>OW964832.1:24648883-29448883 GCA_943142095.1 Ophonus ardosiacus | reverse complement strand
TCACGTATTCAATCTGCAAATAACAATTACTATTACTATGCGTGATCTTGCGATCGCATTAGCCTGCTGAAATATCTGCACCAGAAAGCCTCAAACTTTGCGCAATAATACAAAAATACATAAATTTATAAATAGATAGTGATTGAAAAAATAAAGATAAAGTAATTATATGGATAGATTGAAATGAAAGTTTTTGATATGAAAAGGTCTTTTTTACCCCATGTATAATTTATTCTTAATTGTTTTGAACTGAGAAAGAAAAAAAAATCGATTTAAAATTAATTTAATTTTACTGTTTATTGAATATTAGATAGGTCGCGTTGTTCTAAATAATTAAAAATGAATGATACTTACATCAAATAAACACAAAAATATTTCCTTAAAAAAAGGTAGGTACAAATCGTAATAAATAATTACTAACGCTTTTATGGCCCTCATTTATCATAGGTTGGAACTTTTTCGGGTTTCTGGGCCATGGTCTTTTAGGTATAACACCTAACGTTTCGCCCAACAATGTGTTAGGCATCATCAGAGGATTTCTGAGTCTTCTCATATAAAAATAATCTATAGAAATATATAAATACCCAAATAATTTTAATCGGAAGGAAGAAGGTATAAGAATTAACAAGGCTTGGATTCCTGCTTTAAAGAAAACAACAGCTAAAGAATCCAAGACTTTTGAATAATAAAAATATCGATCATTACAATTTCCAGTCAAAACAATCTATGATCAATTTGTCAAATATATCAAATATTGACATTAATATCTGTCATTTTCAAGAAAATGATTATTTTTATATGTGAAGACTCAGAAATCCTCTGATGATGCCTAACACATTGTTGGGCGAAACGTTAGGTGTTATACCTAAAAGACCATGGCCCAGAAACCCGAAAAAGTTCCAACCTATGACAAATCCTAATGTTATGGCAAACTAATAATATTAAAGTTTTATAATTTTGAAAAAAATAATAATTAAGTTAATTTTTAATGAAAATACAAGATTTTGCGTCCCTGTAAATGTAATTTAAATTACTTTCAGAAAGTATATACATCATTTATTTTATTTAAAAAATTAACGATGATATCGCTTTTGGCAAATCCGGAAGTAGAATTCCGAACTTTTCACAAAAAAGTTATCTGAAATCAATATTATAGAAAATACTTATTTGTTCCTATACTTTCAATCGCCCCTTATTGATAATATTTAGAAAAAGAACTCCTCAGATATTTAAAACTTTCGCTAAAGGGCAGTAACATCCTTGTAGTAAGTGTTCTTAACGGCTTGCACTGTAGAGGAGCATTGAGCAATCATTAGACTTTTTATCAGATGGTGTGAATTATTCAAAATTCATTAGAGAATGTAGAAGCAATATGGAATAGCTTGTGTTGATGAGAGAAGAGTGTACGAGAGAGTAGAGACGTAAGACGTAATGGATGGCTATCGAAGTTGAGGATTGTTTGTCAACAATTGAAATATGTATGACTATATAACACATCAAAATATAATCGTAATCACTAGCTAAAACGATATTTTCTCCTACAGTTTTATAGCAATGTTGACAAATATATAGATTTTATATCACAATATTTATAACAGTTTAACTACTGTGTACATGATGCCATGTTGCCAAGGTTATCTACTTCATAAAATTGTTTTAAAAGTTTGCAAACTAAGTAACTCTCACATAAAATGTATTTTACATCAAGTGCAGTCTTCATTCTCAGAAGAATGGTCCAGGAATTTTATCTTTTTATAATAAAGTGTTTGTATTTTATCGGCAAATAGACCATAATCCCAAAAATATGTTGAAACATAAATAAATGCCAATTTTAAGTTTGATAAATACATGCAAAAAACTTACGCTGCATCCCCATGAATCCCTATTGACATATACGTGATCATGTGTAACCACTGAAAATAGCAAAATGATACAACGGTTCGTTTCAAGAACACAAGTTGTGTTACACAACGTACGATGGATAAGGACAAGTTGTTCCGTGTTGTATGTCAGCTGATTGTCAAATTCAATATGGACCACGTATTGTTCTAATGGGGACGAGCTAAATTTTAACATACGTAAATCACGTATCACGGATTCGTGAATAAGGACCCATGGGGAAGCAGCCTTAGGCCTTGTTAACATGTTGCGGCTTTTTTTCGTATCGGTATTTTTTCCGATTTGGTGCTAAATGGATGCATATTCACACTTTGCGTTTTTGTAACGGTTTTTTCTGTTGAGATGTTGTCGCATTTAATTGTGTGTGATCGAGCAAAATGGAAATGAATACCATAATTATTTGGGGTTGATATAGTCGTCGCTGATATTTTCAAATTTTTATTTTTATAAATTTCTAAAGTTTTGTCCCATATCACGGACCTTTCTTCTACGAAACTTATCATTAGTTTGGTTTTAATGCAATACATCTTTTTCAACTTTCACGGAAAATACTCCTCACTGAATAAAGTATATTTCGACTTTGACTTCGACGGATTTTTTTTTAATCGCCCGAATAGCTTCATAAGCATACATGCGCCAATGCGGACCGAATCGGTTTTTTTTTCTACTGTTTACTGTATGTGGAATTCGGTGACAAAACCGAATGTCGTCGGGACCGAATTCGGATATTTTACTGCACATGAATTATGACCGAATCTTGTGAACATATACATGATTGCGTTGAAAAAACCAATTCAAAAAATACCAATACAAAAAAAAACCGCAACTTGCGACTAATGAGTCTAAATAATTTAGTATCTATACGCTGCCTATATAACACTTGTTCTTAATCATAAAATTATTTAATTTTTTGGCTTTACATTTCAACCGTCAGGTATTATACGCCACTTAAGTTACATGGTTCATATTTCAAAGAATTTTATTTTAGGTAAATATTTATGTTCAAAGTAGATCGCTTCAACAATAATACATTTCACCATTATTTCCTACCACTTCTTAAAAGCTCATAGCCACTCTTCTTTCGAAATGTTTTAAACTAATATTTGGGAGAACTATTAAAACTGTCAAATTAATTTTTGGTGATAAAACTGCCAAAACTGTCAAATAATGACTGAGAGACTTAAAAGCTGTCTAATTAAATTCAGACTAATAAAACTGTCAATAAATCATGATCACTAATATTGAGACTTGAAAAAGTTGATTAACTAAGTTCTAATTAACTTAACTTTCGCAACTTAATTCAAAATGACAGATAAATAACTGTTTAACCTGATAGTGTAAATTTTGTCTCACGGCCTATCTGATTTTCTTATTAATAATTCTAACGTGACCCTCGTTTTATTTACTTAGGTACCTACTTCGATTTCTTTGATATTAAATGATTTTGTACTGTACGAGTACAATAATAAGTAGCACGGGCTTATCACATTCAATATTTTCTGGTTTGTTAATAGACGCAAATTTTTGACATCTGTCAACAGTCACAACTTCACGTGAGCATTCTATAAGTAACGTAAATGATCATTAATTTTTGTATTATGTCTCGGGTATTACGACATGTTTGAAAATTAGAAACAATTTTCAGATTTCACGTAGTTCCAATTCGATCCCGGACCATCAAGAGTCAAGACCATAACCGACAACTCAGCCATGTGATTCTATAACTTAAAAAAATTTCGGTGTCACTGAAATGTGTCTACAAAAAATCTGGAAGAATAATGATCTAGTAGCCTCTGTCGATTTATTCCTGCTTGTCAAATGTTCACATCCTCTGGTTTTAGATAAGCAAGCGTGAACTTCTAATGCGTGCGTACGCGTAAACCAACAGTACATCTTACACACAATAATTCATCATTAGAGTGACGCGAAACATAGGGAGTTCTCCCCAATCAGAATTGGGACCCACCATTGTTTTCCAATCGTAATCAATTACACTCTGAGATCCGACAACGTCTCGGCTCATTTTTTAGTATTGTTTAAGACCATGACAGCTGATGGTGTGAGACAATACACGATTAATTTTCGTGAAGAAATATCCAAAATTAATCTATTAGGTTATTTTTGGTTAGTTTGTAGGTCAATTGTTTTCGGGATATAAATTAGATTTTCTACGTGATGGGAAAATAAGAATCTTTTCAATAGAAAATCAATAAGTTTTCTTGAGTAGAAAGTAGTCTATATGGCTAATAAATTCTTGAAATAAATTTATTCATTAGTAATATTTGTTAGACCCGGAAACATGCTTTCGAATTTTAATTTATGTAGTGGAGTATATTGTTCTAATTTGATTTATGTACTTACAATCACAAATCAGAAGATTTAAAAGCTGATATTTAGATCTACATTCAATTCGATTACTAAACTGAAGAACATGAAAAGAAAGTGAGTGATCGTTTTAATTATGTGATAGTTTTAACATTTAGACAAGATGTCTATACATTTATCTTGATGTTTTGTATATCAGAGTGATTTCAAAATCTTGGGCTACAAAACTGTTCCTTATCTGCCATCGCATGACTATTGTTAACATAAAAAAGAAACCACGAAGAAATTCTTGTCGTCTAATTTAGATTAAAATACTGTAACAATTTAAAGTAATCTATAAAAAGTTCTGCTTACACATTCTTCCATATAATCTTTAATATATAAATAAGTAAATCTTTTTACCCATTTCTTGGTGCGCCAATCTGCAATAATTCAAACTGTCATTGATAATATTTTGTAATTACTTTGATGAGCTAGAGCATGAATTAAAATTACAGTGCAATTCTCCACACACGTAGTGCTGTAATAATACTTCTATATAACTATAATAATAATAATTATTCTGTATTGTATTGAAAGTTCTTTTACTGTATTACAATGGGCTACTTGCGTAACTTTTTTTTATTTAATATTTTTGAAGAGCAGGTAAAATCTTGCTACCCATATTTTTTCTTTTGACAAAATTTTTATTAATTAGCCAGAAAAAAATAATGAAATTTAATTATTTGAATTAGCGCCATGTATGACGTAGAATTACGCCGCACCTATGAATGGTCGTAAAGCCATAGCGTTTGTTTGTACGGGTAATGTAGATCTCCTGTTTGACGTTTCAATAATAGTTTGGAGGTTAGTATTTTAGTTTGTCTTTTTGGTATCGATATTTTAAATTACATGTAACTACCTGTGTTTATTTGTGAAGTAATTAATATATTTGAGAGCCCAGAGAGATAGAGGGAAAAATGAACTAATGTTGAATTCAAATTTAAACTTTCTCGCACGTCATGCCATCTATACTTTATATTTTTAAACATGGTTTCCTTCTCAGTTCAACATAATGACGTCACAGAAAATTTTCTTTCTTAATTTACTAAAAAACAAATAATTTTTTAAAAATAAAATTTATATTTTTATTTATGTTCTCAACATAACATTACGTATATAGTGATAGAAATCGGATATTTAGTACCACGCAAGTAGCCCATTGGTTATATGTGGGTGTGACTCAATTTTTTCATACAAATTTGTATAATTTTCTACATTGCGTTGATGGATGAGATGATGGAAGAAAAAATGCGAATATACATACCTTACCTGGGATTCGAACCCGGGACACACCACCGAGGTCGGTTATACAGGGTGTTAAAAAATAAGTGTCCCAAATTATGAGGGCATATATTACTGACTAAAATGAGTAAAAAAAGTTTAATCAACATGGGGTCCGATCTTCAACTGTTTCCGAGATAAAGGGCAATGAAAAATGAGTTTTTTCGGTGTTTACCTCTGCTATCTCGAAAACAGTAAGAGTTACGACTTTGATTAAATGCGACATTTTGTTTACCTTTCAGAGGACATCTTAGATGTGTTTTTGTTTTTCACAAAAAATCGAATAATTGTACTAAGACACAAGTTGTGGTGCCCTTGGCCAATATTTAGTTTTCAAATAACTTCGTAACTATTAGAAAGTGAAAAAAATGTTTCATATAATAAGTATGTTATTGTTTTTTTATAGTCTATTTACTGGCATAGACAAAATTTTGTTCGACCACTATCTTAATCTATTTTTTTTTTCGATTCTAATACAAAATGGCCTCTATCTCGAAAACAGTTGAAGATCGGACCCATGTTGATTAAACTTTTTTACTCATTTTCGTCAGTACTATATTCCCTCATAATTTGAGACACTTATTTTTTAACTAATAACTAATATAAATAACCCTAAATAACTATATAATTTATTTTGTTTTCACTTTCGCCGATGTTGCTTTTGCTATACAACAAAATTATAGTTTTAGTTTGTTATGTTTACAAAAAATAAACATTTAATTTCCTTCTACTGTATAGCTAATAATGTCAGCTTATATCCTGCAAAAGCTTTACAGATTCAAATGAAGAGCACTAGCAGAAATAGTCTCAAGAATTTGTAGAAATATGTCAAAATGAGAAAAACCTTCACAAAGAATCAATTAATTTTAAACATATTTCGATGCAGAAATGTGTCAAAACAGAATTGATATTTTCTATGAATGCCCTTAGGGATTTGAACAACAAATTCGTTTATCCATGGAATACATTTATTTTAACAACAAAGAAAACAGTGTCTGTCAAAACAACATTGTAAAATAAGAATGTCAAAAATTTGTATCTACATTCCAAGAACCAAATCCATCCAGCATCCAAATATCTGACAATACCTTCAATTTCTTTAACTACCCCTTACAATTCCTCAATGGAAAAACCACAACTGCCAGCCTTTTATTCTCAATTCCATTCTTCATTCCATCGATACGCATCTCACTATGACATCTCCTTCGACGTCTCCGTCTTCCAGTCGTCACCAGGTCCCCTGCGGAGGTGAAGGCATTATCCTGCCGACACCTGGGGGACCTTGTCATGGTCAAGCAGGATCATCTATCATGACGAAGACATTCAATATTGGGTGCTGTAGGGATCAAGGAAAGTGAAGAATGGATCTTAGATACCTGAGAGAGACTGAGAGAGAGTGGTCAATGGTTGCTCCTTTCCTAAGAAGGTAAGGTAAAATATGTAAGGAAGTGGGTATAATAGATATATTGTGTGGTGGAAGGTATTAGAATAACTGATTTACAAATTATGAGAATTTGAAAATATAAATAAATATACCAGGTCATAGGCGTTTAACATGGGGAAACAATTTTCCTTGCGCAAAAGTGGCCCATTACTTTTAGACAATAATAATTCATAGACTGGTATCAAACCCTTTAAATTCTTTAGATTTCGAAACAGAAGTAACCACAATTAAAAGCATTGCAGCGAGTAACGGGTATAATCCAACAATTATAGATAAATTAATTAATATGAAAAATAGAAAATTAATACGAAACCAAATTTACTGTGAATCCGAAACGTCTAATCTTAATACTAAATGGCATTATTTAAATTATATTCCTGGAATAACAGAAAAAATATCTCAAAAGTTAACCAACCACGAAATTGGAATAATATCAGCAAACAAAAACAATTTAGGCAAAATATTAACAAATAATAAACAAAAACTTTCAAAATTAGAATTAAATGGGAATTACAAAATTAACTGTGACAACTGTGATGCCCTATATATCGGCCAAAACGGCAGAGGTTTTAAACACAGGATTAAAGAACATAAAGATTCGATTAAAAAACAATGCCACGCCACTGGTTTCTCACAACACTGCATAGAAAACAATCACAACTTTAACGGAAATTTTTATATTCTGCATATTGCCGACAAAGGATTAAGATTAAACCTATTGGAGAATTTAGAAATTAGGAAAGCCGTTAATTCTAAGAAAAACAATTAGATGTAAGCAACTCACCCCTACTCAACATGTTTGGAACATATAAACACCTGTCTTTATAGTAATATTATTGTCTGATGATGTCCGAAAGGACGAAACGATCGTTACATAATAAATGAAATCTGTGGAATAATCAAGTGTTGTTTCAATAATTATATAATAATAATTCTTCAAATAAATTCTGCATCTACAATCACATTTTATTTTACATTGTTCGTAACCGAGTAAGCCGAATTTAAAATTTTAAATAAAATACCTACTGCTTTATAGTGATAGCCATGGATTTGAAATAAAATCAAAAACAAATGTAATAACGTTTTACTTAAAATATAATTTTCATTAAAATAATCCAATTTAATAATATTTAACTTTTCTGTGTGAATAATTCTCCATTTTCAATAATGACTCAAAAATAGAGTTTGTTTTTGAATTAGAAGAAATTAATTTAAAATTTCCCGACTAAAAGTTTGATTTACTTTTATTGTAGCTTCTTTCTAAAAGAACAGTTTATATGAAAATTAATTGTACTATTTTTATTATGTATTTGAGATTGTGAATTAATTTTGCTCTGAAATTTATTTATTTTTATATTTTTAATTTTGTTTAAATTCACCTTTATGTTAGTCAAAAAATCTATACATGTTAAATCTTTTTGTCAATTATTTTAATTATGTGAATATTTTCTAAACACATTTTGAAAAAGAAATTAAATACAGTATGTACATAAAATTTCTTATTCTTTTCATAATTCGGGTCTCTAATTTTTCTCTGAACATACGAAATCATTAATTAATAATTTTAGAGCAAAACGTGTCAGGACAAATGTTGTTTAGAAATAATAACTGCGGCCATGCCATTACCGGTCAAATCAGTAATTTTATGTATCAAATTATGTAGTTCACTAATATAGAAAGATCGCCCTTATTGAACAAAAAGAACATAAATTTCATCATATTAGAAAATGCTTAGTATGAAAAACCTTGTAAAGATGAAAACAAGTTGACTTAAATTTGACACGTTCACCTTAAAACGAAATAACATGTTTTTCTGGCAATAAGCACGAACCCTTAAGGTGACCTATGCATAAATACAGTATATTGTAAACTGATAAGATAAGGCATTCCCGTCTTAGTTCTTATAGTATATGTTAAAATAATATGATATAATATGCTTCAACTCTTATAATTTAATTTGTATACCAAAATTGAAATAATTTCATGTAAATAAAGTAATAGAATATTTTTCAGGTGTCCGTTATAATAATGGTTATTTTGACATATAAATAATAAAATTAATTGTAAATATTTATAAGGAAAGTCTATATCATAACGGGAATTGCATATTAATTGGAATGTTGTTTACAAAATATGATAAGTATGATTAAGTAAGATATGTTTAATAAATATTAAAATTAATTTATGAAATGTTCTTCTTTCGTATTACATTATTATGTAAATCAAGGATTCAATAAATTATGTTACACTACGTAAGCTAAGCTTTAAAAATAAATATACCTATCATCATAGCTTTTACACATTTCTGAGTGTGATGTTTGAAAATTAGATGATTTGACGTTGGGCAAATTCGAAATAGGGCCTTCAGAATCACAGTCGGTCATTTAATAGTTAAATTGTTTTATACAATCGTGAATTCTACTACAAGTAATAAAATATATTTTCCTTTTCTTATGTAATTGTATGTTGTAGACATTGCTAAATATAGTACTTAAATTTAAATATTTTTGTTTAGTGATGATAAAGTACATTATCATACTATATTTACTTGTCCAAATACTGTAATTAAAATTTATCAATGACAGTAAAATACCACCAAGCGTGTTTAAATAAAAATACAAATATATATTTCGTTTACATGTAATTTTGATAAGCTAAAAACATTTTGAAAACAGTTTTTAAAACTACATGTAAACTAAGTTTTTTGATTTTGATGGTTCGAGCCTGAATCCAAAATACATCAAACTGAAATTTATTTTCAATTTTCAAGTAGCACAAATGTAATGTAATACTTGTGGTTCTCTCTCTCCATATAACAACTAGAGCCTATGAGGTAACGCCTGTTATACCCGCTGCACATAACTACACAGAATGCCTCAAGCATCTTGTTCATTAATGCTTTTATATTCGAATAGATACAACTATAATTAAATTTTGTGAAGGAACTTTGATAATGTAGTAAAAAACAATTAAACTTTGTTTGATACGTATTTAGGTCTTATGTTTTCAAATAGATAATAGGAGTAATAATTTAACAAATCATATATTTAAAGGCTGATGATTTTGGGCAAGGCGGAAGAAGAATGTTTTTAAGAGTTAAGTGATTCTGTGGAGCTCTTGCTTTCATCCCTTTTCGTATTATTTTCGGGTTTTTGCTAACCCACTAAGTGGGAAACGCGTGATTTTATGTATGTATGTATGTATGTATGTATGTATGTATATTTAAAGGCTTAATAATTTTTAAATATTTGACTTTTAAATTGCAAATAATTGTTTAAAAAATAATATAATAAAAAAATAATAATACAGCTATTAACGCAACAAGTAAGGGAAAGTGATATTTTTCTATGATGGGCGTGAATTTTTGAGACAAGGCCTAGATGGCATATACTTATACACCGTTTACGGAAACAATTCTTTTTCTACGTATTGATCACAAATTTTTTCTACTACCTTTTGGACAAATAAAAATGATAGTCTACTTTTTCGTAAAAATAATACCTACCCACATTTTCACACTGAGACATTTTCAAACAGCAGTAGAAAAAAAATCTCGGATAAAATTGCATAAAATTCGTACTTCTTCAAATAAAAAGTTAGCAATAGTGATCAATAAAGCTGACAAAACCTATATATTTATATAACTAAAAAAAGACATCCAGAAATTGGAAATAAGCCGTGTTAATATACTTATTATGAATACAGCGATATTATAAAGTAATATAAACCCTATATTTCCAATTTCTTTCTCTCATCAAACCATCAATTTCTATCTTTCATCCAAACAATACTGTCCTAACAGCTGCCCTGCCACATTTTCACCTGCACTGGTCACAAAGAAATCGCCTATTCATCGCTCTACAAGCGAATGAGGATATTTAGACGTATTTACTCGTAGAGAACTTCTCGCATTATCCGAAAGAAGGCAGGGGCGCTCTTTGTGTCTATCCGATATTCGACCTACCCTTGTGTGGTGACCAGCGGTATTTGATGACTTTTTTTTTGGGTTTTACCTACTTTTAAGAAATATCAAATTGCTTTGGCGAAAATGCGGTGACTTTAAAGACAATTTAGGCCAGGGGTGTTATTTGGGAAGAGCAGAAATTGTAAATTGCTGGGTGTGGAGAGAAGATTGTGCTTTCTATTATTTTGCCATGTTTAAGTATAGGGGATGAATATAATCTTAAAGAATGACTAAAAGAAAATGCAATAAATAACAAATAATTATTGTCTTTCTTGAATGTAGCATAAGTGGATACTTAACATTTTTTGAATTTCTACTGTAGATCAAAAAATATGTAGCGAAAATTTAGGTTACTAAAAATGATTAATGGGGTTCTTTAGTAAAATTTTTGTTAATATTTATGTACATATTTATTTAGAAAGTATTTATTGTTATTCGCTAAGACGTAATAATTTTTCTCATATTTCGTGACGTAGATTTTGCTCTGAAACAGTGGACCCCCCCCCCCCCCCCCCCCCTTCAAATTAATTTGTTTTTTCATCATAATTTTTTGATTTTTTCTGTCTATTGGCCAAAAAATATCAATAATATATGTATAGTGAAAATACGAACATCCGTACCATTTTTTAATAATTTGTTTAACTTACTTCTTCACATCTATTTATGACTCCTCACAGAACCATATTGGAATTTGTAGTTGACAAGCTTAACAGCGGCGTGCGGTGCTTTTTAAATATGGGTAAAAAGTAAAAATAAATAATTTTTAAGATATTAATTGAAAATAAGTTCCATACTTTTATTTTTTCACGAAAACTGGTTATACCGTAAAAGCCAATTCTATTAGTATTTCTTTGTCAATTATAAGAGATGACAACCTATGTCCATTCCTTGTATTTCTTGCATATGTTTTTATTCTTTTTAACGTGAAGAATATTCTCTTACCTGTCGCTGTTGCAAATAATAATGAAACATGTCAATTTAATTTTTTTTTTACCTCTCGCTAAGAGAGGTATTGGATTCATGCTAAAATTCGCATATCCAGATTTTATTGAATAAGCACGATTTAAGGTCCCTACAATCCGATTATAACATTTTTAAAATGATGTCTGTGTCTGGATGTTGTAGTCACGATTCCTCTAAAACTGTAAGACTTAAAAAATATTTAACTTCAGTTTCCTCAATCTGACATTCCTGGGAAGAGCTGAAAAGGTTTTGGTAACAATTGAACAACCGAAAGTAGTAGTTTCTTAGAAAAAATCTTCTAAATATAATTTTTTGGGAGTTTTTTTTATTAAATATTGAAGAACATACAATTCTCCATCTAATACACTTAAAAATTTTATTATATCTTGTATAGATTTAGAGATAAAGACACTATAATTTATAGAGTAAACTAATCGCAGAGGCCAAGGCACTAAGGAAACCAGTTGACAAATTCCAAAGTTTATAACATGACACATGTCATTGTCAAATATCAACAGTTTTAGTGACATTCTGATAGCTTTTTCTGGGAAGTATATTTAACTTTTCTTATTGTTTTATTAATTAAATATTTGAAATTATAGGTAAAAATGTGGTAAAATGCATATATTCATCTGAAATACCGACAATCTGGTTAATGAATTGGAACAATCTTTGGCATGCTTTGACATTTAGAAACTTCCTCATACAATGAAAAATAGATATAATTAGAATTATATGTGTGCAGAAGACAAGTTAAATATAATAAAAAAACAATATTTGGATAATGTTCTGTAAGATTTTGTTATAAAACGACGGTTCGAAAGCGAAGTGCAATAAAATACTTATATAGCCTAATATGAAAATGGCGAGAGGTCTTGTGCTGGCCACAACAGATTTTTTTGATATAAAACGCGCTCCAGTTCGCTCATTTTCACATATTCAAATGTGCCAATTACAAATTTATTTTCAAATAGTTTTCTAATATGTCAAATAAAAATAATCCGTAAAATTTGTTTTATTTTTTACAATAATGTGGCGGTTGGTAGCTACACATTAGTTGAAGTTTCGTTTGTCGTACGCTAAGGAGAGAGTTTTTTGCTTATATCGAAGCCAAACGAATGGTTCAGATTTTTCTAAATTTATGTCCAAGTCTTTTTGCCTACCTTAGCTCGATTTCATGTTATGATCAAAATTACACATACTTTTACTTTCCATAAAGATTAGAAATATAGGTAACATTTTTGATCCTGTAACATTTGTCAGACTATTTTATATTTATTGGCTAATAAAAAAAGATGAACGTATTTACCAGAACTGATGGGTAAGCACAGGTTACTTTGCGTATCCTGACCGCGGGCCACTGAAGCTTAACTATTAGGAAGTTAATAAAAGAATGTAGAAGTTGAAGTAGATAATCATTGAATTATTAGGACGATTTTTTATTATTAAATTATATATTATTTTAATTGGTTGATAGTCATTCAATTTTTTAAATTGTTTGATTTGTATATCTTTTGTTTTTCAAAGGTATATTCAATCCACATTTTCAAATTTCAATCATTGAAGCCAGGAAGACATGATAAAATATTAAAGTAATTATATTGCTAAATTTTGTTTTAATTCTGGTGTTTTATGAATATTTAATTTACCAACTCTTCATTGTACTAGGAATCATAATTTTAAAATTAAATTTTTTAGTGTCTATCCTGAGAAATAATATTTTTACAGTTCTTAGTACAGCATTCTCTTTCATAACTAGAAATTCAAGTGTGTCAAGGAGGAACTAGGACAGAAAATTTAAAAATATAAAGCAAGGATTACAGTTTGAGTCGTTCTTAGAAAATAAAATAACAGAAACATAGATAATTCGGTAGCAGAAGTTGGGAACTTTTATCCGCGTATCATGTCACCTGTCCTGCTGGTCTTTTTCTCCACGTGCTGAAACCATACATTGCGCCCTTATCTTAACTAAATTTTTCTTTTATTACGTCATAAAGGAAACTGTTAAAATATATTTTAAAACAACTTTCATCATAAAAAGCAGAAACGTTTCATTTTTACGCGCGAATCCAAAGTCTATAAACATAGTAATAAAGATGACCTGTCGGGAGGCCTGGACGGGCTACCCCTTTCCTAAGGGGCAGTTTTACTTTGTTCAGTGCGAATTTGGGTCAATCATTTTACCATATTTCCATCATAAGTAATTAACAATGATTTCAATTGACCCTTCTAAGAATTATAGAGTAAGAAATCTAATTATTGGTAATTTTAATTGTAAATTAATAGTACAACCTTTCCAAAACTATAACTTATATTGGTTTGATAATCACTTGGACATTACCGCTGCAAAGGTTTCATCATCTGTATTGTTATATACTTATTTAAGTAATTGTTCAAAAAGGTTTCTCCATAACTTGAAAGAATATTTAGGATCATTCTCATTAGTATCTTTTTCATTTTATTTTTGCCAAAATAAGGTCAAATTATTACAGAAGCACCACTCAATTTAATTAAAGATATGGTGCAGTTATCTGCACTTTACTAAATCAAAAGATATTACAATAAAAAAGACTCTAACTTAAAGAAATTAATCTTCTTCTTGTTCGAATATTAGATAGAAGGAGAACCGTAAGCAAATGCACAAACAATCGTGATTAAATTGGGTAAAAAAAAAAAACAGTATGTTAAACTATAAAATAGTCTTCTTCATATTATTTTACAAAGCACGGTCCTCAGGTAAGTCTCATACTATTTCCATGATTCTATGTACTTGGAAATTTCTACATTTCAATAAATAATAACTGGATATCTCCCGCATAGCCGGCTTTTCACCAAGCAAAGCCTAACATAATATAACACGCGTTATTAACATGTTTTTCATATATTTAACATACATACAAGCCTACAAAATATTAATAATTTTTGATATCAAGATTTGTTGATAACGGTTGTTAGCGGCGTTTTTAAAAGTCACTAGAAATGTTAATAAAATTATTGATAATAAATCTTATTATTACCAAGTTATTTTTGGTGGCAACAGTGTTAATGATATGATTCTACTCCTAGATCAGTGTCCTACAGAGAAAAAGCTGTCAATAACGTTTTTAATAATAATATTAATTCAGCTATTTACTTGCTGGTAACATGTTAGTAACTTCGTTAATCATTTTTAATTAAATTGAAATATTTTCATTAATATTCTTGTTAAATACATTCTCGTTTACATTGATTAGTTTTTAATTTTTTTTTTTTTGAAAATTAGTAATTAACATTTCTTATTAATTTATTATAAGACAGTCACACAAATTTTAGTAAATTACTGAAAAATATTTCAGAACTTAATACCTTTATAATAAAAAACAACCTTTTAGTTTATATCCTGTTTATTTTAAATTTTACTCCAACATTTCTACAGCACACACTGCTGCCTTCTTCCGGGAGAAAAAAAAAATAACAATACAATAGTAACAAGTAACCATGGTAACATTTTATAATATAATTAATATAGAAAGTCGCGCTCGACTAAGTTCTTCTAAACCGTCACAATGATTTTGACTATTATTCTTAGTTTTAAAAATCTGTCATTGTGATAATTTAGAACTTAGTCGAACATGGCTTGCCACTTACATGTTGCTATTATTTTATGATTTATGTTTTTCCCTGAAGTAAGCAGCAAGTTATGTTGCCGAAACGTTGGGTATTAAATTAAAATAAACAGAACATAAGCTAAAAGGTTGGTTAAAATTTTAGAAACTTATTTGTTATTAGCAATGTTACTAGGTTCTGCTGCTTTTCTAGTGTAAAATTAGTTTTAGAAATTTATTTATATTCCTAAATATTATTTAAATTTATCCCAATTTAAAATTCATACAGTAATGTAATAATCCTTGTAAGAAAGACTGAGACAAATTTCAGAAATGATTAATTGAAAAATTAATAATTATAATATGACTTTTAAATCTGAGACCATTCGATGACGAATTCTTTTGTAAACAAAAGAGCACTCCAATTTCGCAGTGCACGAACTAGAAACACTTCCTCCGACCATTCTTAGCCCCTTGACGGTTATTTTTCGGTCGGCACAAACAAACCCCATGCGTCCGAGCCTATAATATTTCATCGCCGTAAATAATAGACAGTTAATTCCTCGATAAAAACGTACCGTGACTTTGGGAAATTTCTCTTCTGTATAGACCTCACGCTGGGCCTATTTTTTTCAAACGATGAAGTACGGAATTTTGACAGTAATGGTGGGATTAAATTTTATGCTTATAACGGTATTATATTTTAGAAATACAAGTTGGGTTTTTGTTGATTTGGATTAAATTTAAACGGTACTAGGGTGTAGAAGATTGAAAATTTGTATGACAATATATTATATCCTGAATTGGTGTTGAATAAATTTCATGGATTAGAAAATTGTACGAATTCTTTTGTGAATTACAGACTTGAGGAGATAGTGATAAATGATACAATTTTGATCTAAAAAATACAATATGGGGTGCACAAACATATTAAATATGTATTTTACTTGTATTAAACGTACCTATATTAAATTAAATATGGTTCCTAAAAATAAAAAATACTAGTATTTCTAATAATACCTATGAAAATGTGTCCAGAATTCATAGTGATCGAGACGAGACGAAAATTATAAAATATTGATCTCGTCTCATTTTCGGATCCGTAAATTCGATCTCGTTGTCGTCTCGCATAACGCTACGAGCCGAGACAAGATACAAGAAATTTCTCGGGTCATGCATCTATAATAATGCACGCAAGACGAGAAATGTAAAATATTGACCTCGTCTCATTTTCGGATCCGTAAATTCGATCTCGTTGTCATCTCGCATAATGCTACGAGACGAGACAAGATACAAGAAATTTCTCGGGTCGGGTCATGCATCTATTATAATGCACGCAAGACGAGAAATGTAAAATATTGATCCCATCTCATTTTTGAATCCGTAATCTCGTTCTCATTCTCGTCTCGCATAATGCTACGAGACGAGACGACATGTCAGAGTACTCTCATCTCATTGTGCATCACTAATAATTCACAACAGAATTATGAAATGTGACTTAATTTTGATTAACTCCTTCTTAATCAAGAGTGATTAACTGAAAAGTCCAGAATTATACAGGTGTTCCAAGATTAAAGAACCGAAATTAATATTTAAATAAAGAATCTAAAAACATGCGGACATAGACAAGTCTATGTATAGCGAAATTCATATAACAAGAAGCTTTGTCGTAAAACGATTTAGCAATTGCACCAATAAGCCAACAATGGTGACCCCAAGCTTGTGGCTAACGACCCTGGAATAGCTTGCTGTTATGATTTATTAGCGATCGGCAACCACAAGCTTAGGGTCACCATTGTTGGCTTATTGGTGCAATTGCTTAATCGTTTTACGACAAAGTGTTCTTGTTATATGAATTTCACTATAAAAATAATTTCAGAAATGCTTCATTTCAGAGATAATCGCAGATGTAGTTGCAGCACAACAATGTTACGGTGTTATTACTTGGCAGGTCTGAATTATTACCTATAATAGAGTGTTACAATATGATTAATTGGTTCTGCGTAAACTATTTGTTTAATTGCTTCTCAAACAAAAAATATTCGTATTCTTTCCAGATAAAATATCTTTTGAAGTTCAAAAATTTAATTTTGAACAAATATTGTAATTATTATGATATTCATTTACATTTCATTGTTATAATTAAAACACTAATTTTTTATACATTTACTCCACTCGAGTCAAAAATCTTTGTAAAACGGATTTTTTGTCATTATGAAAATTAAAGATTATTGAATTTTCTACAGGCATACATAAATACTTTTTCTATTATTCTACAGATAAATTTAAAAATTTATAAACACAATTCCTCTGTTAGTTCATATTTCAAATAAATGTAACTACAGGTGAATGCGTGAATGTCACTGTCAAAAAAACTAATCACTTCAAATTGATAATAGTGACAATTTTAAAAAGAAAATATTAAATAAAGAAATAGTTATATGCAATAGAACAATTTGGAGCATTAGTAAATACGGACGTATGTATTTAAATTAATAAAAATTAAATAGCGGGAGGTTTTGTGTTGGCCACATCAGATTTTTTATACATTTAATATCGTATTGATCGTGTTTCATATTCGCACTATATTCTCAAATTGATAATAGTGACATTTTAAAAAGAAAATATTAAATAAAGAAATAGTTATATGCAATAGAACAGTTTGCAGCATTAGTAAATACGGACGTATGTATTTAAATTAATAAAAATTAAATAGCGGGAGGTTTTGTGTTGGCCACATCAGATTTTTTATACATTTAATATCGTATTGATTGTGTTTCATATTCGCACTATATTCTCACTTTCGATACTCGTTACAAAATATAACTATTTCAGGTTAATTATGTTTAGAGAATGAAAAGTTGTCAACTCCAGCAACTAGCATCAGCCCGTGCATAAGCATAATGAGTCAGTTGTGATTGCTATGTTGTCGCTGTGTCCAGTAAGATCGAAGCCATATTAAATTGTGATTTAGATGCTGTTAAGCGCTATAGAAACCAGTACATTAGGTCAAGTCATATTTCAAGTACATGCTGAACAGTATATGTTGCCAACAATATTAAAAAATACATATACCATTTTCTTTCTCTCTAAAAATACGAATATTTGCTGCACTTATTTCATTTTTGAAAAAAGTAATTTTAAAAAATAAAATAAAGAAATAGTAGAAAAATACTTTATTATTATTATTATTATTATTATTATTATTACGAGAATAACATTATTTTACATTACAATCTCGGAGGTTTTTCTGTCTGAGCACTGATGTGAAAGATAAATAACTTCATCCCAACACATAATATGATAATTCCAGCACCAGATATATTATTACGTGATATATGAAGCTCAAAATGACTCAATAACCGAAATTACTCAGCCTGCGGCATTGAATTTTAACTAGGTCTTCTTCTTACCATCGTCCCAGTCATGGCGGTAACAAAACCCCAATCAATCATTCAATAAACCATAACCAAACATTCATTCCTCATTTCCATTTCCATTCACAAATCATTCCTCACACAACCAACAACCCTTCATTACTGCCAAACAGCCATTCGACATAAATTTAAACAAACAAAAAAATGAAATTACATGTAACAACGCTATACAACTATAACAATAAGTCACGAGGTGTGCGTTCTTTGTATCTGGTTAACCCTTTGATTTGATAGGTACCATAGGCGGAGACGAAATTTTTAACGAATTTTTTTATAGCTCATCAATCAATATTCATACTTTATAAAAAAAAATTAAAAAGTTTACTTATTTTGTTAGGGAGGACTTATGAAAAGTTGGAGTAAAGATTTAACTACGAAACCAGGTTTTCATATCAAACTTAGCATATAATCTTCAATCTTGTTAAAAAATATAAATACAAATAAATATTGAAAACATTTTATATGGCCAACGTATTACTTTCAGTCAATTCCAAGTTGATATTATACAGGCTGTTAAAAAAGGGTAATTTTTTGAGGGTACCTATACACTTTATTATTTATTTAATTCTTGCAGTGTTCATTTTAGTGCGCCACAGCCGAAAATTTATGTTAAAAATAATCAATTGCCTAATCACAACTGACGTTGTCTGGAAAATAAATTAATCCGTAATTATTTTTAATAAATATTTCGTGTCGGCCAGTGGCTCTAAACATGTACACTTCAAAAATGAAATAAAAAATAAGAAATCATTTTTCGAATTTTGGAAAAATTCCTTTTGATTGAGTACCCCCAAAAAAAAATTACCCTTTTTTTAAACTCTGTATATAAATTTCCAAGCAGAAGATACCTTTTCCAGGAAAATTATTTCTGAAACATTACTCTTATGTAAATTGTACTTGACACTAACATCTGTCAATTAGTAACATTTGAACATCTTAATTTTGTCCATGGTGAAACAGCATAATTGTAAGATATGTTTCTTTATAATTTTTTATAACTAAATACATTGAATATGAAGAAAGAAATGAACTCTTTAATATACAAAACTTATTCTTTTACATTTTTAATAAATTAAAACGTCAAAAAAAAATTTTTTTTCAACTGTTAAGAGCTTCATATGAGGGTAGTCCCAGTTGACGGGTTATAACCTAAATAAAATCAGTTTTAATAAGTAATTTTGGAAAAAGTATTATTGAGTTGAAAAAGAAAAAAAATATTTAAAAAATCGTTCAACACATAGACGTGGCCAGTTTGTGTTTGATTTCTTGGCTTTGCCACCCTTCTACCTTGGTGTTGCGGTCACTACTTTCTTTGTCATATTCTACTTCTGCCTCACAACGTATTTCTCATTTCAACCCGTAGAGATTTTAGTGAAGAAGCACCTTTTGATGTCCTCAGATTCAGATTTTAACTTTTTTACAATGATGTCTGTATGTATGTATGTATGTGTGTGTATGTGTGTGCGTGTATGTGTGTGCGTGTGTGTGTGTGCGTGCGTGTGTGGATCGTGTTGACACGATTACTCAAATACTATCAATCAGAAAATTTTGAAATTTTGTATACCCATTCTATACTAATGTGGGAACAGCTATTAATTTTTAGTGTAAATCGGATAACCAGAAGTATCATTTATGCAAGCTTTTAACTGTTTCTCTTGTAAAAATTTCATTGAATATAATGGTACAATCTTCAATTCTACAATAATAGAATTTAGTAAATAATTTGAAATAACTTTAAATATTAAATTGTAAAATAATTTATTTTTGTACATCATCTTGCCTATGCGTCAAACAAAAATATAATATTTTAATAACAATTTTGACATATTTAAACAAATGTCACTGCAGGAATCAATTACATTAAAATTAATAATGAAACTGTGTTAGAAGATTGTATTTATTCTAATCAAATTAAGGTTTGTAAAAATGATATATTTTTCATCATACATAAATATTAGATGTACAGAGAATGATCCGATATAAATTTGCAGCACTAAAAATAAAACAGCTGTTAACAGGCACGTGTTATCAAAGTATCAAATATTAGTTTACAACTACACATTAACGAAATGGATCATGCAAAGCAATAGATATATGCAAAGGAACTTAATATAGTTTGCAGGATTAGTAAATATGTAGCAGAGCTGGGCAAAGTACTCAGCTAAAGTACTTCAAGTACCAAGTACTAAGTAATGCAATGAGTACTTGTTGCAAGTACAAGTATAAGTAAATTTTGAAAAGTACTTGAAGTTTAAAGTACTTTAAAAAAGTACTTCAAAATTCGAAGTAAATTACTTCAAGTATAGTTTGTGGTACTTGAAGTACTATAAAGCACTTGAAGTACATTTATATTACTTGAAGTACATTTATATGTATTAATTAAAGTACTTTTAGGTTTACTTGAATTAATTTCTGGTACTTCAAGTGAATTCATATTTATAAAATTGATGTTTATGAATTATGACATGACGAAACATACATTATTTAAAATTAGAATCGATTCACTAATAACATTGTTATGGTTTATGTGATATGGAATGCGGCAATGTGGGCATAAAACACAATTTTCTTGTATTTTTAAAAAATTTTAATTGAATAATTTTCTGGCAAATACAAATGAAAATAAATTATTTTATAAAAAACACTTTAAACCATAAATTTTGATATTGGATTTAAAATAAATAAATAAATAAATATAACAGCAGCAGCGCCAATAGCAGCACTAATATTAAACAGAACGATACCAAATAATGTTAGCAAGACGCCACAGTATGTATGCAACACAATAACATAAATCATACCTTGTGCTTTACAGTTTTAACAAGAAAAATCACAACATAAGTATCTATATCTTTTTAACATGTACAATTTACTATACTGCTGCATCTCTTTCATGATTCAAATCCACCAATTAAATTATAATCACTGTGCGCATGTGCCGAATATGTCCAATAGCCTAATGACACAAGTTCAATCTTGCAAAACAAAAATGCTGCCAGGTACTTCAAGTACTTGTAAAGTACTAGAAGTAAATTCAATTTACTTGAAGTATTCCGCATGTGTATTACTTGAAGTACTTATTATATATTTCAAGTACCTCAAATGTACTTCAATTACTTTCATGTACTTGAAGTGTTTTTATAGTACTTGAAGTATTTATAAAGTACTTGAAGTACTTTTGTCTCACTTTTCAAGTACCAAGTTCAAGTATTTAAGATTTTTACTTGCACATACAAGTATAAGTAAGTCTTTTGAAAAGTACTTCAAGTAAAATACTTCAAGTAAAAATAGTACTTGAAGTACTTTTTTGAAGTAATTTACTTCAAGTATGCCCAGCTCTGATATGTAGGTATCTATTTAAATTAATAAAAATTATATATCGGGAGGTATTGTGCTGACCACATCAGATTTTTTTGTCGGGTATTGTTATTTTTTGTTGGGTTAAGACAAAAAAATCGTAAAATCGGGTAAATCTCCATTATAAAAGTAAGATTATTTATTACGAAATAGTTCACTTCAACTACTCATTATTTTAAGTTTAAATTTAAATTCATAGATATTATATTTGAGTTTCACTCTATTCTCCTACGCCACTGAATACCAATACCCCCATTTCTCTATTTCTATTTCATCCTCCCCTTTCCACCGTTATTGTATCCATTTTATATTGTAACACCAATGCAGCTGCAACAGCACCAAATAGTGACGCACGACGCACCCCTTGCAGAGATCGTGTTATGTAGTTATCATTATCATATGATTATAACCTCACTGGCTTTACAGCTTTCAACTACAGATGAATAGAATACGGACTAGGCTGATTATACCGTCAACGGTTCATGCAAATGAGCCCACGTAATTAGCGGTAGAACTCTAATAGAGGAGATGGACAGTGGTGGAACAAAAAATTGTTGCTGAGAATTTAATTGCAAATGAGTTTGTAAAAAATAGTGTTATTGACTGATGCGACGACTGGGTGATTCATAATGGGCTGAAGCCAAGTGGGAAACGATTAAATGACCAACAAAATTTTTAAGAACTTCTTGTCTTGTAAGTAATGAAAAATTATACGTCCTGGATTTTTAATTATTATTATTAGTATGCGAAATATGTTATTATTTCCTTAATTACATAACCAGTATCCTTCTCCGGATTTATAAGTACGAGCAGTGCGCGCAGGAGCAGGGCCCCGGATGACAGTGGGACACCCTATTGACAAAATAATTAACTTACCAAAAAGGCGGATTGCTTCATAAAAATACTTCATTTTACTTGTAAAGTAATGTTAACATTTTATTTTATTATGACTAATTGCCTATAATATATGGCGATTTGCCACCAGTTGCCGCATAGTCCAGTAACAACCTAATACATTGAATGATTGAACTACTTACATTAATAAGACAACAATAAGTAATGTTGTATTCTTTCTATATAAAACAAAAGAACAAGCGAATGATACGTCGTTGAAACAAAATTAAAAAGTACTGCAGAGATTGTATTCTTTCATGCGTGGAAGTTGGAGTTAGTAAATTTTGACAATAATTTTTTCAAGCTCTGAAGCTCATTATCTGTTGGTTATAAGAAACAAAAAATTTAGATCAAAGTTATAGGGAATTTTATCTTCTGCACAAGTTGATAACTATTTTTGCTCTAACTGGGGAGGAGATATTTAGACAAAAATGATTATTTGCACAATTTTTCAAGATGGCGGTGCTTTTGGAAGTGCACCAAGGTTGAAAACTTATTGGATTTTTTATTAGCAACTCTAAATATAAAATATGTCCAAAAATCAAAAATCTCAGATCTTTTGTAGAATAAAGCCTTATTTTTGTACCCCACGACTGGACTAATACAACTTTTTTAATTATCTCTTTTTTCCATGGGGTCCCAGAAAAACAAACGCGTAGGGCCCCTTCAGTAAAAATCCGCTACTGTACGTAACCATAACATGAATTTTTCACATTTCGTTCACTCTGCACATTATTTCGCGCACTATTTCGAGTGTACACATCCATAATCGGACATGAAACAAGCAAAAACTTGAATTTTAAATTGTGAAAATGTTTCAATTAATAACGAGTGTAATTTAAATAATTTTGTATTAAACTTGTGCAAATATTCAAATATTCAAATATATATATATATAAATTAAATGTGTCTAAATTCAACTGTTATCTGACATAATTAGAGGACATTAAAGGTTAATCTTTTTTAAATGGGTTACCTGTTCTTTAAATATTAAAAATTTAGTTTCAGCAAAAATATTGTGTGTATACCTTGTAGTGCCTAATTGAATTTTGTAAATTACTCCGAAATATATTAATTTGAAATTGATATGAAAATATAAATAACTACTTTTTTATATTTTCGTATCAATCTCAAATTAATATATTTCGGTGTATTTTACAAAATTCAATTAAGAAAACTTATATTCTGAAGCACATAAACTATTACATTTTACACGTTTCATACATGGTGATAATGAAATATGAGTGTTCGCTATTGACATGTATTGAGAAAAACATATAAGGAAAAGACATAAGAAATAAATTGGGTTATAGGTTATGTATTATGGTTATATAATTTATGCTTATTTTTTATTCGAAATATGCATAAACGGTTAAAAAATTTGTACGCACTTATATTTTGTCTTATTCCTTACGAAAAGTAAAACAATTATTAATTCAATAATTTATAATTATTAAAAAAATTTCCTTGCTAATATCATGTTTGCTCAGACATGGAGTGAAATTAGTAAAGTTTAGTTTCTATCAGTTATTATTTACAAGATAGAAAATGTAACTTTTTATAGGAAATCGTAGATAATTTATAAGGAAAAATGTGCTTTCACATAAACCATATTTATTAATATAGCGTTATGTAGTTGATGCAATAAAAAAATGCATCACACTATCAATCTTAAAATGCATAAAATGTTCTGTACTATGGAAATATTTTTCCATATTTTCGTAGCAGGTTGGTTACAGTGTATATATTTCAGTTTCACAACAAACTTCGGTAAATTAAAACTTTTTAATGGAATATTTACTTCCATTATAAATTATATTCGGTATAAAATCGCAGTAAAATTTTATAGATACATAGTAAAATGTTTATTTTCACACCAGAAGCAATGAAATTCTATCGCACTATTTTCTAATAATAGGACAGGAACACTCGATCCAAGGCAATATTACGAAATAGAATTGTAAATATCCCTATGTCGCTTCACAGGTTAACACATGTGGTTGATGTTGATTTTTTATGGATACCACGATAAAAGAAGAATTTTAATGTCGAAGATTTAATTTATGGTTCGTTTGACATATCTGAAATTCTTTTTATTCCTACCAGCAGCATAGATGCAGGAAATTCACATAAAAAGGATTGACTTAATAGTTAAATTGCTAAATAAATAAATAAATAAATAAATAAAAAAATAAATATATCATCACGGCATATTCATTTCTGGGTGTGCCAATCTGCTTTATTGCAGATATCGGTAATGATGATGACATTTTGTAATGTGCGGGCGCTTACCAGGCGTTACCTCACGGGCACTCATTGCGGGCGTGGAGAGTACACCACAGGGGTCACTTTTGTGCCATTTAAAATTCGAAATATTTGGCGTCGCATTTGTTAAATGCGAGATAATATGAAACAATAATTTTAACTATCTGTTAAATACAGTAAAAGTTCTCTTAGGCGGAGTCCGATGGTCATCAGTATTTTGCCTTTTGTTTTGTAAGGGAGGTATAGGGATCGTGCTAAAAATAGCATATAGAGATTTTATATAATAAGCACGTTTTGATGTCCCCAGAATCCGATTTTAACATTTTTACAATGATGTCTGTAGGTATGTATGTGTGTGTGTCTGTGTGTGTGTGTGTCTGTGTGTGTGTGTGTGTCTGTGTGTGTGGATCATGTGGACACGATTACTCAAATACTATCTATCAGAAAAATTTGAAATATTGTATACCCATTCTATACTAATATGGGAAGAGCTCATTAGTTTTTAGTGTATATCGGATAACCGGAAGTATAATTTATACAAGCTTTTAATAGTTTTTCTTGTAAAAAATTCATTGAATATAATTTTTTAGTAACTTTTACTAATTAAAATGGAATATAATGGTTTAATCTTCAATTCTACGATAATAACATTTAGTAAATAACTCTAAATAACTTTAAATATGAATATATAATATAATTTATTTTCATATATCGTCTTGCCTATGCATCAAACAAAAACATAATTTTAATAACAATTTTGACATATTTAAACAAATGTCACTGTCAGTCACTGTTAGTAAGAAATTGCATTCAAATTAATAATGAAGCCGTGTTAAGGGGAATATAATGGTAAAATATTTAATTCTAATGAAATTAAGGTTTGTAAAAATAATATATTTTCCATCATACATTAATATTAGATGTACAGGAAGATTTTTTTCTATTTTTGCAGCACTATAAATTAATAGTAATTTACAACTACACATTTATGAAATGGATCATGTACGACGAAGAATTTACAAAGATTGCGTTTCAGAGCACCTAGAAGTTGATGCTGATTTTTATAAGAATGTGTGTGTGACGATTTTTCCTTTAAGTCTATTAAAATATTATTCAAAACTTCTCAAATTTGGTATTTAAAACTCATATATAATTTGAAACAACATATCAGATTTTAACCATTTATGATAAATAGGATGTGGTACTTAATTTGGAGCTCTAACAGTTTTTTTGAGGAAAAACAATAAAACATAATCCTAAATTTCGTATTACAGACTTTTCTATTTATTGGACAACAAATTAGATTTTATTTACAACCGATCAACCGGAAGTGATACTTTACGTAAAGCTTACTGCTATTTTAAACATGGAATTGGCGGGAGGACATGTGCTGGCCACATCAGATTTTTTCATTTAAGGAAGATGCCCGTAAAATTGTCTTCGTATTTTCTTAGTATTTTTTATTTTTATTATAAGACGGTATAACTTTTATTTATTTGTTGTATTAATATAAGAATAAGTATACGTAAAGTTTGCTTTTTTGTCTAAACAGAATATAAAATATTAAAATTTGCAAACCAACTAATTTTAGAGATGTAAGGATAAAATTGTTCACGAATAAAAACTACAACTAGTGAAAACTAGGTCAAATATCTTTGAATCTTGTGAAAAATGCGAAATGAAAATATATCTTTCCATTATTTTGCGAAGTCAAACACTTTAATCTCAATTCACAATTATTTTACAAGTTTCAAACTGAAAATCTCGAAAATCCTATCTAATTTGTTTTACTTTTCATGACATACTGAAAATTACTTAAAACTGTTTAAATGATTTAGCATTTGATATTTGACCAATAATTTTGAGCTCAGTAGATGCAGTTTTTAATTCTAAACAATTTGTTCAATGAGTGCAGACAATTATTACTTAGGGCCAATCTTACTATCTCTGGGTAAAATTTTAACTACCAGTTAAAAAAACAAATTCGAAACGAAATTAAATGTCAAATGACAAATTTATAATTGCTGTCAATAATTCGATTTACTATTGTTTTTTAACTTGTAATTAAATTTTTAATCAGAGATGGTAAGATTGGGTCTTAGTGAGATATATTTTTACCTTCCGTCACTTTTAGGTAAGGAAGGTATTGTCTTTGGTCTAAAGCCCTAATATGAAAAGACATATATTTTTTCCGTACACGTGATGTAAGGTAACTATATTTTTTAGCGTTTTATCAATTCATAAATATAAAAACTAAAAGAAATAGGTAGAGAAATAATGTTTTTATTCAAAATTAATAAGTTTAAATATTTGAAAGTTATCGTATGTGATAATTTTCGAATATTTTTGGGGGGCTTAGCTTCCCCTAGCCCTCTCCTAACTTCGCCCATGCTCTTAACAGTTTTTTTAAAAGACATTTTATGTTATTATAAAAATTAAAGAATATTTTATTCTCTACAAGATTTGATTGCACTATGTCTTTCATATTCACCCCCGGTTTTATAAAAGACAGAAAAAATTTACTTCCATAGTAAATTTATTTAAATTAACAAATAGGAATCAATTTTATTAATTTTATGCCATGTAGAACATTACTATCAAAAGTTCGACTTTTATTTAATAATAAAAATAAAATAAATAAAAATAAATGTTATTTACTTTGCAAGTAAATTTATCTATCGTTTATAAAATCGGCCATGTATTTAGAAATAAAGATTTATAAAGAAATTAATGCCTGGTTTCTCTAGAGTAACTTAAGACTTAAGTCGTTGCTTATTCCTAAGTTCCACCTTAAACCGTTTGCACCACGCAATAATGTCAAAATGTGAGTCGTAAGTAGTACTTAAATGAAAGTCGAAAAAAACGGTGACTTATGTCACATGTCAGTTTACATATCAGTAAAGCGCAGTAAATATGTTTTTTTCGCGATCGCCCAGAAAATGAGCTCTTTCTGATCACTATTTAGACCGGAAAGTCCTTCTTTGCTGAGCTAGCTCGGAAAGTTGTCTATAAGGGATCGGAAAGTACTTTATTGATCCCGGGACCGATAAAGCTAAATGTTTCCATAGAGATCAGTTGTTTATTTATTTCTTATTTGCTCGCAGTAAAAAATAAAATAATACTTTTTACCTTCCGTCACCTTTAGGTAAGGAAGGTATTGTCTTTGGTCAAAAAATTCGGTGGTGAGTTTTTAATGACTAAGCACGTTTTAGGGTCCCTACAATACAAATTTACTATTTTTAAGATGATGTCTGTATGTATGTATGTGTGTGTGTGTGTGTGTGTGTGTGTGCGTGTGTCCGTGTGTGTGTGTGTGTGTATGTGTGTCCGTGTGTGACAAATTTTTCTCCGACGATAACTCCAATACTACAATTCTAAAAATTATAATTCTTTCGTATTCCTCTTCTGTACATCCATATGAAGAGTTGATTAGATTTTGGTTATAATCGATCCACCGGAAGTACCCTTTTTTGAAGTTTTTAACAGTTTTTCTTAAAAAAACGCAGTTAAATATTACTTTTTGACATTTTGTTATTATGTATATTAAAGAAAATACTCTTCTCTATACGGTTTAATTATACATTTTCCTTCATATTAAATAGATGTAAATTTAAAGCATTATAAAGAAATTAATTTTCAAAAATTAGTCTGCTTTGCAATTTATTATGGAAACAGCTGAGATAATTATTCAAAAAAAATTAATTGACAGATGTCAGTTGCAAGTGCAAAACCAAATATGAAAAGTATAGGATCTAAAATTGGTATGTCATATTGTTACTCGCAAGTGACATGCAGAGAAAGGCCAAAGAGAAGATGGAAGGACATTACTTAGTGTAGTTTATGTTATAATTTTATTGGATTTAAAGAACCTTTTCAAATGAACTTTTAGTATGGAATTTGTAAAAAACAGTATGTGTTCGTGTTCGATTTTACATGATATTATATAGAATCTGTTCCAAAGACCTTTTGGTACGGGTTTTGTACAAAATACATCGAATTGACGGAAGGTCTTGTGCTGGCCACAACAGATTTTTTATTCTTTTTTCAGGATCGCAAAAAAAATATTGTACCCAACATGACCTGAAAGTGTCTATACTGGGCTCACAAGCTTCCAAAGCTCGCCTACGGCTCGCTCTGGAATATGCTTGCTCACCCAGTAAAGTATCACTTTCAGGTCTTGTTACGTAAATTACTATTATTTTAGGCTGTTACAGTGTAAAAATTCAACGATGTGGAGAAGAAACGAATAAATTATAGCAAGAAAAAAATGCTCAGTGGGATTGTAGAAAGATACGCCTAATTGAAAATAATAATATTGGAAAAGATAACACCTGGAAATTAATACTAATATAATAATAACTACAGTAGTATTTGTAGTCATTGGAACAAATCAAGTATTGTTATATATTTGTCGCGGAATTGTAACACGATCACCTTCGTCCACATCATTCACGATGTTAATGTCATCAAAATTAAGGAAATCTGGTAAATCCATATCGAATATTGTTGAAACGAATACAAGCATAAACACTGATGAACACAATAACAACTTTGATGTTTGCCAGCCGATATTTTATTTTGAATCGCTAAATTTCAAATTGACTAATCACAGAGTAGCATTACCCTGTCGCCAATGTAATTTGTGACATAAGTTCGCATTTAAATTTGCCAGTGCAACGCAGTTGGGATATAAGGCTTTATAACAATTAAGTAGCACTTTAATAATCAACAACTTAAGTTGTGGAGAAACCCGGCTTAATTTTCATAAAACTTGTAATCTAACAAATGGAATCTCATTACTATGGAAACAGTTTCAATAATTCAATATTTCTAATTGACAGATGTCAGGTCAAGTATAATTTACATAATGTTTGTTATATAATTTTACTCTTCATATGTTGTAATCTTGTAATTTACAAATAAGAACCATATTGCTAAACACCGCTTCACATATTCTTTAAAAAAATTATATAATTACAATTCTCCATCAATTCCCATCCATTTGCTAATTGTGTGAATGAGTATAACAACATCTTCATGTTTCTTATGCTTTCGCAAATTACAGCTTGTTGTTTGTTGACAGGAAGGCCCGTATGTGAGGTTGCATTTAGCTCAATGGTGTGAAGTGCTGGTCTAGAAGGACAACAGTTAGCTGAATTACATTAAATGCTTTAAAACCTCAATGGTTTCCGGCGCCCACGCCAAGCCGAGACGAGATGAGTGTCTACTCTGTCGCATCGTATGTGCATGAACATGAACACATGGGGCTCGGTTCACGTTCAATGAACGTGTGCCGCCACAGAGACGTACTTAGTGGGTTTTTTCACTAAGGGGAAATATCAGGCGTGGTTGGTTAATTTATGGACTGTATTCGTATTTGCATTGTATGGGGAATTTTTTGTCAGCAAGTAACAATAAGTGAAACACAGATTTACATCTACTAGGATTTAAATTAAATTTCAAAGAGATAAATAGGTAAATAATAAAACTGTAATACCTATACGAAGAATGTATAATTAATAGAATAAGCCGCTTTTCACATTTCTTATTTTAAATGAAACGTTACGCAAAATTTTTCATAATAATAAAAAAAATCTGTTGTCGCCAGCCCAAGACCTTCGTCAATTTGATGTATTTTGTACAAATCCCATACCAAACGTTCCTAGTAAAATTGTAACATGAACACATACCTACTATTTTTATTACAAATTCCATACCAAAAGTTCCTTTAAAAAGATTCTACAAATCCAATAAAATTATAACATGAACATGCATTATGTAAATTGCACTTGACACTTCCTACTTTCTTCTTCAGCTTTTTCCTATTTTATTTGGATTCGCTGTTTCTCACTCTTTTCTTCCACTCGTTCCTGTCCAACACATTTTCTTCACACAGTTCTTCCTCTCTCAAGTCTTCTGCGATACAGTCATTTCATCTTCTCTTTGGCCTTCCTCGTACTCCCTGCATTGAAAGATCTAATCCTGAGGCGAGGCTGCAACTTCATGTCACTTGCGAGGAACACTATGATTTATACCACTTTCTGACCCTATATTCCATCTTTGGTTTTGCAATTGACACTAACATCAGTCAATTAGAATTTTTTGAATATATCTGCTGTTTCCATGATAAATAGCAATTAGCAAAGCTGATGCCCGTATTCACCAACATCAAATAAATCTTCGAATAGCTTATTCATTGAATAAGAGAATAATATCGCATCGATACCACAACACAAATGAAGGTATTTATTCTAGCTGTCATATTTTGATGCGATATTTTTCCCTTATTCAACGAATAAGCTATTCGAAGATTTATTTGATGTTGGTGAATACGGGCATGAGTGTTGAAAGTTAATCTCTTTATAATTCTTTAACTCTATGTCTGTTGAATATGAAGGAAGATATATAATCAAACCATATAGAGAACATTTTCTTTAATATTTATAATAAGAAAATGTCAAAAAATAATATTAAATTGCGCTTTTTTAAGAAAAACTGTTAAAAACTTCAAATAGGTGTACTATATCATCTTAAAATTAGTACATTTGTATAGTAGGGCCCTTAAAACGTGCTTATTCATTAAAAACTCACCACATATTTTGACCAAAGACAATACCTTCCTTACCTAAAGGTGACGGAAGGTAAGAATAATTATTTGTTGTTATTTTCGCAAAAATACAAAGACTGGCGCGAAAAATAGTCATGAAAAATAATTCTCCACACCTATGACTTCAAAGTACATACAGCACATTATTTACAGCCAATGGAAAAAGAGTTTGTCTATCACCTCCGTTATTCATGCAAATAACAGTAGACGATAGTTTGTTACATGTTAAGCAAAATTTTGAAGCAAAAAAAAATAAGAATAATATTTTTTAAATAATTAACACGAAATAATAAATAATAATTGGAAATTACAATAATAAAATATCTTGAAAAATATGAAATCAGAAAAGATATTTAACTTTGTTTCAAAATTTGATTTGTAGCATATCATTGTATTCAGAATTTAACGTAGAATTCAAAAATGTAAAAAAGTACTGGGTGTTTTATTTTACGAAAGTTGAAGCCACTTCTGGTTAAACTGGATGTGAAATGTTTATAATTTATACATAAAAATGGAGCTATATATGTTAAATTTAACAATATAATTTTTTAAATGAAATATCTTTATAAGTAAAGATGTTAATATGAGTGGCTAGTTCTCTGTGGACACCCGGTATAGTTTATAAAGTAAAATATATAAGTAATTTTCATCATTATTGCTTTAGTTTCTAATAAATTATTCTCTATTCCTTTGTCGAAGTCATTTTTATAAATATTTTATATTAGTTTATTTCAATCATGGTAGCAATGTTAATAAAAATTATAAATTAGCACAGGTATTTTTAATTTTCTATGTGCAAGTTAACAATAATGATAATAATGTCAAGGTACTAAGATTCGTCGTAAACAAAGTTTCTGCAAATCAATTGTCTATAACAGATTTCTTTTGTTGAAAATAAAAGTTTTAATGAAGCATTGTTTCGTGAAATTGACAATAAATAGATACAATTACTTTTTTATTTATAGTTTTTAATTGTTTCTTTTAATTACTATTTTCACGTACTACGAAATTAACTTTTTGTTTTTCAATTATTTTAATACAATAGTTAATAGTTCATTTTTAAACTACGAGGAGTAAATTCAAAATTTCTCTTCTACAGCATAACATTGTTTTTCATTGGCTAGTGATCAGTCTGGTTTATATTCTTTTGGCATTTGTCATATTGACATAATCTTTTTTTATAAAAAAAAAACACTTCACGTGTACGTTGTTTCCTTAGATATATCCAAAGTTAAAAACAAATAGTGCTTGTAAAAACTAATTGTACGATATATGTAGTATATAATGTGTAGTATTATTGGATTCTAGGAATATTGTATACCATAGTGATTTACTTAGCATAATTTCCACCTGTTTGATTACCTATATCTTTGAAAGCAAAAATTTCGTAGATAACTTAGGATCTGGTCTGCCGAGTACTTACTTTGCAGACCGTTATTTATATTTGTAAATGAATTTGGAATTTAGTGTTCCTGATTTAGACTCAGATACTTTTATAGAAACAAATATATTTCCATTATTTATAAGAAATGCTGCTAGATACTTATATAAAATTAAAGTAGCAAATGAAAAAGATATGAACATTTTTATATGTTGTTGTAAGTGGGTGTTTTATGTTTTTCTAGGACAATGAAAGCCAGAAATGAAACATTCTTTACATGTCACTACGAAGCACAAGTTCTTATATAAAAACAGTGCAGAACATCAACAATGATAATCATCATAAGTTATCACCTCTGGCTAATTATGTCTTAGTCTACGTTGGTGTTTTTCCAGCTCGCATCTCTGGGCACTTTGTTCTGTTAATAGCCGCATTTACAAAGCCGGGCGAGCCCCCTTGACCCGGCAACGCACGACAATGGCAGCAGTGGCGCCTCGTGTGAATTATACGTTTCACGCAAGACTTTTCATTTTCTTTATTGCTATTAGCGCACGGCTATTCTCCGCAACCTAATTCCGGGAATTATAGAGGAAGCAAAGACTAGGTAATGGATGGAAGCAAGAATAGTCGGTGATTCACTCAGGGATTTCTATAGTCGCTTTAATGATACACTCAAATTATTGTGGCTTTTATATATCTAAAATATAAGGCAATGAACTTTTTTTGGATTTACATATAGGTCGGTAAATTTATCTAATTTCGATGTAAAATTTTTAAATACATAATGATACTCGTAATACTATAATGGTATAAGAGCTAAACTTAAATGAAAGACGTACAAAAAATACATATACATCACTTCATAAAACAAAGGAATCATGCATCAGAATCGAACAATTTAACGTTAATTAAAGAATTTAAACTATACAGCGTTTCAGTTACACTGTTATACACCGGTTTGCAAAAGCGAAGAAAATGTCTGCTATCGACAGTAATAACGGATAGTGAATATGTTTTTGATTTGGTCTTTGTAACTTTTAATATTCTGATAGTGAACATGAGCATTTTTACGGACAACAATATGTAGTATAAATAAAGTTTGGATTTACAAACTTAAGTTATTTATTTAGTGGACATAAAAACGATCAGCTTTCAAGCGGCGTCTGTTCTATTAACTGAAACTCTCTAGAGCGAAAATAAACTTTTTCATAGTACAAATTGTTATGTTATGAAAAATGTTCAAAATATAAATTAAATATTAATGTAGAAATGACTTTCATGTCTTTTTTTTACAAAATATAAGAATATGAAAACTACAAGGAAAAGGTATTTTCTATCAGAAGAAACCATAATTTCTTCCCTGTACCCTAAAACTTTTATGAAACATTAAACAAGACTAAGCTGTTTTATTTTTTCAGTTCTAAGATCTTAAAATTAAGACTATAGAATTGAATAGAAAATAAACTTAATTTTGAAAAAAGTGACGTCTGATTGTTCCCTGTACTCTTGGTATATATTCAAAAGAAAAATATAATAAATGAATCTCTACAGAGAAAAATAAATTTTGAAAATATCTCTCAAGATCAAGAACCAATGAGGGGAGAATTAGTGAAATTTAGAACTTAATTAAGAAAGAATAGTGTGAAGGGTTATATATATAAATGTGCTAAAATTCGCAAATTTCATAGGTTATTCGTGATAAATATATTATTAAAAAGTTAATCCCAACAACAGACAAGCTGACCATACGTGATTATATTTTATACGCAATATTAATTTTAGATTGTGTAATAATTTATTAGAAAAACACTCGCCATGCTTCAGAAGATTTCAGCATCTGAATCAACCTCTCGGTTATTTTTCAGATGCTGGCTGAGCCCAGTAACCACAGATGCGCTTCTCTCTTTTTGAAGCTCATCAGTGTGATTGTAACTGTCGCGTCTCTTTGCAAAGACAAGGGGTAGTTATAAACAAATAAAAAATATTTATATTGGTGTATTTAAAGTACATTTAGTTTTTTTTTTTTGTAAAAGTTTTACGATTACAAGTCAATGTAGAAATTATTTGAAGAACATACCTACATATTAGTACTCGCATAATTAAATAAAGTGATTCGGTAATTTGTTCAAAAAGATAAAAATATAGACTTTACATACGACTTTCTGCAAAAACGTACAACGTACGTCTGAAGAAAATGTGGAAGTGGAATACCACTTACCTGAAACAAAAGAAAAATATATAAGTTAACTATTCATTAATCTAGTCAAAATAGGTTATTAGAACAAATAAACTATAATTAAATACAGTGGGAGTAACCTTTTGTAATTATAATAAAGGTCACACAAGATATTTATCATCTTCGTAAATAGTAAACAAATATGTATAGAGACTATTTCAAACGTTGGCACTCATTATTAACATTCCTATTTGAAGATATAAGGTACATAATATTGTGTTACTTAGCGCAACAAATTATATGATATATATTTACGTACCTAATATTATATAAAATAGATAATTAATATTTCTTATGACCTTTATTTTAATTACAAAAGCGAAACCCACAGTACACAACAATTAACACGTTCAATGAGGAGTGTTATTATTTATTTATTTTGAATATTTTCATTAAGTTTAAATTTTGGAACTAATGTATACGTTCAAATCCTAATCTAGGGTCTCTGGTCTCTTATCGCCTACATTTGTTCTCATAATGTTTTAATACAGTTGTTATTAATAAAAATATAATAAAGTACAATATAATTGTGACTCTTGGTGAAACTGTTCTAATATGATATTTAAAAAATCTGATGTGGCCAGCACATTACCTTCCGTCAAATCTATGTATTTTGTATAAATCCTATATTAAAAGTTCCCTGGAAAAGGTTCTATATATCCAGTAAAATTGTAACATGAACACATGCTATTTTCTAAAAAATCCGTACTGTAAATACCTTGGAAAAGATTCTAAAAATCCAATAAAATGATAATACCAACATACGCTACGTAAATGAGTGCCCGTGAGGTGAGGTAAACGCCCGCACGGTACAAATATGTCATCATCATTACCGATATCTGCGACAAAGCAGATTGGCACACCTAGAAATAGGTAATATGTCGTGATGATATATTTATTTATTTTACTTACGCTATGTAAATAGTATATCAGTTTATTTCTCAAGTTAGGTTAGTTCATTTTTATTATTATTTGTAATTGGTGTTCAAGTGAACAATTATTAATATAAATTTAAAAAAATGTTTCCCTTTAATAAGCTTCAAATTGCTGCCATCTATAAACTCTTATAAAAATTACTGATATTACAGTTTCTGTAAAATCGTAAATAGACATTGAATTCTGCCAAACTATGGGAATGTATAAAAATAAATAAAATGACTCCTAAACACAGAGAACGTAGTTTACGATCAGATATCATGTTGAAATCTAAAACGATTGAAATTAATTATTCTATGCCATCAAAAAGAAAAATATTTGTTTAACTATTTCTAGGTCAGCACATTTTATACACAGCAGTTTAATGTTTAAAAAAGAAAATTGTTGGTTCAAATTTATTACAGTGCCAACGTGTCACCCCATGTTTTAGTTGCAAAAACAGGGTTAGTGTTTGCGGAATTTATACAAACATTGTAAACGAAAAATTGGACTATGTGACAAGTACGTGACTGAACCTCTAACAACTAGGGTAACATAAATAGCATCGATCATCCAATAATCTTTAACTAAATATTTGAAGTACCTAAAGCTTTTAAATAATTCCGGTTCTATTCATAAATTAAATAGGTAAGGATAAAAGTACACATCGTTTGTCAAAATATGTCGAGGACTGTGAGAAATTTTACGGAGGAGAAAAAATTGTGAAAAATTTAACAATGTTTCATACTTTGATCGTTAAGACGGTATTTTATGCGTACTGATAATACTTGTACATACATAAATTTGAAGTAATTGAAGACAGCCAATAAATTTGATTGAATCTTGGATAAATATAAGTTATTTGCATTGGCGCCGATGTATAAAATTTTATGAGGGGTAATATTACTTTGTACACAAATAGTTTTATTTATTGTGGTATAATTTTTTCTTATAGGATTTCTGGATCATCGTTCTCAGAGTTATTAATATTTTTGGCAATTTTGGCAATGTTGACATGTTGAGTAATCCTAATTTATCTTTACTTTCTTAATACGGTTTCGCGTAAAATTTATTACTAAAGATAAGAATATAACAGCCACTTATACAACAAATAAGGTAAAGTGTTATTTTTTCTCGAACTAACGATAAAAATTCGCAGCGGTGACAACGACGCCAATTTCACGTTCATTGCGGCAACTAATGTTTCCGCAAGACGAGTCGAGACGAGACGAGACGAGACGAGACTTGAGGTCGGTTCGTCTTGACTAAGTGTCGACTACAATGGTTTTGTTGAGACGAGACTTGAAGTCAGGACTCGTCTTAGATTTTCATGCAATATTATATGCAATGGGGAAGTTTAGCTTGGTAAAAATTCTACATAACATACTATTTTCTCATAAATATAACACAAATGGCTACTGAAATTGAAATTAAAAATTTAAATTATTGCCCCATTTATTTATAATTAATATTTTTTGGGTAAACTGTAAGTACGTCACAAGTCAGTTATGCGCAAACTCAGACAGAACGGTGAAATTGAACCACTTGAACGTAGGTCGTAACAACACCTCAGTCTCACGTGACTGGTAACCGCAACCGCGTGTGTTAGTGTATAAATCGACATATGTTGCGCCAAGCCTCTACCGACGTCATCACAGCTTAAAATCGGCTTTTCCGGAAAATCTGGGCATTTTTGAAAAAAATAAAACATGTTACGTCATTTTTCAAGTCATTCCCATGGAATAAAACAATAACAAAAATCGCTAAACTTCCCCATTATAAACAATTTTTTGGTGGATGCAAAGTCGAGAGTCTTGTCGAGAGTCTTGTCGAGAGTCTTGTCGAGACTCAAGACTTTCTCGACAAATTCGATACTGGTCTCGTCGCGTTTTGACTTTTTAGTCGAGACTAAATGATGATAAGACGAGACGAGACAATACCAAGACTGGTCTTGGTTTTGCAGCAACACTAGGGGCAACACCACACCAAAGCGTCAGTTCTGGGTTAGGATTTGCGACAATATACTATCAGACGATAAAGAGGCTATTTTATTGAAAGTAATAGAAAAAAAAAATTGTTAGTAGTGTAACAATAACAAACAAACAAAGTTTTGTTGGTAACAATGAAAGTTAAACAAAATTGTCATTAACATTATGCCATGTAGAAACAGTACATCAAGTATATTTTTCACTTGTACTATAAATAACTACTAAATTAGCTTGCTTACTTTTTCTAGTTAAAGAGACTATCAAGAAAGTGTTGTATTAATAAATATTAGATACCTGTTACATAAATAATATAGATGTACATATTGATCTGTAAATAACATTTTCACGTGAAAATGTATGCAGTTTCATTGCCACGATTAGACTAAGTATTTTAAGAATATGGTCTTTTTAAGTTTAATTCCAGTAACCCTTTCTTCTTCGGATATATAATCCCAATAAATCTCTTTAAAAAGCTAATAATTTGCCTGTTAGTAACTCCACATCTTTGGTTCCACTTTTAGCCAACCATTAAAACCAAAATACCCTAAACCTTTCATCGTGCGTGCTTAACAGTATCCCTTGAGACATAAAGATACTCTAGAAGCAGTCTAGTTTTAATACTCCTCTGCTATGTCTCCTTCACGGGGCGAAGGGGGAAGAAATACGTCTTTAGCGGGTGTTAACACGTCACTTCCTGTGACAGTGGTGCCGCCACGCGACAACTGCGAGAATGACAAGTGATGTGGCAGATGCAGGAAACACGAGACACGAGCTTGATCTTTCTAAATTGACTTGTCCTATTTAAGAGCGAATTAACTATGATTATGAAGTTATGGCGTTGATTCTACGTAGTTCGGAACTGATAATGGTGATAACAGAAGCTGTTGAGGTTATGAAGTGACATGTATATGACTAATCAATTTGTTAGCGCCTAACAGCCAACAAACTTGCGTTAATGCGATGGAAGTAGGCCACGAAAGAGAACTTGATTACTGCTGAGAAGAAAAATGTTTTTCTCAACTTGTTCAATAGTTTTCTTTTGGTTTCTTCTATCTAGACTTTATTCTTAAACTAAGAAAAGTAAATTCAAAATTTCTTTAGTGCGGTTCTGACTGGCTAGACTCTTTTAACAAATGATGATTATGTAACTTGTTATCTTCAAAAAAAGCAAACATTTTGTAGTTAATATTTTTGTTGATTTATAGGGCCTTTAAGTCAATACTCCTATACCTTGTTGCATCTCAAAAATGAGCTAAAAGTCAAATAGTGCTGCCATCTACGATCAATCAACAATTATTTGTTTTTTACTAAATTAAGAAAGAAAATTTTCTGTGAAGTCTTTATATTGAACTGGGGGAGGGGAAGCATGTTTAAGAATGTTATCAATAGATGGCATGGCGTGCGAGAAAGTTTTAATTTGAATTTGACATTAGTTCATTTTTCTCTCTCTCTCTGGTCTCTCAAATACATTAATTACTTAATAAATAAACACATAGGTAGTTACTTGTAATTTAAAATATCGATACCAAAAAGATAAACTAAAATACTAACCTCCAAACTATTATTAAAACGTCAAACAGGTAATCTACATTACTAGAGATTCACGGGCTTGGCTTGAAGCTTGAAAGCTTGGCTAGGCTTGGCTTGAAAAAGCTTGAAAAATCAAACCAAGCCTGCCTTTCAAAAAAGCTTGATTTTTCAAGCCAAGCCAAGCTTCTGTTTCATCAAGCCCAAGCCAAACTAAGCCTAACATTAAAAAAAGCTTGAATTTTCAAGCCAAACCAAGCCTCCGACTGTCAAGTAGCTTGGTGAAAAACAAGCTTTTTCAAGCTTTTCACAAGAATTGTTGACGAGGCCGGCAAAACCGAAATTTTATGGAGGTAACGTACTTTTTCATTGCTTCAGCACAGTTTTGCGAATTTCTCAGAACTGAGGTAGGAACAGTTTAGTAGGCTTCAAAAATTTGTAAATGGGAAAGTTTGTCCCATCGTCCCACAGATCACTTATTTTCACAATCTGAACCAACTAATCGCACACTTTAGTTCCGCACACAATCAAGTACAAAATAAATTTATAGTTATTGAAAAAGTTTTTAAATAGATAATGATAATTTAATATAGAACTATTTAAATTTTTAAAATTTCTTATTATTGTTAAGATAAAAGTAATTTATATAAAAACAATTAGATACTTAAATCTTTAAGTAACTGGAATAAATTATAGAAACAAAGGTTTAAGAAATTGATTTATTATTTTTAAATGTATCTGATTATATTTCACAATTAAATAATATTCATTATTTTTTTTTAATTTGATCATAAATACCAAGCATCAAGCTTTTATAAATAATATTTATTATTTTACCTGTTACAGGATATTAAGCCTTTGTTTACATATACAAAATATTCAGCCCTATTTTGTAAGGAAATTGTTAAGTCTTAGCAACGATTAACCAATAGAAACAAATGTATAGCCTGTCGTTTTCATATTTTTTCAGTGTTCGCAATTATTTTATTTTATCTGCCATGTTGCTAAGACATACCAACTTTCTTACAAAATAGGGCTGATATATATTAGACGATACTGACATTCAACAATAGTCTGCAAAATAAAATGAATATAAAATAATATGAAAGTATAATGCTCACGTTAGTGTATCGTTCGTAACACGATTTATTTTACTCTAAAATAATAACCTTGATGATTAAAGCACTAAAGTACATAATTTGAATATTATTTTAAAAATATCAAACAAACCACAAATCATAATTTTGGAGCTGAATAGAGACGAGAAAGTTTGTGTTTGTGGAAATGTATGTATACAAAGATTTCAATGCTACTTTTAGTACAGCCCCTAATATTGCCCCTAATAAAACGGCCTTGTCTGAGGCAGTATAACAATATAATAAAAATGTAAACCGACGAAGAGATTATCCTCTTCTAAATATTTCCTTGATTCAAGTTTCCCTTGTTTATATGTACATGAATTAAATAAATATATAATAACGGCTTATTACCTAGTTCTGGGAGTGCCAATGTGCTTTTATTAGCAAATTTTGGTAATGAAAACATATCCAAATTGTTGAGGATACCTATTTACTTTTGTGCTATTTGCAAATTGGAAATAATTAGGATAATTATATATATACAAAGTAACTTTACATGATTCTGTAATAAAAAATCAGCACAAATTTTATAATGTTCAAAATAGAAAGGACAAGTTATTGTCTCACGAACAAACAAAATATCGAGGAAATCCCAGTCTATAGGATTTTATTATTTCCAGATGTATTTGAAGTTTAAAAGGGATACTACATACGTAGCAGGTCAGTTTTATCCCATTGTATAAGTAGTATTCCAGAATTATGTATTTCTTTGAACACGGTTCTTGAGTGTTTGGGGAATTGTTTTGTTTTATTTATTAACAAAAGGTAAATATAACCATGTATTATATCAAACTTACAGTTTGTTGGGGAGGTCATGAAAATAGATCCTATTCATTTTAGTTATTAAAATACACCAAAGTCAAGTCTAACTAATAAACCTATATAGAATGAAAAAATTATAAAGGTAACATAAAAACATGAGGGTATTTTTTTTATAAAAGATACTAAATTTTTGATTTTTTACTTTCAAAAATGAAATAATTGAACAAAACATAAATTTGTATATTTTTATATTTTACCGTTTTAGTGTATCTGTTCGTATAGTTATTTTTTGCACGATCATTTTTTTTTAAATGTTTACCGATGCAGTAGACTTTATTTCCAAATGATGTGAATCACTTACCGATCAGAGGAGGTGGAGGCGGCAAATAAAAAACAACGTTCAAAGCTTACTTTAAAAATTACAACAAACAAATTTTAATATATCAAAATAATTTTCAATTTTCTTAGGTCGATCGTGCAAAATACGGAATAAGTATTGCGGTCAGGAAGAGCTCTTTTACCGATATCGGATATTAAAAAAAAATTCCTCAACCCGTGACTACTACTAACCTTAATACTTAAATAACTATTTCAATTATACCACAAAAAAATTATGTAAACAAAACGTGATTTATTCATCGTTACCACGACAAAATGAAACGTACCGACATATCAGTACATCTGATATATTGATACATAGATATTTCAGTACATTGATACATCGGAATAATTGGTTTACTTCGAAATATTTAATATAATTCCATCCAATATTGATATTCAAATCTTAATGCCGAACAGCCCTCCTGTACTTACACTAGATCAAGTTTTCAAGACCCATTATACATATGTATGTACCGTGAAAATAAAATAAGTGAAATAAAAAACATTATATGTGCATTCGAAAATGAGTTTGCGCATGAGCATTAAAAAGCTTGAAAGCTTGAAAAAGCTTGAAAAGGCTTGAAAAAGCTTGAAAAAGCTTGAAAAAGCTTGATAAAGCTTGAAAATCAAACCAAGCCTAAAACTTTTAAAGCTTGAAGTTTTCAAGCCAAGCCAAGCTTTGGTTCCATCAAGCCCAAGCCAAGTCAAGCCTAACATTAAAAAAAGCTTGAATTTTCAAGCCAAGCCAAGCTTTTTTATTTCAAGCCAAGTAGCTTGGCTTGGTGAATCCCTATACATTACCCGCACAAACATACCATTACTATGGGACGGCACCACGCTGTGACTATTCATTGGTGCGGCGTAATTCTACGTTATACATGGCGGGAATTCAAATAATCAAATTTCATTATTTATTTTCTGGCTAATTAATAAAAATTTTGTCAAAAGAAAAAATATAGGTAACAAGTTTTTACCTTCTCTTCAAAAATATTAAATAAAAAAATCTGTTGTGGCCAGCACAAGACCTCTCGCCATTTTCATATTAGGCTATATAAGTATTGTATTGCACTTCGCTTTCCAACCGTCGTTTTATAACAAAATCTTACAGAACATTACCCAAATATTGTTTCTTACTATATTTAGCATGTCTTCTGCACACATGTAATTCAAATTATATCTATTTTTCATTGTATGAGGAAGTTTCTAAATGTCAAATATTGTTCCAATTCATTAACCAGATTGGCGGTATTTCTGATAGATATATGCATTTTACCACAATTTTACCTATAATTTCAAATATTTAATTAATAAAAGAATAAGAAAAGTTAAATATACTTCCCAGGAAAAGCTATCAGAATGTCACTAAAACTGTTGATATTTGACAATGACATATGTCATGTTATAAACATTGGAATTTGTCAACTGGTTTCCTTAGTGCTTTGGCCTCTGCGATTAGTATACTCTATAAATTATAGAGTCTTTATCTCTAAATCTATACAAGATATAATAAAATTTTTAAGTGTATTAGATGGAGAATTTTATGTTCTTCAATATTTAATAAAAAAAACTCCCAAAAAATTATATTTAGAAGAATTTTTCTAAGAAACTACTACTTCCGGTTGTTCAATTGTTACCAAAACCTTTTCAGCTCTTCCCAGGAATGTCAGATTGAGGAAACTGCAGTTAAATATTTTTTAAGTCTTATAGTTTTTGAGGAATCGTGACTACAACATCCAGACATACATACATACATACACACACACACACACATACATCCACACACACACACACACACAGACATCATTTTAAAAATGTTATAATCGGATTGTAGGGACCTTAAATCGTGCTTATTCAATAAAATCTGGATATGCGAATTTTAGCATGAATCCAATACCTCTCTTAGCGAGAGGTAAAAAGGTACGCAAGTAGCCCATTGACAGATGATTGACATATAACCTCAAATGTCCACAATTTAAATTTTATAGCGCGACGAGCTACTAACATAAGTGATAGAAAACACAGTCATGCTTTTGACAAATCGTATTTTTCAAACATCCAATAAAATTATAAAATTACCTCAATAGATAAACAGCACAAAAAACATGTTCATAAGGCCTTTTATCGCACCCGTCCTTTGTAAAACTCCAAACATGGACTCGTACGTTAACAGATTGCCTTACGAAACTTGTTTTTTATTGTACTATTTTTATCAAAAAAAATAATGATGAACTTATTTTTAAAAATACCAATATACCTAGACACATCATTATGTCGTGGAATCGCGTGGTTATGTGCGTTAGGTAAACCGGTTGTGCTTCGGATAGTCTTTGTTCAATTTTGATCGACCTCAAACTTGAAATTAGCAAATAATTTCTAATTTAGAAATAGCTCTCCTATTGTGCTTTCTTCATGATAGCTTTGGGAGCCCGTGAGTAGTAAACGTAGTAAACGCCCTCAAACCTCAACGGCACTTCCTGATATATCATCATTTCCAAAATCTGCGAATATAAGCAGAATGACACACCAAGAAATAGGTAATAATAAACCATTATGATATATTTGTTGTCTTTGTGTAATCACTTTTAAAACTATTGGTTTGGCAAATAAAATTTTTATAGTGCAAGTATATATAAGTCTGTCTCGGCAATAAAAAGAACAATGTTCAATGCGAAAATATAAACCCTCTTAACAAAAAATAAATAAATGTTAATTTATCCTGCAACGCACAAGCGTGGTTGAATGCTAGATATTGCAGTAGTTGTATCTAACATATAAAATATAGAAAAGGTCAGGACTGTGTAATTCCATGTAATTATGAGTATTATATTAAAAATTTATATTCATAAATAATGCCTTCCAACAATTATTATGCATTTTAAATAATATTAGATGTAATAATATGTTTGAAACAAATTAGGTAAGTGAATAAATGATTGTTGTGTACTGTATATCCAATTTTCACGTATACAATATTAGTGACAGCGACAGTACTTTTAAATTTATGCTTTTAAACGATTAGATGCTCTTGTAATAGAATCATTACATAAAATTAAATCTAATAATGCCTAGAGGTGTACATATTTAATCAGCGTAAAATTTATCCTCATTTGAAGAATAAATTATTGTGCAAATGCAATAACTCAATTACTACAAAACAGCAAATTTTAAAAACTGGTACTTAAAATTATTCTAAATGAGAAGAATTTATTTTTGTGTTCATGTATACCTAATCTAAAAGAGGTAGGTACTTTATTAAAAGTTCTTCTTATAGAGATTTTCACCATTTTAAATAAAAGTAAAGTAGGTAGGTATATTTCATTACTTACAGGGCTTATCAGTACATTGTAGTTTATGATTTATAATGATGGGATCTTCCTCATTAGTAACTATTTACAAAATTGATGATTTATGTTAAATCTTAAAATTTTATGAGAGGAACTATAAAAGTTTAAAATATTTGTTTTCAACTTCTCCTGTATGTAAAGAGCAGACATAAAAATTGATGATTCATATTACTTGTTCAGTGAATTTTGTTAATAACTGTAATCGTTGTTAAATATCATTTGGTAAGCACTTTGCACATAAGAATACTTACATAAAATATGAAAAGGTCTGTGAAAGTATCAGGAATCTTAATTCCGCTGACATTCCAAAGATTCTTCCACAAGTCAGATAAATCAAGACGTACAGTACTAAAAATACCTTTAACCTCTAACTGCATTTTGATTCATAGCTTTAACTTGAAACGTTTTAGCATCATCTTACTAACACACTTCTGAGAACTGCGTTTCTAAAATTACACACCACTGGTAATTCGCACATTTGCATCACATAACCTAATTATGCACCTTATATTACAGAAGTACAGAGAAAATGGGAAAGTAATATAGTAGAGTCGGAATATATCGTGTTATATCTTTAAGTTTAGTTCACGTCTCATACCTCTAAATACTGTCATACAAAAATGTCTCCGTACGAGAATAACTTTAATCTATTTTAGGAAAAATAGCTGTCTAAAACTGAATATATTCAACATTTTTTAATTCAAAATGAGAAGCATTAAGTTACGTTATTATATATAAAAAATAAATAAATAATATATTTATTTTATTTATTTAATGGGGTAAACATTGAAAGTTTTCATAAATTCATGACAAAAAAGTCTCCGTACGATAACCAAAACAAATAATAAACACTATATTTTATAAAGAAATATGATATTTCCATGAGTTTCCTTCTTTCCTTTAGTCTTTCCACTGGTAACTGAGCGACGAGCCATTGAATCTATCAAATTTTTAATCACCGATGGCATTAGTACGTCATTCTTCTTGTAAATTATTGTTGTATTCTTTTTTCATATTTTTGTTTCTTTCAAGAATTTTCCGCACTGAGTAAGCTTATTTTTAATATTATGTAGTTATTCTCTTACTCAATTACTTGTCGAAATGTTTTAACGCACGAAATTAAAATTGTCTTTTTAAGCACTATGCTTTAAATTCTCTTTAAAAATGTCAAGGTAATCTTTGTTATCTATGAATTTTGCTATAATTACTCATTTTCGTACTCCCGCTTACTAAATAAATACCCAAAACATTGTGCTGCCACCGCCGTATTCAACTGTTACTTTTAAATGCCTTAAATTTGAGGTTTTCTCTTTATGTCTTCTATCTAATCGGCATGTATTATACTTACATTACTAGAAAAAATAATAAAGAATTCAAAGTAGAAAATTTAATACATTTAAAGGTAACAGTTAAATACAGCATTATGTTTTTGGGGTATATTTAGTTGCGAAAGTACGAAAATTTGTAGTCATTATTGCACAAATCATGGATAGCAAAGATGAATTTGATATTTTGAAAACAAATTTAAAGCAAATATTGCAAAATAGGGTTCCAAAGATGGAAAGTATAGGATCAAAAAGTGGTATAAGTGATAGAGTGTTCCTTGCAAGTGACCTGCAATTGCACGTTGCAGCCTCGCCTCAGGATTAGAACTTTCAACGCCGGGAGTACGAGAAAGATGTGTCAAGTGCAATTTACATAGTCCATGTTCATGTTATAATTTTATTGGATTTATAAAATATATTCCAAGGAACTTTTGGTATGAGATTTGTGCAAAATATATCGAATTGACGGAAGGTCTTGTGCTGGCCACAATAGATTATTTTAAGAAAAAAACATTGTTTCCGTGAAACTAAACTTGTGATAAAATATACTTATACCGATTTTTATATAAAAAGTTTTAAGTAGGTAAGTAAACTACAATAAAAAAAAGAAAAATATAGAATGACTCTTTGACGATAATAAATAACAATAATGTAAATGTGTATTTCCGAAATAGAATATGACGAAAATTCGTAATTCGCTCTTACCTCAAAGTAAAATAATTTGCCACTACATGTGCAGTAATGTAGATGTAGTGCACCGAATAGTGGGATGCAAGATAACCAATTACGATAGTGTCATTAGGCCAGGCATCCTCAAACAATGCCTTACGCGTGCACAGGCACTTAGCGAACGGTACATTGCGTACAATCCAATCAGCTTGACCACGAATATACTCAGGTACATCGGACATCGTTTGCTAATGTTGTCATTCCACGATCCACTTCTATTCGCTCTAATTTGATTGAATAGTTTGGAAATACAGCTTCTTTTTTTTTACGTAAATATAATAAATAGATTCGGTACAAATCCATAAGAGAACAGTATTAAGATTAAAAAGATATGAGTAAAAAGTACGAATAAGAATAAGGCACATGGTTCATATTTTAATAATTTTATCTTTTATATAGTCATATGTTATACAACAAAAGGCAACTTGTTGAGTGTGTCGAGAATTTTCTATTATCGAATTATATACAGATAGACTATATCATGAATAAAAAGAAAGTAAAAAGTAAATAGTAAATTTCACGTATGCCTTTAGTTTAATTTCTTCTGCATTATACGTCAAACTGTATGTCACATAACCTATCTTTTTAAATATTGCTACGTAATAATGAATTGCAATGCTCGTATTACTAAATAAAGTCGCAGTAGCAACAACGCAGTTCTGGGTTTATGATTAAATAACTAAACACTAACTAAATGTTTACTTGTCAAATTTTTATTTCAATAAGGCTTTGCTGTCAAACAATAGGTGCGTTTAATTATTCGTTTCGGTGCACTCCGAGCTGTCAGTATTATTTCAGAAGTCTACTTAAAGCATAAAAAGCTTATTTTTTCCCTCAAATACGAACTACAGATTCATTTATGTAGAATGTAGTAGGAAATGTGTTTGAAAAAAAAATATATATATATTGTACTCTATACGCTCCGTAAATATAATTCAAAATGACATTGACAATTTTGAACACAGAACAAAATAACCAAACGCACTTATAATTGAATATACGTAGGTAGGTATACAGTGTCTCTTAAATAGAGGGACGTGGCTTAACCACAGATTTCTGAGACTAAAATAAGACGATTTAACTAAACTTGTTTCTATCGAAAAGTGTACCATTTAGCCAGAATTCTGCTTCAAAGTTCTTCGAAAAAAAATTAATTTTGCTTTTAATAAGAGAACGCTTTATTCGATTTGGATGAAATTTGGTATGACAGTTCATATGGTTATAAGTCATCTTTTAGGTTGATATTTGTTATTATTAGTGAACCACTAGTGTATGAAACTTAGGTGTCCCAACATTGATTAGACCGTAACTTTTTAATGGCCGCGCCGATAACGTAAAATTATTTTTTTCATATATATACATTCAATAATAAACTTTTCTCTCTCTGTTTAAATGTATTTTAAAAGATGACTTATAACCATACAAACTTTCGTACCAAATTTCATCCAAATCGAATAAAGCGTTCTGTTATTAAAAGCAAAATTAATTTTTTTTTTCGAAGAAATTTGAAGCAGAATACTGGCTAAATGGTACACTTTCCGGTAGAAGCAAGTTTAGTTAAATCGTCTTAATTTAGCCTCAGGAATCTGTGGTTAAGCCATGTCCCCCTATTTAAGAGACAGCTTGTATTCGAATATACAGTTTCGTATAATAATAATAATAATAATAATAATAATAATAATAATAATAATAATAATAATAATAATAATAATAATAATAACCGCTGCAGTACGTGGACCTTAGACAAATCAAGCATTCTTATTGAATGATATATTCAAAGAAGTTCCGTTCAACAATAATACACTTGATTTCAATATAATCATGAAATGCACTATTGCAGAATCAAACTTTTCAATGGTATAGCTATATCGTCCTTAGCGAAATCCACGTGTATAAGCTGATACTGCTGATATAGACTCACACATAATGATATATATTTATTTATATATTGTAGAGAAATATTTACTAACCAAATTCTATTTTATTTTTTGTGTAAGCTATTAAACCAAGATATTATTTGCTCAACTTCTTCATAGTTGTTTTATTTTTTTAATATGTAATATGTTGTATTTATACAAAGTTGCAATCCATAAACACAGCATTAATCAAAGTCCACACAAGTTAATAAATTGAGGTAGGCTCGTTCTGTGTTACATTCTTATAGTCTTATTTCAAGAATTAATGCGTACACACATTGAGAATCTATAAATAAGTCAAGTTCAAACGTTTAGTAGCTCTCTGTCATCTGTAAGCGTTTAAGAAATCTCATTTCTTCTCTGCTAAAAATAAACGTCGTCTGTGAATAGCGCGCTTGGCGCATCGCATCGGTAGATTAAAAAATCTCTTCTTTGCGTCTGAGGTGGTTTTTGCTGGGTAGACGGGTGAGATTTCTCGTGCCAATAGCGTGATGTTTACCTCAAGCGCGCCACACAATGCATGCATTCACCCCCGAAGGAGATATGAGTGCCGTTATTTACCTCAGGAAGACGACCAAGGATTAGTTTTTCAGGATTTTGTTGTTTTTTGGCGCATAGAAAGTGGATATTTTAAGATTATCGTATGGGTATTATGTTATGGTAATGGCTGCTTTTATTATACAGGCCATTGCACTAGAAATCGTAGGATGTAGTTCATTCATAATCAATTGGCAATGAGCAAGATTATCATTTTACGAAAAATATTATTATTAAATAAAATTATTATAAGTAATCTGTTTCAAAATATACTAAATTGATTTTAATTTATTTATACAGTAAATGTACTAAAATGATTGAATAATGTTAAATAGCTTGCGGACACTCACGTGACGAAGCTAATTAGCCAATCAAAAACTGAAGAGAAACTGTTAAATTGAAGGACAGAGCGCTGGGCTGCGTTCCAAAATCAAGAATACCGAATATTGGAGTAGGATGACGTAATTTAAGAGTGTATTGTGTTTTGGAACGAATGAGTTTTGTTGGAATAAAAAATTGAAACTAAATTAAAAATAATTTTAAAAAATTAACAAAACTACTTATAATTACAACATTAATGTCAAGCCCGCGCCCGCATTACAAGCGCTTGTAAAGCGCTTTTATAGGGCACTCTCCTTATAATGTGAAAGTACGCTTTTATTAAAAAACTCTACTCGTAATGTGTTTACTTATGTTTATTTTCAACCAAAAGCATGTTTTCTTCCTCAAAAAGGCAAATTATTTCATATGTTGAGAATCGTGAACATCCATATTTGAAAATATTGTAGAGTAATTTCTGTACACTCTCGATAGTAGGGTAAGTAGAGTATCATTTTGGATGAAACTCTGGCAGTTTTGGAACAGGTTAAGAGTAAACTCTGAGAGTAAGGGTATGTTCAGAGAGTTTTGGAACGATTTTGAGTAATTTCTTACTCTAGAGTAGGGTTTTGGAACGCAGCCCTGAAGTTTGTTTTGGTTTATAGCGTGGTTTCGAGGTTATGGGTTTTATTTTCATGGAAGTTTTTAGTGCGTATTGAGTTATTTTATATTTTTGCCAAACTACGAAAAGAAAACGCATAATAAGCTATAAACCAAAACAAACTTTAGCTCTCTGTCCTTCAATCTGACAGTTTCTACCCAGTTTTTGATTGGCTAATTCGCTTTGCCACGTGAGTGTCCGGAACCTATTAGTGATGTGAAACCATTTTTTTACAAAACGACGAGCTCGTAGACCGAGCCGTAATTACACGTGTGCTTTAATGTCGCTTACGTATGATTTTAAGAACGCATAAGTTTCATTGCACACTTCCTTTTGTCTAAAATGTTAAGAATATTCTTGGCAAAGTTCTGTTTACACTGGGACATACATGCCATTATTATAATTCCATGACTAAATTTCATGGGCATAAGTTTTATGCGTTAGGTTAGTGATAACTTTAATAATTGTCATAGTTTCCTTAATTCTAAATATGAGGTTCAACAACTATAACTGGTCTATAAAATCACATGTTGCTCCAATATAAATCCGATATGATTAACCAACGTCTTTTTATGCCTAGTGGGAATTGTGGATCACAGGACTTGACTGCAATGCACTCAAGAAGAATGTTTGGGCGAAGTTCGTTATAGATGGCAGCAGCCATACCATACCATTCGCACTACGCATGACCAAAAAAAGATGAGAAATTTGAAAACTGTGTTTATGTTGATACTCAGTGACAGATTGGCACTATATGTACGTAGTTAGAAGGCAAAGTTCTTGGAAAATGAGAAAAAAATCCAACATGAAAACAATAAAAGAAAGAATGCAGAGCGCCACATTTTTACTAATCATTCCTATTTCTCCAACATATCCTCGTTTAATATCGGATTAGTATTGGAGCAATATGTGAAGCCCTCAGTACCCAATTAAAATTTATAGAGAAGTTAATGTAATGGGGTCATTTACCATATTTTTGTTTATATTTTCTTCTTCATATATAGTATTTGGTCTTTGTCCGATTTAAAAATAATTTGTAATAACCGAGAAATTAATTTTTTAAAGTTGTATCTGTTACTTGAATTCCTTTCTGATGACGTAGAATTCACGGAATGACATTAATCATCCACATCTTATTATGTTTGCTTGAAATCGTGTCGAAATGAATTCTTAGATTTATTAAAACAACCAAGTACAAAACAATTACATATTGCAGACCTTATAAAACACTGGCGAGAAGAGTTCTATTTCTTCAAAATAAATAAACTAACCTCTCTTTTATAGCGGAGTTACTGAACACCCATCTCCCAAACGTCAAAACTAATCACGCTATCTCGCTCTTCTATCTTTTTCTAATGTCCGTGATTGTGACGTCACAGCATAGAGGACAAAAATAACAGTTTTCGGAAATTAATTAATATTAAGAAATTTATTTAAATGGATTTCTAGTATTTTCTATCATTATTTAATTGTGAACTAATGAATTTTATTAATACAAACACTAAATTCGTTTATAGTAAATGTCCCTATTAAATATACTTCTTTTTTACCTAATGCACAAAACTCACGAATATAAAATTAGGCTCAGAAATTATAATGATGATATGTATTTCTCAGTTTAAGCTGAACTTTATCAAGAGTATAATTATAAAACGTGTTTGCTTACATATTGTTGATATTTTCACTATTATGTTAGGTAAACTTATGTGAACTACAAAATAAATTTATTGTAAAAAGTTATATAAAACATTATTATACATAGTTTTTTAAATTTTAAGTATAGAAAAACTATTTTCGTGTAAGTGTTGAGGATCTAATAAAGTTTTTATTCTGCAAAAGTTACATTAATTTAGCAGAAATAAAAATCATATTAAATATAGGGCCAGTTGCACAAAACGTTGTTAGCTGATCGTGTGTTTAACTACACATTGTAATCATAGATACGTATTAAAAATACATCGGAAAATAAGCCAGAAGTTTACAACATGATTAAAATTAACAATGTTTTATGCAACTGGGCTTAGTGTTTCAATTTTACCAAAGTACAAGTAAATTCAAATAATTATAGGAGAGTTGTTGTAAATATATTGATTATAATGTTTCTATCAAAATTTACAAAATTTGGAATAAACAAATTACATAATCTATTGACAATTTAATGCCTGCCAGGTTAGTTACAGCAAACAAATGAACAAAACATCATTATAATGATTGTATTGATAACACATGTAGGTTATTCAACAAGTTTCTATATAAATAATAAATAAAAGTAACCAGATAATTTCCATTTACATACAAAAATAATGGAAAATCACTACAATGAAATGCAATACCTTAACGCTTGAGGATATCGCCAACCTATGACCTATTAGATATTGCAATAAAATAACTATGTACTGCGTAATTTCTACTCGGCGGAGAATTACTCAGGTAATCTCGGTGACATCGTGATGTAATAACGCATGTATCTCCAGCCTAGGATTAGCATACCTATAACCTATATACATATTAATCCACCTTATTCTTGGGCTTAGCATAGATAATTACTACAACATGCTAATTATCCATTTACGCCATATCAAAGTGTATGTATATCATGGCATCACACGCACAGGGTTCACACATTCAGGAAAATAGAGTAAGGTTAATTTGGAAGATATGAATACTCATATGGAGATGGAGATAATAATATTAGGGTGTTATCATAGATACGGAAATGTGTTATATTGTGTAATATTACATAATCTTACAAATTAGCGTACCGTTTTTGCCTGAAACTCGGAGAAAATGTGATAAATATTAAAAATACTTTCGCATTGAAATTTATCTTGTAAAATTATATTGAATAAGGTAAAGGTTAAGATTTATAGAATTAGTAAAAAAATCAAAATATACTAGGCTCTATTCGATTCTTATCCAAACTACAGCAAAAATATTTAAAAGTTTTGTTATGATTTTATTAAACATAATTTAACATAACCTGACGCACAAAAATTGGCTGAATTTGTATAAATAAAAGAAATAAAATGTTTTTAGATTTTGGCCATTTTCAGTGATTTATTTTTATCCATATTTTTATTCACATATACTGAGTTTACGTGTAGTTTTTAAAACTGATTTCAAATCGTTTTTAGTTATGTATACATCGCCAAACGGTTTTGAATTATCTCAAACCGAAACTAAAATTCAAGGGTTTGACTTGAAAAGTAATTTCACAACTATTCATGTATACACATAAAATTCAGTTTCGATTTTGCGCATGCATGCAAGACATACCGTTTCTGTCGCTTTTGTGTTATACGAATTTAGAAACAAACTGACTATTGTGTAGTTTCAGTGATTATTATTATTTTAGTTATCTTAACAATCTTTACAAATAATACTTGTGGACAAACCAGACTATTTGACATTAGCTAACTTCATTATTCAAATATAAACCTAATCTAACCCTAATCATATCTGTCAAAGCTTTAATTTTTTTGAAGTAATGAGTTACTACTAAAATTTAATAGGCAAACGTTCTCCCAAAACAACTAAAGGACAATATGATATTTATTTGTCGTGATCGGAATCTTCTAAATATCTAAATTGTTTAGAACTGGTACGAATCTACAAAAAATGATCCTTAACGTAAAATGATTTCAATATATATTATTTTAATTAATACATAACAGAAACAGCAAGTATTTGCAATAAAATTAATAAATATTACTAATAAAGTTTTGAAGAAATTAACAATATTTGATTGGTAAAACCTGTCACATGTCAAATATTAGAAATAACAACGTGATAACAACCATAAATACATAATTTTATACTCGCGTCAAATGATTATGGACTGATGTTCAACTTTTATCCCTTTTCGCACCCTGTCCCTTGCCCAGCGGGGTTGCGGCTTGTAACTTGACCTTTTGACATGAAATAAGTAAGGTAAGATAGTAATTTGTAATACAAAATATAAAAATTGTCTCTGTGGAAAATTTATATTTATATTTTGAATACAGTTTCCACACATCAAGCTAAGTCGCGATAACAGGTGAAATCTAAATAAAAGGTAAGAATAATTAATTATTATAGTAGAGTGCTAGCGACCGAATAAAACGCTTAAAAATTAATCCCGTGGGGGTTTTAAACGAAAAAGCTGGGACCTTCAGAATCTTGAAGCTTATGTCTCATATAGTGAAATGTCAAAGTCGTCAAAAAATCGTCCTGTGCCAAAGGGCACAAATCAAAATTTTGGAGTTATGTACAAGAGTCGATATAATATACAGTTCTATACCTACTGTCCAAATTTCATTAAAAAGTCTGTACAGGTTTTCCATTAAAATCAAATTTAATTTTTGATTTAACATGGACTCTTATGGGCCCAGCTTGAAGAAATCTGCTCGTATCTCTGTTCGACTAGCCGCAAAAATTGCATCTTTTTACAAGTTTTTAACATTTCTCAACTAATATCTCCAAAAGTAAGAAGTAAATCAAAAAATGATATTTGAAAAAGTTTTAGCTCCATTTATTGTCATTGTAATAGTACTTGTTTCATAATTTTACTACAAACAGTTTTCTTGTAAAAGTAATTTTAAGGAAATGCCGCACTAATAACCTTGAAAGGAACTCCGTGTCGCTCGCTGCTTACCCCCCACATCGCGACCCGCGCGCGCACCAGTTGTCCACAAACTGAAAGCGCTGTGTAGACACATTCATCAGTTTTGTATATTATTTTTATTATTATATTATTACCAGTCACAAAATTGTGCTTTGTCGAAGAGACTGGTGTGAACTGTGAAGTGAAGATCGTTGGTGTGTAAAGCAACTGAATAGTTTTTGTATTTAAGGTAACAAAATTTTTTTCAATTTCTTATTCGTGATAATTTTAAAATAGTTTTAAACTGTTCTTTTTTTCAACACTTTCTTAAAAGTTTAAATTGTATTCAATTTTGGAAAAGAAAACAAAACCTAACATTAAATTACAAATAATTATTCCTATGATAAATTATTCTCTTTTAAGAACATAAAAATGGAGGAAAAGGACAGTGGGAGTTCGACTTCAGAAAGTGAAATTGAATCTACACTAAGAGTTCCACATCCAATTATGTTAAAAAAAAAGTGTTTATTATGTGATAAATCAACTGGAACATTAATATCGGGTTCTGATAAATCTTTTGACACCTTACGAAAATATTTCAAAGCTAGAGAAGATTTGAGGAAAGATAAAGATCAGGAATTGTCTGAAAAAATTTTGGACATTACGAGGGGTAAAATCAGTTTACTTGTTTGGCATAAATCATGTTACGCAAGTTACACAAGCAGAAGAAATTTTAATTTAATGAAGATAAGAAGCGATAATGCAAAACTATCTCAACCAGAAGAAGAAATTGGTGAATCAATACAATTTTCTTTGAAGAATTCGCTACGTACAAGCAATTTTGATAACAAGAAATGTGTTTTTTGTCAAAAAAAGTCTAACAAAAAAAAATTATCGCAAGTGCTTACCACAAATATTGAAAAAAAAATTAAATTGATTGCCCACACAAATGAAACTCTCATGAGAAGAATCGGTTCTAACGACCTCATTGCTTTCGAAATTAAATATCATTCAGATTGTTTTTTAAAGTCGTGGAGACATTTTGAGAAAGCAACCAAGCTACATAAGTCTGATGAAGAACAAGATGTATTAGAAAACAAAATTGAACAAAAAATTATTCAGGAATTGCAACAAGGATTTAAAAAAAATAAGGGTTTTTCGGTTGCAGCAATTTTTAAGAGATACACTGAGCTGGGTGGGCATCTTTCAAAACGACAAATACTTGATAAAGTTAAAAAATATTTTGGCGATAAAATTGAAACTATAGAATCAAAAAAGTTAAATGAACCCAGTATTTTAATATGCAGAAAATTCACAAATAAAGATGAGTTCCTTCGTACTTACGCTGAAAGTACTTCAAAATATGAAGATTCATTATTTACGGGTTACTCTGAATATTCCATTTTACATAAAATTATTAATGATATTCAACTAGAAATAGATAAAATTCCTACTTTTTCGACGTATAAGAATTTAAATCTTCGTGATTATGAAGACTCTATTCCGCAAACATTGCTTTGGCTAATTCGTATGCTAATATCTAGAGATAATAATGATACAAATGTATTATCTATATGTCAAGATATAATTTTCGCCTACAGTAATACTAAAAAAGTTACTCCAAAACAAATTGCTTTAGGACTGACCGTGCATCAAGAAACTCGGTCAAAAAAAATTATTGAAATGTTGCATCAATGTGGACATTCAATATCCTATAAAGACGTATTGTCCGTGCGCAATACTATTGCCCAAAAAGAAATTGTGAAATACGTGAATAATGATTTTGCTGTAATTCCTTCACAATTGGTGCCAAATAGAATTATTCAATTTGCTGCGGACAACATTGACATTCTTGAAGAAACACTTGATAAAGGTCCAACCTTCCATGCAACTCAAATGGTTGCATTTCAGAAGGGTGCATCTTCCGTTGATTTAAATGAAACATTTACATTATTGCCTTATCACATTAAATTAAACATTCCCGAAAATTTTCATCTTTTAAGACACTTAAATATTAATACTTCATCAAAGCCGATGCCTATCATTAAAAATAAGCAGCTTATTCTCGATATGTTACCTGATAAACACTACATGCGGGTACATAACATGGCTTGGACTTTTTGCAGAAAAGCCAATAAGTCTTTTGATAATCTTGTGATCCCCCAATGGTCAGGTTTTCATAAAATATTATTTGAAGGTGACACTGAATTGACAACATATGGCTATTTGCCACTACTACCGTATGTGGCTTCAGACTATGATACAATATGGACAGTTATGAAAAGATGCAGTAAAATTGCTGAAACTCTAAATATACCTTACGTTATCATCACATTTGATCAAGCGCTTTATTATAAAGCAAAAGAAATTCAATGGCTAAAACACGAAGAATGCAGTAACTTCATAATAAGGTTGGGTGGTTTTCACATAATGCTAAACTTTCTTAAAGTTATCGGACAGCATATGGAAAATTCTGGATTAAAAGATATATGGTTAGAAAGCGATCTTTATGGTGAATCAACTATTTTGGCAATTTTGTCTGGCAAAAAATGGAACAAAGGTATTCGAGCTCACAAACTGACCTATGAAGCTTTACTAAGAATTCTTATGTCTATTTTTGAAAAATGGTTAATAGATTCGCAAAGTGATCACATTCACACACTTAATTTCGTCAAGCTAACGGCAATACAGCTTTGTAATAATGTAAAAGACAAAATAAACCCGCAACAAAATTTTATTTCAATTGTTTCATCTTTAGAACAAATGAAAGATATTTTTGCAGAATTTGTAGAGGACCAATCTCCAACTTTTAAATATTGGAACATTTATCTTCAATTAGTAGAAATACTCTTACAGTTCATGTACAGTGAAAGATCTGGAAATTGGGACTTATATTTAAAAAGCCTTAAAAATATGATTCCCTGGTTTTTTGCATATGATCATATGAATTACGCTAGATGGGCATCTGTATATTTAAGTGACATGCTAAATTTGCCAACAGATGCAGTCGAAGTTTATAAAGAATTTTCTGATGGAAATTTCAACATTAAAAAATTATCTGGTCCGTTTAATGGTCTTTCTGTCGATCAAGCTTTAGAACATATTAATAAGGTATCGAAAGATGCTGGAGGTATTGTTGGTTTAACCAAAAATAGCACTAAACTGGATGAATGGTACTTAAGTTTTAATCAAATTGGTTTAATGATAGATACGTTCTTATCATCTTTACAAAACAAAAATAATCCTTTTACCCAAAATATTGAAATTGGGCCTCAAAGAATGATTCTTGATGAAAATTCAGTACTTGCTTTAGAGGAACAATTGATCAGATTCAAAGTATTTCATCAAAATGAAGATAGTCTATTATGTGTCACAACTAATTCGGTATTCGATAAGCCAACTGAAAATTTTCTATTAAATGCATTTAATATCGGTGAAGAGGCATTTGTAAAATTTGTTGATATCATTGACAGCGAAGCATTCTATAAACCGTTAAAAAAAATAAAATTGTGCAAAATCAAAGCAGATAAACACTCAAAAATTGAAAAAAATAAACATATGCAAAGTCAAGTTTTATTACAACGTTTATTAGCCGTAAAAGAAATGGGCAGGACTATTGATTATCAGGAAATATTCAAGCACGAATTAACCGATTATCCGATGTCTTTAGCAACCAATAATGATTTAGCGACTCCTTCCACTAAAAGTGCCTTAATAGAAATACTTGAAAACTACAATTTCACAAAAATAAAGAAGTTAAATTTTAATGCAGATGATAAAATATGTCACATTATTGATGGCATGTCATTAGTACAACGTCTGGGAAAGCCTGTCAATTCAAAAACATTTGGGGATTACCTGCAAATATTTTCCTCTATAATATTTAAAAATAAATATGCTGCTAAAAGAATAGATTTAGTTTTAGACCATTACAAAGAGAATTCGATTAAGGACTCCACTAGAATTAAGCGAGGATCAACTGAGTCGATTAAAAAAATTATTGACTCAGCATCAGTACCATTACCTCAAAAATGGAATTTATTTATACACTCTACATTTAATAAACAACAATTAACAAATTTTATATCCTGTGAGGTGACAAAACTTTCTAAAATTCAGAACTTTGAATTTGTCACAAGCGGTGGATTTTTTCAAATTGAAGAATATAGAAGTAATTTCCAACTTACTGATGAATTATTGGCAGCTAATCATGAAGAGGCAGATACTAGAATTTTGTTACATATTTTATCAGCTAAGAAACATGGATACAATAAATGTATTATTGATTGTTCTGACACAGATGTCTTAGTTCTACTATGCCATTTCAGAGAATTTTTAACAAAAGAAATTTGGATGAAAATTGGTAAAAAAGACAGTACGAGATTTATTCCTGTTCATGAACTTAATATTGAACAAAAAATTCTTACAACTTTGCCAGCATTTCATGCTTTAACAGGATGTGATACAACAAGTCAAATTTCTAATATGGGGAAGAAAACTTGTTGGAGTACTTATCTCACAAATTTGCACTTGTTTGAAGAATTTGGAGTACATGAATTTAATGAAAATAATTTTAGAAATATAGAAAAATTTATAATTCAATTATATACAAAAAATAAAAATATATCATCATTAAATCACCTTCGAGGATTGTTAGCTACTTCAAGAACAATAGATAAGTTGCCGCCAACAGAAGACAGTTTAAGATAACACTGCTTAAGAGCTTATTATCAAACCCAAGTTTGGCTAAATTCTTTAGAACCATTACCAAATTTACCAGACTATTTAAACTGTGGTTGGCAAATGGTGGACAATAAAATTATTCCGATTTTTCAAACCATACCATCAGTTCCAGATAATATCACTGTATTAACAACATGTGGATGTAAAAAAGGTATCTTAAATGCATATACTATACATATATTATATTACATATAAACTAATTTTCGTTATAGATTGTCGAATGAAGTCGTGCAGTTGTAAGAAAAACAAATTACCCTGTATTGGGTCCTGTAGGTGTATGGGTCAAAATAATTGCCACAATGTCAAACCACCCATCCAAAAAGAAATCTTGCAACCACCTTCAGAAGAAAGCGATGACAGTGATTAATAATTTCATTTTTATGATTTTTACAAATATATTTTAGTATGTATATTTAAAATAGAGTTTTGTTGTTTCTGTTATATGAATTGTAATAATATTAAAGTATAGCATATACGCTTCGCAGACATATTATTTTGCATTAATAATAATATATTATTTTGCCTTAGTATTAATGATTATTTATCATCATAATTTCCTTAGATTTCAGTTTGAGGACAACTGGTGCGCGCGCGGGTCGCGATGTGGGGGGTAAGCAGCGAGCGACACGGAGTTCCTTTCAAGGTTATTAGTGCGGCATTTCCTTAAAATTACTTTTACAAGAAAACTGTTTGTAGTAAAATTATGAAACAAGTACTATTACAATGACAATAAATGGAGCTAAAACTTTTTCAAATATCATTTTTTGATTTACTTCTTACTTTTGGAGATATTAGTTGAGAAATGTTAAAAACTTGTAAAAAGATGCAATTTTTGCGGCTAGTCGAATAGAGATACGAGCAGATTTCTTCAAGCTGGGCCCATAAGAGTCCATGTTAAATCAAAAATTAAATTTGATTTTAATGGAAAACCTGTACAGACTTTTTAATGAAATTTGGACAGTAGGTATAGAACTGTATATTATATCGACTCTTGTACATAACTCCAAAATTTTGATTTGTGCCCTTTGGCACAGGACGATTTTTTGACGACTTTGAGATTTCACTATATGAGACATAAGCTTCAAGATTCTGAAGGTCCCAGCTTTTTCGTTTAAAACCCCCACGGGATGACACTTTTCAGGCCTCCTAGCACTCTACTATTAGGTGAACAGTAGATCTGCCTACACAAAATGCTTCTGCAGTCAAATCCAAAGTTTTCTTGTCATTTAATAAATTATTAATTTTTTCAGAATGTAACGCCAATTTTTTGAAAAAAATTTGTACATTGGCATAATTGTTTTCGCTTGCCCATTTAAATCTTGTTTTCCTAAACGTTTTTTATAAGAACCAGGACTATTTAATTCATGAGTTTCACTCATTTTCTTTTCAAAAGTCTAAATATAATGCAATTTATAGAATTGGAAATAAAAAGCGCACTCAAGTACTAACGAAAATGTTAGAATATAAAATGACATTGACAGATTACAGATATTTGTACAGGTAGACACTTAAAAAAATTGGCATCAGTGTAGAAATCTCCAGTACATAATTACTTGATGGCAAGTATAGCAGTCGTTATGATAAAGACTGTCAAAGCACTTAACAATTGTTAGCGGTAACCACTTTCAATACTGAGAATACCAAATTTGATTTTAACAATCTTTCCAGTACGTAATAACCATAAAGACCATAACGACTATGCAAATATTGAGTTCTGAATAGGCCCCTTAGTCTGTAGAATCGATTGGTAATGTCATAATAATAATAATAATAATAATACATTTTCTTCGAAGTAGATCCTTTAATATTATTGTTAAAAAAAATTTGTAGGCTTTTTGGATCTTTTGTTTATTGCAAAATACAATTTATTTTACATTTATTGGACGTTTCGATTGTGTTATCACAGTCATCATCAGCTATATGTTTGATGTTACATTTTTATAAAAATTAGTTGAACATTAAAACGAGAAATTTTGTAATACATAAAGTCATATTTTTTGACTACATTTTAATTTGACTAGCAGTAGGTAAAAGTGTTGTTCCGCCAGAGTATGGCAGTTTACAACACTTTTACCTACTGCTAGTCAAATTAAAATGTAGTCAAAAAATATGACTTTATGTATTACAAAATTTCTCGTTTTAATGTTCAACTAATTTTTATAAAAATGTAACATCAAACATATAGCTGATGATGACTGTGATAACACAATCGAAACGTCCAATAAATGTAAAATAAATTGTATTTTGCAATAAACAAAAGATCCAAAAAGCCTACAAATTTTTTTTAACAATAATAATAATAATAATAATAATAATAATAATAATAATAATAATAATTTCGAGAATTTAGAGTTCTAAATCGTTTTTTTTTTTTCTAAAATGAAATACTAAGATTCCATCGAAGTACCTTCGGAAGAACTTCAAGAAATTATAATTGATTCATCTGCAGCTGTTCTCTGTTTCAAACTTGTTGCCAACGATATCTAAAAAGTTCTTCGATGCAGCCTATAAATGAACTGCTAAATTATCTGAATTCCCAAGGATTTATTTTTGACATATTTTGTCCCTAGAAGCAAAATGTATTATCTCCGTTGTGAAACAGAGACTCTGATCTCTATACATATCTGGATAGTGTTTAGCGGCCATGTTAAATACACCGTTTTATGACTAATTGAACGTCGCCATGCTGGTGCATTTCTGTACAATTATTGTAGTTGGAGATTAAAACCTTCCTAGCTTCTTTAAAATTAAAAGTTACGGAATCTTATAGGAAATTTTCCGACAAATTTGATGGTATCATTCCGAACGTTCTAAAATTCACATTTCTCTAAAATATCATCTGAATCAAATGTCTGCACAATTTTTAACTTTAACTGCTCATAACTTATAATATCGTTCTAATTTTTTTCAAATTATTATTATATTAATCTGATTATGTAATAAAAAAATTGTATTTGTTCCTAAAATGATAAGAAAAATAATAAAAATTAACACTCGAACACGTTTGTTTTGGATTTGCAGCACAAAGAACACTATGCGAGAAACTTTATTGTTCTTACGAGATAGCCTCAATATACAACGATAAAATTGTAATAAATGAATTAAAGAAGTTTTTTATTTGAAAATTTTTTCCAAAATCTTCACCGGTTTTGAAAAAAAAAAAATACATAACATTTGGGCTCACCCAGACGTAGAAATTGACTGTAACACGTTTGGAGTTACGGCCATGTTTGTGCAGACATTTAATTCAGGTGATTGTTTCGAAAAATGTGAATTTTCGAATGTGAGATAGAACATTGCGAATAACACCATCAAATTCGTCGGAAAATTTCTTATAAGATGACGTAATTTTTAATTTTAAAGTAGCTAAATAAGGTTTCTCTGCACTTTTTCCATTATTCCATTAGCTCCGTAATAAACAAATTACAAATTGTAAAACAAATTTAATGTAGGTAAATTCCTACTCCTTTTAAAACGTAGTCAATTAATTTTTTTGAGTCGAAGTAATGCAAAGCACATAAATTGTTATTAAAAAGAAAACTACAAAATGAAAATTAGTTATTTTCTCAGTTCATTACGTAGCAATCCAGGTCCTGTAGTGTAAAGCAATATGTCGCCATTGACTTGGCTAAGTGTTCATGCAGGCTTGAGATTTTAATTTCATCGCTTTGATATGATCCAATTACTTTTATAAATGTCCTTCCACTCGGTTCGTTTTGCTCTCTGCTCTGGTGTTACTTCAATAAAACTTAATGGAAATGAAGAACGCCATTTGCATAACTACCTACGATGCAAACTACTGCAGGAATTCGCTACTTGCTTATTCGTTGTAAAAATTGCATCGAAGCCGGTTGTTTATTGGTTTTACTACACTCTATTACATACCAACACTCACTGTAGCTTAACTGTTGTGAATGGTCGATTCAATGATCTCATGTAATTACTATTTGAATGGGTTTCACTTCATCAGCACGCAACACCTCTATAATTCATTATTTTTTCTTTTTTGTTATATAGAATTGTGAGTCATTGTTAGAATCATATAATTTTACTGTTTTGTAAATGTTAAATGAAAGTTGTAGCAAAAAGAATAAATAATTAGTTTATAACATAATAATTTGAAGCTAATTTAAGGGTGATGACTAAAACATAGTAGCAAAAAACTTAACATTGGTCTGTTCTACCGAGTGTCTGTTTGAGACCTGTTATGGGGAATACAATGTTAATTTTTTTTATTTTGCTAGCCGTATTACATGTCTCATGCTTCGGATGATACCATTTTTATCGTTTACGAGGACGCATGATGTATGTCTCGCCGCTGTTCCATATATTCGCTGTGTTCACCAATTCATCAGTGAAAATCGAGTTAAGAGAAATTAGTAAAAAAAAGCAAAAGCATACATGTGTTTAATTATGAATATTAATAAAGAAATAAAATGTTATAATTAAAACACTTAAAAAGAAATAGAGAAACAATAAGCTTTGGTAGTCATTACAATTAATTATAAGGTATTTGCAAAGATGTAAATTATTAATGACTAGCTGGTACCCACGACTTCGTCTGCGTTGAATAATTACTTTGAGTAGCCTATTTCTTTCTTCAAGGTTTCATCTATCTCTATACTATACCAATTTTCATTAAAATTTGTTCAGCGGTTTGGGCGTGGAAAGGTAATATCTACGTATTAAAATATCAGTAATAGTTCAATGAATAAGCAAAAAATAATAAAATAAATAAAAAATAATAAATATACAAATCGAATTCGTTGCAGCGCCAAATTTCAATACATGCATAAGTACAGTGCGCGCAGTGAAAGAAGAGCTTAGGGGAATCGGGAATGGGGGAGCGCTTACGTCAAAATCCATGGGCGCCATGTGTAAAATTTTCTAAGGGTTGAGTACGTATTCAGTATGTATAGGTAAAAATAATTTCAATCAAAATGACTGGTTTACTGGTTTTATATAAGGTATTTAATATTAACAATTAAATAAAGAAAAAATCAAAATCACAATTAATTTTTTTTTATTACAATAGTCAATATACCTAGTTAACAATGATGACAATAATTTGTGTGATAGTTATTTTTATTTTGCAATCAGATTTAGTCTACTGTAGGTGAAAATTGTTGTAATCAAATAAAACTACATTGTTGTTATTAACTGTAAAACTTTTCATTGTTGTAATCAAATTTAATCTTTTGTATTTGAACGTTTATTTGTTCTAATCAAATAAAACTACACTGTAATAAACTGTAAAAGTAATAGATGTGAGAAAGAATATGGGAAATACCTGGAAATCAAAATTTTCAATTTTGTTCTTTCTCGGAGAATTTAATTTTGATTCTGGATTATTTAAATTTCTTTTTGTTTTCAGCTAGAATCCTTTTTACTGTACTTTGTGAAATATTTATTGTAGAACCTTGCTAATGCTTTCGATTCATTTTTCAAATTCATCAAAATTGGTTCAGCGGTTTAGGCGTGAAAACGTAACAGACAGACATACAGAGTTACTTTCGCATTTATTATATTAGTATGGATTTTTTAGCCAATTAAAGTAATGACAAATTTAAGAATTTTGCAAGAATGTCGGAATAAAAATTTACATTTTTTTGAAATTCTATCAGATATCAATATCTTTTATTTTATTTCTTTCTTCAATGAAATATTTCGAATTTAATTTTTTTCATAAAAAGAAAAATACACAAAAGAAAAATATCTTATTTATTTTCTATTATAACCACAGCATAATAAAGAAAAAATAACATCGTATTCTTTACGTAGTAGATTTAAAGTACATACCAATATATGATGGGTGTCCAACCTTATGGATCTTCTGGGACGATGCGTCCAACAACAATTTTTCGAAGGACGCAATAATTATTTAACTATCAAGTGTGATAATGAGGGTTATTCATGATTGAGACATTTTACTGAATTGTGAAATCTAATTTTATTCCATAACAAAATTTTTTAGGTTAGTAAAGTCTGACACATAAGTCTTTGTTTGTGTGTTTATGTGCTCATGTGTTTATGATTAACGATTGTTCAGCAATGGTATATGGTATCTATGGTTACGTACTAAAATCGTTTATTAATAAAAATCATACATTAACAGGGGTTATTAATGAATGAAAAATGAAAAAATCTGATTGTGAGGAGATGAAGAATAAATAATACAATATTTTTATTAAATGAATATTTTTTATTGATATAGTTTTAATTAAATTATTAGATACATTAATAGTTATGTCCATTAAGGATGCTAAATAAGTCAACCAATTCTAATTTTGCACATTCAAATAAACAGAACCCTGATAAATCTAGAATCGGAATCGAATTTAACCGGAACTCCACCACTGAAGTGGCGGCTCGTGGATCAGACAATTGGATAGGCGCAAAATAAAAACAAAGATATATTACATTAAAATGTTTTTCCCTGTTTCGGACTTAAAATGACATATTTAACCATGCTTATTGATGGTAGAATGAGCTTCATTTTTAAACGATTTTTGGTGATACATTGTTTATTATAATTGGTGTGACTGCATTAAATACACAAAATATCTAAGCAAAAGACAAAATAATCATTGTCACCAACCTAACTATTCTACCATAAATATTAAATACACGAAATATCTAAGCGAAAGACAAGATAATCATTGTCACCAACCTAACTATTCTATCAAAAATATTAGATATGCGCCGAATATTCGGTTATTATTTGGTATTCGGCAAATTCGGCCACTTTTTGTTTACTCGGTTATAGCCGAATTATTCAGTTATATTTACCAAAAAATGCGGGATTTTATTGTTTATCTCTGGAATTAACAATTCATTCAAAAAAAATATTTTGTCATACAAGTATTTAAAAATTATTATAACGGATTGTCCAATAAGAGTGCAACATTTAAAAGTCCAAGTATATTTTTTAAATTGAGTATGCTGTGCTTTAATTACGTACGACGTGCGACGTCGAGTCTGGGAACGCAATTAGGCATGTTCAAACTTGAATGTTGAATATTAGGCCGAATATTCAGTTAAGTTCGGTGTTTGGTTGTTCAAAATTGTTTCGGCGCATCACCATAAAATATCTTATAATGAAAATTGTTAACTATTTTTATAAATAAAAGCCGAAATAGAGCAAATGGTATAAAACACTAGTTACAGAAAGCTATTCAAGCACTCGGTCGTTCGCCTACTCGTCTCCAAATTTCTAACTTGTGCTAGAATAGATTGCCATCTGTAATTCGGGTATTTAATATTTAATATATGTTAAAAAAATACTATTTTTGTCTTTTTTATAGTGCACTCCCCTATCTAAATTCCTGGGTGCGCCACTGACCACTGATGATATCAATACTTTCTGCAGGGATATCTTCTTTCTTTCTGAATCATGCTCATATTAAAATTTTCTTGCGAAATAATTATTCTGTATTCAAGTTCAATGGGTACTTATGATTTTAGAATTTCATTGTTGCCATCTAATGAGTTCTGAAGTAACCTCTTTAGACAAAGACGGCAATCCAGAAGAGAGAGATAGTTGGGTAGTATAATTTTGTGTATTATTATTTTTAGAATTTGTCATCAGCTAATAAACAGAGCAAATATCAAATCATATTGGGACACTACGCTGAAAAGAAAAGAGATCATGGTATTACAAAACTATATCTCTCTTCGAGTTTATTATATTTTAAAGAGATGTAGTACTGGAGGGGAATACAGGTGTTGTGTGACGTCAATTTCATAAGTTCCCATTTCATTATTTTTAGGTTATAATATGTTTTACACTTAAAAATAAATTTCTTGTGGAGAAAATAAATGATTGATATGAAATATTTTGCAAGTCATGTCTAAAAACTTTTCGCATAGAACTGAAAAGAATTTAGAAACGATTAACCTATATCTGCAGTATTGAAATTCTCTAATGACGCGAAAATGCTTTTCGGCAAAGGAAAAAGACAATCTCGTAGATATTTGACTAAGTTTGCTTTTTTATAATGAATTTCTGATATTACTATATGAAGAAGTCAATGCTATCAGACGCTACAATCTCCACGGGGTGTCATTACTTCATGAATGGAGTTTTTAATAAGTTTATTATCTATAGCGCTAAATTCGCGGACAAAGGAACTTCATTATGTTAAGATATTTTTGTAAGCGTCGGTCTAGGAGAAGCTGAATATGAGCCGATCGATTTTTAATTAAATTTTAACAATTTTTAGAAGACTTACTCTCTTAAGACTTAGATTATAAGCTTGCAAAATTCTTAAAGAGTTTTCTTTATTATTTAACTAACTTTTTTCGCCCAAATTAGTAAGTATTAACTAGCAAATAATTATTGATAAAAACGTTCAATATAATGTGTGTGTACTACAAACTACATCTATTTTTCATCTGAATATCATTTGACAAAAATTGAGTGCCTTTTTCACAAAAACATGTACAAACATTAAATACTTTTTATTTGAGAACCGTACATTGTATGACTGACAATTTTTTTCTCTATATGTACATATTTTGTTATAAATAAGATTTAAAATGAGATGTTCAGTTTAAAATTTGATTTTGCAGATTCGCCATTTATTAAAATTAAAGTGAAGAAGGTATTATGTACAAAATTTTATCTAATTCCGCTAAAATAATTTCAAAAAACTCAAAATTCTAGGTTTTTCTATGAAACTCAATATACATATTCCAAAATCAATGTACCAAAGTGTCCCGAGAGAATAAATGAATTTAGTTTTTACCTCCCGCTACCCTTGGTAAGGGAGGTATAGGGATCGTGCTAAAAATCACATATCGAGATTTTAGTAAATGACCAGGTTTTAAGGTCCCTAGAATCCAATTTTAACATTTTCACGATGATGTCTGTATGTGTGTGTGTGTGTGTGTGTGTATGTGTGTATGTGTGTATGTATGTGTGTGTCTATATGTGTATGGATTTTGTCTTCGCTCTAACTCAAATACTATCATTCCGAAAATTCTGAAACCTTGTATTTCTATCCTATTCTAATATGAAAAGAAGCCATTAGATTTTGGTGTAAATCGGATAACCAGAAATGGCACTTTCCTGAAGCTCATAATGGTTTTTCTTCAAAAAATACCATTAAATGCCATTTTTTCTCATTTTATGTCTTATGAAAATTAAAGATTATTGAATTTTCTACAGGAATACATTAATACTTTTTCTATATATTTTACAGATAAATTTAAAAATATTTTTTTTTTACAAGTCCCGAAGCCTAAGATAAACACAATTCCTTTGTTACACATTTCATATTTCAAATGAATGTAACTGACAGTAGATGTCACAGTCAAAAAAGTAATCACTTCAAATTAATAATAGTGGCATTTTAAAAAGAAAATAGTAAGTAAAGCAATAGTTTTCTGCAATGGAACAGTTTGCAGCGTTAGTAAATACGTAGGTATGTATTTAAATTAATAAAAATTAAATAGCGGGAGGTTTTGTGTTGGCCACATCAGATATTTTAATTTAATGCTTTTATCAGTATTTATTGGATGTAAGTCAATAATTCATAAATTGATATTAAAGAAATTATTATTAACATATTCTAGTTTCTTTTTTCATGAGTTGTCAGTTGTGTAATATTTTTTACGCAACTGAGTAACGTAAAGATTTTCATAAAACTCATTTCGTATCAAATATGTAAAAAGTGAATTTTGTAACGTCAAAAAATTAGGTAAAATTCAACTTTTTAAAACGGAATTAGATAAAATCTTTTTAATATTTAATTATGGTAGTGCCTATTGTACTGTTCAGATAGAGCCGCAAAAATTATAAGTGAACTGTCGCACATGCGCAGAGCGGCCATTTCTCAAACAGAATCTAAGAACCACTGTCTACCAATTATAAATTCTCAGATAGGTAATGTTACAATTTGTCTTTTTTAAAAAAACAAACTATAACAACACCTAACTGACAACTCCTAATTAGCAGGTTTTTAGGTAGATTCAAGAAGTGGCCATAGATTCCGTTTGGTAAATTTCTGCACATGTGCGATAGTTTATTAATTTTTTTTTTTTTTTGCGGCTCTGTATGGACAGTGCAGAAGGCACTGGCTCTAGTAACTATAGAAACAGCTAGCATCTTTTCCTTATTAATTTATCAATGCATATGTCTTTCCTTATTTTGTTATTTTTATAAATATTCTTTAGTGAAAGTAGAGTGCAAAATTTGACCCATTCTCTTAAAAAATATTATGAAACCCAGAGGGAACTAATTAGTCCTGTAGAATTAGATACATTACCTTTATAAGTTTTCGTGCGTAGGATGAGAAATCCTTGGTTCTTACAATATTACACCACCAGTTTCGAATGATATGGTGCCATAGCCATAAACTGAAAACTACAAAAAATAAATTTATTTGATTTTTGTAAGAAAGCATTAGACGATAGGTACATTTTATTTTGAAAATAACAAAATTTCAAATGGTCATTAGTTTTCATTCATTTTAATTAGGTATTTCATGTTAAATTTTTTTAACATTTTGATGAAGTGCGTTATGTAGCCGGTTGTAATTAAAACGGCCCGATCCGAACGGAAACAAACTGAAAATTAATTCTATATTCAAAGAGTGACTCCGGTTGTAATCAACTTTGAGAACATGTGAACCCTCTATTTATTTAGAGTGTTAAATACATGTATGTATATCATCATTACAGAAATCTGCGAGAGAAAAAAAAAACAATACAACCAAGAAATCAATAATAAGCCGTGATAACATATTTGATTACTCTTATTTATCTTTTTGTCTTCCGTGCAAATTCTGCAAACATATATAAAACATTTATTTAGGGCCTCTGGTAAAAAAGTATCAGACCAATATTTCCATAATTGATTTCCCTAAAGCAATAATATTTGGATAACAAAAAGAAGGGGCCTTAGTGTACATACTTACGTATACGCGTGCTGCCTTTGGGCATTTTAGCAAATTCTGGTATGGGCTTGAAGTATTCAATAAGTTCGTTGTATTTCTGTTTCAGTAGAGCTACATGTTTTATATAAAAAATTAAATAAATTGAAATGTTTATTCACTTGGAATTTGGGTCATTTGGGTAATCTTGAAAACAAATGGAAGTACCTAACAGATTTTGGAAAAACTCTTCAAATGTCTGAGCCTAAAGGCAGTGTGTCTAGACTCACATACATACTTGTACCTCGCAAAAATATTCCTTTTGCAAATTACCCTAAACTCATTGTTGCAGTCGTTGCACTGCTGACCATAAATAATAATAACAAAAACGATTTCCATTGCGACATACGAGTATATTCTCTAGTTATATAATTGCATCCTTTTATCTTGTATTTTCCATCCTCTCAATTTATTTAACCACGTGCTCTAATCTGCTAGAGACAAGACACCATCTTAGTGTTAGTGTCCTACGTTCTTCGCGACGTTATCTTGGCGACGGGTCGGTGTGCTCGCGAGGGTTCTAGATGTAAAACGTGTAATGAAACCCGCTACCCGCTGTAAAAAGAGAAAAATACTGCTCACTGCTTCTCACCGCAAGATGGATGGACCAATCTAGAGTGCCATGCCTCAGTGCCTCAGACGCGTGCTCCTGCCCAGCGCGTGTCCTGCCTCACCAGCGGCGTCCATCGAAAAGGGGTACAAAATTTGTATGCGGTTAAAATGATGGAAGCTTTATGGTGTTATATGAAAAATATATAATTATAGATTATATATATATATATATATATATATATATATATATATATATATATATATATATATAATTAAAACATTTAGGAAATAATCAATAACATTCACTGCATTTATGGATCTTGATTTTTTTATATATTTTCGTATAGGTACTCTAATTTCAATAATATCTTTAAATACATTTCACCAAAAACAAACTTAACGCACAAATTCACGTTTGGAAAACTCTTGCCTAGTTTTGTGAGTTGTTAGGTTATTTTATATCGTTTTGTAAAACGACTACATCCATACCAGAGCTGAGCAAGTTACTTTTAAAATGTAACTAGTTACAGTTACAGTTACCTCCAAGAAAAAGTAACTAAGTTACTCAAGTTCCAGTTACTTTGGTGAAAGAACTAAGTTATTTACTAGTTACTCATTAAAAGTAACTTAGTTACTTTGAGTTACTTTCTAACTACTTTTAATGGCGTGAAGTGTAGACTTTGACTGTTGACTTAGTTATTGTGTAGTATACATATCAGGGAGTTTTTGCACTAACTACGTTAACCTAAATTTTAACGTTATTGTAGGTAACACCCAATCAGATTATTATTGTTAATGTTAACGGACCTACAGAGCCTTATTACCGCCTAGGCCCACGAGGCCACGGTCTAGGGCCCGCTTTGACAAGGGGCCATCAGGGCCCGGTTGCTGTGATAAAAAATCTGATAAAAAGGCCCTGCGGACCTACATTATAATATAACATAAAAATTAAAAGTAACATTTTATCTTGCGAGAAGGGAATTTGCAAAAATGAGACGAATTCAAGTCTTGCAACCCTTGGAACAACGAACAAAATACACTATTTTTTGTATAACCTGAAAATTGGAATAATTTTGATGATTTAGTGGCAGTTTAATTATAATTTATTAAAACGTATCATTTGTAAGCGAGGAAAACATTTGAAAATAATATATTTTATGTCAAATTTAACATTTAGTGACTTTTTAATTCTAGAATTAAAAGTTACAATAATGTGTTATTTTTAGTTTTTCTGTTTACCGTACAAAAACTCTATTATTAATGAATATAATTACTTATTTTATTATCTATTATGGCTTGAAATCAATCAACAATAATATTGAATTTAATTACGTATTAAAATAAAAGTTACACATTACAGAGGGTATGCGCGATGCTGCGCTCAACACTCCCACTCTGGACAGACATTTATTTAAAACAAAACAGTTTTAGTTAGTGTTTCTAAAACAGGCATCAGCCTCAACAAAATATTTCTTTGAAATTTTAATCCCCCCCGTTACTTTTTATGACTAAGTTACATTCCACTTTTTAAGTTACTTTGACTAACTTAAGTTACATTCTAATTTCTGAGTTACTTTAAGTAACTTAAGTTACTCAAGTAACTAGTAACTAAAAACCGTAAAGTTACCAACTACTTTTCCGCAGCAAGTTAAGTTACAGTTACAGTTACCATATTTTAAAAAGTAACTAAGTTACGTTACAAGTTACGTAAAAGTAACTAGTTAGTAACTAAGTTCCTAAAGTAACTAGTTACTGCCCAGCTCTGATCCATACTAATATAATAAATGCGGAAGTAACTTTGTCTGCCTGTCTTTCTGTCTGTATTTCTGTTACGTTTTCACACCTAAACCGCTCAACCAATTTTGATGAATTTTCGTATAGAGATAGACTGGATTGTGGAGAAAGACATAGGCTACCTTTTGTCGCAAAAATAAAACTTGAAGGGGTGAAATAGGGGATGAAAGTTTGTATAGAGAACCCATCATTTCTCAAGTTAGGGATATAAAAAATTTTATTTATGCTTTTGGTAAGAAATAGTGTTTTAGCGTTTTTGAAAAATCATCCCTCAAGGCGGTACAATAGGGGATGATTTCAATTTTTTTTTTTATTTTTGTATCTATAGTTAAGTTTTAACCGTTAGCAGATTTTCGATATTTGCTTGCATCATATGTACATACATAAGTAAAAGTACCCGAAACATGTTTAGAAAAGGGCGCTGTTAGGTGTGCTGCGGGGATTGAGTGGGCAGTGGGCGGAGCCTGTTACATGCACAATGCGAGGCAGGTTGCCGGCTCCCTACGCAGTGCATGTCTCGGACGTAAATGTGAAAAAATACTGGTACACGTGTAGCTAATCGTTATTCTAGCTTTACCCGTGCGAAGCCGGGGCGGGTCAGCTAGTATTTTATAAATTGACTATCTTCATAAAAATACAGAATTTATAATGGGGTTAATTTGAGCCAGACAAACGCACATGGTCGGGATTTTAATTTTTCCCGCTTTCGAGTCTTCTATTCCGAACGTTTCCAGTAAATCACATCTCATTGGAAATAATATATGTGGGTAGGACCAGTGCCGAATTAAATCATGTGGAGGCCCTGAGGCAATCGAAATCTCGGGGCTCCCCTAAATTTACGAATTTAACACTCAATAATTTTAATAAAATAATAACGTACGTTTAACAAATTGATATAAAATATATATGTATATAAACATTTAAAAAAAAAATAACATTCATTTTTCTCAATTTTAAAGTACATAGGTAGTCAAAACTTTGATGATTTTTTTTAATAAATCAATTTTATTTCACAGAATGAATATTAACAATATTCTTTTTTTCCGAAATCGACATTAAAGAACACGATAACAATCCCAGAAATTAGCCAAAATAGTTATAGCTAAAGTAAAACTTTAAAGACTCGTATATCAAAATTAAAATTGATATTTTTTATTGTTGTAATCAAGGTTCCATTATTGTAAATATAAGCATTTCTTTGTTGTAATCAACATTTCTTTACTTAAGGATTTCTTTGTAATAAAAAAAAATCAAATCAATATTATTTTAATTCAATGTAGCGGGGTCCATAGGCAATTGCCTACTCTGCCTAATGGGTAATCCGGCACTGGGTAGGACGAATAGTTCTTAGAACCAATAAGCAATTCAAGTCATGGCATGCTGTTATCATACATACCTAACTAAATGTTTGATTTGTATATATTTATTTAATTGTCAATTCAAATTTAAAATGAGTAGACGACCAAAAAGATTCTGCTTTTGATTTCAGCAGAAGAAGCGTTAAATTTTAATTTTAAAACATGTCGAATGTATGCGTTAAAGATCATAAAGTCTTTCGGCGACGCTAAAGTAGGTAAGATCCGGAGATGTGTCTGGAAATTTTTATCTCTGATAAATTGATCGGGGAAAATTTATCGTGGAAAATTGATCGCGGGGAAAATTCATTGCTGGAAAATATATCGCCGATATTGGGATTGCCGGAAAATTGATCGAGGGGAAAATTGATCGCCGGAAAATTGATCGCCAGAATGTTGTCGCTAAGTAAATTAGTTGCTAAGAAAATTGATCGTCAAAGCATTGATCGCGTGGTAAAATGATCGCCAAATTGATCGCTGGGATGTTTATTCTACAAAAAATGTTTTATAGATATATTGAGTTACAAATTATAAATAACGCAAAACAAGTCACGCTTGGACAACTCGGTTCAAGTTTTGTGAGTTAGGTAATTATATTTACACAAAAGTCAGGCTTGGAAAACTTGGACCAAGTCTTGTGCGTTAGGTTAGGTTATTGTTGTTATATTCAGAGAAATATACCATTTCTGTCCCTTTGTTCGGACGACGGCCTAAAATTTATTCATTACAGTAGAGTAGTAGTAAATGTTGTAGTCATTAATTTTCTTGGCAATGAACTTCTGGTGTGCATATTAATTTTCTGGTGATAAATTTTTCCTGTAATAAATTTACCGACGATCAATTTTCGTTGCGATTAATTTTTTACGCTACCAATTCGCCGGCGATCAATTTTCCTGGCGACGATCAATTTTCCAACGATCCATATTCCGGCGATCAATTTACCGGCGGTGAAATTTACCGGGAAATTCCGAACGTGTATAAAAGTTTCCAACCTCAATCTATTCTCCCATTAATATATGATACCAACAGTAATATGCAATATAAAAAATGTAGTACGTAACAATTAATAATAAATTATATGACATACAGTAGCAAGAATCAAAAATGACATGAGATAGGAGTATTCACCGATTCATTCTACTTCCAAATCCAACCAAATTAAAGCAATCCAACCCTTCCTTGTTGTTTTCGTGTTACTTTTAATCCCCGCATCAGACAAAAGATTTAAGAGTGTATTTTGTGGGTGATCATACGTTAAATAAATGTCAGATTAATCTGCTATGAAACTACCATGCTTTACCCTCGTATATCTTAAATAAACGCCTATAAAACAAACGACATTTATGTTACTTGCCCCTATACGAGAGTCCACTTGTCTTCAATAGGATGGACGTTAGTTTACGATACGATGACGATAATAGATAGAACCGTGACTAGATATGGTTTATTGTCTTTTCATTCTACACGTAAACACCATTCATCACGGAAGAATAAACCTTACTTTGTGTAGCGAAAGTTTTAAAAAAGTATTACATGAAAAAAGTAATACGAAGTCAGTTAAACTAGATAAAAGTTGCGCCATTAGGAGATCATTTTAATGGTGTTTTGTTATTAAAAAAAGCATAGATTACAGGATATAGGCAATAATGCAAATTTTAAAGTTTTTTTACCTTCAGTCACCTTTAGGCAAGATAGATATTGCCTTTGATCAAAAAATTCGGTGGTGAGTTTTTATGAATAAACACGTTTTAGGGTCTATGGAATACGATTTTACTAGATTTACGATGATGTGTGTGTGTGTGTGTGTGTGTGTGTGTGTGTGTGTGTGTGTGTGTGCGTGCGTGCGTGCGTGACAAAAATAACTCCAACACTACAATTCTAAAAATTATAATTCTATTGTATTCCTCTTCTTTACATGCAAATGAAGAGCTAATTAGCTTTTGGTTATAACTGGTGAACCGGAAGTACCCGTACTTGAAGTTTTTAACAGTTAAATATCATTTTTTGAAATTTTATGTTATCATAAAAATGAAAGAATATCTAGTTCTCTATACGGTTTGATTACATATTTTCCTTCATGTTAAGAGATTAACTTTCATAATTCAGCCAGCTATGCAATAAAATAACCATGGAAACTGCTGATATATTCAAATAATTCTAATTGACAGATGTCAGTATCAAGTGTAGTTTCCATAGTTTATGTTCGCGTTATCATTTTATTGGATATATAGAATCTTTTTCAATGAACTTTCGATACGGAATTTCTAAAAGTAGTATATGTTCGTGTTACAATTTTACATGATACATAGAATCTTTTCCAAGAAACTTTTGGTATAGGATTTGTACAAAATACATAGAATTTATGGAAGGTAATGTGCTGGCCACATCAGATTTTTACTTTTGCAAATCTTCCAAGTGGATTATAGTTTACACATCTTTAAGGCGGTTTTTTTAATGTTTTTTCAAATGGCATTATTGGAAATCGAGTTATTACGTGAAAGTTTTATTTTTTTATATGGACGCCATATTAAGTAAAACATTACAAACAGAATACAGAATAAGCCCGACAAAAACAAGAAAACTGTTTATATTGGAATTAAATCCATAGTTTTGCATTTAATGAAAGTACGATGCCTTTCCGTCACCGCTTACCCTGTTGTTAACTACGTAGTTAAAAAAAGTTTACAAATGCCCCATTGTTTCTCCGCCCATGAGCAGTAATTCTTCACGTCATAGTCCACTTCTTCTTCCCTCATATATCATACCTCGTGCTGCACTTAATATTGCACATTTTTCCCTTTTTAATCTAAAACTTCCATAATATTTTGTATATATCTTCGAGCCCAGCACCGTGCGAGCACCAAGTTTCTAATTGATTTTTTAAAATAACGTCGTATGTACGTATTGATGAATAGCGGCTGACGAGAGTTCATTTTAGTTTAGTGGCTTTTCAGGGCTTCCGCGGTCCTGATGTGACGACGTTTCCTGAACGGTTGTCACGTGTGTGTTCGGTTGACGAGTACATGAATGGGGTTAGTGTATTTTAGGTAATTAGCTGATATTCATTGGGTCAAATCTGAAATTCTGACAATTGTAGGTTATACGAATATTAACGAGCATGTGATTAATGGGACAAAGTTATAACGCATATACGTTATGAATAACATATTATTCAATTAGCTATAAACATACATGCAAGTTTGAAACACTAAGTAACTTCTAATTCATTCTAAATCAGTTTATAAGTGTCCATAAATTAACGCCTAGAAAATATACTTTAATAAAAAATATATTTCTAAAATTTATGAAAAGTACAAAGAATTAAAATTGTAAGAAAAAGTAGTTATTTATGCTATAAGAGAGGGAAATAGTATTTACCAGTCGAGGACGCATTTGGCACCCCGAGGGAAGCGAGGGCTGGCAATGAGGGAGTTTAGTCATGTTGATATGTAATGATTTTTCTACATGAACGCAATATTATACATGCAATATTACCATTAATGAAATAAAAGTAATAATATAGAGTATTTTTTGTGCAAGCGATATTAAATATATTGTTAATTAAACGACCCGCAATACAATGACGTATTTTTAATTCGCCTTAGTTGTCCGCTACGAGTGCTGCTAGTATAGAATGAAGGCATGAACGTATGTCTTCTACATTTGATATTGAAGCGTCAAAATTAAGTCTATTCATAAAAAGCTAATTATTTGATATTAAATATGTAAACGTAAAACGTAGAAAATACGATAAACACAGAATGTCAAAAACATGTGGCTGTGTTTTGCTTGTGTCTCTTTCTATGAAGCACTGTTTGGGCACGTATTTTGAGACCTAATTCGTACATAGTTATAGTTAATGTTTCGTACGCCATAATGGCGGGAAGAAAATGTTTCAAAATTTAAACATTTTTTTCTCCAGTATTTTTTAAAATTTTGTATAAAGACACTTTAGATTATAGAAAAATTCTAAAACTCTCCCATTAAGTCCGAAACTGGTCAAAGATATTTACCTCTCGAATTGAACATAAGTTTTTTTTCCACTCACGTAATTTATTTTTTACCTTTTCATATTTACTGCCAGAAATGTCAATATTGATACATTGAAAGTACTAAAACAATAGTTATTTACATAACCAGTTATGAAAAGAGTAATATTGTTTGATGAACATAATATTTGCCAAAACGAGAGGAGCGTGTTTTGCAAATTATGTGAGTCAAACAATATCACGTTTTCATAACGTATTAAGAACAAAATTTTATCTAATTCAGCTAAAATAATTTTAAAATACTCAAAATTCCTGGGCTTTTCTGTGACATATATTTCAAAATCAATTTACCAAAGCGTTACCTTGAAAATAAATGAATTTAATTTTTTAATTTAATGCTTATATCAGTGCATTCGTATAGTCTATGAAAATGAGTTCTGAATGTCTTCTGAAACCGATAAAAATCTTCCTTCTGATGTAGAGGAATAGGGTGTAAGTCAATAATTCTAAATTGATATTAAAGGAATCATTATTGATATATTCTTGTTTCTTTTTTATCAGTTGTAAATTGTGTAATATTCTACTACGTTACTCAGCTACGTAACGTAAAGTTTTTACAAAACTCATTTTGTATGAATTATGTCAAAAGTGACATAGGGTTGTAATCAGGGATTTGTTAACTACTGGATGGAGCAAGTGTATATCGATATATGTATTTCTTGTGTACCCGGCTAGATTAAGAGAGAACACAGGAAGTGTGAGTGAGAAAGATATAGATAATTCCACTTTAGACAAGTGAATGATATTCATATCTGTCAAATTCACATCTGTCAAATTCACGTAAAAAATTAATTGTGTTTAAGTATATTTGATCATGAAACGTGAAGTAAGTACGAATACATCTAATGCAACGCTAAATTAGAACACCTATAAGAATATAAGTCGTTTATTTGTCAAATTATTTTTTTGAAAAAATCATAAATCATAACTTACTAATGAAACGACACAGCACCGTTCATCACATATTTTGATACACAATATTCAACACAACACCTTCGAACCATTCTCATACATTAAAATAATTATATTTCAATAATGATATCAAGAATAACCTAAAATCTATCAAACCTGTCAAACAAAAGATTTGAGAAGTAACGGAAACAAAGACAACAAATCGGAATTATGTATGACTCTCTCTGTCGATCTGGCCGGGTACATGGTAAAGATTCACTCGCTCCATCCAGTAGTTAACAAATCTCTGGTTGTAATAGAATTACTTACATCTCGTCGTTATAGAAACCGATACACTGACGGTGAAATAAACATACATCCCTACAAACAACGTCCTAATAGCCTACTTACGGTATCGGGAGTGGGATTATTTTTTTGCGCAAAACTTCATTCAAAGTAAGCTATTTACACAATTATCCACTGCGCCCTCGTGTAAGTACTACATAGGTACTACGTTCTGCGTGTCGATAATACGTATTTTATTACGAATTATATACAATTTTTTCCTATACCTATGCAATTTTTAAAAAAATATGTATAAATTTTAATGCCAATTTTATGAAACAACGATTTAGATGGATGTTTTCATGTTGCCATGGTTGTTGTTGTTTTTTCTAGTTTTCTTTATTCAATCGTGAGCAAAATAAAAACTTTAGTCGAGGTTAAAAATTCGATATAAAGGGTAATAGGGTAAATTTGTCGTTTAGTGAGTGATATATTTATTCATGCTCAAAATTATTGGTCAAATATCTTTGCATCTCGTCAAAATGATAAATAATTTTAACAATTTTTAAGTAATTTGTAGTATGTTATAGAAATTACGATTGTCAACTTTTTTAGTTTGACAGTTGCAAAATAATTATTGTTAGATTGGGTAACGTATTGTTTGGAAATCTTTGACCAATCAATTTGACTCACTGGTTTAAATATCATTTGGATTTTTTATTCCCAATAAAGAAAATAGTCGAGGTATCCCATATTCGTAAAACTCCCTCTATGCCATTTCTTTTTCTATTTCTCAAGATAAGCCCACTTTGCGTATGCAATAAAAACATTTTAACGGTTTGCAAGCATCAAAATCCGGTATTCACACTCGAGCAAGAATCCTTGAGAGGTAAGAAAACCGAAAAAAGCTGTAGACAAAGTCACTCATACTCCAACATAAATCCACCGAAATCAAATCGAAGTGCGCCAAACCCAAATCTGTTTTGATACGCAAACGTCGCTCGCAAAAAACGCCTTCGTTTGTCTCCGCCCGCGCTCGCGCTGACTCGGGTCGCGAGTTCCGGTTCCGGTCCATTTAAACGTCACGAGCCGACGTTTTTCCTTAACCCTGAGAAGGAGAAAGGGATCAGTGACTCCCAACAATGTTGTAATGGACATTATTTGATTATTACCTTCCGTCACCTTTAGGTAAGGAAGGTATTGTCTTTGGTCAAAAAATTCGGTGGTGAGTTTTTAATGAATAAGCACGTTTTAAAATCCCTAGAATACGATTTTACTAGTTTTACATTGATGTCTGCATGTGTGTGTGTGTGTGTGTGTGTGTGTGTGTGTGTGTGTGTATGTGTGTGTGTGTGACAAATTTTTCTCCGACGATAACTCCAAAACTACAATTCAAAAAATTATGATTCTTTCGTATTCCTCTTCTCTACCTCCATATGAATAGCTGGTTATAATTAGTCAACCGGAAGTTTACTTATTTGAAGTTTTTAACAGTTTTTCTTGAAAAAACGCAGTTAAATATCATTTTTCGACATTTTTGTGATATCATTATGAAAGAATAGCTTATTTTCTATACGGTTGGATTATACGTTTTCCTTCATATTCAATAGATTTAGAGTTATACACTTATAAAGAGATTAACTTTTAAAAATCAATCAGCTTTGCTAAAATTATGGAAACCGCTGATATATTCAAAAAAATTCTAATTGACAGATGTCAGTGTGAAGTGTAAAACCAAAGATGGAAAGTATAGGCTTAGAAAGTTGTACAACTGACACACTGACAGAGTGTCACTCGCAAGTGACTTGTAGTTGCAGCCTCGCCTCAAGATTGGAAATTTCAATGCCGGGGGTTCGAGGGAGGCCAAAGAGAAGATAGAAGGACTGCGTAGCAGAAGATTTGCGAGAGGAAGAACTGTGTGAAGAAGATGCGTTGGATAGGAATGAGTAGAAAAGAAGAGTAAGAAACATCGACCTCTAATAAAATAGAGAAAACCTGAAGTGTCAAGTGCAATTTACATAGTGTATGTTCATGAGTCTTTTCAAAGGAACTTTTGGTATGGAATTTGTACAAAATAAATCGAAATGATGAAGGTCTTGTGCAACAGATTTTTTTTTATATGTTATTAAGAATTTAAAAATAGGGAATTTCTATTTTTGTTTTTTTGAAATTATGTTTAATAACGCCTAAAATGATTATTTCAAGTTTTGGAGCGAAAGTTGTGACGTCAGCGTCACCCGGCCATACGTAGAGCAAGTAAAGAAAACCAACATACGTTACCATTAACATACGATACATATGGTAATTTTTTAAAGAAAAAAAGTACGTCTCGATCACAATGGCTAAAACGCTAAAAAAAAAAAATAATATCAAATTATCAAAATATGATTTTAAAGCAGAACATAGTTCGTACTCAAACAAATATTTTGTAAAAAATCGTTCTTCACATAAAGAGTGAAATTAAATATTGAAATTTGAATTTGACATTTTTTAGAATGTAGCGTTTTAGTTAAAACAAGGCTTGTGCTACCAGCCATTATGTTATATATATATAAATAAAAATCAGGTAAGTAAAATAAAAAAATTGGCTCATTTCTGTAATTATACAGTTTAATTAAAGTGACTTTAAGGCTTTTTTAATATAATATTGAAGGTTAACATCATCATCTATCGTTATTATAAATTATAATTGAAACAGTATTTAAGCTATTGACTGGTAGTATTTACTCAAAATTTTAGTCACTCTAACTGACTAACTACCATGGCTACCATTTAAAAATACTTTGGAATGATTAAAAAACAACTGAATTTGTTATTTTAATCACAGCTTACTCACCCGTGATTAGAGTAAAAAATTACGAGTCATTTGGCCGATTTCACCACCGATTCCTAAATTTTAAGTAATGCCTATGTACCCGATGTGCACCACATAGGCATTACCTAGCAAAATTTCGTTTTCACCAACCGCTAAGCGTTGCCTATCTCGATTTAGGAATTACTTAGCTAGGTATCTGTTTTTTGATGCCCAAATCGCTAAGCATTTCCTAACGTTTGACTGTTTGACAGCTGACACTTCAAAATGAAAATTGTACAATTTTATTGAATATGTTGATAGTTATAACGATGAAATTGAAAGACTTGCACAAGATAGAAAAGAAAGACCAAATTGTTTTAAATTCTGTGATGAAAAATAGTTTTGAAAAAGATGTCCATTTCATTACAAAACAGAATTTTATATAACTATACGAGTTTATATAATATAAAATTAATTAGTAACTACATAGATATATTGTTTTTATTCTTTATTTTATATTTTGGGAAATTACAATGGGTATTCACATAATTAAATTCATAATTTCTACAAAAATGCCATAGTCAAATATCATAAATATGCGTTACTGTTGTCACATTTTAAATTTTTACTTGAAATCATAGGATTCTGTTTCTGTTTTTGTATTATGTATTTATTCTATATTTTGCCATTTCTTCTTCATTTTCATCTTTGTTTCATTTATATTTTCCACTTCTGTAATACCTACAAATTTATAAATATATATGTAAAGAAAATTTCTTTAAAAATTAATTATTTTGCCTACCTTAACGTAATTAATAATATCTGCACAGAATTTCCAATGTCAATGTTGACAAATACAATTGACAAATGTCATAAATTATAAAAATTATTCATTTATTACCAGTGTGCAAATATAATATCACAAAAGTAACTAATAATCCGATGCCTACGTAAGTAATTCCTAGCTGGGCATTGTTTTGTTTGGTGAAATCCAAAATGGATAAGTATCAGTTTAGGCAGTTCTTAAATTTAGGAAATTCCTTGCTAGGCAACGGTTTAAGAATCGGTGGTGAAATCGGCCGATTGTGTTTTTATAATTAATTACAAAAATATCGTATTGATTACAATAATCAAAACATTTACATTTGTATTTCGTAACTGATTACAACAATGACAAGTATAGAGATTACAGTAGCAGTAGGTAATTAAAACAAATTATAATCAAAATTCATTTAATAATAAATTTTCTTTTGATATTAATAAAAATGACTCATTTCCGTAATTAGTTTAATTAATGTGCCTTTAAGACTTTCTTTAATATAATATTGAAGGTTAACATCATGGTCTGTCGTTATTATAATTGAAACAGTATTTAAGCTATTGTGTTTTTATAATTAATTATAACAATTTATAACAATATTGATTACAATAATCAAAAGATTTACATATGTATTTCCTAACTGATTACAACAATGTCTAGTATTAAAATTACAATAATTAAAACATAAATTGTAATAATTTTTTTTAAAAAGTAAATTTTCTTTTGATCTTAATATAAAATTGCTCCGATATATTAAATATGGGTACCTATGTTATGATTTGCAAATATGTAAACTCGGGAATAAATGTAAAGCAGAAGAAATACAATAAAGATGCTAATTTCTTGATTGATCCTAAAAAAGAGTAAACTATATCTGTTTACCACCTGAACCGAGAAACTTCCTATATTTAGTAGTATGACCTATCAACTGAAGTTACATGTTACAAAACTGTATTAAAACTATCATTTATCATATGATGATCAAATGGAGGAGTACCTATTGTGCAATTAATCTAATTATTAATATATGAAATACGATTTTTGTGGAAAGTGTTGAGGACCACTGTCCTCCACCTTAGAAAAGAGCTCGAAACCGAAATTTTAATCTGCCTCAGCAAAGAAACGTGGCTGGCCGCTTGGCCTGCTATATTAAATCGAAAGTTTTTGCCGCATTAACCCGGTGAGGGACAAATTATTCGATTTGATTCTTTTTCCGTTCCAACTTTGGAGTTGATGGACTGTTATTGTGGCACCGGATTGGAAATCAAACAGTTGTAATGGCTGCATGTATTTCGGGATTTATACATCACTTTACTGCCAATATTTCTCTTTATTACCACTTCACAGAGTCATTACTACCGAAAGATGAATTTAGGACACTGCATAAACTTGTAGTTAAATTTCACCCAAAATACACTCGATTACAGTGTAGTGGCTATTAATTTTAGTTCATGAAAGATACATTGTCAATTTAAATACTCATATGCTTCCCTGGTAAATTAATTTACATTACGTATTATGATATATTTTCAGATTAAATTAAGTACTTAGAGCACTTATATTTCCTAGTTACAATAGGCATTTACGAAAATTTTGCCGGGAGATACCGTACCTACCGACTGCGTTCGAAAACACAAGTTCACCGGTAGAATTTTCGTAAATGCCTAATGATATATTATTGCATTATAGTTATTTTCGTAACAAGTTATGAAAAGTACCAAATATCATGCGAGTGTAAATTGACGCACGACACGTAGCGGAGTGCAAGTCAATACACACGAGCTAAGATATTTGTATTTCATACAAGTTATGAACATTATTTTTTAGACGAGCTTAAATAAATTTCACTTTTTTTACAAAACTGAAATTTAGGTTCAAACGTACGGACAGCTGACAAATGAATAATGTATACATATAGCCAGAAAATAATGACATAGTAACCTAGCGACCGTGTCAACTATTACGATATGAAATATATCGTAACACTAATGTCATAAGTCACAGACAACAGATACTATTAAGATAGTCAACTGCAATGATAAAGTAGTAGGCATTCATGCCCTGCAACACTAGCGCTCGGTGTCGTAAGACATAACTAAAATCAGTATGGCGGGTAGTATCGGAGATAGTCTGCATCCCGCATTACTATTGAGAATATATTTATTCTTTTTTATTGATATACGAGTAGTAATAAACAGAAAAGAACAAAACATATATTTAACAACAAATAGAACGCATATTTATTTCTTAAAATTACATAAGGAAAATATAAAAATATAATCGGATATCTTATTATGGTGTGGGGTATACAAATACATTTAGTTGTGTACAAATTTCGCCCATTGCTTCTTATTCCTTGCCATCTTCCTAGAGTTTTGAATCGTCGTATTTTTCTTCTCCAAGATCTTCAATATTAGTTTAACCCAGTTGTCTTTTGGTCTGTTTTTTCTACCACTTTTGTCATCCATATTTGTCTCACCGGTCTAGCTTCGTTCATTCTGATCATATGGCCCCACCAAGCTAGCTCTCTCTGCTCAATGAATTCCAATACAGACTTACATTATAATTTTTATCTAATCATTTCATTTCTTGTTCTATCTTGTATTTGGATGAGCTACTCGTTCAACCCAAATTTTGTAAATTTCTTCTGAATAGGAAAATAATGTTTTGTTGCATTTTCAACATCACAACCCGGCACACAATAACCTCGTAGATTTTGCAGAAGCAAATAAACACAATATAAAATAGCACAATAATGAAGAATGACACTTCACGAAAATACAATTTTAAATTTGAATTGTCAGTATGACTTGCAGCCAAGCCGCTACGATTTTAAAATCACCGAACATCCGAGCATTTACGAATTTTAACGAATTAATCCGAACAAAGCACTACTAGCGCTAAGTGTCGTAATACATAACTAACCGAAAGTCTCAAGGTCATGCTATGTAGTTGACACGGCCAGGTCATAAGTTCAACTTTCAGTGATAGGATACTACGTTGATATGTCATACTTATCACAATGGTCGTTTAAAAAAATTCTATTCGTAGATATTTTCATAAATGTTCACCTAACTATGAAAAAAGGATTGGTCATTGTCTGAGGAATCTAACTTTGAAATATGTCTCATTCGACTATTTGTCAATAATAAAGATATACCTAAGTATTTCAATATTTTTTTATTTAATTCTTCTAATTCACCGAACTAGTTAATTTATGCATGTACTTATTTATTATATTGCTATATTACTGTATGGTTTGGATACGAATAATTAAATGTTGTAAAAATTTTCTTTGAAATCCTTATTTTCCATTAAAAATTTCCGTTTTTATCAAAAGTACAGAAGAAACATCTTGGACGAAAAGTACTAATTAGTTGCACTTAAAAAATCCTTTTAATTAAAAGCACTAAATAAATTTAAAATCATAACTCATCTTAATTCCGCCCCAGTTATTTTGACTTATTAAGCCATTTAAGTCTGGAATTCCATCCGTTAGCAAATATTAAGATCAGAATCTCATAAGAAACAGCGCGAGGGAGAATATACGCAACATTACCTCCTCTGACTTCATATTTCACGGAATAGTTTAAAATATTCCGCGTGTTTCGTGTTTGAACAAATGAATTCTCCTAGAATCTCATAACGTTCGTGAGATTTTTTCGGTAGTTTATTCAAATTTTGTCAGCGACACTTCTACAAATATTTTATATAAAATGCCTCTCCATTTCTCATGTTTCCCGAGCGCTGCTGTCGCTTCGAGTGGTTTTTCTTTTCTCTCTTGGCGTGTTTCGTTTCTTTTTACCCACTGTCTACTGTCTTGCTTTGTTTTGCGAAGATGGAAATGTGAATTTGCATTCTGAATTATTTTTGAATACTCTGAAAACAAACGACTTCGAACTCGATTCTAATGCTATAAATGAATAAGTTTCATGTAGCTATTCATTATTGTGCAAAACTCGAATGTAATTTTAAATAAATAAAGGGCTGTCATCTTTTCACTCTACTTTGTTATAGAATTCATTAAAACGCTAAATAAATAATATAATTTGATTTCTATTTTAAATATGGTAATCCAGTGGTAATGTGCGGCGCGCCCCTTAGGAGGCGCGATATTTTCCAGGTGGGGCGCGAAAAAAATTGAAAATGTATGATACAATTTTTTAATATATTGAATAATAGGTACAAGAATTAATATTTTGAGTTCCTTGGAGTTTATTTATTAGCAACATCACTTTCAAAAAATATTAAAAGCAAATTCTTACAAATATAATAATGCAATTGCGTGAAGAAATTATTAGAAATATAAATTTACCTAAATTAAAAAATAATGTTTACAGATAATAGTTGTTTATTATACAAGCGATTAAAATTTTGATGAAATAATAATATTAATCAATATGAATATAATTTTGTCAAAATACAAAACTAATCAATTAGAAGTCTTTGCATGACAATCGTAATCGTCGTTGCGATGTTTTAAACAGTCGTTATTTGTTGCAGTGGCTAAAAATTCAGTGAGAAAGATTTAATTTAATGCGTTAATTATTTTATTTAATTATTTAAAATAATTAATTTTTTTATTAAAATGAACTAAACAGATTTTTAAACCACTTGAAACAAGAACTAAATAAAATTTTTAAATCGTTAGAAGATTAAAAATTTTGTTTCGTTGTTTATTCAACAACTGCTTTTAATGATATCCAAGTAAATAATTACGACTTTATTGAATAAAATATTGCAGAAACGAGTAAATATGTGTTAATAGTTATTTAAGTATTAAGAACAGTAAGTGCTTCTTACTGGTATAGGACGATTATTTATTTTATTTTGTTTTATGTGTTAGGTCTCTCCGCTGCGCGTCTTGTCTCAAACTCTTTTAACACATCATAAATAGCTATTTTTACCTTCCGTCAAAAGGAAGGTATTGTTTTTCGTCAAAAAATTTGGTGGTGAGTTTTTAATGTATAAGCACGTTTTAGGGTCCCTACAATACGAATGTACTATTTTTAAGATGATATCTGTATGTTTGTATGTGTGTCCGTGTGTGTGTGTGTGTGTGTGACAAATTTTTCTCCGACGATAACTCCAAAACTACAATTCTAAAAATTATGATTCTTTCATATTCCTCTTCTTTACAACCATATGAAGAGCTGATTAGATTTTGGTTATAATTGGTCAACCGGAAGTACCCTTATTTGAAGTTCTTAACAGTTTTTCTTGAAAAATCGCAGTTAAATATCATTTTCGACATTTTATGTGATTATCAATAGAAAGAATATCTTATTCTCTATACGGTTCGATTATACATTTTCCTTCATATTCAATAGATATAGAGTTATAGAGAGATTAAGAGAGATTAACTTTCGAAAATCAGTCAGCATTGCAAAAATTATGAAAACAACAAATATATTCAAAAAAATCTAATTGACAGATGTCAGTGGCAAGTGCAGAACCAAAGTGGAAAGTATATAAAGTGATATAAATGACAGAGTGTCCCTCGCCAGTGACTTGCATTTGCGGCCTCGCCTCAAGATAGGAACTTATAATGCCAGAAGTACGAGAAAGGCAAAAGAGAAGATGGAAGGACTGTATAGCAGAAGATTTGAGAGAGGAAGAACTGTGTCACGAAGGTGCTTTGGACAGGAATGAGTAGAAGAGAAGAGTAAGAAACAGTGACTTCTTATAAAATAGGGCAAAGTTGAAGCAAGAGGAAGTGTTAAGTGCAATACATAATGTACGTTCGTATTCGTATTAAAATTTTATTAGATTTTAGAATCTTTTCAAAGGAACTTTCAGTATGGATATGTAAAAATAGTGTGTTCTTGTTACAATTATACAGGATATATAAAATATTTTTCAAGGAACTTTTGGTATAGGATATGTACAAAATACATCGAATTGGCGGAAGGTTTTGTGCTGGCCACAACAGATTTTTTATACGTAAAATAGCAGTACGCGAAGTCTGACTTTAAAAGCGATGCGTAAAATGCAATACCTTTCTGATGAAATTTAATTTACGTACTGTGCCCATTGAGCTCTTATACGAAATTTTGATTATATTTTATATTTTCCTCGAAAATCTCTTGAGAGCTCCAAATTAAGTACCACTTCCGGTCTATCATACATAGTCAAAATCTAACATATTGTTTCAAATTATGAATTAAATACCAAATATGAGATGTTTTGGTTTATATTTTAATATATTTTATCAAGAAAATCTGTTTATAGCATCCAGTAAAGTACCACTTCCGTTTTTTAAATTTTAGAAAAAATCTAATATGTCGTTCTCATTAATACAAAAGTCAGAAATACCAGATTAGAAAAGTTTTGGATTAATATAAGAAAATCTGCTTCAAATGAATTATCATTTCCGGTTTATTAATTTTATCAAAAATATAATATATAGTTTCTCCTTGAAACTATTATAAGCTTCATCTAAAGTTCCACTTCCGGTTATCCAATTTTACTAAATATCTAATCAACTTTTTATATTAAAGCAAAGAGCTTAAATATGGAAAATAAAAATTTTTGGAAATTTGATTAGGAGTTATCGTGGAAGAAAAAATCGTCACATACATACACACATACATACATACTCTCTCTCTGTCTTTCTATCTCTCTCTCTCTCTCTCTCTCTCTCTCACACACACACACACACACACACACACACACACACACACACACACACACACACAAACTCACATCATTGTAAAAATAGTAAATAGGTACATGTCGTGGGGACCATAAACCATAATTCGTGCTTATTTGCTGAAAACTTACTATCGAATTTTTTGATAGAAACATAACATCCGTTACCTACGGTATGTCGGGAGGAAAAAAATTAGCTACACTCACTTATTTCACAATATACTATTTGGGTACTTAAATTCCTATGAAATTAAATGTTTCAGTTACGCACGCAGTGAAATAATGTTTTCAGATTTTATTTTTCATAAAATGTAGATAGATGAAAAAAATCCACAACCTTTTGATGTAGCAACCCGTGCTGACTCATTGAATCCTCCAAATAAAATATACTCGCTTCCTAGATCAAAAATAAATCTCCGTAATTGCTGTATGCTATCCTGATGTGGTTCGTTTTTCAATGCACAGGGCGGTACTCGATCAATATTTGATGGAACGGGACGCCGCAGACGACGCCGTGGTCCGTGCGTCTGGAATTTTAAACGCATCCTATCTAACATTGATAACGATGCATCCCTTGGACGCCTCAAGGAGTCAATGAAGTATTCTCTTTGCAGAGGTGTTGGGAACTGGAAAGGAAAAGATGCACTTTTGGAAATTGGGACGGTGCTTTACAAATTCCCTGTTGGTGGAGTTTTTATTAGATGTTTAATGGAGGGGAGACTTATCGCAATGGGGGGTGAACAGTGTTTAGGTTATTACAAAAGGTGATGGTACAGTACTAGAAAATACATTTTTTTTGTTTCTTTTTTGGTGTTCATTGAAAACTTTTTTAAATGTCTTTTACTCTTGAAAATATATTGAGTTAAATTTTTATACATTTAAACAAATATAGACAAAATAGTATAAAATTATATGGCTAAGTAACCAGTTGTGATTCTAAGATGGCAATCGTAATTTGATCAAAATTATTTAAAAATTGCACAAAAGTGATATAATGGGTGTTTTTATTTTGCTTAGATAGAACTTATGAAAGGGTTAACTGTCAAACGAGCTGTCTTACTGCGTTCACTTTTTGACATTTATGATCGGTATACTCTGGCAAACCATGATGAATAGACTCACGCTTGAAAAACGCTATTAAATTATCCAAACTTACTTTGAAAATCAGTCGTCGATTCGCGCAACTTATAGACGACTTCGTGATTGGTTTAACGGGTTTGTTAATAAGCCAAATTGCCGCATATGGAGTGAGACCAATCTACAAGAGACCCTACAGACTCCATTACCTCCAGAAAAATGCACCGTTTGATGCGGTTTACATGGTGATGGTATCATCGGACCTTATTTCTTCAAAAATGAGGTCGGAGCTCGCGTTTATGGTCAATGCAGATCGTTACCGCACCATGATCAATAATTTTTTGTTTGAAAATATGGATCACATTGATCCGGACGAGATGTAGTTTCAACAGGATGGCGCTACGTGCCATACGGCGACTGCAACCATCGACTTATTGAAATCAAAATTTGGCGATAAGTTGATTTCGAGAAATCGTGCGATTTGACACCTCTCGATTATTTCCTGTGGGGCTACGTGAAGTCACTGGTTTATGCTGATAAACCACCAACAATTGACGCCTTGGAGGACAATATTGTCCGTGTTATTAGTGACATACGGGCAGCAGTGCTCGAAAAAGTGGCTCAAAATTAGACGTTCAGAATGCGCTTTGTCAAGAACAGCCGCGGTGGCCATGAGCCCGAAATCTTTTTCAAATGTTAATGCCATGTATTGATCTTACGAATAAATAAAAAAAAAATGATTAAAATCTAATTTTTTGTGTTACTTTTTACAATATGAAGTTCTATCGGGCTTAAAAACACACGCTGTATTTGCTCTCTCAACAACTTTAAAAGTTCGTGAAGTGATACCTTTTACGGTACCGATATTTTGTCATGATGGAAATATAATACAATTTAAATTTTTAAGCACCAACAGATTGGGCACATCAACGCTGTTGGATTGATAGTTGCAAGGTCACTCATATGTCAGGGATGTTGTAAAATGAGGCATGTAAGTCATGGTTTGTTGAAACTCTTATGAATTTAGATCCGAACGGTTAAGTAGTTCCCATTTAGTCTACATTTTCCTGTTTGGATACAGAGCCGGTTCAAGCTGTTCCAAGTCAACTAAAGCAGGACTTCACCAGGAAAATGTTCTTTGGTTGCATTTTTAACATGTTATCTCTGTCTAATAAGTAGTGAACTCATTTAGTGCTCCGTTCTTGACTTTCTAATGTTACTAGCGGTGTCACGGAAGCTGGGAAGCTAACTAAAACTAAAAAGAATACCTAACCTTACTAAGAAGATAAAGATTCCCAGTCGGGTTTGACTTAAAGTATCCTGTTATCAATCTGCAAGTTTGATTAAGAACGGAGCCAAGCTTGTATACGTACCTACACTTGTACCCTGTACATGTAAAACAAACGCTTGGAAAATTATATTTTGTAACAAATTGTAAATATTTATGGATAATTTTATTGACATGACATTCAAAAGAATTACAAAATTAGTCTAACGTTAACCTCGGTACACACAATTAACAATGGTTGGGTGTGTAACGTGGCGGAATACTAGATATAACTGTGGTGGTCTACTAGATCCGCCACATTATCCTTCACCTAGAGAAGTGATATACAGAATATTTAAGGTGCAAAGATTATGTAAATGTTGTGATTTTGTTAGTGCTGTGATGTTGACAAGTAGGTAGTTTTGAATAGTAAAAAATTATGATTGATCGTGGTGTTTGTATGAATATGTGTTCTTAAAAATTTTTCTGTATTTTTGATTATATCATTAAGGCAAATGAGTCTGCCATAATGATAGCAAGCAAGTGAATCTGCTTATTGAAGAATTATAAAAAAATCTTCAAGCAAGTGAGTCTGATAGCAGATACAACTGGGCGTTGTTTCCAGAGCCAGTGGATATGCCACTGATGGAAGAAGAGAAGAAGATGCTAGAAAATTTTCAAGTACAAATACTCACACAAATACAACAGTCAATCATCATTATTTTACAAATCAAAACTACCTACATGTTAACATCACAGCACCAATGACAAAATCACTAAACATACATAACCTCTGCACCTTAAATATTCTGTATATTGTTTTTCTAGGAGGAGGGTAATGTGGTGGACCTAGTTGATATGACAGTGGTGGTCTACTAGATTCCCTACACGTTGACTAATCCTAGACCGGTGGAGGTGCAGCTCATGCGGCGGTAGAAAAACAGAACAATATCAGTTTAATGAAGGGTATGTGCCTTGTGTGGATCTGCTCCGCACAAAGTCTTGTCGGGGTAACATCTAAATAAGTTGGACCATCCCAGTACAGAAAATCAAAATAGAATATTTTAAATTTTTTGTAAATATATTTCTGGTTTAATACTATAAATCTTACTTTTGGTTACTCCTCCTAGTTTAAATACAAGGCATAGTCTCCGGGTACTCATATAATATTACCCTCTCTTTCTAGAATATTAAAAAAATAAGATCTAGAGGGGTAGATTTCTTTATAAATCAAATCCTCCTTAGGCAGGAAGCAAGAAATGTCTGTACTTTAAAAGCAAAGCACCGCTAAGGCCTACATGAAGTCATCACTCCGTGTCAGGCAACCCTAAGGCAATGATTTTCCCTGATGCCAAATAAAACCTAAATAATTTCAAATAAAAATCATAAATCACTTTGTACCACTAATATATATCCGCATTACTGATTCGCAAGGGGAGTTTTTCAAGGTGAAACTAAAAGTTCCACGCACCGCGCTAAAACAATATTTATGTTCCTTTTCCAGTGAAGGATGCGTATAAAAAATGCACCCTACTAACTTGCGCGGGCTATACATTATTCCTTCTTGCTCGGGGCATATGCACTGTGCTTGTTCCGCTAAACTGGACACTAAAAAAATTGTTCTCCACCCCCGACATCGTAAAGAAAATTGCATGAAGGATATTTTGGTTTGAATATTTTATGGCAATGATCATGAGCTATCAGGGTGTGCAGTGAAATTTATAGTCTGAGTTACACAGTGATAAAAGTTTTGAAATTATCATGAGAAAATAAAGACGTATATTTTATTTTGTACCTCGAATCAATAACTGTATTTTGTTTTCTATATATAATAAACTAGCTGACCCGCCCCGGCTTCGCACGGGTAAAGCTAGAATAACGATTGCTACACGTGTACCAGTAATTTTTCACATTTAGTTCGAAAGCATGCGCTGCGTAGGGAGCCGGCAACCTGCCTCGCATCGTACATGTAACAGGCTCCGCCCACTGCCCACCCAATCCCCGCACCGCACCTAACAACGCCCGTTTCTAAACATGTCTCGGGTACTTTTACTTATGTAGGTACATATGATGTAAACTATGTCTCCGACAAATATCGAAAATCTACTAACGTTAAAACTTAACTATAGATACAAAGATAAAAAATAATTAAAATCACCCCGTACTGTACCGCCTTGAGGGATGATGTTTGAAAAACGCTAAAACACTCTTTATTTCTTACCAAAAGCATAAAAAAGAATTTTTATATCCCTAACTTGAGAAATGACGGATTCTTCATACAAACTTTCATCCTCTATTTCACCCCTTTCAAGTTTTATTTTCGTGACAAAAGGTAGCCTATGTCCTTCTCCAAGTCCAATCTATCTCTATACCAAAATTCATCAAAATTGGTTCAGCGGAAAATATAATGGGTTCTCCATACAAACTTTCATCCCCTATTTCACCCCTTCAAGTTTTATTTTCGCGACAAAAAGTAGCCTATGTCCTTCTCCAAGTCCAATCTATCTCTATACCAAAATTCATCAAAATTGGTTCAGTGGAAGATATGATGGGTTCTCCATACAAACTTTCATCCCATATTTCACCCCTTCAAGTTTTACTTTCGCGACAAAAGGTAGCCTATGTCCTTCTCCAAGTTCCAATCTATCTCTATAGCAAAATTCATCCAAATTGATTCAGCCGATTAGTTGTGAAAACGTAACAGACACACAGACAGAGTTACTTTCGCATTTATTATATTACCTAGTATGGATTAATAACACTCGTACAAAACTAACAAATCGACATGTAACCTTTATTGGTTATATACTGACAGACAGCGGCAGGGGTGAGAACACGTTGTACTTTTACTTTTGCACTATGTGGATAGATGTCGCTAAATTGGGTGCGTTCCACTATAATTAGAAAGAGCATAAAATCCTTAAAAGTTGTGTACTAATTTTTTTTTACGTAAATCGATATTTTAATAGTTATTCTGCTATTCGGGGCGGAGACGAATCCAACAAATCAGAGATCATCAAAATCGGTCCAGCCGTTCTTGAGTTATAAATGGTGTAACTAAACCGACTTTGTTTTATATATTAAGATATTTAATTGTATTTTGTTTTAATGCATTTTTGACGTTGTATTTTCAAATAATTTTATTAATCTACTCTAATAGAATAATGCATTCATTTATGAATATTCAAAGAATTTTGAGTGATATTTACCTTTTAACGCTGCCAAAAATACTCGGTTAATCGGATATACAATTAAGTTTAAGTGGTTAACCAAGCTCTTGCAGTTTAACAGAAATAGATAATCGATAGACCAATTAATCGGTTTATCTGGTTTGGCGTATGCGGTTATTTCGATTAATCGTTTAGATGGATATAATAAATCGTAAGTTGCGAGTAGTTTGTTTAATGATTTTTGTGATGATCCGGTATTTCATCTCTAGTTAAACTGCCAAATGTCGCAACAAAAAATTTATACATGTATACTTTTTTACTACTTATGCTATAATATCAATGCTGATGCTATATTTTTCTTTCAATTGACAGTTTAACCAGAAATAAAAATATCAGGCCTAAGTAAATTGTTTTTTGCTTTAATAAATGCATATTTATTATTAATCGGTTAATAGGTTACTCAGTTACAGATGTACCATAGCCGATTTTTGGAAGTTAGTTAGTTAACCAGGTAACCAGTTAACCATATTATTCAGTTGTCGCAGTTAACTCGGCATATTGCGATTATGCGGTTAACAACGGTTCCTAATAATTGTTAAACGATTACTATTTTCTACAATTTTTGACAGTTCTACTAATGACTCTTTAATCACGTTATCAACTTTGACAAGGTCTATTTTTCAATGTATTTTTAATATTTATCCATGGTTATAATGTGCAGTTAAATACATGATCAGCTAATAACGTTTTATGCAATTGGCCCTCGAAAAATTTGATCCAATATACGCTAAAACTTCCAACTCTTCGACATAAGTCAAAATATTTTAGTCTTTTATACTACAACTCTTTAATGAAATTAGTTCTATTTTGGTTTTGGCATTTATATTATTTCTAAAACATTGATCACAGTAAAAAAGAACATTCTGTGAACCGTTCACAGCATGTTTTTTTTTATAAAAATCATACATAATTTTTTGGCACTTAAGTAGATCTCTTTATTTTAATGGGTGACCTTTTTCAAGTTATGCAGTAATTTCTTTAAGTAATAGGGCAACTATTTTTGAGCATGACCATTATGTTCTCTTAAAGAAAACATGTTCTATTGGCGTCTAGTTTTAATTAAATAAAATTATTACAAAATGAAGTAAATAGGTGAATGTTTATTTAAAAAGAAAAGCTTCTTCCATCATTTGAAATGCAGTGGCATCGCGACCGCGATCTCTTAGCAATTCCTCTCACATCCTGACGCTCGCATCGGCTGACTTCTTTATTTCATGCTCCCCTATAGTTTTACATAAATAACGGTAAAGGCTCGCGGCTACACGATGCAGGAGAAGAGATACAGGATACACGGAAACGCGATACCCTTGCCTTGCAGAGATGTTGCGATGCCACTGACAGACTCGTCTCGCCCGCCAAAGGACTTTTCACTTCTTCTTTTTCCTTTGAAATTAAATATTTCCAAGAGCTTTGTATGCTTACCAACATGATATTTTCAAAATTGTTTAAGAGTTTATTTGATGTGTGCATATTTTGATAACAGGAGTGCGTTTAGTAGATTCATGATGGGTTTAATCTTTTAAAGTTATTAATACACCATGAGTAGTGGTTTAGTAATCTACTTTATGATTCGTACGCACAAATATGTGAAAATGCTATTTGCACAACTATCCAATTTAATATCTAATACGTACCCATAGATATACTAAATATCAGTGTCGACTTCAATGCAATCTTTTTATTTGTACTGCATGTTGTAATTCATCTGAATGATTACCTAATTAAATATTTAAAATTATTAAACGTTTCATTCCCATCATACCGACGGTCCGATTCTACGACGTCATAGTTTCATATATGTAAACAATATAGTAGTTACGGTGCGGCCACAATTTTTTTGTAGAGGTATGCAAGAATAAGAATAATAATAATAATAATAATAATAATAATAATAATAATAATAATAATAATAATAATATTTCAAATTTATATGGCACAAAAGTGACCCCTGTGGTGTACTCTCCACGCCAGCAATGAGTGCCCGTGAGATGACGCCTGGTAAACGCCCGCACGGTACAAATATGTCATCATCATTACCGATATCTGCGACAAAGCAGATTGGCACACCTAGAAATAGGTAATATGCCGTGATGATATATTTATATTTTATTTAATAATAATAATTATAATAATAATAATAACAATAATAATAATAATATTAACAATAATAATAACAACAATAATAATAACAATAATAATAACAATAATAATAACCATAATAATAACAATAATAATAATAATAACATAGATATGTATTTATCCAACATCGACTTATACCAGTAATATACTTGTTACTATGGTTATTTAAAATATAATTAATGTATAACGTTACTCACTCCGTGAGAGAATATTTAAGAAGTCACGGAGGAATTATAACTTATCTATTTAAATTAATATTAATATTTATGTTAAAAGATACATAAATACTTATCTTTACACTGTGTAAAGTATTCAACTCGGCAATAGAAAATTCTCGACATACTCACCGAGTTGCCTTTTGGAAATACCATTCGACCTTCGGTCCCGTGTTGTTTCAGGCAACACGTTTCGTATTATCAAGAATTTTCAATCGTCTTGTTGTATAATATATGAGAATTTAACTCTGTACCGTAAAACGGGGTTATTTTGCACTTTGTGGGGTAAATTTGCACCAAAGTCCGAAAAAGATTTATCGTGGAGCCATCTGTGTAGTTTTTAATTTAACTGTGCAAGATGTTCACCTCAAGTTGAAGTGGCATCTCTTCACCTTGTTAGGCGGTAACTGGAACATTCCTACTTGAAAACATAACCTGTTGGGCACTTGTTTGTGAGAGCAACCTTTTTCGGTTTTTTTCTGTGTAACAAAATTGTGTGTTCCCCCGGTTAGTATTTAATAATATCAGGTAAGTCACCACTATAGTATCTGTTAAATATCTTTAGCTATAAATTTTGATAATTAGTTTATATTTAAAATCATCTAGTAGGTACTTGTTGACATTTTAAACACGTGGGGTAACTTTGCACCACAATATGGGGATACTTTGCACCACCGTCAAACAGAGAATAAATCAGGAAAGACAATAATACACCATACTTTGAAGAAAAGTTAAAAGAAGTGGAAGAGGAAGAAGAGGCTGCATCACTCTCAAGCAGATCAGATATTGTCAACCTACCAGATATAAAGTAGCTTGTAGGAGAATACGTGTTTTTCCAATACGAAGGGGAATTATTCCCTGGTAAAATAGTCTCATTAGAGACTGAAGAAGTTGTATTATTTTCTTTGGTTAAATCTATCAAGTTGTAGAAATGGCCTGAAAGGCCAGATGTTTCAACTATGATTGGGAGAATATATTTTTGTCCACCCATTTTACGGTACATAACTAACTGGTTTAATTATAATTTTTGTTACTTTAAATAGGTATCTCCTGGATGGCTTGGTTAACTTTATTGTTGTTAATTTAATTTATTTTGAAAAGTTACTTTATACTTCCAATACCAAATAATAAATAATATATTTACTATTATTTTGGTTAATTTAAATGCATAACTCATGGACGGCTTTCTTAATTTAAATTATTTTGAAAATATACTTTATACTGGTATATTTACTACCATTTTTGTTAATCTAAATCTAAATGGATATCTCCTGGTTGGCTCTGTTAACTTTATTTTGTTAAATTACTGAATTCACTACGTAAATGTATATAAATTATTTATTTATTGTTATTAATGTATAATTTAGCTAATATTGTACAATTTTGAACTTTTTCTTTTCTTCTGTTGTCCATCTCTCTTATATGGGATCTTTTCCCGAAAACAATATATGTTAAATAGTAAAAACTTATGTGACATTTTGTATAATATTTTATATTTGAATTGTTCGTAGTTTTAATAATTACAAAACATAATTATAGAGAGATAGTGTATAATATAGTATATTAAGGTATGTTTTATTAACTATCAGAGGTGTTACGCTGTCAGATGACATTTATCTAAATAAGGATATGTACTCGTTTCCACATAGGAAGGTTCTGAGTACAAGTTCTTGTGAAATCCAAGAATTTTTCACAAAAATCTTTCTTTGGTATTGTTGAGTGTTGTTTACTTGCTTCAATAGTGGTTTTCTGTGTACAATCGAACATAAAGATATATTTTTTAAATTCGTCTTTTTTAAACTTTTGATCAACTAAAGTCAAAAAACAGTTAGGTATAATGGAGGACAATTTTTAATAAAACAATGATTTGTAATCGAATGTAATTGTTTAAATCTTTCTTCATTTAATAAAATTCTATATGGTCTGTAAAGTCTATTTCCTCGAATTGAAATATTTTTATTAAAAAAAAAACTAAAAACTCTTTTTGGAAAATCACTATTTCTTCTGGCAAAAGATTATAATAGCAGGTATATAAAATGGATTTTCGTTCATGCAGGAAAGATGTTCATCAGAAAAATTACTATGTATTATAATGTATTGTCGTTTTTGTGGTCCATAAATTTTACGTCCCGTTAAATTTCGTTAAAAACGTATGTTTAATGTAGCATGTTGCATGTATCGAGTCTAAATTTAATTTTGATAATTATAGTGTTGCACAGACTTCATCAAACAGTTATTTATAGAGTTATTAATCAGAGTAATAGCCATAATTATTTCCGTAGTAGGTACATAATTATAGAACAAATTAGTAAAACTTATTTACAAAACTGTTTTTGCATTAAATATTTTCAATATTTCAATTTGTACTTCCTGATACAGATAGCGTAATTATTATTTTTAATTATAAAATTAACTGTATCTGCTGTTAATTATCAGAAATGTAAATGATGTATAGTTTACATGTAGTAAATTATTTGCAACATTAATCAAATATCGGGAAAAGTATGAATGTCAACAAGAAGTACAAGAATAAACACATCTATTTTTATATGTTTAAGATATATTAGTAATTAAATAATTATCTACATTAGGAACATAAATAATAATTATCCTATAAATGCAATATACATTTTACATGAGATATACGAAAGGAAACTAAATTAAATTGAAAGGAAAATACGTAAATCATTTCATCAACGTTATTCAGGCATTAAGATGGAAATGTGACCATTAATTTCACGAAAATAAGGTTTAGAGAGCCACATTTTGAAACGAATAAGTCAGGGTTGTTGATAATTATTTCTAAAGATCCACGTTGCTTCGAAACGAAAATACAGAATGCAGCAGACAGCTAAAAGTTATTTGACGAACTAAAGTGATACCAAATGAGCAACTCATCATATTGTGCGTTGTTTGTGTCTATATTTTGTATATTATTGTTCAAAGATTTTATGTATTATATTGAAACATTAGTTAGTGAGCATTGAGTATTTATTACATAAAGTTTTTGTTAATCAATCCACACAAAAAATATTTTAAAATACAATTGTAGGAGTTTAAAATAAGTAATTACTTCTGATTGGATAAAAAATCAAGTGAATCACCTGGCGCAATATTGAGGCGAAACATTAAGTTAAAAGTTCTATATATCATGCAATATTATTTTCGGCTTTGTTTTTTTAACATAATTCTTCATTTAGTATTTTGTTTTATCTATAGACCTATTTTAAATGTTTTTCAAAGAATAGTTTTGATTTTATATTCAATATAACCTCGCGAGTATAAACGATGCGATTAGTTAAAAGTTAAATTAGTAGGCTATGAATTCTTTCAAGAAATTTACACTTTTTCTTTTCAGAAATACTTAACGAACTAAAAACTAGACGATCGTCGGCCAATGGCATATCTTTTTTGTTTCATTTTGTTAAAAAATAGTATATTATGTGGCAAGTGTGTGAAGCTGAAATTAGGCTTCACACACGTGTTACATACTATACTTTTTCTACGACCTTGCCATAAAAAACAATTTTTTCTTCACATTGTCATTCTTTTAACGCAAAGCCTCTGTATTATCGACTTATGTAACCATGGTTACCAACGCTACGGGGGTTTAACAGCTTTGTTTTATTAAAATACAATTCAGTTTCTAATATTTAAAATAATGAACTGTTCGTAAAGTAACACTTCACACACATTGTACAAAAAACTTCACACATAAAAATTGATACGTGAAGTACTTACTTCACGTATAGGAGTAGAAAAAAGTGATAATATTTACTAATTGACAGTATTCTTTATATTATTAATAGGTATGTATATGTGGTGGTCAATAAAAATGTAAGAATGACAGCATCTCCACCTAATCCAAATACATAAACGCGTATGGTAGAATCCTGAATCGAACGTTAAAAAGTCACCCAAAATAGATTTCCAGTTGAAAAATTGAGGAGTCCATACGCCGTTTAATATTTTTTTAAATATTTAATAATTGTTGACTATCGGCATCTTTAGTCTGCGTCGTATCCAATTGCGAGTCATATTGTTAGTGTTTCGTCCGTTATACTCTTGCATGGTGGGCTTGGCGTATATAGGATTTAGTTTTACATTGTGAACAACTCTATTAATAGAAATCTGAATTCGAATGAGAAAAATTTTTTAATATGGGGCGGTATAGTACCATGCAGTAATTTTTTCAAGTTTAATAAAAAAATATAATCAAAATGTAATATTGGTAACTACCACAAGATCCATCACCACTTTTTTGTTTACAAAAACTAGAATTCTAGAAATCAATTTCCCAAACAACATCCCAGTTTTCCTTTATCTTTCTTCCATTATCACCTCAAACAAAAAACCTCCTCCCCGCCTCGGACTAACCCGGATTCTCCCGGAATCTCTCCTTCTCCTCATATAATCTCATTACAAGTTGCTTTCAGACTTCGGTGATGATTTTTTGCGCTGGTGGCCATAATTCTCTATTAGCGCGCGAACACGCCACTCTGCACGCCCGGAGCGCCCGGAGTGACTGCGAGCATTGAAGTCGGGAGGCGCATTTCCGGACCTGCGTCCATTAGGTTTTTGTTCACGGAAGGTAAAAACCAGATGTGATCGGATAAAGGCGGAGTGATTGGAGGTAATTTCACAAATTGGGTTTAATTATTTGAGGAACCTTGTTAAATATTGGTTTTTCATTTAAGATGAAGAGACTCATTCATTAAGTTTACTTTGCTACTGGCATTATACTGCATTCCTCATTATTTACATAAATCACAATGGCCCGAATTCAGCACTCTTCACTAGTGTAGTGATCATCTCTAGTAACCATGGAAACAGCTTACATCTTTCTTGTATTAATGTATCAATGCATATGTCTCTTTTTATTTAGTTATTTTTACAGAAGCTTCTTTAGTTAAAGAAGAGTGTAGAATTCAACCCATTATCTTTTTATAAAGCAGCGTAATCAAACTCTGGTTTTAAAATAGAAGTAGTAAATTTAAAAGTCAGATAGAGTTAAAAAAAATCAGAATAAATTTATAAATAATTTTAATTATTGAACTTTCAGTCACAACAGTATATCTTACTATACAGGGTGTCTCTTAAATAGGGGGACATGGCTTAACCACAGATTCCTGAGGCTAAAATAAGACGATTTAACCAAACTTGCTTCAACCGGAAAGTGTACCATTTAGCCAGAATTCTGCTTCAAAGTTCTTCGAATAAAAATTAATTTTGCTTATAATATTCGGACCCTTTATTCGATTTGGATGAAATTTGGTATGACAGTTTATGTGGTTATAAGTCTTCTTTTAAGGTGACACTTGTTATTATTAGTAAACCACTAGTGTATGAAACTTAGGTCTCCCAACATTAATTAGACTGTAACTTTTTAATGGCAATGCCGAAAACGTGAAATTATTTTTCTTAAGAAAGATACATTCAATAGTAAACTTTTCTCTCTCTGTGTAATTTATGATATCTGTTACGGTTCACACAGAAAAAAATAAAATCTGAGTGTCTGCACTGCTAAATTTTTAAAATAAATATAATCTAGCAGTCTATCCAAATGTCAAACAAGTAATTTTTAATGACAGTAACGAGTTGTCAATCTTTACAACTTGTTTAGGAGTAAGCTAAGTTATGTAATCGTCTTATTTATAATAATGGTAGTAAAATACTATTAGGCCGAACACACGGATGTTACTATGTTACTAATTTTAGAATATTACGAAGAAAATTTTTGACAACCCGTAAAACAATTGTTACTGTCATTAAAAATTACTTGTTTGACATTTGGATCGGCTGCTAGATTAAATTTATTTTAAAAATTTAGGAGTGCAGACACTAAGATTTTATTTTTTTCTGTGTGAACCGTAACAGATATCACAAATTACACAGAGAGACAAAAGTTTACTATTGAATGTATTTTTCTGAAGAAAAATAATTTCACGTTTTCGGCATTGCCATTAAAAAGTTACGGTCTAATTAATGTTGGGAGACCCAAGTTTCATACAATAGTGGTTCACTAATAATAACAAGTATCACCTTAAAAGATGACCTATAACCATATGAACTGTCATACCAAATTTCACTCAAATCGAATTAAGCGTCCGATTGTTATAAGCAAAATTAATTTTTTTTCGAAGAACTTTGAAGCAGAATTCTGGCTAAACGGTACACTTTCCGGTAAAAGCAAATTTGGTTAAATCGTCTTATTTTAGCCTCAAGAATCTGTGGTTAAGCCATGTCCCCCTATTTAAGAGACACCCTGTATATTAGTTATTAGTTTTGACAAAAAGAAAAAGAAACACAAATAAATAAACCTTTTTCAGGGTGTACCACTATTTTGTTCATTATCTGTTTTTGGTAGTACGACTACTAGATATCATCTCACGGTTTCTCTGAATTGTTTCGATAAAAATACCATGCTATTTACAAATTGGATATATTTATATCCCCGTTAGTCGAATTCAAATCTGGGCCGTCAAAATTACACAAACAAAAAGATTTCAGCCACGGAGCTCCATTAAAACTAATTTGCAAGTACAAGTAGGAATATATGCGTAATGTGTTCAGACTTTATGGCTAAATGAGCAGACGCCAAAATGGATAAGCAATCAGCTGCAAAAACGTATAAGGATATTCTGTACGTTTAACAAATACGGAACTACTACTGACCTTAGAAACTACACAATTTCTCAGTGTGAATTGACAAATTAATTTTGAAATGACTTAGAGCGTTTTCCATTTATATATTTAGTGCGATCTTTTTGAGCGCACAACTCGTTTTTCATTTATATGATCAGTGCGCACTAGCAGAGTTTTACATTTTACATGTACACTTTTCGAGTGAAATGAACCTTGAGTGAGCACTTTCTGGCACTTACTACGATCTACAATTCTTCAATGCAGTAAGTCAAATTCATATATTTTGGGTGTAAAATGAATCTGTGTAGTGATATTTGACAGTAACAGCTAATAAACTTGTACTGGACTTTTGTAGATAGTGCCGACCATAACGTTATTAGCTGCAATAAGTGCAAAACTAAATACGTAAATGGAAAACGCTATTAGATTTATGTAAAACTTGAAAGTTATTTTGAGTTTTGAGAATCTGTGAGATGACGCCTTCAGCGTTAGGAATATCACTATTACCGACATCTGCGAATAGAAGCAAATTAATCATATCATATTCTTGCAACGTTTAGTTTGATTTAAAAATTTCAAGGAAAGCAAGAGGTAAAAAATCTGTTGTGGCCAGCACAAAACCTTCCGTCAATTCGACGTATTTTGTAAATATCCTATAACAAAAATTCATTGAAAAATATTCTATATATTCTGTATAATTGTAACAAGAACACACTATTTTTACATATCCATACTGAAAGTTCCTTTGAAAAGATTCTAAAATCTAATAAAATTTTAATACGAATACGAACGTACATTATGTATTGCACTTAACACTTCCTCCTGCTTCAACTTTGCCCTATTTTATTAGAAGTCGCTGTTTCTTACTCTTCTCTTCTACTCATTCCTGTTCAAAGCACCTTCGTGGCACAGTTCTTCCTCTCTCAAATCTTCTGCTATACAGTCCTTCCATCTTCTTTTTTGCCTTTCTCGTACTTCTGGCATTATAAGTTCCTATCTTGAGGCGAGGCCGCAAATGAAAGTCACTGGCGAGGGACACCCCGTCACTTATATCACTTTCAGATCATACACTTTCCACTTTGGTTTTGCACTTGCCACTGACATTTGTCAATTAGATTTTTTTGAATACCTATATCTGTTGTTTGCATAATTTTTGCAAAGCTAACTGATTTTCGAAAGTTAATCTCTCTTAATCTCTCTATAACTCTATATCTATTGAATATGAAGGAAAATGTATAATCGAACCGTATAGAGAATAAGATATTCTTTCTATTGATAATCACATAAAATGTCGAAAATGATATTTAACTGCGATTTTTCAAGAAAAACTGTTAAGAACTTCAAATAAGGGTACTTCCGGTTGACCAATTATAACCAAAATCTAATCAGCTCTTCATATGGTTGTTAAGAAGAGGAATATGAAAGAATCATAATTTTTAGAATTGTAGTTTTGGAGTTATCGTCAGAGAAAAATTTGTCACACACACACACACGGACACACAGACACACACACAGACACACACACAGACACACATACACACATACAGACATCATCTTAAAAATAGTACATTCGTATTGTAGGGACCCTAAAACGTGCTAATTCATTAAAAACTCACCACCGAATTTTTTGACCAAAAACAATACCTTCCTTTTGACGGAAGGTAAAAACAACTAGATGATACAAAAGATTCTGTTCCACATGTCTTAGAAACCATACAAATTTTCTGCAAGAATTTAACTTCTATGAACCTTGGTTTCGTTTGAATATTAACTTAAGCAAGTAAAAATAAATAAATGATCATTGCTTTTAGTAATATATGGTGGCAGTTCTATTAGTAAACAGTCGTAATACATGACATATTTTATGTTTGGGCGGTTACCAGCGGACATCTACAGGACATTCACATATGGAAATTGGAAAATGCACTTCCAAGGATTGGTGGTGAAAATGATAGGAGTCGTATGAGCAGTGTAAGACTTAAAGACTTGGACAAAATATTAATTTGAGATTCCAAATTTAATATTTCAGTGTACCATTTTAATTGAGTATTGTTGCAAATATAAGGATATTAAACGCCGTTATTGCAAAAAAAATGTGAGTAAACTGTAACAAATTTACTAAATAAGTAGATATACAGGGTGTTATGTAAGTAAGTGTACAACGCTTAACCCATGATAGAATTGACCCTATAGATAGTAAATCTGGCAATAATTTATGTTGAACATGCTTTCTAAAAGAACCGGAGGCCTTTAAAACTGACCAATCACGTCATAGTTCAAAATTTTTAAAAAAGTAAAAAATCAAAGTGTTCTCTGAAAAAAATATTGATTGTCATAACTGATGTTAATAGTGGTATTCTGAAATTTGGCGTTAATTAACTTCTGGCGTGAACGTGAATTAACGACGATTTTGACCCTTGTGGTATTCTGAAAGTCAGCGTTACTTAACGTTAACGCCGCTGACCGGCGTTGATTCACGCTGGGAATATTGAAGCGTGAACCGTCGAAACGGTGGCTTACATGTGTGTTTTATGGTATGAATAGCCATAATATATTTTATTAACAGTGAGTACTGTTATTCATGTTATATGTAATGATTATTATTTATATATTAAACAATGTTAACATAACCTTGCAATATAAAATTTTTAAATTACAAACAACAGTATCAAGTTTAGAATTATCGGTATAATAATGCACCACAGAAAATAACTGCTGAACCCGAGGATGTACCTATGAGGAAAAGTCAAGTGAGGAAAAGCAATTTTATGTTACTTGCAAAAATTGAAAAATCTTTTGATTATAATAATCATTTATGTTTTAATACAACAATAAATACTTTCAAGGAAAGTGATTTTTTGGTATGAATTATAAGAAGAAATTCGTATTATAATGAACAAAATTGTGTGTGATTACAACAAAGAATATACTGATTACAACAATACACCATTGGAATAAATCCAGAAAATTATTCATTTATTAGAAAAGTAATTGCTTCCTGGTAACTATACTAAAATGGTACCTAAATGTCTCTAACTAGAACAAATATTTTAAACTATTTTATCTTCAGTAGTTATTGGAAATCTTATTCGTAAATTCATTAGGTAGTTTCCCATTCCAAATGCAAAAGTAACTTCTTTCATAAATGTACTGACTGCACATTAGCTAATATTATATAAAGTATTAAAAACATTATTCTGTGAAAGTGTAAACAAATTCACAAATCTCCAATCTTGTATATTCTAAATTCTTGTTTTTTCTACTTTTTGTAAAATACTAAATTACAAATAAACCGTGTTGTTTATCATTTTTATCAAATAATTGTATTTTATTAATATACCAGAAATATGTTTTTAACACAAAATGCACGTAGGTTTATTTGACGTTTGACATATACTTTTTATAATGACAGGTAAGTGCAGTTTTTGTTACGTTTAATGATTTTTTATTGGTTGAAAATTCAAAAAGGGAAAGATCACACGAATGTATGCGACGTGAACTAACGCTGGCGTTATTAACGTTCCACGTTCACGCCAGTGTTTCAGAATACCAGTTTAACTCCGAAACGTGAACGTTACTATCGATACTTAACGGCGAACGTTAATTAACGCTGGTTTCAGAATCCCACTTAATATTTACTCTTTTACTAAATTTGGAACTACGACGTGATTGGTCAGTTTTAAAGGCCTCTAGTTCTTGTATAAAGCATGTTAAACAAAAATTATTGCCATGTTTACTATTTGTGTTGTACACTTACTTACATTACAGCCTGTATACAAAAAATAATGTTTTAAATTTCATTAAAACAGTTTATAATATTTAAGTTCACTTGTTTACATTTGGTAATTTACCCCTTACAAAATAAACATCATAGGAGAAAAGTTAATCTAATATACCTTGTACACTGAGAAATGATAATATACAAACAGTAAAAATGTATCACTGTTTATCAAACGTATTCGAGTATTTGGAAATCATGATGTATTCAGAAATTCCAGTAAATGGTAATATACTGATGCATACATACTACACTGTAAAAAATAATAGCGATTTTGTCGAAAAGTTATAGTAATTTTTTACTATAATATGTATGCAATAACAAATTTTACATAAACTATGTAGACTTACATTTACATAGCAAATAATTCTATAAATTTGCTAATTCACCCTTACAAATATAAAAAAATTACTAGAACTACTGTGTCATATTCATATTACAATAAATATATGAAATTTTACAGTGATATGTTAATATTTCTATAACAATTTTGTTAATTTTTGTAAGAACTATGTAAAAACTCAATTCTTTTTATTTTAGTTTCTATTTTTACAGGATCTATGGACAAATTCTAAATTTATTATAGTAAATTTAAAATACTATTTGTATTTATTACAAGTTTAGAGGTAATTACTACAAATATTTGTGTTTTTACAATGATATATTTATATTTGTATAACAATTTTGTCAAATTTTATAAGTACTATGTAAAAACTCAATGTTTTTATTCTAGTATGTATTTTTACATGAAATAGGAGTAAATTCTAAATTTATTACAGTAAATTTAAAATACTGTATGTTATTTATTACAAAGTTAGAGTTAATTACTAATATTTTTGGATTTTTCATGATTTTAGGTAGGCTTAGGGATTGGACTTGGGCAGAGTAGAAAATTAGACTCTAGGCCCGGGGAAAATAAAACATAAACATAATCTATTACTACGTGAAATTTATTTAAAATATAATGAAATATATGTACTTTTACTAAATTATGTTTTAAAAAGATTATGTATATTATTAATATGTAAATTTACTTAAAGTATGTATCAAAATTTTTATGGAATTTATGTTTATGTAATTTTAAAAATGGCAGACAAAATTACATTTAACTGTAAATTTACTATAATTCACTTAGGCAATTTGGACGCCAATAACAATTATAGTAATTTTATAGAGGAATTTTTTACAGTGTATATTTCACAAGACAAATTTCAGAAGAAGAATATGTGAGTATGAGTGTGATCTCAACTCGTTGGAATTGGAAGTAAATCACAACTTGAAACGCGATTTATCGAATCCAACAATATACTACTTTGTAAAGTTAAATGCATTTTACTTTACACACATCTTACAAACGAAAAGAAATTGTCTCGTATTCTGCAGTCAAGAAGATAAAGATGTTTATCTTTGTATTACAAAAATATCTCTGGTACCTTCTCTAGAACTAGATTTGAGTTAGGTTAATATCAAAATTTGATGGACTGGCATACATAGCAATGGGTAACAATGCATTAGAAATTTTGAATTATTCAATGTACTTATGTTGAATTTATTTAGAAATAAAATCCGTAAAAAATTTATTGGTCAAATTGATCATGACAAGATAAATAATTTATCTAGTCTTTCTTATAATGCGGATAACCAAATCAACTTAGTAAGAACAATATTAGAAGCTGGAAGTAAGAACAAAAGAAGCAGAGGGAGAATGATGGAAACATGGGAGGAAAGAATAGCAGAACTTGGCAATAAGAGAGGCAAAACATTGGAAGAAATGAAAAAGATGGAGGAAAATAGAAAATATTGGAAGGAATGTATTGAAAATCAACCTTAAAATAAGGAAATTTTACACCTAATTACAGGGTATTTAAAGGAGAATGAAGAAGAAGAAAAAGAAGAAGAAGAAGTAGAAGAAGAAGAAGAAGAAGAAGAAGAAGAAGCTAATTCATACATTATTTTTAATATTTTGTGGTATTCATACTAACAGCAAATAATGTAGTTAATTCATAACTACACTATTTTACTAGTTAATCACAAATTCGAAACTATAGTAACAGTCAGAGAAGTGCAGTATGTTATTGAAAAGTAGCATATAAATAATAGTATTTTACATGCTTATAAATGCTGCTATTTATTTGAACGAATTACAACATGAGTTCCTAGCAAGTGGCCGGAAATTTATATCTACTGATAGCACCATGGTGACGTCACTATACCCCCCCCCCCCCCCCCCAAAACTTTAATAATTATTTTTTCGTGAGCTACAAATAATTAATCGATTTAAAAAAAAATACGGGTATTAGTCTTTCTCGCACTCTTATGAAAAACTGAAAATTTGGTAACCCCATTTTAATAATAATTTTGTTTCAGTCATAAATCAGATATCTTTTTGTTAAAAATTACATTTAACAACGCAACAGAAAATGCATAGCCTAATAGTTATTTAACTATCAAGAGTATTAATTAGAGCAATTAATTTTTGAGATCATTAATCGCGAGTATTCTAATTTTATTTCATGACAAAACGTTTGACACATAATTTTTGGTATCTAAGGTTACCCACCACAATCGTTTATTAATAAAAATCATGAGCTTATCGTGGTCATTAATGATTGATTTTCTATTCATTAACAAAACCTATTAATAAACAGTCAACGGAAAAATGAATATAGCGCTTCATGACCTCAAAAATGTGAAACTGTAAATAATATTCAAAGAACAAAACCGTTATTTCTTCTATTGTAATGCAATACCATTTCATGTTAGCATTATAATAAAATGCGCAATTTTATTTAAAAAACGGTAATTAAAATTCAGCGTTATCGCAGCGGGTCGAATCACCAGTGAGCAATATGCGAGATTATTCCAGGCAGGTAGAGATAAAGATTATAATGTATTTCATGTTAATTTCACACACTCAGTCACGTTTACGTTATTTTAGATGCATTTAAATTGCATTAGCTGTTGATATTTGACGCGATATTGTTAAAATTTGCACGTTAACATTAAACGCCGGATTGCAAAATTATACTTTGCGTGTTGTTGCATATTCTGTAAAAATCAGATACGACACAATCGATATTTTTAAGAGTTCACGCTTTCCAAAGATTTTGAAATACATTTTTACTAAATTTACAACAGAGAAATACAAAAAGAATCAAATAACAAAGGTTAAAACGTTTTTAAAAGTCAATCGTTTTCTTTTGAAATCTTTTGTTTTGTTGTTGAAAATCCTATTAATTACAAAGCTTTTGAAATAAATTTGTATTTAATTTAAATAATCTGTTAAAATATTTATGAATTTGAAATTGAATTCACAAGGAATATTACATTTGTTATTCTTTCGTAAATATAAAAGAAATGAAAATTCATATATTTAATATTGCATAATTTAGATAAAGGTTTCTCCTCCATACAAAAAATGGTGTTTATAAATAGATATTATTTGAGGCTCACGCTAGAGAATAAGATACCCACGAGTACATGGTGCAAATTTTATAGGATTTTATACGATATATACTATAGGTATAAAAAATTTATTAACCTTCAGTACAGCACCCGGTCTCAGGGACCAACGATCGTTAAAATTACTATTACCTAAGGATATATTGGAGCAAAGCAGGAGTCAAAGAAGAATATATTCTTTTACCACTTCCTAAGTATTACTGGAGAAAATATAGGAATTAAATATGTAAATACCCAACTTATTATTAGGAATCACAAGAAGAATACTCTAATATTCAAAATATTCGACCACGAATAAGCCATTGAAATAAATATTTCATAAAAAGTAATATGTTTATTGGAATATAGACCAAGTTTATTAAAAATTAATATTTAATATAACCTAAATAGCAACATAGTATGGTAAATTTCGTTTATGGAATATAAAAATTTATACCATCAATAAAAAATCGCTGTTGAAACAAAGAAATAAGGCTATCGAAAAATAATCACATCACAAAATAACGAGTAAATTGGCTGTTTCGTTTCTCGACAGACAATCGCCATTTATAAATAAACAATTCACTTGTTCCGTGGCCTATGCGACTCGAGTTTCTTTGTATACGCAATAATCTTTTATTGATGCCTAAATGTCCATAAGCGTAGACGTTAAATGGTAAATATGGAGTTTTAAATATTCATGTTAATCGAACAAGAAAATCGCTATGGTTTCAATCTATATTTTTGTTTTGTTTATTATTTATGGAAATTTTACACAAAGGGATTTCAAAAATGAAATGTAATCTGATTAAAAAAATTTGCATCGTTTCTTGTCAATGCACCCCAAACTTCAACGTCATCTAAAGTAACGTGGCACGTGACTTGACATATAATTTGGCAAATGACATGCAGCACTGCATAAACTTGTCCAAATAAATTAATCTACTCATTCTACTTGAACCAAAATGGAACGAAAATAATTTTAATAAACCAGAAGAAATTTCCCGAATTAATTCGGGTATAGTTGATATTTTAGTTAAAATAAGTTTCGTGGTATATTTTGACACTGAGTGAAGAAATATAACTATTTTTCTACAAACATAATAAGCAATCAGTATTTGATATTGTCTACGTACCTATTACCCATATTAATTTGAATATTTAGCCTTTTCCTTCCTGCCGGGACTACTATTCTGGTAGGGTAGTTTTATATTTGTACCAACAAAGCTTGTTTTCGTGATATCTAAATTCAATTTACAAGGAAAAATATTTTATTTTGCTTGTAGAGTTTTCCTTGTGAATTATAAATTTTATACATAATTCCTATACAAGTAGCTTTATTTAATTCTGAAAATTATTATGTTTCGTGTGCAATAAATGTATTTTTCTTTACCTAGGTATATCCTATATCAGTAGGTTTCATTTTCAATATTGCAGGGTACTATTTATCACAATAAAAAATTCTATTGATATATTTTTCATATGCATCCATTTCTAGGACTTCCGTGTTCTTCCTAGGGATTCACCAAGCCAAGCTACTTGGCTTGAAATAAAAAAGCTTAGCTTGGCTTGAAAATTCAAGCTTTTTTTAATGTTAGGCTTGACTTGGCTTGGGCTTGATGGAACCAAAGCTTAGCTTGGCTTGAAAACTTCAAGCTTTAAAAATTTTAGGCTTGGTTTGATTTTCAAGCTTTATCAAGCTTTTTCAAGCTTTTTCAAGCCTTTTCAAGCTTTTTCAAGCTTTCAAGCTTTTTAATGCTCATGCGCAAACTCATTTTCGCATGCACATATGATGCTTTTTATTTCATTTATTTTATTTTCACGGTACACAGATATGTATAATAGGTCTTGAAACGAAAAATATAAAAATATAGAAATTTATGTTTTGTTCAATTATTTCATTTTTGAAAGTAAAAGATCAAAAATTTAGTATCTTTTATTAAAAAATACCCTGCTATTTTTATATTACCTTTATATTTTTTTCATTCTATATAGGTTTATTAGTTAGACTTGACTTTGATCTATTTTAATAACTAAACGAATAGGATCTATTTTCATAATGCCATTTTCACTCGAAATGACCTCCCCAACAAACTGTAAGTTTGGTATAATACATAGTTCATATTTACCCTTTGTTAATAAATAAAACAAAACAATACCCCAAACACTCAAGAACCGTGTTCAAAGAAATACATAATTCTGGAATACTACCTATACAATGGGATAAAACTGACCTGCTAAGTAGGTATCCCTTTTATATTTCAAATACATCTGGAAATAATAAAATCCTATAGACTGGGATTTCCTAGATATTTTGTTTGTTCGTTAGACAATAACTTGTACTTTCTATTTTGAACATTATAAAATTTGTGCTGATTTTTTGTTACAGAATCATGTAAAGTTACTTCGTATGTATAATTACCCTAATTATTTCCAATTTTCAAACAGCACAAAGGTATCCTCAACAATTTGGATATGTTTTCATTATCAAAATTTGCAAATAAAAGCACATTGGCACTCCCAAAACTAGGTAATAAGCCGTTATTATATATTTATTTAATTCATATACCTACATATAAACAAGGGAAACTTGAATCAAGGAAATATTTAGAAGAGAATAATCTCTTTGTCGGTTTACATTTTTATTATATTGTTATACTGCCTCAGCCAAGGCCGTTTTATTAGGAGCAATATTAGGGGCTGTACTAAAAATAGCATTAAAATCTTTGTATGCACACATTTCCACAAACACAAACTTTCTCGTTTCTATGATTCAGAAATACCAGAACAACAAAACATTGTAAATCCATAGCTGACAAAAAAATTCAACATTTGCGAAACATTTAACAAAATGAAACTATGATATTTTTCATCATCATACGTAGTCTCTCAATTACCTTGTGTTGAGTATATTATTATTTCTTATAATATTTATTCAGCTTCAAAATTATAATTCATAACACCTGTGGTTTTTTTCAATATTTTATCGGTTTGAGAAAATGAAGACATTATTTATAAGTAATATTTTCTGAAATTCTCTCATATATGCTACTTTTAGAATGCGAAGATAAACGGAACAATTATTTTGACATAATATGGCAAATATTCAAATTATGTGCTTTAGTGCCTTACGAACGATATTCTAATGTGAGCATTATACTTTCATTTTATTTTATTTTCATTTTATTTTGTAGACTATTGTTGAATGTCAGTATCGTCTAATATATATCAACTCTATTTTGTAAGAAAGTTGGTATGTCTTAGCAACATGACAGATAAAATAAAATAATTGCGAAGACTGAAAAAATATGAAAACGACAGGCTATACATTTGTTTCTATTGGTTAAACGTTGCTAAGACTTAACAATTTCCGTTCAAAATGGGGTTGAATATTTCGTATATGTAAACAAAGGCATAATATCCTGTAACAGGTAAAATAATAAATATTATTTATAGAATCTTGATGCTTGGTATTTATGATCAAGTTATATATAGTTAAAAAATTAATGAATATTATTTAATTGTGAAATATAATCAGATACATTTAAAAATAATAAATCAATTTCTTAAATCTTTGTTTCTATAATTTATTCCAGTTACTTAAAGATTTATGTATCTAATTAATAAGTTTTTATATAAATTACTTTTATCTTAACAATAATAAGAATTTTTAAAAATTTAAATAGTGTTATATTAAATTATCATTATCTATTTAAAAACTTTTTTAATAACTATAAATTTATTTTGTATTTGATTGTGTGCGTGAACTAAAGTGCGCAAGTTAGTTCAGATTGTGAAAATAAGTGATCTGTGGGACGATGGCATAAACTATCCCATTTACAAATTTTTGAAGCCTACTAAACTGTTCCTACCTCATTTCTGAGAAATTCGCAAAACTGTGCTCAAGCAATGAAAAAGTACGTTACCTCCATAAAATTTCGGTTTTGCCGACCTCGTCAACAATTCTAGTGAAAAGCTTGAAAAAGCTTGTTTTTCACCAAGCTACTTGACAGTGGGAGGCTTGGTTTGGCTTGAAAATTCAAGCTTTTTTTAATGTTAGGCTTGGTTTGGCTTGGGCTTGATGAAACAAAAGCTTGGCTTGGCTTGAAAAATCAAGCTTTTCTGAAAGGCAGGCTTGGTTTGATTTTTCAAGCTTTTTCAAGCCAAGCCAAGCCAAGCTTTCAAGCTTCAAGCCAAGCCCGTGAATCTCTAGTAGGGATTCACCAAGCCAAGCTACTTGGCTTGAAATAAAAAAGCTTGGCTTGGCTTGAAAATTCAAGCTTTTTTTAATGTTAGGCTTGACTTGGCTTGGGTTTGATGGAACCAAAGCTTGGCTTGGCTTGAAAACTTCAAGCTTTAAAAATTTTAGGCTTGGTTTGATTTTCAAGCTTTATCAAGCTTTTTCAAGCTTTTTCAAGCCTTTTCAAGCTTTTTCAAGCTTTCAAGCTTTTTAATGCTCATGAGCAAACTCATTTTTGCATGCACATATGATGCTTTTTATTTCATTTATTTTATTTTCACGGTACACAGATATGTATAATAGGTCTTGAAACGAAAAATATAAAAATATAGAAATTTATGTTTTGTTCAATTATTTCATTTTTGAAAATCAAAATCAAAAATTTAATATCTTTTATTAGATAATACCCTGATATTTTTATATTACCTTTATAAATTTTTCATTCTATATAGGTTTATTAGTTAGACTTGACTTTGGTGTATTTTAATAACTAAAATGAATAGGATCTATTTTTATAATGCCATTTTCACTCGAAATGACCTCCCCAACAAACTGTAAGTTTGGTGTAATACATAGTTCATATTTACTCTTTGTTAATAAATAAAACAAAACAATACCCCAAACACTCAAGAACCGTGTTCAAAGAAATACATAATTCTGGAATACTACCTATACAATGGGATAAAACTGACCTGCTAAGTAGGTATCCCTTTTATACTTCAAATACATCTGGAAATAATAAAATCCTATAGACTGGGATTTTCTTGATATTTTGTTTGTTCGTGAGACAATAACTTGTACTTTCTGTTTTGAACATTATAAAATTTGTGCTGATTTTTTATTACAGAATCATGTAAAGTTACTTCGTATGTTTATTATCCTAATTATTTCCAATTTTCAAATAGCACAAAGGTATCCTCTACAATTTGGAAATGTTTTTATTACCAAAATTTGCAAATAAAAGCACATTGGCACTCCCAGAACTAGGTAATAAGCCGTTATTATATATTTATTTAATTCATATACCTACATATAAACAAGGGAAACTTGAATCAAGGAAATATTTAGAAGAGAATAATCTAATTTATTATATTGTTTTACTGCCTCAGACAAGGCCTTTTTATTAGGAGCAATATTAGGGGCTGTACTAAAAATAGCATTGAAATCTTTGTATACATACATTTCCACAAACACAAACTTTCTCGTTTCTATGATTCGGAAATACCAGAACAACAAAACATTGTAAATCCATAGCTGACAAAAAAATTCAACATTTGCCAACATTTAACAAAATGAAACTATGATATTTTTCATCATCATACGTAGTCTCTCAATTACCTTGTGTTGAGTATATTATTATTTCGTATAATATTTAATCAGCTTCAAAATTATAATTCATAACTCCCGTGATTTGTTCAATATTTTATCGGTTTGAGAAAATGAAGACATTATTTATAAGTAATATTTTCTGAAATTGTCTCATATATGCTACTTTTAGAATGCCAAGATAAACGGAACAATTATTTTGATATAATATGGCAAATATTAAAATTATGTGCTTTAGTGCTTTAATCATCAAGGTTATTATTTTAGAATAAAATAAATCGTGTTACGAACGATACACTAATGTGAGCATTATACTTTCATTTTATTTCATTTTGTAGACTATTGTTGAATGTCAGTATCGTCTAATATATATCAGCTCTATTTTGTAAGAAAGTTGGTATGTCTTAGCAACATGACAGATAAAATAAAATAATTGCGAAGACTGAAAAAATATGAAAACGACAGGCTATACATTTGTTTCTATTGGTTAAACGTTGCTAAGACTTAACAATTTCCTTACAAAATGGGGCTGAATATTTTGTATATGGCATAATATCCTGTATATATTATTATAGAAGCTTGATGCTTGGTATTTATGATCAAGTTATATATAGTTAAAAAAATAATGAATATTATTTAATTGTGAAATATAATCAGATACATTTAAAAATAATAAATCAATTTCTTAATTCTTTGTTTCTATAATTTATTCCAGTTACTTAAAGATTTATGTATCTAATTAATAAGTTTTTATATAAATTACTTTTATCTTAACAATAATAAGAATTTTTAAAAATTTAAATAGTTCTATATTAAATTATCATTATCTACTTAAAAACTTTTTTAATAACTATAAATTAATTGTGTACTTGATTGTGTGCGTGAACTAAAGAGTGCGATTAGTTAGTTCAGATTTTGAAAATAAGTGATCTGTAGGACGATGGGATAAACTTTCCCATTTACAAATTTTTTAAGCCTACTAAACTGTTCCTACCTCCTTTCTGAGAAATTCGCAAAATTGTGCTCAAGCAATGAAAAAGTACGTTACCTCCATAAAATTTCGGATTTGCCGACCTCGTCAACAATTCTTGTGAAAAGCTTGAAAAAGCTTGTTTTTCACCAAGCTACTTGACAGTCGGAGGCTTGGTTTGGCTTGAAAATTCAAGCTTTTTTTAATGTTAGGCTTGGTTTGGCTTGGGCTTGATGAAACAGAAGCTTGGCTTGGCTTGAAAAATCAAGCTTTTTTGAAAGGCAGGCTTGGTTTGATTTTTCAAGCTTTTTCAAGCCAAGCCAAGCCAAGCTTTCAAGCTTCAAGCCAAGCCCGTGAATCTCTAATTCTTCCTATGCAATTTTGCATGTTACATAGGAGTATTTAAAAAATGTACTAACCTAAATAAAAATAAGATAAATGATTATCTTTCAAGTGCGGGAAATTAGTGATTAGACGAAAGTTGCTTTTGGAAATACATTTCATAACTAAAAATTATGTTGGAATCAATGTCAATCCAAAAAAATTTAATGTGACCAGCACATTAACTTCCGTTAATTTAATGTATTTTGTACAAATTCCACACGGAAATTTTCTTGCAAACAATTCTATATTTCCAGTAAAATCATTTCAAGAAGATATTATGTTAATTTTATTTGACATCTGTCAAATAGTAATATTTAATTATTCTACACAGATTACTACACTGATAATCTGTTTCCATGGTGAAGCTTTTAGCAGCGTAGGTCATAAGATTTCTCTTTGCAATTCTTTTATCTTTAAATGCTTTGAATATGAAGAAAAAACTTAATGAAATCGTGTAGAGAATAAAATATTGATCAATATTTATAACATAAAAATCTTAAAAAAGATATTTAACTGTGTTTTTTTTTCAAGAAAAACTGTTAAAAACTTAAATTGCGGGTATTTCCCGTTAACCAGTTATAACCAAAATCTGATCAACTCTTCATTTCGATGTAAACTCGAGGAATATAATTTTTGGAATTATGGTATTGGAGTTAAACGATCTATGCCAGTATTTATAGTTGATACTAATGTCGTACTTGAGTATTACTTCGGCAAGCATTACTCATGTTATTATCGACCTCAAGCACATGTTTCATAGTCGAAACTCCGTGAATACTTGGTTTTCAAGGAAAGAATTTAGAAAATTTGTAATAATTATGTTGGTATATGTGTAAATTTCAATATTTTTTTGTCAAATCGTATTTTTGACTTCCACATTATGTCACAGGTTACAGACATGAGTCACATCACAGATATATCTTCTTGGAGCCACCCTCTTTCATCGTTATTATTCAAGGGTTCTTCTACTATGGTCTACAAATTCTAAAAATTCTAGATTACTATCATTTAACTTAAATGTCCTAGGTAATGGGAACGAAAATTTGACTGTAATGATCAAGTTTACCTAAAATTAAAAATATCAAGCTCTCAAGGTTGCTTGGAACTCAACTCAAGTACAGTTCGGTTGCTATGGTTACGTCTCTTTGTTTTATTCATGGTATTTTAAAGCGATCATCACAATCACAATAATCTTTTATTTTCATTATATCCCGCACTAGTGCTGGAACTGAAATTGACTCATTTTGAGTTTGAGAAGACTTATTTCCGCAAGTTTGTAGAAAAAAATTTATTACATGTTATTTTTTATGTTGGTCATTCGTTAGTATAATTCGAGTATTGAAATATTCAATTTCGATTCTATTTTTCATACTTATGGTTTAAAATACTATTTAATCAAACACCCATAAAGTGTAAATAATTATTTAAGGAATATTTGACAGAATGTCGTATAATATACCCATTCTCGAGTCGAAAGGTTACTAAAGATACGATTTACAATCTTTTAAAGAGCTTTTTGTTCCCACAACAGCATATTAATTGAAAATAAAAACCTACTTCAAAATTCTATTTGTCACCAAACACTTTTCCCGAGGCGTTAAAAATTCATCACAATCACTAAACAACGCTACCCTTATTAACCATCTTACCCCTTTACACGCTTCCTTACACTAACCACCCCTGAAATATGCATCCCTTGTCACATGTTACCCCTGGCTGGAAGGGTTGCTCCCATCTGCTCGGAGCATGGCGAGCACAAGGAAGAGTGCGACTTTTTAATATGGATACGCACTTGATCGTAGACAGAGAGAGATGAAGGGTAATGTATGCACCCTCAGCTCTTTAGGAAATTGTTCTGGAGAAGAGTGTGTTAATTATTAAGCCTGTGTTATGCGATACTGAGGATACAGCACAGAAAAATTGGTTTAGGATTAAAGGATGATATGGCAGTGAATTGATAGTGTCATGTAGATCTGGAGTATCGGGTTATTTCATTAGGTTTAGTGCTTGAAGATTACATTAAACTGAATATATTATTTCAATGATTTTGAGAAATCAGGACTAAATTTATGTCTAAACATTTTAAGTCTAGTGTAAGGTAACGGTCACACTACATCGACTACCATCAACCGTTTTTTCTTGTGAGTGGTCACACTGCTGCATCGAGTGGTAAGATATGAAATATCAGCTTAAAAATTACCGCGGCTTTTCTAATAAATGTTGGTGATATTTTTACATACGTTGTTTGTTGTCAAGTCAACTTACAACTTTTAATTCCTATTTTTGTTGCTATTAACATCTAAAACTTGTCAATATTACTGTACCCCGCTCTGCTTTGACCATAGAGATTTTCATAGAAGCGAACCAAATTTATTAACTGGTCAATCTCGTTGACAGTCCACTGTTCTGTTATTTTGGTAAGAAAAACAACTCAACAGGTTAGAATGTTAAATCTTACAATCTATCAGAATCTATTCGTTCTTACCTTTCTTTTTCGATTATGAATATTTTATTGTTGCCGAAGGTATTTGTCCACAATACACATATAAAATTTACTATGTTTAAGTATGAAGAGATTCAAAGAAAGTATGAAATGTAATGATCGCTAAGTTAGTTGTCATTATGAAAAGAAATCTTCCTACTTTGTTTTAATCTGATTATAAAACTATCAACATCTAATAGTACAGGGTCGCGCAGAAAAAATGCATGGATTTCGGACAGCTGCTGCTTCTATATGGGTGCGGATAGAAAAGTGTGGAGGGGATTTGAATGTACGTTACGCTAATTCAAAAGGTGTCAGTCTTTCAGTATGTTATCATGTGATGGTCAGGCGAAGAATGTAAGTTCGCTGATGAAAACATTCTAAAAATTGCGGTTCTGTGATTTCGTCACAAAGAGCGTGCAGGTTAAGTTTCAATCTTCGCCCATTGGATTCAGTACTTGATCGAAATGCGATTATTCGTTGGGTAGCTAACTTTTGCGCAACAGGTTCAACACTAAAGCAAAAATCTCCTGATAGGCCAAAGATTGAAACGTAGTCTGAACGCTATTTATGCTAAAATCACAGAACCGCCATTTTTAAAATTAGTTTCATCAGCGAACGCACGCTCTTCGCCCTTCGCCTGACCATAGCATGGGCATGATAGCTTACTTACTGAAACCTTTCGAGTTAAGGGGGTATCACACGTAAGCACATACATGCAACTTGTCATAGATTTTCTGCAACTTTGTCTATTTCATGCAACTTTTTGCGTATGATAAGAGACTGATTTCATGCAACTAGTTTACGAACAAGTTGGAAAACTTCGCAGGCAAGTTGCAGATACGTGCGTACAAACGATGTACACTTGCGCGGTTGAACTTAAAAGTCCCTAAATAGACGTGTTGATATTTTGTTCCGTTTTGATTTTATTGATGTGAAATTTTAAAATGTGTTCAGACAATTTGGATACATACTTTGAAACAATGATTATTTTAATTGGAGATGTTTCCGAGTTATGGGATATAAGACCAGTAGAAAAACGTGTGATAACAAGAGTTGTGTATTTTGAAAAGTTGCGTCAAATCAGTTGCAGGTACCTGTGTACATGTGATACCCACTTAAGTTGTCATAGATTTTCTGCAATTTTGTCTATTTCATGCAACTTTTTCCTTATGATAAGAGACTGATTTCATGCAACTAGTTTACGAACATGTTTGAAAACTTCGTAGACAAGTTGCAGATACGTGCGTACAAACGAAGTACGCATGCGCGGTTGAACTTAAAAGTCCCTAAATAGAAGTGTTGATATTTTGTTTCGTATTGATGTTATTGATGTGAAATTTTAAAATGTGTTCAGACAATTTGGATACATACTTGGAAACAATGATTAATTTAATTGGAGATATTTCCGAGTTATGGGATATAAGACCTGTAGAAAAACGTTACCAACCTTAAATATGTAAATGACATAAAATATATGTAAATTTGCGCACGTGTAATAAATATCAAGAGTTGTGTATTTTGAAAAGTTGCGTCAAATCAGTTGCAGGTACCTGCGTACATGTGATACCCGCTTTAGGGTACTTTCAGCGGCTGTCCCAAATTTATGCATATTTTCCGTCGGCCCCTGTAGATAAGAACGACAAATTTTGAAAATCGCTATTCTCTTGTTTTACTATACAAATGTTTGATATTTGCTAGGAATACTTTTCAATCCTTCGCCTGTCAGAGATAAAAATTTTAAATAGAACTTAATATAGTTACGGAGTTTCAAACAGGCTTCGTTTCTTAAGAGCCATTGCGGTATTTTATTTTTACCCATCCCTGGAAGAATATCTAGCGGCGCCTTTTTGGAAAAATAAAATGAACATTGATTTAGAAAAAGCAATATACAACATTAATATTTATAAAATAATTGTGCTCCCCTTCTTCATATATATATATATATGGAAAGTTATTTATACGTACCAAAGATTGTTTCTATGTACATTGTATATTCATAAATCGAGTTGTTAGATAGTGAGATATACATAATAATGTGGTGAACTATTACCTAATAAAAAGTGAATAGCTGCAACATGTAATGTAACAAATCATAAAATAAACATCCTTTCCATATCCTAACAACAAAATTACCCTCTAACTTGACACCTCCGCGTCAATTTATTACTCAACCCGCCAATTCCTTACTTCGCATGTCAACACTACAACATTGTGTTGCATTCACGCTCGCTCACGCTTACGTTCGCGTTCACGTTCACGTTTTAATGGCGATTTAATGGCGGCAGACAGCTTTATGATTGATCACGGCGGACGGGCAAGAGATAGCGGCTAGCCATAGCCGCACGGAGCAACAAGGCACCCACTGACTAAATAAAACAATAAATAATTCAGTAGCGTTATTATATTCCAGTTTCAGCAAGGGAGGTCGATCAACTTGTAACCGAATTGGGAATTTTAAATTGTCTACGCATGGAAGATGAACATGAGAATTTTAAAATGGGGTTGTCGGTTGTGGTTTTTAAAATGAATTTTTCTTTCTTTTTACATGAGATTATATTGTGGAAATACCCGGAGCACTTCGTACGGCCCAAATTGCATAACACTTAAGTTACGAGTACATATACCGCTGCCCACAGTTCATATAACACACATAACGCACAAATAATTCACGTTAGGCCGAATTCGCTTGGTTTTGTATCGGAGTCGTATCGGAGCAACGCGTAAAATCTACATTAGCCAACTAACGAAGAAATGAGAATTGTTGAAATTTCAAATTTGAAATTTATTAGTGTTCTAAATATACCTAGCGAAATAACCTAACCTAACAAAACTTACGCTCCTAAAATTCAGGCAAGGAATTATAATATAATACTGATATGTACAGAGTGCGGCACACGAAAAGGACGTTATGTTTACTTAAGTACGAAAAACTTATGTTCTTCAAATTGTGTCTATTTTCACAGAGACAAATTTGGAGGTGCTCCTTGAAATTAGCCTTGACTCTTTTAACAGTGTGCCTGGCTTGTTTTCATATACACGTGATTTCAAGAAATACCACAGGAAGAAATCATTCATTGACAGGTAGAGCGAATGAAAAGGCCATAGTACATCATTGGATCTCGAAATTTGTCTCCGTGAAAATAATATTCATAAAATTTACTGTTTACTTACTAATTTTCATTAAAAATTCATGAATACATAGGTATTATATTTTCATACGTCTTATTTTTAGTTTATGTTTGTATTATAATTTTATTGGATATATAGAATCTTTTCCAATGAACTTTCGGTATGCAATTTGTAATAAATAATATATGTTCGTGTTTCAATTTTGCTGGATATATAGAATTTTTCCAAGGAACTTTCAGTATGGGGTTTGTACAAAATACATAGAATTGACAGAAGTTAATGTGCTGGCCACATCTGATTTTTACCTCCCGCTACCCTTGGTAAGGGAAGTATAGGAATCGTGCTAAAAATCACATATCGAGATTTTAGTAAATGACCACGTTTTAAGGTCCCAGAATCCAATTTTAACATTTTCACAATGATGTCTGTATGTGTATATGTGTGTATGTGTGTGTGTGTGTGTGTGTGTGTGTGTATGTGTGTATGGGTACGGATTTTGTTGGCATTCTAATTCAAATACTATCATTCAGAAAATTCTGAAACCTTGTATTTCTACCCTATTCTAATATGGAAAGTCACCATTAGATTTTGGTGTAAATCGGATGACCGGAAATGGCACTTTACCTGATGCTCATAATGGTTTTTCTTCAAAAAATACCATTAAATGCAATTTTTCGCATTTTTGTCATTAAGAAAATTAGAGATTATAGAATTTTCTACAAGAATATATTAATACTTTTTCTATATATTTTACAGATAAATTTAAAAATCATTTTATAAAAAAAGTCCCGAAGCCTAAGATAAACACAATTTCTTTGTTATATATTTCAAATGAATGCAATTACAGGTGAATGTCACTGTGAAACAAATATTCACTTCAAATTAATAATAGTGTCATTTTAAAAAGAAAATAGTAAATAAAGCAATATTTATATGCAATGGAACGTTTGCAGCATTAATAAATACGGAGGTAGGTGGTATGTATTTAAATTAATAAAAATTAAATAGCGGGAGGTTTTGTGTTGGCCACATCAGATTTTTTATTTTGTATTTATGTATTTGTTAAGGTGTATTTAATTGTGTAGTTGTTATTTATGTTATAAAGATATAAAACAATAATAACAGTAAAAGTATTTATTTATTCAGTAATTGGGTACCGGTTTCGGAAAAATGTTCGTCATCAGCCCTCGTCGAATTATAAAAGGCAGAAAGACATACGTCTAAGTGAAGTTGTCTTTCTGCCTTTTATAATTCGACGAGGGCTGATGACGGACATTTTTTCGAAACCGGTACCCAATTACTGAAAAAATGCTTTTACTGTTATTATTTTACATCTTTATTCTAATTCTACAGTAAATTGAATGAATCGTTATTTATGTTATTATGGTACAAGTGAGAAAATGCATATTTTATTAGTAAGCGAAAAGATAATCTAAAGAAATACGCGAGATGATAACATATCACTTTCGAGCAGCACGCATTTTTACCTCCCGCTACCCTTGGTAAGGGAGGGATCGTGCTAAAAATTACATATCGCGATTTTAGTAAATGACCACGTTTTAAGGTCCTTAGAATCCAATTTTAACATTTTCACGATGATGTATGTATGTATGTATGTGTGTGTGTGTGTGTGTGTGTGTGTGTGTGTGTGTGTGTATGTGTACAGATTTTGCTGGCACTCTAACTCAAATACTATCATTCAGAAAATTCTGAAGCCTTGTACTTCTACCCTATTCTAATATGGAAAGATCCCATTAGATTTTGGTGTAAACCGGATAACCGGAAATGGCACTTTACCTGAAGCTCATAATGGTTTTTCTTCAAAAAATACTATTAAATGCCATTTTTTCGCATTTTGTCATTATGAAAATTAAAGATTATTGAATTTTCTATAGGAATACATTAATACTTTTTCTATTTAATTTACAGATAAATTTAAAAATCTTTTTTTATATACATCCCGAAGCCTAAGATAAACACAATATCTTTGTTACACAGTTCATATTTCAAATGAATGTAACTGACAGGTGAATGTCACTGTCAAAAAACTAATCACTTCCATTGATAATAGTGACCAGTGGCGGCTCGTGAGGTGAAAAGTAGGTGAAGAGATATTTATGAATGAATGTCGGTGGGGGGTGTTATTACATACGATAAATTTCAAATATATATTTTAAATCAAAAAAATATTTATAAACAAAACAAATTTATATTTAAGTCATACCTTATAAATTAGCTCAATACGCCTATCCTTCAAAAAAGTTTTTGCAAATAAAAGCTACCACATAACCAGGAAAATTTATTGTACCAGGCAGATTTAAAATGTAGATTGTGCGTTCTTCCACAGTTTTTAACATTTTTTATATTATTTAAAATGTTGGGGTTGGTCGACCACTTGCCAATACATCTTTTTTATTATCATCTATCCATCTAGAGAACGGTGTTAAAGAGTTAAAGTATTAATATTAACAATAAAATATTAATGTGAATTTATTTTCACTTAAAATATATTAGTATTACCTTCCAAATAAGTTAAAATTATAATAAATAAAATAATAACTATTCAAATTGTTTTAACAAGCAAATTTCAATGCATCAATTTCAATGTGGAGACGAGGTGCAGAGTTCGAAATCTGGTATTCATCATTCGCTTCTGTAAGCGGAGGGGGAAGCATCGTTGCTATGGCAACCATTCTATCTAGCCAATAAACGCTAGCTGTGCGCGCAACTGTGAAGAGTTTATTCAAAATTTGAATTACTCGTCATATAATGCGGGTTGCGGACGATCAGTTTATATAATTTTAGTAGATAATTTGAATTTTAAATTATATTAATGTTTATTTCAGGCTTTATAGTACATAATGAACAAAAATAATGTGAAATTAATTTTTTTTTAAATATTTTGTTTTCTGAAATAACAGGTGAAGTTGCTCTTCACCTTCTTCACCCGAATAGCCGCCACTGATAGTGACATTTTAAAAAGAAAATAGTAAATAAAGCAATAGTTATATGCAATGAAATAGTTTGCTGTATTAGTTAATACATAGGTATGTATTTAAATTAATAAAAATTAAATAGCGGGAGGTTTTGTGTTGGCCACATCAGATTTTTTAAAAATATTTTTTGATCCTTAAGAATTTTTATCTTTCGCCCTTATTGGTAAGACAGGTATAGAAATAATGATAAAATTGCATATCGAAATTAGAATAAATAAACATGTATTAAGATCACCACAATCTGATTTTAACGTTTTTATGTCAGTGTGATTATGCAGTAGTGAGCTATGAAAATTTTAACAAAAGACTCACTTTCTGTTTGATAAAAACGAAAAATCAAATGTAATAGTTTATAATAAATAAGATTATAATTTAGTTTATTTATCATTTTGAGTCCTACGTCATTCTTTTCTAAAATGAAATAGATACCAAGAATACAGCGAAGAACCATCAGAAGATCCGCAAGAAATTGTTGATATACAGTTTCTGCAATTGTTCTAAACTTATTAACAACGAAATATAGAAAATTGTACGATGCCGTCTATAACCTACTCGTGTATTAAACCACTGCACTGCACTTTATTTGTAACATATTTTCTTCCTAGAAGCAAAATATTTTTGTAGTTGTTATAATTTGGACATTAGAAATATAGACTTCAATAGATAAAATGTCACTTTATGTTTTGGTTTTATATCTCCTAATTTATTCAATTGTGATTTTTAAATTTCTACCTATCCTTGTCACTTTAATGCTGTTTAAATTTCCCTTTGAAAAGCCTACAAGGCTAATTTATAACACACACAAATCTGCATTCTTCATAATCAGATACTTAATTTTAATTACTAAACATATTCCATATCTCAATCTGCTCTTTGATTTGTCCGCCAGCTGTAGGAGCATGCGTTTTCACTGACTATATTGCTCTTCTGTATGCAATGCAGAAAGAGAAACAAACAACAACACGCACAGTGCGAGAACGGAAGATAACACCACAGCGCACGATGCATATAATTATCTCTATCTGACCGCATTAGTGCTGCACTTGCACGCCACACTGTTATTTTATACTAACTAGAAACTAGAGATTGTAGGCATTATGAAGTATAGATAAAGGACTTACCATGGTGAAGGTTATTGGGCGCTGTCAGTCATTTCAAAAGATCTGCAACAAGAGAAAAGGTTGTTAGATAATGTGAAACAAGTTAAATATCATGTTTCATAATTCATGAGGCAATGTTATTTTTTTGTATATAAATATGTATTCTACTTTAACAAAACGTAATAATCCTCTTATCTATGAATTTGAACAAATTAAACGTTTTAGGATAAGAGCGAAGTGACAGAGTAAAATAGCAATTAGAAAAGATTGATTTTCATCACAAAAGTGTTTTCATCTCTATCGAAAACTAAAAATATAGCATTAAAAAATTGACACATTTGTAATTTTTACAACTTGTACCTTAATATCGATGCTGTATTTTTCGTATTAACTGACAGATAAGTTAACAAACTGTTTAACTAGAGATGAAAAGGCGATTGTATGTAATAAGGTAACTGAGAATTTGTTAACACACCAAAACTTTTATTTTGTGTTGAAACGGGCTAAAATTTATAGAAAACAATAAAAATTAACTTAAAATAATATATTTTGCCTAAAATATGAAATTTATGAAAATATTCGTTTGTAAGCTAAAAGTGCGATTGGAGGGTTCTCCTTTTAGGATTTGTGCAACCGTCTTGATTTTATTCAAAATAGATTGCATCATTGCATACAGCTTTTCAACTTAAAATATGCTAAAAAAAATAAGAAATAAATTTTGGTCTTTGTAACTTTAGAATATTTTGATAAATCCACCAACGCGTTGTGGTTGTTTCTGCTTTTTAAAAGTTTTTGGCCTTAGAGCCTAAGCAAATACAATTTTTTCTTGGAAAAAATGCGACAACTTTTGTCCAAGTTGACTTATTATAGTCGTATTTTGCTATTTTAGAGATTCCAATGTCGATCTCATTATACTGGCCACCTTAATATGTATCTACAACATTCTTCATGAAAGAATGGCATTGGGCAAAAATAATTCGTTTATAAGTAGTTCTATTTGCTCTATAATCTATGCTGACACCTAGTGGGAAACTCCACACATTTTGCATCAAAAGACGCATATACAGATAGCACTATTAATCTAGCGCTTTCCGATATTTTTTTATGGCATTATTGATAAATCAAATAAATCAAAAATGCTAAAATACAAGCTAATATTGTATGTTGACAGTTCCAAATTATTTTCTGAATAAAGTAACGACATACGTCGCATTATAGAAAAGATTCAATAACCTGTGTGGCAAAATAAATTTTAATTACATTTTAAACAATCATAGTTTTTATTGCGTAATACCATTCTTACGTGAAAAATATTATATGAGTGAATTATGTGTAATAAAAACATTTTCAGTAATTAATTTTACAAGTAATGCTATAAATTTTGTAATATAAATATATCAAAATAACGAATTTATTTTTTCGAATTTTAAATGTATTTTTCTTCGTAAATTTAATCTAAATAAATGTTCCTACCAAAAAACAAACCGGAACAATGCCTGGTTAATTGAATAAAATTCTTTAGTCCGCCTCGAAATCTGATCCGCAAAACCACATTAAAAATTATGTAGCTCGCTTTGCAAAATAAAATAATAAATTCGATATTTGATTCCCAACTGAGTGGTAACCGGTAATAACCGCTCAAACGTACCGGTTGCTGCGCACAGAGCAGATAAGCGAATTAAAAATTTCATGCGTCAGATAAGAGCAGACGCGCTTGTGGAAGAGAGAGAGGGAAATATGTCCATCCCATGGGGGAGAAAAAGTAAGAGATGTTGCAAAAGCCACAAATATTTTAATAAAAACCGCGTTGGTCAAGCGGCTGTTACGTCAAGCGTAAAAACTTGGTATAAAACTGACATTTGCATATTATTATAATCTACAAATTTAATCTCCAACCCCATTTTCATATCAGAGTAAAAAAAAGTTCGAAAAACTCAGGGTGAAGTAGTTTTATACAGTAAATAGTGTTGAATGTTCTACTAAAATACATTTCACGAGCAAAAAATTGAGTTTTCATTGTGTAATTTGTTGCTAACTTCATTCATTTTAGAACTTTGATATTATACTTTAGCTAATAATTTCTGAAACATGAAATATATTTTATAGATAATTTTTATGGACGGCAGTGTTTCTATTTATACACATAATAAACTTTTATACACATAAAACTTTTAGCTTCTATATAGCTAAAACAAAGTTTATACAAATAGCAATTTTTTTAAAAATGTTCATTATATTTATAATTTAATTGTTTGTTGTGGTATTTTAAGAGCGAAATATTATTTTCATCATATTAGAAAACATGAATATGTAGTGTCAATATTAGAGTACGTTAAGTACGTAATAATTTTTGTTAGGAAAATATTATTAAGCTTCCATTTAACTTAACATTTATGTCAAATATTGTTACCAATTTTAACCCAATTCTACATGTCCTTTTGACTTTCTTTAAACCTTACGCACATACGTAGTTTCAATTATTATAATTAATTATAGATGATCGGCTTGAAACTTTAGGACATACTAATACATACTAATTTTTCATTTTTATTTCTTTTGAATATTCTATGAAGTAGATATTAAGCTCACTTTGTTCTTAAGAGCATAGACTCCGTAAATTGCGAAAATGCACTTTTTAAACTCATTACTCTGATTATATTACTCCTACAGAGGTGTTATATACATCAATTTATAGATTACTCGAATTTTAATAAAAAAAAACTGATATTGTTAATACTTTTTGAGATATAAAGTTATAAAGTTACCTTAAAATGCAAAATCCTTATTTTTAAAGTGCTATTACTTATTTCCTATTATATATAATACAAAAAGAAAATCACGATATGAAAGAACTTGAAGGGATGAAACAGGGGATGAAAGTTTGTATGGAGAACCCATCATTTCTTCCGCTGAACTAATTTTGATGAATTTGGTATAGATATAGATTGGAACTTGGAGAAGGACATAGGCTACCTTTTGTCGCAAAAATAAAACTTGAAGAGGGTGAAATAGGGGATGAAAATTTGTATGGAGAACCCATCATTTTTCCCGCTGAACCAATTTTAATGAATTTTGGTATAGAGATGATTGGACCTGGAAGAAGCACATAGGCTACTTCGTTCGTATCTAGTGTACACACGGCTTTAGTCCAAATGATGTGCGGCGCATAACCATTGCAGTTTTCTCGTACCTGCGACCTACATTCCGACTTTTCAGACTTGCGGAGATATTTTTTAAAATGTAACCTTTATTAAGATTAATACTAGATCATGAAATATGATCAAATAATTTTTAAAAAAAATGCAGGAAATTTTGCTCCCCTTCAATTTTGGCGCTCAAAGCGTTAGGTTCTTTTGCTTGCTGGTTAATCAGCCTTTGGTGATAAATACGTTTATTTATACTTGCAAGTATATTTACCTAAGTTTGAGTATTTAATATTTATTTAATAATTACGTATATCTTCAAATTTCCTTCTTAATTATTTGGTGAAATACCTTCTCAACATGTATATCACCGTTTCTACCTCGACATCTTCGTCTCCCATTTGTTTGGACTCATTAGTGCCTTACTATAACAATACTTCCTCAGGGAACTTGCCGGCTACTGGGCACATTTGTCAAGGAACAGCTCCAGCACTTTAGCAAGTGTAATGGCGCGGGTGGCGCCTCCACTTAACACGTTGTTTATGCATGAGGCAGACGCGGCGGCCGCGCGAACTAAAAGTGCTTGGGAGAAGTGAACATGTGCACATTGCAACAAACTGTAGTTAGCATCTGACGTTTGATTGAGTGAATTGAGGTGGTTTTGGTTTTATTTGGGAAGTTAAGATAGTTAAGAGTGGTTTGCTTATTTTACTGTGAAAGTAGAATTGAAATGAAGTGGCTGATTTCAAAGTTAAATTATCTTGCGAAATGAGGATGCATGCATATACAGTGCAAGTGCAAGGAGATTTGGAAAAGGAACTAACTTTGGCGGCGCTCGAGTCACTGTCAATATGGCGGCTCCAGGCTATAAAATAAATTATGCGAAAAACCTCTATATACCGAGTGTCCCGAACTATGTACATATTTAATGGGGATCTCGAAAACTATAAGAGAGACGAGATTGGTTAACTTACAAAAATGTTGCCTTATTAGGAGAACATGTTAATAATCCATTTGTTTTCTGAAAAATGCATAGGGTAGGTACTACGTATACAGGATATATCAAGGTAATAATAATAATAATAATAATAATAATAATAATAATAATAATAATAATAATAATAAAAAATCTTTATTGCCTATACGAACAAAGGCGAGGTTCAGCCATAGGCTGTTCTTCCACCTAACCAATCACATTACAAAACAAATGTAAATAATATGGATAATGGAACAGTGCATTTTATTCGTGTATGTGAAAAGATACAGAAAAAAGTGATTAAGATATTTTGTAAGGCATAGAGGGGGACACATTTTAGCATAAACTTTATTATCTTAAATCCAGTGGTACTCAAACTATAGGGCAATATTATATTTTTTTAAATGGCATATATATATTTTATTAACTCATTAAATATAGAATTTTGTTCTGAATTCAACGATATAATAATATCATACCCTTACATAGCAAAAAATTTGATAAAAATTAATTCAAGGTTAATATTTCATTTCTACTTTATCTAAGTAATCTGAGCAAACATTCAATCAATAAAACAAAATAAAATTTATTTTAGTTTTATTACATTACATTCAAGTAAGCTAGGATTTTGGCAATAAATTCAACTTTTAAAATATTTTTTTGTTTTATGATTGAATGTTTGCTCAGATTACTTAGATACAATAGAAATGAAATACTAACTTTGAATTAATTTTTATAAAAATTTTCGCAATATAAGGGTATGATATTATTATATCGTTGAATTCAGAACAAAATTCTCTATTTAATGAGTTAATAATATTTAATTTTTAAAAAATGTAATATTACCCTATAATTTGAGTACCACTGGATTTATGATAATAAAGTTTATGCTAAAATGTGTCCCCCTCTATCCCTTACAAAATATCCTGATCACTTTTTTTGTATCTTTTCACATGTACGAATAAACGGCACTGTTCCATTATCTTGATACATCTTGTATATTGTTGATTTTTATTTTGGGAAATAATTTCCATGTGTGAAACAATAGTGAATTTTTGTTTGCACATCTATACTATACGTTCTTTTATTCTCTTTTGAGTAGGATGCTAGATTTTGCCACTAAAACGTCATGGTAGATAGTATTATCATCTTTTTCATTTTCATGTCTTTTGTACGAATATTACACACGTCATATTATATATTCAAATGGACAATTTTAATTGAATTAAATGATGAATAAATTCATTTGTTTATCAAGGCAGGGAGGTTCGTCTTTTCTTGACGAATATGGAGATTGTGATAACCATAATGAGTCATGAAAAGAAACTTCAATGACGACAGAAGTATTAATTTTTTTCTGAAATCGTATAAGAAAATTAGTGAATACGTATAACCTATTTTCATTTAACAAGTAAATCACATTGAAAAAATTGTACAAGAATTTAAAACAAACGTACGAGTATATTGGACATCATTTATTTTAATTTTATAATTGTATTTCATATTAAAACGTAAAATGTGTTTGTGAAAATAAATATGGAACGTTGCATTTCTTGCCGAATTTGCGGTAGGAAAGTATTGGATTACATGACGGTTTTGGGAAAAAACATTAATGCAAATGACAATAAATTGTTAAAAACGAATGATGATCTAAAAATATTTAATTATTGTTGTATTTTTGCAGTATGAAACAAAAAAAGTATATATATATATATATATATATATATATATATATTTATTGTTTACACTCACTATAAGTTTAAACGCAAATAAGTAACTTTCATTTTCTAAATGGCATGTTTCAAATATCAAAATTTCGTTATATCTGGTTTAAACTTTAAATAACTTAATTCCCTAGATTTTAAGAGAACGTTACACCCGTACGATAGAATAATCGTCACCTTGCCAATATTGGCAAACTAAAGTTGCTCGCATTTTTCATCGTGGGATTACGGCCTTAATAAAATTGTTTTTGTATGTCTTAAACGAGTAGTTCTCGAGATGTCGAACTTTATTTTGGGCGCTCTCTGGATTCGAGAAAGATTCTATCTAATAGTGATCTATGATCCATGCATTTTATCCAAAAAATTAAATACATGACCTCCTCCTAATGAGGAAATTTTGTATAATTTAATCGACTTCTATCTCTTACGGTTTTCCAGAGTTCAATGTACGCAGGATACTCTGTATATTAATTAGTTGTACTTACGATAGAGCTTTATACTCTCGCTTATACTACAGAAATAATTTCAATATAAATTAATTAGGCATTAAAACTAATTTAAAAGATAAATAGATTTTCAACAAGAGGGTAGAGTGAAAGAAAGTCTGATTTATTCTCACCAAATTATAAAAAAAAAACTCTTCCCTCCCTTATACAAATTATCTTGGAAAATTTGAAAGTAATTACTGAAAAAACATAAAAAAACCTTATCAAAAACAGTCATTATAAAAACCCAGCCTGTTACGGAAACGATTATCTCCAAAAAGGTTCAATAGCACATTTATCGATCCTTTAATAATGTTTTAAATAATTTAAATATAAAAAGGAATGAATTTCTGGGAGGGATGAATAAAACATGAGCGTGAAGACGGCAGTGATTATATCCACGCAAGCCGGTCACAATTAGTGGTAGTGGCTAATATAGCCACCAATGGCGGAAATCAATTCCCGGGGCATATCTAAATGAGGATCGAGATTGAGAGCCGGATTGCTTTGTACGGCGTAAATAACAAACATCCAAAAACAATTAATACACAGATATCTAGATGAGATGCGGAGGATTTCAACGTCACGCCCAAACACAAGGGTAGAAATGAATTCATTGATGTTTTGGAGAGATCTATCATACAAATTTATTATTGTATTCCGATATTAGTAGAATATTTTTTAATGGCTATTGTACTTGTATAATGTTTACAAAATTTACTGTTCTGATTATACTTCCAGTAAATTCTAATAAGATGTACAAATAGGAAATATCAAAATTACATTTGATGATTTTTTTAAATGCGTGTACTCGTAAGAGGGTCTATTAAATATAAACCCAACTTTTTTTACCACCGCTGGATAAGCACACACAGTGTTTGAAGAAGTATGTTAATACACACCGATTTTTCACACTTGACCGTTACGTCATAATTTGATGTTCGTATATTAGATATACGTATCGAAGACAGAATAGGGGAAACCATAAGTAAGACAGAGATAAACATACGATACGCATATCTAATATACGAACATCAAGCTATGACGCAACGGTCAAGTGTGAGAAATCGGTGTGTATATTTAATTTTGTACAATGCATTATTATCAAATTTTAGACCAAAGAAATGTTAAACCCATGGAGATCCTAAAAAGACAATACACAAGCGTTTACTTAGGCTTTCGGTAATGCATGTAATGATGAAAAATTGATTGAATAATACCAGCGGCTAAGAAACGATAACATTAGTGAAAAAAACTAAAATACACCGCCGTCGTAGCCGAAACATTCACGCAATTTTAATGGCCTACTGAGCATCTCCTTTACAGCCACGACTTATCATTTGTTTAAATACAACTCAAAAATGCATTGGGTTGAGAGGGCATTGATTCGAAATAATGAACAAGTGCAAATAGCTTTGGACACGTCTTACATCTTTTTACCAAATGGGAATCAAAAATCTGGCAATACGGTGGCGCAAAAGTTTAGATGTTTGGGGAAATTATATTGAAAAATAACCTGTATACGAAATATTTTAATAGAATAGTTTTTGAAAAAGTCTGGTTATTTTTGAATGACCCTCTTTGCAGCATAGTATATTTTTTTTTTTTGTTATTTATATATATATACATATATTCGAATTACGATAACTAAATAAAAAAATCTGTTGTGGCCAGCACAAGACCTTCCGTCAGTTCGATGTATTTTGTACAAATCCCATACCAAAAGGTCCTTGGAACAGATTCTATATAATATCATGTAAAATCAAACACGAACACATACTATTTCTATTCTATAAATCCAATAAAATTATAACATAAACATACACTAAGTAAAATGCACTTGACACTTCTTCTTATTCTTCAGCTTCCCCTATTTTATTAGAGGTAGCTGTTTCTTCTTTTTTTCCACTCATTCCTGTCCAACACATCTTCTTGACATAGGCATTCCTTTCAGTCTTCTGCGATACAGTCCTTCCATCTTCTCTTTGGCCTTTCTCTGCGTGTCACTTGCGAGGAGAACTATGACATACCAATTTTGTGATCCTACACTTTCCATATTTGGTTTTGCGCTTGCAACTGACATCTGTCAATTAGAATTTTTTTAATATATCAGCATCAGCTGTTTCCATGATAAATAGCAAAGCTGACTAATTTTTGAAAATTAATTTCTTTATAACGCTTTAAATCTACATCTATTGAATATGAAGGAAAATGTATAATCAAACCGTATAGAGAAGAGTATTTTCTTTAATATGTATAATAACAAAATGTCAAAAAATAATATTTAACTGCGTTTTTTTAAGAAAAACTGTTAAAAACTTCAAATATGGGTACTTCCGGTGGATCAGTTATAACCAAAATCTAATCAACTCTTCATATGGTTGTACAGAAGAGGAATACGAAAGAATTATAATTTTTAGAATTGTAGTATTGGAGTTATCGTCGGAGAAAAATTTGTCACACACGGACACACACACACACACACGGACACACACACACGGACACACACACACACACATACAGATAGTAAATTCGTATTCTAGGGACCCTAAAACGTGCTTATTCATTAAAAACTCACCAACGAATTTTTTGACCAAAGACAATACCTTCCTTACCTAAAGGTGACGAAAGGTAAAAATATAATCAAGTATTTAAAATATGCATTCATATACATATCGGGTGTAACACAAAAAACGTACCATGGGCATTTGACATGGGAGAACAGTTTTTCCTTGCTCAAAAGTGACCTACTAAGTTAAGATAGAAATGCTTGTAGAGAATTTAATTCTACATTTATATCTATGTATAATCACATTTTCTTTTGCATATTTTGTAACCGAGCAAGTTGAATTTAAAATTTTATAAAAGTTACTTCTTTATAGCATTAGCCAGGGTATTGAAATAAAATTTTAAACAAATTTTATGATTTTTTACATGTCAGATATTATAAATTATAGTTTTCATCAAAATAATATCACTCAATGATTTGTATCTTGTCATCCTGTGCATAATTCACCGTTTTCAATACTGATAACTCGAGCAGAGCGTTTCTGACAGGTAAAAATACAAACAAATATAATGACATTTTACCTGACAGAAACGTATCTGTCAGATGACGACATATTTTACATGTCAGAAAAGTTCTGTTTGAGTTATATCATTATTGAAAATGGATAATAATTCACAGGAAAAGAAGATACAAATTACTAAGAAGTATCATTTTGATGAAAACTATCTATAATTTATAATTTCTGACAGGTAAAATGTCATAAAATTTGAGATTATATTTCAATGCCATGGCTAACACTATACAGAAATAATTTTTATAAAATTTTAAATTAAATTTCCTCGGTTACGAAACGTGCAAAAGAAATTTTGATTATTGATTTAGATGCAGAATTTAATTCTCCACATCATTTATTTGAAGCATTTTTGTTTAAAATTAATAGGTCACTTTGGGCAAGGAAAAACTGTTTTCCCATGTTAAACGCCTATGGCCCGATTTTCGTGTTACAACCGGCATACAATTTTAATTAAAATGTGGTTTATTATATCATAATTCAAAATTATTAGAAATTATATGAATATACTTGTAAATTGTATTATTACATTTCTAGGAATAAAATAATTATTACACATATTTATATGTATCACACATATGAGTTTTTATTTCATTGCAGGTACTAGTTTATAATATAAAAACTTTATATTTGAAAATATATGGATATATCTCTGTAAAACAAGAGATAAAATATAAAAATTCGTATATAAGATGAGAAACGTAAAAATAGAAATATTAAAAATTCATGAAATTTTAACAAAAGGTTGTTTATCTCGTAGATTTGTTATTTACATGTAGAAAATTATAATTTCTCTTTTAAAAGTAAAAATAAATTATATATTCTTTTTAAAGAAAATATGATGTTTACGCTATAGTTATCGAGAATAAAACATATGGCTATTATTTTTTTGCAATTTTAATTTAAATATAGGTTTTCAAAATAGTTCTCTTCAACATTAATATATTTAACCATTCTTTGTTCCACTTATCACTATCAAATCATTTTATATTATTTTCCTCAAAAACTTTTGGAAATGCTTTCTGGTTAATTAATTAACAACGGTAATATAAAGGTTACTATTAAGATGACTACCTGGAACTCAAATCTGCAGTAATTGGATATTTAACTTTTTCATATACCAGTAGAAAATGTTTGGGGCCAATAAGGAATATTTCCGATTCAATATATCGAATATAAATTGTGCGTCAATGTAAAAGCAGTATTTCTCGTAAGTTTTGACAATCAACATTTTTTTCCAGGGGAGATATTAATTTTTAAATTTTTGCAAAATTTTGAACTATGAGATAATTGGATAGTTTTAAGTGGATTCAGTTCTTACACAGAAAAAAATAGAATTGAAATTTTGTCTAATTATAATTAGATATTATTTTATTAGGCAATATGTCTAATAATTTATTATAGGTAATTTAAAATCTTAATTTAGTATCCGAAATAGATAATAAATATTTTGTAAAAAAATCTTAATTTTAAAATGCAAACAGTTATTTTAATTACTTATTTTATATAATTTTACTATATTTTGGCTTCATTATTTTTGTCCCATAATTTTCGGTAATTTATCTAATAAATTAGGTAAGTAGATAGAAAATTTAAATATATATTTAGTTAATTATGTTTAGTTTATTACTAAATGTAGTCATTTAATTTATTTTTGTATTTAATTTTACTATAAATTCTTATTACAAATTTAGAAAATTTAACTAAATCTATTTAAATAATTTAATGAAACATATTAGTAGGTGGAAAGTTAAAGAATTTTTTAAGTTAATTTAACTACAATTTAGAAGGTTTTTTTTCTGTGTATAAAAAAAATAGTATTTCCAGATTTATCATGTATGTGGTTAGTCTAACTATCGGTTAAGGGTTGTACTCTTACTTAAATAAAATCCTATACAAAAAAAACATCACGGCATAATATACCCATTTCTGGGTGTACCAATCTCTTTCATTCGCAGATAGCGGTAATGATGATAATATTCGTGCGGGCTGCGGGCTTTTCCCAGACGTCACCACAAGGTCACTCATTGCAGGTGTGGAGAGTGCACTACAGAGATTACTTTAGCGCAATTTAAATTCGAAATAATTTTCGCACACGTCCACGAGGCTCCGCCAATACTTTAACATATTGCTTAGTTACGCAATATTTCTAACCAAATTAATAGTAACAACTTAATTTTAAATGGCATATAATTATTGTTTAAAATTATTGTGATTCTTATTCTCAATAATTCTAGCGTGACTCTTGTATTTATACCGTTTATAAAATAATGGATTTAGATCGTAGATCATATTCATTTAAAACATTTCTTATTATTTAATAATAATTTTGAATGATTTTCTTGGATAATTTTATTGTTTATTCAGTTAAATATTAATTCGAATTTGGATGTTTCAGGTTTCCATTGATTTTTTCCTATATCTAATCAACGAAAAATCTTTTTTGATTTTAGAGGGCCTCATTAGTACTGATTTCGTAATCATAGTATCATTTCTATTCCACATCCTCCATAGAAACACGTCTGAAATTTTAATAGGTCCAACAAAACGTTACATGCTCATATCGAACCTCACCGGAGTTACCGGAACAGTTCCGGGAATCAAATCAAACAGTCTCCGGAGTCTGAAGCTGCTTCAAAGTGCTGAAAGGCTGCACAAATTAATTAAATAAATTAAACATCGCCATTTGCGAAGCCGAGCTCCCTTTGTAAAACCCTACGTAGGATGCTTAAGAATCGTTCTGGCTCCGGCACGGTTAGGGTTACAAAGGTTATATGCGCCTGCTGCTGCGAGATGGAACACTATTTACATTTCATTTATTATGAGATATGCTATTATTAGATGCCGTCAACGTACTAATAGATTATTGCGCGCTATTTGAATATTCTGTTGACTTTGAAGATGGAATATTAGACTATTGAAAATTACTACTGTTCTTTCATGTTTGATGCAGTATCTACATACATTAATAGTTAAATTAATAAGGTAATAGAGAAATATGGAGTGCACAAAGAGGTGTTAAATTATCGTCTGAATTTCAGTTATATTGGAGAAATTCAGGGAAATACAGAAATACTTAGGGTATTTGATAATACAAGAGAAATAAAGGCAAACTGCAAAAAAATTGTTTTGTTACAAAAAATATATCATTTGAAAAAAGCATATCGTTAGTCCAAAGAAAAGTGACAAAATTCGAATTTTAAGCTATGTTCGGAAAAGATTGCCAAAAAGGCATACTTTTCGCAAGAAATTCTATACTTGCAATAGTAGCTTGTAAAAAGCAGTAAATAGTTCCATTGTTCTTCCGAATAAACTTTGTGTTTGGATAGGGGACGAGCGTCACATTTTTAGTTGATTCGTTACCTGCTAGTTAAACAAAGTGCATAAGCAAGAAGGAATAAAATTTTTGGCTGTAATTCAGTTTTATGATCGGCCTTCCTGCGAAACTAAATTTTTGAGTTGTGTTACTCATCGTCCGAACTAATGATATACATATTTATTGCAAACATATTTTACAATTATTATCACAGGCAGTGGTCTATTACGGTTAGAGTAGTTCGAAACCAAGTTTCAAAGCAGAAACATTCTTTCTCAAATATTCTGAATAAAAGTATGGTTCTGCTGTTATGAACATCATTGGACTTTTATAGTATTATATAACAATTACATTTATTCAAAAATTTGGTTAACTGTAGAAATGAGATATCGAAAATTATAACTAAGGAGTTTTCCATAAAATTGAAGTCTATTTATTAACATTTTCGGTTTATGGTACCATTTCGTTCGATTCTGGTCGCGGTACAATATGAGCAACAAGGTTCAAGTAAAGCACGAAAAATAATATAAGGCTGTACGTTTATAATTCTAAAAAAACCAAATTAGTCCTTTTTGTAACCTTTTTCTACTCCTGCTCTGAAAATATAGTTTTCTGGTTTGTTTTTCATGTTAAAAGAGAGTTTATGAAGCACTAGTGCTGCAAAATTTTGCAGCATGTTTCGGTATTCTAGCAACAAATTTTACTTATATGAATATTGTATAGCATGTATAGCATGTTAGTTGTTGGTATAGATTCGTAACATAAATACAAAAATTGTCAATAAATATAAAACTATTTAAAAAATAATAATTCTTTATTTCTATATTTTTTATTTACTTGCAAGAGTAGAAAAAATAGTGTGTATAACATGTGTTTAAAGTCCATTGTCGAACACAAACGATTGCTTTCGTTTCGGTTCGGCAAAGAAACACTTTCAGCACTTGATATGCATATAACTATTGTAGGGAGTCAGAATTTTTTTTTAACTGTATAAGTATAACAAATTTTAACTTTTAAACTTATTTACTACTTCATTTTCATAATTATTATCATGTAATTGCAAAATTCCTACAAGAACCAAACGATTCCATAATTATGTCATTTTTTTAATAAATGATGGATCTGCAAAATAAAACACAATGGCCTGTATTACGAACTGAATGTTATAACAGCGCTGCCACTTTTCATTGTATTCTTATGAAGTTATACATCACTTTTATAAAAAGCGTCCTATAAAAGTAGGTTCGTAATACGGGCCCTTGTTTTTATGCTTGTTAAACGCATGGAGAAAAATCTGTTGTGGTCAGCACAATAACTCTCGTCATTTTCATTTTATATTATATAAGTATTGTATTGCACTTCGCTGTCGAAACGTCGCTTTAAAATTTATAGAACTCCCAAATATCGATTTTTACCTCTCGCTAAGAGAGGTATTGGATTCATGCTAAAAATCGCATATCCAGATTTTATTGGATAAGCACAATTTAAGGTCCCTAGAATCCGATTATAACATTTTTAAAATGATGTGTGTGTGTGTGTGTGTGTGTGTGTGTGGATGTGTGTATGTGTGTATGTGTGTATGTGTGAATGTCTGGATGTTGTAGACACGATTCCTCAAAAACTATAAGACTTAAAAAATATTTAACTGATGTTTCCTCAATCTGACATTCCTGGGAAGACCTGAAAAGGTTTTGGCAACAATTGAACAACCGAAAGAAGTAGTTTCTTAGAAAAATTCTTCTAAATATAATTTTTTGGGAGTTTTTTTTATTAAATATTAAAGAACATAAAATTCTCCATCTAATACACTTAAAAAATTTATTATATCTTGTATAGATTTAGAGATAAAGACACTATAATTTATAGAGTAAACTAATCGCAGAGCCCAAGGCACCAAGGAAACCAGTTGACAAATTCCAATGTTTATAACATGATACATGTCATTGTCAAATATCAACAGTTAGTGACATTCTGATAGCTTTTTCTGGGAAGTATATTTAACTTTTCTTATTGTTTTATTAATTAAATATTTGAAATTATAAGTAAAATTGTGGTAAAATGCATATATCTATCAGAAATACCGCCAATCTTGTTAATGAATTGGAAGAATCTGTGACATTTAGAAACTTCCTCATACAATGAAAAATAGATATAATTAGAATTATATGTGTATATGTATATAACAGATTTTTTTTATTGTATTTAATATGTCTTCTGAACACACACAATTCTAATTATATCTATTTTTCATTGTATGAGGAAGTTCATAAATGTCAGATATTCTTCCAATTCATTAATAAGATTGGCGGTATTTCTTATAAATACATGCATTGTACCTATAATTTTAAATATTTAATTAATAAAACAATAAGAAAATATACTTCCCAGAAGAAGCTTTTAGAATGTCATTAAAACTGTTGATTTTTGACATTGACACCTGTCATTTACAAACTATGTTATAAACATTTGAATTTGTCAACTGATTTCCTTAGTGTAGTTTATCCTCTGCGATGTATTACTTCATATATATATATATATATATATATATATATATATATATATATATATATATATATATATATATATTATAGTGTTGTTATCTCTAAATCTATACAAGATATAATAAAACTTTTAAGTGTATTAGATGGAGAATTTTATGTTCTTCAAAATTTCCAAAAAATTATATGTAAAAGAGTTTTTCTCGCTCTTTCAAGTCGTCCCAGGAATGTCAGATTGTGGAATTCATAGTTAAACAGGTCTTATGTCTTATAGTTTTTGAGGAAGCGTCTCTCCAACATCCAGGCATACAAACATACACACACACACACACACACACACACACACACACACACACACACACACACACAGACATCATTGTAAAAATGTTATAATCGGATTCTAGGGACCTTAAATCCTGCTTATTCATCAAAATCTGAATATGTGAATTTTAGTATGAATCCAATACTTCTCTTGGCGAGAGGTAAAAATTGCACTATATGTAACGATTTTGTTATCTTTGTTTGAATTATTTTACGGAGAAGAGAATTTTCAAGACTATAGTGTTATTTTGTTATTAAAATATTGTCCGGTATTTGTATAGGCATATCAGATTTTTTCTTTAAATATATTCTTCAATATTTCTTTGGTTTTTATTCGTACATTGCATAGTCCAGTTCTTGTGGCACCACATGGTAATGATATGTGTAGTTCTGAAATTCAAAACAGTCCTCGCCTGTACAATAAAACCTCTCCTCCATCTTTCCAAATCGTCGCGGCGTATTTCACATCTCGAGTCTGGCAATCCTCGCATTTCACAGACACACTACACCGTATAATTTTGTGATTCTCTCACACGCGGAGCTTCCTACTTCTGCTTCTACCCCGACATAAAATAAGCGGTTTTATTTAAAAAGGAAACAACGCAACATCGCCCTCGCCCCGGGTCATGTGATGCAATCGGCCGTTCCCGTCATTGTTCGGAAGGGTTCGCGCTAATAAGGAGTTCCTGATAGCTTTGTACTGCCGAAAAGGATAAAAATAACAACGTGTAATCTTGTCGACTCGCAGCATGGCCTGTTGTATTATGTAAGAAAGGATTGGAAGTGAGTGGTATTGTGTTTTGGTATTGTAATTATTTAAATTGAGGCATTTATGCGAGATGATAGACCAGATGTAGGCCACTTTTTCAAAAGATTCGAAAGTTTTATAGTTCCGGGTTCTACCTTTTTCTGAAGGTGTAATATTTTTTTACATAATTTTGGAAGATACAATACAGATTATATAACACGATACAGATATCATTGTCAAAATTATTATTCATTAACATCGCAATTGTATAAAATAACACACGGGGTAACTATAATTCATATTATTTTTACTTTTTGTGATGCACATTGCACAATATGTTTATATAAATTGAGATGAAATGTAAATGCAAGGTAAAAAATTAAAAACAGTTTTTATTTTTAAAAGTCAGTTAAATACTAATTATAAATATTCACAGTTAATGTAACTCATAATAAAAAAACTTTTCGCCGCGTAAAATATTAAACGCAACGCAATTCAAAAAATTCATCCTCTCATTAAATAAAGTAAACATAATACAATAGCTATTTGTGTATTAAGAGCGCAAAATGCGACATTGTTGATTGAGAGGTTGTTGCCGCGCGACGAAGGAGCGCGGCATTCTCTCGAAATCGACAATGTCCATTTGCGCTCGAAACACACACAAGATTTTTTCTACAGTCGCCACAATGGGGTCCTCCACCATAACAAAAAATAATAAAATGTACACTTCATACTTACAGTACTGTCAATAAATAACGATTGGCTAATACAAAAGATACGGTTTAAACTTAAAAAGGATTTTAAATGATTATATCGTTACATTAGCCATCTATTCCATAAAAAAAAAAAAAAATTAGAGCGTGGAAGCAAAGATTTGTGATGATTTGATGAGTTTTTGTAGCAAAATGTGTGGTTAGTTGTCACGCCTGTCACACTGAAAAAATTAACAAATATTTCAAGGAATTTGTGATTATATAAACATGTATGTGCATTGACTGACTTCTCGCAATTATTTAAGTAACGAAATAACTAATAACTTTATTATAATCAAAATAAATAGTTAACTAGAGATCAGATGTCAGTACGACTCGCAACTATCCTACCGCCATCTGTGTACAATCATTCCTATTACTAAACATAACTGTTCACACAATTTATTTTATATTTAATTTTATTTTATCGTTATTTTCCATTCTTCTTGAGTTTTTATTCAATCTAATCTAAGCATTTTATACTTTCGTTTTTGTAAATGAATGCCCTATTTCATTTTCACAGCAGTGTGGCATTTTGTGAGGTTATGTTAAATACCGACAGAACATATGTCAAATGGACTTGTGAACGTGATAAATGTGTAATTACAGTGCCATTAGTTCCTAACTAAACATTTTCATTAAGAATGTAGACAAGTGACATTTCTCAACATTGTATACTTAGAAATTTGGACAGCGAGCTTTTTTCTACTTTGTCGCGCATGAGCGGCAAAGTGACATTTTGCGTTGACAACAGAGAGCGCAAATGGCTATTCTCTATAGTGACTGTAGAAAAAATTATATTTACATGGAATACAGTAAAACATTTATTTCATAAATCACAATAAATAAATTGGTACCTTAATTATGCATTATGCGTATTGCGATTTAATGCTGCCATCTATGGAAAGTTGTCTATTCAAATTATTGTTAATTCCAGCCGACAACAGTTTTATACAGTTCCGAATTTTGTGCATTAGGGTAGGTTATAAAGTATGTACATATATTTAGAAAAGTTCAAACACTACAAATGAAGAAAAAAGAAACGTAGGCGGGTGACCAAAATAATAATTATTACAAAAGCACTTTCTTTAATAAATTTTAAAGACTATAGGTATTACAAAGTTACTACTTACATTTTTTATAATAATTTTTTATAAATAGGAACATTATACTTTATGACGAAATAATATTTTAAAAATATGTGTGTTTTATGGTATCACGATTAAAATAAATTTATGGTGTGCACATTTGTCAGCAGAATTTTTATATTACTGTTAAAAAAATCTTTTTTCTGTTCGATACCCACTAGATGTGCACACTCTCAAAATGTACAAATTGCCTCATCGCCTATGCGATTTAATAAAAAATTCTGTATACATAAAAATATAAATGATTGTTACTGCTTAATAAAATTATAAAATATTCTTAGTTACAAACTCATAAATCTTCATATCTATGGTATAAAAAAAAACAGCAGTCATCATACAAAAGACATAAAATGTCACATTATAAGTAGTGTTTCTCAACAAATAATTATATTAATAAAATTCAGGAATTTGCGAGGTGAAACCATGTGTAAATTTAAATTTAAAAGAGTGAATTCAAACAGAAATGAAAATTTGTGTAGTGTATTTGAACAATACAATACAAATAAAACTTTGTAAGCTCCACAATTTTGTTGCTATTTATTTTCCAATTTTGCAGTTCAATTTGAAATGATAATTAAATAATTAATTTTAAAAACACTAAATGAAAAAACAAATTATTAGTTTTTAAACGTCTAGTCTGAATTAATTAATAACATTTTATTTGTGCTATTGACGGAAAAATTATATATTGTTGTACTGTAATTTCATTGTTTCAGTAAATAACTGTGTTTGTGTTACCGTAATGTACACAGAAATAATTGAATATTGTTTTCTTTTTTCGGTTCATATTACCACTGGCCTGCGTGTGTATTTATTGTACGAGTTCTATTGAAAATGTTTATGACAGAGTCTTTTATTTACAAATCATCTTATGCTAATAACCCACATATTTTTAAAAATAATATTCCAGTGTTTTTCGTTTGTTATTTTAGTTCAATGTATCTACAGTATACACAATATTTGTTTAAAAGTATTTGGATTACGAAAAAATTTATGCATTAAATATTTCGTATAAAAACTGGATTTGTAAATTAAGGTTGGTAATTTATAATTTGTGAACTCACATATTTCTTATAACAGTTTTATGTTCCAATCAATACTTCATTTTTAAACCACAAGCAGTAAATTCAAAATTACCTATACCTCTGATTGGCCAAGTTTCAGATATATTTACACCCAAATAAAACAAATTTTCCATGATACTCATTTTAGTCGAGTCATTAGGTAGATTTACTCTGCAAAAGGTCGGGTATTTTTGATTTTTGGATATGTTATATATTTAGAGGTCTCAACAGAAAATGCAAGTTTTCCCCCTCGGGGGCCTTCGGGAAGCACCGCCAACTTGAGAAAAAAGGCGCAAAAAAGCGGTATTTTCTGAATAACTCTTCACTTATTTGCATTAGGCAAAAATAGTTATTATCTAATTTGTTGACTATAAAATTCTCTACAACTTTTATCTAAAACATTTTTTTCTATAATTAATAGATAGCGAGCTACAGTGCTTCAAACAGAGCAAATTTTTTGAAAATTACATGAATGCTTCATTTAAATCATATTTTATTATATTTTTTTTTACGTTTTTTTACAAATTACTTTTTGACAATCATTAATTATTATTATTTATCTAATATATATAAATATTAATTATTGTTTATAGTTTTTTTTTTCATTCTGAAGATTTTTTTATAGTCCAGCAAATTTATGATTTTACCTTAAAGTAATTACAACAAAAGCTTTTTAACGGAATCCAGTCCCAGAATAGTGCGCTGAATAACATATCAATATTTTCCCGAAATCGGAGCATGGGAACCTCCCGCCAATTTGGACAAATGGCGGCATATTCAGGTTTATGGCCATTTGCGTAAAACAATTATGAAAATATTTAAATTATTCAAAAAAACAAACAATATTATGTACTTGATACTTAGTCTAATAGGTTTCACTATTTACAACAGTTTACATTCGACGTGGCATCGAAAGAATTAAGTTATCGATAACTGTTTTACAAAAATTGTTAACGTTTTCCTGCAATTTTTTAGTTTTTCACCCACCACTCTGATCTTGTTAAAGATACGATGATACGGTTTTAAAATTTGAATTAAGCATGAAATTCTCTTTAATATCATGTATTACACGATTATTGCCGATGAACAATTGGCGAGTTACTAACAACTAAAACTCACATGAAATTCCTCTAAAATTATAAACATCTGAAAATCGGCTCTTTTTTCATTTTCTCATTCAAAATTTCAACAGGCTTACAGATAACCAATATTAAGTACTTAATATAGGTGTCAAAGTGGTTGATGAAAAATTGAGAACAATAATTAATAATATATATATATATATATATATATATATATATATATATATATATATATATTAGTTAAATAATAATAATTAATGATTGTCAAAAAGTAATTTGTAAAAAAAACGTAAAAAAAATATAATAAAATATGATTTAAAAGAAGCATTCATGTAATTTTCAAAAAAATTGCTCTGTTTGATGCACTGTAGCTCGCTATCTATTAATTATAGAAAAAAATGTTTTAGATAAAAGTTGTAGAGAATTTTATAGTCAACAAATTAGATAATAACTATTTTTGCCTAATGCAAATAAGTGAAGAGATATTCAGAAAAAACCGCTTTTTTGCGCCTTTATTCTCAAGTTGGCGGTGCTTCCCGAAGGCCCCCGAGGGGGAAAACTTGCATTTTTTGTTGAGACCTCTAAATATATAACATATCCAAAAATCAAAAATACCCGACCTTTTGTGGAATAAACCCTTATTTTTCTACCAAATGACTGGACTATTTAGCTGAAGTTAGTTGCTGGATCTGACAGGCGTCATTCGGTGTAAATAAATAACCTAAAAAGTGTATTTTTTATTTCTATTGTGTTAATTTGCAGTCGTAGAAAAAGTATAAGTATAAGTAAAAGCATAGCTTGGGACTTGTTTTATAAACTAAAGCGATGTTTATAAAACTTATGCTTATAACAAATTATTCACTCTGTATGTATAGTTTACGTGATACGTTGTATGATTTTTCATGCTAGAAAATATATGTATTACTAATAAAATAAATAAAAAAAATAAAATAAAACACAGTACAGGATTTCCACTAATATTTTAAAAAATTATTAGTGTAGGAAATAAATTTGACCCCTATTGTCCCAACAAATTAGTAAGACCCTAAAAACAAATTCATGAAGTTTTTGATAATGATTGCTTGTGATGATGTTACATAATACCATAATGGTTCTAAAAGAGAGAGATACTTTTACTTGAAAGCTGTGAGATAAGAATTATGAAAAAGAACAAAGAGTGAACATAGCAACAAAATATAATTATTTTTTATTAATGTAACTTTGTTACCTACGCTGAAGTCTCAAATAATTTTAAGTGAAATCTATGATTTTCATATCATCATGTATAAAATAAGTCAGTAACGTCACTAACGTCAAACAAGTAAATTTACAGCGAATGAAATCTACAATAGTGAATGCGCGCTGACCCCAAGCATATGAAATTAACTGTACTGTGGCTGTTACGTCACAACATTATTAAATATTTTTTTCGTTAAACGTTTATTTATGGTTTTCATTAGGGTACGTATTAATGATTTTCTATTAATGAATGATTTAGTATAAGTATTTTGTTTAATTAAATACGATGCGATCAACTAACGCGTGTGATAATTGGTGATTAGTATCGCTCATGCGTTGAAACGTTTCGATTATTCATGATAATTACATAACTATAAATTTTAATTTTTAATATACATATGTATGCCTAGTTACACTGCTAATACTTAAATTTTAATCTTTCCTTAAAGTAAAAATAACTCATCGAAACGAAATATCAAATGAGATATTGAGTATTACTGTCAAAAGTACGTTTTGCAGTTTCTTGTTTTAGCGAGATTTGCTTAATTATAACATTCTTTGGCCTAAAGTTCATTTGTAATACACATTTTTTAAAAAGTTGTTACCTTGGAAATCTCCATTGCTAGAAATTTACTATGATGTACTTTCGAGCGTGGATAACAAAATTAATTATATACCATTTTTCAAGCAGCTGTATTTGTCGTAAAGATATTCAAAAAATAAGCACGTACTCAAAATTATTCTTAAAGTGGGGGGATGCCAAAAGCAAATAGTCAACTCATATTAAGACATAAATTGCCGCCTCTAGATATGACTCACTCTCTTGTGCCAGTATTCTTGGCATGTTGCACTAATATCCCATGAAATTTCTTGACAGCAGTCAAGTTCAATTTTTCCACAAAATTAATGTAATAATTTAACCCCTGTGGTTAAATGGTTCGCGATTTTCATTTTCACCACCGAACCACAATGTAATATTGTCACCCCACAATTTTATACAAGGGGATGCAAGTCTAAATCCCGAATATGATTAATAAATTTCCCAAAATATTTGAGCTTTCATTTTCACTTGCAATGACTTTCACCCTCCACTTCAATTTCTGGGCACCATACTGCGTTTGAGAGTTAACCGCACATGATGGGTAAATATATCAATTACAATTGCAGAATCCATCTGATACATGATATATAGTTCAGGGAATAGAGTGTTTATCATAGGGTGCAGTGATTTATTTCTTCATTTATTTATCTTGTTTTACTCTTTATCGCGTACATACGTTTTGTTGAACAGGGTTGTTCATTTCACCAAACATTGTGGGATCTTAAAAAGACAATAAAACTCATTATTGTTCTACTTGGAGAAGACATACTTTCCACATGAGCAATATTTTAAAGCATAAGAAAAGTGAATGTAATAAATACGTGATTGCTAGAATGACAACTTCTCGAAAGAGGTTTGTACAATATTTTTTGTAACGAACGAAATTATTAGCATAGTTAAAATTTAGTCGACATACTTGTAAATTCGTGTAGTCTGTGATAATTGATAATTTGAATTTTAAATTATGTATCTATTATATTACTGATTCATGAAAATTGTAAAAATACCACATTAGATATTAAATTTTATCATAAATTAGACTATTTTATTGTAGAATGCCCAGGGAAACTAGTGCTAAACTTTTCCGATTAAATTAACATTTCCAGTTGTCAACAGCGAGGGTGCGTAATATAATATGTCTAACGTAAGTAAAAAAATTCTTTCTACTACAAAGATACACGTATTAAATTGGCTTTGCTAGAATAGAAATGTTTAAATAATGTGTAAATGAAACGTAAATATATCATCACAGCATATTGCCCATTTCTGAGTATGCCACAATCTGCTTTATCGCAGATATCGGTAATGATGATGATGACATATTTGTACCGTGCGGACGTTTACCAGGCGACACCTCACGGGTACTCATTGCTGGCGTGGAGAGTGCACCACAGGGGTCACTTTTGTTCACTCTCCACGCCAGCAATGAGTGCCCGTGAGGTGACGCCTGGTAAGCGCCCGCATGGTACAAATATGTCATCATCATTACCGATATCTGCGATAAAGCAGATTTTGGCACACTCAGAAATGGGTAATATGCCGCGGTGATATATTTATTTATTTATATTTGTAAATGAAACGTTGCTAAGTAAATATAACGAGAACAGGATAAAAATCTGGATATTCAGTTGTTAGCAGGGTTCCAATACCTGGAGAGATATAAAAAAGAGTGAACTAAAAAAAAAAAAAAATTATACGCTTAGCAGACACAATTTAAAATATTTTTAAGCTGAGAAAATAGTTAACCTAACCTAACTATCATCAAGTAGTCCGCTGTTCAGCGAAAGCTTCTTTTTGCCTCAGAATTTTATAGACCTTGATATCTATTTGCTTCACTCTGATAATCTAATGCCTGGACAAGAAATTACTTATCTATAGCTTGCAATGTAAATAGGTAACTATTACTGGCTTGACAGACTTGATACGTATTACTCTATTGCTGAAATGAACTTCATTATGAACATATATCGAGCACTACATAAAAGTCGAAACAATAGCTCTCGCTTATAGGTGACACTAGCGCAACGACCTGTGTACGCCATGCTCATTCTCCAATATATTCGTGTATGTAACTATCAGCATAGTACCCCTGGCTGCAGCTTCCATCCGTTGTTTTTTTTCGGGCGTTATCTGTGCGTCGTGTAGCGTGTCGCTGCGCCATCTGTCGCGGCAAGTGTCATTTACATAATGTCCAAATGCCAGTGGCACTGCGGCCTGCCTTCTCGCCTGCACAGCCAGCACACCCTCGTACAACCCCGAAAGGGTGGCATTTGGTTATCAGCGGGTGACGAGACGAAATGGAAATGGAAATGGATAGTTATAGTTGGATGTTCTTGGTTAAAATGATGGTCATGAATGAAATTTTATAAAATTCTTTCGACTATACAAAAATGATCCGAGAAATAGTAATTTTTTCAACTTATGTAGATATGTTTTATTCTTAATGCTGTCAAAAATGGTTAACCTATTAACCAATTTACCGCGGTTTGCAAGAAATAGAAAATTACTTGAACAGTTAATCGGTTAAACCAGTTATTTCGATTAATTGTTTTTTCAGTTATTGCAAATAATAAATGGGTATAGTTTTTTTTTAAATAATAACTTTTAGAAAAGTTGAATTAATTTCACAAATATATTTCTATTTACTAGCATATAGAACAAGTTCTAATTTCTCATATAGATACTAAAATGTCATACGGGCTTTACATTGTACAGAGGTTTCACTTGTCAAACCAATAGATTTAAAATAAAATAGCTACATGGCTTTGTCGTTTTTATATTTTATTAGTACTTATAAGAATATTAGTAAAGTGAATTTGGTCTTAAATGTTCCATATATTTATTTAAATGTTAAATACAAGTCATGTACGTTTCGGGCAAAAATTAGCCCATTTTCAGCTATACAAAATTTACAAAAAAAAAAAATATTGTTACAATAACGTTAATTATAAATTACACAATGTTTTCAACTCACCAAGAATAATATATAAACTTTCACATTTATGAAATCCAATTATAAATACATTTACAGTTTATGTGAAAAAATCATGTCCCTGATTTATAGATAATCATAACAGGAACGATGAAAAATAAACTGACATGAGCTATCACCATGGCGACAGGTGAAGCTCTGCCGAAAAGATTAAATTTATAAATATAAATAGTTTAAAGTGAAAAAGCAGGAGTACCAACACTATACATAACGGCAAGGTAACGCAGAAATACAAGTGGCGCCAAACTAAAAACAGGGGTGTAAGATATTGGGATTGATATAAAGATGAGAAAAATAAAAACATTAAGACCAACTTCACTCGACTACGAATCCCATGAAGGTTCCCAAAGGATACTCCATTTATAAGAATATTATTAATTTTTTACAAGTAAATATAATGGCTGGTAGTGCGAGCTCGGTTTTAACTACAACGCTGTTTTAAGAAATGTCAAATTTCATTATTTAATAACAAAAATAAATAATATCAAATTTATCAAAATATGATTTTTAAGCAGAACATAGTTTATATTCAAACAAATATTTTTAAAAAAATCATTCTTTAAACATAAGGATGAAATTAAATATTGAAATTTAAATTTGACATTTCTTAAAACAGCGTTTTAGTTAAAACCGAGCTCGCACTACCAGCCAATATGTGTAAATGAAAGGTAGGGTCATGTACCTAGTTTATCCCGATAGTTTCAACCCGCTTGAAAATGGGTTGATTCGACCCGATTGAAGTTAGCGGGTTGAAATGATCGGAATAAACGCATTTTCAACCGGATAGAAATTTTCAACTCGACCCTAAAATACAAATGGGTTGAGCTTATTCAACCGGATTGAATGTTACGGGATAAACGCTGAACCCGATCGAAACTTTGAAGGTAACTTCATTCATGTATGATTCACTATTTGTTAGCTGCATTTGAACTATCAAACCGTTATTGCTTCGTATGTGTTTAAAAGTGAAATTATTAATTAATAATTAAATATTAAAACATGAAATTTTTCATTCGTGATCTTTTAATTTTAAAAATATTATAATGTACAAAAGGAGATCTAGTTTGTTGGTACTTATATTAAAAAATAATTAGCAATTAAGCATGAAATTTATTTGAATAACAGCGTAAAGTATCTTACATAACATTTAAAAGACGTTTTCGTTTAAGAGCTTTTCTTTTGCGGCACTTGTGGACAATAACATATGCACAGTTTGTAAATAAAAAGTACATAATGTTATTACTTTTTCTTGTTCCATTTTCGATTATTTACATCCGCAAAATCAAGTAAACATAACCAACCAAAATGACATTTTCGATCGGGTTCAAATGGATCCACTCAACCCGCTAGAACAAGAGTGAGATAAACGGTAGACCAGTTAACCTTGAAATTCAACCGGGTCGAATTTCAACCGGGTTGAAACTATCGGGATAAATTTAGTAATGGTAGACGTTCCTTAACAAAAATGATGTTCGGCTACATTATAATCGTACACTTTGTTACATGCACAGTACGGCCGCACCGGGTGAGTGGGACTCAAACGAAAAAGTAAATCCTTCGCACTTACGGCTGCACTGCGTTACGGCCGTGCTTGTTTGCCAAATGGCTCCGATGCGGTCGTGTTGCTGCCGCACATAGAAATGTAAAGACCTGATAATATACTAACTAGTGTACCATCAGATCCGCTCTATTTTTACCTTCCGTCACCTTTAGGTAAAGAAGGTATTGGCTTTAGTCAAAAAATTCGGTGGTGAGTTTTTAATGAATAAGTACGTTTAGGATCCCTAGAATACGATTTTACTAGTTATACGATGATATCTGTATGTGTGCGTGTCCGTATGTGTGTCCGCGTGTGTGTCCGTGTGTGTGTGTGACAAATTTTTCTCCGAATAACTCCAATACTACTATTTCAAAAGTTATGATTCTTTCGTATTCCTCTTCTGTACATCCATATGAAGAGCTGATTAGATTTTGGTTACAATTGATCAACCGGAAGTTCTCTTATTTTAAGTTCTTGACTGATTTTCTTGAAAAAACAGTTAAATATCATTTTTTGACATTTTATGTGATTATCAATATGAAAGAATATCTTATTGTCTATACGATTTCATTATACATTTTCCTTCATATTCAATAGATATAGGGTTAAAGAATTATAAAGAGATTACCTTTCATAAATCAACCAGCTGTTTTCATGATTATAGCAATGACGGAAATAGTAGATATATTCAAACAATTCTAATTGGCAGATGTCAGTGACAAGTGCATTTTATTAATGCATGTTCGTGTTATAATGTTATTCGATTTATAGAATCTTTTCCAAAGAACTTTCAGCATGGGATTTGTAAAAAATAGTATATTTTCGTGTGACAATTTTGCTGGATATACCTATAGAATATTTTCCAAGGAACTTTTGATATGGGATTTGTACAAAATGCATCAAATTGACGGAAAGTCTTGTGCTGGCCACAACAGATTTTTTTGAGGTAAAGATAACGCTGCAATTTATTTTAGAGTAGTTAAGACTTTCACAGTGTTAAATTAGTGAAAATATCATTTTGTATAAAATACTGGGATTTCAGAAATAAATTACTGCAGTATTAGTGTCTTGAACCAAGTTTAATTTACATTAAAATAATTTGCTTTATATTAACAAAAATTGATTCACTATTTAACAATTGGAGATTTTATCAATCGAAACTTTGTGTAACTCAAAAAAAATAAAGACAATGAAAGTTCGAAATACTTCCTTTATTCTTAAAAATTGATTTATATGCAAAAAATATTTTTTATTTGGACATAAAAATAAAAATAGCATCTTTTATAAAATTAATATAAAAACTAAATTTTCTAATATTTAGTGTAATAACCGGAACCACGAGAATTTATTACTTCTTCTCGTTTCATCATGAATTCAAGTAATTTTGATATTACATTTCTATCAATTAATCTTAGTTCATCACTAAATAATACTCTTTTCCACATGTCAGTTGTCCAGTTTACATGACTTTCTGCAAAAAAATAATCGGGCCTTCACGTTCTTCTTCGAAAGAAGTGGTTTCTTTGCAGGCCGACGACTATAAAGATCTCCGGCAACTAATATTCTTCTTCCCTGTCTTGGAAGATATTTTATCTTTAACATTACTTAGTAGAAAGCCTAAAATTTTCTTTGATGATAACAACGGATTTTTAACGATATGTGTTTTATCATTCTGTCGCTTCGGTTTGAGTCTAAATATTACCCTTCCTTCGAAAATGGATTATTATTCGTGCTATTGTAGATTTATGCAAATTAAAGTTCTTCGACATTTTATTCCGCGAAGCACCATTTTCATATTATTTAATTATTAAATTGCGAAATTCTTTAGTCAAAGTCTTATTACGACCCATAATTTTGAAGTACTAATTTATATTTTTTAAACAATTATACGATATAAACGTTGAAATTGAGAAAATAAAGACATTCATTATGTAGTTGCTATTTTTATGTCCAGACAAAAGTAAGAATTATGCAAATTAAATAAATTCTATAAATTTAATATAAATTATTTTAACATAAAATAAACTTATTTTAAGAGGTTATTCTTTATGTAATTTATTTTCAATATTCTTATGTTCACTTCAGAGAAATAGAAATTTTTTAAAAGTTGCTATCTTTATGGCCAATACTGCATATATATATCTTACGCCAATACGCGTTGCGAATGGTGCTAAACGACCAAATACCCAAATCTGATTATCTTTCGCGTTGTGGTCGTATTTTTAGGGATTGTCAGTTACGTTACAGTTTTTTTTTTTTAAACAAACTATAACATAACCTAATTGGCAATTCACAATTGATAGACAGTGGTTTTTAGGTTGATCAGATTTCGGTATTTGGTCGTTATGCACCGTCCACATAGCGTTGTGGCTGTATTTTTTGTTCACTGAGCGATTTCGATGTTTGGGCGTAACATATAATTGTAATGTGATTGCACAGCGTACGTGTACATATTTTCGAATGCAAATTAAATTGCATATTTATTGTATATTTTGACAAAACAATGGAGATATAAATATTTTAATTAACGTACAGAATCATAATCAGATATAAGATGATTCGCTATTTATGATACATTATTACCTATTCTTGTATTCAAATTCATTCATATATGTGCACAAAAAAAATGATTAAAATAATAATTTTTGAATTATTATATTTTTGCATATAACTACTCAGACGTTTTTATTTATATATTATTGTTATTTCTTCTTTGTCGTAAGACAGAATGGACTATAAAAATGTTGTAAAATTTGAAGGCCATAATTGTTTACAACATAAAAACCAGTATAATGCCCCAATAAATATTCAAACCCCTTGTACCGACATAACAATACACCGTTTTAAATTACCCTTTCCTGTGATATGATCGTCAGATTTTATCAAAACAATGCGACAAACAACACACGCGTGGTAGACAACAGCCGAGCAGAAGGACAGGAAACGTGTAATGTAAGTAACAAGCCATTGCTAGTGCTACGAGCAGAGTCAGATCTGAGATCCATTTCAACAATGCACCGGGCGAACAGCGCCATCTTCAACGTGTCTACATGCGTGACTTCGTGACTTTAAAGCCGGGAGATGAATCAGTAATCATCCGAGATAGCAGCAGACAATGTGAAAACACGTGATAACGCACTCTAATAGCCTAAGAAGGTACAGCATGCTGCTTTAATATACGAGATATTGTATTCTTACTAATTGGGAATTATAAAGTTTGGTTAATTGTGTTTTTTTTTTGTTACCTATGTTTCTAGAATAAATTTTCAATATAACAGCTATTAATGCCTATAAGATGACCTCTGTAAACTATTATATAGCTTAATTAAGAGACAGAAGGACCTATTCTGTAACTCAGTGGTTAATTTTTTACAATTGGTTAAAAAAAATTAACCAAGTATGTTGACATATAACAAAAAATTGGATTTTTACCGCCCGCTACCCTTGACAAGTGAGATATAGGGAAATGGCCACCTTTAAGATCCTTACACCCGAGACAAACGACAAAAATTAATGATTAGATATAGTATGCGCACGCGAACTTGAGACTATTGACAGATGTCAAAATTGCGTGTATTAACAAACCAGAAAATATTGACTGTAGTAAACACGTGTTACTTATTGTTTTGTACTGTATGAGTACAATATAATAAGTAGCACGACCTTACTACATTCATCATATTCTGGTTTGTTAATAGACGCAATTTTGACATCTGTCAATAATCTCAAGTTCTTGTGCGCATACTATATCTAACCGTTAATGATCATTAATTTTTGTCGTCTGTCTCGGCTATTAGAATCCAATTTCAACATTTTCACGATCATATCTGTGTGTGTGTGTAAGGATTTTCAACGCTCTACTAACCTTAAATACTATCATTCAGAAATTCTGAAACTTTGCATTTCGACCCTATTCTAATATGAAAAGAAACCATTAGATTTTGGTGTAAATCGAATAACCGGAAATGTCATTATAAAAATTAAAGATTATTGAATTTTTTACAGGTATAAATAATTACTTTTTCTATGCATGTTACAGATAAATTAAAAAAAATAATCTTTATAAATCCAACTGTCTACCTTTTAAAGATAAACATAATTCCTTTGTTACACAGTTCATATTTGAAATGTATGTAACTGACAGATAAATGTCACTGTCAAAAATCTAATCACTTCAAATTAATAATGATATTTTAAAAAGAAAATAGTAAATAAAGCAATAGTTATATGCAAACGGGCGAGGGGCCTATTGTGTAACTCAACCATTCTTTTTTAATGTCTGGTTAATTAATTTTTTTATCCAATAGATTCAACAAAATCCAAGTTTTTGTAATATGCCAATCTACTTGTTTCGCTAAATTTTTAACCAGCTGTTAAAAATGAACGGTTGAGTTACAGAAAAGGGTCCTGAATAAATAAAAGATTTTTCACAAGAATTCAAATTATTAAGAAAGAAATAAATCTTTTTTTCAAAACCGTTCATTATATACCTGTGGTAATTTTTCTGTAGTACTATAAGTTATCGTTTTTCAAGGTTCACCATTGAAACCTCGGACACTGTAAAAGATACGAAATCTATTAATTTATGTAGAGCAAAGTTGACCATTTTAAAGATTTATTACTTTGTAAATCAGAATTTTTATATTTATCTAGATAATATATTCAATTTTCGAAAAAACAATATCATCTTTAAAATGGTTTACCAAAGGGACAACTTTAAGTTTCCGAGATCCTAAGGGTGAGACTCGAAAAACGGGCAAGCTGTATTCATAATACGCATAAGAACAATGGCTCGTTCCACGATCACGGTTCTAACACCGGTGTTAGCTAGAACCATGCTAACTATTTGGCACATATTTCAGGGTTATAAAAAAAAATCAGTCATGCCACTATACTGATTAAACCGAAAATGTACTGACAGGTATATTTAATACATTTGGCTTCATTATTTTAAATTGTTTAATATGATTTGTGTCTTGACTTGTTTGTAAGATATATTATTTAGAATATTAAGTCTGTCAAGTCGTCGTCAAGGTTTTAACTAATACACCCAAACACCGCCATTTAAAACTGTGATCGTGGTACGGGTCAAAGTGTTTAGTTTGAAATTTTATTTCGTGGATTCAACATTTATTAAAAAATAAAAACGAAACACCTGATGAAATAAAATTATAAAAATGGAGAATAGGTATGATGTTTCAAAAATAAAGTTAGGTAAAATGAAGGACTTCTTTGGATCTTTCCAGATACATGTAGAAAGACCTTTTTTATTCTTTTCCGAAAAGATTACCACTAATTTGGTTCTTGTACAATTAAATTTTACACAGTACCAATAGTTTTATTTATACGAGTACTATACTAAATTACCATTCAAGAAACAGGTCGAAGAAGTTATTTCTTTTTACTTTTAATGCTTTTTTATGTGATTTTACTGACAGTCATTAGATAACAAAGTGTTACTTTCTCTGTAGGCGGCAGTGAAGTATGATTTTATTGCCTTATAACTTGTAACTATCAATAAAATGATGAGTTTTTTTTTACATAGCAATGCTGCTAACATCGGCGCTGAAAGTTACGTTTAAAAGATTGAAAATATGTATTCAAAATTAAGATTAATTCTAAATAATCGGCTCAACACGAAAAAATGCAAATTCTTTTCCTTCCCCATATTCAAACACCGACGAGGCTGTGAATTTGCTATATTTTTGCCTTGTTAGATAAATAACTAGTATTTGACTGTAAACAAACACCGTTTTTTGAGCATAGTTGGATTAGCGCTGCAAAATACTTTTACGTTTAGAAAATTAATATCTTATAGGTAGTAACGGTAAATTACTAATTGCCCTTTGTAGGAATTGTGAAATAAAATTTACGACATGTATAAATCAATGTTGCTAACCATATCATCATTTATTGCCATTTTGCATAATAATTAGGAAAATTAACTCCCCTAAATTTATTGGAAGAAGTTAATTGGCAACAAAAAATATTCGGCAGAGAAAAAAGCTCCGAATGAGCCATTTATTCTGATTAGGCAGACAAACAACAAAATTAATATTTACATAGCGTAATATGGCGGGCACAGACACCCGCGATGTGGATGTGCGCCCCGCGGTGTTGTCCGAAGCTGAGCACGACCACCGCCGATATTTTTTAATAATTAAAAAGAAACAATGGCGTATTTTATCTACATAAATTACTGCACCCTTTCAAGGAAAAATAATATCGCGTGGAGGTATACGCTAAATTAAAACATTTGTAACCGGGAGAAAAATAATTAAGATTATTAAACGGCGAACAGGTATTTCAAAATTAATTTTTTTTTTCGGCTAATTCTTTATTATAAAATATATCCCGTGGAGAAATTTTGCAGTACCTAATATATTGTACATGTCTGTGTGCTGCCCACCATGAGAATACTTATTCATCCTTTACAAATAATGAAATACCACCCAGTTGGAAATTATGATAATATAATTTTATTATATTTGATTGTTTCAATATAATTGACAACTGACTTTAAGCTCGCAGCGCCAAAGCGGAATTTACTTGAACTCACGGAATTGAGATAACCATATTATAACTATAATCTTTGTAGGAGTGTTTTTGTGTTTTCTTCGTGTTTTTTAAACTAATAAAGCTTCGGCAGCAACAAACTCTGCTTAAGAATGCAATACATTTTGAACATGATAAATATTAGTTTTTTTTTTTTTCTATAATTTCTTGCAAATAAGCGAGAATTTCGACTAGTGCTAGTGGAAGGTTTGTCTTCATGCTTTAAAGTGGGCAAATTTTTGGAAGGTACAGCAGTTTTTTTTAAACATTTTCGTTTATTTGTATTAACATTTAAAAAAGAACATATACTTATTGCAAATAAAACTGTTCCTCTTGCAGTATACACACCTCTGGTAAAATAATCACTATCAGCCAAATGTAAAGACCTTCATAAATTTAGAAACTGGTTTCCCTATTTTTAATTTTATTATCCAGGTTTTTCGCCGGTCAATTTTCTCTTTATCTCCAAATTTGATGATAACATAATCTTTATTTTTTTGAGAGAAAGAATGGTAACTTACATATTCTGTTTTTTTTAAATAACGACTTGCATTGGAGGACAGAACAATAAATATTACTCATTTTAACATAAAAAAACAATTATGCGAAAATTATCAAAACTTCGAAAACAAACTTATTTTAAAGGTTAGAATGCAATTATTTGTATATAATAATTAATACAATAAGTTAATTATTATACATACAATACACTATCTGCAGAACAGATCTACGATGGCAAATTTCACAAATTATTATAATAGAAAGCAAGAAATAATTAAATAATATTAATTTTTTTCAAATACGACAATGTTTTATATACAGAGCGCGCCAAATCTATCTCAACTCCTAGAGTTCGAATTTTCGCCACTAGTTAGCGTATTGCTTAAAGTCAGTTGCCAATACTAAGTTTGATCAAAAAGTAACAAGAAGTGAGTTAATTTTATCACGTTGGTATCGCGGTCTGTGAAGTTTATGTCAAATTTCATTCATGTGATACGTGCAGTTTGTTGCGTTGGGCGTTATATCAACTATCGATAAAAATGTGGTGAAAATTGAACTTATTGTGCTTTGTAATCACCGAATATATAACACGATTAGTCGCGCGATATACAATGATAGACTACTTGTATTTAAATTACAAAAACTCAAAGTTTATATTTAAAATTGTATTTAACATGGTAAAATTATAGAAGGCCATATAGTCAACAGCTACTGAGAACCACGCTTGTGCAAATAATTTGTTGTTTCAATTATTACTGTTCAAAGATGTGTGGTCTACATAAATTTAGATCGCGCAACTAACTTAGGGTTAAAGCAATTAGTGGTAAGGAGGCTAAGAGATTTTTTTGTAGTTTCATAGTCCAAGAAAGTTTAATCGTTTTATACAGATCCCCGAGTTTTAAAAAATAAACTATACATTAGGAATGACGAATTCCTATAATTTTGGTACCCGAGTACCCGAAACAATTATCCGGATAGTACCCTTTACCCGTTAATTACCCGATACCCTTTAATTACCCGTTATCCTTTAAGTACGTATACATAATTCGTTAAATTGTTAATTACCAGTTACCCTTATATTAGCAGTTTACTTTTTAATAAAATTCATAATTATTTTTCACATATATTTATTAATTAAAAGTAACACAAATAAATAATATATTGTATCTCTATAAAAAACTTAACATAAATTATATTAATTACCTATGGTATGGTAATAAAAAGCATTTCATTTAGATATAATCTTTCCGGCAGCTGAAAAATGTTCGGGTAATTAAAGGGTATCGGGTAATTAACGGGTAAAGGGCATATTTCGGGTAATCGGGTAAGAAATTTTATACCCGGGTACATTATTATCGGGTAGGTTCCGAGTACCCTATGGTAACGCGAAGTGCACTGGGACGAGTATCCGGGGAGTTAGTGCGTGACTCAGCCTCAAGAGGAGGTTACCATGGGAGGCCCAGCCATGGCGACCACGGTGAGCTTGGAGGGGGACTTCGCTAAGGTGGGACCGCCTAGGAGCACGGCAGTATCCGCGACCAGTCCAAAGGCATGTATTTTGCTGGCCGAGGGATGACTGCAACTACGCGCGCCCACGGGTGGGGTCTGGCCCTAAGCATGCATCGGAGCATTCCGTGGTAAGAGGTCTTTTTCTGTAATCATGTCTTCTTCCATTATTAATTTAGATAGTAGCGATGCGAAACAAGAAGAAAAGGAGGAAACGTCACCCACTAGTGTGGGAAAGAACGATACCGGCGATTGGGAGACATCGGGGGAGTTTGATGCTCTAAACACGGCCATACACTGCGAGGCTCAGAATCCACGAAGAGATAGCCTCTTCGACGAGCTGCAAATGGCCGCCCTAAATAAGTCGCTTAAAGACCTGGAGGAGTTAGGGGACATGAGCTTTGCGGGGGCAAGGAACAGCACAATCGGTAGTGCAGACTCGGGCGACAGTGTACTAGAGCCTATACTTAACCGACTGTTCACCCCAAAGAGCCAAAAAAAGCGTAACCTACCTTCAAAAGAAGCTATTGGCGAGTGCGAGGGTAAGAGAGCCAGAGAGAGCCTGGGCAGCAACGCTAGCTCAGTAAGGCAGGAGCCGAAGAGGGTGAGGAGCGACGAGCTCAAAGAGATGGCTGATAGGATCAGAATCTTGGAGAGCTTGATCCCTCTAAATATTCAGCTCCAGGAAGTTATTGAGCGGCAAACGGCGGAGATGTACGGGCTAAAGGCCAAACTACAAAAGATAGAAGGAGTTGGGGAAAGTAGCCAGATTAACGATCTAGTTGAAGAGCTGGAGGTGCTGGTAACTCTGCACCCGAACACCAAGACCGAGATCAAGGATATTGCCCAAAAGCTTTCCCGACAGATCCGAATGTCAGGGAAAACTAAAATCGAACTGCCAATGAAGAACGCGACCACTGATATGGGAACCCAAACTGAAACTCAGAAAACGGGGGAGGTCGAAAGGGATAAAGATGCGCTAACGGTAGAGGAACTTAAAGGCAAATGCAAGCCAGAAGGAACCTATGATGAGTTCTGCGAACTAGCAGGATACTTCTGGCCAAAAGAGGCCTTTGAGAGAATTCAAGAAGCCGAAGGAGACATTGCTGTGGATTGCAAAAACACAGCAATATCCTTCGGATTGAAAGACAAGATAGCGCTACAAAACAGCGCTATCTTTAAAGGAGCTGATATCAAGGCCGGGGAGGTCATACACTGCCGAAGTGAGGTTACCTCTTCCACGAAGGAGAACCAGGACAGTAAGGTTATAAATACCTTCTGCCTGTGTACGATGGACGAAGAAGGGAAACCCTCCGAGGCAGTGTTATACAACTGTCTGCAGAGGCTAAAGGAAAAATTGCTGCAGTGCAAGATAGAGAAGGTCTCTACCCCACGCATTGAATGCGGAAAGAAGAAGTTTCGGTGGCAAGTGGTCAAGAAGATGATGCAAAGCATCTTCTCCAATACGACCATTGCCATCGAGGTATGGGCGGAAGGCAGGAGAAAGAAAAAGAATGAGAAAGAACAACCTGTAATGCAAGAAGACCAAAATGAAAAGGAACCGGACAATGAAACAGAAACATGGGCAAAGGTTGTATCCCGGAAAACGAAACCCCGGAATCAAACCCAGAAAGTGCCAAAACCGAGCAAGGCAAAGGTAGCTTCTAAGGAGGAAAAAACAGAGGAGAGAAAGGACCCCAAGACAAAACGCCCAAACAAGGAAGCGGTGATTGTCAAGAGGGACAAAGCCGCTGAGTCCTTCCCTGAACTTGTCAAAAAGATCAGGGAAGTGATCACCTTGGAGGACGATTTTCCTGTGGAGGCGGTCATACAATCGAAACAAGGAGACTTAGTTCTACGTGTGCCAAACGGAAAGGCAGGGCTATTAAAGAGCAGGCTCGCGGACAAGCTCCAGGACAGGACCATTAAGGCCCTGGATAATGTCAAGAGCCTGCAAATACGGGACCTCGATGCTGCGACCACAAAAGAGGAGATTGTGGCCGCCATCACAAGAACTGTGAAATGGGAAAATATGGGGGTTGAGGATGTTGGAACCCTTAGAAGCTCCTACGGAGGGACGCAGACGACGACGTTCAAGGTTCCGAATGAAGTCGCTGCCAATCTGCTCGAAATCGGCAGAGTTAAAGTTGGGTTGGTTCGGTGCAGGGTGCGCGAGGTAGAGGAGCTACAAAGATGCTACCGCTGCCTGGGATACAACCATGTTGCAGCCCAATGCACGGGAGAGGATAAAAGCACGCACTGCTTGGGATGTGGATTAAGCGGACACCGCATTAAGGAGTGCCCTAGATGCAGGAATTGCAACGGGGAAGGCCACCAGGCAGCTGCGTGCAAGGAAGAGGCTTTCTGCAGAACCTGTAACGTGCGAGGCCACAGATACGCCTCAAACAGGTGCCCGCACATGAAGACTGCATGGGAGGAAATGCGGAAGAAGCAATCCTCTTCATAGTCCTGCAGTTAAATGTGGACAGGTGCAGGGCCTCGCACGACCTGCTTTTTGAGCTCGCCCAACGGAAAAAAGCTGATATCATTCTGGTCAACGAACCCAATGAAGCTATCAGCAGAGGGTGGCTTAGAGACCAACGGGGGGACGCAGCAATTAAGCAGGTGGGCAGGAAAATACACATCACGGCAGAAGGAAAGGGAAATGGCTTCGTATGGGCGAAGGTAGCAGATATAAGGATTTATAGTTGTTACTTCTCGCCCAACCGGACAGACGGGGAATTCGAAGATTACCTCCAGGAGCTTGAGAATTCCATCAGAGCCTGTAAGGGGGAAAAGATACTGGTAGCTGGGGACTTTAATGCCAAGTCCTATGAGTGGAACTCTTCGAGAGAGGACCACAGGGGCGAGGTATTGAACAGGTGGGCGGCAAGCTTACAGTTGGAAGTCGTCAACCAGGGTGACACCCCTACCTTCCAGAGGAACGACTCCAGCTCCATTATAGACATTACCTTAGCGGATACCAACCTCGTGCCGCAGATTGTGCAGTGGGAAGTCCTGAAGGACGAAGAACTCCTAACGCTGCACAACTGCATAATATATGAGATTAGCCAAAAAAAGGCTATTAAACAAGCGAGTAGTAGGGGCTGGAGAACTTCACAAGTAGACCCACGGATTCTGGAAGAATGCCTTCAACGCCGACTAGCGGCAAAACCGAAGACTTCCACAGAGTTAACGGCAATTCTGCAGAGCACCTGCGATGAAACCATGCCAAGAAGGCAGGTCGGTAGACGCCCACCCGTCTACTGGTGGACGGATGAAATCGCGGTGCTGAGAAGGGAGGCAAACGCGGCTAGAAGGAAATTCCAGAGGAAGCGGACTGCGAGGGACCTAAGCGACGAGGCGAAAGAAATTCTGAGGCGGACATATAAAACAGCCAAGGTTCGCCTCAGAAAAGAAATCGAGAAGTCGAAAAGGAGATGCTGGAAGGCCCTGGTTGACGAAGTGGATAATGACGTATGGGGGAACGGCTATAAAATCGTTTCAAAACGATTTAAAGCTAGAAATCCCCCAGTCACTCCATCGAAGGAAAGCTTGCCGGCGATAGTGAGAGAGCTCTTTCCCACACACAGGAAGGTTAATTGGATCCGTCGGCAGAATAGTAACTCCGAAGCGGTGAAACTTTTCACTGAGCAGGAGTTACTCAACGCAGCGGAGAAGATGAAGCCGAAGAAAGCCCCTGGGCCAGATGGAATTCCAACGGAGGTAATCAAGGCGGCAGTAAAGTGCTGCCCGGAAAGGATACTGACTGTCATGAATTTTCATCTGGAAGAAGGAACTATTCCCCTCGAATGGAAGAAGGCCTTGCTCATCCTTATACGTAAGGGTGATAAGCCCCTAAGCAGTCCTTCGTCCATGAGGCCACTTTGCCTTTTGGACACTGCAGGGAAGCTTATGGAGCACTTGCTATGCGCCCGGTTGAAGTCAGAGGTTGAGAAGGCTGGAGGCCTCTCTGACAACCAATTTGGCTTCCGGGAAGGCAGAAGCACGGTTGATGCAATCGCCAGGGTTATGAAAATTGCTGCGGATGCCAGACAGGGAACATGGAAGGCCAGGAAGATATGCGTCTTGATCACTCTCGATGTCAAGAACGCCTTCAATAGTGCTAGCTGGAGAGAAGTTGTGAAGGAAATGGAAAAAATGGGAGTTGAAGGGCATCTTGTAACTCTCATTAAATCCTACCTCGAAGACCGAGCAATAACAGCTACACACGACGAAGGCATGGAAACCTTTGACGTCACGGCGGGAGTTCCACAAGGATCAGTCTTGGGACCCCTACTATGGAACATACTGTACGACGGAGTCCTACGGCTGGACCTGCCACAAGGAGCGCATACAACTGCATATGCAGACGACCTAGCCCTAACCGTAACGGGCAGGAATATCGAGAGTGTTCAGGAAACGGCTGACGACAGTCTTGAAATGATAAAGGACTGGTTGGAAGTTAAAGGCCTGGCACTGGCACCGCAGAAGACTGAGGCAATTTTGCTCTCGGGGCAAAGAAAGGGGAAAGGAGCAACTTTCTGGCTAGGAAACCAGGAGATCGTGCCTCAACGCAGTTTAAAATATCTTGGAGTCCGGATCACCGAGGGAGGAAGGTTCCACGAGCACGTGAGAGAGATCGGCAAGAGAGCCGACAGGGTGGCCATGGCGCTTAGCAGATTGATGCCAAACATCGGGGGTCCGAAACCCTGCAGGAGGCAGATGCTAAGCAGCGTCGTCCACTCTGTTATGCTGTATGCAACAGCTGTTTGGAGTAGCGTGCTCGCCTGGCAGAGGAACAGGAATGTCCTGCTAAGGGTACAACGGAAGATGGCGATCCGGATCTGCAGCGCGTACAGAACGGTTTCAGAGGAGGCAATACTGGTACTAGCCAAAATCCCCCCTATAGACCTGATGGCGAAGCAGAGAGCAAGGCAGCGGGAAATTGGGAAGGAAGCATCGGAGGAGGAGATGCACACTCTCTGGCAGGAGAAATGGGAGGAAGGGGACAAAGGGGCTTGGACCCGACGTCTCATTCCAAGCATTGGACCTTGGTTGCGCAGAGGGCATGGGGAAGTCAACTACTTCCTCACGCAGGCACTAACTGGGCACGGATGCTTCAGGAAGTACCTGCATAAAGTAAGGAGAGCAACGGACCCGACGTGCCTCTACTGTGGGGCGCAGGACACTGCGGAGCATGTGATCTTTGACTGCCCAGAATGGGCAGTTAAAAGATCACTTTTCCGAGGAGAAGACGGTGCGCAGCTAACTCCTGAAAACCTGGTGCAGGTCATGCTCGGGTCGCCAGAGAAGTGGGCAGAGGTGTCTCAAATTGTAGAGGGGATTGTTGAGGAGAAGGAGAGGAGGGAGAGAATATTGCCCTAACAAGGTAATATCCTCCCAATGAGGCAGCCATGGTCCGAAGTAATGTTTACACAGTCCCGGAGCATGGTGGTGAGAAAAGGAGGGGTTTTAGTGGGTAAAAATCCCACACTCCCCCCAGTGATAGCTGGGGGCGTCTTTTGAAGATTTCCCCTCCTTCAAAAAAAAAAAAAAAAAAAAAAAAAAAAAAAAAAAAAAAAGTTCCGAGTACCCGGGTACCCATCGTCATTCCTACTATACATCCATATAATTCTATTGGTTAGTAATGATAAGATTTATTTTAAATTTAATAAAATTCTATTAAAGATTTTTATTTAAATCTAATTTAGGTACACACAAGAGCCAATATTTTTTCTTCTTGAATAATTTTGAGTGTTATACGAATAGTACATTAAAATACAAGTTTTATATGACATGTCCTATGAAACGTGTATTTTATACTATTTTTGCTATTTTGGTTCTTTTTCTTTTCTTTTGATGGGGTCCTGTGGCCGCGTGCCTGAGTATCTGGTCGCGAACCTGGGGGAACCGAATTCGATCCCGACTGACGCCAAATATTTACAATTTTAAATGGCACAAAAGTGACCCCTGTGGTGCATTCTCCACACCAGCTATGAGTGCCCGTGTGGTGACGCCTGGTAAGCGCCCACACGGTAAAATATATCGTCATCATTACCGATGTCTACATGTGTTGTAGATACTGGCACACCCAGAAATGGGTAATATGCCGTGATGATATATTTATTTATTTATTTATTTATTTGGTTCTTTTGTCAAAAAATATTTAAGAATATTCGTTATTTCATTTTCTAATTTATGAACATTGATTGGGAATATTTATTTGATTGTTGGTAAAAGTAATTGACGTTTACTTATATTATTATTTCACTTCAATAGTAGGTTTTCCAGAATTAATATTTACATTAAAATGTCCACTGTTTAGAAGTGTTGTTACTAATCTAACAGAAATTAGGTTTGAATTCTTTAAAGAAGTACTTTATAACAGCTAAATGTGTTTCATAAAGTACATATTAAACAACCAAAATAGAAATAAATAATTTAATACACTGAACTAATTATTCCTACAAAGGTACGAAAATAAGGCACACATAATAATTACCTTCTAAAAATGTAGGTACTTGAAGCTAAGTAAAATTAATAATCATATCGTGAGAAATTATTATTATCAACAAAATCATCAAAGGAACAAAAACGAAATCACGATATAATCTAAATATAGAATAGCGTGGAATCTCAACGCTATCGATTTTCATAAATTACAATATTCTCCATAAAACTCTACATATTAAATAATTAGTTTCATTCTCAACAACCCATGCAGAAGAAATCAATACAGTTCTTCGTGCTGGGAAAATGTTATTTTCAAATAAATTAACTTCCTATAAATATTTTTTTCAATATTATCTTAGCTTACGATTACAATAATTTTCAATATACGGAGTTAATATATTTATTTAAATTTTAAATATAATAATCGTAAAAAAGGTTTTAAATAAAAATTAACTTTCAGGTAACCGTAATTATCTTGTTCCATTAATAATAATACATACCTATTTATATCAATTATTTTTCGAAACGTTTTTTTGGGTTAAATGTGTTAATATACGAGTACATATATAAAACTTTGCAATCAATAATTATTACTTTATTTTTAATCTCGACCGGTTAAGTTATTTTATAATTTTTAATCAGTTGATTCAAATTTCAAATTTAAGTTATTTATATTATTATTTACATAATTATTTTATTGATGTAAACATGTTTGTGCAATTTTAAATATAATTATGTAATTATTTATTATTTCAACAATTCAGTTGAAATCTAACTTTACGTATTTGTTATAGTAATGTTTATAGCGGAATAAACTATATTTTTCTTGCAATTCAACCAAACACAACAGTAACCTCACCTAAGGCACAAAAGTCTCGGAAAACTTGAGGTGAGTTATTAAACATATGTTATCTGCTGCATCATTCATTTCGTAAAATTCATCTATAAATTATCAAAAATAAAGCGGCGTTCACAACCAAATAATTTCAATATCCAATTCGAATTTCTACTTTGCGTTAAAGCTTGGAACATGTACCTGAATGTACGCGTTCGCAACATAATAATTTCACTTTCCAATTTCAGCTTCTAATTCGAACGTTGCAAGGTCCAAACTTTCCAATTCCAATTTGAGGTAACGCATGCGCACAATGCTGCTAAACGTCGAATGTCAAGCTCAGCTGTCATTATTTGGAGGTTATTTAGAAATTAATCGTAAAGCAGCTCTTAAGCTTCAGTAATCTTTTGTCAAAAGTCTCGATCGAAACAAATGTGTACAGAAATGTGATAAAAAACCTAATATACGTATTCAGAATATGATAATTTGCACATGCGTCAAATTGAAATTACATGCTGTTGTGAATGCGACAAATTCGAAATAAAAATTATAGAGTAGAAATTCAAATTGGAAATTGAAATTATTTGGTTCTGAACGCAGCTTAAAGCTTTTTAAATATAAGAAGTACGGTTTTGTAAAATTTACCTTATTAATTGAAAAATAATAAATGAACAACAAATATTATTTTTAAACGTTGTTATATTCGATGTAGTATTTATTAGCAGCTTCAAAGAACTAGTAATTAATTTCTAAGCTATAAAAAATTATTAAGAAAGAATATTTATTGGGTTAATAATGTTATTTGGATGTTTATTAGGAAGTGGATATTTTGGCCCTATGAATTTGTAGTTCATTTATTAGAAGTGGATGGTATTACACTCCTAATTTCAATTTAAAGACTATCGGATCTTAAAAATATACAGCACTCTTTCCAACCACCAAAATACAACTTGGAGATAAATTAACTCTTCTCACGCTTGCTTGAAAAGTTAAAAAAAATCCCGCGTCTTGCAGTGAATCTCAATCAGCCGGCACTACACGATAACTACACACATAAATCATCCTCTGACACGTATCGTTCGCCTGTGGGAGTCGGACTCGTGGCTCCGGCAACTCGGAACTCATTCCACGCCGGAAAGTGGCGTGCAGCACTCGATAATCCCCGGAACGACTGCAAAAATCCGTCAAGAAATGATATAATTAGATATGCACGAATTGATCAGCAAGCTTCCTACTCAAACTGCTCCAGAGGGAAGATGGTTGATGAGGTGGAACACCCACGGGACAGGGTTTTATTCTTTCTGGAGGAGATAATTCGAGAAGGAAGTTTTTGTACTGAGGAAGAAGTATTGCTCCCTATGCATTTTTCAAGATAAACAAATATATTTATTAGCACAACTTTGTCCTAATTCAACCGCCTTTTATATCTTATGTAATCGAGATCACGATGGTGAGCTTCGAAAAACGGACACACTGTTTGGGAATTTATATATATTCTCGTTGTAAGAATGTCTAAAATTTATGTAAATTCGCTTCTTTTGTTCATTTTTTTTTGTTTGGTTGCAAATAGGCTAAATCTAAAGTTTGTCTTACATTATACTTTTTTGTGCTAAAGTTCCAGTATTGAAACTAGATTTTATTCAGAAATGGTATACTGTAAAATAAGATAAAACGCATTCAAGATCGTACCCATATTTTTGGACACTGCTGTAAGATCCGTTTGGATTTAAATGCTTCAATTATTTTTAACAAAAATTTCATGTAAGTAATTATATTAATTAATATTTACTCCAGGCATATGTATTTTATAATCATAAAAACAAGGGGTTCAGTTCGAAAGTTTATATTGTGGAACTAAAAAAAAATCTGATGTGGCCAACACAAAACCTCCCGCTATTTAATTTTTATTAATTTAAATACAGTCGAACTTCGATAACTCAAACCATGACTTGCCACAAAAAAAGTTCGAGTTATCAAGACTTCGAGTTATTAAATAAAATGCATATGTACATTATTTATGTATTTATAAATAAATAAATAAATATATATATATATATATTTTACCGTGTGGGCGCTTACCAGGCGTCACCTCACGGGCACTCATAGCTGGCGTGGAGAGTGCACCATAGGGGTCGCTTTTGTGCCATTTAAAATTGGATGGGCTTCTATTTGTCCAAGGGCGTATACCTCTTCGGTAATGATGACAATATATTTTACCGCGTGGGCGCTTACCATTGTGCCATTTAAAATTGGAAATATTTGGCGTCTGTCGGGATCGAACCCGGTTCCCCCGGGTTTGCGACCAGACACTCAGGCACTCAGTAAAAATCACTTACCTTATGATATACATATACAGATTGATATTTTCAGATCAAAGTTATAAACATTATTTTAGTGTAAAAAAAGTCAGTTATTTCTGACTGACGAGAGAATTTTTTATTTTGATTTTCAATAAAAAAAAGCTTCAATGTTCATCAATAGATAAAGTTTTTAAAGTACGTTTCAATGACATATCATCAGGAATAAAAATGTCTTAAACGTGATAAATCAAGTAGGCACTGTATTTTTTTTTCACTTAATAATAATTAACAAAGCATAAGTTTGAACTTCAGTAGTGCAGAACCCAAACTGCCTCCGTCATCATGTTATAAAAAAACCTGTTACAAAATCACGTAATTACGGGATTCCCTCAGAATTCGACTTATTGAAGCTGGCGCCAAATATTCTGTTCGAATTATAAAGATATTCGAGTAATCGAAGTTCGAGTTATCAAGTAAAAATTACCCATAATTCTCACTCTTGGCGCTATTGCCAACCAGTTTGATTCGAGTTATCAAAAATACGAGTTATCGAAGTTCGACTTACTGAAGTTCGACTGTACATACCTACGTATTTACTAGTGCTGCAAACTGTTTCATTGCATATAACTATTGCTTTATTTACTATTTTCCTTTTAAAATGTCACTATTATTTATTTGAAATGATTAGTGACATTCACCTGTCAGTTACATTCATTTGAAATATGAACTGTGTAACAAAGGAATTGTGTTTATGTTAGACTTCGGGATTTATAAAAAAATACAATGCGGAAAAATGGCATTTAATGGTATTTTTTGAAGAAAAGATATTATGAGCTTCAGGTAAAGTGCCATTTTCGGTTATTCGATTTGCTCCAAAATCTAAAGGTTTCTTTTCATTTTAGAATAGGGTAGAAATACAAGGTTTCAGAATTTTCTGAATGACAGTATTTGAGTTAGAGCGTTAACAAAATTCATACACATACAAACACACACACACACACATACACACACACACACACACATACACACACGCACATACACATATACAGACATCATAGTGAAAATGTTAAAATTGGATTCTACGGACCTTAAAACGTGGTCATTTACTAAAATCTTGATATGTGATTTTTAGCACGATCCCTACACCTTCCTTACCAAGGGTAGCGGGAGGTAAAAAGTAAGAAAATATATGGAATTTGTAGAAATTTTGCATTTAACAGATGAAAATCATGTATGAAAAATAAATTTTGGAATATTTTCCTACTTTTTATTACTTTCTTTAAAAAATTAAAAACTAATTTTAAATACATTTTTCTTGCTTTGCTTTGTTTTTGACAAAACCTTATTGCTCACAATGTGACGTAACCGAAATTGAACCATGTGGCGCTATAAATTGAAAACTTCAAAATGGACATATTTGATTCTTATGAGAAACCCAAATGGAGACAAACAATTCAATTTTTTTCAAATTTTTCGGTTGCCATCTAGTGAGTAAAAATGTATTTAATAATTTGTTGCTTAGTGAGTAAGATTTAGCTCTACAGTCTGACGTTTACTACATGATCCCATGTAAATATGATCACAATAACATGTCTGCGATTGAACAAGTAAGTATAAACAATACGATTAATATAAATTAGTAACGTATTTACAGGAACCTGTGGAAAAAAGTTTAATTATGAACCAAATCTATTTTTGTAAATTAAATACATAGCTAAAATTATTTTGGAAAACAAATGCAGCAACCCAAGCAACTCTGAAAAAGCTCTCTAGTAATCATAGGGACCGACTTTTGGATTTTCGTGTGGGGGCTCAAAAAGGAGCAACATAAAATTTACCGAATAAAAACTTTATTTCTTAAAAATAGTGCATATATATATATATATATATATATATATATATATATATATATATATATATATATATATATACCGAGAGTTTTTTTTATCAGTGAACATGGGCATATGCCATTACCATAGTTACATAAATGATTGACAGCAATGTATTATCGCGTTTTTTTTAAAACTGAACATAGAGAGTGACAGTAGTTGTCAAAGTCATCAAATTGTCATTTCAAAATGTATACAGTTGAAGAAAAAGTTCAAATTGTCAATTGGTATAATTATAACATGAGTCTACGACAAGTTTCTGTACACATTTTGATTGTATAACAATTTGATGACTTTGACAACTACACTAAATGTCACGTCCTATGTTCAGTTTTAAAAAAAAACGCGATAATACATTGCTGTCAATCATTTTAAATGTAACTATGGTAATAACATACGGCCATGTTCACCAATAAAAAAAACTCTCGGTATATATATATATATACTAATGAAATACAAACATAAAAAATGTATTTATAGTTTTAAAGCAAAAGTATTTTGACGAACCGCTGTTCGTTTAATGAATTCTTCTGCAATTTCATCAATATTAATAGTTATGTCGTTATGTACATTTTAGTATTGCTATATTATTCAATCTTTGTTGGCCCATAGTTGAGCTTAAATAAGATTTAACTCTGCGTAAAGCTGAAAACGATAGTTCAGCTGTACATGAAGTTGTTGGAATTGTTAAAAACAACTTAATATATTTCACGACTTCAGTTAACATTTCTGCACAAACGGGGTTCTTCAGCTACATCCCAAAAATCCTTTATTTTTATATTTTCTTTTGAAGCCAAATCGTACATCATATCGCGGTGCAATTGTAATCTTTCTTTGTCAAAATTATTTTTATAAAAATCGCATATAATGTCAAGTGTCTTAATATTGTGGAGGGCAGAAACCCTTCAGATTTTTCCGCGTGGGGGCAGAGCCCCCTCAAATTTTTTCGTGTGGGAGCTCGAGCCCCGAAGCCCCCACGTAGTCGACGCCTATGCTAGTAATAAGGAGACACATGTTTATTAACACATACACTAATTCGACATAAACCAAAATACTTCAAAGAAATAATTTTACACAAACAGCAATAACAATTAAACATAACTCCACACAAACAGATATAAAAATGAATCAGAACAACTCCAACTCCACACAAACAGAATTAAAAACAAAGACTAAAGGAAAATAGTACCCAAACAGTTGACAAATATGCAAGTAAGTTATTTGGTGATGTAGAAATATCGACACAAGAAACTGAAAGTATTAATTTGAAATTATATTATGATTTATTAAGCAATGATTGAGAAAATTCATATACATACAAAATACCGTAACTAAACTTCTAAAAACTTTGCTAACAAAACAACATATGATGGGATTAACGGGGAGAAGTGTTGAAGGATAGCGCATTTGATCGAGTCGGCCAAGTTTAATCACCTCGCACTTTCTAAAAATTTATTGTCCTTTTCTAAATTGCGTGGAGGGGTGTTCCGCCGCCGGTCCGCAGCTGATGACGTCAAAATTATAAGTCCCCATTGTAAACTAAGGGTTTTAGCAGTGGCATGCGGTGCGTTTCTGTGTTGGGTGTGCAGATTTTTTTTAAAAAAAGTATTGTGTAGGTAGAATCTTAGGTTAACAATTCAGAATTATCTTATTTTTTTATACTATGTCTCTTCTAGAAAATGGTTTCTTCAGTAAATCCGCAATTAGTAATTCACTTGCAATTTCCATTCTATAAATTTTCATAAATGCAAATATATCTAAGTTAAATAAATAATATATAAATTATATACCATATACCTAAAATTAATAATTAATTGTTTGTCTGAACTTGTTTATGCTTGTGAATATTACCAAAAGTAATTTTACGGCGATACGTGCACAAAATATGCTGCACGCTGGAGAGTGCGATGGGGCGATACGTATTTCTAATATTTTATCCTTGTCTGCGCAAATACACGGTTCCTATACTCTCCCTGTGTACAAACATGCGCACCGAGTGCAGTGAGGAGACTTGCACTTGCCTGGCAATTCACACATTCGCTGATAGGCAACCAAACACGCTACTGTTCGTTATTGTCCCATAATTGTAGATGTTAATATTTTTATATTTTATATATCATATATTAAGATCAAATCAATTAAATAATTTACATTTTAATAAATTTTGAAATTATCCGCAGGGTGTGCAGTGCACACCTTGCACATAGGGACTGCACGCCACTGGGTTTTAGTGTTTAAGATATATTTGTGAATTGATTAAACTATACGTTTATATTTATACTATGTACTTAATAAACTATGTTTATATTCTACAAAAAACTTAAGACATTTTTTTTGTTAAAATAATAACGAATATATCTCATCCTGTTCCCTATATCATTTTAATTATACACCAACATACGAAGCAATATAAATACGATACTAGTATAGAATTTAATAATAAATACCCATATTCATCTACAACTACTGTCGTTATAAATTACAAAACTTTACAGAAGTATCTAATGAATATTAAATTTTGCAATGCAGTATTTTATAATCTACATAAAATGAAAATTAAGATAAAGTTAATTCACATATGATCCTCATCATATGAACCTTTATTATTGTATAATACTTGAAATATTAATATTATAAAGAACAATTACGAGCAGTAATTTCAGCAGAATGATATAAAACACTTTCCTAAAAATTTAAAATTCATTATATTCATCTGTTTCAGGTAAGTATAAATTATGAATTACAAAATGCAATTGGAGAATGTAATTAAATTTTGACAAAAATAATACACACTCGTATTTATTAAATCGATTAATTATTTGTAGTTTACACGAAACATAATTATTAAAATTTGTAGAGCAAATATAGCATAGTAACGTCAGCATAGCTTAAGCTTGGTAGGCAGAAAAAAGACATACAATCGGCCCGATTCTGTAAGAAGAGTTACTAGAATAAAGTTACTAAAATAGTCTCTAAAATGAAGGTCAGTTACTACTACAGTAACTTGTTATTTTTTGTATTCTATAAGCACAAAGTCATTACAGTTTTAGATACTTAGTTGCTAAACAAGTTATTACGCTAGAGACTAGCCAAACGTAGTATTTAAGGTGTAGTAACCTTTCAGAATGGCTGGAATTTGGATGAATTTTGAATTTCATAGAGCATTGGCAGATTTGGAAAATTGGTATGTATAAATAAGTAACTGTAAATAATTTTCGGTAACGTTTATTTATGAAATTGGAAAATTTATTTGATAAATTTATATTAACATTTTTATTTCACAGAAGAAGAAATAGGTTAAAAAATAGATTGGTAAAAGACGAGAGTAATCCTTTCTTAATTTCGGATATAAAATTTAAAAAATTGTTCTTACCATAACAATTTAACCTCATTAGTTTTCAGGGGATGGGTTTTCATTTCGAGCATTATTTTGTGGTTTTCTAAATAAGTTATTAATATTTCCAACAGTTCGTTGGTTGTTCTTGAAGCCCTAGGCTTGTTATATACCATGATGCAAAAAAGTATAACACTTGTTCACATGTAAACACTAAGAAATGTCACTTGTCAGATTAGAACATACGCAGAAGAAGAAATACGCATGCGCACCACAATTCATATTCCTCATTTCACTCTGATTTCACTGCTATCTTAGTAACTAAGTTTGTTTAGTTACTCTGGTAGTAACGTTCCTAAACATATAAATACAAAATACGAAATATGTATTCAGTTACTAGGATAGTTGCTATCAGAGTAACTTCATAGTAACGTTGCTAACAAGTTACAATGTTAGATACTTTTTACAGAATCGGGCTGAATATGTCATAACGGTAGGAATATAATGCTCGTGTAAAGTTGTAAAGTCAGGTATTGTGGTGACTGTCAAGACAACTATCGGAGTAGCTGGCAAGCGACTAACATGTTTTGTTATTACATTTAATTTAAAGCTAAAAGTTAGCCATGTATTGTTTATTTGAAAAATCATAGGCATCTGAAAAAAGGAATGCAACAAAAAAAAAAAGCTTCATAGCAACATAAATAAAAAATAATAATAAGTCAGTAATAAGCCAAGTAATGGTTCAGAAGTAATTTAGCTCCTCTTTCTTTCATTCCTTTTTTTGGCCTCAATTTATCTTAATACAAAATAATATAATTTTCATAAAATCGTTTCTTTCTTTACTTAGTAGTGGGGCAAAATTATATTTTCAGGAAAGTGTAAAGTGTTGTGCATTTGTGTTGTGCTCCGAGACCGCTGTTGTACTAAACAGCGGACACCCCTTAATCTACGAATTGGACCAACCGTGCTGTCGCCACTTGGCGGTTTTAATCCGGCGAATTACGCCCCTGCTTCTACACTGCCCTCCTCTCGAGTTCCTCCTGCAGGAGCTTCTGCCCGTATCCAGCCCTGCGCCCTTGGTGGCGTCACTTTGCCAGCCTCACAACCACGTGTGAGGCCTCCTCCTTCTTCTGAACCTCCTACCTTACTGAATCTGGCCGTCACCGCTTCCAGACCAGTTACTGTCTGCAGAATTCATCCAGTCTTCCAAGTCCCGTCAAGATCCTGCCTCCTAGTCACATCCCGTTTTTTCTAGTCAAGGTCAGTGCTTCTTTAGTTTTTTGACAATCACCACAATCTCAGCTTGCGAGTTTTTGTTGTTTACTATTTAAAGTCTATTGGTCCTTCGAGCATTTTACATAATTATACATAATTTTTGGTCCTTCGAGCCGGATCTTCCACGGTAAAAATTTGATACTATGGAAATCCAATTAAAGTCATTGAAAGCCCTAGCAAAGGGCTATGAATCTCGTATAGTAAAATTGCACGAACTCGCGAAAAAATGCACTCCAACTGACACGCGTAATAATGAACGCTTCTTGGACGAATCCCAAGAAGTCGATTTGTTGAGAGATGAATTTAAAAACGCCTGTATCCGTATAAATGACCTTGAGCTGGCTAATGACACTGGTTTTGAACCTAGCTTCGAAACTCTAATGACTATTGAAATGTATTTTTCGAAAATCAAACGAACGCGTAGCGAGCTAGCTTTGTCGTCTCCCAAGGCACAACAGTCAAAGTCAGGTACGGAAATTAATAAAATTAAAAAACTTCCCCCTATTGAACTGCCATCATTTAATGGAAAAGTAGAAATGTGGCCATTATTTTACCAGTCGTTTAAATCAAACGTTCACGAGAACGTGGCGCTCACAAACGAGCAACGGATTAGTTATCTTATAGGTAAACTCACGGGTAATGCTTTGGAAGTAACGGGAGGGATATTGCCCACACCCGAAAATTACAATATTATTTGGGATGGCTTGGTAAAGCAATACCAGGATAATCGAACAATGGCTAAGCAATACTTAGATAACATTCTAAATATAAAGTCTAGTTCAAGAAACCCAAATGATTTAATAACATTTGTTAATAAATTCTCAGCTTCAGTCGAAGCTCTTAAACAACTCAAAATTCCAGACGTTCTGGATTTTGTTTTATTAAACTGCGCGTCTAAAAAGGTCGATTCAGAGATCGTACAACTATTTGATACGATATTCCGTAAAACGGAATTTCCCTCTTGCCAAACCTTTTTAGAATTTGTCCGGGATCAAGCAAAAATCCTGGAGCGGTCTTCATCTGTAAAAGGCCCACCAAAAATGGCGAAGCATCAGCGCACATTTTTGGCGGCAGATGAAACCCCAATCAAACCATTCAAACCAAAATCTTGTATTTTGTGTAACAGTGCGGAACATTCCAAACTGTATTATTGTGATAAATTCATTAAAATGTCAGTCCAAGACAGATTTGGGTTTATCAAATCTAAAAATGCATGTTATAATTGCTTATCCAATGTTCATGCAGGTAAAGCCTGTGCCTTGCTCACCACATGTCGGGTATGTCACGGGAAACACCATACACTTTTGCATTTTTCAACTCCTCCAAAATCTCCCGCCAAAAAAATAGCGGAATCGGAGAATGACACTTCATGTCATGTATCCATAAACAACCAAGGTTATATTCTATTGTCAACTGCACAAGTTTACGCTACAGATAGAAACAAGGGTAAACAAGTTATCAGATGCTTGCTGGATAATGGGTCACAAAATAACCTTATAACTAAAGATTGTTGCAAACGATTAAAATTAAAAATTACCCCCCTTAAAAATTCAAAAGTCACGGGGATCGGGATGACAAGTCGCCCGGCTTTCGGGTATGTAAATCTTAAAATAGAATCCCGAGTTTCGCCCCATAGATACAATTTAAAGGCTCTGGTAGTCGAACATATAACGGATAACTTACCTTCTTGCAAGCTAACCGTTTCCAAATATCCGTCTTTCAAATCCATTCTCTTAGCCGATAATACTTGGAATATCCCGGGAAAAATCGACGTAATATTGGGGGCTCAAATATATCCGTCGCTGCTTCTCTCAAAACGAGTAGGAAGAGCTCCTACAGCTTATGAAACAACGTTAGGTTATGTTCTTTTAGGAGAACTTGACAATAAATTATTACAACAAGAGTCTTTTTCGTCCTTTTCTGCATTCACTCAAAATGACTTAGCATCCTGTTTACATAAGTTTTGGGAGCTAGAAGAAATGCCAAACAATGCAATAATGAGTCCTGAAAATGCTGAATGTGAGAAAATATTTGTACAAACGACCAAACGTTTGGAGAATGGCAGATATATGGTACACTTACCATTTCAGAAGGATCCAGATTTGCTGGGGAATTCTCGTTTAATGGCCGAACGCCGGCTATCTCATTTGGAAAAACGCTTTTCCCAGTCATTAAATTTACAAAGCCAGTATAACGCCATAATAAATGAGTATTTAGAAAAGGGTTATCTGTCAGAAGTAACGTCAAACGAAGACGGATACTTCATTCCACATCACGCTGTCATTCGTGAAGACAAGGCTACAACGAAAGTTAGAATAGTGCTAGACGCTAGCGCTAAAACTCATACGGGGCTATCGCTGAATGATTTATTATACCCGGGCCCAAATTTACAAGCAGACTTGTTCAATTTATTATTAAATTTCAGGCTATTTCCGATAGCTTTGACAGCTGACATAAAGCAAATGTACTTACAAGTTATGGTGTCAGAACATCACAGAAAATATCAGAAAATTCTTTATAGATTTAATCCCTCTGAAGCAATCAGAGTATTTCAATTCAATCGTATTTGTTTTGGCATAAAATCTAGCCCTTATTTAGCAATGAGAACTATCCACCAATTAGCTGACGATGAAGGTAAAAATTATCCAAATGTCGCGCAATTAGTAACCTCTGAAATGTACATGGACGACTTAGTTTTATCAGCATTAAATACAAACTTAGCCAGCAATATTATACGCGATTCAATTAACTTAATGTCAGCTGGCGGATTCGAATTAGTAAAATGGGCCAGTAATAATGAATCACTCATTGAAAGCTTACCAAATTCACACAAAACAAATCTAGACTTCTCTCATGGAGAACAGCTAAAAATTCTAGGCATGTCCTGGGCTCTGAAAACTGACACATTTACTTTCCAAACGTCAAACTTTGACACATCACACTGTACGAAACGAATTATATTATCAACTGTTGCAAGATTGTTTGATGTACTTGGATTAGTCTCACCCGTTATACTATATGCCAAGCTGCTAATAAAGGAATTATGGCAAGCTGGGATATCATGGGATGACATCCCTCCCAACAATATTTCTGCAAAATTTGTCAATCTCATGTCAGAATTTATTTATTTGGAGGAAATGTCAATTCCTCGCCATATCGGTATTTCAGAAAACTGTAAAGTAAATCTTGTGGCTTTTTGCGATGCCAGCGAAGTTGCATACGGTTGCGCCATCTACCTACAAATAACGGAAGTTAACAATATTACAAGCAGATTACTATGTTCGAAATCAAAGGTAGCGCCCATGAAAATTATTACCCTGGCTAGACTTGAACTTTGCGCGGCGTTACTTATGGCAAGGTTGGTAAATTATGTCAGTGAAAAAATAATTAAAAAATATCCAATCGAAAATATATATGCATTTTCGGATTCTATGATTGTATTATCCTGGATAAAATCAGCTCCACACCGATGGTCAACATTTGTAAGCAACAGAGTAGCTCAAATACAAGAGAACTTGGACCCTAAATACTTCTTTCATGTATCAGGGAAACAGAATCCAAGTGATCTAATATCCAGAGGAGCACTCCCAACTCAATTAATTCATTGTAAATCATGGTGGCATGGTCCCAACTGGCTTCAATCAAAGGAGGAAAATTGGCCTATTAAGCAATTAAATCCTTTGCCAGTTGATCAACTACCTGAACTAAGATCAAAAACTTTTACTACTACTTCATCTACGAATGATTATTCCGTTTTATATACTTTGGCACAAAATATATCTTCTTGGCACAAGTTACTAAGAATAACAAGTTATATTTTAAAATTCGGTAAAAAACTGTTTTTTAAAACTTATATTTCCGCATCGGATTTAGCCATGGCAGAATCACATGTACTAAGGGCTTTACAAAGTATATATTTCCACGAAATAATAAGAACTCTGCAAAGAGGAAAACTTATAAAGGATAAACAAATACTAAAACTAGCGCCATTCCTAGACGAAAACGGAATATTGCGAGTAGGAGGAAGACTATCCAACGCAATATTACCGTTTGAAGTCAAACATCCAGTTTTACTGCCCAAGTCAGACCACATAGTAGAACTAATCATAGATTATTATCATAATTCAAACTGTCATGCTGGAACAGATTTGCTGCTAGCAATAATTCGGCAAAAATACTGGATCATTGCTGGTAGAGGCGCCATCAAGCAAAAATTGTACAGATGCAACAAATGCTTCAGGACAAAACCGGTTAATACACAACCAAAAATGGGGGATTTACCTAACTATCGCGTAACTGAAGTAAAGCCATTCGCTCATACAGGCGTAGACTATGCAGGCCCAATTAAATTCATAAAATCTAGGCATAAAGGTCAGCACGCAAAAAAGGCATACATTTGTCTTTTTATTTGTTTAACAATAAAGGCCATTCATATTGAAGTAGTCTCGGATTTAACAGTAATCTCCTTTATTAACGCATTTAAAAGATTTTCATCAAGAAGGGGGCCCATTTCTCATTTATACTCAGATAATAGCACCACCTTTATAGGAGCTCGAAATAAATTCAACGAGCTATATAAATTTGTGCAGTCGACTATATTCCACAAAACACTATCCAGCGAATTAGCAATGAAGGGAATAGAATGGAAAACAATCCCTCCCTTCAGTGCTAATTGCGGAGGAATTTGGGAGGCCGCAATAAAAAGTTGTAAGAAACATCTATTTAGGGTCATAGGTAAACAATTGTTAAGCTACGAAGAGTTGATAACACTATTAACACAAATAGAAGCAGTCTTAAATTCCCGTCCTCTGTGTGCCCAAGGCTCAGAGCACAATCCAGAATTGTTGACCCCAGCCCATTTTTTACTTCAAACCCCATTAAAGCATTTACCTATTGCCGAAGTTAATCCCAATTTAATCCATCGTAAATACTTATTAGATTCATTAATAAAATCATACTGGGAAAAGTGGCAGTTAGAATATTTGACAACATTACAAACACGCCAAAAATGGCTAACGTCAAGTAGTCCAATAAAGTTGGGGCAAATAGTCATAGTTAAAGAACATAGACTGCCCCCTTTAGACTGGCCACTAGGTATTATTACCAAATTATATTTTGGAAATGACAAAATAGCTCGCGTCGCGTTGGTTAAGTTGGAAAATAGCGTCATCAAACGCCCAGTTAATAAACTGTGCCCACTGCCAGCGCAATAGACAGCTCAATTGTCATCAATTTGCATTATTGTTATTAATTTATTTACTGTCACTCTGACACAACGTCACTTTGACACATTGTCAAGTAGACGTAACATCATTTGTTCATTGTCACTCGATTTTTCTGTCGAGTTGATCATTCGTTCCTTCTCGCTTCCTAGCAACCGTTCAATTGCAGTGCATTGTTGCGAGATCAAATAATTCATTGTTAGACGCGAATTTCTGGCGCCCGGGAATATGTAAAGTTGTAAAGTCAGGTATTGTGGTGACTGTCAAGACAACTATCGGAGTAGCTGGCAAGCGACTAACATGTTTTGTTATTACATTTAATTTAAAGCTAAAAGTTAGCCATGTATTGTTTATTTGAAAAATCATAGGCATCTGAAAAAAGGAATGCAACAAAAAAAAAAAAGCTTCATAGCAACATAAATAAAAAATAATAATAAGTCAGTAATAAGCCAAGTAATGGTTCAGAAGTAATTTAGCTCCTCTTTCTTTCATTCCTTTTTTTGGCCTCAATTTATCTTAATACAAAATAATATAATTTTCATAAAATCGTTTCTTTCTTTACTTAGTAGTGGGGCAAAATTATATTTTCAGGAAAGTGTAAAGTGTTGTGCATTTGTGTTGTGCTCCGAGACCGCTGTTGTACTAAACAGCGGACACCCCTTAATCTACGAATTGGACCAACCGTGCTGTCGCCACTTGGCGGTTTTAATCCGGCGAATTACGCCCCTGCTTCTACACTGCCCTCCTCTCGAGTTCCTCCTGCAGGAGCTTCTGCCCGTATCCAGCCCTGCGCCCTTGGTGGCGTCACTTTGCCAGCCTCACAACCACGTGTGAGGCCTCCTCCTTCTTCTGAACCTCCTACCTTACTGAATCTGGCCGTCACCGCTTCCAGACCAGTTACTGTCTGCAGAATTCATCCAGTCTTCCAAGTCCCGTCAAGATCCTGCCTCCTAGTCACATCCCGTTTTTTCTAGTCAAGGTCAGTGCTTCTTTAGTTTTTTGACAATCACCACAATCTCAGCTTGCGAGTTTTTGTTGTTTACTATTTAAAGTCTATTGGTCCTTCGAGCATTTTACATAATTATACAGCTCGGTCATGCTGACGTCACTGTATATCAAAACCCTACTCAACTCAATAACATTACATTGAAAGTAAGAATATTATTACAAAATAATGTTTAATTTTTAATATTACAATCAAAAACTGTAAGAGGTTAATTTTTATATTTCATGAATAATTATTGAAATTAAATCTAACCTAATGTATATTTTTAAACAAATATAGTTATGCTTTTCTTTGCTTTGGAGAGGAGAACTAATAATCAGTTTATATTTCGCATAATCTTTCTCACTTTTCGTGATTAATGTTTATGAAAATAATCTGACGAATATGAATTTGCGTACCTATTTGAATGAATGTTTGGTCACGAATCTGGGGAATCGGGTTCAATCCCGACCGACGCTAAAAATACATTTCAAATTTTAAATGGTACAAAAGTGACCTCTGTAGCGCACTTTCCACGGGAGCAATGAGTGTCCGTGAGGTGACGCCTGGTAAACGACCGCCCGGTACAAGTATGTCATCATTATTACCGTTAATAAGGCGAATAAGGCACATTAGCACACCCAGTAATGGGTAACATGCTGTGATGATATATTTATTTACTTAGAGAGATTTGCATTATGCGTAGCATTATGATTGGGGCTATATTTTCTCAGCGGGTGTCCGAAAATTAGTAATTATTGCAACAATGGATAGCAAAGGTTACCTCGATATTTTAAAAGCAAATTTAAAACAAAGTGCCGAAAAATAGGGCCTTAACAGACAATTTTAATTTCATGCATTAGAAAAATTCGACAAATAATTCGCGTCTATAAGCGAATGCGTACTGTATAATAAATAAAAATATTCTTAATCATCCCTCACAGTCTCCGGACTTTAACCAGATTGAGAAAGTGCGGAAAATTCTTAAAATAAATAAGAATATAAACAAAAAAGAATTTAAAATTAATTACAACTAAAATGGCAGAATATAATGCCATCGGTGACCAAAATTTGGTAGATTCAATTACTCGTCGCTTAGTTACTGGTGGAAAAACCAAAGGAAAACCCTCCAAATATATTTCTTCGTGAAACATAAATAAATGTTTTATTATTTAAATGTTTTGGTTATCGTACGGAGACTTTTTTGTCATGAAATTATGAATACTTTCAATGTTTACCCCATAATATAAATAAATTAAGTAAATTATTTGTTTATTTTATATTTATAATAACGTAGGATACTGCGTTTCGTTTTGGATTGAAAGGAAATTAAATATATTGGGTTTTAGGCTGCTATTTTTCCTAAAATACATTAAAACTACTGTCGTACGGAGACTTTTTTGTATGACTGTATTTTACGTAAAATTATAGTTCCAGAGACCTGAACGGAAACGTATTTATAGTTCAGGTTCAGAAAATAAATATGTGTTCAGGTTCAGTTTTGGTTCAAGAAAAAGAAAATTATAGCGGTTTATAGGTATTGGGTTCGGGTTCGAATATCGGTCCAGAACCCAAGCACAAAATGATGGAAATATTTATTATTTTTAAAATTATATGAAGTAATAATTTCATTTAAATATACAATTTTTAATTATATACAGGGTGTTAATGAGTATGAGTTACAAATTTATAGGATATGTAGGGAATGCAAAGTAAACTAACTTTTACTAATAAACTCATAACCGGAAACGCACCGTTTACAAGCTGGAGACATACATACGATACAAATTTATAACACGTATTCATTAACACCCTGTGTGTTTAGCAGATCTGAACTGAATCCGAATTTAAAACGGTTTAAATTCGGTTCAGTTTTATCGACTTTGACAATGAAACGTTTTATTCGGGTTCAAGTTCACCAAAAATTCGGGTTTTCGGTTCAGGTCGAGTTCAATTTCAAGTCCCTGATAGTTAAGGTGGATTTATGCAGCCTACTTTTTATTTTACCTTTTTTTTTTCTTTTACTTTACAAAAGTTAAATGTGTATTAATAAATGTGCTACTTTATGCGCACACTTTTAATTTTACTTTAAGAACTAAAGTTGACCAACTTTCAACTTAAGACCGTTAAAGTAAAATAATTTCACAACTGTGCATGTGCACCACTTCACGTGACAAACGTCAGCGTGTGCTGTATTTATTTGTTTTTGTGTAGGTAAGATTGCAAAAATTAGAAAATGGGTAAAGCTACAAGTGATATAGCAGATGCACAAAGTATTACATTTGTGTCCATTTTTACAAGTTATAATTATTCTTTTACATTTATGACAACTGATATGCCAGAAAAATCACATCTGCTCATGTGTACCGTAAGCTTTAAAGTAGATGCATAAAGTACTAAACTTAAAATAAAAGGAAAAACGAAAAAGAAAAGAAAAAGTAAAATAAAAATAGCCTGCATAAATCTACCTTTAGGTACGTTGATTTTGATGTTGAAATAACAACTGTTTAGAGAACAACTATTGTTTCAATATTTTAAAAGAAAATCAGTGCCAACTAGGTAAAAAATAGTAGACGTCCCTTAAAAGGGACCATTTTTTTTTCACGTACGACAAATCACAATTCGATAATGATAAGCAACCTGGGCGTTAACGATTAAGCTTTACGTAAATACGCTACGCAAAAGTCTCTTTTAAATTTGACAGACGTACGAACATCAGTCAACTTTTTCTGATAAATATTTTTTATTTCAGAACAAATTTACCGGGCACGAATTGGAAGTCATTCTCCTGCTCATCTTTTTGATTAGAGCACCGCGCATCGGAAAGACATTATCGGAGTTAAAGCAGTTAAGGTGTCACTGTTCCGAATGTGCTTCCTCGTTGGACATCCCTGGTGTTTTTTTCATGCCCTGGGGCAATTTGCACCATCGAGATTCGTGCTGTATTTTTTTGTGGAGAAAGAAATTAAAGTTTTACCATTTGATGTGAAACACGATGGAAGTTTGATAATGTAGACGTGATGGAAAGATTTGGATTCTGGAAAACTTCCCGCTTTCTTACGCACTACGCTACGAATTGTGTTGTAAGCCAGCGCGATTTGTTTTTGTATTTGATATTCATGGAGATTTCGGGACTAAAAAGTCGTGGAGTCAAATAAATAAGCATGAAATGCATTTCTCTTATACTAAAGTCAAATCTTTGTCAAACAAATTGAAACTGTTGATTACAATTTGTTTATTTTCGTTGCTAATTTCCTTATTTAGTTCTAAAAATTTCATTCAATACATATTTTTATGCGAATGTCATAGTGAAAACAATTTGAAAAATATTTGAGTGCTGAGAAAGATATAAATATGTATTCACGATAACGAATATAATAAACATATGGGATGATTGATAGTTTATTTCATTGCTACAGCCATTGTTTTTACATTAGAAATTTAATAGATAATTTTTAATTTTTTTGTGTTTGAACATACCTATTTGAATTAAACATTGTTGGAAAGTTAAAATATTTTTTCTCTAACACTACTATGAAAATCACACATTCTGTAACTAAACACTGTTACAGAATGGGCACATTCTGTTACAGAATAATATTCTATAAAAGTCAGTCAAAGCCAGCTAGTTTCTCAATTGACCCATATAAAATACATGGGGAAATGCAATTGGGTCCTCCACGATATTTTTTATGAAATTCCATCTACGTATACTGAAAGTGATATATAATTTTGGAAAGTCTTTATTGTTATTCGTTAATCCGTAATATTTTTTTTAATAATCTGCGACGTAGATATAGAGACGGATATGTTCTCAAACAGTGGACTTTGCTAATAATTGAACTCACATAAATAGATCTTTTTCAGCAATTATAAAAATACATAAATAAGTCTTGCGGTCAATAATTGGAAATATGGGTGGATAATAAGCAATTTAGTAACATAATTTATAAGAATACAACGTAAAATATAGTCTAAAATGTGTTTAAAACTGGTAGCCTATATCATTTTACATGTCTTTCACTTTCATACCAACGCTTGAATGCTTGAAATCTATCATGACATCATAAATTTAAACTGGTGTTACTTGGTTAACTTCTGTTGTTTTATTATTGTTATTTTCTGCATTTATGTACTTGAAAATGAATTCCGTATTTCAAAATGGCGATAGCAGAAAGTTTAAAAGTAGTGAGAATTTGGAATAGTATGTGTGACGTAGATATAGAGATGAGGAAATGATATTAAAAATTCGATTATTTTCAAAACTAATAACTATTTTTAAACTTTGGGAGTCCATAATATATAGTTTGAAGTTCTAGTTTTAATGTAAATGACTCTTGTTATAATTTGTTACTATGGTGGACTACCTCATTGCTTTCAAAATCAAATTGGCTTTGCTTGGCGCACTGTTTCTTTGATTTTGTCACTTCAACTGCTTCAACTGTCAAATTATAAAAGAAATTGTTATAAAAACTAATTAAAACGCCTTATTTTATGATTATTAAAGTTTTTCTAGGGTAAATTAAATAAAATTATTGCTTTTGTAACATGCCAATAATATTTTATTATTTTTATCAAAAAAGTCAAGTGATGAGGAAAATTTGTAAAATAGTGTTAGAGAAAGTATAGTCTGAAACTCGTATGGAATAGTATTTCAGCTACTCGCGAAACCGTAGACCTCGCCTATGGCTCGGCCTACAAACTTTTTGCTCGCGCGGAAATTATTTATTCCATACTAGTTATAGAATATACTATTTTTCAATATCGTAATTTTCTATATAAAGATTACGATATCTTGTTATAATTCGGAATCTAACAATAGTAAAAAAACATGAGCAGTATCATTTAAAGGAGCAAGAAAAATAAATATATTAATTAAATAATAATCTCTCTGTTGTCCATAAAATACAAGATAAAATTTATGAAACTCCTAATACATTTTCCAAATATTAAATTAATTTTTATTTTGACACTACTAAAATAATTAATTTAATATAGCGACCAACATAAAGTTAATGTTCCACCAAGTTCCGATATTCTCTTCTATTCGAGTTATCCGTAATAAGGTTCAGATTTTGTAATAATCTGCATTTTCCAAATTAAGTAACTTGTTGTCAATCCATAGAATGAGTAAGGAAATAATTGTTATTTGCAATAATTTTTTGCATAACGATCCCGATCTAGTTTTGTTTCTTAACAGGAAACAGTAGGTGTGAAATTTGTTTCTGATCTAGAACATATCCTACTATTTGAAATGTAAATGTAAATCACATATCACATAAGTAGAGTATGTTGTTCATAGTTATAAATACGTATAACATCATACATTTTACTTTTCGCAATAGCTGAACTGACACTTGCTATAAAACAGACTTGTAGATAAACATATTTACATAACATGATTTGCAATTATATATCATATGTCTTTTTCCACGTGACTTCACATATTCGTTTGAACGTATTAATTATTCAATCTTGTTAGGTGATAAATATATTAACCAGGTAACTTATTACATTAACAAGCAACGAATGTGAAAATTATGCTTATATTTACACTTCAGTGCGTAAACTAGACATTCAAAAGTATGTCGGGATATATGAAATAAATAGAAACTAAAATAAAATATTAATGGTAATCAATTTTTCCCTTTTGTAACTTATTGGTAAGGAAGGTATTGTCTTTGGTAAAAAGTTGATGTTAAGCGTTTAATGAATAAGCACGTTTTAGAGTCACTGGAATACGATTTTCTATTTTACGATGATGTGTGTGTGAAGATTTTTTTTGTTTCCGATAACTCCAATATTATCTACCTTACCAAAAATTACAATTCCTAATTTTTACATCCATGTAAGGAGCATTTAGTCATAATTGGTCGACCGGAAGTACCTTTATTGCAGACTTTTCACAGTTTCACATGATCCATTTCGTAAATGTGTAGTTGTAAATTAATATTAATTTATAGTGCTGCGAAAATAGCAAATTTAAATCAGAACATCCTGCACATGTAATATTTATGTATGATGGAAAATATATTATTACATTATTTACACACCTTAATTTCATTAGAATTAAATATTTTACTATCATATTCTCCTTAAAACGGTTACATTATTAATTTTAATGTAATTGCTTCCTGACAGTGACATTTGTTTAACTATGTCAAAAATGTTATTAAAATTATGTTTTTGTTTGACGCATAGGCAAGATGATATATGAAAATAAATTATATTACAAATTCATATTTAAAGTTATTTAGAGATACTTACTAAATGTTAGTATCGTAGAATTGAAGATTGTATCATTATATTCAATTTTTATAAGTAAAAGTTGCTGAAAAATTATATTCACTGTATTTTTTGAAGAAAAACTGTTAAAAGCTTGTATAAGTGATACTTCCGGTTATCCGATATACACTAAAAACTAATGAATTCTTCCCACAATAGTATAGAATGCGAATGCAAAATTTCATTTTTTTTTATATAATAGTATTTGAGTAATCGTGTCCACACATACTCACATACACACACACACACACACATACATACATACATACATACATACCTACAGACATCATTGTAAAAATGTCAAAATCGGGTTCTGGGGACATCAAAACGTGCTTATTAAAATCTCTATATGCGATTTTTAGCACGATCCCTATACCTCCATTACCCAGAATAGCGGGAGGTAAAAAGTAGGTAAATATCATTTTTCAAACACTTCCGAATATTATAAATTTTTGCAAGAAACTATCTACGAATACGTTGCCCGAGCAACGTAGTCAGTTCATGACCCAGGGGTCCCGAATACTAGGTAAGGTATGTATAGATAGATGTTTGTATGTGTCCTTTCATTATCTTAATTCCAAAATATATATGTTCATCGCCACAATAATTATAATAAATTTATTGGATAACTTAAAATACAATAAAAAAATCTTTTCATTAATCTTTATCTACGGTTAGCTTATCGAAGAAAGTTAATATCTTTTAGTAAAATAATATGCCAGAAATGTTAATCGTCCAATTTCCATCGAAACAGATATTTCTCCGGAAGTCGTTCAATTTTATCATGCTTGTTGCTTTTTGCTGCACATTTATTTTGGACGTTCTGAACGCAGTATTCGCCTCCTACAACTCATTGGCAATGCATCCCGAGCCACTTGCGCAAGCAGTTGCATGGGGCTGTCAGATGGACACAGATTCACAACCACGTAGAATTGCAAATGACTGGCACTTTCTGTGGTTTTCGGTTTGCAGAGTTTCCCAACCGGACACAGCGCACAAACTACTTGTGTAAAACAAAATACCAGCGCATCGAATCAGCGAAGAAACTTTACATATGTACATCAAGTGCAATACGTTAGAGAAAATTCAGTTCAAGAACATGATGTTGTCGTTAATTGCTTATGTAACGAATGTACAAACTTTAACAGGTTATTTGTCAGGGCATTTATTTACCAAAATGCAAGAAGTAAACATTATCAATAATATTGAGAAAAGGAATATGCAGAATGCAGTCAATATAGATGGTACCTATTTTTATTTTTTGACGAACATTGAAGTTTCGTAGCCTACTACTACTTCTTCAGGAGGTTACGAAACGTCGATCTTCGTCAAAAAATAAAACTTGCGTTGCGCTAGCAAATTTAAATGCGAACTTAACTTATGGCACAAATTACATTGGCAACAGTGTAATGCTGCTCTATGATTGAAAAATTAGAAATTTAGCGATTCAAAATAAAAATACCGGCTGTCAATTGTCAAAGCTGTTATTGTGTTTGTAAGGGTTTATGTTTGTATTCGTTCAACAATATTCGATATTGATTTACCGGATTTCTCTAATTTTGACGACGTTAACGTCGTGGATACTATGCAGAAAGTTGATTTTGTTGATATTGTCGAAAATGGTAGAATTCCGCAACAATAAATAACAGAATTGATTTGTTCCAAATATATTATTTATTTTTAATATATCTATGTGGACCACTGCCAGACCTATAAACGGAAGCCTTTTTCTTCGATGACATCTTCCTTGCATCAGTCTTCATATTTGCTTACATTTTACATAGGCTTGCCAGTGTTGCGGCAAATAATTTCCAAGTGTTGCCTTTCTGAATATTGGACATGGACATCGCATTTATTTTTTTATTTTCAATATTTTCTTTAAATATTTGTTTCTACAATCTCGCAGAGCAATTTTCTTCTTCTTTACTAAAATTTATTCGCTTCTTCTTCATACCATTTAATTTTCACGTCGTAACAGCCCAAAACGAAACAAATTTACCACGCCTTACCGATATCTCAACTGACATATGACACATAACCACATAAGTCACCGTTTTTACCTCCCGCTACCTACGTAAGGGAGGTATAGGGATCGTGCTAAAAATCGGATATAGAGATTTTAGTGAATAAGCACGTTTTGATGTCCCCAGAATCCGATTTTAACATTTTTACAATGATGTCTGTAGGTATGTATGTATGTATGTATGTATGTATGTATGTATGTATGTATGTGTGTGTGTGTGTGTGTGTGTGTGTGTATGTGTGTGTGTGTGTGTGTGTGGATCTTGTGGACACGATTACTCAAATACTATCAATCAGAAAAATTTGAAATTTTGTATATCCATTCTATACTAATGTGGGAAGAGCTCATTAGTTTTTAGTGTATATCGGATAACCGGAAGTATCATTTATACAAGCTTTTAACAGTTGTTCTTGTAAAAAATTCATTGAATATAATTTTTTAGCAACTTTTACCAATACAAATTGAATATAATGGCACAATAACAAATTTGACATATTTAAACAAATGTCACTGTCACGAAGCAATTTTCATTAAAATTAATAATGAAACCGGGTTAAGAAGAATTTAGTAGTTTAAATATGATTCTAATGAAATTAAGGTTTGTAAAAATAATATATTTTCCATCATACATAAATATTAGATATACAGGATAATTCGATTTAAGTTTGATGTTTGTAGCATTATATATCAAACAGCTCTCAATAAGAACGTGATTTCAAAGTGTCAAATAATAGTTTGCAACTACACATTTACGAAATGGATAATGTAGGGCGAAGAATTTACACAGATTGCAGTTTAGAGCATAAGGAAGTTGGTGATGATTTTGACAATAATGTGTGTGTGACGATTTTTCCTCAAAATATATTAATGATCCAAAAGTTCGCAAAGTTGGTATTTAATACTCTTATATAATTTGAAACAACATATTAGATTTTGACTATATATGATAAACCGTATGTAGTACTTAATTTGAAGCTCTAACAGATATTTCAGGAAAAACGTAATAAAATGTAATCCAAAATTTCGTATTAAAAACTTTTCTGTTTATTGGAACAACAAAGTAGATTTTGTTTACAAACGATCAATCGGAAGTGAAACTTTACTTAAAGCTCATTGCTATTTTAAACATGGAATGGCGGGAGGTCATGTGCTGGCCACATCAGATTTTTTCAACTTACATTTCAGAGCTACTTACTTCTCATAACTCATATTTTGATATTTTTGCGTGGTGCTTCGGTAAAACTATTCATGTGAAATAAGGAAAATATGAAGATGCTACAATGACAATTTACGAAAAATAAAGTATAAAAGTTTTATTGGTCCTTTTTGGGGTTCTTTTTTTATACTGATTCATCCAATTTTTATTAATGAAGAAGTTCATGTTATATGGAATTAGAATAAGTGTAGAAATGAAGTATAATAAAAAATGTTTTGTTATACCCCGCAAGTTGCAGTCTGTTTGATTACAGTTCTCCATCTTCTTCTGGTATTCAAGTGTTTTCTGCAATTTTAAACTATTCAATTAATATTGAATTGATATTTTTCAAATTTAAAAATTGTACTACTTTTTTCTAATGCATATATTCTCCACTAAGTTCATACATAGATGTATGTCTTTCTTCCTTTTATAATTTGACGAGGGCTAATGACGGACATTATTTTGAAACAGGTTCGCAATTACTAAATAAATAATTTTTTATTGTACTTCATTTCTACACTTATTCATCAAATTTTGACATTTTACTGTCATCTTGACAAAAAACAGGTATTCCTCATAGAATAAAATAAATAAATATATCATCACAGCATATTACCAATTTCTGAGTGTGCCACAATCTGCTTTATCGCAGATATCGGTAATGATGATGACATATTTGTACCGTGCGGGCGTTTATCAGGCGTCACCTCACGGGCTCTCATTGCTGGCGTGGAGAGTGCACCACAGGGGTCACTTTGAGTCATTTAAAATTCGAAATATTTGGCGTCGGCCGGGATCCTCATAGGATTTGACGAATTCGCCTGCGGCTCGTTCGGTCGAACTTTCCTATTCGTGAAATAGGACTATACTTTTTACACTTGTTGCATAAATAACTAATACACCACGGTTATGAAAAGCATTATTTTGCCTCGCGAATTATAATCTTTCACTCGATCAATAATGATACTCTTCACAAGTTTAATATTTAATTGTGATATATACTTTTGGCTTTGAACTTCAAATCTTTTTAAATTCTATAGAGATCATTAACTGGTTTTTAATTTTAATTATTTTAATCTATAGTGAATTACACATCAATGCAAAACATGTAGTAAGATGGAACATCGAATCCGTTTTTGGCTTGCTCTGTACAACGGAAACACACAATGTCACAATGTGTGACTATACAGCGGCATGTTTGCTTGTGTGCGGAACAATGAGGGCTCTAATGATAATTGTCGTTTACACATTTGCACCACGTATGCGCTCTACATGCGAATGTTCGCCTCTGAGTAATTGACGTTTTTCTCCACACTCGGACATTGTTCTGTAATTAGTAATTGTATTGTTCGCGAAAGTGAAGGAAAATGGTTTGTGTTTTGCTTTATTTGTGTTTGGAACTGGAAAATTTACGGCATATGCTACCCTGTAGTTAGACAGCTCGACAAGTAGAGAGATTTTTCGGTTTTTACTGTAACTGATACAAATATTGCTGGGAAAATAAAAGTTGATTATACTTTTTTTTAGGTATTTTGTACGACAAAAACTTATATGCCAGCAGTTCTGCGGTAAAACATTTGTACGAGAGTAATTTTATAGATCAAAAATTGTATATGTTAAGTATTTGCAGGATTTGTACAATATACGACAGCACATTATGTTGCATTACAGTGAATAACCTAGAATAAAACAAAAAAATTAGATGTTCAAAGGGTTTTTGTTTAAAATTCATGGAAAATAATATATTCATAGTCACATCCAATCAACATGAACAATATCAATTAAAATGGCACTGTGATTTTTTCTAAATACACCTGATGCAACCAATAATATTCCCGCAAAATTCGTAACTGATAAATGGAATATTTACGTAGAGTGGCACACAATATTAAATTCTAGTCAGTAGATTATATCTTTATTAGTTTTTTGAAATAAAAACTTTTTTAGGCGCATCTTACACTTTCAAATTTTAATTTCAAACCTGTCACCATGTGGTCGAGGTAACAAAAGTGTCGGTCACTTTCAATTTTTTTTTAAAAAAAAAAAACTTTCAAGCCTTAATCTCTCACAAAACCAGGATGGAGGTGAAGAACCACCCTCTTATCATATATATGGGGTTTTGTAAGAGAACACATCTTACCACACAACATTAAATGTAAAACTTAGAAACAATAATGTATAATGCTGAAGATGGAGGTCTTTGGAGTAGGCGAATTAAGTTCAACATTTAAAATCTTCAAACAAGGTATCAGAAATTAGAATAAATAATATATTACTTACATTTGCTTGTAGATTTTATTTGTTTATAATTTTGAAAATATCATATTTTTTGAAAGTCTAAAAATGATAAATGACAACAAATAAATCGCGCACACCGGTTTCAAAATTAGAGTTTTTGGGGTTTTTGGCCAGATATTAAAATAAAATTTGAGTTGTTTCCAAGCTCTCTCCCACGAAAATTAAAATTCTTTCTTGAAAACTTTGTTTGAATTTGGTTAGAATGCTCACCGGATTTTGACATTTTATAAAAAATATGAATGTAAGCCCAGAACACTTAAACATTTAAGTTTATAAAGCTCCCGGGAGCAGTCAAGAGATGCCATTGCTGTACGATCCAAATGTCAACCATCTAAATTTTGACTTCGTACGTGCGGTCTTAAGTACACACATTTTTTTCTTTTTTTGTTAATATTCATTTGTATTTAAATATGTATATTTCCATGAATTATAAATAAAAACCCATTTAAGAAAATCTTCAATTTTTATTATATTATAGTTCACCTATCTTTGCGATATATAAAATTTATGTATAAACCATACCTAGTTATATAAGTGCTTGGAGTATAATTTTACATTCATATAAATATTTTGTATAAATGCTGGCGTATAATTTTTTGTTGATGCACAAAATTCCGTATACAGATTATATTTTATATAAAAATCAGATGTGGTCATGACAGAAGCTTTTCAATTTTTGTTTTATTTAACTTATATTTAATAATATTGGCAAAAATATTGTTTATTTTCACATACCACTGATCTCTATACATATCTGGATAGCGTGCCCAATGTTAAGCTTTTGTGACTAATTGAACACCGTATGTTGGAGGATTTTGGCGCATCAGCGCCAATCAGCGCTCGCATCAGTGCATAGGGAAACATAAGAACACAATTCACACAAACGTCAAACTAACACTGATGCACTGATGCGAGCGCTGATTGGCGCTGATGCGCCAAGATCCTCCAGCATGGCGGCGTTCAATGGGTCACAAAACGCTGTATCTAACTTGGCCCCTGTAAGCTATCCAGATATGTATAGAGATCAGTGTCACATACCTACTTCTATTTTATTTTAACGAAATACGTTTTTCTCATTACTATTTAGATTAATTTATTATTGGCAATGACGTGTATTTGTCAATAATTTCATATGGAAGAATAATGTCAAATGTGTAACTAAGCAGTTGTGTTTATCTTAAAAGCATAAATTTAGGACAATGGGGTCCTATACCATTTTTCTTTTATTTTTTTTCCTGTAAGAACAGGATAAAATAAGAACTTCAGTGCAAACGCGACTTAAAAATTTTACGTAATAAGCGAGATATGAATTTTTAAAGTTTAAGAATTTGTGCGTGACGTAGCGGGTACTAACCAGTGATCGACAAACAATGGGACAAACTGTTAGTTATACTGGAAACAATTTTTTTCATGTTTGCATAGCTGAAATGTTTTTATATAAAAACTTATATGTTATATTCACGAAGAAATTATTATTAAGTATAAATAACATAAATAATAAGCATTTAACAAGGGTTTCTTCCTAATAAATTACAGAACATTGAAACAGTTTGACAATATTATTACACAAAGTATGACGACGGATGGCGCTAATGTTTGCCTGTTTTGCAGTTTCAATATTAATTTAATTAATATTATTATTAATTTAATTCATATTACAAATTGATTTAATTATAAATACATGATTATTGTTAATATTACTAGATGTTATAATTAAACAAATGCATCAAACACAAACTTGTTAAATGTTTTGTTAGGTTATGGAACACCATGACATTTCATATTCTTTCAAAGGTGACCGCTACAGGCGCGCGATTCTCCTTTTTAAAATCAGGCGACCAATCAAATTCTTAGTACCTAACGCGTCATACCCAATTAGTAATCAACTTCAGTCGCTTGTAGTTTCTGACCTAGTTAATATTTAAAGAAAATTTTTTCACTAATACTCATTAATTTATGTATATTTTCGTCTTCTTATTTAAGATAGTTAAAATATGACTATGGTATAGGACCCTATTGTCAATACAAATTTGTAGAACATTTAATACCCTTTAATATTTTAGCCTGTTACCAGTTTTATACTGAATAAAAAGACGTACACATACACCCTCAGATATAAATGTGGAAATGTTATAATCAAAATGGAGGGATCTTTAAATGTACTCATTTATCAAAATCTTGAAATGCGACCCCTATATTTCCCCGGGGTAACGGTAAAAAATGTAAGTTATGCAAATTCTAGAAGAAGAAATCACGGGAAACAATTACTAATTTTACGAGAAATTCTCCTCGTTTCTTGATTTTTAAATAGAGATCGTAAATATGTAATTACTCCTGCAATCCGGAGTTGTAACACTAGAAAGAAATTGCTCGTAAGCCCTAAAATTGCATATTTCGTTATTTTTCTACTGCGCTCTACTATTATATTTCACGAGTAAATTTAATGGCATATTTAAAGTTAGTTTATGTAACGAGGTACGGAAACAAAGTAAAGATACGAATGGAAGGTACTTTACTGTAATAAGAATCCTGTTTACATTCTTAGAAATAATGCATAATATTCATACACTGTTCTTCAATTTTATACGACCTAAAATTTGTCTTAACAAGGGAAATAATAAAATCTTTACTACATCTCTACAACTGCAAATTGCAACAGGGCTTCTGTTAGAAAAAATATTTGTAATTAAACGTATTTATAAAACTGATTTACGTATTTTCTAAGAAATTGGAAAAACAAAGTTAAACAGAATTTATCTGGAAAGATGTAGAATTTTAGGAATGTTTCCATTTTTTCCATTCATAGCACTCTTATTATAGCCATATTTTAATCAAGGATAAAATTTTATATACATTTTTCTCAAAAAAAATCGTTATGTAAGGGTATAAAAGTATTGTATCATTGAATTCAGAATGAAATTCTCTAACGAATGAGGAAATATATCTTCTCATTTAAAATAAAAAAGTTGAGTCCTATATTTTAAAACCACACGTTGAAAAAAATTATTTTTCTTTTCTTTAAATTTGTTTTGTGAAATAGAAATTATTTGCCCATTTAACTGTCTTTGTAGCCCTATAGCAATGGTGTCCCATTTAAAATGAACATCCTGTAGGTATATATTCCAGCCTAATGAGCAATGCCAAATAAATATACCAAGTAGGTAGACTGCTATGTTTAATTTCGTTTTAAAAATTGTTTTAAAAGGGCAACAATTTTCATAAAAATAAATTAATGACTCGTATATGAGTAGCTAGTTTATAATTATGAAAGACAAACAACATTCATTCAAGCAACACGAATTCATAGAGTTTAATATTATCTAAAATAAAGCTCCTTGTTTAGTGCAAATTCTATTCCAGGTGCCGAAATTTATGCACCATTATTACCACAACAACAATAATAGGAATAGTAAAGCTTGTTGGCAACACCCTCTATATAAACATAAACTGAAACTGATAGTATGCAAAATGCAGGCGTCGTGGGCTGTGCGTTGACCGCAGTTCTAACTTTCCGCAGGGAAAGTGCGTACGTGTGGTGAACTGGGAGTCGATTTCGAATTGCAAATGATTGAAGTTATTGCGGCTTGAGAATGCTCAACTTGGTAATGCTAGCCCATTTCGGTTTATATTAATTATTATTAATTTCAATATTGGTGTAAACTTCGTGTTTGACTGACGCTAGATTACTTACGATTGCAGTTTGTGTGCGAAATCAATTTTGATACATGCTTACTACTTGACAGTAGTGATTAAATTTGAATTATGGGATTTCAAGAGGTCATATTATAGAGTAAATTCAATTATATACCCAGAAAAATATATTTTGTTCATACAGGATATATTTTCCATAAAGGATTTTATACGATGTTCGTTGACATTTAAAAGTTATAACAATTATGTACGAATATGTTACAGAAGATTGTAAACTGTTCAAGTAAAATAACTTACGTCCTTCATATTACTTCCGCTTCCACAAATGCTCCTAATAAGATTGGTAAAGGTTCTACAGATTATAAACAGATGTTATTAGCTTCACAATATATACGTACATACATAGAAGAATTTAACTTTGCCCATAAACAACTTAAAATTGAGAATGGAATTTTAAAATAAAGGAAATTTTCAGAAAAAATCTGTGTTTGCTATAATTATAGCTTGTAAGTGTTGAAACATGGTCACTACCTGCTCTTCGCATTGCATTTTGAAAAAGTTCCATATTTCAATAATTTTCTATTAAATTCTTTCAAGTGCAGAATAGGATTTTTAAGATCCTGTCGATATTTTAAGAGATAATTATATGAATGGAAGATATAAAGTAATAAATGATTTTGCAATTAATTGTAACTTTACTGAAAATATTTATTTATTGCAATGTATATGTATACAGACAGTAAGTTTTTACGAATTGGATTTTTATAAATAAAAATAAATAAATATATCATCATGGCATATTACCCATTTCTGGGTGTGCCAGTATCTACAACACATGCGTTAAGATTTTATTGTTAATTAAATTTAACAGAAAATAATATAGGAGTAGTATTTTCATAGTTCTTACAAAAAATAGCAATACTTTGGTAAAATGAAAATTAATGAAGATTGCTTAAATAATAATGGTACGTTTATGAAATGAAATTTTACAGGCGAGATGGCCAAAAAGAATTTTCAACTGGCAACCACCAGGAACGAACCAGATAGGACTACCTAGGAGAGCATGGAACTAAGGAATTCGAAGAGCCATGAGAGATCGAGATTTAGAAGATGGTATACGACAGAGAAACTTGGATAATAAGAGTGGGAAAACAACATTTAGTTGTATAATTATGTCACTGTATTTATAATTTATAAATGCTGCATGTTTTAGGTTTCTGGAGCTCTTTATTGATATACACCTCTTTACACTACATTGTTCCAAATGCGTCTCATTAAGCGTTTTGTTTGTTTGTTAGAATAACCCCAAACCGTATTTGTCTTGTTCTACATATTAATATAAATGAGTAATATTTCGTTATAATAAAGATTTTTCTATAGAAATGATATTAATTGGAAAAAGAAACACGAAGAATTTATTCTTAAAAAGTTAATTTAAAAATGATGAAGTTAAGCTAGAGTTAAAATAATACCTTTATGTATTTGAAGATATGTTTGAGATATTGGACGAAATTTTTCCTTATGTCTTTTCAATAAACGCTGTAAGTTCTGTATTGTTCTACAATTATTAAATATGTATTTCAGTAAAGTTAAAATTGTTGACATTTGGAAATCTGAAAATATCTAATTATACGGTTCTTTCCTTAGCTCTGATAATATACTGTAATAATGTAACAATAAAAGGAAAAACCTGTTAAATGGATAATGACATGAATATTTTTGTGCGTAATTAGGAGTTGTTAAAGTTTTATTCGTCTAGGATTTATAAATAAAGTAACTACGAGTATTTCTTGGTAAACCATTTCACCAAACCGTTCATTAAATCCCACAATATAATTTATTCCACACTTTACTTTTTATTCGATAATTACATGTTTACTCTTAGAAAAGCAAACATAGTTTTTTATCCCATTTGTCACGAAATAATTTTATGAATCATATTTCCACAAGCTTGCTTTTTATAACGTTTAAAGCATCTTATCAGTGATCAGTTTGCTAGAATTATAAACTAATATGTTGATAACGCATTTAACATGAAAGAGTTGTCGCCCAGTGGCTCGCTATACACTTAATTAAATACATTTATTATTTTTCAGTAGCACAATGCACGGTACACGATACACTACGTTTGGCAGATCGAGAACATGATGTCTTTTGAGTCTGTAAATAGTTTCGCTGTTATCGAGAAGATTCACAGCAAGGGAGTTGGGATGGTGTTCCAATCTTTGCTGGTATTTGGCGCTGCATCGCCTGATTTCTTCTTTTACTGTTAGCATCTTCAAATCATGGTGTAGTGTGCCGTTGGTAACAAACCATGAAGCATTTGCAATTATACGCAGTGTTGTTCACTGAAACCGATTAGCTTGTATAGTTCATGAAAACCACAGATCACAGACACTATTATAGATAGGAAACTGTATTGCTGCAAACCGGTACTATAAGTACAGCGCCCCCTGGTCGTGGGAAGAAGAAGTTTGATGTATAGGAGGCGGGAATTTTGAATTGATTCGACTTCAACAATTAACACTTGGTAATAAATTTGAAGATCTCACAATGAGCGTAAGTTGAAATTTATTTATATCAAATATGAAACTATTAAATTATATGCGTTATATTATATATTTATAATAAAATGAGCGAAATAGTAAATTAATACAAACTGTTTTACTTGTTAAAGTTTTTATTTTTTAAACATTTTTCGTATTTCTTCTGTGCTATTTTTTTTATTATCGCTAATTACACAATTTTACAAAAATTTCTTCTCATTTAATATTCGGTGTTGAACATTTGTATATAATTTTTGAGATTTTAAAATCGATGTAAAGTAACATCTGAAAAATATATCAACAATTAATACCGAGCTTACAAAATACTAATTATTAATTATGCATCTAAGAACTAATAAAGTACACAAATAATACACACCTGTCGCAATGCAATCTGGAATACAGTAATTGATGTACGGCATCATGTCTTTTTCACAAAAGTTTTTCACACAAATCAAATATCTGGTGATAAATTGTTTACTGTTTATATAATAAGTAATCACAAACATCCACAAACAAATGTGTATATATCATAAATAAACAAAATCACAACTGAATTAAAAAATATATCAACCAATTCAATAACAATCGAGCTGTCAGTAAGCTGTCATTTTCAAATTTGAAATAAAATTTTATATACATACTAGCGCCATCTAAACGGGGGAAGAAAAGTTATAATGTTGGCCCGCTCTGTCTAATAAAAGATTCCACCGCATGATGAAAACTAAAATTATGCTAATTACAAAAATAATGTGATTTTTTATATTTATATTTTCTAAAATGTAGTTCTTTAGTGTGCTGAAATGTTTATGAATATACTTAATTTTTTTTTTCAAAGTGGTGCGCGAACTTAATTATGCCAATTAACAGATATTTTGAAAGAAAAAAAAATTGTAAAGAAACTAGAAACATAATACAATATCCAGGAACAGTTTATACAGCATTGCCAATCTTTCTTTTTAATCAATGCTACAACAACTAAAGCGAAATTCACAGACGCTCAAAATACTGCGTCATTTAAGTCGTATAGTTGTATAATGCCCAACCTGTGCTTATTTCTCCCATTCAGAAAAGCTAAATATAGAAGGGAGTAAGTAAAAAACATTAACATAAAAAGTAGGTGACATAAATAACTTCCGTAGGTAGAGTATGAATAATCCGTTAATATAGTTCTCACTTCATATTCATTTTAAAAGCAAAATAAATAGAAAGCCATGCATTCCGCATTCTCGGCGCATCTCGTTCGCCCAGCCCCACATGTGCGAGATACAAACACTTCCGTCCTTTGAATTTCAAAAGAGGATGTGACGCATAATCCTAATATGAGCCGGAGACAGCCGGCATTTTTAATAGAAACTTAGGGGGCGAATCGAAAAACGCTTTCAGCAGGTTGCGTGGGCTCGTAACGGGTTCCTTTCAGCCAGCAAGTGACGCCTGGAACCGCGCATTGCACAACCTACTCCGATGTTTGTGTTCGTAGCCAAGGAGTTTCACACTTTTAGGGGGAAGTGATGGATACTTGCATTATATATATAAATTTATTCTGATAATGTACCGTTAATGATTATTATCGTTTTATGGATAAGAAATTTGGGTAAGTACGATGAATTTTGATATGAATGAGAGATCCAATGCTCTCAAAACGTTTAAATGTAAAATAAAAGAATTTTAAAAAACTTTTAAACACACCTTGAGAAGGCGACATAAACTTACCTACCAAATAATATTAACAGCTAAGGTACAACAAAAAAAAAAGAAAAATACAATAAAATTCCGTAAAAGTTTATTGAAAATATCAAAGATAACAGTTGAAGGATACTGAAAATTATTTTTTTAAAATTATAAATTACGATACAAATTCGGGGTTTTTTCTTTCGATGAGTATGAACTCCTACTCTTCCTCAACTAAGAATATTCTTATTCGGGTGAGTTGGATCAGTTCGGATGCTGTTCGGGAGAGAAAGGGAAAAAGTGAAATAAATTATATTAAGCGTAATAATTAATTTTATTTCTCTAATAATGAAATATGAGGTGTGAGGTGTGGCAATTAAATAACGAGATTTATTTTTTTCCGGCTTTCCTGTAAATTTGGCAACATTGCAGGCTATGTCATATTAATTTGTCATCTTCCCTCCAACCACTGTTAAAATTTTAAGATAATTAGGAAAACCGTTCGGCAGTAGCCTTTGTATGAAATTAACTACTTTCTCGTACTCCGCCGGAATTTTTAGTGCCAATATGAACTTCTGTGCGAAACTTAAAAAATCCGCTACAGAAATGTACGAATTGTTGAAGAATGTTTATGGTGATGAGGGTCTATCTAGTACTCAAGTTTTCGAGCAGTTTAGACGATTTATTTATTTATTTATTTATACCAATACACTGTCCTAACAGGCGAACCCAAATTTGGACAGGCACAAATTAAGATTACAAAGTCTGAACAATGAGAACAGTAAGTGCTATATAAGTAAATTACAATAAGCTAATATTACATAATTACAATGTTAACTAATATGACGACGTAATGAAGTGAGTGAGTTATAAAATATATCTGCATTAGACTCAATTTCATGATGTAAATTGTACATTTGATGTAACGGCGAATGTAACATAATATTTGTACGTGAAAAAGAAGGAAGAAATGTTTGGTTGTTTCTGGAATTAAAGGAAGGTACACATATATCAATGAGGCTTAAGGGTTAATGGATCATCAATCAAATTATTTATAATTTTGTATAAATGGAGAAGTTGAGTATTATTACGTCTTTTAGATAATGCAGTGAAATTGAAATAATTTAATAAATAGTCATATGACACAGAAAAGTCTGGGTATACATTTGTTTTTTTAAAATATAAATACCTTAAAAAAATTTTCTGAATGGATTCTAATGACAAAATATCTGAATTGTAAGAGGGATTCCAAACAGCTGAGCAATAATCAAGTTTGCTACGTATAAATGAATAATAAAGCGAAATTATAGGTTCTATGGATGAAAAATTTCGTGAATTGCGTATTATAAACCCAATCATCTTATTTGCGGATGTAACTAAATTAGAAAAATGACATTTAAACGTTAGGTTTGGTTCAAATGAGATACCTAGATCTTTAGTTTGTGTGCAATGAATTACTGGTTTATTAAGCAATGTATAAGGATAGATAATTGTACTTGCTTTACGTGAAAATGACATAATTTTACACTTATCTAAATTTAAGTCAAGCTTGTTGTTATTGCACCAATCTGTTAATTTAGTAAGATCTCCTTGCAATGAAACACAGTCGTTAACATTTGTGACACACCGAAATAATTTCAGGTCATCTGCAAAAAGTAATTTAAAGTTAGTGATCACGTTAGGTAAATCATTTATGAAAATCAGAAATAAAAGAGGCCCTAGATTTGATCCTTGAGGGACGCCTGAGGGTGCAAAGAACATAGGGGAATTGGAACCTAGATAATTTACAAATAACATGCGCTTGTGCAAGTAAGAAGTCATAAGTTGTATCAGCGCTGGAGATAAACCAAAGTGTTTTAATTTCTCTAAAATGATATTATGATCTATGCGATCAAAAGCTTTCGTGAAATCCGTAAACACGACATCAACTTGTTTATTCATATCAAGAGAAGCAGAAATAAATTGTGTGAAATAGAGTAAATTAGTACAAGTTGATCTACGTTCAACAAAACCATGTTGAGAAAATGAAATTAAATTATGTACTTGATTGTAAATAGTTTTGTATAGAATATTTTCATATATTTTACTAAAATTACTTAAAATTGCAATAGGACGATAATTAGTTATTTGCGATACATTGCCTGATTTGTGGATAGGTACAATTCTAGCTAATTTCCATAAGTCCGGGAAAGTATTAGTTCTCAGAGAAAGATTAATAATATGGTACAAAGCTGTAGTAAACGATGAAGAGCAATCTTTGATAAGTAAAGAAGGAACTAGATCAGGACCGGAAGTGAATGAAGGTTTCAATTTTTTAATAGAGGTTGCAATTTGATTTGAGTTGACACTTGTGAGTGATATAATATTGTTATGGTCGATTTCCGAAATCTTAAAGTTTGTATTTGATGATGAGTATACACTACTAAAATAAGTTGCAAAATTTGCAACAATTTCATCTGGTGTATTAAATTCATTATCTTGATATTTCATATTTGTTGGATTGAGTGGTGTATTTTTCTTTAATTTAATAAAGTCCCAGAATGCTTTTGGATCGTGCTTGATTTTTTGCTTCAGTTGATTGAATATAGTTTTTGTAAGCTACTTGTATATCATTTTTTATTTTAGTCCTAAAAAATTTGAATTTGTTATAGTAGGAAGGGTCTTTATATTTCTTATAAATTTGTGAAAATGTAATTTCTTTTTAATATCAGTTTTAATTGAGGAGGTGTACCATACAGGATAAGAGGATGTACGAGAGGGACGGGAAGGGACACATACATTAAAAAAGCTATATAGAATAGTATACAAAAAATTACAAGCTAAGTTAACATCGGTGAATATTTCAAGTTGATTCCAATCGAAATCGCTGATTAGAGAGTACAGTTTACAAAAATCTGCTTTTTTAAAATCGTAACTTACAGATGCAATATTACGTTTAATGTTATTAGTTTTAAAATTGAATTCAACACTTATAGTAATAGCGGGATGATGATTATACTCTACATTGAATAACATATCATCAGCACGATTAACAATACAATTACAATTTGATATCACCACATCAAGAATTCTATCATTATTATTCTTAACATTATTGTATTGTACAAACCCAAAGAAATTAAGAAAATTATTAAATAAATGATTCATATTAGTATCAACAGCTAAACAAAGTTGGGGAATATTGAAATCTCCCAAAATGATGCATTTTGCGTTCTGAAGAAATGGTAGCGACTGAAAGAACTCATATAGTGTTATATAAATCTGAGTATTATTACCTGGAGGTATATAAATATTAAAAACATATAATGAAAAATATTGGGAATTTATTTTCACGCATAATATATCCACACAAGAGGGAAGTGATAAACCAAATTCATTTAAGTCTATTTTCAAAGAAAGATAAAAAGAGATCAGAGACGATTAGCGCCTCGACCGTGCACTGTCATTGTTTTCTTCGAAATGCGAGTGATTGTTCACATGGATTGGGTGCCTGAGGGGCATTTCGTTAACCAAGCATATTACAAAAAGGTTTTAATAACCCTTCATGCAGGGATGAGAAGAAAAAGGGTTGAAATGTGATGGATTCTTCATGAAGACAACGCGCCGGAATAAAACGCCGTGTCCGACAAGACATTTTTGACGAAATACAAAATCACCGTGTTGGTACATCAACCGTACTCACTTGACCTAGTGCCATGTGCCTTGCTTTCATTCCCAAATTGTATTCTGCGTTAAAAGGCACCAAATTCGGGGCCGAGATATTGTTATAGAAAAGCGGCAAGCTTTTGAACAACCTAACGAAAACGGCCTGCAGGCCTTGCTTCCAACAATGGAATATTCGCATCGGACGGTGTAGGGTTCAGGGAGGAGAGTACATTGAAGGTGACAATATTTGTTTTGTGTAATTTTATACATTATAAATGTTCTAAGATTAATCTTGTTATTTAATTGCCACACCTCGTATAACATAATAATTTAAATATACGTTATTTTGTAATTTAACAACATTTTTTTCGTAAGCCTGTGAACTACTGTTTGTTTATATCTGGTATATCCACAGTACCTACGTCATAAAGCAAATTTAAAATTCGGACATCAATATCTCGCTTTATTGCGGGAACTTTTAACTTGGATTTTCATATGTGTTTTTATATTTTTATGTAGGTACTTCAATGAAAAAAATTTGAAAATATCGTAAAGTAGCCTATTAAACGTTTTTAACATTTGTAAATAATAAATATCCTCACTCATTTATTTAAATTAGTAGTGCTAGTTGATAGCGTACATCCCTCGCAAGAGACTTAAAGACTTTAGACAACATATGATTTAAAATAAAATATAATTATTTAAACACAGGAATAAAAGGATGTATCGTAGAAATAATTACTACCTTTGTAAAGAACTTGGGATGACACTACTTTGTATTTAACATTTAATACATTTAATCTTAAAATACAATGTAGAGTACTTTATAATTTTTCTCTTAAACTGTACATTTTCTAGAGCATTATTTACTGTTAAATCTGTCCAAGTGTACATCAAAGAGAATTTTTAAATTACATTATAAATTTTTCATGTAGTAAATAGTAAATAATTTTATACAACAAATACGTAGGATGTTAATATTTTATATAAGTATAAAACTTTTAATTATTTATTGGTCATATATTTATATACACAAATTTAATAATAAATCTACGATCATGATACGAGAACGATACGATGACGAAACAATGATGCCCACTGATTTACATTAGCAAAACGATCATGTTACAGTGTCGTTTCGTTCCTATTAAAAATATTTTGTAATATAGTGACAGAGTAATATTTACTATATTCAAGGATGAGTGGAAGATTGCGTTTGGTACATGTGTATTTTGTTGGGCCAAAATGTCAGTTTTCTTAGTCAAAATAAGCTAGGAATGAGAAATAATTGAATATTATTGAATGATAGTTATGTTTTTTGTGGCCAGCACAAGACCTCTCGTCATTTCCATATTAGCCTATATAAGTATATTGTACATATTTGACATTTCTGATATACACAAAAACACATATCTTCTTTATATATTTTTATATTTTTTAATTCATTCTATTCACTCTTATTCTTCTAATGTTCGAGATTCTTCCAATTCATTGATGAGATTGGTGGTATTTCTGAAGAGTTTGTGTAATATATGTATCTATAATTATAAATATTTAATTAATAATAAAATAAGAAATATTGAATGTACTGCCCAGAAAAAGTCTTCAGTAATGTCTCTGGCTTTTTGACACATTTATCTGTCAATTACAAACATTTTAATTTTTCCACTTGTTTTCCATGGGCTGCGAGATCATTTACAACTTATTATTTTATATACTTACTAGCTGCCCCCCCCCCCCCGGGGCTTCGCACGGGTAAAGCTAGAATAACGATTAGCTACACGTGTACCAGTAATTTTTCACATTTACTTCGGAGACATGCGCTGCTTAGAAAGCCAGCAACCTGCCTCGCATCGTGCATCCACTTGAGGTATGATTTTTCAAAAACACTAAACACTTTTTATTTCTTACTAAAAGCATAAAGAAGAATTTTTATATCCCTAACTTGAGAAATGATGGGTTCTCCATACAAACTTTCATCCCCTATTTCACCCCTTCAAGTGTTATTTTCACAACAAAAGGTAGCCTATGTCCTTGTCCAAGGTTCACTCTGTCTCTACACCAAAATTCATCAAAATTGGTTCAGCGGAAGAAATGATGGGTTCTCCATACAAACTTTCATCCCCTATTTCACCCCTTCAAGTTTTATTTTCGCGACAAAGGGTAGCTTATGTCCATCTCCAAGGTCCAGTCTATCTCTATACCAAAATTCATCAAAATTGGTTCAGCGGTTTAGGCGTGAAAACGTAACAGACAGACAGACAGACAGAGTTACTTTCGCATTTATTATATTAGTATGGATATGTCTCTATCTTTAGAAGATAATAATACAAAAATTTTAAATGTATCGGATAGATTTCTATATTCTTTAATATTAGTAATGAGAGAAATTTTCAAAAAATAATATTTAGAAGATTTTTTTAAAGAAACTATTACTTCCGGTTGTCCAATTGTTACCAAAATCTAATCAGCTCTTTCCAGGAATGTCAGATTGAGAAAGCTGCAGTCAAATATTTTTTAAATCTGATAATATTTGAGAAACCGTGGTTCCAACATACACAAATCCACACACACACACACACACACACACACACACACACACACACACACACACATACAAACACACACACACACACACACACACAGAGAGAGAGAGAAAAAGAGAGAGAGAGAGAGACTCGCATACACGGACATCATCGTAAAAATGTTATAATCGCATTATAGGGACCTTAAAACGTGCTTATCTACTAAAATCTGGACATGTGATTTTTAGCATGACTCCAATACCTCTCTTAGCGAGAGGTAAAAATGGTATCGTATCGGGAACGTAACATCTAATGTAAATGCCTCATGTCTCATATCGTTATCGTATCATCATATTTTTACTGTATCGTAATTGTATCACTACCGTAAATCAAGCTTTAGGATTCTGACAGCTGTATGAACATCCACACCTACGTGACGTTCATATGAGACATCACTATTACATATATTCCGCACATTATTTAATTAAGACATTTTGCATTTGAACAGCGCTGCAAAATAAAACTAGAAACATACCGCCACGTCTAACTGAAACCTCAAATTAATTTCATTCGAGTTGATGAACTCGGGCAACAGTAAATTTAATTTGTTTTGTTTGCCTGCCAACCGCCACACTAATTACATATAATGTAAACGCAAGAAATGTGGCTCGAACAGCGATGCTAGCGCCTCGGCGGTGGTGGGAACTAAGTCAGAACGCACCGCCACGCACTAAGGCACTGTGTGACGAACGGACTTCAAGCTCAGGATCTGGATAGATTCGGATAATGAGATTACAGCGGGTAGTTCTACTAATTTCGGATGATACTAGTCAATCTACCCTGGTTTAGCTTGTTTCAAGTTTTTGTTTGGAATTTGACCATAGTTAATTATATTTGCACATACCTACAGGCCTACGGTACTAACCCACCTCAATACAAGGGAAGAATTCAATTTGTGTCTATAAATTTGATTAAAATTAACAAAACAATAGAAACTGCTCATGTAAGGTTAATTCTGAATAACCCATGATTCATACGTTTGTCTTGTCCGACCTAATTCCTTTCATGTAAGAAAATAACGCTAATTTAGGAAATAAATTCTGCACTCTGATTAGTCAAAATGCACAAATAAAAAGATAATTAACGATGTATTCGATTTCAACTTTATAATTTTTATAATCACGTATGATTCATTTTTACCTTCCGCTACCCTTGGTAAGATAGGTATAGGGATCGAAATAAAAATCTTATATCGAGATTTTAGTAAATGACCACGTTTGATGTCTGTATGTGTGTATGTGTATGGATTTTGTCTACGCTCTAACTCAAATACTATTCAGAAAAATCTGAAAACTTGTATTTCGACCCTATGAATAATATGACCTAATATGAAAAGAAACCATTACATTTTGGTGTAAATCGCATAACCGAAAATGGCACTTTACTTGAAGTTCATAATGGTTTTTCTTCAAAAAATACCTTTAAATATTTTTGCATTTAATGTCTTTATAAAAATTAAAGATTATTGAATTTTTTACAGGTATACATTAATACTTTTTACCTCTCGCTAAGAGAGGTAATGCAATCATGATAAAAATCACATATCCAGATTTTAATGAATAAGCACGTTTCAAGGTCACTACAATTCGATTTTAACATTTTTGCAATGATGTCTGTGTCTTGTGTGTGTGTGTGTGTGTGTGTGTGTGTGTGTGTGTGTGTGTGTGTGTGTGTGTGTGTATGGCTGGATGTAGGAGGGACGATTCCTCAGAAACTATAAGACATAAGACCTTATGAATTCCTCATTCTGACATTCCTGGGAAGAGCTGAAAAGGTTTTGGTAACAATTGAACAACCGGAAGTAGTAGTTTAGAAAAAATCTTCTAAATATTACTTTTTGAAAATTTTTGATATTACTAACTTTGAAGAACAGAATTCCACATTTGATACATTTAATTTTTTTATTATATCTTCTATAAATTTAGAGATAAAGACGATATAATATATAGAATATCGGGATATAATAAGTCGAGTAGGCGAAAATACACTAAGGAAACCAGTTGACAAATTCAAATGTTTATAACATAATATGTAACTGACAGACGTCAGTGTCAAAAATCAACAGTTTTATTGACATTCTGATAGCTTTTTCTGGGAAGTACATTTAATCTTTCTTATTGTTTTGTTAATTAAATATTTGAATTTATAGGTAAAATGCATATATCCATCAGAAATACCGCCAATCTGGTTAATGAATAGGAACATCCTCATACAATGAAAAATAGATATAATTAGAATTATATGTGTGCAGAAGACATGTTAAATACAATAAAAAACCATATTTGGGTAAAGTTCTGTAATATTTTGTTACAAAATGACGGTTCGATAGAAAAGTGCAATACAATACTTATATAGCCTAATATCGAAATGGCGAGAGGTCTTGTGCTGGCCACAACAAATTTTTCTATATCATTTAAAGATAAATTTAAAAAATAATCTATTTTATAAATCTCAGAGCCTATGATTTAAAGATTTCTTTGTTTCGCAGTTCATATTCAAATGTATGTAACTGACAGATAAATGTAGTGTCGAAAAACTAATCATTTGAAATTAATAATGGTGACATTTTAAAAAAGAAAATACTAGGTAAATAAAACAATAGTTATATGCAAAGGAACTTATTATAGTTTGCAGTATTACTAAATATAGTCGAGACACGAAAGATGAATAATTACGAAAATTTGTTATCACAAATCACTGTCTAATATATGCGCTCCGTTTAAATCCACACGAAATACAATTAATTTATTTTGCGCATACTTCATATAACATACAACAGTTGTCCAAATAAGTTTTAAAGCTACGCAGCCTTTCATATTGGGAGTTGATCTGTGCAATTGGTGTTCGAATCAGTTCCTGTCTTGTTTACACTCGGATCATAAGCGTACCCAAATAAGTTATAAGCAGAAAGTTACTGTAATAATTATTATTTGACGGCGTCTATGGCATATCTTCAAGATTAGTGTCCCGTACTATATGTTGGTATGTATTTAAATTAATAAAAATTAAATAGCGGGAGATATTGTGTTGGCCACATCAGATTTTTATAGATAAAAATGTTTAGTAAAGTTTTGAAGTCACAAATTTAAATTATTTATTTATTTAATACCTATAATACAGTAGCTCTACAACGCTATCTGCTATTTTCTTACGAGATACGAAGTACTTACATACATATGAACCAAACATTTTGTACAAGAACTTCATTGCATGAAGAAACAAAAGTCATCATATTCATTATTCATATTTCACACTTTAAAATAAACTTGTTTGTATTCATAAACAATTTGCAGCAAACAATGTTTTAAAATTTTAAAAAAATGTTTCCATAATAAATCTTGAAAGTTATGAGCGACTACAAGAATTTTGTGCCAAATGTTTCCTAGAAAGATAATAAAATATGGCATGCAACAAGTAATCCAGGACTAATATTATACTCTAAGCTTCCATCATATGAATAGTTTGTTATCCACTGTCTCACAACCCTGCTTTGTTTATGATGGCACAAGTGGCGTTCTCTAACACTGATGATAGTAATTCGTTGTTATGAGCGGATATAAATTAAGTTTAGCATCGCGACTAATTTTTGTACTGTAGTAAACAGGGTATCCTAATGACGGTACTAATGGCGTTAAAGAGGTCTTACGCGGTTTCGTTATCGCCTGCACGGTTCGCACAAGTCCGGGAAGAGAGAACTGGACGCTACGTCCAATGTGAGGACGAGAATGGAGGTAGCTTTAGGGTCAACACACGAAGATTCCCAAAATGTTAGCAATAACATTGCTGTACAAAGCTATACTAACAATAAAAAAGTTAATATATATTTTAATTATGTTTGCTGCCGTCACTTTTTATCGTATTACAGTCATAAGCCTATTATTTTATTGAATAAACTAATCAACACCGAAAGTAAATAAATAAGTTTCAAATTTATTCAATTAAATGAAAAATATCTTTGGTGATAATGCTAAAAGCGAGAAACCGTATTTAAGCTTGGCCGTACTAGCTTGTAAGCAAAAAGTGTAACGACAAAAGGAACCGTCAACAAAGTGCACGATATTGTTTTACAGGACCAGCGATTGAGGCTGACCGAAAATGGAGTGGACTGTTTAGACCTGAATTCATTATTTTACTTCAGAGTCGAAACAGCAATCCAAATAATGGAAACACAATGATTGTTGACAACCAAAAGTAAAATCAGTTTTATCTAATAGAGAAATTGTGACGTCAATTTTTGTTACGCTAAAGTAATATTGCTGCTTGACATTCTTTTAAATGGTTAAACAACTGAAATATATACTAACTGGAATGCGCGTACGAACCGTGACTGTGAAGCATATTGAAAGCCTGCTGCTGGAGTAGTCGGCAAATATCGAGACAGTTCGTGAGTAGACGGAAATTATTTCGTGTGGCGCATGTTTAAATAAATGAAGCATAATATGAAAACAAAGCGATCAGCTATGATACGAGTTATACGGTTAGGTTCGGTTCGGCACGAACTTGCGCGAACAGGACCAGCCATTATTGTTCAATGAGGCTTCAGTGCAGCGTACGCTGTTGGTAGAGTATGCGAGTTCCAGTTAGTATATATTTCAGTGGGTTAAACATTTACTGCGGAATATTATTTCAATTTTTTAACTCGATTAGAATTCGCAAAAAGACCAGGATTGTCAAAAAAGAAAATCGTTTTTCATCAAGATAACGCATACAAGTGCTGTATACTTGACAAAACTGGCTGATATGAAATACGAATTGTTTCTCATTTCGCTTAATCTCTCGATTTAGTTCCCTCGGATGTCCCTCTGTTTCCGAAATTATAGAAATTTCTTGGTGGTCGGCGATAACAAATTGACTCCTAACTACACTAGTATGCATTGATCACAGTATCTACGTCTGCATTATTTAGTTAATCTATAAATCATATCTATATCTGAGTTCAAAATACATATATGTTTATAATAATTATCTGAAGTATATAGTTGTAGTATTGTAGAAAATATGATAGAGTTAATTACAGAAAAGCATTAAAATTGTACAAAAAGTTGAAGCTACTAAATGTCATAGATAGTTGTTATGTCTATATTTACAAGTAAATTAGCCAATTTATCAGAATATATTGCAATTGTCGTTATTCTTTACCATAGTAATTAATAACAAGGAAATGTCTAGTAACTGATTTTAATTTGTCATATACAGGCTGGTGTAACAGAAATAAGTACATTAAATACAACCAGTTATAGAACTCATTGGGAGCAATTATATTTCTTAGTACCCTTTTTAGTAAACCTTCTAGATAATGTGTTGTTTTGTAAAAAAAATATTACCTGCAAAAAAATACTAAAAAAAATAAGAATTCAAAAATATTACTAAGAAATATTGTTGCTCTTGACGAGTTTTGTCAATGTCACTTTTTTCCTGTTTCACCACTATAAGCCACGAAATTGGAATTATCTTTTTCCAAAAAACAAATTGCGATTCGAAGTTAATAAAAAATATTGTTGCTCTTGCGGAGTTTTATCACTGGTTAAATATACTGTACTTATTTCCGTTACATCCTGTACAGGAAAATGCAGAATATATGTTGACTACGATATTAATTATGACTGTTTATAGAAAATAAATTAGCAATTTTAATTTGTGATTACAGCTGCATCGAATTTAAAATTATCATGCATATTACATACTAATCTTCGTTAATATATTGCAGGTTCATAATTATTTAGTTACAAATTGATAGTTGAAATAATTTCAATATGTGCAATTACTATAATTAAGTTAAAAACGCTAGTTAAACAAGTGCGTACTCAGAATTAGAAATGAGTGTAAATCCAATTTAAATTATTTATTTATGATAATATTGTATTGTTTTTAAACCAGAAAAACTTTCAAAATAATAAAACATACATAATGAGGTATAATAAAAATAATTGCAATAAAAATTATTACCCTTCATAAAAATTACACACATTTGCTGGTACCCACATATGAACAAGAATTCAACTAATAGGAAGAAAAATAAATTGTTTCATCTGTTATACTTATTTCTCCATTAGAAAATATAAACTTTTGATGTTCTCTAATAAATTTAGTAATATGCCATAAACATGACAAACAATCGTAAAAGTTTATATGTAGTTTCTATTTTCAGATGGATATAACATTATGTGTTGCAAGTTGCACAAAACATAGATAGCTGACAACATAATATGTTACATGTGACTATAGAATCGTAATTATACCTCAAAAATCTATGTACCTACTGGTACATCGCGATTGATTTTGAATTTGGTTGCAATATATGGGAAGCAATCTGACAGAAATTTAAACTCTTCATGTTTTCTTCTTTTTCTTATAAAATGTGCAAATATAATTTTTATAATATAGTTTGGCCAAAATGTTACTGGCCCGTAGCACACTTTTATAATAAGAGTGCTTTTATGGAGCACACTCATAAGTTAATGTAAAAGCACGCTTCGTAAAAGCGCTTTTATATAAAGGTACGCTCGTAATAAGACCCAATATTTCTATTTTCAGTTTTAAGTAGGTACATTTAATTTTAAAAATACGTAATAAAGTTGTTGAGAAAAGTTGTTTATGATTTAAATTTCAGCTCCAATTAAAATTGTTTAGACTGGCAATTGTTCATTTTTGGTTAAATTTAACATATAGGTACATAGCCATAAAAATGTTGTAAAAATTAAAAAAAATATCTGATGTGGACACCACATGACTTCTTTGTATGCCTGTTATACTATACATATTTTGTTAATAATTAAAATATGAATTATAACAGACCCAATCATAAAATTGCACTTATTTGACATAATTTGACATTGACATTAAATTCTTTATTTTTTTCCTATTTTTTGTCCTAATTCATAGCAAACTTAATTGCAGAAACCAAAAAGTACATAATTTTTAAATTTATATATCTCGCTTATACAAAGAGCTAATTGAATCATACTTTATGTTTCATATGCAGAATTCAATTCTCTAAAACTTTTATTTGAAGAATTTATTTCTAAAATCAAAATAACAGCATTTTTTCAAGAAAAACTGATAACAACTTTAAGTATTACTTCCGGTTAGACTGTTTTAATCAAAATCTATTATGTTATTCCCGTTGATATAAAAGTATTATATACAAAATTTGAATAGTTTCGGACTATATCTTAATATAGGTTTTCATTAAAATCTATTATAGGCTTCAAGTAAAGTACCACTTCTGGGTAGACCATTTTAACTAAAATATATTATGTTATTTCCATTTATATAAAAGTATCATATACCAAATTTGAAAAGGTTTGGATTATATTTTAATATAGTTTTTCATTAAAATCTATTATAGGCTTCAAGTAAAGTACCACTTCTGGGTAGACCATTTTAACTAAAATCTACTATTTATTCCCATTAATATAAAAGTCTTATATACCAAATTTGAAAAGTTTGGGATTATATTTTAATACAGTTTTTCATTGAAATCTATTATAGGCTTCAAGTAAAGTATCACTTCCGAAAGTTATGTACTGACCAAAAAGGGAGGTGCACAACTAGATGTTATAGCAGTCCTAAATACAAAATTTTAACTTTCTACGGCTTCCCGTTTTTCAGTTATGCGAGATACGTACGTAAGTACATACATACGTACGTACGTACGTACGTACAGACGTCACGACGAAATTAGTCAAAATGGATTCAGGGATGGTCAAAATGGATATTTCCGTTGAAATCTGGAAACCGAAATTTTTCGCGATTACAATACTTCCTTTACTTCGTACAAGGAAGTAAAAAGATGTAAAAAATAGAATCTTAGTTTAAATTTAAAATTTTACAGTTTATACACGAAAAACTAAAAAAAAAAAAATAATCTTAATATATTTTTCATAACTGTACAAAGCAACATTTTTATCTATTCTAAATTTTTAAGTACGATTGTCGTATATAAACATACAAATTTAACCAAAAATGAAAAATTGAATGAATGACTTTTTGATTATTAAAAAAGTGGGGAGAGAATAATCATTTTTTTTGGTTTTTCAAAATATGCTCGTAAAAATACATTTTAAAAAAATATAATTTAGGCGGAAGATAGTGTACTGATCACCTTAAAATGATATATGCGCAGTTTACCAAAAGTAAATTGAATGCCTGAATTATTTAGTAACTATAACACTTCTAATAAAAAAGAAATAATAATTTTGTTACAAATTCTTTGAACACAGGATCCGTTTAGCTGATGTTTTGGCACCTGAGCTACAATGTCCCGTTGAAGTTAATAGTTTTTTCCACTTATCTCCTTGCCAGTCATAGGATGAGTACACTCCTCTAATCAGAGTATAATGAATATATACTGAAATTGTTCACGTCAACGTGGATATTACAAAAAAATATTAATATAACGCTTTTAGGTTAAATCTCATTTGGAGGTTAGAAAAAATCCCCTGAAACTGTGACCTACATCTTAGCCCTCTGACACATCCATTCAAATCATTCGAAAAGAGCATGAGAATGCAAGGGTCAAGTTTTCCGGGAATGTGACCGCCATCCTCCATCCACATCTAGCTATCCTATCAACATGATCCGGGGTCTGGGCTGCGAAGCCTAGATTCAGGATCCGAGCAGAGTGAAGTTAGCCAGGCATTCCTCACATGCCGCGTGTTATCTGCTGTGGCCGCCAACGCCGCCCTGATGGATTGCGGACGCTCCGCGAGCCGAATTTCAACTATAAATTATCTAAAATTGCTCAGCGCACGCGATTTGTATTAGTTACGAAGCGATAGCGGAGCAGGCTATGGAGAGGTATTCAGATCACTCATTTGTTACCCGCAAGAAAGATTTCCACAAGGAAAGTTTAGATATTTTTTACAAGGATGGTGTTACATACAAATAGAAGCCTGATATTTTTAAAAGTAGATTTTGTAAGGATAATTTCAACATTGTGCAAAATTTGATTCAGTTGTTATATATATTATTTTCCTAATACCTTTACTAGGAAAAAAGTAAGCTCAGGTGCACACACATTTTATAGGTCACTATAAAAAATGTTATACCTCAATTTTTATGTAAAATGTCACTTGCAAAGTGAATAACTTACAATAGCTATTTGTGTATTAAAAGCGCTAAGTGGGATATTGTCGATTGAGAGGTCATATGTCAGATTGACTTGTGGAGGTGGGAAATGTGTAACTAGAGCACCATTAGTTCCTAACTAAACGTCCCCATTAGGAATGTAGACAAGTGACATTTCTCAACATTTTATAGTTACAAATTCGGACATCGAGCGTTTTTTACCTCCCGCTACCCTTGGTAAGGGAGGTATAGGGATCGTGCTAAAAATCACATATTGAGATTTTAGTAAATGACCACGTTTTAAGGTCCCTAGAATCCAATTTTAACATTTTCACGAGGCTGCCTGAATGTGTGTGTATGTGTATGGATTTTGTCTACGCTCTAACTCAAATACTATTCAGAAAAATCTGAAACCTTGTATTTCGACCCTATGAATAATATGACCTAATATGAAAAGAAACCATTAGATTTTGGTGTAAATCGGATAACCGAAAATGGCACTTTACTTGAAGCTCATAAAGGGTTTTCTTCAAAAAAAAAACCTTTAAATGTCATTTTTTCGCATTTTTGTCACTATGAATATTAAAGATTATTGAATTTTCTACAGAAATACATTAAGCCCATATTCATAAACACTCGTAAACTTTCAAAACAGCTCGTTATAATTTTTGACAAATAGAAACAAACTTGACAAATTACATTTCGATTTTTCTGACAGAGTCGACTGTTTTTACTGGACAAAAATTATAACAAACCGTTTAAGGTTTTACGAGTGTTTATGAATATGGGCATAATATTTTTTTTTATATATTTTACAGATAAATTTAAAAATCAATTTTTTTATACATCCCGATGCCTGAGATAAACACAATTCCTTTGTTACACAGTTCATATTTCAAATAAATGTAACTGCAGGTGAATGTCACTGTCAAAAAACTAATCACTTCAAATTAATAATAGTGACATTTAAAAAAAAATAGTAAATTAAGCAATAGTTACATGCAATGGAACAGTTGCAGCATTAGTAAATACGGAGGTATGTATTTAAATTAATAAAAATTAAATACCGGGAGGTTTCGTGTTGGCCACATCAGATTTTTCTACTTTGTCACACATGAGCGGCAAAATGGCATTTTGCGTTGACAAAAGCGAGCGCAAATGCCTACCTTTGTATATAGACTGTAGAAAAAACAAATTATTATCTTTCCTTGAATTGAGATAGGCAATTCTTCTTATGGTCATGTACAGGAACTGAACTACTATTGTCTTTAAATGATTACATTTTTAAGCAAACCGAATGTCGCATTTTCGCTTTTTTACTTGAAACTTGTTGAACCGCTAAAACAGCTACATATTTGAATTGACTACATCAGCTTATGTTTGAATTAATTGTTGATAAACGTTTACACTGAGTTGTAAAGGTGCCACGTAGACGCATTCGACAACATTGTGAACAATTGTCTGAGTTTGAGCAACGGAGAATTGTAAAGTTGTTCGAGGTTTAAATTGGGCCGTCGTTTGTATCGAAACCTAAGCACAATTTTAAGATTATGAAAACAATGGCAAAGACTAGCAAAGTACAAATTTATTTTAATCACTACAAGACAGCATTACTCCCATGACCGGCGCGATCCAGGATTTGTCACCTATTGAATATGTATGGGGTATAATATGACAGGCGAAACGATATTCCCAAAATTTTGTGAATGAAGATGAGATATGGAATGCTGTAGACAGGGTATGGATGTATTTACATGTGATTAAAACATTAATTGAATCGATGCACCGCAGTGTATTTCTGGTGGATCAAAATATCTCATATTTTAATCGTTTATTGAGACCACCATAACAAGCGAGTAAGAAAAATATTGAATTTAAATTTTGTTTAATTACCCAGATATCAAAAATAATTTTCGTGCCGTGTGGGCGTCATCTCACGGGCACTCATTGCGAGAATAGAGAAAGGCTCATTATTTCAACATTCATTAATGATTTGAAGGTTTCATATCATATGACCACAAAAACAAAAATATGATGATATCTCATTGTTCCTGTAAGGTGTAAATAGCTAAAGACGTAGCCCTGTAGTATATACCGTACTTCTACTTGAGCATGCCATTTCATCTAGTAGACATTGTCAACACTTTTTGCAGGTGTCTTCCTTCTGATTTATGGATATTTGAAATACATGAGGTTAACTGTTTCTTACATACTTCGAATATTGAACGAAATTATGCTGCTGAGAAGTATTCTGATTCTATTTTCCTTCGTATACAATATTTGCGGTTCATATTACACTCAACACTCAACTGTTCCATGTATTTTACCCTATACCCCACTAACAATTGAACTATCAACATTGGTTTATGCCATCCACATTGCAATCAAATGCACCACTAACATCACCTACCTAGCATCTAGAAGTCGCCAAGTTGGCGATCGTATAGGCAATCTCCACGCTGACCGGTACAAATTGCATTTTGATCAGTCGGGTTGTGGACCAGGACATTGTGAATGCTGGTATAGTCAAGCTGATTGCTGGGTCCTGGACGCGTCGCCGAGCTATGATGTCGAGCCCTGGGCAGTGTGAGCAATCGTGCGTGCAAGCCCACAGTGTGTATTAATACACGCCGGGGATAATTAAGTTGAGGTAATCATCGTGTTAGTAATTAGTCCATACTGATTGAAGCTACTGATGGACAGGTTATGCTTTTAATTGGAAGGAGGAAATATTGGAATAAGATACAGGATATACTAATCCTGGAACACCAACACAATATTGTACGAGTATAAATAAGTCATTTCATCTTTGTGCTATGTTAAAATTTCAGCTGGATACTAGTTTTGGACAAATCAAATCAAGTAATATAAGATATTTACGAAAGTATTTGTTAATTTAGATAACATTTTTCTTTTGTATCCCTCGCTCCAAGATATTTTTCCACCTATATTTTTAAACATATTTTACTATAAATGAATACCATATTTCTTTAAGTTTTTACTAGACTTGCCAACCTTAAGTTGTCTATTCGTAGTTATGCGATGATTTCAGATTTCATTGATAGAAAAAAGAGTAGGTAGATAAGCTATCAAAACAGCTGACTATTGCCGGTTTGACCAACATGAAATAAATGTTCGTCGAGTAAAAGAAAAATATCGCATCGAAACCATACCGCAAATGTCGGTATTTATTCTACCTGTAATATTTTGATGCGATGTTTATTACTTTTTCGGCGAAAAAGATATTCGAAGATTTATTTGAAGTTAGCAAAATCGGGAAATATTTAATTAATTTGAAAATTTTTTGGTTAAAAAATTATCTATTTGAATCCTTTTATTGCTGACCACGTGTGCGAAAGTAACCAATCAAAACAAACTTACACTGATAATTATCCTAAGACAATTATCACTTATGTCAATAAGTTGCTAAGTAACAAACAGTTTTTGACATATAATTAAAGATTGTTTTAATTTAAAGATGTCATTTTCACGCTGTCAATGAAAATGATGATTTAATCAACAAAATTATAGATGAAAACACATCATAAAATACTGTATTAAATAAAAAACTAAATGTGGAGAATATTTATGGACTTTTGTATGTCTTATCTCCATCTCTTTGGTCTCACTCAAAGAGGTCTCATTCTCATTGCACACTTCACACTGAACATATTCATAGTCACATTTACGTTCATAGCTACTAGTGACATCTACTGGTTTAGACACAAAAATTCTGTCAAATACAAATTTTAGGCAAATTTAATGTTACAACTGCAAAAAATTTTCTCACCGAATACACCTCGATCATTGATAAATACTTATAATTTTATCACACTTCCTCAAGCACGTTGCTTTTAGGTAACACCACCTCCGCCTTCGGCATCGGGCTGTTACCAAGCAACGCGCTTTCGGTAACTGTCATAAAATTATTACGTAATTATCAATGTCCTCGGGATATTATAGCTGATAACATACTCTCTTTTCTATGAATGAAATCTGAAATCATCGCATAGTCACTAATAGACAACCGATGGTGTAACACCTAGATTTTGTCTGCAAATGCAAATTTAATTTATATTTCTATAATATACATTCAGTGACTAAAGAGAAAGACCTCAAACAAGAAACTTTAAAAACTCCTCTTAACAAGCTTTAATATGTTACCATAACCATTCACTACTTTTTGCATAGAAATTATTTAAATGACAGTTTCTGCAAAATCATAAATAGGCATTTAATTTTGCCAAACTTTAGGAATGTATGTATATAAAAGCACGAAATGACCTCTGAATGTAGTGAATGTATTAAGAATCAGTTTCTATCAGTGGTAGTTTCGTAATGGTTACGGCTGGTATGAAGAAAATGGAGAGCTAATCAATGTAGAAGGACCTGTTCAAATTAAAAATTAGAAAGGAACGATTTCTTTGATGGAAACGATGATGAAACAATTAAGTATGTTTTTAGCATTATTTAAGTAAAATTACAAATGCAATCAATGGTTTACATGAAATTTAGTTATAATTCGGAGAATGTCCTAAATTTGCTAATTACATATTTAGGCTGTGTCCGATGTCGCATTTTGGCATTAGTATTTAGGATTTAGGTCTTCTTCACATAAATACAACTCCGATATCCATTGGTTTGTATGGCAACACTTTAGAACAACAAAAATGAATTATAGAATTCGATTAAATTTGATGCTTGAGACTAAATGTTGATATTATATTTCATAAAATAGAAGCTACGAAGCTATTCTTTGACGGTAAATTTGACGTTTTGTACAAATTATAGCAAGGATATGATATGCGCGTCAACTTCAGGGCATAGTGTACTACTGGAAAACCCTAAAATCTAATTCCTGAAATCCTAAACAATCACTAGATTTAGGGCATATAAATTTAGGATTTAGATATTAGGTTGATAAAAGTGCAACATCGGACACACCCTTAATATATTATATCAGTTTAAAATATTTGTACAAAACCTTTTTTTCCATATTCCATTCGAGAAATTTTCTTGAATATTAGCTTCTTCAAAACCACATCTTTCGATGTTCTAAAGCAACAAGCAGTCGTGATCATGACGAAAGTCGAAATTTAAATGTTAATTTTTCAGACAATTTTACTTTTATATAACATTCATAATTAAATCCGGCTTCCAATCAATCATTTGATGCACTAATTCTTAATTTATCCTTCATAATTTTTGCACGAATTAATCCAATTTGGTATGCATGTTGAGCTCTGTCAGGCTTTTTCATTCCCGAGCAAACACCAATCAATTAATAAGCCGCACAAAAACCAACAAAAATCCTGTCTGCCACCAGCACACAAATGTTGATAATTTTATCAGCTGCGGATAGGTAATCGTTTGCTTAATTAATAATGCAAATTTAATAATTATGCATGCACAGATCTAATAAATATTCAAATTAGTAGGGAATATCAAACAAAGCTCCTGCGTAATCGTGTACAGTCAGCGAAGGCGAAGCCCCCTTACCGCCCTGTTCTCCTGGCCCTGATTCGGGGGAATATTAGGTTTAGTTTGTTAGGCAAACATAAATTAAATTTCGATCTATCATTGCACAAGGAAAGGGCGGCAAACACTGCTGACATGTTAATTGTGAGCTCCGGTTGATATTCCGGCCTTGTCGCTGCTGTTTTCATACAACGGAATTAAGAACTTGATGAACTTCAGGGACTTTGATGATTATTTTATTCCGGGATGCCTCAATCAAGGAAATTCGTGGCTGGCAAATTGTACAAATAAGACTAAGGGGATGATACTCAGCGGTTAGGATGGTAATTTAAATTGGGTCACTACGAAGGAATAATTTAATTTTGTTAAATATCTACAGATTTACTATTAGTTTAAATCCTGCATCTTGCTATTATTAAAGAGAAAATAACAGGATAAATTGATATCCACAATAATTACCTATTTCATTGAAGATAGTATACTCAGATATTATAGGACAATATTAAAATCCACAGTTAATATTTTAACTACCAGGAAAATAAACGATATTAAATCGGATTATTGACGGCTATTATAAATTTCTTATCTGACAATTTATTTCGTTTCAGTATATTTATTAAATTGGCAGTTAAAATTTTGACTGGAGACTATGGGCCGAATTCAGCACTTTTCATTAGTAGTGTAGTGATCGTCTATAGTAAGCACGGAAACAGCTTGCATCTTTTTCATTTCAATGTATCAATATACATGTCTCTCTTTATTTTGCTATTTTTAGATAAGCTTCTTTAGTTAAAGAAGAATTCTGAAGATTGTCCCTAATATGTTTTAGAGAGTGAAGAAGTAGAAATTAAAATACTGCTGGAAGCAAACAGAAAAAGAGTAAAATGGATGAGCAGACACCTACAGTTTCAGAAAAGTGTATTCCATATAATGACAGTGTTGTCACTTAGGTGTTGTTGCCTATTTTTGCCCAGTCATTTTGAAAAAAACTGTGGTCCAATTGCAAGATTTATAACTGTAATCACGTGACCTTTGATAAGGTTTATATTCCAATGTAAGTATCCATGTTCAAAATGTGCGGTTAAATACATTATTAGATAACAACATTTTATGCAATTGCCTCGCATTTTATCAAACGACATTATACAAGTGATTTGAAAAACTAGACAAATGGCTATTTTCTTTATTATTAATTCTATAGCAAATTACAAAGTTGGGGGTAAATTTAAATACTATTTTTTGGTATAGATAGGTCCTAAATTTTATTTCCTATTTATTGTTACCTTTTTAAATAGAGTGATGTAAAAAATTATATTTTCTGAAAGTAATTTAAATTAGCTTTACAGTGATGCCAAATATTTCCATTTTTCATAAAAAGTAGCCTAATATCCTATAACATATGTAGCTTTTTGTTTAATTTCTTCCTTAACTTTGTAATTTAAACTATATGCCTAAAATGAATAATATAGAAAATAGCCATTTTTCCCTATTTTTTAATCACTTCCTTGCATACAGTTTATGTATTCCTTTTACTTTTACTAATATTAATGTAGTAGATATGATAATCTACACTCTACAGCCTCTTTCCTAAAGGAGTGGAGTGTTTGTTAGACCGCTGCTGCCCATGATTATGTATCAAGAGCGTATCAAACTCGGAGTTGATTGCAGAATATAATATTCCCATCGCAATACTTTCATTTAACTTTTTTGAACCAGTGTATGCTGTATCAGTTTCGCTTAATACGCGTATCAAATATTCAAACCGTAGCGAAATTCTCAGCAAGGGGAAAGGTTAAACAATTCTGAAATTGAAAAAATCCACAAGCAAACAGTCAGGCGGATACCAAATTTGGTTCGATCGCTATTACGACTTTGATGTCGTAAACAAGAAAATTAATCTCTCGTTTGGTAAAAACGAGGGAAAAATGCTGATATGAAAGTTTACACAGTTCAGGAGCGTTGGGCTAATTTGGTTACGCAAAGACAAACGCCAAACATTCTACCACAAGGGAGAGCTATGTCCTTGAAACGATCTCGTTACGACTTTTCAGGGACGTATTAAGACTTATGACGACTGGAGGTATTATTATTTTTCCGTCCTGAACTTTGGTAGGTTACCTACAGAATGGACAATATGCTGAGGTTTACCTTATAAATATGGAGAATAAGAAAATTAGATATTTACTTTATAAATATCGAGAATAAGAAAATCAGATATACCGTGAAACACAAAATTTCCACTTAATTTATATGTTATTTAAAATTAGGGTCCGAGAATTAAGATAGAATAGTTATTATTATTAAGTGCAGGAAATTAGTGATTTCAAAATGAATGCAAGTTCTCCCGATGACCAACGAACCAATACAAGCTGTAGTGTAGTAAGTTCTCATTATCATTAGAAAAACTAGAAATATTGGTTGTTAGCACGAGCGTGGTTCTAACACCGGTGTCAAATAGAACCATGTCAACGACTTGGCACATACTTCAAGGTTGTTAACAAAATCAGTATTACCAGTATATTGATTGTTTAAAATTGTGTAATATTATTTGTTTCCTGATTTATTTAAACAATTTATAATAAAGCCAAATTTATTGAACAGGGCTGTCGGTACATTGTCGCTTTAATCAGAGTTTGATTGATTTTGTTAACAACCCTGATGTTTGTGCGAAGTCGTTGATAAGGTTCTGGTCGACACCGGTGTTAAAAACACGCTTGTGCTACCAGCCATTGTTATTAAGAATGTATACTAGAAATATAAATTGCTCTATGCAAGGTAATAAGAAAAGTTAAAAAGATATCCCTATTCACAATAGTTATTTATAAACTAAATGCGGGAAGACATACTTTCCACAGCAGTATTGTTTTTTTTTTCTAAATGCTGGGTTGACTTCATCTTGTAATAGGTTTGGCACAATATTTTTGTAACGAAAAAAGTTATTAAATTCGTGTAGTCTATTATAATTTGATTTTAAGGATACGTACATTTTGACAGTGGATTACAGCAAATGGTAATTACAAAAATTTATTATGAAAATATTTTATAATGAATATTATTATTGTCGTCTATTGTGTTGCAAAATTCCCGGTAAACCTAGTACTTTTTGCAAATTTTCCCGGTGACTTGTACCAGGAAATAGCATTTTCGATTATCAGTAGCGTAGGTAATATATCACTTCCCTTGTTGTGAGAACTAAAAATATTTCATAGTTGATTTAGGTTGAGAGTAATTTAAGTGTTCTTAGTAATAATATGAAATTTAATTCATATTTTAATTATTGGTTGCAAATATAGTAAGATTTATTATGGTTGTAACTCCACCTCATCTTGAAATTTTTCGGGGACCTTATGGATAATGCGGTCCTGGTCGTTGTGGTTCACCTGAGGCCCATACGACTGTTTACAACACGAGGCGAGGTGATATATGCGGACTTGTACGCAGCGGAACTAAATGAGAAAGTAATTCCAATTTGAATTTAATGTTCTGAACTGGCCACAAGGGCACTTTAACGCAATATGATAAAAAGGATGGATGTCCTCCGCGGAGATATGGAAATGGAACAACTTTTCATACATTGTTTACATTTACGCAATAAATGTTTCGATGTATACTATATGACTTCATAACATTCTTGTAGAAAAAAAACCGCTGGGATTTAAAATGTTTCAATAACATTTCTATCCCCTAGCTTGGTTAACCGAATTATAGTACCGTCCAAAAATAAGGGTATCGTTACTGATTTGTAAAAATGGAAATAGTCAAATTTTTCTTTTAAATAATTTTATTCAACATTTGCAAGATCGGAAATTGTAAGTCAGCATTTACAATTTTTCTACGAAAATACATTTTGTATAAATAAAATAAAATATTAAGATGTTTTTAGAAGGGATTTTATTTAAATTATACGGAGAAATTATATTCATTTTCACATCAAATCAACAGTTACAAGTAGCACTGAGTTTTCTAAACATATCTAACTTATCCTAACAATCCACCTATCCTAATACATAAAACTGACGCCCGCAATTCTCTATAACCGGAGACCGGTAGTATTTACTCTTAGACAGGAATAATTAAGCGTTGACTAAGGCTGTGTCCGATGTCTCATTTTGACATTTAGATTTTAGGATTTAGGTCTTCATTGCATAAAAACAACTCCGAATGGCACACTAGTGATATCCATTGACTTGTATGGCAACACATTAGAACAACAAAAATGAATTATACAATTCGATTCAATTTGATGCTTTAGAGTAAATGTAAATATTATATTTCATAAAATAGAAGCTAAGATGTTATTCTTTGACAGTAAATTTGACGTTTTGTACAAATTATAGCAACGAACATGATTTGTTTAATCAGTGCGCGTCAACTTCAAGGTATAGTGTGCTCCTACAAAACCCTAAAATCTAATTCCTAAAATCCTAAATAATCACTAGATTTAGGGTATATAAATTTAGGATTTAGATATTAGGGTGATAAAAGTGCAACATCGGACACAACCTAGAGTAGCAAATTCAGTTGTTTTTAATCACCCCAATATAGTTCTAAATTTTAATCATGCTAATTAGTCAGGATGACTAAAATTTTGAGTAAATACTACCGGTCATAGACTTGCACGCGTTGTGGAAAATTTTGTATCTAATGTCAACGAAATGAAATATTTACGTGGAGTAGCAAACAATATTAAATTTTAGACATAGTTGTTAGTTTCTTTAATGAATATACCTACATTTACACTTAAACCTATTTTTCACATATAGTAAATACAAAGCTTCATTAGATCTTCATTTATATCATTTTATTATATGGTTTAGAAAACATATTGTCGTATAAACTGCACAGTCGTACAAATGCTTGGCTAAAGACGTAGTATTTATTTGAAGCATAAATGTTCACTCGTAAAAATGTTTTATCGTATAAATGCTAATGTCGGCGTATAAGTTTATATCGTACAACATATAACAAAACTAAACATTTTATCTTGTTTTCGTAACTTTAGCTTCCTTTGAACCCTGTCAAACTTCTGTGTTGAACTGAAGAGGCAAGTGAACAAAATCAGATCAACCAATTATTATAGTCCGTCGTGGAAGAGTTAGCAAAACATTTAGAAATCAGTTTCTAGTAATGTTAGACGAAAACCTGCACAAATAACGCCAAAACAATAACAGGTTTTTTCAACGATTCGAAAATTTAAATAAGTTTTCTAGCTCAAATGTTTACAACAATGTTCTTTTGTTAAAATAAACATACTTATTTCCTATTTATAAATTTTAAGTTATTTTTTACAACGAAATATATGGATCATTAGAATTTAAATATGTTAGCATATGGAACCATTATCATTGACAAATTATACTAACTCTTCTACTTTTAAAAACCTCTTAAAAAAAACATAAAATATACCACTTTCAACAAAGCCTTTGAAAGAAATAAAACTCCCCATAATTCTTTAACCCTTTATTCACTATGTAGCACCTTCGCTAACCACCTGATACCTTCACCACAATCTATTTCATACAAGCACTCCACGAGGTATTTGATAACTCGATCTCAGAAGAGATAACGACTTTAGGGGTAAAAGAACTCACAGCATCTCAGAAAAAAAGTAAAAAGTAGAAGTGAGCAAGCACCTGCAAGGGTGCGACTGCACCTGCCCAAATTTGATACCTACTAAAAACTAAAGAATGAAGAAAATTAATAGTGGTCACAGTGAGATTTATTTACACCTGTAATGAAAGTGAAAAATGGAGTAGTTTGAAAATAGAAGTGTAGGTAATAAAAGACTAACTTGATATTATTGAAACCTTGTTATACCACCCAAAATAAACTCTAGGATCGCAATGCATAATTGTTTTTTTCAAAATAGAACTCAATTTTTGAATATTTATCATATTTTGAACTTTATTTTAATACAATTAAGCCCGTAATTCATAATTTACGGTGTGACGACATAGCGCTTCTCACGTTCAGATTAGAGTTGGTACAAATAGTGTTAGACGCATAGACGCCTACTTTTCAATTGATAACGGGTGCACAAAAAAAAAATAAAGAATTAATCATTAAAATAGAAAACAAAAATATATTTGTTAAACAGTAATTGCTAATACTGTTTCTTAAATATAGAAAAATTTGACGAGTGCATATTGTACTAGTGAATATTAATTTGTAGCACCGTGACATTCCGTCGTACAATCGACGCCTACAGTTGCACACAAAATTATTCGTACACTTTACTTTTATCAGTAAAAAAAAGAAATTTATTTCAAAAATGGATCATAGTCTCCTTTCGATATTTCAGAATCAAAAAATCTGATGTGGCCAACACATTACCTTTCGTCAATTTATGTATTTTGTATAAATCCCATATCAAAAGTTCATTGGCAAAGATTCAATATATCCAGCAAAATTGTAACACGAACATAATATACTGTTTTCTAGAAATTCCATACCGAAAATATTTTATAAATCCAATGAAATTATAACACGAACATACACTATGTAAATTGCACTTGACACTGATATGTCCATTAGAATTATTGGAATATATCAGTTGTTTCCAAGATTATAGCAAAGCTGGCTGATTTATGAAAGTTAATCTATTTATAATTCGTTGACTGATATATCTATTTAATAGGAAGGAAAATGAATAATCAAATCGTATAGACAATAAGATATTTTTTCATATTGATAATCACATAAAATGTCAAAAAATGATAGGTATTTAACTGTGTTTTTTAAGAAAAACTGTTAAGAACTTCAAATAAGGGAACTTTCGGTTGGCCAATTATAACCTAAATCTAATCAACTATACATATGGATGTAAAGAAGAGGAATATGAAAGAATTATAATTTTTAGAATTGTAGTATTGGAGTTATCGTCGGAGAAAAATTTGTCACACACGCATAGACACACACGCACAGACCCACACGCGCACAGACATACACACAAACACCAGTAAAATCGTATTCTAGGAACCCTAAAACGTGCTTATTCATTAAAAACTCACCACCAAAGGCAATACCTTCCTTACCAAAAAAGTAACGGATGGTAAAAATGATAATCAATAAATTTAACAGATGTTTAGTTTACTTTGCGCAATGCACTGAAAACAAATTATGTACAAAATTTAGAACTCACACACCTCTGTCAGCAGAATGGCGGTAAATAAAAGTAAATAGTTATAAATTAGATACATATATATACAAAAAGTGTTGTATTTGATAACATTGATTTCAATCGTTTCTTTCGTAATTAATACAACTATTGATACTGTCCACAAATAAGGGTAAATATTCTGACAACTTTAATTCTTCTTGTTCTTTGGATATATTTCTGTTTAACGTTTAACTTTCAAGCTTAAATAATACTTACAAGAAAATAAGAATAATAAAATAGGACGAAGTAATTCTGATCAGGCTAAATTAGATCCTCCAAAGTGGAGTAGGATAAATTAATCGTAAGTTTTTTGCATTAGGTTAGGTTATGTTTATAATTTAAAATTAATTTAATTAATAAGGATTGTTAGTTTTCCAACCTAACATAATTTATAATTATTTGAGATAGGCTATTATAATAATATCATCATGGTTTATTGTCCATTACTGGGTGTGCCAGTCTGCATCTATTCAAATTTTTCGGTAATATATCTGTGTCGTTGAGGACGTTTGTTTACCAGGTCTCAAGCAGTCATGAAGACAGCACCACAAGAGTTATTTTTGATGTAAATATTGGAAATCAAGTTTCAAATTAGACTCCGGGTGGATTTAAATTCGACATTTTAGAATCATAATTATATAACGTTACGCGATCCCAAAAATTGATTTATTATTATTTAAAGTAGGATTTTAATTTATAATTTTGGTTTACAGTATAAAGTTACAATAAAAACTGAGAATTTCTACAAATATTTATTTTTAATGAATAATTTAGTTCCATATTTCAAAAGAAAACAGTTCTTAAATATGTAATTAATTTGAAGAATTTAGGATTAGAATACTAATATTCAAGGAATTTTTATATTATTTTCTATGACTTACGAAAAAGATTATGTAAATTTTATAATCTCCGTATATCATACAAAAAATAAATATGAAGTACGTGATGAGTAAACTAAACATTTTTTTTTCATTCAGCATATAATTTCCTTTAAGACAAAACAATAACCATTCAATCGCAATGCACTTGCTGGTTAATTACAGTGATTTAATCATCAGAGTACCATCCACCTAATAAATAGTTCTCAAATTACAGTGTAATTCCAGTCCTAACCTATGACAAGAGAGAGAGGAATGAGACAGGTACGCATCTTGGATGACGGATCGCCTAAGGATGTTCTCATGACAATCGCAGCATGCTTGATTTAATTATGTGGTGAGACGCAAGATGCTAGTGACGCCAGGCTATTGTTTTTTGTAGTTGTGGTTTGTTTCTTATGTTTCTTGTATTTAAAAGTAGTTTTTTTTTGTGGAGGTAATAGTACCTGCATCTTGAAACTGTTTTAATTTTAGGTGTTTGTAAACCTGAAGTTTTGAGTGTTTTGAAATGGTAATTATAGGATATTAATAATTCAAAAAGGTAAATAGAACATTTACTATTTAAAATTTAGATAATATTTTAGTATAGTTCGTCTAAAGCAGAGTTTCTCAACCTGGGGGCCAAATTCAATTTTTGATAGCTCGCAAAATAATAGCTGCTACACTATAAAAATGGCGAATTGTCTTTCAAATGTGGATGAAGCCTAGAGCTTTATCTGTATAGATGCTCGTAGATTCTCCATTTTTTGACGGAAAGAGGTGAAACTGTTTTTCCATGTTAAACGTCGATATGACGAATTCTTGTACTCATCTTATATAATATTATAGTAACTCCAATCTACCAAATTTTAAAAAGTTGTTGTACTATTATTATTTGTTGTAAACTTCTAAACTTTATTTATTAATACTGCGTACTATGTTTGAAAATTAATATTTACTCGTTACTAATACTAACTTGTAAAATTGACAGATATCTTGTTAAAATTTTACAAGTTAGTAACTAAGTTAGTAACTTTCTTGACCAGTGAAAATTATATCTTGTTACTGTCATACATATTAAAAATAAGTGTCACTTTCAATTGACAGGTTTTGGTTATAATTTAAAATTTTATTTACAGGTAACAAACAAAATATTGTACAATACACGCTAGCGGGTCTATTCTAATTCATAGCCACATGTGCTATCCGCTATATAAGTTCCACTACTAGCCAACAGATGGGGGTCCCCATCCCGCTATCTGACTTGAATCCATCTGTTGGCTAGTATTGGAACTTATACAGCGGATAGCACATTCGGCTATCCGACTTGAATCCATCTATTGGCTAGTAGTGGAACTTATATAGCGGATAGCGGATAGCACTTGTGGCTATAAATTTAGAATAGACCTCCAGGTAACTGATTTACTGCATCAAAGTAATAACAGGCTTGCCTACTTGGCTCGCTATTTATTTCCTCCTTTCATCAGTAAAAACCGTTTTATCTGGGTTGTAATGTAAAATACTGTATTCTTTTGCTATAAATATAAAAATTATTATAAAAATTCTCTGGTAATTTACAATAAACAAAATTAAGTAATTTATCATGTAATTTTACATAATGAATATTATCGCAGAAAAATAAAATATTACTGGGGATTGTACATAAATCACGGTTTATTACCCATTTCTGGGTGTGTCAGTCGTCTATTATTCACAGATTTTAGTAATGACGAAATATCTGCATAGTTCAGGACGCCTACCAAACATCAGTTCATGGGCTCTCAAAGGTGAGGTCTGTGAAGTTGGCACGTCATTGGAAGCACAAATAATCTTTTTTATATTAGTAATTAGTGCTTCGTTAGTGCTCTTTTGTGCTTCAATTTTTTTTGGAATTCATTAAACGGTTCATGAAATAATTAACATTATTTATTGACGTGTCAACTTCACACCTAGCACGTCATTAGTAAAATATCAAATTGTTTAATACGTCTTTTGTTAGTGCTTCGTTAGTGCTCTTTTGTGCTTTAAAATTTTTCGAAATTCATAAAACGGTTCATGAAATAATTAACATTATTTATTGACGTGTCAACTTCACACCTAGCACGTCATTAGTAAAATATCAAATTGTTTAATACGTCTTTTGTTAGTGCTTCGTTAGTGCTTTTTTGTGCTTTAAAATTTTTTGAAATTCATAGAACAGCTCAAGAGATTTTTAACATTATTTAAGGACGTGCCAACTTCACACCTAGCACGTCATTAGTAATATATGAAATTGTTTAATACAACTTTTGTTAGTGCTTCGTTAGTGCTCTTTAGTGCTTTACAAATTTTTGAAATTCATAGAACGTTTCACGAGATAATTAACATTATTTAATGACGTGCCAACTTCACACCTAGCACGTCATTAGTCAAATATCAAATTGTTTAATACATCTTTTGTTAGTACTTCGTTAGTGCTTTTTTGTGCTTTAAAATTTCCTAAATCCATAAACCCTTTAATGAAATAATTCATATTATTTATTGACGTGCGAACTTCACACCTAGCACGTTATTAATAAAATTGCAAATTACTTAATGCATTTTTTGTTATTGCTCCGTTAATGCTCTTTAGTGCTTATTTTTTTTTTTTTAGAAATTAATAAAACGGTTCACGAAATAATTAACATTATTAATTGACTTGCCAACTTCACACATAATACGTTATTAGTAAAATTTCAAATTATTTAATACATTATTATTAATTTTTTTGTAATTCATAGAATGTTTCATGAGATAATGAACCTTATTCAATTTCACACCAAGCCCGGCATTAAAAAAATATCAAATTATTTAAAATATCTTTATTTAACATCGATAGTAAATAATAGTTACTCACGGGTCTTAAAACCCTCGCTACGCTGACCAATTCCTGACTAAATACTAGCTTTACGTATTTGTATCGTACAATATTTCATCTAATGAAGCCTTGTTACTATACAACCGTTTTACAAACTTAAAACTAACAACTAATCCTCAATTTTACGCACTGTCGTAGATAAAGTAATTTTTATCTACAGTTTGACTTTTTAACTACAAGTTGTAAAAATAATAAAGCAAAAACATCGGGTACAAAATAAAATACAGGGTGTTATGTATGTAAGCTTACATTGCTTAAACGATAGTATAGCGAAAATAAATCTGGCAATAATATTTGTTTTACATACTTTCTATAAGAATTGGCGCCCCTTAGAACTGACCAATTAAGTCGTAGTTCAAAATTTTATAAAAAAATGTCCATTTGTCATAAGTGACATAACATCATTGTCATCGCGACAGAATATATATATATATATATATATATATATATATATATATATATATATATATATATATATATATATAAATATATATACAGGCTGTCCCAATAAGCTTGCCCACTGTTGGTAACTTTTTACCTCTTGCTAAGAGAGGTATTGGAATCATGCTAAAATTCGCATATCCAGATTTTAGCGGATAAGCACGTTTTATGGTCCCTACAATCCGATTGTAACATTTTTAAAATGATGTCTGTGTATGTATGTGTGTGTGTGTGTGTGTGTGTGTGTGTATGTGTATGTGTGTGTGTATGCGTGTGTGTGTGTGTGTGTGGATGCGTGTGTGTGTGTGTGTGTGTGTGTGTGTGTGTGAGTGGATGCGTGTATGTGTTTATGTATGTGTGTATGTATGTGTGTCTGGATGTTGGAAGGACGATTCCTCAAAAACTATAAGACTTAAAAAATATTTAAATGCAGTTTCCTCAATCTGATATTCCTGGGAAGAGCTGAAAAGGTTTTGGCAACAATTGGACAACCGGAATTAGTAGTTACTTAAAAAAATCTTCCAAATATTATTTTTTGGAAAATTGCTATTACAAATATTAAAGAATATAAAATTCTCTATCTAGTATTTTGAATTTTTTTATAATATCTTCTATAGATTTAGAGATAGAGACTTGTAAATATATAAAGTATCTCATTGTATCCATCAAATAGCCCATGGAAATCAGTTGAAAAATTAAAATGTTTATAAATGACATAAATGTCAGTGTCAAAAATCCAGAGACATTACTGAAGGCTTTTTCTGGGAAGTACATTTAATATTTCTTATTTTATCATTAATTAAATATTTAAAATTATAGATATAGCTGCCAATCGTTAAATTAACTCTCTTCATGAATGCGGAAAGCCTAAAATTCGTACTTGGACAAGTCGATGTGTAAAAGTAATTATAATATGCTATTTTTATAACAAAGAAAAGACTCCGTCAACATCTAATGTTGGTATAAACAGAAACGGGAATCATTTCTAAGCCAAAGTATATTCAGTAACAGGTCAACTAAACACGCGCTTGCTATGCATATGTATATTTCATCATATACCTTTCAGAAATCCCGCCAATCTCGTCAATGAATTGGAAGAATCTCGAACATTTAGAAGAGTAGGAGGAAACTATCATAAAATGAATTGAAAAATAAAGAACATATGTATTTAAAATATTTTGTTTGTTCCAGACATGTTAAATACAATATTTATAGCCTAATATGAAATTGGCGAGAGGTATTGTGCTGGCCACAACAATTTTTTTTATTTGAAGAGATACGAGGTTAGTTAAATAAGCAAAATTGTGCCATTTTGTATTAGAAAATTTGTCATGTAAACAAAATAGAAATTGTGTCAGCGGTTCCCAAAATATAGGACAAAATATATATTTTTTAAATAGAACCATATATTTTTTATTATCTTATTGCAAAGAATATTTTTTTCTCTTTCCCATAAGGTAATGTTGATTATGTACAATATTTTCAAATAAACGAGTTATTTACGGTTAAAAATTAAAATTTTGTAAACTGTTTTATTAGTTTATTTAGCCAAGTAAGCCATGTAAACAATTGAGTCTTTGTTTATTTGACGTTTAATAATTTTCCCTGTAAAGTTCTCTGTGTTTAATAATGTTTCATAACTTTACAAATGAAGAAAAGTTAGGTATGATCTTGCTATATGGCATCTGTTACGTAGAACGGTCGGCTCTCTTTCCAAAAGAGCTGAAATGTGCCTAAGAAATAATGGCTATCAATTTGAATATTTTCTTTAATTGTTTTGTTATTACTCTAAAATAAGTTAATAAAATAATAATTTTATAAAAGACAAATGTGTCCATGGTTTACTTGACTAAATAAACTAATAAAAGATCATTTTTATTTTTAAACGTAAATAACTCGTTTATTTGAAAAAAATTTACATGAATATTACCTTATTGGAAAGAGAAAAAAATACCCTTTCCAATAAGATAATAAAAAATATATAGTTCCATTCAAAAAATATATATTCTGTCCCAAATTTCGGGAACCGCTGACACAATTTTTATTTTGTCTGCATGACCAATTTTCTAATAAAATGGCACAATTTTACTCATTTAACCAACCTCGTATCTCTTTAAATAAAAAAGTTACCAATAGTGAGCAAGCTTATTAAGACACCTGTATATACAGGGTGTTAATACTAAGTCGTTACACCTGAAAATGGTAGTTAGAACTCATTAAAACAAACAACTTTTCTTAGTTCCAATTTTTGATTTGGTGCCCCGGTTCGTAGTTATTTGAGTTTTTTTGTTTTTCGAATAATCGTCATAACTCCCTTATTTTAAAGACTATTGAATTTGTTTCTTTCAAAGTTACCTTTAGGCTCTCTAAAACATTTGGCATGTACAATTATTTTTTATTTTTTTAAATGACATAATGGCTATCGATCAAAAATTTCAAAACATGATTTTTTGATAACCACTCCATCGATTTTTGAAAGTAAAACACTTATAAAATCTTTAAACTATCTACTACAACATTTGTCCAAAACATTTTTTTCAATCTATTCCAAAAAAAGTTTTTATTTATTTAATTGACTTATAAATACAGTGTGTTCAAAAATAACCCTAATTTGGAGTAGACTATGAACAAAAAATGTATATCAATTTGAAAGTATTTAATTAAATGTCAATTTGATACGAGATATTGTCAAAAATGTTATCTAAAGAAATATTCTTGTATGCTTATTTTAGAAATAGAAATAAATTAGAAAACGGTGAAGGGCAATAATCTGTATCCTCCTTTATCTTTTCTCCTTAAAATTACATTTCACGATCAATTGTGACAACTTGATTTTTGAATTGAATAATGGTGAGACATACGTTTCTGTGTTCATAGCCTTCTCCGAATTAGGGTTTTTTCTGAATACACTGCACTTATGTATCAAGTAAAGTCAAGTAAATAAATATTATAGATGCGCCGATTATGACTTTGGCCGACTAGCCGACTAGCCGAAGATAGTCGGTTGTAAAGAGGCCGATCACGGTTTCGGGGATTTCCGTGACGTAAATGTTATATATATGTTTTCTTTACAAGCAAGTAATTTTAGAAACTGATTACCAAAGGAAAGGATGCTTTGCTTTACATTTCAAAATGTGTAAGACTGATTGTAAAATAAAAATATTAATAAACAATCAAGGTTTTTATTTAAAGTAATTCCCCCTACATACGTTTTATTGAGAAATACATACAAAGTAAAAAGCCGGATAGTCGGCGCTCTTTGCCGAATGGTCGCTGACTACGATAACGGCCGGATAATCTGCTTTACCGACTAGTCGGCACATCTTTAGAATAAATACTTATTTTGGATAGATTGAAAAAAATGTTTATGACAAATATTGCACTAGATAATTTAAGGATTTTATAAATGTTTTACTTTCGAAAATCGATGGAGTAGTTATCAAAAAAACATGTATTGAAATTTTTGATCGATCGCCATTTTGTCATTTGAAAAAATGAAAAATAATTTTAAATATCAAATGTTTTAGAGAGCCTAAAAGAGCACCAAATCAAAAATTGGAACTAAGAAAAGTTGTTTGTTTTAATGAGTTCTAACTACCATTTTGAGTGTAACGACTTAGTATTAACACCCTGTATATATGTATATACGACTTTCACAATGAAAAACTACATGTTTATCAACACTGATTTTTAGAAAAATATAACTGCCTATAGTTAAGTAATAAATCGAATTTAAATTGTAAACCATTTCAAAAAAGTCAATTTTAACAAACAACATTGTTTTCAGAGAACATATTGATTTTTTTACAAATTTTTGAACCATGATGTAATTGGTCAATTTTAAGGGGCTGCAGTTCTAATTGAAAGTATGTAAAACAAAAATTATTGCCAGATTTATAATCTATAGGGTTAGAGCTCCTACCGGTTACGCATTGTACGCTTACTTACATAACATCCGCTATATTATACACGACAATAAACAAAGAGTCTTTATCGGTTAGTGAAAATAACACCTTTTGTCGATAAAGTATCTCTTTATCGGCTTGCATAATAAATAACTATTTATTAGTGCTTCTTTAGTGTTCTTTTTTTTTAAATTGGTTTCGGCCTCATACTTTCGTACATTGGCCCGGAGCTATTTTTAATGGGATATTTTTGGAACACACACAACATCCAAGCCCCTGGTGGGAATCGAACCCACGACCCCAGAGCCGAGCGGTGAAGGTCGCTTGAACGCTGCCTTAACGCGCTCGGCCACCGAGGCGGCTCTTTAGTGTTCTTCTGTGCTTCAAAAATTTTTGAAATTCATAGAACAGTTCATAAAATAATTAATATTACCAACTTCACACCTAGCACATCATTAAAAAATATCAAATAATTTTTTTCGAAAACAGTCATGAAAAGTTAATATTTACATGGGTACTATGAATACGCAGAACGTAAAAGACTGTTTTCTACTCCCTTGCGTGAAGTGAATACTTCACGTATCAATTTTTATGTGTGAAGTTTGAGTTTTTGCACACTGTGCGTGAAGTAATATTTCACGCACCGTTTATTATTTTAAATATTACAAACTGAATTGTATTTTAATAAAATAAAGCTGTTAAACACCCGTAACGTTGGTAACCATGGTTACACAAGTCGATAATACAGAGGGTTTACGTTTAAAGAATGACAATGTGAAGAAAAAATATATTTTATTGCAATGTCGTAGAAAAAGTATAGTATGTAAAACGTGTGTGAAGCCTATTTTACATTCGGGTGGTTTGCAATACTCGCCTTTGGCTCGTGTCGCAATCTCCACCCTCATGTAAAAATTTCAGCTTCACACACTTGCCACATAATATACTATTTTATACTCCGATGTGTAAAGTTGATACTTTACACACTGCAGACAGTGTTCTTTTTTGTTCCAAAAATTTTGAAAATCTCATATTCTTCCATGAAATAATTAAAATTATGTATTCAATGACGTGCAGGCCTAGTACACATGGACGCCGGTAGCATAGTGCAAGATGGCGCAATTGCATTACCTTTGAATTTCGAAATAAATTAATCCTTTGCTAGTTATTCGTATAGGTATTTCAAGTTATAGCAATATCGATAAAATTCTATAAACATAATGTAACGACAATAATAATGGCCAAGCTTATAGCGTTCTTAGTAGATGGCTCTACATGTGGTTATTTACCTCTCATCTTCTTGGATGATTTGTCTTTCGTACACTCAATGTAGTCATTGTCTTCTAGAGGACACCACACTGATGAGCTCCATTAAGAGTAAAATGCGCCTTTTTGTCTGGTTGTGTGGACAATTTCTAATAAATGACCGAGAGATTGATTCAGACTGAAATCTTGTGAAACGTGTCAGGTATGATTTTTTTCAAAAATTGTAACATTGACGACCACATTTTTATCACAAATGTATATCTACGCATACAGTAATATGGACCACCTTTCAGAAATTCCTGCCGGTCGCCATGCTAGCCAATTAATAATATTAATAAAATAGTAAATTTATTTATGTATTTTAAAAATATCACTGTTATAATCATATTATTTTCTGTCATGTCAACTCTCGAATGTCAAAGTGACATTTTGATTAACGGCCGTTACTATGGCAGCGGCCGCGAAATTCAATCACACGGCCTATATTGTGGGCGCGAAGTGTTAACTTCACGTGCGGTTGCACAAAAATAGCTGTCACATTTCTAGCGGTAAATACGAAATGTGACAGCTATTCAAACTGATGCATGCGCACTGTGTTATGAAATTTAAGAATAAGTGTGCGTGTTGAGTCGAAATTGTTGCCATTTTGTATTTTCGTATTTACCGCTAGAAATGTGACAGCTATTCAAACTGACGCATGCGTACTGCTTTATAAAATATAGTCTAAAGGTGGTCTAAAGCTAGCATGAGACAGAGCTTAAGATCGAGTCCGAAGTGAAGAAGGGACAAAACATATGATAGCTCACGTGATCTTCCGTGCCCCATATTTACTACTAACGACTATTCAGAGTTTAAAACAAAGTATCACTTCCAGTTAATCATTCGTAATCGTATACCTGCCAGTTTTCCCTTACATACGTGCGTAAAGGTATTAACATGTTAATATGAAAAGTTTTGAGTTATATTTTATTTTAATTTTTTTTTTTTTTCATTAAAATCTATAAGGAGCTTTAAGTAAAGTAAAAGCCTTTATTACTAAATTTTAAAAGTTTTGATTAATATTTCACGGATCACTTTTTATTATTGCACTATTGGCAGGAAGTAAAACATCGGTAGTCTATCTAGTTTCAAAAAAAGAAGAAGGGTGCAAATGTTTATATTCACTTATACGAGAAATGGAACAATTTGTCTCCGAAACGTCCTATGTGACAACGAATTATAATAAAAATTTTGGAACCTAAAGGCCCATACTCGAGAAATTTTTCAATCATTTAGAATGCGTATTTTATTATTTGATTTCACTTAATTAAATTTAAACGAATATTTTTTATACAAACAAATATTTTACATCTCTGATTAAAATTTTAACTTCTAAACAATATTGGATCATTTTGTTCACAGCAATAATAAATCTGTCATTTGACATTTAATTTTGTTTATTTAACTCTTAGTTAAAATTTTAACCAGGTATTGAAAAACCGGCCCTAAGTATGTCTTGTCCTGTATTAAAATAATAAAACAAAATCGTATCTAAACAGCCATTATATCATTTAACACGTAATTTTAATTATTTCGTGAAACGGTTTATGAATTTCTAAAAAAAAAAAAAAAAAAAAATTAGCACTAAAGAGCACTAACGGAGCAATAACAAAAATTTTATTAATAACGTGCTAGGTGTGAAGTTGGCATATCAATAAATAATATTAATTATTTCATTAACGGGTTTATGGATTTCGAAAAATTTTAAAGCACTGACAAAAGATGTGTTAAACAATTTGATATTTTACTAATGAGATGGTAGGTGTGAAGTTGGCACGTCATTAAATAATGTTAATTATATCGTGAACCGTTGTATGAATTTCAAAAATTTTTAAAGCACAAAAGAGCACTAACGAAGCACAAACAAAAGTTGTATTAAACAATTTCATATATTACTAATGACGTGCTAGGTGTGAAGTTGGCACGTCATTAAATAATGTTAATTATCTCGTGAACCGTTGTATGAATTTCAAAAATTTTTAAAGCACAAAAGAGCACCAACGAAGCACTAACAAAAGTTGTATTAAACAATTTTATATATTACTAATGACGTGCTAGGTGTGAAGTTGGCACGTCATTAAATACTTTTAATTTTCTCGTGAACCGTTCTATGAATTTCAAAAATATTTAAAGCACAAAAGAGCACTAACGAAGCACTAACAAAAGATGTATTAAACTATTTGATATTTTAATAATGACGTGCTGGGTGTGAAGTTGGCACGCCAATAAATAATGTTAATTATCTCATGAACCGTTGTATGAATTCCAAAAATATTAAAGCACAAAAGAGCACTAACGATGCACTAATTACTAATATAAAAAAGTATATTTGTGCTTCCAATGACGTGCCAACTTCACGGACCCTCAAAGGTGTAGTTGAGAAATCATCACAAGAATTGAATACAATTTTCTAGTTTTTTCCGATTGAATAATATGACGTAGGTATTATTATTCAGGTGAGAATATAATTCATTAGTCACTTGACATGTTTTCCGCCAATCAACATTCAGAATTTCCCTAGCTACATGTCTATCACAGCGATGATAAAAAACAAAGAAATTATCACCTTATTTACATTCGTTACTAAGGGATTTTTACAACATTGACAGTTAATTTTAACAAAAATTCATTATATTCTCTCATTAAATATAAGCTCGTGATATGATTAATAATCGAAGATATTGCTCGTGAACCCGTAGCAGCACATTTCACTCGTCATTCGGACTCGTAAAATCTGCAACTTGATTTCACTCGAAAATATCATTGGTAATAATCATATCACTTGTTATATTACGTATGAATATATGAATTCTAAGATAACGTCATATGAGAAAAATTAGTATTACGAAAGAAATATTTGCAAAATTAATGTAGTCTAGAAATATTACAGCAAATTATAAAATATATTATTTACGAGAAATACATGGTAAAATTATATGGAGTGCAAATAACCCTTCGAATATTAGAGAAAATTATCGCAACAGCGTTTTATTTTTATTTTCACCAGTCAAACGTGTATCATTTGCTTTACACCTAATCAATTTGAATTCCAAATCACATGTTCCGTAATTTGATTAAACTTCAAAATAATATCCAAAATGGAAACACATTGAAAAGTAATAAAGGGTTACAGGCCTTGCACTATTCAATTAGCTTGAAATGAAGGTTGTAATCAAGCGTGTAGTGTGGCTGAATTGGTTTAGCTCGTACGGTGCAGGTGACTTCCATATGGCACGACTGGCGCGAGCTCCAGGAGTCGGACACCGTTTGGTGTTATGCCCCGGCAGCTTGCAGGCCACGGTCATTAATTTGCCAATTTATTTTTACACAGAAATTTAGGCGAGGGCACTTTTTATTAAAGAAGACACCGGAGATCATGTCAGACTTATTAATTTGTTCTAGGAGATTGATTTTCGAATTAATTTTACTTTCTCTTTGTTCTGCAGGATAACATATGTAGAATAGGGATAGTGAAGTTAATATAATAGTGAAAGTGTTTTATCAGAAAATTCAATAAATTTGTTCTAGTTAAACGGATATGAATTTTAGCATAAGTTAATTGGATGGCAGAAATTATCATATATATTTAAGATAAGTAATTCGTTTACTTCAACTTTCTTCTCTGTATGGTTTATCTTTGTGTTGTTATAATACATATTACGAGTACATAAAATACTTAGATTATTTTCGGTAAAGAGAAAAATTAAAAATAATTGTTAAGCATAATGTGCAATGATTGATTCCAAAATTCATTTATATAACATTAAATTAAAGAAAATGCTTTTTCAATGGTCATTAAAATAGGCAGGTCTCGTCAGAAAAAAGAGAAATTGTCATGAAAATAGGTTATTGTTGAATGATTTTTTAAAAGATTCATTACTGTAGGTAGGTAGTTTAATAGAACATGGAAATCACGGGCCTTAATCTGAAAGAATATAGGAGAAGATTGTAAAGTTGCAAGATTCACGAAAAACTCAAATTTTTGTTCGTTCCGTGAATTATATAACGACCTTGTATAGTTCCTGAAATCTGTAGAATGACTACTCATTTTTTTAAATTAATTTTCAAAACATACCTTTACAAAACTTATGCCCGCAACACTCGAACCCATTGCTAAAAAACAAGTATGACTACATAACTTTAGTGGACACGAGTTTTATGTATTAGGTCAGGTTATGATGTAAGATTCGTTTAGAAAAATATGTCTGTCAAAGTTTTCTTCTTACCACTCATGTGGTTTATTTGCCTGGAGAACTCCATGGCAATAAATATATTAGTATAGTAAAAAGATGAAGTTAATGCCTTGGAGTATAAATAACCATTTTCCTTAGCAGAGTTTCTCTTTCAACATTTGAATTAGAAATGAATATAGTACACCATCTCAAAAATGAAAATTCATGTATTATTTAAGTGTGGCGTATATATATATATTTATTTAATTACTTATTTATTCTCGTGTCAGAAACATACATAGGAATATACATAAAATAAATAAAAGTCTATAAACAATTTTATACTATTTTACTCCAAAATTTTGCTACGTCGAGAGCATTCTTAGTTGCTTGGAAGGGTTCATAGTCTGAACAAGAAAATGGACACAACTGACAATGAAGCATATGCTTAATTGTTTGATCTTCTTTACATTCACATTTTGTCTGATCAGCATCGATAAAACCGCATCTTCCTAAATTAATTTAGCACCATCCCACTCCAGATCTTAACCTATTTAATGATTTCCAAACTGCCCAGATTTCTTTGTGGCTGGGTGGTAAGCTTTCGACTACGATCATCTGTCCAGGAATGTTGGAAATCCGTGGTCTCCAAAGCTGTAACCTTGCACTTTCAGCTGACGTATTTAGTTCCTGAGATGCTAAATATACCACTTTGTCAAGTACAAACAATGGCCTATCTGCTCACTTGAGCTAACTTAGAAGAGGAATGCACGAGAGCCAAAGCAGCACCATCAGCTCCAAACTGCGTTAATTTCAGGACAAAAATATGATCTTCAGAATAATTAGTAATACCAGTATTTTATATAGGTAATTTGATTCATATTTTATAGTCCCAGTTTTTCAAAATTGTAAATACATAATAATAATTATGGTTGACTGAATTTCCAATAGTGCGTCATAAAATATTATTTATATTAATTTATAACACATATTGTTATTTATTTTATTAATAATTTATCAAGTATAATTGTAAGATATTTGCTTTGCAAATTCATATCAGAACATTTCAGAACATCCCATCTATCTCTTCCGCAAAATAGACGACCGCCAATAATTCATCTTTGCTACCCACTTACCCTATACATCTACCCATCTCCGCGATATTTCTATACAGAACTCTTCGTGTTGGATTGGAACCTCTGACCCGATGTTGTGTTGATGGAATCGACTGGAGTTGAGGGATATTGATATTTGTAGCTCACTCACTCCAGGGATGTTCTCTACATGCACTTGCTACATACAGCAGACGCTCCAGAACTACATTCACTCCAGTGGAATGTTCCAGAAATAACAATTGTTGTATAATCTGTTGAATGTGGACTCATTGCTATCGATTTCGTGTTTACTTAGACGAGGAAATTGCTAACGAAGAATGGTACGAGAAGACGGAATGGGCTAATAAGAACGAGATGGAGATTGTATTAACACTATTACATTTTTATTTTTTACACATTGCACACTTGGGTCCTCCACCATAAAAAAGAAATAATAAAACGTGCTATTTATACTTAAAGTAAGACTCAATAAATAACGACTGACATTTTTTTTAAATATTTTTTTGCAAGATATTTTACATTTGCAATAGTGACCCGGTGACGTTATATTGAGAGTAAACATTAAATGCAGTGAAACTAAAAACAATTAATGGCCGATTGCACCAACATAACTCAAATTTTAAGCGTTCCTTAAATTGACAATATTGTATCGAAACGAAATGCCAAATGAATTATTATGCATTGCTGTCAAAGTTTCGATATGCACTTTTTTGTTTAAGAATCGTTTAAAATTTAAGTCTTGTTGGTGCAACCGGCCATTAATACTACGAAGTGATTCAAAATTCAAAAAATAAGAGTGAAGGACACTAAGAGATATAGGAATACGTATAAAATAATATATTGTATATTTTTTCTGTTCATGATTTCTTGTTACAATGGATCATTACACAAGCGTTTAAATGGAAAAAGTTACATTTTGAAATCAAAGCGCATGCGTTTCGAAAATAGGCTATTGTAGCTCAATCGAATTAAGAGAAATTAGTAAAAAAAGCGAAATGTTTCAATTTGAATATTAGACAAAATTGTTGCATATGATTGTTTTTAAATTATTGGATTGCATATTTTATTTACTTTTTAATGTAATGTACAATAAATGCATTGCAAATCTCTCTCTCTCTCTCTCTCTCTAAATTTAATATTTTAATAATTCGCTATTTTATAAAACACCCAGAAATGGGTAATATGCCGTGATGATATATTTATTTATTTATTTTTTTCTATTTTATTTATATTATTGGATTGCATATTTTATATACATTTTAAATTGTAATAAATAACGTATAAGTACAAATATTTATTGAAATTTAATATATATTTGAAAATTATTATTTTTTAAGTATTTGGAAAACTGACACGAATAATATTGAACTACTTCTGAGATTATGTATAAGGGTAACTACAAATTACGTTATGTAGTTGAAATAACTAAGCAAGATATATTATGCTGATTTAATTATAGACGGACACACCTGATAAGTGATTTTTTTAAGAAACAATCCCCTTCTCAATATACCACTCATGCCGTCACACCATTTTTTTGACTACGTTTTCCATGTTAGGTTCATTTTGAAATGTCTCTACGCACTCATACACTATGTTTTATTAATACAGGCAACTTCGTATTGTTACAATATTCTTTGATAAATTTTACAAGGCTACACATCTTCCGATTAGAAAAATAGGTATGATGTTGATGATTATATATATATATATATATATATATATATATATATATATATATATATATATATATATATAAATGCTGCTCTTGCGCTTACACACGTCATTTCATGTAATGGGCACTGCCAACTCTTTCAGGAAGTATGTCCCTACGCGGGATAACATTTTTCTGAAAATCTGTCAAATTGTTTTTACTTTCTTATTTACCCTTGAACAACGTTGAATAATGTTCTATAATTTTATTTGAATTTATTTTGTGAACTAGAAGAGCTAACACATCTAGGAATGTTTGAAAATTTCTCTTGGATAAAACTATTTAAACTGCCATCATTTTCTTGCATCTTTATTGTGCCTTTAGTGTAATTTAAATTCTAATTACTAAGCTTAAACAAGCCCATCAAATTACACGTGGAACTAAAACCAGTCTATTAAAACACTGAAAACATTGGTATGGAACAATGTAACCTATTTACCTAAATGTATCCTTTGACATAGCAATTCCCGGAATTAATTGACAAGTTGAAAACAAAACCAGTGATCACTTTTACATGGCTGCATTACCGACCGGGCGCATCGGTAGCAGGGCAGTGCTTGTGTCCTGCATGTCCTGCTGACCGGAAATCGCCCGGTATTGACAGCAGGATCTGAGTGCAGGAGACGCGCCAGTGACGGAGGGGACTTGCGCTTGAAGCAAACCTACAGTTCCTCTAAAATGTTTTTTTTTCGGATGTGATGTGTGATACAGAATGTTTCAAAGAAAGAATACATGATTTTGACAAAGATAGTGATCGAATAAAATTTTGTCTCTGTCAGTAGATAGCCGATAAAAAAACATTTTTTTTATGGAACATTTTTGGAATTAAATTTTGGGATAACTTGAAATATATTTTAAATAAAACATGTAGGTCTTAATAATTATAGTTTATCGACATGTTTGAACGACGTTTCGTGCTTATATTAGCACATCAGAATTCAAAAAACAGTTTTAAATCATTATTGTTACAATTTTATAAATATTTCATTAATAATTGAATTAATCTATTTGTTCAAAATTTATTGGAAATCTGCAATAGGTTTTTTTTACCTTCCGTCACCTTTAGGTAAGGAAGGTGTTGCCTTTGGTCAAAAAAATCGTTGGTGAGTTTTTAATGAATAAGCACGTTTTAGGGTCCCTAGAATACAAATTTACTATTTTTAAGATGATGTCTGTATGTGTGTGTGTGTGTGTGTGTGTGTGTGTGTGTGTGTCCGTGTGTGTGTCCGTGTGTGACAAATTTTTCTCCGACGATAACTCCAATACTACAATTCTAAAAATTATAATTCTTTCGTATTCCTCTTCATATGAAGAGCTGATTAGATTTTGGTTATAATTGATCCACCGGAAGGACCCTTATTTGAGGTTTTTAACCGTTTTTCTTGAAAAACCGCAGTTAAATATCATTTTTCGACATTTTGTGATTTTCAATATGAAAGAATATCTTATTCTCTATACGGTTTGATTATACATTTTCCTTCATATTCAATAGATATAGAGTTATAGAGATATTAAGAGAGATTATCAAAAATTAGCCAGCTTTGCTAAAATTATGGAAACAGCAGATATATTCAAAAAATTTAATTGACATGTCAGTGTCACATGCAATACCAAAGTTGAAAGTATAGGGTCAGAAAGTTATATGTGAATGTGATAGAGTGTCCCTGGAAAGTGACTTGCAGTTGCAGCCTTGCCTCAAGATTGGAATTTTCAATGCCGGAAGTACGAGAAAGGCCAAAGAGAAGATGGCAGGAGTGTGTAGCAGAAGATTTGAGAGAGGAATATACAGGATATACAGAATCTTTTTCAAGGAACTTTTGGTATGGGATAGGTACAAAATACATCGAATTGACGGAAGGTTTTGTGCTGGCCACAACAGATTTTTACCTTCCGTCACTTTAGGTAAGGAAGGTATTGTCTTTGGTCAAAAAATTCGGTGGTGTTTTTAATGAATAAGCACGTTTTAGGATCCCTACAATACGAATTTACTTTTTTTAAGATGATGTCTGTATATGTGTGTGTGTGTGTGTGTGTGTGTGTGTGTGTGTGGGTGTGTGTGTGTGTATGTGTGTGTGTGTGTCCGTGTGTGTGTATGTATGTCTGTGTGTGACAAATTTTTCTCCGACGATAACTCCAATACTACAATTCTAAAAATTATAATTCTTTCGTATTCCTCTTCTGTACATCCATATGAAGAGTTGATTAGATTTTGGTTATAATTGATGCACCGGAAGTACCCTTATTTGAAGTTTTTAACAGTTTTTCTTAAAAAAACGCAGTTAAATATTGTTTTTTGACATTTTGTTATTACACATATTAAAGAAAATATTCTTCTCTACACAGTTTGATATATCATATATTTGTGTGTTTCCTGGGGATGTAGATTTAAAGCATTATAAAGAAACTAATTTTCAAAAATTAGTCACCTTTGCTGTTTATCATGGAAACAGCTGATGCTGATATATTAGAAAAATTCTAATTGACAGATGTCAGTTGCAAGTGCAAAACCAAATATGGAAAGTGTAGGATCACAAAATTGGTATGTCATAGTGCTCCTCGCAAGTGACACGCAGAGAAAGGCCAAAGAGAAGATGGAAGGACTGTATCGCAGAAGACTGAAAGGAATGCCTGTGTCAAGAAGATGTGTGGGACAGGAGTGGAAGAAAATAGGAAACAGCTACCTCTAATAAAATAAGGGAAGCTGAAGAATAAGAAGAAGTGTCAAGTGCATTTTACTTAGTGTATGTTTATGTTATAATTTTATTGGATTTATAGAATAGTAATAGTATGTGTTCGTGTTTGATTTTACATGATATTATATAGAATCTGTTCCAAGAACCTTTTGGTATGGGATTTGTACAAAATACATCGAAATGACGGAAGGTTTTGTGCTGGCCACAACAGATTTTTTAAAATTAATCTTAACATTCTTATGTTACCAAAGTAAAGGAAAATCCTTGTTAGTTAATAATTTTACAAATAGTACAATAGTGTTTGTATTTGAGGGCTTCACCCCCTGACTTGGCCTGTCGAGATATGCTCACACTCGCACAAGTGCAATTTGTAGACTAGTGAAATAAACAACACTATGAGATAGAATCAGAAATGAAATGATTAGAGAACAACTACTATGTAAGTCTGTATTGGACTTCATCTCGGAGAGATTGCTATCTTGGTCAGGCCACATGATCAGAATGAACGAAGATAGACCGATGAGACAAATATGGATGACGAAAGTGGTAGAAAAAAGATACCGAGGAAGAGCTTAAGACAACTGGGATAAGCTAATACTGAAGATCTTGGAAAAGAAAATCACGACGATTCAAGACTTTAGGAATATGTCAAGGAAAAAGAAGCAACGGGCGAAATTCGTACACGATTAAATATATTAATACACCCTACACCTTACGATAAAAGGTTTTGTGTTAAATATAAAGCACAAACAAATTTAAGTACTATGATATCTTTAGCAGAAGAATTTATTTCAAATTAATTAACATGCAATGCGTGATTTTTTAGGAATTTCGTCTAATTACGAGTATAAAGAAAAAAATAATACATCAGTATTTTTTGTTTGTCAAGTATTAGCAGAATTCAAGAAAAATAACAAAAATCATCACTGTTGTAAAGCTATTACAAAAGAGATGGGTACAGAAATTAAGTATAAATGCAAAATTGAAATCTTTATTCGCTTTTTGATGTAAACAAAGTTGAACACTTGTCATTTAGAAGTTGTATGGAAAGTAGATTTTTCAGGACGAGTGAAAGTGATACTGTCTCATTAAAAAATTGCTCGAAAACATGTTTATATATCATTTGGTTACGGATAAACGATCATTGCCAAGACTGACGTTATTTTGTCCCTATTTAAAAAAAGTTAACAAATCTACCTAGCGCATACTCCACCTGTCGCACTGCCATGGCAAAGCTGTCATCCTAAAAAGTGCATAAAATACGCGATCATGTAACATGCGCTCCGGGCACATGCGAATCTAATTTTTAAATTGAAAATATATTTTTCGTTTACAAAAAGTCAAGTAAACGTATTTTATCTGCTTGCTGTACCAGATCGACAGATCAAATTCACCCTGCAGAAAAAAAATAGGAACGAATCATGTTCATGTTTTAACGAAACAAAAAGAGTAAAAAAGCGCTGATTGGATGCAAACGAAGTTTAATATACCTTGTTTGGTCTAGTGATCACTAATCTGGTTATTTCTCCTGCATGTTACTCAGTAGCGTAGGGAGTAATTTTTTTGAGATGTGAAATTAATTAATGTTTTTCTGTTTTATTAGGTTAATATCAATTTTGTATTTTATACAATTCAGATGTAGTAGATGAATCTTTCATGCATAAGTTGAATGAAGAAAACAGGAACAAATAGCTATTTCTTTATTATTAATTTTAGACTTATACTTTAAATAATAAATATGAAAGCAAACATAAGTGCCACTTTTTGACATGCAAGAGTCCTGAATTCTACTCCTGTGAAGCGATATGATCGTTGAATTTTTAAGTGGAATGATATATCAAATTTAATATGTTCTGAATGTAATATAAATTAGATACAGACAGGTATGCCAACTACTTGCATTTTCATCAAAAAATTTATTTAATTATTAAATTTTGAAATTTATGAAACTATTTGGCCTTTTTCTTATGTATCATTGGTTTTTGATTATTTTGAATTGCCGAAGAAAAAAAAAACTATTTTATTCACAATCGGTTGGTAATATGATGATTTGCGACTTCTAAAATGTTGGGAAGTTAGTTATTGTTAACCTCATTGTCTAAAAGGTCGAAAAGTATAACTCGCGCTATACACACAGAAAAAAAAAACCTCCTAAATTGTAATTGAAGTAACTAGGCAAATTCTTTAATTTTCAACCATCTAATATATTTCATTACATTATCTAAATTGATTTAGTTCAATTTTCTAACTTTGTAATAACAAATTATAGTCCAATTAAATGCAAAATTAGATTAAATGACTACATTTAGTATTGAACTAAACATAAATAAAGAAATTAACTAAATATGTATTTAAATATTCTATTTCCTTACCTAATTCATTAGATAAATTACCGAAAATTGTGGAACAAGAATAATGAAACCAAAATATATTTACATTTTATATGTAAACAGACGAATGAAATTGTAAATAATATAATAAGTGTAGATATATGATTTAAGGTTAGATATCAAACTGAATTGACAGTTCATGAGCAAGCTCAGACCATTCGTTTCTTTATGTTAGGTTATTATTGTTATTTAAATGTGAATTACTCTTTATTAATTTTCGATTCCAAATAAAATAGTTACAAACTTCAGTGAAAAGTTTCAATATGTCTCGGGCTTGATTAGCTATCTTCGCTCTAGACAACAATGAAATCCTTTCCACCTCGTTTAGTAATATATTATTTAGATTGCTATTACATAAATAGTTACGACAGCATTTACTTCTCGTTTGAATTAACAACAAATAAATTTAGTGTTGCATTACTTGCAGCTATATATATTTCAGGCGAAGTACTGAAAAATCGTTGTCGCTAATTTTCTTATTTAACAATTTAATTATTGCAATTAGCTTATTTTTATTTTTGGGTTATATATACATATTTTGACAGTGTGCACCTTGACTAAAAAGTTCTTTTTTCAGCTTCATCCGACCTTGACTTTCGCCTTAGCAGCAAACTTCAGATTCGACCAAAAGATATTATATATACATGAACTTGAGCGATAATCGACTGAGGAATGGATGAGGGTTCTCAAGGTAAAAATAATCGGACACTGCAGACTACTCTACTTGTCCGATTATTTTCCCCTCGGGAACTCTCATTATTTATACAGTTTTGATACACAAATAAATATTTTATTTAAATTTAATTGAATTTTAGACAGTTCGGATTGTTCGAAATAATTAGATATAAATCATACATTAGGTGAAAGTCAAAATATTTCTTCAAACAAAGAAGGTACCATGATGTCGTGGCAAAATGAGAATGTACCTATTAAAGTTTCATAATTTTGAAAATTTAATAACTAATTTATATTTTTACAAAAATACAAATTTTGCACTGTAATAATTATTGTAAAGATAAGGTAAATTACATCCAGAAAATAAAAAAAATTGTATCATTCCATTTCAAAAATCAATTATGATACCGATTTCTGCGGAAATTGAAGTAGAATTTAGGATTTTTTCTCACCAAAAATTGGCATTTAAGTTCGCCCCCAACTTTGTCATTTAAATTATACATCAAAAGAGTATGTTAATAAATTTATGGCCATATTTCAAGTTACATAACACTTCTTTCTCTAAACGAGGAAACATTTAATCAAGTCTCATCTTGAAATATTTTTCTATAATAACATAATATTTTCTTCAATTAAATTTAATGAGAGATATTCGTGATGAATATCGCATCAAAGTCTTATACTCCGTATATGGAAAACGCCAAATGAAATTTATATTCATTTATGGTAATTTCAGATGATATCAATATTTACATTCATATATTTTGACACATTTAATCCGGGTCTTCTTCAAAAAACATGTTCCAAACTGAGGACTTAATTAGCATAGTATCACTCGTACGCCTTCCTGTACGTAATTAAAACTGATACTGATATGAGATTTCAGTTTTAAAATGACCTTAAAAAGTATCCGACTGAGAGATCTGTAATACGTGCTCTTTAAAAAATATGAAAGAAGTGTACACATGTGTTTTATTTTAAAATATTTATGTACATATTAATTATCTCAAAATGGTAATTTAGACTCCTCTTCTCCTAATGAAAACTACAGCATTTTCTCATCGGTGTAGACCAGAGATTCTTAAACTGTCTCCCACAGGTTTAAATATACGGATGGCGATTTTGGGTCAAATCGTTTGAATAATAAAATTCTAACAGTTTATATAAAAAATTTAAATAAAATCGTTCATAACATGAATTGATTTATAATGGAAATATATTATTTCCCTTCTTTTTTCAAATAAGGAAGAACAGGCAAAATTAAGTACATGTTGAATATGATTTACGTATAATCATATCAAAATAAAGATTTAGTTTAAAAAATACTTGATTTCCAGAAGAAACATAATCATCCTTCACATTAACAATATATGGTCCAGTATTCACAGACTACAAATATTTGAATATGAATGTACTCGTAGATTTAATTTAGGAACTTGACTGCTCTTGCCCTTATGCGCAATATGATCAACTTTTGATATGTACGCTTAAACGGAAGGCCAGTTAACTTGCATTATTGTGATATATCTCTTCCATATATAATTTCACGAGTAGGTATTCAACACTACTATGGAGATGGAGAGTACACCATAATTAAAAACAATGAATTAATTAAATCAAAAATTAAACACATGTACATATATCTTGGATTTATTCTTTTATTCGACATATATATGAGGTAAAATATTTTAGTAATTGCACTTGTTTACATAAACATTTCTTAATATAATTGTTCTATTCTTGGCTTTACGTTTCATCGTCATTTTATGACACATAGAACTAGTATTTAACTTGCTTTTTATGTAAAAATCTTAAATAATATTTTTTGACATCTATACCTCTTTGCTTGAAAAAGTTTGAGAACTGTGAGTCCAGCCCCTTTTTTTTTATGATTAAAATTAATATGTTCCACTCCATTAATTAAAATGTTCTGAGAAATAGTAACATATAATTATCAATTTCCAACTAGTAGTTAGTAGTTAAAAATTTAATCATTGTTAAATCTACTTAATAATTAACTATTATTTAAACAATTAAACTGTTTGTGTAATTAAAGAAAACAAGCAGAGCTTTCTAATATTAATTAAAATTTTGAACGGGTAGTTCTAATTAATTGAATGCGATTGAATTGCAGTTAATTGTTATCATACATTGTGGATGTTAAATTAATTATTTCATTATTAACCAGCGGATAAACAACGTGCTTAATTTGCGGAATTATTATTAAATTCAAGTTTCAATTATTTTGTAATTCTGATGTAGATTAGTTTCTATTAGGATACATTATAAACTAAGTGCTGATCCCTGTACCATTAAATTTCTGCCATGAAATTAGAATAAATAAAAAATGAGAAGAATTTAATGTCATAGTATATTAACCAGAGAAAATAGATCAGGTGTAAAAGTTTAAATATCTATAGGAGTGTTAATTTAATAGATAATAATGGATTCAAGATAAAGAGATAAACAATATAATAGACAAAACAGTTTTATAATCAACAAGTTGAAAAGCGGTTTCATTCGCAAAAAGGAAAAATTACTTAAAACAAAAAACACAATTTACAGAGCAATACTAACCTATGGTAGTGAATCTTGGGTTACATCAAGAAGAATAAAATATAAAATACAAGTATTGGAAATAAAGTATGTAAGAAGTGTCAAAGGTGGCATGAAGCTAGAAAGAAAAAGAAAAAATCTGTTGTGGCCAGCACAAGACCTTCCGTCAATTCGATGTATTTTGTACAAATCCGATACCAAAAGGTTCTTGGAACAGATTCTATATAACATCATGTAAAACACGAACACATACTATTTTTTACAAATTCTATACCAAAAGTACATTCGAAAAGGTTCTATAAATCCAATAAAATTATAACACAAATATGCACTTAGTAAAATGCACAAGACACTTCCTTCATTTCTTCTTCAACTATCCCCTATTTTATTAGGGGGTCGATGTTTCCTCTTCCACTCATTCCTGTCCAACGCATCTTCTTCACACAGTCCTTCCTTTCTCAAGTCTTTTGCGATACAGTCCTTCCATCTTCTCTTTGGCCTTTCTCTGCGTGTCACTTGCGAGGAACACTATGACATCAATTTTAGATCCTTTACCTTCCATATTTGATTTTGCACTTCCAAGTGACATCTGTCAATTAGAATTTTTTGAACATACCATCTGTTTCCACGATAAATAGCAAAGCTGACTAATTTTTCAAAATTAATTTCTTTATAACGCTTTAAATCTACATCTATTGATTATGAAGGAAAATGTATAATCAAACCATATAGAGAAGAGTATTTTCTTTAATATGTATAATAACAAAATGTCAAAAAATAATATTTAACTGCGTTTTTTTACGAAAAACTTTTAAAACCTTCAAATAAGGGTACTTCCGGTGGATTAATTACCAAATCTAATCAACTCTTCATATGGTTGTACAGAAGAGGAATACGAAAGAATTATAATTTTTAGAATTGTAGTATTGGAGTTATCGTCGAAAAAAAATTTGTCACACAAGAACACACACACACACACGGACACACACTCACATACATGGACACACACACACACACATACATACAGACATCATCTTAAAAATGGTATATTCGTATTGTAGGGACCCTAAAACGTGCTTATTCATTAAAAACTCACCACCGAATTTTTTGATCAAAGACAATACCAAAAAGATATAAGTGAATAAAGAACTAGGAATAAAACAGGTACTAATTATAGACTTTATTAATATTGAAGGACATTCAAAATGATAAAAAAGAAGACCAGGAAGGGAAAATGAAGTTTAGGATGACATGAGATAGTGAGGATGATAATGATAAAAAAAGGAACTACATTGCAAGAAATGAATATTTATGCAAGTGTCAAGAAGGAGTGGAATAAGGTTGTGCACCAATAAAGACTAAAATATTACACATAACAGTGAAGACAATGAAATGTATTTGACTATAGCAGTATATATACAGTTGATCCCAGTTAGCGCGCCCTGCATGGGGATTTGGTGATACGAAATTGGTTCAATTACAGGCAAGTTGCCCCATTAGAGGACCATTTTCATGCTCTTTTGAATGCTAATGTTGATTTTTTTTTTATCATTGTTATATTTCGAATTATGATGTCAATGTTTTAATTTTTATTTGGAAGTCACAATGAAAAGTTATAGAAGTGCAAACTGTACACTACAGTTTGCACTTCTATAACTATAATCCAGTGTTATTTCACAATTGGAAGTTATTTGAAAAACTTCAAAATTTACATGTTCTTTTATATCAGAGCTATGATTTTTTCCAAATAACTATAAATCATTAAAAAAGTTCCTTAATGGAACAACTTTTATCTAAATTAATCTACTTCGTATCTCGTTTAGTTTTCCGGATCCCCGTGCTGAGGGTACATTATTTGGAAAACCTGTAGATTACATTACATTTCTAGGGGGTGTTTAACGAAAAAAAAATTATTAACAAAAAATAGGTGTAGCAGGAATATTTGGTATTTCATGGATATTTGGAATGGAAATTACTCGTATATACCACTCAGTCTAAAACCATATCTAAAACGATTCCCAGAATTGTAAATGAACTTTTCAATAACTTTAAAATGAACTTTCTTGCTCCATTATGTTAAATGGTTCGGCAAATAGAAAAGTCTTTTATATAGTCCAGAAGTAGTGCTAAATATAACAAATATTGATCTGCAATGTGAGATTGTTCAAACTTTACAGTAATAGTTTGTTAAGAGCAATGTACTCAGACTTTTAGAAAAACTTTGATGTAAAGAAAAAAATATTAAGTATCTTTTAACGTCACTTTATTATTTGTTAAACAAAGATGGCACAACTATTTATTTTACAATACGTTCAATGGACATGATATTTCTATAACAAATTTAACAAAGAACGCTATTTACAAATATTGGATTTTATAATTTATTTGAAATTTGAGGTTAAATTTGGAAAGAAGTGAAACTGTAAATTAATTTTTAATTGAAGATATCTTTTATTCACTTTACAGTAACAAAATGACTAATGAGACAAAAATATGTGACTGATGAGCGAAGAAAATTGCAAGAATGAATACAGAATAACCGATATAACGATTGAAGTCACTAATATTAGTTAAAAATGCTAATATGAAAATAATATCAGTTTTCCACGAAAGGTACGTTCCGATAACATTTTGTAAATAAAGTAGGAACGACCATTGTAAAATAGTATATTGTGTTACTAGAAGTAAAAGTGATGCTTTGTGTAGAGAGCATGTAAGTTTGCACGACGAACGGAACGAGTCGGACAATTGCGTGCGAGACAAACTTTTACTCCGAATGACACATAATACTTTTTCTGCAAACGTTCATATTTAAATAAAATAATTACAACTTGACGTTACAATAATTATAAATATTTTACGTGAAGGACGTTTGCTGATTTCAATTGCTCTGTTGCTATATGGATACTTTCGTATTTGTTCACTTTTTGTTATAAACATTCAAGGGAAAATTTTCACGTTTTGACGTTTAAATAAAAACAATGTAATTTTATATTCTTCTTATGCAATTTTATCAAAATTTGAAGTATTGCCATGTACGGCCCTTGAAGATCTTCAATCGGATGGAAGTTCAACAATATATCAAGGAATCGCTGAAAAAAAATATGAACTTTTCTTATCACTTTAATTCTGAGTATTCTTCCTGTCATTATACCAATATGTTATTTCGTTATATATAAACTGTTTATATTTCAATTTGTAGAATATAATTTAAATTTGACAGCTTTTGGAGGTTTTTAGTAACTTTATTCTTAGGTTATTTAGTGTATTTATAGTGCAACCTGAGGCGACGTGACAGCTTTTTTTACAAGTTACTTCTTATTCGCTCATTTTCAAAATATTCGGAAGTAACCGCTCGAAATGTTTTAGGCGGCTATTACATTAATTGTTGTTTTACATATATTTTGCAACCTTAAAGCGTCACTTTTCTCATGACCGCTATTATTTCAGGGTTGCATTTACTTTACTGCCGTTATGACCACCAGTTTGTTTATATAGCAAATAAATTTAGTATAGCACTACTTTCAGCTTCATAAATATCAAACGATGTATTTGAAAAGCCGTTGTCGCTATCGCTCATTTTCTTGCTCAAAAAATTAATGTAGTTTTATTTTCATTTTTAGCTTATTATGACAATAATTGTGTGTGTTTGGAAGTGACATGAATAAGTCAGATATGAAATTAATTTAAAAAAAATATAACTATTCGTCTAAAAAATATTATGTGCACCTCGGTTTAAAGGTTTTTTTTTTTTTTAAATCCCATCTAATTTGTTTCTCTTAGCTTTCGCCCCGGCTGCAAACTTCAAATTCGACAAAAAAATCATTTTCACAACCTTGACATACAAAAAATAACAATTCTGAAATTGTGTAGTTAATAATTGAAACTATTATTTCAAAAGTATCTATTTTTGGCAAGAGAGTTATAATGCACACTATGTGAGAATAAAACAAAATATAGTACTAAAGAATACATGCTTTGTTTAGAATATTTTCAATTTTTTTTCTATTTTTCTGTAAATAATCTATCATAGTTGGCATTAAAATTAATCGAGCTTTTAACAGACTCTTCTACTTTCACCGGCCTCGTCAGGAAGTTCGTTCAACCACTTAAATTTTTATAAAGAAAATAAAATTAAAAACGGGCAAAGTTTAAGCGTCCCGTCATTATTTTCCAATATATTTAATACTGAAGTTGAAGTCTCAACAGAGTATTGATGAAGTTGACAGAAGCGAACCCCGCCATGATAAATTGGTTATCAAATTATGTCAGAGCGCCGTGAAAAAAAAAAAAACTAGAATTCATCAGCAAGACAGGTAAATACAGCGAAGCATTCTCTTACAGCAACGTACCTACCTACCTCATTTCAATACTTTAGTTGTTATATGATGTAAATTTAGTTTTGTTAATTTTAGATGCAACTTTTTTTTTAAACATTTATTTTACGTATTTCATGTATTTATACAACACATTTATTAAATATATTTGATATCACGATATAAATTAGCTGTAGGCTATTTTACTAATAATTTTATTGATGTATTAGTTCAACATTCAATAAATTTATATTACACAACAATAACATGTGCCTATTAAATTAAATAAATTAAATCAATTAACATTGTGTATATTACATTTTACAAACAAACCTAAAACAGAAACGTGTAATTGTAGTGCTACTCCAAATGGTACAATAGGGTATTCCACATAACTAAATCGAACTTTACAATTTTGTTTATATTATTTGAAACATAGGTGTATTATATGCCCAAAAATTAATTCTGTAATGGAAATGAAATTTTTGTTGACTAGTATTGGTTGAACAAACAATAAATACGTGCTTATTATTATTTTAAGAGAAAGAATAATATAGAAAAAATAATGTGAAACACCCTATCCTTATATAAGCTCTCAAATTGTTTAGAACTGTTTAACACTGTTTTAAATTCTATTCACTATTGCTACGATATTAACCAACAGAAATAAATCATTTATTTAACCAATTTTTAAAAAAGGTTTAAGTTCGTGATTGGCTAACGAACAATATGTTACAAATTTATACTACAATATTTTACTGGTGCTAGTAAAAGTAATGATTGATAGTAATTAAGTGAAATTTTATACATACAATGTAGGAAACTATACCTTTTATTTATTTAGACAAAAAAAATATATGGTAAGCAACACCTGGTGTCTACAACTAAATATACTAAGTTTTTTTTGTCTTCTCATTTATTTTGTTGTCGAATTTCAGAGCAAACTAATATGTATATGCGCTTTCACTATTTTTTTGTACGATGTTAAAAACTGATTTATTTATTTATTTACATGTTAAAAACTGAATGTAATGAAACGACGGTTGTGCAAGAAAATAAATGCTGTATAACTCAGAATTCGAGTTCACACATAAGCGGTTTTTAAACTTTATTTTAATCACTATTTCTTCAAATTCTAGATTGTTTTATACCACTTTTTCACTATTCATTTAATTATTAAGAAATTAATACATTATTTTTTATACAGATAAAGCAGATACTTTCTCTAATTTTGCCAATAATTTTCCTCCAAATTTTAAAAAAGATTGTACATATGTATTTGGAATACAACTCTTAGAGAAAATTAGAACCCTTCTATTTATTGAGGTTCCCAAATCACTTCCAAAATCACGTAATTTCCCAACCTCTTCTAAATGTTTTATTTTTCGTTTCCTTTTCTGCTGGTACAGAATTGACCACTTAGAAGGAAGATCTTGAAATAATTCACCCCTAATAAGACGTCCGCAAGAGAAATCACTCTCCTTCAACAAAAAATCTGGCAATAAAAAATAAAATTCGCAAGTCCAATCAACATAAAATGGGTTACCTATACCGGCGAAAGGAATTCAGTTTGCTTATCCGAAAGGAATAAAAACGATAAAGCATAATTGAAATATTAGAAAGAGCTGGAAAGAGTAAAAAAATCTAGATTCTAACGGAGTTGTACAGTTAATTAAGTTCATTTTGCGAATTTATTTGAATAAACATTAATGGCGAACAAATACTGTCTCCATTAGGCGCAGCGCATGCACAGATATTAACGAGGAAGAGCTACGTTTCCGGATTTTTTGCACTTCTAACGGGATAAATAAAATCAATCGGAGAGAAAAAATGGTATTTGCAATCAAATTATTACTGGTGAGGAGGTTAAGAATCAATTATTGATTGCCAATAATTTATTATATATATATATATATATATATATATATATATATATATATATCACAAAATATAAATTTATTTTAATTTATTTACCTTCAATAATACTTTAGTGATGATAATAGTTAGAGCACGACAAATACTTAAGTCAGGCATGGCCGAATACGTAACTGTTAAGTAGGTACAAGTACTTAGTAAGAGTGCTCAGTACTTTTCAAGAACATTCTAAAAAGGTAATAATCCAATTATTTAACGTTTTGATATAAGAATAATTAATTTTTAATACATACGTAATATATTCAATAACTAAAAATAAAATTTAAAAAACCTAACTTAATCAACAATTAATAAAATTGTATCAATTTTAACTTAATGTCTAGTTGAAGCATTAAGTTCAAAGAAATCTGAATGTAAGAAATACATAATAGATACTAGTATTTATAAGATTGTTATAAGAAAGCGTCTACGAGCCAAGCCCATTATTGTGACATGGTACAAATGTCATAAAATTCCAGACGTGGTTCAAATGTAATGGGGTGTGATCAAAAAATTTTAATTCGTTTAATTATAGTTAAAAATAATATACCCGTATTTTTTAAAATTTGCTAAATATTACTAGAATTACAGAAAAGCGGCATTCAAATTTCTTTGACGTAACCGTCACTTCACCTGTACGAAGTAATGCAAGCAATGAGAGCGAAAGAGATGAGTACAATTCTTTCTCTTTTGCACTCGTTACTTGCATTACCTCGCATAGGTGACGTCAGATGCCGTTATCTCGAAATCTGTCAATATTTAACAAATTTAATAAAATACGGTTTTGATTAACTCTAATAATATATCAATATTTTTTTTTCTAAATTTGATTGTCACATACAGCATTGTATGAAATGTATAGGTAAACAAGTTTAAGTATTAACTTTGACATATTGAAGGATCGTAGGTGTTTAGCATTTACATATTTAAACAAAATTAATGAAAATACCAAAAAGAAGTTACATCTATTGTAATAGTTCTGTGCGCTATAATGTTTCTTGATGTCATCATATTTTGGAATACTTTTATTTGAGCATATTCGAAAAAAATGGCCTAATTCTTTTATGTTTATTATTCAACATTTGTATAAGATAAAATGAAATTTTAATTTAGTTTAAAATTAATATAGGTGAACAATTTTTATTTTTTAAAAATATTTGTGAAAAGCAAAGTATTGTTTAATTTTATCATGTTCTGATTATTAATCTGTATTTATTTTGAAATAAATTTGTGAAATTATTAATTAATATAAAATTTGTGCTCATATAATTTTAACTCCAATATTATTTTATTCGTTACCAAACATGAAAATGAATAAATTTTAACCATGTTTTATGTTTTTCTTAATTAAACGTATGTAAATTTTAAAGAAAATAAACGAAACAAGTTCAATATTCCAATATTTTGAAGCTTTACAAAATTATTCATAGATCAATGTTTTCTTACTCCTAAGTATTCGTTTCGTATAAATTTATTCCATGAATAAAATAACGTACCGACAATACAGAATTATATTTTCGATTACTTTATGGATTACAGTACATCATTGGCTTTCATATTGTATTGTATTTATCAGTCCTCAAGCTATTTATATTTAACACAAATTTGTAACATAAAAAGTTTGAACATCGAGCGTATTGTTGGTAATTGGTGAATTGTTGAAAATGTAAATATTAACAGCTTTTACTTACAGATTTTGTGCGGAATATTCATTGGAAATTGAGTTGAAATATTACTAACCTGAAACAATTAAAAAATAATTAATAATCATAACACAACAGTGTAAATATAAAAGTAGAAACTACTTTTTAATACAATGAAATGAAGCATTTAAATTCAAGAGTAACTGAATGCCAGAAAATATATGAGATTTTTCATTAAAAGCGTTGAATGGAAAGCTCAATATTCTAAAATGTTACAAGTAGGTATCATTTAATTCGTTGCTGAAATGTAAATACAGAAAATGTAACTAATGGAAAATAGGTTATATAGGTAAAAATGTAAATACTAAAATATTTTGACATACGTGAAAAGTGTGTAAGCGTTTAGAATGTATTTGAACAAAATGGATTAGAATACCAATAAAGAAAAAGTTACAGTTTTTGTTATTATTTCGCGCAAAACACAATTTATTGACTAACTTTAAATTTCATTATTATAATTAAGGATTTTTTTTCAAAAACTGAACATGTCCTCAATTTCAAATTATCACGAAAAAATGTTCTCATTTCATAATCAGTCATTATATGACTCTGGTAATATTATTTCTTCATTCATACGTATAAAAAACATAAAAAATGTGGCATTCAGTTTGAAATTTTATTTATGGATTCATCATTCATTAAAATATTAATAACATCTGAACATGTGTGGTTTATAAAAAAAAATATTCGACGAAAATTTAAAATATAAAGTAAGTATACGCGTATGTATTATGTATATGTTACAGTGAAAGGAGAAAATTCAGTGACTGAGCATTCACTAGTATATGCTGGCAATTACTAATTACACTAATAAATGTAATAACTTTAAAGCAAATCTTAACATTTATTAGTGAATTCTAACAGTTACTAGTAAAGTTACCATTCACTAATAAATGCTAGTAAAAAAAAAACTAACAACGTTACATATTAAGTTAGGTTAGACGGGTAAAACAATCTTAAAAATTTTCGCATAACCTTATTATGGGTAACATTTTAACCGTTCTGGAGCTGCGAATGCTGGTAATAACTAGTTCATTTTAATTTAATTGTAACTAGTCATTGTTGGTGTTTACTGGTTGCCAGCTTTAACTGTACGAGTTTTTATTTTGTTAAAAAATCTCAAATACAAAAAAAAAATGTAAACTAAATTGGTTCTTGTAGAATTACATAAGCTTAAGTAAATAAATAAAATAAATACATCATCACGGCATATTACCCACTGCTGGGTGAGCCAATCTGCTTTTTACACAGATATCGGTAATGATTATTGCATAGGTATTCGTACCGTGCGGGCGTTTATTAAACATCACCTTACGGGCACTCATTGCTAAAGTGAAGGTCACTTTCGTCCCCATTAAAATTCGAAATAATTTTGGCGTCGGTAGGGATCGAACCTGCGAGTTACCAGATTTGCGATTAGACACGTAGGCTGTGTCCGATGTCGCATTTTTGCATTTAATATTTAGTTCCTTTTCATATAAATACAACTCCGAATGGCACACTAATGACATCCATTGGTTTATATGGCTACGCTTTAGAATAACAAAAAATGAATTATACAATTCAATTTAATTTAATTTGAATAGAAGCTAAGAAGCTATTCTTTGACAGTAAATTTAACGTTTTGTACAAATTATAGCAACGAACATGATTACTATAATTAGTGCGCGTCAACTTCAAGGCATACTGTGCTCCTGCAAAATCCTAAAATCTAATTTCTAAAATCCTAAATAATGACATTATTTACAGCATATAAATTTAGAATTTAGGTATTAGGGTGATAAAAGTGTAATATCGGACATATCCTTAGGCACACAAGACCGTTACGCACCATTTATCGTGATTTGATAAAAATTTGTTGCTAACAATGTGAAGTGTTTGGAATCGAATGATATGGCGCCATAGACCAGAAAATTCAATAAATGAACTTATTCGATTTTTGTTTGAAATCCTTCAATCTTCAAATAAACAATTATTTACTTATGATAATTATAAATTATATAATTTATTGTGTGTCAATTTTTAATTTATTCATAAATTTTGGTAAAGATGATATATCTGCACCATATACAACGATTTCCAAGCGTCACTCACGGGTTTTCTTGGAAATAGCACCACAGGGATCACTTTTGTGCTATTTGAAAATTGGAAATAATTTTCAAGTTTGACGTCGATTGAATTAAAACTAGATGTATAGATATAAAATACGTATCTAATGAAATTTAACTAAAAACTGGATTAGTTATTTTATACTGAATGATATATTTATACAATGAAATTCACTTTGAGGGGGGAAATGAAGTTTCAGGTAAAAATCAAGTGATGCCACACATTTTAGCATCCCTTACGGCTGTAAACATTTTATTAGGTCAGGGTGGGAGAAATCTGTATCGTGGATTACGTTGTTCTGTTCTGCTACGTATATATTTAGCCCTCACTCTGAACTCTGCCTTGATTACCAGGATATTTATGCCCCGAATAAAAATACGAATTATTGATAAAATATGGCGATGGAGTTTTTTATGTAGTTAGGGTTACGACTCTTTTTTGTTTGCTTATCTACCAGCGCAGGTTTGATTCTGGAGATAAATTGTTTATGGCCGGAGTTTATGTGATAGCGTACTGAGGTGAGCTGAATGGTGTCAGGTTTCCTGATTTCAAAATGAAAAACGGGTACCCGTGTACCTGTTTGTAATATAAATAAATAGTTATGTACCGTGAACAATTTTATAGGTTTGTACATATTACTATACTACTTGCATGATCTAAATTTAATCTGGTTTATAATTTTTCAAAATGAAACTTGAATGCATTATCTGTTGCAGTAATATTTGAACCTGTCTTCTTTTTTTGAGGAATTTTCAGGATGTTTTTTTAAATGTATCATTTGTTTTTCTTACTACATATATTACACAATTCAAACTGACAAGATTTAATAAATAAGAAAATTATATTAAATTTATTAAACATATTCACAAAAAAGTTTAAGCTAATTCTCATTTTTGGATTAGCGAATTATACTCTAATTTTGACAGTTTATAACTTAAAATATAGTCTAATATATTCCTAGTATCTACCTTTATTGATAATATCATGAAAATTAAATTTTAAATACCGGAATAGAATAGCATTCACTAATCCAAAAATGAGGAAAAAATGTTAGTCAAAAATGCTTGAATTTAAAATTTTATAAAAGTTACTTCTTTATAGTCTTTATATATCAAACAAATTTTGTGACATTTTACGTTTCAGAAATTATAAAATACAGTTTTTATCAAAACAATACTACTCAATGAGTTGTATCTTCTCTTCCTGTGTACAATTCTCCATTTTCAATAATGATAACTCAAACAGAGCTTTTCTGATTCTGAAAAGTAAAATAGGTATATCACAATCTGACATATACGTTTCTGATGTGTAAAATGTCATTAGTCATTATATTTGTTTATAATTTTAGCTATCAGAAACGCTCTGCTTTGAGTTATTATTACTGAAAATGGAGAATTATTCACAGGAAGACAAAATAATAGTAACATTATTTTATAGTTTTTGAAAGGTAAAATATCATAAAATTGTTTGAAATTTTATTTCAATACCACGGCTAACACTATAAAGAAGTAAATTTTATAAAATTTTAAAACCAATTTTCTCAGTTACCATACCAGACATGCAAAAGAAAACTTGACTATTGGTTTAGATGCAGAATTTAATTCTCTACATCTACATCGTATTTGAAACATTTTTGTTTAAAATTAATAGGTTATCTTGGGTAATTAAAAACTGTTTTCCCATGTTAAACGCCTATGGCCCGGTTTTCGTGTTACACCCGGTATATTATTTAACACAAACCAGGCTGAAGAAAAGGTGGCTATGATCATGATAATTAATTCAGTCAAAATTTGTTCACCATACTTTGGCTCTTGAAAAGGCATACAAAGAAAGAAATCCAAGAATGGAAGGATTCAGACATAGCATCATATTGGAACGAAATTCTAGGCCTCAGTCATACGACGAAGTAAGTTTCATGTTCATCTTTACTATATCTCAGATAAAGGAATTTAGAATTATGAAAGAAATCTTTGCTAATATCCTCTGAATTATGATTTAGGTGCTTGCAGACGAAGAAAATTCGGTACACACTATGCGAATGTCCAGCTTTAGTAGTCAGTAGACTGAAGATATATCTTAACAAATTATTATTGTTATTTCGAATGAAAGACAGTACAATTTATAAATTAATACATAAATAAAATAATAAATAAAACAACACAAATTAAATATTTTTGATCTTAACTATCCAATTTAGAGCATCTTCTGTTAAATGATGGAGTCCGGAAAAATCTTGCTGAAACTTAGTTATAGGACATTCTTCTACAATATGTTGGATTGTTTCTTTTTCTGCTCCACATTCACAATTTAGACTATCACATATTTTCCAATAAAATAGCATATTTTTATCTTAACAAATAATAAGCTATGATAAATGTGATTAGCCTTCACTATCTTGATAATATATACAAATATACTAATATATTAACAAACTGTTTATAAAACTAGATGGAAGAAAAATAAATATATTTATTATTTCTATTTACGAGATTAACCCAGAAATATTTGCAATTTCCTTTAAACCTCGTAATCTGGCTGTGACAAATCACCCCCATTCATCATATTTCAACCACCTCCGAATTCCATTTCTCTCACATGTGGTCCACACCAGGTGTCGATGTCGACTCGAGTTTGGGGGTAGCGCTACCCCTAGCCAGGGGTTGGGACGTTGTAAAAACACGCAGAAACAGCCGCCAACACGAAGTGTCGCGCCGGCACCCGCTGCCCGTGAACGTGAAGTAAAATTGATAGTAAAAGTTGTGCGTACCAGTAGCAGCGTGGATAACAAGCGACACAATTTCACGCGTAATCAATACACATTTTTGACGCTGCCGCAAGGAAATGGAACTGATTTTTATGGTTGAATGGAGTATAATAATGCGTGTAGTCGGATAGTTATAGATGGTTAACTAACTGTTTACGGGTAGAAAAATGTTGCCATATTTTTTGTGGCGAATGAAAATGAAGCAAAAAATTTAATGCGGCTAAACATATTACATCCTGCTAATACTTTTTTACCTCCCACCATACAATAGGTTAGAGAGGTAGTTTTCGGTCCAAAAATTCGATATTGAGTTTTCAGTGAATAAGCACGAATTAAGATCCCCAAAACACGTTTTTGCTATTTATACAATGAAGTCTGTGTGTGTGTGTGTGTGTGTGTGACGATTTTTTCATCCACGATAACTCTTGTGTTAAACAATAATTTATATTTTCCCTTATTTAAGCTTTCTGCATAATATAAAAAGTTGATTAGATTGCGGGAAAAATTGGATAACCGGAAGTGGTACTTTACTTGAAGCCCATAACAAATTTTAATGAAAATCTATATTAAAATATAAACCAAAAATTTTTATTTTTATTATTCAAGACTTTCCTATCAAGGTAATAATATATTAGACTTTGGTTGAAATTGATATACCGGAAGTACTTAAAGCTCTGAACAGATGTTCGTGAAAAATATGATATTAATTCAAAACTTTTCAAATTTAGTATTTAAGACTTTTGTATTAATGAAAAAGACTTAATAGATTTTTTCTAAAATTGATAAACCGGAAGTGGTACTTCACTTGAAGCGCTTTGGTATTTAAAACTGATATATAATTTGAAACAACATATTAGATTTTGACTACATATAATATACTCGAAATGGCATTTAATTTGGAGCTCTTAACAAATTTTCGGGAAAAACATAATAAAATATAATCGAAAATTTCGTATTACAGACTTTTCTGTTTATTGGAACAACAAATTAGATTTTGTTTACAAACGATTAACCGGAAGTGATACTTTACTTAAAGCTCACTGCTCTTTTAAACATGGAATTGGTGGGAGGTTTTTTTTAAATATAAAGAAGTACTCGTTGCATTCTTACTACTTTTAAATATTCTGTTATAATTTTTTTGATATCTGGACTCTATTTAGATGTAAATGAATACTTTTTTGAATTTGTGATGATACGAAAGTGAAAGATATTTTGTTAAACGGTATAGGCTGCCAGTGGCAATAATTTTTTTAACTATAATATATAAGTATATTTTTATTAATTATTTTATTAAATTGCTTATTATCTATGCATATTATTTACGAAAGTTATTTTGAACATGTTTATGTAATTGTATATGTTGTAATAGATTAATTATTAGCGAACAATACTACTTGAAAACAAAATGACCTTTACATCCACTTCATAGAATATTAAAAATATTATTACTGCTTAACGAGTATTAATTAAGACTTTTTATAATTTCAGATCCCTTTCATGAATTTATAAAATAAAAAAATATGAAATACTCCGTTCTTCATTTCTTTAAACATACCTACCTAATTAATGTTTTTTTTTTTTAATATACACTATGTTAACCCTTCGGAAGTGGCGCTCTTTTCTATGATACGGAAGGTGGCGGTAGGAGTTGATGAATTGAACCTTTTTATTTATGAAAACGAACATTTTACCACGAAAACAAATAAGAATTTTACTCTCAAAATACAATCCAATAAAAAAAATTCACCGAACGTTAAAAAATCGGTCGGGTCTGTCAGACTATGAACAAAGAAACAAAGAAACGATTGCCTTAACTTAAAATTTTTCTTCTTGAATCATATTAGAAATACAGGTGTCTCTTAAATAGGGGGACATGGCTTAACCACAGTTTCCTGAGGCTAAAATAAGACGATTTAACCAAACTTGCTTCTACCGGAAAGCGTACCATTTAGCCAGAATTCTGCTTCAAAGTTCTTCGAAAAAAAATTAATTTTGCTTATAATAATCGGACGCTTTATTCGATTTGGATGAAATTTGGTATAACAGTTTATATGGTTATAAGTCATCTTTTAAGGTGATACTTGTTATTATTAGTGAACCACTAGTGTATGAAACTTAGGTCTCCCAACATTAATTAGACCGTAACTTTTTAATGGCAATGCCGAAAACGAGAAATAATTTTTCTTCAGAAAGATACATTCAATAGTAAACTTTTCTCTCTGTTTGTGATTTGTGATATCTGCTACGGTTCACCCAGAAAAAAATAAAATCTGAGTGTCTGCACTGCTAAATTTTTAAAATAAATTTAATCTAGTAGTCTATCCAAATGTCAAACAAGTAATTTTTAATGACAGTAACAATTGTTTTATGGGTTGTCAAAAATTGTCTTCGCAATATTCTAAAATTAGTAACATCCGTTTGTTCTGCTTAATAGTATTTTACTACCATTATTATAAATAAGACGATTATATATCTCAGCTTACTCCTAAACAAGTTGTGAAGATTGACAACTCGTTACTGTCATTAAAAATTAGATGTTTGACATTTGGATAGACTGCTAGATTAAATTTATTTTAAAAATTTAGCAGTGCAGACACTTAGATTTTATTTTTTTCTGGGTGAACCGTAACAGATATCACAAATTACACAGAGAGAGAAAAGTTTACTATTGAATGTATCTTTCTGAAGAAAAATTATTTTACGTTTTCGGCATTGCCATTAAAAAGTTACGGTCTAATTAATGTTGGGAGACCTAAGTTTCATACACTAGTGGTTCACTAATAATAACAAGTATCACCTTAAAAGATGACTTATAACCATATAAACTGTCATACCAAATTTCATCCAAATCGAATAAAGCGTCCGATTATTATAAGCAAAATTAATTTTTTATCAAAGAACTTTGAAGCAGATTTCTGGCTAAATGGTACAGTTTCCGGTAGAAGCAAGTTTGCTTAAATCGTCTTATTTTAGCCTGAGGAATCTGTGGTTAAGCCATGTCCCCCTATTTAAGAGACACCCTGTATAAATAAATTAGAAAACGGCGAATAGCAATATTATTTTTCCTTCTTTATCTTGTCTCCTTTTACTTACATTTCTAGATCAACTTTGACAACTTGACACTTGACTTATTTATTATACACATATCATCGTCATTTACCCCAGTTTATCTCGTACATTAAAGAAATTTTAATATATACTGTAATCTCTTTATTCATTCATCTTGAACTCTAATTTTAGATAATCCGTATTTGATATCAACTTTCAACTAAAAAACTACAATTCTTTTTCCACTCTTATCAATTGCTGCAGCTAATTCTCACATCACTCCTCTTGTAACTCGCACCGCTTAATCTTCCGATATCTCCTCCCACTGTCTCGTAATCCGAGATCCGCTGTCATTTAACATGTGTTAATTATGTCGTTCAGCGGATGACATCTGAAAAATGTTCTGCAGCCGTAGCAAAGCCACGAATTTTAATTAGAACTTCCAGAGATAAAAACGCGATAATTTGACACATATTTTACCCCCATACGAAACGGGGTGGTACAGTGGAAGATATATGATGAGTAGATGCATTCTTGAAATTTGTTCCATGTTTGAAGCATCGAACTGTCTCATTTGGAATGAGATATATGGGAATGCATTTTCGGAAGTTAACACCTCGTGTAATAAATTATTGGGGGGAGATTTATTGGGAAAGGTTAAGTTACATTTGAGGTTAGGGAACTGTAATTGAAGAAACTTATCAAAAACTAAAATCTCCAATTTCTCTACGGCCTTACTGGTTTCTTGTAATATATTAAATATGTAATAATACATTAGGTACCTCTTTACTTATAAGTTAATTTAGTTTTTATCGTACTGAAAAGTACTAAATGAAACAGTTACATTAAAAATTCATACTTTATGTAAACTGTTTTTAATTTTGCGAATGGTTAAAACGTTCCTTTGATATCAGGTCATCTTGTAGTATCCACCACTTTTTTTCTGATTTATTGTAACAGCCTATATAAATGGTTATGAAGGTAATCAAAGATAGATAGAAGTATTTGACTATGCTAAAAGGTAATACTTTTCAGAATGGTTTAAAAAAATATAAAAATATACATCATAATTTCGAGCAAAAACATTTTTTTGTTGAATATCATTTAAATATAAAAGTGAGATTAAGCACAGTGATTTCCATCTGCTATGGGAAATAAATTATTTGTTATCAATTATAAATTATTTGTTAGGAACTTCAAATAGCTACCAAATAGTTTTATGTCAAATAGGCAGACATATTTTTCTATTTCGGTGTTATTATGAGACTATAAATGCTCGGACTGCTTTCAAAACTGACAGATAAATGACATATAACCTTAAATTGCTGACAGTCAACAATTAATTTTCATCTGTGAAGTTAAAATTGTTAGCGAGAAGCGCTACTAACATACCTTAATTGATAAAAAAACACCAAGTCATATTTTTTACATGTTGCTTTTTTAAAAAGTCTAATGGCCAGTTGCACGAACAATTTTAAAAACTATAATTCTATTTGAATCGAACTTACCAATATAACCTCCAAACTTTGACATAAACAAAATCAACTTCGAAAAATACCTAAATTTTATTTTTCTTGTTACTAGAAGTATAATTTAAATAGCTTAAAAATATATAAACTACACTTATTTAAGGTTATTAAAAAAATATGTGTGCAACAGTAGATAAAAATTAAGTGATACTTAACGTAAATTTAGTTTTTTTAAGTGTATATTTAAGAAACGTCGGTGCAACCGGGCATTAGAAATATTATTAAGAGGTGGAAATCGCGCGCCTTAGATTCGTTTAAATTTAAGTGTATAATTTGTATTTGTGTTATTTATATCTATTAAAAAATGAAACAATACTGTGCAGCTTATAAAGTCTGTTCATGTCTTGTAAAATCTTATCTTAATCTATTTTCGTTTTTAGTCCATTGGAAAATAACTTGAAGAACATATGTATATCATTAAATTTGAAGTAAACAAGCATTTCACAATGGATAAGCTTCTAAAAGTAATGATAATAAAATAAGTCATACATATTATATCTTTTTATAAAATTGTGTGAACAAATCACGCCATTTTTATTTATATTTATTATAAAAGCATTTGCATGTTATAAACTTATCTTTCTATGATCAGAGCTGTCGTACTTACTAAAGGATACTGATATGTATATTGCCTACTATGTATGTATAAGAAATTATGATACGTAGACCTTGAAATCGCTCTAATTATCTGATCTATTATATTTTATATTCAAATTCAAAATAGCTGACAGACTCAGATTGTAACTGCTACGACAAAGAAAATAATAAGAATATAATTAAAGTTATTATCTACTGATTGACAATGACAATATAGTTATGGATATAAATTTATTAATTGTCTATTATGTTTTACATAAATTATTATAACATAACGGCTCAATACTCATTTCTGAATGAATAAATATGCTTTGTTTGCTGATTTTGGTAATGAAGTGAGGATATATTTGTACCTCTATGAGCGCTTATCACGCATCACCTAACGAACTGTCAAAATCTGCGCTATTTGATATTTGATATAATTTTTATATATTTTTGAGTTAGCATTTTAATGTTTAATCTATAACTAATTTTCAAAGTTATATGCATCGATCTCCAGATTTTTTATTTTTTTTTGACTCCTTTACCAACAGCAAAGATTACTCCCTGGATTTAATCTTGAAGTTTTTATGCGTATCGAAATATTCAAAATATGAGTACAATGAGTTTATGTATCTTGATTATTCACTTCTGTTTTGTGCAACTCCCTTTTCAACCAGTTTCACAAACAAAGATTTAATGGAGCGAGTTGATATATGGCATTGTTTATCACTTTTAAACCACCAATAATGAATAACAGGTTATTGTTTGATATGGTAATTAAAATGTGATTCGATAACAAATAAAAATCGGATTACAACTTTTGGAGTTTTTAGTCATATTTATGTGTAGCATGCACTCTTGGGAAATGAATTTAACACATTATGTGTTGATATAGGAAGGACGAAGGCTCGGATGAAGGAGGTCTATACGATGATAAATCCAGACCAATACGGAAATTTTCGCAATCAGCGATATATCTATTGGGTCACTTCTATTCAATGGTTTGGGGGACAGTTTCCCACTGACATGAAGAAGATATTTCGTCTCCTAGTTTTAATTAAAGTTAAGAATAGGCGGAATTAAAAAGTTCGCGACCGAAAGTGGAACGCCTACAACTGTGGTGAAGAAAACATCAATTTTTGATTCACGATTTGGCTACAATTGATCGGTTAATCAAGATTCAAGATATGGCAGAGGCAAGCATAGAGGTTCAAAATATTCTGATCAATAGGGCTGTTTTAAGAATTTTTATATGACTTCTAAGCACTAAATTTTTAAATATAGAAATTTGTGTAATATTTTGAAAAAGTCACGTGATTTGAAACAGAATGTGACGTAAGAGTATATACAGTTTAACATGTGACAGACTACCACCTACTTTTATTTATAAAAATAACGTAGCTTTTTTCCTATTGGCGACGAATGACCCCTCACCCCTGTACTCCGTTACAGGAGTGCGGGGTTGTTTTTCATCACTATTTCTGGCACCAATCTGTTTATTTATTTATTTATTTATTTATTTATTTATTTACGAAAATAACAATATATTATTATATTTTTATTACATTGAAAAATATTGCATAAACTTTTATTTAACACGTTAAGCGCCAACAATGTTAATTTCAAATCTTGTTTGAGAACCCATGTGGATTGCCGATGACCCACACATTTTGATTCTTGGTGGACCGCGTGGTCCGTAATTGACCCAAAGCTTATGCTACTTTATATTGGTTTTATAAATCCTAGTCCAACAGAAATATACAATATTTTATTGTATTCGGTCCCACGATAAAACAAGCTTCAATTTAAAAAAAAGCGGGACCCTGTACGACAATTTTTAAAAAAGTTATTCACATTTTTGTTCGATGTGTATTATTTTTTCTTCTGAAGGTTTCTTCTACAATGTCCATTTAATACCAAGTAATAAAAAATGAGAAATATTACTACAAAAAACTGAAATACGCTGGTGCGTTTCAGTAATAACTTACGAAATGTACAGTCGGGCACGGAGCAAAGTAAAAGTGTGGGCCATTCGCAGACCACGTGGCGCTTAACGTGTTAAAATACTATTTAATACATGTGAAACCGGCTCATTTATTAGGAGTAACAAAAATTTCTGCTACTGATCAGAAACGTTTTCACTCCTAGAAGTTGTCCGGTTTGCTGCTCAGTTATGAAGCTAATCGTGATATGTTTATGACAATATCTGTTACTACCAATAAGACATAGAGTGGAAAATCCAAGAAACAATCGAAACAGTAAAAGTATATTGATGTACTTTTATTTAAAAAAATTCAAATAAGTCACAAATTGGGGAATTAGTGTAATAAGTCGCAGAGACATTACTAACAATTCATATAGCCCCCAAAAATATAATGCTGCCCTCTTTGAGTTACGCCGCGGACTTTTCAATCCATTCTCCTACAAGTTACAATAAATTTAATTAATAAATAAACCAGAAAACGCATTAGACGGGCATGCAAATTTGCGGACCCAGTAGGGAAGAGGAATAAACGAAAAGAAGAAGAAGTAATACAAAATTTAATAACAGCAGGAACTTATTCAACTTCGGTACCTTTTTAGTTTTCAATGTAACAAACGGTCTACCAGAATATCTCTTTGCAAATATCAACCACAGAAATAAATTTCACACCAGTTTGCTACTATAGAAGCATATAGATTTTACCTACCACATAAAATATTGTGCTCGCACAATAACAATACAATACAGAGCACCCGTATTGCAGCGAACAATATACATTCACGTATCACATTTTTAAACCACTGTACAATTCCGTTTCATGAACTCTATCCTGTCATTCAACTGTCACTTGTGCCAAACTAAGCTTACTTGATTTCCCTGCTTACAGAATGCATTTTTCACACGATATGCACACGAAAATATGACAATGCATGACATTCTTGTTATACCAAACAACACATTGTGGAAGAAATTTACTTTTCATAAAGCTGCTGAATGTGAAAGATGCTTAAAATTCGCTCAAGTATAGTGCAACTATTTGATCTTTGATCTTTTATAAAATCTTGTCCTATTTTTCATGTTTATAAACCCACATTGTAATGTAAATGTGCATCTCGTAAAAATGTAGTAAAGCTCATATATTTTGTACATGAATGTTAAATATTTTCCTCATTCGTAAAGAGATAAAATTTGATTTCAACATAAAGTTATTCCGATTCTAGTTTCATATGTATAAATTTTATGTGACATATATACAAAGTAATGAGCTATCAACTATTTGGTAAATAAATTTTAAAGATCGTATAAGTTTAATAAAAAGAAGCGGCGGTTTGTCATCGATCAACTCATGAATATTTGATTTACTAGCTATGGAACTTTATTTCTTTCATGTTTACAAGATTTATAAAATAAAACATGAAAGTTCCTAACACCTTTACACCACTACTTTTATTACTTTATGAAGTATAGTGAGAAAACTAAAATTCACCATTACTCAAAAGTGCGTGACGAAATAATTTGTGCTGCATAATACCTATTTCTATCACAAGTGAGTAAAGATGTAGTTTAGCAACAAACGGAAAGTTTAGAAGTCTTTTTTTCGAGTTTCAATACCTATCTTCAATAGTATTTTTAAGAAAAATTTTGTTTAATTTTTATTGTTACCTATGCAATTATTTGCTTGCTTGGAAATGTATTTATTTCATTCATTAAAAACATATTCATTGTCAACATTAAAGTGTTACTTTAGCATTCAGATTTCAATAGATGTCTCGTTATAAGTTAGGTGGTGAAAATAGTTATTTGTATCACTAGGCCAGAAACTGAACATTTACAAGAGCGAGACTATTTTGACAGTCCGAGCTGAAAGCGAGGCCTACAAATTACGAGATCTTGCAAAACAGTTTCTGGGTGTGTGATATACAAAATTTTTTGTGCCGACAGAAATCTCCATAAATTCTTCGTATATTTCTCTACACTATTCTACTTTTCATAAACTAAAAAAATGAACATATAATTTTATCGGTTTTGCATTGCAAGTTTAATTAAAATTACTCATATTTGAGCTTAAAATGAATAATTATTTTATATTTATTGAAAATATATCATACCAACATTAGTTATATATTTTTTATATACTTTCGCATAATTTCAATGACGGATGGCGGAAACTCTGTCGAAGTTAGTTGTAGTTTGTAATTACAAAACAAACTAGTCCTAAATTTGGAACTTATAATTAATTTATACGAGATGACAGCATATTATAATTTTTATGACAAAATTTCGTTATTTAAGTTACAATAATTAAAGATTTAGCCCTGAAATTTGTAAACATTTTGTAATTGTGTTGAAAAAAATCTTAAATTGACGTATCACCAGAACAGTAATGCCAACTACTTTTGCTGGCCTAGGTCAGCAACAGCGCATTTCTGGACGATTTTGAGTTCTGTAATATTAGTCAAATTGGCCGGAGGTACGAAAAAGTATTTATAATAATAGGGGATTCCAGCTCAATCGAATTAAAGGAAAATAGTACAAAAATACGAATGTATATGCTGAATAACGAATATTGATAAAAAAATGAAATGGTATAAATGAGATATTTCGGAAATAAGGGGTTTTTTGTTATAGCGCTTCGACACGTATATGAAATCTATATATAATATTTTGATTGGCGATCGAAAGACCGCCTATACATGCATAACAAATAGCGTGTTAGGAGGTGGGGGTTACTACCAATGGAAGTTAAGAAATTCATATTCGAAAGGAAAGGCTAACATTCCTGTACGGCAGTTTTCAAATAGTTTTTATTTTAACATAAATTTCTTGCATTAAACTTAATAATTTAAATACACCTGTAATTATAAAGTATGTAGACTTATAAAGTGTTATAATATTCATTTATTTTATGTAAATATAACTTGAAATGGCATATATTTCAAGAACATTTAGGTCCGTGATAAAAACAGTTTGATATAAAAACACATAAATGTGACGTCACGTCAATCTTTTCATCAATAGTCTTAGTTTTCCTAATAATAAAAAAAAAATGGTGGAATCTCCCATTATTGTCTTGCACGAAGATATGTAGATATTTTTACCAGTTTATACAACTAAAAGTTTTATTTTCAAATTTTACTTTTCTCTATTGTAGGTAAATAAAAAAGTTAGGTATAAAAATCGTAATAAAAATTGCATACTGGGATTTCAGTAAATAAATATGTTTTAGAATCCCCAGAATAAAATTTATAAAAGTACTTAAAACGTATGCAACTTCGCATTCCTTCTCATTTCAACTAAAATTAAGGAACATTGAATTCTCTCCCTATTGCATTTGCATTCTTCATTATATCTTTTATAAAAAATAATAAGTATAAAATAATCTCGAAGCCCTTACAAATCCAGGAACCCAGTTGAGAAATTTAAATGTTTGTACATCAGGTAAATATCAGAGTAAAAAATCAAGAGTAATTTAATTACGTGACGCAATTATTAATTTATAATTTAGTAAAATAATTTTAATGCGATTACGAGTATGCATCTCTTGCAAGAAATGCTTTAAACGATACTTTGTAAAATAAAATAGATTTTTCGAGTTATTGTGCTAACCACAAAAATGTTAGTGTCCCTTTCCTAAAATACCTTATCGTTCAACTATAATATAGTTTACCCACTCTTTTCATTAAAACTACTATAAATTATTATAGAACACCATGACTGTTTAATACTTCTGTCTCTTTTATTTAGCCAATCAGAAGATACTTGTTTTGTTAAAACAAAAATACTGGGTATATATGTTTCTGTTCACTTCTGGTCAAAAAAAGACAAAATTAAGCTAAAAACCACGGAATATATAATTTTTAAAAATTACTGGTCCTTGTACGCCAAAGTAGGTACGAGATAAAAGGCTTTCATATAGTTAGCCCGGTAAAATGAAATCATATTTGTAAAAAATCTGTTTCTTCCATATTACTCATACTTCTACCATCAAATTTATCACTATAAAAACTAACAATGACTGCATGATTTTTTTTTTTTTTAATTATGACTAATCACTATGAAATTCTAAATTAATTCCGTTATGAATCACCCCCCTTGCAAAGTTTCATTTTTTGCACAATTAGTAAACCTAACAGGGGCATGCACGCTCTATTCGCACATATCAACATTTTAATTACTCATTTATGTTAAATAAAAGATATCTCTAGAAATATGAGGGTGAGTCATTAAAAAATACAAGGGTCCAAAACGCCCTTATTAAACCCTAATTGATATAAATCCACATTGTCACCATTAAGCTTTCTCATCACGCAATTAGGGTCCGGCTAAATAACTTTAATTAACTAATAAACTAGTGAGTGACAAATGAAAACAGCTTGCACCGCCATAAACACAGATGCAAGGAGAATACAAATATTGCAGTATTAATTCAACCCGTAAATGTTTAGGAAACAGGTACAAAACTGTACTATTCTATGAATAGAATTTTTTACAGTTCTTTTATAAGTAAAATTTGTATGATAAATTAATAACTTATGCAAAATATATTGAAATCACAAATATTTTCTCCTTCGAGGTGAATCAATTTTCGATCATTTTACAGTATCGGATGTTTTACTACTATTACCGCAAATTGTTTTAGTCTGCAAAATTTGTACAAAGATCCATGGATTCAATGAAAATTGTTCCCTTTACCTAAATTAGCTTTAAGTTTACATACTATTAACTATTTAAATATAAATATTATGTTTTATTAATAAACGTATCCTTTAAACGCTTTTTTACCTCTCGCTAAGAGAGGTATTGGAATCATGCTAAAAATCGCATATCCAGATTTTAGTGGATAAGCACGTCTTAAGCTCCCTAGAATCTGATTATAACATTTTTACGTGTGTATGTGTGTGTGTGTGTGTGTATGTGTGTATGGATGTTGGAACCACAATGAGTGCCCGTGAGGTGACGACTGGTAAGCGCCCGCACGGTGCAAATATGTCATCATCATTACCGATATCTGCGATAAAGCAGATTGTGGCACACTCAGAAATGGATAATAGAGAACAGAGAAATATAATTATGTAAAATAATATGCTGTAATGAATCTCGCACTCCATGGAAAACAATTGGAAAAATTAAAATGTTTGTAATTGACAAATAAATGTCAGTGTAAAAACATCAGAGACATTACTGAAGACCTTTTCAGCAAAGTACATTTAATATTTCTTATTTATTATTAATTAAATATTTATTTTTTTAGATACATAGGTGTATTACGTATATCCTTCAGAAATAGCGCCAATCTCATCATTGAATTGGAAGAATCTCGAACATTAGAAGAATAAGAGAAAACTTGTTCATAGAACGAATTAAAAATATAAATATATATAAAGAAGATAGTGTTTATGTAACAGAAATGTTAAATATGTACAATAATTATATAGCCTAGTATGGCGAGAGTTCTTGTGCTGGCCACAACAGATTTTTTTATTTAATAGTCGTATATACACATTACTCAAAATCACTAGTTTTTAGAAAATCAATTTTAAAATTTTATAGAAAAAAATAAACTGCTGCTAGAGTTGAAATGAGTAACACTCGTAAAATCCGTCAATGTCTTACTCAAACTATTTAGTATTTTTGTCTACTTGCACAATTCTGAGCATAATCCCTTGCTTATAAAATTAGTTGCCATTCAATAACGTGTGAAATTGTGGAACTTTTGTACCATTTATAAAAACTAAGAAAATATCTTATAAACATTTTTTGGCACTTAGACGTCTTTGAAAGCTTCCATTCCTGAAAATCTGGGTAGTTAACTTTTCTAGTTGTTTTTTGGATTTAAGTAAATGTAATTTAAGGTTGTCACACCGTCAAACGTATTAAGGACTTAAACAGTATTAGTACAAATCTGTCATGAAACAAAGTAATACCGTTTTTATATTTTCAAAATTATTTATTCTTTCGTTTGAAATAATAACGTAATTACATTTACTACTTGTACTAATTTACGAGTTTACCTTCACAACATAGAATTTTTTATCACATTAATATTTTATAACACATTAATTCGAAAATGTGAGAGATAACCTTTGAAATAACAAGTCATTATTTTTTCTTGTCGATGTTGAATCCAAATGATATTGGAAAAAACCATTTTACATGATTCATTGCAAAATCGGGTTTTTAGTTGAGTAATTTTCATGTTTAAGGCAAAAAGACCATCATTTTGCAACACTCATAGCAGCTATTATGGCCAGTTAAAATTATGCTTCAATTTTGTAGTCTCTAGATTTTAGTCTACAATTCAATTCCTGCTAGTACTTACTTTGCGTAAAATTATAACCATTTTCTTGGTGTTCGCTGTTGAACCATAAACTGCTTGAATAAAATAATAAAAACGAGAAAATTTTGGAATCAAAAAATTAATGGAATATTTTGCTAGATTTTAAAATAGACAAATATGTCTATGTCGAATTGGCATAGGATGATCCACGAGTAATGATAACAATTAAATGCGGCACAGCAGTCTGTAATCCGCGATGTAATAAACTCAATCAAGAACATTGATAATTACAGAGAAAGGTGTGTGTTGTACTTGTACGAATGGAGGGAAAGAATGAGGGGGATATAATTAAGTACATGTGCGCGAGAATTTATTTACAAACATGTGTACTTAATGTGTCGGTTTGCAGCGCTGGGATTAATTCCTACAGTAAGCTGGAATCGATGATGCGGGTACAATTCAATTCGACATACGGATTATCGAGATGGATTTTCAAGAAAGATGTTTAGATTTCATTTGATAAATTATGTAATTTCTGCTTTCATTCAGTTTCACAGATACAATCTACTATTATTGTTTTTAAATATCAGGTTTTCTAAGGAATAAATGTGTTGTGACACCACAAGTAAAATACCAAATATGTGAATTCACTTTACGTAAGTAGGTACATTACGAATATGAGCGTAAAATTGCGGTAGGTAATGTAAAACTTCATTGACTACACTTAAAATTTCTCTAGGACGATATATACATATATAGTAAAACAATTATGATTGGTGATAGCATTTCAAAGACGGGTAAAGCGATTTTTAGTTTTGAAAGGAGGAAATGGCTGGTAAGCCGAGTAGGCAAGCATGTCACCTCCTTAAAAAAAATAAATAAAAATATATCATCACGGCATATTACCCATTTCTGGGTGTGCCAGTATCTACAACACATGCAGACATCAGTATTGATGACGATATATTTTTCCCGTGTGGGCGCTTACCAGACGTCACCTCACGGGCACTCATAGCTGGCGTGGAGAGTGCACAACAGGGATCACTTTTGTGCCATTTAAAATTGGAAATATTTGGCGTCAGTCGGAATCGAACCCGGTTCCCCCAGGTTCGCGACCAGACACTCAACAACGTTACTAACTTGTACAATTTAACTAATTTTACAAGTTAAAAACTAGTAAACATTAATTTTCAAAAGTAGTAGGCAGGTTCGTAAAATGACGATTTCCGACTTGCTGCCAGTTCATGTGACCAATGGACAAGCTCAGACCATTCGTTTATTTGTTAGGTTATGATTGGTATTTTCCGATTATGAGTAAAATAGTATAAACACTTCGATGAAAAGTTTCATTATATCTCAGGCGAAGCGCCGAGGTTTGCTATATTCGCCCATGACAACAATGAAACTTTCCACCTCGGTTAGTAATATAATATTTCCACTTTTAATTAAATTTGATAACATTTCGAAAGTGAAATACAAAACTAATTGTACGCTTATGTACTATTTCAAATAAAAATTCAATAGTATATATATATATATATATATATATATATATATATATATATATATATATATAACGTCAACTTTCTTCTTAAGGACTACCTGCAAGGAGTGTCTTCTGGAGTCAGTAGCACGAAGAGTTGGCACGACCTATTCAATTCTAATCTTTACTATCAGAATACATAAAGGTCAGTATCCTTTCAAATTAGAAGCATACGAAAAACTTTTCAAAAGAATTCACATTTATAAAATAATTTGAACGTCAACTTTCATTCGCTAATCGTACCACACTAATAAAATAATGGTATCACTCGTTGTTTTTAATTTAAAGTGTAGATATTGAAACGATTTAGGGCCAGTTGTACAATCTCCGGTTAGAATTTTAACTGTCGGTTAAATAAACAAAATTGAAACGAATTGAGCTGTCAAACGACAAATTGATCATTGCTGTCAATAACCCGATTCAATATTGTTTATTTAACTTCCAGTTAAAATTCTAACCAGAGATTGTACAACTGGCCCTTAGTGCAGAAACATTTATTTTGCTATACCAATAAATTATAAGAAGTAATGTTTTTTCATTCTCTATACGTTCACAAATCTATCACCAGATGTCAGCTACTTTGATTTTTTTCTTCAAATGTTTGGATTCGAAAATTATGGAAAGATAACAAAGAATTACTTAAAAATTGATTTAACATTTCTAATTTTCTAGGAGATAAATTGATATTTGACTAATAATTTCTGAATAACTATATCCTTACCTTTCATATTTGCTCTAAAATTAAAAGATAGAGATACCGCTAACTGAAAATTTTGTCTTTGAAAAAGCGGATATCTGTTTTGCATTTGCAGATTGCACTTCTTGCGTTGCGTTTGTCTGTTACGTATGATTTATATCTTATGTCCTTTTTTTAAGAGATAAATTGGAATTTGAGAAATATAAAAAATGGAGTCCCACTTTTTGGGATTCGAAGTATTCGCAAAAAATTAAACATATTTCAACTGTAAATAGAATTAATTAGTAATATTTATCAAGTATGTGGCATATTGGTGCAACATAAATAATTTATTTAATATTAATAAAGCATTTTTGTTTTAAAGTTTTAATTAAAGTAATGCACCAGTAATTACCATAACAAAATATCTAATAAGCAATTCCATTAAACCCGCAAACAATTTCTTCACGAGTCTTTTTATTTTGCTCGTTGCTTGCAAGAGAAAACAGCGTCACCTTTGAAAGTGCAAGAGATAATTAATCGTTTATACGAAGTGCCAGAGCAAAGTGTAATTTCAGCCTGAAAATCATAACGGACGGAAAACAAACTAAAACACAACAAAATTTGAATACTTGAACATCGAATGCAAATGGAATTTATTCAGGTCCGGAGTTCAATTACTCCGGAACGAAGGTCCGGACTAGCCCAAATTTCATTTCTGATATCGCATACATTTACATAACTTCGCTGTCGTCGGCTAGCAGAATATAATTATGAAGCAATGTTCGACTCTGACCAGCGGGATATGCATCAGAGGTGGCTGTGACGGGCTGCGAAAGGGAAGGGGAGGTGGTGGTACATGCTGGATGAGTTATAAGAACTGAGTTACGGATCATTTGAAAGTCAGATTATCTCGGGGACATATAAAAACGGTTTGCCTCTATTACAGATTAATTAAATTTTGGTTATATTAACAAAGTTTAATGGAAAATGACAATCTTTGAAATAAAAGAAAAAACTTGATGTGGCCGGAACATTAATTTGCGTTAATCCTATTTTTATTTTTTATAATACAGTTCAAATAATGAAAGGTTTAAATACAGTTTTTTAGAAACTGTATTATTATAAATATTATAAAATATAATAATGTAAGTAAGCACCTATATTATATTCTTACGGCCGATTTTACCACCGATTCCTATACCGTTGCCTAGCTAGGAATTTCCTAAATTTAAGAACTACATAAACTGATAATTATTCATTTTGGATTTCACCAAACAAAGCAATGCCCAGCTAGGAATTACTTACGTAGGCATCGAAATATGAGTTACTTTTGTGATATTATATTGAACACTGAAATAAATGAATAATTTTTTTCTACTCCCGTGCGTGAAGTGAGTACTTCACGTATCAATTTTTATGTGTGAAGTTTGATTTTTTGCACATAGTGCGTGAAGTGTTACTTCACGCACAGTGTGCGTGAAGTAACATTTGACGCACCGTTCATTGTATTAAATATTACAAACTGAATTGTATTTTAATAAAACAAAGCTGTTAAACACCCGTAACGTTGGTAACCATGGTTACACAAGTCGATAATACAGAGGCTTTACGTTAAAAGAATGAAAATGTGAAGAAAAAATATATTTTATTGCAAGGTCGTAGAAAAAGTATAGTATGTAACCCGTGTGTGAAGCCTATTTTCCATTCGGGTGGTTTGCAACACTCGCCTTCGGCTCGTGTCGCAATATGCACCCTCATGTAAAAATTTCAGCTTCATACACTTGCCACATAATATATTATTATAATTTATGACATCTGTCAATTATATTTGTTAACAATGACATTGGAAATTATGTGCAGTTATTACGCTGAGGTCTACAAAATAATTAAATTTTTAAAGAAATATCCCTTACATATATTTATATTTTAAAATTTGTATTTATTGCAGAAATGAAAAACATATATGAAACAAAGATGAAAATGAACAAGAAGAAAAAAATATAAATGACAAAATATTGAATAAATAATACAAAAACAGAAACTGAATTCACTGATTCCAATTTGATAACCGGAACGCATATTTATGATATTTGGCTATGGATATTTGTAGAAATTATGGATTTAATTATATGTATCATAATATAACTCGTAAGGTATATAAAAGTCTGTTTTCTAATGAAAAGGAAATATTTTCTAAAACATTTTTCATCACAGAATTCAAAACATTGTGTTCTTTCTTTTTTATCTTGTGCATGCCTTTCTATTTGTTCGTTATAACTATCAAAATATTCAAATTGTACAATTTTAATTTTGAAGTGTCAGCTGTCAAACATTAGGAAATGCTTAGCGATTTGGGCATCGAAAAATAAATATCTAGTTAAGGATATGTAGGATTTAGGTCTTCTTCACTTAAACACAACTCCGAATGGCACACTAGTGATATCCATTGGTTTGTATGGCAAATTTGACGTTTTACGCAAATCGTAGCAACGAACATGATTTGTTTAATTAGTGCACGTCAAGTTCAAGGCACAGTGTGCTCCTGCAAAACCCTAAAATCTAATCCTAAAATCCTAAATCACTAGATTTAGGATTAATTAAACAAATCATTTTTTTTTTGTAAATACATAATGTTTCTAATATATAATCCTAGAGTAATCGAATCTAAAGGCCTAATGTGCATTACACATTTGTAATATTCACTCGTCCACATGTTCGGCGTTCGCATAGTATACCGTGTCTACAGCTCTTTATACAATTCTTTCAATCTCTCGAAGAAAACATAAAAATATTAGGTTCCTCTATAGCTAGACTACTTGTTCTGTAATATAAAAATAAACCGTTGTTTGGTTATTCCTAAATTAAGACATGGATGTGTAAACCAAGTTCCTAGCAAAAATTACCAGCAAATATAAAAACATCAAAGTCAACAAATCACTTTTCAAACTATTGATTTAACAAGTAAATCTTTTATAGTGTGTACAAACACTATCTTGGCAATGTTTCATGTTGAAGGTGGGCCAGGTATATAAATGAAACTCTGTTTTACACTGCTATACATATTTAATCCCCTGTGTGTTTTGATTGCACTTTTCAATAATTCTAATGGATTTTGCAATAATAAGTTACAAAGTAGGGTTTCAAAAAATTCTCTACTAACTCTACCAGAACTAATTAACATGTCAGTAATTGGCCGATAAATGTCCAAATCGAAAACAATATATGGTTTAAATCGAACACGTTAACACGTTGATCAAATTATTAACTGAAATGTATGTTTCTGAAATAATAATATAATAGCCACACCCAAGTTTCTTATTAATTACATGGAAAATAAAAAAAAAACTGCACCCTTTACATTTAATAATTTGTTTTAATAATTAAATATTATGAAGTATGCACTTTCGGAGATGAAAAAAAAAAACATTAAGCATAAAACACAAATACTTCTATGACAAACATTATTATTCATTCTGCTATTTCTACAAAGTTGAAATTTAAATATTTGCATAGTTGGAATATGTTATTTTAAATAAATACATATCTACAATTTTTTGTTTACTGAAATACATCGCGACCATATTATTTTGTTTATTGAACTAGATTGAAAACGAATATTACGAATAGATATGTTGTTGAGTGTATAAAAATAACATGATGATACATGCAATATTGTCACAAATAGATCATTTATTTGTGGAAATAAATCTGTGATAGTAGCGTAATTGTGCCAACCGTTTACTAACTGTCAAAACGTATGATTTCATAGCAACATTGCCAAACATTTTCATTTATTTAGTTCATCTGTATATCCGAGCGGCATAATTCATCGAGAAATAAATAAAAAATGAATGCATTTCGCTGAGTAAAACGATTGTGATGTTAAAATTGAATTTACATATAAATCAGAGTGTGTCAACAATAGCATTTAAAACAATTGAAAAGCATAAATGTCAATTGGCGGGGGTGAACATTAATAGCTGATGCGTCACTAGCAGCCACAATCCGCAATCGCCATTCAAATTTAAAAACTGATTGCTTCGTTATTTGCCGAGTGTCGGATGCACACGTCCTTCATTGCCATGTAATTCGAATATTTTCATTTATTCAAATTACATAGAAATATATTTCATTTGCGTTGCGCTGTGCACTGTTTGCCGTTCATATTTATTTGCAAATTATTTTAAATTGGACTCGCGCACTGACAGAAGACTTGGAAATAATTCATTAGGTTTTCGCTAATAACAACAGGCTACAATGTTTTCATAATAAATTTATAGCTGTTTATGTTTTTGTTAAATTTTCAACATTTTATTTGAAATGACATTATAGAATTTTTTGACCAAGTACGATGGCTAAAATTAGTGACACTGTTTATATTTATTAGAATTTTATTTCAAATATGCTCCCTTCAACAATAATACTCTTCACCATTTTTTCCTTTTATTTCTTAAAAGCTCCCAAATAATCTTGCTTGCAAAATAACCATGATTTGCAAGATCACTCTTCTTCAGGCAAAAACATTTTACACCATATTTTTTAAGTTTAAAAAATAGCTAAAAAATACACATTGCCAAATCAGATTAATATATTACAGGTTTTTACCTTAATATTTGTTTTCGCCAAAAACTGAAGTGTTGTCCTACTGGAAGACGCATTATCATGATGTATTTAAGATAATTTCTATCTCTGGAGCTTTACTGGGCACTTCATACAAACAATTTTCAGTATGCCATTTAGTTGTAACTGTCTTTTGTCCATTGAACTTAATTAGATTTAGCAGTTTCGTACAAAGAATACTGAATGCATTACTCGTGGCTCGTTGTTTCTCATGTGATCTTGTATGATTTCTATTAATACCTTACCTTAGCTGAGGATTCAAACTCCAGTTGCTTCTCTATTACCACATAAGTAGCACTATTGTTTTTTTTTTTTTTTTTTTGATTATTTTTAATATTTTTTTCAATAATAGCTGTAGAAGGACACCTGCTCCTTATTAGTGCTGAACAGATTTCTTTATTCGTACACAGGCAGTGATGATGTCTATATGTATGTGTGTGTGTCCGTTTGTGTGTCCGTGTGTAACAAATTTTTCTCCGACGATAACTTCAATACTACAATTCTAAAAATTATAATTCTTTCGTATTCCTCTTCTTTACATCCATATGAAGAGCTGATTAGATTTTGGTTATAATTGATCCACCGGAAGTATCCTTATTTGAAATTTTTCTTAAAAAACGCAGTTAAATATTATTTTTTGACATTTTATGTTATTATAAATATTAAAGAAAATGCATCTGCATTAGGTTTGATTATACATTGTCCTTCATATTCAATAGATATAGAGTTAAAGCATTTTAAAGAGATTAACTTTCAAAAATCAGTCAGCTTTTCTATTTATCATAGAAACATTTGATATATGCAAAAAATTCTAATTGACAGATGTCATTGTTAAGTACAAAACCAAATATGGAAAGTATAGATTCAGAATGCCGGGAGTACGAGGAAGGCGAAAGAGTAGATGGAAGGACTGTATCGCAGAAGACGAGAGACGAAGAACTGTGTGAAGAGTTGCATTTGACAGGAATGAGTGGAAGAGAAGAGTGAGAAACAGTGACCCCTAATAAAATCTGAAGCTGAAGAAGAAAGAAGGAAATGTCAAGTGCAATTTACATACTGTACATATGTTCATGTTATAATTTTATTGGATTTATAGAATCTTAAGGAACTTTTGGTATGAGATTTGTAAAAAATACATCGAATTGACGGAAGGTCTTGTGCTGGCCACAACAGACTTTTTATTAGGCAATATGTCTAATAATTTAGTATAATTCACAAATCTTACTTCGGCATTTTGACTAGTACGAAATAGATATTTTTTATATATTTAAATATGCATAAATGATTTATATTAAGTTTAATACTTATTACGATATGAATGTAGTCATTCATTTAATTTTGTTTTCAATATTATTTACAAATTTAGAAAATGTTGCTAAATCAAGTTAGATCATTACTTAAAAAAATCATATTAGTATACTGAAAAATAAGGAACCAAGGCTTAAACCCTACTACGCATTCGGTTTAACGTTTGATAGTTATAGTTTTTAATTGATAGAAAATTCTTTTAAAATATATTTAAAATAAATGAAATATTAATTAATAAAGATATGAAAAATGATATAGAGCAATTACGAGCTACAGAATTTATAGAAAAAATGCATATTAGTCAAACATCTGAAAGAAGTATTAATTTTTATAGTTTCCACATCGAGTACACTATAGTTATTTGTATAATAAGTGCTGAAAGTGGTTCTTTGTCGAACCAAAACGAAGTTGCAGCCTGAGCGAAGCGAAGGTTGCAATCGTTTGTGTTCGACAAAGGACTTTCAGCACGTGTTATACACACTATTTTTTCTACTCATACTTTTGAAAAAGAATATAATTTTTATTTAGAAAATAATTCATTTAAATTTCACATTTCTTAAGTTTGTTTTGTTTCATAGTTTACCTTATTAATAAGTAGGTTACGGTTTAATTTAAAAAATTTGTTCGTTGTCATAGTAGTGAGAAATATTTGAGAAAATTAATATAAATAAATGTTTAAATGTCAGTCGCCAGTCTTATCGTCTTGTAATTTTTAAAACATTTATATTAAAAGTAGTATAGTCGAGACCGAGAGCATAATGAATGAGACTAGTGAAGAGAGGGTGTTTTCGAGTACCTTTCCTAATACCAGTATAGAAGAAATGGCAAATAAGGTAACGTTGGATTTGTTACCGGAAAAATCAAGAGAGAGATATTTAATAGCCTATACAAAATTTGATAACTGGTGCAAAGAAGAAAAGGTTTCAATTATTACTGAGAATGTTTTATTAGTATATTTTTCTAAAAAATCTGAAATAATGAAATCATCGACTTTATGGAGTGAATATTCAATGTTAAAATCAACTATTATTGTGAAGAATAATATAGATATTTCGAAAATGCCGAAACTAATAGCATTTTTAAAAAGAAAGGCAGATGGATATAAACCAAAAAAATCAAAAATTTTTGACAGATATGAAATTAACAAGTTTTTAGAGCAAGCTCCAGATGATACATATCTGTTAATGAAGGTATTTAATTGTTTGCTTTTTTTGGCTAAATAATTTAAATTATTTTACATTTTATTAGGTAGTTTTAATAATCGGAGTAGCAGGCGGATGTCGTCGAGAGGAAATTAAAAATATGAATATGAACGACATTGAGGATAAGGACTCTATTTTGATTATCAAAATACCTGATTCTAAAACAAAAATTAGTAGAACATTTATAGTTACATCTGGGCCTGGCGGGCTATACCTTCAGTTGTACAGAAAATATGTTGCACTTAGACCTAAGAATACCAATTTGAGTAGATTTTTTTTATATTATAACAAAGGAAAATGCACAAATCAACCGGTTGGCATAAATATGATTGGAAAAATTCCAGAAAAAATTGCAATTTTTTTGAAACTGTCAAATCCGTCTCTATATACTGGCCACAGTTTCCGGCGAACTTCGGCAACATTGTTAGTAGATTCTGGTGCTGATATCACCACTTTGAAAAGGCATGGAGGATGGAAGTCGACATCTGTAGCCGAGAATTATATAGAGAATTCCATTCAAAATAAACTTAACACTGCAAATAAAATACTTGGAGAATGTAGTACTTCTGAGAATAAAGATAGAAACCAACTTCAAGTTTCTGAAGAAAACAATAGCACTAAAAATGTTGAATTAGTATCGTCTAATGAAAATATATTCAAGCAAACTGTGCCACTTTCCATTAATGTTGTAAATTCTAATAATTGCAGTATTACTGTAAATTATCATTAATGTTTTTTCTAATCATATTAAAGTAAATAAGTAATAATTATTGTCTTTTGATTTATACCTAACAGTGAAAGTGTGTGACAAAATTTTGCCGCACAGTTATGGCATTTTGCAACATACTTTGCTACAAACGCCTACTTTCAACATTGAAAAATATTTTGAAAGCATTTGTTTCAGAGTAGGAGTAGAAAAAGTTATTTAAAAGCATTCATTGTGTTGCGTAAACAAAATATGCACAATTTATTAACTTTAGTAGAAGATGGTCTAGAATATATCTATAATTAGTAAATTACAATTTATTAAAAACGACGTAACCTACACTATACTCTTATGTATTTATTTCTGCTTTTGTAATAATAGTATGTGATTATTATTTTTTCTTTACAATGTTTTTGTATTTCGTTAATTGTTACTATTCTTAAAATTATTATCCTCTTATCCATAGTAAAGTTTGGATTTAGACCTTTTTTTGCAGCCATCTACAAGGTAAATATAGTAATACTAGCTGAACCCGTTGCAAATATTTGCAACAAAATTATGGGGTAAAGTTATTAAATTATATATTTCCTGTAATGTTTGGTACTCTTCAACATTTTTTTAACCACCGGTGCTTTCGTTGGGCACATAGGAATAGGGAAATTATTTGATACAACACTGGTAATAATAAGTAAATTATTTAGGATCGGTTTGTTATTGCAAGGTTACAGTATATCTACCAGTTTATAAACTCATAGTTAAGTGTAAATTGGGAACTGAAACTGTTTTGACAGATAAAAATATAGGTCTTGTAACACAGGCACAGGATGGATTTTATTGCTCGGTTATTATTTGATGAAGAACTTTGGATATTATTGTACAAATTTTACAACAAACTCCAGCAATATTAAAATTTTCTAACATCTAAACATACCTATTAAAAATATGCAATTGATATAGAAAATAATAATAATAATAATAATAATTCTATAGAAACCACAGTAGGTATTCATTTAATGAACCCGTTTCTTATTTGAAGATTTGATGCTAGTGGTAAATTCGACATTTCATCTGAATTTTTTTTTTTTTTTCACTGTTATAAATTTAAAAGAAGAGAAAGGTAAAACATCTAAGATTATCCGCATATTCAACGTCTTTCAATGTTATATTTTATTATTATAAATTATAATTATGAATTAATGTTGCAAATACAATCATTCTTACTTCTTTTCATTCCATTTTATAATGTATATAATTTATTCTCAACAACAAATATTGTTATTGTCGTAATCAATGTTTCATTTATGATTTCAAGTTCAATTATTGTAGTAATAATGAATGTTTTATTATACAGGAAAATATTATACATTATTGTAATCTAGGATGGATTAACCTGTTTCTATTTGCAAATTAACATCTTTATTCGGTTTAAAAAAATATGCATAACCATGCATGCCTATACCTTTTACAGTATGATTTCACACTTGAAATTCTATTTCAGGTTATCAAAATATGATTTCACATTAACGAAACTTGATTTCACACAAAGGAAACCTGAATTTACAGTAACGAAAACAAATTTATCACTCCTAAATACCAATTTCGCAAACAGAATTCACATTTGTAAAAACCAGTTTCTACTTAATGAAAACAGATTTTACATGGGAAACTTAAATGGGCACCGCCAAGAAAGAGCAAGAAGGAGCAGTTGCCACCTCTAGAGGAGGCAAATCTATTGCCTCTAAAACAAATTAAAATATCTTTCTGAACTTATAAAATATTAAGTAAATAACGAATAGTATTTTTAAGAAATTTTACTAAAGATTAGATTACAACAATGAAATAATATGATTATAACAACAATGAGAGAACTTGATTAAAATAATGATGAAACGTGATTACAACAATGATAAAAGTTGATTACAACACTGTTAGCTACGCTAGAAGCGAGAATAAGAAACCCGAGGGTTTGAAATCTGTTTTCGTTTAGTTGAAATTAGTTTCCATTAGTGTGAATTCAGTTTTCCTTTACGTGAAATCAGTTTTCGTTAATGTGAAATCATATTTCTTTACTGTGAATTGTGAATTCACTTTTCATTTAAGTGGAATCAGTTTTCTTTAATGTGAATTTATATTTTGTTAATGTGAAATCATTTTTCAAAAGTGTAAAAACATTCTGTAAAAGGCAGCATTAAGGGGTAGCGTATAAGAGCGGGAAAATAGTAACATCCAACTTATTGATTATAACATACTCTTTTGTAATTACTGATTTCGTTTTTTGAAAACCTATAAATTTACTCCTGTCTCTTGTCCATTTTCAAATAGGTAATAATACTGTATTTTAGGTAAGGGATATGAAATTCAATAAATTTTTAAACTTTAGGTTAAAAAAAATTATTATATTGTAATACAAAATATGTCTCCCTAATAATTTTGCTCAATATTATTAAATTACTTACTAAATATGAATTAATGAATTAACTATTATATTTATTAATTTTTGGGGCAAAAATTCCTTCTTATATTTTCACTTTTAATTTGACATGTTGACATATTTATCTATCATTTATGGTTAACTTTTGACTGTTGAATGATAAAAGCTTTACATGTTTCAAGATATTTACCTGTTAAATTATTTAACTTTGCATTGATAAACCAGCCTTAAATAACAAAAAATATTATTCTTGTAGCAATTTTCACAAATTATGTTTTTACATCATTCTCTTCATCTGCAAGTTGTTCAGTGCTGCCATCTATCGCTTGACAGCGGTACTTAATAAAAAATCTTTAAGGCCTTATAAAAATAGATGGAATCGAAAATCTTAACATTTTAGATTTTTGTGCACATTTACATGATAATAGCTTTCATTTAAAAAAAGAATCATTAAAATCGGTTCGGTAGAAGTCCATAACTAAGGCCCCAAAGAAAAACCTTATTTTTTTATATATATAGACTAGCTGTACCCGTTGCAAATATTTGCAACAAAAATATGGGGTAACGTTATTCATTCATTTCATTTTATAACGTAAATAATTTATAGTCACCAACAAATATTGTTATTGTTGTAATCAACGTGTTTCATTTATGATTTCAAGTTCAATTATTGTAGTAATAATGGCTGTTTTATTGTCCACAAAAATTTTATGCATTATTGTAATCTATGAGGGATTAACGTGTTTCTATTATGCAAATTAACATCTTTATTCGGTTTAAAATAATATGCATAATCATTGCATGTCTATACCTTTTACAGTATGATTTCACACTTTTGAAATTCTATTTCACGTTAACAAAATATGATTTCACATTAACGAACCTTGATTTTACACAAAGGAAACTTGAATTCACAGTAACGAAAACTAATTTGTCACTCCTGAATACCGATTTTGTGACAATGAAAACAGAATTCACAATTTTAAACACCAGTTTCAACTAAATGAAAACAGATTTTATATAGGAACTTTAAATGGACACCTCCAAGGAAGGGCAGAAGAGAAGGGACAGTAGTCACCTCTTGGAGAGGCGAAAAAATAAAGCATTTTTATTGTCTCTAAAATATATTAAAATGTCTTTTTGTCCTGATAAAATATTAAATAAATAAAGAATATCATTTTTCAGAAACTTAACAACAATAATGAAACTTGATTACAACAATGATAAAAGTTTATTACAACAATGTTAGCTACGTTAGAAGCGAGAATATGTAACCCGATGGTTTAAATCTGTTTTCTTTAATTAAAATTAGTTTCCATTGGTGTGAATTCAGTTTTTTTTTCCTGAAACCAGTTTTCGTTGATGTGAAATCATATTTCGTTACTGGGAATTCACTTTTCATTTGTGTGAAATTCGTTTCCGTTAATGTGAGTTCATATTTTGTTAACGTGAAATCAGTTTCAAAAGTGGGGAAACATATTGTAAAAGATAGCATTAAGGGGTAGCGTTTAAGAGCGGGAAAATAGGGTTACCCAACTGGTTGATTATAATATAATACTCTTTTGTATTTAATGATTTCGTTATTTAAAAACCTGTAAATGTACACCTATCTCTTGTGCATTTTTAAATAAGTAATAATGCTGTATTTTAGATAAAGGATATATAATTCAATAAATTTTTAAAATTTAGGTTAAAAAAAAAATTATTACAAAATATGTATCCCTATTAATTTTGCTCAATATTATTAAATTACTTACCATATTTAAATTAATGAATTAACTATTATATTTATTAATTTTTGAGAGAAAAAATTCCTTCTCATGTTTCCATTGTAAGTTGACATGCTGACATATTTATCTGTCATTTAAGGTCAACTTGACTTTTGTATTATAAAAGCTTTGCATGATTTAAGATATTTACCTGTTAAATTATTTAACTTTCATTAATAAACCAGCCCTGAATAATGCAAAATATTATTTTGTAGCAGTTTTCATAAATTGTATGTATTCTAAATCATTCTCTTCTTCTTCATGTTGCTCAGTGCTGCCATCTATCGGTTGACAGCGGTACTTAATAAAAAATCTTTAAGGCCTTATAAAAAATAGAGGGAATCAAAACTGTAACATTTTAGATTTTTGTGCACATCTACATGCTAATAGCTTTCATTTAAAAAAAGAATCATTAAAATCGGTTCGGTAGAAGTCCATAACTAAGGCCCCAAAGAAAAACCTTATTTTTTTTTATATATACTAGCTGTACCCGTTGCAAATATTTGCAACAAACTTATGGGGTAAAGTTATTAAATTATATATTTTCTGTACTTATATTCAATGTTTGGTACTCTTCAACACTTTTTTAACCACCGGTGCTTTGTTGGGCACATAGGAATAGGGAGATTATTTGATACAACACTGGTAATAATAAGTAAATTATTTATGGTCGGTTTGTTAATGCAAGGTTATAGTCTATCTACCAGTTTATAAACTTATAGTTAACTCTAAATTGGGAACTGAAACTGTTTTGACAGATAAAAATACAGGTCTTGTAACACAGGCACAGAATGGATTTTATTGCACGGTAATTATTTGATGAGGAACTTTGGATATTATTGTACAAATTTTATAACAAACTCCAGCAATATTAAATTTTGTAACAGCTAAACATACCTATTAAAAATATGCAATTGTTATAGAAAATAATAATAATAATAATTCTATAGGAACCACAGTAGGTGTTCATTTAATGAACTCGTTTATGATTTGAATATTTGATGAATTCACAGTCCTGAATACCAATTTTGCAAACAGAATTCACACTTGTAAAAACCAGTTTCAACTTAATGAAAATAGATTTTACATGGGAAATTTAAATGGGCTCCGCGAAGAAAGAGCAAGAAGGATCAGTTGCCACCTCTAGGGGAGGCAATAAAATAAAGCAAATCTATTGCCTCTAAAATATCTTTCTGAACTTACAAAATATTAAATAAATAACGAATAGTATTTTTAAGAAACTTTACTAAAGATTAGATTGCAACAATGAAAGAATGTGATTATTACAACAATGAGAGAACTTGATTAAAACAATGATGAAACGTGAATAACAATGATAAAAGTTGATTACAACAATGTTAGCTATACTCTGGAAGCGAGAATAAGTAACCCGAGGGTTTGAAATCTGTTTTCGTTTAGTTGAAATTAGTTTTCATTAGCGTGAATTCAGTTTTCCTTTACGTGAAATCAGTTTTCCTTTACGTGAAATCAGTTTTCGTTAATGTGAAATCATATATCGTTACTGTGAATTGTGAATTCACTTTTCATTTGCGTTGAATCAGTTTTCTTTAGTGTGAATTCATATTTTGTTAATGTGAAATCATTTTGCAAATGTGTGAAAACATACTGTAAAAGGCAGCATTGAGGCGTAGCGTTTAAGAACGGGAAAATAGGAACATCCAACTTATTTATTATAACATACATATTATATTGTAATACAAAATATGTCTCCCTAATCATTTTACTCAATATTATTAAATTACTTACCAAATTTGAATTAATGAATTAACTATTATACTTATTAATTTATGGGGCAAAAATTCTTTCTTATATTTTCACTTGTAATTTGACATGTTGACATATTTATCTGCCATTTAAGGTTAACTTTTGACTGTTGAATGATAAAAACATTGTATTTTTCATGATATTTACCTGTTAAATTATTTAACTTTGCATTGATAAACCAGCCCTAAATAACACAAAATATTATTCTTGTAGCAATTTTCACAAATTGTATGTATTTTACATCATTTTCTTCATCTGCATATTGTTCAGTGGTAGTGGTGCCATCTATCGCTTGACAGCGGTACTTAATAAAAAATCTTTAAGGCCTTATAAAAATAGACGGAATTGAAAATTTTAACATTTTAGATTTTTGTGCACATCTGCATGCTAATAGCTTTCATTTAAAAAAAGAATCATCAAAATCGGTTCAGTAGAAGTCCATAACTAAGGCCCTAAAGAAAAACCTTATTTTTTTATATATATAGATAGATATATCTTTATTAATTTTACTCAATATTATTAAATTACTTACCATATTTGAATTAATGAATTAACTATTATATTTATTAATTTTTGAGGGCAAAAATTTCTTTTTATGGTTTCACTATAAGTTGACATGTTGACATATTTGTCATTTAAGGTTAACTTTTGACTTTTGTATGATAAAAGCTTTGCACGTTATTTACCTGTTACATTATTTAACCTTGCATTGATAAACCAGCTATAAATAACACAAAATATTATTCTTGTAGCAATTTTCACAAATTGTATTTTTCATCATTCTCATCTTTTTGTTCAGTGCTGCCATCTATCGCTTGACAGCGGTATTTAATAAAAAATCTTTAAGGCCTTATAAAAATAGACGAAATCGAAAATCTTAACATTTTAGATTTTTGTGCACATCTACATGCTAACAGCTTTCATTTAAAAAAAGAATCATCAAAATCGGTTCGGTAGAAGTCCATAACTAAGGCCCCAAAGAAAAACCTTATTTTTTTTATATATATAGATGTGTTATATAAAAAATAATTCACATAAAATATTTCTACTAATTACATTGAAACTTCAAAACAACAAATAGCAAACAAAAGTATGTAATATTCAAACACAAAAATTTTCTAGAATTTTAGAGGAAAATGAGAAGTTACTATAATTACGCAATGTACGAAGAGTCCGAAAATAATTTGTCATAAAATGTATGGTTTAGGTAAGCAGTACTTGGATGTTACCCGTGCAAACCATTAAAAGTTAAACGTAGGTTTAGCTTAAACAAAGCTTAGTTAAACCTAAGATTTAAACTGCGATGGTGCAAACGATCATTAGTGCGCATGTCGCGAATGAGCGACATCCGTTTCTCAAGTTTTCAACCTACTTTCATTAAGAATCCAGCATTAATGTATGTGTGAATTTTGATCAACATTTAGTTAAAGAATTGGACTACTGAAAGTTGTCTTTCGTTCGTCGTTGGCACATTCCACTTTGAAGTTAATTAATAGAAAACATTACCACAAATAAGTTCAGCTTCAACACCTTAGATGCATGAAAAATAAAGTACGCAGAGAACTTGTTACAGCGATAGATGAAGTCGAAGAATGCGGTGAGTTTTTTAATAATTATTCTAACGTGACCATCGTAAGTTATAATCATTTCGTATAGATGTGACAAAATATAAAAGTTTATTTATAAATTTGTTGACAAATGAACTGTTAATATGTGTATAAAATCCTACAGCGCAAAATAAACACACGAACCAAAAACTCTCCCCCAATTCTGTTCAAATAATCATGTCGTTATGTCCTGAATTCAATGCATAAACCTCCCCGATTTAATCCAACTGTTAGGCTAAAAATTTTAAACGACTGACAAAAGCTCATAACAACTCAATTATTCCACACAGTGGCGTTCGTCTCACAATATGGTATCTGCAGGCAGTATACTGTAACCCTTGCTCGGGTCGCATATCAGCGCTGTAAATAAATAACGACACCTGTGGCGAAATAGGCCATTTGGTTTTCTTTCCGCACCCCTCCTGTCCGCCTCTGTGCGCCGCCGCTGACCGGATGTCACGGCTATTGTGGCGCCCATGTAGCAGAGGAAATTGAAATAATATAAATATTTTACAGGGATATTGTGCGAGTGGAATTTTTGCGAGCATTGTGAAAGTTTTGTAATGTTTGTTTGCAGTTCTCATATAGGGCACACTGATACAATTTTAGTACCTGTGATTTTTGTATAGATTTTTAATGTATCTATTCCTGTCGGAAGTGATCTGTCTTTCACGTAACAAAAAGTTGGCAGGATGAATTCAAGTGATAAATTTAGACGTATATAGCTTCTATTTAAGTGTATGTATTTGGTATTAATTGGACAACCGGAAGAAGAGGTATACTTCAATAAACAGATTCTCTTAATAATATGTTTTTACAAATATTAAAGGAAATTAAAATTCTTAATCTGGTACATTTACATTCTTCGTTACATTATATAAAAATAGATTTAGAAATAAAAAATATTTACTCGTATACGTATGAATTTATTTTATATTTATGTAAAATAAAATAGGATTAACGTGGTGTTCACAACTAATAATCTATCGAATGTTGTAATGATTCTTATATGAATTATCTGTAGGAGATAAAAAGATACGAACTACAATCGACTTGACTTCACTGATGATACGATAACTCCCGTCTCAGCAGGATATTCGGCCCGATTCTGTAAGAAGAGTTACTAGAATAAAGTTACTAAAATAGTCTTTAAAATGAAGGTCAGTTACAACTACAGTAACTTGTTATTTTTTGTATTCTATAAGCACAGAGTCATTACAGTTTTAGATACTTAGTTGTTAAACAAGTTATTACGCTAGAGACTAGCCAAACGTAGTATTTAAGGTGTAGTAACCTTTCAGAATGGCTGGAATTTGGATGAATTTTGAATTTAATAGAGCACTGGCAGCTTTGGAAAATCGGTATGTATAAAAAAGTAACTGTAAATAATTTTCGATAACGTTTATTTATGAAATTGGAAAATTTATTTGATAAATTTATATTTTTATTTCACAGAAGAAGAAATAGGTTAGAAAATAGATTGGTAAGAGACAAGAGTAATCCTTTCTTAATTCCGGATATAAAATTTTAAAAATTGTTCCGATTACCAAAACCAATAATTGTACAAGATATTATTGAAAAAGTAACTCCGTTTGCGGAACCTTCAATAAGATCAACAGGCGTACCTATTCATTTAAAAGTAATCTGTACATTTTTCTTGGCTCCTTTCTTTGTATTATTCAAAATATTTGTAAGTTCTTCCCATGACAATTTAAGCTCATTAGTTTTCAGAGGATGTATTTTTATTTCGAGCATTATTTTGTGGTTTTTTAAATAAGCTATTAATATTTCCAACTGTTCGTTGGTTGTTCTTGAACCCCTAGGCTTGTTATATACCATGATGCAAACAGATATAACACTTGGTTATTTATAAACACTAATAAATGTCACTTGTCAGATTAGAACACACGCAGATGAAGAAATACGCATGCGCACCACAATTCGTGTTCCTCATTTGACTGCTATCTTAGTAACTAAGTTTGTTTAGTTACTCTGGGAGTAACATTCCTAAACATATAATTACAAAATACGAAATATGTATTCAGTTACTAGGATAGTTGCTATCAGAGTAACTTCATAGTAACGTTGCTAACAAGTAACAATGTTAGATACTTTTTACAGAATCGGGCTGATTGTCTACCGATCAGAGTATCTGAGTAAGATTAGCAAAATTTAACCCAGATTAAGAGAAGAATCTTGCTGTAATAGATTGAACATGCGGATTTGACATGGTGATATTAATTTTTGGTAATTTTCTACTCTCCTATTCACTTTACGGCAAAAGTACACAGTGACAAAGTTGTTCGTATTTAAAAGTTGCATGACTGTTTATTTCTCGATTTATTCCAGTGAGGGAAGTGCGTTTTATTATAAAAATTAGGTTATGTTCTTTTATTTAATTTTTAACTTAGGATTGTTAGATTGATATTTATAGATACCTAATTTATGAAAACAAGAAAAAAGAAAACAAAAGCCGCATCTGTTGCTACTAATTAACAGCATAACTCTGAATTCGACTGTTTTTACTGTAAAATGAACAGGAGAGCAGGAAATTGCAAAAAATTATCTCATGTTAATAATAATTCTTAATGTTTACGCCTGACCACCATTACCCGGTATGGTGACATAGGTTATAGGCAATGGAAAATGAGTGCCAAAGTGTTTTTTTTTAATCTAATGTAACGGGATAATTTGACATTTATTAATTTCATTTATTAATTAAGTATGTAATATTAACACATTACATTTCTAAATGTAAATATTATGAACATAAAAGATAACACTTGTGTTTAAACAGCTAAGGAAATGAAACGTCTACAACTTATCCCTTCAACTATAGTTCCCCAAAGTACCATCAGAGGTCATATTACTTACTTCCCTTCGGCAATACGCTATACCTCTACCTTGAAATAATTCTTACTGGTAAGAGTGATAAGCTGTAGAGTTATCATTATAATATGAAATTATACCTGCCGTCAAATATATATGCACTGGAGATGTCTACACTGTTGGCTATTCCGTTTCTCATGTTGAAAATGCTTAGTTTTGAAGAAGCGGCAACACCGCAAGGCAAGGGACAGAGTGGGAAGAATAGAAAATGTTGAACATCAGTCCATATTTATTTGAAGGCAAGTGTAGTGATACATGCTTCTTATATAAGTAGTGCAGCTGTGCTGTATCTTTTAATTAACATATTTTAAAATTTAAATTCAAATCTGTTTTCAAAGTAGATACTCAATATGCATACATACCTAGTACATTACGTACATCATAGCTATAAATACGTTCTACGTTAATAATATGTACTGCATTAAATTTGAAAGTTATATACAGACTGTAAATCGAAAAATGGGCAGTAGGCATTTAACATGAGAATTTTTTTTGCGCAAGCGTTACCATATTATTTTATGCAAAAATATTTCAAATACAAGTTATAGAGAATCAAATTCTTCTTATAAATAACGTTAACGATTATTTTAGCTCTTCATATACGCGAAAAAAGTAATTATAGTTACAGTTTCTATGAGCTTTTAGTCTAAGACAGCTACGGATTATGACAAAAAATAAATACTGAGTTGTATTTAATTGTGAATTAAAACTAAAACAGTATACCTTTATGTGTTTTGTGTTATTTTACTTCGCAATCTCTCAATATCTGTATTTACTTCTAGTTTACATTTAAAACAAAGCAAAAGTCCATAAAAATAAGAACTTCATAATTCATTTTTTTCCTTTATATGAAGAGCTAGTATAATCATTCCATGTGATTTAGATGCAAAATTTAAATTTCTATAATTTTTATTTGAAGTATTTTTGCATAAATAAAACGATAACGGTTACAGAAAGAAAACTGATTTCCCATGTTAAGCGCCTATGGCCTACTTTTCGATTTACACCCTGTACGTATATTTTGTTTATTAAACACACAGAAATAAATCTTTCAGATCCTTCAATACCATTTTATTTACCAATAAATATTTATGACTGAATAAAAATTCGAAATAAAAATATACATTTATACGGGTATGTAGCGTGTTATAAAAAATACTATTTGTTCTACTCATATATCCGTTTCATAATTTCGTTGTTTCTGCGTGAGTCCAATGAATATGTAAAAGTATGAATATTCGTGTCGTAAAGTGAACAATGTGTGTAATTTTTTATCGGGGGCTGTGCGTGTCGCAGCCTTCAGCGATAAGAATTAAATAATTACATTTGCAGAAAGTAAACCGGCTAAAAAATTAAATAGTTAGATCATTAATTTTATAAAATGTATTCAAATGAGATAAGACGGCCCGCTGTGAGCCCACTGCCTCGAAACGAGGCGGAAAACTGGGAGCAAATTGCGTGTCCCAGGCGAAACATCATGCTGAAGCTGAAATAACATGTTATATTTTTTATATGAATATTTCATTCTCATTTGAGAACAAAGTAAGGTTATGAAACATGCGTGTGTGCTTAACGTATTGTTTAATGTTTATTTTTTTTAATTTTGAGATTGTTCTGGGAATTGCGTAGTGAAATATGGACGTTTGATGACTTTCGTGTTGATTTCGACAGGGTATTATATTTCCTAGCTTTAATAAAAGATAATGTGTTGAAATGTAGACAGAGTCATGTTTTTAATTTTTCATGTACCTACATATACATGAGTAAAACCCTGAAACCTACTTTTATTTATATGAGTATAGGACAATAATTTGTGAAGAAAGGTTTATTATTATATTTGATTTAAATTATATATCTTCACGTATACTCAAATAACTATAAGTTATGAGTATAGGACACATTAATTTTTTATTATTTATTTCAAAAATTGTAGTAAATTTTAACTAATAAATAAATAAATAAATAAACATATCATCACGGCGTATTACCTATTTCTAGGTGTGCCATCTTTAACTAATGGTCTCTAAATAAAAATTTGTAAAATATTTGATCTCTTCAGTGTCGTGTACTGACGCCTCTAGGAGGCCAAAAAGATATGACTGGGATATTTATCATCCGTCCGCTCAACCTTACTCAGTGCCTCCTAGATGCGTCAGTATACCACATTGAAGAGCTCCAATAAAAGCGAAACGCATCTGTGGTTCTAGTAGAGTGGTCTATTCTCTGATAAATTTTATTATAACAGTTATACTGAGTATTGCAATCGTATATACTTTGTCCATTTATTACTAAAAAATTATATTAAAAACATAATTATTATTAATCTTTTATAACTTCAAGTCAATATCGGGTGTTCAATAAGTCTGGTTGGCTATGGGTTGTTAAACGCAAGCCTGTAATTTATTCTTCTTAGCAATAAATTTAAAAGTCATTGTTTGACATAAATCAAATTCAATTTAAAGAAAAATATAAACTTGTTTTGAACTGTTTTACAGTAAAATATTTACTCAGGAATAATTTCAACATCTACTGGAATAAAACATTAATAAAATGCTGTTGTTCTAAATATAAAATATGCACTTCCTCATTTTGAATAACGTTTGATGTTGTGTTTAAGGATAAATTGTATGAATAAAGACAGACATGAGTTTCACAACCCACAGCCAACCAGGACCTAAAGACTTATTATACATCCGATATAAATAAATGAAATATATATGTTATCACGGCTTATTGCGAATATTTGGGACTAATGGCCAGTCACAGCTTATATAGTTAAAGCCTTAACTACAAGTTATCAAAAAAGTGCGTATCGATATTTTAACAGTAGAGTCCGCGCGCCCAGTGAAAAAACATGGGCAGAGAGCAAAATTCATCCGGACGAGTCCAACTTGTGAAATTAGGAATATTACGATGTTTTAACTTTACAAATAGCAGCTGTTTAGCGTATAGGTATTTTTTAAATGTATTTTTTGTAATTGTAATTATGTTTTGTGCAATAAATGCTTTAGTTTTATTTATTTCGATTTTTGTTCTTTATTATTGCGATTGATATTGTATAGTAAACATTTGTAGGTTGGGTAGTAGAAGTAACTACTACTGCGCTGATATGTTTTTTTTTTAAACGCGCGAAATATAATATTTAATAACTCTGACAATTAGTTCCGATACAATATTGTCAATTTAAACAACATTTAAAATTTAACTACAAGTGGTGCACCTGGCATCGATATTCAAATCCGAACAATTAGAACAACGACTGCAATAAAGCATACGAAGATGAATTGACTGACAGCGAGCAGCGGTAAAGACTAAACTGCGTACTTTTCAATCCAGCAAACTGAAATATTTTTTTATGTACTTACCTGCATATATTTGCTACAAGCCTCATAATTAAAATATCTGTAGACATAAAGAAAATATTAGATAGGTAATTAAAAAAATAACTTCTAGTAACTATATTTTATAAATCACTTATAGAAGATCGAACATTTTTTCCTGAGCCACCTTTTCTTGTTCTTTCCGTCTGATCAATATTTATTGAGAAAAGAATTAAGAACTTGCCTAGTTATGGTACGAATAAAGTCTAACATAATCTTTCTAGGAAGTAAAAGTTGCTACATGCATTATCTGATAAAAGACTGCGAAAGGATAGAAAAAAGTAATGACGCGAAGTTGAGAGATTAAAGAGTTTAGTGGAATTTGGTTTTTCGTTTTCTTTTTATCGTTTTGTAGTGGCAGCAATGCGTTTTACTTGATTCGAAGTGGAATTGGTGGATTCTCTAAGGAGGATTTAGATTTGTGGCTTTTTCTTAATGTATCGTTGTTTCGTTTCATCTTCCTTGTCTCGGCTCTGCTATTTGATTCATTGCTTCCTCTTTCTTGTTTCTTTCACTGTGTGTATTTGCAACCGCAAACTTTTATACGCACATCCTCGCGCTATCGATTAACGCAGAGAAAAATAACGCGCTCACAAATTATTGCTGAAGGCAAGCAAACAAAATGGAATATATCAGCACTCTACACACACAGAAAAATATGAGGCAAGAGATATCATTAAATAAATCTACAGCAGGGTAAACAGAAGAAAATAAAAATATATCTAATATACAATTTATATATTATTTGAAGCAAACATTGGGCATATTACCTTATAATTAGATCTGAGGTAGGTCGGCCGAAAAAATGCAGATATTTGATCATACTATCGCGTAATAATTTGGCCAAATTATTTGCTTAAGTGTTTGTATTTCTAAAAGCATAGGAGCAACCCTGTTGCCGTTTTTGTTACATGGAAAGCAAACACTGCCGCAATGATTGAGGACACTGACGTAATGATTTGACCAGTTATTTGCTTCAAATTTAAGTATTTATAATTTCATTGAAACATTCTTGTTGCCGTTTTTGTTAGAAAGGCTGATGCAAGGATTGAAGACTCAAACTGCTGTAGTACGAAACAAATACTTATTGTGGTACTTGAGGTCTTGGCTTTATAGTGTCATTAATGACAACAGTGCTATAATTTATTTTATTCAATTTTGACGTTTTAAACTGTCATTATTAACTCCATAGCAAAAACTATAAGTAACACTTTTTTCACAAGTGAATTATAAAAATTTTAAATCACTCTCACAAAATTTTAACTCATTCTGCAACAAATAATGCATTTAAAATAACATCAGGTATGAAAATAGCAGTCACCATAATATTTATTAGACATTATCAGCCATTTTCATTATTTTTCACGGCACAAATGACAGACAATAAAGCATTTTAAATACATGACTTGAGGTCCATCAGCAACGATTGTCATGCTCAGCCTACTAACTGATCAGTTTCATATTTTGTCAAAATTAAATATTATAATGGTTTTTATTATTATTTCGTCAAAATTGAATAAAATATTGTACAAACCACGTGATCTAAGAATGTTTATTTACTCGAAGAATTTAACTTTCTTCTCATGAATAAACATTACCTTAGCTCACTTGGTGTGTAAATATCTATTAACTGTTCTTTCGTCATCTCAACTCACTCACTCAATCTCATTTTTCCAATAAATTCTTTCAAATCATAAAGGCCGTCTCGAAAAACAAAAATCTAATGTGGCCAACACAATACCTCCCGGTATTAAATTTTTATTAATTTAAATGCATAGCTACATATTTATCAATGCTGCAAAATATATTAAGTTCCTTTTGCAAATAACAATTGCTTTATTTATTATTTTCTTTTTTAAAATATCACCATTATTAGTTAGAAATGATGAGTGTTTTGACTGTGACATTTATCTGTCAGTTATAAACATGTGAAATATGAACTGTGTAACAAAAAAATCTTTAAATCATAGGCTCTGAGATTTATAAAAAAGTTTAGTATTTAAATTATTTGTAAAATATATAAAAAATTATTAATGTTTTATAATGACATAAAATCCAATAAAATGAAATGAGCTTCAAGTAAAGTGCCATTTCCGGTTATCCGATTTATACCAAAATCTAATGGTTTCTTTTCATATTAGAATAGGATCGAAAACAAGTTTTCGGAATTTTCTGAATGATATTATTTGAGTTAGAGCAAACATACAGACATCATCGTAAAAATGTTAAAATTGGATTCTAGGGACCTTAAATCGTTGTCATTTACTAAAATCTCGATATGCGATTTTTAGCACTATTCCATTACCAAGGGAAGCGGGAGGTAAAAATTAAGAAAATTTTCTGATTGCCCTTATTTATCAAGTTAGTGATAAAAAACAAACATTATCATTTAAACTTTATTAAAAACGAATTACATTATAAAACTATATTTTCCACATTTGTTGTCACAAAATGTGTTAAAATATGTTGCCTTCTTTTCGAAAGCAAACATTCGCACGATTTGTCATTGATCATTAATATTCTGTTGTATATTTTCTACTATTAACGCCACAGCAGTGTGAATACGGGCTTCGACATCTTCAGGAGTCGAAACAAGTTCGCCATAAACTTTTTCTTTCAAGTAGTCCCGACAAAATAAATCCAATGTCAATCAGTGAAATTTTGTTTTAGAAGATTTCTCACTTGTATTCCATAAATTTTCATTTAAAAATTGAAGATATAAAGCTGAACGATTAATATATGTTTAACATTATTTTATTATTTAGGTATGTCACGCAATTAGTTGGAATAATTGTGCGTTAAAACTCATTATCTACTTTGTCTCGATCATTTTTGAAACACTTTACTTTCTTACACCAAAAATTTTTTCATCCTTCCTAACAAACTTGACATCGCGCACAAATATTTACCGTACCATAGTAGATTATTTAAAAATTCACGAAATAATTAATAAATCTATAGAAATAAGTATTATATTTTTTTCACTACTAGCCTACAAACATACGATTATTGACTTGTTATTGAGTTGTGAAATTGTTTTTCTCTACCGCTTCCTTAGCAACGCTTAACAACGGTTAATAATGAATTATTATTGACCATGGTTAATTATGCGAACTGTCACTTTTTAAAGAAATTCAAGCTTCTGAATTTATTTAACTTATTAAACGCAAAGAAAACATTATATTTAAATTTGCCGCCTAATTTCAAGTTGGCAATAGTTAAATTTCAGATTAAAAATCTTAATATTCTATGATCTTATTTCTTATCAAATTTTTCATGCGTTCATATTATATTTACAATGCGAAATGTTAATTTAGGTATTTATTTATTGTTAAATCTATGAACAGGTAAGTGTGTATTGTAACATTATTTCAATTATCTTACATTGTACATTTTTTAGGGTTATACTTACATTTCTATGTAAAAACACAAAACAGGTAACATTTATTTGCTATTTATAGTTGAAATTGATAGTGCAATTGTGACAAGTCAAATTTATTGCTGCAGAACCAGTATTCAATGAGGTTTGAGTGTTTCCTATATTTATTGTCGCATTTTGAATTTCTGGCATCATTGATTGAGGTATGGGGCTTGGACAGTAAGTTGTTGAAGGGCTCGTAGTCTCACATTCACTGGCTATAGGAACAATCGGTTCTGATGGGGCTGAAGGGAGTGATGCCCCTTGTACCATTCCAGCAATCCTCATTTTATCAGCGAGGGACTCTTCAATGTAGCCTTCCGCTACCGTGGCAGACCGCTACCCGCCATGACGTTTTAGAGATAATATGTCACCACCATTTTCAGCTAAAATGGTAGCGGAAGTACGTCTCAATGAATGCCCCGTGTAAGTTTCAGAATTTTCTAATTTCAAGAATGTTGCAACTATTTTGGGCACCTTGCTGATTGTATTGTGTCCTATATTTTGTCTCGTAGGTTTGCCGTGTCGGAAAGTAATGAACACCTTTGCCATGTCAGGAGTGGGCCTCTTACTTAGATATTTTTTAACTATTTCAACCCAGAAAGTTTCTACCAAGACAAATTTTCTCGAGGATCCATTTTTGCTTTTCGTTATATTTATGACGATGATGTCATCCCGAACGTCGACATCTCTCATGTGCATATTGCAAAGCTCATCGGTTCTACAAGCGCCAGCCACTCCAATCACAAAAATAGCCTAAGAAAGTATGAATTAGTAAGTTTTTGGAATTTTATTACCACAACAGGATACCTTCGTTGATAAGAAGACTTCATCTGGAGCTTCTATGAGAAATTTATGAATTTCTTCTTTAGAAAATACAGATGACTTTTTTGGCTTATAATATTTTGAAATGTCTATATTTTCTTTTAATGAAATAGTCGATTTCAGCATAGAAAATATGGCCCATAAACTTGAAGCCTTTTTATTGTGTGCTTGCTCCTGGAAATATACTAGGAGTACATTTTCCGAGATTTTAGTCACCTTTTTTGTTAGACACCATTCTTTAAAACTTGTATACACTTTCATATATATCGGTTTAGATTTTTCTGGCAGCAATGTATCAAACTTCACATTTTGTGCCGCTTCTTTAATTTCCGGAGGAGTACAATTTTCCGTATTACTTTCTTCAAACATGTTTACTAATTGTTATCAAAATGAAATGTCAAATATTAAAAACAATATTAAAAACAAAAGAATTTTATTTCTGCCTACTTAGTTTTTATAGATATTAATAAATATTAATGTCAAAATTCTTATGTTATTATTAATATAAAATTCGTTAAATAGGATTTATGTGCTAGTAGTGAAAAAAATAGTATATAAACCACGGTTGAGAAGATCATTATTGACCAGGCGCCTTATATCCCTCGGTCTTCGCCCTCGGGTTACAATAGGCGCAGGGTCAATAATGATTATCTTCTCAACCTTGGCGTATAATATACTATTCTCAATAATCCGAACATAAAAAATACAGGTGTATTCGAATTATAGTATATAGTAAAAAGTAAGCCGAAACGATAAAGTTTTATAACTTTATTGCTTCACATCTTGTTTCTAATAAAATCATTGACAACATTTCCTAATAAAATCAAGTGATAGTAATATATACGTTAATGCTAAAAAACATAACGGAAAAGAACGATTAGCAAAGCGTCTGCATTATAAAGTAATTTGAATCATTTGATCCTTTAAAGATAGTATGATCGAGGTTCTACTGTATTAGAAAAGAATGATTTCATTAGAGGTATTTTAATGTGCTCATATAACACATTTAACACTTTCTAAACATTTATCAAAAAGTTAACCTTGTACAGTTATACCCAAAATAAATGATTCCATTGATAAAAGTCCCTAATCCAACACTGAATCAATCAAACGATTTCTCTTCTCGAATCGTTAAATCAGAAAGGAATACATTCTCATTACGTAACCATAATTCGTCAGACGTTAGGTTGATTTTTTCCACAAGTTTTGATTCACAACGCGTCGGGTTTCAAAAAGGCCGCCAGTGCATTAATCAAATTTAACAAGCGCTCGCACACGACTATGAAACAGAACGACCGAACGACTATCGCAGTGTGCCATGTGTAATTAACGCGCCATTCACATGTGTTGGAAACGAGGAAAGATCATTACAAGCCCTTCCAACGGAAAAATTAAGTTTCGAAGCCATGCTTGTTAATTAACTAATTCTTTTTATTTTATACAAACAATATTTTCAAAATGAGCAATCCAATTTCGTAAATTAAGAAATTTGTGAACTTTTTGATTTGTACATGTGAGCAATTAGATCTCATTCATTTTTAACAGAATATTCATAATTCGCAGTAGTAGAATATATACGGATATTATACTAGATATCTCAACGTAGAAATATATTTTCCAATTTTTGGCACATTCAGTTAGAGATGCATTCGGGCCGGGCCGGGCCGGGATTTGAGGTTTGGATCGACTCGGCCCGAAAATAAAAATTACCGGCCCGACTCGAAGATCGACTCGACAAAAAAAATTAGCTAGCCCGGCTCGAAAATTGACTCGAAATCGGGCCGGGCTTCGGACCGGACCGGGTCAAATCTCGAAATTGGGTACATCCGGCATTCCTAATGTTAAATTTTATGTTAAGACGAAAAGTTTAACTTTTTTCGTGTCAAACTTATAAAAAACCTCTATATTCTTATAACTTTTAACATTAGTTAACATTAAAAAAGAGACCCTTCTAGTGTAAGTTTGTTATAAAAATTACAGACCTACGAGTATTAACACTTTGTTTACCAAAGCCGTTCGAAACTTTTTCACAAATCTTATATAAAAAATATAATTTACATAAAATTTTTTTATCTAACTTTGTTTCTGCTCAAAAATAGGACAAGAAATCATTATGGTAGGAATAAAAATCACTTTTATTTAAGTATACAAGTAATAACAATAATAATAGCAACATCACAATATAATTATTAATGAATTTATTTAATGAATAACCTTGAATTCTTGAAGTAAAATAATACATTTTTATTCATTAATATGTGAAGTATGTTGTTATTAAATCGTTTTGATCCTTTTTAATTTCATCCATTTTCATTAAAATATTAAGGAAACTGTGCATTTGATTGAACTATAAGATTTTTCGGGCCAGACCAAAATCAAAAATCCGACTCGCCTCGATTTTTGAAAATGATTAGCCCGATTCGGCCCGATAAAAAAAATCTTCGGCCCGGCTCGATGATCGACTCGAAATCGAGGCGGGCTTTGGGCATGGCCGGGCCAAAGCTCGAAATAGAGTGCATCTCTACATTCAGTGTCATTCATGTCAACAATGAGTGCTCGCGAGGTGACGCTTGGTAAACTCCCGTACAAATATTTCATAATTACCGATATCTGTGTACAAAGCAGATTGCTACACCCAGCAATAGGTAATATGTCGTGATGATATACGAGTACATATATTTTTTTTATACAATTTTGACGTTTTAAACTGTTATTATTAACTCCATAGCAAGAACTATAAGTAACACTTATTTCACATGTGAATTAAAAAAAATTAAATCATTCTCACAAAATTTTAACTCACTCTGCAACAAATAATGCATTTAAAATAACATCAGGCACGAAAATAACACTTACCACATTAGATATTATCAGCCATTTTCATTATTTTCACGACACAAATCACAGACAATAATGCTTGTTAAATAGATGACTTGACATCTATCAGCGACGATTGTCATGATCAGCCTACTAATTGATCAGTTTTTTATTTTGTCAAAATTAAATATTATAATGGTTTTTATTATTATTTCGTCAAAATTGAATAAAATATTGTACAAACCACGTGAGCTAAGAATGTTTATTCACTCGAAGAAACTTTCTTCTCATGAATAAACATTACCTTAGCTCACTTGGTGTGTTAATATCTATTATTTAGGGCCCAATTCTCAATTTTCAGTGAAGTGATATGCAGTGAAAATTTTTTACTTTATCACTTGGAGCTATTCTCAATTTCAAAGTGATCTATAAATGAGTGAGAAAGTGTGATATTGTATGTATTTACCTTATGTTGACAATATTAGCTGCGCATAACAAGAAAATATGAATTTGGTGCATGTATTTTTTCACATTTGATCAATAATATCATAACACTGACAAGTGATATGATATAAATTTATTATTTCATATCATATCACATTGGTGAAAATTGAGAATTGGGCCCTTATTTATTTAGTTATCATAGACAACCCGAGTTTTTATGTTAGGTTAACTACAATAATTATCAAATTACGAATGTCATACAATATTTGCCTATTTTATTTGACAAACATCTATATATAGTTTATAAACTTTATTATTCTGGGCAATATTTAATTTTCTTTTGTCGCAAACATACGCAATTTTCGTATAGTAATATAAAAATAACAGACAGACATATTATGAGATACTATTACAATTTATAATATGTAATACAAAAATTTAGAACGTATTGATTTATACAAATAGGTCACCATTTATACATAATAATATTATCAGCACGGATTAATCATTGTTGGGTGTGCCAATTTGCTTCTATATGTAGGTTTCGGAATTGACGACATATATGCACCATTTAGAACAATTCTGTCAAAAGCAGTAGAATGTAGTAACCGATTAACTCTGATTAACCAATTAACTGCGATTCTACGGTTAAATGGCCAATAGAAAAATAGACTATTTTAGTACCAATAACCAGTTAATCGTTAACTAGCAGTAAATATACCTTAATAAATCAAAAACAATTTATTAAGGCTAGATATTTTCATCTTAGGTTAAATTGGTAATTTTAATGTCAGTTAAATGAAAATATGACTTCGATATTATAACATAAGTTTGCTGTAAAAATTACACGCGTCGATTTTTTGATGCGACAATTTTCGTTTAACTGACATTAATAAACAGTTTAACCTAAGATGAAAATATCTTAGATAATTTAACCAGAACGTAAAATACAGGGCCTTAGGCCAACTAAGGGATATCTTCGTCAATTTCATTAAAATTTCGGTAAAAATAATTATTATTGCGAAAACCAGTAAACAGGGTATCTGCAGCTTACCCGACTGATCATACCTAGCGTGTAATAATATAATAAAGGACACACAGGTTTTTCGTATTATATAAATTTAATATATTTTGTGTGGAGAAGAAAATAAACTAAACGGAAACTGCAGTCAGTACGCTTTTATTTGATTTGAAACTTACGTTTCGACCATTACAATGGTCTTCTTCATTGTAATGGTCGAAACGTAGGTTTCAAATCAAATAAAAACGTACTGACTGCAGTTTCCGATTACTTTATTTTCTTCTCCACACATCAATCTCCAGTCGATCATCGTTACTCCAATTAATATATTTAATTTTTACCACTCAAATCCGATAACCGGCTAACCGATTAATCGATATAACATGTTACCATACCGATAAACCGTTCTACTGATTTTCTATTTTTTCAAGAGAGAGAGAGAGAGAGAGAGAGAGAGAGAAGTTATTTTTGTGCTATTTGCAAATCAGAAATAATTTGGTTAGATTCGAACCCGGGTCGTTCAACTTTCACCAGTTACCTATAACGTGCCGTACACACGTACGCAATCTGATTATATATTACGAAATTTATCAGGATTTTTATTTCCTATATTTTGGTTTTTTTTAACCCATTTGTAATTTTACAAAATGTTTAGTTATTTTATAAGTTAATTAATTAACCAGGTAACAGAATATGGTCCGTATACTTTTTTTACGCGACATATAAGTAGGTACCTACCTAAAGAATTATTGAAAATTTATGTACTAATTACTATTAAATCCCGGTGGCTCACATGATCTTTTGTCAATTTATTTATTTATACACATGTTCAGATAAATCTACGAACAATATTTCCTACTGTCTCATCATTTTCGGAACATCATCTATTAAAGTGAGAAACTGTCAACCCCAAAAATATGTTTAGTAAACGTGATAGTAAATTTATCATTTATTTACCAACTAATATTTAGTTGTGAAGACACTCAATCAAACTTCCCAAATCATGAAATATCAGTTCACTTCATCACTGCTATTACCCTTCAAACCCATGTCACTGAAGACGTCCCATCAAATACAAACAACATCTCGAACTAGGAGAATATCACAGTCTTTCCCTTCCGCGCCATCAACATCTTGTTTGTTTACCAACTATCAATACAGTAATCGTTATCAGGGTATAACAATCCGCTGGGAAGCTACAGCTACTACTGCTTGCTACTGTAAAGGAGGATGGCATGAGAGAACAGAGACCAAGTGGGTAGCGGCTGGTTTGCATATATGCAGATCGACCCGAGAAGCCAGTGTTTGTTTTCAATTAAGCCATGCACTGCTACACTGGATAAGAGGAAATGATTAGTGTTATGATTTTGTTAGCCAAGGTCTGGAGTATTCCTGCACTGTATCTTAACATATAGGAAGTGAAGTTGAAAAGCAAATGGACGATTGGAAAAATAAACAAATTATATACCAGGCAGGATTAACTAATATAATAAATTGTTTGCATATTTCATATTGACGTGGTTAGTTCTTGGCTCATTATGATAAATCGAAGACACATACTCATTTTATTTTCTACTTTTTGAAGATTAATTTTGTTTACAAAATACAATGAATCAAATACAAATTAATCTATACATATTTCAAAAACGTAAATAAATACAAAATTTAACGGTTCTCTGAAATTATTTTATTTTGTATTTGTATTCTATATCTGGATAATGCTGATCACCGTGCAGTAATTATGTAAGTTTAGTGTTGCCACAAGACCAAGACCGGTCTTGGTCTCGTCTCGTCTTGGTCTTGTCGAGACGAGACCATCATTTGGTCTCGACTAGAAAAGTCGAGACGAGACGAGACCAGCATCAGGTCTTGTCGGAGAGTCTTGAAGTCTCGACAAGACTCTCGACTTCAGATCAAAGGTATTTTTTAAACATATATTCTAAAAGTGCTTCAAAAACTGAGAGTATTGCTGTAAATACTGTTTGAAAATTCGAATAAATAGGAGATATTAATTTTTGAAATTTTGTAATTTTCTGCTTTCATAGTTGTGTTCCAGAAATATTAATTTAAGTAAATATGATGTATTCCTTATACTTCTAAATAATCCAAATGTAAGTTTTAAATTAATTTAAATTATAATGTAGGTGGGATGACATGAAAGAAGTATAAATTTAGAATTCTTATGTTATTTTAATGCATCAATATTTTAATTAAATTAAAATTAACCTTTATTTTATAATATACATGTTTTGTACGTATAAATATGTTGATTTTAATTTACTTTTTGTTTAATTATCAATTAATATATTGGTAAGACTGGATATATGAAATACTGACTACATCTTGAAGAATATTTCCAATTTTCAATTATCATACAAAAATTACATCTGTGGTGCCTTTTCAACGTTAGCAATTAATTTATTATAACAAAAGTAACGTTCTCTGCAAGTGCAAACTTTTGATATAAAGCAGAGGTTCTCAACCTGTGGTACGCGTACCAGGGGATACGTGAAAGGCTAGTTTTGTTATTTGCCTATTTAACATTTATTTATTAAAATATAAAAAAATAGCGAAAAAAGTTACTTTTTTGGAGATTTTTGTCTACTTACTGCTTCATTTTAAACATATACATAACTGTTTAACTATTGCTAATAATTCTGTAGCTAAGGAATTGAAATTATATATTTTATGTTTAGTAATGAGAAACAAAACTCGATATATACGTATATTTTCATATTATTTATTTCAAGAACTCAATTATCAAGTTGATGATATTCATAGCAAACTTAATAATAAATATCTCAAATATTATTTGGAATATTTGAATCGCGATTGTACTGATGTTCTTAGAATTTTATGTACTATTAGATGCGATTATACAAAAATTGTTTATGGAGGCAAAGTCGAGAGTCTTGTCGAGACTCGAGACGAGACGAGACAGACATCAAGTCTCGTCTCGACAAGACCAAGACGAGACCACTCTAGTCGAGACGAAGTCAGGACCAAGACAAGACCGACCCCAAGTCTCGTCTCGTCTCGACATCCGGCAACACTATGTAAGTTAGGTTAAAGATCTCAAGATATTTTAGTGAAATTGAAAATGTTTTATGTGATGCGAAAGTTCACCTACTACTGTTAAAAAGTGGGCAGTCGATTTAGAAGATGATCCACAAAGTGAACGATATTGATTTACAAGACCGCCAATTGAAGGTGTTCGAAATTGCTAAAGAAGTGGGTATCTAAGATGAGCGAACATTTAATATCCTAACAGAAGACTTTAATATGAAAAGCCTTCGAAGTGATGGATGCCGCCTTTGTTGATTCAAGTATGCTTCACAAGACTTTTTGGTACATTTTAATACATATGGCGGATTTAATCCATCGGTTTGTTGGCACACAAGATAATGATATTTGGATTCATTTTTATACTCTACTCAAAACAAAAGAAACAGTGATATCAAAAAATGCAGATACAGATAAGATCAATATTTTAGCTCTTATCGATAATTTTCTTTTGATATGTAAATTAACTCGAAACTCAAAAATACTACCTTAAAATACACGCTATTGTATAAGAACTATGATGACATTTCCAAATTATTTGCCATTCTTTCGTGAAGAATAAGTTTTGTACACAGGTCTGTTTACTGTCATTAGTAAAATGGGTAACTGCGCACATTCGATTTATTCAATATATAATTAAAGTGAATAGAATGAAAGTGTGTATGCATTGAATAGTGATTTTATATTGTAATTAGTTATTTATTGCATGCCGCTTTGAAACTATTTACTGTATTGTATCTGACATTGATTAATAGATTCGCATCGATATAATCCATATATGTATTGTCGAGTACTTATGCGATTATTCTAATCAATTTACAATTAAATTCGCTTCGCAGTACATTTCAACTGTCTTTGTCCGCCGCTGGATAATTTATGTTTTGTAATCTTATCGTCGCTTGCAATTGATCAAAGATTCTATTCGATTTGAAAAAGTTTAAATGATTTATCGAGTATGATTGTTCTGCAAAATTACCTTTTCGGGTGTATTTTGAACAAAGACTATTGATTTATTGAAGCTATTGTTACAGGTATAATTGAAGTGATATTCTGAATCAAAAGGTTGATTGTACATTGTTTTCCCTTTAGCCTATGATTGAATTTAGCACTTTACTTTTCAACGATGTAATTAACGTTAAATTTATGTGCATGTGCAACGCAAGAAATTTTTGTTTTTAACGAGCGGTCATTGTTTACGGACTTCCAACAATAAAAACAAAAGAATTATTTGAATTCAATTGCAGACTTGCAAAAAGAGAAAAATTCCGCAGGTTGAATATTTAATAGTTGCCAGTTAGCTTTAAGTTAAGCTCTCTTCAGAACTTGAACGATAATTTAAAAAAACAATAATGTCAACAAAAATTATTACATCTTTCTAAAACTTCCTGAAACTAATAAGATATAGGTATTTGGTACAAATTATTAATTTCAGATATGCAATTGGATCCTTAGATAAGATACTAGCGTAAACTCGGCTACGCCGAGTATACCCTAGGGCTCCGCCGATAGTGTTTTTTAATAGTTTTACGTACTTTCAATCCGTCTAGGACCAATTTAAACGCAAAGTGCTAACGCTAAGGGTCATTCAAAATATTTTTTTCCCGCCCATCCAAACAACCCACGCAACCAGCCCACGCAACCTGCCCACCCAAACTGCTCACGCAACCTGCCCATCCAAAATGCCCACGCAACCGACATTTCTGCACGACAGCCCTTGACGATACCTCTCATTTGATACCAAACACGACATGGTTCTGACAACTTTAAGCAAAAAACAAAAGCCAATCGAGTTGTCAAATTTTTGACATTTCTGCATGGCAGCCCTTGACAAACCCTGTCATTTGATACCAACCACGACATGGTTCTGACAACTTTAAGCAAAAAACAAAAGCCAATCGAGCTGTCAAATTTTTGACACTTTTGCATGACAGCCCTTGACGTTACCTTTCATTAGATACCAAACACGACATGGTTCTGACTACTTTAAGCAAAAAACAAAACCAGATCGAGCTGTCAAAATTTTGACATTTCTGCATGGCAGCCCCGGACGATACCTTTCATTTGATACCAAACACGACATGGTTCTGACAACTTTAAAAGCCAATCGAATTGTCAAATTTTTGAGATTTCTGCATGGCAGCCCTTGACAAACCCTGTCATTTGATACCAACCACGACATGGGTCTGACAACTTTAAGCAAAAAACAAAAGCCGATCGAGTTGTAAAATTTTTGACATTTCTGCATGGCAGCCCTTGACGAACCCTCTTATTAGATTCCAAACACGACATGGTTCTGACAACATTAAGCAAAAAACAAAAGCCAATCGAGCTGTCAAATTTTTGACACTTTTGCATGACAGCCCTTGACGTTACCTTTCATTTGATACCAAACACGACATGGTTCTGACTACTTTAAGCAAAAAACAAAACCAGATCGAGCTGTCAAAATTTTGACATTTCTGCATGGCAGCCCCGGACGATACCTTTCATTTGATACCAAACACGACATCGTTCTAACAACTTTAAGCAAAAAACAAAACCCGATCGAGCTGTCAAATTTTTGACAATTCTGCAGGACAGCCCTTGACGTTACCTTTTATTTGATACCAAACACGATATGGTTCTGATAACTTTAAGCAAAAAACAAGAGCCAATCGAGTTGTCAAAATTTTGACATTTCTGCATGGCAACCTCCGACGATACCTCTCATTTGATACCAAACACGGCATGGTTCTAACAACTTTAAGTAAAAAACGAAAGGCGATCGAGCTGTCAAATTTTTGACACTTCTGAATGACAGCCCTTGACGTTACTTTTCATTTGATACCAAACACGACATGGTTCTGACAACTTTGAGCAAAAACAAAAGCCGATCGAGCTGTCAAATTTTTGACATTTCTGCATGACAGCCCTTGACGTTACCTTTCATTTGATATCAAACACGACATGGTTCTGACAACTTTAAGCAAAAAACAAAAGCCGATCGAGCTGTCAAATTTTTGACATTTCTGTATGGCAGCCCTTCTCGATGCCTCTTATTTGATACCAAACACGACATGTTTCTGACAACTTTAAGCAAAAAACAAAAGCCGATCGAGCTCTCAAATTCTTGACATTGGAATATTTGTTTTTCACTTAGTTACTTATGGGATGTGTGGCAACACATTGAAAATGCACATGAATCACGGACATGAACCTTCAAAAATTATCATTTTTAAATATAATGTTTTAGGCCTTTTAAACTACTATGGAATAACCGCCCATTGCCATAATGTATGTTTATGAATTTAACTTCTTTCAAATTGTCCTCTTTTCATGAATAATTCCATTTAAATGTTCTGATTGACATGTCAAAGAAACGTTCTTCGTCTTAAATTTTTCAAAGAAGACTAAATTTTTGTTTTCAAATTGTTTCAAAAAGCCAAAATACGACCTTTAAAAATTTTTTACACAAAAACTATGTACCGTACTGAAAAATTACCTATTACCAAGAAATCCAGTTGAGTTATGCTCTACAACCTGCAACTATTTTCATTAAAATCACTCGCACCGTTTAAGCTGTAGAGACGAATAAAATTTCCCCGATCGTCTTGATGAATTCAAATATAGATAGTGAATGTACCCGTTTAGAATAAAAGATAGCGTAAACTCGGCTACGCCGAGTATACCCTAGGGCTCCGCCGATAGTGTTTTATAATAGTTTTACGTAAGTCCAATCCGTCTAGGAACAATTTAAACGCAAAGTGCTAATGCTAAGAGTCTTTCAAAATATTTTTTTCCGCCCACCCAAACAGCTCACGCAACCTGCCCACCCAGACTGCTCACGCAACCTGCCGACCCAAACTTCCCACGCAACCTGCCCACCCAAAATGCCCAAACACGACATGGTTCTGACAACTTTAAACAAAACACAAAACCGATCGAGCTGTCAATTTTATAAAATTTCTGCATGACAGCCCTCGACGATACCTCTCATTTGATACCAAACACGATATGGTTCTGACGACTTTAAGCAAAAAACAAAAGCCGATCGAGCTGTCAAATTTTTGACATTTCTGCATAGCAGCCCGTGACGAACCCTCTCATTTGATACCAAACACGACATGGTTCTATTAACTTTATGCTAAAAACAAAAGCCGATCGAGCTGTCAAAATTTTGACATTTCTGCATGACAGCCCTTGACGTTACCTTTCATTTGTTACCAAACACGACATGGTTTTGACAACTTTAAGCAAAAAACAAAAGCCGATCGAGCTGCCAAATTTTTGACATTTCTGCAAGACAGCCCTTGACGTTACCTTTCATTTGATAACAAACACGACATGATTCTAACAACTTTAAGCAAAAAACAAAAGCCGACCGAGCTATCAAATATTTGACATTTCTGCATGACAGCCTTTGACGATACCTCTCATTTGATACCAAACTCGACATGATTCTAACAACTTTAAAGCAAAAAACAAAAGCCGATGGAGCTGTCAAATTTTTGACAATTCTGCATAGCAGCCCTTGACGAACCCTCTCATTTGATACCAAACACGACATGGTTCTATTAACTTTAAACAAAAAACAAAAGCCGATCGAGCTGTCAAATTTTTGACATTTCTGCATAACAGCCCTTGACGTTACCTTTCATTTGATACCAAACACGACATGGTTCTGACAACTTTATACACAAAACAAAAGTCGATCGAGCTTTCAAATTTTTGACATTTCTGCATAACAGCCCTTGACGTTACCTTTCATTTGATACCAAACACGACATGGTTCTGACAACTTTATACACAAAACAAAAGTCGATCGAGCTCTCAAATTTTTGACATTTCTGCATGACAGCTCTTGACGTTACCTTTCATTTGATACCAAACACGACATGGCTCTGACAACTTTAAACAAAAAACAAAAGACGATGGGGCTTTGAAATTCCTGACATTGGAATATTTGTTTTTTACTTAGTTATTTATGGGATGTTTGGCAACACTTTGGAAATGTTCATGAATCACGGACATGAACCTTCAAAAAGTTTAATTTTTAAATATAATGTTTTAGGTCTTTTAAACTACTATGGAATAACCGCCCATTGCCATAATGTATGTTTATGAATTTAACTTTTTTCAAAATATCCTTATTTTATAAATAATTCCATTTAAATGTTCTGATTGACATGTCAAAGAAACGTTTTTCGTCTTAAATTTTTCAAAGAAGACTAAATTTTTGATTTCAAAATTGTTTCAAAAAGCCAAAATACGACCTTTAAAAATGTTTTACACAAAAACTATGCACCGTACAGAAAAATGACCTATTACCAGGAAATCAAGTTGAGTTATTCTCTACATCCCAGAAAAATTTTCATTAAAATCAATCGCACCGTTTAAGCTGTAGAGACGAATAAAATTTCCCCGATCGTCGTGATGAATTCAATATAGATAGTGAATCTACCCGTTTAGAATAAAAGACTAGCGAAAACTCGGCTACGCCGAGTATTCCCTAGGGCTCCGCCGATAGTGTTTTATAATAGTTGTACGTATGTCCAATCCGTCTAGGAACAATTTAAATGCAAAGTGCTACCGCTAAGAGTTTTTCAAAATATTTTTTTCCCGCCCACCCAAACAGCCCACGCAACCTGTCCACCCAAACTGCCCACGCAATCTGCCCACCCAAAGTGCCCACGCAACCTGCCCACCCAACCTGCCCACTCAAACTGCCCACGCAACCTGCCCACCCAAAATGCCCACTCAACCTGCTTACCTTTCATTTGATACTAAACACGACATAATTCTGACAACTTTAAACAAAAAACAAAAGCCGATCGAGCTGTCAAAATTTTGACATTTCTGCATGACAGCCCTTATTGTTACCTTTCATTTGATACCAAACACGACATGTTTCTGACAACTTAAAGTAAAAAACAAAAGCCAATCGAGCTGTCAAATTTTTGACATTTCTGCATGGCAGCTCTTGACGTTACCTTTCATTTGATACCAAACACGACATAATTCTGACAACTTTAAGGAAAAAACAAAAGCCAATCGAGCTGTCAAATTTTTGACATTTCTGCATGGCAGCCCTTGACGAACACTCTCATTTGATACCAAACACGACATGGTTCTGACAACTTTAAGCAAAAAACAAAAGCCGATCGAGCTGTCAATTTATTTACATTTCTGCATGGCAGCCCTTGTCGATACCTCTCATTTGATACCAAACACGACATAGTTCTGACAACTTTAAGCAAAAAACAAAATCTAATCGAGCTGTCAAATTTTTGACATTTCTGCATGGCAGCCCTTGACGAACACTCTCATTTGATACCAAACACGACATGGTTCTGACAACTTTAAGCAAAAAACAAAAGCCGATCGAGCTGTCAAATTTTTGACATTTTTGCATGACAGCCCGTGACGTTACCTTTCATTTGATACCAAACACGATATGGTTCTGACAACTTTATAGCAAAAAACAAAAGCCGATGGAGCTGTCAAATTTTTGACATTTCTGCATAGCAGCCCTTGACGAACCCTCTCATTTGATATCAAACACGACATGGTTCTAACAACTTTAAGCAAAAAACAAATGCCGATCGAGCTGTCAAATTTTTGACATTTCTGCATGACAGCCCTTGACGTTACCTTTGATTTGATACCAAACACGACATGGTTCTGACAACTTTAAGCAAAAAACAAAAGCCGATCGAGCTGTCAAATTTTTGATATTTCTGCATGACAGCCCTTGATGTTACCTTTCATTTGATACCAAACACGACTTGGTTCTGACAACTTTAAACAAAAAAACAAAAGACGATGGGGCTTTGAAATTCCTGACATTGGAATATTTGTTTTTTACTTAGTTATTTATGGGATGTTTGGCAACACTTTGGAAATGTACATGAATCACGGAAATGAACCTTCAAAAAATTTAATTTTTAAATATAATGTTTTAGGTCTTTTAAACTACTATGGAATAACCGCCCATTGCCATAATGTGTATTTATGAATTTAAATTTTTTCAAAATGTCCTTATTTTATAAATAATGCCATTTAAATGTTTTGATTGACATGTCAAAGAAACGTTCTTCGTCTTAAATTTTTCAAAGAAGACTAAATTTTTGATTTCAAATTGTTTCAAAAAGCTAAAATACGACCTTTAAAAATTTTTTACACAAAAACTATGCACCGTACAGAAAAATGACCTATTACCAGGAAATCAAGTTGAATTATTCTCTACATCTTGGAAAAATTTTCATTAAAATCGCTCTTACCGTTTAGTCTGTACAGGCGAATAAAATTTCCCCGATCGTCTTGATGAATTCAATATAGAAATATATATAGATAGTGAATCTACCCGTTTAGAATAAAAGACTAGCGAAAACTCGGCTACGCCGAGTATTCCCTAGGGCTCCGCCGATAGTGTTTTTTAATAGTTTTTCGTACGTCCAATCCGTCTAGGAACAATTTAAACGCAAAGTGCTAACGCTAAGAGTCTTTCAAAATATTTTTTCCCACCCACCCAAACAGCCCACGCAACCTACCCACCCAAACTGCTCATGCAACCTGCCCACGCAATATGCCCTTCCAAACAACCCACGCATCCTGCCCACCCAAAATGCCCACGCAACCTGCCGACCCAACCTGCCCACACAAAATGCCCACGCAGAACAAAAGCCGATCGAGCTGTCAAAGCATGCATGACAGCCCTTGACGTTACCTTTCATTTGGTACTAAACAAGACATGGTTCTGATAACTTTATGCAAAAAACAAAGGCCGATCGAGCTGTCAAATTTTTGACATTTCTGCATGGCAGCACTTGACGAACCCTCTCATTTAATACCAAACACGACATGGTTCTGACAATTTTATGCAAAAAACAAAGGCCGATCGAGCTGTCAATTTTTTAACATTTTTGCATGACAGCCCTTGACGAACCCTCTCATTTGATACCAAACACGACATAGTTCTGACAACTTTAAGCAAAAAACAAAAGCCGATCGAGCTGTCAATTTTTTGACATTTCTGCATGACAGCCCTTGGCGAACCCTCTCATTTGATACCAAACACGACATGGTTCTGATAACTTTATGCAAAAAACAAAAGCCGATCGAACTGTCAAATTTTTTACATTTCTGCATGACAGCCCTTGGCGTTACCTTTCATTTGATACCAAACACGACATGGTTCTGATAACTTTAAGCAAAAAACAAAAGCCAATCGAGCTGTCAAATTTTTGACATTTCTGCATGGCAGCCCTTGTCGATACCTCTCATTTGATACCAAACACGACATGGTTCTGACAACTTTAAGAAAAAAAACAAAAGCCGATCGAGCTGTCAAATATTTGACATTTCTGCATGACAGCCCTTGACGTTACCTTTCATTTGATTCTAAACACGACATGGTTTTGACAACTTTAAGCAAAAAACAAATCCGAGCGAGCTGTCAAAATTTTGACATTTCTGCATGGCAGCCCTTGACGTTACTTTCTATTTGATACTAAACACGACGTTGTTCTTACAACTTTAAACGAAAAACAAAAGCCGATCGAGGTGTCAAAATTTTGAGATTTCTGCATGACAGCTCTTGTTGTTACCTTTCATTTGATACCAAGCACAACATGGTTCTGACAACTTTATGCAAAAAAACAAAAGCCGATAGAGCTGTCAAATTTTAGACATTGGGATATTTGTTTTTTACTTAGTTACTTATGGGATGTGTGGCAACACTTTGAAAATGCACATGAATCACGGACATGTACCATCGAAAATTGTAATTTTTAAATATAATGTTTTAGGCCTTTTAAACTACTATGGAATAACCGCCTATTGTCATAATGTATGTTTATGAATTTAACTTTTTTCAAAATGTCCTCGTTTTATAAATAATTTCATTTAAATGTTCTGATTGACATGTCAAAGAAACGTTCTTCGTCTTAAAATTTTCAAAGAAGACTAAATTTTTTATTTCAAATTGTTTCAAAAAGCCAAAATACGACCTTTAAAATTTTTTTACACAAAAACTATGCACCGTACATAAAAATGACCTATTACCAGGAAATCAAGTTGAGTTATTTTCTACAACCTGCAACAATTTTCATTAAAATCACTCGCACCGTTTAAGCTGTACAGGCGAATAAAATTTTCGCGATCGTCTTGATGAATTCAATATAGAAATATATATAGATATATAGTGAATCTACCCGTTTAGAATAAAAGATGATTTCAAAACTATACTAGGTACCGAGCTAGGTATAGTTAGTTCAGAATTCTACCGTTATGGTTTTGACTTAATAATCCTGTGGGAGACCGCGCACAGCTGGATATAATACTATCTGACGCTTAGTGTCGGAATGCAAATGAATTAAATTCGCATATCTCTGTATGCATTACGTATTTCAAAATTGATATTTATTGGATTCGAAAAATCAAATTACTTCTTTGACCACTGTTACAAATTAAGAAAAAATAAGATTAGTTGAAACATACCGTGACCATAGTATTAAAATTAGGGAAAATAAGATTAGCAAAGACGTACCAAACGTATATGAGTTTTCAAGGTTTGTAAATCAGTAATAATATTTTAATTTTTGTACGGAGAGCAACAAATTCCATACTTCATATGTGGAGTTCATTTGAAGATAACAATGATATTTTACCAGTTTAAGAAGATCGTGCAAAACTTAAAAGGACGTGTTTGCCGGAAGAAGCGAAAGAAATAGAAATGTTTATAACTATTTAAAAGATAATGACGATGAAAACCCAGTTAAATATCATTCTTTTGAGATTTTATGTTATTATAAATATGAAAGAACATTTGATAGTATATGCGGTTTGATTACACATTTTCTTTCATATTCAAAAGATACAGAGTTAAAGACTTTTAAAGAGATGAACTTTCTTAAATCAGCCAGCTATGCTTAATCATGAAAACTGGTGATGTATTCAAATATTCTAATTGACAGATGTCAGTGCCAAGTGCAATTTACATAGTATATGTTCGTGGTATAATTTTATTGGATATATGTAGAATCTTTTTCAAGGAAATTTCGGTATTGAATTTATAGAAAATAGTTACATTCATATTACAATTTTACTGAATATATAAAATATTTTCCAAGAAAGCGATTTGTGCAAAATACATAGAATTGACGGAAGGTAATGTGCTCGCCATATCAGATTTATTTACTATATTATGTTTCAAGTTTAGCTTTTTACCTTCCGTCACTTTTAGGTAAGGAAGATATTTTCTTTGGTCAAAAAATTCGGTGGTGAGTTTTTAATGAATAAGCATGTTTTAGGGTCCCTACAATACGAATTTACTATTTTTAAGATGATGTCTGTATGTATGTATGTATGTATGTATGTATGTGTGTGTATGTGTGTCCGTCTGTGTGTGTGTGTGTGTGTGTGTGTGTGTGTGTGTGTGTGTGTATGTGTGTCCGTGTGTGACAAATTTTTCTCCGACGACAACTCCAATACTGCAATTCTAAAAATTATAATTCTTTCGTATTCCTCTTCTGTACATCCATATGAAGAGTTTTTATTAAAAAAACGCAGTTAAATATTATTTTTTGACAATTTTTTATTACACATATTAAAGAAAATACTTTTCTCTATCCGGTTTGATTATGCATTTTCCTTCATATTCAATAGATGTAAATTTAAAGCATTTTAAAGAAATTAATTTTCAAAAATTAGTCAACTTTGCTATTTATCATGGAAACAGCTGATATAATCAAAAAATTCTAATTGATAGATGTCAGTTGTAAGTGCAAAACCAAATATGGATAGTATATGATCAAAAATTGGTATGTCATAGTGTTTCTCGCAAGTGACATGCAGAGAAAGGCCAAAGAGAAGATGGAAGAACTGTATCGCAGAGGACTTGAGAAAGGAAGGACTGTGTGAAGAAGATGCGTTGGACAGGAATGAGTAGAAGAGAAGAGGAAACAGCGACCCGTAATAAAATAGGGGAAAGCTGAAGAAGAAATAAGGAAGTGTCAAGTGCATTTTACTTAGTGTATGTTTATTGGATTTATAGAACCTTTTCAAATGAACTTGTGGTAAGGAATTTGTAAAAAATAGTATGTGTTCGTGTTCGATTTTACATGATATTATACAGAATCTGTTCCAAGGACCTTTTGGTATGGGATTTGTACAAAATACATCGAATTGACGGAATGTCTTGTGCTGGCTACAACAGATTTTTATATATTACTTGTTTCATTATCATTAAAGGAGTTTTAAAAAATCTGTTACATTATTGCAAAATAAAGTAACATAAAATAGGGAAAACATAAAATACGTACTTTTCCTTTCCCAGCCATAAATAAAGCTTAAAATCTGAACAGTTGACCTGCTGAGAGTGTCATAACGACAGATTTCTGTACAAACTATACGTATAAGAGTCTTACTATTACATACCGTGCAGGTAATAGTGTAATAATTCAATATACATTGAAATTAATATTGTTTCGGATTAGCAGATAAGTCATTCGAGAAAAATACCTCTGCCCATTTGCCCATACGCGAACAGGTCCGAATTCGAATCCAAAAGAGAACGGAACTTGCCGAGTGCATACAATAGGAATGATCGCTGTCGGTAATTATGTACGTGTGTAAAATAGGAATAGTCCAAAATATATATATAATAATAAGCATGCAACGAGAATAAAGGATAAGATTTCAGGAATCCGACAGCCAGTAATATAAGTGATGAGATAAAATGGTCAGCACTGTATTTAGTTGAAATTGATGATAGTTACATGGTGCTATGATTGACTGCGACCTTAATTATAATCAGTGCTGTAGTCGTAAAATTAGCAAAGGGTATACGCTGAAAATATATTTGTAAACATAGGGTATACGTAGAGGGGGGGGGGGGGGGGGGCAATAATGAAGAAGAAAAAAGATACTAAAAAAAAAATGGCGCCGCAGGCGAAATTTTTTTTCATTCAAGGTCAAATGCCTTATAATTGAAAATTACATTTTTTCAAGGGATGTGAAGTTGCATGTTTTTTCCCTTTCATGTATAAAAATTACAAACGAGAATATATTTATCTGGATAAACTGTCTAAAATCGAAACACAACAACACAACAAGCGCGCGACTGTTATACATTGTGACTTAATACGAAGTTGTCATCTTTTAAATTTTCAACTAAAATTCAAAATACAAAAACTATTAACACAAAGAAAAAAATAAAATAATTAAATACTGCCTTACGTATAAAAGTCGCAAACCTGCCTACTACGAATCGTACATTTTGCGAAAACTGAAAACGGTATACGGCTTCTATATAACAAAAATCAAAATTAAAATTTCAATAATAGAGTACATTTTATAAACATAAAGATAATTTTAATATAATTGCTAAAAAAATTATATTAATTGTGGGATAAAATTTTCATTAGTTGATTTAATTTTTACAATTTTTGTCTCAAATATTTAAAAGCAGAGGGTACACGCTCGGGCACCTAAAAAATCCAGAGGGTATACGGCGTATACCCGCGTATACCCTCGACTACACCCCTGATTATAATTATAGTTACAATTTGTATTTGTTAAGTGTTTTATAATCAATTGCACCAACGAAACTTAAATTTTAAGTAATTTTTACTGAAAATATTTCATCGAAATGAAATGCCAAATGAATTATTGTGCATTGCTGTCAAAATTTCGATTTCCATTATTTTTGTTTAAGCGCTACTTAAAATTTGTTACGCTGGTGCTGGGCATTGATGTTATAGTAATGTAAATATTAGTTTGTTAACATAATATAAATAAGTAAACAATAATTATGATTTTAAATCTGCATATTAAATAAATAAAAATGGTACAAACATAATATATGCTTATTATTTCGTTAATATGTTGCTGAAAGAATATTCGAATATAAACTTTTTGCAATAAAATTTACAAAAGTTGTATTTGAATTTAGATAAAACAAGTATTAAGTTTATTACAAAATATTTACGTTTAATATCGTGCGTATGTTGAAATAAAAATAGTTTTAATATTTCATACTCCTAAAAAAATTCATATCGTAATTAAAGGCATTATATTGTATACGTAAATAACCTTTAACATATGTACCAACGCAACAAAAAATATTTTAATCCTACTCTTTGAGCATTGAATTACTGTTCTATTTTGTATAAAATCTTGCTGCAAAAACCATTTATTCCCCAGATTTATAAATCTGTAGAAAAAAATTCAATCACACTAATGTATTTACTTTCAAACTTACATCCCACTCAAATAAATCTTCTATTCACAAGTTTAAAATAAAACTAATAAATAATGTGGAGAAGAAAGAACAAAACATGAAAAGAAATGCATTCTTCCAGCGAGCCTTCCCTAGGATTCGATCCAGCAAAGAGTGCGGCGGTGGCAGAGCTGATACACGAGCGATAATGCTGTACACGACATTCCTCTCCGATGTGGAGATGTAATCACTTCCTCAGTGTGAAAATTCTCACTTCTGATGACGAGCCAGATAGAAGAGAAAAGATGGGAAGATGAATAAAAAATGACATGGGTTACAACATACGATATGCGACCAACAAAAAATATTTTTCTTAGAGGTTTCACTTTTAAATGTGTGGTTCTATGGGTTATTGTTAATTAATCAAATAGACATATGTACATTAACGAAAAGAAGAATAATATCTACCTTTTCTTTAATACGGGAATTCTTTTTGCATAGCTTAAAAATTGCATGTACCTTCGTTTTCAAACCAATTTAGACTGGTGAAATATTAATCTTTGTGACACTTCTGATTACCAATGTAGATATTTCCACTTGAAATTTACAATTAGTCAAAATTCAATAGATGAATGTGGTCAAGTAATTTAATAAATAGTAGGTACTTGAAAGAAAGAAAGAAAGAAAGAAAGAAAAAGAAACACGTTATAGAGGAATTAAAAACTGCTTTGTAATACATGTTGAGGAGTTTTAAATTCTGTTATGTCTAATTTATCTGAATTATGATCATTTTCCCGCAAATTAGTTATAATTAACTCGTAAAAGATTTCACTCGTTGACATGCACAGTCATATTCATTTAAAATGTCAGCAACAATATTAAAGAGAGATAGGGTACCTACTTCAAAATGTATGTTTTTTTTTTGTATTTTAACTAAGAGCTAGAAATATTAAAATTGTCCGTTAATGGTTGTCTATATCATATTTACATTGACATACACGCGCAATAAAAATGGATATAACACGATTGCCAAAACTAGTAAGTTACGACATTTAAATTCAAAACGATGCTCGCTGTTGACAATAAAGGTACTGTATCGCTTCACTGTATCGTAGTTCATATATTATTTCAGATATATTAACAGTTAGTATTTTATTTGTCATATATTTGGTTTTGTTTGACAATAGTAAGTACATACCTGCATATGTATATGTGCTAATAAACTTATCAGTTAACTTATTTTTTAATACTTTTACGGCATCATATATGTTTATAATAACATAATAACAGTAGCTATACACCCTCATAAAAAGTAAGTGAACGACGATATGAATTTGACAAAATGCGTGGAGCTAAAATCTTCCACCAGACCCGTTACTTATTGGACCCCAAAGTAAATATACGAAAATGTTTTCATCTGATGGGTGGTTATAAATCACCGCCGCTGTGACGTATTTATCCACAATGGGTGTGGAAGTACTGACCGAGGCAACAAAGGTGTTTTGGCTGCTTACTAGTGCTGTTACACTTTGTCGGTTTTTTTATTACTACCTCGTTAATGTCTACCTATTAACTAGCTATGCTGTACTGATGAGCTCTAATAAGAGCGAAACACGTGTCTACAGCTGCAATTGAGCGATATCCCTAGGAAGAAAGAATTGTTTACTAAAATCTTATACATATGTCTCTAGAATCAGTTTTAACATTTCCACAATAATACGTATATGCGTGTGCGTGTTCAAATATGTATAATTATATTTGAAGTTCTAAATAGAACTTTGTAGACAAATATTTTTAAATGTATATTTTGCGATTTATACTTTTTTTTAAATAAAGATTATTGAATATTCTATAAGTTTACATTGATTCCAAATTGTAAAGATAAATTTGTAAATGAATTCATTTTTAAAAATTTTGCAACCTACGCTTTGAATATAAACAGAACTCATAGATTAAACAAATTAGGTCGATTTGTTATTCAAATGATGATAATGTTGACAGATAACTGTCAATGGCAAAAATAGTAACCTTAAACTAACAATAAAGTTTTAAGGTTAAATAAATTAGAAATATAAATTTATAAAATACTTAACAATGAAACATTATTTAAACGTTAACGTTACTATGTGATGATATTGAATTAATAAGGGTAAGATTTTGAAGAAAATATATTGATAAATTCCAACGACTAGTTTTTAACCAATCATGATGCAAAACACTTGAAAATTCAACCAATGGGAATAGTATTATACTGATATCCCAAAAATTTTCCGGTACCAAGTAAATAAACAGTTGTTATTGTTTATAACTGTCAGTGTGACAATTAATGTGTCAAGTTTCATTTTACGTTGTCTTTGGAATTTATCTCACCAAATACCACACGACCACTCAGATTTTCTCAGATAAACTTTTATTTTTAAGCACTCATTTTTTTGCTTTTAAGCAAAATCACTCAAGCAAACTGACATTAGGTAAAACCTCTCCTCCTTCGGAGTAGGGATTTAACGTGCAGTTTGCTTTCGTGTTTGTTGCTAAGCAAAAAAAATTCGTGCAAAATAAAAATTTATCGATAAAATTAGGAGGTCTTGTGATATTAATTTTGATAATAAATACATCGCAAATTTTAACAATAATTAATATACAAAGAAACAATACATTTTCCAGCACTCGTAAATATGTACATATGTATTTATTTAAATGAATGAAAATTAAATGGCAGAAGGTAATGAGCCGGGTGCTGACTACATCAGATTTTTATTATTTTCTTATTCGAAGAAACGAATAAGCATTATTTACGTCATTCTCATATCATTATTTTAACAATTTTCATTTTCTTCTAAGATAAGTTACATTTAGTATCGGGCAAGAGAAAAACATTTTAATAACGAGCCAGCAAATATGTATCTACAAAAGAACTATTTTTCCATTTCCAGTTGTAAATTAAAGAACTTCTTCTGAAAAAAGTAAATAAGAAAGCATTGTACAAGTGAACTCGATTCAAAAGATAAATAAACATTTGCTTGGTAAAAAATCAGCGAGTAGATTTTCCGGAAGAAAAGAAAATTGTGCAACAAGAATTTCATCCGTTGTGTTCTTATTCTTACATATTTCATCGTTGCGCAATGAAAAGACCACAACCGTCCAATTCTTACAGTAGATTGAAATACAGCGAAGAAAAGTACACGGGTAAATTTAGTGGTTCCCTGCAACAAATAAACCATTTCCACGAGAGATGAGTTATAGGTGGGCGTGCAAAAAGCCGAGGCTGCCGTGGTCGCGATCTCTTAAAAACGCTGCCAAGTGTACTAGTAAATCTAAAAGTTTCCTTCACATAAGCATCGTTCTATTTGTAGCGTAGCGTAGTAGCATGAATCAGAGACATTCATTATGGCAGAAGTGAGCCAGAACCAGAACTATGTGCAGATACGTTCACTTCATTTACTTTGTCAGCGAGAAGCGACGCGTGATTTACACCGGAAATTTAAAATTAGCAACGATGGAACGGGTTAGGCGGTACGTATTACGCTTTTTCACGAGCCAGGAAGTTGTTGCTGGAAAATTGGCTCTTGATCAGGATTTTACAAGGATTTACATGCAATTCTACTCCAATATTGCAACCGTTTCTTTATCTGCCAAATTACACTTTCTTTATAACTTTAATCAACTGCAACTGCACACAAAACTATGGCTAACTTTTCTCTACAGGGAGACTAAAAATATAGGGACATAATTTAAATTACAAAGTTGGGGTCGAAGTTAAATATTTGAAAATATGAAAATATTTATAACATTCCATTAAAAAAAAATCTGTACGCACAAAAACACATATAATCTTTATATATTTTTATATTTTTTATTTTATTCTATGAACAAGTTTCCTCTTATTCTTCAAATGTTCAAGATTCTTCCAATTCATTAATGAGTTTGGCGGTATTTCTGAATGGTATGTATGTATCAATAATTATAAATATTTAATTAATAATAAGATAAGAATTATTAAATGTACTTCCCAGAAAAGGTCTTCAGTACTGTCTCTGGTATTTGTCAATAACAAACATTTTAATTTTTCCATTTGTTTTTCATGGTGTGCGAGATTCTTTACAGCATATTATTTTATCTGGATAGAAATTTTTATATTCTTCAATTTGTAATAACAAATTTTCAAAAAATAATATTTAGAATTTGTTTTAAGTAACTAATACTTCCGGCTGTCCAATTATTACCAAAATGTAATCAGCTCTTCCCAGCAATGTCAGATTGAGAAAACCGCAGTTAAATATATCTTAAGTCTTATAGTATTTGAGAAACAGTGGTTGCAAGAATCCACACACACACACACACACACACACACACACACACACACACACACAGACATCATCGTAAAAATGTTAAAATCGGATTATAGGGACCTTAAAATCTGGATATGCGATTTTTAGCATGATTTCAATACTTCTCTTAGCGAGAGATAAAGATGTAAAAACAATTTTGCATGCAATTTTTAATTTTGAACAATTTTGTACTTCACAGTTTATGCTGTAAAATGAACAGATAAACAGGATTTTACATAAAATCAATATTACATGAGTTAAATTCCCTCGGAAATCCATAGTTATATATTCAGTCGTAACAGGTATCACCCGTCAGTATAAGACTTTTTTCTACTATCATTTTTTAAACTCCTCAACAGTATTAAATCCCAATTACAGAATGGGTTCACATATACAAACATCCATGACTTAGCGGGATTCGAACCCGGGATTCCGAAAGTGCTCTTTATTAAGAGCTGTTGCTCTTACCATTAAGCCTCCGGAGCCGACATCTTGCGTGACATATGTGTTCAGAAACTCAAAATGAGTGAGGAAAATAGCCGATTCATGATGAAATGATTATTGTCATGGAAACAATTATCATGACCGCTTCAAAATATTATGCATAGTCAAGCCAAGCCACCTAAGTGCCGAAAAATTAAAATACATTGTGTAATTAATCTTAATTTTTGAACGAATGCAGAATAACTCTTATAACACTAGTTACAAAAGTAATTATTTTCTACAATCAGGCGAGAAAGAAGTGTTTTCAAACTAAAAATGAGAACCGAATATAGCCAATTTGCACACTAATGCAGGTATTAATTGAAACAAAATATTTTTGTTTAGTTGTCATGAAAGTACCTGTAATGAAAGCTTAAAAATACTATATGCAAGCCACCGACATAGTAGATGATATGCCAAATATTTTATAATTTTTCTTATTTCGTTATTTTCGTATTTTATAAAGGGCAGAATAAATTTACTTCCATAGTAAATTTATTCAGACTACCAAATTCTTATCAATTTTGTTCATTTTATGGCATTTATATTACTGTCATAAGTTTGAATGTCATGTGAAGGAATAAATTTTATTTACTTTGGAAGTTAATTTATCTGTCGTTTATAAAACCGGCCATATATGACTTTGAAAGATAAATGTTACTGAAAACTCTTTGAATTTAAATGATTCAGTATGTATTCTACTTTCCAGTATCAAACAATTTCAAAATTCAATTATGATTAGATAGTATTGGCACAAATTAAATCATATACCATATAACACAAATAGTCTTTCCTCTATCCGCTTCTTAATAACAAATTCTACTTTTCTCATAACTCCCAGTGTAAACACATCGTCTTGCTCTCCTGGATCACTATGTTGAAGATTGGAGCTTCTGACGTCTTGTGAAGTCACGAGCCGATGCCACGGGCTCACGTCATTGTTATCGAGAACACGTCACACGCGAACATGACATATGTAAGCCACATACATAGTGCAAGCGATACATGTAAGACAAATTAGTCTGCCTCAAGGAGTTCTAGCTTCTTGCAAACTGAATAGCGTACTTTCTGACTAATATGAATTGGAGAATTTCTTACATGGTAGAACAAAAAGCTGAGTGGTTATGGTTTGGTTACACTTGTCATAACTTGTGAAATTAACGTTTTAGCTGCGTTTTCTTCTGATGTTATACATCTATTTGTTGTATAAACATATGATAAAATGTAAAAGGAAACCACAGAACATACTTTTCTGTTCACATTTAATTTTTATATTAAGGTCCGGTTTTTCAATGTACTGGCAAGTGTCTGTTAATTCTCTGTAAAATTTATCCTCATGGTAAACACCTATTTCAGTTTTTCAATGTCATGTTAGCGTTGCCAACAGGATAAGTCTTATCTAAACAAGAGGATAACGTAACAGACACTTTGACCTACCGATAAAATTTTACCAGTAGGATAAATTCAGCTGTTCTGACATATTGACATTGACAGTTAAATAATATTCGTAGAAAATTATAGAAATATGTATACAATAGACTTATGTAAATGTGTTTTTCGATAATAAAGACAAGGACAAGGAAAAATTGGAAGATTTCGTTTGTTATTATAATATTATTATAATTATTATTATATTTTGAAAGGTTCAAATTTAGCAAAAAAATACTGCTATGTATTCAGAGAATATTGATATTTCCAATGGTATAAACATTTGTTCTAAAAATGTCTTGTATACCAATGAATGTGGCAGAGTACTTTTCACGGCTTATAAAAAAATGTATAAATTTCATTAAATTATAATACATAATCCACTTTATAATAATTTATTTTGATTACAAGAAAGAGAAGAATTAATAACAAGCAAAACGTTTATCACAACAATGTTGCGTCAATATACAACAAAGTTATTGTTTAATCCTAATAAATTATATAAAATATATTGTGTAGTGTTAAAAATAGAATGTATAACGCAATGTTCTACTAATCACTTCGAAATTGAGAATTGCCAAGAAGACACGAACCAAACCTGCTCTTATAAAATACTGAAATTCGCTACCTTTTCTAATTAATGACCAATGAGACAGTATATTTTTTTAAGAAATAGAACATACGAGTATGTGTACATTTGTAGGCAAAATCTCAGTACAAATTTACAACTGCTTGATGCTTGAAGCCCGAAAGATGCATACATGTAATAAAATAAAATCCATAATTATATGACAGTCAGTAGAAAAATAGTTTTTTCCAATCTTCAGTTCATGTATTCTTACCACATATTGCTACAAACTAAAGCAAACTTTAAATTTGCCTGAACGTCACAGATTCAGTTCTGTCAACAACTATAACTGTCAACAGGGAATACTCGGGAACCGCCGCTCAATGTTAAAACTACTGTACCGTCTAAACGTCCTTGACAGTTAGTTCCCTCCTTAACCGCTAGGTTGGCGCTAGTATCATTTTTTTATATTCTGCGCGCCTGTAAAAATATTTGAAATAAATACACACAAAAAATTATTTGTATAATTTTATATTTACAAAAATATTGTACAAAGTAGTGATGTAAAAATACAAAAAATATATCTGTATAAATAAGAGAAATTGTGAATTTTGCAGAAACACATTGATAATGCATTTATCTATCACAGTGAAAATATCCAGTTATTGTTATTACATTAAAATTTTATGAATAACCATATTTTACAATGAATATAAATTTCATTTCATGAGCAATTGGGTAATTAATATGTATTCACTAAGTTATGTGTTTAAGAATATAAGAATAATACAAAACATATGCCATATTCAATTTTCTTATAGAAAACAATACCAAATATTATTGAATGAATGCTTATATTCTTATGAATCTGAATATGCCATTCGTATTTTGCAATTTAGTAATTAATATAGTGTTGTCTAAGGCAATCGTTCAGTTAGTCAGTAATTTCCTTAATTATTAACTACTATTTACTGCAATATATACAAAACGGAATATATGTTTTCATGCTTCTTCTATAAACTATTTCATTTTACAAAAAAAAAAAATATGTGACTTAAACAACTTTGTTTCATTTTGATAAGGAAGAATTTAGGATTTCTCATTACTATTTTCTTCCTAATGTGATGAACCTCATTGTTTTATCATAATATTCTTAGGATATCTCACCGTATTGATAACAATGGTACATTCTTTGTTGATCTGTTGTACAAATGCTGCTATTCACAGCATTGGGTGTTTAATAAATGAGTGTTTGTACGGCAGAACGCAGAAAGTGATTCTGAAAAGAACTCTGCTTGCACAAATATAAATTGGTCGTGGTAACACAGTAACAGATGATGAATTTAAGAATAACTGTGAAGTACACGTAGAAGGATGAATTGTTCGGTTTCTGCCTCGTATATGGAGAAAACGTGACCAAGTAAAGTCGGTCACAGGAAGAGCATAACTTGAAGTGATGACTTTTGGAGCCACTACGGTGAAGATATCCTACAATTTTTTATAATATTATTTGTTTTCTAACACATTACATTGAAAATACTTACGGTTTATATGCGTTCTGTATATTTCAACGACTTTCTGTAGCGATCAGCAGCTAGTTGTTGTATGGGATCCAGAAAAGCATGAATACGTCAGTCATTTGCTCTTCTGTAATGTAATATTATTCATTAGTGTTATCAAGTTATAATTTCTTCATTACTAATTTACCCATGGTAAGAAAAATCGGAGGCACAGCATCCGGTGCGAGTAAATGTTTAAAGGCAACAAAATTCAAAAACTTTGCCTCAAAATGTTGGCTGCAAATCCTTTTGTTTTTATAAATATAGTCCGGAGTTTTATCCTGTAATTCCGGACTATTAAAGGCTTGTTTCCAAGATAAAAATAGCTCCAATTTTTTTTTTTTTGGGTTCGGAAACCGCACCAGAGTGTGTGTTGCATATGTGTAGCAACTTGGTACACAAGAAGAAAATGGCATCTGTAGGAATAACATTAGGTATTATTAATTACAGAATATAATAAATGATTAACATTTACATTCAAATAAATGCTTTGCATACTTTCCTTATTTCATGTAAATAATGAAATGTTCAATTTACCTTTATGAAATGTAGAAAATAATCCAATATTTTTAAAAACACAATACCAAATGTATTGAAACTGACCAAAGCAGATTCAGAAATTAAACGAAATTATTTAATCACAATATTTCATGTGTCATTCATTTCTTTCTGACAATTTTCGTTTCAAATTTATTTAATTGCTTAGGTAACACAAAACACAAGTTACCTTGATCATATATGTTTTAAATCTGGGATTAGTATGCCATCTACCAGGTATAAAAACATTTATAGGAGTTCCCTCCTTCTCCAAGAGATGTCGCTAGCGGTGTACCAAAGCTGTACATTCAAGTGAAAATTCCCGGTATTCCCTGACTGTCAATCATATTCGAAACAAAATGTGTGGAAATTATGTTCAAAATGACACATGAATCGTTACGAACACAGCAAATATCAGCTTATAATTATTGCCAACCTTACAGTTGACAACCAAAAGTGTCTGTTACTTACCGGACAGATAAATTCGTATTGTAAAACGCATTTTCATTACCATGGAGTTTATCTGATGGATAAATTTAATCTGATAGGTAGTTAACAAACACTTTAACAAGCGATTGAAAACCCGGCCCTTAATAATGCAATATTTGCACAATTTACAGAATGATATTAACCTGCGATACTGACTCATTAACATTTGCCTCCGATTTATGAACGTCAGGTAAATTAACTTACGAAGTAAATCAAATTTATTGCTTCAAAAATGATAGTTCAACTTTTGATGCTAATGTGATATAATGCCATAAAATGAATAAAATTTATTCAAATTTGTTAACTTAAACATGGGAGTAAATTTATTCTCTCCTTTATAAAACCAGGAGAAAGGAGAATAAAATGTAAAATTCACGCATTAGAAATGATGTACACACTTAATAATAGTCAAAGATGCCACGATGATGCTGGATAAGATAAAAATAAGGAAAAGATACATACGACAAGAACAAAGATTGAAACCGATAAGAGAATTTATTAACGAAAGATAGCAAAGTTGGTGGAGAAACCGAAGAAACCATGCCTCCTGCAAAGGATATTTGGACAATCAAAATAAGAGAAAAGTAAAGAAAAGAATGGCCAAGAAAAGATTGGGATGAGATCGTGGAGAAAGAAAACCTTGACGAAGATAGAAGCTACAATGCAAGAAGCAAAAAATTGTGCAAGGAAAAAAGATAAGACTATTTGCAACATATGTTCCCATTTCAAAAATATTATGTTTGTGTCACATCTCGAGAATTATTAAATTTTGAAAAAATCTAATAACTTCAGGTTATTCTACGTAAAAAATCTGTTGTGGCCAGCACAAGATCTCTCGCCATTTCTATTTTATGTTACAAAAGTATTGTATTACACTTCGCTATCGAACCGTCGTTCTATAACAAAAAAAATTACAGAACTTTACCCAAATACTGTTTTTTGTTGTATTTAACATGTCTTCTGCACATATACAATTCTAATTATTTCTATTTTTCACTGTATGTGGAAGTTTCTAAATGTCAGAGATTCTTCCAATTCATTAACAAGATTGGCGGTATTTCTAATGAATATATGCATGTTACCTATAATTTTAAATATTTAATTAATAAAACAATAAGAAAGATTAAATGTACTTCCCAGAAAAAGCTTTCAGAATGTATCTAAAACTTTTGATTTTTGACACTGACATTTGTTATTTACAAATTATGTTATAAACATTTGAATTTGTCAATTGATTTCCTTAGTGTATTTAAGCCTACCCGATATTCTATATATTTTAGCGTCTTTATCTCTAAATTTATAGAAGATATAATAAAAATTTTAAATGTATTAGATGTAGAATTTTATGTTCTTCAATATTAGTAATTTCAAAAAATAATATTTAGAAGATTTTTTTTAGAAACTACTACTTCCGGTTGTCCAATTGTTACTAAAACCTTTCCAGCTCTTCTCATGGTTGTCAGATTGAGGAATTCATAATTAAACACGTCTTAAGTCTTATAGTTTTTGAGTAATCGTCCCTCCAACATGCACACATAGACACATATACACATACACACATACATACACACATCCACACACACACACACACACACACACACACACACATCATCGTAAAAATGTTAAAATCGGTTTATATGGGACTTAAATCGTGCTTATTCACTTAAATCTCGATATGTGATTTTTAGCATGCATCCAATACTTGTCTTAGCTAGAGGTAAAAACCATATACAAATTATCTGAACATTTTTTTTATTTTTTATAATAAGCGAGATATGAGGTACATTCAAATTAAACGAAAATCAAATTTTATCCTGCAGCTCAAAAACAAAGGACGATCGAAAATTCCTGTGATACCTACTAAAGTTGTCTCAAAAAGTTAGCCCATAAAGACCTACGTTAATTTTCTGTAGCGTGCGTAATAAGGAAGTTTGTCCACCCTGCACAGTGTTGGATTAAGGATATTTGGGGCTCCTTGGCAAATTATATTAGGGTCCTACAAATAATAATAATAATAATAATAATAATAATAATAATAATAATAATAATAATAATAATAATAATAATAATAAATAATAGTAATAAAAGTTAGGTAGCAAATCATCTTTTACACTTCTTGTTTAATTTTAAAACAGTGATGCTAAATGTTTTGGCTTGAGGCCCCCAAACCATGAGACCCTTAGACACGTGCATCATTGCTTTAATGTTAATGGGTAAAGGTGGAATTATGCAGTTTACTTTTTATTTTACCTTTTCTTTTTCTTTTACTTTACAAAAGTTAAAGGTCTGTTAATAAATGTGCTAAATTATGGGCACACTTTTAATTTTACTTTAAGAACTAAAGTTGACCAACTTTCAATTTAAGACCGTTAAAGTAAAATAATTTCACAACTGCGTATGTTCACCACTTCATGTGACAAACGTCAGCGTGTGCTGTATTTATTTGTTTTTGTGTAGGTAAGATTGCAAAAATTAGAAAATGGGTAAAGTTACACGTAATATAGCAGCTGCACAAATTATTACATTTGTGTCCATTTTAACAGATTATAATTATCTCTTTACATTTATGACATCTGATATGCCAAAAAATGGCATCTGCGCATGTGTACCGAAAGCATAAAGTACCAAACTTAAAGTAAAAGTAAAAGCGAAAAAGAAAAGAAAAAGTAAATGTAAAATGGATTTATGCAGCATAAATCAATCATAAGCCGCCTCTGCATTTACGTATTTGAACTATAGATGCCACAACTCAAAAAATGTGAAGAGATATTAACCTGATCATTGTGTCACTGATTTCTATAGACAAAACTACAAAAGTATACTGATTTTATAAAAAATAAATTTCTAGAGAGAATATAAGAAAAGAAATTTTTGCTCTTGCCTTTTTCATATTCGTTGTATTATTTTTTCCAAATTTTTGACTAATTGAACCAATTATTTGTAATAACTAGCCAAATATTAATCGTTACATTCGTAAATGCCATCGTTATAAACGAGAAATAAGCAAACAATTTATTTACCGTCCATGCCAAATAATTCATAAAATAACTATAAAATCTACTAGTTAATTTTAATTAGACTATGAGTTTAGCAATTTGGAATCAAATCCCAAATAGCTAAACAAAACATTCAGCTTTGTTTCAATTACCAAATTCATATTAAATTTTAATAAACATACATTCATACAATTGCTCCCTTGTTCATAACAGCACATAGCACAATACACAAGGCACATAAATTCAATTCTATTATTCCGAGATCCAGCCATTTAACACAGCAACACAAGAGAGACCATTCACTCTAACGCGATAATTTTTCAATATCCACGTCGTAGATGGCAGCACTAAAGGCAAATGGCGGCGGTGTTATTAAAAGAGAGTGAAATTTTTCACTATTGTAACCGAGGGCGCCGGACTGGAATTCAGAGGGCAAAGAACGGCGATCCGTCAAATCGCAAGACGTAATCGATTGTTACAGGGTGTTTGGGACCGGCAGTAAAAGGGTTACGACTGGATTTACGTTGTTGATTTCAGGAATATTTAGAGCAGACGACAACAAAGAGTAGAGTTTTAAACGTGAGATTTAGATTGTGAAAGGGTGAAAGAGTATTTTGTATGGAATTGGAACTTTAAATTCTTTTAATGGCTGACATTAAAGAAAACTAACTAAATCTGTAACAAAGTAATCCGTGAAACTGTAACATAAAATTTTTACTGGAAACACTAATAATTACCTACGCAGATAAAAAATACTTACTATTTTATATTATGTTGGTGCGGTTGCAAGTTACATTGATACATTTATTCGAAATATAATTTGAAATACTGTGGCACCTGTCAATGTAAACCATTTGAGATGTTACCTATTACAGACAATTTTTAATTTTATTATCAATTATATTAGCCAGCATATTCAATTATTTACTGTTACACTAGAGCATAGTGATTTAACATGGGATTTTAGTTTTATGAAATTTCCTGCTCTCCTGTTCATTTTCTGGCAAAAACTGTAGATTGAAAAGTTGTACAGAATTAAATGTTACATATAAAAATGTTTTCATATTTTTGATAATATTATTGGTTTATTCACAATTTTAAAAAGAAGTTTCAAAATTTCGGTTTATTAGTAGCAATAGCCATGACACTTGCTTTTTTTTTAATTTTTATAAATTATTTATAAATGTCAAATTCCGTATTCTTTTGTAACTAGTTCCATCATAGTATTCCTATATAATAAAGACACGTTCCTCATTCGAATAAATATTCATTATTTATTTTATTTCTTTTCCATAAGTCAAATTGACGTTTATAATAAATAAAAGTATAAAGTTTATAATTTTCGAAAACCAGAAAAAAGAAAACAAATATAATAGATATTACTACCAATAAATAGACATTTTCAAATTTCTTTTTAAAATTGTGTAACTTTTAATTCTGTTCAATATTTCAGTCTACAGTTTTTGCTATAAAATGAACAGGAGAGCAGGAAATTTCATAATTCGAAAATCCTATGTTAAATTTCAATATTCACCCCTAATCGCTACCACCCAGTCTACCCGATGTTGTGTAAATTTAATCACTTACAAAATTAGTACACGACACATTCGTTCCAAATTGAATACGCATAATTCGTAACAATACCAATTGTATTTTGACTTTGTAATGACGTTACAAGATACATATATGTACTTATTATAAATAAATAAGAGCAATATGTTCAAAGATCTCATTTGTAGAATGTATTTTACATAGGGTAATTCCGGGAGAGATGGACCAATGGGTGAGTTGAGAACCGTGTCATGCGCTTGAAATCCGGCGTGCAATATTAGCTGTTTACTGTTCGTGTTTTAGCAAATACATATTTTTTGTGTTAAAATTGAAGCGCAAAAATATTCACTCCTATTTTCCGTTGGCTGTATTTTTTTAACGATACAATATAACCTTAAAGAACTTAATTCTTCTGTTTATGACATAATTTGAATGGTGGTCCATTTATTCCTTACAAATGGGAGAGATTAACCACTATGTTTCGGGGTTAGTTGGTCCACAAATAATTAGTATAAAGAGATAGTTTATTAATATTCAATAAATTATAAATATTAAAATTTTCAAAAGTGGAAATTGAAGAGGCCTTATTGAAAGCTATAGAAGCCGTAAGATAAAAAAAAAAAAATGGGAATTAATAAAGCAGCATTGACATTTGGGATTCCGAAGTCAACATCAAAAAGAAGGCTAAAATCGCAAAATTTCACTAAAGAAGATCGTCTTGGACCAACTTCTTGTCTAGGCTCCAAAGTGGAGATGAAATTAGTGAATCATAAAAAAATTACATAAATTTGGATTTTCTTTTGATAGGAATGTCAGAAAAATTAAATATTCCATACAAATTCAACAAAAATCTCGGTATGGCACGATATCATTGGTTGAAATTATTGTTAACGACATCCAGATTTGTCTATGAGAAAAACAGATGAAGTCTCAATTGCTCGTTCTAAAGGACTAAACCAAGAAAGTGTTAAAAGTTACTTTGATCTATTAGAAGAAATTTTATTGCAAAATAATTTAATTGATAAGCCTGGAAGCATCTACTTCAGCTGAATAAATATGTTAACATTTGTGATTTGTGTAGAAAATATGCAAAAAAGAAAATTTCTTGTAAGAAATAATACGGGTCCACCTGTCCCATACCTTATTTCTATTAGTGGTCCAACTCACCCATATACTGTGGGAGATTTGGTCCAGAGAAGTCATTTCTTTTTTTAATTATTACACATTATAGAAAAGAATTTTGTGTTTATTTGTCACAAAATATAAAAATATAAAGGTAGGTTAGCAAAGATGCGTTTTACTTTTCTTTTTATTTCAAAAATTCAAAAAGTTATACGTGGTTAAAAAAAGTGGTCCATCACTCCCGGAATTACCCTATATTAAATAACAGCATTGTATTTATCGAGCAATGGAAAATAATTTTACCTAATGCCTTCGCTCAATACAACACATTTATACAAGTTTTCGTATTTCATTTTAAAAGTTAGTTCGTACATTATCATTTAATATATATATGTACTAAACTTTACATACGTCTATCCCCATCTACTGCTAAATACTACAACAAACTGCTATCTGGCGATTTTTAACATGTTTCATTAGGAACAACTGTACAATGTTTACCAAATTTTATTACTTACATTTATCAAAATTTTTAAATATTTAGTGTTGATTTATATTTTGCTACTTACCAAATCGGTTTTACAGGGATAAAATTTGTTATTGTGTAGGTACTGTAGGTAGTATCCTCAAACTTTGAACTTAAATAATTTAGAAAAAATTATATTGCGTAGACCCGTGTACCAATCTCTTATTCTTGTAATTAGTATATGACTTTTTGGAGCTATTACTCAAAAATTGGCATATACATCATTCATCTTCATATGGAACAACGATAGTTATATAGGTATATGAGTATGTATCATTTATCATAAAGTCACCCTTAAAGTAGAGAATTCCTCTTCTCAAATAAACTTGATTATTTCCTGGTACAAGCTGTTTCGCGCCCTTATACGCGCCATTGTTTACCCAGCCTACTATTCTGAAGATGGATCTTGCTTAATTCATAGCAATGTCTTATTTGATATGGCTCTTCCCTGTGCTATGTGTCAGACGGTGTCGTGTAATGTGTAGAGTGTTGTCAACGCGGTAATATGAGCAAATCCCTAATAATAACACGAGTTAACGCCCTCGTGTGAAAGAGGGTGAGTCAAGCCTGTGAAAACAGAACAGGTGAGAAGAGAAATCTTGTATACAGACTGTGTGATTATGATTTTGGGGTAGCGTTATTGTTATTGTAATTTGTGTGCTCTCCAAACAATTGTTCGGTTTGATAATGTTTTCTGTACTTAGAAGATAACAATTTGGGAACTGTTGTACATTTTTTTGTCTGGAAAAAGATATGCACTGAGTTCAATGGGGGCATTCAGCAGACATGTCGTCGCTGAACATGTTCACCATTTTTCTGCTGTATGCACTGTTCATTTGAGACCGTTCACTGACCGGTCACCTACCAGCTGGCCGTAAAAAAAGTACGGTACAATGTTCCTGGTCATTTGGTCACATGTTTACGCGCTCAATATTTAAATTCACTGGATTTTCTTCTGCTAGTAGAAATAATCTAAGGTCATATATTATCTGTGCAGTAAAACAAAATCAAAATAACATTTATTTACATGTAAAGCTCCGAAAATAAATTATTTATTGTCATTTATTATGCATATATCAATAAGTAAATTAACTGAAAAGTTAAATAACTACTACTTATTGTCAAATTATTAAAATTTTCTTATATTGTAAATTTTAATTTATTTAACAAATAACAAAAGTTATTATAAAATTAAGGCTATGATTACTTGACGTTTTAACCACGTGAATGTATAAAGTATATCCAGCAAAGACCTCCTTGTTCGATGACCGGTGTCCAGGGACCAAAGAAATCTGCTGAATGCGCCCAATATAACGTAAAAACAATGGGTGGTAGCATGACAACTGATTAAGGGTGATTAGCTAGGAGAGAACTAGCAGTGTTTTAGCGCTATCAATCGTTTATGAATTATTTTAGAGAAAAATACTTCAAACAGCAGTTATAGAAAAATTAATTGTACTCAACTTTTATTTGAAGTATTTTTCTCTAAAATAATCTATAAACGATTGACATCGCTAAACCTTTGCTAGTCATCTCCTAATTACCATTCATGCTACCACCCAATGTTTGTCTTCTTGATCAAATGTTTCGGCTATCGCTATTAATAACAGATTGAATATATTCAATAATTAGTTTATATATATATATATATATATATATATATATATATAATCTGTAACCCTTTTTGTACCTTTCAGTGCAAGGATGCTGGGCGCACCGAGCCGCATTGTGATAAATTTTTGTTGCTGAGCGTTCACCCATCCAACAGATCGCCGCTGTATAGCCTGTTCGGACTTGCCGATCACAAAGCTGACATTCTAACCACACTGCCGTACTGACGACTAATAATTAGTTTATGGAACCAAAATATTACATAATTGGCATGAATGTATTTGGGGTAATTTATTGAAGCAGAATTTTTTTAGTCTTCTATTGATACCACAATCATTGTTATCAGTTGAAACTGGAAGCAACAGTCTGCGAAAACCTATTTTCCTGTGTTAGCGGGCTATGTTCGGTTTTTAAATATTCATTCGGTATGTACTTCAGCACATCTTGTTCATCTGTTTGACAATTCAAACAAAATTATTTCTTTCGTATATCGTATATTAATAAATAATATAAACGATACTGTTGGCACATAAAAACGGAAAATATATGTACAAGAATATTTATAAATTATTAGTAGAATTTTGAAATATGGGAATTTATTAATATTGAAGCATTGAAATCAAAGAAATCTAAAAGCCAAAAATACTACACTCATGTTCTATGAGCCCAATGTTTTAGAAGTAACATAAAATTACAGACCTGGTTGAAATGTAAAGTCAAAGAAAGAATTGATATAACATATAAGAATATTAATAAAAAGAAGTGCATTGTACTTTACACACTATTCTGCCAATAAATTCAATTGCAAGTTCTCAGATTTCTACACCTCAAGGTTTGATTGAACGTTACCTACCACCTCACTCACCCCGCTTCCTGTTGCATCACAGCAATTTAAAACATATTTTTGAAAGCGCCGAACAAAAAAGATTCTTTCAATCGGAGCAACAGTCCAACAGTCTGTCAAAACGTTTTCCTTTCTGTGTGCCGTCATAGCGAATATTCGTCAATGAGCGTTTGATTCAGCTGAACCCTTTCACCCTGGTCCACAGGGACAGCTGAATATCGGCCAGCGCCTACTTGTTGATTGTTGGTTCTAAACCAGGCCTACTGCGTATTTGCACTCCATATTGGCGGCTCACGGCAAATTGACAATCAGGATGTGGAATGTGGTTTAGCTAATATACGCACAATTTTAATTTGCAAAAGTAAATTTTGGTTGATTAGCATATATTATTAACAGTGCATTACTGTTTCACGTAAAATTCTTGTACAGGTATTGTTTTGTAATATTTACTTCCCATTGAATTTAAATGTTTAAATGAGAAAACTTGAAACATAACTATTTATTTTGAGAAATAATATTTAATTATGGAATGTGTTTAAAGATCATACAAGAAATACTATTAAAAACTATTATAAAAAGAATATTTTTGAAAAAAAAGACAGTTAAATATTTAATATTAATTATTAACCTCGAGCCGCGGGCCGCAAAATTTCATTAATTTCATCAAAAATCATGATGCCACTAAAATAGATTATACACTCTGCGCATATAAAACAGTGTAATAATTAATATTATTATTATTATTATTATTATTATTATTATTATTATTATTATTATCTTTTGTCTTACAATGGAATTGTGACCAAACTTTTCTTAAATTCATCTAGTTATACATATACAAAATAATATGCCCATAATTTTTAACTCTATGTAAACTTTATTATTATTATTGTTATTATTATTATTATTATTATTATTATTATATTTTTGTCGAGTTTTCAACTATATCAGTTATAGCCCCAAATACTTTATTATTATCATATAGTTTTTACATTTCATACATATGAATTACATATAAAGTATTTAAAATACACACAAACATTCAAGCACCTGGTGAGAATCGAACTCACGACCTCAGGGTCCGAGCGGTGAAGGTCGCTTCGAGCGCTGCCAGAGACACACTGCCTCAACACGATCGGTCACCGAAGCGGTCATATATAGCAATATCACATTTTCATCAAATACATTAAAAGAAAATTAACAACAAGTATACATTTTAACCTTATTCTTGATCTTATTTTTACCAGCCTTTACAATTATCTTCAAAAAAATTGTTATTCAAACGAACTGACTTTCATAAGTTATAATTTGTTAAATTATTGAAAAGAAACTTCCGAATATTTTGAAACAATATAAGCCAAATACTTAAACTTATTCAAACTCGAAATCTTTATAATCAGTTATACTCGTATGTACTCTTCATATTGCAGGATTTTCATAACGCGGTCTTAGCATTTACAGAGAAACAATAATTGGGTTTAAGTTTAATTATTGAAATTATTTCTACAGAATACGCAATTTAAAAATTAGTATAGGTAAAAAATCGGACAAATTGTGTCTTGCCAGCACCCAGAAGTCTGAAATTGGGACATCCCGATTAAATCAGGACAGTTGGCAACCCTAGCAGTGAATGGCACTGCCGAATATAGGACTTTTAACATGTAAAATCATATTTTCATAATATCTTAATCCCTAATTATTTTACGAAAAATAAAAGTTGTATGAATCAAAAATACTTTTACATGCTCTATAACGGCAGATATTAGATATGAAAATGTTGAAGCACTCTAAAATGCTTTTTTGAAAATAATAATTAGTCTGAAATACTAATTTAGGATTGTGTGTGGATTCTTTTACGCAATGTGCAGATTTGGCTTAACCCAAATACACAATGCTAAAAAAGTTAGAAACTTAATTTAAATGTGTATGGGCGAGGGAAAGCATTAAATGTAATCCTCGCAGTGAAAAACCTGAGAACATCTTAGAGATACTAATGACAATTCATATAACCAATCGCAAAAAATATTGAGTGTCTAGTGCTGCCGGAGGGCGCAAACTTTTCAATTCATCCTAGAAATGTTTGCGAAAAGGAATTTTCGCATAATAGTAATTTACGTAACAGACATCAAACTGATACTTTACTGGGTGAGCAAGCATATTCCAAGGCGTGTCGTATGCATGCTTGCTAACCCAGTAAAGACACTTTCAGGACATATGGTTCCCTAGGCATTATTTTATTTTTTATTGCAAGGAAATAAAAATAAATAAATATACAATTGATCGCCATGGAAACATTTTTTTTTCGATCCGTTTTAAACAATTTTCCAAGCTAACTTAGTAAAGAAGGATTTTCCGGTCTGAAAAGTGATCAGAAACAGCTCATTTTTCGCAAAAAATGTTTTTTTTCGCGATCGCTCAGAAAATGAGCTCTTTCTGATTACTATTTAGACCGGAAAGTCCTTCTTTGCTGAGCTAGCTCGGAAAGTTGTCTATAAGGGATCGGAAAGTACTTTACCGATCCCGGGACCGGTAAAGCTAAATGTTTCCATGGAGATCAGTTGTTTATTTATTTCTTATTTGCTCGCAGTAAAAAATAAAATAATACTTTTTTATTCTTTTTTCAGGATCGCAAAAAACATATTGTACCCAACATGACCTGAAAGAGACTATACTGAGCTCACAAGCTTCCAAAGCTCGCCTACGGCTCGCTCTGGAATATGCTTGCTCACCCAGTAAAGTATCACTTTCAGGTCTTGTTACGTATATTACTATTCTGTAACCTTTTTAAGGCCCGGTATTTCTTCTGTTAACTGTCAGCAAAAATGAAAAATATCGCATCGAAAAATTGAGACCCGTGTAATTTTTACAACTTATACGTAATACCTATAATATCCCTTGGCAGTTTAACCAGAGATTAAAATATCGGGTCTTAAAAATGTATATAAATGTTTAACATCTTAATAGAAAATAATGAACTTATTTGCCAATTTTTAACAATTTATTGAATTCTGTTATAATGAAATTTTTCGTAGCTCTATTATATTTTTGCATTAAAATTTGTGAATATTAATATTAAATTCATTACGCATAATAAAAGAAAATGTGTGAGTAAAATCTCGTTAATCATATGAAATCATTTAAATTTTTAATTTCTATTTGGAGATAATAAAACTTTATTTTACCAGCCAATGTTCCGTTAATTACTGGTTCATTGTATTTTATTACTAAATTTGTTTGTACCTGTGTATTTATGTTCGGTGAAATTTTATATTGCCCTACTCGTGCTGCATTTTCATGGAACATATTTTCAGCAATGGTTTTATTTAAACGTTAGTCGTAAATTGTTTGGAAACAACCCTATCGAGTTTTGTAATAATACAGGAGTATATTGTTTCAGAGAGTTGAGTTGTGAAAGGCAGAGAATACGGTTGTGTGCGAACGTGCGGCGATAGTCAAATTCGTTAAACGATAGATATCACGCTTTAATTCGCGGACCATATGAAATAATTAAACTCTAGTGAAACAAGGTAGTGTTGTGAATAAAGAAAGTGAAGTGAGAAGTACCTAGAAGCTCTAAATTAGAGTAAAAAAGTGTATACAGCGGTGAGACAGTAGCCAAGGACGTACATATAAACGCTAAGCAAGCGTAGTTTAGCGGCGGTAAGCTAGAACCTGCATACCAAGATAAAAATTTTAGTCAGGCCCGTACTCAGGAAAGTTTTGCAAATATGTCATCGGATAGAGATGATAAAAGTAACAAAGAAGGAAGTGATAAAATAGAATTAAGAGATTTAATGAAAATTATATTACAAATAAAGAACGATACAAAAGAGATAAAACAGGATCAGAAAGAATATAAAGAGGAACTACTACGAATGAAACAGATAAATGAACAGCTGAAGGAAGAAAACATAGAGATAAAAAAAGAATTGAACGACATGAAAGAGAGAATCGAGAGATTAGATAAAGAAAAAATCAAAAATAATTTCGTGATTGTAGGGCTAAGAACAGACTCAATCAGCAGAAAAGACCTAAAAAACACCGTGGAAGACTTCATACACAAGAAAATTGGAGTTAATGTACAAGTGAAGGAAGCAATAAAGATAGGAGAGAAGACATGTAAGGTACAAATGGAAAATTTTCAAGATAAACAAAAAGTAATGGCGAATAAAAAGAACCTAAGAACCTTAAAGGACAAAATCTTCATAAACAACGAACTAACAAGAAATGAGCGCGAAATACAAAAGGAAATAAAAATGTTAGCAGAGAAAAATAAAAAGGCAGGAGATATATTGAAGATAGGCTATCAGAAAATAACAATAAATGGAAAGGAATGGAAATGGGACAAAACACAAAAGAAGATGATAGAGGTCAAAGAAGAAGGAGGTACTGCGTCAAAAAACTAAGGGAAAAACGAGGAAAATTGCAACAAAAAGGAAAGACGTCGCAAGCAAAGGAAAAGGATACGATAAGGAACAACAAAACACATATAATTAAGTACGGGATGGGCAAAATAAAAAATAGAGTAAATAAACCAGGGAAAATAATAAAATTTGGAACATGGAATGTAAAAAGTTTAACAGGAAAAGAATATGAATTAACAGAAGAACTGGCAAAAATGAATATGGATTACGTGGGTATAACAGAAACAAAGAGGAAAGGCAAAGGAATCACAAAGACACAAAATGGATATTGGATGTACTGGGTAGGAGTATCGGAAAAAGAAAACGCCAAGGCAGGGGTGGCAATTTTAATTAAAGAGGATAAGATGAAATATGTTTCGAAAGAAAACCTATTGAATGAAAGATTACTATCAATAAATGTTAAGGAAGGAGACGAAAACGAAGAATACACGCTAATTGTGGGCTATGGACCGAACGAGGACGCAAGAAAAGAAGAAAAAGATAACTTCTTTAAAGAACTACAAGAAATAGTAGACAGAAGTGAAAAGAGAGTAATAATAATGGGAGACCTTAACGGGAGGGTAGGAAATAAGAATGATGGAATAGAGTGGTGCTTAGGAAGGAATGGAGAGAATGTGACGAATACAAACGGGAAAAGAATAATAGAGTTTTGCCTAGAGAATGAGTTCAAAATCGGAAATACACACTTCAAGCACAAAGAAATACATAAAATAACAAGACAAGTTATAAGCAGAAATGAAAAATCGATTATAGATTATTTCCTAATTAACATAGACAGCTGGAATAGAGTAAAAGACATAAAAGTAAAAAGAGGACCAGAGATTGGAAGCGACCATTTCCTTGTAACAATGATACTAAAGCAAGAAGTAATCACAAAAAACGAAACCAAAAGAAAGATAGTAAATAAGAAAATAAAATGCCATGAACTTAGAAGACAAGAGATAGAAGAAAAATTTCAAAAGAACGTCAACGAAGAGTTTAAGAAAAAAGCAAAAGAAAAAGAAGGAAACATAGAAAAGAAATGGAAGAACTTCAAAAAGACAGTACTAGAGGCAGCAGAAAAAAGCTGCGGCACGACTAGAATAGTGAACAGAAACACAAACAAAACTAGATGGTGGTCGGAAAGGGTAAAAGTTACAGTGAAAGAAAAAAAGAACAAGTGGAATAAATATCTACAAACGAAAGAACCTATTGACTATGAAAAATATAAACAACAAAGGAAAAAAGTAAAAAGAGTAATAAAGGAAGAAAAAGAAAAAGCATGGAGAGAATTTGGTGAAAAAATGAAAAACGCATACAATGAAAACCAGAAATTATTTTTTGGAACACTTAAAAATATAAGACAAAAGAAGACAGCAACAATTACGAACATTAAAGATAAGGAAGGAAAGACGATAGCAGAAGAAGACAGAATAATGGATAGATGGAGACAGTATTTCATAGAATTACTAGAGGGAAATGATACTAAAGATGAAGAACAACGAGAAAGCCATCGCACACGAACAAAGGAAACAGAAATAACACAAGAAGAAGAAATAAGCTTGAAAGAAATAATAGAAGCAATAAGAAAAACCAAAAGAGGAAAAGCTCCCGGACATGACAAAATAACAGCAGACATGCTGAAAGCACTACCCGAATCAGCACTACAGGAACTTAAAGACATAATGAATGAAGCGCTAAAAGGAATAACACCAGCAGAATGGCAAATAGGTATCATAACACCAATATTTAAAAAAGGAGATAGCAGAGAGTGCCGGAACTATAGAGGAATCACCCTAATAAGCACAGTGGCCAAAATATATGCAAGAATCCTGGAGAGTAGACTAAGAATAGAGCTGGAAGAATCTTTAGAGGAAACTCAATTTGGTTTTAGACCAAATAGAGGAGTAAATGATGCGATATTCATACTAAGACAAATAGGGGAAAAGGCAATAAAAGAAGGGAGAAACGTACATGTGTGCTTCATTGATCTAGAGAAAGCGTTTGATAGAATCAATAGAAAAGACATATGGAAAACGCTAAGAAAAAGGGGAATATCAAATACGTTAATAACAGGAATTCAGAGCCTATATTCAAACACTAAGAGCTATGTAAGAGTGAAACAAGAGACCTCCAATACATTTGAAACTACAGCCGGAGTAAGGCAAGGATGCATTTTGAGCCCGCTTCTGTTTACGCTAATTCTTGACGAAGGAATAAAAGAGACAAAGAAAGAAGTAAAGAAATACTACATAGGAAATTGGAAATTGAGAAGAGTGGAAATAGCAGAATTATGCTATGCAGATGACATGGTCATCATAGCAGAAGACGAAAAAACCTTAATAAGGAATATAGAAATATATGATAAAGCGCTACAAAAATTAAACATGAAGATCAATAAAGAAAAAACGAAAACCATGATACTAGGAAGAAATGAACAACACCACACGATACAACTAAAAAATGAAAATCTACAGCAAGTCCAAAAATTTAAATACCTGGGAGCAATGATCTCAGAAGATGGAAGATTTGATGAAGAAATAAAAGAAAGAAGAACAACAGGAGGCAAAATATTCAATAGCATCAAACACAGCTTCTTAGGAAAGAAAGAAATACCGAAAGAGACCAGGGTACAAATATTTAAGAAAGTAGTGACACCTATACTCATACACGGAGCTGAAACATGGACATTAACGCAAAGACAAAAAGAAAAAATTACGGCTACCGAAATGAGATTCTTGAGAAAAATAGAGGGGAAAACAAGACTGGACAGAATTGAAAACACAACCTACAGACAAAACTTAAAAGTAAAAGCAATAGAAGATAAGATAGCAGAAGGACAGATGAGATGGTATGGGCATGTAGAAAGGATGAGAGAGGAGAGAATAGTTAAAAAAGTGTTTGAAGCAAAAATTGGAAGAAAGAAACCACGAGGACGACCAAGAAGAACGTGGCTGGAAGAAGTAAAGGAGGCAGCGCAAAGAAGAGGTCTAACTTGGGAAGAAACGAAGATAGCAACACAAGATAGAGCAGAGTGGAAAGAAATATGGAGAAGACCAACAAATCAGAACTCAACCCCCTCCCCCGCAGGCCGGGGGAACGCCTTACACCCGTGAGGGTAGAAAGGTGCAGGATTAAGTAAAGTATATTGTTTCAAACGAGGAAGTTTTTATTACATTGTGTTCGGTGAAATAATTTGCAAATAATGCAGGTAAACATAATTTAAAAAAGAAAATAATCATTAATTTTTGTAGCAAATACTACATAAAATAATATTTGTTTTGAAAATTTTAACAATTTTTCAACTAAAATATTATCAAAGCATTGGCACTTCCAGTTTCACCGGAAGTAGAATTTTCTTATTTTAAATGAAAAGTTTTTACCTAAATCTAGTAGAATTTTACATGCAGAAGATAAAAACAATTTCCAGTGTAATTCAACTTTTTTTTTTTAGTGGGCCGCACTTATATTTTGTGAGTGGAATCAAATTTCTGTAATATGTAAAAACAGTTTTGTCGTAATGTTAAAATTGAGAACATTAAAAATACATTTCTTATTATTTAAATGAATTCTTAAAAAAATACAGAATGTCCTATATTGAAAGTAATATTTTCTATTTTGAAATAATCCCATAATAAATCCACTTTTACTTTGTCTTTAATAGTAAAAAATAATCGATAATTATGAAATAAGTTCTTCATATATTTTTTTTTTATTTTTCTCGTTTTGTGTACTTAAATCAGAATTCATTTGGCGTTCAATATCATAACTCTAAATTTATTTTTGTAAAATCAACTATGTATCTACGATATTTTATATTTTTTTCTAATTTTACTACTCTTTCTTTTCTCTTCATTACTACTTTTAAACGCAAAAATTTTTAACAATCATTTGTGTTCATTTATTTAACGAGATTTGTCATTTAATATTTTTTTCATAGCCACCAACCAACTTTAAATATATATACAGGGTGTCCCATTTAAGGTACGAATGCATTGGTATCTCGAGAACCGTAAGAGCTACGAGGTTGGTTAAATTAGACAATAGTTGCCCCATTAGGGGGCTATTTTAATGGTGTTTTGTTATTTGCGAAAAAATGCATAGGTCACTAGATATAGGTGAAAATGTAAATTTAGCGATTTTCTTTTTTTTTGCTTATAATTTTGTTATTATTTATTTATTTATTACGAGTAATAAAAATGAATTTTTCTCGTTGAGAAAAATATGATATGTTGAGTTGTTACATTCGTTGTCAAAGTTCGTTTATTACTCGTAATAATCTACTATTGTCAAGTAAAATTCAGAAATTCAATTGTTGCACTTTTTTGTTGTTCGTTGTTTCCATAGCAGCCTTCGATTTACTTTTTTCAATTCAATTTTAGTATAAATAACAATTTTTGTTCATTTTTCTGTTAATTATAAAAATTAATTATTATTGTTTTATATCATTGTAAAGCTAAAAAAATCTCTATTTAAAAATGCCACAGCTTAATATGACCTCCATATGAAAAATAAAAGTTGCTATCAGTAACTCGTAAATGGTTAGATATAAAAAAAATTTGAGTACTTCTGCAAATTCACCATATAAAAGTGCCTTAAGAAAGTGCAAATCAGAATCTCGTATTATTTCATATAACAAAGTTATAACCAAAAAAAGAAAATCGCTAAATTTACATTTTCACCTATATCTAGTGACCTATGCATTTTTTCGCAAATAACAAAACACCATTAAAATAGCCTCCTAATGGGGCAACTTTTGTCTAATTTAACCAACATCGTAGCTCTTACGGTTCTCGAGATACTAATGCATTCGTACCTTAAATGGGACACCCTGTATATATATATATATATATATATATATATATATATATATATATATATATATATATATATATATATTGCAGCACTCGAATGTTTTATTAACGAACTCTTTTGTGTGCTGTAATAGCAGTAAATAGAAAAATTAAGTTTACTTACTTGGGCATCTAAAGCGTAAAATAAAAAAATATGGCGCACAAAAACTCTAAATTCTATTCAATAAATCGTTATGTATAAAGTAATTTATTAAACTTTTATTTATAAAGTGCCGCATACAAAGTTTGACAGAACAGATATTTGAAGAAAAAAAAATATCTTTTCTCATATCAATATACTTATTTTCTGTGTACGAGTATTATTAGTTTCTACTGGTGCATGTAATTTTAGGTCTTATAAGAATATAGGTAGTTGAGTTTCTTGGAACTTGTCATGTTCATCATGAGAGAAATGGTAATAAATATTCCCCACATTTGGTATTATGTTCGCATACAAAGTAACCCAGTAAACCACTGTTATACAATTGTTACTTGCAAATAACTACCACATAAATTTACCAACAAACTACAAAGTAAACTGTCTTTGTTCGAAGAAAATTTAAAACATCAAGCTGTGCAATTATTCCCCAGAACAATGTTATAAATTAGAGTCTCTAATTCTAGATGACGAGAAAATGGATAGAAGGAAACATGACAGGAAAAATAACTCAACAGCCAACGGTTATTAGAGGCAAATATTTACTCCCATCCTGCATATCGTTAGGGATTTTTTGCCTTGAAAGTTGCCGTTCTGTTTGCACAACTTCAGAATTAAAATCCTTTGTTGTCGGCAGTAACGGAATATATTTTTACGGTTATTGTTTAAAAATAGAACAAAAAGAAAGTCGTGTACAACTGTATGAGATTTTAGAGAATGGGCTATTTCGAGTCGCGGAATTTTTATGAAAGGAAAGCGCCCCAGAACACTAATATAATAGTTTTAGTGGCGTTTGCCCTCGGCTGCCTGACACCTACTGAATACTTTTATGTTTTAAGTTTTATTGAATTGCTTATGTTTATACTTGTGCCGTTTCGCCATTTATTTTATCTCGTTACGTGAAATTGTGAAAATGTTTAGCTTTTCATATGTCAAAACGGTTTAGCAGTAAAGTGTAGTTTAAACAAGAACTTACACTTACCGAAAACGAAGAGGTGGAATAGAAACAGAAATTGTAACCCACCTGAAACAAATAAAAATAGATTATATAGGTACATAATAACAAATATTAGTAATTACGAGTATATTAGACTATCTCTGTTCCACAATATTTGTCACATTAGTAAATAACTAAAAACACAAAAATAATAGTATATTATACGCCAAGATTGAAAAGATAATCATTATTGATCCAGTGCCAATATTGTAACCCGAGGGCGAAGGCCGAGGGATACAAGGCGCACATGCAAACAAGACCATATTTCTAACCGTTTTCGATAGTTTTTTTTTATGGCATTATTGATAAATGTATACGAACTACGTATGTTGACAGAGTTACGAAATATGTTACCTAATGAACTCATTCTATAACCTATGCCCAGAATAGCACGAATAATTTTTTACACTGATAAAAATTTTAATAGTTTGTTGTGATTGTTTTGACAGTTGTTTCACAGAGCAGGCAAAATGTTTTAGTGAAAAATATTTCAAATGGCAGTTATAGAAAAATTAATTTTACGCAACTTTTATTTGAAGAATTTTTCTCTAAAATAATCCATAAACTATTGACAGCGCTATTACACTGCTAGTCACTTCCTCCTTAGCACTGGTACGACATTACCGTGTACGTTGGTATTTGAGTCTGGTGACTTTCAACAGGCTCGCTTTACGCAACCTTTGCGCGCTAGCTACGGCGTACGTAAGATATCTGCCAAGGTGTCTAGGAAAAAAGATTATTTATTTTGATATCAATGTTAATACTATAAAACTTAAACCTTTAAAGCCTTTTACGCAACAATATATAGCACCCGGAATTGTGTCTAATAGTCTAATCTGGTAGTTGTAATATTTTTGCGCTGAACTGTCCTGCACAAGAACGCCGTCACGACGACACTGGCACAGCCGGGCGTACTGGAGTTCGCCCATTCTCCTTGCGTTGCTCCTCCCTGGTCTAAATTCACGCACACATAGCCATGAGCACACGGACGGCAATACGTACAACAGTGTCGCTTCTGTTGACATTAGTCATGTATATTCTGTGTTCTTAGTCATCTCCTAATCACCGTTCATGCTACCACCCAATGTATTTGAAATATCTATTGGCCTTTTATTTAGTTACCTACCCGAAATCACTGGGTGTTCATTACATTATAGCCATATAAATACATATAAAAATAAAATACATCATGAAGGCATATTACCAAGCGCCAATCTGCTTTGTACATATCTAATGTGGTAGCACCTAATACCGTAAAGTATTATTAATTTTAAAAAGATGCTAGATACGGAAAATTTTTCAAATAAATGTTGTCGAGTATAGTATTCTATTATTAACAGTGCAGTAAAAATAAGTTTTTAGTCAGATAAATAATTTTAAAAATATCCATTTGCTCAGGCTTTTTAATAATTTATAATTATAATGTGCCTAATACTGTTAATATATCCTCATAATGTTTAATATGCCTAGCCTTTTAAAAAGACGTGATATAATCTCTGTACACTACCTCTGTAAACTCATTCACGGAGAAATTGATGACCCTATGAGTCTCACTACCCTTTCCTTCCACACTCCCACCATTGCCACGCGTAGTTTCACAACTTTTTACCTTCCAACGCCCCTTACAAATGTATTTTCTTCATCGCCTATTTATCGTATGTGTCAACTTTACAATTTTATATTTTCTGCAGTTGATATTTTTCTTCTCAAACCTAAGCAATTCTTGACAGCTGTCAATCAAATTTAACGCCTTCAGATCTATATTAGACTTTTACTATTTACTTTTCAACATTTTACCCATTCTATCATTCTATTGTATTTTGTATATCTCTATTTTGCATATTTATATTGTATATCTTATGTATTATTTGTATTTTTGCTTATTTATATTATGTACTTTGTGTATTATTCCTGCTCCATTATTAGGCTTTCGCCTGTCGGGCAGTGTAATCAAATAAATAAATAAATAAATAAATAAATAAATAAATAAATAAATAATTTAATAATAAATATTTTAATTTTCCACTACTACATTATTTTAATAGTACAATGTATACATATATTTGTCTGGTTGCATTATTGTATAAATATAGAAACAATATCCATCCAGGAAGCAACTGTTGCAAGTAAAATGCAGACGTTGGCTTGTCTATCTGTATCTGACATGGACGCGACGCTGTGCAAGGGTCAGAGAGGGTTAGAGACAGATGTAGATTAAGAGTGGGGACCTGGGGACAGCATTTCTGGTACCATCTACTGGCTACCTCTCCCATTACACTTGCAATACCATAGATGGTCTATGAAAACAAGTCAAGGCCTTTGACAGACGCATACGTAATTTGATAGACTTTTTTGTAACAGGAAAAATGATTAAAAATGACCTTCTGACTTTTGTAAACATGCTTTAACAGGATGTGCAACAGTACCGAATATTGCTGCGCTGCGGGGTCGGGTGTGCGGGACGTAACACGAAAGTCGTGGCTTGTATTGTGACGTATAACTTTAGCCCCTCCTCAAGTACTCAAGTACAGGCCGTTGAAAAATTTGAACTTACCATCTGTAATTATCCGCCGCATTTCTACAGAACTTATCAAAGAAGAATGTTTATTTTACAATAAATAAGAGGGGGTTTTAAATAACACTGATATATTACTTTCACAGATCCAAGTGAAATTACTTACTCTATTGTAGTAAGGATAATAACAAAATAAATAAATAAATAAATAAATAAATAAATAATGCCATACGAGTACAGTACATTTTTCTGACGCGGTTCGTACATTAGTTTTTCGTATTTTATATTAGTATTAAAAGTTGAATTTTTTTGCGGCATAATATACTGAATTAAAAACATCTAAATAAACATAGTAGTCTCTATTTATTGGAACAACAAATTAGATTTTGTTTACAAACGATCAACCGGAAGAGATACTTTTCTTAAATCTGCATCTTCAATCAACTTATTATATTTTACACCATACAACGATTCACTACATTTGAATCCTTCGGTTATAATGTCGGCTTCCATACTGCTTGACGAACCAGTATGGTTTTTGAAGCAACGGTGTTCAGGGATATCTTTTCCCATTGTTTCAGACCGTGCACAAATGATAAAAAATTTATTTTTTACGCCAATATTTAGAACTTCTTTAAATTGATGTCCAATGATTGCAGCCGCACCAGATAAGGCTTTGTAGTTCGTCCCGTACGATCTTTTTGACCAACAACCATCAGCAATAACAGTAACTAGAGGGATACCATATTCGTCCACATTACCCACTTCTCTAGATACTGTGCTTCTTTGTCGGCGGCTTCTGCCATTTTTTTAATGGCTGTATTTTGCCATGCATTGCTGACAGTGTCATGTACGTCTGCAAACTTTTTCCTGCTCATGCAAGGAATGTCCAAGTCCGATAAAAATTCCTGCATATTAGAAAAACCTCCCCCAATTGCCATAATTCCAGATACTGCACATGTATTCAAATCCATACAATCTTGTGTCTGTTCGTTAGTCGAAACTGGAAATTCTAAATTGCACATATTGCATTTGAATATGAAAGTAGATTCTAAACCGTTTCTTAATTCCTTATATATAAAAAGATTATTTAACGAACAGCCAAAATATGGCGAATGATTACTTATTTTACGCAGTTCTTTTACAAAATGTAAAATATCGACAATGCGTCTTGAGCTTGCCAGTGAACAGTCATCGTTTGAACAATTTTTTTTTTTTTTTTCACGAGATTGATCCTTGAGCGATGTATCTTTAGTGTTTAATACTTCTTTTTCTACGTCCTGCAAAAAATAATGTAATCTAAATAAATATGTACCTACCACACGTTAGGCATCGTGCAGGTTGTAGGTAATAATGTGTAAGAATTCAATGAGTAATATATTTCCTATTTTATACTTGTTCTTTAGCATTATTGGTTTCTCCATATATAAATTCATTCAAATTGATAGCGAGGAAAAATGTTCGCTGGGAAAATTAATCGCCGGAATATTGATCGCGTAGAGAACTAATCGCAAGGAAAATTGATCGCCGGTAAATATATCGTGAGGAATATTGATCGCCACAAAATTGGTTGCTAGGAAAATCGCAGAAGCCTATTGTCAAGAAAATTAGTGACAACAAAATTTACTAATAAATGTAATGAATAAATTTTTGGCTGTGCCTAACGCACAAAACTCGTATTTTCTAAGCGTGACCTTTGTGTAAATACGACAACAATAACCTATATCCTTCCTAACACACAAACCTCAGTCCGAAGTGTGACTTTTATGCGTTTTGTAATTTCTAACAACTGATTTGTTATAAAAAATATTTTTTGTATGCATACATATCCTGTGAATCAATTTTTGCGTTTTGTAATTTCTAACTGATTTGTTATTAACAATATTTTTTGTATGCATAAATATCCTGTCAATAAATTTTTTGGCGATCAATATTTTTGCGATTAATTTTCCTAGCGATTAATTTTCCTAGCGATCAATTTTCTAACAATCAATTTTCTGGTTCTCAAATCTCGCCGCGATAAATTTACGTTCGATCAATTTTCTTTGCGATAAATTTTCTGCGAACAATTTATCAGCGATAAAAATTTTCCAACACGATATTAACGTATACAAAAGATTCCAAAATAAATAAATAAATAATTAATTAAATAAATAAATAAAAAAGAAAATTGATTTATTCATAATTTTTTTTTTTACGTCTCTCAGATACCTAGACAGCTCCTCGATAGTTCTAAACTAAATATGTTATAAACGTCAGAATCGATATTCTGTAGGGATAGGTATAAACAGGGGAGATATTTCCAGGTAGTAACCGACGTTTACATAATATTCAGAAAATAGTACAGTTGTTGCAAAAGTTTGTATTGATTATTTAATCAATAAATATTAACGTATTCTTTCCTTTGTTTTTAAAGAAATTTTTATATGTATATAGATATTAGTACATATTAAGAAATGTAAATACGGGTAGAAAATTTTAGTAATAATTATTTTACGGAAATAAAATAAATATTCAACCTTTATCTATATATTCCTTTAACCATTTACCTGTATTTCTGAAGCACAAGCGTCCATAAAAATATTTTCCGGTATGCTTTCTGTATGCGAAAGTTCACTTTCGGGAATATTTCTGTAATAAAATGTTTTTATACAGTCTAGATGATTTTTTTATATTCGGGCTTACTTGCACATTATCATTTAATATACGAGTATCCTCATCAAAAGTTACTGATTTACTTAAATATGGTAAACCTGCACGTTTGCTTCTGTAAAATAATTATTATCATTGTTATTAGATCACCCATTTATTTTTATTTATTTCTTAATATTATTTACTTGCCTATAATAATTTTCTAGATTTCTGCGTTTCTTACGACGCGCTGATAATCGCAACTTGGTTTTATTTCCAAATCTAGGGTCCATTTTTCCACAATAATTAAGAACCGCAAATAATACTTTCACAACACAAGAAATAGCACTTTACAAATAATATTTATTAAATTTTGTTCATACTGTACAAGGGTGGAGCTAAATATTAGTTCAACGGTCTGCCACTAGGGTTGTTAGCTCCTAGAGAAATTCCTTGTAGAAATTTAAGGAAAACATGCTCTCAAATATTACACAAATTTTTCTCTATTTTTCTACATATTTTGATAAATTATATACCATTTTAAAGATAAAGAGTTTATCTAGGGACGTATATTATTAGAATTTGAAAATTTGATTATATAATACCAAAAAAATTACTTCAAAGTACAGTCATTTTCAACAAGTAAAAAATGTATAAAAAGTAATAAATTTTCAAAAATCATAATGTAAAGCTCTACAATGAACATTTTGCTTGTCAATAGTTTTTAAAATTTTACAATTGAATGCATAGTTCAGAAAATATTGCGAATTTTCGAAACTATCTTTTGCTCGCATTGAACTGGGGGTTGCACATCTAACCTAACGTACAATTTTGTATTTCTACAAATCTATTATTTTATCGCCCAGTTGACCATCGCCAAGTCGTTTTCGTCCAGTTGACTGGGTCCATCCACAATATTTTATTTTAAAATTATACATATATTAGAATTCTTTGAGTTAGAAAATCACATGTTGTAAACTTTTCCATCAAGTCCAACAAATTTTAAACAAATTAATTAATCAAAGAGAACCAAAATTCCATCGAAACTACGCTTCCACAAACCAACTTCACGCATGTAATCCTCCCTTTCATCTTATCATTCAAACTTTCCGCAAAAATGTAAAAAACTGTAAGTGGCGTTAATTAAAATTTCTTTCTTGAGAGAATATGAACACACGGCATACTGTGATGTGTTTATTAGTACGCGCTCGGCGCCGACGGAGCCCTAGTGAGCTGTATCTGTTTGAAGTTGGCAAAAAAGTGTAAAACAGGGATTACTTTTTACGGAAAATAAACGCGAACCTTTTAGAACATGTGGTAAAAACGCAAAAAGATTTTTAGCAAATTAACAGCGTGGCTGCAAGTGCAGGCTGCCGCTGCTACTGCTGCTGCTTTTGATGCACAGATGGGGAAGTTTTATTTTCCCGGAAATTTAAAGATAAATTTACCAAGCAGAAATACATAAAGTTTTCAGCTGCTTATGAACAGATTTGACATATTAAATCTGCTTGCACAAAGCATTAACAGCTTATTGTGAAAGTTAATTTAAATAAAATATTTGGATATGTAGAGGTAGATTCACACTGTACCTACGAATAACTGACTATTACACAATTTGCATATGTAGAATACATGACTACGTGCATGAACTGTATACACATTATCATATGTACATCAACTTCAAGTACAAACATATAGTACCGACCAAAATATGGAAAAATTAGTTAACATCTTCAATAGTTTCCGAGATATACGGCAGTGAAACGTGTGTTTTTACTGGGTTTATCCCTGCTATCTCGCAAACTATAAGAGTTACGACTTCGATTAAATTAGACTTTTTGTCTTGATATGCTTTTGTTTTCTAGAAAAAATCAAATAATGTTAAATGTTGCGGTGATCTTGGCCAATATTTACTTTTCAAATTGCTTCGCATCTATTAGATGCTGAGAAAAATGTTTCATATATATTTTATTTATATGCTAACATATAAAACAAATTTTATTCGGTCACTATCGTAGTAAGTTGTTCTTCGATTTTAATACAAAATGGCCTCTTTCAGTTGAAGATCAGACCAATGTTGAGTAAGCTTTTTTACTCATTTGGACAGTACTACCTGAAGTTGTGTAACAGCTGTGTTTCATCACGGTTTATTATCTATTGCTGGGTGTTCCAATCTGCTTTTTGGTCGTACATAATATAGATATTATATTATACCCTGGTTAGAATATAGTGTACTGACTTATAGGTGCAATTTATAGGATTATCCTTAATTTATTTTAATGTATGTATTGTATTCTAATGTATTTTATCCATAACTGTCAAATAATGGAATTTTTATCATTTAATGACCATCGTTACTGTTACTGATAGAACAATATTGGCAGTTCGATGAAGTAATATTATTCAATTTTTATGTCACATTTAAATCTAACCTACGTCTCAAAGAATACAAACAAAATTATTTTTTCAATTTATCATTTTTTATACTTTTTTCTTCTTAAGCTTAAACTGTAGCTGAATAGTCGATTTTAAAATTTTCTGCTAAATGTCAAATCACTTCATAATCTTATTACAACAAAAGGTTGCTGCAACAACAATAACTAGATTTGTCCATTTCTGCTTATTTTTCATTACTAATATGTCATTAATATATTGTTATTTTATAGTTGTGGATATATATGGTATTCTATACGCATGTAATGGCTATTACTTATTCGAATGATTTAGATTACTCGCCTTCCGGCTCGTGATTGAATTTTCATTTTCATGAGAAATAGCGTATATTACATGCTCATTGTATAATATGTTATTAATATTGTTATACGAGTACAATAGGCACAATAAAAATGATTTTTAATTTTCAATTATATGTACGGAAATAAATAATATAAAGTTAGGCCCTGTCACTGGTAGAATCTTGTTTCTGTTCATTATATTAGTTTTGAAAAATATAAATTGTTTGCTAATTTAACTTTCTTTATAGTTCTTATCGTTCTCGAGATAGCAATAGAGGCCCATTTAATATAAACATATTTGTCGTCGAAATTTGCTAATAGATTGATTGGTACAAGTAAAATCTACAGTACTTTTTTAAAAATAATTCTATACTAAACTAATATATCCATACTCTGTAAAGATTATTCAAGAAACCATCATGTAGTTCATTTTCTAATCAAATCCAATTATGCATAAAGGTACTTTTTTTGTAAACTAAAATCCAATATCTTGATCTTCGTTTGTATAATGGAGTGTTTTCTGCCAGTTTGAAGTATAAAAGAAAATACTAGATATGGATAAAAAAGAATTATGACAGAGCAATTTTCTTAAATGATCTGATTATAGTAATTGTTGTCCCGTAAAAGAAAATTTCCAAAATGGAAGAATAAAAAAGTTCATAATATGATTACGATATACTCGTACTCGAAAGCATTACGAGTGAATAGAAATTTAGCGATTCTGTCTATCCACATTGGAGGACATGACTCTAGATTGTTTGCATGTATTTCATACATATTAACTTGTGAAATTTGTTAATGTTAAATACTAATGCCATTTATTTATTTCCTTCAAGAAAGTGATGCTTATTAGAGGAATTTTCAAACCAACCTCAATTATTCTTGTTAAAATCTGAGTGGACACTTTTAAATAAATACATAAATACAAACCCCTGTTTTATCTAACTGCGTGATTCCAAATAATTAACAATTAAAACGCAAGCTCACGTTTACACCCAAAATTTTTAATCTTGCATCCCCTAATTCAAACAGCACAACCAAACAATGTCCCCTAAACAAAACACGTTCATAAACACGGCCACCCCATAAATTAGTAATGATGAACATCCTTTCACTTCATCATCAGATTCCACGTCGGTACCGGAGACTAATGGGATTGAAATTCTTTCATTTAGAAGCGATAACTCAAAGAATTAATAATGAAGATGTTGTTGAAGGATAGCGCAGTAGGCCATGAATTGTTCACATGCTGTTGTTTCATGTAATGATACATGCGGGCGATATCGCATTCCAGTGATTGAAATTGATGATCGGGCAATGACGAAGGGCTCTCAAGATGGGTTTACACTATACAAGATTGTTCTATGTGGTCGATGCTGTAGTCTATGTTTTATTGCAAGAATAAATTGTTTATTTACATTGGAAGGATGATCTGTTTAACTGAGAGTATATCAAATGGAAACAAAAAAATTACATGAGGTTTTCGGTAATTTATAAAATCAAATAACAAAGAGCAAGGTCAGTACTGAGTAACTGCTTCGAAAAAGTAATATCTAGTACTGAAAACTTTTAAAATATTATTAACAGTAAGGCCAAGCCCATCAGGGATGTCAGTACGCCTTTCCAATTCATTATGTGCTTCAGATTATTTCCACACGCATTTATAATTTTTTGAATAAAGGTAAACATGATATTTAACAACAATAAATGTACAAAGTACAACTGCAATACTTGGTGAAACCGTTTTAATATAATGTTTTAAAAAATCATACTTGACACGTTTCACAAGGTTTCAGTTTCTGAATCAACTTCTAAGTCATTCAACCAGAACCATAGACGGTTTCGCTCTTACTGGACATCATTTGCCTCTAGGAGGCACTGACTAGGGTGAAAAACCATCCAAAGATGATATTCAGAAGTAACTAACTACATGCAGTTCACTGTATTGTTGAGGCTCCAATAACAGCGAAACGCGTCTGCGGTTCTGGTTGAGTGAGCCGGTCTCTGAAAAATGACCTAGAGGTTGATTCAGAGACTGAAATCTTGTGAAAAGTGTCGAGTGTGATTCTTTAAATATTATATGAAATTTAACTTTTACATAATCATAATCAATGTAAGAACGTTTTTCGCTTTCAGATACAGATTAATTTTTTTAGGTTTATCATTTAATTAAAATTCTGTAACGATCAATGATCAATAGTTTAAACTAATTAGTAGTTTTAGTTCTATATTTAAATTACAAGCAATTGTAACAACATCGACATGTAAGACAGAAACCAGTAACATTTCAAAGTCTGAAAACCACACCAAAAAATGTATGAGACAATGCTTCATATACAATGAATCACATCAAAGGAAAAATTCGTAATTAAAAGTGAACCAAAATATGGAATTCAACCAGATTTTTTAAGATTTAAGGAATGTCTAATCTAATAACGACAAAATCTTTATCGAATCTGGAGATGCATATGGTAAAATGGGGTATGTGAACAAAATTTGATTATTACAAATAAAGTTCCGGTATTTTTTTTTTAGTATAGTGCACAAGAAAAACATATTAAAAATTTGGAAACTTCACGATAACCCAGCATAGTAGACAAAGACAGCTAGTACCTATACTATAACTGCAGAAATATAAATAAAGGACACATGCCATGCTTTCTGACGTCTCACCTCTAACATCCAATTACAAATAATATTTGGAGAAGAAAATAAAATGATCGGAACTGCAGTCAGTACGCTTTTATTTGATTTGAAACCTACGTTTCGACCATTACAATGGTCTTCTTCAGGGTTAAATCAAGTCATAAACAATGATGAAAATATTTGTAACTATTGTTAACAAACATCAAAATAGAATATGGGAAATACACGTTGTAATATTATAGAAAAACAAATTTTGTTTTATATAAATATAATATAACGGGCCAGATAGAATGTAACAATTTTATAAAACAGTTTATAAAATTATTACATTCTATCTGGTCCGTTACATTATATTTATATAAAACAAAATTTGTTTTTCATCAATATTGTAGGTAACGTGTATTTCACATATTCTATTTCGATGTTTGTTAACAATAGTTACAAATATTTTCATCATTGTTTATGACTTGATTTAACCCTAAAGAAGAACATTGCAATGGCCGAGACGTAGGTTTCAAATCAAATAAAAGCGTACTGACTGCAGTTCCGATCACTCTATTTTCTTCTCCATACATCAATCTCCAGTCGATCATCGTTACTCCAACAAATAATATTATTATAAAATAATGTTTAGTTTCTATTATTATTGCTATTATTATCATTAATATTAGTATTATTATTACTATTATTATTATTATTAATATTATTATTATTATTATTATTATTATTATTATTATTATTATTAAAAGAAGTTATAAGGGTTAATTTTTATACTTTATGACATGCATTTTAAAATGCCATTATTGTCACATAGCATATCGAAAGTCAAAAGAAAATACCGAACATAAATGTCTAGTTGAAAAACTGGGGAGTCAACTAGACGTTAAACAATTTATATGTTTTATGTTTATGATAGTTGACATGTATATCTATAACACGGCGTCATTTGTCTGCACCGTGTCCAGTTGCCAGGTGGGTTACTACTTTGTGTTTTGTCCTTTATTATCTTGCAGGATACGGCCTGTCGTATCCAGGATTTAGTTTTACGTTGTGAACAGTTTTGTTAAGATAAATTTAAATCTGACCCGACTAAAACTTATGTCCCTTCATGGTAGACTTAAAAATCACATAGTGTAACAAAGGCTTACTTTTTAAGAAGTTGATTATTTAATGAGAATGACTTAGTAAAAACTTCATTATGATTCTTTTTTCATTAATATCTTGTTCGTTGTCATAATATTTTATGTTAATTGCGAGATAAGTAACCTTGATGAGATCTACTTTAAAATAAAAGTTAAGAGTTACTTTTATTTGTAACAAATACTTATTCATCCTTTTCATTATTTAAATGAAATGAAATATGATTTATAAATTAACTATAATAATTGGTTTACAATATACCGCATATATAATTCTGTTTTAATCGGAATGAAATTTACTCATTCCATTCTTATAATCCTTCGAATTACAAATTATTAATTCCTTTATAATCAACTGTGCAAAGTTTATTCATATTCAAATGATTTAACTCCACGTGGGACTAACACAAAGGCTGTTAACAAACATGATAAATGATTTAAAAATCCTCCGTAATGTTTAAACAAAACGAAGAAAAAAATCCTTATTGAAAGGCCGAACCCTTTAAAGAATCACCGGGCCATAACAAAATGAAAAGGGAAGAGAAAAATGAGTAACATAAGAAACATTTTAAAGTCACGAAAGAAAGGTCAAGCTACGTCTCGACCCGGCGCTGAAATCGCACAGAGCTGTCTGAAGGGGTAGCGTAGCGAGATCGCCAGACAAGTAAACGAGAAGTTGTCCGTCGAGAATCCGCCCAAAGGTGGACACAGGGCATAGTCATGATCTTGACCTTTCCTGTTTCATAAATACAAAGAATGGGGTTGTTGCTCTTCACAACAAAACAAGTAGAAAATAAACTGTTGCTGGTCCTGTCAAGGAAAGATAATTAAATGTTTAAAACAATAGTTTGTATCTTAAAGTAACTATTGTATACAAGTTATATTGAAAAACGGGCCACTCAATATAACTTTTATATATAAATATTTTTTAATTATCTTGATATGTTTGTAAACCAGACGCAGAGGCTCACAAATTATGGTATTTGGCATAATGGCAACGCTTCCGTTTTAACCGGATATGACAACTTTCATGTATCAAATGTAAAAACCCAAAATTACGAATTCAACGATATGGTTGAAGCGTATTTTGATTGAGCAAATAAATTGCAAAAACGTAAGAGATAATTATGAATAATTAATCTGCTAAGCCATACAAGTAGGCTATGAAAACAGTTGACATAATATTCAGTAATATTTAAGTTAACCGTTTAAAGAGTAAGTTATTTTTGTAAGATTCTATATTTTGTTACAAAAAAAAAAAACGGTCAATTTGTGATCACAGCTTACCTGATATGGCTTACCAGGTTAATTATTCATAATTTTCTCTTAGATTTTCGTAATTTATCTCTTCATTACAAAAATCTCTTCAAGCATATCGCTGAAATCGCTGTTTTAAGTAAATTCCAAATATGTAAAAATATAAAGGTTAGGTATCCCCTTTGAAATATTAAAATCAATATCACTTCCGGTTAAACCGGAAGCCAAGTACCATGATTGTATGTCCCAAAGTCTAGTTTACAAATAAATCAAGAAAAAAATTTATAAATAAAAAAAAATATTTTGAGTTACAAGTAATCGATATAAATAATGCACCAACAGTTTTAAATAGAAAACCGGACAAATAAATTATTCTAAATAGTGAATGATTTACGAAAATAAGAAAAATTTAGCAAATGAATTTTTTTTTCACATTTTGAAATAAGATTTGGCTCTTGCGTCCTTCATAATTTAGAACGCACAAATCTGCGCTTAAGAATAATTAAAATATTAATTAAATTCAAAGAGATCCAAGTGCCATTTTTACGAGTGCATAACGTTGCACACAAATTTCCTTAACCCACAATTTCCACTAGACACAAAATAACTATAACAACAGCCGAGCACTCTTCGTTTGTCATCGGAGAAAACGTAGTTCATATTCATATTACTCAACTACTATACAAGTGACAGTTATTGAATCTCAAATTTAAAATTATTGCAATTCTAGGGATTATTAGTTTTCTAAATATAGATATTTTAATATAATCTAAAATCTAACCTAACACACAAAACTAGTGCCCTAAAAACTCGGCCAAGGAATATTGATTTGATGGTATATATTTTCGAGTGTATTTCCCACTGTAAGCTAAACATTGTCGATAGTACTCGAACTTTTAGACCTAAAGGGAAATGTATGCAATGCAACTTGTGCGTCATGCGATATGAGCCTTATACTGGGGTAGATTTACCCTGCAAAAGGTGGGGTATTTTTGTTTTTGGATATGTTTTATATTAAAAGGATCTAATAAAAACCCAAATTTTCGACCATGGTGCTCTTACGGAAGCAACAATATCTAGGAAAAATGGTGGAAATAATCAATCTTTTATAATATTTGAGCAAAACTAGTTATTATCAGTTTTGTAAAAGACAAAATTCCTTACCACTTCGGTTACAAACTTTTTTTCTATATCTAAGAGATAGCGAGCTACAGCGCTTTAAATCATTATGTCATACATATATTACCAAAAATGTAAATTTGGCTGTATATAATTTTTGCAAGTAACTTCCATGTATGAAACAATACTAAATTTTGGTTTATACTTTTTTATTTTCTTTAAATGGCAATGCTCAACTTTTTCTTATAACTGCTACATTTTGCATTAAATGTAACATGAAAGTTAAAATTTTTGAATGGAATTAATAATAATAATAATAATAATAATAATAATAATAATAATAATAACAACAACAATAATAATAATAATAATAATATATATTTATTTGACATAACTAGTTACTACAATATCAGAGAATAACTTAACTAAAATTTTTTTTTTGACAATATCTAATTGTTTTAAGTGCTGTACGGTGCTATATATTGGTTAAAGAAAAAAATGTCGCTATAACAGCTACTGATAAAGATATAATGTTAAAAGAATTATTATTTGCACTTTTTCCAAGATGACGGTGTTTCCGGAAGTGCACCAAGGTTGAAAACTTGGATTTTTATTAGTACCTCTAAATATAAGACATCCAAAAATAAAAAAATACCCGACCTTTTTTAGGATTAAGCCTTATTTTTATATGCCAGTGCTCCGATTTTTAAGTCATTTAAAAACTGTTTTAAGGAAACTGCAACTTGCACTGTTTATGTTCACAATCTCTTGTTTATAATATTAGCTCCGTTTTTTTACAACGTTGAGTTTGGCTTTTAGAATGTTTTCATGTAAAAATCTTATATAATATTTTTGTCTTTTACATTACTTCGTTTTCAAATCTTTTAATTAAAGTTGCTACATTTAATTTTGATAGAAAATAGAAACAAATGGACATTATTTATAATTAATTCACCTTGGGATAAATCTCCCCGGACGAATTCCTTGTCTCCAGCGTCCTGATCTCGCTGTCCCCCTGGATTTAGGAAAAGGGAGTTTTCCCGATCCATTTCCTGGAGTTCGCGCGAGTGTTTCATTTCCTGCAGTTCGATTCTTACGGGCGTTGAGGAAATTATTCCTTAAGGACTTTTACGAGAAACAATTCGCTGTTACGATCGACTGCAGCCGAGCCGCGCCGCCACCCAGGGTTATGAACTCACCCCTTTCACGCCACGCGCCACTCAAGCGGACTGATGTGACGTGTCGCGATGTGACATGGCGATATTGCCATCAGATACGGATACACATTTCAAATTGGGCTGGCAGCAAACATAGCGAAGGTTATGAGTTTGTACGAGTATTCTGGATTAATAAAGAATTTTGTAATTTAAATGGAGATAAGTTAATATACAAATATATAGTTAAATAAGACACTTTTACTCGAGTTGCATACAATTGCCATAATGTTTTATTATTTAATCCGTTAGCGTTTAAAAAAGTGCATTTTCACACTCTTATTGTGTTAAAAAGACATACTTTATAAACTCATATTATGGAAAAGTATTTAATTAAACTTGACGTAAATTGACAATATTGCACCGAAATGAAATGATAAATGAATTATAATATATGTATTTCTGTCAAAATTTCGATTTGCATTTTTTTGTTTAAGCCTTGTTGGCGCAAATGGCTGTAACAGACGTAAAAATATCTGATGTGGCCAACACAAAACCTCCCACTCTTTAATTTTTATTAATTTAAACGTATTTACTAATGCTGAAACTATATTATATTCCATTGCATAATGATAAGTATTGCTGTATTTACTATTTTCTTTTTAAAATGTCACTACTATTATTAATTTGAAGTGATTAGTTTTTTGACAGTCACATTGATCAGTTACATTCATTTTAAATATGAACTGTGTCACAAAGGAATTGTTTTTATCTTAAGTTTCGGGTTTTATATATAAAAAAAAAAAAAATTAAATTTATTTGTAAAATATATAGAAAAAATCTGTTGTGGCCAGCACAAGACCTTCCGTCAATTCCATGTATTTTGTACAAATTCCATACCAAAAGGTCCTTGGAACAGATTCTATATAATATCATGTAAAATCGAACACGAACACAAACTATTTTTTACAAATTCCATACCAAAAGTTCATTTAAAAAGGTTCTATAAATCCAATAAAATTATAACATAAACTACACTAAGTAATGTCCTTCCATCTTCTCTTTGGTCTTTCTCTGCGTGTCACTTGCGAGCAACACTATGACATACCAATTTTAGATCCTATATACTTTTTTTCCATATTTGGTTTTGCACTTGCAACTGACATCTGTCAATTAAATTTTTTTGAATAATTATGTCAGCTGTTTCCATGATAAATAACAAAGCTAACTAATTTTTGAAAATTAATTTCTTTATAATGCTTTAACTCTACATCTATTGAATATGAAGGAAAATGAATAATCAAACCATATAGAGAAGAGTATTTTCTTTAATAAATATAATAACAAAATGTCAAAAAATAATATTTAACTGCGTTTTTTTAAGAAAAACTGTAAAAAACTTCAAATTTGGGTACTTCCGGTGGATCAATTATAACCAAAATCTAATCAACTCTTCATATGGATGTACAGAAGAGGAATACGAAAGAATTATAATTTTTAGAATTGTAGTATTGGAGTTATCGTCGGAGAAAAAATTGTCACACACGGACACACATACACACACACGCACACACACACACACACACGGACACACACACACACACACACATACATACAGACATCATCTTAAAAATAGTAAATTCGTATTGTAGGGACCCTAAAACGTGCTTATTCATTAAAAACTCACTACCGAATTTTTTGACCAAAGACAATACCTTCCTTACCTAAAGGTGACGGAAGGTAAAAATCTGTTGTGGCCAGCACAAGACCTTCCGTCAATTCCATGTATTTGGACAAATCCCATACCAAAAGGTCCTTGCAACAGATTCTATATAATATTATGTATAAACACATACAATTTTTTACAAATTCCATACCAAAAGTTCATTTGAAAAGGTTCTATAAATCCAATAAAATTATAACATAAACACTACACTAAGTAATGTCCTTCCATCTTCTCTTTGGCCTTTCTCTGTGTGTCACTTGCGAGCAACACTATGACTTACCAATTTTAGATCCTATACTTTTTTCCATATTTCGTTTTGCACTTGCAACTGACATCTGTCAATTAAATTTTTTTGAATAATTATGTCAGCTGTTTCCATGATAAATAGCAAGGCAGACTAATTTTTGAAAATTAATTTCTTTATAATGCTTTAAATTTACATCTATTGAATATGAAGGAAAATGTATAATCAAACTGTATAGAGAAGAGGATTTTCTTTAATATATATAATAACAAAATGTCAAAAAATAATATTTAACTGCGTTTTTTTAAGAAAAACTGTTAAAAACTTCAAATAAGGGTACTTCCGGTGGATCAATTATAACCAAAATCTAATCAACTCTTCATATGGATGTACAGAAGAGGAATACGAAAAAATTATAATTTTTAGAATTGTAGTAATGGAGTTATCGTCGGAGAAAAATTTGTCACACACGGACACACACACACGCACACACGGACACACACACACACACGGACACACACACACACACATACATACAGACATCATCTTAAAAATGGTATATTCGTATTGTAGGGACCCTAAAACGTGCTTATTCATTAAAAACTCACCACCGAATTTTTTGACCAAAGACAATACCTTCCTTACCTAAAGGTGACGGAAGGTAAAAAGTATTAATGTATAAAGTAGCTCAGTGAAATTCTAGGAAATATTTATTGTTTTGTCCCCGTCCCTTTATTTTATGGTCACTATTGCCATTATGTAGGTACCGTTAACTTAGAACATCACTCAAGGTCAAGCTACTGAAATAAACCATATTGAATGAAAATTGAAAATATATAATATGAAACTGAAAGTGTAATTTGCAATTATGCGGTTACATTATCTAAAAAAAAAAATATTATCCTCCTGCTTTTGGTATAATATTATTTACAAATTATTATATGCAATTAAATTACATTAAAAAAAATTAATATCCTTCAATAATATTTCTCAAATAAGACAAAAAATCTGTTTATTTCTCAAAATAGCAAGGCTAATTTAAAATTATAATTGATTCCATAACCCGAATCTGAATTCCAGAGGACCGGTTCCACTACCCGGAACCGGAACCGAAGATCGGTTCTATTACTCGGAACCGGAACCGAAGATCGGTTCCATTACCCGGAACCGGAACCGTATATCGGTTCCATTACCCGGAACCGGAACCGATGACCGGTTCCACTACTCGGAACCGAAGATCGGTTCCACTACGCGGGTACCCGGATAGTTTTGGAACCGGGTACCCGGTTCCAAATTTTTCCGGTTCTTGACAGCACTAATGTATACCTGTACAAAATTCAATAATCTTTAATTTTCATAATGAGAAAATGCAAAAATATGGCATTTAATGGTACCTATTTTTTGAAGAAAAACAATTATGAGCTTTCAGTAAAGTACCATTTCCGGTTATCCGATTTACACCAAAATCTGATGGTTTCTTTCCAACAGGATAGAAGTACAAGGTTTAAAAATTTTCTGAATGATAGTATTTGAGTTAGAGCGAAGAGAAAATTCATAGACACACATACATACATACATACATACATACATACATACATACATACATACATACATACATACATACATACATACATACATACATACATACATACATACATACATACATACATACATACATACATACATACATACATACATACATATGAACATCATCGTGAAAATGTTAAAATTGGATTTTAGTGATTTACTAAAATCTCGTTATGTGATTTTTGGTACGATCCCTATACCTCCCTTACCAAGGGTAGCGGGAGGTAAAAATATTCTACTTCACATGGGACTGCACAAATACTACAAGGGAACGTTGCTACCCAATTTGCGGACCAGTCCACAGAATTCACCAGCAGTAAAATAACCTTCTGAAGATTATTCTGAGTTTCAATTAAATATTATGTTACAGAGAATCATGTGAGCAACGTTAATTCTAAATCTGTACTCCTTCGCTATATCGGAAATTGCCAGTCCGCAAAATTCACCAGGAATAATATAACCTTCTGAAGATGATTTCGGGTTTCAATTAAATTATATGTTACAAAGAATCCCAAAAGCCATGCAGATTCTATGTTTGATATCTCTCGTTTTATTAGAAACTGCCTGTCCACAAGATTCACCAAGAGTAAACTAACCTCTTCGAAAGTAGCCTCGATCATACTACAGTTACACAAAAGTAACTAATATGTTATGATTTAATACCGCAGGACCAGTAATTATGACTAGTCCGCTAGTTTGCTTTATTTTTGTGGCTCGCAAAATAGAACGTCCCCAAGAGAACCTTTGAAAATTGAAATTAACTCCTCCAAAAACGGGCCATAATTATGCTAGTTTACAAATATGGCAAATAATTTTGTAATATTGCGGATATACTCGTAATAATTTATTTATATTATAAATTCCTACTAATGTTTCCAACTTTTATTGAATTTATGGTAATGAATTCCCATGTTTTAATACACAATATAGTTTCAAATAAATGTAAGTATATATAACCTTTTTGTTTATAAAATTATACACCAACAGTGAACTGTATGCTACGTAAATGGAATGAAAACGTGTATACCTATAGCATTGTAAGGGGCTGGGGGTCTATTCTAATTCATAGCCACATGTGCTATCCGCTATCCGCTATATAAGTTCCACTACTAGCCAACAGATGGGGGTCCCCATCCCGCTATTTGACTTGAATCCATCTGTTGGCTAGTAGTGGAACTTATTAATATTGCCAGATGTCAAGTTGACAAGTAGTTCGGCTTTTCAATTTTGTGATCAAATACTTGTGTTCGTGTATTATATCAATAATATTTGATTAATATCTATATATTGTAAGCACCTATTTAAATTATAATAATTATTTATAATTTTAACAAATAGCACATGACTTAAATCCATCTGTTGGCTAGTAGTGGAACTTATACAGCGGATAGCGGATAGCACATGTGGCTATCTGACCTGAATCCATCTATTGGCCAGTAGTGGAACTTATATAGCGGATAGCGGATAGCACATGTGGCTATGAATTTAGAATAGACCTCCTGATCATGCGAACTGTCACAAATTCCACCAGTTCCACCAGTTTGACGCATGCGCAGAGCACAGCTCATGATTTTCCAGAGGTTATATATTTCTAATTGGGTACTTTTACTAATTATTCACTGAACAGTGGTTATGAAAACATCGTTCTTTGAATAGTTTGCTTGTACTTTGCGTTCGTTTTATTTTTTTGGAAAAATCTACTCGTACTGCGGGTTGTCTAGAAATTTGAAGTACTACGCCAGCAACGATCGTTTTCGTTCCAAAGTAGTATAGAGTTCACTGTACACCAACCTTATTCTATGGATTCCTATGATTCTACACCTTCTCACAACAGCTCACCACTATCCGATTGAGACATATTTGCATGCACACATACTTTTAAACTTTACAAACACTATTCTGTCATTTATATGACACGAATGCACACATTTCACTATCAAAACTCAACTAAATCAGATATGACTGGGTCAATGTTTATCTTGTATTATTGCGGGCTAGTGCGAACAAGTTATACCTAATTTCTGTGTTGTGCAAATGTATTTGTTTTTTTTTTCAGTGACCCCTAAACAATGGTTCCAAAAATAGAAACGACAAAATTTTGTATTCATTTGAAGTAATAAATCAACAATATGACAAGTCGTTATTTTATAATTTATTTGACACATGACTATTTGAGCCATTTTTTCTGATGAGAAAAAAATTACAATTCGTGTTAATAGCTTCAAAAAATGAACATTTTTCCAGCGTGTTTGTTAATATAAAATTCTGGTAGCTATTTAGAAAAATTAACTGTTTGTCACAAAGCTATTTTCCAGGAAATTTATGGCTTTATTTATATATAACACAGTTACTAGTCAACTGTTACAAACATAATATTTTCAAATTTAATTTTAGATATAAGGAATACAATTATATTTCAATAATTAAAAACAAAATGAATGTTGTACAATTTAAATAACGGATGTCAATAAAATTCTAAATAGGGAATTAAAAAATTGTTTATAAATATCGTTAATGCTATACGAGAAAACTAAAACTGGTATTATTTGCTATTATAAGATATTAACAAATGTTAAACTAGAAAATAAATATTTTCGTTTCGAAATATTAATTTTGTACCTTCCGTCACATTTAGATAAGGAAGATATTGCATATAGTCAAAAAAATTTGGTGGTTTTAGGGCCCCTAGAATACGATTTTACTAGTTTTACGATGATGTCTGTATGTGTATGTATGTATGTGTGTGTGTATGTGTGCGTGCGTGTGTGTCTGTGTGACCGTGTGTGATAAATTTTTCTCCGACGATAACTCCAATACTGCAATTCTAAAAAATTATCTTCTTTATCAGCCACATGAAGAGCTGCTTAGATTTTGATTATTATTGGACACCGGAAGTTCCCTTATTTCTTATTAGAAGTTCTTAATAATTTTTCTTGAAAAAAGACAGTTAAATACCATTTTTTGACATTTTAAGTGATTATCAATATGAAAGTATATATTATTGTCTATAGGGTTTGATTATATATTTTCCTTCATATTCAAAAGATATAGAGTTAAAGAATTATAAAGAGATTAACTTTCATAAACAAGTTAGTTTTACTATAATCAGGGAAATAGCTGATATATTTAAATAATTCTAAATGACAGATGTCAGTGTCAAGTGCAATTTACACAGGCAATGTTTATATTATAATTTTATAGGATCTAATGAATTTTTTCCAAGGAACTCTAGATATGGAATTTACAGAAAATAGTATATGTTCGTGTTACAATTTTACTGGATATGGATATACCGTGAGTATTTTTTAACGTGAAACATTGGATTTGTCATATCCATGGTTACGACTTGACATTTGATTGACAGCAATATGTATTTGCCTGCCCCCATTAAAAATTAAATATAGGGAACGAATTTGACATTTAACAAGACGTCAATAGAGGTTAATTTTGTTTAAATAATTATACCCGGTTACTAAATATTAAATTTAGTTGTAGAAAAAATATTGCGTGTCTCTTGTGCCCGATATACGTTTAGTGCTCTCGAGTGGTTTTCTGAAAGCTAAATTTCTTACAATATTTAAATATAATACTTCTGTCAAATTAGTTCCCCATGTTTCATTTTAAATGGGACAGGCAAATACATTGCTGACAATAAAATGTCGAATGGTAACCATGGATATGACAAACCCAATGTTTCACGTTAAAAAATACTCACGGTATAGAAACTTTTCATGAAACTTTTGGTATGGGATTTGTACAAAATTCATAGAATTGGCGAAGGTAATGTTCTGGCCACATCACATTTTTTACTTGTTTTTTATTTATTTTCTTGTAGTAATCAGGCCTAACCATATTTTTGGACGATACTGTAAATAAAGTTTCAGGTTATTTACGCTTGACTATAAAAAAATACCAGACATTTAAAGAGATCTACCTACACCAATCTACGTCCTGCTAAATTATACGGTGGATGTATGAAAGGTAGGATATTAAAATTTAAACAGTGCAGTTCATAAAATAATAAGCATGCACCTGCAATTAATTATAATAATAATAATAATAATAATAATAATAATAATGAACTTTATTGATTTAGAATCAAAGGCGAGGTTCAGCCTAAGCTGCTTTTCCACCTAACCATACAATGATAATTAGATAAACATATATAGCTAGTAGACACATTATTACACAATACATACAACAGAATTAAGGATATGACGTAGAAATATACTAACATAAAAACATTACATGATCACATTTGTTGGCATACATTGAGGCATTAAGCAAACTTAATACTCTATTAGGGGTTTAATCTGCTTTATAAAACAATTTAGAGTGAGCACTTTGAGATGATCGGGTACGTTATTGTATAAATATGGGGCCAAATAGGAAAATGAATTTTTAGATTTAGATTTTCTGAAGGATGGAACAATATATAAATCCTTGATTCTCAGTTGGTAATTGTAAACTTTAGGTATGAATTTGTTATATAAGTAGGTAGGAGTACCAGTTAAATTAATTTTATGTAGAAGACATAAATATAAATATTTAAGACGGTTGTCTACAGATGGCATGTGTGATTTAGCGCGATACGCCGATATGTGATCATACTTTCGTACTCGATACGCAAATCTTAGACATGAGTTCTGAAAAAGCGTTATTCTATGCTTATCCGTTTGTGTGAGGTTTGGAATGTAAGTGCACGCACAATAATCAAACAATGGGAGGATCAAAGTATTTATAAGTTTCAGTTTCACTGCAGGACTCAGATCGTGGATTAAATGAAACAACTGTCGCAGTTTTAATCTGGCTGCACACAGTTTAACATTTAAATGATGACTGAAATTTAAATTATGATCAACATGTAACCCCAGAATTTTTGTATGGTCTGTACGTTTAAGTACTGTTCCATCAAGTACAATATCCGGAAGGTTACCGCAATCATTAAAAACAAGAAGTGATGATTTGTCGGTATTAATTTTAAGACCGTTACTTCTAACCCATAAAGCAAGTTCATTTAGCTCTTTATTAACTAAAGCGCATTGTTCGCAAATGAACAGTTGGTCTAGTGTTGCAATAACTTGCGTATCGTCTGCATATGAATGAATTGAGCTAAATTTGAAAATGGATGGCATATCAGCAACAAATATCAAAAAGAATAACGGCCCTAAAATTGACCCTTGTGGAACACCACGTGCAAGAGGGAACAGATTCGAATTTAGACATCCTTGCTCTGTAGTCATATTTATATAATATGATCTATTCTTCAGATAGCTGTCACACCATGACACTGCACTAGCTGAGAAATTATAATATTTTAGCTTCAAAAGTAATAAGCTGTGATCAATCATATCAAATGCTTTGGAAAAATCAATTTGTACTAGTAATGATGTTTTTGACTTTTCAAAGTTATTTAGTAAGATATCAACAATATTTAATGTACATGTACTAGTACTGTAGCCCGACCGAAAACCTGACTGATCGACTGGTAGAATTTGTTGTTCATTGACATAATCTTTAATTTGATCACAGCATACTCTTTCAAGAACTTTTGAAATCGTTGGTAAAATGCTTATTGGTCTTAAATCATCAAAAGTTGTGCATTTGTTTTGTTTAACTATCGGCCTAATTGCAGCCACCTTCCAAACCTCAGGTACAACACTTTCATATATGCATGAATTGATGATATGCGTAATGTAATCAAGAATGTAAGGTAAAAGAAGAAGAATCATTTTCAGTGAAATGCCATCTGCGCCAATCGCATTAGATTTTATGTCTAAAATAATTTCTCTGACTTTGTCTTTAGTCACACATTTGAAATTGAATTGTTCGTTATTTGAACCATTAAATTTATTTTCTGAGAAGAAATCTAAAGTACAAGGATTTATATTTACACAGTTCACTTTTTCAGAAATATATTGGCCATAATTTTGTGGATTGCAGAGAGATTCAGGAATGTTTTTTGATGACTGACTATTTACACCTATTCGTTTTAAGTTTGCCCATAGAGCACTAGAGTTTTTAATATTGTTATTAATATTTGTTTCAAAATAGGCCTGCTTTTCCCTTCTTATTGCATTTGTTGTCAAATTACGCAGCTGTTTATAATACTCATATTTCGCAGGAGTCTTATGTTTTTTATATTGAAAAAGCGCCCTATTTCTTTTCGTCTGCATTATTTTTATGACGTTAGTGAACCATGGAGCAGGTGTTCTATTGGACCTCACTGATTTAATTGGTGCATGTTTGTCATATAATTTAATAATATTATTGTTTAGAAAACTTACTTTTTCATCAATGTTATTTATTTTCAGTACATTATACCACGGTACATTGTTGCAGTCAGCAATAAACATTTCTGACTCAAATTTGCTGAAGTCTCTATATGTAATAATATTGGTTTTCGATGAAGGTTTTGAAAAAATTAATTTACAAAAGACACAACTGTGATCAGAGATATTATTACATTCTAAAGTACCTGAAAAATCATATAAGGATTTATCTGATATTACTAACACATCTAACAATGATTTCGAAGCAGGGCGAGTGATTTCATTAATTAATTGATGCGTACCATAAGCATTTAATAAATTATTAACGAAATCAGATTTCGTATCAATAGAGAACAAATTCACGTTAAGGTCTCCTGCATACATCAAGAAATCACACTGAGTGATAAAATCTGCAATTATGGAATCTAAAATAGTTAACTCTTTGTAATAATTAGAATGCGGGTTATAAACTACCCCACAGATTATTTTCTTTTGGTGAATACTAAATTGAATCCATAAATATTCGATGTTATCACATAACAAATTAAATCCACTAGTATCTAAAATTGTAAATTTTATGTTACTTCGAACATAAAATGCAACACCTCCCCCCCGTTTATGAGACCTACGTATATCGACTAAATTGTACCCATCAATGAAAAACAAATGAGAAGGAGCGGTGTCGCATATCCATGTTTCTGTAACAGCTAAAATATCAAAATTTTCACTAAACACAAAATCTTTAAAATCCAAAAAACAGGAGTTCAATGACCGCACATTTATATGTGCAAAGGTAAATCCGTTATGAATAGAATCGGCAACGATGTTGTTGGAGCCAGGTGATGTAGATGTAGACATATGATGGGACGAGTTTATGCGAAATTGAACAATTGGCAATTGTCCGAAACACTATTATACACTAATATTTTAGTAAATCCGCGTCCCGGTGAATGCTAATGATTTTTGAATTATCGTTCTTCCTTGCAAGTATTTTACAGTTCTTGGTCCAAATGTATTTATAGTCTTTAGTGCGTAGATATTCTCGCGTTTTTTTTAGTAGGTCATTATTATATTGGGTTAAATGTTCACTGAAAAATAGTTTACATTCGTTATCTGCCGGGTAGTAAAACTTAGATGTAATATCTCTATTTGTTTTAGCGGAAGCAAGAAAATTATCTTTTATTATACGAGATTTGAATTTCACTATAATTAAAGGTGTTTTCGACTTATTAATAGCGGGCATTCTGTGTGCAGCATCGATATCAGCGTTAGATATTGACAGTCCCATTTGCGAACCAGTTTTTATAATAATATCATTCACATTTTCATTAATTTTGCAAGGGAAGTTGTGTATTATTAAATTATTAATTCGTGAATATTGCTCGAGATCGTTTACTTTATGCTCTAGAATGTTCAGTGAGGATTTTAATTTTATATTTTCATCTTTAATATGCTCGTGTTCTTTAATTTTTTTGTCCATTGTATTAAGTTTGGCTTCAAAGTCAACTATTTTCTCGCAACAAAAATTAACCGACCGAGTGAGTTCTTCGAATTTTGTATTCATAACATTAAGAATATCACTCTTCATTTTATCAAATAAGGTGTTTAAGTCGCTCAATTTTATGTTTCGGTTATCTATGGTTTCGGGCTCATCATTAACGTATGATTTATTCAGTGAGGGGTTAATGCGACATTGCTCACACTGCCAGAAAAAGATGTTGGATATGATGCCGGAGACTTGTTCGTCACTTATATTGGCACATAGCGGATGGAAGGTTTTGTCACAGCGCCCGCACTTCACCCCTGGGTTTCGAGCGTTGACGGCGCGATTGCACTTAGTACACACTACCATCGTTTACGGACAAATGCCGAACTTAGCTGTTTAATTAAGAATTTTGCAATATGCGTGCACTATTTAAAGAAAAAAACGAAAAAAAGTACTCACTGGAGTGCGCCCAACACTTCAAATTAAAATCGATGAAGAACCATGCAAAAATGAAACACTCTAATACAAATTGCACTTTAAAGCACTAATTTATACCAAGTAAATACATTAAAAACTCAGAGCAGAAAAAAAACGTGTCACCAGCTAACACTCATTCATAATACCATAATACAATTATTATTATGGTTGAGCGTATATTAGTTGCATTCTTAGAAAAACTGGGCAATTATTCATGATTAAAACATAGGTGTAAACCCTAGACACATCCACATCCCCATTTACTCATCCACTCATTATTTCCCCATCCATCATCCCTTAGATGTGACTAACAAATAATTCTCCCAGAGGTCTTTCCGCTTATAATTATAGTGACCAGCACTAGCACTGCTAACAGGTAAACACAACGTAATTATTTTCTATTCTGCCACGCGGCAACCGGCAACGCTGTGTGAGGCCTTAGAAACCCAACGTAATTAAAAGTGCGCTCAAGTTGCGTCATTAGTGGTCACTTGTTCACGAGACCAAATCTTGGGAGAGGGAAATTGTTCACTTGCAGTTATTGGTACGGAATGAAAGGGAGAAAGTAATTTGGTTTAATGAATCGCATACGAGTATTCAAGTTCAATTCTGGAATCCTTTGTTAGTAATTTTCTACTGCATGTTCTATATACACTTTGAAATTGTAATCGTTTTCTATAATTATTGTTTCTATATCTTTTGCCACCAGAAATAGCATTCTTACAAGAATTTTAAAGCCTTCCAAAAGGTTTTATGTTGACTAGCTCTACCGTTTTATTTATTTCTAACCTAATTTTTACAGCAACGTTATCAACTAGATAAAAGTTTTTTTTTTATTTAGAAAAAAAAAAATATTGGGAAGCCTTTCTACATCAAGGTAATTTAGGCTCCAGTACAATAGTGAATTAATAATAGAATTAATTATGTACGTACCAGTATTTACATTACCTTTCTTAAATGATACTATACATATTGGATTTTCTTATGTAACTTTATTTGTTTTAGAAATGGGGTCGATTTTAGAATTTTATTGTTGCCATCTACTGAGCTTTGCAGTAACCTCTTAGACAAAGACAACAAGCTCGAAGATAGAGACAGTAAAGTATTACTTTGATCTCTTAGATTTAAAAAAAGTATTTATTATTTAAATATGTTGGATAATTTTGTCTTTTGGTATTATTATTTTTCAAAATTTATCATCAGCTAAAAAAGAAATCATTGTTATAAAACTGATCACTCATACATACGTTATCACCACGGCAAAATAAAACAGAGCAAAGAGCAAATCGGAATAGCATTATATGTTGAGAAGAGAGGCAATGGTAATACAAAACTATCTCTCTCTTCGAGCTTTTGGTATTCTTCTACAGACATGTAGTACTGAACGGAAGGAAGTGTGTTGTGTGACGTCAATTTCGTAAATCTCCATTCATAGTGTTGTCCTTATGATGAAGAAGCAAAGATTTTTTTAAAGTGATTGTAATATTAATAATAATTTTCTTTGATTTCTACTGGTCACAGTTTAGTAGTAGTAGTATTTGTTAAGGTGTGTTACCGTTTTCACAGTTTGATGGGTTTCTTTGTTCGAGGATATTGAGTGGTTTAATAATGTGTGGCCAGTTCGAAGACTTGTAATTGTTACTTGTTATCTTCTATTTATTGAAGTGGCCCAAGTAGCTGCTGTCTCTTTAATTGCCGTAGTTTGTTGTTTTGTTTTCTGATTAATTTTTCTTTCCATTTCTTTTTTACTTCCTTGTACGAAGTAAAGGAAGTATTGTAATCGCGAAAAATTTCGGTTTCCAGATTTCAACGGAAATATCCATTTTGAGCATCTCTGAATCCATTTTGACTAATTTCGTCGTGACGTGTGTACGAACGTACGTACGTACGTATGTACTTATCTCGCATAACTGAAAAACGGGAAGCCGTAGAAAGTTAAAATTTTGTATATATAACAGTTATAACATCTAGTTGTGCACCTCCCTTTTTGGTCATTACATAACTTTCGAAAGTGGTACTTTACTTGAAGCCTATAATAGGTTTTAATGAAAAACTATATTAAAATATAAACCAAAACTTTTCAAATTTGGTATATAAGACTTTTATATCAATGGGAATAACACAATAGATTTTAGTTAAAATGGTCTATCCGGAAGTGGTACTTTACTTAAAGCCTATAATAGATTTTAATGAAAAACTATATTAAATTATAATCCAAAACTTTTCAAATTTGGTATATAAGACTTTTATATCATTGGGAATAACATAATAGATTTTAGTTAAAATGGTCTACCCGGAAGTGGTACTTTACTTGAAGTCTATAATATATTTTAATGAAAAACTATATTAAAATATAATCCAAAACTTTTCAAATTTGGTATACAATTCTATTATATCAATAGAAATAAAATAATAGATTTTGGTTAAAATAGTCTAACCGGAAGTGATACTTTACCTGAAGCTGTTATCAGTTTTTCTTGAAAAAAATGGTGTTATTTTGATTTTAGTAATAAATGCTTCAAATAAAAGTTTTGGAGAATTGAATTCTGTGTATGAAACATCAAGTATGATTAAATTAGCTCTTTGTATAAGCGAGATATTTAAATTAAAAAATTGTAAACCTTTTGGTTTCTGTAATTAAGTTTGCAATGAATTAGGACAAAAATAACAAAAAAATAAAGAATTTAATGTCAATGTCAAATACGTGCAATTTTATGATTGGGTGTGTTATAATATATTTTTTAATTATTAACAAAATATGTATAGTGTAACAGGCGTACAAGGAAGTCATGTGGTGTGCACATCAGATATTTTATTTCTTCTTAACAACTCATATGTAGATATCTAATCTAGATGTTTGAACAACAACAAAAAATAATAAAATCTACACTTTTTACTTCAAATATTACCCAATGACGATTAAGGTAAAATAACATTTTTTTGTAATTATCACACTATTGATATATTTCTTTCGCAGTCTATAGCATCACCAAAAGTCAAGGGATCGCCATAAACCGATTAAACGCCCCACAAATATAAAAATACAAAAGAGCCTTTCAACGTTGATACCGCAAATTGCTATATGTTTGTTAGAATACTTCCGATCTCCAGAGCCGGATTTAAGGAAAAATTATTCTTGGTTTCAAAAAACATGTTTTTTTTTTTCATTTATAATAGGTACATGTAGGTAATACTGAATCAAGTGCATAACTATACCATTATTTTTAATATTAAATATCAGTAATTATAAACTGTATATATGAATAATAAAAATTGATAGCAACACTGTAAATAAATCTTGTTGTAAAAGTTCTTTAATTTAATTCATATTTTATTTCTTATTTTTTTAGGACAAAGACCAACTCTATGTGAAAATTAAGAAACCAGTGACAGTGTTTACATTTTTATTTATGGCAGATAGAATTTAAGTTTTCTTTGAGAATGTAATTGAGAGGTGTTTAAACGGTCCCTCGTCTTCTGGTGCGAGAAAAATATAGCAATGATTGACATAAAAATTCAAATGCAGTTAAACAAAAACAATTGAAACTTTTAAATTCAAAATTAAACGAATTTTCATTTAAAATATAAAAAAAAAATAAGAGTGTAAGGCCCCATTAGTGGCTACACGGGTGAAAAAAATGTTTATTTTATTATCTATCAAAATGACCATGTTATAAAGATTTAATTTTTAACCTATTAACATTTTATTCTATAAACTGTGGTTCAAAAAAGAACATTCACAAAAACACGGACAAATACCCGTCCAGATGAAAACCGGGACAATTCCGGACAACCGGGACCTCTGATGACTTATGTTCTGCTGAAACAGTTTGGATGTTTATGTGTAGGTAATGTATAATTTTATACCTCTTCACGTATGCAATATGTAGTCAAAGTAGACTTTGTAAAGTGCAGACAGAGTAGAGATTATAGATACACATTTCCAAATTACATCACAATTTATTACCTTTTTTATGCCAAATGGCTTTTATTCGCAGATTTCGGTAATAACGAATTTTCAAAACTATTGTGGAAAAAGCATTACAGGAGTCACTGTTATATTATTTAAAATTAGGAAATAAGTTTGCCGTCATCTAGATTCAAATACGCACCATCCGAATCTCTAGTCTGAATAAAATGTGTACGAGTTATGCATTGTATTTTAAAGAAATTATCAAGAATAAAATTATTAAAATCACCACTGACCATATTATATCAGTTTTGTTTCTCCTTATCTCTTTCTCATATCCTTGACCAGGAAGCACCCAAGCAAACACCAAACCTTTAACGATGAACACAATACAATAATCATAATCTCATCTGAGCGTCAGAATTTCCACTTACGCCTCATCCTCGGTTGGAATTCCGTTAATACCGGAACAAGTCGGGTAAATAGTGTAATTAGAGCAGTTCCAAGCCGGCCGGAACCGCAAGAGTCGGACTCACTCCCTTTGCTCCCTTCTGCTCTTACGCGGTGTATTGTTTCCCTCGACCGCGCAAAGCACAGCTCGCAATGAACAATCGCCCAGAATACGGGAATTAGTAGGTAAATTGATAGAAAATGTTTTGTACTCACTGTTATTGTTCGCTAAATGATTGCATTTAACACAAAGGGAATGAAATGGTGTAATTTAAATGCTGTGAAATAATTTCCTATGTGGGATTATTATTACTGTTATTATTATTACAATATTTAGGGCAGGGAATTGTAATATGATTCAATATACAGATTTGGAATGATAGTTGGCTTATAGGTCATAGCACCAAGGTACGGCATAATCATAATTTTAGTAAATCCAAAGACCCATATTACCAGCGCACTATTATAATAATATAATTGTTATGAAGCTAGTTTTTACATGCTAATATACTATTCATCATTAACAAATTGATTGTAACCGTGATCAGATTACCATCCAAATATTTTTAGTATACATTTAATATGTTATTTACGATACAAGTTAGTTTTTAGTACGGGCCAAATACCTATATGTTCGGCCACTTTGTAATTTCTACAAAAATATTTATTTAGAGTAGGTACCGTTACTCGCTAAATATATTTTTTATTAATTTCATAACTTCGATCTTAGATTCATTATTAATTTGACTACCATATAACAATGAAATAGAAGAAATAATATATTTGTGATTCTTTAAAATTGATCTTTATAAAAAAATTAATGGCAATTAACTATTCGGCCATATTAACGTCTAATAAAAATGACAAACTATTTATTTATTTAACATGGCGTAACATTACCTTTTGCTTTAATTATTGTCTCATTTCTTTTAGACAAGAAATTTACTACTACCTGGCACTGTTTTACTGACAATAAATGCCATAATTCTTATTTTAAAATCTTTCAGAACTCATAACAACAATAAGAATAATACTACCCTTTGCGGACGGTTTTTCCTCTGGCATTCGGAGAGTATCTCCGGAGAAAATGCATTCTCGCCCACCTAGTTAATGCCGGGCGATGCTTTTTGCCTCAGAAAACAGCAAGCTTGCCTAGTATATTGCATAATTACCAAATACATATATTGTATTGTATATTACTATATTATATTTGTATTTTTGTATTTCCTTGGATACTTTTTGCTATTGTTCTGTAACTATTTATTTATGTCATTTATGTTGCTTTCCCTGAAAAAAGCAGCAGTATATGCGGCCGAAACGTTGGTATCAATTTAAATATATTAAGAACTTAAACTAAAAGGGTAGTATTATTTTAATTCCCATAATTCTTGATTTAGGCCATCAAACCCTCCTGCGTTCTCTATGCGTTGTTCCTCAATTTTTTGTTTCGTTTTGTGCAATAGTTTCAATTACATTTAAATCAGGATATCTGAAAGAAGAACTCAGTATTGTTATATCATACCCGAACCAATTTCGGGTAGTGTTGGCCATATGGCATGAAGCTCCATGTTGGAAAATAAATGGCGACCTTGAATACAGTTTTTCTATACTGGACCTTAAGTTATTTTCCAATATTTGTTCGTATTCGGTGGTGTAACGGTTCCATTTATGAAATAAATTTTCCGCATATGTCTTACTGTCCACTTACAGCCACAAAACATAACCCTTGCAGGAAACTTAACGGTGTGTTTTAAACATCAAATTTAGACTTCTCACTAACAATATTAGAATTCCATTAATTCTGTGGATCAGTCAACAACGGTTTTTTTTTGCCTTAAACTATTGAATTTCTATCATACTAATTTGCTGCAAAAATTGACATTAATATATTTATCTTATAAAAAAGTAAGACCCCTTTTAGGAACCCACTTTCTATAAGTTTTTCTGGAAAATATAGATTCTGCCCTTATTTTCCTTGCCTTACCCCGTCTGTTCTTTTTCCCTTAATACGAGTGTTACTGTTTATGCCATAAGTTTTTCTAATATAAGTCACTATTAATTTTGGCATTTTTAAGTCGTTGGCAATTTTCCTCATTTTTTACTATACTTTCCAGTTAGCTGGCATAGTAAATTAAAACATGTTACAGAGAGAAACCTATTCTAGCACAAGTTAGAAATTCGGACACAAGCCACGTAGGGGCAAATGGACGAAAGAACGAATGTTTGAATAACCCACTGTAACCAGGGTACCATTTTTTCTGTTTCGACTTTTGTTCACATTATTTCTCTTTAAAAATAATTTCCCATACCGACCGTATTTTGTGTAAGTATTTAATGTGGTCATAGAAAAATGTCCAAAAATTGTTTAAGAATAAAGGTCATTCTAATTCCGGAACAGAGAAAAATATCCAAATAGCTAGATGTTACTTTTCTCAGCAGCTAAAATGTCATCATCTTTTTGACAAATCAAATTGTAATATATGCTAACGGATAGAATCAAGACAAAATATGTCATATGTTATGTTAGCTATATATCTTTATGCTAAAGTAAAACAGACTAAACCAATTATAATAAAACTGTCAAAATATGTTGAATATTAATTCGAGCTTCATCTCGATATACACCTAAGTCATCTAACTCGATGATCGGTTGTAATGGAGCATATTCCGGTTTGCTGAGTGTTTTAATATTTTACCTACACTTGTGGGTCTTGTTAATGCTTTAGTAACGAAATTTCAATAAATAAAACCATTAAAAGTGTTACAAAACAAAATCATTAAAATTATACATAATAAACACTACCAACATCCATCTCAAGAATTATACTCTGAAACACAAATAATGAATATCCGAAAATTATATATAAGATAACACAATATTTGGGTATAAGTTCTGTATTATTTATTGAAAAATACAACGTTTCGACAGCTAGGTGCTGTCTTCTTCAGGTAAAAAATTATAATAAAAATAAATATGTAGTCAAGACAACTAGCAATTCAAAGGTACAATGATTAATGGAAAAACTACGGGGCTATGAACTCAATAAATCATGGTACCCTGTTATTCGACCTTAATATTCATGTGGCGAAGGAGGATTGTTGCATAACTATTATTGTGATCCGGATGCGGTTATTCGCTACCGAAAATCGGTCACTCTAATATGTTATTTTATTTGAATACAATACTTTAACATTTATATTGTTCTGATTATGCATTTTTTTCACATTTCTAGGCCACTTCTCAGCCATTTTTTGCGGACGGTTTTTTCCTCTGGCATACAGAGAAGTTGCATCCCCGCCGTCCAAGTCATTGCCCGGGTTTTGCATTTTCACAGAAAACAGGTTGTTTGCTGTTTTCTGTTTTTGTGCCAAAAAATTGCATAATTTTTTCGAAGTTACTTATGATTTGTATTATATGTTTTTCCATTAATCATTGTACCTTTGAATTGCTAGTTGTCTTGACTACATATTTATTTTTATTATAATTTTTTACCTGAAGAAGACAGCACCTAGCTGTCGAAACGTTGTATTTTTCAATAAATAATACAGAACTTATACCCAAATATTGTGTTATCTTATTAAAATGAGTTCTGAAAACATCTTTCAATAAATTATATATACATTCATCAGTTATTCATATGTATAAAACAAATCAGATTCTATATCAACACACAGTACAGGTAACACGTAGCAGACAGCAACCCCACATGAATGTGAGACGGCCAGTAAAAAGTATAGGAAAACGATTTTTTGAATATGTCGGCGCCACAATTTTTAATGTAATACCAAATGAGTTAAAAGCAATAAGATCTGAAAAATCATTTAAAAACAAATTAAAGAAATGGCTGGTACTTACTAATATAGAAGCATTAAATATTTAATATAAAAATAATAACATAAAGTCAATATTCTTAAAATTATGTAATTATTCCATGAACTTCGATTCATATGTTTATGTTATTAGCATGATTTGTATTGAGATTGTTTCGAATAATGTCACAAATGTTAATATTCCAACAGTTGTCAATTTTTTATTTTAAATATCATAAAAGATGAATTTTTTATAATGTATTATGTATGTGAATATTTCAATTTATATTTATTATTTTGTTGTATTAGAATAAAATTATTAGGTACCTATAGTCAGTACTTTAATTTAAATAGTGCCTAAACTGATTTATAGTTTCACTATTTAAATTTTAGTTAATTCATATTAATTTAATATACTGCAGTATAAATATAAACTACATTCGCAAATTGTTAACATTCGCTACAAGAAACGATTAGTTTCTTACTGAGTTAATCTTATTTACTATTTACTGTCCTATCTATGTTGCAGTATCTTAAAAATCAATTATATCTGTGTCTGTAAACTATTGTAAGATATATGCAGTAAATAAATATTATTATATTATTATTTTACAGATAGTTTCTAACTACTAGCAAAAATGTAGTTATTATTTTATTATTTTTATTAAATATGTTCAATGACTTCTTTAGTTTATATTTAATTAGCCAAATAAATTACCCATTTCGTTTGACTAAAACTTGTATTGAACATCTGGTCACAAATTATTTGAGCAACTGAACTGTGTATAAATAGTTGTTTTAAATTATGAATAAAACAAAATGGTTTTCAGAACTGCTGAGTTAAAATGAAATAAATAAACTGTGAATAGTTCATTGCTCATTCACTTATTTCATTTATTTTTATACATCAATAAACTCGACATGAAACAGTGTTAATTTATACGGAATTGTAGTTTGCTCTGGAAAATTAACAAAAATGTATCATATATATTATACATTTTGGGTGTATGGTTGTAGGAGAGATAATTTGAATTTATTTTATATGAATGTTTGTGTCTACGCGGGTGGGATGACAAGTAGTGCGACTAATAGTGAACCAATAATATTCTGAAATCTGAACAAAATTTTATTTTTGATCTCGTATCTCAATGCACATTTTCCAAAGATGCGAAGTTTTTGCATACCTTTTTTAAAAAGGTTTCTGTCCAGACCTTGAGTTCACAGACATTATCTCTTCATTACTATACGTATATTTATTAAAAGCCATTTTTTTTATTAGGCAAGAGAAGATAGCTGGAAGGTGCTAAATCCGGAGAATAAAGGTGCTACCAATTTCAAACGTCAATTCCATACGTGTCGTTCATGATGACAAAACGACATACAAAATCTGTTGGATTGTAATTATATTTATATAAACTAGTTTAAGAAACTTGACAACGAATTTGATGGTAGACAACAAGTGCGGCGTGCGGCACTCATCTCCCGGAAAACGTTCTCATACCTATCCAATTAATTTTACCAAAAAATATATTCTTTTGATAACATATTATTTATATTACCTCTGACAACTTCAATCGTATGGTTCCTACAATGATATCGGATATCGTAAACTTCGTCAATCATATTTCGAGTTTCGACGAATGTCAGGTGTCCACTACGAAACGCATCTTCGACACTGGTTCTGTCGTCCCTCATGAATTCATTCGCTCTGCGGCAAACAGTTGCAAGTCATAGGATACCCTCACTCAATCATGGATTTCCTTCGCCGATGAGTACTTTTTTTGAAAAATAAATTAAGTATGAAACGATGCCTATTTTATATATGTCAATTTTTGTGTCAATTTTAAGAACTTGGCTAAGGTCTTCTAGAAAATGCGCTCAACACACATGCATTGCACTTGCCATTTTTGCGTCAATTTTAAGCCGCTGTATAAGCTGTAAATAGAGCACGTACTATTTTGTCTTCGATTTTTTAGTGCTTTAAATAATTATAATAACACACCAATATAATTATATTAATTAATTATATGATTGTTAAATATCAATAATTTTTAATATTTCAATATAAAAAATCTGTTGTGGCCAGCACAAAACCTTCCGTCAATTCGATGTATTTTGTATATATCCCATACCAAAAGTTCCTTGAAAAAGATTTTGTATATCCTATAAAATTGTAACACGAACACACTATTTTTTACAAATTCTATCCCGAAAGTTCCTTTCCCTATTTTATTAGGGGTCGCTGTTTCTTACTCTTCTCTTTTAATCATTCCTGTCCAATGCATCTTCACACAATTCTTCCTCTCTCAAATCTTCTGCTACACAGTCCTTCCATCTTCTTCTCTTTGGAGGGACACTCTATCACATTCACACATAACTTTCTGACCCTATACTTTCAACTTTGGTTTTGCATTTGACACTGACATCTGTCAATTAATTTTTTTCTGAATATATCTGTTGTTTCCATAATTTTAACAAAGCTGACTAATTTTTGAAAGTTAATCTCTCTTAATATCTCTATAACTTTATATCTATTGAATATGAACGAAACTGTATACTCAAACCGTATGGAGAATAAGATATTCTTTCATATTGATAATCCCAAATGGCGAAAAATAATATTTAACAGCGTTTTTTCAAGAAAAACTGTTAAAAACTTCAAATAAGGGTACTTCCGGTAGATCAATTATAACCAAAATCTAATCAGCTCTTCATATGGATGTAAAGAAGAGGAATACGAAAGAATTATAATTTTTAGAATTGTAGTATTGGAGTTATCGTCGGAGAAAAATTTGTCACACACACACACACACACACACACACACATATATATATATATATATATATATATATATATATATATATATATATATATATATAGACATCATCTTAAAAATAGTAAATTCGTATTCTAGGGGCCCTAAAACGTGCTTATTCATTAAAAACTCACCAACGAATTTTTTGACCAAAGACAATACCTTCCTTACCTAAAGGTGACGGGAGGTAAAAAAAATGATAAATGTGAACAGTTAGCTAGAAATTGGTGAATTTATTGTACAATTTTAAGTTCAATTTATTGAGCTTGGCCAAGTTCTTAAAATTGACGGAAAAATTGACAAATGCAAAACGTATTAAAAATAATCTAATTTATAATGATTACTAAAGCCAAACTAAACGACAAAGCAGGAATACCGAAAAATCACATTATATAATCCATTAATAACCTCCTCATTAGTGCCATATTTGAGTACTAATTCGCACTGGTTTTCATCCCACCCTTGTGTGTGTACACATTTTAGAGAAATAACTATTCCTAAACAATTTTCACATAAAACATCATTTAAAATTATTCGAATTGGAGTGTACAAAAACCGTTTAAAACCTATTATCCTCATTCTTACACACCTACAAACACTATAAAATCTTCACAGGAAACCACAACAACAAACCGCCTATTGGTACTGGTACCATAGCATCAGCATCCCTGGATGGAACATCATAATGCAAGTTCTTATTCGCAAGGTGTTCAATTGAGGCGGCGCGCTGCGTGAAGCACAAAGCCTCCGGGAAAGAATGAGAGAGGATGACTACATCCTGACGAAATAATACAGCCAGGTGCCCAGGTGTGGTTGCACGCAAATGGAAGAAAAGACTGTTTGCTTTCATACCCTGAGAAGATGCTGGGGTGAGAAAGACATTGGTGGAGGAGCTAGGTTTTTATATTCGAATTTATAAAATATATAATCTTCAAAAAAGATCTATTAAATATAGATTTTCGACATCATATGTACAAACAGTTTACAGCGGGTGCGATACATTAAATAAAAACGGTGAAATAAATATATTACCGATGAAATACGAGCACAAGCCTTGTATAGATAATAAAATAATGTTTTTATTTATGTATTTATTATTGTGTATTATTATTCTCGATCTAAAATTATAAGCCTCATAATTTTCTTGCCTAATATTTTCCATGGAATATCTTTTATATTGTCATGTACAATTTATGGAATACGTTGCAGATATATAGCAACCTAACTATATCAAATAGTACTAAAATATATTTCGTTATAAGACTACTAAGTTACACCAAGGGCCGGTTTTATAAAGAAATTTAATCTTCACGTAAAATTTACTTCCACAGTAAATTTAGAAAAAAGAAAAAATGCAACGCGCTTTTTTGACAGCAATTTTTTGAATATCAGTAGAAAAATTTATTCGAATTTGCTTATTTCATTAAATTTACTTAACAACTAAATTTTATATGACGTTTAAACTTCTTTATAAAATCGGTCATAGTAGTAGCCCAAAATTAACCGGCTAAGCGCTAGAAATCTTTTAACTGCATAATAGATTCATCGCTAAAAATATAAATTTACTCTTATTTCATATAAATTTCCCAGTATTTACAAAAATAATAATTCAATGCAAAATCTTAATATAAACTAATAAGAATCAACACTGTGTATTTTAAGAGATTTTATTGTCTCATCCTTTTACTTTATTTTTGTATTTATAACTACTTAATAATATTTTATTTTTTTCTGTAAATTTAGACTATGCGATACTCATATTAAATATTTTGTTTGTCAACTTTCAATCATTCTGATTTTAGCAGGTATATTACATACATTCATTGTACATTTAGCGGCAATATGTAATAACAAATTTTTCTTGCCATTTCCGATTTTTAAAGTAGCGAGAGATTTTTTTGTCAGTTAAATCATAAAAAAAAAACAAAATATTTAATATTCAAATTGCACAAAAAACCTCAGTGGTACTTTAATTTTAACTTAAGAGCTCGTGAGGTGGCACCTAATTATATATTTATTTGCTATTCCAATCATACTAATTAGAAAATTAACTTTAATTCTTTTAGACAAATTATAAATATGTGTATAAAATTATTATCGTAATAAAAATAACATCTCCTCCGTCTATGTCCACTGTGTATTGAGATGTCCGCCGAAGAGCACTAACTCATCCCGACATTAAAAGCCTGAAGTTCCCTTTACATCTGCCTTACATCTTTTACCTTTCCTAGGGGCAAATATTTACTTCTCTACATCCAACAAACCTTATATGTGTAATTACCGTAAAGCTATCTATCCATACAGTTCATCCACTATGGTTCTGTTCTTGTGCACTGTACGGCCAGCGCATTGCTCTCTCTAATGAGCATGCAGATCAGTTCAAAAGCATCAATGCAGCTGGTTTTTGTCGGTGATGGTCGTAATTGGATCTTAAAATGCGGATTGAGGAATGAAGTAGTTGAAGTATGGTTACAGTGGTGTATTTTTGGTTTTATTTGATGAGTTACATTGTGATTGGATGGAGGGATTTTAGATGATATTTCGAAAATAAATAGAATTTTTTACCTCTCGCTAAGAGAGGTATTGGATTCATGCTAAAATTCGCATATCCAGATTTTATTGAATAAGCACGATTTAAGGTCCCTAGAATCCGATTATAACATTTTTGAAATAATGTCTGTGTGTGTGTGTGTGTGTGTGCGTGTGTGTGTGTGTGTGTGTGTGTGTGTGTGTGTGTGTGGATGTGTGTATGTGTGTGTGTATGTATGGATGCTGGAGGGATAAATCCTCAAAAACTATAAGACTTAAAAAAAAATTAACTGCAGTTTCTTCAATCTGACATTCCTGGGAAGAGCTGAAAAGGTTTTGCTAACAATTGAACAACCGAAAGTAGTAGTTTCTTAGAAAAATTCTTCTAAATATAATTTTTTGGAAGTTTTTTTTTTTATTAAATATTGAAGAACATAAAATTCTCCATCTAATACACTTGAAATTTTTATTATATCTTGTATAGATTTAGAGATAAAGACACTATAATTTATAGAGTAAACTAATCGCAGAGGCTAAGGCACTAAGGAAACCAGTTGACAAATTCCAATGTTTATAACATTTCTTCAAAAGGGTAAATTAATTACATTTATATTGCTAATTTCAAACTTTTGTAACATTATATTGTGTATTGTCAAACCTTTATTTATATTGTTGTGTTATTTATTGTTATAAGTCATAGTTTTATATTCTTGTATTGTTAGTTGTATAGTGTTATTGTTAATTTGTTATAGGGTAATAACCTTTGTAGTTGAAGCCCAATAAATAAATAAATAAATAAATAAATATAACATAGTTTGTAAATGACACATGTCAATGTCAAATATCAACAGTTTTAGTGACATTCTGAATTCTGATAGCTTTTTCTGGGAAGTATATTTAATCTTTCTTATTGTTTTATTAATTAAATATTTGAAATTATAGGTAAAATTGTGGCAAAACGCATATATCCATCAGAAATACCGCCAATCTGGTTAATTAATTGGAAGAATCTCTGACATTTAGAAACTTCCTCATACAATGAAAAATAGATATAATTAGAATTATATGTGTGCAGAAGATATGTTAAATACAATAAAAAACAATATATGAGTAAAGTTCTTTATTTTTTTTATAAAACGACGGTTCGAAAGCGAAGTGCAATACAATACTTATATAGCCTAATATGGAAATGGCGAGAGGTCTTGTGCTGGCCATAACAGATTTTTTTTAAATTTATTTTTAGGATAGGTATTTCATTTAAATTGAAGGCGATTTGTAGTCAGTAAATTATAATTATTATTCTTTAAACCGCAATAATTTTTAGCGCTCGCTAAAAGAGGTATTGGATTCATGCTACTAAACGCATATCCAGATTTTAGCGAATAAGCACGTTTTAAGGTCACTAGAATCCAACTTTAATATTTTTACAATGATGTCTGTGTGTATATATATATATATATGCGTGTGTGTGTGTGGATGTTGGAGGGACAGTTTCTCAAATTTTATGAGACTAAATCCCAATTTAACTACGTATTTCTTAATCTGACATTAATAGGAAGAGCTGAAAAGGTTTTGGTAACAAATAGACAACCTGAAGTAGTATTTTCTTTTTAAATTAAATATTATTTTTTGGAAATTTATGTTATTACCAAGATTAAAGAATATAAAAGTCTCTATCCGATACATATAACTTTTTTATTATCTTCTATACCAATTAATATCACAGCCAAAACAAATCCACGGAAACTAGTTGAAAAATTAAAATGTTTGTAAATGACAGAAAAATGTCAGTGTCAAAACTCCACATACATTATTAAAGATTTTTTTCTGGGAAGTACATTATTTAATATTTCCTATTTTATTATTACTTAAATATTTAAAATTATAGGTACTTATTACATATACTCATCAGAAATACCGTCAATTTCGTCAAAGAATTTGAAGAATCTCGAACATTTAGAGAGTAAGAGAAAACTTATTTATAGAATAAATTAAAAAATTTAAAAATATATGAATAATAGATGTAATTAGAATTTTTTGTGTGTACTAGAAATATTAAATACAAAATATACTTATGCAGTCTACTATGGAAAGGTCTTGTATTGGCCACAACATATTTTTTTATATTTTATGAAGTAGATTTTATTTTCTCATTTTGTTCTTAAACAGTAAAGTTCGCAAATAAATGGAGTCACCAAAAATTGCCCTATTTCAACGCTTAAAAAAAATGTTTCAAATAACTTTGGAAATATGCTTAATTATGTACATTATTGCCACTGGCAGCTTATCCATTTCTTTCAATATGTATTACAAAAACGCACATGTTTATCTGGCATGACATCGTAATTTAAACAAGTATTATTTGATTTACTTTTTTGTTACTTTACTCTCTGCATTCATTTACTTGAAAATGAATTCCGAATTTCAAAAAGAAGAAAACGGAAACAATTTGTAATAGCGTTGGTATGTGTGTAGATGTCAAGGGCAGTAAAATTCGAATATTTTAAAATTAAAAATGTTTTTTAAACTTTGATAATCCTTATCATTCAAGGTTTAGTTTCAACATAAATGAGCCATGTTCTAAATTGTTACTACTTATAGTGAAGAACCCCAATCATTTCGATATGTTAGATATGAGATATTGTTATTAGTTTTAGTACACAATCCTTAGTTTAAGATGTTTTTATATAAACATGCCCTTTTGTATGGAATATTTTAATTTCTGCAAAATATTTATTAATTTACGTCGTAAATAATTACTTCAAGAAATACTCTGAAGAACTTCACTGATAAAAGTTATACATTTAAAATCATAAATGCCATTTATATTTGTAATACTAGAAACGATATGATGAAACAATAATTAAAATTTTTCTTTAAACATTGAAAACAATTAGTAAATGCAGATTAATACTTATAGAATGAATTTTTAATTCTGAACGCTTTTACATTTCGATTTTCCTCTATAAAATTTAATATTACAAACAATGTAAAAATAGAAACAGAAAATTACAATTCAAATTAATTAAATTACAAATACCTGTTTACAAAATTAAAATTTGAATGTTGTTTTGTGTAATTTATTTTTTTGCTCATTACTAAAAATTCTTTCTTGTTAATACTTTAAAAACATACCTATTGAAAAGTAAATTGAACTTTTATGAAAATAAATTTAAAAATTTCATCAATTTAATTCAGAAAAATTCAAAACCAAAGTTTATTTATCGCAAAAATGGTTTTCGTGACACATTTTGCTAAAAAATAATACAAATTTTGGATATAAAGTAAAAATGATTAAAATGTATTTTGAATTACCTTTTCAAGTTGAACATTGAATAAATTTAAATTAAATTATTTTTTCATATTCTGAAAACTAGGTACTCATATTTTCTTTACAATATAGAGCAGTATGGGTTAAGCAAATACAGTACATTTTCCGTAAAATATTTTTCTTGTTAACTAAATGTTTGCTTTGGAGAAAATTTTCATTAACTTTTTCATGCATTTTACTATTTCATTTCGTCATTTTAGTCATGCTGGTCGAACAAATATATATGCTGCTCACGGAGAGTTGACAAAAAATTTCATTTAGAGTATTCCTCGCATTACGAGATGCTATTTTTTACCGCAGAATTCCCGGAATTCTAGAATAATATACTCGAAATAAAATGAATGTATGCATGGCAGCTCTATATTGTGAATTTTCTTTTGGAATTAAATACATTTTTCTCAAGTCAAAGCTCATTTTGTAGGAAAGTAGGTTATATACAATGACATCAAGAGATTTATTGGTGGTGTATTTTCTTTTGTTTCATAAAACATTTTGTTTTAGTTTTTGAATTAGTTTGCATACTAATTTAAGCTGATTGATTATTTGTTGAGGAATAAAAGACCAACCGCTGCGTTTCAAAGTGAATCAAAAGTAGAGATGCACTCGATTTCGAGCTTTGGCCAGGCCCGGACCGAAGCCCGCCTCGATTTCGAGTCGATCATCGAGCCGGGCCGAAGATATTTTTTATCGGGCCGAATCGGGCTAATCATTTTCAAAAATCGAGGCGAGTCGGACTTTTGATTTTGGCCCGGCCCGAAAATTCGAGCTTTTCGGGCCGGCTCGAAAAATCTTATAGTTCAATCAAATGCACAGTTTTCTTAATATTTAATGAAAATGTTAATACATATTAATAAATAAAAATGTATTATTTTACTTCAAGAATTCAAGGTTATTCATTAAAGCATAAAAATTATATTGTGATGTTGCTATTATTATTGTTATTACTCGTATACTTAAATAAAAGTGATTTTTGTTCCTACAAAAATCAGTTTTATTTAATGATTTCTTATTCTATTTTTGAGCAGAAACAAGGTTAGATAAAAAATCCTTATGTAAATTATAATTATATTTTTTTATATAAGATTTGTGAAAAAGTTGTTTAAATTATTTGGTAAAAAAAGTGTTAAATACTCGTAGGTCTGTAATTTTTATAACAAACTTACACTAGAAGGGTCTCTTTTTCAACTACTTATGTTAACTAATGTTGAAAGTTATAAGAATGTAGAGGTTTTTATAAGTTTGACACAAAAAAGTTAAACATTTCGCCTTAACATAAAAATCAATTTTCGAGCCGGACTAGCTAATTTTTTTGTCGAGTCGAACTTCGAGTCGGGCCGGTAATTTTTATTTTCGGGCCGAGTCGATCCATACCTCAAAGCCCGGCCCGGCCCGACACGAATGCATCTCTAATAAAAAGGCTTAAATAGTCCACATGCGTTGTAAAATTCTTTATTACTTTATTATTATTAATATTATTATTATTTATTTATTTAGTTTAGCTCACGAGCCCGTAAGGACGAGTGAGTTAATTTCTTCGAGTGAATAAACATTCTTAGCTTACGTGGTTTGTACAATATTTTATTCAATTTTGACGAAATATTAATAACAACCATTATAATATTTAATTTTGACAAAATAAAAAACTGATCAGTTAGTAAGCTGAACAATCGTTGCTGATAGACGTCAAGTCATATATTTAAAAAGCTTCATTGTCTGTCATTTATGTTGTAAAAAATAATGAAAAGGGCTGATAATGTCTGAAAAATAATGTGGTGAGTGTTATTTTCGTTCTTGATGTTATTTTTAAATGTATTTTTTGTTGCAGAGTGAGTTAAAATTTTGTGAGAGTGATTTAAAAAATTTTAATTCACTTGTGAATAAAATGTTACTTGTAATTGTTACTATGGAGTTAATAATGACAGTTTAAAACGTCAAAATTGAATAAAGAATTTTACAACACACGTGGACCATTTAAGTCTTTCGATTCACCTTTAAACTGATAGATTTTTTTTATAGAATTATGATATTGAAATAAAATTTTCATTATTCGTTATTACCTGTAACCATATGGATCCGGTTAACCTTCTAACTCAAATACCATGATTTAGATAATTTTGAAATATTGTATTCCTAGCGTATTTTAATACGGAAAGTACCCATTACAGCTTGGCGTCAATCGAATAACCGGAAATCACTTTACTTAAAGCTCTACATCTACATAATTTTTCTCAGAAAAATGTTCTTAAATAACTTTTTTTGTGATTTATGTTATGAAATGAAAGAATTGGTATTAATTTTTTACAAGTATGCATTAAAAGTTGTAATATATATTTTAAAGGTACACAGTTCAGACGTTAATTGTAGGTAACTGACATAAATGTCACCAGTTTCATAATAAATATAAAGTCGCTTTACTTTTAAAGTTTGATCTAAAAGTGAAAAAAACGTTTAATAATTTCACTTTAAGTTAAAAGAACTGTCGGAAGACTTTATTTTAAAGGATTTTAAACTGATAACTTTAACTTAAAGTGAAATTATTAAATGCTTCTTTTTATTTTTAGATTAAACTTTAAACGTAAAGTGACGTTTTATTTATTATGAAACTGGCCGAAACAATTTTAAAATAATGATAGTAGTATTTTGAAAAGAAAATATTAAAATATGTATTCATAACGTAGGTACCTAATCAATAAATAAATTTTTATAGGTTTGTAATTATAAAAAAATAACGTCACTATCAGAAAATAAATTTGAATTAATATAAAGGTAAAATTCTGGAGAAAATGATACTAAAAACGATAATTTTTGATTATATATATGCAAAGAAACTTAATTGAGTTACCATAATTTGTAAATACAATGAAAGTATGTATTTAAATTAATAAAAATTAATGATAAGGGATATTGTGCTGGCTTTATTAGATTTTTTGACAACATATCAATAGTCGCTTGTGTGATAAAACTTAAAAATATGTGTTACATAATTACATACTCAATTAATATGCTACTAATAACAGGTAACAAACATCTTTTGTCTTAGACATGCTTTTATTTTATTATATAAAAGATGCAAGCTTTTGTAAGCTCTTTGTCGCATATTTGTAGGAGTGTATCTTATTTTCTACAATTGAGTTTATTATGAAATATATTCTGCGTTATACGAACTAAAATTTCTCCCTTTAAGTATAAAATATATTTGCGTATCATGTAAAAAAAACATAAAAGCTTTTTGTAGCATCCTTTAAATTCATTCAAATCGAATAACGTCTCTAAAAAATTTCTAAATCAAATTTTGAAGAAGTATCACAATTTTCCCAAATTTATCTTTTTGCGAGGTGTGAAGAAATTCCGTTTATTTCATTTCGCGAAACCGTCCCATGGGCTGCCAACTTCGGACTTAGGAAGGCCTATATCCACATCTATGTCATGCTAGCCTTGGAACAACCGTCGAACGAAAACGACGGTTGCCAGCTTTAGTTAAAAATTACTTACAAGGGAAATAGCTCCAGGGACTTCAGATGCTGCTTAACAACGAATAACCTGGGATATTTATTTTACAGGGCCGGGTTAGAAACGATTTGTCAAAATCCAAAAAAGCAAGAGTTGTGGACATTATTAATAATTTGTGATCTGTTTGATACTTTCGATATGATTCATTTAAAATGTTTAAAAATAACTAATTAATTACACGCATGTCGTGATTTTAGAACACATGTTTACATCTTAATAACCCATTTGGAATTTTTAACTTTTAATGTTCTCGGCATATTGAATACCTAAAACAAATTGAAAAAATCTGATGTGGCCAGCACATGACCTCCCGCCAATTCCATGTTTAAAATAGCAATGAGCTTTAAGTAAAGTTTCACTTCTGATTGATCGTTTGTAAACAAAATCTACTTTGTTGTTCCAATAAATAGAAAAGTTTGTAATACGAAATTTTGGATTATATTTTATTATGTTTTTCCTGAAAAATATGTTAGAGCTTCAAATTAAGTACTACATCCGGTTTATCATATATAGTCAAAATCTAATATGTTGTTTCAAATTATATAAGAGTATTAAATACCAACTTTGCGAAGTTTTGGATCATTAATATATTTTAAGGAAAAATCGTCACACACACATTATTGTCAAAATCATCACCAACTTCTTTATGCTCTAAAACGCAATCTGTGTAAATTCTTCGCCGCACATTATCCATTTCGTAAATGTGTAGTTGCAAACTATTATTTGACACTTTGAAATCACGTTCTTATTGAGAGCTGTTTGATATATAATGCTGCAAACATCAAACTTAAATCGAATTATCCTGTATATCTAATATGTATGTATGATGGAAAATATATTATTTTTACAAACCTTAATTTCATTAGAATCATATTTAAACTACTAAATTTTTCTTAACACGGTTTCATTATTAATTTTAATGAAAATTGCTTCGTGACAGTGACATTTGTTTAAATATGTCAAATTTGTTATTAAAGTATTGTTTTTGTTTGACGCAGAGACAAAGTGATGTACAAAAATAAATTATTTTATAATGTAATATAAAGTTATTTCAAGTTATTTACTAAATGCTATTATCGTAGAATTGAAGATTGTGCCATTATATTCAATTTGTATTGGTAAAAGTTGCTAAAAAATTATATTCAAAGAATTTTTTACAAGAAAAACTGTTAAAAGCTTGTATAAATGATACTTCCGGTTATCCGATATACACTAAAAACTAATGAGCTCTTCCCACATTAGTATAGAATGGATATACAAAATTTCAAATCTTTTTGATTGATAGTATTTGAGTAATCGTGTCCACGAGATCCACACACACACACACACACACACACACACACATACATACCTACAGACATCATTGTAAAAATGTTAAAATCGGATTCTGGGGACATCAAAACGTGCTTATTCACTAAAATCTCTATATTCGATTTTTAGCACGATCCCTATACCTCCCTTACCTAGGGTAGCGGGAGGTAAAAAAACTGATTTTTCTAAAATTTTACGTTTTTTTTTTATTATTCTTAGGGAAACAATAAGTGAAAGATTAAATTAAGAGATACACTCGCAAGTGTCAAAAATATTACCTAAAAGTGGATTTAAGCAGCCTACTTTTTATTTTACTTTTTCTTTTTTGCTTTTAGTTTTACCTTAATTATTAAAAACTAAAATGGAGTGTAAAGGTAAAGTTATAACTAAAGAAAAAACCCCTTAACCTTAACAATAATTTTAAAAACTATATACGTATTTCGAGAACTAAGTTCTCATCATCAGTAGAAACTACAGAGTAATCTTAACTTCTCTGTTTTTACTCTTTTTCTTTAGTTATAGTTTTACCTTAAGTTTAGTATTTTATGCAACTACTTTAAAGCCTTCGGTACACATGCGCATTTGCGATTTTTTCTGGAATAATGTGATATTTTGTGCTTCTGCTGTATTACTTGCAGCTTTACAAATTTTCCAAATTTGTAATCTAATCTACACAAACGCGAACCTGGGGGAACCGGGTTCGATCCCGACAGACGCCAAATATTTCCAATTTTAATTGGCACAAAAGTGACCCCTGTGGTGCACTCGCCACACCAGCTATGAGTGCTCGTGAGGTGACGCCTGGTAAGCGCCCACACGGTAAAATATATCATCATTACCGATGTCTACATGTGTTGTAGATACTGGCACTCCCAGAAATGGGTAATATGCCGTGATGATATATTTATATTTATTTATTTATCTACACAAAAACAAATAAATACAACACATGCTGACGTTTGTCACGTGAAATAGTACACATGCGCAGTTGTGAATTTTTTTTCTTTAACGGTTCTTAAAGTAAAATTAAAAGTGTGCACACCTTTAACTTTTATAAAATAATAGGAAAAGAAAAGGCAAAATAAAAAATAGGCTGCATAAATCCACCTTAAAATTTTCGCAAGAAAATGTTTGATAAACCAGGCCAAATATTTGGAGAAACTGTCATAAAATTCCAGACAAAGTCAAAGGTGGAACAAACTAAATTTATGAATAAAGAGCAAACAAATAACAGATATTAAATAATTTCATTCATATGTTGAAGGGTTTTTGGTATAAATTTTAAACAAAAATCAGTAAGAGTACTAATAAAAAAAGTTGCCTCTATTTTAAAAGTATTGCGCAAAGTACCTTTTGTTGGATAAATTTAAAATTACAGAAAAAGTCGCCCGAGAAGTAACGAAGAACTTAGGTGAGTAGAAATCTTCTCTAATAATTATATTTAAAATAATGTACTTCATGTTTATCAACAATAAAAATTATATTCTCTATATACAAACTACGGAGCTAATAAGGTCAGTTTATATTTTGTAAAACTTTATTAATAAAAGTTCTTAGCACTTGTGGTATGAATCTGAAGAACACAAAAATTTTAAAGACACATGAATTTTATTGACAACGAAATATTTTATCTAATTTCCATTACTACTAATTTGATTTCAAATTTAAAACTATATAAACCATACGTATACTGTTTTTTTCTGCATTCCGTCCCTGAATGGCTCAAAGTCTTAATAATATTAAATACCGTTGGTAATGAAGAAGTTTGAAGCCCATTTTGCGACTGACATTGAAATATGTCTTTTTAAAGCTAATCGTCCTCTGTTTAAATAGAGCGGAAAAAAACATTTGCCAACGTATATTTACTTCATTTACGACTTTTTCTCATTCACCATATGGAGTAACAGGTGTTAGTGTTTGGCTGAAGTTCAGCACATCATTAGCTTTTATTTTCTTTGTAGAGAAAAAATGCACGGGAATTTTCTTCTGAAATGCTCGCCAAATCGTCCGACTACTAAGGTTTCTTTATGGATTGGTTTGCGTAGAATTACATAACAATACTGTTTCCAAAATCTTCGCTGCTTTATTTTTTGCAACAGATTTCATTTCATCTTAATATTAGTTACCAAACATAGATTTAAAACGGCGCCTACGTTCATTAATATTATATACGAGTAATATTCATGCTTTCTCTACATATTCAATAAAATTAAATGAAAAGTACGCTGTAAAAAATAATAGCGATTTTGTTGAAAAGTTATAGTAATTTTTTACTATAATATGTATGCAATAACAAATTTTACATAAACTATGTAGACTTACATTTACATAGAAAATAATTCTATAAATTTGCTAATTCACCCTTACAAATATAAAAAAATTACTAGAACTACTATGTAATATTCATATAACAATAAATATATGAAATTTTACAGTGATATGTTAATATTTCTATAACAATTTTGTCAAATTTTATAAGAACTATGTAAAAACACAATTCTTTTAGTTTAGTTTCTATTTTTACAGGAGCTATGGACAAATTCTAAATTTATTATAGTAAATTTAAAATACTATTTGTATTTATTAAAAGTTTAGAGGTAATTACTACAAATATTTGTGTTTTTACAATGATATATTTATATTTGTATAACAATTTTGTCAAATTTTATAAGTACTATGTAAAAACTCAATGTTTTTATTCTAGTATATATTTTTACATGAAATAGGAGTAAATTCTAAATTTATTACAGTAAATTTAAAATACTGTATGTTATTTATTATAAATTTAGAGTTAATTACTAATATTATAGAATTTACATGATTTTAGGTAGGCTTAGCGGGATTGGTCTTGGGCAGAGTAGAAAATTAGGCTCTAGGCCCGGGGAATATAAAACATAAACTTAATTTATTACTACGTGAAATTTATTTAAAATATAATGAAAAATATGTACTTTTACTAAATTATGTTTTTAAAAGATTATGTATATTATTAATATGTAAATTTACTTAAAGTATGTATCAACATTTTTATGGAATTTGTCTATGTAATTTTAAAAATGGTAGACATAATTCACTTAGGCAATTTGGACGCCAATAACAATTATAGTAATTTTACAGAGGAATTTTTTACAGTGTAAGTGGGTTCATTCTTTCACTATTCACTCTCCGCATTCTGCAATCATTTTATAAAATTCATGATTGTACATATTAATTATCACAGCACAGTATTTCCCAATAATGTCTACTTGCAGACTCAGACAGACGAATACTTTACAAATTGAACAAAAAGATTTTGATTGACTAAATACGATTGCACAAATATTGAATATACACACCGAATGATCAATAATATTACTATAGGGGGACATGGCTTAACCACAAATTCCTGAGGCTAAAATAAGACGATTGAACTAAATTTGCTTCTACCGGAAAGTGTACCATTTAGTCAGTATTCTGCTTCAAAGTTCTTAAAAAAAAAATGTTTTTCTTATAATAACAGAACGCTTTATTCGATTTGGATGAAATTTGGTACATATCGTTATGTCATCTTTTAAGATAATATTTGTTATTATTAGTGAACCACTAGCGTATGAAACTTAGGTGTCCCAAAATTGATTAGACCGTAACTTTTTAATGAACACGCCGATAACGTAAAATTATTATTTTTTTTTTTCGGAAAGATACATTCAATAGTAAAAATTTCACGGTGCAGACACTAAGGTTTCATCTTTTACTGAGTGAACCGTAACAGATATCACAAATTAAACAGAGAAAGAAGTAACTTTCTGTTATTATAAGCAAATTTTTTTTTTTTTCAATGAACTTTGAAACAGAATTATGGCTAAATGGTACACTTTCCGGTAGAAGCAAGTTTAGTTTAATCGTTTTATTTTAGCCTCAGGAATCTGTGGTTAAGCCATGTCCCACTATTTGAGAGACACCTGTATATTAACAAAATATAAATATATCATCACGACCTATTACCTATTTCTGGACGTGTCAATCTGCTTCTCTTCGTATTCGAAAATTTTAGTAATAACGATATATCTACGAGGGCTGTCTGAAAAATTCGCGGAGCGACACCTTTAAATCAATATCAGAAATAAAATATTTCTTGGTAAAACTGATTCATCTTTCATATGTACCATCGTGAAATATCAAGTCGATCTGTCAATTAGTATTTGTTTATAAGCCATTTGTAGTTGACGTCTCAGTGTGATTATGAAAAATGGATAATTTGAAGAATCGTCTGGTGATTGAATACTTTGTTAAAAAATGTTTAAAGCCATTGGAAATTCATACCGAAATGTTAAGTGAATTGGGGGACTTGCTCATGAAACTGTCCCAACACCAAAGATAATTCAAAAAGTAGAGTAAGCTTGCCGTTGGCATCTGAAAACGAAAAGTGTGAATTAAATAAGAAAAAGTATTGCGGCAGATGGGTATACTATGGGTGTAACAAAATGACCTCCAATATAAGGTTTAATATTAGCACACCCATTATGAATCTCCTTGTATACGTAATATGTGTAAGTTTTTACCTCTCGCTAAGAGAGGTAATGGAATCATGCTAAAATTCGCATATCCAGATTTTAGTGGATAAGCAGGTCCCTATAATCCGATTATAACATTTTTACGATAATGTCAGTGTTTGTGTGTGTGTGTGTGTGTGTGTGTGTGTGTGTATGTGTGTGTGTATGTGTGGATGTATGGATGTATGGATGTGTGGATGTGTGGATGTATGGATGTGTGGATGTGTGGATGTGTGGATGTTGGAACCACGGTTTCTCAAATACTATAAGACTAAATATTTAACTTCAGTTTCTTCAATTTGACAATCCTGGGAAGAGCTGATTAGATTTTGGTAACAATTGGACAACCGGAAGTAATAGTTTCTTTAAAAAAATCTTCTAAATATTATTTTTCGAAAATTTCTGTTTTTACTATTATTAAAGAATATAAAATTCTACATCTTATACATTTAAAATTTTTATTATATCTTGTATAGATTGAGAGATAAATACACTGTAATATGTAGAATGATCTAATCGCACAGGCTAAGGCACTAAGGAAACCAGTTGATAAATTCAAGTGTTTATAACATAGTTTGTAAATGATAGATGTCAGTGTCAAAAATCAAGAGTTTTAGTGACATTCTGAAAGCTATTTTTGGGAAGTAGGTACATTTAATCTTTCTTATTGTTTTATTAAATAAATATTTAAAATTGTAGGTAAAATGCATATATCCATCTGACATACCGCCAATCTTGCAAAGAATTGGAAGAATCTCTGACATTTAGGAACTTCCTCATACAATGAAAAATACATATAATTAGCAAAGTGCAATACAATACTTAAATAACATAAAATGGAAATGGCGAGAGGTCTTGTGCTGGCCACAACAAATTTTTTTATTCTGAAATTCAATAAAAAAATTATTCATTAGAATAATTAACAAAGCAAATTTTGTACAGTAACAGTTAGCACCTGATTTGAATAAGATGGTGAAGTAATAGCAAAAATTTGTAATTTCCGCTGTTATATTAGTCTATTATTCGAATCTATCCCGATATGTACTTGTCTAAAATTTACCATTTTCAACTAATAACCAGAATATTAGTTGCAGGTTTTTATAATTAAAAATTATTATATATTAAACTATAAAGGCTACAGTGGATCTAAGGTTTTTAAATAAAAAATGATTATATATTATACTATAAAATGTACAGTGGATCTATTAATTGTTAATTTAGAGAAAAACTACACCTTTGTTTTTATCTTTTATACGGTGCTCGAAATTCATAACAACTAATAACTTGAAATTAGCTTCACAGATCCATAATTATTCAATTAAAAACTTAGTTCGCTCTACGCTTTATAACCTAATTAAATTAATAAATAAATAATTTGCTTGAAAATAATTTACATAATTTTATTCCGAAATAAATATTTTTTTATTAAGTAGATGGCTTTTATCATCTATACTAGGACAATATATAGCCAGAACATTGGTGTAAACGGGAGTATTTTTGGGAAACATACAAAATCCAAGCCCCTGGTGGTAATCGATCCCACGACCCCAGAGCCGAGCAGTGAAGGTCGCTTGAGCGCTGCCTTAACGCGCACGGCCACCGAAACGGCTAAATAAATATTTAAATTATAGCTAGCCCGATGAAGAATAAATATGTTTGAAAGTAGGTATATATTGTTTATTATTAATAGTCGATTTTTTTATAAACAGTATTTTGAAGTGTAAACTGCAGTGACATAAATAGCCGAATCAATAAAGGTTATTACTTCTAAACCCTAAACCCATTCGATTTTGATGATTTTTATTACCTTCCGTCACCTTTAGGTAAGGAAGGTATTGTCTTTGGTCAAAATATTCGGTGGTGAGTTTTTAATGAATAAGCACGTTTTAGGGTCCCTACAATACGAATTTACTATTTTTAAGATGATGTCTGTATGTGTGTGTGTGTGTTTGTACATGTGTGTGTGTGTGTCCGTGTGTGTGTGTGTATGTATGTCCGTGTGTGACAAATTTTTCTCCGACGATAACTCCAATACTACAATTCTAAAAATTATAATTCTTTCGTATTCCTCTTCTGTACATCCATATGAAGAGTTGATTAGATTTTGGTTATAATTGATCCACCAGAAGTACCCTTATTTGAAGTTTTTAACAGTTTTTCTTAAAAAACGCAGTTAAATATTGTTTTTTGACATTTTGTTATTATACATATTAAAGAAAATATTCTTCTCTATACAGTTTGATTATACATTTCCCTTCATATTCAATAGATCTAGATTTAAAGCATTATAAAGAAATTAATTTTCAAAAATTAGTCAGCTTTGCTATTTATCAGGGAAACAGCTGATGCTGATATATTAAAAAAATTCTAATTGACAGATGTCAGTTGCAAGTGCAAAACCAAATATGGAAAATGTAGGATCACAAAATTGGTATGTCATAATGCTCCTCGCAAGTCACACGCGGAGAAAGGCCAAAGAGAAGATGGAAGGACTGTATCGCAAAAGACTGAAAGGAATGCCTGTGTCAAGAAGATGTGTTGGACAGGAATGATTGGAAGAAAAGAGGAAACAGCTACCTCTAATAAAATAGGGGAAGCTGAAGAATAAGAAGAAGTGTCAAGTGTATTTTACTTAGTGTATGTTATAATTTTATTGGATTTATAGAACAGAAATAGTATGTGTTCGTGTTTGATTTTACATGATATTATATAGAATCTGTTCCAAGGACCTTTTGGTATGGGATTTGTACAAAATACATCGAATTGACGGAAGGTTTTGTGCTGGCCACAACAGATTTTTTTTCAGATGTTTGTTATATTAATTTATTCAAAATCAGAAACATTCCAACTTCGGCGCTCAATTATTTATACAGGCTGTCCGGGTTTTCAAAGGGCACCACTGGGATTTCGGAAACTGTGAGATACGACTTCGGTTAAATGGGACATGTGGTGCGTCTTTGAGAGGCCGTCTTGAATGTGCTTTTATTTGGCCACAAATTCTAATAGGTTACTAGATAATGACGGAAAACTGAATTTTGGCAGATAATTTAATTTTGAAATTATTTCTAAACTATCAGTAATCGAGAAAAATGTTTCAAATACAAAAGTTAGATAATTTTATTATCTATCCAGTGGCGTACGAAAATAATTTTTCTATTGGGAAATTTTTGAGATATAACACAACCTTACAATTTTTTAATGGAACCCATATTTGATATTTACTTTTAAAAATACTTATTTTTCTCTCATTCGATTGGTATAATGCTAATACTAGATATGAAATTTACCGCTGAAATCTTTCAAAAGTTATCGTAACGTAATTTTCCGTTGATTGTATTTTAAAAGCAATAATACTGTTTGTTGGAAACTTATTTCCATTAAATCTCCTTGCCCATTTTCTTTTATGTATTTTTTCCTTATCAAAACTGATTTTAAGTAATAACTTTTTCATTTCATATAATTCCCTAAACTGATTATAAATTTCTTTCTTGAATAAAGTTGACATATTTTTATACTTCAAATACTTGTCCTCCAAAAGTTTATATATCGAATTTCAAAATTGTGTTCGTCAAAGAAAATAATTTATTGAAACCAGGAGTAGAAAATACAAACTTAAAAATATTACCAATTTCAGTTATAGATCCAGAAACTTCGTTGAAAATAAAAAAGAAACGAAAAAGCATCTCCACATTTCCTTGCGAATATTCATAACATTTTATGACTCGTTTCAAACTTTCTCCCTGTCGAAAAAAAATAACATACGTAGGAATTTTTTGTGAGAATAAGTGGTGCTCCCTTATTTATTTTCAACAGAAGTTGGGGAAGCACTTAGCAGCAATGAACGAAAATTGATTTCATCCCAATCGGAATATGCTCAGCCGAGTTAGCAACTCCCGAAGGATTGCGATTTTGTTAGGGAAGATTCGCACGAGCGGATGCATGTGACTCATTCGCAATTTTAGCTGGTGGGAAATTAAAGCGAGATGAGTAAATATTTTTGCAGCAAAGTTGCCTAAAAGGAAAATTTTAAACATGCTATAGGTTGAACAATAAGTGTTCCAACAAAATGGATTCGACATTTTGTGTAGAAGTTTGATCTAGAACCACTTATACTACAAAAGTGACTCCCCTTCACAATAGTTTTAGTAAGCCACATATTTACAAGTACAATTAGGATAATTAAGTTAAATCAGATTATCACAGTACATAGAAAGGTATAATTTTATTTATTTATAGACATGTCGAATAGGGAGGCACATCACATATTATTACATACGAGTATATTCCAAAATTACCTTACAATAGGTAACAATAATAATATAACATCTCGGCATATAACCTATTGCTGGGTATGCATATCTGTTTTATACACAGATTCCAGTAATGATAAGAAAATATTTTTACCGTGTGGACGTTTAGCAGTCGTAACATCACGGGCACTCATTGCAGGCCTGGATAGTGCACCACAGAGGTCACTTTTGTGCTATTTGAAATTTGAAATATTTAATTTGGTCGGGATCGAACCCGGCTCCACAGATTCGTGACCAGACACGTATTTAAAAAAAAGGAATTTTCAAAATGTTGTTGCATAACCTTTTGCTGAAATGTAGGTTGATCCATAGTCTCAATATCAACCTTTCATTCTAAACTTTTGTAAAAGAAAAATGTTCCTAAATTCATAATTTCCTGCTTTAGTTCTTGAACATGTCTCAACATAGTAACAGTATAGTTCAAATTTGAACAAGCCAATTTCATCGAATTACATATTTATTACTGAAAAGTGAACTTTTTTGTGAATACAGGAAATACTTTATAATTTTCAATTAGCGTTATTTCATTACCCATTAAAGCAAAATGTGTAAAGACAAAAGTTCAGAATTAAAAACCAGTGTGTTCTTCGCTCTTCGTGGAGAATAAAAAATAATTTTAATAATTTTTAAGTTATTTTTGCTGTGCCATCAAAGTACATTAAATTACGATTATAAATTTTTCAGTTTTACCTACAGTTGTAAAATAACTGTGAGAATGAGCGAAGTACTGCCTGGATTATTAGCTATAGTTTTATTTTAGAAATGTTTTTCTCTGTTTCGGAATTAGAATGACATATTTTTGCATTTCAGCATGTATATTGAAGCTAGAAGGAGCTTCATTCTGAAATGACTTTTGGTAACATTTTGTTAACTGGGATTGGTATAACTGCACTAAATACACAAAATATCACTGTTAACAACCTATCTGTTCTATAAAAAATCTGTTGTGGCCAGCACAAAACCTTCCGTCAATTCGATGTATTTTATACATATCCCATACCAAAAGTTCCTTGAAAAAGATTCTGTATATCCTGTATAATTGTAACAAGAACACACTATTTTTACATATCCATACTGAAAGTTCCTTTGAAAAGATTCTAAAATGAAATAAAATTTTAATACGAATACGAACGTACATTATGTATTGCACTTAACACTTCCTCCTGCTTCAACTTTGCCCTATTTTATTAGAAGTCACTGTTTCTTACTCTTCTCTTCTACTCATTCCTGTCCAAAGCACCTTCGTGACACAGTTCTTCCTCTCTCAAATCTTCTGCTATACAGTCCTTCCATCTTCTCTTTTCCCTTTCTCGTACTTCTGGCATTATAAGTTCCTATCTTGAGGCGAGGCCCCAAATGCAAGTCACTGGCGAGGGACACTCTGTCACTTATATCACTTTCAGATCACATACTTTCCACTTTAGTTCTGCACTTGCCACTGACATCTGTCAACTAGAATTTTTTAAATATCTCTGTTGTTTTCATAATTTTTACAATGCTGACTGATTTTCGAAAGTTAATCTCTCTATAACTATATCTATGGAATATGAAGGAAAATGTATAATCGAACCGTATAGAGAATAAGATATTCTTTCTATTGATAATCACATAAAATGTCGAAAATGATATTTAACTGCGATTTTTCAAGAAAAACTGTTAAGAACTTCAAATAAGGGTACTTCAGGTTGACCAATTATAACCAAAATCTAATCAGCTCTTCATATGGTTGTAAAGAAGAGGAATATGAAAGAATCATAATTTTTAGAATTGTAGTTTTGGAGTTATCGTCGGAGAAAAATTTGTCACACACACACACAGACACACACACAAAAACACACACAGACACACACACAGACACACACACACACACACACACACACACACACACACGGACACACATACACACATACAGACATCATCTTAAAAATAGTACATTCGTATTGTAGGGACCCTAAAACGTGCTTATACATTAAAAACTCACCACCGAATTTTTTGACCAAAAACAATACCTTCCTTTTGACGGAAGGTAAAAATTTCACTTAATAGAAATTATCAACTATTTTAATAAAGAAATAATGTAAATTAAATCATAAACAGAGAAAATAGTGTAAAACACTCTTTTCAGAATGTTATTCAAGCAATCGTTCGTTTGCGCTGCTACGCGTTCATGTTCGAAATTCAGACACGTGCTTGAATAGATTGCTTTCTGCAACTTATATTTTAATATACTATTCAAGTTTTTCAGTTTGATACTTGTAAAATAATTGTTTAGAAATCTGCCAGAAGTAATGGCAAATATGTCATGGTGACGTAAATGAATATGTCATCAAGACTCATTACCCCCAACTTTTATTCTATTTGAAAATTGGATATGTTTAGAAATTTGACTTTGGTTGATTAGAACAATCAGTCACTTAACGCACTAATATTATGACACTGTAGAGGTATCATTTAAACAAGCAAGGATTTAATAGATTATAGAAATTAATGACGTCTATATTTAAAAGATGAATAAGAAAATTAGTAAAACAAGTGTTTTGGTAGTATAGAGTTGGTGTGAGCTGAGTATCCTTCAGATTGGCAATGGACGATGTGTCCATGACGCATCTCGCATCTGCTATTAGCCCTTACTGACGCAACGTTTGCGTCATGGGGGATGGAAGGAACAAAGAAGCTGGTCATAATTGAATTGTTCGGCGCGTGCGAGCGCCGCGTGTAATAATGTTTGATCTTCGCTTGGAATTTCCTTCGCTGCTGGATGAACCCGTGGAAATATTTCCTTTTGTACCGCTCACGATCTACGGGGTGTCGTTCAAATTTACCCGCTTTTTATTAAATTTTCAGCTTGCCAATCAAATTTCATAGTCTTTTGGATTTAATATTGGTGGACCAACCGCTGATTGTTTGTCATTATGTTTGTCCAAGGGATTTTATTCTTTGCGACAGCAGTTCTTTACGTTAGTTTACTACATGAGAGGAATTATTTAGCTATTAAGCGGGATTTATAATTTTGTTACACAAGAAGTGATGCAAGATGTAATGCAGTCGGTAACGCAGGAGCAAAGAAAAATATTTTGTACCATTTATAACAAAGTATCCCTGGTTACTTGTGGCCAATTACAGCGCGTGTTGAACATGTATCAGGTGTCACTCACGTGTCACTTCCATTGCTGGCAGTTTAAATTTGACGTTTGTAGGTACTACACAGAAATAGGCAGTATTAAGTTATTTAACATTTTGTGACTTACGACCTAGTGAGTACTAAATAATTTACAATGGACAGTAATGATGAAATGGCTGCTGTTTTAACAGTAAATTTATTAAAAATTTAAAAAAGAAATATCACTAAGCAAGCTACTGAAATTAATAGTATAACAAGGTCTCCAAAATCACAAGCTGTCACCTGTCAATTGGTAAAAACACAAGCATATACTGATATTTGAAATTGAAATAGTGCTGCCTGATTGGTCAGATGTAGAAGCAGTAACTCAAAAAGTTGGAAATTGGCCAACGTTGGCTTTGCGTTAGGTTACATTAACTTATAGCATCCGCGTTACTTCTTGCGTTACTTTATTATAAATAGGCCTTTATGGCAACCAAATGTTACGTGGAGTCCTAAGGCATTCATCTTAATAATAAACAAGCATATTCACATGTTTAGTGGGAATTTATTATTTACCTTAGTTGCTAAGCTAACGTATACGAGTAATTTTCCAATTACAATACATTCACATTGAGAAATTGTGACTCTTGTGAGGTATTGAAAGATAAAGAATTATGAAAAAGTAATCTAAGAACTAAAGGAAAATGTATGTAAAAATCAATTAAATTTGCAATTGTTTTCTAAAAAAAAAATTGTTTGAAAGGCTGGTTTATACCCCATATTTAAATAGTAAATTAAAAAATTTATATTATCACCCTATAAAAATCAGACGCAATATTTACTAATGCTTTTAAAAACTGTAAAAAATAATAAGCAGTTAACAGTGATTAATTACCGCGATTAATCTGCTAACCAAGTTTTGCCGATTTAACCGAGAAAACTGATAACTAAAGTGGTTAACTCTATTCGGCTAGATTAGGTAATCGAGAAAATCAGCTATATATGACAATACATAACAATAAATAATCGGATAACTGATTGACAAAGTATTTTTGACATGTTCTATATTTACAATACATTTACGATGGCAGAGAAAAATATTCCGGACCTAAATAATAAAACTTTTTTGGGTTAATTAGCGGTTAAACTAGTCTCCATTTAATTCGATAAACTTTTCCGCCGAGCAATGTTCTGAGGTATAGCAAAAGATAGTACCCGTACGGAGCTAAATCTGATGAGTATGGTAGGTAGGTTTCATCATATAAATGCCGCAATAAGATTACATAATATTCATTGATTTTGTCAATGAAGATTATTTTACACGTGTAAAAAAATCACGTGATCTTGCTAGCCGACGAAACTATCTGCTTATTTTGGAATTTGTGAATAGATACCTAATATAACTAAATTTACATAGTCGAAATAAAAATGGCTTATCGTTTATAAACTGCAAGAATAAATTGAAACTTGAAAAATGAAATCATTATATATGGGAATAGAGTGCAGTGCAATCTCTCACCGCTGCATCCAGGCGAGCGGCGCTCGAAGAAGAAAATTAATTTCCAGATTTATTTTATACGCGACGTCATAATTTAATCATTTGTTGGGTGATTAGCAATTAATGAAATGCGCTGTTAAACTTTTCAATGCTTAATTAAGTTATTAGTTGATGTCGAGTCGGCGTTTAATGCTAGATTTAATTTTTAAAATCATTCCTAATTAAAGCTCTTCGGGAAATTTATTACTACAGGAAAAACTGTCAGAATGGAATTGGAAAAATTATGAACACGAATTACGAGCCAATAATCTTCATATATCAGGATTTAGAGCCTGAATTTTTCACAATTTGTTTCATTCCCCTTTATCCATCGGTACAGTTTTTAACCCAATTTGAATTTCAATTTCGAATGATTGTTTGTAAAGTCGCAAATTTTATGTTTAACAATTACACAGTATTTTTATCCGATATCTGATTGGTAAGTGGTCGTTATTGTCAATTTAGATTTTAATAAGTTTATATTTACCACAGTTTCCAAAATTATATTTACAACATTCACGAGTTCACTAACGCCTCTCTATATTACTAGCCAAAAAATATGACTTGACCTTCAGATAGAAAGTATGGGTAGTGGAGTATTTTCTAATAATTTTGGCAACACATTTTCTAGAAAATCTCAATAAGCGTTTCCATTTAACCTTGCGAGTAAGAAATGTGATCCAATAAGTTTATCACCAATAATGTCTGCCCATACACTCACTAAAATGATTTTTTGCCTACTTTCGAAAAACTCCATGAGGATTTTCCTGCGACCAGAGATGTGTATTGTGAAAATGTGTTATTCCCAGGGATGGGCGTGTAGACTATTTTACGTCGACAATGTAGTTGTTTACGTGTCGACAATGACGTAGACGTAGACATATTCAGAAGCAAAGACAATGTAGAGAATGTAGACAATAAAGTTTAAATTTATTCACTGTAAAATATTAGATTAATTTGAAAAGAAGCTTAAGATACCAAACCTTATTCCAGTTAAGAAGACAGTAACCAGAATATTGATTGATTGACTGTAGAAAACGTAAATTTTAGTCTCAAAATTGGGCGCTAAATTTGAATCTAGTGATATTTAATTATGAATGGAGATAAATGGAAAAGAAACGTTATTTTAATAAATTAGTTTTATTATTACAATTAGATAAATATTAATATTGCTTGCAATTCAATTGATAAATGTGGAAAAGTAGTTATTAATAAAGAAAATAGATATCTGAAAATAGCAGATTTATGAATTAGATTATTTTCAAAAACTTCAGTTTGTACCACACGATTACAATTTTTAAACTGAACGAACCAGTATTGCCAAATACTCTTAATAAAATACCCGTATCAAGCATTTAAAATTTCTTTATTCCATAGACGAGGAAAGTTTTAACTAGACCGAGCTTGCATCATGACGACGATATCCACTGTCCAGCTTTGTGCTGAATTGAAAATTGAACAATTTCGAGACATTGAGACGCTAATTCTAGTGTAAATTCTACAACATTATGAGAAAAAAGTAACTACGCAGTAATTAAAATATGTATTTTATATAATTTCTTCATTTCAAAATAATAAAACTCAGTCGTACAATAAAAAGTACGAAAAATACTTAATTTATATTATTTTTACAATAATTATAATAAATATTTTCTTTAGTTGTAATGAATTTTATTAAACTTATGTTGGCAGCCCAGCAATTTGTCATTTCTGTTAGCGAGCGTCTTTCAAGTTTATTTCTTTGTTTAATATTTGTTTACAAAGCTTGTTTCGCTATTTGTTTCATGTAAAAATTTATTTTTTTATTGAATTTGAATTCCTTCAGCTTTTACGGTGTACGTATGTTTATATTTTGTTAGTTTCAGAAAACATATTTGTTCTACGTTTAAATTTCGCGCCTTTCTATAATCTTTTATTACATTGTTTACGTACAAATTTATTGTCTACGCATTGTCGACACGTGGACGTAGACAATTAAAGTCGACACGTAGACGCCCATCTCTGGTTATTCCATTCCTATTAAATCCGGCTTCGTCGGTAAAAGCACCAATGATATGAAGTGAGGAGTAATTGCACATTGTTGTAAAAACCATTCACAGTATTCTACTCGAAGTTGTAAATCATTTGATAATAAATAACCCGCTTAACATGATAGGGATGCAAATGTTGCTCATGTAAGACATTCCATACTGATGAATTATGAACACGTAATGCAGAAGAAATTCTTCTTTTACTTCTAAAAGGATCTTGATATACACTATTCAAAATATCTTCTTCCATCTGGGGTGTTAAAACACTTCTAGGTCTTCCTTCGTCACCTGAATGGATCTTGAAGTTCCAAAATTATCTTAGGCGATGATCAATTGACCCGAAGAATCTTTTATTTGGTATCCTCCGATTTGGAAAATTCTCGCCGTACAAATGTCTAGTTTCTACCGAATCTCCATATGCACGACCGAACATTAAATGCATATCTGCTAATTCGGAAAAAGTGAAATTATTCATGATAAAATTATGTTTGTAACAAACAATAACAATAATTATGACAAATAAGGAAAAACAAAAGACTGTCTTCAATTGTTTCCCATTTTAAACAGCCACTATGATTTTATTGGAATGTTATAAATATGAGTTGTATATGACAGAAATAAAATATTAAAATCGCTATAGCTCTGAAACTAGGCATTTCCGAAAATACAGGGTTAGTTAAAAGTATGGAGACGGCGATTTATTGTCGTTAATATTCATTTTAGGAAATTATGTTCAATACAAAAGTTTTTAAAGAAATTTTGATCTACATTTGAGAACACTTGAATTTTTTTTTCTTCAATTGTTCTTGAGTTACCCTTGTCAGCGTAATTTTTTAAATGGGAACCTATTAATTTTACTCTACCATTCGATAGAGTGTTTTTCTCTCTTTGCAACAGTATGTTTGTTTTTTATTTTTCAATTTATTTTAATGATATTTTACAAGGAAAAACACCGGTTCAAGTATTTACGAATAGTAGGTACATCTAAGATAGACCAAAGCGAAGCGATAAACAAACTCGAGCGATGTAATTTACTTACTTATTAATTTGTTTTTAATGATAAGATTTAAAACCGACAACTTTATTGGAAATAATTTTGTCTATCTTAGATGAACCTACTATTCGTAAATACTTAAACCGGTGTTTTTCCTTGTAAAAATGTTATTAGAATAAATTGAAAAATAAAAAAAAAAAAAACATAGGTACATACTGTTGTAAAGAGAAAAAGCACTCTATCGAATGGTAGAGTAAAATTAATAGGTTCCCATTTAAAAAAATTGCGCGGACAAGCGTAACTCAAAAACAATTGAAGAAAAAAAATTCAAGTATTCTCAAATGTAGATCAAAATTTCTTAAAAAACTTTTGTAATGAACATAATTTCCTAAAATGAATATTAACGACAATAAATTGCCGTCTCCATACTTTTAACTAACCCTGTATGTTTACCTATATGAACTTTTGTTTTGAGATGTGTTATTCACCTTTAAATCTCTATTTTTATTTTTTGAACACCTTGTATACATATATCGTCGGCTTACGACGAAAATTGACTAAGTCATGTATGTGACTTGTATACTTTTGAGTGCACAAAATATGAACTAAATGACTTGGGCATATTTATTTTCTTTATTTTAGGCGGATTTCCTCCTAGCAAACGACTTGGTCAGTTCTCACAATAGAAATACGTATCATATAAGTGACATGAGCAAAAATATGCAAATTAAAAAAAAAGACTTGGTAAATTTTCCTTGTAAGCCGACGATATATTCCTGGGTGTTATATTTACTGACTAAATATTTTTTTCTCCCCTGGGTCGTCAACTTACTCCCGTGGCCCACAAAACGCCGGAACTGGGGCACTGCGGGACAGGTTCTGCCGTCACGACGCTTTCATCCCCATATTCACCCTCTTCCCCTCTAGGCCCCGCGCTATTATGTCCCATTAAAGTGTCCGGGAAAAATAAGTAGTTATAGTGAATAATTGCAGCCAAGTCACCGGGAGGCCTGCATTGTGCCAAGCGTTTCAATTTTCGCTCGTATTGTGCGATGTAGTGAATACTGCACGAGCGAACGGTCGACGTTTTACATTTGGATGTTTATGTATCTTTAAGATTGCTTTTATAGCTTTTGATAAATGGTTGTAGCGTTTTTCGGGAACAGCCCTTTGATGTGATATGATTAATTGACGATGGGTTTGTTGATGTTTTGCCGTTTCCGGAATAGATTATACGGTTTGTTGAACTAATGTGGACGATGAAACATGCTACCTGAATTTTTAGAAAAACGTTAAACATATCTGAAAAAATGGATGAATTTGATTTTCATATTTTTATGTCATATTATGTTTAGGGTCATCAGTTTTGGAATACATAAATATAAGTTGTTGAATTTGAAGCCTAACGTCAACCAAATTTCTACCTCTTATTTCATTTAATATTTTCTTTACAAATTCTTTAAAGGACTAGAATAATTATACTCAAAAAATTATAGATAATTAAGTTGGTGGAGTTATTTGGCTCTTTGTTATACGACCGATTGCGATTCAAATAGGATAGAAAATTTACTTGACTCTTTTGACCGGTACATCACCTCTATAGACAATTACTAAATCTAGTCCACTCTGTATTTTGCTAGCACTTCTTTGCATTCAACGTTTTTGGTATATAAATTTCTATTCGCCTGTGTTTTCAAAGAAAGTTAAATGTAAATGAAGCGAGTTAGTCTATTAATGGTGTGGAACCTCTATTTAGCTCAACCGTGAGAAATTAACATAACTAACGCAGAAGTGCTCTTCATATAAGAGTAGGTTGTAAATGTTTCCGACTTGACATAAGTACAAAATTCGTACTTTTTTAAAAATGGAATATATGAAAACAAGCGCCATCTATGGACAGGTTAATGTTTCAACTGTCTAATTGCATTCGGTTGTTGTATGCTAAATTACTACAATTACAATATCAAAAACTTACTGCCGTGTGAGAATAACCATATTAACCATTCATGATCAAAGAAGGACTCTTTCGAATTGTTGTTAAAAAGCGATAGGATGGTGTCTATCATATTCCACCGTGAAAAAGTAGGCTAAACCAGTGTTTCTCAACTTTTTTTAAATGACGGACGGTAAAATTACGGAAAAATATACCATTGACCGGTAATAGTAAAATACGATATAAACGTATTTCGCTTTTTATTGATACCTACTTTAATTTGTATAAAAATAATATGTGTACTTAATATTGATTATAATTTTAAAATATATTATAATTTATAGTTAATATATTTTGCGTTAACAATAATATTATTATAAAGAATTTTAGTAAGATGATTGCTATTGGTCATTTTACACAAATTTATTCACAGACCAGCAGAATTTACTCGCGAACCGGCACCGCTCCGTGGTTGAGAAACACTGGACTAAACAGTTTCGCCTGCACTCATTTCGGAAATTGTATGGAGTATGAGAACTACTTGTTCTACGTGTTGCAAGTAATATTTTTTCTATTATTTACAAAAATAATACAAATTACGAAATATATTATAAAATACCGACATACCATCTACACAATCAGATAAATCCATTTTTCATGATAAATGAGCGAAGTATAACCCATAAATATTAAGAGTCAGTTAAATCCAATGATGATGTTAGGATCAACTTAGTATGATAGTGAAAATTAGATTAAAATATAGGCAATCAAGCAAAAGCGGATAAATCCATAAAAATAAATCTTAAATTTATATTTAATAAGAGCGAAATAAATTTGCTAGATTTCGGGGTTAAATTTTTCAAGATTAGATGACTCTGTATGCACTTTTGAATAAACTGTCACTGACAGCTGCATCGATGTGTTTAGTTTTTATTGCTAATAATAATTTACTATAACTGCTAAATAATACTTATATCCTGGTAATTAGTATATTTTTAAGTTTTTTGGCAAAAAATGAAGAAATCAGTACTTATAGATACGTCTACGCGATAAATTTTTATTATTACATTAATTTACCAAACAAAATCAAATAAATCCATTTTTGCTAATAAGTTAATGAATGTCGTAAATAAAATTTAAATTAAATTCTTTATGGTTAATTACAATGCTTTACAAAGTATATATGTTTTTCTTTAAATGTTACGGAATTAAAGATACAGGTTTTTGTTAATAACTCTGAACTACCTAGAGCGGATATGTTCGCTTTTGTTTGATAGCTCCACAATTAAAATCCAAATCCTAGCCTCAACATATTGTTGATAAGTGCTGCTGGCCAAGGTCTTAATGGCGCATCTAATGGACGCGTTTCTAAGTTAGTAGAAAGTTGCTATGAGTTCAGTATTCAAAAAAATTGATGTGGCCAACACTCCATTTCCCGCTATTTAACTTTTTTTATTTAAATACATACCTACAAACTTATTGATTCTGAAAACTAAATTTACGTTCCTTTGATTTCGTATAATATGACTATAACTAATAACTATTGTTTTACTTATTATTTTCTTTTTAAAACGTTACCATTATTAATTTGAAATACAGTGACATTTATCTGTCAGTTACATACATTTGAAATCTAAACTGTGTAACTACGGAATTATGGGCTCCGGGATTTATAATTTATCACCCAAGGAGCACAAATTAGTTTGTTATTAGTTCTATTAACTTTAAAAAAACTTTTCTTAAAACTTTTTAACTTGTATTATACCTTTTATGCGACGATAATTTACTGATTCTAACGTTTATACGACGTTAATGTCAGGCGGGTGGGGAATCTATTCAACTAATTTACAACGTTTTTTTAACTACTATATAACTTTCTATTATCACTTAAGTAACACTTACATGCAATAGTTGCATATGTATTTTGCATGGACTATAATATGTTGGTTTCATTAAAGCTAATTGATAAGAGATATATTCACTAATAAAACTATAATATGGGTTACTATTAAAACTACAATACAGATTTCTCAGAAAACTATTTTCTACCGTAAATTCATATTTTATCATATTACGAGTCGTATAAGTAGTCTAAGCATGACTATGTTGTATAATTATATGTACCAAGACTTGTAATGTCTTCTGCTACTTTTTAAATCTAAGATCATCTTTATAAAGATCATATTTTTTACATATCTGTTGAACTCATTTTATAAACAAATTTATTTTTACTGTGAAATATCATATTATACTTGGAAAAAAATCAAGGGACATTATAATATCCTAAAATAAATAAAAGAAAATTTATTAAATTTTTATGAAAAAATGATTTTTGTATTTTTTTAAAATCATTCGATATTATAATGAATAAAATATATTATAATAAACCATATAGGAGAATAATTACTTGCAGAATATTAAATTAAAAACACAATAAAATTAATTTATACTAAATTTTACAAAATGGCTTCTAAACCAGTTTCTGTTTAAATGCATAAATATGGCCGTACATATTATAATTCGATATTTCAGTTTTAATAACTTCCTAAGAACTACTTTACATCAGTTTTTTAGTTGATGCATTAATTTACTTAGAAACCATACTCCCACTTTCTTCTGTTTAAAATAAAACTGTTATTTTTGCAGTTATTTAAAAGTTTTAAATAAATTTATAAAACTTTTATAAAACGGTAAATTAACTAATATATGTAATATATGTAAACTTTAATGCATCTATACTAAACAATTATTTTTAAACTGTATTATAAAACTTTAAAAAATCTGTTTATAAGTAACTGTCAATTACGTTTCTAACACTTCCTTTAATTTAGTGCGAAAGACGATAATAAAACTAAAACAATCGACGCCAATGAAACTTAAATACAAAACGTTTTAATAACTATTATGTGACCAAATAATAAGTACCACACATCATAACTTTGTATTGTAGTTTAGCAGACTAGAAAAAAGTTGTACAAGGCAAAATAACTTAAAAGTGTTATAATTCCGTTAAATGTAAGTTGCAGTAACAACATTATTAGTTATAATGTCTTAATAAAAACTCTGTGTTCCTTGGGCAGAGAAATATATAGAAAACGTGTTAATGCACACCTACGGAATATTTAATAATCTAATTTTTATAATAAATCGCGAAGAAATCATATTTAAAGGTATTAATTGAAAAGAAAAAAAAAACTATTTTGAGCTTCAAGTAAAGTGCCATTTCTAAAGGTTTAAAAATTTTCCGATTGATAGAATTTAAGAGCATTAAAAAGATCCACAGACACACACACGTATACACACATACAGGGGGTAAATTTTAAAACGGGTCATAGGGCTATAACATAGCAAAACAGTTTTTTAGTCGCCAAAAGTTTCTATATAAATTAATTGAAAAATTAATTGGTGCCTATTATAAAGAAAAAAATTACGATTTTTTTTGATATCAAACTCATTACATTCCTGTCTCATATAAAGCCAGAAAATAAATTTAAAAATTTGTACAATTAAGAAAAAATATCATTAACCATGAAACTGACAGTAACAAAACATAGTCATTTTCAGTAACATGATAGTGGACAATTAAATATCAAAGTTATTAATTTGTGAACTGATACAAAATATAGAAAACACTAGTATATTTATTTAAGAAACAATTATTATTTATTGTAATAGGTATTAACAAATTATAGGTGATCTACATGTAACAATTAAAACCATTTAATAATTAGTAATTTTTCTTCATGAGACAAATTATCCATGATTTCTTAATAAAACGAAAATAATAATAATTTGCAAAAAAACATTTATTAATGAGCGTCTTAATCAACAATTGTTTTGTTTTGTTTCTGTCAGTTACACGGCTAATGATATTTTTTCTTAATTTTGCAATTTTTTAAATTTATTTTCTGAGTTTATATGAAACAGAAATGTAATGTGTTTGGTACCAAAAAATTCGTAGTTTTTTTTTTGTAATATATAATTATTTTTTCAATTATTTAATACAGAAACTTTTGGCGTATAAAAAACTGATTTTCTATGTTATATCCCTATGACCCGTTTTACAATTTACACCTTGTATATACATACACACACACCAACATACATATACACACTCTCACAGACATTATCGTAAAAAAGTTAAAATTGGATTCTAGGAACCTTAAAGCATGGTTATTTACCAAAATCTTGGTATGCGATTTTTAACACGATCCCTATACCTCCGTTACCAAGGGTACCGGAAGGTGAAAAGTTATTTAATTAAAAACTTTTCTTGGAAATATTATTTTGTAATCAAAATTACGCATGCTTGCAAAGTTTCAATCCGATGGGATAAATATCTGAAGAGTTGGCTCTAAATAATTAAACCAACTTATAAACAAATGAAGTTTTATAAAATCTCGTAAAAAGAATTGTCACACAAGAACTAAATATCTAATTCAAAGTTAGATATAATGTGATCCGTCGTATACTTAATTAAATTTTATTTCTATAATAATTTACGTATTTCTGGAATATCAACAAAATATAAATTTGACCCCTGTTATATTACATACTAGCACATTAAACACAGAACCACAGCTGAAACGTGTGAGAATAAGTGAACTTCCTACACTTTAGGGAAACCGAGCGTATGTTAAGCAATTACTACTCACCGTTCTATACAACTGCCAAAAACATCAAAATAATTACTCACTTAATCCTGCCCCAGTGTCATTCTCAAGGTCACATATGCCATATGCAGGCCTCATACATCTGCCAGGGTGGACACACATTATGGCTCTCATAGAACTCCGCAGTAGTAATTATGAGTCTCAGGGCGAATATTCAAGGACCTGAATTCATTCACAGCCCTCTGAGGGTGTAACATTTTGACAAAGCAAACTTTGCTGCGGTTTGTTCATTAATAAAACTAGATTTTCACCTCAAGAGCGAGAATTCCGCGATCCGTTATATAAAATGTTTTATGTTAATTATAACAAGGTATATGTGAGGATTTAATTACAACAGCTATGTAAATATGAAAATGATGTTGAGGTTGCTTTGTTTTTGCGTTTCTTTTACTTTTTACTTAAATGTGTTTAATTTTAATGTATGAGCTTTTTGTTAGAGAAATGGCATAAAATAAATGAAAAATTTAATAATAAATCATGTAAATAATGTATTCAGATATTCTCAGTAAAATAAGAAAAATTGTCTTTAAAATATAAGATTATTATATTATTTTATAAAATATGGATGAGCTTAAGAATTACATTAAATGAGGTTGTCGGCAATTACAATATCTTTTTCTAAGGCAAAAATTTTATAAAGTAATATAAACCACAATTTAATATAACTTGTTACTGTCTCTTTCAAAGTTTCACGATTTTATAATTTCGGAAAAATTAATATCCACTATAAAAGAGTGAACTTTAATGCTTTTGATATATACGTAAATAACTAGTATTGTAACTCGAAGTACAACATTTATATTTCTCTAATGTTTGTAATTAAAATAGTTTTGACATGTTAATACGAGTACATATTTAAATTCACCAACCGTACGTAGTTGATACATTATGTTATTAGTTTTTGTAAAAAAAGTGGGTTATTTAGGTATTGTTTATATCACTGTGGCAATTGTACAAAAAGTAAATCATTTTTTGGAGTTGTACGAGAATTACATCGATATTATTTATACAATTAGTACCAGATTAAAAGATTAAATACCGAAATAACTTCATTAATAAAATAAATCTAACACGAAAACAGTAAGGTTAGTATCTTCGAGCATATACTGACTATAGAAGTAATTCCCTATACTAATGCATAGGATGTTGTGATTGGAAGATATGTAGGCGGGGGGCTGGAAGTCATGGTGTATTGTGGGCAGTGTTTTGTTGTGTTATATATCACTACTTGTCATTTTACTGTAACTTAACGTTATTTTTTGCGTGTAGTTTTGTGAGTATATCTCGGAGTATGTCAAATTGTAATGAAAAATGCAAAGAAAGTACGGATATTTCGTTTCATGTGTAAGTAACTGGGATTTTGTGTTTTTTACAAATAATATATTAAACAAACTGTAACTTTTAGGTTTCCTGGTAATAATGACGTAAGAGTAACGAGACTGAAATTTATTGGAAATAAAGATGATTTACATATTTTAAAAGCAGCAATTAGTTATTATTTTGTAAAAAAAAAATAGTGTAAATATTAAGATAATACGCAGTCCGCCATACACCACGGCTTCAATACGCAGCCCGCAATACACCACGGCTTCCGCATATGTTCCGATCACATCAAACACCGTAAGGCGGTCTCTAGTCATGCTCGAAGGTTAGTATGTTTTTATTAAACTTATTGCAAAAAGTAGAATATCCTTAAATACTCGCATTGAAATAAAACGTAATGTAATTTTATAATATAATAAATAAAATAAAGTTATTAATTAAAAATTGGAATATGCTTTATACAACTGCTTGCTTCGTACACTATTCTCCTGCACTGTTCTTTGGTTTGGCTTTAGCGGTTGCTAATCGAAGCCGGGACTGCTCGATCAGCAGTTTGCACAACCACATAAATATATTATCCTTTGGCGCGTCAACAAGAAATCGATTAGTTTTTTCTTTAGTTTGAGTCTTGGACTTCTTAGGACGATATCCTTTAGATTTTATTTTTAAGTATGGTACAATTTTTAAATAATTTTTTATATTGACATTATTTTCCACATTTAAAGTAACTTTTTACATGGAATAGTAAGCCCATAAAGTAGATGGCTTTACTTTGTTGAATAAATAAGCAAAATATGCAATAATGACTTTCTCCGAATATAATGCGGTGTTTTGTTCCTTTTTCCAATCCATACACCGTCTATAACAATCTTATTAACTTCTTTCGATTTTTCAGGTAACATTTGACGATTGGTAATATTTGCTGATTCTAATATATCAGGTGGCGTGCTAGATATATTAAATGATTCTACATCACTAAGTCCATTTTTTATCTTTTTTTTATGTTTCACGAAGTGAAATTATTGCTTATGGGTAATGTAGAAATAAGAGTACCTACGTGGATAAGGGCAACAACAACCATTTTAATAAAACATTGTAAATATACCCAAATTTAAATCTTCAAATGTCATTGCCACCAACATGAGATAAATTTTTGTATCAGTATTACTAACTTCACGTAAATTTTTATGATTGCCAACTGAATCAGTTTTTTTTATCACTCTGTATTTATGTACGATGGAAAATATGTTACTTTTACAACCCTTAATTTCATTAGAATCAATACAATCTCCTTAACACAGTTTCAGTATTAATTTTAATGTAATTGCTTCCTGATAGTGACATTTGTTTAAATATGTCAAAATTGTTATTAAAATATTATGTTTTTGCTTGACGCATAGGCAAGATGATGTACAAAAATAAATTATTTTATAATTTTATATTTAAAGTTATTTACTAAATGCAATTATTGTTAGTAAAAGTTGCTGAAAAATTATATTCAATATATACAGTCATACAAAAAAGTCTCCGTACGACAGTAGTTTTAACGTATTTTAGGAAAAATAGTAGTCTAAAACCCAATATATTTAATTTTCTTTTAATCCAAAATAAATCGCAGTATATTACGTTATTATTAATATAAAATAAACAAATAATTTAATTTATTTATTTATATTATGGGGTAAACATTGAAAGTATTCATAATTTCATGACAAAAAATCTGATGTGGCCAACACAAAACCTCCCGCTATTTAATTTTTACATACATACATACGTACATAAAATCACGCGATTCCTACTTAGGGGGTTAGCAAATACCCGGAAACAATAGTAACAATAAGAAAAGGGATAAGAGTAAGAGCTCAGCTGACTCACTTCACTCTTTAACAACATTCTTCTTTCGCCTTGTCCACAATCATCATAGCATTCATACATAAGAACATATTAAAGTGACCGATTTTCGGTAGCGAATAACCCCATCCGGACCACAATAATAGTTACGCAACAATCTTCCATCGCCACACTTTCCTATCCATTTTTATTAATTTAAATACATACTTACGTATTTACTAACGCTGCAAACTGTTCCATTGCATAAAACTATTGATTTATTTACTATTTTCTTTTTAAAATGTCACTATTATTAATTTGAAGTGATTAGTTTTTTGACAGTGACATTTACTGTAAGTTACATTCATTTGAAATATGAACTGTGGAACAAAGGAATTATGTTTATCTTAGGCTTCGGGACTAATAAAAAAAAATATTTCTAAATTTATCTGCAAAATATATAGAAAAAGTATTAATTTATTCCTGTAGAATATTCAATAATCTTTAATTGTCATAAGATATAAAATGCGAAAAAAGGGCATTTAATGATATTTTTTGAAGAAAAACCATTATGAGTTTCAGATAAAGTGCCATTTCCGGTCATCCGATTTACACCAAAATCTAATGGCTTCTTTTCATATTAGAATAGGATAGAAATACAAGGTTTCAGAATTTTCTGAATGATAGTATTTGAGTTAGAGCGAAGACAAAATCCCTACACATACACACACACACACATACATACATACACACACATATATACATACACACACACATACATACATACACACACACATACACACATACAGACATCATCGTGAAAATGTTAAAAATGGATTCTAGGGACCTTAAAACGTGGTCATTTACTAAAATCTCGATATGAGATTTTTAGCACGATCCCTATACCTCCCTTACCAAGGGTAGCGGGAGGTAAAAAGTCTACGTACGATAACCAAAACATTTAAATAATAAACCATTTATTTATGTTTCATAAAGAAATATAATATTTCGAGTGTTCTCCTTTGGTTTTTCCACCAGTAACTAAGCGATGAGTCATTGAATCTACCAAAATTTTGGTCATTGATGGCATTATATTCTGCCATTTTACTTGTAATTAATTTTAAATTCTTTTTTGCTTTACATTCTTATTTATTTTAAGAATTTTCCGAAATTTCTCAATCTGGTTAAAGTCCGGAGACTGTGAGGGATGATTAAGCATATTTTTAATATTATACAGTACGCATTCTCTTATAGACGCGAATTATTTGTCGAATTTTTCTGATGCATGAAATTAAAATTGTTTGTTAAGGCCCTATTTTTCGGCACATTGTTTAAAATTTGCTTTTAAAATGTCGAGGGAACCTTTGTTATCCATTATTGCAATAAATACTAATTTTCGTACTCCCGCTGAGGAGCTATAGCCCCTAGACATAATGCTATCACCGGCGTATTTAACTTTTACTATTAAATGACTTAAATTTTAGGTTTTCTCCATTTTTTTTTTGCCTTCTATCTAATCTGTATGTATTATACTTACTTACTTACGTTACCAGTAAACCTAATAAAGAATTAAAACTTTTAATTTAAAAGTAGAAAATCTAAAACATTTAAATGTAAGTTAAATACGGCTGTGACAGCATTATGTCTAGGGGCTATAGCTCCTCAGCGGAGTACGAAAATTAGTAATTATTGCAATAATGGATAGCAAAGGTTCCCTCGACATTTTAAAAGCAAATTTTGAACAATGTGCCGAAAAATAGGGCCTTAACAGACAATTTTAATTTCGTGCATCAGAAAAATTCGACAAATAATTCGCTCTATAAGAGAATGCGTACTATATAATATTAAATATGTTTAATCATTCCTCACAGTCTCCACACTTAAATTAGATTGAGAAAGTGCGGAAAATTCTTAAAATAAATAAGAATGTAAAGCGAAAAAGAATTTAAAATTAATTACAAGTAAAATGGCAGAATATAATGCCATCGGTGCCCAAAAATTTGGTGGATTCAATGACTTATCGCTTAGTTACTGGTGGAAAAACCAAAGGAAATGTTTTGGTTATCGTACGGAGACTTTTTTGACATGAAATTATGAATACTTTCAATGTTTATCCCATAATATAAATAAATTAAGAAAATTATTTGTTTATTTTATTTTATATTAAGGTAATATACTGCGTTTCATTTTGGATTAAAAGGAAATTAAATATATTGGGTTTTAGACTGCTATTTTTCCTAAAATACATTAAAACTACTGTCGTACGGAGACTTTTTTGTATGACTGTATATATGGCTAATGATATTTTTTCTTAATTGTACAAATTTTAAATTTATTTTCTGGCTTTATATGACACAGAAATGTAAGGTGTTTGGTATTAAAAAAATTTGTAATTTTTTTCTTTATAATAGGCACCAATTATTTTTTCATTAAATTAATATAGAAACTTTTGGCGTCTAAAAAACTGTTTTTCTATGTTATAGCCCTATGACCCGTTTTAAAATTTACACCCTGTATACCCACAGACATCAATGTAAAAATTGTTAACTTCGGATTCTGAGGACATCAAAACATGCTTATTCACTAAAATCTCTATTTGATTTCTAGCACGATCCCTATATCTGCCTGACCTAGGGTAGCGGGAGGTAAAAATCGCAGTAAACGGGTTAATTTAAACGAATTTCCAACATTTTGAGGATTCCTCATCTTGTCTTGCGATCTCCTGTGTGATATGTGGGCCAGCTTCCAACTTCGAGCGTCCGACGATTCGAGTCCGATGTCCGACGACATCGCCACGGGAGACTACACCGTGGAGGCGTCCCGACGCTGTGTCGTCCTCTTGCGGTTATTAATCGAGACAGCATGATATTGATTCCATGATTCACCATTACACCAGAACAAGCCAGCCCACTATTTATGTTTTATGGATGTGCATGGATGAACAGACGCTATTCAGATGAGAGAAATGTCCGATGAAAAGAGAAATATGGGGTAGGGTATTTCGGTTTTTAATGGATAGAGACGAGGATTGTATGGACAAGAGGATCTATTTGATTGGATTGATTATTACGATTTTGTTCCACTAAAATTCAGTGGCAATTAAAATATTTTTTATACTAGAGTTTTACAACAACTTTTTGATTGTCATTTTCGTTGCGAAATGAACTAGTTTTAAGCACTAGTACTTAAAAGTAATATCTTTAAGCGTTAGTGTTTAAAAATGACAGTTTAATGAGTAAAAGCGACAGTTTAATGCGTAAAAGAGGCAGTTTAATGCGTAAAATGTTACTTTTAAGTACTTGTGCTTAAAAGTATTTCATTTAGCAACGAATAGATGAACCTGAGGTCTACCTACTTTTTAATTTTGAAAAATTTCTTAATGTTGATATTTGAGAATAAATAATCTGTTATAAAACGCTATTATAAAGTATCTTGTATGAAATACATTGCAAAATGAGTGTTTTAGGCACTTGACGTGTTGTATCACCCGCTTACGCTCGTGCAACAATTTTGTGCTTGATGAATTTGTTTAATTATAATATCTAGTAATATTAACAATAATAACGTATTTATATTTAAATCATTTTGTAATATTAATTTAATTAATAATAATGCCAGAAATTTGAAACATTGAAACTTGAAAACAAATAAGCACTAGCGCTATCCGCCGTCATACTTTGTGTCATAATATTGTCAAACTGTTTTAATATTCTACAATTTATTAGGACAAAAATGCTTATTATTTATGTTATTTATGCTTAATAATAAGTTCTTCGTGAATATAACACATAAGTATTTATATAAAAATATTTCAGCTATGCAAACATGAAAAAATTTGTTCCCTAACTAACAGTTTGTGGATCACTGGTCAGTACCTGCAACGTCACGCGCCAAATTCATATCTCGCTTATTACGTAAAATTTTTAAGACGCGTTTGCACTACAATTCTTATTTCATCCTGTTCTTACAGAAAAAAAAAATGTTATAGGACCCTATTGTCTATAAGCGATTATAGGATACGACAGACTTTATGTAACTTTTTTGTAAGCTGTACACTTTTTACTTTGAGTTGATGATAAAATTATGAAAGACACATTCAACATTTAACTTTTAACCGGGATTCGAACCCGGATCGTGTAGCAATATTAGTACTACTATACCAGCTAGGTCAGCTATGAATTATATTTTTCATAATATATATTGAAGGACTAAACGGCACAAATAAAATTAAGTTTAAAAACGTGCCCTCTCCTTAATCAACATTAAATTGTTTCCTTTCATTATTAATTTTCATAATTGCAGTTTCCTCAAAATCGTACGTAGTGAAGAGTTTATTTTATTTAGGATGCTAATTGCATTGTGATCGGTCGTGGTTTCAATATGTAAATAGCAAACCACTATTGCGCTCTTTCCACGGTCAGTACGCGCTCTCAACAGTACAAGTATATTTTTATAGATATAAGCCAGATTATATATTTATTTATTTATTTATTTATTCAATTGTCAATAGTATTAGAAGCAAAATTAATAGAAAATTCAAACTTTTAACTTATTTGTGATATTATTTCAGACAAAACATGTGAAAAATGATCAAATGTTAGTTACAATAATTTAAATTCTTTGTTTAATAGAAATGAAACTGATCGAATGATAAACATCGTCTACTTGTTCGTATCTAAAAAAAAGTAATGACGGAAAATTATAGTTTCTCATACATTGCCAATATCAACATAGATCATAGTATTACGCTGTAACAATACCAATACATGACTTTGGTTATTCCGGGATTAGGCAACTTAAATTATGAGAAATGGGAAAACTTCGTGATTTATATATAGATAAATGTACCTATATGTATCATTTTCACTATAATATTAACAACCATGTAGCCTAATGTGTTTTCTAGTTAGTGATAATGATAATTTATGTTTAAATTCTAATTAGTTTGAATTTTCACGCTGTATATTTGTCAATTTATATTCTAATTTTTATAGTAATTAAGTTATTATTAAACTATTTACCTCAAAAAACGATTTAATGAAAATTGTTTTATTTTTAATAATTTTGTTATTTATTTTTTGTAGGTGGACATTGAAACATTTAATTTTACATTAATTACGAATTATACTTTGTACTTTAAGTGAAAAACTTCTTATTTTTTAATGGTTTTTAAAATTCTAATATGATTCTTTTTACCTCCTGCTGCCCTTGGTAAGAAAGGTATAGGGATCGTGTTAAAAATCACATATCGAGATTTTAGTAAATGACCACGTTTTAAGGTCCCTAGAATCCAATTTTAACATTTTCACGATGATGTCTGTATGTGTATATATATGTATGTGTGTATATGTGTGTATGTGTGTGTATGTGTGTGTGTATGTGTATGAATTTTGTCTTCGCTCTAACTCAAATACTATCATTCAGCAAATTCTGAAACCTTGTATTTCTACCCTATTCTAATATGAAAAGAAGCTATTAGATTTTGGTGTAAATCGGACAAACGGAAATGGTACTTTCCTTGAAGCTCATAATGGTTTTTCTTCAAAAATACCATTAAATGCCATTTTTTCGCATTTTATTTCATTATGAAAATTAAAGAATATGGAATTTTCTACAGGTATACATTAATACTTTTTCTATATATTTTACAGATAAATTTAAAAATCATTTTTATTTTTAATACCGTAGCCTAAGATAAACACAATTCCTTTGTTATACAGTTCATTTTTCAAATGAATGTAACTGACAGGTAAACATTGTCGAAAAACTAATCACTTCAAATTAATAATAGTGACATATTAAATAATAAAGAAAATCGTAAATAAAGCAATAGTTATATGCAATGGAACATAATATAGTTTTCAGCATTACTAAATACGTAGGTATGTATTTAAATTAATAAAAATTTAATAGCGGGAGGTTTTGTGTTGGCCACATCAGATTTTTTTGAAAGTTATTATTTTGTTATCGTCATCTTTATAGAAATACAACAGGTATTTTTTTGTACTATTGGTATAGATTACATTTTTACAAATCCGACTTTTCGGTATACTCGTAGATATATACTTATTTCATCAAAGTAAGATCTTGAATTCATGTACTTAATACATTATATCCTTATATTCATTTATTCGTTCAGTTTAACGAACTTACAAAAATTCGCGAAAAAAACATATACATCTATGTACTTTCAAAACCGACAACAGAACCTAATAAATACAAAGTTTTAATTTGAGAAAAAATATAATGACCAAACAAAGTTTTAAAATATATCTAGAGATGCAAAATGTTGTTTGAAAAATCAGCCATCTTGTATTTTATAATAAATTTCGTGAGGTATATAAAATTTTTGATGTGTACGGTCTTTAAACATTGGTAGAATAAAGATGTACTCACCACATTTTATTTAAAAGTAAACTGGTAACTCACCTGAAACAAGAAAAGAAAACATTTTAATCTTACATTTTACACTAAATGAAATATAAAACCACATCATATAATGTAAATATGAAAAGTAATGGAAAAAAAGAGGAGCTCAGTTACATTTGATAATTCTGAGCTGTTTTTAAAAGCTGTAGTAATAAAATAAAGTTATTTAATTTGAAAAATTCTTTTAAAAACCGCCCCAGAGCAAATATGTATGTTATCGAATCCTGGAATACGTAGTAGAAACATGAGGTAAAAATAAACGATAAACGCAATGGAAGTGAAATATCTCATGAAGATCACATGAATAACAAAATGGGGCATGGAAAGAAATGGAAATGTAACAAATCGCTCCATGGTGGACTCGATTTGTGGTCATAGGTTTTAAAATAGTTAAACACAAAAGTAAACAAAAATAAATATGATAATTACTAACAAAAACAAGTTAAATAATTAACAAAGTAAATACAAATATTTGTATGATATTATTAATGAACGATATTAGCAATATATTTCTCATACCTAGGGGTAGATTACCTCTAAAGATTTAAAGTTTCATCTTTAGTCGGTTTGAATCGAATCGAAGACTAATTGAATTTCGATCTAATCGAATAATAATAATAATAATAATAATAATAATAATAATAATTATAATAATAATAATAATAATAATAATAATATTAATAAAGCATCACGGCATGTTACCCATTTCTGGGTATGAAAATCTGTTTTATCACAGATATAGGTAATGATGATGATATATTTATACCGTGCGGGCGCTTACCAAGCGTCATCTGACGGGCACTCATTGCTGGCATGGAGAGTGCACCACTGGGGTCACTTTTGTGCCATTTAAAATTCGAAATATTTGGCGTCGGTCGGAATCGAACCCGGTTACCCAGATTTGCGACCAGACACTCAGGCACTCGGCCACGCGATCTCATCTAATTGACTGCGCGTAATTATACTTTACATTCCATTTATATCCAATCAAATAGAAGATTGCAATAATTTTGCTGAATGACAAGTGCTGTACCCTCGCGCATAGCCAAAATGGTTAATAACATTAAATTGACTTAAATTATCAATAATTTTGTTGAAACGAAATATTTGAACAAACCTGGTTTGGTACAGAAACATAGGGATGTGCATGGATTGTAGTACAGCATAGAACAGTTAATTTTTTGCTAAAAATAGGCAGTTCTTTCTTTTTCTATACTTTTTACGCGTTTTTATTAATATTTCAAAATTGAAACACAAAATTATGAATCCATATTTAGAACATTTCGAAACTCACTGTCTCATTATCTCACCCCCTTTCCCCTCGTCTTTGAATCCCAGCGGGCTTTACATCTAGCCAGCGTCCAGTGTCCAGCTTTCGTCGTCGTCGTCGTCGTCCTGCACGTGATTAATATGCGTCGACTCCCTACCGGTAGTGCGCTTGTTCCTGCACAGATGTCTCTGCAGGCGATTTATATCATACACATACACACAGAGGCAGACACAGACACCACCAGTGCTGCTGCACCCGACCAGGATAATAGAGAATGCCAGACTGATGGAATTTTAAATTATACGCAGAGAGAATTTGAATTTAAATGTGGTGTCTTTGGAAATTGATTAAATTTTATGGAGAATTTACGACGGTTATTAATATGTGGGATAATAATTGCTTTGGGAAGATAGGAAAATAGAACAATTCGCTTTTGCTATATCTACTTTATAAAGAATTATTCTTCTGAAACAACCTTACCACCAGCTTATAACTTGACAAAGCTAAGATACTTCTACTTCTTCTAAATCCTCCTGAAATTTTTGAATAGAAGTACTCTCCACGTTTCTTAAGTGACATGTAAGAGCCATTCAACATATCTGTTTATTGTAACTAGAAACAAAGAAAAGATGATTCGTCAACAACAATGTTAGTAATGATAAACCGTATATTTATATATATTAATAATTATAAACAATTAGAAAAAATCTATTAATGGGTCTTATTATTTCAACCTTTGTGTTTAATTAAATTCGGTAGAGATTGTGTAATTTCATTAAGTTAATCAATAAATATGATAGTGAAGTGAAGTGATGTGAAATTAAGAGAAGTGCAATAAATATATCAAGGAAATATTAAGATTTCAATGCAAATAATATCGGACAGGATAAGATTCATATGCAGTCTGTAAGTCGAAATTGGATAATGGAATGTCTATATGTATGTAATCTTTTATTTAGTCCTTTTAAGGAATTTTTCGCATTCAAATAAACATTTTCTTTTCAAATTGAGTATTATTTTGTAATTTATAATATAGCTTTCAAATACCTTAATTCTTTTTACTTTTCGCTAAGAGAGGTATTGGAATCATGCTAAAATTCGCATATCCAGATTTTAGTGGATAAGCACGATGATGTCCGTGCGTGCGTGTGTGTGTGTGTGAGTGTGTATGAGTGTGTGGATGTTGAAACCACGGCTTCTCAAATACTATAACACTTAAAAAATATTTAACTGCAGTTTCCTCAATCTGACATTCCTAGGAAGCGCTTGTTAGATTTTGGTAACAATTGGACAACCGAAATTAATAGTTTCTTTAAAGAAATCTTCTAACTATATTTTTTTGGAAATTTTTGTTATTACAAATATTGAAGAACATAAAATTCTCCATCTAATACGCTTAAATTTTTTTTATATCTTGTATAGATTTAGAGATAAAGACACTATAATATATAAAATAATCTAATCGCAGAGGTAAAGGCACTAAGGAAAGCAGTTGACAAATTCAAATGTTTGTAACATAGTTTGTAAATGACAGATGTCAGTGTGAAAAATCAACAGTTTAAGTGACATTCTGAAAGCTTTTTCTGGGAAGTACATTTAACCTTTCTTATTGTTTTATTAACTAAAAGTATTTAAAATTATAGGTAAAATGCATATTTCCATAAGAAATACAGCCAATCTTGATAATGAATTGGAAGAATTTCTGACATTTAGGAACTTACTCATACAATGAAAAATAGATATAATTAGAATTGTATATGTGCAGAAGACATGATAAATACAATAAAAGCAATATTTAGGTAATACAATACGTATATAACATAAAATGGAAATGGCGAGAGGTATTGTACTGGCCACAACAGATTTTTTATACTAGCGTTTTATAACAACTTTTTGATTGTCATTTTCGTTGCTAAATGAAATACTTTTAAGCACTTGTGCTTAAAAATGACAGTTTTATGTGTAAAAGTGACAGATTAATGCGTAAAATGTTACCTTTAAGCACTAGTGCTTAAAAGCATATCATTTAGCAACGAATGAACCTGAAGCCTGCCTACTTTTCAATTTTGAAAAATTCAAAATATTGATATTTGGGAATAAATGATCTGTTTTAAAACGCTATTATAAAAAATCTTGTATGTAATGCATTGCGTCACGTTCCTAAAACATTATCATTTCGCAACTTACTTCATAAATAGCTATTAAAATCAGTGACCACTTTAAGTTATTAGTTATATTTTTATATTATTAAATTTAAATAATCTAGCAGTATTATTAAACTTGCTTAATATGGCTCCAATTTTGATATTCAAGATTTAAGGACAATTGGAATACTTTAGTTTTTAGAAATGTAACTTCCATTTCTCTTGTTTATTTTGCTTTTAATTTTTTTTTGTGATAATTTATAAATCTATGTGATTCATTTAATATCAATAAAAGCTTGTAGACATCTCGTAATGATGTAAATCTATCAGTAAACGCCCTCCCTATGATAAATGATGAAAAGTGTACTGAATAGTGGTAAAAACTTCCAACTAAATCTATGAAAAATGTCTACCATCTATCCACCTCACATGTAACGTAGAATAATGGCAAAACACCGGTTCATTCAATACACTCATATCCGAAAACATATATCAGATAACAAAGTCAGTTCAATTCAGACCGCCGATAAATTTTCTCGATAGAGTGAAATCCCCATAACGCACTTCTTCATACAATCCCGTCCCCGTTTATTAAAACCGCGATACGTGCTTAAAATAATACCGATTCATCAATATGTATTGAATCCGGCGATTTATTCGCTGCAGTCGACCGGTATTAAATCCATTCGATGAATCGCGAGGTGGCTACGTAGCCGTAAAGTCGATAGACAGAGATTTGAACCCCGGTTTGTGTTTTATTAGCTCGTAAAATAAGTGCTTTTAAGTTTACTACCAACGAAGTTCTTGCCCTCTAGAAATTTTAAATAATAACGAAGACCTATCAGAATGTTATAGAAATAAATAAAAAAATAGAATTCGTAGTCAAATTTGTATCAAAGGGGAAAAGCACAATTTTTGAAAATTATAATAATCTACATCTACATCTATAAAGTATCACTCACTGTGAAAAAAATAATTAAATACATGGGCTACAGGAAGATATCCGGCCCTAGAATATCCATCTTGAGAAATAACCAGGGCCGGATACGTCATAACTGGATTTTTACATGGCTACCGTTTCAAACGTGTCATACTATTATTCATTTCGAATTTTAAATACACTATAATATAAATATGACGTCTATATTCATTTTTTTCTATTTCGGTGTTCTTACCAGTCTATAAAAGCATTGTTTATCACTGAAAACACGACGTTTAGAAGATCTATAAGAGTTCTATTTGTGGCGCCTTTCGTGTTGTAGAGTTGGTAGTCATGATTTTATAACTGTCATATTTATGAATAATTACATCTAACCTCAAAATGTCAAGTTATTGGTAATATTTCAACATATTATTTGTAACGTGCAACATTTTCTTAGAATTTATGTATATTATAGTTAAGATGTGAATACGGCTCTGTGCGAGTGAAATTGAAGTGTGGAATGTGCGCAGTAGACGAGTACGCAGTGTAACGGAGAACGAGAAGGATAGCAGGGTGTGGTCAGTCAGCACGCGGAGAGCGTAAGATACACATGTATGTTGCACACGCACTGTAAACCTTCAGGTGTCCTTTAGCCTCAGGCAAGAACGCATATCCAGAGAAGAGAATCACGAGGCCGAGCAAACAGCCGTCCGCCTTCGAGGTCGAGCAGATTACACGGTGACGAGAACCGTCCGCCACAAGGTCACTATGCACACCGTATTCGCTAATACACACAATACACTAATCAGTTGTCAAAATTTGAAATTTCAATTGTTAGAGGGAAGCGCTACCAACATAAACATAAGTGACAAAAAAACACCAAGTCAAACTTTTGACGTACCATTTTTTAAAAAATTAATTGTAAAATTACCTCAATAGAAAAAATAGTATAAAAAACATGTATCATAAGGCCTGTTAACGCACTCGTCCTTTGTAAAACTCGCCTACGGCTCGTTTTCCAAACTTGGACTCGTATGTTAACAGATTGCCTTATGATACTTGTGTTTTAATGTACTATTAGTCTACTTATATGATATACTTTTTGTATACATTATCAAAAGAATGTCTTCCACTATTTTTTTAATGAAATTTATTTAATGTTGAAATCAAAGCGACTTCTAATTATTCTAAAAAATCTTAACTGTTATTCGTTAAGTTATAATAATTTTTTAAATATTCTGTGATCTAGATGTGAAACTCATTTGTTCTTAAACATGAGTTCGCTAAATAATTGGCAACACATAAATTGATCTACAAATAAATAAAAATAAATATATCATCACGGCATATTACCTATTTCTAGGTGTGCCAATCTAATTTGTCACAGATATCGGTAATGATGATGACATATTTGTACGGTGCGGGCTTTCACCAAGCGTCATCTCTCGGGCACTTATTGCTGGCGTGGAGAGTACATACGAAACCTAACAACTATATATCCGGCTATGTGTTATGTAAGTAAGTGTACAACGGTTAACCCATGATAGATCTGACCCCATAGATAGTAAATCTGATAATAATTTTTGTTTAACATGCTTTCTGCAAGAAATGAAGGCCTTTAAAACTGGCAAATCACGTCCCAGTTCAAAATTTTGTAAAAAAGTAAAAATGAATGTGTTCTCTGGAAAATTGTGACACCTGTCGCAAATGACATAAAGATCATTGGTGTTGAGAACGTAGGAAGATATGAGGGTCTACATCAAGAAGTATGAGATTTATTCAGTAAAAAGGTGCCAGGAACTAGTATATACTGTACATAAAAGAAATGAGACAATAATAAAAGCTAAAGGTCATGTTACACCATACTAAGTAAATAAATATTTTATCATTTTTATTAAATGTTAATCTAGTCGAATATTTAATTACCAAAAATCTTTCAATAAAAATCAAATTTAAACATCCACAAATATTTTTTATTCTACTGTATAGTCGTATAGTAGTCAAATTATGGGTAAATCTAAAATCGAAGTTATAAAAGAAGTAAAAAATATAATTAGCGAGTAACTATATACTAAAAACTTATTTCGGTAGAAATTGTAAAGTCGAACATATAGTTGTCAGGGCTCGAATACCAATACTTCTCAATATATAAATATATTTCAAATATATCAAGGTATAGATAGGTAATTTAAATTTACAATACTGGAAATAAAATAGAAATAAGGTATATAATATTAGTAAAAATGAAATAATAATAATACATACCTATGTACACGTTTGATTCTTAATCGGGTACGTTCTGTCGTTGAACGAAGTATAGTTGTAATTAATATTTTTAAAATATGAAGCCTTATTATGTCGGGCTTTGAAGACTAATATGATATAATGTAAAATTATTCTAACTTTACAATTAAAAAAGAAAAAACAAAAAATTCAATTCATATCAAAAACTGATAATTAGGAGTGTTAGTGAATGAACCTCTGTTTGAAAAAAGTTACACGTTTTATATAGTTCCTCAGTCTTTGTTAGAATAAGCAGATGTGAAAACTATCACATTCAATCAAAATATAACATTACGTTGTTTAGATAGTTTTTATATTTAAATTGCCTATAATATTGCATATAAAATAATTGATTAGTACCTAATGTGAAAAATAAATTTGATGTCGATGAAAATTTTTTGGTTAAAAAATTATCCAATTGAATCCCTTTATTACTGGCCACGTGTGCGAAAGTAACCAATCAAAACAAACTTACACTGATAATAATTATCCTAAGACAATTATCACTTATGTCACTAAGTTGCTAAGTAACAAACACTTTTTGACATATAATTAAAGATTAATTGTTTTAATTTAAAAATGTCATATTCACGCTGTCATTGAAAATGATGATTTAATCAATAAAATTATAGAAGAAAACACATAAAAAAATACTGTATTAAATAAAAAACTAAATGTGGAGAATATTTATGGACTTTTGTATGTCTTATCTTCTTCTCTTTGGTCTCACTCAAAGAGGTCTCATTCCCATTGCACACTTCATACTGAACGTGTTTATAGCCCCATTCACGTTCATAGCTACTAGAGACATCTACTGGGCTATGTTAGGCACAAAAATTCTGTCAAAATACAAATTTTAGACAAATTTAATGTTAAAACTGCAAAAAAAATTCTCACCGAATACCCCTCGATCATTGATAAATACTTATAATTTTATCACATTTCCTCAAGCACGTTGCTTTTAGGTAACACCACCTCCGCCTTCGGCGTCGGGCTGTTACCAAGCAACGCGCTTTCGGTAACTGTCATAAAATTATTTCGTGATTATCAATGTCCTCGGGATATTATAGCTGATAATATACCCCACAGTTTTGAAAACATTGGATCCTATGATTTTTAAAAATGTCAGATTTTATACCGAAACTGCTATATACCTATGCATAATTAGTTATTTAAATTTCAGTAATAAAATTAACTATACTCATATAACAAAAATCTGATGTGCCCAGCGCATGACCTCCCGTCAATTTTATTTATTACATACAAATCTTGTAGAAAGTCTCGTCAAAAATTATATATTTTTAGTAAAATTATAATACGAACCCTAAAACGTGATTATTCGTTGAAATTAGGCAGCAATAATTTATAAATAAATATATTTTCGTGATTGGTAATTTATGCTAGATTTGCTTATAATGTTCTGTATTCTTTGACGTCTTACAAATTCAAAGTTATCTTCACCTTTATTCTAGAAGGTATTATGCTGTCCTCAAATCTCTGAAAATGAGACAGCGAAAATGAACGGAAATGTAAAATTTCGAAGAAATATGTCAAAAGTTATATAAAATAATACCTACTTGTTTGTTAAACTACATCAACAAGAAATCAGCATTAAAAATATTAGATTATTGATTTGACAGATTACGTATATTCTTCAAAAATTTAAATATTTTCCAAATATCATTTCTCTGCCAATTTCCTGATATATGTTTCACCTGGGTGATTTTAAATTTTCATGTTTCCATCACGTAATTTAAGTAAAATTGATCAAATTTAATTCTTTGTTACTTATTATTTTCAAATCCATTAAACATAAAGATAAGAATGTAATCAAAGGTGGTGACGCAGCAAAGTATACAAGATTTATGAAAATGAATTTATTTATAAAGTTTGATCTCTAAATACATTCAATACGAAGGACATAATGCAATCATATCGTAACGAAAAATGTCAAAAAATGATATTTTAACTAAGTTTTTTAATGAAAAACTGCTAAAAACTTCAATTATTAAAGGTACTTCTGGTTGGCCAATTGTAACAAAAATGTAATCAGGTGTTCATTTGGATGTAAGAATGAAGAAAATGAAAAAATGTAATGTTTGGAATTGTAATGTTGGATTTATCGCATCCGCAATGGGGAAGTTTAGCGATTTTTTTTATTCTTTTATTCCATGGGAAATGACTTGAAAAATGATGTAACATGTTTTATTTTTTTCAAAAATGCCCAGATTTTCCGGTAAAGCCGATTGTAAGCTGTGATGACGTCGGTAGAGGCTTGGTACAACGTATGTCGTTTATACACTGACGCACGCGATTGCGGCTACTAGTCACTTGAGACTGAGGTGTGTTCGACCTACGTTCAAGTGGTTCGCTTTCACCGTTCTGTCTGAGTTTGCGCATAACTGACTTGTGACGTATTTAGAGTTTACCCAAAAAATATTAATTATAAATAAATGGAGCAATAATTTTAATTTTTAATTTCAATTTCAGCAGTCATTTGTGTTATATTTGTGAGAAAATAGTATGTTATGTAGAATTTTTACCATGCTAAACTTCCCCATTATCGTGACATACACACGCACGCACACGCACATACATATACTGACATCATCATAAAAATAGTAAATCGTATTCTAGAGGCCTCAAAACGAGCTTATTTATTAAAAATCTTACCAACCAAAGGCAATACCTTCCGTCATCATTAGGTAAGGAAAAGAGAAAAGATGGTAAGCATTGAGGAATTCCGATGAGAACAGAATACACCCTTTGGGAATTACCAATCTGCTTTCGCTGTCACTTTAATTTATGCTACAATATAAATTGTAATGGAACACTATTGACTATATGTTAAACAGTGTGAGACTTTCTTGAATTTGTTTGACATCCCCGTCATCAGCTGTGTCATGTAAATCAATTCATTACTACGCTTTATTGCATATAGACACAGATTTGAACCTTCCTCCTTGTTTTATTATCCTATAAAACAGTCATTTTAAACTTTACTACCGCCGTAATCTGACCGAGAGGAATTTTTAAACATTCTTTAACGTAACCCTGCAACACAGCTTCATTTTGTCCCATGTTTGTTAACGGAAACTAGGATAAAGTAATTATGAAGAATTATTAATTCTTACTGGTAGATGATAAAAGTTTTATAGAGCCAATAAATATGCGCTAGCTATAGGTAGATTTATTGGGAAAATAACAAAGTGAATGATTGATGAAGCTTAAAAGGAAATGAATTTGTATAATAAAAGAATCTCCAAGGATTTCCGAAGGATCTCTAGGTTTCTCTTTGTAATTTAACTTGGAGAAAGAAATTTTCCGTAGGAAATGAGAATTTTATAAATAGCTATTAATACATTATTTTCCGGAAATAGCATTAACCATTGAAATATACAGGTCACAAATGGAATTAAAAGAATAATATTATCAGGAAATAGAGGAAACTCGAATTCTACATCAAATTTGTTTATAAAATGTTGACGTTTATGCTGCATATAATGCAAATAGCTAATTGATTACAGCTTTATGTATATATATGTATATATATATATATATATATATATATATATATATATATATATATATATACAGTGTGTCCCATTTAGAGGTGCCACCATTGGGATCTCGAGAACTATAAGAGATACGATGTCGGTTAAATGGAACTTTTTGTGCGCCTTTGGGAGGCCATCTCAAATGTGCTTTTGTTTCTCCAAAAATTCTCATAGGGCACTAGATAATAACGAAAAACTGAATATTGTTCATTTTTTCTTTTTCAAATAACTTCTAAACTATCAGTAATTGAGAAAAACGTTTCAAATATAAAAGATAGATATTTTTATTAACTAACCAGCGGTGTACGAAATAAATTTTTATTTTCGTAAATTTTCGAGATATATCACAAACTTATATTTTTTTAAATGGAACCCATATCTGATTTCAGCCTCAAAAAAATCAATATGTTTTTCTCTTTTCAATGATGTAAGGGTTATTATGTTTTATATTAGGCCTGTTTTACAAAAAAGTGGTCAATTTTTAACATCTGGTTAAAAACTTGAACCAATCAATTATGCTGATATACAACAAAAATAGACATATAAACTACTGATCGTAAGAGTTAATTCACAGTCTGTGTTTGCTTTAATTCTACTTCTGTTCTTTGATTTTTTCATAATACGTAGAATATAATTTCAAATTATTCTTAACAGATATAAGTAAACAAATATATCATCAAGGCATATTACCATTTTTTGGTATGCCAATCTGTTTTCATTTTCAAATTTTAGTAATGATATACATATCATCTACGAGGACACCTATTAGGCGTCACCTCGCGGTAGTGACTTGTGTAGGCTGGCTTACAATTATACATTCGCTTATTTTTAGTGTTAATTTTTTAAAATTTCCTAATTTACCTTTCTAAATTTCAGTCGGTCTAATTAATTTTAATATTTGTTGTGGACGTAATAGTTGGTGATGAAACTGAAAAACAAAATTTAAAAAGTAATTCAGTGGTGGCTAAGATAAAAATATAATGAAAATGAAGAAATAAATAAAATAAATAAATATATCATCACGGCATATGAACCAGTACTGGGTGCCAGTATCTACAATACGTATATACAGGCTGTCTCTTAAATGGGGGACATGGCTTAACCACAGATTCCTGAGGCTAAAATAAGACGATTTAACTAAATTTGCTTCTACCGGAAAGTGCACCATTTAGCCAGAATTCTGCTTCAAAGTTCTTCGAAAAGAAAAATTGATTTTGCTTATAATAACAGAACGCTTTATACGATTTGGATGAAATTTGGTATTACACTTCATATGGTTATAAGTCATCTTTTAAGGCCATACTTATTATTAGTGAACTACTCGTGTATGAAACTTAGGTGGTCCAACATTGATTAGACCGTAACTTTTTTATGGCCACGCCGATAACGTGAAATTATTTTATTTTTTCAGAATAAATTTAATCTAGCAGTCTATCCAAATGTCAAACAACGAATTTCCAATGACAGTAACAATTGTTTATGGGTTGTCAAAAAATTCCTTCGCAATATTCAGAAACTAGTAACCTCTGTTTGTTCAGCCTAATAGTATTTTGCTACCATTATTATAAAAGCACGAATAATTATGTTAGCTTACTCCTAAACAAGTTGAGAAGATTGACAATTCGTTGCTGTCATTAAAAATTAATTGTAAACATTTGGATAGACTGCTGGAGTAAATTTATTTTAAAAAAATTCACGATTCAGTCACTCAGATTTCATTTTTTTTCTGTCTGAACCGTAACAGATATCACAAAGAGAAAAGTTTACTATTGAATATATCTTTCTGTAAAAAATAATTTCACGTTATCGGCGTGGCCATTAAAAAGTTATGGTCTAATCAATGTTGGGACACCTACGTTTCATACACTAGTGGTTCACTAATAATAACAAGTATCATCTTAAAAGGTGACTTATAACCATATACACTGTCATACCAAATTTCATCCAAATCGAATAAATCGTCCGGTTATTATAAGCAAAATTAATTTTTTTTTCGAAAAACTTTGAAGCAGAATTATGGCTAAATGGTACACTCTCCGGTAGAAGCAAGTTTGGTTAAATCGTCTTAATTTAATGAAATGTTGAAAAGATAAAGAAATCTCTTGTCAGTGGCATAACTTTCTACATAAAAATTAAAATTTTTGAAAGATCATAGGAAATGCTATGAAGTAGTGCAAATCAAAATTCCAAATAGTTTTAATTTAGGAGTTATTTTTAAAATAAAAATTAGCAAAATTAGGATTTTTGTATTTATCTAGTGACCATTTGCCGGGAAAAATAAATACACTCCTAAATTGGTCTATCAATGGGATAACTTTTTCTTAATTTAACCGACTTCGAATTTCTTAGCATAACCGGGATCTCGACGGTCTGCCTCGAAAGACAGATTATTATTTTCATCTATCGTCACTTCCAAGCTGGAAAGAGTAACCGTGGAGGTGTAGACATTCCTCCTAAGAGCGAAGAATTCCGGTGCCCGAAAGATGGATAACCACTATCCAGCCAGTATAAATAGAGGTAATTACGAGCAGAGACGAAGTCGCCGTCGGATGACTACCTTCTTTACTAGTACATACCTATATTATATTTTCCAAAATGATTATTAGAAAATTTTACATAAATAATTTACGGGATACTATTTTTATTAATAATTATCATTAGGGTACAGAATTTGTGAATATAATCTAAAGAACTTGTATGTATAATTAAAATGGAAAGGAGCTTGTTATTAACAAAGCATGTAATGTAACTTAAATATTTCCTTTCTGTAAGTGACTTATCTAAACTTGAATCTAGAATAAACTAAACAAAACCTAATGATCTAGCGTTCTCATAAAATCTCCATCTGCATCGTGAAACTTCTAATCCAGATTCAAATCCCATTTAAATCTATGTACTTTGGCCACCGAAGTAACTTTACGTTTCCTCTTTTGCTCCTTCTCCTTCGTGGAATACATTCTTCCCACGGCACTGGACGGTGAATGTTGAATGCCACGGAGATCTACATGCACTGCACATGTATGTAGCGAGTTGGAAGTTGGCGCTTACGACTTCTTTGTTTAACAAATAAAAGGAAATTAGATAAACCAGGAGAAATGGAAGCGTGAGTTATAGAGTAAACTTTAAATTCCCTTGTACTGGATGGTAATGAAATATGTGAATAGTAATGTACTACACTACGGTACGGTAATAGTTACTGGCTGAATTATAGATGGAAAATAAATAGGTGCATTGTTATTACTTCAGAACAGCTCATCTGTTGTATGAGTACGCTTCATAAGTAAAAACAAATTCAACATTTTGCGATATATAATTTAGTTAGGTACAAATAAAACTGATTTGTTATTTTTCTACATAACAATCCTTCTTTACAATACATCATTGTGTCAACATCACTAATTATTTTTGCTGGATCAGAAATAGTATATTGCGCAACAAGTGCGGGAAAGCACCTAATGCCTACGAAGTGTGAGAGTTTCAGTCGAGGCTGGAATCACACAAATGGGTAATGACATTTTTACTATACTTTTTCTACGACCACACTCTTTGGCTAGATAAACAATTAATTTTTAATTAAGAACATTTTTTTGTTAGGATATCTTGTCATATTTGAAAGATTTTTTGAGCGATATTTTTTACTTCCTTGCACGAAGTAAAGGAAGTATTGCAATCGCGAAAAATTTCGATTTCCGAATTTCAACGGAAAAATCCATTTTGACCATCCCTGAATCCATTTTGACTAATTTCGTCGTGACGTCTGTACGTACGTATCTCGCATAACTGAAAAACGGTAAGCCGTAGAAAGTTAAAATATTTTATTTAGGATTGTTATAACATCTAGTTGTGCACCTCCCTTTATGGTCATTACATAACTTCTGGAAGTGGTACTTTACTTGAAGCCTATAATATATTTTACTGGAAAACTATATTAAAATATAATCCAATATTTTTTAAATTTGGTATGTAAGACTTTTATATCAATGGGAATAACATAATAGATTTTGGTTGAAATAGTTTAACCGGAAGTGATACTTTACTTGAAGCTGTTACCAGTTTTTCTTGAAAAAAGATCTTATTTTGATTTTAGAAATAAATGCTACAAATAAAAGTTTTAGAGAACTGAATTCTGCATCTATCGCATCAAGTATGATTAAATTAGCTCTTTGTATAAGCGAGATATATAAATTTAAAAATTATGTACTTCTTGGTTTTTGTAATTAAGTTTGCTATGGATTAGAACAAAAAATAACAGAAAAATAAAAAAAATAACATTAATGTCTAATTATGTCAAATACGTGCAATTATTTGATTATTTTTAATTTGTTTTGAAAATGTAATCTTGTACCCAAAGAGAAAATTGCAAATTGAATACTTCAGCATACTTTCATTTTCGTTTTATATTTTTACCAATGCTTTATTTTAATCGTACATTTTGACCTTGTGTAATGCATTCAGTCAACGGTACATGATGACCATCGTGGATATAAAACTATAGACAATAATAAAAAATTAACATTTCCAAGAATTTCACTTCCTGCTCTAGTTTCTACATTTTGTTTCACTCAGATATTTAAAATGAATTTTTATTTTTTATTTCCACCACTCGTGGGAAGTAAACGCTGTTATACAATACGAAACATCATAAATAATATACAGGGTGTGTCTAAAGTAGGGGGACATGGCTTAACTACAGATTTCTATGACGATTTAACTGAACTTGCTTCTATCGGAAAGTATACCATTTAGTCAGTATTCTGCTTCAAAGTTCTCCGAAAAAAAAATTGCTTATAATAACAGAACGCTCTATTCGATTTGGATGAAATTTGGTACGACAGTTCATATGGTTATAAATCATCTTTTAAGATGATACTTGTTATTATTAGAGAACCACTAATGTATGAAACTCAGGTGTCCCAACATTGATTAGACCGTAACTTTTGAATGGCCATTTCGATAAGGTGAAATTATTTTTTTCAGAAAGATATATTCAATAGTAAACTTTTCTCTCTGTGTGTAATTTGTGATATTTGTTACGGTTCACACAGAAAATAATAAAACCTGAGTGACTGTACCGTGAATTTTTTAAAATAAATGTAATCTAGCAGTCTATACAAATGTCAAACAACTAATTTTTATGAGTTGTCAAAAAATTTCTTTGCATAATTCTAAAATTAGTAACATCCGTTTGTTCGGCCTAATAGTATTTTACTACCATTATTATAAATAACACGATTACATATCTTAGCTTACTCCTAAACAAGTTGAGAACATTGGCAACTCGTTACTGTTTATGTTCGAAGAACTTTGAAGTAGAATACTGGCTAAATGATACACTTTCCAGTAAGTTTCGTTAAATCGTCTTATTTTAGCCTCAGGAATCTGTGATTAAGCCATGTCCCCCTATTTTAGAGACACCTGCATAATATATAAAAGACGCTTAGATCCAAATGACCCAACTTGTCTAATAAAAAATTAAATATTTTAGTTCGTTTTAAATGGGAAGTATAAAATTACAAGAGTCTTAAAATTCATGGGACTATTACAGTGAGAATAATAAATTTTGTGATAAAGTTAATATCAGACAAAGCAATCAAAGCATATTCTCTTTAACAATGAGGAAGTGAAAATGTATAATAGATGAACTCATTCTATCTTCTAATTTCTGTAATGTTCGTCAAGCTGAAAAAAGTTCTAACCTACATAAAGCAAAAGCGATCTCTGCAATGGAACTTCACTGTAAATGCTTCCAGTTAATGACATGATAATTTCAAACGACGACATTTATGAATTAATTATTTACACTAACTATTAGGAATACACAAGTAATTCGGTTTAACAACTTACAGTGAATGTTAAGTACCATCTTGTATTATTCATTTCGGAAGTCACTAAATATTACAAGCGACAAAAATTGATCCATGTAGTAGCAAGGAGGAATTGCCCAAGTCATATAATTTTAATATGAAGATTACAGTTTCAAGTTTGCATAACAATTGTGTAGAGAATAAGCTAGGCTTTAGAACAAAATTTTGAATGCATGACCGATATATACAACAGCGAATAATATGATTTAGCATAATAAGAATAAATGCTATAACTGAAAAACAATGTCCCAGAGATCATATATGTTTATTTGAAAAAAAATATATAGTTCACTGTACGAGTTTTGAACTAAATAAAAACTAAAAACAAAATTAATGGACATAATGCAGTGTACAACCTCTGGTATTACAGTTACTATAAATCTTGTGTAGTGCAAAATCATGTTGTGAGAATTAGTACAAAAAAAATAAAAATAAAATACTGGTTGCTATGTTATAAAAATTGATCAAGTGCTTTAATAATACAAATATAGAAATTTTTCTGCACAATCTGCTTGAAACGTAGCCGAAAATTCTAACTAAATCCTATCGTATCTGTTTCGTTACACCAGAGTAACCCGTGAACATTGTTTTTGTTTTATATATAATATGACACCTTCTATAGATAGTAAATATACAATGTTTAAACGTAAATCCTTCGATTATTCTTTTGTGTTGTGTAATCTTGGTAACTACATATTTTAAGCATAAATTGTTAATTCTCCGTTAATGAAATTGTGCCATAGCCTAGGGCACCAAAGTTTAGGAGGAGCTAATTTTTGGCAATTTACAATAAATTACATAATACCCTCTACATTTTTTAGAGTGTAAAATCACTTTTGTTGCAAGGAAAATGTTGTTTCATCACGGAAAGTATCTCTAATATTTCCGCAATACAATTTTTGAAATTTCTTAATTTTTTTAATCCAAATTAATCAAAAAATGAGAATAAAAGTAAAATGTTAGCCCTCTCCATCAGCTTGAAAATTAATAAAGAATATTTAAAAAAATTATTATCTACTCTTATTTGATCAACAGAAATTAAAATTTTATATTTTATAAATAGAATTAACTGTAAAATTATACTACCATAATTGCTTGTTTCTCTAAATGTTTTAGATAAAAAAAGCTTCAAATAAAAATTGTAGACCATTATTAATTATGCATGGTTTGCTACGACAGATATTAGTTATAAAAATGTCACAAATCGCCCCAAAATTAGTGACAGCCTTACAGCAATTTAACAAAAAAAAGAAATATTTAACATTTTATCTGTTACGCTAGTTTAATTTATTTTTACTGGATATTTTATAAAATTTCTTTTTAAGTAAATGATAGAAATAAAAATGCGGGAAATTTGGAAAGTATAATAGACAAACCATAACAAAAAAGAATAAAATGTACACTTTATCCTTAAAGTACTACTCAATAAATAACGATTAACATAAAAAAAACATTTTTTTAATAATTACTTTGCGAGATATTTGAATTTATTTCCAGGCCACACATGACGTAACACTATTGGTATCTTTTTCGCGCAGCCTACTACAGAAACTAGTAATAATAATAATAATAATAATAATAATAATAATAATAATAATAATAATAATAATAATAATAATAATAGTACTTTATTCCATCGACAATGTAAAAATACATGTATAGAATATGTCACAGTAATCATACAGTAATAGAGGTACATAAAAAGTATAAGAGGTATTTTAATATAGACCCCGTTATTTGTCAAAATGATAAAAATTCATTCACCGAATAAAAAGTGCGAGGAAGATAGCTATAGGTTTCTTTAAAAATCAAATGCAGCTACACAAAAAACAATTATTACTTTTTGATACCACGAATTGCTTCAAAATTAAACGAAATTGGTTTCTGGGCCCATTTATGTTCAAATTTTATGTTCGATTGTGCCACGCACCACACTGTATATGCATCAGATTTTTATGGTCAATTGGTGCACTATTTTTTTTAGTTATGAATGAGCAGATACTTATTTATAGCATCTTAAACATCCTCAAAGAATACTCGGAACATGAAAGCCTAATAAAAATAGTTTGAAAAATACAGGAAAAACTTAAAAGTTACTTTATTTCTCATTTTTTATTTATTCTTGTAGTACACAAGGCAAAATGTTTTTCTTATTTATTTCATTCTTCGTTTATAAATTGTACGAGTATTCCATATCTTAACCATTTCTAGTCCACTTGGAATCAATTATCCTTAACACTTTTCAATTTAGAATCTCTCATCAATCATAGCAACAACATATCAAATATTGCAATAACCACCATCACTGCAAAATCGTACTCAATCTCTCTTCTCGTTCCGAATCTTCAGTTCGCCTTCATCAACATCTCTGAAAGTTGCGCACAACAGAGCTCTCCACATAAGTGCTCCACATATATTTTAAGCATTTTCTTCTTAATAAAAGTTTCGCGGCCTTTCAAACAGCGATCTCGAAGTTGAGTAATAACTCACGAAAACAAACATGGCGGCGTGACATAGTGCTAGTGGCATAGACGGGATTTATGGCTGTATGTTATTATTGTTGTGTTGTGAGTTGTGTTCTGTTAGTTTTGTTGGGGTCAGCTGAAATGTGGACGAAGAGATTTTCATTTCCGGAAGATGGTTTCGGATGCTGGTGACAGTTAAGGCAGCGAATGCTTGCTGAGGGTTGGGTATTTCATTTAGTTTTAGCTTTATAAAAAATATATAAATTTTAATAACATATTTCGGTTCGAAACTGGTACTTTCAAAAGCGTATTATGTTTTATGCTATATTGGATACTACTTCATGAATTTGTTAATTTTAATATTATTATTATTATATACATAATATGTAGATAAAATAAATTAATATTTGTAACAGTTTATATTTCCGACAAAATGAATAAATATATAAAGTAAGTTTTTGGTAGCAAGTATGTGAAATAAATTGATAATTTTAGTTTATGAATAACTAATAAAACGATAAATTAATTTGCATAAATAACACATGTTATTAGGTGACCTACAAATACTAAAGTTTTTGCATATTAATTAATTTTATGATTAATAATATGCATGACAATTCATTTGTTTATTATTTAAATTTTATAATCGAGAAAAATATTTATGCATCAATAGGTAATTACAAAATTACCAATATGTTAATTACAATATTCTGCAACCAGATTATTTTACAGTATTATTTTAATTACACCAAATTTTAATGTACTTCTATTTAATTAAATTAAATTCATTTCGAATATTCGAATGGAATCAAATTAAACTTTAAATATTTCTGATTTAGTCCCATGAGTGTATGAAACTCTAGATTAAATAACTTTCAGTTTAAATCCCAATTTGCGCAAAAGTCTAAATAATTCATCAAACAATTTCCAACAGAATCACGCACATCCGAATTATTCAATCCAAATATTCTTCCCGTTAAATGGATTTCATTCAATATTATTTGAAACAAGCACAATATTTACTATGGAATTAGCTCTACTTTTGTGTAATTTAATATTACCGAACAGAATATTTGCAGTATTATTTTCACTAAAATTATTCATTCTCTTTGACAAAATTGTTTAATGGCATGGATATAGATTTAGATATATTGGTCAGAGAATGAAAAATGTATTTTTATGTACTCTGCCTAACCATGAAGGAAAAGTGATATCTTATTTAGTTGCTTTGCTTCTAACAACAAAATTAAATCTTTATCTTTTTGATGTCTTTCTTAATTCTTCAATTGCTCAAATTTGCTTTTACTAAAATTTCACTATGAACTATGACGATGCACCTTCCCCACACATCCCAAGGGGCCCCATAAACCTACAAGAAATTTATATAAAAATTGTAAAATACTTACTGATTAATAACTAGTAAAGCAAAATAATTTTAAAATATGTTCTTCAGGAAAAAGTTATAACGAATTAGACATTTTCACGGCTGTCGATTTGATGCTGTTGGTCAGAGATTTATATGCTGTGAATTTCTTATGGCGATATGGTGGACCTATGAAATGTCAGTAGCTTTACTTTTATCTCAAACTTTTGTATATGGCATTACTTGAATATGAAATAAATACCATAAAATTGAAAACAAAAAAAATCGTTTATATTAGGTTTAATTATTATAAAGTAAGTACTATAATATATTTAAATAATATTTTTTATACTAAAGTACATATAATATCTGCAGTCATAAAAAAACCTTCTTTCATTTCCACTGGTCTGACACCGGTGACGTCACAAACTCATCGCAAAACTTTAAAAATATCATATCTTGCTTATTATAAAGAATTTTTTCTTCAAACGTCATAAAAATGGCATCTTTTGTGACTTGATTCACAAGGTAGAAATGAAATAATAAATATCCATAGCAACTGTATAAAATGAGCGAATAAGAGGTAACTTGTAAAATAGAAACCTGTCATATCGCCCCAAGTTGCACTATACACTAGAAAATATAAAGTTACTAAAAACATCCAACAGCTCTCAAATTTAAATTGATAACCTACAAATTGAAATATAAACAGTTTATATTTAACGAAATAACATATCATAAAATAGTAGTCTTACATATTGGTAATGACGGTAAGAATAATTAGAATTAAAGTGATAAGAAAAGTTTTGTTTTTCAGGGATTCCTCGACATATCACATCAAGTTGTAATTATTTTATTTAAATACGTATGTTTGAAGAAAAAATAAAATGTGTCATTCGGAGTAAAAGTGTCATTGTGTGCCTCGCATGTAATTGTTCGACTCGCTACCGCTTGTCGTGCAAACATACATGTTCGCCACACAAAGAATCACTTTTACTCCTAATAACACTAATATACTATTTATGTCGGGTTTCCATTAATCGCCATATTTTTGTACAAAGTTTCATAAAAAATAAATAAAGAATTGGTTTATGACGTCTCCCTTTTTCGAATAATCCATTAAAACTATGATTTTTAGAGCTAGGAAGTCGCTCCATTTTACTTATTTTGACAACTCAAATCTTTACAGACTATGAATTTTTTTAAAAAAATTTGACAATAACTTGACAACACAAAATTACGAATACTTAATACATACAAATGTCATCTCCCAGAGAATATTTAACACAGTATAGAAACTTGGAATGGCAATCCTGAAGGAACTGCATCAAAACAGAACTACGAAGAAGATTTGTAATATATGTATGGCGTATTGTGTTGTAAGGATGCAAAAGGAAGACGAGAAACAATATTTGGAAAATTTTGAGATGTAGTTGTGGCGACAGTTAGAGAAGATTGGTGGAGAGAGAGAGAGAGAGAGAAATAAGAATTTTGAGAGATATAAACATAATTCACAATTGTAAAAAAAATTTTTCACGGGGAAATCGCTCAAAAGCAGCTGTAGACACGTGTTTCGCTCTTATTAGAGCTCATCAGTACAGCATAGCATGTTAACAGATGGACATTAACTGGAAATAGTGAATAGAAAATCAACAAATTGTAACAGCACCTGTAAGCAGCCAAATACATATTTGTTGCTTTGTAATTTGTTGATTTTCTATTCACTATTTCCAGTTAATGTCCATCTGTTAACAAGCTATGCTGTACTGATGAGCTCTAATAAGAGCGAAACACGTGTCTACGGCTCCTTTTGAGCGATATCCCTGTGAAAAAAATTTTTTTTTACAATTTTGACAGCTTCACGCTGGTTTATAATTTTTTTTTCATAATTCACAATTCCTTAATAAAAGGGTTACTTAGAATATTATTTTACGTAGCCATGATAATAAAAGATGAGTAGACGAGTGATTGTAATTTTTCGCTCATAAGTTATGGTAATACGAGGTGTGGCAATTAAACAACAAGATTGATCATAGAACATTAACAATGTATAAAATTACACAAAACAAATATTCCCACCTTCAATGTACTCTCCTCCCGGAACCCTACACCGCTCGATGAGAATGTTCCATTGTTGAAAGCAATGCCTGCAGACCTTTTTTGTTAGGTTGTTCATGAGGACTGCCGCTTTTTCTATAACTACATCTCGTCTCCGAATTTGGTACCTTTTAACGCAGAATTACAATTTGGGAATAAAAGCAAGTCACATGGCACTAGGTCAAGTGAATACGATTGATGTATCAACACGGTGATTTTGTATTTCATCAAAAATGTCTTGCCGGACAGGGCGTTTTGTTCCAGCGCGTTGTCTTCATGGAAAATCCATGAGCCATTTTTTTCACATTTTAGCCCTTTTCCTTTTCTCCCGTACATGAAGGGTTATCAAAACCTTCTTGTAATGTTCTTGGTTAACGAAATGCCCCTCAGGCACCCAATCCATGTGAACAATCACTCACATTTCGAAAAAAAAAAAATCAATGTCAGTGCACAGTAGGCGCTAATCGTCTCCGATCTTTTTTCTTCCTTCTTTAAATCTTCTAAACTGCTCGAAAACTTGAGTACTAGATAGACCCTCATCATTATAAACATTCTTCAACAATTCGTACATACCTGTAGCGGATTTTTTAAGATTCACACAAAACTTCATATTGACACTAACATAATTCCGGCGGAGTACGAGAAAGCAGTTAACTTCAATCAAAGGCTACTGTTGAACGGATTGCCTAATTATCTTGAAATTTTAACAGTGGATGGAGGGAAGATGATAAATTAATATGACATAGCCTGCAATGTTGCCAAATTTACAGGGAAGCCGGAAAAACTAAATTTCGTTCTTTAATTGCCACACTTCGTATTTGTCTGTTTGTGCTTATTTAGCACGTTAAATTTCGATCGATTTAAAAGAATATTGTAATTTTAACCAGGAATTGGTTGAAGATTATTCAAAATAGTGCCGATGACCTGTGGAAATAAGAACGCTGAAAAACAAAAAGGTAAAGATTTAATCAACAGAACGAAAGATGAAAGTTTTAGTGAATGAAAATACTAGTAGGAATGATGGATATGATGAAGTGGAGGATACGAGAAACACCCAAATAAAATACATAATATATTACATATAAATGTTTTCCTTTATGGGTAGGAAGATAATATTCTAAATCACCCTCCTATATTACTAATCTGTAGAGAGATCCATCTTATAGCAATTAAGTGCGCAATAATTCACCTCTGTTAAAAACAATTACCATTCGTGTGCCTAGCAAACAACTTCTGCTTTCTGACAATCTGACAGATGACGGGTGACGGTAGGCGAAGGTCGTTTACTCGTACTCGGGTTGTATTTAACAGCGTGTTTATTTAAAAGCTCAGCATAGACTGCAAATAGAGCGACTTTGCGCGCTGTTAGAATGACAAACGGTGATCATACATAATGCACAAGCGCGAATTCCGAAGCTCGAAGCTTGTTGTGGAGAAGAAGGTGGTTTCTCGGTGGGGAAGGTTCAAGCGGATGATTTTAATTTGACAACAAACATGAGTTGAGGGTGTTGCTTAATTGTTGCATGAATTGATTATTTTAATGTCTGTAAGGCTGGGTGAAAATTCTGAGAATTCATTACATTTACATGGAGGAAAATAACTCATGAGTATATTTCTCGTTTTGTTCTAGGGATATAGTGTGTTATCACTACTTAAGGAGCGATTTTAATAAACTTTTGATTGAGCCTTTGATGGATGCAAGACAAAATTAGTTAAACGTAAATATATCATCACAGCTTATTATTACCAATAGTTATTGACCTGTGCCAATGTTCGTTTTATTCATAGATTTCAATAATGACGATTAATTTGTACTATTGAAAGAGCTTGAGGGCCTATTCCATAAAAACATTACATTTTACATTTCTATCTTTTTGTTTGCAAATTTTGTACCTAGCATTAATGCATAATTTTGCAAAAATAAATTGTAATTATCATATATCCGTACAAAATGAAAATTGTTCTGTTTATTTATAATAATTATTATAGACACTCGGTAGTGTAAACATTTTGAATTTACATATGAGATAAATATTTTCAAATAATACATTTTGACACATGAAAAATAGTAGGTTTCTGATGGCACAAAAAGTGAAACGTGCAATATTTCGGCAGGGCAGACTCTAGACTTTAAATGTTGTCGTATAGAGAGTACAAATTTAATTTTTATGGTATCTGAAAATTTAAAATAATTTCCAAATTCGCGAACCGGTTGAATTTGAACTTGGACCATGAGAATCACAGACAGTTACATAGGGTATATTCCAAAAACAAATTTTAACCGTGATGAACCAAAAGTGTTCCAATAATATTAAATGGTAAAAATTGTACATTTATGAAACATGGTTCCGGTTAAAATGGTTGCAACCGAAGCGCACCAACGCAACCATGATTTTTCCTCGATTTTGCCGGTTAACATCTTCTGTCCTTTTTCATAAGATGTCAGATTTTATAGGTTAGTGTGGTAGATACTATTTATTGACTCTTTGATGTTTGCATCTATTTCCACGGTTTACATTGTACGTGTTTTAATTTTCCACTCCATAATTCAGGATTATGAAAGACGATAGACGTAATGTTTTGAAAGAAAATTTTAGGGTTTCCGCGAAACACCCGCGAATGAAACCGAACTGTTTCAATAATAATAGTCACGTGACTAGAACTAGTCGGTATCCAAAACCACGGTTTTGGTTATTATATTTTATTTTTGGAATATACTCTTAATGTATTCATCTAAGCGACCTTATTGTTATCATTATTGTTTCTTGCACGTATATCTTTTGAATTTAAATGCTTTACTTATCTTGGCTATTAGATCGGTTTGATTTAATTATTAATAATAATGAAAATGACATTAACAGATCGAGAACGATAGATTCGAATCGAAATACCTCTCTAAGCTGTCGTAAAGAAAGCAGAAAAGGGTAATTTTTGTAAGAATAAATCATTTAAATTGACACCAATCAGATTCAAACTTGGGCCGTCAAAACCACAACTAGTTACAAAATCACTAAACAATAAAATTGATGATGTCATTAGTAGTTTTTTTTTGCAGTTAATAATTCACAAGCTTGTGATATTAAAAAAGTAAAAATTTTCAAATTTATGGTAGTGGCTACGTCAATTATTGCAAACACACATTTCTGAGAATTTTTGAATTTACTAGACTAGAGTATATACAGGGTGTCTCACAACTCGCGCCCCAGAGCGAATGAGGAAACACGAGACTGCACTCGGATGTGTAATTTCGAAGAAAAAAAAATCTAGCTTAAAAGATATTAGAGAAAAGACGTCTTGAAATTGACCAATCAGAGACCTACACTTTTAACCTGTGTTTGCCGTAATTTTACGTTACTATGGTTTTATACAAATCAAAATGTGTGAGCGATTGTAGTTTTTGAAAAATGTCAGTGTCAAATTAAATTTGACAGGGTGAATAAAAAAGGGCAAATTCCAGGGATTTGTTAACTACTGGATGGAGCGAGTGAATCTTTACCATGTACCCGGCCAGATCGACAGAGATAGTCATACATAATTCCGATTTGTTGTCTTTGTTTCCGTTACTTGTCAAATCTTTTGTTTGACAGGTTTGACAGATTTTAGGTTATTCTTGATATCATTATTGAAATATAATTATTTTAATATAGGAGAATGGTTGAAAATTGTGTATCAAAATATGTGATGAACGGTGCTGTGTCGTTTCATTAGTAAGTTATGATTAAAATTATGATTTCTTCTAAAAAATAATTTGACAAATAAACGACTTATATTCTTATAGGTGTTCTAATTTAGCGTTGCATTAGATGTATTCGTACTTATTTGACGTTTCATGATCAAATATACTTAAACACAATTAATTTTTGATGTGAATTTGACAGATGTTAATATGACAGATATGAATATCAAATTCACTTGTCTAAAGTGGAATTATCTATATCTTTCTCACTCACACTTCCTGTGTTCTCTCTTAATCTAGCCGGGTACACAACAAATACATATATCGATATAGACTTGCTCCATCCAGTAGTTAACAAATCCCTGGCAAATTCTTACCATGTATTCAGCCGCTGATTACTTAGAAATGATTATAATTTTCGGATAATGTGGACGTAACGCCAGAGAGTCAGCACGAGTCTATTCGGAACGTTGCACTGTACGATATAAATGATGATCTCGGATGACACCTTCGCTAGGTAACCTAAATTTGTTGACAGTGAAAAGTCAACACTAAAGTGTTAAAATTACAGTAAGTCAAACAAATTTTGTAACTTACAAGTAGTATTTTTAAAACCTAGCAACCAGTTTTATTTTGTAATAATATCATCACACCTCAAGATATCCTTCCGGGATTGATGGATTAAAAGTCTTGTAACTCCGTTATGCAAGCAGCCGCAAATTATTTTCTTCTATTTGTTGGCAACCTATTGTCGTCGGCAAGTGTCAGTTTCGTCTGGGACGCGAGTTGTGAGACATTCTGTATAGTGATGATTTGATATCATATACATATTCCATATTTGAGATTAAAAAATATGTCTTTGAAAGAAAAATGTCTATTACTGTTTTGGAGAAAGGAGCAGACATCTTTTCTATGTAAATTGAAAATAATATGATTTATTTCTGCAAAAGTGCACAGTTGACGTATGAGTTAAATTACGTTAGTAAAAATTTTTGCTCCGAGTTATTCGAGATGAATTCGAAAAGTATTTTTATTAAATTTTTTGTAGCCTTTAGGAAAAATGTGTAAAAATATAAGGAAAACAGCGGAAATATCAAACCACGCAATATATTTTGAACTGGAAACCCAAATAACATTAACATTTAATAGGAGGAAAATTGGATTCCTTCAATATATCTCATAAAATGGATGAAACAAACACTCGCCTTTTAACAAAAGACTTTTGTGCTTTGGTGATCACAAATCTGACGTTCGGGAAAACATACACAAATCTTATACCCGAGCAAAGTACATTTATATGAATAAACATTGCAAGATGTTCAATTTAAATACATTACCAAGTTTCTGCGGAGCATTAGATGTAATAAGAAGTACCTATTCAAAGAAATACTCTTTTCACAGTAATTATATAAAACAAGATATAGGAAAAAGAGGAGTGAGGGAGAATTTTTAGTGGATTCGTGATGACAACATAATCAATAGTTTTAGTTTTTACAGTAGATATAATAGGTTTTTATAAAAACGTTATACCCTAATTAGCAAACTTTATACGGCTTTTAAATTTAGTGATATATTTTTTCCAAATACCTACTTATAAAGTGACACTTTATGTTTTGAAATCTCGTTAAAGCAACACTCTAATGATGAGAATGAATAAAAATTTCATAATTATAAGTGAATAAAAGTAAATACAAATCCATAGCAATCTATTTTGTGACATTTTATTCGATAAATATATGTATATATTTGCCCACTTGTATAATATATACATATAACTATTTTTCAGATTGTTTTCAAAATTTTTCGCAGTACATAATTACATTTAAAATAAATTTTTATTAAAAGTAGACCTTAAAATAGTAAGATAGAGACAACCAAAGTTTAAAAAAGTTATTATTTAGTTTTTAAAATATTCGAATTTTTAATGCTCTGAACATCTATGTTACACGTCTACTCTATTCCAAATTTTAGTACTTTGAAACATTTTGATATTATCTTTGAAGTTCGGAATCCATTTTCGAGTAAAGAGTAAATGAATGCAGAAAATAACGAAACAACAAAAGTAAAGTAAACCCTAATAATACTTGTTTGAATGTTTGTATGGAAATGAAAACATGTTGAATGACATAGGTTGGAATATCGTGCCAGTGGCAATAAAATGTTGGACTATAATATAAGTAGTTTTATTTTTATTATTTTGTTAAATATTTAAATATATTTAAAAATTATTGAAATATATCAATTTATTACTCCTATTGTTAACAAATTCGAATGTTTGAAAACAAAATGGGATTAACATCTACGTCATAGAATATTAAAAAATATAAATATTACGGCCCCACAAATAACAATTAATAATTTTTAGAACCACAGATCGCTTTCAATTTGGTTAAAGTTTCATGACAAAATCATTTAAATAGTGGCGGGGCCTACTGTACTCCAATAATATGTTAAAAAGACAATTTGTTAACGTACGAGTCCTGCAGCGAGTTTTACGAAGAACGAGTGCTAAAACAGGCCTTGTGAAACATGTTTTATTATACAAATTTTTTCTATTGAGATAATTTTATAATTTTATTAGATTTTTAAGAAATATGATTTGATATTTTTATAAGTTATGTTGAGCTTCCGACTAACTTCACAGATAAAAATTTGAGGTTATATGTCATTCATCTATTAGTTTTGAAAGCAGTTATACCACCTCTAGAAAACGAAAAGCGCCATAAACAGTGCGTTTATAGTTCTTTTTAACGACGTGTTTTCTCTGCGCTTATAATCTCATAAAGATACCGAAATAGAAAAATTAATAATAGTTATTTATGTATTAAGAGGGTAAGGAGGCTTTTATGGCCTGCGGAGGGATTTTGAGCGCAGGGATAAAAACACGTCAAAGACCATAAAAGCAAGTTACGCTCGTGGTACATACAAAACTTAATGCAAGGACGAAAATTTTCAAATTATGAGTGTTAGAAAAATTGTATCGAAAAGAATTTGTCCTCGTACATCTAGTATCTAGCGTCGCTATGAAAGCGGAGAACAACATTTTATTGTTTGTTTATTAGTTATGTCATTTGAGTTTTATTTTGTGTATCTCCGTGCTTTCCATATAAATATCACAAAATTAATTTTAATTTTTCATTAAAGAATATAAAATTTTTCGATTTGTAATAAAAACTTTTCATGTTGCCTGTTTAAATTGTTTATGTTGTACGTTATAATTTGGTTTGACGTTTCATTATAGCCCGGCGGGCTATAACAAGGCCCGCGGGCTATATAATTACGTTTATGTCAAAGAAATTCGTGTATAATTGTCAAATTATGATACGTCCGTGCTTAAATAAATTTAGAAACGTACAAAAGTAGTTAATGCATTAATTCAGTAACTTTCAATCCTTCATATTTGCAATGTTCCTTTGGGAAAAATTGTAAATTACATTTTGAATATAAGTTCCTTGATCGAAATCATAATATTTTTATCAAACAAAAAGATTTTTTTTTTTAATTAACAACATCTCAAATTCATCATATACAAGAATCAATAATTTTACACATTTATATAGGATCATCTTATATGGACGTTACTCTTGGTTCACAGGTTAGCAACCACTGCTTTAAAATTTCCTTTGTCGCGTCTCTGTGAAGCAAAATAAAAGAGTAAATTGGAATAAGAATGAAATGGCACGAAACGGATTCACATGTTCTGGATAACACTTTTAAATTGTCATTTTTACGATCCTGGAACATATAATATTGCTGTAAAGTCTACAAAATGTCAGTAGTTCAAACATATAGGTTAATTACCTTCATTTAACTAACAGGTAAGGTCAGAATATGTGCATTTATATAAATAGATCTTTTGTCTTCAACATAATGGAGAATGTAGCTGATATGACCGAGTAAAAATACTTCCATTTCATATGTTTATCATAAAAAGCACTATACTTGAGTAATAAAAACCATAAAAGAGAAAGACTTGTTCTATTTACATTTTATTTGATATTTTCTTTAGTGCATTACATTTTGTATTGTACTGAAAACGGTTTGTATTACCATGATAAAAGTGTAAAGTGTGCAATGCAATATGATGATTTTTGCTATACGTATGTTATTGATTTTAATAACAATAATAAAGTCCTTACCATGAATGGAAGGGAAATTTTAAATCCTTACATTATATATTCGTAGGTCAATGAAGTATAATTTAGATTAGGATTCCTTAAAACTCAATTTGTTTTAGAAAGATTAAATACTACACAATCAGTGAACTTCTGTACATACAGAATGTCCCAGATTTAAACGGCATAACTTGAACCATGAATTAAACACATAAAAATAAGGTGACAAGTTCATTTGAGCAAATGTCCGTAAATGCTTTGTTTCACAGATATTCATGTTTTTCTTATTGGAGCAGCGTTACCTTAAAAATCAACTTTATAACGAGATATCAAATATTATCTTAAGTTATGACATAAAATTTAAATTAATTATAGGTAAATGATTTGGCTTACCTAATTTGGATACAAAATTTAGTTTGCTTGCCTAAGGTCAGGGCAAAAATGAAAATTATCGATGAATTCTAACAAATTTATTATCTATGTACAATAAAATTATAACGATTTTTTATAACATTTGTTCAAAATGTTCACCTGTAGCAAGCAAACAGGCACAACAACGATCTGCCACTGCATTGGTCGCTGCGTGACAGCGTGACATCGCTCGGGAGATATGGTTTCGCAAACTTGAATAATTTTTCTGCGTAGTGTCCAAATTATTTATCGGGTCATCATAAACTCTTTTTTTATGGCACCCCAAGCAAAAAAATCTAAAGGTGTTAGATCGGACGAACGGGCTGGCCATGGTACAGGTCCTTTGCGACCAATCCACCGTTGTGGATAGTGTATATTTAACCACTCTCTTGGTTGTCTCCCATAATATGCAGGGTAGCCATCTAACTGTAGCCAGGATTTTCTTCTTATTGCTAATGTAACTTCTTCTATTAAAGTATTTTCAATAATACCTAGCCAAACATTACAATGAAATTCATAGTGGAAATTTTTCTTGATAATTGCATAAAGTTTTTCATGTACCCAAATATGAGAATTTCTTTGATTCAAAACCATATCTCCCGAGCAATGTCACGCAGCGACCAATGCAGTGGCAGATCGTTGTCGTGCCTCTTTGCTTGCTAGAGGTGAACATTTTGAACAAATGTTATAAAAAATAGTTATTATTTTATTGTACATAAATAATAAATTTGTTTGAATTCATCGATAATTTTTTTTCCTGACCTCGGTGCAAGCAAACTAAATTTTGTATTGAAATTAGGCAATAGCCAAATCATTTACCTATAATTAATTTAATTATTATGGCACAACTTAATAAGTTAATATTTGATATCTCGTTATAAAGTTTATTTTTTAAAGTAACGCTGCTCCAATAAGAAAAACATGAATATCTCTGAAACAAAGCATTTACGGACATTTGCTCAAATGAACTTGTCACTTTATTTTTACGTGTTTAATCCATGGTTCAAGTTATGCCGTTTAAATCTGGGACACCTGTATAGTATTCTTCACGGAAGAATATCGTTGCGCAATAACAAGTGTGTGATTCTTGACTACATACATACGGAATGAAGTAGTCTCCTTTTGCTACACAGGTTATAGGATCTGTTCATAATAATATCGCAAAAAAGTTCGGGTCACAGAATTGACCTTATTTTGGTCACTTAAGGTACTTATTCTTGTGTGATCGTACTGGTTTCCATGGCGTTAAGCAACATTTTAATGCACTTGAAGTGTACTTCCGTATATTTCCTGTTTTAATTTGCAATTGCAAAAATGTATACTATGTGACTAGTTTTTTACAGACTCACTCCGCTTATTAAAAAAATATCTCATGACTAAAGAGACTTCTATGAAACTTCTATGAACTTTGTTTTGATAAAATTGTTTTCGCCAAAGCATCTTAGTCAAAAGTTATTACATTGTAAAGTTTAATCGTTTCTACACAAACGTCCCATAAAAATGTCTAATTAGTACGTAATTGTTCGTCAATGTTTATTTTTCTATTTCATAACATCCAACAAATAAGTGTAATATTTAAATATGATCTTGATTTATATTAAATTACAGCAATCTATTATGTAAGGAAGCTAGAATGTTTTATCATTGATTATCTCAAATTGAAAAATATGAGCTAAGGTTTATACTAAGAGTTCCTCAATTGTTTTTTCTCAGAACAGTTCGCTATAGATTTAAATAAGTATATTTAATCTAATGTAAATGAATTTAAACAAAAATTAATTCATATTAATTATTTTCATTAAAAATGAAATCTGTCAAATATTACCTGCTTAAAAGAGAGCTTTTTATAAAAAATATTGTCAATGAGCGTTTCCCTAACTTAAATTTTATTTTAAATATTTTAATAATCACTTAAATAAAAGGAACGTATTTCAAAGTTTTGACACTTATAAGGCCGCTAAAGTATTATTTTCCATACAATCAAGACAAATATGTATTTGTTTACTATTTATTTATATTAGTAAGTGTAAAATGTCATAAAAATATCTTGTTTATTTTTCTTTTAGTCCCTTGAGAGTGACGATAACATCACGTGCTTACCAATTATAAAATGCATACATCCATCTAAAATTAAAGTTAGTGAAACTTATGTGTATAATAAATTATTCCATATTCTGCAATTCAAATATAATGAAAAATATTGTGCTGACGGTAGGTATGCAAATAGATTACTCGTAATAAATCTGTATGCAAACCATGCACAAATTCTTATTTATTCAGTAAATACAGTTCTATCACAAAATATATAATCCCGTAGATAAATGACACAAGCACTGGCATATTAGTACATTTGAGTAAACATGTGATGTTGTATATTCATTGTCACCTTCCATCAAACTGATCAAACTCAGCAATTATTTTACGAGCTGGCATTATAATTCCATGCATAATAATTATTCATTTTGATCCAAATTCAAATTTGATCGGCGCGGAGTTGGCAAACGGACGAATGCAACGGGAACGTGCTTAATAGCCGTGTAAATTTCAACAGAAACAAAATATTTCCGACGGATTAAACCAAGCACTCATAGGCGGCGAATATGTGAATATCCTGGCAACAATGAAAAAGAAAAAAGAGGGCAATCATATTTTACCGAGTATACTCGTGATAAAAAATTGTTTATAATAATAGCCTAGCAATAAATATAACTAATAACTAGGTGTATTATACCTAAATTTCTCTTTTCATATTTGAAGTAAATACGAGGGAAAGCGAAAATCTTCAGGAACATTCAAATCAAACCTTTTTTACTCGACTTATTACATCCCGTTATTCTTTATATTATAGCGTCTTTATCTCTAAATTTATAGAAGATATAATAAAAATAATAATACAAGTAATAACAAAAATTTTCAAAAAATAATATTTAAAATTTTTTTTTTAAGAAACTACTACTTCCGGTTGTCTAATTGTTACCAAAACTTTTTCAGCTCTTTGCAGGAATGTCAGCTTGAGGTATCAATAGTTAAACAGGTCTTAAGTCTTATAGTTTTTAAAGAATCGTCCTTCCAACATACACACGTAAACACACACACACACACACACACATACACACACACACACACACACACAGACATCATCGTAAAAATGTAAAACGGATTGTAAGGACCTTAAATCATGCTTATTCACTAAAATCTGGATACGCGATTTTTAGCATAAATCCAATACCTCTCTTAGCGAGAGGTAAAAAGTAAGACATTAAACGTTGAAGTCACCACGGGAGTTAAACGAACAAAATGCCTTCGGTCAACGTACATTCCTCGGGTCTTGGTCCTTTAATTATTATTGTGATAAGTAATTATGGAAATATATGTGGCTAATAAGCTATTTAATAAAATTATTAACGAAAAATCACGTATATTGTCCTGCAAGTTTTGATTGTCACTGGCAGCCTATGTCAACATATCTTTCACTTTAATAAAAATATACATTTCTCTTTGGCATATTATCATAAATTCGAACAGTTTTAATTTGGTTTACTTTCATTATTTTTTGTTATTTTCTGTGTTCATTTACTTGAAAATAGATGCCAGATTTCAAAAAGGCGATAGCAGAAAACTTAAAAGCAGTATGATTTTGGAATAGAGTATATATTGATGTTGGTGGTCGAAGTGGAAGACCTACCTAAACCCTTTCCATACCATTACTAAAAGAATCTATCTACCTATTCATAGATCTGGCTTCGACTTACACAAGTTTCACCATATTGCTGCTATATTCTGTGCGTAATCTGCGGGTTTTATCTCTTCAGATTGAAGAAAACTTATCAATGTTCTCATTTCTTCTTTGGTAAAGTAGAAAATGGAAAAATTTATAAACAACCGCAAACTATCACCCTTTCCGTGAATTCATAGATATAATATCCTATTTTTTGAGTTTTTGTGCATCTACAACGAAATCTAAAACCCTCCGCCTATGGTCACAGTGCGAATGGGAAGCGATGGTTCTGTTTACGCAATGAATCAGGCGTTTCGCGCGTCGCGTGAAATGTCAAAATCCGGTAAATACGCAACAAACGGCTGAGTCAGTACACCAACGCCACCCCGAGATTTATTTCAGGGGGAGAGTTAAATATTAGACGGATTTTTCATTAGTTGATGGAAACAGACAATACCTTCCTTTGTACCATGCTTAATTGATGAATTTACTCTAAAAGATAAGGGATATTTCATAAATATATTGTTTTGTTGTGACTTCCAAAAAGTTTGATTAAAGTTACCAGGAAATCATATGAGGTTATATGACAGTCATATGAATAATATGGAACGGAACGTTGATGAATTTCACACCCCCAAAGTTTCATATTATTTTATTTCAGTTCTCGTAATTCACTATTGGAGTACGTGTGAACGAGTATAAAGTATAAATTCTATTTTCTTTGGTAAATTGAATTGCATTTTAATCCTACAGTTATCAAGTTTGTACATGCACCTTTTTGTTTCATAAGTTCAAGTTTCACTTTGCATAATTATATCTTGAAATACTTATACTTTAAAAACTAATATATCATGGACGTTCAAATTGACAGTATTGTAATAATTAGTAATACAGATTGTGGCATACTTTATACGTAATACGATTTACCAATTTCAACACAATTCTGTCGGTGGATTTTGCCAGCGTAACAAAATTCGATTTATTATTAACCATCCAATACGCCGACAAAATGCTCAATTTTTGGATAAAAAGTTCAAAATTTTCAAAAATCTAAATTTCCTTTTTTATTTCATATTTTCATACTACAGGTTAATATTATTTATTGTCTCAAAATATTTGTTTAATAATAAGTGCAGATGCAAATTTGGCGATATTCGCATTTGATTCTATATACAAAATTACGTAAATGTACCAATATCTACAAATTTGTATTTTTACCTCCCGCTACCCTTGGTAAGGGAGGTATAGGGATCGTGCTAAAAATCTCATATCGAGATTTTAGTAAATGACCACGTTTTAAGGTCCCTAGAACCCATTTCTAACATTTTCACGATGATGTCTGTATGTGTATGTGTGTATGTGTATGGATTTTGTCTTCGCTCTAACTCAAATACTATCATTCAGAAAATTCTGAAACCTTGTATTTCTATCCTATTCTAATATGAAAAGAAGCCATTAGATTTTGGTGAAAATCAGATAACCGGAAATGGCACTTTACCTGAAGCTCATAGTGGTTTTTCTTCAAAAAATACCATTAAATGCCATTTTTTCGAATTTTATGTCTTATAAAAATTAAAGATTATTGAATTTTCTACAGGAATACATTAATACTTTTTCTATATATTTTACAGATAAATTTAAAAATATTTTTTTTATTAGTCGCGAAGCCTAAGATAAAAACTATTCCTTTGTTACACAGTTCATTTATCAAATGAATGTAACTGACAGTAAATGTCACTGTCAAAAAACTAATCACTTCAAATTAATAATAGTGACATTTTAAAAAGAAAATAGTAAATAAAGCAATAGTTTTCTGCAATGGAACAGTTTGCAGCGTTAGTAAATCCGTAGGTATGTATTTAAATTAATAAAAATTAAATAGCGGGGGGTTTTGTGTTGGCCACATCAGATTTTTATTCATAGGGATTGAACCAGTTTTAAAAAAATTGAAAATTCTTTACATTCTTTATATAATTTTTTAGCTATTACTTAAAATTTGTTATTTTTGAGCAAAACTTTATACATGTTTTGAGATTGAAAATAGATATTGATCTCCAGTTGATTAATACAAAAGCAGTGAATTACGGAATACCCAAGAACACAAAAATATAAAAATTGGATTTAAAAAAAAAACTTAAACTTTTTATATATTGTCAGATATTTATAATGAAAATATACATATTTTATGTAGGTGTCATTATTTCTAATTCTAATGTATAAACAAAAATTATTCTGAAATTAAAAAAATATAGGACTAGATTAACAAATTCGTATTTCCTTATGACACCTGAAGAAACAACGTCAGAATCAGAATGTTTTCTTTTGTAAATAATTTGGATACCGTTAATTGTGTTGCCAGTCTGTATAAGCTTAATGAACTTATCTTAACATTATTCAAAATTTTAGTTTCAATGAAGGTATCTGTTCAAATAATTAAAAAATAGTCTTTAAATACTCCACCAGAGTATATGAGAACCCTCACAATCTTTTAGCATAAATTAACGAATTCAATTTTTGCATTTGTATTTATTATAGAAAAACCGTTTATGAATTTTCTTTATAAATACTTGTAATTACTAATACTAAAGAATAATATATTAAAAGTACTGTAACGTCACGTGTGGTGACGTCACTCTTGTGCTCCTTTAAATCCTGGGTATGAACGGTATGCTCGGGCGCCATTTTTACAGCGGTACAAAAGGAGCGTGCCTTCGGATAGCCTAGTGGAGGTGAGGGCGCAGGGTTGGTTGATATCAACAGAAAAAGATGTGTAGTTTAAATAAATATATTGTAACATACGAAGATATGTAAAACAAAGACACACAGTTTATAAATAAACAAATACATCACCCTTCTTTGCAGAACTGTGACCAGAGTTACCACGGTAAGTACGCGTATTCAAATTTACTTTAGAAAAACTAACAATTTTTCTAGCGGACAATCAGCGGCGCGATGTACACGGCGGACTCAGCCTTTACACGCGGCGGATTCTTCTAACGGACGGCGGCTGACACACAGCACTCAACTTCTCGGCGGTTCGAAGGAGCCTTATCAGGACTCTCACTAAGAGGCGTTCAGGAGGACCTAATCAGAATCCTAGCCTGGACGGCTCTTGGAACGGGCAAACCCGCTCTCACTTCACGGACCTCTGCAGCGGCTTATAAACCCAATCTAACGGTACTTCTCATTAAAATTGCGGCGGGGATGATTTTACTTAGTACAGAGGTCGCTACTGTTTCAAGTGATAAATAATATTTTTATAAAATTTACACAAATTCTCTGGTCACTTTTCTTTACCCTGAATCCATTTTACAACTTCAAACAATTTACAAATATTGTTTCAAATAAAACATAATTTCATTCACATGTGCGGTGCGCCATGCACGGGCATGTTGTGAATCACGACTCTTCAAAATTTGCAAGGTTACTAATATCAGAATATTCTAGAAGTAAACAAACACAAAAATGCAATCAAATGTGTAAACGAGAGTTACATTGTTTCAAAACACTATGGTAAGTTAAATTACAAATATACACAATGCTATTTTTACATAAAATACATTTCTTGTAGCTGAAACAATGATAGTGCGGTTATGTTGAACATGTGATTATTGTCTTTTCACATCATGACGGTCGGATATTGTCTTTTACAGGTCAGTATTTCATTAAATATATAACCAATATTACAAATACATCTTACTTTTCAGATTAAACAATAAATAAACAACGTATATTGTCAAAAACACGTTACTAAACATTCTAACTGTGACGGTGCTACTACAGGTTTACAAAAGGAAGGAAAACCTTTAATGGACGAAAGGGCCTATCGTCACAGTACTTGCTCCTCATAACTAATCGCATAAATGGGTATATACACTTTTTACTACGAACCTCTACTCGGTCAGGCCACATGCCACATTATGTATTTTATCAGAGCAGTTAAGAGATCTTTGTTAGAAAATGAGATACTTTTCTCGAATGTTATTAACTGAAATCATACAGTTTAAATTAATTGCTTGTCATATGTGTAAAACAGAATTTAGATAGTTTACAATAAACGCCACCCTGATTCACAGAACTATGAACATGTTGACATAGTGCACAATTTAATTCTTCAGTATAACATATTCAACTCTAAATCCAAATTAGATTTATAACCCCTCTCTGGAAATTCTAATTTCAATTCACCACAAAACGGCTGCATTGTCATTGGCGCAATGAACCAGTGGCCACACAACAAACATGAATCAGGGCCGCCTGCAACATTTAATGCAATCACTAGCAAAGCGAATTACAGACCTGAATCCAGCGGTCCAGTGGTATTTTGTTGGTAACTGCACGCGTAAGCTTTGAATCCTTCGCTGCGTGGATGCCTTGTCGTTCGACTAGCCCTGTCAAACAAAACCAAATTGTCAACAGCGTTGATTTTAATGTCATTTCTTCGAGTATCAATTGTAGTTTAATTAACAGTTCCTCTATACAATACGAGAGATGGCAGTGTTAATTATTTCGGTGTTATCAGCTCGTTTTCATTTCAACGCTTTGTTTGTACCGGCGCTTTGATATTGTGGCGGAATATTGAACTAAATCGTGTGATGATGAAGGTGACTGCGGCTAGCCTGGTGTATGGACTACATGACAGGGGATTATGGGAAATTGTTTTGGTTCATGTTAATTTATTTAAATGAAAGGATGTTTTAAATTTTTGTGTAAATTAATTAAATAAATAACATGACTTCATTACACTAAAAACTGCCCTATGACATAGGTACATTGAAATCATGCTGTCATGTAATTAATTAACAATGGTATTTAATGTTTTATCTTTTACCCATATAATTCAATAATTGGAAATTTTCTTTCAAAATTAATGAGATTTTATTACCAAACGGTTTACAATTTATATCCTCTTAAATAGGAGACAGTAATGAGAATTATGGTTATTAGAAAGACGAGAAAATAATTTCACGTTGTGCAGTTATCAGCTATCCCGAGGACATTGATAATTACGAAATAATTTTATGACAGTTACCGAAGGCGCGTTGCTTGGTAACAGCCCGACGCCGAAGGCGGAGGTGGTGTTACCTAAAAGCAACGTGCTTGAGGAAGTGTGATAAAATTATAAGTACTTATCAAAAATCGAGGGGTATTCGGTGAGAATTTTTTTTGCAGTTTTAACATTAAATTTGCCTAAAATTTGTATTTGACAGAATTTTTGTGTCTAACATAGCCCAGTAGATGTCACTAGTAGCTATGAACGTGAATGTGGCTATGAATGTGTTCAGTGTGAAGTGTGCAATGAGAATGAGACCTCTTTGAGTGAGACCAAAGAGAAGAAGATAAGACATATTAAAGTCCATAAATATTCTCCACATTTAGTTTTTTATTTAATAGATTATTTTTTATGTCTTTTCTTTTATAATTTTGTTGATTAAATCATCATTTTCATTGACAGCGTAAAAATGACATTTTTAAATTAAAACATTTAATCTTTAATTATACGCCAAAAACTGTTTGTTACTTAGCAACTTAGTGACATACGTGATAATTGTCTTAGGATAATTATAAGTGTAAGTTTGTTTTGATTGGTTACTTTCTCACACGTGGTCAGCAATAAAGGGATTCAATTAGATAATTTTTTAACCAAAAAAATTTCTACGTAAGCTTGTTTTTGACAGTCATAAGTTTATTTACAAGGGGAATTTAATTTAGCAAATTCATAAAGGAAGACCAGAGTAGCTTGGCTCCATGCATTATGTGACTGATTGTGGATTTGCTTAAGTATTTGAAAGGATACTCGTAGAATTATTTCGTTAAAATCCTCGTTTTCTTTTATGCCTCACATTTTAGTTTATTTATTGTGATTGTCAAATTAAGTAGGTTTGAAATTATCCTTATTTCATTAAATTTCCATTGTGTTTTCTTTCTATATGCATTGTCTACATCTGACATCATTCTTTACATTGTTTACGCATAGATTACGATTACGTGTAGACGCAAATCATTTCTTTGAGGAAGGCTACTCTACGGCAGAGATATGTCAGTATCGATATTTGCATGTAAGTACACTCAGAAATATGTAAAAAGTTGAGATAATATAAATTTATTTATTTGTGAAGAAGGCACTACAATGAGAAAATATAATACTTACTTTCCATATTAATAATTTAATTAGACTCTTTGACAAAATTAAATTTTTGTTTATCTGTATTTTCGAATTATGTGACTACCACTGATTAATATAACACTAAAACTATTACAGTAAATTAACAGTTGTGAGAAAGACCAAAACATTTCTATGATCAAATCTGAGACGTTCCTAAATTCTACTTATCAAATTTGTTTCGCTTGTTCATTAATTTATGTATGTCTAATATGTTAATACGGAATTTATGAATAGCTAGATTAAAATGCGTTAATACTGAGCCAATAAACAGCAAACATTAAAATGTATTTGGCTAGTAGCAAACTTCCTCTTTATTGTCTTTATTTATTTATTTTCAACCCAAAACACACTATATTTATATTATTCTTATATCTCTATATTAATAATATTAAAATGACGTCTGTTTGTCTGTTCACTATATCATAGTAGAAATGTTGAAAGGAATTTTATGAAATTTTGCACAAATATTTTCAAAAAATTAGCTTTAAAAAAGATCATAATTTCAAAATATTGTTCTTAAATAGACAAATATATACTCGAAAAATAAATAGTTTCTAACTTTTTTTAAATGCTCTTCAATAAAACTACGAAAAATGATTACCTTTACAACAAATTTTCGACAGAAAAATCTAAATATTTAAATAAATAAATCATCACGGGCACTCATTGCTGGGATGGAGAGTGCACCATAAGGATCACTGTTGTGCCATTTAAAATTTGAAATCATTTTTGGGGTCTATCGGGATCGAACTCGGTTCATCAAATTTGTGACTAGACACTTAGGTACAAAGCCACCAGACCCCATTATGGGGGATTCAAAATATTTTGTATACAATTTTTTTTTTTGTAAAATAATGGCAAAATGGATAGATTCGGTGAATGACCTATATGTAATTTTCAGCACTTTTATTAACTCTAATGGAGCAAAATAAAATATTAATAAAAACATAAAGTTTTAATTCAATAGATATATTATTAGTTTTATTATACACCTACAAAAATCATTATTATGTATAATAAATTTTCAACTTTATAATAATAATAATAAAAATAATTAATGTTAGTTAAGAACCAATTTTATTACTATACTCTAATTGTACTATAAAATAGCTAATGCAATGAAATTATTAAGTAACTTTATAACTTGATATTCAAAATCTAATCCAAGTATAATTATTTGACTTTTATTGCATCTTATAATATAAATCGGGGTTTGAAGCAAGTTAATAGGTGTATTTTATAGTGCGGTTCTATTTGATGTGAAGATACAAAGACAACTCCAGCTGATTATGTTTTCCTTAGTTTTACGATAGTCGAAATGGGAGAGATACGCCAACACTAACTATATGTCATTTGTGTTTTTAGTCGGAAGAAGAAAGTTGTCAGACATTGTAGCAACACTAGTCGTAAAAAGTAATTACTTATATGCAAATGAAAATGAACTGAATAAAACATGAGGCCGAAACTTCTAAATGTAAAGCGTTTACAATAAGTACTTCGTTTCGGAGTTTCTTCGTTTTTTGCTCAATATAGCTTTAATTTCTACTAATCGTTCTTAATTAACTTTCTACTTTAAAATTTAAATAAGTTGTTTTTAAATAATAAGCCGAAATAAAGTACTTCATAATTTTTAACAAAGGTATAATACTCGCACTGTTAATTATAATTCATAATAAAGCGGTGCTGTAATCACTATTTGAGAGTTATATACGAGTACCATAATTTAAATTAAAACATATCTAGGCAAATGTACCTGGACAAAAATATGGAAATAATTTTTTTTTTTTTTGTGATAGAAGTATTTAAATTCAAATCTAATTACATCTTTCTTATGTTTACCTATAACATGGTATGATTCCCTTTTAGAATATCAGTAAAAAGTTATTATACTGTCAATGTGAATGACCACTATATTGAAATCTGTATTTTGCAGTTTATGGTATTATTTTGTCGATTTTGAAAGAAAACTAATATGCGTGTACAATTTATCAATTTTTGTACGATATTTTTAAACTGAATGTTAAGAACGATTGTGTTCTGTGTACATGTGAAGTTATGATATGTAAGCAGGGATGGGCACGTAAAATACGTCACGTATTATACGTTATTTTTTACGCGTAAATATTTATTTCTTACACTGACAATATTTGAGAATTTTTTACGTAGATAATGTAAAATATTATTACCATGAGTATATATTTTTTTATAAAGAAATTTTCTTTTATACTGTAATAAATATTCCAGAACAAGCAATCCACGTGACATAAACATGTTACTTTGATTCAGACAAATAATTAGGTACCTTCAAACTATCAACAATCAGATTAGTAGGGAAGTATATTCCTAAGACATAACCTCAAACGTCACACTTAAAACACATTTTACGTCAAATTTAGACCAAATATTTTTAAAATGTTTCATGTTTTATGTAAATTTTAGGCAGTTTTGTAAAGAAATAAAATTTGAAGACAATTAAAATTAGACGGCGAATAAAATACTAATATTTCATTTTCTATTTATTACCTAATTATTAATAACATGTATTTTCAAATAATTTGAAATAGATTTAAATCATTAGCTCCAAACTTATTAAAAATGAATTTTATACAAATTTTAAACATTTTATGTTAATTTATTTATAGTTTCAGAATGTTTTTTTTAAAAATATTTTACAATAATTTCAGTGTCTTTCTTATAAACTTGTCATAGGTTTAATCGTTTTAGAATATATGTATTTATGATAGGATTAAGGAAAGTTACTGTAATGTGACATTTGTAAACAACAAGTCATCTAGTGTCGCTATGAAGAACTAAAATTATACATTATCTACGTTTTTTACTTATTTAACATTCTTTACGCATTTTTTACACGTAAACGTAAAAAATATTTTTTTACGCGTAAATGCACATCCCTGTATGTAAGATGTTACCTACCCAGAAGAAGGTGCAAGTGGGCACCGAAATGTCGGTTTCGTAAATGAATAAATGCTGTGTGAAACAGATTTCGAGTAATTGTTAACACCTATTTTTTATAAATCTAAATATCACGTCTTTTTTAGTTTTTTTTTTAAATTTGTTATAGTCTAATTAAAATTCACATAGTTACAAATCAATTACTTAATAATGGGGATCCACATAACTAAAGTACAAAATTTGCAATCTTCCATCAACTCGTCACACCTTGATCCTTGGTGTTTATGTATTATTTTACTAGAAGCTATGGTAACTTTAAGCTTGAAGAATTTTATACTTCAAATTACACTTCGGTCAAGAACTAATTCTATTCTGTTAGGGATTACCTACATGAATTATTATATAATGGACTTGTAATTTGACATATACAGCGTGTTTTAAAAAACCCAATTCGGAGTAGGCTATGAACAGAGAAACGTATGTCTCATCGTTATTCAATTCAAAAGTCAAGTTGTCAAAATTGAAATGTAATTTTAGGAAGAAAAGATAATAAAAAAGATAACACTCTGTATGTATATAACGGGTGTAACACGAAAACCGGGCCATAGGCGTTTAACATGGAAAACTAGTTTTTCCTTGTGCAAAAGTGATCTATTAATTTTAAAGAAAAATGCTTCAAATAAATGTTTTAGAGAATTAAATTCTGCATTTAAATCAATAATCACATTTTCTTTTACACGTTTTGTAACAGAAGAAATTGAATTTAAACTTTTTTTGTTACCCGTGGTATTGAAATAAAATCTGAAACAAATTTTATAACATTTTGCCTGTCAGAAATTATAAAATATAGTTTTCATGAAAAAATACTACTCAATGAATTGTATCTTCTCTACCTGTGCATAATTCTCCATTTTTCAGTATTGATTATTCGAACAGAGCTTTTCTAACAAGTAAAATATATCACAATCTGACAGATACGTTTCTGGCAGGTAAAATATGTCACAATCTGTGAGATACGTTTCTGACAGGTAAAATATGTCACAATCTGACATGCGTTTTTGACAAGGTTAATATCATTTTCACCCCTATTCTGTAACTCAATCGATAACTGTTTTCGATCGATAATAAATTGTAGCCAATAATTATAGTAGACAGTGAATAAAAAAATGAAACTGGCAGATGATACATTTGTTTCTATTTGTCAAAAATTATTATCGATCGATAACTATTATCGATTGAGCTACAGAATAGGGCGAAATATTTGTGATTTTACCTATGACAAACGCTCTACTTTGAGTTATCATTATTAAAAATGGATAATTGTTTACAGAAAAAGAAAATAGTATAGTATTATTTTGATGAAAACTATACTATATAATTTCTGACAGGTAAAATGTCATAAAATTTGTTTAAAATTTTATTTTAATACCATGACTAAACACTATGAAGAAGTAAGTTTTATAAAATTTTAAATTCAATATTCTCTGTTACCAAATATGCAAAAGAAAATGTGGCTATTAGAATAGATGCAGAATTTAATTCCCTACAGCATTTATTTGAAGCATTTTGCTCTAAAAATAGGCCACTTTTGGGCAAGGAAAAACTAATTTTCCATGTTAAACGCCCATGGCCCGGTTTTCGTGTTACACCCGGTATAATCACCCGTATTGAAATAGATGGTCTTAGACCCGCGATAAACACTTGTATTGAATGTAATATATTCAGTGAGTTGAAATATATACAAATACCAAAATTGGTTTGCGCCAAATGATAGCGATAGCTGCAATTTCTTCTTTTTGGTACAAGTATTTTTGCTCTGTTTAAAAAACATGCTTCACTTAGGATATTTTGATATTTGTTTCTTATTTACTTGAACAACCCATAATGCAAAAAATAGTTTGATCTTTGGATCGTGTCAGGAATTTCATTATTTCATTACACTTCTACGATTTCTAAAACGTTGGACGTGGTTTTTTTCATATAAAAATCTTTAACTCGTATTATTTTTTTGTAGTACCTTACTTTTTTATAAATAATCAGTCAGTATGTATAAGTAGATTAGCACACCCAGCATCGGCTAATTTTAAATTATTTAAATTTTTAATAAGTATTGAGACCGGACTTTAATTAATTAATTTACAATTGTCTAATACTGAGTGTCTGGTCGCGAACCTGGGGGAACCGGGTTCGATCCCGACTGGCGCCAAATATTTCCAATTTTAAATGGCACAAAAGTGACCCCTGTGGTGCACTCTCCACACCAGCTATGAGTGCCCGTGAGGTGACGTCTGGTAAACGCCCACACGGTAAAATATATCGTCATCATTACCGATGTCTACATATGTGTAGATAATGGCACACCCAGAAATGGGTAATATGCCGTGATGATATATTTATTTATTTATTTAATACTATAATTTTCAAAGTAAAAAATATCTGTGACCTAGTAACTTAACTCCAAAGTAGTATTATCTTATAAACTTTGAGAAAACAATTATTTGAAAATCATACTCCTTTTATTTTAATTGATACCATTGGAAGTTTGAACATATTTGGTATATATTCGTTCGGATATGTAGTAGTAGTATTTTCGGCTTCAGTAGCCAGGACGTGAAGAGCGTGGAAACTTTTCATGAGCGTGAAGTGCCGGAATTTAATTAAACGAAGACGGCCTGCAATCTTCCAACTAATACTTGCTCATAACGTAGGACGACGCGCGGACAATCCAGGGATGGACTCAAAAATTTAAGAAATTTGAAGGAAGAACCAAACAGTGTTTATGTATGCGGTGTACTTATACTAAACAAGTATAAAGAAATTTGATTATATAACTGGATCAAAATATATAAATTATTGCTCATATATTCATGTAATCATTAAACAAGTTTCACGTATGGCCGATTATACCTACATAACTTAAATTTTAAACGTTCATTAAATTAATAATATTGCATCGACATGAAAAATGTCAAATGTAAATTTAAGTTTTGTTAGTGCAACTGGACATCAGAGCCCTAACTACTAAGTACGTAATATACATTACTTACGATTGGCTGAGTCACATATTTAGTTAATACATGTTTACAAAGAATTTCTTCAGAAAATTTCTTCAACTGCTTACCAGTTACAATAATCGAAATACTGTTTATTTTCAAATATATTAATAACATAAATTCATTAATTAGTAAATAAGTAAAGATAAATAAATGTACTCCTTGCAAAAAAGTAATATTACCATTGATTAAATAATATACGATATTTTCGTGGCACTCTTTACTGTATAGCTATTTATTATGCTGCCATTTTTGACTATTTTACTATTTACTGGAACTGACTTAAATTCATATTAAATCGTTCCTCGTTCAAGTACAACTCAATTTTTATCTGAAATGTTAAGCAAGTTATGAAATAATCAAATATGCATTTGTTAAAAATAAATTTATAATTTAATTAAATTGCAGCGAGTACGACACGTATTTAATATAATTCTATTACAGAGTCGGTACCCACTTTTTCGCAATAAGTTTATAATAGCGGTGCCGTTTCATATTATTGGAAGTAGGGAAATTAAAAAGTAATAGGTACTTATTAAGAAATAAGAAATTGGGAAATGAAGTATACTAAATTTTAAAATGTCAATAACCCTTCGATTTATCTATATCTCGTATAGAAACTATTTATAATGGGGCCATTGTGATAAAGTACAGAAAATTATCTTGCCGGAAACAGATTATTTGCAGAAATGTTAATTTTGCCTTAATTCTTAATTATCAACCTGACAGACGATAGATCTAGATTTAACTGTTAAAGAAAACGTAACAAATTTATTAGGTTTAATAAAACAATCAAATTTAGGACATTGTCAATTTGTGACATTATTATTAATACAATTACAGTTTAAAATCATAACGGGATTTTGACAGTATCAGTGTGGGATTATTGTTGAATACTTACGATCATGTTCTCAATTGATCATCGTGACTTAATAATCATTACAATTGAAATTATATTTATAATGATTATTAATTCTTCGGGGGTGGCGCCCAGTTTAACAGACCCAATTTATTCTATAACATACTGAGATTTTTTTATTTGTTTATAATTTGAGAGTTAAATTTTTCGTTGTTTTATTTTTGATGTAAAATGTTCGTTTTCATAGAAAATAAGGTTCAATTCATCAACTCATACCATTATTTTGTAACAAAAATAAGAAATGGCCACTTCCTTGTTACAGAAGAGGGCGCCAGTTATAAAGGGTTCATTAATTAAAATATTACATACGAAATTGTAAATTTAGAATTAGTGTTTAATTATTATTAGCAGTCGTCGTTTATCTCGGCTATTGATTTCGTTTCAGGCACTTAAAATTTTAATCTTAGATTATAAAATTGGCCCTAAGTGAAAAGACGGTTTCTAAAAAACTCAAGAAATTGAGAAAACAATGAATATAAACATTAAACAAAAAATTTAATGATAATGAAGGTATAACACTAGTTGCTAAATTAATTTAAGAAACACTTGACCCATTATTTGTCTGCCTAATTTTTGAAAAAAAAAAATGCATTTGTACTACTTTTCTATAAAGCCTCATAAATATGTGTTTTCTTCCTAAAAAGATAATTGTAATGTCACTTAATAAAATATGTTAATGGTAGAGCTACTTTATTAATAATATATGAAAAATTTTCTCTATATTCACTAGTTAATAATGATTACTCGGAGTATATACATTATATATATTATAATCATAAATAATGAAAATTTAAATTATAACGAAGTAAAAATTCCTGTTTTAATTAATATCATTATTTCCTTAGTTCCAATTTTTTACAGTAAAAAATCCGATAATATTGAAAATTCCTGGCTGTTCTGCCCTGGAGGAATTGCCGACAGGTTGGGAGGGGTGAAGACCCGGAAGAAGAACGGCTGCTCGTTTATAACGCAGACTAATTTGCATCTTTAAAAATGTTTACCAGATTTTGCCGAAGAACGGTGGCTGACAACAGAGGTGATGATAATTGTCAGGTTTTTTCAGCGCTAACAACTTGTGTTCAGCTCACTGTATGTCATTTACCGCCTTCAAAAATTTACTTAATTATAAATAAACTCTGTGGCTGCATACTTGCGAGAGTAATTGTGTTATAATATAACTAAAAAATAACTTTGTGTTTTCGGGAAAATTTAGGGAGAATGTATGATTCAAATTATTTTTTTACTAGCTAAATCAGAATGTTTTAAGTGTTTATAGAACAAAAATAGAAAGATTTTAACTACTTTATTTCTACGAAGACAACTCAAGACTACATTTTACTGAACCATGATCGAATATTAATTAATACATACAATAGTGGTATATGATTTGTCAACTTAAACGCTCCACTGCTCTAGTAATATAGAGTAACTTTATGGACGTTAAGAAATGAATAAATTAAAACTAATTTCGAGAAGAGGACTTCACCCTTAATTACTCTGGTGAAGTTCTTCATGAAATATTATAGACACCGTTTCATAAATAGTGACGACATTCTGTATAATCCTAGAATAAACTTATCTGAACACCTTAAACAAATTACAGTGCTGATTTAAGTTTGTGCTCATTTAAAATATTTTTTTTTTAATAATCCACTGGAGTATATGTCAGGAAATTTTTCCTATGTAAATTTATATTATGAAAATTTATGATGCATTTACATTCCATACCTTCTCTAAGTATAAATTGACACAAAAAATTAATGTCTATATTGCGTCAGAAGCAGCAAAGCAAAATCCGAAAATCAGTAAAAAAAATTCGCATTTGCATCTGCAAAAAGTATATTCGTCTGAAATATTTAACGTATAATTTTTACACGCAGTGAAAATAATATTTGCACTATTTATCATTGTAGTATTATTGTTTTAACTAAAATTAATTCTTATTTACTCATTACTTCTCATCATTTGAGTGTTGCTGTAGTGATGTCTGTTACGATATTCCTGTAGATAAAGTGTCATTTTAAAAGTAAGTGTTTTAAATAAATAACATTATTCCTTATTGTAAAAGAATATAAAAGAATTGTAGAAGATTCATTATCTTAACGGAAGGTAATTGTACAAATATTCAGTCAAGTTAAACAATAATATTTTGTGTATGTGAAAAGTGAACTACAAAGAAAATGTATATGGACAAATTATTTTGAATGATACTGAATTTATTGACAACTTTAATAAATAATTAATTTCTACATTATTATTTGCGTATGTTATGTATGTTAATGAGAAACACTACAAACACGTTTGTGAAATTTTACCTGTGATTTCAGTAAGGATGATAGACATATCCTGTATCGTTGATCACCTCGCGAGCTTTTAAAACTGATGTGGAGAGAGCACCATAGGAATTACTTTTTGAAAGCTTTCACATTTAAGAGACTGCCTGGTTGCAGAAACGTTCATCATTTCCTTGTTCAGTTAACGGACCATCAAAATGAACAAATTCGAATTAGTTTTCTTGACCTTATGACATTTAAATCATAGCTGTCAGAAAATCGCGTTGCATTTGTTCGTTTGGTGAACCGTTAATTGATGAACGTTTCTGCAACCGGGCATGAGAAATAAGTAATGTAAATTTACTACATTTTTTGTTTCACACTACATCCAAAAGACAAATTTACATTACCTTTATAAGTGTAATGAATTTAAAATGGAACAATTTTGAAGTTTAATGCATTTCTAAATCAGTTGAATGGTCTGAAACACACTATTGAATCCAGTGGAAAATTGCAGTGACTATCCTCTCAATCAGCAGCACTAGAATGTTGGCAGCAGTGATCAGCTCGTGCTTCTACATACAATAGTCGATACTGCGATCCACATGAGTGTTAAATTATATGGCGACGTGATAAATGGAAAAAAAGTAATTTTGTTTCGCGAGGATCTCTGATATTGTGGCCGGATTTTTTATGATTATTGGGTTTCTGTGATACCGAAATGGATTTTTTCCAGTTGGATTCGACGAGTGTTGTGCTGAGTTATGGAGGCGGTTTTATGCCACCGATACCTATATTTTTAATAGCACACGCTTACTACAAGAGAGAAATACTCCCCAAAGAAATATTGAGAGGAAACGGGAAGAGATATTTGCTGGCTCCTTGATCGTGCAGGAATCTTTCATGAGCTATTGTTATGGCAGGAATTTCGGTCACGGATAAAATATTAACTTGAATGTAGTACTTAGAGCAAAAACAAATAAAAAATATATTTATGTATCAGGGCTAATAATGAAAAATAATTGGATGCTGTCTCATGAAAAATGGATATGATAGTTAAAATTTTATGAATTTATTACTATTCCTTGTTTTTAAACTAAAATTCAATAAGTTTTATAGTATTTGAAAACAGAAATAAAAATTAAAAAGGGAAAATTAATTAAAGAATATTTCAATTACATAATGAACTTTTGGTAGATAACAATACGATTATGTACAATTAATTTTTACAAGGTAGGGGGTTTAAGTAGTCTTGACTTTTATTTGTTCAAACAATGACATATTTCGCAGATTTTGTAAAATAATGATCCAAAAATTAACGAGATATATGTATATATTACTGGTAACACCACTAGATGGTAACCTAGTCGTAATCATATACTTATTAACTAATATATTGCTAATGCTCATATCTTTCCCATAAGAGTAGGTGAAGGAAACACTGTGAAATGGAAATATCATTTCTGCATAAGTCTATCTGTCACAAACACCCAACCGGGTATTATGAGCATGCTCGGAAATCTTGACTACTATTGGCTAACGCTGACAGCGTCGCTGGCTGATGATACAGCAAGCATATGGTTTGACTTTGACGTTTGATTTCATTTCTGTTTGTAGTTGCACTTCGAAATCATTCGCTTTGTGTTTCATACAGTAATTTTCTTTTTGTTTTGTACCATGCCGACTAGAACGTGTTGTCTGTGCAGTTGTAAAGCACCTAATGTTACTTTGCATATGTGAGTTATTTAATACACAAAAAGTTCAAGTGTTTTATACCCTCCTTATGTATTTAATACAACCGAATTTGTTAACCACATCAAAGAACAAACTGTTTTAGACAACCACAAAACTCAAATTATGAAAATTATTATTACCACATTTTTAAAAATTTGATTTTATCACGAGACAAAATTATTGTCGGAAAAAGATTATATTAGAAATAAGTTTCATCAAATTGTGTTATTTAGAAACCAATAAATATTTTATAAATTATTTCTTTTATTATTCTTTACCTTATTGTCACCTAAATAAATTAATCCTGACCAGATTGTATTCCTATTATTTTTACAGTACAACAAAGTAAATTATTTAATTCAAATTTAACACTAGAATATGTCAATGTTTTTTATTATTACTAAAATTTATATTCAAGAATTTACATACAAAATAAATAGTAGGTACAATACTTAATTTCTCAAATTTAAATTTCTCGCGTTAGTTGTTAATAATCAGAACTCTGTGATTCACAATCTAAATGATAAAAGTGATCATGATTTCCTAGTTAGCAAATAGTAGTCAAAGTTTCCCAGCATGCGCATAATTCCCGGTTGGGCGTTTGAGAGAGATAGACTTATGCAGAAATGATATTTCCATTTCACAGTGTTTCCTTCAAGAAAAGCAAAGGATCCGCAATATATTAGTTAATATGTATATATATATATATATATATGGTCGTTATCCATAAAACTCTTACGTTTTTCCAATTAACATTTGTAGCGTTTTGTTTTTAAATGTTATACTAGAAACAGGAACATCATTGTAATAATTGTAAAGTAAAACAATTAGTACTACCTACAAAATATTGTTTTTCTTTTCACAAAAATGCTTAAATAATTGAAGGAAAAGTATGTACGAGTATTACAGCTTGGCCATCTAGCAGCGTTTCATCATGGCAATGTCAAAAGATTACGTTATTTTGCGGCGCATTTACAAAAATTTATTAAAATTAATCAAAAACTTAATTATCAATATAAAATTATTTTTTTGTTACTATAGTTGCTGTAAAAGAATAGACTGAAGATTTCTACACAGTTGCCAATTCAGTGGTCGTGTTGACTATGCTAAGCTATGAAGAAGCAGTGTGCGGAGAAGAGAAATAGTTGAGCATCAGTCCGTAGCCATTTCACAACAACTATAATGCATGTAAATTTTAATTTATATAATCAAAATGGAAAAATTTGATATTTGTGAAATATCTTTATTGTATTTTTTTGACTTTGGAAATATCGCAGAAAATAAGTGACGTGAACAATACGTTAAACGAGGTTATGTTAAAATGACTACGTCAAAATGAAATAAATATTTATGTTTAGGTGTCAACAGGAATGAACACTATCCTGTCAGAAAGCTTTTAATGATGCAAGCAATATATTTATATAGAAAATAGAAAAATTCTTTCCAAAAATGTTTATAATATTTAACATTTAATCGTACAAAATACTATTAAACATAAAATGTTCATATTGTTACAATAAAATGGACAAATATAATTTGTTCATCTGGTACCATAAACAAACTCGTGTATATTATATTGCGTTATATTTTATAAAATATTTATTTCATATGTGCACAGCGCTCGACTTTATTTACGTAAAATATTTTTCTGAAAATTTATTTGAAAAACTCCTGAAATAAATTTAAAATTGATTCAAAATGAAATGAAAACTGTCCAAATAAATTAGCTATATAAAATTTATATTTCTGTAGTTTACCATGCGAGTTAGATAACCCAGTTTCCAGTTTCAAGTGAGTACGTGATACGTATAAAAATATGTAAATGTGCAAATTGAAAAGTTTATGAAAATAACTCAAAACTATATCTATTAAAAATGAATAAGCTTTGCATGAGAGTAAATTTGTCTGGCTCACTACGTGGCATTTCAAGCAGCACACGTAATTGCAAAATCGAAAAAGCGAACAAAAAGGGGCGAATTTTCATCGAGGGATCCACCTTCGGCCATAAATCCGGAGGCTCCAGGAGTCTAGAGAGATCGCGACGTGCCCGCCAAACCAACACCTTCATCTAGTTTATTCATTCGTTTATTTACTGCCAGCTTTGATCCTAGTAGTGAAATTACACACAGTCGCCGTCGCGCTGTCAAGGCGGCAATGAAACAACACACGACGCTACAACTGTCCTTTGTCATCTGATTGAAATAATTATTATATTGTTGAGTGAACAATGGCGACCTAGTATTTAACGAGGTGCGCTGGTTACGAGATTAAATCTGAGGTTTCGCGGCGAACGCTGTTGAAATAATTGTTTTAGCTTTCGGAATTTAGCGGAGGCGGAAAGTAAATATTGTTAGAGTTAACTGATGTTTGACTATTGTCGCAACGTTTTCAAAGAGTACTGTTGAATATTTATACAGCTAATTTCATTTTTGGCTAATACAGTTTTGATCGTCCTATTTCTTTTGCAATTATTTCTCTCAATATTTGACTCGTTCTCAAACTTTACCTTTCTTGTACAAATTTAAATTTGAATTACAAATTTTTCTCTGCAAAAAGCTCCAAATTAACACTGCCAAATTATTTCGCAAAATATTAACTTTTTATATCAACTTTACATTTTACTACGGAATGTAGGTCACTAAAATCCGAATAACAAGTACATTTGCCTCAAATTTGAATTCATTTCATTACACAATTATGCTCTATGAATTTAACATTTTTCATCCTAAAAAATATTTTAATTAACAATTAGGAAGCGGCAGTATAATAATTTTCAGCTGGTGCCCTAAAATTATAATAATATTTGAAATTTGATTAAATATTCAAGTTTTTAAAGCCATTAACTTCCCATTAACATCTAGTGTAGCGAACTCCACTGTTTGAGAACAAAATAACTTTATTACTACTTAATTAATAACAATTAAGAATTTTGAAAAATACAGAACACTTCCATTTCAATTTAGATGTCGTTCCACAAAAAATAAATGACGCACACAAACTTCAATACTCTAGTGCAATGGTTCCCAACCTTTGGTTTCTGACCAATTTTTGGTGAGTTGCGATTAATTTGATTTTAGATGTTAAAAAATCAAAAAAAAAATCAAAATTATTTTAATTTTAAACATCTAAATCACATCCAATTGTTAGTATCGTATTTTCTTAATGTTACGTTCAATAATTCATTGAGTTTTGTCTTTATTTATTTTATATGTAGCTTTTTCTGTATGTACCATAAATTAATAAAAGAAACACGGTATTAAAATTAAAATAATAATGTTGAGTTTAATTGTGGTTTTGTGTTAATTATACGTTGAGTCGCGATGAAATCCGTTTTTAAATTTTGGGTCGCTGGCAAAAAATGTCGGGAACCACTGCTCTAGCGCCTAGCGGATCCGAGCCCAGGACCTTCATTATACAAAACGGCAAGCGGCAATGCTACTTCTGCAATGCCTTGCTCTAAAACTACTTTATTAATTTATAAGAATTATGTGCAAAGCAACAAAGAAATTTCCTAATTCTTGTAATATTAAATTGGCATCATAAGAGTCGAATCGTCATTTTTCAAAAAACCATTCTATATGATGCAATATTAACCAAGTAACGCTTTTAGGATATTTAAAAATTCAGAACAATTGCGAGAAATAACGCAATATCACGGAAAATTAGTCTGAAGTCAGAATTTAACCAATTATATCCTGTGCGTATTAATCACATTGCGATTCTGACTTTTTGTTTAATTTTTCTAAATTGTAATCACCACAGAATTTAAAATAGAATTAAACAATTTACGAAACCAATTTGTAATTCGAAACAATCCCAGTAATGAAATGGCTGTGCCTTTTATGGGTGGCTTTTTATCGGTATAATTAAATTTTAATTTATACAGCACCTTGAAGTGCGCAAGTTTGACAATTTAATGAATCTGGCCATTACGCCTGAAAGCGGACTTGGTCAATGATGGATACATTGTTGTATAGTAATTTATTTCATACTTTGTAACTGTCATCGGAGACGGGTTTCACTCTTGTTTAATTAGCTCCCAAACAATAAACTCTAAATTATTACTTCATTGTACTTGAAGACTCACTAAATAATTTTTTGTTTATGTTACAATACTTACTTTATTGTTCTTATAAATTACAAGTGGAATTTTAATTGTTTTTCATTGTGCTGTATGAGAAAGTAAATAATGTTGTTGACTTAAATAAACAGGTATCATTCATTTACGAGATACATTCAATATTTTTCATTCATATGAAAGAACACAACAATTGAAATATGCAACCAAACAATTTCATAGAAATTAAACTGTTTTTTTTATTATTATATATTAAATCTTCTTGAATTTGTAACATTTCGACATTTCTGGCACTTTTCTAGTCAACCAGTGCATAAAAATATCTCTGCATAATTTTGAAAGAAAAAATTATATTTTTGATAACTTTGCCTCCAAAATGCATTCTATATTGAAAATGAAACGGTTGCCCTCGAGAAATTTCTGGATAAAAAAAGAAGCTAATATAACAAAAATCTGTCGCTTTCATATATAGAAAATAACGTTATAATTTGTTGCACGAAAATAGAAAACATATGCTTTGGATTTTTAACAATAATGCAAGAGGAAAAACCATTAGAAGTTATGTGGGAAACAATCATGACAGAAAAAAAGATAAAATGAGGTAAATTGAATAAGTACAAATGAAATATTCTTAAAAGGAAAACATCATGGGAAGGCTGGCATAAGCCCTAGCCCAGAATGTGATCATTTGGATCAAATTCGTCGCCAACTCCATGATGTAAATGCTGCATTTCGCTTACAATAGTAATTTACGTAACAAGACCTGAAAGTGTTACTTTACTGGGTGAGCAAGCATATTCCAGAGCGAGCCGTAGGCGAGCTTTGGAAGCTTGTGAGCTCAGTATAGACACTTTCAGGTCATGTTGGGTACAATATTTTTTTTGCGATCCTGAAAAAAGAATAAAAAAGTATTATTTTATTTTTTACTGCGAGCAAATAAGAAATAAATAAACATGGAAACATTTAACTTTACCGGTCCCGGGATCGGTAAAGTACTTTCCGATCCCTTATACACAACTTTCCGAGCTAGCTCAGCAAAGAAGGACTTTCCGGTCTAAATAGTGATCAGAAAGAGCTCATTTTCTGGGCGATCACGAAAAAAAGTTATTTCATCTTTCATTTATTGGATAATGTCAACACCTTCAGAAAGAAGTCTCTTTTCTCCGTCACCTTTAGGTAAGGAAGGTATTGTCTGGTCAAATGTGTGACAATTTTTCTCCGACGAGAACTCCAATATTATAATTCTAAAAATTATAATTCTTCCGTATTCCTCTTCTTAACAGCGACATGACGAGCTGATTAGATTGTGCTTATAATTGATCCACCGGAAGTACCCTTATTTGAAGTTTTTAACAGTTTTTCTTAAAAAAAAAGCAGTTAAATATTAATTTTGACTTTTTATGTTATTATAAATATTAAAGAAAATTCTCTTCTCTATATGGTTTGATTATACATTTTCCTTGATATTCAGTAGATGTAGAGTTAATGAATTATAAAGAGATTAACTTTCAAAAATCAGTCAGCTGTGCTATTTATCATAGTGATATATTCAAAAAATTCTAATTGACAGATGTCAGTGTGCAGTGAAAAACCAAAGTTGGAAAGTATAGGATCAGAAAGTGATATGTCATAGTGTTCCTCGCAAGTTATATGCAGTTGCAGCCTCTCCTCAGAATTGGAACTTTCAATGCCGGGAGAACGAGAAAGGCCAAAGAGAAGATGGAAGGACTGTATTGCAGAAGACTTGAGAGAGGAAGAACTGTGTGAAGAAGATGCGTTGGAGAGGAATGAGCGGAAGAGTAAGAAACAGCGACCCCTAATAAAATAGGGAAAAGCTGAAGAAGACAGGAGGAAGTATCAAGTGCAATTTACATAGTATATGTTCATGTTATAATATTATTGGATTTATAGAATCTTTTCAAAGGAACTTTAAGTATGGGATTTGTACAAAATACATCGAATTGACGGAAGGTCTTGTGCTGCCCACAACAGATTTTTAAAAATATGTATATTATTGTAAAAAGTAAAGAGTTATATGAGGATACTTAAGCAGACATCGAAGGTTTTATAAAATCATATTCCACTTAATGGCGATGTTGTCGCTTATTATATCCTTATGAGAGATGTATCTCATGTTGAGCGTTAGGTGAAGCCAGGCTTATTTCAGTACTATTTTACATCTGCATGAAACAATATTGACAGAAATGCAAGACAATAAGCTAAGAAGAACAAAACTTTTTTTCTAAAGTACTATAACTTTTCTGTTACTTTTTAAAAAGCCTAAGGTAACAATTCTATACCCAAAAAGTATAAGAGAAGTCGATTATTTTATGTTGTAAATTTAATTTAATTTGCTCCTTCTTACTTGGTTAACAAATAAACAAAGCAAACACCCAAACACTACAAATCAATTTAGCAAAATTCCAAATCCACTGAACACATGACTGTTCATCTTGAAACACACATAACTTAATGTGTGTACTCCTTAATTTAATCACAACACTGACGTTCCAATACTGTGAGCTTGGGTTCATTAAATCAACGTATGTACCTCGCAGCGCCGATAGACGTCGCTGGAGCTAAGGTATCTCCGATTTCTGCGAGTGTTAATTAAATGTTGCGACAACGTGAGTGACGAAGAGAGATATATTCGCGAATATATAGATTAGAAAGAGAAGGATTATCCTTCGCGTGTTCGCAGGAAATTAAATAATGATAGAGTAATTGGCTTTTTGCTTTCGCCAGGAGGTGCAAGGATGGCTGAGTTCGCGAGGAATTCCAGGAGCGGAGTAGTAAAATTATTGAGACCTCTTCTTTTTTATTTGAACTAATTTTTGCAAATTCTTTGTTTATCTTTTTATCTTTATGAGCTCCTGTAACTCCCAAATAGTGTGGGGCGAGTATTATTTCTGTTTCATTATCCGATTCCTATAACTATAGTTGGAATCCTTAAAACGAATGATAACCATTGATTACGTAGTGTAGCTAAGGTGGTAACTACAAAAATTCAAAATAATCGATACCTACCTGCGAAATATTTTAAACAGGGATAATTTCACTTCGAGCTACACCTTTTCCATATGTATTCCAGAGAATGTTATTTGTAATTCAGATTAATAAATGTGACTACAGCAGTCAAGTTTTCTCTGATGGACATGCATCCAAGTACTAACTGCTGAGCGAATCAGTACCGACGCACCTAGCCGGTCCGTATCCCAAATTGCGATTAATGCCTGATTTATTAGCATATTTCAATAATTACAATACTACTACACTTAGCCGGCCGATAGATTCAAACTGATGTAAAAATAAACCTCACTTTACAAATTTTTACCTCTCGCTCAGAGAGGTATTGGAGTCATGTTACAAATCGCATATCCAGATTATAACATTTTTACGATGATGTCCGTATGTATGTGTGTGTGTGTGTTTGTGTGTGTGTGGATGTTGAAGCCACGGTTTCTCAAATACTATAAGACTTAGAAAATATTTAACTGCAGTTTCCTTAATCTGACATTCGTGGGAAGAGCTGATTCGATTTTGGTAACAATTGGACAACCGGAAGTAAAAGTTTCTTTAAAAAATTCTTCTAAATATTATTTTTTGAAAATTTTTGTTATTACTGATATTGAAGAACTAAATTCTACATGTGACACATTTAAAATTTTTATTACATCTTCTATAAATTTAGAGATAAAGACGCTATAATATAAAGAATAACGGGATGTAATAAGTCGAGTTGGCTAAACTAAACTAAGGAAACCAGTTGACAAATTCAAATGTTTGTAACATAGTTTGCAAATGACAGATGTCAGTGTCAAAAATCACCAGTTTTAATGATATTCTCAAAGCTATTTCTGGTAAGTACATTTAATCTTCCTTATTTTTTTATTAATTAAATATTTAAAATTATAGTTAAAATGCATATATTCATCAAAAATACCGCCAATCTTGTTAGTGAATTGGAAGAATCCCTGACATTTAGGAACTTTTTCATACAATGAAAAATAGATATAAATAGCATTATATGTGTGCAGAAGATATGTTAAATAAAATAAATAACAATATTTTGGTAAGGTTCTGTAATTCTTTTGTTATAAAACGACGGTTCGATAGCAAAGTACAATACAATACTTAAATAACATAAAATGGAAATGGTGAGGGGTATTGTGCTGGCCACAACAGATTTTCTTTGTTTAGAAATGTTGAAGTTTGAATTGACACATTCGTCTAAGGCTTTTGCTATCAAACTCTTAAATTCATGATGTAGCATGACCATTTTACTCTTTCTGTATAAATAACTAAACTACTAATATACATATTTATTAAGTGACTTTGAAACAAGTGCTGTCCTCCGTCACTGTATATGAGTTTTAGCCGAGGTTGAGAATGCCAGTTGTTCACAACGGCGCTAAATGTGTTTTGTGGGTGTTTGTTTGCGTTGGAAAAGTTTCAAGTGTAGTGTGTAGAAGTATGTGTTTCAGGGCGGTTTCTATTTTTGTGAAGTTGAGGATTTGGCAACTCAACTAATTATGGTATACTTCAAAATGAAGTACCGGAAGATATAAAGTTTATTTTGTGAAGCTTTCTACGTGATAAATAACAATGTTATAAAAGTTCTTAAAATTAGAACGGAAAGCTTAATGACTCTAGGCTAGGTCACTTCGTTTTGTCTTTATCGAGGTCGTAAATATCTGACTAGAACAGTTATTAAAAGATGGAATATTCATACTGGTAATCTCAGATTTGCAGCATATATCTTTAAAACCGACGTTTCGGCATACAATCATACCTTCATCAGGGTAAGTAAGACAAATACTTTAGTTTAAACATCGGAAAAAAGACCAGTCAAATATCTCAGTTTTTCTTAGTTACGCATTTAAAAAAGGATATTTTTGTTGCTGTTGTGTTTGCAAAACACAACGATTGGTAGCAAACAAATTGACCATATGTAATCATTTCATCCATAAATATAAATAATATTTTTGACATTTCGTAAAAATTGGTTGATTCGTAGTATAAAAATGATTTTTAACTTTATCTGTAGAATATATAAAAAAAGTATTAATGCATACCTGCAGAAAATTCTTTTATCTATAATGACAAAATGAGAAAAAATGGCATTTAATGGTATTTTTTGAAAAAAACCATTAAGAGCTTCAAGTAAAGTGCCATTTCCGTTTATATATATATATATATATATATATATATATATATATATATACTGTTATAATGTGTATTCATTGTTATTTAATTCCATATTATTGGCAATAATGTCTATTTCTTATTTTTATTATAATGTATTTGTTTTATGAATCTATTGGCAACATTGTCTCAATGTATTTAAAATTATACTTGTTCTGGTGGGTCACTTCAATTACAGTAGTCGTTGAATAAAGACAAGATTAATACGCGTGTATTGTTCTTTAAATTTACATCTCCTACAATTCAATTTACAGTTCACAAAATAAAATAATACACATACAACTCCACCGAAGGTGTTGTTGTGTTTCCTAAGCAACACATTTCGTCCTTTCAATTGTATATTAGATTATTTTCGGACCTCTTGTTGTATAACTACTGACTGTTTTTTTACCTCCCGCTACCCTTGGCAAGGGAGGTATAGGGATCGTGCTAAAAATCACATATCGGGATTTTAGTAAATGACCTCGTTTTATCGTCCCTAGAATCCAATTTTAACATTTTCACGATGATGTCTATATGTATATATATGTGTGTGTGTGTGTGTGTTTGTGTGTGCGTATGGGTATGAATTTTGTCTTCGCTCTAAATCAAATACCATTATTCAGAAAATTCTGAAACCTTGTATTTCTACCCTATTCTAATACGAAAAAAAAAAACTATTAGATTTTGGTGTAAATCGGATAAACGGAAATGGCACTTGAAGCTCTTAATGGTTTTTCTTCAAAAAATACCATTAAATGCCATTTTTTCGCATTTTATGTCATTATGAAAAGTAAAGATAATTGAATTTTCTACAGGCATGCATTAATACTTTTTTTATATATTTTACAGATAAAGTTAAAAGTCGTTTTTTAATCCCGAAGACTAAGATAAACACAATTCCTTACACAGTTCATTTTTCAAATGAATGTAACTGACAGCTAAAAGTCATTGTCAAAAAACTAATCACTCCAAATTAATAATAGTGACATTTTAAAAAGTAAATCGTAAATAAAGCAATAGTTATATGCAATGGAACATAATATAGTTTGCAGCATTACTAAATAAGTAGATGATTTAAATTAATAAAAATTAAATAGGTTTTGTGTTGGCCACATCAGATTTTTTTTTAATAAATAGAGAGTAAATATGGATATTTTATTTAAATTATGGTTAGTTAATTTAACTCAGTAGAATATATATTATTTTGTTTTTTAAATATTTGTTGTGTGTTATATTTTCCTACCGTTAAGCTAATTTTGTATGTAATTATACCAATATGTCGGCTGAGAAATGGCAAACCTGTATTATACGTAGAAATGACTTTTATTCTATTTCGGTGTTCGTTTGTGTCTCTAAACGCACTGAAAATATGCCGTTCAGAAGATCTATAAGCGCACTGTTTTTGGCGAATTTTGTGTAATATGATTTCTTACAAAACTGACAGATAAATGACATAAAATCTCAAATTGCTGTCAACAATGAAATTAGCGGGAAGCGGTACTTACATAAATAATAAAAAATCTGTTGTGGCCAGCACAAAACCTTCCGTCAATTCGATGTATTTTGTACATATCCTATACCAAAATTTCCTTGAAAAAGATTCTATATATCCTGTATAGTTGTAACAAGAACACACTATTTTTTACATATCCATACTGAAAGTTCCTTTGAAAATATTCTAAAATCTAATAAAATTTTAATACGAATACGACGTACATTATGTATTGCAGTTAACACTTCCTCCTGCTTCAACTTTGCCCTATTTTATTAGAAGTCGCTGTTTCTTACTCTTCTCTTCTACTCATTCCTGTCCAAAGCACATTCGTGACACAGTTCTTCCTCTCTCAAATCTTCTGCTATACAGTCCTTCCATCTTTTCTTCCCACTGGCGAGGGACACTCTGTCACATATCACTTTCAGATCATATATTTTCCACTTTGGTTTTGCACTTGCCACTGACATGTGTCAATTAGATTTTTTTGAATATGTGTATCTGTTGTTTTCATAATTTTTGCAATGCTGACTGATTTTTGAAAGTTAATCTCTCTTAATCTCTCTATGACTCTACATCTATTGAATATGAAGGAAAATGTATAATCGAATCGTATAGAGAATAAGATATTCTTTCTATTGATAATCACATAAAATGTCGAAAATGATATTTAACTGCGATTTTTCAAGAAAAACTGTTAAGAACTTCAAATAAGGGTACTTCCGGTTGACCAATTATAACCAAAATCTAATCAGCTCTTCATATGGTTGTAAAGAAGAGGAATATGAAAGAATCATAATTTTTAGAATTGTAGTTTTGGAGTTATCGTCGGAGAAAAATTCGTCACACACACACACACACACACGGACACACACACAGACACACACACAGACACACACACGGACACACACACACACACATACAGACATCATCTTAAAAATAGTACATTCGTATTGTAGGGACCCTAAAACGTGCTTATTCATTAAAAACTCACCACCGAATTTTTTGACCAAAAACAATACCTTCCTTTTGACGGAAGGTAAAAATCTGTTGTGGCCAGCACAAAACCTTCCATCAATTCGATGTATTTTGTACATATCCTATATCAAAAGTTTCTTGAAAAAGATTCTATATATCCTGTATAATTGTAACAAGAACACACTATTTTTTTACATATCCATACTGAAAGTTCCTTTGAAAAGATTCTAAAATCTAATAAAATTTTATTACGAATACAAACGTACATTATGTATCGCACTTAACACTTCCTCCTGCTTCAACTTTTCCCTATTTTATTAGAAGTCGCTGTTTCTTACTCTTCTCTTCTACTCATTCCTGTCCAAAGCACCTTCGTGACACAGTTCTTCCTCTCTCAAATCTTCTGCTATACAATCCTTCCATCTTCTCTTTTGACTTTCTCGTACTTCTGGCATTATAAGTTCCTATCTTGAGGCGAGGCCGCAAATGCAGGTCACTAGCGAGGAACACTCTGTCACTTATATCACTTTCAGATCATATACTTTCCACTTTGGTTTTGCACTTGCCACTGACATCTGTCAATTAGATTTTTTTAAATATATCTATTGTTTTCATAATTTTTGCAATGCTGACTGATTTTCGAAAGTTAATCTCTCTTAATCTCTCTATAACTCTATATCTCTTGAATATGAAGGAAAATGTGTAATCGAACCGTATAGAGAATAAGATATTCTTTCTATTGATAATCACATAAAATGTCGAAAATGATATTTAACTGCGATTTTTCAAGAAAAACTGTTAAGAACTTCAAATAAGGGTACTTCCGGTTGACCAATTATAACCAAAATCTAATCAGCTCTTCATATGGTTATAAAGAAGAGGAATATGAAAGAATCATAATTTTTAGAATTGTAGTTTTGGAGTTATCGTCGGAGAAAAATTTGTCACACACACACACACGGACACACACACGGACACACACTCACAGACACACACACAGACACACACACAGACACACACACAGACACACACACAGACACACACACAGACACACACACGGACACACACACACACATACAGACATCATCTTAAAAATAGTACATTCGTATTGTAGGGACCCTAAAACGTGCTTATTCATTAAAAACTCACCACCGAATTTTTTGACCAAAAACAATACCTTCCTTTTGACGGAAGGTAAAAAGGCCAAATCATATTTTTGTTACATTTTTAAAAATATATAAAATTACCTAAAAGGAAAAATAGTATAAAAACATGTTTCATAAGGCCTATTTTCGCCAGATTGCCTTACGAAACTTGTTTTTTAATATGCTATTACACAGGCGTTTTAATTTTATAATATATTTTAAATTCATTTTTTTATAATTCACTGACACATAAGTATATTACTCATGTATATGTTGAAAACAGAGTATTGTATCACCATGTACCTGTCCCATTCATCCTGATATATTATTATATTTAAAAACTGCCAAACTTTGTATTCATCCCTCATGCAATTCAACATCCACGTCCAACATATTTATAACTGAAATCATAAAGTCTTCTTTCTTTCATCTCCTGGGAAGGATCCATCACGTGTTAGCAAGGACACGAAACTGACTAATTAATGTTTGGGACCTGACGCGAATGCCTTCAGTGGGCAGTAGTGTATGTATGTCGTTGTTACAATGTTACACTTCTTTATGTGCAGAGAGTAAGGTAAGTTTACGACTGTACGTATTACTGCACTGTGTCTTTAAAACTAATTCCTTACATGAGCTAAAACGACTTGTAAGAGATAAATTTTTTCTCTGGCAAAGGTAATGGTTATGAGACCTGGGATTAGAATTGTTGTAATGTAGGTGAGATGAAAATAATTACTAGTAATATGTTGCAAAGAAACAATGTAACTTATACAAGTGCATGTACATCTAAAGAACTAAATCAATAATAAATAAATCGATATGAATTTTTTTTTTTCGAGAAAAATGAATAAGGACTTGGGTAATGTGTACTAAGTCATAACACCACTAAGTGGCAACTGGCAACCGTGTAGTAAACGAAGCAACACTAAAAGCTGGTTTATACAATTTTTACATTATGAGTTATAATTAAAAAGTAGAAAACAATGTCACACTAACCTGCTTCACATAAGGATGACAACACATAAAATTTGGTCATTTTTACCTCTCGCTAAGAGAGGTATTGGAATCATGCTAATCCCGATTTTAGTGGATAAGCACGTTTTAAAGTCCCTATAATCCGATTATAACATTTTTACTATGATGTCCGTTTGTGTGTATGTGTGGATGTTGGAACCACGGTTTCTCACCTACTATAAAACTTAAAAAATATTTAACTGCAGTTTCCTTAATCTGACAATCCTGGGCAGAGCTGATTAGATTTTGGTAACAATTGGACAACCGGAAGTAATAGTTTCTTTAAAAAATCTTCTAAATATTATTTTTTGAAAATTTCTGTTATTACTATTATTGAAGAACATAAAATTCTACATTTGATACATTTACATATTTCATCTTGTATAGATTTAGAGATAAAGGCACTGTAATATGTAGAATAATCTAATCGCAGAGGCCAAGCCACTAAGGAAACCAGTTGACAAATTCAAATGTTTATAACATAGTTTGTAAATGATAGATGTCAGTGTCAAAAATCAATAGTTTTGGTGACATTCTGAAAGTTGTTTCTGAGAAGTGCATTTTTTATTCATTAATTATTTAAAATTGTGGGTAATATGTATATATCCATAAGAAATACTGCCAATCCTGCTAATGAATTGGAAGAATCTCTGACATTTAGAAACTTCCTCATACAATGAAAAATAGATATAACTAGAATTGTATGTGTGCAGACGACGTGTTAAATACAATAAAAACAATATTTGGGTAAAGTTCTGTAAAGTTTTTGTTATAAAAGGACGGTTCGATAGCGAAGTATAATACAATACTTATATAGCCTAATATGGAAATGGCGGGACATCTTGTGCTGGCCGCAATAGATTTTTTATTAATATGTTTATATATCTAATGTTTATGTATTATATATATCAAAAAATTAAAATAGTGTAAATGGTGCGATATGTAAGTGCACATTTATATTTTATGTTTTATTCCTTATTCCTTACGAAAAGTTGCAAATACCAGCCTTTATGCTAATCAAGTTGATATTTGTAAGATTTCTAGGTTTTCGTGTTTTAAATTTATCACAATAGTTATTTATATACCAAGGGTTGAAAGTAGCCGTCCGAGGTTAGCGAGGACTGTAAGTAACTAGTTAAGATTATCAAAGATATTTTCAATCAGAAGTACACGAAACATTTTTCTACAAACCTATTAAAAGTAAGCTTTTTCATGTTTGTTTTTAGAGTTAAAATTATCATTTTATGACACCAGTGTTAATGACTGATTAATGGAACAACAAATCGGCTTTTTTGGCATATGTCTAAAAGTTATTAGAGTATGATATACGTGTTAAAAATAATTTTAATTTGTTTGAAGATTTAGACCGTTCCGCTTTGCTTCATGTTCTTCTTTCTTCTCTCAAAATAAAATGTTGCTTTTAACACTTACATCATAAATAAGTATTTTATATGATCAAAAATATTAATTGGTTTTTAAATGTTTGTAATCGATATGTTTTTGTAATTTTCCATTTATATATGTATACCCGATTACAACAAAGTGTAGCAAAAAATACTATCATAATTACCTAATTTACTCTTTGTATCAAAATTTATGTTTAAATTATGAAAGTATCTGGGTATTTAAATCGAATTAAGTAAGTCTTTGAGAATGTCCTTTCATTGATACTTTTATTAATATAATTAAAATGATCCACTTGATTAAAATATAAACGAAGAAATCCTTGCATCAAAGCACTTAAGTAGCATTAAACATCGTTCACGACATTTAACAAACACGAAACAATTAATTTCCTAATTAAAAGTTCATCAAACAATCAAACTTGTCTGGAATTAAAAGAATTAAGCGACGCTTGAGATCAGACGAAACGAAAAGACGAAAATCAAACGCAAAGAATCGTTCCGAATCACGAACACGAAATACGGAAGTGAATTTTCTCAAAGAAACAAAACGGAAAAACGGAAAACAGCGCGAACTCGAAGGAAGAACTGCCGATAGCAGCGCCAAATTTTAATTCGCTCCGCGGGCGGAAGCAATGGCATCTGGCGCACGCTTTGCCGGGCTGATACAATTGCAGACGAACAAAAACACCCAACTCTTTGCTTCTGCCGTCGTAAAGCGATCGAGTTGAACATGACTGATACGCATACCGACTCCGACAACTCGACGCCCACTCAAGAAACGCTGCAATTGCTTGGAGTTGGATTATGGGTATATTTTGTGAGAACTGTGAGTGTGAGTTGCTTAACGCTTGTTCCGGAACAAAGTTCCAAGAGTTATTAGCCAGAAGTAAAATTGAGGGAATTTATTTTGTGTAATTGGTACCTAACTTGGGATTCTTAAAACTTTTAAAAGGAGCAGCAAGTTATTTATATTCAGCAATATAGTATATTACATCCAAGGTGGGAGATGTTTTATTACAGCCGAGGTCAGATACAGCGCGAGCCTGTGATGAAACTCCCACCGAGGTATGTATACTATTTTATTCAAAATCATCCTATTTTAAAATCAATAATTTTCAAAATAAATAATTGAGTTATAACCATTCATTTTATTATTTTTGACAGCTCTATTAAAATTTCTTTAGCCTATTTTATTATAGGGATTTATGACAATGTTACTAGGCAACCTTACATAAACATTTCCCACCCATGAGATGGAAGCGCGATCGGCTATTTCCCACCAAGAGATTGTTGTTGCAGTTAGGAATGATATATTTCCCAACCTCTAAAAGGTTAGGAATCGACATAGCAGAATCATTTTTTTTAAAGAACCTCTCAACAGGATTAAATCCCAATTACTGAGAAGGATCACATACTCAAACATCCATGCCTTAGTGGGATTCGAACCCAGAACCCCAACCGCACTCATGAGCAAGAGGCGTTGCTCTAACCATTGAGCCACTGGAACCGACTAATGTATTGTGAATAAAATATATTAATAAAATATATTAAAAGATTTTTTCGTAAAAATGTTCTTAAACTTTTATTCTTCCAATTAAGTTCATGCGAATTTTCCGAAGCAACGAACAGTTCTTGTAAAGATTTCGTTACAAGTTGTTATTATCAGTAAACTAACTAGTTGCAGCTTATCGCAGCCCTGATCATAGACTTGAACTATCCTATGATTCGCAATAACCTATTAACCAATTAATTGAAATAACCGATTACGCTAAACAGGTTTAATTCATTAACCGTTTCAATGTTTTTTAATTTTTAGTAAAAATAAAATAAATAAATATATCATCACGGCAAATTACCCATTTCTGGGTGTGCCATTATCTACACATATGTAGACATCGGGAATGATGACGATATATTTTACCGTGTGGGCGCTTACCAGGCGTCACCTCACGGGCACTCATAGCTGGCGTGGAGACTGCACCACAGGGGTCACTTTTGTGCCATTTAAAATTGGAAATATTTGGCGCCGGTCGGAATCGAACCCGGTTCCCCCGGGTTCGCGACCAGACACTCAGGCAGTAAATCGCAATAATCGGTTAACCAGTTATAGGCAGTAGTGAATTTATAGGTATACGCATTGCGTGCAGGAGCAGGGCCCCGGATGACAGTAGGGCCCCAATTGACAAAGTAATTAATTTACAAAAACTTCTAAAGCAGATTGCTGTATAAGAATACTTTATATTACTCGTTAAGTAATTTTAACATTTTATTTTATTATTATTTGCCTATAACATTTTACGACTTGTCACCAGTTACCGCCTAGTCTAGTAACTTAACTAATACCAACCTAATACATGTTTTTAGGTAGGTGTGACTACAGTTATTTTGTGCTAGCTAGCATTGAACGATTGAAATAGCTACATTAATAACGTTACAATAATTAATATTGTATTCTTACTGTTTTGAAACGAAAGAAGTGCCGTAGAGATGTACAAACCTAAATCATTGATTATATATACTATCGTAATCGTTATATATAAAATCAATGCCTAAATTAAGTATTGTTCGTACTTTTTTAATATATAGAAACGGGCTTATTGGATCAGAGATATTTTATATAAAAGAAAAAGAATTTGAAAAATACATTGACCTCGCAAAAATTTGAACCCTGGATCTTCTCATATCTAGTGAGATGATCAAACCAACTGAGCCACAAGGTCGGTTCCCATTGAAGTCAATGTATTTTTCTCAAGTCTTTTTACAAATTACGTAGACGAGTAAAATCTCCAAATCGCAGTAGCTTAGTAACTTAGCACGAACATTGCACTATAAACATATAAGAGTATTAATGTGAACATTTCGCCGTCACAGATACGATAATATTATCCTGTTGGGGTCCTATGGCCGCGTACCTAAGTGTCTGGTCGCGAACCTGGGGGAACCAAGATTCGATCCCGACCGACGCCAAATATTTCGAATTTTAAATGGCACTCTCCGATATAGGTAATATACTTTATTTATTTATTTCTGATCCTACCTACAAATTCAGGGTTCAAATCCCTGCAAAAATTGAAGTACATTTTGTCAATATATAATTGTTTTAAGCACTGTAACTCGATATCTATAATAGATACTGTTGAGCAGATATTTAAAAAAAATATATTATTTACATCACTTTTCCAAGATGGCGGTGCTCCCGGAAGTGCACCAAGGTCGAAAACTTGGATTTTTATGAGCACCTCTAAATATATCAAAAATACCCGACCTTTTGTAGGGTAAAACTTTATTTTTATACACAACGGCACAGGGCGCCATAATAAAAATCTACCACTGGTTATAGACTCATCGTTTAATCGAGTATTTTTGACAGCACCATTAAAGATTGTAAAAAATCAATATTTACTATTGAATAAATAAGAAAAATTAAAACAATCATTCGTTTTGCAAAAATATCTTCGAACAATAATTAATATCAAAAGAAATCGTAAATGCAGGTGAGCTAATTTGTTTTGATCGATACTGCGTACTCTTTGTATATAAAACACTAATTCAATTATCATTTCTAAAAATGTATAATCTACCTTTGAAAAACAATAGATACAGTTTTTAGTGCAAAATGCTTAATTCAGCATAAGTAGAGATAATTGTATTTGTACACATGGCGCCTTATCGCGTTTACAAAAATGTAAAAAGGTGCAAGTCTGTCGCAGTCACAGCCGACTGGCTCTAAACGCGTTTTTATTCTTTTGTTATTAAATAAATGTGCACCGAGCTGTGGCTAAGTTGACGAGCCTGGTCTTGGTGTCGCGAACAAACATGTGCGCATCGCAGAATGAGTTACTCCAAATCCGTCCGCGTCCACACCCCCGCCCCAAGAAACAAAGAGGCTGGAAATCCTGGCGAAGCGAAATAAAAACTCCGGAGAAAAACGAATGAAATGTCTTGCTTCAAAGTTTTATCATTTTAATAAGGCGCCCTCTTTATTTCATAAAGTTTTTCTTTTTGGGAATTATGTTTTAATTTTAACTATCTTGGTTTCGCTCTGCAGATTAGTTTTCACAGAATTTTAAATTTCGTATAACTGAAGTTGAGTGTGTTAAATATAGTTGGCAAACTTAATTGTTACAAGTTCATAATGCGACAATTTAAATTCCTAGATTCACAGACCTTATTTTAATTTACATTTTTCGCTTCAACATACACACAGTAAAAAATGTTCGCCAAGTTTTTTTGTAATAGTTTTCAATTAGATTAGAGTACGAAATGACATGAATAAGTAGTGGATTTGACAAATTCAATTTAAGTTTCTTTCAGTAACCGTAATTCCGATGTATAATGCGAACTTTTAATACTAAAAAAAATTGTTGAAATTATCGAGTGCAAACAAATTACAATATTATACTTTTGTTTCATTGTTATTGCTGTTTGAAACTAACGAACGAGTTATACATCGTTGCAAGGCTTAAAAATATCTTTTCAATATTGCAACTTTTCATTTTGACATTTGTATAATAAATATTACTTTGGCCTCATAACTCAAAATCTAAAAGTGATAGAAAATTTTGAGCAACGTCGATCGAGTTCAAGAAAAAGTTCAAACCTGTATCCAATATTATTTCTTACTTGGAAATTATTTTCGCAAATAAAAAACTGAAATATTTATATTACTATATGCTTACTTTCTGGTTAAACAATATGCCCCTAAAATGGCAGCCTAATGCGACAACTTGCGTAAGTTAACCGACTTTGTATCTCTTTAGTTCTATACAAATTCATACTCTTATATAGAATGTCATGGTTATATTAAATTCTGTACACACTTTATTAATACATCGGTATTTGTTAGGCTATACTTCTGAAATACAAGGTTCAAGTTTATTACTCTTCTTCGGCTTAATAATTAATAGTCATTGATATACCATGGCTCTTGTTTTCATATTCCATTTATTGTTTTGAATAATTAACTGAAGAATTAGGAATTCTTAGTGTTTATGAACAAATTGAGATTGAATACCTAAAAAGCTTGTATTATTCATGGCCGAGTTCATGTTCGGTGCATCTAAGTGTAAAACAGGCACATGTAATGCGATACAAGTGCAGTTGGTGAGCATAAAGTGTCGGCACTGGTGTAATAACGATTAGCTTTATCCTTATTACTGCGATGTAGTACACGAGCGGAATATACAAGTTATTAATTAAGAATTTTGGCGTTCGAAGATTCACGAAATTGCAGCGCAAATTGCAGCTCGGTTAATTAAAGTGAAACAATCTGTGCGCTCTTTAAGCACGTTTACTTGTCAGCGTTTACACTGAGCGGTTTATTATCTACTTTACTATTTATCTAAACTCGCTACGAACGATTGTGATAAGCATGGGTATATGACAAAAATGTAACGGTAATGATTATCTCAGAAACTTGTACTATTTACTAGTAGGTAATCTTGCTACTAGCAAAACTGACTTTATACGCATTTCAAACTTAATGATATGATTTTCATATTAATTCCACTAGTGTTAAACTATACCTATAAACTTACTTTATAAGCTCTACTGTAGTTACAGTAGAAAAGTACTCAGTAAGGTAGAAAGATGTGTAAGAAGTTATTCTTACATAAACATAATTACAAAAATATAAAAATACACATTTGAATTTTGACACTAGCCGTCGTCAAATATTTTCCGTATTGCATTTTCAACGACCGCTAGTGTATGATAATAAATATTTTGTTAACTAGTACAGCTTAACAAACATAGCCGTCTAGCTACTTGATATTAATGGTCAATAGACCGTTGCAGATACCAATATTCTATAAATAAATTCGGGAACTTTCAAAAAGGAACTGTATTATATTTTAATATAATTACTACTCGTGAAAAAGTTTTCCCAGAAGTGCTCCTTTTACGACGGCTTTGAGAGCCCGCGAATTGACAACTGGTAAAAGCTTTAACGGTACAAATATATTACCGAAGTTGCAAATAAAAAATGTTCATCATATCAAATGACTTCAAACTCCATACCAGAAATCAATCTAAACCTTCTTGAAATATTAGTTCTAGTTTTGTGCTAGTTCTTGTGCTAGAAACCTAAAACCTGTACTGTTTATTTATAATAATAATAACAATAATAATAATAATAATAATAATAATAATAATAATAATAGTAGTAGTAGTAATAATAATAATAATAATAATAATAATAATAATAAGAACACAATTCTTCATTGTATTAAACGTCTACTACATTATTATAATTCGATGATTGGCACACCCAGAAATGGGTAATATGCCGTGATTATTTATTTACATACCGTGAGTTTCAGCTAAGATGCAATATTTACTAAACTGTCATTAATGTATTAGATACTATGGATACTAGTTATATAAACAACACCGTCCAGATAAAATACAACATGGGTTGTCAAAGTTGTCATTGTCAAATGACAAATGAACTAGTCATTACTCTTTAAAGATATTTACTAAAGAAGAAAAAAATCGAATTGTTACTTGATACAATGCTAGTTATATTTTTGGATTTTTTTTGTGGTCTGTTTGCTAATTTATCTCTTGAACGTCTTAGATCAAATTCTTCTACAGTTTCGAAAAAATTTACAAAATTTAAAAGTGATGGATATTTAGATAAGAAACGTACGAAAAAGCAAGAACAGAACTGCGCGAACTGAAAAAAATAAAATTAATTTACTATACGTGAAATAGAAGAATAAAATCAGCTGTCTTTAAAAGTCAGTACTGTTTGACGGAGAAGTTTCATTTTCCAAAGTTTTGTAAGTAACTACATTGAAATTTGAAATTAAGCTTATTAATTTCATTGTACGTTAATATAATATATGAGTATATATAGTGTTATAGAGGAAATAGCTGCTAATTTGATCATTTACTTTATTATAAATGCTTAAATGTATTTTTCAAAAACTTGACCTTCGATTTTGTAATAAAAGTATTTTTAACCCAAAAACGTTAAGAGCGATCATTCTTCATCATTCTACAAAGACAGATCGTCAATAAATTCTTTCTTATATTGTTATTTTTATATTATCGATTAATATTTCTTAGGTTCATTTTCAGTTCTTTCATTACGTAGTTTTAAACCGCATTCGAAATTCCATTTATATGAAAACTACACATTTGAATATCTGCAGTAGATCTATAGCGAATGCAACAGAATATTATTTTTACTTCATTTTACTTTAAAATTTAATTGTGAAAGAATCGAAAAATCCAAATTAAAATCTTGATTCATCTGATCGAATTTCTCTTCTAATCCATGCATATGACTTTATCCGTTTTACGCAAATTAAAACGGAGGGAAAATTAATTCTTCCGAGGGTGGATTCAAGGGTGTGAATACATCTGCGTGCGAGAATTAATTTTCCTCTTCGAATCGAAAATTACAACTGGCATTGACTTAGTTGGATTAGCTTATAAGACTGATGTTTTACCAAGTGTTCATGTTAAGCGACTTCGGATTAAGGGTTTAAGTTTTCCAACCCCTAATTTATGGTAAAATAATTGTACATGGGCGCTTTATGCAAATTTCAGTGTACAGATTTTTGTAAAGACTTGAAATAATACAATTATTTCAAAATGAAATTATATTGGGAAAAATAACTAGGTAAAAACTGCAATTTTTCAATCGTTAGTAAAGCAATATTTCATCAAAAAGAGGTAACTTGCTAATTTCTGTGGCTTTAGTCTCAAGGCACATAAAATTTATTTCACCACCTATCCTTAGGCCTTTATTAACTAAAATTAAAGATTAACGAAATTTTTGTTAGATACTAGTCGCAAGACTGTGCAAGTATTTACTTTGTCATTAGTGATTAAAGTTTTAATTTTTTTGTTTAAAAAATACTTTTCCATTTCACCTTTACACTAATCAACGATTGGTCCTACCATCCCTTCAACAATTACAGTAGATATAGAAAAAAATATTTTATTAATGTTATCAACAATTTCTGGTTTCATTCTTTACAAGTGAAAGAATTTATGGAAATTTTTCGAATGTTCCAAGTTACGATATAAATTAGAGCTATTGTAAACTTTAAATTAATAATATTTTATTGCTTTAACTATTGGTTCAAAATATTTCAAAAATGCTTATGTAGTAACTCTGCGAATCAGTCTAAAAGAAAGTATAACTATTTTGATCAAGACTGTATATTTTATGAACATTTGATTCTTTGCTAGACGCCTTCTTAATTTCCAGCAAATAAAGTTAATTCCGTGAAATTGCTTTTAAATTGCTGGAGACATTATTTTATTTTCATAAAGTGTCTTAAATTATTTTATACTGAAAAATGAAACATGCTTTTAAAGAGACTTACAAAATAGTTATAAGAGCATGTATTTGGGTATAAAAAAATCGAATGCTCTTGTAAATATTTTAAGACACTTTATAAAAAAATCGTATGTTGCCAATAGAAGTAATTCTCGTCAATTCCATTACAAATGTTTTATACAAGTATCTTACAAAACGAATGCATGTCACTATAAAAATGATTCATATGGAAATAAACCATCTATTATGCTGTTTCACTGCAATCCATTCATAACTACGAAACTGCATAACCTCTTTTAAAACAAATCGTTGCTTCTTGAGCATTTATCATCAATCGCGAAGTAGAGCAGGAAGAAACGCATCGTATCGCACAGATCTTCGCATATTATAATAAACGACTTTTTAACAACTACGCGTCTCGTATAAATAAATAACAACATTGATGCTAAACGACCGGAGAGCTTTATAAACGTTTACACTGAAATGGTTTCGAATTGTTATGAATATCAACCCGAAGCATGAATTGATAGCCTGAGTAGGAAATAGCGGGAGTTTTTGTACGATATATAAACAAGATATCGATAGATTTCTAGGCCAGTGGTTGCCAAACAACCCCGCGTACAATAGCCAAGTTTCCTGCAAACTAGGACGGGGGTGAATTCGAACTATAGTGCAAAGAAATGAAGCTGGTGTTAACATAAATATAAACAAACATAATTAATTCGTCTATGATATCAAAATTAAATTTAACTAGGCATTGTGTGTATGGTACATGGTAAATTTAATTAGAAGTAAATTTAGGTTAAATCGCAATAGAACTATCAATTACAGATACGCATATATCGAACCAAAATGGTATTCCATTTAAATTAATAAGTACATAAATATATCATAACAGCTTATTTTTCATTCCTGGATGTGCAAATGTGAATTTTTTATTCACAAATTTCAGTAATGACAACATATCTGTCATGTTGTGGACGCCAGGCGTCATCGCAAGGGATGTCATGGAGACATATTTCATTTACCCACTATGTGTACCAAGCTGCTATTTGTAGATTTCGGTACTGTCTACTATATGTGTCCAATCATTTGGAACTTCTAAACCGATCGCCCACCGAAAATTTGTTAAGGGCCGCATATAGAATTTATTATTTATTTGTAACTATTACAATATAACACATATTAATAATGAGTACCTATAATATAAAAATATTGACGTTTTAAACAGAAAAATAAGAATAGAAGAGTGAGGAAAATGACGAGGGCCCATACTGAAATACAAGGGCGAGTATTTTACGGCTCCGAGTTAAGTATAGACATCTTACTGATGAGACATGTATTCAATCTTTTCTGACACCTTGGATTATATTAAAAACTAATATTAAATTTAATAAGTATGATTTTCTATAAGTATCTTATAGTGTGCTTCTCTCGTTTCTAACGTGACAGAAAAACTAGTGAATTCCATTACTGTCATTTCTGTATTTAAATAAATCGTTTAAATGTTTTTATGACAGAAACATGGAAATGCAGCTTTAATGCTGTATTTTTGGCGCGAAAATAGTGGTGTGTAAAAAAAAATCCTAACTCGGAGTAGGCTATGAACAAAAAAACTGCCAATTTGAAAGTATTCATAAAGTATTTAATATCAATATGACACGACATATTGTCAAAAATTTTATATAAAGATATCAAAACTTTTCTTCTTGTGTCCTTATTTTCGAAATAGAAATAAATTTGAAAACGGTGAATGGCAATATTCTGAGTCCTTTTTTATCTTTTCTCTTTAAAATTACATTTCACGATTAATTTTGACGACTTTGCTTTTGAATTGAATAATGATCAGACCTACGTTTCTGTGTTCATAGTCTACTCCGATTTAGGTTTTTTTTTTCTTTGGAATACATTGTATTTTCGCTCCGGTTTCAGAAAAAATATTTTTAATGTAAACACTGAGCCTGACTTTTCGATACCATTGATAGTTTGATGGAGATACAAGTTTTGCGAAGATTATTTTCAATGGGCTTCTTTGAGATTACCGCAATATTAAAATCCGTCACTGTTTAAACTATATCTTTTACTAAGTGATTTTAAGCTTACACAGCACACAGTATTTATTAGGGCAGTAACTTTTTAAAATAGTAAAGTAGATAACATTTTGGTATGCACCGAAAGACATCCCTGGAAAATTGATGCATATTTTTTGTTTGAAGCGCATTCATTCCAAACGATGAGTATTATTTATACCCAGCAGCCAAGTCTAAGGAAAAATATCTGTGGAGCAATTTGAGTTGGCGGTGGTGGACGTTTGCAATATTTTCCTCATCATTTGCCCCACTCCGCGCTGGAAACCAAGCCGCGACTCTAATGACGTCGGAAGTGAACTGCGGAATTTGTTTCGGCATCTAAGACCATTCATTCATCGTATGAAATGAGGTAGAAAACCAGCTCACTGGCGTCCCAGCCGCAGAACATTTAGCAACACATATATTTAGATTGATGTTGGTCATTTGGAAATTAAACGCCCATTTAAAAGAATTATCGCCGACGCCACTGGATGCTTGTCAGGGTGCTTTATTCGACTGCTGCGAGTTGCTATACCTGCTTCTTTTTGTTTTTTACAAATAATTCCGAGTAATTACAGGGGTACGGTATGGAAGATGAGGAACTCTATTTCACTGTCATACTCAACATTTCGAACTATTTTTCAATAGTTTATTTAGTTTTGTTTTCATAAAAATGTTACGAAGATCGTCTACTTACAACCTGGATAAATGAAACCATTTAGAATGCTTTTTATTGCACAATTGGAAAAAGAATTAAAACAATTCTTTAGTTAGTATTTAACGGGTTTCTGTTTTTCATTTCCTTCATATATAAATATTTCTAAATTAAATATTTACTCTACTAAAATAAAGAACGTGTAAACAAGTACACCAGAAACAAATTTACAGAAACAAATTTGTTCTCTGGCTTTTTGTTTTTAGAAACAATATTTGTTTCATATATTAATATTTAAATATAAATTAAAACTGGTAAACTCGTATGTATAAAATTTATTCGTAGTCGAGTGAATTTGGTCTTAATGTTCCATATATTTATTTCAATATTAAATACAAATGTGTCAGGTCGCGAACCTGGGGGAACCGGTTTCGATCCCGACAGACACCAAATATTTCCAATTTTAAATGGCACAAAAGTGACCCCTGTGGTGCACTCTTCACACCAGCTATGAAAGCCCGTGAGGTGACGCCTGGTAAGCGCCCACACGGTAAAATATATCGTCATCATTACCGATATCTACATGTGTTGTAGATACTGGCACACCCAGAAATGGGTAATATGCCGTGATGATATATTTATTTTATTTTATTTATTTATAAAAAAAACATGAAGTATTTATATTTTGTGGTTTTTAGTACTGTATTATTTAAAAAATAATTTAAAATTTAGTTATAATACAAGTCAGTAGTAGCTATTTACGACATTAGGCTGGTAGCGAAACATTTAACTAGCACTAGCGAGACTATACTCGTAAATGGAAGTGCGGGTACCGACCATCTGTTGTATAAAATGTTTTTGAATACTAACAAGAGTACTGAAGTTTACGATCGTACATGTAAAATAAGTAAACAATATGCTTTAATTAGGAAATATTTATTTGCAGAACATACAATGACAGTTTTTTTATTATTATAAAAACATATACACTTATATAAACAACCGTATGAACAACAACCAAACTTAGCCATCTTATATAATTATAAATGAACTTGACGTTGATTAATAATTATTGACAGATTGACATTGACAGACATTCAGTATGACACTGACAAGGACATTGACAAGTAATAAAGATGTTTTACTTCAATAAAGAGGAACCATTTTGAAAGCAAATGGAATAATTCTGTTATATGTCTCATTGACAAGCTGTCAAAAAGATTAAATTTTTTAAATAAAACGTTTTAAATTTATTAAAATCTAAATTTTAACCACAAAACAAATGTTTTTAAGTACTACCGTCGTAAAGACATACCTATCTACTTGAAGCGTTACCTACTAAGGTAACAGAGAATATTTATCAGTGTATTATACAAAAAAGACATTAAATTCACAAGTGAAAAGTATATCACACGAGGTACAGTTGCGTGTAAAAAATTTGAGCCACTCACATTTTTGCACTATATCATATTATTGTATTGTAAAAGTGATAAAGAAATGAATCAGTTGATTTTATAAACATATGTATTAGTGCAAAAATATTTTCTTTCATTTGTTTGTCACCGAAAATAATTTGTACCATCATTTCCAATATATATACAGGGTGTTAATACTAAGTAGTTACACCCGAAAATGGTAGTTAGTACTCATTAAAACAAACAACTTTTCTTAGTTCCAATTTTTTGATTTCCCCTGTTTTTCCCGAAAAATCATCATAACTCCATTTCAAAGACTATTGAATTTTTTTTTCTTTCAAATTTACCTTTAGGCTCTCTAAAACATTTGGTATTTACAATTATTTTTTTATCTTTTCAAATGACAAATGAATAAAAACTTTTTTTGGATAGATTGAAAAAAATGTTTAAGACAAATGTTGTAGTAAATAGTTTAAGGATTTTATAAATATTTTACTTTCGAAAATCGATGGAGTGGTTATCAAAAAATCATGTATTAAAATTTTTGATCGATCGCCATTTTGTCATTTGAAATAATAAAATATAATTGTAAATGCCAAATATTTTAGACAGCCTAAAGGTAAATTTGAAAGAAAAAATTTTTCAATAGTCTTTAAAATAATGGAGTTATGACGATTTTTCGAAAAACAATAGAACTCCAATAACTACGAACCGGGGCACCAAATCAAATATTGGAAGTAAGAAAAGTTGTTTGTTTTAATGAGAACAAACTACCATTTTCGGGTGTAACGACTTAGTGTTAACACCCTGTATATATAACAGTAAAAAGTGTTATATATTCATATAGTTTTCATTCGTCCGAAAATAACACTTTTCACTGTTCCTATGTTGATATATTTTGCAACATTTAGTTTCGCCTTTTTATTTCTTCTACTAACTAAAAGTTTTTTAAAATATGACATCCAATACGTACTTCATCTTAAGGACTTCGAGACACAGTACTTCGGCTGATATTGACAGGATTTTCTATTCGAATAGTTTTTGAAATATCCACAGTAGAATAGAATAGAATAGTTTATTTGTCTATTATGTGGTACAAGTCATTGTCAAATTGGAAGTACTAAGACATAAATTCATAAATATTATAATAACACTGTTGAACAAGATGTGAGAGTAGTGCCCTTTTGAAATGAATTACATTATAAATGTTTAAAGCCCTATAATAGGGACCCTTCGCAAATAGACTTGATTTGTGTACGGGAATACTTATTAGGTTTTCTGGTCGAGTGGTCATTTTTTAATACACATCTTTGTTTAATAGAAAAAGTGATAAGTTTTTCTTCACAAATAACGCTGTTTCATAAATATATAAGGATGGTAGAGCCATCAGGCCCAGCTCAATAAAAATTGGTCTACAGTGGGTTCTTAGCGAGACACCTTTTATACATCTAATAATGCGTTTTTGTATAACAAATATTTTATGAGCATGATTACTAGCCCCCCAAAATATAATAGAGTATTTAATTCTATTTTCAATATGTGCAAAATAATATGTTTTTAAGTAGTAGTAGTTTTCTTGCATCTGATACAGATTTTAATTTAATTATTTTATATGTGCGCTTTGTTGGTTTACTGAGTCTACCTCATCTTTGCTTGTCAGCTGACGCTTTTGGCTATTTATATTTTCCTTGTCGAAAAAGGTTTATTACGGGTTCTCGTAACTGGAAGTAGGGGTGTTTTACCATTTTGATAGACAATAAATAGCCCAATGTAATTTATTTTCGGAATCTGATGAAAAATTTCAATAAAAGAACATAAATAAACTGTTAGCTACAAAGTGGCGCAATATTTTTGAACACGATCAATTTCGTTTGAGGGTATAAAATACAATGAACATAAATTGTAAAATGTGTTAACTATACCAATTACAAGTATTAGCAATCCTAACAGTTGTGTACTATAAAAATGTATTACAAAAATAAATATTCTTCACGCAACTGTATTAGCTGATTATGCTTCCAATGACAGTCTTTATATATTTGTTTATATTCAACAAAGGCTTTATTAATTCATTAGCAATGGTGTAAATAATTTAATGGATTTCTTCTATCTTGCTCTTAACCCTGCGAATCGGGTAGAGTTCACATTTTTATACGCAGAAGTACTCGTAAAATGTAACTAAAAATAGGTGTACTATATCTGACACAAGACACAACACTGAAGGGATAAGACTGCCCTGAAAATGGAACACAATTTTCTAAAATCAGCTATACCTGTTCATCATAGTTTTACTGTTTAATTGTTTACTATAGCAGAATTTTCATTTCTGAATCTTCATTTCATTTAATATCTAAGTTTCGTATTTTGAAATATACGCCAACTTTATGATAATGAGCAAGTCTTAATATTCATATAAATTTAAAATTGTGTTTTAGTAAGTGTAAGAACATAAATAGTTCATTTTATCTTGAAAATGAAGTACATACTTATATCCAATAAAGTCGTATATACATAAGTAAGATAGGAAATTCAACAAAAAACCCTATATTATTTTTATGTGTAATAAAAATGTAGTACAGGATTCATGTGTTTTAAACTATCAATGTTGGTTTATCATGCCACAAACTTCCAATATTATATCTCACAAAAACCTATTCAGTTCAATAATTTCTCGTGGTAAAAACACAAAAATGGTGTAAACGTCGTAGTTTACGGCACGGCTCCTATCGTAGCTGCAGCTCCGACAACACCCGACACCGACACGAATCATTTAAAACTTTTTCCACAAACAAAACAGCGTCGGTACGAATGCAGCAGGGCGCCAACATAACTTGCGACTAACACGAAAATAACCAGGCACGTTCTAGCGAAATAGAGGAAAGAACTTGGAACTTGTCATAGAAAACAGAATTGAAATAATCTTTATTAATATCACAAGCGCAAAGAAAATAGTTATTGTATAGGTACCTTTGGTAAATGATTTTATATTTTTCGGTTTAATAAATACAGATGTAGAGTAAATAGGATCTTCAAGTTACCTGTTTAAAAAGTTTATAAATTACGAAATATAGAAAAGCCTTTAGCTCTAATACTTTTGCATTCTTTTTATGGGGTTACGTAGTTATTTTCACTTTATCATCGGCTGTGATTTTGACGGTAACGATTCGAATGCAACTGATATCAAACTCTCTCTCTCTTTCTCCCTGTGTGTGTGTGTGTGTGTGTGTGTGTGTGTGTGTGTGTGTGTGTGTGTGTGTGTGTGTGTGTGTGTGTGTGTGTGTGTGTGTGTGTGTGTGTGTGTGTGTGTGCGTGTGTGTGTGTATATATTTGTGTGTGACCAAAATGTCTCCGATGATAACTCAAATACTACAATTCTAAAAATTATAATTCTTTCGTATTCTTCTTCTTTAGATCCATATGAAGAGCTTATTAGATTTTGGTTATAATTGAGCAACCGAAAGTTCTCTTTTCTTGAAAAAAAGCAATTTAATATCAGTTTTTGATATTTCATGTTATTACCAATATGAAAGAATATCTTATTGTCTATGGTTTGGTTACACATTTACTTTTATATCCATTAGATATAGTTAAAGAATCATAAAGAGGTTAACTTTCATAAATCAGCCAGCTTTGCTATAATCATGGAAACAGCGGATATGTTCAAATAATTCTAATTGACAGATGTCAGAGTCAAGTGAAATTTACATAGTTAATGTTGATGTTATAATTTTATTGGATTTATAGAATCTTTTCCAAGGATATTTAGGTACGGAATTTGTAGGAAATAGTACATGTTCGTGATACAATTTTAGTGGACATACAGAATCTTTTCGAATGAACTTTTGGTATTGGATTTGTACAAAATACATAGAATTGATGGAAGGTAATGTGCTGGACACATTAGATTTTTTTAAATAAGTATGGCATGTTTTAAAATCATTATTGATATTAGAATGAGCTGCATTCTTAAATGATTTTTCGTGACATTTTGTTTTTTGGGAATGGTATTGTACCAAACCTAACTACCCTAAATAAATAGTACAACTTGGAAGTGTAGATGTCGATTAGTGATAAAATTTGTTAATAATTATTTGGAACGATTCGGTGGCCCAACGTCACTATCATCAGCATTAAATTATTTTGATAGACAATGTGTCTAATTGAAATGTATTAATTTCAACAACCAAATGTAAAATATTGTAACAACAATTTGATGCTGATGATGGTGGCGTTGAATCACCGAAACGTCCAAAATAATTGTTAACAAATTTCATCAATGTACGATATACTGCCAAGTTGTATTATTTATTTAAACATTATATTGGATCTACTTTTTCGTCTACTAACTATTCTAACAAAAGTTTTCATTAAAGTGCAAATATGTCGTCATTACCGAATTCAGCAAATAAAGTCAAATTGGCATACCCAGAAATGAATAATAAGCCTGGATTATATATTTATTTACTAGAATTTATAAAATGTTTTCAAAAGCAACTACCATTTTTTGATAGGTAACTCTCAAACAATTTAAGATTTTAGTAGAAAAATGGTAGGTATAATAAAATGATTCCCAAAGATCGTATTTATTTAAAGAAAAAATATTACAAGTCATTGCTAATTGCCTAAACAAAATCTAGCGTTTAGGATGTTTAGAAATGCGTATAAAGATTTTTTTTTCAAATTTAATTTTATTCAATGATTTCCCGTATATTAGTTTTTGATAATAATACTTTTCTATTAAATGAGAAGCCAGCGGACTTGAAATTGTAATTCACAAAATTATAATACAGTATTTCACAATAAAATTATTAGTGAATGGTAACGTGGAATCACAATAATATTACGCATGAATTATATGTTTTCTTTTAAGTACGCTTTTAATGACGTAGGTAACTCATATTATTTGAATTCTGTAGTCAAGTTTAAAACATTAAAGTTTGGCTTGAAAGCTGAAAATAGTTTATTCTTACCATTTCTCAGCAAAACCGTAGATGATTTATAATAGTATTAGAAAAGGTCTTGAAGTCTTACCTGCAAACAAAAATAAACGTAAATGACAATATAATAAGAGGTAAATATTTTTTTTTACATTTATTTGAAAATGCACTTCATTTATTAAAATGCGGTTCAAAAATAATATATAATATTTAAAGATAAGGATGTAGTAATTGTTAATCCATAAATAACTATTACTAATATTAACATATTAGGCCCTTATATTATCAAGCTTTGTTTTCAGCTTTATCATCTCATTTCCATCAAACGATCAAAAAATTAATGGTAACATCAAAAATATAAGTATCTCAATTTTTTCTATGCACTACCTACCACAGCTGGGCAGTAACTAGTTACTTTAGGAACTTAGTTACTAACTAGTTACTTTTACGTAACTTGTAACGTAACTTAGTTACTTTTTAAAATATGGTAACTGTAACTGTAACTTAACTTGCTGCGGAAAAGTAGTTGGTAACTTTACGGTTTTTAGTTACTAGTTACTTGATTAACTTAAATTACTTAAAGTAACTCACAAATTAGAATGTAACTTAAGTTAGTCAAATGCCCTCTGTAATGTGTAACTTTTATTTTAATACATAATTAAATTCAATATTATTGTTGATTGATTTCAAGCCATAATAGATAATAAAATAAGTAATTATATTCATTAATAATAGAGTTTTTATACGGTAAACAGAAAAACTAAAAATAACACATTTTAACTTTTAATTCTAGAATTAAAAACTCACTAAATGTTAAATTTGACTTATAAAATATATTATTTTCAAATGTTTTCCTCGTTTACAAATGATACGTTTTAATAAATTATAATTAAACTGCCACTAAATCATCAAAATTATTCCAATTTTCAAGTTATACAAAAAAATAGTGTATTTTGTTCGTTGTTCCAAGGGTTGCAAGACTTGAATTCGTCTCATTTTTGCAAATTCCCTTCTCACAAGATAAAATGTTACTTTTAATTTTTATATTATATTATAATGTAGATCTGCAGGGACTTTTTATCAGATTTTTTATCACAGCAACCGGGCCCTGATGGCCCTTTGTCAAAGCGGGCCCTAGGCCGTGGCCTCGTGGGCCTAGGCGGTAATAAGGCCCTGTAGGTCCGTTAACATTAACAATAATAATCTGATTGGGTGTTGCCAAGCAATAACGTGAAAATTTAAGTTAACGTAGTTAGTGCAAAAACTCCCTGATATGTATACTACACAATAACTAAGTCAACAGTCAAAGTCTACACTTCACGCCATTAAAAGTAGTAACTCAAGGTAACTAAGTTACTTTTAATGAGTAACTAGTAAATAACTTAGTTCTTTCACCAAAGTAACTGGAACTTAAGTAACTTAGTTACTTTTTTTTTGAGGTAACTGTAACTGTAACTAGTTACATTTTAAAAGTAACTTGCCCAGCTCTGCTACCTACTATTTATTTTTCTTTTGCCAACTAATGGAAAACATTTGTCTCAGACTAAAGAGATATTTAGGTCGTAGTACACTAGTGATAAAGCACTGTAACTATGTATATCTGTAAAGAATTTCAATAGGTTAATAGTAGTAATAATTTAGGGACTTTGAAACATGTGGCAATAGTTTCACAACGATGATAATGACACCATGCATCAGTGTTACTCTAGTCAAAATAGTTTGTATTCTAGTAAATAGTTTCCTCGTTGTTGAAAAGTAATTACTTCAGTAGTTAGTGTGATAAATACACCTTTGAAATGTCTACAGAACAAACCATTTAAGCCCAGATTGAAAAACCAGAAAACTTCACAAATCTTCCATTCTGATTAAGTAAGTGAAATTTCGTGTAGGAAAGCCACCGCTCTTACGCACTGTCGCTTTTCTGTCATCCGGGCCCTCTATGATCCTGTCAGCATTTAACAGATTAATATCAAGCTACTCCGACTTCGCCAAGTATTGGGAACTGTCTATTAATATTTTGACATGGAGATTTTCCAAAGCGACCGTCGACGTGTCACGTCAAATCGTTCTGCAGCTCCTGCTGTTGTCTCTCTCCTGCACACTGCAGGGGGGACGATGTTGTCTCTGTCATCCGCATAGCGGGAAGGTCTGTTAACGTGCCGGATTTACGTGATTGGATTAGTCAGGGTGGATTTTTCTGCTTTCCCTTTGGATGCTTCCGTTTTGATAAACGGTTTATTGTGTAACCGTTTGTTTTGGTTCGCGTTCCTGGGATTTTCGATGAATTTATATAAAACGATACGGGGAATCGTTTTTGCTGTGTTAATGAAAGTAGGGGATACACTTTTCTTAATAGAAACGGAATTCTTTTTCCATTTCCTGCGAGTAACGTATTGTTTTTCACCTCTCCGCTAAGAGAGGTATTGGATTCATGCTAAAAAAAGCACATCCAGATTTTCGTGAATAAGCACGTTTTAAGGTCACTTGAATCCGATTGTGTGTGTTTGTGTTTTGGTAACAATTGGACAACCGGAAGTAGTAGTTTCTTAAAAAAAAATTATGTTATTACAAATATTAAAGAATATAATATTCTCTATCCAATAAATTGAACATTATTATTATTATATCTTCTTTAGATTTAGAGATAGAGAATTGTAAATATATAAAATAATCCATTGTATAATGAATGAACATTATTATTATGTCTTCTATAGATTTAGAGATAGAGAATTATAAATATATAAAATAATCCATTGTATAATGAATCAAACCGCCCGTGGAAACCAGTTGAAAAATTAAAATGCTTTTAATTGAAATAACTGTCAAAAATTCAGAGACATTATTGAAGGCTTTTTATGAGATTTGCATGTAATATATTTTATTTTAACATTAATTAAATATTTAAAATTATAGTAGTTAAAAACCAATATTCGACTAGTATGCTTGGGATGGAGATGGTTACAGGAAGTAAAAATTCTTCGGACTTGCAGTCAACTAATAAAATTTATTCATGCCAACGTTCCGACTATATAATAGTCTTCATCAGGGCTAGAACGGTCTTGTTGAAAAAAGAAACCAGATGTGGATAACGAAACATAAAAAACGGACATTTAAAATATGAATAAATAAATAAATAGTTAAAAACTACATATCACAGAGTGAAAATCGTCAAATATTAAAAAAGTTGTCTTTTATGAGTACAATTAACATGGATGCTACAAATTACAATAGTAAAGTAAAAACATTTTCATAAATTGTTCCATTTCCGGAGTTTTATCAATTGTACCATTTTAAAATATTGTCCTGATTCATAAAATAGTTTTATGTAATCTTTAAAGAAATTCTGCAGATAAATCGATAGATATTTTGATTTACATAACAAAATTAAAATTTTAGAACATTTTCTTAATTATGCTTATTAATTGTGATTTAATAATTTGAGCGTCTCGATATTTTGTATTTAAGAGTGAATATTCCATGATATCAATGTAACAACAGTAGTAGAAGCTCTATAAATTTTCAGTTGATAAATTTAAAATAATTAAGATTAGAGTCCGATTTATCTAGGGTAGATTAATGTCGTCAGTTAATCTCAATCCCAAAAAAGAACAATTGAACCGAAATCACTCCCTAATTCACTAGCACTTCCCTTCTACAGTTAAAGGATAGGTTCGGGCACTATCAACCCCAAAAAATAGTTCTACCCTTCGTAAAAACAAAAAAGTCACTTTGTTTTACTGAACCCGTAAAGCTCCGTCCGTTCTCTAAACATTCATAGTCCCGAGGACGAAGACTTGTTTATTCTTTTTGCGTCTGCCGTCCATCTTGTTCTTTTCTTTCAAGATTTACGAACCAAGTGTTGCATGTTTTAAGCGCAAATGCAAATGAATGCTGAACTATGCAAATCTGATTAATTGTAAATATGACAATATTTCAAATGGAAATAACTCTGTAATTGAAAACGAAGTATGATGATTAAACTGAGACTTAAGTTAACGATATCACGGTTGTATTAATAAGGTGAAAATAATAAATTGTATTTATTTAATTTTTTTAATGTTTCTAAATTTTTAATAGCACATAATGTGGCTCATGTCATCCTCTCTCAATGACAGTTTTGAGTTCTGGTGGTATGACACCTTCTATTGTGAACTATTATTTAAAAAAAATATATTCCATTGTTTACTTTGCTATACAAATTGAAAGAAATAATTTATGGATGATTAAGTTTTAAATTTCAAATAAATTGATTATTTAATTTATATTTTCAGAACGGGATATAAATTATTTTTGACAGAATTATAAAGTTCCAGTATAATTTGACTCATTTTCTTTTAGTGGAGAAGGTAGTTGAGACTCCGCGTCTATGCAATGCGAAAGGTTATAGCATCACTCTCCGTCTGAATTTCTAAATCATGCTAAAATAGGTTGCCTTTTGTAATATTTAATAACAAGTGCATATGATGTCGATCAGAATCAAACCCGCGCCGCCTGAATTACAACCAGCCAGACGACCTCAACGTTTACTGATATATTATCGTTGCAAAAATCTGGGAATAGGAATTTATTGGCATTCCCGAAACTGGTTAATAAGCAGTAATGATATATATTTTGCGACGACCACTACGAAAAGTACAGAAATTCACTCACACGCTAAACTATTACAGAAAATTGGTCATTGTACATCACTAGCAATGCCGTGTGATATGAAAGCTCGTTAGCCAATCAGATGCGTCCGCAACTATGTGATATGATTTTATCACATACTGCGATAACTAAGCGAACTAACGTAAAAATTTGTATTTATAAATTTGACAGTTGCAGATAATTTGCTGAATTTACACGGATTAAGAAGGTTGAACCCTGATTTATCAGATTTTAACATAATTTTTGGTCAATTCTGATAGCAATGATGTTAACATAATCTGTTTTAATATTTTTATGTAAATTTTATAGTTTTTTTTTTGTGGTCGTCGGAAAAGTATCGTGTACAACACGTGCTGAAAGGGTATTTCACACTCTTGTGAAATATCCAATTTTCAGCAATAGTTATACAATATACTATTTATAAAATTAGTTTTTAGGAAGCTATTAAACAAATACATTGTTGTTTTACCTATCCTTTGGCAACCGCAAGAATAACTTTTATTTTAAGCAGAGTATTAGCATATTAGCAAAATCTTTACAATGGCTATAGCTCACTATCTTGCAAATTAATTATTGAAATTATTTTATTTCCATTTTTAGATTGAAATATATTTTGACAGTACGCAGATTGTTTGGTAAGTGTTGTATGATTTTGTAATATTTTTTACCTCCCGCTACCCTTGGTAAGGGAGGTATAGGGATCGTGCTAAAAATCTCATATCGAGATTTTACTAAATGACCACGTTTTAAGGTCCCTAGAATCCATTTTTAACATTTTCACGATGATGTCTGTATGTGTGTATGTGTGTGTGTATGTGTGTGTGTATGTATGTATGTATGTATGTATGTGTGTGTGTGTGTATGTGTAGGGATTTTGTCTTCGCTCTAACTCAAATACTATCATTCCGAAAATTCTGAAACCTTGTATTTCTATCCTATTCTAATATGAAAAGAAGTCATTAGATTTTGGTGTAAATCGGATAACCGGAAATGGCTCTTTACCTGAAGCTCATAATGGTTTTTCTTCAAAAAATATCATTAAATGCCATTTTTTCGCATTTTATGTCTTATGACAATTAAAGATTATTGAATTTTCTACAGGAATACATTAATACTTTTTCTATATATTTTGCAGATAAATTTAAAAATAATTTTTTTTATTAGTCCCGAAGCCTAAGATAAACACAATTCTTTTGTTACTCAGTTCATATTTCAAATGAATGTAACTTACAGTAAATGTCACTGTCAAAAAACTAATCACTTCAAATTAATAATAGTGACATTTTAAAAAGAAAATAGTATATAAATCAATAGTTTTATGCAATGGAACAGTTTGCAGCGTTAGTAAATACGTAAGTATGTATTTAAATTAATAAAAATGGATAGGAAAGTGTGGCGAAGGAAGATTGTTGCGTAACTATTATTGTGGTCCGGATGGGGTTATTCGCTACCGAAAATCGGTCATTTTAATATGTATGAATGCTATGATGATTTTGGACAAGGCGAAAGAAGAATGTTGTTAAAGAGTGAAGTGAGTCAGCTGAGCTCTTACTCTTATCCCTTTTCTTATTGTTACTATTGTTTCCGGGTATTTGCTAACCCCCTAAGTGGGAATCGCGTGATTTTATGTACGTATGTATGTATGTAAAAATTAAATAGCGGGAGGTTTTGTGTTGGCCACATCAGATTTTTTTTACTAATTTCGTTCAGAATTCTACGAGTCTTCAATTTATAATACGATATACCGGGCTGCTATTAAAGAACGAATCCTGTTTGAAACTCCGACTTCCCTATCAGACTGATTGTTATAGACTGACCGATCGTTGTATACTCTCTAGTCTCGTAGAGCTGTTATGCCTTTATATACCGTCTCATTTCTTCGCGAAAGTTCTAGTGGTTCCGGGAGCGATCGAGAATAGCAGACTTGTATCCGTGTCAAGGCTACGTAAGCATCCGGTGACATTAGTCGTTCCGGCGCGACACAAGGGCAAGTCGTTACAATATTTATAAATAAATATTAATAACTTTGTGATAGATCCTTAAAAAATGTTGTATGAACCTCGACTTAAAAAATCCTTTTCAGTCTCATCTGATTGTCTTGCTTTGGCCTTCGTCTCGGCTGCAATCTTCAGATTCGGCAAAAATGATCACTTTTACAACCTTAATACACAAATAATTATTATATCACACCTAAAGTTGGGAAAAATTGACAAAAGAATTATTAAAAAAAATTCCAAAATTAAATATTTTTTTTTGATAATACGTTCTCAGAAATTTGTAAGGATTGTCAAAATCTAATTTGTCTACAAAAAAGACTGCTAAATAGTGTACCTTGTATTATGTATTAAGATGAAGTGGGGTAAGTGCAGATTGGTTTTTGTAAAGTTGGGATTTTAAACTTGTGTATTTTCAATCTGGTACGGAAATATACAACGCTGTCGGTGTCAAACGCTTTGCACAGTTATTACTGAATAATTAGTAATGACTAGGATTCTAGTTTTCCTTGTAAATTTTAATTTGGAAAGGATATTGTACAAAATGTCAACTACTCTGCACTTTTCCCGAAAATGGGGCGAAAGCGTAACTTTGAATTAAAAATACTTGTTTCATGTACACCAAGGCAAGAGCAGAATTATTGAGAAGTGTACGCTTCACGTGATTGCTTTGCACAGTTATTACTGAACAATTAGTAATAATTAGGATTCTAATTTTCCTTGTAAATTTTAATTTCGAAAGGATATTGTACAAAATGTCAACTACTCTGTGTAATGACTGTAAATGTTTTATTATTTTCATATATAATATTTGATCGTACGACTGTACTTTATCTAAACAAAGCGCGACGCATCATATGCGAAATACGGGCGCGGTACTCTTCAAAGTTCTTTCGTGGGGGCTGGGTCAAAATTCCGTAAAAGAAGTTATTACCAGGTGAAACCGAATCCCTGTGATCACTAATCAATCCAGGAGGCTTCTTTCACTTCTAGAATCTACTTAAGGTAGGTTTTCTTCTTTTGTATATTTTTTACAATTTTTATTGTTAATGTATTATTGCGTAACAACTGGGCGTAACAGTTAAATGTAACAATTGGATGTAACAATTTGATGTAACAACTGGGCGTAACAGTTAAATGTAACAATTGGATGTAACAATTGAACGTAACAGTTGAATGTAACAGTTCAATTATTTTGTATTTTAATCAATATTTTTATATATACTTTTTTCTAATTTTAAAATTATATTTTGTTTGAGTTAAATTTGTATTGTTAAATTTCCTAACAATTTTGACTCCGCTCGGTCAGAATTGGACATAAATTCTTGGTTATAGTTTTACCATTGCTACCAAGGTAGGTAAATGTATTATATTAATTTGTGGGTGTTGCATATGGGTAGTATCTATGGGTTAGATCATAACATCTGCACTTTCCCTGAAAATAGGGCAAAAGCGTAACTTTGAATTAAAAATACTTGTTTCATGTACACCAGGGCAAGAGCAGAATTATTGAGAAGTGTACGCTTCACGTGATTGCTTGGCACTGGTTGATTTAAGCGAGGATAACACGTTCAGTCTTGCGCGACATCTATGTCGAATAGCTCACATTAACTTGTAGTACAATACAACATACTAGCTACAGAAATTTCGCTCATATTATAATAAAAATAACCGATATATGCACTTACCCGTTTGCGTTTATTAAAAATTATTTCAATTTTAACATACATTTAATTTGAGTTAAATAAGAAATCAAATCATTTTATGAGTTACTTCTAATGTCAGAAAAATGAAATTATGTGTTTATTAGCAGTTTAAATACATGTAATCCTCACTAATTCTCCTTTCTAGTGCAGAATCTCATTGCGGCAACTGAGCCATGTATAATTCATTAGCTCAGAATAATTTATCACATGTTATTTTTCCCTGTATATTTCATACTTCCCAGCATGTAACGTATCGCATATACTTTCATGCTTCATGATATTAATTAAAAAGTTTTATTATGAAAGCCCGTTCCATTAATGCTGAGTTAACTTTTTCGTTGGCGCTGAGTTGATTACATTATGTGAGCGCTAAGGGACTACCCCAAATTATTCCTCAGGATCCGAACATCGAAGGGATGGTGTGATTTGCTTGGCTATAAAACTGTTTTACTGTGAGTAATAAATAGGAGTAATATGCTATTAATGAGCAATCGTGATACTCATTTGAGAACCACGATAATAATGTAATGTACTAATGTTTGCATTTATACAACTAAAATTTAAATTTTAAGTACACATATGTATATCTGTCAACTTTATGATAATAAGGATAACATAATTATGTAATGTACTACAGTTTATCTGCATTTATACACCTTAAAATTTTCAATACTCATATTATATGTCAACTTTATGACATAAAACCTAAGGATACAACTGTTTAAAAAAATCAAATCTTGGCCCTCTCTTTTATTTTATGCTTTTCATGAATGATTTTTGAAATTGGTTATCCTATGAAATGTTAATCTTCGCTGGTAGTGATGTAAAAATTTACAATTCAATCAGATTAGTTGATAATAAAAAGAAATATGTCCTAGATTAAAAGAACTCTGCTACCGAGTTAATTTCCAAATTTTTCAACATTTTTTTTTTTAATTTCTTCTATTATTGTACATCTAAAATAACTTTAGGATGTTTTCATGTTGTCAAAATTGTTTTCACCATCATCCAAAATTTTCCTAGCCCTAATAAACTTTCTGATTTGTCTCATTCTTGGGCTATAATCAAAATTTTATATATTTTTACTCTACAATGTAACGTTAGACATAATTTTAAACAAAAATTTTATTATATTGACAATGTCCAAATTTAAGTTAACGTCGAAATTCCTATAATATGTTTGTTGTTGAAATTTTATGTCTTATTCTCAAGTTAATGTAAGTATAAAACAAATTTTGTCAATTTTTTTTTATCAAAATTTTGTTGTGATATTTGTAGAGCCCTGAGGAAGGTTTTAAATAAACCGAAGGCTTGACTTCATTAAAAAGAATGTCAAAAAAATTTTCCTGTTCACTGAATTCCGCTTTCGACTGTCTAATCCCATTATAATATTATTTTCTTAACTAGTCGACCCATTCGCAAGTACTTTTCATATATAAATACATTTATGATGTAATAGGCGTAGATAACCAACTCGGAAGTAGAATTCAGGATCTTTTCGTACCAAAAACTGGAATTTAATTTCGCCCGCAACTTTGTACTTCTTACACTTATAAAGAATAAAATGAATCTCTATTTAGGGCTTGTACATACAGCAGTCGTCGGGTACCCTCCTCCTATAGAATATACAGGATGTTATGTAAGTAAGTGTACAATGCTTAACTCATGGTAGAACTGAACCCATAGATAGTAAATATGCCAATAATTTTCTTTAACATGCTTTCTACAAGAACTGGATGACTTTAAATCTGACCAATTACGTAATAGTTCAAAATTTTGTAAATATTAAAAATCAATGGACGCGTTCAGCACCTCTCATCGCTGGCGTCGCTGAACTCCGAAGTTTGACGAACACAATGAATGGATGAATGTAATTGGTCCAGCAATTGCATTCGGCAGTCATCGGCACGCCGGGGTGCTGAACGCGCCCAATGTCTTCTCTGGATTGATTGTCAAAACCGACGTTAAACGTTTTTTGCTAAAATTGAATATGCGTTATATATGCATGTATGTTTTGTACGTATTTATAAATTTATAAAATTTTGAACTGTGACGTTATTGGTCAGTTCTTGTAGAAAGCATGATAAACAAATATTCTCAAATTCACTATCTATGGGATCAGTTCTACCATGGGTTAAGCGTTGTACACTTACTTACATAACACCCTGTATAGAGAAGTAAAAATATTGGATAAGCAATTTATTTATAGAAAAATTTTCGACAATACCGACATTTCCGATTCTAATAATTTCAAATTTAAAAACATCAACTCTAAAGATGGATTATTAGAAACCAAAACGATAGTATTGTTAATTTTTTTCTTTAAATAAACAATAAACAACTGACTAATTTCTCGAAGATTTTCGCTTCCCTGTATTCATAAAACAGTCGATTAAAAAGAAAATAATAGCAATATATCTATTTTTTTATTCGTCCAGTATTCTCCATAAGATGTATATAGATAAATGACACATATTCTTGAACGATCCGCCCCAAATTATCTCACATGTTTACACATGAAAGTTCACAGATCGAATGCTCGATTCGAGAGTGAATTTCAACACCCTACCGATACCGCTTTGAGTTACCGGATAACCGGAATTAAAGACGAAGGCACGCGGCTCATCGCTTCTCGAAAACTATTTCCATTGGATTTAATTTAGTTTGAAAACTATTCAATAGAACAAAATAACACGCCAGCCGAGCCGGAATCACTGCGCACTTTGATCGAAGAAGCCTGAGGAAGCAATCGTTTGTTTAAATCCTACTGCATATCTGGAGTGCACGATGTTTTTTGATCAACTTGGCTACGGTTGCAGCTATTGTTCTACGTTTGATTGAATTGATTTTCTTGTTTTGAAATATGAGATGTATTCTTGAAAGCATTCCACTTACTTACGTGCATTCGCTTACTGTATTTCAACGATATTCTGTCATTCAAAATATATTTGAAGAATTTAATCTGACGAGATGTTTTCAAGACGTAGGTACTTATGCCAATAAAATTTGTTGCGCAATAGATGTATCATTTCATCTCTCATTTTACAATATTCTACTTTCAACGATGTGCCTCTAAATAAAAACAAATATCGAACGCACATAAACTATAGCGTAACGTAAATAATAAACGAAACAATTGAAGTGGTTAATATGAATCCAACGCATCAATAAAGTTCGTATTTTTCAAGTATTTTTTCAAAAATTATACAACAAAATGGAAATAATAATAATAATTCTCAATAAAAAAGTGCATTTTTTTTAAATTAGATAAAACGATAACTAAAGTACATATTTATACTTTAATTTAATAAATAAAATAAAATAAATATATCATCACGGCATATTACCCATTTCTGGGTGTGTCAGTATCTACAACACATGTAGACATCGGTAATGATGACGATATATTTAATAATTTCATTTTATTTAGAGAAAAAAATGGCACAAGGATCAACTAATGATATTAACAACATTAGAAAAAGCTATATCAATACCATAATTAGCAATTTCAGTTTCAGAAAAGGTGAATTTATTTCGGAAAAAGTAAATTTAATTTCAAGAAAAAGTAAATTCATATGTACTCGTACATACTCTGATCTACATATTCATACTTATAACAGTGACAGTAATATTATTTTCAATATTTGACATTAACTCTAGGTACTCAAATTAATATTTCTGTAAAATAATAGAAATTAAAACTGAATTTACTTTTACTGAAAGAGATATTATTTTCTTCTGAAATAGAATTCACTTTTTCTGAAACTGAATTTAATTTTTTGAAATTGAAAATGTAACTCGCTGGCCAAGCGCGTTGAGGCAGCGTGTCGATGACAGCGCTCGAAGCGACCTTCACCGCTCGGACCTTGAGGTCGTGGGTTCGATTCCCACCAAGGGCTTGGATATTTGTGTGCGTCTTTAATACTTTGTAATATATACATGTAGCGCAAAAATTTGTAAAGTTATGAAATAAAGTATTATAGGGCTATAACATAAGAGAGTTTGAAAGCCGACAAAATATTATTATTATTTAAAAAAAAATAAAATAAACCAAACAGATATTAAAGCTAAATTTTACATAGGTAAGTACAGTTGTATCCTACACCTTTTCTTTAAATCTTGCCATTAATTGCTCTTTTTAAGAGCTTATATGCATCACAATTACTTTTAACGTATGTCTCATAAGTTTTGGCACAAATTTCAGATGCTATAAAATCAGTAATAACATGAGAGTCACAAGTTGCTATTGAAACAAAAAATTTGTTTAACATCTTATCTTAACTTTGACAGCTCAATATTGTCAGTCATTTATGTAGATATGGCTTACAAATTAGAAACTCGAAAGAGTTTATATAATTTAGTTGGGTAAGTTGCTAAAGCCTAAATATCACGAATTTTTAAAAATCAACGTATATCCCGAAGAACTATTTATCGGACAATTGCTGAATGTGAGCAAGGTATTCCTTGTTCAAACCTGTCAAAAAGTTGAAGACCTAGAATTTGTACCAGAGTAAGAGCGGAAGCACTAGTAAGAAGAGCGAAAAACAGACTTGGTACTTCATTAAGAAAATTGGCATGCCAATATCGAACATCCAAGGACACCATATCGCGGGAACTGTCACGGAATGGTCAAAAATTCAGAACACGAAGGAGAGCCCCAAAATATACTGCCAACCAACTAGTCAGAATTCCGATATGTTGCCGTAATCTAAGAAGGGTACATTTATAGAATAACCGCATGATAATTATGGATGATGAAAAGTACTTCACGGTGAGTAACTCCGAAATGACAGGAAATGATGGTTTTTATACTGACAATGTTGAACAAGTCCCTAATAATGTCAGGCATAAACAAAAAGCCAAATTTGCAGATGTGTTGGTTTGGTGCGCCATTTCCATAAGGGATGTATCCAGGCTTTATCTGGGCCGAATAAGAGGTGAAGCACTGGATAGTCAAAGATACATCCATAATTGCCTAACGAAATTGGTTAATTTTATTTAAGATGAACATGCTGGGGACGATATTATGTTCTGGCCAGACCTCGCATCTTGTCACTATGAAAGACAGACTCAAACTTGGCTAGCAAACCGAAACATACCATTTGTTCCGCGGAATTTCGTAAAGTTTCCGATGGAGGATGAGAAGCCCAAAATGAGGAGGAACTTCGATGCAGAGTATATAGAAAAGTACGAGAAATCGATTTAAATGCCATCCAAAACCTAATGATGAAAGTTGCGACTTGTAGAAGAACAGGAACCTCTTTATTTAATTTAAGTTTATAATAGTTGCTAATGAAACGGTTAATTATTATGTAGTACAATACTTCAAGTAAAAGCATTATTTTCTGCAAAAAAAAAAAATGTTGAATTTTGTGCCGAAACTTATGAGACAAACTTTATTTGCGCTAAAAGTATAAAATGATTATTTCTTTTCCAATGTTTCCCTCATATGTGGTTTAATAATTTGAAGACTCGTAGACTAATGAACAAAATAGGAATTTTTTAAATATTTTATTATAAAATGACTTTAAAAATCGGTAACTCGACCGATCGTTGCTAAATATCCTTACAATTAGATATTTAATGTATGTACTTACTATTCTTTGATATGAATTATACCTTTAGTTTGAGACATGTTTATGAACAAATAAAACAATGCTTTGTACTATGTAACGTGGAGCTAATAAAGTTAATTTGCAAAAGTTTTTCAATTTAAGTCAGTAACAGATGTAAAAATAATTTAAATATCATATCACTAAATACTTCTCTAACGAGAAAAATATGAAAAATTAATGACACAATTGTTTACAATTATATTTTCGTTTATTATATTGCAATAAAACTCTCCTCTCTTTTTGAAATCAAGAACGCTATTCTTCTGCAATTTATCTCGATCGAAAATAATACATACCCCAGTTTTTAATTTAGTAAACCTCTCAAAGAACCTATCGCGGTAAAGGACTTAGCGTATCTTCTCAATTTTCCTTTGACTCCATAGAAATTGCGAAGCAGCAAAGACTATTATAATATTCTCGTATTAAGAATTTTAATAAAGTCGTCTTTTAATAATTAATATTTTCATGTAAGTTTCAGCGTTACTTGCATGAAACAAGCGAAGTCTGCTACTTCGCTACGGGAACGGTAACTAAGAATACTTATTCATATTTCATTAACAATCTACAAACATTTCTGGTAGAAATATAATTTTCACGGTATAATATTTCAGTATGCAAAAGATTTTGAAAATTAATATTTATACGGAATATAGGTCAGGAAATTTTAATATCTCTTGCTTATAAAAGAATTTATTTGCTTGTATTACGAAACCTATTTTTTACAGCGCTTTTATTAAAAGTGACGTTTATCATTATAAAAATATAATGTAAAAGTGAGCTTCACAATAGAGCTATTGTTATAATAGTGCTTTCGTAATATGGACCATTGGCGTTTTAAAGTTTTTAATTAAAAATTAAATAAATATTTTTGTTTTTCCTATTAGTTGGTTGTTATTAACCATAACCACAGATCATAAATCTACCTAGCCTGATGGCTCTCAGCCACTATGACGGCTTAGATAATATGGCACGTGACGCTGTCTGGTGTTCGGAAGAAAAACTAATTGTGAAGTAGGCAATCGGCCTTAGCAAATACACATTACACTTAAATATTTTAATGTAGAAAAAATGCATCTATTGTAATATTTTAGTCCCAAAAATAAATTATTAAATTTATTAAATTTCGTATTAATAGCCATGATATTTTTGAACAAAAAGATAAACAATTGTTTGATATTTTATCTGTCAGAATTCGGTAGCTATGATCTTTTGTGTTATTTTCTTATTAATGTTTTATAACAGATTCGAAAATGCTTGACAAAAATTAAATGAATAAAATTGTAACAATAAAATTTGCACAACTTATACCTACACGGAAAAAATCGTATATATAATTAGCATCAAATCGTATATATAATTAGCAACAAATATGTTGTAACTTCCTTATAATAATTGTAATGACTTATATTATTAATTGGAAAAATACTACCTTTTTTAGTTTATGTTCTGTATTTTCTGTCCATGTTATTGCCGGGCATGCATATATTGTCTAGAAAATTGTATACATAAAAAAGGTAACATTTAAGAATATTTCTTGTTACCTTGGTTACTTGTTATTATTGTTTTTTAACATATTTATGTCAATGTATCCCCTGAAGAAGGCACCAGTTTATGGTGCCGAAACGTTGGGTTAAAATTAATAAATACAGAACATAAACTAAAAAAAGGTAGTATTTTTCCAATTGTAATGACAATTACTCATAAAATATCACAACTACATCAAATCTAATGAACTTTTCTTGTCATGTGTCATTTATTTCCAAAATTTTGTAGTTCACTCATAATAGCAGAAATACAATTTACATGCTTAATATGTGAAATATACCACAATTATTGTGATAAAAGTAAAAATTTAGTTGTAAAAAAATTCACGTAAAAATACTTAATTTTTAGTTATTTGGAAATATGTACTACACAGTAAGGTAGTTTTTATTACAATATTTTGGTCGCTCTAAACAGCGTACTTGTAAAGATTAATACGTTACGTTTAAAACTAGACGTAATTTGTTAGTAGATGAGAAATATTTGTGGGGTATAGGTACTCGTAAAAGTTAGAGTGTTTTGGAAGCATTTATTTTATTATTTAAAGCTGCAAATATTATGTGTGGTTTTTGTACTGTTTTCTGTAACATGAACGAGACAGACAATTTTGTAGTTAAAATATTAACAGAATGGAATCTAAACAATATAACCTAAACTATTAAAGGTACGTATAATTTAGCGTTTGTCAACTATTGAATGTATGTATAACCATTGTTTACCGTACGGATAAACAGCAATAAAAGAAGGCTTTAAAAGCTAAAAATTGGTTTATTGACGACAAAATCTCAGTCATAATACAGGTAAGTAAAGTTTTTAATGTAACAATAATTTTGATAGTTTTAATTTTTAAGGTGATTTCATTTCTAATGCAAGTGACGAAAGTAAATCTAATAATAGATAATTTTCAATGGCTTAAGAATTGTATTCAACCCTGGACCACTGTCATTGAATACTGGCAAACTACATTGAAACTACGTTTGAATGATACATCCCGCACTATATTCGATTATTTTAAAACCTGTACTTACCTCGGACAACCATTCGGCTATGAACTGGTAAATAATATAGAACTCTATATGCTTTTCATTCAGTTTTTTATACGTACCTAACTAACAAATATGACGCATTTTTTATTTAGATGCCAAATAATTAAAAAAATAACTTTGTTAGATTTCATTTCTAACGTTAATATTTCTTATGTATACCTTTGTTGTAATATAGAATAATTTTTAATTTTTTTGTTATAATTATAAACTATCTGTAGTTGTTATAATTTATTAATAAAATATAATTGATCCAATTCATTTGTATATTCTGGTTTTCTTACCTTGCATATTTTATTATACCACTAGAAATAACACAAACATATTTATTTTTTTTATTTATTTATTTTATTTATTATTCTAATCACTCAACAGGAAGCAAGTTCCCAATTATAGAGGATTAATACACATAAAATTTTACAAACGGTAGCACAAAATATAGACTAACAATACATTTACATGAGAAAATACAAGACAGTCACACAGATATAGTTATTAATAAATTGATATAATTTAAAATACAGCAGAGATTCAGCAAGCAACCAGGTAAAGTTTTTTCCTAAATTTAGACAGCGAATCAGCGAAAATATCGGGTTCAACAATTTTTTTACAAATATTGTCATATATGCTACACAACTGCCTAATAGGAGATTTAAGTTCGTAATTTGTTCGTGGAGTGTTATAAATAAATAATAAGTTATCCCTTGAATTGATACGTGGAACACGAAAATTAATACAATTAAGTAGGTATTGATCATCAATTAAGCCATTAATAATTTTGTATAAAAATAAGCAGGATTGGATTTTCCTACGAGAATCCAAGGAAACAACACCAAATTCTATTAGGCAGTTAGAATAATTAAAATAATTTGATGAATTTGAACAAAATTTATAGTTGCAATAGCGTATGAACTTTCTCTGAATATTTTCAATAGCATTTATATGTTTGTTATATAAAGGGTTCCAAATATGAGAGCAATACTCAAGCTTACTTCTCACATATGAATAGTAGAGAATTTTAAGAGTGTGACGTTTACAAAAAGATTGAGTATTACGTATTATGAATCCTAGATTTCTGTAGGACAATTTTAGAATATTATTGTAATGGGGAATAAAGCTTAATTTTGGATCAAAAATGATCCCCAAATCATTAAATAGAGTTACACGCTCCAAAACAATATTATTCATTTGATAATTAAATGACACTAAATTATGTTTTACAGAGAAAGTCATACATTTACATTTATTATAATTAAGAGATAATTTTGATTTGAGAGACCAATTAAGAACAATATATTTAATATCTACTTAATATTCTAAATTGTCAAATTAATTTGCGCAATGACGTTCTAATTTTGTCTTGAGTACTTTGGATAAGCCTGCTGATTTGGAGGCAAAAGTTCAGGTTGCCTATTTTTTAGTAAATTAAAAATTAATGCATACCTTACCTTCTCGCAATCTCGTATAGTTCGTTAAATAGTTGTCGGTCCAACATTTTAATTCCCAAAACACGTTAACAATTTCACAACTCGGCTATCTGTCCACCTAATTTATAGATAGATTTGCGAATTTCAATTTTGTATAACATCTTTCAAACTTTTTCTGGTAATTTTAGTATAGTATATTATAATACAACTATTATATATCTATTGGGTCCAGGGATATCTAGTTTATACCTTATTTGGATATATAAAATTTGGAGAGAAAAATTTTTCTCAAAAATTTTGCTACATACGTTAATCTAAATTTTAGTCCTGTTTGTACAATAAAATTTGTGATTTTTTAGAATGTCTCTTTCGTTTTTACTGTCCCTTTCATAAATGAAAATCATTGACCTTTTTTTATTTACATAGGTATGATTAATACGTTTACATTTCTCATCGAGTGTACATGGAAAAGTTAAATGAATAGATGGGACTTCTGCTTTTGGGTTTACCTCTTGCAAAAAATCGTTACCCTGTTCGGGTGAAAGATTCCGTTATCAGGGGCGGTTCCGCGTACAATTCTTCACCGCAACACGCTGCAACGCTCCCGTACCGCACACTTATCTCATGAATACAAATTGCGCATTACACTTTTTCTCCTAGCGACAACAATGGCTCTCGAATGAATTAATTATGTACTTTAATTACTTCTGATTCGTTGGAGATCAAAAAAACGCCCGTAATTACCCGTATGACTCCAGATCGGGAAGAATTGTGAGCTCTTTCCCAAAGATTAATAGCCACAGATACGAATTGTTATTGCTAAAGAAATGCTCGTGTTAAATAATATAGTTAGTTCTGTTTAAATATTGAATGAGAATACGACTTTTATTATTTTTCAATAAAACGAATTAGTAGAACCATGAGCGAAATATCGGTGAAGCATAAATTTTTAATTTTGAAACATGAAGGTATCATCACACAAAATAACTCTAAAACTCTTACCAAGTACTTAATTAAATACATATATATATATATATATATATATATATATATATATATATATATATATATAAATAAATATATATATTTCATGTTTTAGTGTCAACGGGAGTGTTTGGTGGCTACTATGCAAATTAGTGACTGTACAAGACTAAATATATTTTTTGAAAATATATAGTGAAATACATTACGGTCAAACGTATTAAAGAATGATTCTCCAAACTCGGCATTTGTATGTTCTCAACATAAACAAACGAGGGTGGACTATTACAATATCATTCAAAACGCAAAATAAACACTATTACAAACTAATATTCAATAATAATACAATTATGCCCGGTTACAGAAAACAAATTAATCTCTCTAGTCTAGTGATCGTCTCTAATAACCATGGAAATAGCTTGCATCTTTTTCTTATTAATGCATCTTTGCATATGTCTCTCTTTATTTTGTTATTTTTAGATAAGCTTCTGTAGTTAAAGAAGAGTGCTCAAATCAACCCAGTAAATTATACGTTGAACAAATGCAAACGAATGTAATTATATGGAGTTTACTACTGATTGGGTGGCTATGTTTTGTATTTTGAAGCGATTATGACAATTTCAAAATCTTCTGTTTTAATTATTTCCACAATAGTGCGGGAATTTGCGACAAGTATTACCTGTACTCATTTTGAGTTTGATAACACGTACATATTTCCCGCATAATGGGCTACTTTTTACCTCCCGCTACCCTTGGTAAGGTCCCTAGAAACCAATTTTAACATTTTCACGATGATGTGTGTATGTGTGTATGTGTGTGTGTATGTGTATGAATTTTGTCTTCGCTCTAACTCAAATACTATCATTCAGAAAATTCTGAAACCTTATATTTCTATCCTATTCTAATATAAAAAAAGCCATTAGATTTTGATGTAAATCGGATAACCGAAAATGGCACTTTACCTGAAGCTCATAATGGTTTTTCTTTAAAAAATAAAATTAAATGCCATTTTTTCGCATTTTATGTTTTATGAAAATTAAATAATATTGAATTTTCTAGAGGAATACATTAAAACTTTTTCTATATATTTTACAGATAAATTTAAAAATAATTTTTACCTCCCGCTACCCTTGGTAAGGGAGGTATAGGGATCGTGCTAAAAATCATATATCGAGATTTTAGCAAATAACCACGTTTTAAGATCCTTAGATTCCAATTTTAACATTTTCACGATAATGTCTGTATGTGTGTGTGTGTGTGTGTGTGTGTGTGTGTGTGTGTGGGTGTGTGTGTGTGTTTGTGTGTATGTGTATGGATTTTGTCTTCGCTCTAACTCAAATACTATCATTTAGAAAATTCTGTAACCTTGCTTTTCTTCCCTATTCTAATATAAAAAGAAGCCATTAGATTTTGGTGTAAATCGGATAACCGGAAATGGCACTTTACCTGAAGCTCATAATGATTTTTCTTCAAAAAATACCATTAAATGCCATTTTTTCGCATTTTGTCATTATTAAAATTTTAAGATAATTGAATTTTCTACAGGAATACATTAACATTTTTTTTATATATTTTACAGATAAATTAAAATTTTTTTTTTTAAGTCCAGAAGCCTAAGATAAACACAATTCCTTTGTTACACAGTTCAGATTTCAAATGAATGTAACTATAGGTGAATGTCACTGTCAAAAAACTAATCACTTGAAATTAATAATAGTGACATTTTGAAAAGAAAATAGTTAATAAAGCAATAGTTTTCTGCAATGGAACAGTATGCAGCGTTAGTAAATACGTAGGTATGTATTTAAATTAATAAAAATTAAATATTTGGAGGTTTTGTGTTGGCCACATCAGATTTTTTATAATATTTTTGAAGAGTAGGTAAAAACTTGCTACCCATATTTTATCTTTTGACAAATTTTTTATTAATAAGCCAGAAAAAGAATAATAAAATTTGATTATTTGAATTACCACCATGTATGACGTAGAATTACGCCGCACCAATGAATGGTCGTAAAGCCATAGCGTTTGTTTATACGGGTAATATAGATCTCCTGTTTGACGTTTCAACAATAGTTTGGAGTTTAGTATTTTAGTTTGGAATCGATATTTTCAATTACATGTAACTACCTATGTGTTTATTTATGAAATAATTAATATATTTGAGAGCCCAGAGAGAGAGAGAGAGAGAGAGAGAGAGAGAGAGAAATGAACTAATGTCAAATTCAAATTAAAACTTTCTCGCACGCCATGCCATCTATATATTACATTTTTACCTCTCGCTAACATTTTTAAAATGATGTCTGTGTATGTGTGTGTGTGGATGTGTGTATGTGTGTATGTCTGGATGTTGTAGACACGATTCTTCAAAAACCATAAGACTTAATAATTGTTTAACTATAAATTCCTCAATCTGACATTCCTGGGAAGAGCTGAAAAGGTTTTGGTAACAATTGAACAACCGGAAGTAGTAGTTTCTGAGAAAAATTCTTCTAAATATATTTTTTGGAAATTTTTGTTATTAAATATTGAAGAACATAAAATTGTCCATCTAATACACTTAAAATTTTTATTATATCTTGTATAGATTTAGAGATACACTATAATATATAGAGTAATTTAATCGCAGAGGCCAAGGCACTAAGAAAACCAGTTGACAAATTCCAATGTTTATAACATAGTTTTTAAATGACACATGTCAATATAAAAAATCAACAGTTTTAGTGACATTCTGACAGCTTTTTCTGGGAAGTATATTTAATCTTTCTTATTGTTTTATTAATTACATATATTTGAAATTATAGGTAAAATGCATATATCCATCAGAAAAACCGCCAATCTGGTTAATGAATTGGAAGAATCTTTGACATTTAGAAACTTCCTCATACAATGAAAAATAGATATAATTAGAATTATATATGTATGCAGAAAACATGTTAAATACAATAAAAAAACAGTATTTGGGTAAAGTTCTGTAGTTTTTTGTTATAAAACGACATTTTGAAAGGGAAGTGCAATTCGATACTTATATAGCCTAATATGGAAATGGCGAGAGGTCATGTGCTGGCCACAACAGATTTTTAAACATGGTTTCCTTCTCCAGTTCAATATAATGAATTTTGAATAATTTACTGAAAAACAAATTTTTTTTTTAAATAAATTTTTTATTTTTGTATATGTTTTCAACATAAATTACGTATATAGTGATAGAAATCGGATTTTCAATACCACGCAAGTAGCCCATTGCAGAAAAATATAATTTCATCTCATCATTCATATTATAATTTATACAAGTAATCAAAAATTGTCTCACAGATTAAAGTCTCTACTTGTACTAGTACTAGCATGAATTTTTAATGAAATCGGAATACTTACAAATTACAGGAAATAATTTAAAATACTGGCGTGCCGATTCTGATAGTACCTCAGTTCAAATATACAGCCGGTTAAGTAGGCAGTCATAAATTTGTCAATATTAGTTACACGCGAATACGATAGTTTGACCAGTTGTCCGTCTTGAATTCACAAAAGTATCTCTTTTGGATATGATAGTAATTTATTGTTGTCGAACGGATTAAGAAATCTTAACGGTACGAAATAAAAACCAGAAAACATAAGTGTCTGGTCGCGAACCTGGGGAACCGGGTTCGATCCCGTCAGACGACAAATATTTCCAATTTTTAATGGCACAAAAGTGACCCCTGTGGTGCTCTCTCCACACCAGCTATAAGTGCCCTTGAGGTGACGCCTGGTAAGCGCCCACACGGTAAAATATATCGTCATCATTACCGATGTATACATGTGTTGTAGATACTGGCACACCCAGAAATGGGTAATATGCCGTGATGATATATTTATTATTTATTTATTTATAATTTGTTCTATTTTTACTAACCAACTTATTTTATCAAATTGTTTTAAAATTTGTTATATCTTTTCACAATTGGTTTTGACGAGTGAAAAGCATAAAGAATAGTGCAGCGGATGGGTAAACTGGAACATTATCCGTTTGCCATTTGACGCTTGGCGTGAAGTTTGATTTGTTAAGCAGTCGTTTGTCAAAACAACCGTCGGGAAGAGCGCGTCATCGCGTCAGCTTGCAGCATCCCCGGCTGCACATATTGAAAAGCTAGATTGGTACAGAACGTGACGAAACTGTCACTGCAAAACTTACATACATTCATTTTGTAACTATTTTATATTATTGTCATGGTTTAAGAATGAAATAATGATGAAAGCTTGATTGAGGAAAATGCCCAAAAAAGAAGAAAAACATGATACCTTATAAAAATTTAAGAAAAAAAAGGGGCAAGCACCATATACATATTTCGTGATTTAACACGTTATCTGTATTTGGTGGTCATTTTTTAAAGCTTATTAAAGGAGGAACCCATCTTTTAGAGTCCAATTTATTTGAGGCGCTATATATTGAAAAATACATAAATCATGTATGCGTCAAATTAAGAACAATTAATCCTTACTAGCAATTCAAGACGTAACATGCTCTTATCACAACTAACCATTTGTCGTTTGAACATATTTATTTCAGGGGTACTCTTACATATTAAATAACCGGGCGATCTTATTCTGCAGATTAAGGGCCGGTCTTATAAACAATAAATTAATCCTTAGTTAGTTAGTGCACAAGTAAATTAAATGGACCATTAAAAAAGAAATGGATATTATAAAATTAATCTCACTATCAAATAACTAACGGGGGATTTAAATAAATTTTAGTAGTGTGTTTGTGGTTTTGTGAAAAGTTTCTATATTCACATTCGGTATAAACGTAAATCAGCTGATTTGACAGTAAGTTTAGTTATCGTGGTTATAGTTTGAAAATGGAAAAGAAACGTGATCGTGGGAAAAATCATATTGATATTGAAAAATATAACCTATTAGATATTGTTGAATATTATTTTCATATAATTTGGAACGACCCGGTTGCATAAAATCGTAAGGTTATTAGTAGTTGAAATTGACATATTTCTTAATGTTAGTGGTCTTATATTTCCTTCAAACTTTCCCAATATGTGTAACACACATTGTTTTGACAATCGAAGAGCTCGGTTTTAACTAAAACACTGTTTTAAGAAATGTCAAATTTCATTATTTAATAACAAAAATAAATATCAAATTTATCAAAATATGATTTTTAAGCAGAACATAGTTTGTATTCAAACAAATATTTAAAAAAAATCATTCTTTATTTAAACATAAGGATGAAATTAAATATTGAAATATGAATTTGACATAAGTATCTTAAAACAGCGTTTTAGTTAAAACCGAGCTCGCACTACCAGCCATTGTCATCATATATTTCATATGGATTTGTCCTGTTTCGGAACAATCTTGGTAGCCTACCTCGTGCAAATATAAATGCATCATCTCATTATCTGTTGATGAAACCGAGGACACTCATGATACAGACTCTATAGATGACATACTCGACACAGACATTTCTTGAAAAAATATTTAAAAAGTAAATAGTTCCCTATTTCAAGTTGTTTTAAAATAAACATAAAAAAATACAGTTTGACGTTTCTTTAACAACTGATTTAAATCTAATAGCATGAAATTCCGCAGTTACTTTAATAGGACGATTTACTTGTCATTAAACTTTATAATACCCAAATCTTCAGTTAAATTAGTTTAGTAGCTAACTAAATTTTAACTGTTCATTAAATAGTTTTATAAGACCGGCCGGTTAGGTTCATTTAAATTAGATACTATACTAATAACAAAAAGAAAATTGTAGTCGTAATCATCCAATTCTTAAGTGATACAATTGTGTTCCATGAAAAACTGTGCGTGCCAATTTTCTTTTTATTAGCTTAATTTGATAACTAATATTTACCTTCTACCATAGAGGCGATACTTAATAGATTCTCACACACTTCAGCAATGTGACCATATGTAATATAAGACAAAAAATGAAATTTCTTTAAAATTTAAATATCAAATAACAATTTACTCAAATGCACATTGAAAAATTCTCCTGGAATACATCAACTTTGAATGTGCGTATATATTTTAACCAACACAACCCTTCTTAATGACCAGTCATTAAAAAAAGAAAAATACCCTCATACATTCTCTCCACCCTCTATTACAAAATACACAAACCTGTATCTAGTCTCCTGCGAAATTTGTCGGCAGGACCATCTATCACTGACAGAATTTGACATAGGAAAAACTCGTTTTGAAGTTGTAACCGAGTACGAAAAGCGTAACAAGTCGTGCTTAGTTTGAGTTCAGTTCGAATAAAGGTCCATGTGGAAAAACTGCCACTTCTAGCCATGAAATATGGTAATGGGGGAGAAAAAAGTTAACATCTGCAGTGGTAATCGACGAGAAAGAGTGAATAACTGATTCAGAGTTTCGAAAAAGTGTTGGATGTTATCGCAATGTAATTACTTTTAAAATACGACGAATTCAGTAGTTACAGACATCTAATTTAATTTTTAACGTAAATAAATAATATTTTCATAGGGTCGTGTGGCTGTGTGCAATGTGGTCGGTTCTGATTCGAACGGCCTGGGTTCGATTCCGATATACGGTTTACTGATGTACTCCAAGGCAGCTTTGAGAAACCGTTAGATGACGTCTAATAAATACCCTCTATCCATCTAACCTACAACTGAATAATAAGCTTATTATTTTCTATTTTACAAAACAAACTGTACTGCAGAACGAGTCTGAATGGGGTATGTGACCATAATCGAATTTCAATATATATGTCATAATATATAAAAACTAACCACTATAGCTTCTCATTATAATAATAAAAACTAAACATTAGTTTGTAATAATATTGTTATTAGCAATTTAATGTTTTGGAGAAGGGAACTGTGACGTCAGTAGGGTAGAATGGTAGAAGAAGACAGTTAGACTGAGATACACGATGTACACGATCACGTGATATCTGTCACCGTAGGCCAGCTGTCACTTTCGCCATTCTATCTACCGCAATATATCTATGTCAGTCTAACTGCCTTCTTCTATCATTCTACCCTACTGACGTCACAAATCCCTTCTCCAATGTTTTAATAAATATTTTCTCGTAAACTACGAACAATTAATCAATTTAAAAAAATACTGGTATTTTATTTTTTGGTCTAGTATCATATATGTAAAAATCAAAATTTAGTCACATACCCCATTATTACAATATAACGCTACACATTTCTTTCAGGTATTTATATATTTCTTTATAATAAACAATTACTTCAGTTGACAAAATACGAGTAACAACATGTATTTGATGATTTTTTTGCTTCCATGTATAAATGAAAAAAAAATTGTTATGCATTTTAGGTATTATTTACATTACTCGTATTTGAATTTTTAATGATTTTGTTTTCATATTTTAGATATGAATATGCATGTGGGTATGTACGCATTGCAATTTTTTCTACCTATATAATGTGTTAAGTGTTTATTAAAAATACATTTTGTTCATTATTTGACAACCAATATTTAAAATACTTGAAAAGCAAAACATGTATGTACAATAGAAAAATGATAATAACAAATATTTTTTTATTATGTCTGATAATAAAATACAATTGAAATGTTCAAATGAGTAAATAATAATAATATTAAATAAAAATGTAAATTGACAAAATGTACCTCTTGTATTGTTAAAATATCAGGTTCAACAAAAAATATTATTTTATTTATATGATTAATATGTTTTTATATGATACATTTATTAAATATAAACATGAAACAATGGCAAAAATAATATAAACTGATTAAAAAAAGGAACAAATGGTTATTTTCTACAATATTAATTTTAGAACTATAAGTAATTAAATTTAAACAAGTTAATAGTTATTTATGCAACAAGAATAATAAGTATCATAGTCTTATTACACAAATAGGAAAGTTTGAGCGAACGCGCCGTAGGCGAGTTCATCAAATCCTATAAGTTTTCACCCTGACGACAGGTAAAGCTCAGCTTTAAAACATAGTCAGAATAACCGAGAGTAAAAATTATTTAATTAACTATTTGAATATTTTTCAACGAATGCCAACACATGCTTCAATTTAATACATTGTAAACTTGCTTTTTATTTTTATTTAAAAAACGCAAACATCACTAATAATTCTTCCATAATTTCCTACTCTCTCACGGAGTGTGTAATGTTGTACATTATTTATTTCATATAACCATAATAATAAGTATATATTATGAGTGCTGCATAAAATATTTTACCTAATGTGTCATTTATTTTTAATTATTTTGAACAATTTTTTTGACAATTGTCGTTTCTATTCTTTAAGATTGGTTAATAAATACAAAGTAATAGTACATGTATTTGTTTGTAGCCGTATAATACCATTCACTAAAACATTTCCGCAAATCTTTTTCATTGCCAGAATCAAATAAACAGTACAAGAGAAAATTTTTGAAACCATGAATTAATTTCCACGCAAAATTCGCTAATTCAAACAAAGTGAGCCCGTATTGTTGACGTACTTAATTCCGGATCCTGATTAGGGATGTTGCGATATCTTGAGCCTTGAGCTTGAGTCGAGAGCGGATTGTGCAAACTTTTAATTTCCAAACAAAATCTGGAATTGAAACTCAGTTGCCGCTGCCAGAGTAAAGCAACGAGAAGATACTCGCTAATGAACTAAGGGTAATTAACACAAGTTGTAATTTCTTAATTCGGTTCCAAGCACGCACCCAGAAGAGGATGAATGGAAAGTGTACATTGAGAGGGGTCCCTGCTTCTAAATACCAAACGCATAAGAATTTCGGTATTTAATTTTAGAAATGGGAAGTACTTCTGATTCACAAGGTTATTCGCACTATTACTGAGATATTTTATGCACTATACATATAGTAGCGGACACCGGGGATTGTTGTCACAAATTTTGCTTTTGAACTTTTTAAGATGTAGGGCTTATAGTTATACCCTTTTCATCATTATTCTATCCTTTAGTATGTGTACCCTTAGATCTGTTATGCTGCAACTTTGAGACCACATCTTTAAGGGGTTATTAAAACTTATATTTTTTGTCTAAGCAAATTTATGTGACAATCTGCCCCTACTCCAGGTTTGTTGTCACATACTTTGAGGTTAGTTGTCGCAGGTTATTTAAAAGAAAAAATCTAAAATCATCAATAAATTTTATATAGGACAGTTCATAACTAAAAATTAAGGTTGATAAAGTAAAACCTTTTAAATGGCACAAAAGTGACCCCTGTGGTGCACTCTCTACACCAGTTATGAGTGCCCGTGAGCTGACGCCTGGTAAGCGCCCACACGGTAAAATATATCGTCATCATTACCGATGTCTACATGTGTTGTAGATACTGGCACACCCAGAAATTGGTAAAAATATGCCGTGATGATATATTTATTTATTTATTTATTTATGAAGTAAAACATTAATAGAATGCCAGTAATTTAAATTTAATACACATTTTGTACATAAGTATAAAATTTGTTAAGGTACATTATTTTTGAACCCAGTTATACACACTGAATACATTTTTTCACGTGTGACAAATATCCGAGGGGAAAGAGTAACATCATAGAATGCAAATAAACGTGATGAAATACCACGTTAAAAAGTTACCCAACATAGATTTCTATTTGATAATTCGGTAAGACCACTGGTAGTTAAATAATTTTTGTTTTATGTTCGTGTTCGTTAACTGGATAGTGTTGTGGTTAATAACCTCACCTAATGCACAAAAGTCACTCTTGGAAAATTCGGGGTATTATGTTATTAGGTGAGATTATTGTTGCTATATTTAGTTGAATTGCAAACGAAAACAATTTTATGCGAATCTCTACATTTGCCGAGGAATGTGCACATTATTCCACTATCTACCTTGTAACGTATACATTCGGTATCAATATTTGACCCACTAAAATCGGAGTTCAGCAGATTATCAAAATGAAATAGCCTTTGATTGACACCGAATAATGTTCTGACGATATTGGTATCGTCAGAACATTAAATAATAAATATGAACAAATATAGATAATTACACAATAACGTAAATAGTGAAAAATATATTTAACGATAAATATGATTAATTCTAAAAAAATGTATGACCAAAGCGCCTGAATTACTATACTCCACTTAAAACTAAACAGAGATGGAAAATGTAACGTAACGATATCCGATAACTTCATAATAACGTTTCATTTAATATTATTTTTAAAAATAACATACCAATTACAAAATAACGTTATGTAACCCTAACATAACGATTCACTGTAACGTTCACAAATTGTACAAGATGTATATAATACACTCAACGAGTGACACGCTCGAACCTGTTTTTACACGGAATATTTTTACACGATATAGAAATAATACAGTTTAGAAAATTGCCAATTTTGTACAATATTTTATCAAATCTTTGTAATTATAAAATAAAACAAAAAATTTCTTAGGACTGTATAGGGAGTGTCCGTTTTTGAGGCTCATCATTAGGATCTCTTATGGTTTCTGAGATACCAATGATGAGACTCGAAAAACGGACACTTTGTATATTTTTACACGATTTTTTACACGGATTCAGAACTAAAGTTGTTATACCGTTACATTGTTATTCTGTTAACGAATTAATTTATTTTATCTTTATGAAATAACGGAACGTTTAGTTAATGTTATCTCATCCCTGAAACTAAATATTACATCTTTCCGTCTATTTGATGACTATTATTGTTTAATATAAATGAGGTATAAGCGTAAATATAAATGAAATTGCGGTCTATTGCTACTCTAGTAAAATGCTCTTTCGTTAAATTTAAAACCAGAAATGAAAATTTAAGCTAAATTGGATATTATGCAGTATTATTTTAATTGGATTTGCAATTAATGTGCGATTTTGTAATTATTGCCAAACGATAAATCAGTTGTCATATTTAAATCACATTTTAAAAGCGTAACTGTGTAAACACAAAATCAATAGTGACATTTTGAAATGCCAATCACGAAAAATTAGCATGCTTATAGTTAATTGTACAAAAATTACCCTCAATTCAAATTTCAATTCATCTTGTTGCAATTATTGCATAATTTAAAATCAATTCATATAACATCATCAATTTTTCATGAATACGTATTAGTCCAGTAAACAGAGGTTTTTACCCTACAAAAGGTGGGGAAAAAACGATTTTAGCATATGTTGTTTGGGTATGAGATGGGGATGGGGATGAGAAACTCAAAATTGTAACCTTGAGGAAACTCAGCGTGAGCCGCTATCTTAGATCAAATGTGCAAAAATTGAGTTTTTTGCTATTATCTTGAAAACAGTGGCCGGTATCAAAATGTTAAAAGTATACAAAATTAAAGCTTGTACAAAACGGGTTCTCGCATTTTTTACCTAGGATGAACTCTCAAAGAATTATGTTCAAAAATAGGTAACCAGAACAACAATTTATGAAAGAAAATTTAATCACCAAAATATACACAATATTAAGTTTTTAATACTATGCCCAGTTGCACCAACAAGGCTTAAATTCTAAGGGACCCTTAAACAAAAAAATGCATATCGAAATTTTGACAGCAATGCACAATAACTAATTTGACATTTCATTTCGATGCAATATTGTAAATTTAAGGGACGCTTAAAATTTAAGTTACGTTGGTGCAACCGGCCATAATAGATTTTGTTTACATTTGTCGTGGTAGTAAATATCGATGATTTTTAAATAATTTTGAAGATGGCCGCTCACGCCAAGCCTCTCCAAGGTCACAAATTTGAATTTTTTGTCCCCGTTACGACCCAAACAACATATGTTAAAATTGTTTTTTTCCCCACCTTTTGCAAGGCAAAGGTCTTATTTGATCTCCATTAACTGGACTACCTACTATATACCGTATTTCACCAAAACTTATGTAATGATAAAATTTTAATGTAATATAAAATTAAAACACACTTCTCATTTAGCTCACTTTCTACAAGTTTTTTGATGGTTCCATAGTTCCAGAAATGAGTTCTATAAAAACACTTCTTATTGACCATATAATTCAGCTTTACATACCTACACTTTATACTTACAACAAGAGAATACAACCCCATTTATTGTAATTGTGTACGTTAAATAACTGTTTATTGTTCGGATGACTCGGGTTCGACTTCGACTGGCGTCAAACTTGAAACTTGAAAATAATTTCCATGTTTCAAATAATTTGGTGTTCCTTTCACGGCGGCTTTGCGAGCCAGATGTGACGCCCAAAGCTTAAGCGATACAGATGTATTGTCACTCTTAGAAATGGATAATAAGCAGTGATAAAAAACAGCGTGTTCAAAAAAATATGAGGCAATATTTAGGCTAGGGAACGTGCCAATCCTAGCAAAGCAATACAAAAATCCTAATACATACAAATTCGGAAACACGTTTCTTAGCAACTGTCACAATTTATTGTGACCATAATTTTCTAGATTATTATACACATCATTTTTTACCTGCTTGCATTCGATTGGGAAATAATTATTGTCCATAGAGATGTTTAGTTACCACTTCATTAGCATGTGCACGTCCTTAAATTAAATGTATATCGGTTATACAGTGAAGTATGTTACAACTAACACAATTGGGAACAAAACCTTGTTCGCACTAACATTTGTTCCTTGTAGCATTTCAAAAAAATTTATCAGTGAAAGCCCGGTTTTTCCACCTCTTGATAAAGTACCAGTTAACTTATCTGCTAGATAAAAGAAAAATATCGAGTAATTTAAATGCTGTATATAATTTTGGCAATTTACGCTGTAATATCAATGCGTTATTTTCATTTAGCTTTGTTCGAGCAGACAATTTGCAACAGTTTGACGTACTATTGTACTGCGCATGCGCCCAACTCTGATAGTTTCAAATTAGTTTGAATAGTTGTCTCTTGTTGACGCCAGCTGTTTTCTGTATTGTTTATCCCAGCTGTTTGGTGTTTTGGCTGATGTCAGGTTAGGACAATAATTTGAAATCATCACAGGTATTTTTAGGTATTTTCAGATGACGTTGAAGATATTCATATACTCGACTCAGAGTCACTGCTTGATATATTTAAATCAGACATTTTAAAAATTAAAAAGAAATAACCTTATTAACCTTCGCTGTCACCCAGTCACCGAAGTTTTCCCATGCGATTTGACGTTAGAAATGCTAGTGCGCATGTCACGGATTTAAAATTTGAAAACAATCCTCAAATTCTCCTGACTGTTTCAAACCGTCCCCAACGGTTTCAAACCGCTGCACGAACACCGAATTCTTAGTGTGAATTTGTGATTTACCGCTACTCGAACGCCAAAATTCTTATGCGCATGCTTCTGATAGTTCGTGACAGTTCTTGACTGCTGCTCGAACAAAGACATTATATCCGGTAGTTATAGTTACATTTTATCCAGACATGGAAAAACCGGGCCTAAATGGACCGATAACTGATAACATCATCTCTACTCTTTTTGAGTGAGTTTTCTCTAATACCACTCATTGTCCATCTTTTTGAAAACGGAATAAAATATTTTTTCATTGGTAGTAGCATTTCTGTTCCTTCTAAAATCCAAATTTTATTATTAAAACTTTTCGGTACAGCATTTGATCGTTACAGGATCGTTCGTTATAGCGTACCTCACTGTAATTTAGAGTTTCTATAACAATTCATCTAGTACTTACTACTACATAAAGTCGGAATAAATCTCAATTTATTACAGTCACAATAAATTATGACAGTTGCTAGACAAATTAATAACATACCTCAAAATTGTAGAAAAGGACATATAATAACTTCGAAAAAAAAATCTGTTCTGGCCAGCACAAGACCTTCCGTCAATTCGATGTATTTTGTACAAATTCCATACCAATAGGTCCTTGGAACAGATTCTATATCATATCATGTAAAATGGAACACGAACACATACTATTTTTTACAAATTTCATACCAAAAGTTCATTTGAAAAGGTTCTATAAATCCAATAAAATTATATCATAAACATACATTAAGTAAAATGCACTTGACACTTCCTTCTTTCTTCTTTAGCTTTCCACTATTTTATTAAGGGTTGCTGTTTCCTCTTCTCTTCCACTCGTTCCTGTCCAACGCATCTTCTTCACACAGTCCTTCCTTTCTCAAGTCTTCTGCGATACAGTCATTCCATCTTCTCTTTGGCCTTTCTCTGAATGTCACTTTCGAGAAACACTATGACATACCAATTTTTGATTCTATATCCTATACTTTCCATATTTGGTTTTGCACTTGCAACTGACATCTGTCAATTAGAATTTTTTGAATATATCAGTTGTTTCCATGATAAATAGCAAAGCTGACTAATTTTTGAAAATTAATTTCTTTATAATGCTTTAAATCTACATCTATTGAATATGAAGGAAAATGTATAATCAATCCGCAAAGAGAAGAGTAATTTCTTTAATACCTATAATAACAAAATGACAAAATATAATATTTAACTGCGTTTTTAAAGAAAAACTGTTAAAAACTTCAAATAAGGGTACTTCCGGTGGATCAGTTATAACCAAAATCTAATCAACTCTTCATATGGTTGTACAGAAGAGGAATACGAAAGAATTATAATTTTTAGAATTGTAGTATTGGAGTTATCGTCGGAGAAAAATTTGTCACACACGGACACACATACACACACACACACACGGACACACACACACACATACATACAGACATCATCCTAAAAATAGTAAATTCGTATTGTAGGGACCCTAAAATGTGCTTATTCATTAAAAACGCACCACCGAATTTTTTGATCAAAGACAATACCTTCCTTACCTTAAGAGACGGAAGGTAAAAACATAATGTAGCCAATTCAATGCCTCCCGATATTTAATTTTTATTAATTTAAATACGTACCTAAATATTAATTTACTGGATAATACTGTAAACTTAAGTTCCTTTGCATATAATACATTTTATAACTATTGTTCTATTATTATTTTCTTTTTAAAATGTCACCATTATTAATTTGAGATAATAATTTATCTGTCAGTCACATACATTAGAAATATGAACTGTGTAAATTAAGGAATTGTTTTTAGCTTTAAAACATAGGATCAGGAATTTATAAAATATATTATTTTTTAAATTTATCTGTAAAATATATAGAAAAAGTATGAATGCATACCTGTAGAAAATTCAATAATCTTTAATTTTTATAATAATATAAATTACGAAAAAATGACATATAAAGATTTTTTTTAAGAAAAACTATTTTGAGCCTCAGTAAAGTGCCACTTCTGGTTATCCGATTCACAACAAAAATTAATGGCATCTTTCCATATTAGAATAGAGCCGAAATACAAGATTTCAAAATTTTCTCAATGATAGTATTTGAGTTAGAGCGTAAAGAGGATACACACATACACACACACGCCCACACAGCGAGAGGTAAAAAGTTTTTAAATCCGAAACTTTTTGTTTTGGTACGTCTGATACACTCCTTAAATATTGCTCCCTATTTTTCGAATATTATAACTTTAAATGTTTTCGTACTTGTAATAGCAACAGTAAGAAATAGCGAATTAACTATGTTATCCAACCCTACATGATTAGTTTGATAAATAATATTCTTCGCAAAGGTAAAGACCTCATCATCGAGTCTCTACTCCACTCTCAACTCAAACGCGTTCTCATTCCATGCTGATTGCTCCAGTAGGCAATCCCGGAACCCGGAAGATGTCCCGGAGCACAGGAACCCTACAACTTGTTTGTCTCATTAAGAAATCAAACAGCGGCTAGGATTTATAGCTCTTGTTAATTGTGTATGTGTTTAGTTATGTGCCAGGCCGCATTCGACGCACAAGTAGCCGGACCACTTGGCCTCGTTGCCATGGTGACGGGGATGTGAACGGAATAAGTGAGGTTAAGGTTCAGCCTTGTAAATGAGGTTACAAAAACAGGGGAGATAGGGTCAGTGTGGATTGATAATAAGAGTAATGGGTAAACAACTTGGCACCGGATACCCGAACCGCTAATTTGCATAAGTAATTAAATATTTTGTCATTCAAATTGGGTGTGGCAATCACGTGAGAAGTGGGTATTATATTTTAATATACATTTACTCGCGCTCCATAATTTTGTATTCCATATTTCCTAAACCTGTTTGCCTCATGAATATATTTTCCTATATTACCAATGAAATCACTATATATTTCAAATAATATTTTCTTATTAAAAACACATGCCGTGTGAATAAATCCTACAGGTATGCCAACTTATCATAAATATCACATTTACGTTAGCATTCGCCAGGCATCTCAGCGCGTAAGGTGAGAAATGTTCCAGGCACATAACTGTTATATGTATGAATTTGAAGGTATATTTTGAATCAACCAGTTTTATATGGCCATTTAAGAGTTTCGGTTACTTATTTTCATTATTATCATAAATTTTTCTTTATTAGAATTAAGTAATGTTTTCTTGTCATCCAACAGCCCGACTCTCAAAAATGTTTACGCTAATCCCCATTTTTGGATTAATGAATTATTCTATTCCGACATTTAAAATTTAAACATCTTCATAATATTATGAAAATATCTGACGTGGACACCACATGACTTCCTTGTACGCCTGTTACTTTGACATTGACATTAAATTCTTTATTTTTATGTTATTGTTTGTCCTAATTCATACAGAAACCGAAAAGTACATAATTTTTAAATTTACATATCTCGCTTATACAAGAGCTAATTTAATCATACTTGACTTATTTAAAGCATTTATCGTATTATTAAAATCAAAATAACACCATTTTTTTTTTCAAGAAAAACTGATAACAGCTTCAAGTAAAGTATCACTCCCGGTTACACTATTTTTAACCAAAATCTATTATGTTATTCCCACTGATATAGAAGTATTATATACCGAATTTGAAAAGTTTCGGATTACATTTTAATATAGTTTTTCACTAAAATCTATTATAGGCTTCAAGTAAAGTACCACTTCCGGGTAGACCATTTTAACTAAAATCTATTATGTTATTCCCATTGATATAAAACATATTTTATTTATTAACAAAATATGTATAGAGTAACAGGCGTACAAGGAAGTCATGTGGTGTCCACATCAGATATTTTTTAATTTAATAAAGTACTGTTTTTGTAGAAATAAAAAAAAACACCAAAGGGTTATAATCAGTGTGGCATTATTAACTTTTTTCGAAGTAGAAATTCAAATTGTAAATTGAAATTATTTGATTTTGAACGCAGCTTTAATACTAGTTATCTCAGACACCAACAAAGAAAATTAAGGAGTTGTCACACCTAGAGTATTTATATGCCGTGTTAAATAATAAGTGCATCGGAAACTTATTGATTAGCATGCTTGTACGAATATACCGAAGGATTAGGGTTAGATTCCTGTAGTCATCTTTCCAAATAATACAGAACCAACTTTAAACTGTAGTCGATCAATAGTGAATGAAAGTTGCCAAAATGATTCTTAAATTTGAAAGCAAAACTTGTTAGGAAAACAGATAAAATTCCCACCTCATGTTTCACAAAGATCAAAGAATTTAAAGAAACTATATTTATAATTCCAAAGCACAACTGGTCAATTAATACATCCAGCCCTGCGACCATAGGTATATACATATTTATAATTAAAAAATGTTAGAAAGTTCTGTTGAATTGATATTTACATTTTCAAAGTGTTAGTAACAAAAAATGACATTAAAGATAGGTAAAAAGAAACCACCAAAAGAGAATAACGGAATTCACAAAATTAATCCAGACATAAGCACCCTAGAAGCAAACATCTAGCAACCTCAACCTTTCGTAAAGCAAATAGCACTGTATCTGCGAACTCCTAATCCAGACCACACAGCAGTATCTCTGTATCAAATCACAATTCACAACCCTGGGCAATGCAACGTGCACTTCTGCCTAGTACGAGTAGATTACCATATGACAGAACCGGCTCTCTGCAAGATCGGAATTTAGATTCCTTAGAATAGGAATAGTGCTTGAATGGATACCAATGGAACTCAGGACATAGCCAAGATACGAGTAGTTGCTTTTACTAAGATTGTGATAGTTGCAGTCAAAGACGTAGCAGTGATATCTGTTATTGTTATTAAATGTCTAAATGTGTTTAATGCAAAAATATTAAATCTCTTTCAGTTATTCAGTAAACTTTTATAAATAGAATTATATCTTTGTTATGCCAAAAATGCCAAAAGGTTTAGAAAATTGAATTTGTTTTGTAAAAATCAAAATTAGTCATATCGTATAACCTCATTCTTTGATTTTATATTTTTTTTCAAACTTTTGCTAAATTTTCGTTGAAAAAGTAATCATGAAATTACATGTTAGTGATTGTTTTTGGAAAAGTAACCCTTATTATTCGTCTGTGGTGCTCTCTCCATGGGAGCTATGAGACGTTACGCGACAATTGGCCGACAGACAATTAAGCAAGTCACACTGGGCGATAGTCAACTGGGCGATGGTCAACTGGGCGATAATCCAAGAGACAATGATTAAGCGGGCGACAGTCAACTAGGCAAAAGAAACTAAAAAATATTGCACGCTTAGCATGGAGAGGAAAAGTAGTAAAGTAACGCTCTGATTTTTCTAAAGAAAATTTAACACAATTCTACACATCTATTATTTTATCGCCCAGTCACCCCTCGCCTAGTTGACCATTTCCGGCTTTAAGAGATTGTTCAGTAATGCCTGATATACGATATTTATATATAGGCATACCGATACCAAAATAAAAGCAGATTAACACCTCCAGAAATAGTGATGCACTGCGAGGCGAGAGTACTCTCGCATCTCGCCTCGCCTCGCATAATGATGCGAGGCGAGAGCGAGAGCCAAGTTGCGTTTTAAAATGCGAGGCGAGATCGATATAACAACTGCGAGAAGCGAGAGTCCGCCAGACTCTCGCGAGACTCTCTCAAAAAATAGACAAAAAACGGAAAAATAAAATGTTTTCTGAAATAATTTTTCATTATTTAAGAAATAGATACATAAAAAACAGGTATATTATATAAAAAATAAATGTATTGTATTTCGGACTAGGCAAATAAAATAATAAAGGAACTTCAAATAAAATAAATATGTTGGTACTGTTTTGGAAGCAGGTGCACATAAAATTCTCTGTGAACTTGAACAAATAACAATCTTACTTACTAAATACAGAATTATAGACAGATAACAAAATAATAAAGAAGTCCGAATAACTAAATACTTGATTATCCGTAACTACAAATTATCTTGATTTTGTTTTATAAATCTATCATAAATATGAAAGAATATTCATAAAAGAAAACATAATATAAATAACTGGCAGGTTAAAAGGGTGGGTGACGCATGTTGACATTGAAAACTTATTCGTTCGAATGCACACGTATGTAGCACATCTGGCCGACTAGCCCTTGCCTTTGTGATTGATTATGGCATTACAATAAGATCGAAAATCACTAGGATGATTTGGAACGTCGTCTTACGGCGAAATACATAGCATGCCCTGTCTCCCCTCTATTCCTGGTCTAAGGTTTACTATGTCGTATATACGCATTGCGCAAGCGCTAATTTTGTAGGGAAACTCTCGCGAGACTCTCGCGCGAGAACGAGACGAGGCACAAAAAAAATTGCGAGAACGAGAGCGATATCGAGATTACAGATCCAGAAACGAGGCGAGATCGATATTTCATATTTCTCCCCTCGTCTCACCTCGCATGCATCACTATCCAGAAATAGGTAAGAAGTAGTGTGATATTATTTATAATTACTAAACTGTATTATTTGAGTTACGTGAAGATATACTACAGAATATACTATTAAAATTTGTTAACCCAATTGTTAACCTACATTCCCCATATTAATATTATCCCAAATTGAACTATTTTAATACTTATTATATCTTCACTCAAAGATATTCTCTGATTCTGTTTCATTTTCATTGCTGGTCTTCCAGAACCAGGTTTTCTTGCGATTCTTTTTCTAGAGTCATTATGTTGGCAAACGTCGTAAATGGTTCGTTTTGGAACCCCCATTATGTAAAATTAATTTACAGTGAAACATATCTTTAAATGCTTATGATCAATATAAGATTCGGCAATTACACTACGGCTTTGGTTTTCTTTTAACACTTCCTTAAGAAAAACTTGAAGTGGATAGAATTTATAAACGCGTTTATACTTACTTTAACAACTAACAAATAATAATGCAAGCATTTGACAACTAAAAGCGGGTTAAAATTTGTGCAAAATATTATACGTACAGTAAAATTTTTGAAAGAAGTCCGATCAAGGCCATCTACGAATTGTATCTATGAATTAAGATTTTGTGCTGTCAAATTTAGTAGTGTCGTTTACATAGTTTTTATGAGGTACACAAGATATTATGTACCCTCATAAAAACTAAGTAAAAGACACTACTAAATTTGACAGCACAAAATCTTAATTCATAGATACAATTCAGAGGTGGCCTTGATCGGATTTCTTTCAAAAATTTTACTGTAATAATATAATTTGCACCAATTAGAATACAAAGTAAATGAGTTTGTATTTTAATAGTATGGGTTTGATATAAAACAAATGAATAGTATAAAAGGAATTATACTAAAAAGGCGAGTAGTATCTGTAATTGCATTAGTGTAGTGAAAAGACAAAAAGTTTGCAAACGACGAGAGTAGATTCGTCCATTCGTATTTTTTATATCACAAAACAAAACGAGTACGAACTGTCACAACATACAAAAGAAACAGAGCACTGGTTAAGCGATTATATAAAGCGTATAGTGTAATTTTGCTGAGTCGGTTAATTATAGTTATAATTTGTAAATCAAAGGAATAAATATAACTTCGTTGTTGTGAATGAGACTGAGTAACATTAGTTTCAACTCAGCAGTCTTAAAACCTGCATTATTGAGTGACAAAGACAAGTAATATAGTTATAAAGTTGACAGACGAAATGGTCCGAACATCATTCTTTCTACCTTATTACACTTTTTCTATCTTTTCTTAAAACTAAATAAATCGATTTGAACTCTTCCAAAAAATCCAAGTAAAAAGTTGACAAATTTTCCTGGTCGTATGTGATCAAATTGTCTAGCACATTTAAGTGGTGGAAAGAGCCATCTTGGAGCAACTCTTCTTATTTCCCGACTCGAGGCGACGACTAATGTAATTAAATTCTAAAAGCTTACTTTTGGTTAGTTTATGGTGCGTGTTAGCCGGCTGCGATTACGGACTTTACGGCCATAATTTCACTAACGCGCCTGCAGAATGTGAGTAATAAGTGGAATTGGAGCTGAGCCTCCGGCATCGTATATTGCGGAGTCCTACAGACTGAGAACTCAGAGGGAGGCGTTCTTAAAAAGCTTAGCTCATACTTCATAGTCACTGATGTGAATAGTTATTTCAAATACTCGTAGCATGTAATTCAAAAGATGAAAAATTAGTTGTTTTTTATAAACATATCAATATTTAAGGAAAATAATGTTTTAAAGTAACTTACAAGCAATTTAGAGATTGTTATTTTAATTTATTATATTTATAAATTTGTTAGATTTACATTTTTAACATTTGTAATTGTAACCAATTCAACGGAAAAATAAAGACATGATCTTGATATTTGTCGTCTTTCATACAAAGAAGATTATTAATAGCGTTTTTAATCATAGTGATTCTTAGAAGTTATAGTTACATGGTAATCATATTATAATTACATATCAATATTGGCTAGCATTTTATAAAAAGATGAGAAAAAGTACAATTACGAATTTCAAGTTTTTCAGTTTCATAGCTTTAAAATAATTATTAAAATGATTTAAGAATTCTTGGATTCACAAATCATGGAATAGTATATTACATCCGAGGTGGGAGATGTTTCATTACAGCCGATGGCTTATGTATATTACCAAAAGGCGAAGCCTCGAGGTGAGATAATGCGCGAGGCTGTTATGAAACTCCCTCCGAGGTTATGTATACTATTTTATTCACAATCATCCTCATTTTAAATCAATAATTTTCAAAATAAATCAGTGAATTATAACCTTTAATTTTATTAATATTTTGACAGCTGTCTTAAAATTTGTTTAGCCTACTTAATTATGGGGATCTACGGCAATGCTGCTAGTCAAACACTCCGTCAACATCTAAAATATAACGAGGAAGGGAGTTTATTGATAAGCCAAAGTAAGCGCAAATGCAGCTCAACTTAACGTGCACGATCTTCAGTCTGTGACACCAAAGAAAGCGAATGTGGTAAGGGAGAGTACCACATACTCTGTTCCACCAGTCACCATCGTTAACAAGAGAAGTGGAGAACAGTAGGCCAATTGTAGTCTCAAAATAACGGAACTGTGAAATAATGTTCATCCTATAGCTCTATTGGAGCTAATTTTGAACGAAAGAGCAATTCTATTGCGTAATAATAAGTCATAGAAAATATTTCTAATCGTAGTGTCGGTTTATATAAATCCTGTTACTACTTAACATTCCTCAGACCGATTTTCTTTGATGTCACGGTCACGGACTTTATACAAATTTTTGTAGAAAATGTTTACAGTGACACACTATTTCAAGTGGTAAAAGTAAAATGCTTATAATAAACAAAACATTGACTAGGGATAATATAGTGGTTACAGTAGATTTTATATAAAATATAATGATATGAACTATTAATTCGAGAATTTTGATAATTGAGAGATTAATTAATCAAACTAGATAGAAAGGAAGGCATATCTACTTAACGAAATAACAATTTTTTGGATTAATTATTACAAAGTACCTTTCACAACAACACACCTTCATATATGCAGAATATTAATCACCAAAGTGATTCTATTCATTTTGCTACTAATTCCGCGATACTAAATATAGAAGCCATTAGCGAAAAATAAGCAACAATTTAAACAGGAGCAATATTTATCAACATTGCCAGTAATGGAATTAGCTCTGTTATCAACATCAATCAGGCATAGTGTAAAGGGATTAATTCTTGAATGTGTGATTACCATAGAACAATACACCATTTAGAGATGACATGAGGCTATATTACCTGTACATAGCTAATTGTCAGTGGAATATAGACAGAGTTGGACAATGCGAATTGAATCCGTTTCAAATTAAATGTCTTCATCATTTCATGTATCTCGTGTATGGTACTACCAGTTAGTCACAAGATAAACAATAATCTAGTTTCTCTTAATTAGAAATAAATTTCTCGACTGTTGGTGTCAGATTAGGAGTTAAGAATTTACGTTTCCATATACACTTACACCTTCGCTTAGTAAACATTACCGAAATCTACAAATAAAAGCAGATTTGGCACAACCAAAAATGGATAATAATTAATAATATGTCATATTTTTATTATTATTATTATTGTTATTGTTATTATACAATAGAAACATATAAATTTGATTTTTAGAGTGATCCTTATACCTATTTCATCTAAAGAATGTGAGAAGTAAAAATAAAAATTTACGAAAACAGCAACTATTGAAGTAAGAGAAGTACATTGGAACCATATCAAGCAGATAGTTCTAAAGTTGCAAGTCCTGAGAAAATCCTCAGGTGTATCCAGAATCTTCCATAAAGCAGGATATTCCATAAACCTTCAGGTCTCAGCAGTGCCGGCAGCATTCTTCCAGGCAATATCGCAGAGCATGTGATCGAATCGCGATCGTCATTAAAAACAAGTTTCTCATTTCTTCCAAACGATTCACAAAAAGTAAACAACCCTGTGCTATGGATTTCAGTAACACTAGCAATGTGGAACAAAAGTACAACCGTACAATGCGGAACTCTTAAAATCGATATTAATTGAACCTCAAGTCGGCAACAGTTGTAATGAAATTTATCTAGAGCATTACAGCCCTCCTACGGCTTTAATGAAATCTATGAGACCAGGAGATTTATAGTGTCTTTAAGAGTGGATGCTTAATTACGTGCCAACGTTGATGATTATTATAAAACACTGGAATAAAAAAAATATGCATTCAATTAAAGAATGCTGGGATTATACTAAATTTGTATTGGTTCAACCGCAAGCGACCTACATCCCATGAATTAATGTATCATCATGGCTTATTACCTATTTCGGGGAGTGCCAATTTGCTTATTTCGCAGTCAGTAATAACAATTTTTAATCGTTGAAAACCTTTGCAAAACGTCACCACACAGACCTATAAGCGATTTAAAAATTGGAAATGATTTACAAGTTTAAAGTCGGTCGAATACGAACACGGAGAGTCTAAATCACAATCGGTCACTTAATGTACTCAGCCATGTAACCCCATATAAAAATTTACTTAATCCTGAAGTAATACACTAATTTTATTAAGGCGATTGCCGGTGCTACGCTAAACAGCACTTTAGTAGAAATCAAACTACACTCGTAAATATGAAGTTATAACTTCAAACTTGATACCATTGTATAGTAGATAGATCAATGCATGGGGCTGACCAATTATTTGCATAATTATTAATTTCTATTGCATTTAAATTTAGTTCAAAAAACATCATAAAATGGCTATTTTAAAATTTATTTTTAACACGATAACTGTACTTTATACAAAAAATGTTTGGGTCACCCCCATAGCGCCCACCTTTAGTAGTAAGTCTGTGAAAAAAAATCTAAATTATCTCTTTTAGTTTAGCTGTGATTTTATTTCTACTAAACCCCTTTTTGCCGCTTATTTCAGAAATCGGAACGATAGACTATGGAGGAGAAAGTGTTAGGAGAATATGTTCCCCCTCTATTACACACATCTCCTCTCTCACTCCAACAATTTGATTCACAACACAGGCAGAGTTTTTCCCTTATGCTTTAAGCAAGGACAAACATATAGGTATATAAAATCAGACAGAGAGAAATAAACTTAGCAATCTTAAAAGTAGTGGGAGAACATAAGAAGTTTGTCTGCACTAGTGTCATACTAGCTAAAAAACTGATTTCGCTGAGCGACCGGCAATGCTCTTAATGTGATATATTATTAAACAAAGGTAACATGATCGCTTCCACCACCATGCGGTGCTGACGTTAAAACTTATTTATTTGATATTCACGCGTTGTCTCACTCAGTTGCACCACATACTTAAAATTTAAACTTGGTTTTATTCGGTTAGTTATTTCAATTTCACAAGGTAATAAAAAAATATTTAATAGGAATTAAGTACAATTTATTTTGCTAACTCAATAAACCAAGTTTAAATTTCATGTGTCGAAGTTGCAACACATAGTTAGTCACACAAATATTTTCACATTTAAGTACAAGTTAGGTAATAGCAGTTCTATAAATCTCAACAGTAAAAAAATTGCACGTATTAAATTATTAGTTAATATAATAATTTCTATACATAGTAAAAATGATAATATATTGAAGTGTTATTTGAACAATAAAAAATCTGTGGACTTGATACACTAGTTTTGAATTTTATATATATATATATATATATATATATATATATATATATATATATATATATCTTTCTTAAATTATATGTGTATTTTATATAAATTCCGTATAGATAGATTCTTGCAATAGATTTTATATTATTTCCAGTAAAATTATTTCAAGAACACACTATGTATGTAAATTGTAGATAGATACTTGATACCACCTGTGAAGTAGTAATATTTCTATTTTTATCTATAAATACATACATTTGAATATGAAGAAAAAATGTAATTAAACAGTATAGAAAATAAAATATTCTTTATCATAACAAATATGATAGAATGATAAAAAATTATTGAGTTTTATAAAGAACGAGCTGCAACTGAAGAGGTATTTCCGATTAACCGATTGTAACCCAAATCTAATCAATGAATGTAAATGTAGAATGCGAAAAATTTAAATTTTTGGAATTATGCGAGTAGTACTATATTTATATATATATATATATATATATATATATATATATATATATATATATATCATCACGGTATATTACCCATTTCTGGGTGTGCCAGTATCTACAACACATGTAGACATCGGTAATGATGACGATATATTTTACCGTGTGGGCGCTTACCAGGCGTCACCTCACGGGCACTCATAGCTGGCGTGGAGAGTGCACCACAGGGGTCACATTTGTGCCATTTAAAATTGGAAAATATTTGGCGTCAGTCAGGATCGAACCCGGTTCCCCCAGGTTCGCGACCAGACACTTAAGCACGCGGCCACGGGACCCCATTAGTACTATATTTGAGTTATTGAAACGCAAAAATCGTCATATATATCCACATATACGTACTCCTATACAGACTAGACATCATCGTAATTTATTTCGATGAATGAATAAAACAAAAAGAATCCAGCTCAGTATTGCCCATATTCATAAATACTAATAAAATTTCAAACGGTTCGTTATAATATAGTATTTATCCAATAAAAATAGTCGACACTGAAAGACAAATCAGAATGTAATGTATCAAGTTTGATTCTATTTGTCAAAAATTGTAACGAACGAATTTTACGATTTTTATGAATATGGGTATACAGTGTGTCCCATTTAGAGGTGCCACCATTGGGACCTTGAGAACTATAAGAGATACGATGTCGGTTAAATGGAACTTTTTGTGCGCCTTTGGGAAGCCATCTCAGATGTGCTTTTGTTTTTCCAAAAATTCTCATAGGGCACTAGATAATGACGAAAAACTGAATATTGTTGATTTTTTCTTTTTCAAATAACTTCTAAACTATTAGTAATTGAGAAAAACGTTTCAAATACAAAAAATAGATATTTTTATTAACTAACCAGTGGCGTACAAAATAAATTTTTATATCCGTAAATTTTCGAGATACAACACAAACTTATATTTTTTTAAATAGAACCCATATCTGATTTTAGTCTCAAAAAAATCATTATTTTTTTCTCTTTTCAACTATGTAAGTGTTATTATGTTTTATATCTGTTTTGCCTTCAAATTTATTATTTTTTCCTTATTTTGTTTTAAATTTATAATTATTTTGAAAATATTGGTAGATTTCTATTTAGAAATACTCCTTGTATTTAAATAATTTATTTCGTTAGAAAATTTTGCTCAAAACTCGTATCAAACTAATTTTTATAATATTTTGTATGTGGTCGCCCTTGGCACATTATTGTAATTTGTAATTATGAGTCTAGAATGAAAATATTAAGTAATAAAGGCATAAAACAAATTATTTCGATCAAATACAATATAATTAATAAAAATAATAATGTTTTTTTGGGAAATAATTAGAAAGTTCAGGAAAATAAAGAGAAAAATTAAATTTTAGGAGCAAAACAAATATAAAATATAATAACTTTTACATCATTGAAAAGAGAAAAAATAATGATTTTTTTGAGACTAAAATCAGATATGGGTTTCATTTAAAAAAATATAAGTTTGTGTTATATCTCGAAAATTTACAGATATAAAAATTTATTTCATACGCCACTGGCTAATAAAAATATCTATCTTTTATATTTGAAACGTTTTTCTTAATTACTAATAGCTTAGACGTTATTTGAAAAAGAAAAAATCAACAATATTCAGTTTTTCGTCATTATCTAGTGCCCTATGAGAATTTTTGGAAAAACAAAAGCACATCTGAGATGGCCTCCCAAAGGCGCACAAAAAGTTCCATTTAACCGACATCGTATCTCTTATAGTTCTCGAGATCCCAATGGTGGCACTTCTAAATGGGACACACTGTATGTCCAGAGACAGTCAATAATGTCAATTGAGAACCGGTCAAAAAATCAACAATTACAAGAATGTGTCAAGATTTGATTCGCTATATACGGCCTAAGGATAGAAGAAACCATTAAAACTCAAATTTTAACCATTTGATCTTATACACATCTCGAGACAATTACAACTTTCTTACTCGAAAATTTCACTGATACACCTTTTAACGTACAAAAACACCCTGTTTCTGCACAAAAGCTCATGTGTAAAAAAATTTATATCCGATGCATAACATCATCCACTTCCTCGTATATAGTTCAACTGAAGTGAAAAAAAAAATCTGTTGTGGCAAGCACAATACCTCTCGCCATTTCCATTTTATGTTATACAAGTATTGCATTCCACGTCTATATCGAACCGTCGTTATATAACAAAAACACTACAGAACTTTACCCAAATATTGTTTTTATTGTATTTAACATGTCCTCTGCACACATACAATTCTAATTATATTTATTTTTCATTGTATGAGGAAGTTCCTAAATGTCAGGGATTCTTCCAAATCATTAGCAAGATTGGCGGTATTTCTTATCGATATATGCATTTTACCTAATTTTAAATATTTAATTAATAAAACAATAAGAAAGATTAAATGAAAGCTTTCAGAACTGTTGATTTTTGACACTGTCGTCTATCATTTACAAACTATGTTATAAACATTTGAATTTGTCAACTGGTTTCCTTTTCTGGCCTCTGCGATTGGATCATTCTATATTTTACAGTGCCTTTATCTTTGAATCTATACAAGATATAATAAAAAATTTAAATGTATCAGATGTAGAATTTTATTTGTTTCAATAATAGTTATAACAGATATTTTCAAAAAATAATATTTAGAAGATTTTTTTAAAGAAACTATTACTTTCGGTTATCCAATTGTTACCAAAATCTAATCAGCTCTTCCCAGAATTATTGTCAGATTGAGGAAACTGCAGTTAAATATTTTTTAAGTCTTACAGTATTTGAGAAACCGTGGTTCCAACATCCACACATCCACACATACAAACACACATACATACACACACATACACACACACACACACACACACACACACACACACACACACACACACACACACACACACACACACACACACACAGAGACATCATCGTAAAAACTACAACTTAAAGGTAAAAAAAAAGTTGCAAAATACATAATAGTCACCAAGGTAGTATACGTGTTAAAACAAATAATGATCGTTAGAAGGAATAGTTGAAAACGATATTGTAATTACTCGAGTATTTAGTTACATGAACGTTCTTTCTGTGACTACAATCAGACAATTAAAACTGAGTTTGCAAATAAGATACAACTGGGGAAGCAGTGCAGAATGATTACAAATAAAACAAGCGAAATAAAACGATTGTTATTCTGTTGCTCCAGTTCGGTTCGGTTACATTGTTTTTAGATACAGTGGTAATGAGATTATTCGACATGACTACGTCGATGGCCACGTGTTGTGGTTCATGTTATACTGCTCATTTTGCAGATTAATTAATTTCATGTAGCACAAAGTTGTTTCAAAGCAGCCATTACATTCTAGCAATATTTATCAACACGAAACGTTAATTTTATATGTTTGTAAATGAAACTGCATTTAGTCATAACGCCAGCTGTCAAACATTTATATATACAATAATTGATAACTCAAATTTAATGGGATATATGTGCCAAAAAAATATTTACATGAGCCAAGCCCAATATTTTAGTGCAACATAAAATTCTAAGTGTCGGTAAAATGAAAACCTAAAGATGTAACTGCATTTATGAACGAAGCATTATGTAGGTAAACAATTATATATAATAATACTAAAATATTTTAGCTCATACATACAGGTGTCTCTAAAAAACGGGGACATGGCTTAACCACAAATTCCTGAGGATAAAATAAGACGATTTAATTAAAATTACCTTTACCGGAAAGTGTACCGTTTAGACAGAATTCTGTTTTAAAGTTCTTCAAAAAAAAATTGCTTATAATAACGAATCATTTTATTCGAACAGAAAAACCTGAGTAACTGTACCGTTAAATTTTTAAAATAAATTTTATTTAGCAGTCTATCCAAATGTCAAATAACTAATTTTTAATGACAGTAACAATTGTTTACGGGTTGTTAAAAATTTCCTTCGCAATATTCTAAAACTAGTAACATCCGTTTGTTCGGGCTATAATAGTATTTTACTACCATTAATATAATAAGACGATTAAATAAGGTTAGCTTACTCCTAAACACGTTGAAAAGATTCACAACTCGTCACTATCATTAAAAATTAGTTACTTGACATTTGGATAGACTGCTACATAAAATTTATTTTAAAAATTTTACGGTGCGGTCACTCAGGTTTTATTTTTTTCTGTATGAACCGTAAGAGATATCTCAAATTAAACACACACACACACACACACACACACACACACACACACAGAGAGAGAGAGAGAGAGAGAGAGAGAGAGAGAGAAAGAGAGAGAAATATACAATTGAATGTATCCTTCTGAAAAAATAAAAATTGGGTTATCGGCGTGGCCATTTAAAAGTTCCTGTTTAATCAAACAACTTTGAAGCAGAATACGGGCTAAACGGTACACTTTCCGGTAAAGGAAAGTTTAGTTAAATCGTCTTATTTTATCCTCAGGAATTTGTGGTTAAGCCATGTCCCCCTATTTTAGAGACACCCTGTATATCGAAAGGTCAAAAGCATTTAAACAAAATGGCAAAGAATTTAGAACTCTTTTATTAGTTCCTGCAAAACACCTTTGCTTAAAAATGACAATTTTTGCAGAATTTACCCATTTATTATTCAAAAAACAAAAATGTATATCGCTTACAAGTTTTCATAGTTTACTAACGTAGTATATTATATTCCGACAATATTTTTTATTTTTTTCATTAATACATAGTTAAAAATAGTACGAATATCTAATTTCTAATTTCTAATATCACTGAAAAATGTAAAATAACAGTACAATAATAGTAAAACGCTGCGGGCTAATAATAGTGGTCAATTCTCAAGAGATGGATACCAGGGATGTGCATTTACGCGTAAAAATTATTTTTTACGTTTACGTGTAAAAAATGAGTAAAAAATGTTAAATAAGTAAGAAAACGTAGATAATGTATAATTTTAGTTCTTCATAACGACACTAGTTGACTTGTTTTTTATAAATGTCACATTACAGTAACTTTCCTTAATCCTATCATGAATATATTCCAAAACGACTGAAACTGTGATAAGTTTATAGGAGAGAGACTGAAATTATTGTAAAATATTAAAAAAAAAACATTCTGAAATGAAATTAACATAAAATGCTTAAAATTTGTATAAAATTCATTTTCAATAAGTTTGGAGCTAATGATTTAAATCTATTTCAAATTATTTGAAACTATATGTTATTAATAATTAATAAATAGAAATAAATAGAATTAATATTTTTAAATGTCTTCCAATTTTATTTCTTTACAAAACTGCCAAAAATTTACATAAAACATATAAAACATTTGAAAATATAAAATAATATTTACGTATTTAGTCTAATTTTGACGTAAAATCTGTTTAAAGTTTGACGTTTGAGGTTATGTCTCAGGAATATATTTCTCTACTAATCTGATTGTTGATAGTTTGAAGGTACCTAATTCATTGTCTGAATCAGAGACATGTTGATGTCACGTGGACTGCTTTGTCTGGAATATTCATTACAGTATAAAAGAAAATATCTTTATAAAAAAAATATACTCATGGTAATAATATTTTACATTATCTACGTAAAAAATTCTCAAATATAGTCAATGTAAAAAATATTTTTTTATGCGTAAAAAATAACGTATAATACATGACGTATTTTACGTGCCCATCCCTGATAGATACTGATCTTCAACACCATAAGTGATGATGATAAAGGAGCTGTACAATATTTAAAGATCAACCTACATATCAACAACACCATCATAATGACTTCCATTATCTCATTCACCACCTCCACATATCCAATTATCAATATCATCTATTCCACTCCACCCACATTCTCTTTTTTTCTGTGTTTCTGTTGTCGCTGCTTTGTGTCTCTGGGGAACACCCACCCCGACAAGAACAAATGATCGTTGGCGTTTGGCATTAGCCGCTGTACACCGGAGATAGCAACTGCAGGGTACGCAATGCGTCGGTTTGTGTGTTCTAGGGTAGATCATGCGTGTTTACCGCCCTTCGTACGGTCTTTAGGAGTTGTTATCTGCAGATAGGAAGAGAGATAAAAAGGTGGTGATTATGAGGAAAGTGGAAAAATTGGTTTATGAATATGGTGGCGTTAATTTAGACAAGCTAGTTGTTTACTGCTAAAATTAGTAACTGTATTATTAAAGCTATTTTAAGCCACTAATTGATGACTAAATTAACATTATCAATGACATAACAGAGACCTAGAGGAGTTTTGAATGTAACCATACATAATCGCCTGGTGATCGATTCATACTATGCGTGGGCACCATTTATTTCACTAATCCAGATGTTAAGTAGGATATTATTTTGAAGTTACTATTACAGGGTTTCCGAAAAAGGATTCTTGGATTTCAATAAGGAATATTTTAATTATTGTCATAGTTACTTTTTTCAAGCTTCAATTTCTTTTACTTGACATCGTGTTCCGTTGATTTTGGGGGCCCTAATTGTAGTCTATGACGAATAAGGCATATCTTTAGACTGCGGTTGCGTAATTGGCTAATTAATTCAATTATGTCATCATACGTCTTTCAGATGATTTTTTCTTTCCACAGAATCTGTTTCTGTGAACAGTACTCTAATTTATATCCATTTTTCATCTGAACCATAAATTTAAGTGCGGTATATCATAAAATGCAAACTGTTAGTCGTTAAAGTATGACGTTTAATTCAAAAAGAGAACTAAACTTTTATATTAAAAATTAAATAAAGGAAACCACATTAAAACCCAAGTAACTTTTTTTAGAAATCTGGTACATACCTATGTATATAGGGTGTCCCATTTAAGGTACGAATGCATTGGTATCTCGAGAACCGTAAGAGCTACGAGGTTGATTAAATTAGACAAAAGTTGCCCCATTAGGAGGCTATTTTAATGGTGTTTTGTTATTTGCGAAAAAATGCATAGGTCACTAGATATAGGTGAAAATGTAAATTTAGCGATTTTCTTTTTTTGCTCATAACTTTGTTATATGAAATAATACGAGATTCTAGTTTGCACTTTCTTAAGATAGTTTTGTATGGTGAATTTGCAGAAGTACTCAATTTTTTTTTTATATCTAACCATTTACGAGTTACTGATAGCAACTTTTACTTTTCATATGAAGGTCATATTAAGCTATGGCATTTTTAAATAGAGATTTTTTTTAGCATTACAATGATATAAAACAGTAATAATTTATTTTTGTAATTAACAGAAAAATTAACAAAAATTGTTATTTATACTAAAATTGAATTGAAAAAAATAAATAGAAGGCTAAAAAAAATCTCTATTTAAAAATGCCATAGCTTAATATGACCTCCATATGAAAAATAAAAGTTGCTATCAGTAACTCGTAAATGGTTAGATATAAAAAAATTTTGAGTACTTCTGCAAATTCACCATACAAAACTACCTTAAGAAAGTGCAAACTAGAATCTCGTATTATTTCATATAAAAAAGTTATAAGCAAAAAAAGAAAATCGCTAAATTTACATTTTCACCTATATCTAGTGACCTATGCATTTTTTCGCAAATAACAAAACACCATTAAAATAGCCTCCTAATGGGGCAACTTTTGTCTAATTTAACCAACCTCGTAGCTCTTACGGTTCTCGAGATACCAATGCATTCGTACCTTAAATGGGACACCCTGTATATTTTTAATACTGACAACTAATTAGATATACATAAAAAAAGTCTGTCGTGGCCAGCACAGCACCTTCCGTCAATTCGATGTATTTTGTACAAATCCCATACCAAAAGTTCCTTTGAAAAGATTATACCGGGTGTAGAATTGAAATATGTAACACAGGGAATACAATGTTATTTTTTTAATGTGGTGATTGCTGCTTTCCTAATTAAATTAGAGCAAAAGTGTAAATACAAAAAATGTTTAGAATTGAAAACTACACATAGCAATTAACAACACGATGCTCAATTGTTTTTTATACTCGTGTGAGAAGCAAAAGAAAAATAGCTTTTATTAAAAAAATTACAGATTGAGAGTGCTGTGGCTGAAAAATAAAATAGAAGAAACATGAATTAAATTGACAAGTATGTATTAAAAAATAACCAAATTTCCAAAGTAATACCATTTTACATATAAGATTTTATCGTTCTTAGAAAATATTTCCATTTTTAAAAACGTTCACAAGAACTAATATCTTCGGCAAAATTATAATATGACTTTAATTTTTCAAGAACTGTCAAAGTTTATAACAAAAATAATTTTGTTTCGCTGATATCCACAGCACTCTCAATCTGTAATTTTTTTTAATAAAAGCTATTTTTCATTTGCTTGTCACACGGGCATAAAAAAACAAGTGAACATCGTGTTATTAATTGTTTTGTGTAGTTTTTAATTCTGAACTTTTTTTGTATTTATACTTTTGTTCTAATTTAATTAGGGAAGCAGCAATCGCCACATTAAAAAAATAACATTGTATTCCCTATGTTACATATTTCAATTCTACACCCGGTATATATTCAATTAAATTATAACATGAACATACACTACGTAAATTGCACTTGACACTTCCTTCCTTCTTCCTTAGCTTTTTACTATTTTATTAAAAGTCGCTGTTTCTTACAATCCTCTTCCACTCATTTCTCTCCAACGCATCTTCTTCACACTGTTCTTCCTTTTCTCTCAAGTCTTCTGCGATACAGTACTTCCATCTTCTCTTTGGCCTTCCTCGTTCTCCCGGCATTGAAAGTTCCAATCACTTGCGAAAAACACTATGACTTATACCACTTTCTGATTCTGTAATTTCCATCTTTGGTTTCTACTTGATACTGACATCTGTCAATTAGAAATTTTTGAATATAGGTATCAGCTGTTTCCATGATAAATAGCAAAGCTGAATGATTTTTGAAAGTTAATATCTTTATAATTCTTTAACTCTATATCTACTAAATATGAAGGAAAATGTATAATCAAACCATATAGAGAAGAGCATTTTCTTTAATATTTATAATAACATAAAATGTCAAAAATTTATATTATTTAAAAAAAAAAACTGTTAAAAACTTCAAATAAGGGTACTTCCGGTGGATCAATTATAACCAAAATCTAATCAGCTCTTCATATGGATGTAAAGAAGAGGAATACGAATGAATTATCATTTTTAGAATTGTAGGATTGGAGTTATCTTCGGAGAAAGGAATATAGAAGTAGGAACCTTAAAACGTACTTATTCATTGAAAACTCACCACTGATTTTTGTTGACCAAAAGACAATACCTTCATTACTTAAAGGTGACGGAAGGTAAAAATAGTAAAAAAGTTCGTTTAATAAACAAAATTTTTATACTAATTATTTGTTTTATACAAATCCGTCTTTTCATTGTACAAAACTTATTAGGTAAAACAGGGGGAGTTGGTGATAGTGGGTCAGACGGTAAATCGTGTTATTTCTGATAGTAGTCGCTAGATAGCCTAAGTTATACCATAAAGACATTGTATACTAGCAGGAGTTTACTAAGTCTATAAATTTCCACACGGTTCTTTTAAAACAAGTAAGTAAATTCCAAAAAACCTCTCAATCCTATTAAATATTTTTATAAGGTCTTGCGTTTTTGCTTAAATGTTTTATTAGGCGCACTTACATTTTGTAACGTGTTTGTTCCTTAGAGTGTAAAGAGGTAAATTAACCTAAAGAAAAAAAAAAATAATAAATAAAAAAAAAAACGCAGTACCTAACGATATAAGACTAATGACATTCACCATGTCTCCCATATAAATGAGATAGTTGGTGAACTGTGATAAAGGTAGTGAATATTTACAGATAACGTAAAATGAAAACAAATATCTAACAATAATAATTGAACTTCAACAAGGTCAGGTTGTTCACAAAATTCCGTTTTAACAAGTTCTCTTCAACCATGTGTGTCAAATAATAATATCATCTTTAGAAAAATGCTAAATAAAATTTCTCCAATACCAGTCATACCATCTCAAATTGAAAAAGTCCATAAGAATTCACGATATTTGGCAACTATTCTACATACGGAATGCAATATTGGAAGTATGAAGATAAAGTTGAACTGCATGATGAAGAAGAGTGCGAAAACGAAGACGAAGAATGTTGTGTAGGCTGCGGCGAGGAATATAAATTCACGAAAAAGACTGTTGATTTATGTGATCTTTGCAGAAAATCTTCATTTAAAAAAAGGTTTTGATTCTTTTTTTTTTATATAATAGCAGCACATCTTTTGTATTTCGCCATCTCACCCATACAGTAGTCACCAAATAACCAATACTGTTATGCGTGAGATTGTGATTTGATGAAAATCAAAAATATTATTTTAGTTTATTTTCTGTTTTATTTAAGGTTTAGAAATATAATTTTTACGCTTGTTTGTAATAGAATAACATAATTACTTGGTTTGCAATAATTATTGAAAAGAAAAAAAAAATACATGCAATCAAATTTTTATTCACCCTCTTTCCCTGGTTTACATTTAGTATTATACAAGTATTTACTTACACTAGAATACCTTTGTGAAAATATAATTTTTGGAGGTTTTAAATAACATCTGCCAGCTTATTATTTGACTAAATGAGAAAGTTTTATCTAAGTTTCCATCTTCTAAACAAACTAAGTATTTTAAATTGGGAAAAGTAGATTAAATTTTTTAATTAACCAAATTATTTTGGCCACTCAAGAACTATGCAATGGGGTATTATGGTATTTTGGAATTTATGCAAAATTTAAATTTTTACTCTTGTTTGCATCATAAAACATATTCAGAAAAAAAGTTAAAAAGTAATATAATAGGATATTAATGAAGACTATAAAAGATATTACCAAAGAAATTTCTTCTTCTTTTTGTTGATAGAACACCAGTTCGATGTCCCAAAGGTAATCTGCACGTTCAAAGGCCGAAGTGTTCTAAAATATTCCCGAAAATCGTTTAAGCATTTTCGGTGCTATATACAGATTCACTTATGCCGAAAAAAATTTTTTCTTTCCCATGGCAAATATTTATGTGAAAATTTAATTAAGTTAGGCACAAGGCGTACTTCGCTCCTAGAATGATCGACATTTGTACGGTGGCCCAATCTGGCTTAGATGAAGAATAATTGTAAGTATATATTTCTTAATTTCTTGTTCATGGTGATGAAATGAGAAAGCCACACTTCGAGATACACACAACATCCATACCCTGATAGCACTGAATAAATTATGCTTTGCAGTCAATTGATTCTACATGAATTAAATGGACATTATTTTAATTGAAAAATCAATATTCGACTGTGTTAGGATGGAGGTAGATACAGGAAAGTAAGAAATCTTCGGACTTTCAGTCAATTAATAAAATTTATTCACGCCGACGTTTCGACTATACTATAGTCTTCTTCAGGGCTAGAATGGTCAGTTGAAACAAGGAAACCACATGTGGATAAAATAACATACAGCACGGACAATTAAAAAAATAAATAAATAAATATGAATAAATAAATAAATAGTTAAAACCAACATATCACAGAGAGAAATTCGTCTAAAATTAAAAAACTTGTAACTTGTAATTACTGGTAATTAATCGAAAATTATCCACATTAGTCCTCAACTTTGATTATTCTAAAAAAATTTTTTTACACGTTACTAGTTATTTGTAGTTCCATAAATATTGCACTCATCAAAGACAAGTTTTTTAATTTTAGACGAATTTCTCTCTGTGATATGTTGGTTTTAACTATTTATTTATTTATTCATATTTATTTATTTATTTTTTTAATTGTCCGTGCTGTATGTTATTTTATCCACATGTGGTTTCCTTGTTTCAACTGACCATTCTAGCCCTGAAGAAGACTATAGTATAGTCGAAACGTCGGCGTGAATAAATTTTATTAATTGACTGAAAGTCCGAAGATTTCTTACTTTCCTGTATCTACCTCCATTATTTTAATTGTACAATGAATTCTGTACTAGTATATTTAATGTTTGTGGGCTCTTCGTAGTGAAAATATATGTATAAAGTTTCAATAAATAATTCAGATATCTCATTTCCACCTTTTGTCTTTATGTGTAAGAGCTGTAATTAACAACTAAGCGAAATACGTAAAAAATGTTTATCATATGGCAACGTTTCCTACCATTTCCAGCTTTGCATCAGGATTAATGCTTAAGAACTTATTGCAATGCGTTTGCAAACTTCTAATCTAACCTGAACTGTCAACTGTCAGTCTATTTTATATTTTTTTTTAATTTTTCGGCATGGATATAGATACAGAAAATTATGTATACGACATTAAAAAAAAAAGAAGAAATGCTGCTGCAATGGCAGTCTGTTAGACAACAAGTAATAAGGGAAAAAATTGTGACATTTCTGGTGAATTAGTACTAAACAAAGTAGCTGGAAATGGTATCTTAATAAATTATTATAATGCATTAAGCCTTATGCACTAATTATTAGCATTAAACATTAAAACATTCGGTGGAAATTAGGCTTAACAAACACTAAAAAAATTATATGATACACACAAAACACTTGGAGTACCCACAAATATTTTTCTAAAAGCGGTAACGATCGTTTACTCTTTATTAAATTTTAAATAAAACCAAATGTTTCATTTGTGTCATTAAATGTTCATAATGTTTCACTTAGTGCCTAGTTCTATAGGTATGCTAAGTTAACTTTTTAAACTTAAAAATATTGCTTAGATTGCTTTGATTTTCCCTACTTCAATTATGGCTAGTTCTTACTTTAAGGAAAATACCTTCCCAATTCTATCAAATAATCGAAATTCGTCTGCATGTGAGTCATATTCTTCCCAGTTATATTTGAAATAGATGATTCGGAAGTTTTAATCTAACAAACCCCACTCTTCCTCGTGTGTGAATGCGCGATACGGCTCAGAGAGACGTGGGACGCGACGCGTCTATCGCCGTCGCACAAAAGCGTCATTTATAATCTTCACATTTCATTACACTTTTAATCCTAACGCGATTGATTCTCGGCTACCGCCAACGCTGCTGTGTGCGGGAACGCATGGGACTCCAGGGATGAAATTAAACACGCGAAAACGCTTTAAACGCACTAAACTCGATTCACCGATCTTTCATAGCCAGGCGAGGTCTTTGGGGCCCAGTCACTGAGAAGATAAAGGTTAATGGCGGTGAATGGGTTATAGGTGATTTTTTATATTGATGGACTTTGACATGCATAAATAACTTACTTTACACTCTGACACTTTTGAATAAAAAAGTTATAGAAGCTATATTTTAGAAATGGAAGGGATTTACAGCCGACATATTTTTAATAAATTAACTATTATTATAAAAAGAAATCGATTAATTAATCATGTTAAGCTACTGTGCTGGAAATGATTTATTGATAATCGCAGGCGTAGGCTTTCCCCATTATTTGTTTCCAACTAGGGTTATATAACATGATCTGTTACTGTTGTGATCTAAACGACATCATGTTTTTAAAAATAACATGATGTTTAGGAATTATTGTTTTATATTTTTTCTGCCAAGAATTGATCATTCAAAAAAAGATTAATCAATTTTTATTGTAATTACAGATGGTATATCAGAAATTACTTATTCTTGAATTAAAACTTTTAGTTTATAGGACCTAACACGTTCTCAGTGTTTAGGAGTTGTTTTCTCCGTTTTTAATTTTTTCATAGTCTATCTATCTTGAACTTACATACAAGTGTCGCCGCTTACCATTCCTAATCTGACTCGCCGAGCTGCAGTTCTTAAAATGTACAAGTAGCCATTTCATAGTATCCGAGTGTAATAAATACGTCTATAGGTGCGTTCGGCAAATGAGTTCTGTTTACTCTTTTCACTCTGTACACTCCTAGCACCGTTCGGTTATTACATGGAGTGAGAAGCGTCTTAAAATGGAGCGTTCGGCAAATGCAGAATGGAGTCAAGTGGAGTGAAAAGTGTTAACACCGTAAGTCCAACCTCGATATGCAAGCATACATGGAGTTTTTTTTTTGTTTTATTTGACATCTGTCAGATCATTTTGTATTTTTATGTTGAAATTATTTATTATACACAATTATTTTATATTTATAATATACACTGGCGAGCAAAAAATTTAGGTCAATTATTAATTATTATGTATTTTTCTAATTTTCTGTTTTAAGCTTATATTTGTAAATTGAAAACCATTATACTGTATTTTATAGGCTAAATTAATAATTCAATATTGAAACGCAAAGCATATTTTTTGGTTTTATAATTTATTATGAGAAAACAATAAATTTACATTTCAAACGTAGTTTGACTTTTTGTTGTTAGGAGTTATGTGGAACGAAAAAAATTTAAAAAACTTACTACTAATATTGTCTATTTCCTCCTCTTGCGTTAGTTACTGCTTAAACTCGACGAGGCATACTTTGAATTAAGTTAAGGATCATATTCTGGTCAATATTATTCCATTGCTGCAATAGCAACGCTCTAAGCTCCTGGGCAGTTCTTGGAGCTGGTGTATGCTTTCGGATACGCCATCCCAACTCATCCCAGACATGTTCGATGGGATTCATGTCCGGACTGAGGGCTGGCCAATCAAACCGTCTAATTCCCACTTCATCCAGATGTTCTCTGACAACTCTGGCTGCGTGAGGTCTAGCATTATCTTGCATGAAAATGCTACGCTCGCCCATAGTGATCAAGAAAGGCATAGCATGGTCTTCTAGAACCTCCGTAATGTACGTTTGAGCTGTCAGGGAGCCATTCTGTATGAAGATCAACTCTGTGCGTGCTTATGAAGCGATTCCTGCCCAAACCATAACCGACCCACCGCCAAATGGAAGTCGCTCGTCAATAGAAACTTGAGCGTATCTTTCTCCGGGTCTTCTCCATACTCGTCGACGTCCGTCTGAACCATTGAGGCAAAAACGCGACTCATTGGAAAAAGTACCCTGCCCCAGTCCTCACCATTCCATGCCGCGTGATTTCGGGCAAAAACCAATCTTGCAATTCGATGCCGGCGTTGCAATGGTGGACCTGTAGCCATCCTTCTACAAGACAATCCAGCATCATGAAGTCTTCTTCTAACGGTCCATTCACTAACATTTACATCTTTAACTTGTTGGAGTTGGTTTCGTAGCAAAACCACAGAAGCTGTCCTATTCCGCAAACTTTCGGACACCAAAAATCGGTCATCTCTTCGGCTGGTGATTCTTTTACGCCCGGATCCTGGTGTTCTGGTTATCAAGCCAATCTCCTCATAGCGCTGAAACATCTTTTGTACAGCACAAAGGCTCCTACCAACAATTCTTGCAGTTTCACGTTGTCCTCGGCCATCTTGTATCAACGCTACAATTCTTGCCGCAGCAATAGGATTTACAAGCATTGTGAACTGCTAAATACACAATACGAGTACTACACCGTGTAACTGATAGATTTTACAAAGAGAAATCAACGCTATACCGAAAAGAAACACCGAAATGCGAATCTTCAATTACCGCGAATGTACGCTATTTCATAAAATTTGTAAAAAGAGTGATATTACATGACAGATAACAAAAGAAAACAGATGATATTTCTCAAAAAATAAATTATTAAGATCCTTCTATGATTTACAATTTACAAACATGAGCTTAAAACAAAACATTCCAAAAATATATCATAATTAATAATTGACCTCAATTTTTTGCTCGCCAGTGTAGTTTTGTAATATAACAAGGCACAATATGTCGGAACGGTAAGAATTCTGTACCATTTCTAATATATATACTTTCTTCAGAATCATTAAAGAATAATACCGAACTGAATAACTTCTGTATGGCTCATTATTTATTTTTTTTAGCAGTGCAGTATATCAGATTGTCAAAAAAGGAGGTTATTATATTCGTGCACCAAAATTTTAAGTCTACTCGTTCGGTTAATCACAAATAAAGGAGTGTACCTTGTTCCCTCGATCTACTCCAACTCCAGCTCTACTCCCACTCCACTCCAACACCGCTCCGTAAATACTCCAAGTCCGTATAATTTACCGAACGCACCTTATGTATATTTATATTTTTTAACGATAAATCGCACATTGTCAATCTACGGAAATCAAAATCCCGAATGCCCGGAACATGGTTTAGTGACGTCAAAACAAAATAAGAGATTTTCCTTAACCGCTTTGTCACTTTGCGGCAGAAATTAATTTTCTATTTACAATTTTACGGCATTGTAATTAGTTTCTATAAAAATTAATAGTCAAAGGTAGCATTTTGAAGTTTGATACAACTACACTATTCTTGACTCCCATTGTATTTATTGTAAATAAAGTAACAACACACAACGTTTCGATTGCTAAAGTATCTGCAATCGTCATCAGGTGCTTACTAAAAAACTTGGGAACTACTGGAGCCTATGATTAGTGAAACAATCAACCGTACAAAATGCAAGTTAGCGAAACAAAAATAACAAATAGGAGCACTAATGTAGCGGCTTCCAAACGTTGCCTATTTCTACACTTGATTGGCTGAAGTCTTCATTGTTGTTGATGACTGCTGCTTCTTAGGACTTTCTCTTCAACCAGTGCTCCTCTCTGTGTCTGATCTTCGTCTCAGACGACTTCATTCTATGATGCTATTCCCAGGCATCTGAATTCGATGTTCTTTTAGGCTGACTTCTAAAGGTCTTCTAGTTTCCCTCACGTATTACATATTCAGACGGGATTTAGTAGATGCAATTTTTGGAGTCAGGATTGGTCTGCAGTCTCGTCGAGACATCAAACATTGCGTGATAAAGAAGAATGGAAGAAGATATGGAGAAGTAAATGAGAAGAATAGTTAAGTACCTAACATCAAGTTCTTGTATGTATTAAGTGATCTATTTTTGATAATTAAAATAGGATTACTTTAAAAAATGGGTATTTTAAAAGTTAACGTTATATCAAGTGTCGATAAAGACTGCGTTACGTGAAAGTGCAAAGAGATTCTCAGCTATAATGTGCCGAGGACATTGATAATTACGAAATAATTTTAGTAGCTGTGAACGTGAAAGTGGCTGCGAATATGTTCAGTGTGAAGAGTGCAATAAGAATGAGACCTCCTTGACAGAGACCAAAGAGAAGAAGATAAGACATGCAAAGTCCATAAATATTTTCCAAAACTACTTTTTTAATTAATACGTTATTTTTTAATGTTCTTTCTTCTATAATTTTGTTGATTGAATCATTATTTTCAGTAACATATCGTGAAAATGACATTTTAAAATTAAAATATGTAATATATAATTAACTGTCAAAGAGTATTTGTTACTTAGCAGCCTAGTGATATAATTGATAATTGCCTTAGGAAAAATAATAAAAAATATTTTTCGGGCAGCATTTATGAAATACCCCGTATGTAGACAATAGTAATTCTTCATTTGAATATGTTTAAAATTTAAAACGCTCCTTGTACTTGTAAAGCTTATAGATTAATGACTTTCTTAAGTGGAATTATAGTGTTGTAAAAGATGTTAAACAATTTTGAAAGGACAATTTTCCTCATTATCTCAAACACTGTCAATGTAGTATTATCTAAAAATTAATAACCTCGAAAATAATTTTATCGTGCAAATAATAATTCTTGGCGCTGGAACAAAGTCATCCGACTATAATTCCACTACGAGTAATTAATACATTGTCAAAATCACAAACAAAAAGCTTAAATTACCATCAGCCACGACACGAATACACAATAGCATCGCTCCTTGCATTCAACAAAACATCTCATTCGTATCTCACGAGAGAAGAAAATCCTTGTTTTGTGTAAGAAATTTCATGCTTCTAATATCCATTATAAAGTCATTATTCCATAGTGACACACCGGCGACGAAGTGGCAACGCTGCAGCGTACGACGTTGCCGACGCAGAGGACGAGGGCGTCATTAGCGCCTCGTGGCAGCGAGAGGAACTAACGGTGAATGCACCCTTAATGTGCGTAAGACGTAAGTGATAGCGAAATGGATGTGAAGATGTGATTAATAGATGCAGAGTTATTGCTTCGTGTTTAGAATAACTAATAATGGAGGATAGTGCACAAGGATGTATTTTTCTTAATTATGGTGATGCATGTATATAAATAATGGCAGAGAAATAGGTTTGGATTTAATTTATGATACAATGTTACAATACGGTTTGCATACTTATATTGATAAATACAGTATGTCTCAAAAGCGATGCCAGTGCTTTCGGGATTTGATTCAGGGGCTAATACAAATATTGTACGTGCGAATGTTTACTGAGCGTCACCAAACAGGCACTTATTGCCGGCGTGGAGAGTGTACCACAGGGGTCATTTAAAATTCGAATTAATTTTGGCATCGTTCTGGACTGAATCTTAGATTCGCGACCAGACACTCGGGCATAAGTTATAGATAAAAATGTAAATACTAAACTTTAATGCAAGATGCTCCAATTAGTTGTGAAATATAGATAAATGACGATGTTAAAAATTTATGAATCGTTGTGTCATATTCTTACTTAATACTCAAAAGATCTTATCGAAACTGATGGTCAGTAAACATTTAGGTTGAGTTATTAAATAATAATATACGAGCAATTTGGTCCACACATTCTACCTAACCAACTTTGTAAATTAAAATTTACCACTGCCATTGTTCAATGAAGTTCCATTACCAGCTAGATTAAATTGTTGGTTTCAACTTTCTGGTGCACCGGCACATTATGGAATGTAAGTGAGAAATTTTCTGAATCAAAATTTCTCTTATAGGTACTTTGGTATAGGTGAACTATAACCCTGGTCTCCTAGAACTCCTAAACTTAATTCGTTGGTTTTATATTATTAGAGCTATTTAAAAGAAAAAGTTTTCGGCGAACCGTTATATACCTCGTCTTTCCGCTACTGTGGCGTTAATAGAAAATAAATACAGCGTTCGGGCTTTCATGATAAATTGAACGAATCTTACTATCAACTAGATAGCAATCTGTTTGAACACATTTTGTGTATTTTTTTCAAGTAAAACTAGTATAGATCTTGACAAATGAGGGAAGTGGATCAGAACTTATCCATGAAAGAATTATTGGCGTATACAGTGTGTCCCATTTAGAGGTGCCACCATTGGGATCTCGAGAACTATAAGAGATACGATGTTGATTAAATGGAACTTTTTATGCGCCTATCTCAGATGTGCTTTTATTTTTCCAAAATTTCTCATAGGGCACTAGATAATGACGAAAAATTCAATATTGTTCATTTTTTCTTTTTCAAATAACTTCTAAACTATTAATAATTGAGAAAAAAAATTCAAATATAAAAGATAGATATTTTTATTTACTAACCAGTGGCGTAAGGAATAAATTTTTATATCCGTAAATTTTCGAGATATAACACAAACTTATATTTTTTTAAATGGAACCCATATCTGATTTTAGTCTCAAAAAATTAAATATTTTTTTCTCTTTTCAACGATGTAAGGGTTATTATGTTTTATATTTGTTTTGCCTTCAAAATTATTATTGAATTTTGAAGGCAAAACAAATATAAAACATAATAACCCTTACATCGTTGAAAAGAGAAAAAAATATTTAATTTTTTGAGACTAAAATCAGATATGGGTTCCATTTAAAAAAATATAAGTTTGTGTTATATCTCGAAAATTTACGGACATAAAAATTTATTCTTTACGCCACTGGTTAGTAAATAAAAATATCTATCTTTTATATTTGAAATGTTTTTCTCAATTACTAATAGTTTAGAAGTTATTTGAAAAAGAAAAAATCAACAATCTTCAGTTTTTCGTCATTATCTAGTGCCCTATAAGAAATTTTGGAAAAGCAAAAGCACATCTGAGATGGCCTCCCAAAGGCGCACAAAAAGTTCCATTTAACTGACATCGTATCTTTTATAGTTCTCGAGATCCCAATGGTGGCACTTCTAAATGGGACACACTGTATAGGGAAGATGCGCTGTAATATTTTACAAATTTAAGAAGAGAAATTTCCGTGAGGCTACAAATCGTTTGAAGATGATCAAAAGTAAGGAGAGCGAAGAACGAAGAAATACTTCAAAAATGTTTCAAATTTGGTTTTAACAAAACATGTTAGCTTCAGTAGATGTAAATAAAATGGGAATATTAAAAGCAACTGAATAAAATCGGATTCGCGATAAATAAGAAGAATACGATAGAAGGGATAATTTCCATTAACTTTTCAGTTATATAAATGAGGTTTAAACGAAAGTTATGCGGTATTATTAATTTAAAATTACTTAAAATTTAAGGTACCTACATTAATACAAATGGCAACTGTTTTCCGAAATTCCACGGAATGTATATGGGATATATATTTATTAAAACAAAATTTAATCTTAATTTGAAAGTCCTTTTATCCATGTTGAATGTTTAAAATTAATTGTATCGGGTACCATTGTTCATCCCAATACAATTTTCATTTTCTCGCATATATTTCCATAAAATACATTGTCCACAGTATCCAATCAGGATTATTTACAATTCATAAATTAAAATCCAGAAGCTCCCCATAATTCCTCGTTTAATATCTCTTTTCAGCGAATTCATTTCTATACAAACACTTGTAATATTTTAGGTGTAATGTATCGCGAGTCCGGCTGGCAATGAGCGCGTGGAAATAATATTAATATTGCGAGTTGTTCTCCAGGGCCGTATTTCACCGTAACGCAGTTAGCGGTAGGTGAGCCACGCAGCCCGGGACTGTTTTAATTTCATAGAGTGTTCGTTGCGTTTGCCGTTGTGCGGTTGCTGATATATATGTGAAAAACGCTAACGTTTCGTATTCCACCCATTTAGTAATGGAAATTGGAATGTTTTCATGATAACTTTACTCATTTCCTCTTTCTGATAGCCCGACGATGGATACTGGAAACTTACTAGTTGCTGTCTTTATGCAAGGGGAACAGATGCAACGGATATTTGATTATATTAAGATGATTTATTTACTTTTTGAATTGAGTTTTTAAATTGGTGACTTAATAGTAAAATATACATTGGGTGTGCAGATACCGGTGTTTGTCCAGTGGCACTGAAATAGTTTTATTTCTAACACTGTTTCAGATATTATATATTTTTAAATATAAAAATTACATTTTATATATTGTAAATTTTAATTAGTATTAATTGAACTTAATACAAACAATTTTTTTTTTCAATTTTATGGTATTTACTTGATATTCAAGTTAGTACGATACAAAAATTTGAGTAACAGTGGCGCCAATGATGTAAACCAGAACTACCAATGGAATTATAAGGAGGATTCTCAGCTTTCATATTTCTGGCCAATAGATACAAATAGACACCCGTCACGTCATGAAGTGTTTAATTCGCTACAACTTTATAATGAAGAATATTTTTCTTTTAATTATTAAACTTTAATACTTATAATCAGTAAGTATTTTACGATTTTTATATAATTTTCTTGCTCATACTTTTTTGATATGTCAGACATTTTTAAAAGAGCATGAATTATTGTATTTTTTTGTCAGTGTTTATAAATTATTTTTTGTTTACTTCTATTGAGAAAACTACAATTTTTTCATTAAAATGAATTTATAATATATGTCCCCTTTTAATACAATAAAAGTATGAAAAGGTGCAATTTTTTAACGCAAACGCGTGTATAATGACACGTTACTGCACTTTTTTTCACATTTTTATTGCATACGTAAAAAAAATTATATGCTACTCGAGTAAAACGTGTCTTATATAACTCATAGGATATCCTATTCGTGAAAGAAGACTATAATTTTTACTCTCGTTGCATAAATAACTATTTTGATATATGCGGTTTGATAAAATAAAAATATTAGAATATTTTAAATCGCGCGTTATTCTTTTTTGACTGAACAATTTTTTTATCATGATCGTAATTTTTTAAAAACTTTTTTTCTCACATTGAAAAATCAACATTTTGCGATGATAGAAGAGCATAAAGCAAAATCGCTGAAGGGATTTAAGGCTGTACCACAAAATAGACATTTATACAGAAGCAACACTCCTTGTCGGCGCCATTGTTGTTACGATTTGACGTTTATGACCTTGAACTTTAAATTTGTTGGCACATTTACGCGCGAAATTTAAATTATAAAAGAAAAATTAGAACATAAAAATACTAAAATTTAACCTATATTTATTATATATATATATATATTGCGTGACATGGTAGTCGTTTTGCATGTCTTACATTTCTGGATCTTTCGGAAACGAAAAAAACTTACATTTCCCTTTCTCCATTTTTCAAATCTACTTATGCAGTCTTTATATGAACAAACAAGTCCTCCCGATTCTACCTTCATCGTTTTTTTCCATTTTATTTTAACTAACACCACTTCTAAAATTCACACAGTTCATAAAATGACAAATGTCAAAAGTCAAAAGACGTGTTTGGTTTGCTTGAATTAGCCATAACCCTAAAATACATGGGCGTGACAAGCTGAGACAACAGCTCCTCCAGAATATGCGAAATATAATGATTTTTTTTATGATAATGATTTTTCCTATCGTTTGTTGAAAAAATAACATATTTGTTATTATTAGAAATCAATTTTGTATTTCTCAATATAATTTTATTATGGACCTCTAACAGAAAATGTTCTCGTCGAGATAATGAAAAGAATAAAGAATCGTAAGATACGAAGATGTGCCGAAACAATCCGATTTTATCCGATTAGCTATTTAAATTTGTTGGCATACCCTTTCGCTCTCTAATTTTCGTTTCTCTCTCTGACTGTTGCTTCTGTAAATGTTTATTCTGTGGCTATACCACAAAATACATTCCACAAATATTTTCCAGATATTGATGTACCTATAAATAGGCTATTCCACACTAATCAAAAATGGTAAAAATTTATTGAAAATATGAACAATAATAGTTAAAGGATAAGGAAAACCATATTTCTTTTATTATAAATTGTTTCTTCTAGAAGACACGGGGAGTTTTGCTTTTGATGATGCAGGACATGTGCACGAGTGTTTGAGCAAATAGGATCCAAGTATGACCTCCGATTTTGAGAAGCCCCGCCCTAACTAAGAATTTACTTCTTCGGGTGTGTCGGATCTGTTCGGTTGCTGTTCGGGTGACGTTCTAATTTCTTTGTTTTTATAAAATAAGAAAAAAAGTGAAATAAATTAAGTATAATTTTATGTCTCTAATAATGAATTATAATATTACAATTTAAATATACATTATTTTGTAATTTGTTTAACATTTTTTCGTGGCTTGTGAACCATTGTTTGTTTACTTCTGGTATATCCACATTACCTACGTCACAAAGGTAATTTAAAATTCGGACCGTAATATCTCGCTTATTTGGAGGAATTTTTAACTCGGACTTTCACATGTGGTCTTATATTTTTATTTACTTCAAGACAAAAATTTTAAAAAAATATCTTGGAATAGCCTATTATAATTCTTTGAAACAAATGAAAAATCTCGTTATTTTTTTAATCATACCTCAAATATGTACATTTTTCAAAATTTCAAGTATGAGTTGCTTATGATTGTAACAATTTTTTTTTTTTGTAATTTAGGTAAGAAATTAAATATTCTATTTGTCTGTATATTGTTTGTGTTGTATTATAATGTTTATTACTATTAACTTTAAGAAAATCATAGGTTTGCCACCGGTGTGGTATCTAATTTGTTAAATTTTTAATTTACCAGTGAAGAAAAATATTTAATTATAAATTCCTCGTCACGTCCGCTAGAAATTCAGTAATTTCAGTGAGGCATGTAAAGAAATGAAAAGCTGAAAAATGTATTAAGCATATGAAAGACAAACAAAGAGAAAATATAATGTTTGTTCCTAGAGAAAAAAGAAGCTCGTGTGCTCATAGTAGCATTCCACTCGTCTTGCATTCTCAATTACACAAATACAAAAAGCTCCAGTGAGGAAAAGAAATGCTCTGCCGTGCTGCAAGAAATATTTTAATATTTGTCTCATCCCGCCATTATTCAGTCGCACAATATGAATTTACCAGAGGCTGGAAAGCCACCACCAGAAAATGAATTCTATCTTAGAAAGAGTTTATTTTAATTTAATTAATTATTTTTACGAGATACTACATGGATTTTACAATAAATTTGATGTAATTCGTTCATTTATGTATGATAGGGCTTTATCTAAATAATCTATGTCGTTCATATATATATGACAGACGGCAGACGTAGTTCAGAAATTAACATTTCCATAAAATTTGTAGAGTGTTTTAAAACCGTAGACCCTGGGGAACATTCAGTTATACTTGGTTCAGGCAAAAATATAAAAAATAAAAATTTCTGTCAATATTTAAGATGTTTTGACATTTTTAGGTAAGTATATGATTATAAATATTATAATAAAACTTCACTCTTAAATATCTGCAAGAAAAGAGAAAAAAACTGTAAAGTATGTCCCACATATTTGAATGTTATTCAAATAAATGTGACACAGTTGACATTTTTTTCTTTTCTTGCAAATATTTATGAATGAATTATCATTCTAATAGTTCACAATCATATGTTCACCTAGAAATGTCAAAACGTGACGAAATATTGACAGAAATATCTAGTTTATGTCCAACTATTGACTAGGTATGCTGTACTGACGAGGTCTAATAAAAATAAAACACATGTGTACAGCTGCCTGAGGAATTACCCTACGAACAATAGTTCTTCTAGTTTTTATAATTATACGGTCGAAATGTATATTATTTATATTTTACTGCGTTTTTTTTTTAAGAAAAACTGTTAATAATAATAAGGGAACTTCCGGTTGAGCAATTATAACCAAAATCTTATCAGTTCTTCATGTGGATGTAAAAAAAGGAATACGAAAGAATTACAATTTTTAGAATAAATTGTAGTATTGAAGTTATCGTAGAAGAATAATTTGTCACACACAGATAGATATACATACAGACATCATCGTAAAATTAGTAAAATCTTATTCTAGGGACCCTAAAACGTGCTTATTTATTAAAAACTCACCACCTAATTTTTTGACCAAAGACAATACCTTCCTTACCGCTTACCTAAGGTGACGGAAGGTAAAAAGGAAAACTTTCCTGACAGAGCACGTCATTCATAAATGTGTGACAACAAAAATAAATGGCTCAAAATTAAAAAAAAAATCATAAACATATTATTATGCTTGAATTAAGCGAATTGCAGAAAAAAATGTAGAAAAAATTATTTAATAAGAAACTTTTTTCCTGAGTATCAATATACGGCATTAAAATTTGAAGCATGATTTAAACGAATGCCTCTATTCCGTATACTTCTATAAGTTCTGTAAGCACTGTAACCTTGTTAAATATAAGACTGTAGTAAAAATGCTATTCTGTACATTTAAATTCGCTGTAGTTGCTACAGTACTGTAAGAAATTGCTGTAACTTTACAGCGAAAAAAATATCGCCATAAGTCCTATCAGTTTATTATTATAATATAAATAACATTGATAGTAATATAATAACATTATGTATTAATTTAATATTGGAAGAACATGAATTTTAAGAAACTATTTTTCATGTAATAACTTTATTGTTATACGTAGAAATAATAATGGACTTTGAACGACGAATATTGAGAGACGCATGATCCATTTGAAATGACATATATTCATTTTACCAAATGTTTCCGACTATCTAAAAGCTCGGTTTTCGAATTAATTGATAATCTCGAAGTTCATGCTACTGGAACTAGACGAACTAGACCTACAGGAATTCCATTTCATTTAAGGATAATAAAGATTAATTTTTCAATAACTGATAAAATTATATACACTTATCATTTCAAATGTTAGTAGCTCTATATTTATTCAGTAATAGTTCATATGAGCAAGCAGTTGAATACAATTAAATATTCTTTATACTGATCCTTCGTCGTATTATGAGACTTTTTTTTTATTCTTTACATTTTCTTTATTGTAAACAAACAAACCCTTGAGGTTATATTACATAAATTATCCACATAAGTCAAATTTATACATATTTAATAAACATTTATTATATAAAATTATACTTACCTTTGCGATAAACTGTTCTACTTTTTTGCAGATAATAGACAAGATGAATCCCACTGCTGTCCCAAAAGGCACTGGCCACAACCTTTCTAGTTGAGAATACGGTTTTTTGCCACCTTTGGAGCATTTGCACCAGCCTCAGTCCATTGCTTTCATTGTTGTTTCATTTCGGGTGTATAATTGTATGTCCAGGTTTCATCAAGCGTTATTTTTCCATGCCAAAAGTTCGCTGAATTGAGTGCTGAAAGTCGTTTTTCTTAAACTCAGTGGTCCACAGTCAACCAATCTCACTTTACACATAATTTTTTCATCTTCAATTCATTCCGCAAAATCGAAATCGCTGATCCATATAACATGTGTAAAGCCTCTACTATTTATCGCACTTTTATCCGACGATCATCTATCAGCATAATCATGAAATTTTTAACAATATCTCGAGTGTTCAGGTCTTTTGTACGTCCACTACGTTCTTCACCAAATACATGTTTAAATTCTGCTTTCCATCGTTTTATAGTTGCAATCGATGGAGATTGATCCCCATAAATATACTTTAGCTCAGCTTTGATTCATTTGATAGTTTTGTTTTCAAAAGTAAGAACTTAATCACAGATCTGTATTCCACTTTTACCATATCTTAAAATGGGCTACAAACAGTTCACTTACTACTTAAATAATAAGCGTCCTAACAATCGAAATGATAACAAATTTTCACAGTAATGTTTTAACAGACTGCGAACTTGAAAAACAAAGAAATTGTTTTATTAGTGAAGCTCTCTTTTGTTAGGCTCATTACTTCTTTATCCGATCTCGTATGTTTGATATCCCCGAAAAATGCACAGGTCATTAGATTTATTTCAAAATTTATTTTTTTCTGGTTTTTATTTTCACAAATAACTATAAAATAATATGGAAAATTAATTTACACTTCTTCAATACAGTTTTTCATACTCTTTTGAAAGCGATACTCAAACTTTTTATCACTGTTAAATTTCAAATTTTAAGGTCAACGTTATAACTTTTATATGAAAAGCATAGCGAAAAGTTACACCGTTGAAAAAAGATTTTTGTACCTTGTCAATACTGTATAACTTATCTACGTTAATTTGATTGAACGAAGTACAAAAATGTAACAAATTAAATTGTAGGGTAAAAAAAATCAGTTTTAAAATGATTTATTTCTTTGCCATTACTAATGTTTTAACTTATAACTTAAATAATTGTTACATTTTTGCCGTTTGAAACAAATGAGCATAGCTATGTTGAAGTTGCATTGCTGGAAAACTAAAAGTAGTATATTAAACATATTAAAGAATGATAATATTTATTTTTCGCTTTCTGTGCGTTTTTAAAATAAAAAATATCAAAATTTAGGAAATTTGTCAGTTGGTGGTATTAGAAAATTAATTTTAGAACACTAACCTTACTTTTGTAACACTATGTAATATTTTTCATTTCTTTCTAACTTTATTTCTTTCTTTTTCTTAGTTTTAAATTTAAAATTATATAAAAATAAAAATCTTAACGATCGTTTGTGTTTTTTTATTTAACGAGATTTGCCATTTGAAATTTTTGAAATTCTTATCCACCAAACTTAAAAAATAAATTGTACTAGTCTATCACATCAACCGAATGAACAATCTATTTTGAAGGTTGTAATAGCTTTGTAACAAATGCAAACTAGAAAAAATTCTTTACAATTATGTAACTTAATATTGACGTCATTATAAAAATTATAATTTTGACCTCCTAATTCAAAACCCAACAGTGATATAAAAAAATGGGCGTCGTCATTCGCATGAGTATGAAAAAGTGCAAACCAAAATTCCATATAACATAATTATTTCATACTTCGAAGTTATTATTATTTGTATTTATCTAATAACCTATCGATTGCTCAGCAAAATCATGGTCTACTAATGGGACATCTTTACCTTGTTTTAATTGATTTTGTAACTCTTACGATTCTAATAGCGGGGATGGAAAAACGGGCACTCTGTATTTAAAATAATCCATAAATGTATTATGGCGGCTTATAGTTCATTGTTGGGGAGTCAATTGATTTTATTCACGGCTTTTGATTATAAACAATTATCTGTACGCTTCTAGAATGAGTACTAAAAGCTGCTAAGGAGAGACAGAAATCACCACTTGGATCACTATATGATGGAAAATTGGCAACAATTTTCAAATTACCTCTGAATTCCATCCAAGCTGAGCTTAATACTAATTAGCTTTATCAAATTAAAGTAGTTAACATGACAATTATTATTGTCTATCTAGTTATTAGATTACAGTATATATTGATTTATAGTAGCAACTTAGCCTTAGGTCGGACATACATTTGCTCTCATTTATATTCATATTTAATTCCGTGTTATCTCCAATCATAATTGTATTCTAATCCAGTCCTAGCCCCTCCTAAATCTGACATTCATGATCAATGGTCATTTCATTTTAATAACTCCAATATAATTCAGAAGAAACCCCCTGTAACATGTTACACCAGGCATCTCCTAGATTAAACAACTCAAATATATCACCGTCTTTTCAAGATGAATTACACTTTAAAAACAGTTGAAATCTGTCAAGTGCGTAATAAAACCATGGCGTCGCATTCAACTGCCTCTAGGACGTGAATTAAATCCTTGACAGGCTGCAATAACCCGAGTTTAATATATATCAGAGGGTAGCGACTAGCGAGTTACATCAATCATAGCCTCGGTCTCGGCGGGTCAGAGCCCAGGACTTTGAACTGTCACACACTTAACCCTCGAACCCTGCAAGAACCCTCCCCGGGTGTTTATGTTTTTGCATAGAAACATGAGATTGCACTGTCTTCTTGAAATAGTGCAGGGGAAACCCGGAAGGAGTGAGAAACATGTGCACAACTAAAATAGGATATTGAAACTTTCTTCCCAACTAGGGGATATGCTTTATAGATCTGTTTTCACCGCATTTTATAAATTACACGGTGCAGTCACTTTCATTTTATATTTTTCTGTCTAAATTGTTATAGATATCACAACTTACGCAGACACAGAAAAATTTACTGTTGAATGTATTTTTCTGAAAAACAAAAATTCATGCTAGACCTTCGCACTGAGCGTACTTTACAATATGGTATAGGAAACAAAATATTTGGTTTTTTCTATAGCAGATGTTAAACTGTGCTTTTATCTACTCAAAATACTAAATAAAGCAGCACTTTAACCGCAAGGGTAGATAAAGTAACATTTTAACACCAAGGGTAGATAAAATACTTTAATTCTTATTTATTTACGTACAAAATCTATAACAACCCACATACATACTGTGATTTTAAAATTGTGTTCAATTAATAATAACATATAATTGGAATTTTTTATTCTTTTCTTTAACATCTGCTATAGAAAAAAATAGAATCTTATACACGACGATAAAATTAAATTATCGACTCGCGAAAAATAAACTTTCCTCTCGTCGATAAAATATAATTTCATCGTCTTGTATAAAAAACAACTATAAATAAATAAATATATCTTCACGGCATATTACCCATTTCTGGGTGTGCCAGTATCTACAACACATTTAGACATTGGTAATGATGACGATATATTTTACCGTGTGGGCGCTTACCAGGCGTCACCTGACGGGTACTCATAGCTGATGTGGAGAGTGCACCATAGGGGTCACTTTTGTGCCAATTAAAATTGGAAATATTTGGCATCTGTCGGGATCGAACCCGAAAAAAAAAACAACTATTGGTAATATATTTTTACCTTCCGTCAAAAGGAAGGTATTGTTTTTGGTCAAAAAATTCGGTGGTGAGTTTTTATTGAATAAGCACGTTTTACGTACAATACGAATGTGCTATTTTTAAGATGATGTCTGTATGTGTGTGTGTGTGTGTGTCCGTGTGTGTGTCTGTGTGTGTGTGTCTGTGTGTGTGTCTGTGTGTGTGTCTGTGTCTGTGTGTGTGTCTGTGTGTGTGTCTGTGTGTGTGTCCGTGTGTGTGTGTGTGTGTGTGTGACAAATTTTTCTCCGACGATAACTCCAAAACTACGATTCTAAAAATTATGATTCTTTCATATTCCTCTTCTTTACAACCATATAAAGAGCTGATTAGATTTTGGTTATAATTGGTCAACCGGAAGTACCCTTATTTGAAGTTCTTAACAGTTTTTCTTGAAAAATCGCAGTTAAATATCATTTTCGACATTCTATGTGATTATCAATAGAAAGAATATCTTATTCTCTATACGGTTCGATTATACATTCTCCTTCATATTCAATAGATATAGAGTCATAGAGAGATTAAGAGAGATTAACTTTCGAAAATCAGTCAGCATTGCAAAAATTATGAAAACAACAGATACATATATTCAAAAAAATCTAATTGACAGATGTCAGTGGCAAGTGCAAAACCAAAGTGGAAAGTATATGATCTGAAAGTGATATAAGTGACAGAGTGTCCCTCGCCAGTGGGAAGAGAAGATGTAAGGACTGTATAGCAGAAGATATGAGAGAGGAAGAACTGTGTCACGAATGTGCTTTGGACAGGAATGAGTAGAAGAGAAGAGTAAGAAACAGCGACTTCTACTAAAATAGGGCAAAGTTGAAGCAGGAGGAAGTGTTACGTGCAATACATAATGTACGTTCGTATTCGTATTAAAATTTTATTAGATTTTAGAATCTTTTCAAAGGAACTTTCAGTATGGATATGTAAAAAATAGTGTGTTCTTGTTACAATTATACAGGATATATAGAATCTTTTTCAAGGAACTTTTGGTATAGGATATGTACAAAATACATCGAATTGACGGAAGGTTTTGTGCTGCCCACAACAGATTTTTTCATTTTAATAACGTATATAAAATCCAGAGTTTTGTAAGTGCGAGTTTTGTGCGTTAGGTTAGAGGTTAGGTTATATTTAAGGAACATGTAAAAATAATTGCCGTTAGAATAAATATTTTATTGTTCACTTGTATTTTTTGCCGTTACAACAAATATTTTGTCGTGCACTAACATTTACTGACGTTAGAATTCATATTTGTTTTGAATGCTAATTTTTTCATTAGTTTTGTCGGGATGAAAAGAGCCCTCATGTAGAATCTGAATACCTAATCTAAAAGTATCATTTACCCTGATCTATAATGTTACTCAATAATGTTTCACATATTGCCTCAACATTGATTGAAACATTAACTCCAATAATTTCCTACAACATGACAACCCACAACAACATATTATCCACTATCTATCTACAACATATGCTTCAAAATTCCTACTGCAGCACATGCACTGCAACATTAAGCGCTGTCTATATCTATCGATGTACTCTTGCTAACCGGTGTCAAGTGAGTCCGGCAGTTTGTGATCGTATCGAAGCGCCAGCAGATATATTGTCTTGGTCACTGGGTCTGTCACGCTATTTGAAATCGGAGCACAAGCAGCGAAACTCCGACTTCAATGTGTTTAGTTTGCAGAATGGTGTGGCATACGAAACAGACCGAGGTTGCAAGTAGTTTGGGATTATTGTTTATCGTATAATGAAAGTTTCGGAGTATCGTGTTCGCGATCACTTGGAATTTAATGATGAGTAGAAATCTAGGATTGAGGATTATTTCTTGTTGTATCAAATTATCAATTTTGGAAATACTGTAGAACTAGATTTGGGTTGAAGATAGTAAGAAGTTCCTAAGTTTATTATAAAAAATCTAATATAGCCAACTCATTACTTTCCATCAACTCTATGTACTTTGTATAAATAACATACAGAACGTTTTTTGCAATAGTTAATTATTTTACAAGACTATAAAATTCTATTGTATCGATTAGCGGAAATTGTTAATTCACGAGCAATTCATCACAAGTGAGTTACTTTTCGTAATTAAATTTTATCGTCTTTTATAAAATTCTATTTTCCTTTCCATAGCAAATTTAAACAAATAAGAAATATCAATTATAAATTAAATTATTATCTAAGCACAATTTTAGAATTGAATAGGAGTTGTGATTCTTTTCCAAGAATAGATTTTTCTGATAACATGAATTTCACAATTGAAGTTGTTAGAATAGAATAGTTTATTTGTCTATTATGTGGTACAAGACATTGTCAAATTGGAAGTACTAAAACATAAATTCATATTATTATTCATATATGTTATTGACAAAAACCGTCAAAATTTATAATTTACTTACCCTTATGGTTAAAGTGCTACTTAGTCAACTATTTTCAGTACACAAAAGTAAACTTTAAAATTTGGTATAAAAAAATTATATCCAGTAAAATTATTTTTACAATATAGGTACTATGTGATGATGCTTGATATTGACATCCGTTAATTAGTAACAAGGCTACAGCTCCGTAGCGCAAATTGATAATGGTTCGCTCGATAACACGTTCAAGAAACGTAACCATCATTTTAATACCAAGGAAACTCTATACACTGAGGCCGTAACATCGAAAATGAGCGAGTCGAAGCAACATATAGAAAGTGACTATGCTTAATATTAAATTTAAAATAAAATAAATATATCACCACTACATTATTGGTTTTGCTAATACATTTCTGACAAGAGCTGAAGTTAGTAGCGTATTTTACTTTACCAACTGCCTATAGCTATAGCGTAGCACCTGCTACGCAAATGCTACGTTAGCTGTGAGCTCCAGCACATTCATAACCAGACACTCGGGCACATAGCCACGAGACATAATAAAATAAAAATTAGTAATGTATGAACTATTCAAAACCTTAATTGTTTCCAGAATGTAACTTGTAGCGTTATAGGTTTCAAGAATTATGAAACCTTATTTGTTTATAATTTTTTATATCTAAACATACATATTAAATATGAAGTAAAATATTTGATGTGGCCAGCACATGACCTCCGGCAAATTCCATGTTTAAAATAGCAAATACCAACTTTGCGAAGTCTTGGATCATTAATATATTTTAAGCAAAATTGTCACACACATATTATTGTCAAAATCCGCACCAACTTCCTTATACTCTAAAATGCATTCTGTGTAAATTCTTCGCCGTACATGATACATTTCGTAAATGTGTAGTTGCAAACTATTATTTGACACTTTGAAATTACGTTCTTATTGAGAGCTGTTTGATATATAATGCTGCAAACATCAAACTTAAATCGAATTATCCTGTATATCTAATATTTATGTATGATGAAAAGTATATTATTTTTACAAACCTTAATTTCATTAGAATCATATTTACACTACTAAATTCTTCTTAACACGGTTTCATTATTAATTTTAATGTAATTGTTTCGTGACAGTGACATTTGTTTAAATATGTCAAATTTGTTTTTAAAGTATTGTTTTTGTTTGACGCAGAGGCAAAGTGATGTACAAAAATAAATTATTTTATAATTTAATATTTAAAGTTATTTAGAGTTATTTACTAAATATTATTATCGTAAAATTGAAGATTGTACCATTATATTCAATTTTAATTAGTAAAAGTTGCTAAAAAATTATACTCAATGAATTTTTTACAAGAAAAACTGTTAAAAGCTTGTATAAATGATACTTCCGGTTATCCGATATACACTAAAAACTAATGAGCTCTTCACACCTTAGTATAGAATGGGTATACAAAATTTCAAATTTTTCTGATTGATAGTATTTGAGTAATCGTGATTTTTGACACTGACATCTGTCATTTACATACTATGTTATAAACATTTTAAAGTCTTATAGCATTTGAGAAACCGTGGTTCCAACATCCACACATCCACACACACATCCACACACACACACACACATATATACGCATAAACACACACACACACACACACACACACACACACACACACACACACACATCATCGTAAAAATGTTATAATCGGATTATAGGGAAGTGTTTATCCACTAAAATCTGGATATGCGAATTTTAGTGTGATTCCAATACCTCTCTTAGAGAGAGGTAAAAAAGTAATCAAATTGTATAGAGTATAAAATAATTATTATAGTAACATTAAATGCTAACAAATGAGGGTACTTCCGATTAATTAATTATAAACAAAATCTAATCAGCTCTTCATTTGGACATAATAACGAGGAATGTGATAAAATCGTCTTTTTTTAAAGTATATTACAAAATTTGTCAAAGACGAATAAATCGAATTCTAGGGCCTTTTATACGTACTTGTGAATCAAATCTCAATATTTGATTTTTAACACGATCTCTGTACCTCTCTTTCCAAGGATAAAGGAAGGCAAATCGTAATAATTTCCTTAGCCAAATATTCGAGTTATGTAGTATGATTCATTTCGAAATTAATTAGTTAATTAGTTATGAATCAATATTTATTGAAAAGTAATAAATTGCATTTGGTTCGTTTTAATGATTCATGTTGAATAAATTTATAAACGTAACCTAGTTACAAACTTATTATAATAAAGTTTGCTGTCCCGTTTTCTTTGACGAGCAAAATCGCAAACTACCAATTTGATACAACGCTATCTCAATCCAAAAACTTGTTTCCTTTGATGTAATGTTAATTGAATTATCTGTGAAGTAAGTGAAGAACGTTGAACGATAAGCCAAGATGACAAAGAGCAGAACGTGGAAGGAATATAATGAAATAGTTTCATCTTTTCCGGAATTTTTCGCTGTCATTTTAAATCATATATTTGTAGTCGAACCCGAATCTAAAATCTTGGAGCTGTTGGAAAACATCTGTCCGTGACATGGTCATCGGTATTTCCTGTAGGAGCCAATCCTTTATCTGCCGCTGTCGTATCTCGATACTGCATGTGTTCCTAACGTATCATTTATCACGACAGCAAGATGGCGGACCAAGAGATGACCGCTCACCTTTGACCTGGCTCAAGGCAGGTTCTACGTCGTTCTTGTGTGACACCGACTAAGTTCTATAAGTATAGGTACGTACTTTGTTGAGTTTTATTATATATAATATAAACAGGAGCAACTAGGTTATGTTCCCTGTCTGATTTTTATGGTTCGAGGATGTGAAGCATCGTAAAATTTATTAAAGAATATTAAAGGTTACAGAGGGTATGGATGAGTAGAGACTTTTAACAGTGGATGAACATTGATGGCGAGATCTAAAACGTGGTTTTTAAATGTAGTAAATGACGATATCATTAATTAGTTTTTAGGATTTGCAGGAATGTACTACGCTTTGAATTTGATGTGCGCTTATGAGGAAGTTTTCTGCATGATAAAATAAAAATTTGTTATATTTTTATGAAAAATGTGCTTTAGTAAGAACGTTGGTACAATATTAACCAGTGCTTTTAGTGATGTCACAGTGAAAGCAAGAAACTTTCAGCAAAAATCTATGCTACATCCATGGCGGGGGAATGGGCAAGATGGAGCTCAATCCCATCTATAATTAGAAAAAAAAAAACGATTAAATTTAATAAACAAATATTTATTATAAATTTCAATACCGATTATGGTCAAAGGCCGAAAGAAATAGTACAATTTTATATACATTTGTAATATTAACACTCAATTTATCGAAAACAAAACGAACTCTCCTTAGAGATTCTAAAATATATTTATTTATTTATCTAAGTGACGAAATCTTTGCCTTTGTTATGTACAATGTACAACAGCGACATCTAGTGAAATGTGTCGGTATCATTTTTCCCGACATAACTTTATTTTTCAGCCCCATCCCACGAAAACTCCTGAGAAATCACACATTCTGTAACTGAAAACTGTTACGGAATGAGCACTTTCAGTCTCACTGTTACAGAATATTATTTTGTAACAGGCAATCATCAAATCCCACTAATGTTCATTGGAAAACACAAAATCAAGCTTACTCTCTTTGTTGTTTCTTGATTTTGTCACCTCAAGTACAACAACTGTTAAATTATAAAATAAATTTATACAAAAACTAATTATATGCTTTGTTTTACTCTTTTTGAAGTTTTACAGCGTAAGTTAAATAACAAATTATTGATTTAAATAGTGTTAGAGAAAATATAGTCTAAAACTAAATACTAATCACAGAAAAAAAAAACTATTGTGGCCAGCACAAGACCTCTCGCCATTTCCATTTTATGTTATATAAGTATTGCACTTCACTGCCGAACCGTTGTTTTATGACAAAAAACTTACAGAACTTTACCTAAACATGTCTCCTGCACACATACAATTCTAATTATATTTATTTTTCATTGTATCATGAGGTTCCTAAATGTCAGAGATTCATCCAATTCATTTATAAGATTGGCGGTATTTCTAATGGATATATGCGTTACTTATAATTTTAACTATTTAATTAATAAAACAATAATAAAGATTAAATGTACTTCCCAGAAAAAGCTTTCAGAATGTAACTAAAACTTTTGATTTTTGACACTGACATCTGTCATTTACAAATTATGTTATAAACATTTGAATCAGATGTAGAATTTTATATAATGAATACACAGGACGTCAGTCTATTTTTTTATTTTTATTTAAAGTCTACGTTTCAGAGATAATAGCCAGAAGTCCTGTGTATTCATTATATAGTTACATTTAACAGGTCGCTTGTACTCTGTTAAAGTAGAATTTTATGTTAATAATAATAACAATAATAATAATAATAATAATAATAATAATAACCCTTTATTGACAAAAATCAAAAGGCGAGATTCAGCCAAAGGCTGGTCTTCCACCTAACCATACAGATATGAAATCATTATGCCAAATTAACAAATATATCAAAACATAGTCCAACTATATACATAAATAAATATAACAATATAAACAAAACACTGATCTTAAACACCAACATTAAATGTAAATGATAATGTAATATTGTAATACATGAGGAAAAAAACAATAATGCTACTAAAATAATTGCTTAATTACACTGATCCTAATTTTCATAAACATTTACTATAAATGACAATTTAATAAGTAAAACATTGAATTTTTTTTTTTTTAAAATGGTGCTATTCAAATAATTTCTTAATCTTATTTTTAAATGAATATACACATAGAGATTTTAAATCATTCGGTATATTATTAAGTAATAATATTTAGAAGAATTTTTTTTAGAAAATTGTTACCAAAACCTTTTCAGCACTTCCCAGGAATGTCAGATTGAGGTATCTATAGTTAAACTGGTCTTAAGTCTTATAGTTTTTGAGGAATCGTCCTTCCAACATCTACACGTACACACACACACACACACACACACATACACACATATGCACACACATGCACACACACACATACACACACACACACACAGACATCGTCGTAAAAATGTTAAAATCGGATTATAGGGACCTTAAATCGTGCTTATTCACTAAAATCTGGATAAGCGAGTTTAAGCATGAATCCAATACCTCTCTTAGGTAAAAAGAATTGAAATTTTTTCTAATTATATTTAGATATTATTTTATTAGATAATAGAAATTTAAATATATATTTAGTTAATTTCTTTATTTATATTTAGTTTAATACTTATTACGATATAAATTGTAAATCATTTTACCTAATTTTGTATTTAATTTTACTATAATTTGAATTACAAACTTAGAAAATTTAACCAAATCAACTTAAATATTCTAATGAAACATATTAGTAGGCTGAAAATAAGGAATTTATTTAGTTAATTTCACTGCAATTTAGATGTTATTTTTCTGTGTGCCAAAATATCGCATCGGTCACGTTAATAGACCACAGTAGCAAGTGTTCATTTTTACCATCCTAATGAACACAATAATTTTATTAGAATATATTAAAGAAGAACAAAACATCTCCTTAATGAAGCTGTTCGAAGTTAATATCATTAGTTTTTCTTAACGTACAAAATTAAAACTTCAGGTCTTAATTTTCCAATCTTCACAAAAACCTAAATTGAACTATTTTTCCACGAACTGCATGTCAAGTTTTTGTCATGTTATAATATTAAAACATAATTACCCTTTGAAAAATGTGCAAAAACTTGACATAACCTCTCTGTAAGCTTTCCGCAAGGCCTTCTCATCCATCAATTAAAATTCACCACTTTTTCTGCACTGACACTTTTGTGCGACCACACAACATTCCTTCCCGGTGCAAAAACCGCACTTAGGAGGTAGCAGAACACAACAGCGACCGCATAGTCCATTCTTGGAGTGCATTCCGCGAGATAAAACAAGCTAAACAAACTATCAAGCCACGACGGTTTGTCGGCGGGTGTCACATGGAACTATGCACAAGCACTGCCCGCTTGCTAGGGTCAAAGGCTAGCGGTCATCCTGAGGAGGATGGTTATAAATGGGGGCCTTCGCCACGGAAAATTTACTAAAACTTGTTGCAAAATTAATTATTCATGACAAACTATTCAAGCAGGATATATTAATGTACAAGGATTAGTTAGTGGTAAGCTACAGTTATTAATGAAGTCGAAGACCTAGTTAACCCCTGTGATCCCTCTGCATTATATTTTCACCAGTTTTAAAGTATTTTCTTGATTGTAAGTGTTTAAATGTTTTTAAAACTTAATAGATATACTATCATAACATCATGTTCATACCCTCAATTTTAATATTTTCTCTTCATCTTATTTTCTTTTAAATCAAATGAAATTATTTAAAAATATAATAATCCAGTTGTGCATATGATAACAGGCCCATAAAAAAATAATAAAATGTACATTTTATCCTTAAAGTTTTTTTTAATAATTGCTTTGCGAGATATTTGACTTTATATCCAGGAATACAGATGGCGTCACACTATTGGTATCTTTCTTGTGCAGCCTCCTACAGAAACTGGTGTGAGAAAGGTAGCTATAGGTTTCTTTAAAAATCAAATGCAGCTATACCACGAATTGCTTCAAAATATTCAATATTCAATATTTTTAAAAAAAAATTGTACAGAGTGATCAAAAAGGACTGATTCAGATGGCAATAACAAATAATTACTTGAAATTGGTAACGCTAAAACAAAAAAATGTTTTCCTGTTGTTGGCAGTGATGATTGAAAATTTAAATTTGGGCATATTTACAATTTTTTTATTAAAATAGTTTATTTTATTTCTTACATTACCCATAAGCAATTACCATCAATAATATCCCGAGGACATTGATAATTATGAAATAATTTTATGACAGTTACCGAAAGCGTGTTGCTTGGTAACCGCCCGACCCCGAAAATGGAGGGTTGTTATCTATAAGCAACGTGCTTGGGGAAGTTTTGATAAAATTATAAGTATTTATCAATGGTCGAGAGGTCTTCGGTGAGACATTTTTTTGCAATTTTAATTAAATTTGCGAAGAATTTGTATTTCGCTGAATTTTTATAATTATAAAATCACGCAATATATGTCTGTACTAGGTATGACACATTGACAAGATGCCAAAACACGTTCAGTTTTATTATACAAACGTTTAATGGTAATAATAATAGAATGATATTTTCTAATTTTTAATTTATAATAGAGTGTTTTATTGTGAGTGTGAGTGTGTATTTTATTAATTGAAGCGTTATTTTCACTGTCATACCACAGAATAGACATATACAGAAGCGACACTCCTTGTTTACACCATTGTTGTTGCGATTTGATGTTTATGACCTTGAACTTTAAATTTGTTGGCAAATTTACGCGCGAAATTTAAATTGTTTTATATGGTAAAAGAAAAATTTGAACACAAAAGTACTAAAATTTTAATTTTATTAACGAATTAATAAGAAATCATAAAATAAACACATAATTATGTTTTTATTGAACAAATACGTGAATTTTACAAATTCAATACAATGCAGAATTTTCTATATCTTTGACGTGGGAAACACTAACGTCACATTCAATGAATATGTCCCAAATATCCTTCTCCATCAAATCTTCTCTTCCTCAGGCCTTGAGCCACATTTTACACCTATATTTATTAAGTGAATATACATTTTGCATGATATAGAAGTCATTTTGCATTACTTACATTTATGGATCTTTCGGAAACGAAAAAAACTTACATTTCGCTTTCTCCATTTTTTAAATCTCCTTATATAGTTTTTATATGAACAAACAAGTCCTCCGGATTCTACCTTCTTCGTTTTTTCCATTTTATTACAAACTAACACCACTTCTAAAATTCACAAACGGTTCACAAAATAACATATGTCAAAAGTGAGAAGTCGTTTGCTTGAATTAGCCATAACCCTAAAATACATGGGCGTGACAAGCTGAGACAACAGTTCCTCCAGAATATGTGAAATATAATGATTTTCTTTATGATAACGATTTTTCCTATCGTTTGTTGAAAAAATAACATGTTTGTTCTTATTAGAAATCAATTTGTGTTTCCCAATATATTTTTATTATTGACCCCAACAGAAAATGTTCTCGTCGAGATAATGAAAAGAACAAAGAATCGTAAGATACGAAGATATATAATCCGATTAGCCCTTTAAATTTGTTGGCATACTCTTTCTCTCTCTAATTTTCGTTTCTCTCTCTGACTGTCGCTTCTGTATGAATGTCTATTCTGTGGTCATACCGTGAAAACGTCATTTTCAAATTAAAGTAATTAATCTTTAATTATCTGTCAAAAAGTGTTTGTTATTTAGCAACTAAATGACGTAAGTGATAATTGTCTTATGATAATTATCAGTGTAAGTTTGTTTTGATTGGTTATTTTCGCACACGTGATCAGAAACTGGATAACTTTGAAACCAAAAATATCTTCTAAAGCATTTCAATCACTCAAAATCCTATTAGCTGTACCTGTTCTGACATAACCTGAGAATCTTTGAAGAATTGTATTGACAATTGCATCATTTCTTTTTGATCATTCTATACATTAAAATCCAAGTTTCATAAGGCAATCTGTTAATGCTTGAGTCCAAGGTCGGACAACGAGCCATTACGCGTCAAGTTTTACAAAGGACGAGTGCTATAATAGGCCTTATGAAACATGTTTTTTATACTATTTTTTCTAAGGTAATTTTATATTTTTTTAAAAAATGCGACTTGTAAAAAATATGACTTGATCTTTTTATGTTTGGTAGAGCTTCTTGCTAATTTCGCAGAAATTTGAGGTTATATGTCATTCAGTTGTCAGTTTTTAAAGCAGTCATCATACCATTTCTAGAAAATACAAAGCGCTAATAACAACGGGTATATAGATAGTATGGGTACGGCTGAGGTATCACCAGGAATTGTGACGCCAAGAGTTATCAGACCGAGTGACATAGTAATGCCACTGATTCCGAATGTGACAATTTGCTTTTATTTTAAGATTCTGGTATTGACTACCGAGTCCTACGTCATAATAGTTCGTCCTAAATGCGTTTAATCGTCGAAATTTTAAATTAAAGTACATATTATTCAATATGAATATTCTGTATTACCTACATTACAACAAATTTTAATTTTTAACTCTGTACAAATTAATTCAAATATGAACTTGGATTTTTTCTCTTAGAACGAACCAAGGTAATATGACGAAGGGCTAGTATATAATGTATATAAAGCGCATATATCAGGCGTTCACTTCAATGTTATTTGAAAATAATTTTCAGTCGGGGTCGAACCCGGCTAAATATGTGTGGCTTATAGATATTGTGTTCCGGCTTACTTTTCAAAATGTATGGTCACTTTTTTTAAGAATTTTATATTTATAACAAAAAAATGCATTCAGATTCTTTAATCATAACTATTTCAATTCGTAGTACCTACTAAAAATGTCGACATTAAATTTACCACGAATTTATTTGTTCGTTATAAAATATAATTTTTATTTCATCCATTTTAGTGCGTAGTAACTTTTAAATCTAAAAATTTCTAAAATTGCGAAAAAAATATAAATATATAATTTTTCAGGCTTCAATATTTAAAAATTGTGAGCTCCTTACATTCTAAATATTTTCTTCTTTTATGATAGTTTTCATGTGATTATTAGCTCCACTTAAAATATCCTTTAAAGCTTTATAAATGAGCTGTGAAGCTATCCGTGTTCACCCCTTGAATTCTACAATTCCGGTAACAAATTTCAACAAGAGTATATTTGGGGATTTGCGACAAAGACAGTGTTGCTACTCCTCATCGGGTGGCTTTTCAAAATAAGCAATAAATTTGGTTTTTGCCGTGGGTGACGTCACCCTACATCGGCGTCCCGACGATGGCGGTTCGGCGTCCTAAGCTCCAGACGCTAACGCAATTATTTCCGAGGTGCGCGTGCGTCCAGGATTACAGCAAGTAGGACCATTGTACTATCAGGAGCGAGGATTCACATCCTGACACCGATTTAGTTCCTCTAATTCCCGCCAGAGGGGTTAAATGACCGAGGGCTTAGCGAACCAAGCAAACTCTTCCGACTCTCTTACTCTATGGAAGACACAGTGTATCTCAACATTTTTTTTATTATTATTATTTTTACCAAAATACAGGGAATTAGCTATCAGCAGCTTATCTTTTAATAGCTATTCTGCCTTTTATAAGAAACATTTAAAAAATATTTTCATTCACATATATGTATTTTCCTTTCATTCCAATAATACAAAAACATCAAACTTGCAGACATGTCACAATATTTAATAAATAGACGGGAACACATAAAACTAAAAGCTTGATGCTAGATTTAAGTGCTGAAATAAAGAATATAATAATAAAAAGGTACTGGTTAAAAAACCACATTAGTATATTATGCAAGGGACATGAAGTGTCATTAATAAATCTTCTACATACAGGGTTAGTTAAAAGTATGGAGACGGCGATTTATTGTCGTTAATATTCATTTTAGGAAATTATGTTCAATACAAAAGTTTTTTAAGAAATTTTGATCTACATTTGAGAATACTTGAATTTTTTTTTCTTCAATTGTTTTTGAGTTACGCTTGTCCGCGTAATTTTTTTAAATAGGAACATATTAATTTTACTCTACCATTCGATAGAGTGTTTTTTTCTCTTTACAACAGTATGTTTGTTTTTTTGTTTTTCAATTTATTTTAATAACATTTTTACAATTAAAAACACCGGTTCAAGTATTTACGAAATGTAGGTACATCTCAGATAGACAAAACCTACTATTCGTAAATACTTGAACCGGTGTTTTTAATTGTAAAAATGTTATAAAAAAAACAAACATACTGTTGTAAAGAGAAAAAAACACTCTATCGAATGGCAGAGTAAAATTAATATGTTCCCATTTAAAAAAATTACGCGGACAAGCGTAACTCAAAAACAATTGAAGAAAAAAAAAATTCAAGTATTCTGAAATGTAGATCAAAATTTCTTTAAAAATTTTTGTATTGAACATAATTTCCTAAAATGAATATTAACGACAGTAAATCACCGTCTCCATACTTTTAAGTAATCCTGTATATAATTGCAGAGACTTTTCTAGACAATCCAGTAGTCTATCGGTATAACATCTTAGAGAGTTCGGTTCGAGAGAAACAGATTACATATCCGTCGTATTTTTTTTACGCACTAAGTTGCGCTATGCATCTTGCCTCGTATGCGTTTTTCATTCGTTGTCAACAAACGCGGCACCGATCTTGCCGATAGCCTTTTCATTTCTTCCGTTAGAATATGATGTATTCGCTTCTCTCAGATACCAACTTCTTTACACATACAACAATAACGTTTACTTGTTGACGGTTTCGTTTGTTATCCACTACCAAGATTTTGTTCCAAGCAGTCCACATTTTGACAGTACTAATGAAAGTTTTCCATGTCATAAAAATTTTCTTGAGGTCTTTATCCCATCCCTGAATTTGGCTGAATATTTTGAATGCCACAACATTTTTGGCTTAATCAATACATTGGCAACTCTAATTTTGTTAACTACCCTGAAGTATGTGCCAAATCGTTGATTTGGTTCTAATTAACACCTGTGTGTGTTGGATCCACGCTCGTGCTACCAGCCATTGAGAATAAACACACATATAGTTTCACATAAACATACGTTTGACCTAGATTTCGCTTTATGCTATCTATTGGTTAGGTACCTCAACTTTTCAAATGACTGCGAAAGGTTTAACATTAATTATGTCTTATTAGTTTCCAATTCACGGTCTAAGAAAGATATCTTTAACAGCTCAACCACAGTGAGAAAAAAATATACATCGTCGTTCATATTAGTAAATTTTGCCGAAATAGTTTCCTGTCAAAGCAAGCTACATCGAAGAAAACATTTTCAGTAAAATAGTTTTGTAAATAATAAGCTTTATCAGAAGCAAGTACATTGATCAAGAACAATTCTGTTTAAAATAAAGCATACCAAATCTGTCGTCTTAAAACTATTTTTCTTCTGTGCTTAAAGACGTAAATTTAAAAAATTTTAAATAAAAATTCAGAATGTATAAATCACGAGTCGGCTAACAATTGAAAAAACATATTTTTCCATATTAAATATATCACGGTTACTCCTGTTCACCCTATGTAGTCTATATTAATATATAAATAATTTTATCATATACTTATAAATATTTGCATCCAAAAAATTAAAAATTTATTTTCTAAATTACTATGTGCAAAGCATCTCCTAAAGTTTTAAGGGACAAAATTTTTTGATAAAAAAAACTATTCACCATTTTAACTGACTATTGCAAAGACGATTCACCTCAGTGAAAATTAATTCTGCAATTCTTTGCCATTTTAAATAGTCTAATGAATCCTTTTTTACCCTTATTATCTCCTATGAATATTTTTCCTTTTTTCGTCCACCCTGTCATCGTCTCGGCTCAGCTGGCCGATTATGTCCAGTAAGGTCGTAACTCGAGGGATAAAGCTAATGTACGACAAAGCTAACCTAACTACCGCACCGTAGATTCTAGATCCTAGCTGACTGGGCGATCGCAGAAAAGATTTCACACAACGACGTTTTGATTCCTTCATTCTTTTATGCAGGCTTTACTTCTAAAGTAAGGTTGCAAGTAGCTGCACTCAGTAACATCGAGTAATAGCTATCCTATGTGATATATAGCGAGAATGACTATTATGCTAATGAGAAATTTGCATAATATCTTCGTAGGTTAATAAAGATAGCAGATTTATAAGATGCGTACTGACGTATCCACAAATACTAGAGTAGCAAATAATTAATTCAACTGATAGGTAAGCACTTCTATAGTGGTAGATGAATGGTGGTGATAACAAACCAGCTTTATTAACTAATGTTGCAATATTGTTAAAACAGCAATAATGGTATTACTATTACATTGGGAATTGAATTTAGTTGATTCGTATGATAACGATATGATAATCCTTAAACATACACAACATTGATTTGTAAATTTCAGACTATGTGTTTATAAGTTGAAAATATTTTTTAATCATTTGTATTTGTATCATGAAAATTGAGAGAATAATAAGAACAAGAACTATTTTTGTTGGATACATACTAACCGATAAATATGCAATATATTAAAAAAACGAAAACTTCTTAAATTCGAAGAAAATTTGCACTCTTTAAAATAATTTGAAAGTGCAGAAGATTCGAATTCATTATATTTAAATTCACTAGACACTTTTTTTACTTCTCTAGTGACTTCTCTATTGGACTTTATTTACCATTGAAAAAATAAATTTCCGTAAATCGAAGTAGTTTAGCATCGTTTAATCATTTTGATTTAGACAAAATCGTCTGAGTAAGAAAAAGTATTTTACTCAGGAGTTGCACACAAATTTTTTTCTACATCTACAATACTACAATAAAAGCGTGAAAAACAGTAGAATAGTGTTTCAGTGCTACGTTAGAGACTCACGGGCTTGGGTTGAAGCTTGAAAGCTTGGCTTGGCTTGGTTTAAAATATCTTGAAAAATCAAGCCAAGATTGTCCTTCAAAAAAGATTGATTTTGTAAGCCAAGCCAAGATTTTTTATTTCAAGCCAAGTAGCTTATACATTTTAAGAACGTTTTTTAATTTAAAAATCTGATGTGGTCATCACAATACCTTCCGCTATTTAATTTTTATTAATTTAAATACATACTTACATATTTACTAATGCTGCAAACTATATTAAATTCCTTTGCATTTACTATTTTCTTTTTAAAATGTCCCATTACTAATTTGAAATGATTAGTTTTTTGACAGTAACATTTATCTGTCAGTAACATATATTTGAAATATGAACTGTGAAACAAAGAAATTGTGTTTATCTTTAAAACATAGGCTCTGGGATTTATAAAAGAATATCTTTTAAATATGTATATAGAAAAAGTATTAATGGTATTTTTCAATGAAAAACCATTATGAGCTTTAAATAAAGTATCGCATTCCGTTATCCGCTTTACACCAAAAACAAATGATTTTTTTCTATATTAGAATAGGGTCGAGAAACAAGGTTTCAGAATTTTCTACATGATTAGTTAGTTAGAGCTTTGACAAAATCCTTGCACATAAACACATACAGACATTATCGTGAAAATGTTAAAATCTAGGGACCTTTAAACGTGGCCATTTAGCAAAATCTCGACATGTAATTTTAGCATGATCTGTATACCTTCCTTACAAAGGGTAGCGGGAGGTAAAAAAGGGCACTGTGTTTAACGGACAAAGTACAAGTAAAGTAATATGTTAAATACTACTTATCAGTTAGTCATATATTTTTGCGATAAATAACAATCTCGCTTTAGGGACGTCTGATTTCTGCAGTATTTATTAAATTGAATATGATATGTATGTTCAGAATTTTGTTTTTATCGCCATTTGAATTTATTATAGGCTCACCTCGAACAATATTATTATAATATACATTTTTAACTAAGGCTCGAGATATCCACCTCCTAAACTTTATTTAGCGAATAATTTCTATGGTAATAATTGTTGATACAATTGTATCTATAGTTATTATTCGCCAAATAAAGTTATTAGGAGGTGGATATCTCGGCCCTAAGAATAATAAGTTTTAATAAAAACAAATATACTCTTGATTTATCCACTTTATTAAAAATTCTGTGACGATCGTTGCGTCCTTTCGTACATCTTCAGACAACTGTCCGAAAGAACGAAACGATCATCACAGAATTTTTAATAAAGTGGATAAATCAAGACTATATTTGTTTTTATTATAACTTATTCGAAATGTTCCAAGTACCGACTATAAATTGGTTATTGCTATGTCTTTTTCAATCCCATACAAATATAAATTTTCTATTTCGACACTTGCTTATTTAACCTCCGTCACCAAATTATTCATATGTGCACTATGGACACAAAAGGTAACATACTCTACTCAGACCATTTCAAATTCATATATGGCTATTAGTTGCTGTTAATTTTTAAATCTTTCGTAGTGGTAAAATATTTTTCTCAGAAAAACTATTTTATAAGTATGTACGTTTTAACAAGTTAAAGTTTCTGGTTGCAAGAATTATCCAAGTTTATTTTTTATCTTACAAGCAGCCATCCATCAAAATGTTCAAACTACTCATGTTAATTGCTATACAGAACAGAAAAATCAGATAACCCCCAACAAAACATTCCTGATGCAATCTACAGAAACTTTTTTCCATATTAATAATTACTGCACCACGATTTCAGCTAATGAAAGTAATTTCGCAAGCTGCTGGTTGATGTCGCCACGCAACGTGGTACATGACACGTCAAAACGTGTGGTTACATGTCACGTGACCTCTAGCAGGGGTCGTAAATTGGCCGGAGCAAGTAAAGATAAGTAACAGATACGACAAAGTGAAGCTTAAATCAAATGGCATTTTATGTTGCATGTCACCCGCGATTTACATGGGTTGATGGCGGTATGCGATGTTGCCATTGAAGTTGGTTGACCAAGATTTCAAACAAGGTAGATGGATTTATTGTAGCAGGATGGTATCTAATAATGTTACATGTACTGCTTTATTACAGTTAAGTAAATTGAGATTTTGTGGAGATATAGTAGTATACTTTGTTGCTTATTTAACAAGGCAATATAAAGTTACTGATACATATTGCAGCAATTGAAAAACTTTATGCTATATTATACAAATAGATGAAAGTTTATGATTATTATCTTGTTTGAATTGAATGCAAATATGTACACGTTTGATCGCTATATTTTACTACTAGGAGTACTGTTAACTCTTTAATTATGCGCTTTTATTTTTGCAAAACGTCTTCTATTTTAGTAGCCCACTTATTCTATTTCCCTTTAAAAAATGATGTCTGATGTACCGCTATCAAACTTAATTGAATGCATTATAAAGTAGTTTTTATATTTTCTTACCTAGAAAATAATATTGTTGTCATAATTATTAAAAGATATCAATTTTCATAGAGTTAGAGACAAAAAAACTACTTTTAAGATATATGTAAAAAGTATTTTGGATTAATTTAGAGTAACGTACTTTCGATCCGAATGAAAACTACTGCGCAGGCATACCTGCTCCAATTTTCGACATTTAGAATTTTTATATATATATATATATACAGGGTCTCAATAAGTTTGCTCACTATTGGTAACTTTTTTATTTGAAGAGATACGAGGTTAGTTAAATGATCAAAATTATGCCATTTTATATTAGAAAATTGATAATGTTGGCAAAATAAAAATTGTGTCAGCGGTTCCCAAAATTAGGGACAGAATATATATTTACTAAATGGAACTATATTTTTTATTATATTATTGGAAAGAGTATTTTTTTCTCTTTCCAATAAGTTAATGTTGTTTATGTACAATTTTTTCAAATAAACAAGTTATTTACGTTTAAAGATAAAAATTATCTTTTATTAGTTTATTTAGTCAAGTAAACTATGGAAACAATTGTCTTTTATAAAATTATTATTTTATTAACTTATTTAACAGTAATAACAAAACAAAGAAAATATTCAAATTGAAAGCCATTATTTCTTTCGCACATTTCAGAGAGCTGACCGTTCTACGTAACTGGTGTCTAAATATAATAATAATAATAATAATAATAATAATAATAATAATAATAATAATAATAATAATTTATTCAAGCACCACACATTACAGTTTTAGCCAGGTCGAAAAATACAGAGAAAAAAAAATGGAAGAAAAGCAAATACCTACATACAAAAGGACATGTAGGGGTCCCGTGGCCGTGTGCCTGAGTGTCTGGTCGCGAACCTGGGGGAACCGGGTTCGATCCCGACTGACGCCAAATATTTCCAATTTTAAATGGCACAAAAGTGACCCCTGTGGTGCACTCTCCACGCCAGCTATGAGTGCCCGTGAGGTGACGCCTGGTAAGCGCCCACACGGTAAAATATATCGTCATCATTACCGATGTCTACATGTGTTGTAGATACTGGCACACCCAGAAATGGGTAATATGCCGTGATGATATATTTATTTATTTATTTATTTATGTATTCGTTTATGCTGTAAAAAGCATTATTTAACAACAATCTTTTAAATGTTAATTTAAATTGTTTAACATTTAAAGTTTTTATATTCTCGGGTAATTTATTATATAATTGTATTCCGATAAAATTGGAAGATAATTCTGATTTCTTTAATCTAATTTTAGATAGTAAAAGTTTGTTGTTATTTCGAGTATTATAAGTATGTACATTGTTAATTTCTTTATAATCATGGTAACATTTTTTTTACGTACATTAAATTTTCAAAAATACAGCAACAAGGAAAAGTTAATATTTGTTGTTGAATAAAAGTTTCTTTACAGTGTTCATTAAAATTTAAGTTGAACATTATCCTTAATGCCTTTTTTGAAGTTTAAAGACCATATAGTTCGCAGGACTATTTCCCCATAACAGAATACCATATGTCATTTTGGAATGGAAAGTACTGAAGTATAAAGTTCGTAAAATATGTAAGCTAACACTTGTTTTCATACTGTTAATTAAGTAAAGTACTTTGCTTAATTCTTTACATAGAAGTTCAATGTTTTCGCGCCAATCTAATTTGCATTGCATGGTTAATCCAAGCAGCTTAACTGTAACTTTCCATATAGCAAGATCATATCTAACTTTTCTTTATATGTAAAGTTATTAAACATTATTAAACACAGAAAACTTTACGGAAGAAATTATTAAACGTCAAACAAACAAACAAAGAATCAATTGTTTCGATGGCTTACTTTGCTAAAAAAAAACTAATAAAACAGTTTAAAAATTTTAATTTTTAACCGTAAATAACTCGTTTATTTATTATTATTACCTTATTGGAAAGAGAAAAAATACTCTTTCAAATAAGATAATAAAAAATATATGGTTCTTTTAAAAAATATATATAGTTCCAAATTTTGAGAACCGCTGACACAATTTTTATTTTGTCTACATGACCAATTTTCTAATATAAAATGGCACAATTTTGCTCATTTAACCAACCTCGTATCTCTTCAAATAAAAAAGTTACCAATAGTGAGCAAGCTTATTGAGACACCCTGTATAAATAGAGTATTAACTAGTGAAGGAAGGCAGACAATAGCAAAAAAAAAAAAATAGTAGACATTATTCCTTGAGCCATAGCTATCGTAACCGTATCAAAAGAAAATATTATATTAACCAATGTTTTTAACCTATAAATATAATAATTGCTGTATTTCTGCTATTTGAAACAAATGATAAGTTACATATACGAGTAGTTAAAGAAAGCTAAAAAATATTTTTAATGATGGAGCATTTCAATATTGCTTTCACATAATAATTTAATCTTTGGCATCGTAACTCGAAATCTAACAGTGAAAATTAATTTGAGCAATCAAAAGTGCATTATAAAGTACCGTAAGCGATGTAAAACAAGAACCAGTATTATTTCATATTAGGTAGTTCATCACAAAATAAAATAAGGCAAAAATCACATATTCTCCTACATCAGGTCAGGTGACCTATGCATGGGGCTATTTTTCTCCATTTTAATTGACTTCGTATCGAATGCAAATCGCGTTTCTTGTAACACTTGTTTATAATTTTATGATGTCTGATGAAGTTCGAAAGAATAGATCGATCTACACTTACAGTTTTAATAAATATTTGTGGAACGATCTAGTTTCTTATTTATGTCATAAAATATTCAGTCTTCCACCGTGCGCCTACTATAAATTCTCTTTTATTTATTGCTATTTTTAATTTAATTTCGATTTCTACTGTTATCTTCAGCTGAAACTTGTGTCATTTGCAATTCTTAATTTTAAATCAGATGCTATAAAATATAAACATTGCTAATAAATTCTTTCTACTGAATTTGTATTTAAAAACATCCTTATCTAAAAATGTAAATGCCTCTAATTCCATCCCCAAATAAACAGATTGTAATCCAAAGATCACAATCAAAAGAGAAAAGAGCCAACAATCAAAGGCAACAGGATTTACATTTGAGACGCGATATTAATATTCAGTTGCTCCTGCTGTCATCGGCATCGCCTATCCATCGCAGTGGATCGTGCTTTCGTTCTCGCGTTTATTTTTTATAGTTTTGACAGGTGTCAGGCGTGGTGAAGCAGGGCGCGGCAAACAAGGGCTGCCGACTGCCATGTCAGCATTCGCACCCTTATCTGTCAATGCGATCTGTGATGCGCGCCCTTCGATACAGTACAGGTACGAGAAGGATGAGGGATAAATAAATTGTGTTTAGCAGAATTATAGGGTAGCTGAAGGTTAGTGGAATTTTAATTAGGTATCGTTGGAAATAGGTTTAGAATTTTTTTTAAATGATGAAAGAGAAGAGGAATTTTTTTGAATTAAATAAAATATCATCATCACGGTATGTGTGCCAATTTGCTTCTAATACATGTTTCGGTAATAAAGATATATCTCTATTGGTGAGGAGTGAGGGCGTTTACATGTCATTACAAAGTCTCTTAAAACTGTCATGGAGAGACACAGGAGTAAATTTTGCAAAGTAGAAATATTTTTTTTCTGTTTCGGAATAAGACAGACATATTCTAACACGTTTATTGATGCTATAATAAGCTTCGTTCTTAAAAGATTTTTTGGTTATATTTTGTTATTTAAGATTGGTATAAGTCCACAAAATAATAAGTAACGGACAAAATAAAAAATACAAATCACTGTTACCATCCTAACTATTCTATTAAAAATTTTCCTTATTTAGAAATTGAGGAACTCTTGACAAAAATAGCGGTAGTCCAAAAATTGTAAATATAAATTATATACAGAAGTATGCCAAACAGTTTGATAACACTGTTTCTTGCAAAAAAGTATCTTATTCAAAAGTTATTACATTGTAAAAGTATGAACGTTTCTACTAAAACGGTGTTCATTTTTCTATTACTTGACATCTAGTAAATAATTTTCTAATATTTAAAAATAAACCGTTACAGAAATCTTTAACAGTAAGGAAGGTAAGAAGTTATTTTCTGATTATTCCAAATTCAATGAAATGGACTAAGATTGTTTTTGGCAAAAGCTCGTCAATTGAAAGTTGAAACAGAGAAAATAATATGAAATATACGGTACAGAAGAGTATTCACTCACTAGTTCGTTCACCATTCGCTCAGCGTGAGTTGTGCCCACGTTTGTAATTAACTTGCTACAATATGTTGCCTTCTGTAACTTGCTTTTATGTATTAGGCAGTGGTTACACTGGATAAGTGAGATCAATTGACGTCGATTGATTGGGATCGACTAAAATTAAACTAACGCTAGCTTATAGGAATGGACACACTTCATGCTGCAACTATGAACGAACGATGTCGAACATCGACGAGTGGTTTGATATATCAATGTTTAATTTTCCTAGTCGATTGACACGCATGCTCAGTTTGCTCATATTTTTCATACCAACCAAATTAATTTCATTTGTACTGTTTGACATTTGTACAAACGTGTAGGTATATAACATAAATTAAATATAATATGACATTTACCTGCATTAAATCTTTTCACTTAAATCTCGGGAGAAATACATTTTTAATTTTTTTTTGTAACCTATTTCACAGCTGACATCACTTCGACTTTGGTTTTCAACTTGACAGAATTTATTTTACTTTCAACTTAAGTTGATATCATTTTTATGGAAATATTTACATCGATTCCTGTAGTGTGACATATCTCCAAACATTTCGGTCGATCGCTATTGACCTGCGAGAGTTGATTTCAATCTAATCAGTGTGACCGCTGCCTTGTTATTACCTATCGGTATGAATTATGTTCGAAAAAAATCCAACACAATAACATATTCTGAAATTAAAAATCCAGTTTTATATTTAAATATGAAAAGTTTTGGACGAAAACAGCCAACAAAAAACTGTGAGAAATTAAAAAAGACTCTACAATTTGGAAAAATCATAATCACGAGGATTCGCATAGATTATATACAAAAGCCACACACAATTACATACGTACTAGAAAAAATTCTGCAATCTTATCTTTATGTTCTAATGGTAAAATATACAGTGGCGGACAAAAGTATGGAAACTTTTAAATATTTCATTTTTTAAAATTATGTTTATAGTTCTCGCAAATCTGAATCTTATTTTCTAAAGTCAGTATATCGAAGAATAAATTCACAAGAAATCTTTTGATATTGGCTGTACGATTTAAGTGAAATAGCATATACTTGTTTTTTCGGTGGACAAACGTATGGAAACATATTAATAATATGATTTTAATTGTCATATTTTCAGTTGTATTTTGTCATGTATTTAGTAAGTTGATGTTAAGATGAGAAAAAATAAATATTTTTTCCACGACTTACAAAAAAAAGGTAGTACAGGTCAATAAAGATGGTGCGAAACGGTGCAATATTTCAAAAACTCTTTGATACGCCACTTTTACTGATTTTTACCTTCCGTCACCTTTAGGTAAGGAAGGTATTGTCTTTGGTCAAAAAATTCGGTGGTGAGTTTTTAATGAATAAGCACGTTTTAGGGTCCCTACAATACGAATATACCATTTTTAAGATGATGTCTGTATGTGTGTGTGTGTGTGTGTCCGTGTGTGTGTGTGTCCGTGTGTGACAATTTTTTCTCCGACGATAACTCCAATACTGCAATTCTAAAAATTATAATTCTTTCGTATTCCTCTTCTGTACATCCATATGAAGAGTTGATTAGATTTTGGTTATAATTGATCCACCGGAAGTACCCTTATTTGAAGTTTTTAACAGTTTTTCTTAGAAAAACGCAGTTAAATATTATTTTTTGACATTTTATTATTATATATATTAAAGAAAATACTCTTCTCTATACAGTTTGATTATACATTTTCCTTCATATTCAATAGATGTAAATTTAAAGCATTATAAAGAAATTAATTTTCAAAAATTAGTCAGCTCTGCTTTTTATCATGGAAACAGCTGACATAATTATTCAAAAAAAAATAATTGACAGATGTCAGTTGCAAGTGCAACACGTGCAAAACCAAATATGGAAAAAAGTATAGGATCTAAAATTGGTATGTCATAGTGTTGCTCGCAAGGAAAGGCCAAAGAGAAGATGGAAGGACATTACTTAGTGTAGTTTATGTTATAATTTTATTGGATTTATAGAACCTTTTCAAATGAACTTTTGGTATGGAACTAGCGTAAACTCGGCTACGCCGAGTATACCCTAGGGCTCCGCCGATAGTGTTTTTTGATAGTATTACGTACGTCCAATCCGTCTAGAAACAATTTAAATGTAAAGTGCTAACGCTATGAGTCTTTCAAAATATTTTTTCACGCCCACCCAAACAGCCCACGCAACCTGCCCACCCAAACTGCTCACGCAACCTGCCCACGCACTATGCCCACCCTAACGGCCCACCCAAAATGCCCACGCAACCTGCTTACCCAAAGTGCCCACTAAAACTACCCACGCAACCTGTTTTGACATTTCTGCATGACAGCACTTGATGTTACCTTTCATTTGATACCAAACACGACATGGTTCTGACAACTTTAAGCAAAAAACAAAAGCCGATCGAGCTGTCAAATTTTTGACATTTTGCATGACAGCCCTTGACGTTACCTTTCATTTATTACCAGACACGATATGATTGTGACAACTTTATGCAAAAAACAAAAGCCGATCAAGCTCTTAAATTTTTGACATATCTGCATGACAGCCATTGACTTTACCTTTCATTTGTTACCAAACACGGCATGGTTCTGACAACTTTAAGCAAAAAACAAAAGCCGATCAAGCTCTCAAATTTTTGACATATCTGCATGATAGCCCTTGATGTTACCTTTCATTTGCTACCAAACATGACATGGTTCTGACATTTTTTATCAAAAAACAAAAGCCGATCGAGCTGTCAAATTTTTGACATTTCTGCATAGCAGCCCGTAACGAACCCTCTCATTTGATACCAAACACGACATGGTTCTATTAACTTTATGCAAAAAACAAAAGCCGATCGAGCTGCCAAATTTTTGACATTTCTGCAAGACAGCCCTTGACGTTATCTTTCATTTGATACTAAACACGACATGATTCTAACAACTTTAAGCAAAAAGCAAAAGCCGACCGAGCTATCAAATATTTGACATTTCTGCATGACAGCCCTTGACGATACCTCTCATTTGATACCAAACTCGACATGATTCTAACAACTTTAAAGCAAAAAACAAAAGCCGATCGAGCTGTCAAATTTTTGACATTTCTGCATAGCAGCCCGTTACGAACCCTCTCATTTGATACCAAACACGACATGGTTCTATTAACTTTATGCAAAAAACAAAAGCCGATCGAGCTGTCAAAATTTTGACATTTCTGCATGACAGCCCTTGACGTTACCTTTCATTTGATACCAAACACGACATGGTTTTGACAACTTTAAGCAAAAAAACAAAAGCCGATCGAGCTGCCAAATTTTTGACATTTCTGCAAGACAGCCCTTGACGTTACCTTTCATTTGATACCAAACACGACATGATTCTAACAACTTTAAGCAAAAAACAAAAGCCGACCGAGCTATCAAATATTTGACATTTCTGCATGACAGCCCTTGACGATACCTCTCATTTGATACCAAACTCGACATGATTCTAACAACTTTAAAGCAGAAAACAAAAGCCGATGGAGCTGTCAAATTTTTGACATTTCTGCATAGCAGCCCTTGACGAACCCTCTCATTTGATACCAAACACGACATGGTTCTATTAACTTTAAACAAAAAACAAAAGCCGATCGAACTGTCAAATTTTTGATATTTCTGCATAACAGCCCTTGACGTTACCTTTCATTTGATACCAAATACGACATGGTTCTGACAACTTTATACACAAAACAAAAGCCGATCGAGCTTTCAAATTTTTGACATTTCTGCATGACAGCCCTTGATGTTACCTTTCATTTGATACCAAACACGACATGGTTCTGACAACTTTAAACAAAAAACAAAAGACGATGGGGCTTTGAAATTCCTGACATTGGAATATTTGTTTTTTACTTAGTTATTTATGGGATGTTTGGCAACACTTTGGAAATGTACATGAATCACGGACATGAACCTTCAAAAAGTTTAATTTTTAAATATAATGTTTTAGGTCTTTTAAACTACTATGGAATAACCGCCCATTGCCATAATGTATGTTTATGAATTTAACTTTTTTCAAAATGTCCTTATTTTATAAATAATTCCATTTAAATGTTCTGATTGACATGTCAAAGAAACGTTTTTCGTCTTAAATTTTTCAAAGAAGACTAAATTTTTGATTTCAAAATTGTTTCAAAAAGCCAAAATACGACCTTTAAAAATGTTTTACACAAAAACTATGCACCGTACAGAAAAATGACCTATTACCAGGAAATCAAGTTGAGTTATTCTCTACATCCCAGAAAAATTTTCATAAAAATCAATCGCACCGTTTAAGCTGTAGAGACGAATAAAATTTCCCCGATCGTCTTGATGAATTCAAATATAGATATTGAATGTACCCGTTTAGAATAAAAGATTTGTAAAAAATAGTATGTGTTTTTACATGATGTTATATAGAATCTGTTCCAAGGACCTTTTGGTATGGGATTTGTACAAAATACATGGAATTGACGGAAGGTCTTGTGCTGGCCACAACAGATTTTTTGAAATATTGCACTGTTTCACACCATCTTTATGGAGCTGTACTACCTTTTTTTCGTAAGTTGTGCGAAAAATATTTATTTTTTTTGTCATTTTAACATCAACTTACTAAATAAATGACAAAATACAACTGAAAATAAGACAATTAAAATCATATTATTAATATGTTTCCATATTTTTGTCCACCAAAAAAACAAGTATATGCTATTTCACTTAAATCGTACAGCTAATACCAAAAGATTTCTTGTGAATTTATTTTTCGATATACTGACTTTAGAATATAAGATTGAAATTTGCGAGAACTATGAACATATTTAAAAAAAATCTGTTGTGGCCAGCACAAGACCTTCCGTCAATTCGGTGTATTTTGTACAAATCCCATACCACAAGGTCCTTGGAACAGATTCTATATAATATGTAAAATCGAACACGAACACATACTACTCGTATTTTTTATAAATTCCATACCAAAAGTTCATTTGAAAAGGTTCTATAAAACCAATAAGCATACACTAAGTAAAATGCACTTGACACTTCCTTATTTCTTCTTCAGCTTTCCCCTATTTTATTAGGGTCGCTGTTTCCTCTTCTCTTCCACTCATTCCTGTTCAACGCATCTTTTTCACACAGTCCTTCCTTTCTCAAGTCCTCCACGATACAGTTCTTCCATCTTCTCTTTGGCCTTTTTCTGCATGTCACTTGCGAGACACACTATGACATACCAATTTTTGATCCTATACTATCCATATTTGGTTTTGCATTTACAACTGACATCTATCAATTAGAATTTTTTGATTATATCAGCTGTTTCCATGATAAATAGCAAAGCTGACTAATTTTTGAATATTAATTTCTTTAAAATGTTTTAAATTTACATCTATTTAATATGAAGGAAAATGTATAATCAAACCGGATAGAGAAGAGTATTTTCTTTAATATATATAATAAAAAAATGTCAAAAAATAATATTTAACTGCGTTTTTTAAGAAAAACTGTTAAAAACTTCAAATAAAGGTACTTCCGGTGGATCAATTGTAACCAAAATCTAATCAACTCTTTATATGGATGTACAGAAGAGGAATACGAAAGAATTATAATTTTTAGAATTGTAGTATTGGAGTTATCGTCGGAGAAAAATTTGCCACACACGGACACACATACACACACACACACACACACACACACACACACACACACACACACACACACATACATACATACATACATACATACATACAGACATCATCTTAAAAATAGTAAATTCGTATTGTAGGGACCCTAAAACGTGCTTATTCATTAACAACTTACCACCGAAGTTTTTGACCAAAGACAATACCTTCCTTACCTAAAGGTGACGGAAGGTAAAAATGAAATATTTAAAAGTTTTCATACTTTTGTCCGCCACTGTATATTATTTGAAAGTACAGTCAACACCAACTTTCTTATATTTACAGATGAAAGAATTTAGTATAGCATTACCAAAATCTGCATATTAAAAGTAGTTTATTTACGCCCACGGTATTTAAATTAATTGCATAAGTATTCCGAAGTTTATCTCAGTAACATACGTTTATTATAATAGTATAGCATTACCAAAATCTGCATATTAAAAGAAGTTTATTTGCGCCCACAGTGTTTAAATTAATTGCATATGTATTCCGAAGTTTATCTCAGTAACATACGTTTATTATAATAAAAGAAATACTTTACGTCTTTGTAAAAACTTTAAGAAATTGTAGAGTTTTAAATTTCATCTCAAAGTCTGTTTCTTTGTTCTAAGTACAACAAGGTAATTATTTCCTGTATATGTGAGTAATATACTTGTGCAAATATTAGTTTTGTGTTTGGACCGAGTAAGACATAAGTTAGATATTTATAAAGTCAAATAGTCATGTCGAAATTAGCCAGATTGTAATTCCCGTCTTGAGGAACTCGTCGAATGGCTGGCAAGGATTTAGGCTCAGATAAATTTGGGATTATCGCCTTTAGAGTGTAAGCTCAATGGTCTTCTTAATCCCGGAGATTACTCCGAGTAATTCCGAACGTGTTAATCGTTGAATTCTTCTGCTCAGATTGCCGATGTTTTCTTTAATTAATTTAAATGAACGCTCCGAAGATTTAAGCTGGAACGAGGGCGAGTCACGGAAATAAATTTCCTTGACCCTTGCTAAGATAAATTTTCATTGGTACGCTACACTAAATAGATTGCTGTAAGATTTACTGAATTTGGCTAATTAATTTGTGATTATTTATCTTGAGCTACAGGTTGCTTGGGATATATTTCACCACTAATATTTCATTAGGAAATGGAAAAGATACTCAGGCGAATTCAAATCTTAATGAATGTAGATATTGAAACAACTTATTTTTATACAGGTACACAACGGAACATTCCAAAAAGTATGTATGTCATGTAGGTAAATATTGCTTTTTATAAACGCTCAGTCGTTTTTAAAATGACTAGGCAAATTATAAAATGATAAAATTTAGACTTAATTAACTTGGATATTTCTCTAAATAAACATTAACCTAACTTAACGCACAAAACTCGGCCCGAGTTTTGCAGGCTTGAGTTTTGTAAGTTTAGAAAAAATACAAGCGAAAATGTCTAAATATTCATTATATAATTCGTCTTGATATTTTACAATCTACCTACGAAATGCACATTTTGTCCTTCGAAAGTAATTGCTTACCTTCATTGTCATACTTTATTTTTTTTTATAGTGTATGCTAACAAATAAATTAAATATACTTGTATATCTTCACGGCTTGTTACCAATTGCTGGGAGCTAGTGCCAGCCAGCTTTTATTCGGAGACTTCGGCTACGACAAAATTTGTAATAGAACTATAATAATAATTAAACTACATTTTGCATAATTAAATAGTTAATTAGTTTTTAAACATATAATATGTTTTTGTATTTGAGGCAAATTTACTGAAATAATTGACAATTTAATTAGAAATTAATATTGAAAATGGATTGTTAAGGCTCATTCATAGCTACTTTTTTAATGCATAACGATAACATATAGTGCTAATAGATAATGCTTAACAAAGTTTGTCATTTGACAACGCCCAAGATCATTCACAGCTACTATTTAATACTAACACATAATACACACCCACAATATATAATTTTAAAACACCAAACTTTTGTGCATTACGCATTAAGCATTAAATAAATTTGTGTCAGCTGTCAAAATGAATTTTCGAGAAATCCCAAAGTGTACAATGTCGAAGAAAACAAATAGTTGCATGTAATGCTATATTTGTAATATGGTGTGCTCATATAAACTTAAACAAGAAAATACGCTTCAGCAAACCGTCTCTATCGTGGTAAACTTCACATCTGATAGGTAATTTGTATAAATACAAATGGCAACTAACAATTAAATTTTCTTAAAGAAAATGCTGTTTTCCTTAACCTTACGCATTAGCACTGTGTATTAAAATTATGTCTTATGCATTATCATTACGCATTAAAAAAAGTAGCCGTGAATATAGCTTTAGCTTAGTTAAAATGTTAAAAATCATCTAAACCTGAATTTTAGAAATTTTGATATTTCAAGTTTATTTATTCTTCTCTCATGTTTATTTTAATTCGTACATTTTAAAATTTAAATGAATACAGATTGAAAAAAATAATTGGTATCTGTATATAGTTTATTTCATTTCCGTAGTAATTTTCCCAACTCTGTATTTGTACCGTTCAGGGCGTGCAGTGAAAAATCACCTTAAAAGGTTTTGAAACTATCATGAAGCGAGCACTAATGACTAAAGGGGTCACTTTTGAATGATTTGGAAATTAGAGACAATTTTATAGTTTAGGGCAGTCTCAGCCACGTGAAAAAGGTTAGATGTGTGATTCTAAAAAACTATATTTGAATGAATGAGCAAAAGTCATTTGAAATGAGTAAAAGCAGCTGGATGCATGTATATGAATTATGAATTTATATTATAAATATTATCTAAAATTCTTTTTATGGGAATTAAGTAGTTCACAACTATACTTTCGTATCTGTATAAGACCTACTAACGCGCTTAGCAACAGGAAACCAGGCAAATTTTACATACTTAAACCACAGAATAGACATTCATACAGAAGCGACAGTCAGAGAGAGAAACGAAAATTAGAGAGAGAAAGAGTATGCCAACAAATTTAAAGGGCTAATCGGATAGAATCGAATTGTTTCGGCATATCTTCGTATTTTACGATTCTTTGTTCTTTTCATTATCTCGACGTGAACATTTTCCGTCAGGGGTCAATAATAAAAGTATATTGAGACTCACAAATTGATTTCTAATAAGAACAAATATGTTATATTTTCAAAAAAAAACGATAGGAAAAATCGTTATTATAAGGAAAATCATTATATTTCACATATTCTGGAGGAACTGTTGTCTCAACGTGTCACGCCCATGTATTTTAGGGTTATGGTTAATTCAAGCAAACCAAACACGTCTTCTCACTTTTGACATATGTCATTTTGTGAACCGTTTGTGAATTTTAGAAGTGCTGTTAGTTTCTAATAAAATGGAAAAAACGAAGAAGGTAGAATCGGGAGGACTTGTTTGTTCATATAAAAACTGTATAAGGAGATTTAAAAAATGGAGAAAGCGAAATGTAAGTTTTTTTGTTTCCGAAAGATCCATAAATGTAAGTAATGCAAAACGACTTCCATATCATGCAAAATGTATATTCACTTAATAAATATAGGTGTAAAATGTGGCTCAAAGCCTGAGGAAGAGAAGATTTGATGGAGAAGGATATTTGGGACATATTCATTGAATCTGACGTTTGTGTTTCCCACGTCAAATATATAGAAAATTCTGCATTGTATTGAATTTGTAAAATTCACGTATTTGTTCAATAAAAACATAATTATGTGTTTATTTTATGATTTCTTCTTAATTCGTTAATAAAATTAAAATTTTAGTACTTTTGTGTTCTAATTTTTCTTTTACCATATAAAACAATTTAACTTTCGCGCGTAAATTTGCCAACAAATTTAAAGTTCAAGGTCATAAACATCAAATCGCAACAACAATGGTGTAAACAAGGAGTGTCGCTTCTGTATATGTCTATTCTGTGCTTAAACGTTACAAGCTTGCAAAGCTCACTTATGGAGCCAGTAATAGAAAAACTTAAGTTACTAAATTGAATTTGCGAATATGTAATCAATCTAAATTAAATTTCATGATCTTTATAAATCGTTTTAGGGAAAATTAAATTGACAACAGAGTTATATTTCCGCGAAACCTTTATCAATATTTAAACTAAAAGCCAGTGGCATGACATGAAAAAGATTCTCCTAAAATGGAGTCAATCAGCGTCGCCTTTAGAATTCAGCTTGCAAACTTCTCCCGGCAAACAACTTCCACTTTCATGCAGAATCAAACGGAGTCAACCCTAGTTTTCACGTGGAAACGAGAAAAAGATACGCTAAAATATCCAGATTCGCAGAATACCTACCCACTGATAAAACGGGTCAACTCGAAAACAGCCTACTTTTATATTAGATCATTCAATAAATAACACTTTCTTATATGTATAAAAGGATTGGTACATTAAAAATAATATAGAACTTGCGGTAAGAAATGTAGACTTGAGGCAAAACAAATTGTTGCAGATTAAAAAAACTAAATTATGTAGCAGATTTATAAAAAATATCACAAGTAATATCTCATTTATTTATTAATGTAACATTTTCTAATATGTGCCAAAGCATTGTATTTATGTATACAGGAAGTTATACATACGTGCACATGGCTTACCTATAAATTCCTGTCGGCTAAAAATAATACCATTTAACGAAATTTACTTGCGCTCGAAAGTGTACTGTGTATTGTTTAGTAAGTTTTCTGTTTGAAAATACCTGTAAAAAAATATTTTTTCTTATAATAACAGAACGCTTTCTTCGATTTGCATAAAATTTAGTATGAGACTTCGAATGGGTATGTCATTCTTTAAGTATATTATTTGTTGTTATTATTAATGAACTATTATAGTTGCCATCAAGTAAGTACCAAGAACGTAAGTTTATAAACTAAGTACAGGAAAAAACGTACTTCCCAGTATCTGTTAAGGTCTGGGGCTATAACTGAAGAGTAAATTACATTTTATTGATGGTACAGATGACTCGTAGAAGTACAGAGATATTCTTAAAGACACTTTATTACTCCCGTCTCGAATTATGAAACGGTAAAGTGGTGCACAGTGTCATATGGTAAAAAAGCATTTCGTAACAATGCACCACATACATTCCTTCAATTAAAAGCTACCTTGAAGGGCATACATTCCTAGTAGAATTAAAGCTGTTATTATTATTAAAAACAAAGTAACCCACATTCTATTTCTTTCGTAACTTTTGCTTATTGGGTAAATTGAATAAATTATTCAGCTTTTGTATGTTTAAAATCTATATTTTAAAGTAGTCCAAAGAATTTTGTAGAAATGTTTTAAAATTTGTGTAAATTCTATAATTTCTAAATGCCTTTACTTGAAAATGAAAGCCAATCGAACTATTATAAACTTGAGCTCATATGTCCGTTTAAGAGAAACGTGCTTTTATTGCAGCTCTCCGTAAGGAGAGCTTTGTCTTTAATTATATAATTAATTACACAGACATTTCCATAAAATAATAAAATCGTTTCTAGGAGCTTTAAAACTATCTTATTTTTAACCAAAGAAATAACCTCCATAACCTAGAAATGTAGTTGACGGTAAATAAAAAGTTCAAAATTTCCATAAATATTGACAGAACTATTTCCCAATCTTGGAAATGTTGCTTGTACTCATACATTGTGGCACAAATAAAAAAGTCTATCTTCTGTATAAGATTAAAATATCTTGTGGAAGATCGAAAGAAATCCTGGAGAAAATATGTTCAGTGTCAGTGCAAATGCTCAAAACGTAATCAAGTAAGCGTGTGTATATCCCCGTATCCCATAACACGGAGGTGTGTGTTATTCCGGTCTCAGTCCGCCAGTAAATTTCCTGCGCTGTCGAAATCAAAGTCGCTCGTGCCCATTGCGTTCCCCAGGCGTCACGACGCCACGTCACGGCGACGTTCCTTTGTTCGCTGCCGTCGTCGATCGTGCATTGCTTCAAATATCTTTATTGCAGGATTTGCGGCATCAGCTTACTGCGACTGCATTCGTGCAAACCCGTGGGATTCCACCGAATATAGCCGGAAATGAACGAGATGAGCCGAGGATATCCGAGCAAGGACGAGCAACGTCGGAAGCTATTCGAGCTTTGTACTTGTCTCTAAGGAATATATCCTTTTGCTTTTTACTTTGTTTTGTTGATTTTTTTTATTTGTTTTCTGTTGTTCTATAGTTCGAGTAATCTCTGATGTCCTCAGCTTTGTTTTTATTAACTAATCTAGTGGTTAATTTACTTTTGGGATTTGTACAATCAATTGGAACTTTAATTTAATAAGACAGAAATATTAATGACTATTTTTCTCATCATGTTTTAATGCAATCCAATTAAAATGCTTTATTTTGTGTAGAAACAAAGTATAACTTTTATACTATCCCTGACAAAGAAAGAAACAGTCGCTGGTACCATGAGCGTGGTTCTAACCCCGGTGTTAACAAAAACGACCTGGCACTTCAAGGTTGTTTACAAAATCAGTGTTGTCAATAAACAGATTTAGTCGAACAGGCTAGATATCACATAACGTTATCAAACACTGCTATTGGTAGCCAAGAAAAATCGAAACTGATTAAAGACTGTTACTTCTGATGTTACAATTGACGTAGTGTCATCTAGCAAACCTCTTAGAAACTGCTAGTTCCCGTGTAATTCACATTGTTCACAAACTTTCTGAACAGACTTTGTACGTACAGTAAAAATTTTGAAAGAAGTTCGATCATGGCTATCTACGAATTGTATCTATGAATTAAGATTTTGTGCTGTCAAATTTAGTAGCGTCTTTTACTTAGTTTTTATGAGGGTACATAATATCTTGTGTACGTCATAAGAACTATGTAAACGACAATACTAAATTTGACAGCATAAAATCTTAATTAATAGATGCAATTCGTAGATGGCCTTGATAGGACTTCTTTCAAAAATTTTACTGTACCTACCATGCGGTGGAATCTCTTATTAGACAAAGCGGGCCAACATTGTAACTTTTCTTCCCCCGTTTAGATGGCACTAGTATATAAAATTTTATTTCAAATTTGAAACTGACAGTTTACTGAATTGGTTGATATATTTTTTAATTTAGATCTGGTTTTGTTTATTTATGATATATACACATTTGTTTGTGGTTGTTTGTGATTACTTGTGATATAAATAGTAAACAATTTATCACCAGATATTTGATTAATGTGTGAAAAATCTTTTGTGAAAAAGACATCATGCCGTACATCAATTACTGTACTCCAGATTGCATTGCGACAGGTGTGTATTATATATGTACTTTATTAGTTCTTAGATGCATAATTAGTATTTTGTAAGCTCGATATTAATTGTTGATATATTTTACAGATGTTACTTTACATCGATTTCCATATCCCAAAAATTATTTTCAAATGTTCAACACCGAATATTAAATGGGAAGAAAATTTTGTAAAATTGTGTAATTAGCGATAATAAAAAAATAGCACAGAAGAAATACGAAAAATGATTAAAAAATAAAAACTTTAACAAGTAAAACAGTTTGTATTAATTTACTATTTCACTCATTTTATTTAAATATATAATATAACGCATATAATTTAATAGCTTAATATTTGATATAAATAAATTTCAATATACGCTTATTGTGAAATCTTCAAATTTATTACCAAGTGTTAATTCGAATCAATTCAAAATTCCCGCCTCCTATACATAAAACTTCTTTTTCCCACGACCAGGGGGCGCTGTACTTATAGTACCGCTTTGCAGCATTACAGTTTCCTATCTATAATAGTGTCTGTGATTTGTGGTACCTACATTGTAACGCTCTATTTCTATAGTAACGCAGCGAACCAAGAAAGAATAGCTTCTAGGAAGTAGTTTTGATTGTTCCATAATTTGCAAATGTTAGCAATACTGTAATAACCTAGCAATTATTTTACAACTATGAATTTGTTTTACCTTCCATGGCAAACTAAAAAAATTGAAAAAATTATTTATATACAACCGGTAAATAATGTTAACTTTATTCTCATCAAAATCATAACCTAATGTGCCTCATTATTTATCGAAGGAAATAAAGTACTCCCTAGGGAAATAAAGTGATTCGAGTCCTTTGTATTGATATTGGTTAACAAATAAAGAATATTATCAATTATATTTATTTTGGAACAAAATATAATGATTTTTGTAAAATTAAATTTAAAATAAATAGTTTGTCTTTGTTTATAGAAATGTGCTTCACTCTTACTAATTTCGCATGCTCTTTTGTTAAATAACGAATTTTTCCGTTTGTATATAAAATATTGTATATAACACGGGAGGAAAGTGTTATTATTTGCCTCAAGCAATTGCATCCCTAGGGCTACGACCTCAGGATTCAATCTTCGCTCTCGACAAATAATGACAAACTTTACTCCCTTCATACAGAAACTACTATTATCATTACTCACAAGATAAAAAGATAGTCCACCAATAATTTTGAACAACTTTTGTCATTACACTGTTCGCTCTTAAGTTAATAAGTGAAGAGATATCGCTTATTAAAAAAATTAATATTGTATTACCTTTCTTCAAAGAAAAAGTAGACACCTATTAGGACCCAATCATATATAGTTTGTGTGTTATGTGTTGCCTACATCAACATAAGTGACCTTTTATTTCATCCCATATGTTAATTATACACTAACACAATCATATACATATATTTGACATTTCTGAACGAGAACCAATTTTTATTCAGATTCGGACTGTATAAACAAAGACAGATCTACCTTTTGCGATGCTATATTTTGTTACGTAGTAATATGGATGTCAAAGCGAATTTCAGTACTCGTATATTACTGAAAATTTACCTTATTTTTAAAATGAATAAACATAGTGTTTCAATAACCCAAACCATGGCTTATCAAAACATATTCATGAGTACACAAAAGTCGGTTTATAATTTCAATCTAACTTTTATTTTAACTGAAAATTGCGTATTGTCTATTACGGAACAATGTTTTCGTAGCGAAAAAGCAACATTATATTCGTGTTTGCACTTTCAGTTCAACTAGTTTTACATTACATTGTTGGTTTCGAATTCTGTTTATTTTAGTCATTAAATATTGTTAAGGGTTGTTATACACCTGTCAATAAATTTATTACCTACCACATTTTGATATTTATTTTTTAATTAATGTCAAGCCAAAATTATATCATTTAAATTATATTGTTTCTGACAACATTAATTGGCAATACGGAAGAATATCATTTGTCTAATAAATAATGGCAGTGAATATAATAATATTTCAAATGAACTGCATGTCGAAATAAATTTCTGATAGAAGGGTTTATAAAACAATCCAAAATATTTATACTTTTGTATAGTGTCCAAGTAAGTAGCAGCCCCCATTGCAATTTTTGTGGCCCATGTAAGTGTTTATTTAATTTGAGAAAAAAAAAAATAGAGTTTTATGGACTCAAAAAGAAAATTTGTAAGTACCTGAATTGGAAATGGTTTTAGTGGACTTGCGACTCTGAAGTTAATCAAATAATAAATCATATATGTCAAAGAGAGGCGGTTTTCCCTTATGATACTGGACCTTTTTCGTACACTTAGTAACAATGGAGTCAATATAGACCCCAAAGCTTTTTAATACACAGAGTAATGAAATTTGTATATACCTCACTCTTAAAGTTATTAAATATATGGTTTTACAAAATTTTGGACATTTCAAATAATCTAATATGCTGGTAAACTGTATGAAATAGACAGAATAACAATGATAATATAGTTCTACACATTGTTGGTTTAACATTCGGAACTGATGATTACTATATAAAAAGCGGTTGTATTTGCGGCGTAGATTTGAATATTTTAAGACTCTGGTATACTTCCAAAACCTACGATGTTTTACTTTTCGAAATTCTTGTAGATGACCTTGAGAAGTAAATGATTGTCTCGTTTATAAATCTTTTCCATTTGCTAATTTTTGTTTATTACATGACTCCATATAATATAAACATTCAAAGCACTAATATCTACACATATAATGTTATAAAATGGGACAGATCATCTTCTTCTTTGCCTGTTTAATGGTATCTACATCCAATATTGTATTGCAAAACACTGGCGTAAATAAGCTAATCGAGAGTTTATTCGAATGTTTTTTAATGGATAATATTTAGTCAAAGAAGTCAGGAAATAAACATTCTCAAAAATATGAACCTATATTTAGTAAAATTTGGGGTCACTCCTGAATCCAATGGAAAATCACATATTCTACAAAAAAATCTGCATCAAAACATAAAATAAACAATATCTTATCTAAAGTTTCTTTTTTTAGAATTTTAGGGAAAACCATTTAAAATGTATACATTTCCAGACAGCGTGTGGGGTCTCCAGTACCCATGGTATTTTTGTTAAACTTCTATTGTGGCTTTAGGTCAGATTAAAAAAATTCTTAATTTAATTAACATTTAATATTCATTTTGAAACGTAGTTAGAACAAAGCTAAATATATGCGGCGTTGCTTTTTTGTTGCAGGACTATGAGAATAGAATTTATAATTTGAAAAAACATTAAATGTAAATCAGTAAATTTGCTACTCCATTTACAATTTACGTCAACACTTTGCCTGTGAGCTTAAAAATGAAATAATATATTTGCAATCAAATGTGCAATTAACCCTTCGGAACTGGCTCACTTTTCTGTGACACGAGAGGTGGCGCCGTGTCTAAGAGACTCATGTCAAAAAAATATTACCAGAGTATTTTGTTACAAAATAATAGAAAGAGTTGATGAATTGAACTCTCTTTTCTATGAAAACGTTTTACATAAAAAAATAAAGGAATAAAAATTTAACTCTCAAGATATAAACCCACAAAAAATTCTCAGTACGCAACAAAATCAGTCGGGATTGGGCGCCACCTCTGAAGGGTTAAAAAAGTCTTTATTGGACTTTTATAAGTTGTACGGGGCTACATAAAATTATATAAATTATTATCTAGTTTTTATCCAGAACTCTTCAATTATTAAATCGCACCGAAGTAATCATTGGGGTGCTATCTTCCAGCCTGAGTTAAGGACTCTATGCGATATATATCTTTCATTACTAAAATTTGTGATTACGAATAAGAACAGTTTGACATAATCAACAATGATAATAAGCAGTAATGAATTATTTTGTATATCCAATTAAACTTGTGCTTTTCCATCAAATTTATTAGTAGCAAAATATACTTTACACGAAATTTCTTAATAGATTGTAGAAGTCTTTTAGCTCCTTACAAAATACAAATTTAGTATCCATTATTTTGCATTTACCACTTATACATCCCAATTGTATAAACTCCTACATTTGGACATAAAATATCATCCTGTCCAGTAGTATCCTAAACTGGAAGGGGCAGCTGAGAAACTAGTTAACATTCCAGGGACGTTCGAACCGTTTCAATTAGCCCTTATACCTCAGTTCGCTACTCGCTACCATTCCGGCGATCCGGGCTGCCCCGGAATCGGACACTAACACTCCGCGATCGAAAGCTCCACTTCCGCTCAGAGAACTACTTCCGGTTATTACACCCTGGATAGACTGCCGCGATTCGAACAGTGCGGGAAAGCCTCAGAATATAAATTCAGAACGTTTTGGTTTCAGACACAAGGATGCAAATCTTTCCCACTTAATTATATATCACGAGTTGATAGATTATAAATAAATATACATATATCATCCATCTTTATTATCCGTTTTTGTGTGTGTGAATCTACTTTTTTGTGTAGATATCAGTCATGACGATACATGTGTACTATTGAGGGCGTTTACTAGATGTCAGTTCACGAACCTTTAAATTTCTTGTGCACAGAAAAAAAAATATTTGAAATTTTGTCTAATTATAATTAGATATTATTTTATTAGGCAATATGTCTAATAATTTAGTATAATTTACAAATCTTAATTTAGCATTTTAACTAACCCGAAATAGAAAATAAATATTTTGTAAAAAATCGTTAATTTAAGTATGTAAATAGTTATTTTAATTATTTATTTTATTTAATTTTACTATATTTTTTATCTAATGAATTAGGTAAGTAAATAGAAAATTTAAATGTATATTTAGTTAATTTCTTTATTTATGTTTCAATACTAAATGTAGTCATTTAATCTAATTTGTATTTAATTTTACTATAATTTGTTATAACAAATTTAGAAAATTTAACTAAATCAACTTAGATAATTTAATGAAAACATATTACCTAGTAGGCTGAAAATTACAGATTTATTTAGTTAATTTAACTATAATTTAGATGGTTTGTTTTTTCTGCGTGGAAAGAACTCCACATTTAAATTAAAAATTATTCTCAAATGTAATATATGTCGAATTTGAATTCGAGCCGGGGATCTACAACAACTCATAAAATGCACTCAGACACGCGACTTTCTACATAGAAGAATATCTACATTTTTTTTGCAAAGTAGCAGTTGTTTTACAAAAATATAATATAATAATTTCTTTTTAATTTTCAATTCATAAATTAATACAATTTTTTTATTCTGAAAATTCCGGCGCCAACCCACCGCTGGGTGTCGAATTTGCAATAGATGATAGTCCGAATATGTTAAAAGATATCCATTAAAAAAATGTAAGTAGTACTTTTGTACATGTCTGGATTGTAATAAATAATTATTTTCAGTTATTGATTTAATGTTGTACGAATTATGTATTACTTTCTGCCATTAATAATATTATTACATGTCTGGATTGTAATAAATAATTATTTTCAGTTATTGATTTAATGTTGTACGAATTATGTATTACTTTCTGCCATTAATAATATTATTAACATTTAAAATGCCGACGGAGTCATAAAGACACCATTACGCACGAAGTATTACAAAATTAAGTCAAGAATTCGAAATGTTAATTTAATTTAAACCGGAGATGGAAAACGTAATGAAACGATACCCAATAACATTATAATAATGTTTTATTTATTATTTTTTTTAAAATAACGGAACAATGAGAAAATAACCTTATGTAACCGTAACATAACAAATGTTATAAGATTTTTACCGTTTAAAGTATAATATCCTAATTTGCTGATAATATATTATATCCTGTTATATATCTACAGTCATTTGTGGCTTACTACGTATCAAATTTAAATGTTCAACACTATTTTATTTCTAGAATAAAATTGGTGTAAATTTTATTCAATATATATTAATTTTTACTATTAATATATAAGGATAATACAGTTATTATAACGAAATAATAAGCATTAAAAATGAAACTAGCGTTTAAATTCAAAAATATTTTATTTAACATTAACAAAAACATCATGGAATAACAAAAACAAATTTTATATAAATTATTAACATTCTAATTTCCACACAGAAAAACATAACAACAACTTTACATGAAATGAATTTTCTCCCAATCGGTGTAAACTTGAACAACAATATTTCGGAATTATTTGGTAATATATAGTTTGGTTTGGGACAAAAACGTATGGGACGAATTTGGAAAGAGATATCCGCAAATCGGCGCTACAGTCTCATCTTTCTGCAATTTACCCGCTTTTTAGAATGTTTGATATTTACTGATCGAGGCTCGACTGTTTGATGTGGATTTCTATATCCGGTGGCTTTGATGTTCAAGATTGAAAATAGACATTTTACATTTTTTCCTCAAGCTAATATTTACTAAATGGAGAGTTGTACAGGAAAATAAAAATCTATTGTAGCATACGAAATATAATTTGCGTAGATTGTTACACAACTTTGTAGTATGTGGACTACAAATTTTCTTTTACGTAATACATTTGTGATGGAAAATCAAGAAGGAAATAGTTTTTCGATAAGAAACTTCTTTCATCGATAAACCGTAACAAATATGTGTTTTATAGGTTTTCTAAAAATAGGTTTTAAAATGTACGCTTACCGGTATTGCAGGAATTGTAGAGACTGGGTTGGTTGTCCTGGAACAAACAAAATATATTTAGCATGTTTACAATTACTAGTAAAAGAATAATTTTCAAATATAATTAGTTATTTGCCGTAAAGAACAATATTTTTCCCGAAATGCATCCTTTTTCAAAATTTCATTTTCCTATTTTAATTTTTATACGTAGATCAAGGTCAGCAAACATCTATAACAAATAGCCTCTCTTTTATGCACTATCAAGATTCATATGATTTATCAGTTATTGGCATTTATTGACAATCTTTCATTTCCGATCCTGATCTCTTATTCTTAGTAAAAGAAGGGTAACTCGTGTAGAATAGTTGTATGATATGCAAACAGAAAACATTATTACTACAGAAATAAGGTAATTCTTAAAATATCAAATAATAGAAAGTATTGAAGGATATGAATGAATTATGTAGATCTTGAAATAATTGTATCAAGAAGGAAATATATGAAAAAAAATCTGTTATGGCCAGCACAAGACCCCTCGCCATTTCCATTTTATGTTATATAAGTATTGTATTGCACTTCGCTATCGAACCGTCATTTTATAACAAAAAATTACAGAACTTTACACAAATATTGTTTTTTATTGTATTTAACATGTTCTGCACACATATAATTCTAATTATATCTATTTTTCAATGTATGAGGAAGTTCCTAAATGTCAGAAATTCTTCCAATTGATTAACCAAATGGGCGGTATTTCTGATGGATATATGCATTTTACCTATAATTTCAAATATTTAATGGTTTCCTTAGTGCCTTAGCCACTGCGATTAGATTATTCTATATATTATAGTGTCTTTATCTCTAAATCTATATAAAATATAATAAAAATTTTAAGTGTATTAGATGGAGAATTTTACGTTCTTCAATTTTTGTACTAACAAAAATTTCCAAAAAAATATTTTTAGATTCTGGTTGTCCAATTGTTACCAAAACCTCAGCTCTTCCCAGGAATGTCAGATTGAGGAATTCATACTTAAACAGGTCTTAAGTATTATAGTTTTTGAGGAATCGTCCCTCCAACATCCAGACATACACACCCACACACATACACACATCCGCACACACATACACACAAGGACATCATTTAAAAAAAATGTTATAATCGGATTCTAGGGACCTTAAATCATGCTTATTCGCTAAAATCTGGATATGCGAATTTTAGCATGAATCCAATACCTCTCTTAATGAGACGTAAAAAAGTATTGCATATATTTTTCATTGTAATGCACGATTTGCTACGGTCCCAAGAAAGATATTAGGGATGATAATTATGGTGTATTCAAGAAATTTTGAAATCCAATTAAGCTCTCAATTTAATAATTATTTATGGAACAAGTATATAGTTCATATTTCTTGTACGACAAGCGGAATAAATGACTTTTTGTAAGCATGGCAAGCCTGTTAATATGCAAATATTTTCTTAAACTGCTGTCAAAGACAACTTTGAAAATATAACGTAGAAATTTACAAAAAATATTAACTTGAAATAAACTGCATCACGAAATTCGAAAGTATCTTTTATTATTACAATTTAGCGCATAAGTTGTAAAACACTCCATATAAAATGATGTCAAATTTACAGTTTAGATAATAGTTCTACCTGAGAGTTTTAGAAAACTAAACACATCCGGTGACTGGGCGATTTACAGCCGGTTGTATCAACTTATCTGAAATTTTATGCATTTCTTACTGCATCAAACATGTCAAATAATTTACTATGAATTTCTGTTAAAAATTTAAACCTTGTTGATGTAATTGGGCATTAGAAAATTAAATCCGTCCGAATTCGGGCGGCGATTAATTCCCAAATAGGTTCGGTACTTTACAAACAAAAATTATGTACTTCTTTACTTAAAGCATGTATGCTGGGTGTCAGTTAGGCAACACGGCTACTAATCCGTTCTTAATAGAAACGAAGCACCAATAGGAACGAACTTATCTAACATCATCTCAGTTCAATCATCCTTTCCCAGCAATTTATCCCACTTACACCCCATTGTTTACTCAAATAATTGAAAATATCCTGCCATTATTTTCCATTCGTATGTCACGCCATATATCTCTATTCCTGAGTTACCTGCACTGCACTCACGCCCTAACTGACAGGCGCTAGATTTGACGTGACGCTTCTGGTCGCGCCCGTAAATTCTTCACCCGGAACCATGCATTATCATCTGCAATGATAATGATGATATATTCGAAACGGTATCGCGTAATAATGACATATACGTTGCATGAGACGAGAGCGTGCATTTAATATAGAGTGAAGCACGCATGGTGGGTTACGCTACGCGTATGATGTATTGGAAGTTTATGATGTTTTAGCTACAGATAATAATGTGATATGCCGTTTATCGGTGTCAGATATTAATACTTTATATCTATTGTAATCGAGTATTGAAATAACCTATTAGCTATTAACAACTCAGTATGCAAATGCTATACTCAACTCTAACTACGTAGATATAGTTTGATTCACGACAGTTAACTATTCAAAGACATTTTTAAACCGTCTGATACAATATTACTTGTAGATAACACTGCATTTCGTACTAAATGTGCAACTTGTAGTATTTATACATACATTTTAAGTGAAAAATAAAAAATGTAAAAACGGTCTGAGGAATGTTAACTGCTATCAGAATTTCTGTAAAACCGCACTACGAATGGAAATATTTTAATATGACCTTTTATACGCAATACGTGAACCGTTTTGTTGAACAGAATTAACTGCAGTACGCTGGAAAGTTTTGGGGTAGAAGCAGGAAAGATGAATCTCCAATTATTTTTGAACCTTTCTTTGAGTGGATTTAAGGTAGGAAGGCCGAAAGATGGTACGGAAAAGGTAGGACAGTTGGGTAGGGTAGATTCAAGGCATCCGCGTTACACTATAAAGTTAAGTAGGTGCTCCCATGTTTCTACCTATGTAACATGACAGAGGGTTGAGAAATTTTTGTTTCATTTATATTTTGTTGTCGCCACTCACACTTGAAACTCAGGTAAAAATATATGTTTTATTTTTAATTATGTAAAAACTAATATCATTTCATCTTTTAGCTCATTCTTGATTTACACTATTTTCTACAAAAAAAAAAAATTAAAAATAAAGACGATTGTAAAGAAACTTGCCATTTTGACAAACCATGTTCAACGTATACAAATCAGAAGTTTAAATCTAATTTTCATTCAAACATATATACCAAACTGGTCATTCACCTGTTTTCAATAATGCTATATTACTTGAAACTGTTCAGTATATAAATATCAGAAATTCCTTTACGGAACTTGCCATATTACTCTTAATAAACACAATACGCTTAACTTTAAAACAGATTTCAATAACAATGTCCAGTATATTAATAATTTAAACCCCTAATTTTTCAAATTATTAAAATATCTTTCAGAACTCATATAAAAAAAAAAAACTAAAAAAGGTAGTATTATCCCTAACTTTTCTATTATTATTTGCCTTCCTTCTTCTCTCTTTTTGTTTCTTTTTGTTCGCCCTACCATTTATGCATAATTCTATTTAATTTTTATTTGCTATAGTTAGTGCTCAACCTGCTGCCATATAGTTAACATGTCGTATGTTTTAACTTTTGACTGTATATTATTTTTTCAACGTAATGTAACTTCAAAAGCACACTTGACTTGCATAATTTATGCAATCCATAGTTTTAATATTGGTAAGTCGAAATTTATTCAATGTTATATAACATTTATGTAACCAAATTGTATTTTAATTAACAGCTAAAGATGGACAAACGTCCAATTTTGTTAATAAAGACAACTTATGTCATATTGTCATAATTTATCGATTTTCGTGTCCTCCGTTTCTGTTCACGTTGCAACGACAGTTTTTACCTTCCTGCATATAACTCTAATATTCTGTGCAAGTCACCTATGTACGTTATGTGTAATTTATATAACATAATGTGTGCAGATCGAGATATTTTTGTTTAATTTTTCATTTTTTTTTCTGTCTTTTGTTGTTTATATTATGTACATTTACTTGTGTAGGGTTCTTTACCTGTTTGAGTAATAAAGTATTATTATTATTATTATTATTATTATTATTATATTATTATTATTACTATTATTATGGAGCCTAAGGCCGACTCCTTTTGTTTAAAAATATCTCTTTTTATTTATGTACCTACTTTTTGTTTAATTAAGCAAATAAATTTATTACTGTATATAATTTATTGTTTTACCTGAATCCTAATAGTAAATAATGTACTTTGGAGGAATTTGCAATGTCCACATATACAGGGGGTTCATATAAATTACTATAAAGCATTTTTAACAACCATACAGGCGTTTACAGGTAACTTCTGATACGGAAATTCCAAATCACTTTAAAAGATTTCTATAAACCACTGTAGGCCTAAAAAGAGATTGAAGCATCGACCTTTTAAAATAGGAAGAATTGTTCAACCTTGGAGATGCATATAGTTTCAACCCAAAACGGTAACTGCAGCTACGTATAACTTTACAGTGTATACCAGTAGCATGACCACTATTTCACAGTGATATTATTTCAAGACCACATGATTCGTGAGCACAGTTATACATTTTTTCACGCGTGACTACTATCCCCGGGGTTTTTGTGACAATCAGCCCTGTACAGACATTTCAGATAAATCACAATTTGGCGGAAAACCATATAATCTAACCACAAAGTTGATGCAGAGTAACATCACACAACCCTATAGATTCATAAACATATAGTTGGGACATACATTTCATTGAAAAGAAAGAGAATAATCAATGTTAATTATATTGTTCAACGAATACTTGTAGCTGCAAAAAAAAAAAAAAAAACACACACACACAAATGAACCAATAAAATCCATAAAATTGTCGCAGGGCACATGAAACTGCGCACTTAGTAGTTCGAGTCCCATATGCGGCAGTAGTGACTGAGAAATAAGACTTGGGACATTCTAGCCGTGTGACAACTAGCCCCGGTTTCTCCTATATAAAAAAATCTAGGAGTTGTCATACCTGTAATATTTATGCACATTTTGCGCGTAAATCTGGCATCTACGTACTAATTTAACAATACACAATTACTTACTGTACTTATTAGTAGATAAACCATGCCAGGTGTCCAATTTGTATTACAAATTATATGCCTATAATTATGCATGTTAATTACACAGGTAATGCCTATATGACTGACATGTGCTTATTATTATTCAGATGATATTCCTTTTGTAATTACATTACTCTGTACTACGTCCTTGGTGAATGAAATGATCTTACAATTTAAGTTCTATCCTTAAGGTTACAATATGCAAATTACCCTGATAATAACAAGGTAAAACACATTTTATTTTACAATCTGTCTTTTCAGATCAGAGAAGTTATCTCCATTGGACAACTAAATTATAGAATCCACCAGAGAAAAGTCCATTGGCAGAACAGTAGCCCCTCCCTGATAATAAAACGTTTCTTCGAATTAACCGTTTGTCGTTTGGGAATCAGAATCAGATAGTGGGTATCTGTTCCCTGTAATTATCGGTACGGACGCCCCTGGACAAGTACGAGCGAAGGATACTGTGGGTATCTCCCTAATACACCGGAAATCTTCATAAATTTTGCCCGCTCTAGCCGGAAGCTCAGTTCACGTTCAATCACGTGCGAGATGTCGATAAATCACAAGAAATTTCGGTATTTGTGATCAGAAAGTGTAAGATGCATTAAAGAAGGATGAGAAGGATGAACTATTTTTAAACCATTTTGGTTGTTTTATTTGTACGAACCCAACATCAATGAAAATCTTTCCTACTTTTCAAGTTTGCCTGCAAAGAATAATAAGTATTCTTTTGAAAAATTACATAAAATATAAGTAATATGATAAAAAAAACTAATTAAAACTCACTAAATACAGAATTGATTTATTTTTTTAGAATAAAATGTATTAAAATACTACAAAAATGTAACTATATTTCAAACTGTTTTCGCCTAGTTATATAATTTTAATTCAAATACCAAAGAAAGACTTTTGTGAAGAATTAATGGATTTCGCTAGGACCTGAACCCAGACCCTCTACTAACAAAGTCCCCTTGAAGTCAGTTAGTTCTTCACCTGTCTTTTGCTAGTCAAATAAATAAATAAACAAATATATTATCACGGCATGTTCCCCATTTCTGGTTGTGCCAATCTGCTTAATCACAGATATCAGTAATGCTGGCATATTTGTCTTTTGCTAAATCTATGTAGACTAATGAATATTCATCAGACAGTGTGACAGAAATGCTAATTTTTGTAATCACTCCTTAGTAACTATCGTATTTTACAAATTGTTTTTATACGCTTATTTTTATAACATTCAGAATCGTGAACGATTGAAGTATAAATACCAAAGAGGAGACTGTACTTACTAACAAAACCCAGGTGAATTTCAAAAGGACTTTGTAGCTCAGTGGGTACGGTGTCATATTACTAGACATAAGGAGGTCCTGGATTCGAGTCCTATTGAAATCCATGAATTTTCACGAAAATCTCTTTTCAGTATATACCTATATAGCGTTTATTATAGAAAAATGTTTCAAATAGATATTTATATACTAATTCAGATTATCGAAATCCATATATGCAAATATCTGATTTAAATAATATTATTTATCTAGTTATTGAATATAACTGCCATGTACATAAATACATACATATACACCTATATATTCGTTCATTTAAAATAATTTAATAGAGATATTCATTATCTATTGAAACTAACATCAATAGTAATTTAACAATCGATATTATCAAAATTATTCAAAACATTTTATCTACTAAAGTTATTTAACACATAATGATATTGAAATACGACTATTATACTAAACAATATCTATAGAAATAGCATTACCAATAAAAATTAATAAATATCACATTTATATGAAAAATTCATAATGTTTATTATTTGGCTGTTTTCGTTAGGAGTGGGGTGGGATTCTGTAACTCGTCCGTGATAAAACGGTACCGTTATCACTATGGTTATATAAAAGATCACATTTTATTTGACAAGTATGACGTAAATATACCAATCATCTCATAAAAAATACGTTTCTATAGTGATAACGGTACCGTTTAATATCAACCGTTACAGAAACCCACCCCAGTTGTGTTTTTTACGGACAGAGTTCAATTCTGACCGGTGTCACAACTGAAACATGAAAATTTTCAAATGGCACAAAAGTGACTCTTGTCAAAGAAAGTGAGACTACGCCTGCTACACGCTCTTAACGGTACAGGTATAACTGAAATCTACGAAAAGAAATGCATAATGGGGACTTATGAAATTGATGTCACGTAACACACCTATCTTTAAAAGAAGACCACAAGGTCGAAGAGAGAGATAGTTTTGTATTACCATGGCCTCTCTTCTTAACGTATTGTTCTAATCCGATTTGACATTAACTCTGCTTTATTTTCCCGTGGTGTATGTATGTACGAGTGACCAGTATTGTTGTAACAATGATTTGTTAACTGATTCTAAAAAAAAAAGATAATAATACTGAAACACGCAAAATTATCCAACTCATTTAAATTTTACCTTAGAGGTCATGGTAATATTTTACTATCTATCTCTCCGAGTTTATTATCTTTGTCTAAGAAGTTACTTCAGAACTCATTAGATGGCAACAATAAAAATTCTAAAATCATAAGTCCCCAGCAATTTTCACTTCAGCTGGGGAGCATTTATTAATTTTTTGACAGTATAGATATTATGAGGATTTGTATTATTTAAAGAAGAACATGGGTTCTGTGTGAATCAGAGTTGTCAGCGTATTTTGAGAGATTCTCAGTATAGGAATAAATAAAAAACTCCAAGATATCCTGAAGCCATATAAAACAAAATTTGCTCAAAAGTGGACAAATCTGAATTTATGAACGGTTATCAGTTGTAATTTTTTTAATAATTCGACAAAAAGCAGTGATTTTCTCACTGAATAAAGGCTGAAGTTATTTTAGTCAGATACGAGAGTAACGTCTTTTCTACATTTACGTAATTAATTTTCTTGTAGGTTTCTAGAAAACATGTTCTAGATCCGAAGACAGATCTGAACTTTAAAATGTAAAAACCACATTGAAACATCTAAAAATAAAAGTAATTAGTCTACTAGAATAAAATAAAATAGACCCTCAGATCAATCTTCATCTGTCCCGCTGCGTGTTTCCATATCCCGACACGCCCTGAATGCGTGTTTCCATCCCCTACCCGGTCCTAGTTCGCGTGCGCGTTAAGATGTTTGTTATCGTTTTTATTCATGAGCTTTCGACCCGTAGACGTTTTTCTACTGAAATATTAAATTACAGTGTTTAAGGCCGTGTAGATAAGTTGGATTACTTGTCAAAACGGACGACGAAGTGGTTCTTTTTTACAACTCACCGGCATTTTTCATTGTTATGACTTTATTATTTATTGTAATATATGCTAATGCACTGCATAATCGGGAATTTTGAATTTTAAATTAATGAGAGTCTGGCGAGTTAGTTTGTCACTCTTTGTGCAATGGTATGATTAATTTAAGTCATTTGTAAATTATGATTGATGCTGCAATATACTGCAAAGTGTTTGAAGTCATGTTTGAGATAAATAACGTTTTTATGCAGGAATAATGGCCAATTTAAACTAATATTCCTTTGAATATTAATAACATAAATTTACTTAATTCCCATATGATGATATCCTTAACCAGAACTTATTCATACCTATTTAAAACTACAATAGTAATTTACATTATAAATACGGTAAATGAGTTTTACGGTACAAATATGATATGATTTGTTCGACAGTTCAATAAGAAGTAGATTGCTTAGTAACAATACAGTACCGTAAAGAATAACAAGACAGTAAAATATCCATTTACAAAAAACTCCAATAGACAATGTAATGCGACACAATATGAAATAAACTATTTTAAGTATAAACAAAACTGGATTTGTACCAATTAAATTCAATGTGATTTACAAGAACTAAAATATTTTCACTCATTCCTCGAAGGTTTGTACTCGTATGAGTTTCGTACGTACTTACACAAATGAATAAAAACGTGTATTAATAAAAGAAATTACAGTGTTGCAGTGCAGCTATCGTTAGCTAGTTCTAGATTGTCGGTATTATACGAATTTAGAAGAATGACATGCAGCATTATCTGATTATTTTATTAATAATTACATACATTTAATATAATTAAAAAATTTGTTGTGGCAGGACAATCTTTCTCGCCATTTCCATTTAATGTTACATAAGTTTTGTATTGCACTATGCCAACGAACCGTCGTTTTATAACAAAAAAATTACAGAACTTTACCCAAATATTGTTTTTTATTGTATGTAACATGTCTTCTGCACACATAAAATTCTAATTAGATCTATTTTTCATTGTATGAGGAAGTTCCAAAATGTCGGAGATTCTTCCAATTCATTAACAAGATTGGCGGTATTTCAGATGGATGTATGAATTTTACCTACAATTTTAAATATTTAATTAATAAAACAATAAAAAAGATTAATGCCCGGTTGCACCAACGTAACTTAAATATTAAACTCAGCTTAAATTGACAATATTGCATCGAAATAAAATGTCAAATGAATTATAATATATTAATGTCAAAATTTCGATTTGTATTTTTTTGTTTACGCCTAGTTTAAAATTTAAACCTTGTTGGTGCAACTGGACATAAATGTACTTCCCAGAAAAAGTTTTTAGAATGTCACTAAAACTGTTGATTTTTGACACTGACATCTGTCATATACAAACTATGTTATAAACATTTGAATTTGTCAACTGGTTCCCTTAATGCCGTAGCCTCTGCGATTAGACTATTCTATATCTGTCTCATCAATAAAGAAAATTATTATTATTATTATTATTATTATTATTATTATTATTATTATTATTATATACTCGTATTACAGTGCCTTTAAATCTATACAAGATATAATAAAATTTTCAAATGTATCAAAAGTAGAATTTTATGTTCTTCAATAATAGTAATTACAGAAATTTAAAAAAAATAATATTTAGAAATTTTTTTTAAAGAAACTATTACGTCCGGTTGTCTAGTTGTTACCAAAATCGAATTAGCTCTTCCCAGGAATATCAGATTGAAGAGTTAAATATTTTTTAAGTCTTATAGTATTTGAGAAACCGTGGCTCCAACATCCACACACACACAAACACACACACACACACATACACACATACACATACGGACATCATCGTAAAAATGTTACAATCAGATTCTAGGGACCTTAAAATGTACTTATCCACTAAAATCTGGATATGTAATTTTTAGCATGATTCCAATACCTCTCTTAGCGAGAGGTAATAAAGGTTAGTATAATTTCATTACTGGGCTTTCTTGTGTTTTTGCATCCCGGTAAGCGGTAAAACTGACAAAAAAACCAGGCGGACGTAATATTCAACTTTCTGCCGTGGTAACTAAGAAGTAAACAAACAAATGATACAGTCGTGAGTAAAAAATATGTTTTGGTAGATACAAATTTAGACAATCTGTGAAACGCAGAATTATTAATACATCTGTTAAATATTTATCCGCGCCAAAATCGAGGGGATTAATTTAACTGTGTTATTTATACCGTTGTTAAAGGTAACTGAGATTGTTGAAATAACAAATTGTAATTATGTAGAATTTATTCTTTTGGTTATTTTAAACTTATGATTAAATTATTTAACTGAGCTGGGTGAAAATGGCCCTTAAAGATATAGCTCAGACTTCACGCATTTTTTCTCTCAATTTCATTCAAATCTTCCTTTTAAATTTGCATTTCGTTCCCTCTAACCTTATCTGCGTTGAGATTGGCCACATGTAGGTCGACTGAGTGTGAGTGACTGTTGAGGGAAAGCTCGCTCATGTAAGGTGCGCAATTACTTTCGGGAATCGTTCCACCCGGGGTCGGAAGTCTGTGAGAGCAGGAGACGGATGTCTGGGCTCGACGGCACCGCGAGGATTTTCTTGTTTTTCCAACACAGATGCCCTGTAATCGCCTATTTCTCCTTGTCACTCTACTCACAGACATTCCAAATTCCAACACTGTGTAGAGAAAAACTAAATAGGATATCGATGCCAGACGATTTTAACATTTGGGAGGATACAACCAATGTATAAAAAAATTCGTTCCCTATTGGAGCTAGTTATTAAATAAAAAATGTTTTGCATTAACTTTTTTTATCTCCCGTCACGTAAAAGAGCTAATATTGCCTTCTGTGGAAAATATCGGTAGGTAAGTTTTTAATGAATAAGCACATTTTAGGGTCCAGAGCATAGAGTTAACAATGTATAATATTCATATATATATATATATATATATATATATATATATATATATATATATATATATATATATATATACTAGCTGACCCGGCAAACGTTGTTTTGCCATGTATGTTATTTTTAGGAAACATTTTTATAGGTAAATAAAAATAATTATCTACCATATGTGTGCGGGGAAGTATTTATAATCGAATGCATTATAAAGTATAAAAGTATGTTTTATTTAGGTTAATAAATAAATCTTTATTAGAGTAACGAATATATTTTAAATAACAGTCTTTGATAGCTATCTAAACATCAAAAATAAATATTTTTATTTTTATTACTATAAATTATGGCAGTGAAAAAAAAAAATTAATCTCTTAGCGCAATAGAGTGTACAATATTTTTGGTTAGTCCGTCTTTAGCCAACACAAACAAACTGGATGGTTTTCCCACGCGAGAACATCCCACATATAGTTGTCCGTGGATTATTTCTTCTTCGAATCACGATTTGTCGCGTAGCTGTACGGTCGCCAACCATGATTCCAGCAACGTCTTCAACAACAGGTGCATTGAATCTACGTACATGCTCTCCAGCTGGTGTTCTATCAGGATTGATGATAATAGCGTGATTGTCACTTTGTAGCTTGTGCATGTGTGCTTTGAAAAATTTTAATAATTCATTGTGCTCATTTAAGAGAGCGTCTAGCTCACTGACGATACGCCTGGCAAAAGGTGAATTAAGATTATGGAAGTCGCAACGTGCATCCGTGCGATTGGCGAGTGCACGTTCGGAGTCCTCGCCACCCATAAAGTATATTTGTAAAAATTTATGAGATTCGTTTGGCATTGGCAGCAATGAGCCCACTTTGTGATAAACTTGGCCTTTGATTTTAAACGTGGAATTAAATTGTTGACCGTTTGCTGCAACATTGCTGACTATTTCTGTTGCTCCAAACGATGTCATTTGGAAACATGAATTGAATGTGCGAATTGACTTCAGGAACAGGCTAGAATCTGGATCAGTACCAATAAGTAAACCGTGCAATGGCTCAGGTGGTGTTTCAATTTCGGTTAGTTGTACTTTTCCTGATGAGCAACACATCCCAAGTGGCTCATTTTTAAATTTAAGTGCATGACAATGCGGGCATTCCTTCTCCAAAGTACCAATAACCACTTTGGAATGAGCATAATATTCAACATCAGGCTCGTACTGGAATGCAAGTCGAAGAAATGAATTTGACGTAAATGCTCGATGAACTTGTTGGCGTTGTTGATCAATTCCTCTATGTCTGTCGACTATGAGTCTGCGAGTTTGTCTTCGTTCTAGTTGTCTTTGTTGATTTTGTTCATCTCGTGCCTCTTGTGATCGTTGTTCACGTAACTGCGACATTCTCGCACGCAAATTTGCATTGTCTTCTTGAATTTGTTCGCTTGATCTTCGTGCTCTTAAATCTCGCACGGCTATGGAACTACTCGTTCGACGACTCAAATTGGCCCCTTTGCGCTTTTTTGGCATTGCTGACTGTACGTAGAACATATAAATAAATGAAGTTAAAAAACTGAAACGGGTAAAAAAATTTGTTTATATTTGATAAGCTTTATCAACTGTTAATAAATGATTTTTTAACATCACAGGATTTAATAAATATTTATGAACAGTCAAATTTATTGAGTACAATTTACAAATTGTTAATAAATATTTATTAATGGTTAATTCTTGCAAAAAAAATAAAACTTTTTAATTATCAAATAAAAAATAAGGGTTGATCGTAGAGGGGTGAAAATTTAGGGTTGCATGTATTTTTGTATGATGTATCATAAAAAAATAAAAACAAAAAATTTTGTCTGAAAAATAAAAAAAAAAATTAAGGGGTGGACCACCCTTAACATTTAGGGGGATGAAAAATAGATGTTGTTCGATTCTCCCCCCTGACTAATATCCTCGCTAAGGATCACGAAAATCGGTCGAGCCGTTTCGGAGGAGTTCGATTACGCACCCCGTGACAGAAGAATTTTATATATTAGAGATATATAATATATACAATTTAAATAAGGGATTAAAGGCCTTTAAGTTCCATGAATGTTTATTTATAAATTTACTTCAGACATTTCGGTCTATATTTGACCATCCTCAGCGCTATATGCGATAATTACAATAACTATAGCATTTTGGTTTTGCACATTTTGTTCTTCAATAAGATAGTACACATGAAATAGTCATGTGTACTGCCTTAATGAAGATGATTGTAAACAAAATTAGTGCCCGTGAGGTGACGCCCGCTAAGCGTCCGCATGTCATCATTATTACTGACATCTGCGATAAAGCAGATTGTGGTACACTCACAAATGCGTAATATGCCGTGATGATATATTTATTTATAAATAAATAACATTTAAAAAGATAAAAAGTCAATAATGATACAAAAATAAATAAATAAATAAGAGATAATGTGAAATTTTGTCGTCAAGGGTTGTAAAATGAAAATTTTGTTAAATATTTTCATTTTACATCTCATAACGACAAAATTTTATTTTATCTCTTATGTATTTATTTATTTTTTTATCATTATTGACTTTTCATATTTTTAATTGTTATTTATTTATGTTTTTATAAAATACGACGATCAACTTTGTGATTATTTTATTTGTTCCTCATGGATGGTTGCGACTAAAAACTCATGTAATTAGACATTTTCTTGCCCTAAAGAAGACTGGCTTAAAATAAATAATTTAACTGCAGACTGCTTATCCGATTATTTTTCCTTTTGGGAACGCTCATCCATTCCTCAGTCGATTATCGCTTAAGTTCCCAACATTTAAATTTATTAATTATAATATATGTTAAATATAATTTAATCCACATGCCCTACGGTCTCGTGACTTAAACTTTTTTTTCATGAATCAACATTATCTTAACTCATTTGATGTTTAAATATCTATTAAGTAAAATCGTCTTATCGAATGAAACAATTTTTTTTATCTCGGAATTTTCATTTTTACACTTCACGTTACTTCTTCGATCGAAAATTATAATTATATTGCCCACTTTCCTTTTGAGTAAATAAACACGAAACCCTAATAAACAACAAAGTACACACAGAATCCAATAAGCTAAATAAAAAACCAACAAGTGCAAAAAATCTTATTTCGCAAGACAACAAAAATAAACAGCGACAATATTTTGGGTGAAAAACGCAGGACATAGCGCAAACATACGTTGAGTCGATTGCTGTATCAAACCACACGAAAGAGTGACTTGGCCGGGAAAAAAATGGACAGTGTTTATTTTCCATCCCACAAATGAAATGTTATTCCTCGGGCGTTGACATGCCGTGTTTACCCTCAAATAGGTTCAGAGGAGTTATGAAAGAAATACATGTAGCAACGTATGAAATTTCACCATGAAGCTTCAGGCTCAACATTGCTATTTCAAAAATGTTATCAAACTAACATGACATCACATTCCTTTTTATTATATATACGAATATGTACTTATAGACTATAAATAGTCTTTGGTTAAACAAATTACATTATATACTGTACCTATACAGAGAATTTATTTTAAAATGCAACATTATAGTTCATCACTTCCATGGTTACTCACTATTGTCAAAAAATGACAGCAATGTAATATTTGTCCATTTTAAAATACAACATTATAAATAGTATTGCAGCACAGGAGATACCTCCAAAACACATCACAAATGGTGTCAATTCTTATTACCTACGACCGACTAGAAAATTGCCTCAGAGTGATTGGGGATATTTTTTAACATTTATTACATGAAAGTTATGAATTTTTGTAAGCTAAAGTTTTTTAAGTTGTACAACATTCATGTTTTGATTATTTGTTAATCGTATGTAGGCTAATTTATAGGAAATTAGTTTTGATAATACAAAACTACAAATGTTGTATGTTGCATTTTAAAATGGACTAATATTACATGACTGTCATGTTTTGACAATAGTGAGTAACCATGGAAGTGATTCGCCATATGTTGCATGTTAAAATAAATTCCCTGTATGAGACAAAATGGCTGGTATAGTGTAAACAACTGAAGAAGGCTGATTAGCAAGCAGTTAACTAACTTATCTCTGTCAATTGTTTATGGATTATTTTAGAGAAAAATATTCAAATAACATTCATATAAAAATTAATTTTACCCATCTTTCGTTTGAAGCATTTTTCTCTAAAATAATTTATAAGCTATTGACAGAGATAAAAAAATTATATTTAATATCAACGAAGATTTAACAATCATTCCTTGAAAAAAAATTATAGTCATGTGCTCGGTAATCACCATTAATTAGTTGTTCATACTACCAGCCTATATTTACATTTCGACAAGTAACGCAAACACAAAATCTGTGATTTAAAACAAATGCCAAAGATATCACTTCTAACCAATTAACAGAATTCGGTATATTTCGTTGAAATATGGCTCACTTTTATTTATTGTCTATACATGTATGACATAAGTATAAATAAGATTAGTATATAAAATAATTTAAATAGGCATGCACAGTGACGAAAATATGTATATATTTTGTAGCTGTGGCAGTTCACGAACATATCGATAATACAAATTTTTATAGTAAAACCGAAACTCTGAACTCTGATTGGCTAACGGTACAGCAGTAAGGTAGAAAGGTGAGAGTTAGTATTCTTCTGCGTTGCGTTTATTGTGTTGCTGATTGTGGCGCTGCGTTACTTTTCATTATAAATCAGCAGACAGCAATACCATGTGCCCATGTTTTGCGTTACCTTACTGCAACTGTGTTACTGCTTATAAAAAAAGTTCATCTAGGGATCATTTTCCGAAGATTCGTTATCGTTTTATTATGGGTGCACAATAGCTAAAACCGCAATGCCAAAATATTTCGGTCCGTACAGTCGACCAGTTCAGTATTTGCAATGCTGGTATATATTTTACGCCCAGTATTCGACTGTAGACCAAGACTGCACTTTCCAGATTTTCTAAACCGATTACCAGCGATGTTGTAAAGTCTTGGTCTACAGTCGAATACTGGGCGTAAAATATATACCAGCATTGCAAATACTGAACTGGTCGACTGTACGGATCGAAATATTTTGGCATTGCGGTTTTAGCTATTGTGCACCCATAATAAAACGATAACGAGTCTTCGGAAAATGATCCCTAGATGAACTATACATTACTTCATTATAAATAGGCCTTTAGTGATGTAAATCGCACACCGATTAGGAGACGGAGGCCGGTTCCAGGAAGCGGTAAGTAAATAAACACTACGATTAAAGCTTACTTTCCAAATGGCAAACAAAAATTTTTAATAAGTCTCCAAAAGCATCCTCAACCGGTAGAAAGCATTTAGTGCCCTCAATAGTTGAATAACTATGGTGTACCACTAAGAGTAACGTACTGTACAGGGTGTAAATCAAAAAACGAGACAGGCGTTTAACATGGGAATTCAGTTTTTCTTTGCGCAAACGTTACCTAATTATTTTGTGCTAAAATGCTTCAAGTAAAAATTCTGCATCTAAAACATGTGAAACGATTGTTCTAGCTCTTCAAATAACCGTAAAAATTAATTATAAAATTACAGTTTTTATGAGTTTTTAGTCTAGGCAGCCATGAATTTATCACAAAAAAGAAACAAATGCATAGTTTTTAACTGTCATTTAAAACTAAATTTGGATTAGAGTAGTAAATTAATACAAGAAACGAAAAGGTAAAATGTTTTAGTTTTAATTGACAGTTAAAAAAAATGCATTTGTTTATTTCTTGTCATAAATCCATGGCTGCCTAGACTAAAAACTCATAAAAACTGTAATTTTATTATTAAATTTTACGTTTATTTGAAGAGCTAGAATAATCGTTTTACATGATTTAGATGCAGAATTTAAATTTTTATTACTTTTACTTAAAGCATTTTTGCATAAAATAATTAGGTAACGTTTGCGCAAAGAAAAACTAAATTCCCATGTTAAACGCCTATGTCTCGTTTTTCGATTTACACCCTGTACATACTTCCAGCACCAGTGATACCCATGTATTTATTGTACAATAGTTGGAAATCCCTGCTATAGAGTAACCAATAGGGGCGTGTAGGATATCAAGAAGGATTTATTAAACTTAATTTCTTAGTATTTTTTTTATCTCTAAATATATTAAATATGAAGAGAAAATCTAATGTAACCGTATAGAGTATACAATATTCGATAGTTATGTCCCAAGTGCATGGTACTCGAGAAAATAATCAGGTATTTGCCGTGCAAGTGGGGTATATTTGTCAGAATATTTCACTCCAAATACCTGGGTATACGCACAAGTGCAAATATTCACTGATATTCGATTGTCATTGGTCGAAATTCAAAAAATACTGATAAAATACCAAAAAAATTAATTGCGTTTTTCTCAAGAAAAACTATTAAGAGCTTCAAATGAAGAGATTTATCCGGTTAATCAATTATAGCCAAAAACTAATCAGCTCTTTATATGGATATAAAATCGTAGGGTATAAAAAAATAATTATTGGAATTGTAACACTGGCGTTATCAAAGACAATATATCATCCCAAACCGGGACTTGTTTACTTTACACATACACACAAACACACATGTCATCGTAAAAAATATAATCAAATACTAGAGACCCTACAACGTGCTTATTCATTAAAAAAGGAACTTTTGATATTAGGTAATTGAACGTAAATTAATTATCAATTACAAATTTATGATGATTAACTCTCCATATATGCTAGGCATAGAGCTCATTAAAGGGTAGTCTTTATTGTAGAAAAGAACATGCGTACAGGAAACATGATAAGGAAACTATTTTTCTGCAAAAGTTTCTGGTAAAAACTGAAAATCTAATTAATTAAATCAAAATAAATACATACATACATACATAAAATCACGCGTTTCCCACTTAGTGGGTTAGCAAAAACCCGAAAACAATAAGAAAAGGGATGAAAGTAAGAGCTCCACTAAATCACTTAACTCTTTAAAAACATTCTTCTTTCGCTTTGTCTACAATCATCATAACATTCATACAAGAACATATTAATGTGACCGATTTTCGGTAGCGAATAACCGCATCCGGACCACAATAATAGTTACGCAACAATCATCCTTTGCCACACATTCCTATCCATGCACACTTCTTTCACCTCAGCCACATTCATAAACGTATTCATACATAATAACATATTAAAGTGACCGATTAAATAAATAATAATAATAATTTATTCAAAATAAATTGAAAGTAATTAAAGAAAAGTGTTTTCACGTAACAATAACGTTAGCTGCAATTTGTTCTTTTATTTATTTCATTATTAATTTTGTTCAAACACATACTAAACTATGTACTTACGACCCATTCACGTATGAGTTAAAATACTTTCATATTTGGCTTTATATTTCTATAATTTTTGAAATTTTATGGCACTTATACTATTTGTAAAACACTGTGCTTGGCTCATAGAATGCTTTCATTAACAATCTTACTTGAATTTTCTAGTCATTAAAAACCTTAGAATTATAACATTTTAATTCTTCAGAATATCAATTGTAATTTAAAAGTACAAAGAACTATATACAACACAACACATACTAGTGCTGTAGCTACGTAAAAAAATGATATGTTATAGCCAAAAAAATCATTAGATTCTGATTGGAACCGAGATGAATTCAACCACCCCACACCATATCTGTGCGTAACGGGGGCGGCTGTCTCACCGGAAGATGGATTGCCCGGATAACGCGAGCGTTAGTTATCAAACGCCTGGGATCTGGATTGGGATCTAGATGGCTGTAGGAGGCGCTGCTGCCTTCATGGAATGGAATAGAGTAATGAATTAGCAACATAGGCCTATTTTTACCCTTACGAGGTTAGATGGTCTTCATTTCAAGACGGAGGTAAATAGATGCTCGTATGCAGATTGGAAGGGTTTTCAAGATACAAAATAAAGTGGATTGTGGAAAGTGATTCGTCAAAATCAAAATAATCTGGAATAAAATCATCAACTTCAACGAAAATAGTATGTGTGTAGTCTGTAGTTGCGTCATACATTTTATACATAGGTTTTTTGTAAAGGAACGAAGTATTCGTATAGCGGGTTCAGCTAACTTTCACAACTGGTGATTAGTGGAAAAGATATGGTATGGTATAGCTTAATGCTGGATTGATGCAGGCAACTAAATTGAAAAATTAAATTGTAAAAATTAACTAAACAAGTAGAAACCATTGTTATCAACGACAATGTCTATGCAACTGAACTGAAAAATTAAACTAATGAAACTAAATTAAGAAGTTGGCTATTTTCAACTTTTAATTTAATTTTATAATTTCTTAGTATTGCGCCTGCGTCATTCGCGCACGTATGACAGATTTTCGCACCTAATCTATGAAAATGTATGATTATAACAAAGTTTCTGCAGAAATGAGCGACGAAATACTAATTGGACTTATTCAACAAAATGTTTACCTTTATATTTTTATCCTATATAAATATAATGTATCGCAATTTCACCTATAAAATTAGATTATACGAAATGGCAAACATAAAATTCTGAAAAAATACTACCTTTTTTTTAGTTTAAGTTCTGTAATTTATTATTTTAACCCAACGTTTCGGCACCATAAACTGGTGCCTTCTTCAGGGGATACAATGACATATTTTTTGAAATAACAAAAACAACAAGTAACCAAGATAACAAGAAATGTTCATAAATGTTACCTTTTTTATGTATACAATTTTCTAGACAAAATATGCATGTCCGGCGAAAACATGGACGGCGAACATGCAACTTCTCAAGAAAAAATCTCCTTTTGCCAGAAGAAAAACCGTCCCAAAAACTGGCAGAGAAGAGATCTGTATAACTCAGAGATGCTTTATCGGTCTTGCAATTATTTTTGTGTCTTCAAATTTAATTTGGTGGAATTCTTCCAAGGCATGTTCTGCAACGGACGATTTCTCAGGCTGGTTCAATCTGATCGATCGATGATGTTCGCTCAATCTTGTAGAGACAGTTCTACCAGTCTGGCCGATGTAAACCGTACCGCAGACACATGGTATTCTGTAAATCCCTGATGATTAAAGAGGGATTACGTCTTTCACTTGTTTCAACATATGACGAAGTTTAACATATGGTGAAAACGAAATCTTCATGTTCTTCTTACGAAGAATAATAATATGAGTTCTGAAAGATATTTTAATAATAAAATTCTGAATTTTAATTAACTGCATAACGACCTTATTTTAGTTTAGTTTCTTAATTTAGTGGCTTTATTTAATTTCATAATTTACATGCTGCATAAACCCAGCATAAAAAACAGAAATCATATTTAATTTAGTGTTGGTTATTTTATTATTAAATTAGATGTAGTTCTAATGATCTGACTTTGTGTAGAAAAGGGCATGAGACATAGACCGATATGAAATATCGACTGAAATATAACCCATATTTTATATTGTAATATATTTGTTTAGTCTGTTTCAACGAGATGATACGCGCGACATCTATCGTAAGAATGTGTTTTAAAACGCCAGAGGACCGATGACGTCATCTTGTCGGGCAAAATCGTGCAATTTCCGAAATAAATATAAATGTTAAAACTGACAACTAATAGTATTATAACAACCTGCAGTGTGAATTTCATTATTCAACAAAATTTGAAGTATAAATAATTATTTTGCAATAATAATCCAATTGAATAATAATTACGACATTGATATAATGGATGTTTTATCAAACACAAACTATCAACGCCAAAATCAACACATGAATGACAGAAATATTCAAATCAATAAATTTTTGAAAATGATATTTGTTACTGCGGTTACATTACCGTTTTTATTTCATTCACACGTACGATAATGAGATAACGAATAAAAGTCTCATATCGTCGCAAGAAAAACCTCGTATGTCAATTTTTGATATTTACATGATTACTTTGTTCTTTTAACTTTCGAAAAAATATATATTAAATACTCGTAACTGAAAACGACAATATCTGCCATGGGTATACGACAATCATTCTAGATAAATTGTAGTAGAAAATGATGACGTGAATAGAAACTTACGGAAATAGGGTGTACAAAGCGGCTGAAAATAAACTTGCAGATCTTAAAAAAAATGGTAATCTTTTTGTAGTAGGTACCCTATAAATTTAATAATTGTTACATTTTTGCTGTTCGATACAAATGAACATACATAAGTTCCACATAATATGAAAACAAACTGAAAACAATTATCTTTTCAATGGCCTAATTTTTCACTATGGCATCTGGCATACATATAAAAATTGCAACTTTGGCATCATAACTCAAAATCCAACACTGTTAAAAAATTGGAGCATTACCTATCATTCTAAATAATTTTAAAAAGTTCTCTAAAGGAGTGTAAACAAAATTTCAGTATTGTTTCATATACTTGGAAATTATTTGCAAAAATAAAACACCGTAAAATTTATATTTTCAACTGTAACTATTGACCTGTATTTTTATTACGTAATCGCGATATGGTATCATTATGACACTCTGTAGTAATGATAGCTATCTAGACTAGAAGCTATTGTCATCTATTGCAATCGTAATGAATTACATTTATTTTCATTTTCCTTTTTTATTTATTTTTAAACATTATATCTTGTTTTTCTCTAATCATTTTAACATAATTACTTCGTTAGATTTATTTCCTGTATAATAATCCTACGGTCTGCCATTCATGTGACTCCATATTTACATTTTTTTCTCAACCTTATGTTTACGGATGAGAGTTTACAAACTAAATTTCAATTTTGTTGGTATTGATAAAACCGATCGTGAGATGCGATTTCATGCGTTCACACTAGGACATTACGATAGAGTGACATTACGATCCTTTCGTTATCTTAACTTTTGACTAATACAATCGAGTTTGTTTCTCTTTTAGTTTTTAGACACGTTATGCTGGACCTCCTGTATACAGTAATAAAAATCATTATTCCGGCCCAATGCTTAGATAAATATCCATGTATATACTTTACAGGTAAACACGCAAAATCTGTTAATTCATTATTTATCTTTTGAGTTAGTATGAATTGTAAATTAGCAACCGTTATCTAAACATTTATTCCACAAATAATATCAAATTCGTTATATAAACACATCCATATTCAATATTGGTCAAAATTGCTCATATTCCGCCATTCTAATATGTTTGACGATAATTAAAACCACTCTCTCATCTCTCGGCAAAATCTCTAACCTCAAGCACCCCTGGGCGTGAGGTTAAGAATGTAAGAATGGTGGGGTTTTCTTAAATAATTCCAGGGTGCGATCCAGGCCGGAATTTTAAAATCTCATCCTCATCGCGATTCTCCGCGAGAACAACGCGAATTCGCCGAGTGCGTGAGGCAAAAAATACCTGGAATATTCATTTGGTCCCAGGATGAACGCTTGTTGAAGTTTTTAAATCGCGGAAAGAAGATATGTGAAGGAAAATAGCGGTGATTTCCACTTTGAAAAGATAGAATAATATTTTATTTTATGTTATAAGATTATTACAATAGGGGTATCCAAGTTTTATCAATTTTTAATATTTTAATCCGTACATAAAATATTAAATAGACCCGTATTTTGCATTTTCGGCGAAAAGTTTCTAACATACCAGAAAAATAGTTATTTATGAATCAAGGCACTGAAGTTTTATTTTTTATCACGAATATGGAATTTATTTGTCGACGCTCTTAGGGCCTCCTGCTCTCCTGTTCATTTTATGGCAAAAACTATAGAGTGCAAAGTTGTTCAGAATTAAAAGTTTCATATAGGTAATGCTATTTTCAAATTTTTGCTTCTCGCTGAGAAAGGTATTGGAATCATGCTAAAAATCGCATATCCCGATTTTAGTGGATAAGCACGTTTTAGGGTCCCTAGAATCCGATTATAACATTTTTACGATGATGATATATATATATGTGTGTGTGAGTGTGTGTGTGTGTGTGTGTGTGTGTGTGTGTGGATGTTGTAACCACGGTTATCAAATACTATAAGACTTAAGAAATGTATAATTGCGGTTTCCTCAATCTGACATTACCGGGAAGAGCTGATTAGATTTTGGTGACAATTAGACAACCGAAAGTACTAGTTTCTTAAAAAAATCTAAATATTAATTTTGAAAATTAATGTTATTACAAATATTAAAGAACATAAAAATCTCTGAGGTAATAAAATGTTTCAGGATTGCAGTCATAAATTTTATTTCTTAAATTCTCGTCGAGCGTTTTCGAGCTCCTTATGAGCCTTCTTCGGGAGATGAGAATAAAAATTTCTATCCGATACATTTAAAAAAATTATTATATTTTCTATAGAGTTAGAGATATATAAATATATAAAATAATATTTTATAATGAATTTCACAGCTCATGGAAAACAAGTGAAAAAATTAAAATGTTTGTAATTGACAAATAAATGTTAGTGTCAAAAAACCAAAGACATTACTGAAGACTTTTTCTGGGAAGCCTATTTAATATTTCTTATTTTATTATTAATTAAAATAATTATAATAATAGGTACATTATATATATATAATACCGTGAGTATTTTTTAACGTGAAACATTGACTTTGTCATATCCTTGGTTACGACTTCATATTTGATTGACTGCAATGTATTTGCCCGTTCCATTTAAAATGAAACATAGGGAACGAATCTGACAGGAGTATTATATTAAAATATTGTACGAAATTCAGCGGAGTCAGAAAATCACTCGAGAGCACTAAACATATTTCGGGCACAAGGTGCACACAGTATTTTTTCTACATCTAAATTTAATTTTTAGAAACAGGTATAATTATTTAAACAATATTAACCTCTAATGACATCTTGTCAATATGACAGATAACCCTTGAATTTCTCTATAAGTTATGATTTGACATTTGATTGACAGCAATGTATTTGTCTGTCTCATTTAAAATGACACATGGCGAATGAATTTGGCAGAAGTATTATATTCAAATATTGTAAGAAATTTAGCCGAGTCAGAAAACCACTCGGGCACAAGGTGTACACTATATTTTTTCTACAAATAATTTTAATTTAGAATGCAGGTATAATTATTTAAACAAAATTAACCTCTATTGACGTCTTATGTCAGATTCGTTCCCTATGTTTCATTTTAAATGGAACGGGCAAATACATTGCTGTCAATCAAATGTCAAGTAACCATGGATATGACAAACCCAATGTTTCACTTTAAAAAATACTCACGGTATATATATATATATATATATATATATATATATATATATATATATATATCCTTCAGAAATAACGCCAATCTTATCAATTGGAAAAATGTCGAACATTAAAAGAATAAAAGGAAACTTGTTCATAAAATGAATTTAAAAATATATACAAATATATAGAGAAGATATACCGGGTGTAACACAAAAACCGGGCCATAGGCGTTTAATATGAGAAAACAGTTTTTCCTTGGTCAAAAGTGGCCTATTAATTTTAGACAAAAATGCTTCAAATAAATGTTGTAGAGAAATAAATTCTGCATCTTCTAAACCAATAGTCATATTTTCTTTAGCATCTTTGGTAACCGAGAAAATTGAATTTAAAATTTTATAAAACTTATTTCTTTATAGTGTTAGCCACGGTATTAAAATAAAATTTCAAACAAATTTTATGACATTTTACGTGTCAGAAATTATAAAATATAGTTTTCATCAAAATAATACTACTATATTCTCTTCCTGATAACTCAAAGCAAAGCATTTCTGATAGCTAAAAGTACAAGCAAATATGTATATTGACATTTTACCTTGTTAGAAACGTATCTGTCGGACTAACAAAATGTCATAAAATTTATAAAGAAGTAACTTTTATAAAATTTTAAATTCAATTTCTTCGGTTACGAAACGTGCAAAAGAAAAATTAAGTATTAATTTAGACGCAGAATTTAATTCTCTACAACATTTATTTGAAGTATGTTTGGTTAGATTTAATAAGCCACTTTTGCGCAAGGGAAAACTGATTTCCCATTTTAAACACCTATGGCCCTCTTTTCGTGTTACATCCGGTATATGTGTTTTTGTGTGTACCAGAAATGTTACATATGTACAAGACTAATATAGCCTAACATGGAAACGGCGAGAGGTCTTGTGCTGGCCACAACAGATTTTTTATTATTTTTTGGTTCCTTGTCAAGTTCAAAGTAAAATTTCGGTTTATTTATTTTTTCTAGTTTTCATAAATTATTTATAAACGTCAAACGTCAATAATTGTACTTATGGAAAGTATATTTCGTATTCCTCTGTAACTGTTTCATCATAATAAAGACATGTTTCTCATTCGAATAAACATTAATAATTTAATTTATATTTTTTCCATAAGTCAAATTGACGTCTGTCGCTTATAAATACCGTGGCTATTGCTACTAATAATCAGATATTTTGATTTTTTTAAATTGTGAAGAAACCAAAAATATAATAAAACATGTAAAAACAGTTTTATATGCAACTTTTAATTCCGTACAACATTATGTTCTACAGTTTTAGCCATAAAATGATCGGGAGAGCAGGATATTTCATAAAAGTAAAATCCCATGTTAAATCCCTATGCTCACCCTGAACCACCCTACATATTTTCTTTAAGTTTGATTTGCTCTGTCATTTTCAACAAAAATAAATTAAGACACAAACCGTAAACGGCGAGTGGGCGAACAAACGAGAGCTCGAAATGCCTTCTGTATTTTATACTATTTTCTTTATTTCGGCTTTTATTTACATAACTTCTTTATAAATGTAGTTGACAGTTTCCTTTAAGGGACTGTTTTGTAGAATAGTTAAATAGTGACAGTGATTTGTATATTTAATATTGTCCACTGCCTAGACATTTTGTGTATTATTGCGGTCATACCAATCCCAAATAAGAAAATATCTCCAAAATCGTTTGAGCAAAGCTCAATCTAGCATTAAAAAGGATGCTAGAATGTGCTATTATTTTTCTGAATATTAAAACTTAAGTTAAGAAGGCAATATATATGTATATACATATATTTTCTTTGTTAATTGATATTTTTCATTAATGGATATTTTTGGTGAAAAAGTTATGTTGGTGACAGCGTCCAGTTTTTTTATGTGTATTTAATGCAGTCATAATATAATAATCCCAAATAACAAAATGTCACCAAAAATCCTTTAAGAATAAACCTCATTTTTATTCTGAAAGAGAGAAAAAAATTCTAATAAATTAAATTGTTTCGTCTCTATATTCTCTTGAGACATCCATATTGTATTAAGTATTCAATATAATTTATATAATGGCGTGCAAAAGCTACGGAAAGCGAATTTTACATTTTTTTGTTTCCGTTCCGGTTTTCATATATATTTTGGTTATAATAAATTCAATATTCCTCTTACGATAAAAATCGATGTACGAAATTTATTAAATTGAGTTAAATTGACGATTACCCCCATTTTCAAGATCCTGGAGGAAGATGTAGCACAAGCCTATAAATTGAGTACTTGTTTTGAAGAAATATTTTAAATTAAATACCATTAAACCAGTTTCTCAAGCCAAGATAATTTCATTTTTAATATTTAAAGTAATCGTAAGGTAAAAACGTCAAGTTGTTCATGCAGTTATTTTTGGCTCAGAGGCAAAAAACAAAGAATTCGACGTGATTTTAAATTGAGCAGGTGCGTTTGTTTCTTGGAGATGTTTATTTTTGGTATTGTTTTGTTTTGTTTCGGCTTTAATTTAGGGCTCGGAGTGTGCTTTCGTGTTTTGCTTTTATTCTGACTTGCAAGTCTTGATAATAATTATGAATATAAATAAACAATTTTTCATAGCAGGTGGATGAGTAAATAAAAAGATAGGTATCTAAAATTTGGTAACGTGGGTTTCATTTCCATTTATGTTAATATATTCGGAGAGTATTACCGGTATTATAAAACATTGGGTATGTATCTAAATATCTAGAATCTATTAAAATATCTTTCAGAACTCATATTAATAATTGGAATAATACTACCTTGTTTTTAGTTTAAGTTCTGTATTTATTGAATATTAAAACCCAACGTTTGGTTTTTGTTATTTCACATATTTATGTCAATGTTTTCCCTGAAGAAGGCACCAGTTTATGGTGCCGAAACGTTGGGTTTTAATATTCAATAAATACAGAACTTAAACTAAAAGCAAGGTAGTATTATTCCAATTATCTAGAATCTGTCAATCTTAAATAACATTTATTTAAATTTGGTAATTTCGTATGGGGCTACGAGAATAAAGTGTAGTATGAAATAAGTATTTCTTCATTGTTTTCGAAACGCAAAACATGTCATTTTTAAACAACGCCAATGTTACCTGGGCAACGTGCGGAAAAGTATTTTGCGCACTAGGGTGACAAACACTTTTATTCACTGTCACAAGATTGCATAAAAAATACTTTGGAAGTAGTAAATTAAATGTACAGAGACGCAGCGCGTTGCGCAGCACTCCGGCACTGCGCACAATGCTGCAACTGCTTGTGAATTGAATTGGTGAAATGAAATATGAAATGGTTGTTAATATACCATTGAACGATGCACATTTTGACATGTGAATGATTTTCTCGAAGTAAAATTTTGGAATTAAAATGTATGTTACATTAAGAAAATGAATTTATAGAGAACAAATTTTATTAGTAAGTACTTAACTATTACATGAACTCAACCTAAAATTTGATATAGGTATGAAAAATCTTATTTATAATGTTTTATTTTCAGTGTTTTAAATTATTTATTAATATTTAATGTAATGATGCAATTATTACATTGGCTAATATTGATTCCTGACAAAGATGTAGAAGCTATACCAGTATTTGACTCAAACAAGTTTACATTCAAGTCTGTGTTCATATTTTGATAAGAATTTGACATTCCTGCAGAAGATACATTACAAGTTGATTCTGATAAAAATGGTCATCATTTGCCAGTGATATAAATGTATTTATTTGGTCTCTTGTAAACGTTTTGGATTTTTTGGCAGGGTAACCAACAGATAGATTTTTAAGGTAGGGTACCAATTTTGAATACTTCCGAATATCAATATTTTCTTTTACATTTATAGTTGCTTTCAGCATGGAATATAACGGCCATAATGTTGATGATTGATATACAAATGTAGTTGTTGATAACGAAGACAGATTTGTGAAAATTCATGAATCTCACTGGGATTTGAACCCAGGGCCTTCCGATATCTAGTCGGACACTCTATCAGCTGAGCTATGAGATCCCGTGAAGTTCTTGAATTTTTCACACGTCGCATACATCGTTGTAGACAAGTTTTGTCTCCCACTTGGAGTATCGTCACCCGCACAACACCGCGACATCACCTGCAGCAGTGTACTGGCACTGCAGTATTATTTTGTGTAAATTGTAACCAAGTTACAAAAATTCACTGTTGAAGTAGTTGTTAATGTTGACAACGTTTATGTGACAAATGTTTTAGTCGCTTAGTAACATAGCAGTGTACTCAAATAAAGAATATTGGTCTAATTTTAGTTATAATAATTAATTCATTTTATTTGAATATTATAGAACAGTTGTAGGAAAAATATTTTTTCTACAGTCACTATAGAAAGTAGCCATTTGCGCTCTCTTTTGTCAACGCAAAATGTCACTTTGCCGCTCATGCGCGACAAAGTAGAAAAAACGCTCGCTGTCCAAATTTCTAAGTATACAATGTTGAGAAATGTCACTTGTCTACATTCTTAATGAAAATGTTTAGTTAGGAACTAATGGCACTGCAATTACACATTTATCATGTTCACAACTCAATTTGACATGCTCTGTCGGTATTTAACACAACCTAATAAAATGCCACACTGCTGTGAAAATGAAATAGGGCATTCATTTACAAAAACAAAAGTATAAAATGCTTAGATTAGATTGAATAAAAAGTCAAGAAGAATGGAAAATAACGATAAAATAAAATTAAATATAAAATAAATTGTGTGAACAGTTATGTTTAGTAATAGGAATGATTGTACACAGATGGCGGTAGGATAGTTGCGAGTCGTACTGACATCAGATCTCTAGTTAACTATTTATTTTGATAATAAAGTTATTAGTTATTTCGTTACTTAAATAATTGCGAAAAATCAGTAAATTCACATACATGTCTATATAATCACAAATTCCTTGAAATATTTGTTAATTTTTTCAGTGTGACAGGCGTGACAACTAACCACACATTTTGCTACAAAAACTCATCAAATCATCACAAATCCTTGCTTCCACGATCTAATTTTGGTTTTTTTTTATGGAATAGATGGCTAATGTAACGATATAATCATTTAAAAGCCTTTTTAAGTTTAAACCGTTTCTTTTGTATTAGCCAATCGTTATTTATTGAGCAGTAGTGTAAGTATAAAGTGTACATTTTATTATTTTTTGTTATGGTGGAGGACCCCATTGTGGCGACTATAGAAAAAATCTTGTGTGTGTTTCGAGCGCAAATGGACATTGTCGATTTCGAGAGAATGCCGCGCTCCTTCGTTGCGCGGCAACAACCTCTCAATCGACAATGTCGCATTTTGCGCTCTTAATACACAAATAGCTAGTGTGTACCACGAGTGCAAAATGACATTGCCGCGCTCGCATCATTGAAGCTCTCAGCTGCGCTTCGAGCTTCAAACTTCATGCTCGTGCGACAATGTAGCATTTTGCACCCTTAGTACACAAATAACTATTGTTTACCAAGGGCGGAAAGTAGTTCTTTACGGACAGACAGCTCTTAACACGGTAGCATACATATAATAATTGACGATTGGCGTTACGATCCTTATGATATAAATTACTATAAGAATATTTGTATTGCTTGTGGTTAAAAATAGTGAAATAATTATAAGAAATGGATTTACTCTCATGGAAAATTATGAACCTACACATTTAACCAGATTATATAAAATTTTCATCGATCCAACAAAAGAAAATAAAAATTGAAGTGGACATATACTTTCAACTGATTGTGTACAATTACAATAAGACTATCCATACTAACAAGGCGGATTATTCTTGTACGAGTACAAGGTCAATCAAAATATTTAATAACATTTACAAACAATAACAACACTCATTCATCTTCCCACTTGAATCGTGATTACACAACCTAACCTAACATGGTCCACGTCCGCTCGGCAGGTGCCAGTGTACAAGTACAGAATCCAGCGTGCCTGCGGCTGGGCATCTACATCATCATTACCAATCTGAAGAACACAAGAGCCGCTCGAGCCTCGAGAAGAACGAGATCGGCGGGTGAGCAGGTGCAACAGTCAAATTATGTAGCTTTCTTACTGCGTGCGTGTGTATGTCTGGCCTGGGTCTGGACCACAGTGACCTGTCAGACGGACAGGTGGAGTCGGGGATTGTCACCTGCCGCAATCAGGGAGGTTGTGGAATGTGGATTTGGGAAGAGAAATGGAGAAGTAAATAAACTTGATTTTTATGTCGTTCTTCAATTCAAAATGTCAACATAAATAATGTGCAGTAATTAGTATCTATACTCTGTCTCACCAAAACCCAAAGTGTTGCCATAAAATTTTGGACCGCCCCTCACTTAGGTTGACAAAGAAACCCAAATATCCACCCCTCATAAATAAGACTGAAAAAGCTGTCACTGCTATACGCAGGGTTGGACTCTCATAACAAAAATATTATGAAGTAAAACTTTTTTTTAATGTTACACGGCTTTTGCGTTAATATTTTATTGAAATGATTATACAGTATGCCCAGTTGCAGAAACGTTAATTAATTCAATAAACGGTTCATCAAAACGAACAAATGCAACGCGATTTTTTGATAGCAATGATTTAAATGTCATAAGAAGAAGAACACCGATTCGAATTTGTTCGTTTTGATAAATCGTTGATTGAACAAGGCGTTGATTTCCGCAACCGGGCATTATTATTGCCATATTTTGGCTTTATTTACATGCAATAAAATGAAAGATAATTATTAGTGAGACTACAACTTTAAAAATAATTTATTGCAAAAGATACTTACACACAAAATGTGCACGTCCAAAAAATATTATACAGTATTACATCATACTCGTATATACGAAAAATATGTAATACATAGTTTAAAAGTTATTTACACATACATGATCTTAAAATAGTTATTTGCGCAACAAGTATAAAAAGTAGTCCTATTTCACAAATAGGAAAGTTCGAATCCTATGAGTGAAATAAGGCACTTTTTACTCAAGTTGCATACAATTTTTTTTACGTCTGCAATAAAAGTGTGAAAAAAAAAAAAAAATAATTAAAATGTAGGTATTAAAAATTTTGGCAATGGCATCTACTATTTGGTTGGTTTAAAAGGTCGTGTTTTTCATGAGTGCAGAACAAAAATCTTTTGTTTTAATTATTTTCTACTCTTATTTTGTATTTGAGAATACAAACACCGCACGATTGTAGAAAAATAGCTATGTATTTCCATACTATAAAAAATGCTAAGTGGAGTTAACTTGTGAATTACGTCTAATTATCAAATCGCATACAAGTTTCTATAGTGTTCTGTCACCTACAGCTTTTAAAGTTTGTAAGGTGACGCCTGATAAAGGCCTTCAAATATCGTCATTACCGAAATTCGCAAATAAAAGCAAATTGGCACACTCAGAAATGAGTGATAATATCGTAACAAAGCTTCATTGATATCTTTATTTTATTCAAAAGAATTATTATTTTTATAACGGAAAGACGGCAATAAATGATGAAATAAAATGACCTTATCCAAGTTAAAATAACGATCTAGAAATCTTGGATATAAAAAATTATTCATATAACTACGAGTACCTACTTTAATTCTATAGATGATTAGGTACTAGTCTCAGCATTGTAAAAAACACTTAAAGAAAAATGTAAATATAAGGTATTTCCTTTAAATAATTTGAACGAACATAATTAAACTCTTAATAGATCCTTTATATTAGGTACATCGCAGTATTATATTTATTACTCATTTTATCATTTTTCGTAATTAATAAGCTATTCATATCTTTATATCTCAAAAGAATAAATCTTTTTAGTCATAGTTAATGTGGAAATCCTCGAGCACAGCAAATATTTAAAGATTTTTTCTGTGTATAAAGAAACATTTAATTCTGAGATTTAAGGAAAATATTTACTAATCTCGTAATTATACTGAAATAATCCTGCGAATCTTTTTCAATCTTTTGCCCGCATAATCATCCTCTATTCGCTTGGAAGAGAAAAAAGTAACGTCCTTTCAGTTATCAAAGAAAGTGGATTCTTGTGTAAAGTTCCCTTTACAGCTATAAATGCGGCCAGAGCCGGACTTATTATTTCGAAAAAGTATTTGGATTTGTGTCCGCTTTAAATTCAGCAATTCAGGAACTTAAGAACTGGAGGCTCTCTAAACCTTGCTAACCGTACAGTAACTCGATGTTATATAGTTTACAGATCAATACTGAACGCAATAAGGCCCGGTATTCATTTTTAAATTTATTTATTTTCCGAAAGATTGAATAAAATGATGAATTTTAGCGTTTGTAGCACTTTCCATATGTGTATGGTTTTTGAGATGTAATTGTTTTAAAATTTTACTGAATTTTAAATTTGTATGTGACGTCAGATCTTTAATTATATTTATCAGATGTCATTCATTTATGTGTGAGCAGTGTGAGTTGTTATAGTAGGAGAGATTTTGTTTACAGATTTTTTTTTTAAATAGTTTTATAATTTAGAAAACACGGAAGATGCTTTTGGGTGAGCAGATTCACAGAAAAAAAAATAATGTCGAGGTAGTTAACTTCCACTGTCAAAAAACTATAGTTGTACGTGAGTTGTACGTTGTCAAAGACAAAATTTGTTGTTTTAGAGATTTTATAGTAAATATGTTTTAATTCAATAAAAGTGGTAAGTGTTCCATACATTTTCATGTAATACTGTAAATTGTAAATAAATATATAGATGTCATTTTCATCAATTTTGAATAATGTAAAATTGTTTATTTTTCGCTTCGCAGTACTGTAACTACATTGAAGATGTGACGTCATATCGTTATAGCGCCCATCATTTTTTATTAAAATAATGAATGAAAAGTTTTATATTTTAAAAATATTTTGCTACAAAATCATTTCAAATTAGTCATATTATGCATATGCAACTTTTTTTTAGTACCGGATCCCATAGAGAGGCTCCGTGGAAACGCGGTATCTACAGGGGCATTTTTCTTTTTTTTTTCAAAACTTCGATAAATTTAACGTGTGTTCAAAAAGTCTTTACGTCTTGGTTGCCTCTGTCTTGTGAAATGCATGTCTGTACTTTTAGTAATAAACTCAAACGTCATTGTTTGATATAAATCTAATTATACAGTAATTTATTTTTGAACTGTTATAGACGAAATGTTCAGTTAGGAACAAAAAACATCTAGAGTGAAGTCAATGGTCAACGAAATGAAACAGGAATTTGGATTTATTCTGTAAATGCTGTAAAACAAGAATTTCGGTAAAAAAAACCAGTTCAGTTAGTAAATCATTCCTAAATTTTGTAATTATTTAAGAAAAAAATTGTACAAGTTTCTGTTAATGATAATAGCAATATCTAGTAGGTATTCCAAATAATTTAAAACTCTACATATTTTTGAAATCTAGAATAGTTGATTTAAATTTTGACACTTGCACCACTGTTCCATTCAATAATTGTCACTGCCAATCATCAAATTATTTTCATAAAAAAATTTGATTGTGTATACCTTGTACCGTCTACCGTACCATAGGAAATTAATATAAAAAATGATTTCTAACACTACCTAAATGCAACTTATAGAAAAGCATATGTATTTACAACTTGGTCATATAATTCTGAAGATTATAAGACAAAGGAATGAATAAAAGATTAACTAGCTAACTATCTAACTAACTAACTAACTGGAATGATACCCTCAAATTAACGTTTTATTCAAATCGCAATAAACATTTGGGTAACAATTCTAATTCATTTGAAGATAATCTCTATTACTAACGTTGAAATTAATTAATTGTGAAAAGGTGTGAAGTGAAGAAGAAAAGGTGAAAAGTACGAAAGAAATTATGAAAAATTCATGCAGAGTCATTGAATTTTTCATAATTTCTTCCTTCTTTCTTCTTTCGTTTATTTAAAATTCTACATTATCCTTAAGCTCATTTCTCTCTATTTACTAACGTTAGTAGATTTGTTACGATAGTAACGAGTATTACGACATTTTGTTATGTATGACATTTTGAAACTTTTATTTCCAATAATCAATAATTATGTTGTTCGGAACAATCTTTTAGGTACTATTTTTTAGGCTAGGTACCATATTAGACGACCTAAAATTTCATGAAAGGCATAACCAACATAAAGTCTTATCGTACTTCACCTTAATTACGTGTGCCAATTTACGGGTAAAAAATAAAATTTCTAAAGTGTGACGTCATTGACTGGAACAGTTTCAAAATTCCAAATGAATTAGAATTACTTTCCATTATTAACTTTATTCAAAAACAAACAAATTGTACACTCCTATATGCTAATTATCATAACAATTACTCAATGTTATGAAGAGGATTCAATGTTATGTTTGTTTTCTACAAATGCATTTTGTATATTTATTTGTTTCTGAAAGTTTCCCCCCTTAAATACGGCTCTGGCTGCAGCTGTATAGTATCGCGTAAGAAATTGTCATCGTCTGATTCATCTACGTCACGAACTACGGAGTCTTCGTTGTCTTACTCTTTTTGTAACGTCAGCTAGGCTTCGCGAATCAAACCAATAACATGGAAAATAGATGGCCGACACCTATCCATGTAGCCGAATCCTGTGAAATGTGATAGCGCCTCAAAGCAGGATAAACCCAGGATTCGTACTCCTGCGGCGAGTAATCCTTACCACAGCCTGCTTTTTACAAGTATTTTCTTTTTTTGACGGTTTTTTCTCGAATGAAAAGTCGGCAGGTGTGACCCTGAGCTTTGACGCAATTTTTTCTTGTATTTGGAGCTAAATAGCAAAACTGGAAATAGAGATACAGCACAAGGCAGGATTATCTTAAAATTGGGTTACTAGGATAACAAGGAGATGATGATATTTAGAAAGTAATTCAATATATCTTACAATATTTCGTGGCAAACACAAAAATATTAATCTAGTAAAGATTTTTTTTCATAATTTAATACAAAAGATTAATGTTGAAATTCTTAGTATTTTTTGCCTGTAAGTTTACAGATCTGTTAATTTTCAAACAAATATTTAGGGATGTGACTTTATTTGTGTATGTTACCGGCCAAACCCGATTTCAGGATAAACTAGTTTGGCCCATAATTCTTTCATAAGTTATGTGCATTAGGTTACTGGTGGAAGCACTAACGAATCAAAAAAGTTTGATACTAATTTGGTTTTTTGGGCTTTTAAAGTGGTTGCTAAGCGTGAAGTTGTCAACTACTCTTAAATAGTTTACAACTAATAAACGCTTGGGGTTACTGTATATTTGTAAAGGCACAATAAACATTAATGAACTATAAACGTTTAACACTAATTTGGTTGCTTGTGCTTTATGATGGTTGCATCACGAACTTAATACCAAGGCTTATTATCTATTTCTGAGTGTGCTAATCTGCTTCTTGTTACAAATTTTGGAAATGAATCTAAACCAACAAACGTCAAACCCACACCCGATAACATAATGTACCCAGCTATGCAACCTTATATGACAGATATCCAGACGGCGTTTCCACTTTTTCGTTGAAGTGATGGTAAATGACACAAAATAATTGCAACTTCAAAGTAAAATTAAACGCCATCCAAAATTGTATGTAAATATATCCTTATTATTGTTACAATCATTATTGTGCATTATGACTCAATATGGTATGATTGAATTTGATATACTTGGAGGCGAATCCGCGAGTATTCTAGCCAGCTAAATGTATAATAAATCTGTAGTGGCCAGCACAATACCTCTCGCCATTTACATATTTGGCTGTATAAGTATTGTATTTAACGTTTCTGGTACATGCAAAAATTTCTAGTTACATCTATTCTTTATTTTTAAATTCATACTAAGAACAAGTTTCCTCCTATTCTTCTAAATGTTCGAGATTCTTCCAATTCATTGACGAGATTGGCGGTATTTCTGAAAAGTATATGATGAAATATATGTATAGCAAGCACGTGTTTAGTTGACACTGATACTGTGCATACTTTGGCTTATAAATGAATCCCCTTTCTTTTTATAAAAATTTTAGATATTGACGGGAGTCTTTTCCTCGTTATAAAAATACTTCCTAGAAAAAGCCTTCTGTAATGTCTATGGATTTTTGTCACTGACCATTATGCCAATTGCAAACATTTTAATTTTTCATCTTGTTTCCATGGGCTTTTTGATTTATTATAAAGTGGATTATTTTATATATTTACAATTCTTTATCTCTAAATACATAAAAGATATAATAAAAATGTTCAATGTATTTGATAGAGAATTGTATATTATTTAATTTTTGTAATAACATAAATTTCCAAAAAATAATATTTACATAGAAGATATTTTAAGAAACTGCTACTTCTGGTTGTCCAATGGGCTACTTGCGTACCTTTTTTTATTTAATATTTTTGAAGAGCATGTAAAAACTTGCTACCCCTATTTTTTTTTTTGACCAAATTTTCATTAATTAGCCAGAAAAAAATAATGAAATATGATTATTTAAATTACCGCCATGTATGACGTAGAATTACGCCGCACCAATGAGTGGTCATAAAGCCATAGCGTTTGTTTGTACGGGTAATATAGACCTCCTCTTTGACGTTTCAACAATAGTTTGGAGGTTAGTATTTTAGTTTTTCTCTTTCGTATCGATGTTTTAAATTACATGTAATTACATATGTATTTATTTGTGAAGTAATTAATATATTTGAGAGCCCAGAGAGAGAAAAATGTCAAATTCAAATTAAAACTTTCTCGCACGCAATGCCTTCTATAAGTTACATTCTTCAAGATGGTCCTCTTCTTGAGTTAAATATAATGACGTCACAGAAAATATTCTTTCTTAATTTACTAAAAAACAAATAACTTTTTTAAAATAAAATTTATATTTTTATATATGTTTTCAACATAACATTTAGTGATAGAAATCGGATTTTCAGTACCACGCAAGTAGCCCATTGTTACCAAAACCTTTTCAGCTCTTCCCATTAATGTCAGATTAAGGAATACGTATTTAAATTGGTCTTTAATCTTATAGAATTTGATAAACCGTCCCTCCAACATACACACATACACAAACACACACATACACACATAAACATACGTACGCATACATACACATACACACACACTCACACACACACACACACACAGACATCATTGTAAAAATGTTAAAATCGAATTCTAGTGACTTTAAATCGTGCTTATTCACTAAAATCTGGATATGCGATTTTTAGCATAAATCCAATACCTCTCAGCGAGAAGTAAAAATTATAATTTATCAAACGTAGCTGTTCTTTTTTCAATAAAATTTTAGTTAAAATTGTGTTCTTTAAAAAAGAATACATCTGTGATTATGCTTTCAACGAAAATTTAAATTATTTTACTTATTTAGGATTATTAGTATATCTAGCCTTTGTTTCTCTTTTGTTCCTGCTACTTTCTTCTATTACCGCCGACTGTCTACCATTCTAGCCGTTTATGTGTGTCTACATCTACAACATTCATAGTACGGCATCGTAGTCTCCGAGGTTCTCGACCCTATGAGCACGTGCCTCTCGAACGTAATATCCAGGGTTCATGTAACCGGCGGCTTTGTGTCTACTGTTTCGGCGGTGTATGCCGGATATGGTATCCGGTTGTTCACAGGCCCGCCTCGAACCTGACACCATCAGGAGTGGGTACACCGACAATATGTGGAAAAGAGTTGTTTGTGAAGTGTTAGGTAAATAGGAATTAAAATTATAAATGAAAATAAAAATAGATTTTTCCGTGAACTTGTTTATCTTATTTTGAATAAAACACTCTTCTTAATTCTTTTCAAATGATTTTGAAAATGCGTTTTTATAATAACACATAATAGTCTTTGTTTCGACATGCTGATATTTAAAAGCGAGTGTACCAAATACTTTACTAAGATTCCGGAAATAACAATGACTGACATTTTGAGCTCCCATCTAAAAACGCAACTTAGTATTCTTTACATAAGAATGACATTGCATAATAAAAATTTACCATTCTCGACGAAATACGTAATTGCAGTTATTTTTTTGCCACACAGGGTACAGAATGGGTTCTAAGGCGACGTAACTCGTAACTTTGTTCAGGAAATAACTTGGAACTGTCAACATAGCTCGTTTACATTGGCGTGTATTTTAACATTTTTGTGACGTGTTGATTTATATGATTTGTCAATGTCATAAAAAAACTATCGAAAAGGGATAGAATAATGGTTGTGTCTCCATGTGCGTTTTTTAATGAGGAAAAAAAGGTGTTAGCACAAATTGTAGATCGAATTGAAGTATCTATAATCGGAATATTATTGCGCAATGCCATTCTTACGTGAAGGATACTATAGCTATCGTAATATTGTATTATATTAACATTTACTCGCTTGTTTAATTAACCTCTTACCTAGGCGGAAGCTGAAAATACTACTCAATATTTTTATAGATCAGGTGGAACTCTGCTCTATTGCGATGCGATAGTATGACGTCAAGCTAGCAGCGTATGTTTTGGTACTCTACTCAACGGTCGCAATCCACTTCGGGTGTTTTCGATATAATGCGATAATTTCAATCTCACTGAATCACTTTTAGGGATTTTTCCCGTTATTTTGAAGTTATAGCTGGTATTTTTAGTAAGAAAATTGTCATCTATCAACAAATAATTTATTTTAGGTTATATTTATTACAAGGTAAATATTTTATTTGAGTAATTATGCTTTTTAATCCATTACATGACTAATTTTTACCACTCGTTAAGACATTAAAATTCGCCTATTCAGATTTTAGTGAATAAGCACGTTTTAAGGTCCCTTGAACCCGATTATAACATTTTTACGATGATGTCCGTATGTGCAGAGCTGGGCAAGTTACTTTTAAAATGTAACTAGTTACAGTTACAGTTACCTCCAAAAAAAAGTAACTAAGTTACTTAAGTTCCAGTTACTTTGGTGAAGGAACTAAGTTATTTACTTAAGTTATTTAAAAGTAACTTAGTTACTTTGAGTTACTTTCTAACTACTTTTAATGGCGTGAAGTGTAGACTTAGACTGTTGACTTAGTTATTGTGTAGGATACACATCAGGGAGTTTTTGCACTAACTATGTTAACCTAAATTTTAACGTTATTGCTTGGCAACACCCAATCAGATTATTATTGTTAATGTCAACGGACCTGCAGGGCCTTAATACCGCCTAGGCCCACGAGGCTACGGCCTAGGGCCCGCTTTAACAAGGGGCCCGCTGGGCCCGGTTGCTGTGATTTTTTTAAAATTTATTAATTTATTTTTCAATTTTGATTTCTTATACCAAGATATAAAGAATCTACTTTCTTTCTAACATGACATGACCATTATAATGTATAAAACATGCAGACATTATTTCCTACCTAGACTTATTAGTGGATAATCATTAATTTATTGGAAACCTCGGATCAGACGTCGATTTTCAATCTGAGGCCCCGCGCTCACATATATAAGAAATTTTGATGAAAAAGTATCTTTTTATAAATATTTGGGGCCCCGCTACGCTAATAACATATTCCCGAGAACCGGCAAAATCGCCAACCGTCCCTAGAAAGGAGTAACAAAATATTACGCTAAAATTTCACCTCAAACTAGAATCGAGCATGCGGTACTGTATAATTGATCAGCTTTTCTCTCAGCAGGCAATTTTATTTTTTTCGTTAATAAATAAACTTACATTATAATTATACAAATATTTGTACGTACTTGTTTTTTACTATAAAGAGGGAGGGGGGCCCAAAAAAAATTTGGCCTAGGGCCCAAAAATCTGATAAAAAGGCCCTGCGGACCTACATTATAATATAACATAAAAATTAAAAGTGACATTTTATCTTGTGAGAAGGGAATTTGCAAAAATGAGACGAATTCAAGTCTTGCAACCCTTAGAACAACGAACAAAATACGCTATATTTTGTATAACCTGAAAATTGGAATAATTTTGATGATTTAGTGGCAGCTTAATTATAATTTATTAAAACGTATCATTTGTAAGCGAGGAAAATATTTGAAAATAATATATTTTATAAGTCAAATTTAACATTTAGTGACTTTTTAATTCTAGAATTAAAAGTTAAAATAATGTGTTATTTTTAGTTTTTCTGTTTACCGTACAAAAACTCTATTATTTATGAATGTAATTATTTTATTATCTATTATGGCTTGAAATCAATCAACAATAATATTGAATTTAATTATTACATACATTTATTTAAAACAAAACAGTTTTAGTTAGTGTTTCTAAAAAAGACATCACCTCAACAAAATATTTTTTAGAAATTTAAATCCCCCCGTTACTTTTTATGACTAAGTTACGTTCCACTTTTTAAGTTACTCAAGTAACTAGTAACTAAAAACCGGAAAGTTACCAACTACTTTACCGCAGCAAGTTAAGTTACAGTTACAGTTACCATATTTTAAAAAGTAACTAAGTTACGTTACAAGTTACGTAAAAGTAACTAGTTAGTAACTAAGTTACTAAAGTAACTAGTTACTGCCCAGCTCTGCGTATGTGTGTGTGCATGTTGGAGCCACGGTTTCTCAAATACTGTAAGACTTAAAAAATATTTAACTAAAAACCATACTATAAAGTTAAAGATAGAGACATATAAACATATAAAATCATAAGTTGTAAATGAGTCTCGTAACCCATGGAAAACAAGTGGAAAATTAAAATGTTTGTAATTGACAGATAAATGTGAGTGTCAAAAACCCAGAGACATTACTGAGCCAAAGACATTACTGAAGACTTTTTCTGGCAAGTAAATTTAATATTTCTTATTTTATTATTATTTAAATATTTATAATTATAGATACATATATTACATAGGTATATCCTTCAGAAATACCGCCAATCTCATCAATGAATTGGAAGAATCTCGAACATTAGAAGAATAAGAGTGAATAGAATGACTTACAAAATATAAAAATATATAAAGAAATCTTAAATATGTACAATACTTATATAGCCTAATATGGAAATGGCGAGAGGTCTTGTGCTGGCTAAACAGATTTTTTTTTATATCATTTTACAATGTAATAGTTGTTTTATTTGTAAAATATATAACCGTTCATATAGAGTCAAATTTTTTGTTTAAATAAATATAAGCTATATTTCTCTAGCTTGTAATATACGAAAAACAATTTATAAAATTATCAATATAACATATACATAATTAAATTTGTTTTAGTACCTTATATTTTTTATTTATTTATTTATTTATTTATTTACAAAATAATATATACAATAGATTCTTGTTAAATAAATACAGTATTTGTAATAGTTATTTATTATTTAAAAGTACTCTCACGTCTTCACAATTCCAAATTTTTTTATCATGAAACACTCATCTTCTCTCTCTGACTAATGCATATTCGCATTACGACAAACTGTCGCTTTCGGAGGGGTAAGGGGAACGAACTGCAGCGATGGAAAAGATAGAGTACCAAAATCGCAATTCTACGTCACTTTTACGTCATACTATCGCTACGCTAGAGAGTAGAGTTCCACCACAGAATATTACTTACTATCCCATGTTTTCAAACAAAAAGAAGTAAATTCAATAGCTCTATTTTCATCTAAGAGAACACCATAAAAATATTGATTTGTTTCTGAATTAGAATAACATTCGAACAAGCTTATTGATGTTAGCATGATCGAGCTTCATTCTTAAACTGTTTTTGGTGACATTTTGATATTAAGATTGGTATGTTTGCATTAAATACAAAAAATATCTAGGTAACACATAGAATAATTAGCACAAATCACTGTCAATAACCTAACAAACTGCTCTAGATATTTTTCGTATTCAATAAAGTTAGAATACACACAAATATCAAAATATGCATACCAAGGATGAAGCTCAATCCAGCATCAGTTAGTGTAGGAAATCAGTGCTACTGCAAGTAGGTATAGTTTCAGAATCACGTTTTCCGCATTTGTTATAATTACAAAATATTTTACACTGCAATCGTCCACAAAAATAATTACTTTCATAACAAAAATTTTAAGTTTTAAATTCATATTTCCGCACTAGTGTGGAAACTGACTATTTCGCACTCAGTTTAGTTTGAGAATAATTATTTTGCCCACGATTATATGTAGAAAAAAAAAGTTCAATATAAATAAAATAAAAATAAATATATCATCACGGCATATTACCCATTTCTGGGTGTGCCAGTATCTAAAATACATGTAGACATCGGTAATGATGACGATATATTTTACCGTGTGGGTGCTTACCAGGCGTCACCTCACGGGCACTCATAGCTGGTGTGGAGAGTGTCCCACAGGGGTCACTTTTGTGCCATTTAAAATTGGAAATATTTGGAGTCTGTCGGGATCGAAACCGGTTCCCCCGGGTTAAACGTCTAATGGAATATATATTTTTGCTTGGTTGTGAAGCTTAGGGAAATTTTGTATTTATTTTTCCTAATTTTAAAACAAAATAGTATTCTTTCGAGTACTCATAGTTGTATGAAGAGAATGTATCAAAAAAGATCGGTATATGTATAATCTGTAACCTTTTTAGTACCTTTCGGTGTAAGGATGCCGGGCGCACTGAGCCGCAGTGTGATAAATTTTTGTTGCTGAACGTTCAACCATTCAACATATCGCTGCTGTGTAGCCTGCTCGGACTTGCCGATCACAAAGCTGACATTCTAACCACACTGCCGTACTGTCGGCTGCAAAATATATAATTTGTAAATAACTCACTGTAAAAATGTTATGGATCATTTTAATGGCAATGAAAGCGCTTTTCTGCTGACCTTTTGAACTATAACTAGGTTATGATTTGTGAATGAGTGAGTGAAAAGTTTGAAGAAAATCGTAAGACAGTTGAGGATAAATATTTATGCAACTGTGGTACAGTGAAAGATAAAATAAACATCTTTTGAAAGCGGTGAAGATCTCTTCAACTAGTTTCGACATTTTTATTTCCGAAGTTAAGAAAACTTTTCCATGAACCATTCGTATGTTTCAAAAGCCACTCTACCAAACAGGAATTTCCTCTTGTTTACCATAAAAACATGCATATTCAACTATAATCACAAAAATATATAATTCCCGAAAGCGCTATGCATATTCATAACTTGAGAGAATTCCGGAACTTAAAACACGGGGGTTACATTAAACCGGGCTGTACGAGTACGGCTCGCCACCAGGGCCGGATTTAAGGGAATGAAATTGGAGTGAAATTTTAAGGACTTCCACACATTAACATGTTCACTGCGCAGAAAATTTTCAAGTTTAACTATGGTGTGATTATATACGATTAGGAACCTGACGTATCAAGTCGACGCAAAAATAAATAAAACTTGAACCTGTATAACAGTTCCAACTAAACTATCTAGTAGCTACATATAAACCGGTATACAGAAATTAAAATACAGGTTTAGGGACGAAGTAATCCTTACAGTACTGAACGTGTTTAGGACATCCATGAAATCAGGATATTCTTATATTCGTAAAGCACTACTTTTATTACGATATATACTTTTTACTTTTAAATATTTGTTAGCCTTAAAATTTAATTTAGATGTAGGAGACTGATTCAAAATTAACTACAAATTCAACACTGTACAAAATACAATTCAGTTATAAATAAAATTGATATGTTGTTCTTATACAAAGTAATTCTCTTTTTAATCTGTTTCTAGTAGCGTTACATCAATGCCTGGCACTTTTCTCTTCAACTTCATATTATTTCAAAAATTTTGATAAATTTGGATTACTTTATATTCTACAATTAACAAAAATTTGGTGGAGAAAATAGCTAAGACTACTACCGTAACGAATAAGATGCCCTCTCGCTTACACATACCATTTTATCTACTGGGTTTTTTAAATGATACTTTGGTATTACTTTTTTAGATGAACACTTCAGAAAATAATAGATATTGGCATGGGGACAGTATCTTACTTAAGAAAGTTAAAAGTATCATATATTAGCATGATATGAATGCGATATAGGGCCCAATTCTCAATTTTCACCGAAGTGAAATACAGTGAAAAGTTTTCCCTTTATCACTTGGAGCTATTCTCAATTCCAAAGTGATTTGATATAAATAAGTGAAAAAGTGTGACAATGTATGTATTTATCGTATGTTGACAATATTAGTTGCGCATAACAAAAAAATACGAATTTGGTGCATGTGTTTCTTCACATTTGACAAATAATATCATGACAATGACAAGTGATATGATATAAATTTATCATTTCATATCATATCACATCGGCGAAAATTGAGAATTGGGCCCATAGATATATCGTAATGACTAGACCAAATTAACATATCCAGGCAGCCATGCTGTTTGATGCTATGGTCGACTGTATGAAAAAACGGTACTGGCATTTGAAATAAAATTCTTGAAAATATCTGTGTTATTTCTTGTGATCGTCGAGAAAATAGCGTTCATAACTCGCTTGAAAGTAATATTGTATTGCACGTGTGTTCACTTTAACACGATATTTCTTAATTTCCAGACTCGTTATGAAATACACTATTTCAAACATCCTCTTATAATAAAAGAATGTCTAGCTACGTGTAAGAATTGATGCAAATGTTGAAGAAAGAAATATATAGACGTCGTTACTTGTGTTGAAAAGAAGTAAATATATCTACGTTTACATCCTTAAGCAACGGAAAGTATATATAATTTCAAGAAAGAAAGAAAATGTCATTAAAGACATATGTAGATCCGGTTGTATTTTGTTTTTAATTTAAACAAGCTGACTGATTTTTGACTCTCTCCCTGGCTTATTTTTTGTCCACATGAAGTCCGATAAATTAGGGCAAAATTTCTCTGTTAATAAACCAGTTTAAGGAAGTATTTTTTATCCCGAAAATGCTGTCACTAGATAAATACTACAAAAATTCAAATTTTGATGTTTTCCAAATAATTTATAGGATTTTGGTTTGCACTTCTACGGGGCACTTTTTCATGGTTTATTTTTATTTTTTTCGAATAGATGCGTCATATATATCACGGGCTCCCAAAGTCGGATTGGAACTCAGACCGTCGGAACTACAACTTGGTAATGTGTGTGTCTAGATAGACTGTCATATATTTCAGTATAGCTGTAGATTCTATCTAATTCGGTCCTGCTCTCGACTCCGGGTGTCTAAATGCAATTTTAAAACTTTCCGGTGTGACGATATCCGAATTCCTCCGGGCAGGCACCGATCCAGCCTGGGAGACGCTTAACAAAACATCGGAGTTCCCTCGACGTCTCGTCCCATTCATATATGAATATGTAGGACTGGCCAGTTTTATATTTCACATGGAAATTATTTCCCTGCGAGATGAAAGTAATACGGAATTATAATGCTAATAGAATGAAAGCATCCCCTTAAGATTACTTTTTGTGTGGGGATATGTTTACATTACTGAAATGGCCACGCATAGGGATTAAATGTTGTAAGGGAGTTAATAAATATATAGGTTTCATTTCATATACAGGGATTAGAAGTTTTACTAATCGAAGGATATTTATAGAAATGGATTAAATGGTAAAGCAGTGGATATTATATGTACAAGTATGTATACGTATAGAATAGAGTAGGTTTCCCTTTCAGTGCTGTAAACACATTATAGAAAATGAATCTTTTACAGGTCAATGGAGATTTCCATTTCGTTGGCAAAAGCAAGTTTTATCAAATTGTATAAAATGTACCCTTTGCTTTTATTAAAAATAGAATAACAAAATAGTCGCTGAAGAACTAAAACATATCTAAACAGATCTTCGTCGACAAATGTAAAAGGTGGCTTTACGTCGATATTTACAACTTCGCCTTGTTCAATGTCATCATTATCTTGTTTTACAGAATCAACAAAATCTGCTGTGGCCAACACAAGACCTTCCGTCAGTTCGACGTATTTTGTACAAATCCTATAGGTACCAGAAGTTCCTTGGAAAAGATTCTATATATCATGTAACATTGTAACACGAACACATACTATTTTTTACAAATTCCATACCAAAAGTTCATTTGAAAAGATTCTATAAATCCAATAAAATTATAAAATGAACATACATTATGTAAATTGCACTTGACACTTCCTTTTCTCTTCTTCAGCTTTTCCCAATTTTATTAGGGGCCGTCGCTGTTTCTTACTGACACATACGGACACATACAGACGTCATCTTAAAAATAGTAAATTCGTATAGTAGGGACTCTTATTCATTAAAAACTCACCACTGTGTTTCTTGACTAAAGACAATACCTTCCTCACCTAAAGGGGACGAAAGTTAAAAAAATTATGTTCAAATGACTGACAACAAAATTCAATTACAACATGTAGATACTTTTTGTTTTGTACCTCAATTTTTAATAACTTTTAGAAATTATTTTATCTTATAGGTTGCATTTTTGTGCTTATATAAATTTGATATACCCTTACAGTTTAACAAAATATTTTCTATATTTTCTTGGTCTATTTAATTTTGCTAAAAGTAAAAAAGTTCAGTAATTACTTTTATATTTTATAGTTGAGAAGAATACGATTTTTCATCGTGTCACGATAGACTAAACAACAAAATAAAATCTTTTTCACCTTAAAATAAAAGTAAATATAATTTAAGGACAAAAAAGTTGATGTAGTAGTTATGGCGAGACGATCATGCGGCGACACATAGTATGAGGATCAAAAATCGAGCCTTGTTCACTAACCGTGCTACTTTTGTAAATTTAAATATGTACTTACTAATGTTCGCAAATGTATTAAATTCCTTTGCATTAATGTAACTAGTGATGAGATACGAAAACTTTAACAAAGAGTAATTAAATATTAATTGGGTTTATTCTATTCAAATAAAATCAGCATATTGTATATAAATATGGACAATATAATATGCATGAGAAAAATTACATTATAAAACAAATGTGCTTCTTAAAAAAAAAACAACGGTCCGCAAATTAGGAAGTAAACGACAAACCTTCGAATACGTAATTTTTTGTTAAAGTATCTTATTTTAAGTCCAGGAATCTATGGTTAAGCTATTTCCACGTATTTTAGATACATACTGTAGAGCACATTGACAAATTGGTATTCAAATGTGTTAGTAATTATGTATATTTACCAATGTCATTTAATTAAAACAACAAAAACCAAAATGACTGAAATCCTTCATCTTTTACGAACTCCGTATTTCATCACTTCCACCTCTTATCATCCAGCTCTGATTCAAATTCCCTGCCTTGTAGTAAACTAAATCAAAATGCAAATACCATGAGGTTTCCCTGTGAATATTTTCATCACCTCGCGGATCCCACTCCTGCTACCAGGCGTGGGGGGATGTGAACACGTGTACCTGGTCGATGAACCAAGCTGCAGGAGTTAATTGCACCACGGACGCTCGTTCCAGAACAAGGGAAGAAATGAGAAAGTTAGTGGACGCTGCGGTGAGGATGATAAGCTGCAACGTGCTGCACAGGAAAGGAGGACGGGTTTCTAGATACTGACAGGAGAAAAGTTGGAGTAAAACTATAAATGTAATTATTATTTCTATTACCAACATACCAACGAGTTTTTCGTTTTAGAACCGAGTTTATTATAGTCGTGTAAAATAACTATGACTATTTTAAGGAACGTGAGAAGTGCATAATTTTTAATGTCAGTTATTATAAATCCATCGTAAAGTATATTCGTATCATGTTCACCACTTGTTTTTCGGTTCTTGTTAATTTTAAAATTATTTTCAAACGACCGACCCCGGCAATGCATTGGACAACGTAGCTAATTTACGACGCAAGGGTTCCGGGTTCGAATCCCGGGTAAGGTATGGTCGTTTGTGTGTCGTTTCATAATTTCATTTTCATCAATGCAGCGATAAAAATGAGTGAACTTATAAGAAATATTCGAAGAAATCTGGCTCATCCACATAATATTACCGCTTACATACTCAATTGTATCAAAAAGCGTGTAGTATTTTCAGTATTTTGTTCATTATAAATAATAATTGTTCAATAAATATTTTTTCATATTTGTTCAATAAAAAAACATTTTTTGTTCAGTATTTTTTATGTTTATTCAGTATTATCTTTCATATTTGTTCAATAAAAAACCAAACCATAACCTAACCTAGCGCACGAAACTCGCGCCTGAAAACTTGGTTTTGAAATTAGACAAAAACTCAAAAACGACGCCAGGCACTACGGCGTCGATGGGCGTCTTTATCTTCAGACACCCCTTGAAGTTGATTCCTGATGAGTGATTTGGAGAATTGATTTACTGTTAATACTTAACATTTATGAAAAATACTGAACATTTAATTTAAATACTGAACATTTAATTTAAATACTGAACATATATCATATTACTAAAAATTTATGAAAAATCCTGAACATATATTAACTTACTGAACATTTATCATTAATACTGAACATAAAATACTGTTCAATTATATAATATATAGAACAAAATAAATTGTTGCCTTTTCAAACAGCACAAAAGTGACCCCTGTGGTACTCTCTCCGTGACTGCCTTAAAAGCCAATGAAGTGAAGGTGACGTATGGTAAACGCCTTCGATGATCCAGTTTTCGTCATTACCGAAATGGATAAAAGCAGATTGGCACACCCAGAAATGGGTAAAAAGCCTTGATGATATAGTTACTTTTAATTATTTATATTAGTTCAAGATATCTCGTATTTATGACGAGTGGCAAATGTGTATGTTTGTATATTAGATAATACAAAAATGCTTTATAGTCATAGTAGCAATATTAAAGTTTTAAAAACATGGGCATGTTCATTATGTTATGATCAATAAAAATGTGCACTAAATGTAAAAAATACTCGATTGTATAGTCCATAATTTTCGTATTTATCTTCATTAAAATAAATTATGTTTTGCTGTTCATGTTTCTAGAACTCACAAATTTATTAATTTTACAATTTATTTATGATGTCATAGAGTAACTTTCCGTATCAATGAATTATTATATTGAAAATTATTCGCGTGACTACAGCTCGTTTCTCATTTGTATCAAACACATGACATGGAACCGATCAAAGTTGTCAGTTTTACATCAAGGATTTGTAAACATTCAGAGGTGCAACTGTTTTCTTTGTTTATCATAAACTCATGTAGTTTTATGGAATCGATAACGAATAAAAAGTTTACCTATAAGTAAACTACATACAATCATTTGATGAACGCAATTACTGATATATCGTTATGGTAATAAGGAAATAAAATACTTTTATTCACAATCATTATAGTAATATACAGATTCCTAACCTTTTGGAGGTTGGAAAATACGTCATTCCTAACTTTAATGACAATCTCTTGGGTTGGAAATAACAGATTTCACTTCCATCTCTTGGGTTGGAAATGTTTATGTAGGGGTTGCCTAGCAGCATTGCCGTAGATCCCCATAATTAAGTAGGCTAAACAAATTGTAAGACAGCTGTCAAAATATTAATAAAATTAAAGGTATAAATTCATTGATTTATTTTGAAAATTATTGATTTAAAATGAGGATGATTGTGAATAAAATAGTATACATAATCTCGGTGGGAGTTTCATAACAGCCTCGCGCATTATCTCACCTCAAGGCTTCGCCTCTCGGTAATATACATAAGCCCTCGGCTGTAATGAAATATCTTCCACCTCGGATGTAATATACTATTTACCTCCCGCTACCCTTGGTAAGGGAGGTATAGGGATCGTGCTAAAAATCACATATCGAGATTTTAGTAAATGATCATGTTTTAAGGTCCTAAGAATCCAATTTTAACATTTTAACGATGATGCCTGTATGTGTGTGTGTGTGTGTGTGTGTGTGTGTGTGTGTGTGTGTAAGAATTTTTACTTCGCTCTAACTCAAATACTAACATTCAGAAAATCTGAAACCTTCTATTTCTACCCTATTCTAATACGAAAAGAAACTATTCGATTTTGGTGTAAATCGGATAAAATGAAATGGCACTTTACTTGAAGCTCATAATGGTTTTTCTTCAAAAAATACCATTAAATGCTATTTTTTTCGCATTTTATGTCATTATAAAAATTAAAGATTATTGAATTTTCTTTAGGTATACATTAATACTTTTCGAAATGGGTGAATCGGGAACGTTGTAAAAGTTTCAATTTGGAAAAAACAGGCCGTAGGTTCAAAAAATTATGACTAACAGTCATAATTGTCTTTATTTGTAAAAAATAGGAAGTTTCGGACAATATTTGTCCATCTTCAGGAATTATATAAAGTGTGTGTTTCAATATATTATAAAGTTTCTTTATTAGTTACAATTTTTTTTCTTTTTTTGTGAATGCCCACATCTTGTCTAGAATTATAACAGAGAGTCTTTTTCAATTACCAAAGACTCTCTGTTATAATTCTAGACAAGATGTGGGCATTCACAAAAAAACAAAAATTTGTAACTAATAAAGAAACTTTATAATATATTGCAACACACACTTTATAAATGCTGAAGATGTACAAATATTGTCCGAAACGTCCTATTTTTTACAAATAAAGACGATTATGACTGTTAGTCATAATTTTTGGAACCTACGGGCTACGAACCTACTTTTCCTATATATTTTACAGATAAATTTAAAAATCATTTTTCGTTTTTTAATCCCGAAGCCTAAGATAAACACAATTCCTTTGTTACACAGTTTATTTTTCAAATGAATGTAACTGACAGGTAAATGTCATTGTCAAAAAACTAATCACTTCAAATTAATAATAGTAACATATTAAATAATGAAGAAAATCGTAAATAAAGCAATGGTTATATGCAATGGAACATAATATAGTTTGTAGCAATACTAAATACGTAGGTATCTATTTAAATTAATAAAAATTAAATACCGGGAGGGAGATTTTTTATACTTTTTGATTGTTATTTTCATTGCTAAATTAAATACTTTCAAGCACTAGTGCTTAAAAATGACAGTATTGCGTAAAAGTGACAGTTTAATACGTAAAATGTTACCTTTTAAGCACTAGTGCTTAAAAGTATTTCATTTAGCAGCGAATAGATGGACCTCGTTCGTACAAATATCACGTAGTGTGCCTAAAACAATATCTTTTCGCAACTTTTTACATAAATAGCTATTTCGTCAATTTGAGCTACACAATTTTAATGAATCGGGTCAGTGTTATGATTTCTTTCGATAAATGTGAAATACATATTACACTGATTATAATTTATTTTTTATAAATTTAGAAAAGTTTAACCTAATCCTAAACAAATTTGTAGGTAATTCTTTTTCGTTTTGATAATCACTCTGCAATTTGTGACGCTATATTACGTGAACCATTAAAGTTTAAACAAAACTCTTGTCATCTATCATTAAGTTAGTGGACAAGTCTAGATTTGTGACCCTTACAGTACGTGTCGCCGCATGATCGTCGTGCCAATAGCTACTACGATTACGATAAACGACAAGCAATGGAAGTGTGTCCTTGATCACTTGGAACGGGTTAAAATTTCGTTACGATGATGGCTTGCACACATATTAACGCACTACCGCCGTGCCGTAACCCAAGAAAATATGACGCAATTACATTAAATTACTATTGAAATCAGTAATTTGATAACATGAGAATCAAAAAGCGATATATGATTTAGAAATAAAAAGTTTTTGAAAAGATCTGGTTTATATTTGACGGAATTGGTTTATGGTCAATTTTTATAAACGGGTTACAAATTGGGAAATTTTAAATATTCAGGATGTAACCATATTTAATATAAAGTCTGAATTTCCAATTAGACAGGTATGATACTGACCATTAACAAAACCTTACTATTTTGACATCATCTACAGTTTTTACGTTTTTGTTTATTTCATTCTTCATTATGCAAACTGCCAATACCAAATAAACGTTCCCAATTTAATTAAAAAAATCATCTTGTTCATTAGCATTGAACAAAACCATGAGCATAAAAAAATATCGTAGGTACCCTAAAATGTAAACTAATGAAACAAGTAATGAGAAATCACATGATACACATTAATAGGTGAATTCGAAATTTAAAAATTGGACATAAACCATATGGAATATCGTAAATTTTTAATTAAAATTTCAAAAATTAAATGCATCATAAACCAGCCCTGACCCTCGTATATAAAATATGCTAAACAAACTACATTTACAATTGTTTAATGAGCAATAATCCAATTTCCTGTACATAAATCGCTAATTGCGGTATACAGTTAAAACGGTTACAAAGGGTTAACTAACTAGCGGATAACCAAACCTACCAGAGAAATATTCTGGCAACTAATAACAGTTAAATTACAAACAGTACAATTAATTTCTCCAAGTCCTGTCTCCAGCAGCTCACATTATCCTCCAGGTACCCTAGATCAGCCGGTCATCTCGTAATCCCGGTTCTGCTAATGCCCGGTAACTGATCCATTACTTGTCTTACTAGCTCCAGATCTCCACCCGGGAGAACAAAGAGAAGGTAATGTTTAAATTGTGATGGGGAAACCAAGACTAAAACCATATCATTTATTTTATTACAAATTTTTTTTATTTTGTCAGGTATCGTTTACATTAGCTACACGATTAATTTTGCCTTAAATTAGAGATAACTATGTTTTGTTAATATTTATTTGGTACTACAATAACAATAACAATTGGATCCCCTTACCTCTTATGTCAAGCAAGACAGAGAAATTTTCTTTGTGTCATTTGTTATTTTATTTGATTTGTACGAATTGCCAGTTTCAAACATCATCATAGTATATATGCAATACGTAATAATATTACTACTTTATCTACACATATATTTTTAATTCATATGTAGTTCTTGACTGCTCTGTCATTGCTCATTGTGTGAGCACGCAAACCCAGTAAGTTACCACACTACTTGATTTACATTCCTAATACCAAGTGAATCTATATTGTTTCGTTTTTGTCTATGGTTTCGTTTTTGTACAAATAATATTGTAACATAGTGAAAGTGCAGCAATGGTGTATGTAAAGGTGAGTGATGGGTTGCATATGTGTAGATTTTATAACGATGGTTAAACTAATTTTCTATTTATAAACCTATTGAAAGAAGTAATTATATTGACCCAGGTTTCAAATAATATGTATTAATACATAAACTTTATTAAAAAAAAAGTATAGCATTGAAAAACAAAGTATTTTTCTATTTCGGTATCTTTATAAGTCTATAAATAAACTGAAAACACATCGTTAAGAAGATTTATAAAGGCATTGTTTTGGCGTTATTCGTTTTCTAGAGGTGGTATGACTGCTTTCAAACCAAACAGATGAATGATATATAACCTCAAATTGCGGTCAGTTAACAATTAATTTTAGTCTATGAAGTTAAAATTGTTAGCGAGAAGCGCTAACAACATTATTGATAAAAAACACAAGTCAAATTTTTGACAAGTTGTAATGTAATAGAATTATAAATTTACCTCAAAGGCAAGAATAGTATAAAACATGCCTCACAAGGCCCTGTTGTCGCATTCGTCCTTTATAAAACAGATTGCCTTTTGAAACCTTTTTTTTAATATTTACATTTTGATTAATACCTTAATACGAAGGACTATCAGAAACTTTTCTATTTTTAATTTGCTTTAATCCCCGAATTAAGTATCAAAAGCACGTCTCTCACTTTTAAAACATTATGTATCGATATTACCGAAATCATATTGGCAAAACCAGAAATTGGTAATAATGCAAGATGATATATTAATTTAATTTATTAATATACGACAGGTCGTTTCCTATGGAAAACGTGTCTCTATACACAAAAGACAAACGATTCCATACCATACTGCCATCAAATTATTTTAATATCGAATCTAAATTCTGGTCAAGAATTTGATATCGTTGATATTGTGATTGTAATTTATAAATTTATTTGGATAAAATTAATAAACTTTAAGTTTAGACAATCCATAACTTTAAACGATTTTTATCGCACACAGAAAAAAATGTTAAGTATTTGATGAATATAAAAAAATGCACGATATAGTTATTTTTAGACGACCATTGTGATATAAGTATAACATATCAACTTAGTATCCTAACACTGAAAGTTGAACTTATGACATTAGTGTTACGATATATTTCATATCTTAATAGTTGACACGGTTGCTAGGTTACTATGTCATTATTTTCTAGCTATATGTATATATTATTCATTTGTTAGTTGTCAGTACGTTTGAACTTAAATTTCAGTTTTGTAAAAAAAAGTAAAATATGTTTAAGCTCCTCTAAAAAATAATGTTTGTAACTTGTATGAAATTTAAATATCTTAGCTCGTGAGTATTGACTTGCACTCCGCTACGAGTCGTGCGTCAATTTACACTCCCATGATATTTGATATTTTTCATAACTTGTTATGAAATTTTTGACGAGCATAAATAAATTTTGGAAAAATTGGAAAATAACAGTCTTCTTCAGGGCTAGAAATAATCAAATATGTTCTAGCCCTGAAGAAGACTGTTGTTACAGTCGAAACATCGGCCAGGAAATAAATAATTTATATGTGACTGCATGTCTGATTATTTTCCAATTTTTCCATTCTGAAATCAGTCGATCATCTTAATCAACCATAATTTTTTTTACTTACTTAATCCAAAGCCTTTATACCTTTCGGTGTCAGGCTTTTTTTACAAAACTGAAATTTTATTTTCAATCATACGAACAGTTAACATTAGTGTTGCCACAAGACCAAGACCAGTCTTGGTCTTGGTCTCGTCTCGTCTTGGTCTTGTCGAGACGAGACCATCATTTGGTCTCGACTAGAAAAGTCGAGACGAGACGAGACTAGCATCAAGTCTTGTCGAGAAAGTCTTGAGTCTCGACAAGACTCTCGACTTCAGATCAAAGGTATTTTTTTAAACATATACCTATTCTAAAAGTCCTTCAAAAACTGAGAGTATTGCTGTAAATACTGATTGAAAATTCGAATAAATAAGAGAGATATTAATTTTTCAAATTTTGTAATTTTGTACTTTCATAATTGTGTCCCAGAAACATTAATTTATGTAAATATGATGTATTCCTTATTCATCTAAATAATCCAAATATAAGTTTTAAATGAATTTAAATTACAATGTAAGTGGGATGAAATCAAAGAAGTATCAATTTAGAATTCTTATGTTATTTTAATGCACCAATACTTTTTATTAAATTAAGATCAACCTTTATTTTATACTACACATGTTATTTTAATTTAATTTTTGTTTAATTCTCAATTAATATATTGGTACAACTGGGTATATGAAATACTGACTACATCTTCAAAAATATTTCCAATTTTCAAATAGCACACAAAAGTTACATCTGTGGTGCATTCTGCAAGTTAGCAATGTACTTCAGTTTCATTTATTAAATTAATATATTATAACAAAAGTAACGTTCCCTTCAAATATACATTATTTTTCTTTTATTTTTAAAGAATCTATTCTGATTCTTAGAATTTTGCGAAAATGCACTTTTGGAGCGCTCGCGCCCCCTGAGAAAATTAAAATACATTGTATAAATTCATTCATATGAAAAAATTGAAAACAGTAATCAACGTTTACTTAAAGCCTTAAAGAAAATAGAAATATAAAAGTCGTAATGTACAAGCCCTTCTTTAACAATTTTCTTAAAACTTTGTATGCACAAATAATGTGTAAAACAAACTGTTTTTCCAATTCCCTAACATAATATAATTTTTAAAAAAATGGGTAAAAAATAACACAACATTTCATTTCTTGTAAAAATCCAATAATGGAACAATAAATTTTACAACGGTGCTATAAATGCTGCATATTACCAGACAATAACAACCACTTTTAGACATCTGCTAGTAATAAAAGTAGGTAGGTTTGCCCAACCCAAATCCAAATATTTCCGAATACAATACTTTAGTCAATCTAACAATTTTGCAACCTCAAAATATAAAACCATGTAATAAAGAAAAGTATAAACGTATGATAAAGAATTAAATGAAACATAACATAGACAATTTTTATGAGGAATCATTATTATGATTTCATAAGTGGAAAGAGGAACCTCTTGATAAAGAAATACCATATGAAAAATTATTAGATATCTCCAAAAAATTCTATCCATTTTTACTCCATGGCTTGATTTTATTTTCAACTATACCCTCTACAACATGTAAAAGAAGTTTTAGTAGATATATAAAAAATCTGTTGTGGCTAGCACAAGACCTTCCGTCAATTTGATGTATGTTGTACCAATCCCACATCAAAAGTTCCCTAGAAAAGATTCTATATATTCAATAAAATTATAACACGAACATATACTATTTTTTACAAATTCCATACCGAACGTTCTTTGGAAAAAATATAAATCCAATACAATTATAACACGAACAATCATTATGTAAATTGTACTTGACACTGACATCTGTCAATTACAATTTTTTGAATATATCAGCTGTTTCTATGATTATAGTAAAGCTGACTGATTTTGGAAAGTTACTCTATTTATAATTCGTTAAACCGTACAACTGTTATTATTAAAACTTCTTAGTTACTAACTTTTTTTACTAATTTTATAAATTTAAGCACGTTTATTATAATTTATTTGTTTTTCAAATAAGTGTTTTTTTTTGTTAGAGAATGTAACTACCGTAACTACCTACAGTTTTTATTGAATATACCATTATTATTCTAAATACGTTTTTGGAATAAGTTTATTTTTTTGGCAAATAAATAACATATAAATATATGACTAACTATATTTTTATTCGTCAAAATTTTGATATAAAGCAGAGGTTCTCAACCTGTGGTACGCGTACTAGGGGATACGCGAAAGGTTAAGTTTTAGTTATCTACTTATTTAACATTTATTTAGAAAAATATAAAAAAATAGCGAAAGAATTTTTTTTTTTGGGATTTTTGTCCATTTACTTACTGCTTCATTTAAACATATACATACCTATTTAACTATTGCTAATAATAGAAATGCATTGCTGTGATTTATTCTGTAGCTAAGGATTTGAAATTATATATTTTATGTTCATTAACAAGAAACAACACTCGGTATGTATGTATGTTTTCATATTAATTATTTCAAGAGCTTAAGTATCAAGTTGATATTTACAGAAAAAATAATAAATATCTCTAATATTATTTGGAATTTTTGAATCGCGATTGTACTGCTGTTCTTAGAATTTTATCTACTATTAGATGGGATTATAAAAAAAATGTTAATGGAGGCAAAGCCGAGAGTCTTGTCGAGACTCGAGACGAGACGAGACTGACATGAAGTCTCGTCTCGACAAGACCAAGACGAGACCACTCTAGTCGAGACCAAGTCAAGACCAAGACAAGACCGGCCCCAAGTCTCGTCTCGTCTCGACTTCTGGCAACACTAGTTAACATATGAATAATGTATACATATAGCTAAAAAATAATGACGTTGTAACGTAGCAACCGTGTCAACTAATACGATATGAAATATATCGTAACACTAATGTCATAAGTTCAAATTTCAGTGTTATACTACGTTGATATATCATTCTTATCAAAATGGTCGTCTAAAAAGTTATTTTCATTTAAACTGCACAATTACTTAACTCACACTGTTGGTAATACATGACAAACAAGCAAAGCCCCATTTGAAATTATTTTTTGCTTGTTTAAAGTACCTACTCCACTCCATTTAGTGGCGTTTGTTGTTTTAAACTTGGCGTGTAATTACCTTGCTCGCACCATTTAGATTACCTGGGTAAAAGTGGAGTCCTAAATCCACTTCGGTTTTCACTAACCAGTAAAATCACATAACATAACCATGAACGAGCCAACCTGCTATTCATTACCATTTCACTAACCAGTCATTGGATCCGGAAAGCGGAGAGCCGAAGCCGATCCCGAAGTGTAACAAACCAGTGACATTCACAATACAGCGGCCCATCAATAACCAATTAAACAGCACCGACAGTTCGGTTTAATTCGAACTTGTTGCGGTTAGAAAACGATGGTGGATGTCTAATAGATAAGTTGCGTCAAGAGGTAGTTTATGTACTTCACTTGATCGTCTTTGGATATGAATTGTACTAATTGTAAAAATTATTCAATGTAACAAAATAATTATGGCTCTAAAAGCGGATCAGTTGTTCAAAACGTTTCCAAAAATTGTGAACTTTACGCAGTTTTATCTATAGAATCAAAAAATGCTGTTACAATATTGACATTTCTACCCAATTTTGAGTTATTATTCCCATGCTAAAAAGATATTTTTTTTTTAAATTTAATTTAATATTTGAAAACTACCTTCAAATCAATTTTTAAAAATTTGTTGTGGCCAGCACAATACCTCTCGCCATTTCAATGTTATATTATATAACACTTCGCTATCGAACCGTCGTTTTGTAACAAAAAAATTACAGAACTTTACCCAAATATTGTTGTTATTGTATTTAACATATCTTCTGCACACATAGGTACAATTCTAATTACAGGGTGTTAAAAAATAAGTGTCCCAAATTATGAGGACATATAGTACTGACCAAAATGAGTAAAAAAAAGTTTAATCAACATGGGTCCGATCTTCAACTGTTTTCGAGATAAAAGGCAATGAAAAATGAGTGTTTTCGGTGTTTACCTCTCGAAAACTGTAAGAGTTACAACTTTGATTAAATGAGACATTTTGTTTACCTGTGAGAGGTCATCTTGTATTGTATAATTGTACTAAGACAAAAGTTGTATCGCCCTTGGCCAATACTTAAGTTTTCGAATAACTTCGTAACTATTAGAAAGTGAAAAAAATGTTTCATATAATATGTTATTGTTTTTTTTTATAGTCTATTTACTGGCATAGACAAAATTTTGTTCGGCCACTATCTTAGTCTGTTTTTCTTCGATTCTAATACAAAATGGCCTCTTTCTCGACAACAGTTGAAGATCGGACCCATGTTGATTAAACTTTTTGTACTCATTTTAGCAGTGGCGTGCGGTGCGTTTCTGTGTTGGGTGTGCAGATTTTTTTTAAAAAAGTATTGTGTAGCTAGAATCTTAGGTTAACAATTCAGAATTATCTTATTTTTTATACTATGTCCCTTCTAAAAAATGGTTTCTTCAGTAAATCCGCAATTAGTAATTCACTTACAATTTCCATTCTATAAATTTTCATAAATACAAATATAAGTGAAATAAATAATATATAAATTATATACCAAATACCTAAAATTAATAATTAATTGTTTGTCTGAACTTGTTTATGCTTGTGAATACTACCAATACTACCAAAAGTAATTTTACGGCGATACGTGCACAAAATATGCTGCACGCTGGAGAGTGCGATGGGGCGATACGTATTTCTAATATTTTATCCTTGTCTGCGCAAATACACTGTTCCTATACCCTCCCTGTGTAAAAACATACGCATCAAGTGCAGTGCGGAGACCTGCACCCTGCACTTGCCTGGCAATCCACACATTCTCTGATAGGCAACCAAACACGCTACTGTTTGTTATTGTCCCATAATTGTATTAATATTTTTATATTTTGTATATCATATATTCAGATCAAATCAATTAAATAATTTACATTTTAATGCAATAAATTTTGAAATTATTCGCAGGGTGTGCAGTGCACACCTTGCACATATGGACTGCACGCCACTGCATTTTAGTCAGTACTACATATATGCCCTCATAATTTGAGACACTTATTTTTTAACACCCTGTATATCTATTTTTCATTGCATGAAGAAGTTCTTAAATGTCAGAGATTCTTCCAATTCATTAACAAGATTAGCGGTATTTCTGACGGATATATGCATTTTACCTACAATTTTAAATATTTAATTAATAAAACCATAAGAAAGATTAAATGTACTTCCCAGAAAAAGCTTTCAGAATGTCACTAAAACACACACAGACATCACTATAAAAATGTTAAAATCGGATTGTAGTGACCTTGAAACGTGCTTATTCATTAAAATCTGGATATGTGATTTTCAGCATGATTCCAATACCTCTCTTAGCGAGAGGTAAAAATGAAACTACCGAAAATTTCATTCCAAAATTAAAATTTTCCAGCGTTTTCAATTTATGTTTGATTCAAAATTTAATATTACTCATAATCTTACACTTTATGGACTACAAATTCAATTTTATTATTTGTTCAAAATTCAGTACAACTGCAGAAAATTAAAAAGAAAAACGAGACTGCAACAAATTCCTATCCTTTTTGTTATTGTTTCCACGTACTGCAACAAAATAATTTAGTTCGATTTGGCTTCCTTTGAGCATTGAACACATCCAGTAGGAGTCGTGCTCCTGTGATACCAAGCACCTAGCCATCCTCGATTTTGAATTCCGTACAGTAAGCTCTGACTGAGCCGGTGAAACCGAAATGAAGTAGGTCAGCTGTGGCACGTGTGGTTTACTACCTTGCCGACCTCACAGACACGTACTATGGGGAGGGAAATATTTTACACAGAATAATTAAATTTAGAAACTATTATGTGATCAGCGGAAAGGAATTTGAAGAGGAATTCATTTTTCTAGAGGTTTTGGAAACTAATGAAAATTAAGACTTTTTACGATCTCTAGGGCTATAAAGTTCGGGTTCTTTTTTTACATTACCTATACTTATACGCTTTTTAAAAAATATATTTTTTCAAAGATTGATAAAAATATAGGCCTTGTAGTAGCGCTACTTCGGAAGTAGATTTTGGATTTTCTAAATTTAATTTTATTTTAAGAGTAGACAAAACTAGGTTTGATATTTTTGTAAATGAAGCTTATAATATTTGAAATAAGTACTATTTACAAATTAATTTATTTTTATTTCTCTAATTTTTAATATTAAAGTTGACATTTGACAGTTGAAGTAGCAATTTTTCGGAAATAGCGCTACTTCAAGATGAGAGAATACGGGCCATAGGCTTTTCGATCGTCATTTGGTTAGGGAAAGAATATAGTTGCAAATAGCTGTTAATTGTAACTGTCTACAAAATAAGTATTTTGCAAACCAGATATTCAAAATTTTCGTTTTCGTAGTTCTGACAATATATTTGGAAAATATTTTTTTTTTGCTAATTTTATTTAAAAATTGATTTATTTTTCTGATCGTGGTAGAAATTTTGTAGATAATAACATTTCTACCACGATCTCTATTCCCTGTCTGCAAAAAGCTACTATCAATCCTTATAAAAATAACTATTTCTGACAAGAAGACATACTAGTTTTTATCCAATTTAACCAGTTGCTACATGTAAATAGTTTGGTCAATTATTTTAACATTATTTGGCACATTTTTTTTTTAATAATTGTAAAAATAATGAACTCATGTATTTTTAAAATTAGGCCTTCTTTAACGAAGATTTTATACTATTATCTCTGACCGGCTTTCATTTACATTATTTCTTTACAAAATAATTCTTAATTTCCATTAAGGGAAATTTTTGGTAGAATAGTTAGTTTGGTGTCAGTAAATTGTGTTTTTTTTATTTTATTCGTTGCCTATACCTAGATACTCCGTGTATTTAATGCCGTAACAAAATGTCAACAAAACCCGTTTTAGAATGAAGCTGATTCTTAGCATCAATAATCGTGCTAGAATGTAATAATCCATAATCTCAAATGGGAAAATATTATTTTTTTTCGATAGTATACAACTGTACAATGTGAAAATACCTTGGAAACGGTCTAAACTGAAATATGCCATCAGTAGGAATAAGATATGAAGAAAAAGATATTTTTATCATTTTTCTGGTCATATTTACAGGCGAAGAAACAGTAGTGTTTATTTCACAAAATACAAGTGTAAAGTGCCTTAGGTGCTTTTAAAGTAATTAATTCAACAATATTACAACTAAAATATTTATAAACCACTTCACAAGCTTCGAGCATATACTGACTAGAGGCCGCCTTACGGTGCTTGTTTTGATCGGAACACATACGGAAGCCATGGTGTATTGCGAGCTGCTTATTGAAGCCGTGGTGTATTGCGGACTGCGTATTATCTTAATATTTGTACTACCTTTTTTACAAAGTAATGACTAATTGCTGCTTTTGAAATATGTAAATCACCTTTATTTCCAATAAATTTCAGTCTCGTTACTCTTACGTCATTATTAGTAGGAAACCTAAAAGTTACACTTTGTTTAATATATTATTTGTAAAAAAAAATCCCAGTTACTTACACATGAAACGAAATATCCTTACTTTCTTTATATTTTTCATTACAATTTGATATACTCCGAGATATAATCACAAACTACACGCAAAAAATAAGGTTTGGTTGTAGTAAAATGACAAGCAGTGACATATAACACAACAAAACACTGCCCGCAATTCACTATGACTTCCGGCCCCCCGTCTACATGTCTTCCGATCACTTCCTATACATTGGTATAGGGAATTACTTCCCTAGTCAGTATATGCTCGAAGTTCACAAGCATATACTACGTTATATTTCCGAACAAAATATTCTGAAAATCGTATCTCGTACTTGTTCTTACCTATTTTACGAGCTTTACTTAAGAAGTAGTAGTAAAAAAGGATGAAACACTCACCTGTAACAAAAAAATAAAAATTAGTAACATGATACCATTCTGTAAATAAAAGTTATATTATTTTGCAAAAATATCCCATTAAGCATAATGAAAATGAGTTCTGCATAATAAGAGTATGAAACAGTAGTCCTGTTATACTCGTAATTCCAGCCCAAATCCCCTGCGATTGCCCACCCTATTAACAATTTCCCACCACATAACAGCAAGCTGGCAACCGTGGCAACCGTGTAAGAAGGAAAATTATTCGCAAGCCACTCTCAGGTGACCTCTTCCAGTAAGCTGTACCTGGGGTCGTTAGGTCACGAACGGGCTAAATGGCGCGAAACACAAGTAGCGCACAGCGGCCAACACCGGAATCAAAACTAACCTAACAAAAGAACAGGAAGGACTCTATTAGACTCCAGCTGCTGAGGAGAATATTAACAGCTTCATTCGGATGAGATGAGAGGGATGGAAGAACTAATGCCTTTTGATTCTACTTCTCGCAGATTTTATTCCTCTTGTTTGGGTTGCAAATGGAGAAAGGTTTTAGGTAATAACAGTATTTTATAAGAATGATTTAAAAAATACTTTAAACATATTTTTGGTATAACAATATGGATAGAACAATAGGATCCTCCATCATAGTAACAATTTAGAAAATGTTATTTGTTTTAAAATTAAACCTTTAAACTACAGAAAATCTATCAAAGTTGTAAAAAAGTTATTATCTTCTATCATCTACGTAACATATCTATTCAATTCCAAATTCTCACTACATTAATTATGCTATCGCCTTTTTAAAATACGGAATCCACTTGCATATTTTCATGTAAATGAATGCAGAAAATAACGAAACAACGAAAGCAAATCAAATAATACTTGCTTAAATTTATGATGCCACGCCAGATAGAAATCCCGGGCGTTTGTATGAAAATGAAAGATATGTTTAATATGTGGTTAAATGACAGTTATTTAAATTTATTTATATATTTTTAGAAGTATTGAAGTAGACTCCAATTCCAATTATTACCAAACTCCACTGCTCCAGAACAAAATAAACTTACCGCCTACGTCGTAGAATATTAAAAAACTATTACGGCTTAACAAATAACAATTAAGACTTTAAGCACGATTAAAGATAAACAATATTGCGTATTTAATACGTAGCAAAATTTGAAAAAAATAGTTTTAAGCCGATTTGCAGATGTTTAAAATTTTAAAGGAATTTCATGTAAATTTAATTGGTTAGCAACTCAAGAATCGCTTATTAAATAAAAAATTGTGTAATATTTATTTATTTATTTATTTATAATGAATCTAACCTACAGGATATCATATCCCAATTACACGTAGATTATGCAAAAAAAATTAAAAAATATCTTAAGTAGCACAAGTAGAAATGCAACAATAAAGTAAACTTAGATAATAATTTAGGTTTTCGTAGCACACATACAACAAAATAATGATTTTAAGCATTATAACTCATAGAAACAATATACCGCGTTCTTAACCTTCACGAACGAGCCAAAAATATATGACAATGAAGGAGAATTTCATGCTGAATTTTAAATTTTGAATTTTTAAACTGCATTATTGCATCTTTAACCGTGTGAGAGTATTGAATGAATTTGTATGAAACCGTTGACAAAAATTATTTAAAAATCATTGATGATTTATTTCTATCGATGCCACGACGAATGTAAACTGTTTTAAATAGCAAAAGCTAATAGACTATGTAAAGAAATTTAATTTTCTCTTAAGAATTCCGATCTAAACAACACAAAAATTAAATTAAAACTACCCCACCTTTTGCTAGTTAAAACCTCTACTGATTGGACTAAAAAGTGACCTCTGTGGTCTGTGTAGAACTCTCCACGCCAGCAATGAGTGCCTGTGAGGTCACGTCTGGTAAACGCCCACACGGTACAAATATATTCTTCATTACCAACATCTGTGTACAAAGCAGATTGGTACACCCAGCAATGCCGTGATGATATACGTATTTATTTATTTTATTTTAATTAGATATTATATAGAGTGTAAGAAAGCATCCTGGTATCGGGATTAATTATAAAAACAAAGAGAAACAGTCTACTAGAAAGGCACATCTTTACTTTGTAGAATATTAACATCTCAATTGAGTTAATTTATAATGCCATTTGTTCTTATTACAACAACGTCGACAACTTAACTGCTAATATCGTCTAACTACTATTTACGTATTGAGGGTTCAAGTTTCTAGGAAACAGAGATAGTTTTCTCTAAAAAACAGCACGTTAATTTCAATTTAAGGACTCGTTTATACGAGAGACTCAGTTTACGAGTTAGATCGTAAGTGCATGTTGAAATTTTAATTTCAGTAGTATTTTATAATTTTTATACGAGCTGAAATTGCTAAAAGATACTTTGTTGCTTAATGAAGACTTGCATAAATTGCTCATTAAAGTGTTTTTATAGTTTGATGTTTATCACGAGAACGCCCCTGTTTCCATAAATTTAGATTATGTTGCAATTTTGATGAAAATTTAAATAATGCGTTTTTTGCACTAACAAATATTGCAAGAATATCTTGTAAACTATGCGATAAATTTATGTTTTTCCTGATAAAATTAAATATAGAAATTATTTCTGTACTCCATTTTTGTTGTATTTTTATCATAAAATAATTCCTTATAAAGTCCTGCATTTAGTTCTAGTGATATGCAGTGTGTCCCATTTAAAAGTGCCACCATTGGGATCTCGAGAACTATAAGAGATACGATGTCGGTTAAATGGAACTTTTTGTGCGCCTTTGGGAGGCCATCTTAGATGTGCTTTTGTTTTTCCAAAAATTCTCATAGAGCACTAGATAATGACGAAAAACTGAATATTGTTGATTTTTTCTATTTCAAATAACTTCTAAATTGTTAGTAATTGAGAAAAACGTTTCAAATATAAAAGATAGATATTTTTATTAAGTAATCAGTGGCGTACGAAATAAATTTTTATATCTATAAGTTTTTGAGATATAACACAAACTTATATTTTTTTAAATAGAACCCTTATCTGATTTTAGTCTCAAAAAAATAAATATTTTTTTCTTTTCAATGATGTAAGGGTTATTATGTTTTATATTTGTTTTGCTTCTAAAATTTAATTTTTCTCTTTATTTTCCTGAATTTTCTTATTATTTCCCAAAAAAACATTACACTATAATGTGCCAAGGGCGACCTGATACAAAATATTATAAAAATTTATTTGATACGAGTTTTCAGCAATTTTTTTTAACGAAATAAATTATTTAAATACAAGGAGTATTTCCAAATAGAAATCTACCAATATTTTCAAAATAATTGCGAATATAATACAAAATAAAGAAAAAATAATAATTTTTAAGGCAAAACAAATATAAAACATAATAACCCTTACATCATTGAAAAGAGAAAAAAATATTTATTTTTTTGAGACTAAAATTAGATATGGGTTCCATTTAAAAAAATATAAGTTTGTGTTATATCTCAAAAATTTACGGATGTAAAAATTTATTTCGTACGCCACTGATTATTTAATAAAAATATCTATCTTTTGTATTTGAAACTTTTTTCTTAATTATTGATAATTTAGAAGTTATTTGAAAAAGAAAAAATCAACAATATTCAGTTTTTCGTCATTATCTAGTGTCCTATGAGAATTTTTTGAAAAATAAAAGCACATCTGAGATGGTCTCCCAAAGGCGCACAAAAAGTTCCATTTAACCGACATCGTATTTGTTATAGTTCTCGAGATCCCAATGGTGGCACCTCTAAATGGGACACACTGTATAATTTATAATAGAAAAGGTTGTTTCACTGGATGTATTGATGAGGCAATCCAGAAACAATTTATTACCTCATATAATTTATATTTTAAGGCATAAAAATTTGCTTGAATAATTAAAAATAAAAAAATTGCTGTAGCAAATAATAAAAGTAAAACAAGGATGAGCAGAAATCAATGGTTTTATAAAACCATATTTCATCTGACGGCGGAGTTGTCACTCATACGTTATTAGGTATGTGATAATGGATGTCACACTTTAAACTTCAGGAGGAGCGACGCATCGGTTAAAGTATTTAAGTTTTATTTTTTTTGGAATGAAATTGCCGGCCAGAAATGCAGTAATAAGGATAAGGCAAAAAATGAACGATTTTCTGTTATTTGTTTAATTTATTGTAGAGGTCATAAATTATCTAGTTGATAGAAAAAATATAAATAAAAGTGCAAAGGCCGCTATGAATTTTGTAATATTAATTAGAGAGCAATATGAACCATATTGTATCTATAATGGGAACTTAACCTTTTACATTTTCTCTTACAAAATGTAAATTAAGTTTTAAAGCTTTTCAGTCTTCAAAAACATACATTTATTATTACTTGTCTATGTCATTATCTTACTATTTATAGTCTTACTTAATTACATTTCTTAAGTTCTAGATGGTGATGATCAAGCACAATAGCACAGTATAACAATTCTAATAACATAATTTTATGGTTAAAATTAGCGTCCAACACAAACGATTAAACAAATAGAGTAGCTGTCAGAGTGCCCGTTTATTTATTATTTCATGGCAACACTGATTTTATTAATATTAACAATTAATTTTCTATTATTTCTCTGGTTCCGGATAATTTTGTTCTCTACATTAAAACTATGTAACTGTTTTGCTGTAAAATAATTAGGTGAGACAATATTTGAAAATTTTAAAATAAATATTTAAATCGCAATTGGGGCGCCTTACGATGCACGACTCTATATGTATTTCAGTATTTTATCTATATATATCTAATCCATTTTTTAGAATTTGGGGTCTCTAGTACGTGTTCCAAATTTATCTGTCTACTGATACTTTCACTAAGATTTCATAGTACGAATTTCTATTCCAAGTAATAAACAAACATTCTTTGAAATAATCCTACATTCTGTTTCACTATGGTGAGTGGTCGCCATGGGAACACATTCCGACAACCGACAGCGTCGACCCGAATGCAAACACCTAAAATGGCCGGTCATGTTTCCCGTGGGGAGTTTTCACAAATCGGAAAACCATTTCCACCAGTTACCGTTATCGCCGCTAGCTGAGTGTATTTTTATCATGCTGTCGTTTTACATGCACCTCATATTTTGCTTTCTGTCGTTTTCTTTTTCGTATCGGTAACGTTGCTCCCTTCACATAAATGTAGACTCGACCATATCATATTTAAAGAGCATGCGCTACATGTTGTGTACATACATGCACTCATGCAGTGACAGTCTGTGAAGAATAGGAAGATGGATAATGTATTACAGATATTTGAAAAAAAAAGTAGCACTACATGGTGTAATACTATATTGTTGCCTTAACATGTTTACGAAGTATAAATCAATAATACCATTTACCTATCTCACAATTTTTAATATTATTGAATGCTACAGACAGACTATAATTTACGAATACATTTGTTTTCATGAGATTCTATGTACACTGAATGCTCTCTTGTCTTAAGTGGGTACCAAAAGTTATTAGTTTTAGTTCGGATACAAAAGGTGTCATATATAAATAATTATGGTGAAAAAATGTCATACAAAACTAATAAAATTATAAAAACAACAATAAATATAACATTAAAGTAGGAAGTGAATGAATAATGCCCGGTTTCACCATTGCCAAATAAATTTACAAACAGTTATCTGACGAATAAATTTTATTCATCGGTTAGTCAAAGTTTCGTTTCACCAACCAAAATCGTTGAATAGATAGTTATTCACGGAATATTATTTTTCTTTCTATTATTTTGCATTGAGTATACAGCTAACAAGTTCATCTCCCTGACAAAACTGTCATGTTCGCTGTCAACGAAAATAATTTTTTGATTTGGGTCATTAAAATCAAATTAAAATGAGTGAAAATATAAATAAGAAAAGGGAAAGAAGCAAAAAAATCCTTCATGAAAAAAACAAAATGTTTAAAAATTGTAGTGGAAGAATATTTGTATATTATAGAAAATAATAAAACTGATGATGTGTTGTCACAAGAAAAAATTAAAGAATGGAATATTTGTGCACAAAAAAAATCGTTCATAAAAGAACTGGTATATTTCTTTCATTTATTGGCTCTAGATGATGCTGAATCATATCTAGAATTTCTTAAACGCATTGTTTTGATAATCAGAATCGCATGTGAAAATCTACTTCGTCAAATTGATTATAAATTATGATCATGTGATTAGAGGGATCATTCCTTTTTCACCTGAATAACAATTTCTTCATCAGAAGATGTCAACAATGATGAAGATGAGATTCTAATATTGACGGAAATATAAATAACAACTAAAGATAACTTCATTTTTCATATTTATCTATTATCCGTTTTAGATCGGTACCTTTTGTAAATATTCTTCAGATCGCCACTGAACAATTATATTATAAAACGCACAATAAAAATGTCAAATGTCAAACTATTCGTTGAATAAATATTTAACTGGGCAAAAATCTCCAGATAATTTAACTGACGATTTATTCGTCGAATAACTGCTAACTGACGTTGGTGGAACAAAAATATGCTATTTTATTCGACGAATAGCTTAACTGATGAATAAACTATTTATTCGTCAATGGTGAAACCGGGCATAAGAGGCATATAATGACTACAATGAAACTCGCATATTGCACTCCAAGTTAAAAAGAAAATAGATACTTCAAAACGGAGAACCAATTATTTATTTTAAATTAGTAGTCTACAGTATACTGGATCCGAAACGATCCGGAATGTCGTTCCCGTACCTTTTTTTTTCGAGTAGGAACACATTCCAAAACTTTTTCTCCAAATATTTCATATAAAAAAATCTAATGTGGCCAGCACTATACCTCCCGCCAGTACTTTTGATGATACCGCAACTGGCGAAATTGTACAATAAGGTAAAAATACACTTTTCTTGTGAAACTAAACATAGCGTTATCATTTTTTTTAACTCTTATTAATTTAAATACATACCTACATATTTATTGATGCTGGAAAATATGTTATGTTCTTTTGCATTAGTATAATAAACTATTGTTTTATTTGTCTTTTTAATAAGTTACTATTAATAATTTGAACTGTGTAACAAAGGAATTGTTTTTCTTTAAAATATAGGCTCCTGTAGAAGATTTAATAATCTTTAATTCTTATACGTGATAACATAAATCGCAAAAAATACATTTAATAGTATTTTTGAAGAAAAACTATTTTGAGCTTCAACAAAATCTAATGGCCCCTTTCCATATTAGAATAGAAATAGAAGGTTTCAGATTTTTTTGAATGATAGTATTTTAGTTAGGGCGTTGACAAAATTCATGCACACACACACATACAGACATCGTGAAAAATGTTAAAATCGGATTCTACGGACCTTGAAACGTGGTCATTTACAATCTCTGCATGCGATTTTTAACATGATCCTTATACCTCCCTTACCAAGAGTAGCGGGAGGTAAAATATTCAGCCCTATTTTGTAAGAAAGTTGTTTATCTTAACAGCATTGCTACAGTAAATAACTAATAATAATTGCGTACACTAAATAAAAGATAAAATTGACAAGCTTTACATTTGTTTCTATTGGTTAAATTTTTTAGCAACATTGCTAGGGCTTAACAAGTTCCTTACAAAATATAAATTCTCTCAGGTAACAACGGAAAACTAATTTTGCATAAAAAAAAATCAAATAACTATTGAGCAATAATTGGTAATATAGAAAAATGTTTCAAATGAAAAGTTTGATATTTTGATCGTTTATCCAGCAGTTTTTCGTCCTTATCTAGTAGCCTATGGGAATCTTAAGCAAAACAAATGCATATTTATTATCCATTGTTCTTGTAAAATCATTTAAATGCAATATTATTTTGTACTACCATTAATCCATCATATCAATAACTCGCTGCTTATTCTCCTTTGCAGATTATCCCAGTCAATTTACTACTAATACATATTTCTCTTTTATTTCCAGCGTTTCTGGTTTACTTCTTTGATCCATCCATCTACAACAACAGTTCCACTTGTTCCACAAACACTCTAGATCTAGACTTCCAAAGCCGCGACCGGTGCGCCGTTGTATCGGAAAGAAATCGCATTCAGGAATCCCATCAACTTGCTACAACTACCAAACACGGACGGAGTGAAGCACTAGAAGCAATACTCTCATAGTAAACACTGACAGTTCGATGTTTAAAGAAAGAATGAGGTATACTCGCAAGAGAAAACATCCGAAAGGGTTTGTGGAAGGATACAATGTGTTTAATATTTTGGAATACTGCAAACGATAGCTTAATGGTGGAGGGAAAATATTTGTTTAGCAGTGGAAGAAAATCGGAATTATTGTAGAATTCTGAGAAAAAAAGATTAAAAACAAAGCTATTGATTGCAAATAATTCAATAGAACGTATTTTATTGTAAATGTAATAACATTTAAATTACCAGATATTAAAGTCAGAGATTTATAAAAAATGCAGATAATATCCGCAATTAATCTCGCAAACTATAACTGATAAATAGGGGACTCACCAATAGATAAGGTTCGTATTTATTTACAGAAGAAAATCTGATGTGGCCAACATAATACAGTCTCTTTCTCGCAAGAAATTATATAAGTATTTTCAATAAATTAATTTCCGAACTTACTAGGTACCTACATTGTACTTAATACTGATAGAAATTAATTAGTAATATTGGAGAATCTCATCTGTTTCCATGATGTAGCTTGATTCCAGGATTTACGAATTTTTTTTTTATAATAATTTATCTGTAAATAAATATGTGTATTGAATATGAATATAATCAAATCTTAAAGAATTCAAGAAAAACTAATGTGAGCTTCAAAGGAGTGTCCCATCGGTTGACCAATTATAACCAAAACTACTAAAACCTAATCAGTTCTTTTTAGCTCAAGTGAATGTAAAAACGAGAAATACGAAAAAAATTGTAATTTTTTATATTCTAGTGTTGGAGTCATCGTAAAAATAGTAAAATCTGATTCTAGGGATCTTAAAACGTGTTTATATGAATAAATTTAAATTCACCTTATATTTTTTTTTTTACTAAAAACAATACTGTCCCCTAATATGATTTAGCAACATCTAGTGTTTACACTGTGACATTTTGGAATATAAACAGCAAACATGAATCCACTATCGAGTCGATGAATCTGCCTATCGGTTGGTTTGTGTAGCAAGGTTGAAAGATAGTAAGAAAAGGTAGGACTCAATTCACTTAGGCATCTGTAATACACTTTAGCCACTCAAAATTACCGATATTTTTGACCGGTAAACGGTATATTTTTTAAATAGAAACCCGTTAACCGGTAAATTACCGGTATTTTTAAATGAACAATTTATATCATATTACTACTACTAGGTAAAGAGAGATATATTTTACTGGTACGAATATAATTTGAAATATGATCAAATTTACGCACTTTATATACATACCGTAAACAAGAATTTAAAAAAAAATGTTTCCTGTGCTTATCGGCTCGCGACAAATTAGGCACATACATACACGCACAATAATCAAATAGTGGTAGTACTAGAGACTTATCAGACGTAGTTTTACATCTGAAAATAAAATATCACGAAACCGATGTAGGTGTTTTAATTTAATTATTGCTGCCTGCAGTTTAAACTGTAAATGGCAATGACAATTAAGATCTTTGTCAAAGAACAAACCTTAATTTTTTGCAAACTTTTTCGGGCTGCAATTTTATTGCATCGAGTACCATGTCCTGAGCCTCACAATTTCCAATCAGAACATCGCTGATTTATCGGGATTAATACTGAGACCATTGTCCTTCACCCATTGACTGAAATTATTCAAATCTAAATTGATCTTATTTCTTAAATCCATCATATCTGAGGGATAACCTGAGGCTAATATTTGAGTATCATCAGCAAATGAGTGAACATCACAATGTTTTAACCCGCCAGATAAATATGCCACATAGAGTAAGAAGAATAATGGCCCCAGGATGGATCCTTGAGGGACTCTTCGAGCTAAGGGAATAAGGATGATGTTAAAGTTTGTGGATTGTGCACCATGATATCTCGAAAATCTCTATTACTAAAATAATCGTCACACCACTTCAGTGCGTTGACTGAAAAAATATAGTATTTTAGTTTGGCTAGAAGTAATGAATGGTCAACCATATCAAAAGCTTTAGAGAAGAAAATAAAGATTTTTGATGCATCATAATTTTTAATTAAAGTATCAAGAATATGAAGTAGACACGTGTTGGTATCATATCCGTTTCTGAAAACTGTTGCTTAAATCACTAAAGGTGGAGGAATTATTATTTTTCGGAATGGGTTGAACAATTGCTATTTTCCATATATCAGGAACTGTTCCTGTTAACAAACATATATTTATGTGTTTAATATGATTGATTATTACGGGAAGGATTAATGCGATCATTTTTCTCGATATTCCATCAAACTCGATTGCATTGGTCTTTAAGTTTTTGAAAAGAAGAAATCAGTATGTATGTTAGAAAACTTCTTAATGAAATAGAATTTCTTGGTATTAGAATATACAATTTAAAAAATCTTTCAGAACACGTAATAAACTAAGAATAATACAACCGTTTTAGTTTTCGTTCTATAATATTTTATTATTTCTAAAGTTTCGGCACCACTAACTGATGCCTTCTTTAGGGAAAATGACAAATAAATTATATTTATATTTACTAAGCAAATCTAATTTAAAAGATAAAGTCCGTAATAATGAAGTTTAAAATTATTTTCGTCCATATTATTTTGTGGAATGTTATTATTAAAGTATACAATAGACAGTCGCGATAACTCATTTCTTGACAATCAATATTACCTGAACTGACATACATATATGTTTTTATCCGACAGAATCATAACATCTAGTAGTGATCTTGAAGATGGTCTTGTGTATTTAATAATTATTTGCTGCAGATTATAAGCAGATAAAAGACCAGAAAAATGTTGAGTTTTATAATCATCAGATGATAAATCAAAATCAATGTTAACATCTCCAGTGCAAGTTGGATAATCACACTGTAAAATAAAGTCAGTGAATATAATGTCTAGAATTGCGAATTCAAGGTAATCCCGAGAATGAGGATTATATGACCTAAACAAACTTTTACATTCTATATTGTGCATAATATCCAAGCATGTTCAATATTATTTTTCGTAATAAATGCTGTATCATATTAATACCAATTCGAATGTAGAATGCAACTCACCCACCAACTGTGTGAGTTCTCTCAAATCATAATAAATTGTTGTTGGAAATATTAAATATATAGCTTGGTCAGTTTGCGTTAATCCAGGCTTCGGTAACGGCAACAATATCAAAGTTGTAATTATTGACAAATTCAGAATCATAAAATTATAACTTTAGGTTAGTGAGAAAAGTCATTGTTAGTACAAAATCAGATAATTGTAAGTAAAATCAAATAATTTGTCATATAACGCTTTGCAACTATTAATATAAATATTTTTTGATATTGTCTTACCTCCTTCATTTGTTTTCAACAAAGTCTCGTCCATCAAAGGTCCACACATTTTTATAAGAGTACTTGTCAATCGCTGCCTGAAGAAGAGACAATTTTGCTGCAGTGAGGTCTTCTCGGATGGTAATGTCGAAATTTTTCAAAAGCTTTTTTGCATTAAACACTTTTTGGCGAGAACTATGGCTCACAAATTTGACAATGACGGGACGATATCTGTTAGTATTTAGTTTTCCGAGTCTATGACAGCGTACTATTTCATTGGATGAAGCCACAATATTTAATTTATCACGAAACAATTTCACTGCACTCTCATCAGTATTTTCGTTTTTCAATTCCGGCAAACCTAAAGTTATTAAGTTATTTCGTCGCGTGTATTGTTTCAAATCAACTACTTTTTTTAAAATCATAATTGACACAGGATTGAATGAGGTCTTTGTTTTCTTTTTTAAGTGAGACAATTTTGTCTTCAATAACTTTCAACTTTTCTCCATACAGTTGTTCCACAGCACTGGTTACCTGGTTCACAATTAGTTGAACAAAGTCTTTATTCTGTCCCAGTTTGGATAGTGATTCAGCAATCATTGTTTTAATTTTATCTCTATCGTTGCGAGTTAACATTTTGTGATATACATAGTTGCGAGTAAGAATATTTAAACAAACGTCTAGTTCGGACGGCAGTTCATTAACGAATGTTTACTACATTGTACCATCTACATAATTTAGAGTTTATTATATATCTTAGTAATGATATTAGTCAAATTAAAATGAAATGACATTTATGGAAAATCATTTCATGTTTAAAAAAGGAAGGACACCAATTAAGACAGCATCAGGAATGTTAATTTCTTTTCATTTATAAGCAAAGTCTTTCAAATACACGATAGCTTTACATCAATAGCATCCATCGTACACCCTAATTGCTTTGCAAAATAGCCTTATCAATTCTCAAGCCCTCATTTACCAATTCCGGGCCAAATGCGGACAAGTACGGTCGAGTTAGTGAGGAAACGAGTTCAGCAGAACCTCAGGATGACGATGAAATCCAGGGCACAATAAAAATGCAAATTACTGCCGCCTAGTTAGCGCGAGAAAAATCAAATATGAATTTTTCATCATCCCACGACCGCGCGGTGCTAACTAAAGAACATGGATACAGATGAGGGATGTGGTGTTACGTCGTTGTGTTTGCGGCCGAGTTTTTTGCTTGTTTTTGTGAAATATAAGTTAATTTCTTTGCGGTGCATACTGCGGCTTATTTATGATCTCGTAGAAGAATATATGAACCACAATGTGGATTTTAAATTAAGGTTAAAAGAGACATTTTTTATTGGACGTATGAAAAGACTAAAAAAACATTGTCTATAATATGTTTGTTTGCAGTTTTCATTTGACTTTTTAACGTGATAAAACAGGTAGCTTATTTTTAATTAAGACGTTAAATATTTGCATATCTTCAAATACCTTTTCTAGTGAGAACTAAATTTTAGAGTTTACATTTTTCATTTCAGCTTCATTATTCTCAAAACAAAACCTGAAAAATGTTTGAAATAAATCATAGCCTAATAATTTTTTATGTCACAGTTCTTTAGGGGGTATTCCACTGATTTTTTTTTTAAATTCTAATAATATATAAAAACCTAGGAGATGAATTTTTGAATGTGGCCCAGGGGTATCTTCTGTATGCCTGCTTTAGACCTCGCATAAGCACACATTTTCATTTATTTTTATTAAAAATTCTTTCCCTTTTTTAAATGAATGGGGTATTCCACTCAATTTTTTTTTATTATTTTAAATAAAATTTCATTCTGTCTTGAAGCAATTCATAGTATTAAAAAATCGTAATTGTTCCTAGTTTAACAGTATTTTATTTTTGAAAAATCAGTGTAAAGTCACATTTCCCCTATACTTGTCTTTCTCACACACACTGCTCTGAATACTGAATACGCTGCGAGAGAAAGATAACAATTGTATGACGTCAATTTTCCCTTTTAGCAAATGTGAAATATCTCGTAAAGTAATTATTTATAAAATGTTTTCATTGTTTTAACTATTATTTATTGAGCCATACTTTATGTTAAATTGAATTTTTTTTAATTTTTTTGTTATGCTGGAATACCCCATTAGTAATGAATACAGAAATGAAGAACAATGTTTAAAATAAATAAACTATTTAAAATAAAACATTATTTCAATAAATATTATGAAACATTTTCACAATGTCATTCATTAGTCATTCAGTGCTGCTATACGAGTAGTACTACAGTTCCTCATTTAAATTAAAAAAAAAAAAAAAAATAAGGAATAGCAAGTCCAGATCGACCGAATTTATCAGACATTTTAGGATAATAATCAATTCGGCCTTGTGATGTTGTGTTTACAATAATTAATACAACGAAATAATATTTTATCATTTTTATTTTACTTAAATTCTTAGTTTAAAATATGCTAACCTTATAAATTATTGAAGTTAACTATTTCTTTGCATACGTTTTCATATTATCATTAGTTATCCTAACCATTTTTACTTACTTAAAACAATTTAGTGCATGACAACTTTAAATTTTTCCCTTTCATCCAATACTAGTGACAACCAAAATTAACCAATTTAACGCACTTTCACATGTCCAATCGACTTGAAATTGGGCACACATGTAATTACAATGATAATACAATATTTCCATAAAAAGCTTATTTTTCAAATAATTTTTTCTGATTAAATAACTTTCATGCAGTACAACGGTTGGTAAAATGTAATTAATGGTCCAACCTGATGTTCAGAATAAAAAATTTGAATTGAAAAAGATATTTGAATATTTTGATACTAGATGATGATAGTGATTATGAACCAAAATTATAAAGATTATTAATTTTCATTGTATAATAATAATAATAATAATAATAATAATAATAATAATAATAATGATAATAATAATAATAATAATAATAATAATAAATCATCACGGCAGGTTACCCATTACTACACTGACAAAAAATAACGTTATTCGTACGGCTATGAATAAAGGTAATATATCTGAATTAATAGGTAACCTTACGTTACTGCGAAAGTATTGACATTAGGTAAAACCCCTCCTTCTTCGGAGTCGGGATTTACCATGCAGTTTGCTTTCGTGTTTGTTGCTAAGCAAAAAAAAATCGTGCAAAATAAAAATTTATCGATCAGGAGGTCTTGTGCTATTACTTCTGATAAATATATTGCAATTTTGTTAATTTAATCATGATACCGATAAACTTGATCAAACTTCTATCAAAATTTTTACTGTACTTTTTTACATGCATATTTTTTAAAAATAAATCTGATTCCATCGTTGGCTTTATATTAAATATTGGGCGTTGTTTATAGAATATTGTAAAATAACTTACATAATATTTTTGACATTTGATCATTTTGAACATAGACGCCTCATTGGTTAATAATGAGAATATCCATCCTCATTTCAATTTTCCTTTGCATTGCCCTTCCGGCTTCCGCATCCTCATTGATAGCCTTTATCTAATAATCCAAGTTCCCAGTAATCTATTGCTGTGGTATTGCTACCACCATCACTATCCCAATACATTTCAAGTTGAGACCGCAAGTTGCAGAATACGAAACACGATCGCGATGTGGTGTACAGGATCAGGGCCTAGACCAGGAACAGAACGCAGAGCAATGCGAAGTTGGCAGGCCTGCTTTGCCCGCGCTGGGCTCTGACATAATAGGATATTAAGCGTTGCTTGCGTACACAAAATGGCTGCAATACATCATCGCATTATGCCCCGGTTGTTGATTTAAGGCGCGCGTTTGGTTTTCTTTATGCCAGGGAACCATTAGCATAGCACAGTGCCTGTCAAACTCTGCATATGTGCAGCCCTTATTCCAAAATTTTTCTTGAATATATTTTGCAGCGAGGAAGTCATTGATGAATAGTATAATGAAGAATTTTTAGAGTTTCTAATGGTAGTATTAGTATCTTGTTTGACATAAAATCATGCTTTTCAATTCAAATCACTCTTTCCAAAATTAGGTACGAGAAGTCGCCCAAGAACTAAAGTTACAGTTAATGAAAGAATACTGTAACGGGTTGATAATGATTATAAATCAGTGCCAACAACCGATAATTACATCAAACCGTGAAGTATCATCTTTCCAAAATTTACTAAATTTATTGGGTTTTAAAAATGAAAGTAGTTTGTTACATAAATTGATTGTTATGCTAATAGAGGGCGATAGTGACATTGTATATGTGGTCATAAAATTTTCTTCTTATAGATGAATATTGTTTGGTCACAAGTCGTTCCCATGACACTGTTCGACTTTGGATAAATGAATTCAATTATGACAAAACAAAAATGGAAGACGTACCAGGTTCTGGAGCAGCGAAAACAGCTGTGATGCAAAAAATCATCCATAAAGTCCATGATTTAGTTTCAGCCAACCAACGAGTAAATGTGTGTGAGTTAACGAAGGCCAAGAAAAAACTTTATTCAAGACGGACGTGGCGTCTGCTCACCTCAGAGCAGAGGCAATGTTCTATATATTTGCTGAAAAGCTGATGGGATCATTTTAGAAATTCTCCTGACTGACTATTTTAAGAAAGGTAAAACCATTATTGGAGAATACTACACATCACATTTGATAATAGTGAAGGCAGTGATAATCCAGGGGTAGCAAAAACTGTATTGTTTCACAATGATAACGACCTGCGTATTCAAATCGTGGTGTCATTCATTTCGTCAAAATATTACCAAATTACGATTTAAACTACTTTCACATTCATCCTTTACATCCGATTTAGCTCCTTCGATTAAGCATATGTTCCCGAAATGCAAGATTTGTCTGAGCGAACAAAAAGAGCTCATACATGGAGGATACAAGAATTTTGAGTACCTAGAAGGGTCTCACCTCCGCGAAGGAATCACGGACTTGGCAAAAAACTGGTGTAAGTGCATTGAATTTTGAGGAGACCATGTCGAAAAATAAAAGCACGTTATCAAACTAAAATTGTTGACTTTAAAGTGGTTTCAAAGAAGCGCAATCATCGCATTTATTTGAAATAATATTACACGTTGTCGGCAGTTAATGAAATAGCTTCACATTAAGAAAACAACATATAAAATATGTTAATTTATAAAACTATTTGAGAAACTCTAAATTGTGCACTTATCATCTAATCATTGTGCTACAAATATTTTTGGTGCTATTTGGTATTTTTAGAAGATAAATACATATATTTTTTTTTTGCTAACATAACATTTGATTTATATTCTCCTGGCTTTGTTTTATTAAAGTTATAACTTTCATTCTTTATTATTCGTAACATTTTGAGAAACCCTCTTCCTCCTTCTACACGCTGGTTTCGTTTCATATCTCGTGTTCTGCTTTGCCTTGGACTAAAGGAAGGGCAAAGGCATCATCGGATATTATGCGCAAAGATTAATGCTTCTTATTATTAGGTATAAACTTGAGGTTTCACATTCGCGTTACAGTTAAAGACGTCGACGGCTTCTACGTGCGTATTTGTTATATGAAGCTCTTACTCAAAATGTTTCATTGCTTGCTACATCACAATGTAGATACAAGCACAGAAAAACGACATTTTGTTTCACAAACAACGAAGTCAACATTTATTACAGCTTTTACAATGAATCTGTAGCTGTTAGTGTAAATATCAATGTTTTTGTTGTTAACAATTCTTTCTTCGTGGAAATATTAATAATGGAATTTCATTTATGAAACGATACTAAACAAAAATAATTTATTATCTGTTCTTTGCCAAACAGGTTTTAATTTTGCTTCCAAGAATATTTATAATATACAATATGAAAGATCTTCAGAGAATAATGAGCGTGCAGCAGGATAAGGGGAGATTTCCAAGAAGTAAACGAGCCCAAATGATAACGAAAAGGAGCGGAGATATCCGAACGAATACAACTGAAGTGTTAGCAATCGGTATATATATACAATAAGTTACAAAGGAACATTCTGGATCTATGTGTTTCAATATAGGAGAGGGTAGAATGGTTCTAGAATTTAATTGATCAGCTATAACTAGTTAAAAGGGTCAGAACAATATTTATTTCGATATTGAACAGTTACATTATGGGATTAATGACTACGATACCTACTACCATATGTGATTATAATTGCATTCATTGTATAAATCGTATTTATTTAGTGTTTTACTGTTTGTTTGGGAATACTGTCACAGAGCGACTAGATGAATCAAGTCGGCTACTGACACAAAGGAATATCGCCTTATAAAGAAGAAAAAATAGCGTATTTCATGAATTGTAAATACAAAAAAAAAAAACATATAGAAGCCTGTAAAAACAATTTAATCACAACAATACGAAGAGCCTAGCAATATAAAAAAAATACCATAAATAAACAGAGTATAATTTATTTTCTTGACGCATCAACATGTTTAGCTGTTGCGCTCTATGTAATTTAAATATTTATTCTCAATTTAGGAAAAAACAGGCCGTAGGTTCCAAAAATTATGTTTATGGGGTCTCGTGGCCTCGTGCCTGAGTGTCTGGTCGCAAACCTGGGGGTACCGGGTTCGATCCCGACCGACGCCAAATATTTCGAATTTTAAATGGCACAAAAGTGACCCCTGTGGTGAGGTGACGCCTGGTAAGCGCCCGCACGGTACAAATATGTCATCATCATTACCGATATCTGCGATAAAGCAGATTGGCACACCCAGAAATGGGTAATATGCCGTGATGATATATTATTATTATTATTAGGTTCCAAAAATTATGACTAACAGTCATAATCGTCTTTGTTTGTAAAAAATAGGACGTTTCGGACAATATTTGTCCATCTTCAGCTACAATAATTATATACATTTGTGAAATATAATTAAAAATATAAAATAAATTTCGTCTTACCAATTATAAAGTGTGTGTTTCAATATATTATAAAGTTTCTTTATTAGTTACAAATTTTTGTGAATGCCCACATCTTGTTTAGAATTATAACAGAGAGTCTTTGGTAATTGAAAAAGACATGCTGCCACTAGGGCGACAAGTTGAGCACTAACTCAACATACAGAAAAAAGAATAAAACGCAGAGAATATGAAGAACAATAAAATGCAAGGGAGGGGATATTTATAGATTTAAATTTTGAATGTATTTTGAGTTATTATTAAAATCTGTTTAAAATATTGTTTTTATTCAAGGTTATATGACAGGTTTCATATAATAATCTGGGATATTTATATTGTACTTGTTCTAGTATTTTAACATTTTCAAAATCTGGTATGTGACCCGTTTCGACTATATGTCTTGTCAATGCACTGTGATCAGGGTTATTTCTATTGCTATGGTACTGATGTTGGTAAATTCTTTTATGTAACGGTTGCGATGTTTCACCAATGTAAAATTTATTACATAAATTGCAGTTAAATTTAGGTTCTATATGGTCTTTTAAAGATGTATAAAGTGAGGTAGTACAACTGTTAGTGGTATTGGCTATTTTAATGTTTGTGTTTTTTACAGTATTTTGTATAATTTTATTTAAGGAATGATCGAAGGGTATTGTGGCATATATTGTTTTCTCTTGGGGCAGAAATATTAAGTAAATAAACGATAGGTATAAATTTCATAAAATGTAAATACATATGGGGTCCCGTGGCCGTGTGCCTGAGTGTCTAGTCGCGAACCTGGGGGAACCGGGTTCGATCCCGACAGACGCCAAATATTTCCAATTTTAAATGGCACAAAAGTGACTAACATAATAATATGTGATTATAATTGCATTCATTGTATAAATCGAATTTATTTAGTGTTTTACTATTATAGTAGTGTAAATATTTATATAAACCATAGAGTGTTAAAAATATATTAAGTAAATAAACGATAGGTATAAATTTCATAAAATGTAAATACATATGGGGTCCCGTGGCCGTGTACCTGAGTGTCTAGTCGCGAACCTGGGGGAACCGGGTTCGATCCCGACAAACGCCAAATATTTCCAATTTTAAATGGCACAAAAGTGACCCCTCTGGTGCACTCTCCACACCAGCTATGAGTGCCCGTGAGGTGACGCCTGGTAAGCGCACACACGGTAAAATATATCGTCATCATTACCGATATGTTGTAGATACTGGCACACCCAGAAATGGGTAATATGCCGTGATGATATATTTATTTATTTGCAAATACATAAAAACGTTACAACATTTTATGCACTAATATTATATTTAAAGGTTATCTCATTTGCTGTATGTATCTACTATCTATTTCTATTTTGTTCATATTGTTGAAATTCTTTTGAAATAAAATCGAAATCAGTATTATTTTTGTCTTCCCATGAACAATAACATTTTAATATGAACATATTGCGAAAAGTAAACAAAATGACCAGGTTGAAATAACAGGTAAATATATGTAAACATGAAATTAAACCCAATAAAATATAATTTCATTCTGCACGAAAACGAAATAAACAGATAAATCCGCAGACATAAAAGCACAACTGTTTGAAAAATACGAGCAGAGTTAAACGTCAAAACACGCGTGAACAACCCCATAAAATTTTAAAATAACATCGTTCAAATGTCGCGCGCATTGTTCGCGAAATAATTGAACAGTGATGTTGCCAATTTAAATCTGATTGCGCCTGGTTTTTATGCGCAGATTAAATTGACAGTATGCGCGTCTGCGCGGTACAGATTTGGCGTTGTAATTGCAAATTGAGTTTATTAGACGTAAAATGAAATGAACAACGATAGAGCGCGAACGAACAATATGTTTATCTTTATTTCAACAGTAAAATTTACCTTAGTTTTCAGCCATAATAATTTTCAACATAGTTGAATTTAGAACTGCAATAGACGATTTAACTCGTACAAACCGTTGAGGAAATTAATAGCAAGATTGCATGTTTCATTGTTTTGCACATTTATTGTTTTGTTGCCTCAAATATAAGAAAATGTACACGCTAACGTTATGTTTATAAATGGTTATTTTCTTGTTGACTTTCATTCATACTATAAATTTCTTTCCCATTGCACTTTGTAGACATTATGTTTATATAGTTTACTTATTTAACGTAACCGTTATACTAGTAGGTACTTATCGGAATTAGGTAAAAACCTTTTTGCCGATTTGATATAAATAGCTGTAAAATATTAGCATTTACCATTTGCTTGCATTAAAAATAATAGTTAACTGAAAGTCGTTTTACTAATGAGGATTTTAATTTCACCATAAAAGTATGTAAAGATTTTTTTATCTCTCTCCTAGAAAGTAGTATACCGGCAATTTGAATAGTAATTGCATCTCGAGGTAGGTACCTAGGTAGAAGATCGCACTAATTACAAGGGTGGGTTGAAAAATTCTCGATCTTACTCAGAGTGAACAATATAACTTTAAAAAAGATTTTTCATTTTCGTCCATACCAAATAATACAGTACATGCAAGCAATTAACTTTCGTACAGAGGCTATGAACGCCGGTAATTAGTACTCGGAATACCGGTTGATCCAAAAGAACAACCGCCCACTCGTATTTCAGTGAATACGGCTCAGAGTCGATTCTTCGCCCATAAGACCCATAAGAACTGAAAGAACCGCAGACCCGTATTACCCGTAAGAACCATATCACCCGTAAAACGTATTATTACGTTGCTAATTATCTATTTAAATAATCATACCGTTGAAAAACAATTTCTTTAATATAGTTGATCTATTTGATTAAACATTTCACATAATACAATTAGGGTTAAAAGATGAGTAAGTAATTCATACATTAATAGAACAAGTAAAAAAAATATCGTTTTACAGAACAAACACTATTATGAATAATTTAAATGTGTGTATTTAAATGCTCTAATGAGATATGTATGTTCTCGGTGCGGAGAAGTATGTCCCTTACATGCAGTCGTTCATATATAACGTTAAGTCTTAAGGGAAATACGGTTCTTATGGATTATACGGGTAATACGGGTATGCGGTTCTAACGGGTAATATGGGTCTGCAGTTCTTATGGCTCCTACGGGTCTTATGGGTGAAGAATCGGCTCCAATCCATATTCCATTTGGTCCGGATGGGTGGGTATTTCCCATTTAACTAAATACCGAGTTCGCAGTCCTAGCCCTTAACAGAACAATAATGGAGTTCCGCACTAAACATAAAATCTATTATTGTAGTTATTGAGAAATGATTTTCAGAAAAAAAATTTCATTGCAAGTACGCGATTTTGTTCTATGTGCGGCTCCATAATTAAATCGACAGGTGTACTCTTTAAAACTGTAATGAAATCGGGATAACAATTAAGGAAGAGAGATTGCCAAAAATTAATTGCGGGTATCTTGTAAACTCATTTTTGCAATACCTGTACTGTGTTATCTATTAATAACAAAATTTATACATATCACAACTTTTATTACACAATTTATTTCCGTGGTTACATTAGGTCTATAACATTTATAGATATTTAGACACCAAGTGAGCTAAGGTGATGTTTATTCATGAGAAGAAAGTTTAGCTCACGAGCCCATAAGGGAGAGTGAGTTAATTTCTTCGAGTGAATAAACATTCTTAGCTCACGTGGTTTGTACAATATTTTATTCAATTTTGACGAAATAATAATAAAAACCATTATAATATTTAAATTTGATAAAATAAAAAACCGATCAGTTAGTAGGCTGAGCATGACAATCGTCGCTGATAGACGTCAAATCATATATTTAAAATGCTGCCGTGAAAAATAATGTAAATGGCTGATAATGTCTGATAAATATTATGATTATTTTTACCTGATGTTATTTTAAATGCATTATTTTTTGCGGAGTGAGTTAAAATTTTGTGAGAGTGATTTAATAGTATATTATACACCAAGGTTGAGAAGATAATCATTATTGACCCAGCGCCTGGTCAATAATGATCTTCTCAACCGTGGTTTATATACTATTTTTTTCACTACTAGCACATAAATTTTGAATTTTTTTTATTGATAATAACAATAATTTTGACATGAATAATAACGCACAAAAACAAAGTAGGCTGCATTAGTTTTTATCTGACGTTTTGCTCATTTCGCTGGTTTGATAACCTCACTTATGGGCCTTGATTTGTATTTTATTTAATTATTTAATAAAAACACTTTTTGCTCTTACAGTCAGCAGCCTTATTAGTTTATTATTATTTTTAAATAAATCTATTAAAATGTATTTACCTATAAATACAAAAAAATAGTGATTTGTTCAATCCTACATCTACAAATATTTCACATTTTCACCAAAACAGCACAGTGGTCAGGCGAGGCGGCAGCGTAGGTCAATTTAAACTTATAGTGGCAAATTTAAATTATATACTTAACACCTTTCTTGAGTTAAATAATATTTGGATTTGGAGGCTTGAGTTTGATTGAAAAGTGACAGTTTACATTATAGATCAAGATTAATAATAAATTATTATTGACCTAGGTTACCATGGTTACAAGCAAGCGGTAGTGAAAAACAATTTCTCATGTCAAATAAAGGTAAATAATAGTGGGTTCCTAGGCTAGTTGTGAATAAAGTGTTACTTATAGTTGTTGCTATGGAGTTAATAATGACAGTTTAAAACGTCAAAATTGAATAAAATATTACATGTCATCAAAATTTTATTTTTGACAACCTGTTCATTTTGAAACCTATTTTTGCTTCTCTTCTATTTTTGCAGATATTTCAAAAAAATAACTTACCAACCTCCAACTGTATGTGATTTTTTAATTAAGCATCACAAGGAAACCCGAATGGTTGCAGTTTCACAATATATAGGTATAATCGTAGTCTACAGTACGGTTACATGCGTGGGTTGTGTTAAAATATATACCGAGTGTCTATTTGAAATCTGTCATGTTATTGTATTTTTTACTTCTCGCTAAGGGAGGTCTTGGATTCATGCTAAAAATCGCATAACTAGATTTTAGTGAATAAACACGTTGTAAGGCCACTAGAATCCGATTTTAACATTTTTACAATTATGTCTGTCTGTGTGTGTGTGTGTGTGTGTGTGCACGTGTGTGTGTGTGTGTGTGTGTGTGTGTGTGTGTGTGTGTGTGTGTGTGGATGTGTGGATGTGTGTATGTATGTATGTATGTATGTGTGTGTGGATGTTGGAGGGAAGGTTTCTTTAATTTTATAAGACTAAAGACCAATTTACCTACGTATTTCTTAATCTAACATTACTGGGATGAGCTGAAAAGGTAACAATTGATCAACCAGAAGTAGTATTTCTTAAAAAAATCTTCTAAATATTATTTTTTGGAAATTTATGTTATTATAAATATTAAATAACATAAAATTCCCTATCCGATATATTGAACATTTTTATTATATCTTCTATTGATTTAAAGATATAAAATCATAAATTGTTGATAAATTAAAATGTTTGTAATTGACAGATAAATGTGAGTTGTCAATGTCAAAAATCCATCTACATTACTGAAGGCTTTTTCTGGGAAGTACATTTAATATTACTTATTTTTTTTTATTAATTAAATATTTAAAATTATGGATACATATATTACATATACGCATCAGAAATACCGCCAATCCCGTCAATGAATTTGAAGAATTTCGAACATTTACAAGAGTAGGAGGAAACTTATTTATAGAATGAATTAAAAAATATATTAATAATAATTTGAATTTTTATGTAAGTACCAGAAATGTTAAATACAATATGCACTTATATAGCCTAATATGGAAATGGCGAGATGTCTTGTGCTGGCCACTACAGATTTTTTTCTATAGTTTACTCTTCATAATTAAAAACTACACAATCAGACTTATTTCACATATTTTTTATTTCAAGAAAAGCGAAAAATAAAATCCACAATTTACGGCATATTTTAGTAAACCATGCAACCAGTGATGTTTATTTACGGTTTGTCACATACCAGTGGCGGCTGGTGATATCTTTGTATGGTAGGGCACAAAACTTTAAAAAGTAAATAGAGTATATTAAATTATTTAATCTTTAAGATACAGAAGCCATCTTCGTAATTAAGTGGGTACTAGACGATTACAATTCAACAATAACAGATTACCTAGGAAAATGTCGGACATACTCGGAAATCTTCGTTTAACTTGGGCTCTGCCCGGAACAGGCTTAATGCAGTCATATGCAGCTTCGCGCGCTTCGCTGCTATTGGTCAAAATTCGAGTAAAAGTAGTGGGAGACCGGGGCAGAAACATTTGTGCTCTAGCTTCTAGCTGCATATCGGTACGTGCACACGTCAGTATATAGGCTATCTAGCTATCGGCGGTGTAGTAAGAATTGCATAATAATGAAAGTAAATAAATAATAATTAATGTACTTTTAAAATGTATATGTACTCGCTTATTTATTTTTTTCTTGTCTTTTTATTTGGTAGGGCTGCGCCCTTGTGCCCTATAGCACGAGCCGCCACTGTCACATACAGAATTTAAATCTCTGTTTAAGTTAATCCAGTAAAAATTACGTAAAATAGTTTACTAAAAAGAGAAAAATTATTAGATTTATCAAGCAAACCTACAACAAAAAGTATAAAACAACCACAATACGAGTATAAGGTATAACACTCACTAGTTTTATTTTTATTGTACTTACTCTGTAAGTGAATTATGTATTACATTTGCCGTTTTTAATTCTGAACTACTTTTGCATATATAACTAAAATTAATTAATTAAAAAATTAGCATATTAAGCTATCCTTTTCTAATGTTAATACAATTTTAAAATTTAAACAAAATATAGATTTTTGAAATGAAAATATTTATTTTGTCCTTTGTCAATTTAAATTTAATAACAAAAACCCACAAGATATCGTTTCATAATATATTGCAGATATTAAAAATTGATAAATGTCAAACTATTAATTTACCTAATAAAATTTTTCAAGGTAACCGAGAATTTTAATAAAACAAGGTTACCAAGTTTATTACCTGATTAATCATAAGTATCACGGTTAGCTGAATAAAAAACAGATTTAAAATTAAAATAATAAGGGAACAATATTTTCTGTCACCAAAGTTTATATTTGTCATCAAACCGTATGCTCTAATTAATCGATCTATCCTCTCGATATATTTTTATTCTCAGATTAATTAAAAGTGTCTCCAGGTATGAAAGCCCAAATTGATGTTCTCGAGTAAAAGCCTCGTTCTCAAAATAATAGATTTGTCCCTAAATAATAACTTCGTTCTCAGAATAGTACCTGTCACCAAATATAAGACGAATGCACACTCCGTGAACGTTGGCCACTGTCACGTTTTGTGACACTCGCTTCAGAGTTAGTGAGTGAATGGTCCTCAATCTCCTAAAAACAAAGAGTCTAACAGAATTAATTTTTGTCCAATATTAAATTCCAGCGCCTCCTTTATCCCTATTAAAACCACGGTTAATGTTGTTCTTGCCGTCCCTGAAATGTAGGGATGTTATATTAAGCATCGATGGGAGCCAACACGGAGCGAAGCGGCGAACCTATTATTTTAAATACTAACTTCATTATTTGATAATTGACATTATATCCTGATAATTTTACATTAATAATTAAGAAATCGTTTTGATATTGTTTGGTGGAAAACCATATTAATTACGAAATATAACACCGATTTAATTAGTGATAGCTAAAATCATACCTAAATAATATGTATCTGTTATTTATTATATTACGTTTTACTTGCCGCCAAATAAATATGGACTGATACTCAACTTTTTCCTTTCTCCCCACCTTATCCGTTGCCATGCTGTATTACTGTTCCTTCATAACTTAGCATTTTCAACATGATCAACGGAATTGGCAACAGTGTAGAAATTTCCAGTCCATATTTATTTCGCGGTAAGTATACATATTTTATATGTCACAGATTTATCTTCCTTGCATTAGTTTATAAAAAGTGTGAGGCTATTAAGCTGAACTCCGAATATGACAATGCTATCAAAAATTACACATCAGTCAAAATTTTTTCGTTACCTACATAAGTTTCAAATTATACTCACAATGTTGAAAATGGCTATAATACGACTAACTGGATCTTTTATGTCGTGTTCCTACAATAACCATGTATCACTTATGAGAAAAAATGTTATAATTTTCTTTTCTCCGAAATGCATAGCATAAAATTCGGCGTTGTTGTGGAATTTACGTCTGCGGGTATAAGTTATTCAAAAAACGAAGTAGGCCTCTAGATGTCAGAGTCGTTTTAGGAAGTGCGTGGCGCGTGTGGTGTGTAGGAGTTGCGAGAAGAGCAGAGGGGGAACAGGAAGACGAAAAGAAGAGGCGAAAGTAGAGGAGACAGCCGTCTCTTCCGCTAGAGTTATACGTCAGTAACGTATGTGTGCTATATATCCGCGTTAAATATGACGACAAAGAGAAGAGCACAAAAAAGCGGAAAATATGTGACCTACATGAATATTTGCTCTATTAATTCTACAAAGTGTAATTTATGCATCTATGAATGTAGCATATATCTTTGAACAAAAAGACGAAATACAAACTCTGTAATGTTATTATTTATAAAAGCATATATTATTCCTTTGGAAATAAACTTGTATTTCTACTTCCCTGCATGAAACAGTATTTGAACACATTGGTCGCAGTACGTAAAGACTAACTTTTTAGTAGCGATGTATAAAATGAAATGCTTTTCTTAAGTCCATTTGATAATTTTGGTAACAAATTTGTTGACAAAATTTTATAATCATATCGGACAGATATATCATAATTTATAATAAAATATGAGACGGAATAGAATAATCTATTTGCCGTAACATTCGTTTGGAACAATTTGCTTCGAAATTTATTATTACAATTTATAACACTGATGAAATTTTGAACAAATTGCTGTAATTGTTACCTTCCGTCACCTTTAGGTAAGGAAGGTATTGTCTTGAAAAAAAAAAAAAACTGTAAAATTCGATTATATCTACTGACCTACGCATTTTTTCTTAAATATCAAAATACCATTAAAATGGTCTCTTAATGGGGCTACTTTTGTCTAATTTAACTGACTTCGTATTTCTTAAGCCCTTTGTCCACGATGCTAGAACTTGTGCCGAGTTCTCAAACAAATTTCTTGATCATAAATATTGAACTTATATGACTACACATGTCAGATTGGTCGAATTTATGTTTTATAGTTTCAGTAATTTCTATCAGTACTAAAAACTAATAAATAACCAAATAATTATTCTGATAATAAGTAAATTAATTTATATATATATATATATATATATATATATATACTCGTATATATATGAAATACGGTTATATTAATTTATTTATAACTAATTACTTATCATAACTTACCATAAATGTGTAAAATAAGGTAATATTTTATGAGCTTATAATTTTGAAGCATAAATTTTAAGTTGGTAACTTGTAACTAAAGTTAGTTTTCTATTCGATTTTTGCCTCCGACGTTTTAAGGTTTTTAGATTCTGAATTGAACATTTTCTTTTGTTTACTTATTCTTAAGTCATGATGTTTGTATTGTGTTTCAAAAAATATGGATCACATATTCAAATGTCAGTATTTAAATAACAAAAAAATATACATTGTTGAAATGCTAATAAAAATTTCTTTCTAATGATGTAATTTTCCAACAATAAAAAAAAATTGAGCATCGCATTCGACAAAACATAAGAAGTGTCATAATGATGTAGGTACTACACAAAATCCAATATTATTTCACCTTTGGAATATATTCCCAAGATAAATTCAACTATAAAAATGTGTACGTAATGAGAATGTAAAGTACGAGTATATTTATGAAATAATTTCGTAGAAATGTTAAACATGCTGTTAAATAAAAAATATGAAATTAGCGGGAGGTAATGTGTTGGTCACATAAGATTTTTATACAAGTACTGAGATTTTGTGCAGATATATGTCTGGAAAATTGTTTCTAGGATAAAAAATATAGGTATCATTTACCAATATCTCTAGTAAACAGAAAACCTCATTTAGCAATGAATGGAAATAATCATAATTATTTGTTTTTAATTTTATTTTTCTGAGCATGTATATGTATTGTTTTCAGATAAAACAGAATGAAATTAATTTAATGGTCGTATATACTTTGCGATTTCAAAACGATCCGTCACTTGCAGAAGAAAACCTTGTTATGATGTAGGTATTTATTTATTAGAAAAGTCACAAAAAGATTTCGTAAACAACTGAGATAAAACTGGTAGTAGCCACCCTTATTTAAATAACACGCATGCAGGAACAAAAACGTTTTGAAATTGGGCAGATCGTCCGAAGTGTTGAAAACATCTACACGCGCAACACTTGAAGCAATACATAACAGTTCGAACGTGAAATTCCTTTTAATTCAAACATTCTGGAATAGGCAGTACAAAACACGAAATGTGCTCTGAATATGTGAAGCAACAAGACTGAGAAAGAGAAAGCGTTGGTAAAAGAGACTCGGAACTTAGAAGAAGAGAATAAAAACATCTCAACTGGTCCAACACACTCTGGCACGTGTGTGAGAAACAGAAGCGGGAAGGAACAAGGAGGATACCCCCTTAACTCGTACCAAACGAAATCGTATCATCGAGCAAAAGATATAAATTCTGCGCTATGCGCTATATTAAAACGTTATTTAGAAAAGTGTTTACAATTGTACGAAATCTCAATTATTCTTACAAAACTGGCTCTTTTGGTATACACATATCAATCACACTGCACGCTCGTAATAGTTATTAACGTCATTAGGCCGATATGAGGCAAATAACGGACGCGACTGAGGTTTATAATCAATCGAGTTCGTTATTTGCATATCGGCAGTGTGGCGTTCAAGATTTTTCGTAATAACATAAAATTTAAACATTTAGGAATAATAAAATTCTTCTATATCTGTCATACTGAACAACTTTAAAGCCTCATTCAGAGCTTTGAAAATAAAAATAAAATTATACATAAAAATAAAAATAACGATATAAACAATAGTAGCAGTATGCATAAGTTAAATTTAAAATGATGTTATAACAGTTTTAACTAGTGGCCACTAAGAATAGCAAAAATACATATGGTTTTACCTAGCAACATTTTAAATTACCTTAGAAACCTACTTAGTGGCCACTAACAAATTTATGCATAGGGCTGTATATTCTTATGAAAGTGTTCACAGCTCTCAAAAATAAAATTAAACATAAGACATAAGCACAAGAATTTGCAAATGTTAAATATTTTACACAAAAATAAGCACATACATAACAACTGTCATTTGCGCTGTCAATTTAATTTCGGGCCAAATTATTTCAATTTAAATATAATTTTAAAAAACTGTCTTAAGACAAAGGTTCACATATATGATTGCGAACATTGCTTTAAAAGGTATGAAATTGTTATTATTACTTGTTAATTATAAATGTATTATTATGACAATTGATGTTATTTTACGTTTTATTTTCGAAGCTGTGAACACCAACCATAAAGTCTTATTTATAATTTTATTTATATTTATTATTTTCGTAGCTGTGAATGAGCCTTTATGGTTAATTTATACATTCTCCTAGACAACAGTCCATCAATATGCTGCTATTTTTCTAGGTTCACCTTATCCTTAATTGTAAGCGTTATTTCTATCTTTTCATTTTTGTTTTTTTGTCTTGTTATGTCATAATAACAGTATGGTATTAGGGTATTACGAAAATGATATTTTCGAATCCATATAACGTATGTTCGTATGTAGTATGTAGATATTTAACCACTAGTTTCATATCTTACTTTTCTCCCTTGAATCTATTGCCTGACGAAATAATAATTTGAATAAATATTTAGGATTAATTATACATATTACTTTAAGTTAAATCCATCACGTACAATTATTGTTTTGCCATCTTCTTTATAGAGTGGTAACTTTTTCTCATTTATATTTAACAGGCATCTTTTCTCAAAATACCATTGTAATCGCGAAAAATTTCGGTTTCCAGATTTCAACGGAAATATCCATTTTGACCATCCCTGAATCCATTTTGATTAATTTCGTCGTGACGTCTGTACGTACGTACGTACGTATGAACTTTTCAAATATGGTATATAATACTTTTGTATCAATGGGAATAACATAATAGATTTTGGTTAAAATAGTCTAACCGGAAGAAATACTTTACTTGAATTTGTTATCAGTTTTTCTTGAAAAAAAATGTTTTACTTTGATTTTAATAATAAATGCTTCAAATAAAAGTTTTAGAGAATTTAATTCTTCGTCGAAATTAAATTAGCTCTTTGTATAAGCGAGATATGTAAATTTAAAAATTATGAACTTTTTGGTTTCTGTAATTAAGTTTGCTATGAATTAGGACAAAAAAAAAAAGAATTTAATGTCAATGTCAAATGATGTCAACTATGTGCAATTTTATGATTGGGTCTGTTATAATACATATTTTAATTATTAACAAAATATGTATAGTGTAACAGGCGTACAAGGAAGTCATGTGGTGTCCACATCAGATATTTATATTTGGTTAATTCATGTATTTTATTACCCCCTATATACCACTACTGAGAATAATTTAACTGAAAACTATAGTATATCTAATCGTCGTTACCACCACTATATAGGTCGACTTCACGTTCATCCAAATTTTACATATTGTACATATTTCCTGAGCAACAGATTCATAAGAAAAAATAAATACGACGGAGGAACTTCATTTGATTTTTTTACCTTTCCGCGCTCCCGCTACCCTTGGTAAGGAAGGAATAGGGATCGTGCTACAAATCGCATATCGAGATTTTGGTAAATGATCACGTTATGATGTCTGTGTGTGTGTGTGTGTGTGTGTGTGTGTATGTATGTGTGTGTGTGTGTGTGTAAATGTGTGTATGGATTTTGTTAACGTTCTAGCTCAAATAGCATCATTCAGAATTTTTTAAAACCTTTTATATATCTACCTTATTCTAGTATGGAAAGAAGCAATTAGATTTTGGTGTAAATAACATTTTGCTAGAAGCTCAAAATAGTTTTCCTTCGAAAAATACCTTTAAATGTTTTTTTTTGCGATTTATGTTATTGTAAAAATAATTAAAGATTATTAAATTTTCTATAAGTATGCATTCATAATTTTTCTGTATAGTTTATAAATAAATTTATAAATCCCGGAGTCCAGGCTTTAAACACAATTCCTTAGTTACACAGTTCAGATTTGAAATATATGTAACCAACAGATAAATGTCACTGTCAAAAAACTAATCATTTCGTATTAATAATGGCAACGTTTTAAAAAGAAAATAGTAAATAGAACAATAGTTATATGGAAATGAACTTAATATATTTTCCAACATTAGTAAATAATGTGTATTTAAATTAATAAAATAATAAATGGCGAGAGCTATTATGTTGGCCACATCAGATTTTTTTTGGATAATTTTGATTATAGAAACTTTTTTGGCAAGAAAGAAGAAAGAATACTAGATTTCATTAGTATGAAACTTTAATGCCTGTCTAAATTGAAACTAGATTTTAGTCAGAGTAAATCAGACCTAATTTAAAGTTTAAAAGTAATATGAAATTGGTAATACGTATTTCAGAAATCGACTATTTTATGTATGAATTACAAACTTCCACGAAGGGAAGAGACATTCTTACAGAAGGTAGATGAAATTGCATGTCTTAGCGAAAGGGCATCATATTCAAATACATTATGACGTCGCTCTAAGTCTAAGCAGTTGCATAAATCGGGACCACGCTTTGTAGAAATAATCTATTAAAACTTCAATACATAATATTATACATATACACTGCTTTCTAGCTAATTTCAGAGCGATTTGTTAATCATAGTATGTAAATATCTATTTATTACTTACCAATTATTTCACCTGTATTAGTCGTATATAGTAAATTTAATAAACTTGCTTAATATCTTATATATGTTTTGTTATAATTATTTAAATTACGTTTAAATATTTCATTATTATCGAGTCCTCTGTCTTACCGACTCTTGAGTAAAAATTGTTGCCAAATTTGTGAACCAAATGCACTAAATTTATTATTTTAAAATTAAATTTCATTTTATGTCCAACCATTTTCTCTTAATATTATTATTATTATTATTATTATTATTAAGCAAAACGTGTATGACAAGCAATACTTTTTTATTATAAATATTGTTGTTTAAGAAATGATTTAGAAATGGGAGTGTCTTTTTCTTAAATTTCCAAGTTAATTATTTGGTGGCAATCTAGGAAATTGATTTTCTGACTTTGCGCCGCATATATGCGCGACAACACATTTCAATGCATTAGTACAAAATAGCTATTTGTGTATTAAGAGCGCAGAATGGGATATTGTCGATTGAGAGGTTGTTTCTCTCGAAATCGACAATGTCCATTTGCGCTCAAAACACTCACAAGATTTGTTCCACAGTCACCACAAAGGGGTCCTCCACCATAACGAAAAATAATGAAAGGTACACTTTGCACTTACAATAATACTCAATAAATAACGATTACATTTTTTAATTTTAATTTTTCCTTATTTTCCATTCTTCTTGAACTATTTCTTCAATGTAATCCAAGCATTTTTCACTTTCATTTTTGTAAATGAATACCCTATTTTACTTCTGTATTCCTTTACACAGCAGTCAGTACGGTACTTTGTTTGGTTATGTAATATACCGACAGAGCAGTAATATGTCCGATTGACTTGTGGAGGTGGTAAATGTGTAAGTAACTACAGCGCCACTAGTTCCTAACTAAACGTTCCCATTAACACATTTCTCTACATTTGATAGTTAGAAATTCGGCCTGATAGCGTTTTTCTACTTTATCGCGCATGAGCGGCGAAGTGACATTTTCCGTTGACAAAAGCGAGCGCAAATGCCTACTTTGTATATAGACTGTAGAAAAATACTTTTAAGGGGTAGTCCATGCTCCACTTTCCCCGTCATGGCCAACATAACTCCATCTTGTGCCAACTTCGCACGGCACCATTTCCCGCGTTGGAGAATAGCGTCACGTGCAGAATTGCTTATGATTTATATGACAGCAGGGCGGTGGCGTGTTCCGACACGGACCGTGCTGGCTTGCAGGGTACGGCAGGAGTTGCCTGCTTGCCTGCTGCCGCCTGCTTCCACTCCTGCTACGACCAACACGTCCGCCCTACGAGAATGCGGCGATTCGGATGCCGCGGAACAATTGGACTAGATACCAGCGGATGTGCACTGACACCGACTCTCCCAGGGTTCATTATTTAAACACTGACCTCGAGGGGAGAGTGAAAAGAAGACTTTTGAAGAAATGGAATTTAATTTGGCAAATCATTTCTCATAAATCAATTATGTCCTCGGAGACCAAAATCAATGCCCTTTGTATAGCACTTCACGTTATTTTCCTGACTTCTTAACTTCCTATATTTGGGTATTAATAAAAAAATATAAGTATAATAGAAATTGGTCTAAAACTATAACAAAAAAAAATCTGATGTGGCCAGCACATGACCTTCCGCCAATTCTATGTTCAAAATAGCAATGAGCTTTAAGCAAAGTATCATTTCCGGTTGATCTTTTTGTAAACAAACTCTAATTTGTTGTTCCAATAAATAAAAAAGGCTGTAATACAAAATTTTGAATTATACTCTATTATTTTTTTTTTCTCAAAAATCTGTTAAGAGCTCCAAATTAATTGTTACTTCCGGTTTATAATATATAGCCAAGTCTAATACATCTGTTTTTTTAAATTATATATGAGTTTTAAATACCAAATTTGAAAAGTTTTGGATCATATTTTAATATATTTTTTCATGAAAATCTGTTCAGAGCTACAAGTAAAGTACCACTTCCGGTTTATCAATTTTAGAAAAAATCTAATATGTCGTTCTCTTTAACACAATAGTCTTAAGTACTAAATTTGAAAAGTTTTGTATTATATCATAATATATTTTTCTCGAACATCTTTTCAGAGCTTCAAGTAAAGTATCATTCCGGTTTATCAATTTTAACCAAAATTTAATATGTTGTTCATCATATACTTGGCATATCTGTACCGTGTTTTTACATTATATTTACTCGGTTACCCAATTATGTAATAAAACATTTTGTCAAAAAGTTTTGAAGTTTATTCTCTAGAAAAAAAAAAAACAAAATTTTAAATGTTAAAATGCTATGTCAAAGATTGCTTGTGACATCCAGTATCTGCATATATCAGCAATAGTTATTTTGACTTTTATCATCAATCAATTTATTACATTTTGTCTATTGACCAAAGCAATTTCGTATTTTATTCTTATTCATTATTCAGTGACCACATCTGTATATTTGCTAGTCCAGTATAGCTCTAGCGATATCTCTCATTGTTGGGGTGTTTGTCTGGTTGCGTCAGCGGATAACACCGCGTGTACAGAAGCGGATGATTGTAATTACAGATTTTATGACCGAGGGAGTGATTCCATGTCAAGGGGAACCAACTTTATGGTATTGTTATTTTCGTGTCATTCCATATTACCAATGAGGTTTGTTTTGTTTCTACAGGGGTGATGAGTGCTGGTGAGTTGGCCATTTTGATGCACTATACACAAAAATTTTGTTGAGTGGATTAAAATGGTAGCATGTGATGCAAAGCTTATCAAAAATTGTAGCTTTGGGGTGAATACAAATTAAATATTACGTACATACAGAATGTCCGTTTATAAATAAACGTTTATAATTACTTTTACCGAATTCAACTGCATAATATCTGTACATAATTTTGAAAGAAGCGTAATATTTTTACTTCCGGTTATCAAGTAATTGATATTTACATTACTTTTCAAAAATAATGCTCTATGATGTCCGTTTTTCGAGGCTCACCATTGGGTTCTCGGAAACTAAAAAAGATACGAAGTCGGTTAAATAAGGGCAAAGTTACTCATTAGTTTACCACTTTGAACATGCGTTCATCAACAACATTACTAAATAGTACCTATGAAAATGTTATTAAAAGTTCTAAAAAAAACTATAGGAGCAGAATCGGTACTACTAATCAACGGTTGGAAAAATTCTTCCAATAATACGAAAACGGTTGCTTTCATTGTTCCGATGGACGACAAGCTTATTTAAATGCATGGAATTTAACTTTAGAGACTGAAACAGGCGAAAAATTTGCGGCAATTATTTACGAAGCTCTTAATTTAGAAAATACCATGTACAATACTAATATTTACGCCGAATAACTCAAGTAATATGTTATAAATGGGTCGTTTGACAAAACATATAGTATGGCATAGCACTTGTTCAAGTCACACAGGCAATTTATTAGCAAAAGATGTATTAAAAGAAGAGTTGTGATAATGTTAGTTCGGTTTTAAAAGATTTTAAGTAGGCAAGTTTAGAAAAGCAAATTGGTGATTCTAGTGGGTGTAAAATAATACTTCCCTCTGAAACTAAATGGTGTAGCTATAGGAATTCTTTTGTAAATTTTCTGAAAAAAATACAATTTATGAAAGAAATTGCAGCAAAAATAAATTAAAAAATATGCTATTAAATTTATATTTGATGATGAGTTCGTGGATGAAGTACAAGAGTACTTGTTCTATTGCGGATGCTATTAAATTATACCTTGATTTAAAATTAAGTTCAATGAAAAGTAGAAAAATGAAATTAAACACCGGAAAAGTATGGTACTGAATGTATATGCTTTCACAGCACACCCTCACTATGATAATAACAAGTTAGATTCTGAAAGTAAATCTGTAGTTAATCTTTTATTGTTAAAAACTCTGGATAGCACCGGAATTGAAGAATTGGATTCATTTATAAATAAAACGAATATATCTAATATTGTTTATGAAAAAAACATACAACATCCTATAGTATTTTGGAACACAGCTGAGTTTAAATTTCCTCAGTTATCAAAATGAGCCTTAAAACTTTTAAGAATTCCAGTTAGTTCAGTGCAAATAGAAAGATCATATCCTAATTGCTCTTAATTCATACACCCGTCAGAAATCGACTGCCGAGCAATCGAAAAAATTGATGCATATATATAAAAAGTAAAATTGGTTGTCTATTCATGAATTTTCAGGCGAGAAGAGATAAAAAATAAGCACACTACAATACTTTTTTCTTCATTTTCATCTTCATATTATTAGCATTATATTACATATTTTTTGTGAGAAAGCATTTGTTTATTTATAATATCTTCTATTAATAATATTTTTATACAATTTTTGTAATGTTGAAAAAGAAAAAAGAATTTGAATAAAAAATGATTTTATTTACTAATAGGTGTTGGTTTTTAGAATTTTACGTACTTAAAATTGGTTTGTCACGTTTTTGTAAAAATATTATGTGCTATTAACTTATGATGTCAATTTTTTTACCAAAATATTAGCAATCCAACAGAATTGCTGTTGTTTTTTTATATAAAATTTTGTCGTCAGATTTTACAGAATTGGTATGCATAGTAGTGACATCTAGTTATTTTTATTCTAATTAGGAGGATAGTGTCTGTATCCCTGGATCTTCCGTGGCCTCTGTCATGTCAATGAAGTTTAGATGTGCAAAATGTTTTTTTCAGTTTAATAAAATAAATACAGTACTTCAAAATTAAATATTCAAATTAATATTTATTTGTGATTGCGACAGATAAACAAACATTTAATTAATCAAAACGAAAATAGAATTTTCTTGGATTCCATCTAATGGATGTGTTTAAGTGCAAAACGTTTTTTACCTTCTTTGTAAAATGAATCCGTGTTTATTGCAAGAAGAAAACAACCGTAGAACTGTCGGGTTCTTATTAAATTTGTACAAGTGTCATTGCATTAAAACATCCTTGTTTTGTTCACCAACAAAAAATCTAATCACGATTTGTAAATTGTATCCGAAGTACGTATTATTAAAAAGAAAACACAAAGACATTTAAAGATAAATTGGCAAAAGAAACAAACAAGTACGCGAATCTATCCATCCAATTCACGGGCAAAATATAATTAGGACGGACGCAATGTTTGAGTGCCATTTCAGCCAGCGCATCCGAGACAAAAAGCCCAGCACGTTGCGCCAAAAAAATAAGTTTAATCCAAGACAATGTAAGGAGTACAACGGAGAAAAGAATTAACTCCAGCTTTTTTACACGTCCGAGAAGAGATGAAAGGAAAAGAATTAATGGAGAGAACAATGGAAAAAATGTCTTCCGTCAGACAATCGAACAGTTTGCAAGGCGGGGACATTCATTTGTCTCGTCTTCACTCACGCGCTTGATTTATAATGTTCACAATTTAACCTATTTCCAATACTTCCTACAACCTTATAATCGAATTTTCTCTTATTCTCCGAAGTCTGAACCACTGCGAACGTTATTCACATACCTACATTTCTGAATTTTTTTTTTCGTAAAAGGAATAATAGGTGTTTTATTTTAACAAAACATTTAATACTCCATTAGGACATGAAGCCGTGCCCATGAAGGATAGTGATAAATGCATAATAAAATGTACATAAATAGTACATTACATACGATGTCCAGGATAACGTATCCAACATCTCGAGAATTTTATATTTTTACCTCCCGCTACCCTAGGTAAGGGAGGTATAAAAATAGTGCAAAAAAGACGCATATAGAGATTTTAGTGAATAAGCACGTTTTGATGCCCCAGAATCCGATTTTAACATTTTTACAATGTCTGTGGGTATCTATGTGTGTGAACATGTGTGAATCCTGTGGACACGATTACTTATATACTACCTATAAATCAGAAAATTTTGAAATTTTATATACCCATGCTATTCTAATGTGAGAAAGGCTCATTAGTTTTTATTTTATATCGGATAACCGACGAATCACTTATACAAGCTTTTAACAGTTTTTATTGAAAAAAAAAATACATTGAATAAAATTTTTCAGCAACTTTTACTAATAAAAATTGCATATAATGCCACAATCTTCAGTTCTACGATAATAGCATTTAGTAAATAACTTTACATAACTTTGAAGAAAGGGCTGGAAGGACCAACCGTTGAATGGTTTAAAGGTGAAAACAAAAGGCTTAAATTTTAAATACATTATTTCACCAACTCTGAATTGATTCGGAAGGTTGTTGAAATGCTGTATTTCAAATTTTTTCAACGTTGTTCATATAGATCATCGTGTCTAATATAACTTTAAAAAAATCTGTTGTGGCCAGCACAAGACCTTCCGTCAGTTCGATGTATTTTGTACAAATCCCATACCAAAAGGACCTTGGAACAGTTTCTATATAATATCATGTAAAATCGAACGCGAACACATACTATTTTTTACAAATTTCATACCAAAAGTTCATTTGAAAAAGTTCTATAAATCCAATAAAATTACAACATAAACATATACTACGTAAAATACACTTGACACTTCCTTCATTCTGCTTCAGCTTTCCCCTATTTTATTATGGGTCGCTGCTTCCTCTTCTCTTCCACTCATTCCTGTCCAAAGCATCTTTTTCACACAGTCCTTCCTTTCTCAAGTCTTCTGCGATACAGTCCTTCCATCTTCTCTTTGGCCTTTCACTGCATATCACTTGCGAGGAACACTATGACATACCAATTTTTGATCCTTTACTTTCCATATTTGCAGCATATTTGGTTTTGCACTTGCAACAGACATCTGTCAATTAGAATTTTTTGAATGTATCAGCTGTTTCCATGATAAATAGCAAAGCTGACCAATTTTTGAAAATTAATTTCTTTATAATGCTTTAGCTCTACATCTATTGAATGTGAAGGAAAATGTATAATCAAACCGTATAGAGAAGAGTATTTTCTTTAATATATATAATAAGAAAATGTCAAAAAATAATATTTAACTACGTCTTTTTAAGAAAAACTGTTAAGAACTTCAAATAAGGGTACTTCCGGTGGATCAATTATAACGAAAATCTAATCAACTCTTTATATGGATGTACAGAAGAGGAATAAGAAAGAATTATAATTTTTAGAATTGTAGTATTGGAGTTAACGTCGGAGAAAAATTTGTCAGACACACACACACACACACACGGACACACACACATTCAGACATCATCTTAAAAATAGTATATTCGTGTTGTAGGGACCCTAAAACGTACTTATTCATTAAAAACTCACCACCGAATTTTTTGACCAAAGACAATATCTTCCTTACCTAAAAGTGATGGAAGGTAAAAATTTGTCATATATTTTAATTATTACTGTATATTCAACGATTGCTGAAGATGGGCTTGCCTTAAGCCCGAAACGTCCGTAATAAAGAATTTTACTATACACATTTATGCCTTTTGTTTTCACCTTTCTATAACTTTAAATACAAATTTATAAAATAATTTATTTTTATACATCATCCTGCTTATGCATCAAACAAAAACAACATTTAGTAACAATTTTGACATATTTGAACAAATGTCTCTGTCAGGATGCAATTATATTAAAATTAATAATGAAACCATGTTAAGAAGCATGAAGTAGTAAAATATTTAATTCTAAAGAAATTAAGGTTTGTAAAAATAATATATTTAAGTTTGCTATGTTTGCAGCACTATAAATCAATATTACTTTACAACTACATATTTACGAAATGGATCATGTACGGCGAAGAATTTACACAGATTGTGTGTTCAGAAAGCTGAAGCTAATTTTTTCAATGATGTCTGTGAGTGTGACGAATTTTTCTTCCACAATAACACATATCAAATTTCCAAAAATTTCTATTTTCCATATGTAAGCTTTCTGCATTAATATAAACAGTTCATTAGATTTTGGACAAAATTACATAACCGGATGTGGTACTTTATTTGAAGCCCATGGCAGTTTTTAATGAAAAACTATATTAAAATATAATTCGAAACTTTTCAGTTTTAGTATGTAATAATTCTACATCAAGGGGAATAACTTATTAAATTTTGCCAAAAATTGATAAACCGGAAGTGGTACTTTACTAGAAGCTCTAAAGAGATTTTCTTGAAAAAATATATTAAAATATGATGCAAAACTTCTCAAATTTGGTAGTTAAAACTCGTATATAAATTGAAGCAATATGATAAAATATAATCCAAAATTTCGTTTTTTGATAACAAACGATCAACCGGAAGTGATATTTTATTTGAAGCTCATTGATATTTTAAACATCAAATTGGCGGAAGGTCATATGCAGGCCACATCAGATTTTTTTTCTTTTACCATTGTTGAATATATGTAGAATTATTATGTTGCCAAAGTTATTATTTTCATACTACAAAGGTACACAATTGAAAGGAAAATAAATTATGCCTACCAAAAATATTCATTTGTTTCAACCGTCAAAAATACAACAATTATTATTAAATTTATAAATTTTTTAACTGATATAAATTTTTTAAATCCGAAAGTGATAAAAAAATAAGCATGACTATTTAAAAGAGCCCCAAAGAATTGCAAAATAAAATCTAGTATTATTTCATGCTTGGAAGTTCTTTGTAAAAATGTAAAGTTTAATTACAGTTTCTCATCTGTTCTCCTATGCTAAACGTCGTTCTTGCAAATAAACTTCTTCAAGCAAATACTTTGTTTTAATTAAATTATTAACTTATCTGAACACACGCACCCACATAATTTTAAAATTTTCAAAATTCTTACAAAAAATTGCTATACTTTCTTATTTTTATATGATAAAATAAAATTCAATAGAGACTGTTTTAAAATTAATGCTTGTTAATGATAATATTAAAGTTGTGCGTTCCGGAACTTTTTCGGTGGAGATCACTGTTCCAACATTCATTTATTTAACTATACACCAGTTACCCTACTGTTCTAGATTGCACTTTTTCAATAATAAATTGCACTTTATATCTAATGTACTACAAACAGTTGCAGATAAAAATATAATGCGGATTAAGTTCGAATAGTATTATCACTGAATAAGCTAAACCGTTTAAAATAGAAGCCTCCGAAAGTTCGAATAATGCCTCAGAGTATTTACATCACTCGTAATTTATAGTAAATTACAAATCAAATGCAGTGCAATAGAACAATAGGCCTCATCAATTACATTAATGAATCATTCATAGTGAGCCTTATTAACCTTATCTAAATTCCGTAAATTTTAATGCAATATACGTATGTATGCTCATGTTAATTGTTAATACTAAAGGATTATTACAACAATCCTCAATTCAAATTGGAATATATTATTCCGTTCTCTGGCGACTGATTTCATAATTATTATTAAATGATAATTAAAGATATATCTGTAAATTGATATCGTTTAATTCTATAAAGAAATTAATATATAGCTGTTAAAGTCTACAGGAGAAATTTATTGGACAAATATGTACAATATAATTTTTAATTTTTGACGAAATAAAAATATATGAAAGTAACAGAACTCATCTAATTTGTTCGAAGAAGCGACTGATGTTGCAATTGTACAATTTATAATTATTTTAACCCTCCTAAGACCAGGTGGGGTATTTTGTACCCCAGTGTCAATTTTATTAAATAGGTTTTCAATTCCGGGGTTCGTAATATTATGCTTCTAGAAATGCTAAAAAGACACTTTTACGAGTTTAATGCATTACTTTGCCTAAATTAATAAATCTTGATTTATTTACAGTTAACAATTGAATTTGTTTTACAAAATATATATATTTGAAATTGTTAAATAGCAGTATAATGTTTACTTATATTGGTATTCATGCATAAACGTATCACAAAATATTTTTTCTACTCCCGTGCGTGAAGTGAGTACTTCACGTATCAATTTTTATGTGTGAAGTTTGATTTTTTGCACCAGTGCGTGAAGTGTTACTTCACGCACCGTTCATTATTTTAAATATTACAAACTGAATTCTATTTTAATAAAACAAAGCTGTTAAACACACGGAACGTTGGTAACCATGGTTACACAAGTCGATATTACAGAGGCTTTACGTTAAAAAAATGACAATTTGAAGAAAAAATATATTTTATTGCAAGGTCGAAGAAAAAGTATAGTATGTAACACGTGTGTGAAGCCTATTTTACATTCGGGTGGTTTGCGACACGAGCAAAGGAAGGTAAAAATTTCAGCTTCACACACTTGCCACATAATATACTATTATTTACATCTTTATTTTTGTATTATTTTATACAACTTTTTATAAAGTGAAGCATTTTGATTCTCTACTTTAGGATTCTATATTTCTAAACAGAAACAATATACATATGTTGCTATTTCTTTTATAATACATACTTAAGTAGAAATTCGTGAATTCGATTCTGATATTTTAAATTTAATTTTTTTTATTTTTTTTTATTTTATGGGGTCCGGTGGCCGCGTGCCTGAGTGTCTGGTCGCGAACCTGGGGGAACCGGGTTCGATCCCGACAGACGCTAAATATTTCCAATTTTAAATGGCACAAAAGTGATCCCTGTGGTGCACTCTCCACACCAGCTATGAGTGCCCGTGAGGTGACGCCTGGTAAGCGCCCACACGGTAAAATATATCGTCATCATTACCGATGTCTACATGTGTTGTAGATACTGGCACACCCAGAAATGGGTAATATGCCGTGATGATATATTTATTTATTTATTTATATTTTAAATTTATGCTTGGGTACAAAATTATCCCTTGTGGTCAGATTAAGTGACAAATTCACCCGGTTTTACGAAGGTTAAAAGAATTCTAAAAGCTGATTGAGAACTTTTAAAATGTGAACGGAAAGAATGGAAAAGAGCTTTATTGTTAAAAGGATGTAGTATTTTGAACATATTTAAAATAAAATTAAGAAAATGATCCAAGTATCTTATTTTCAATAATAATAATGTCATTGAATGTCAAATCTCGAAGTTTCTATCCCTATGTACCAGAAAGTTACAAGTAGATTTTAATTATATTTTGCACCTACGTAGCATAGCTGCACATTTAATTTAATGTATTCCATATAATATCCAATACGATTAACTTACCCTTAACATTATATTTTACCATTTCCTCAATATTAATTAGCTAATTAGCACCAATATATAATTAATTCCGCGTGTGCAGTCATGTATTCGGGTGTGGCCGCTTTGTAAGTCCAAAGTCCACTGCGCATGGAGGCTTCACAACGGCAATAACTGCCTATTGTCCTGCAAGGGCTGCTGTTGTGGACTGTAATGGACTTCCGATTCGGAATTCACATAGTACTAGTGGACTATTGTACCGAGATAAGTTTTTCTAGGAATAGTGATAGGTCTAGCACTTAGGAAGCTGTTTTCGATGCTGTATGGATTCTTTTGTTGGTACGGTCATTGAAAATGTACGAGCGTAATAAAGACAAATCTTTTGAAAATGAAATTATTATTAATACTGCGTAGTTTTGAGGTAGAATTCAATTAACATAAGAATAATAGATATTTACACACCAAGTGAGCTAAGGTAATGTTTATTCATGAGAAGAAAGTTTAGCTCACGAGCCCATAAAGGGCGAGTGAGTTAAATTCTTCGAGTGAATAAACATTCTTAGCTCACGTGGTTTGTACAATATTTTATTCAATTTTGACGAAATACTAATAAAAGCCATTATAATATTTAATTTTGACAAAATAAAAAACTGATCAGTTAGTAGGCTGAGCATATAACAATCGTCGCTGATAGACGTCAAGTCATGTATTTAAAATGCTTTATTGCATGTCATTTTTGCCGTGAAAAATAATGAAAATGGCTGATAATGTGTGCTAAATATTATGGTGAGTGTTATTTTCGTACCTGATGTTATTTTAAATAAATTATTTGTTGCAGAGTGAGTTAAAATTTTGTGAGTGTGATTTAAATTTTCATTAAATTCACATGTGAAAAAAGTGTTACTTATAGTTGTTGCTATGGAGTTAATAATGACAGTTTAAAACGTCAAAATTGAATAAAATTTATTAAAGTGATCTGTTTGCGTGCATTATATGAGCGCTTGAGGTTCAAATTAAACTGAACTATAAATATTTTTAGTAGATATTAGATAAAAGATATTAGCGATATTACAATAAAAGTGAGACTTCGAAAAATTCATCGTCTTATGCCCATTTGCACCAACAATCCTTAAATTATAAGTTTGAACAAAGTTAAGTTTGATATTTAAGTTATGTTGGTGGAACCGGTCATTAGAGTTACAGTTTAAAAATTAATTTTGATGCAAGTGTATAAAAACAACCAATGAGTTTATTTAGGCCATATTATTGATGTTTTTAATATGATATTTAATAATATTTGCAATAACGTAGTACTTTTGAGAACAAATTTATTATGAATGTCATTTTTGAATAATTGACGAGAGGAGGCTACTAAAGTATGTATAGATCTCCAAATACTCTTGAAAAATGATAATTATTTATAAATAGAAATTTTCTTATTAAATTACATTTGTGTAGTTTTTTACATTACATTATTTTTCTTTACATTATTTTTCAGTAAAAACTTAATTATTGAAAACTAAAATGGAATCTTTCGGTGAAGTTATAACTAAAGAAAAAACCCTTAACCTTGACAATAATTTTAAAAACTATATACGTACATATTTTGAGAACTACGTTCTCATCATCCGTAGAAACTGTAAAGTAATCTTAAATCTTAACTTTTCTCTCATTACTTTGTATTTGCTACTGATTATGAGAACATAGTTCTCAAAATACGTATATAGTTTTTAAAATTATTGTTAAGGTAAGGGGTTTTTTCTTTAGTTAAAAACTTAATTATTACTGATTTTGTAACAATTAAAATATCGTATTAAAGTCCGTAATATGAACTAAATATTTGACTCAATTTAATTATCTCGATAACGATGCATTTTATTGAATATCAGAATGTGTATTTTTTTTCTTTATAATTGGGACAAAAATAAAATTAAGTTCGAAAAAATCACAACCTTAAATTAAAAAGTATACATTTTTTCACTTCCACCACTCTTCAATAACAAATCAGGGAGTTTTGCCAAAAATGACGTAGCAAACTTGTAAGTTTCATAATTTATATATACAGGGTGTTAATACTAAGTCGTTACACCCGAAAATGGTAGGTAGAACTCATTAAAACAAACAACTTTTCTTAGTTTCAATTTTTGATTTGGTGCCCCGGTTCGTAGTTAATGGAGTTCTTTTGTTTTTCGAAAAATCGTCATAACTCCCTTATTTTAAAGACTATTGAAAAAAACTTTTCCTCCAAATTTACCTTTAGGCTCTCTAAAACATTTGGCATTTATAATTATTTTTTATTTTTTTAAATGAGAAAATGGCGATCGATCAAAAAATTCAGAACATGATTTTTTGATAACCACTCCATCGATTTTTGAAAGTAAAACATTTATAAAATCCTTAAACTACTACAATATTTGTCCTAAACATTTTTTTCAATCCATCCAAAAAAAAGTCTTTTTTCACTTATTTAACTTACATAAGTGGTGCGTGCAGAAAAAAATCTAATTCGGAATAGGCTATGAAAAAAAAAAACGTGTATCAATTTGACAGTAATTAATTAAATGTCAATTTGACACAAGATATTGTCAAATATGTTATCTGAAGAAATATTCTTGAATCCTTATATTAAAACAGAAATAAATTAGAAAATGGTGAATGGCAATAATATGTAACCTCCTTCAATATCATTTCTCCTTAAAATTACATTTCACGATCAATTGTGACAACTTGATTATTGAATTAATTAATGATCAGACATACGTTTCTGTTTTCATAGCTTACTCCGAATTAGATTTTTTTCTGAACACATTGCACTTATGTAAGTCAAGAAAATGAATAAATACTTTTTTTGGATAGATTAAAAAAAATGTTTATAACAAATATTGTAGTAGATAGTTTAAGGATTTTATAAAAGTTTTACTTTCGAAAATCGATGGAGTGGTTATCAAAAAAATCATGTTTTGAAATTTTTGATTGATCGCCATTTTGTCATTTGAAAAAATAAAAAATAATTGTAAATCCCAAATATTATAGAGAGCCTAAAGGTAAATTTGAAAGAAAAAAATTCAATAGTCCTTAAAATAAGGGAGTTATGTCGATTTTTCGAAAAACAAAAGAACTCCAATAACTACGAACCGGGGCACCAAATCAAAAATTGGAACTAAGAAAAGTTGTTTGTTTTAATGAGTTCTAACCACCACTTTCGGGTGTAACGACTTAGTATTAACACCCTGTATATATATATATATATATATATATATATATATATATATATATATATATATATATATATATATATATATATATATGTATACATGGTACGTGGTCACTTCATATACGGGAATTTGCTCAACGCTGTGACTTCATATATACCGTTGTGACTTCCGAAAATGGAAGTGACAACGTTTCCCTATGTAATTTTATTTTTTCTAACACTACAAGGCAAAACAAGTCTAAATACGAAAATTTTGTTGGAAGTCAAATAGTACCCCCCCGTACCCTCAAAATTGTCACTTTAGTTCAAGCGTTTACCGCTAGCGCTGTACTCGCTATTAGTGTCAGGTATTCACAATGCGATGTTACTTCCGAAGTGTATATAGCATTTGACGGTACTTAGTCACTTCCAAAACTTGGCAACAGTGTATTGCAGTATGTTATTGTAGTAGTGGAAACTCTTTATTAACAATATAGAATTAAAAAAGTATCGCAAATTAATAAATGAAAAATTCACAATAAAATGTAAAAATAATTACCTCTGTTATCTATAGCGTATACGGAGTATTTCTGTGAATTAATGATTATTTTTAGCACCTATTTAAAAACTTTAGCCAATAAGTATTAATAATAAATAACAATTAAATATCTTCTTTTATATTAAAATTTATTTGTGATAATTTTTATCAAGTTTCTAAATTTCAATCCTGGTAATTCTGTTAAGATGATTTATTAATTTTTAGCAAGTTTTTAACATTCTGCAACCAATAACCAATAAAATGTCAGGTGACAATTTATTCTTTGTAATATGTCAGTATTCGCGATTGGTGAATTTTTTTGACAAAGTTGCTTCATTTTACTAACTAATGCCCGGTTTCAAAAGGGTATGTTAAAAAATTATCATCTTGTTATAATTTTCAATGAATAGAAATAAATTTCACACGTGACATTTTACTATTTTCTAAAGTACTATACTTAATTTGGTTGGATGAAATCGTATTAATTTTTGAATAAACGGTTATGAAACCGGACATAACTTGCAAAAGTGCGGACAGTAACTTATTTACAGTCTTGGAGGTTATTACAGTTTTAAATAATTCCCAATAACATCATGTTACTTACAAATGATTTTTCTTTAAATGAAATTTGTAATTTTCAATTGATAAGTAAAACCAATAACGTGAAATATGTAAATAGTTAAATATTAATTCTTAGCGAGATTGTTCTCTAATTGAGTGCATTTTCCTAACTTCTTCATAATATATAAGAAGTAAAATTTTAGTTTTTCAGTAAGAGAGGTATTGGAATCATGCTAAAAATCGCATATCCAGATTTTAGTGAATAAGCACGTTTTAGAGTCCCTATAAGCCGATTATAACATTTTTACGTTGATGCCCGTGTGTGTGTGTGTGTGTGTGTGTGTGTGTGTGTGTGTGTGTGTGTGTGTGTGTGTGTGTGTGTATGTGTGTGTGTGTGTGTGTGCGTGTGTGTGTATGTGTGTGTGTGTGCGTGTGTGTGTTTTTATTATATCTTGTATAGATTTAGAAATAAAGGCACTGTAATATACAGAATAATTTAATGTAGTACATTGCAGAGGCAAAGGCACTAAGGAAACCATTTGACAAATTCAAATGTTTATAACAATTTGTAAATGACAGATGTCAGTGTCAAAAATCAAAAGTTTTAGTTAGATTCTGAAAGCTTTTTCTGGGAAGTACATTTAATCTTTCTTATTGTTATATTAATTAAATATTTAAAATTGTAGGAAAATGCATATATCCATCAAAAATAACGCCAATCTAGTTAATGAATTGGACGATTCACTGATATTTAGGAACTTACTCAGACAATGAAAAATAGGTATAATTAGAATTGTATGTGTGCAGAAGACATGTTAAATACAATACATATAATATTTAGGTAAAGTTCTGTATTTTTTTTGTTATAAAACGACGGTTCGATAGCGAAATACAATACAGTACTTATAGGTGTTAAATTTAATACGGGTCATAGGGCTATAACATAGAAAAACAGTTTTTTAAGCGCCAAAAGTTTCTACATTAATTTATTGATAAAATAATTGGTGCCTATTATAAAGAAAATTATTAAAAACAAATTTAATACCAAACACCTTACACCTTACATTTCTGTTTCATATAAAGCCAGGAAATAATTTAAAAAATTTGTACAATTAAGAAAAAATATCATTAGCCATGAAACTGACAGTAACAAAATATTGTCATTTTTTACCTCCCGCTACCCTTGGTAAGGGAGGTATAGGGATCGTGCTAAAAATCACTCATCGAGATTTTAGTAAATGACCACGTTTTAAGGTCCCTAGAATCCAAATTTAACATTTTCACGATGATGTCTGTATGTGTGTATGTGTGTGTGTATGTGTGTGTGTATGTGTGTGTGTGTATGTATGTATGTATGTATGTATGTATGTGTGTGTGTGTGTGTGTGTGTGTGTGTGTGTGTGTGTGTGTGTGTGTGTGTGTGTAAGTGTAGGGATTTTGTCTTCGCTCTAACTCAAATACTATCATTCAGAAAATTCTGAAACCTTGTATTTATATCCTATTCTAATATGAAAAGAAGCCATTAGATTTTGGTGTAAAGGGGATAACCGGAAATGCCTCTTTACCTGAAGCTCATAATGGTTTTTCTTCAAAAAATACCATTAAATGCCATTTTTTTGGATTTTGCCGTTATGGAAATTAAAGATTATTGAATTTTCTACAGGAATACATTAATACTTTTTCTATATACTTTATAGATAAATATAAAAATAATTTTTTTTTTACAAGTCCCGAAGCCTAAGAAAAACACAATTCCTTTGTTACACAGTTCATTTTTCAAATGAATGTAACTGAAATTATCTGTCACTGTCAAAAAACTAATCACTTCAAATTAATAATAGTGATATTTTAAAAAGAAAATAGTAAATAAAGAAATAGTTTTATGCAATGGAATAGTTTGCAGCGTTAATAAATACGTAGGTATGTATTTAAATTAATAAAAATTAAATAGCGGGAGGTTTTGTGTTGCCCACATCAGATTTTTTACTAAAATGATAGGGGACAATTAAAGATTAAAGTTATTAATTTATGAAATAATACAAAATAACACAAAATAAAGTAAACACTATGATAATTATTTAAGAAACAATTATTATTTATTGCAATCAAAACCATTTAATAATTTGTAAACTTTCTTCATGAGACAAATTATCCATGATTTCTTCCTAATAAAACGAAAATAATAATAATTTAACAAATAATATGTATGAAACGTTTATTAATGAGTGTCTCAAGTCAACAATTCGCAATTTTTTTCTTTGTAACATGCACTAATTCTTTTTAATAAATTAATATCGAAACTTTTGGCATCTAAAAAAACTGTTTTTATTATGTTATAGCCCTATGACCCGTTTTAAAATTTACACCCTGAAATGGAAATGGCGAGAGGTATTGTGCTAGCAATAGATATTTTTTCTTATATAAATTAATAGTAATTTCACAAATCTTTACAAATTTACTAAATTTGAACCATCAAGCTTTAGAGTACCATCATTTCAATTACTACTCGTAGCTATATATGAATTTCAGTTTTTACCTCTCGCTAAGAGGTATTGGATTCATGCTAAAAATCACATATCCAGATTTAAGTGAATAAGCACGATTTAAGGTCCATATAAACAGATTTTAACATTTTTACGATGATGTCTGTCTGTGTGTGTATGTGTGGATGTTGGAGGGAAGATTACTCAAAAACTATGAGACATAAGACCAGTTTAACTACGAATTTCTCAATCTGACATTTGGTTTTGGTAACAATTGAACAATCGGAAGTAGTAGTTTCTAAAAAAAATCTTCTAAATATTATTTTTTGAAAATTTTTGATATTACTCATATTGAAAAACATAAAATTCTACATCAGATACATTTAAAAATTTTATTATATCTTCTATAAATTTAGAGATAAAAACGCTATAATATATAGAATAACGGGATGTACTAAGTCGATTAGGCTGAAATACACTAAGGAAACCAGTTGACAAATTCAAATGTTTATAACATAATTTGTAAATGACGGATGTCAGTGTCAAATATCAAAAGTTTTAGTTAGTTCTGAAAGTACATTTATGCCCATATTCATAAATACTCGTAAAAATTTTTAACGTTGTAATTTTTATCCAATAAAAACAGTCGACATTGAAAGAAAAATCGAAATTTTACTTGTCAAGTTTGATTCTATTTGTGAAAAATTATAACGAACCGTTTTGAAACTTTACGAATGTTTATCAATATGGGCATTAATCTTTCTTATTGTTTTATTAATTAAATATTTAAAATTATAGATAACATGCATATATCCATTTATCGCCAATCTTGTTAATGAATTTGAAGAATCTTTGACATTTAGGAACTCATACAATGAAAAATAGATATAATTAGAATTGTATGTGTGCAGAAGACATGTTACATACAATAAAAAACAATATTTGGGTAAAGTTCTGTATTTTTTTTTGTTATAAAACGGCGGTTCGATAGCGAATTGCAGTACAATACTTATATAACATAAAATGGAAATGGGTAGACTTCTTGTGCTGACCACAACATATTTTTTTATTATTTATTTATACAGTAGACTTTATCACATTTAATTATTATATGTGAACCTGAAAAATTTATAACATGTGTATTGCTGGAAATAAGATAATTTGAAATATTTTTCATTACATGAAACGTCTTTCGTCTTTGATATTTTATTTTCTGATGTTCTGCATTGCACAAATTCTGCATCATCTTTAGACTAGGTTTTTTTTTTTTTGTAGAGTAATTAATTTAATTAGTGACTAGTAAACATAATACCTTAAATTTGAAAAATTAAAAGTTGGAATAACTGTGTCATAAGCCCTTATGTCGTACATTGTCCCAGATTACTTAGAGTTGAAGTTGAGTGGTTTCGAGCGGATCTGCTGACTTGCAAACAATCTAGTATTTTTTTAATATTTTTTAAATAATATAATAAACCAAATAGAGCCCTTAAATAGCAGCACACAAATTATAATTTTTGTAGAAAATTTAGAATTGGACATACATGGTTTGCAGCGGTTACGCAGACTTACAGACAATACAACAAAATTATGATTTTTTAAACAAAGATAATAGTCCAAAATTCGACATTGTGGCACTTCATTCATACAGAGTGAGATCTTTATTCATCATATACTTTATCTGGTGTTTTGCTATGTGCTTGTTAGTTTAGCCGACATGAAATTTGGCAACGTTGCGGAAGTCAGCCCTACGCTTCAATATCTTGTATACAATTACAGTGATGGAAGTAACTTCGTATTTTAAGTATGTACAATTGTATACTAATTTTTAATATAATATTTTCTTACCCCTCTTTTGAAAACCTTAATTTAGAAGTTCCCCTAAGCCTATATATATAATTTTTAATAATATATATCCATTAATTAATATGGAAGTCAGGACGCCCTATCAACGTCATGGAAGTGACTCCTTAACAGGTATCAATATATATATATATATATTCAAATTACAGACAAAAGTACACCTCTTGGGTCTTTTTCAAGGTTCCCTAATTTTTATCTACAAAAAATATTTCAAGCACTTACAAAATTTCTACTCCGAAAAAAGTTTGTTTTACTCTAAAATAAATTAAAATATCTGAAATGTTTATACACAATGAATTTGTCTCAAAAATTTAGCACATATTAACGTAACTGCATCAATTTCCTGTAGTGCGCATAATAAGAAAGTTTTTCATATAAGAAAGTTGAATGTATTCCGTCCTGAATAGTGTGTAATAGTATATTACATCCAAGGTGGGAGATGTTTCATTACAGCCGAGGGCCTATGTATATTACCGAGAGGCGAAGCCTCGAGGTGAGATAATGCGCGAGGCTGTTATGAAACTCCCACCGAGGTTATGTATACTATTTTATTCACCATCATCCTCATTTTAAATCAATAATTTTCAAAATAAATCAATGAATTATAACCTTTAATTTTATTAATATTTTGACAGCTGTCTTAAAATTTGTTTAGCCTACTTCATTATGGGGATCTACGGCAATGTTGCTAGGCAACCCCTACATAAACATTTCCAACCCAAGAGATGGAAGTGAAATCTGTTATTTCCAACCCAAGAGATTGTCATTAAAATTAGGAATGACGTAAATATGAATGTGGAAGTACAGTGCCAGCTTACGATGATTTTGATGCAACCAATGTATACAAACTTGACATTTTTATAGTATCTTTAGCCTTAAAATAGAAATTTCATAAAATATAAATTTTATCTCACAGGTTATGGAAACTGTAAGTTTTATTCATCGTTTTTCAATGACTTTTCAGTAGCAGAGTGAAACCGTTGGCTACAAGATAAAATTGAAACCTCCACTTATACTAGGTCAGAAAGTAAAAATTCAAATCAAAGCCATAAAAAGTATTAACCCTGTAAAGCTTGCCGTTAGGGGAATCGATACCAAAACTAAATTCCCTACAGTGAATAGAGCCGCGCTTCCATATAGCGCTGTAGAAAACACTAAACCACTAAAAAGTGGTTGCACATGCATGCCATATAAAAATACGGCTGACGTTTTAAAAGTTCAAACAAATTTCTCGTTTCGCTGACCGCCATAAAGGCATAACACGTGTCCAGTCAACATGTGCTGCCGCCTGTGCAATATCGCCATGGGCGTAGGGCCCGATGGGTCATAAGGGCACCACACAGCAGCAGGAATCGATTTTCGAAGCGACTTTATAATGGAATCAGGAGCTAACGGCGACAAAGTAAGAAAAATATCTTTGCTATGCTCACGCGATTCTCGTAAATTCTCCCTCAACAACTATTTGTGAAATTATGTTGTTTGCATTGCTCGTTTTCAGTGTTTTCAAACAAACTCTGAATGCATGAATGCCGATGTAATATGTTCATTTATTTTACCGCTTGACTATTATTTCATATGAAACATGAAATGAACGAAAACAATTTAATTTTAAATTTGTAAAATGCAGCAACAGTTTTTCTATTTTCACTTTATTAAATTGTATAGATATAAGGTATTTATGTTCGAATATAGTAGATTTTCAAAACAAATTAATTGAAAGATATTTTATAAATCCAATGTTGTTTCGAATAAAATTATCTTATAGTTTTATGGCCGGTATTGCAATCTCCTAACACCTTCCTAATAATTTTTATTTACCTAATAACCATTTTTTTTTGTGAATTTTAATGTCCAAGCAAGTCATTAGGTAGGTACCTTATAAATTCTTCATTTGTTAACAAATTTGTGAGGAACTTGTAGTAGATAATAACTTTGTTAGCTACCTAATTTAATTATATCTGAAATAAAAAAATATATAAAATGAAAATGTATTATTCAAATTTTATATTGGAAAAGGAAAAATTTTAAATAATAAAATAAATATATCATTCCGGCATATTACCCATTTCTGAGTGTGCCAATCTCTTTTGTCACAGATATCGGTAATGATGATGACATATTCGTACCGTGTAGGCATTTACCTGGCGTCACCGCACGGGAACTCATTTCTGGCGCAGAGAGTGCACCACAGGAGCCAATTTTGTGCCATTTAAAATTCGAAATTATTTTGGCATCGTTTGAGCTTGAAACCGAATCTTCAGATTTGCGACCAAACACTCAGGCACATTATATATTACGTAATTATATAAAATATCCTCTTGGAAAAATTATCAAGTAAGTTACAAGAGCACTAACGAATTTAAGAAATCTTTGCTTATGGGAAAATTGTATATGATTACCGGAAACAGCCGCTGCAAAAGAACGTTTTTATTTAATACTTTTTTCAAGATTTTTCGGTGCGTTAGACTGTCACCGAGTATGAATTTGTTAAATTCAAATTTTATATAAATTTAACACAATATGTATAACCATTTCGTAAAAGAGGAACTGAAGCTGAGAATTTAAGAAACAGAAGGATTTTTCTGTTTAAATGTACAGGTCCCTAAAATGCTGATTGCAAAATCAGTAATATTTTTGAAAATACTCGGTTACGAATGCGATTTGAGGTTGGAAAAAAAACGCAATGAAATAATTTTAGACGATGCCTGTGGAAAAGTTTGCGATTCTTCTTTCGTTACATTTTTTACAATGTGACTTATAAACACATAGGCGGTAGCACAAGCGTGGTCCTAACACTGGTATCAACTAGAACCGTGGCAATGACTTGGCACATACTTCAGGGTTGTTAACAAAATAAGAGTTAAGAATATACTGAATTAAGTCGAAAATGTACTGACAGCCATATTCAATAAATTCATTATTTAAAAGTGTTTTTCCTAGAAACAAGTTAAGAAACAAATCATATTAAATAATTTTAAATAGTGTTAGCAGATTTATTGAATATGGCTGTCAGTAATTTTTCAGCTTGGTCAATATATTGGCAACACTTGTTTTCTTAATAAACCTGAAGTATGTGTCAAGTCGTTGACATGGTTCTAGTTAACACCGGTGTTAGATCCACGTTTCTGCTACCAGCCATAGACCCGTCCACGATCACAGTTTTAAATGGCGGTGTTTGGATGTATTAGTTAAAACCTTGACGACGACTTGACACATACTTCAGGGTTATAAACAAAAATCAGTGATGCCACTATACTGATTAAACCGAAAATGTACTGACAGGCATATTCAATACATTGGGCTTCAATATTGTAAATAATTTATATTACAAAGAAGTCGAGACAAATCATATTAAACAATTTATATATATATATATATATATAATAATAATATAATAATAATAATAATAATAATAATAATAATTTATTTGTAAATCAAGCATTGCTTATTACAAAGAAAAATTGGTACACAGAAAATAATTTACCTAATCAGTATTTTTTTTTTTTTTTTTTTTTTTACATTTGGTTATATATATAGGTAATATATATTATATATACACTTTTTGATGTAAGAGGATTTTCTTTGTCTTACGAGAAATGTAATGGAAGCCCGAAACTCTATTTTCTTTCTAATTTGTGAATTCTTTTTTCATTATATCCGAAAGAAAATGACGAAAGTATTTTAATATTTGGCATAACTTTTCCACAAACTTTCTGACACATCTCGTAGCATTAATATTTAAGCAACAAATATTCCAACAACATTCATATACGTTTGTGAATGTACTATGTATTTGTATAAATTTTATTTGACATATTGTTGATGAATGTTGTATATATAGGAATGTATTTTTTCTGATAAAAGAAACAGTTGTAAGTTTGTTAACTTGTGCACTCTACCAGCATCTTGATATAGCAATAAGTATAAAACGAGTTAGTGAGTGTTGGCAATTTTAAGTAGTTTGATAACAATTTTATCTTTGTCAAAGTCACAGGCAATTTAAATCCCAAACGAGATAACTCATTCCAGACAAAAGTGTAAAACTTTTATGCAAAGATATAAACACGACACTCTGTTAAAATGCAGCATATCAACTTGCCGAATAAAAGACAAAAAAGAACAATGTAACTGTAGCGAGCTTTTCAAAATCAACACAAAGACATAACCAACAAGGACGGCAACAAAGAGAGCGAACGGCGAATATCCACAGCTCGTAGCAAGCAGCTCGAATTTACCGAAACAATCTTATTAACTTGCTACTTTACAAAAGACTGGAAACTTCTAAATATTGTATAAGCCCCGTTCAAACAATCACGTCTTCGCGCTCAAAAATAAACTATGCATATTAAACGCGCCGGCATGGCTGCGTTTAGCGTTTGCCGACCCCCAGATAGAAATACTTCATGTCTATACGAATTTCATGCATGTGGATTTATAGTTCAGTAGTTTTTGTGCTATTCAGAAAAAATATATACCTAATAATGTACATATTTGTTTTCCCTCTGAAAAAAGTAGGTTGAATGAGTACAATTAACGAGCGGTCTGATACGCTCTATTTTCATTTAAATTGCTTGAATTTTATTCAAACGAATAACAATTTAATTTTTATATTTTGAACAACATGCAGCGTAGCAAATGTGAAATGCTATATTTCATTTCACATAAGAAAATAGCTGACAGCGCTTGAGAGCGGACAATTTTTACATGCATTAAATAAATATCTAATTTAAATTCATGACAGCAAAATTTGTCAGTAAAAATTGTACCATACTTGAATATTAAAAAATACAAAGTTGAAGTCGAAAACATTGTTAAATACTCGTATAAGTTAATAATAATTGTCGATTTTATTTGATAACTGATACCCGACAGGTGATATCTTTTTCGCCTTTGTGAACCAGATGTGCATTCTGACCAAACAGAGGACAGAATTTAAGTTCCCATCGACACCAATGCTATTTTCTTATGTGAAGTGAACTTGAAAATAATATTTTCTAGTACCGTTTGGAAAGGTAAGTTAGAGATAACTACTTCCACATTTCGTTGTAACATGCAAGAAAAGTATGTTTTTCCTTCCTTGTTGCAAAATTAGCTAATAGACACTTACAGAATTGACGTCACATGCAAGAGAGAGACAGAAGATCACGGTACAAACCACGTCCAAACAAATATCCCCTCGTTGTCTTACTTCCCACACTCTGATCCTATATGTCATTATGTTTGCATCTGACGTTCAGTATTAATCTAATTCTTTATAGAGATTTGTTCGTTGTGTTTAATAAAAATTAGTTGAAAACCAGAAGATGTACCTGGGGCAACTTTTTTGTTTGATAATATTGAAGACCATTTGATTATTCAACTAAAACGATGGCTGGAGTTTAGAGGTCTACGGCTGATGACAGGTCTTTGTTTGGAAGTGGTAACCATAACAACCATTAGTTCCATGCTTTGATGCTAGATGCGTTCAGGCAATTGCAATTGTGTAAGTGTCTACAAATAATACTCTTTAGACCGGAAACTTATGTGTACTTACACTGAACATTACACCAGGTGGTTGGAATAGAACTAAAATGTAAATTAGGCAACCCATTTTTGGATTTTATACAAAATATTGTAGTTTTGTTTGTTGATATAAATTTATTTTGATATTAAAATGCTTGGGCACAAATTTAATGTTTAATTATTTTTTCATTTATACATAATAAAATTTCATTTTCAAAATAGATTTATGTCATCTTCATTGAAATAATTGTTACGGTTTAACAAAACACGAATTTAATTTCTTATATGAACTTATCAACACATAAAATTAAACGTTACATTAAAAACTTGCCTAATAGATACACATATGTTACAATGAATAATCAAAGTGAATTATATAGAACCGTGATAGAATCGAAAACACAATTCAACATACGTCAAATTAATAAAATTATGTCAAATTCAAATGTTTCCCACGCATCCTTATTTCGCACCTCAGAAAAAATACGTGAACCAATAGTTGCTTAGTAATAAAAAATGCAAGTTCTTAAAGCGACGTTCGTGACATCTATTGACTGGAATTGAGTACTACTGGCAAAGGCCCGGCACTCGCCATATAAGTTTCCAAAGGTTGTCAATGATTTAAATGTCATAAGAACAGGAAATATGTATATCTGAATCAATAAACAAACTTACGTTACAGCGAAAGTATTGCCAATAACTAGCATCGCTTTAAAATGGAATGCCTTAACTTACTCGAAATTGATGATTTTTTGAAAGACATACACGTTATATTCATTCTTGTCACACACACTTCTAGTGATTGCAAATGAGAGAGATAAATGTATGCCAATCTGTTAATTCGTTCATGATACAGATTACCTTGATCTTTTGAAATGCAAAAAATATTAGTTAGTAGGTTATGTTTGCATGTGTTAAACCCAACGTTGTGTTATGATATACATAAAGTATTAATAGTTTAAATAATTTGAAAACAACTCGCTATAATGTGATTAAATGCTCAAAAATATTTTTTGTTACGGTAATTTTGTTTTGCACATATCAATTTAATCTTCATCAATGTTTCACCTACATTTATAAATTTAGTTTTATTTTTATTTTTGGTTGGAAAATAATCCACCGTAACCGGTGGAAATAAATCATTTTGAAGCAATTTATATTTGGCTTTTCAAGTCCTGAATAATGAAATCAGTTTGTTATTTTAATTTAGCGGATATAAAATTTACATTGAATACTTGACAATAGAACTATTATATCTAGCATCACATATCCCCAAAGGTTTTCATTAAATTAAATTAATAAAATTACAATTTGACAAAATTTTCAATAGTTTCTTCCTCGCTCGTTTTCCGATAACGTTCAATTAATTGACGGTTCAACATTAAAGTGTTTAAACAAGCAAACAATGGGCCCCCAACGACGTCAAATATTTATTTAATAGTTCCCTTCGGCCGTAAATATTTATATTTATCCGCCTGCGTCCATGCAGCACGTATTTCAACATGCGCATGGTGCATGTACTCATTTCGCGGCAAAGTGCCAGTGATACGAAAAATAATTACGCAAACAAAATTATCAGAAGCAAACATGGCGCGCTATACTAATTTAATGCACGTGATGGCCTGTTGTGTGCCTACTATTTTATGCGAGGGTGTTTTAGGATGCTTTTAATTTACTGCGCACCACTCACATTAATTTCGCCATTTGCTTTAGAATTGCGCGAAATATCAAAACAGAAATAACTGTTTTTACTCGTGCATAGCGTATTTCTGAAATATTTTCTCCATTTCATCGTGGGAGGTTATATGTATGACTTACAAATTCAAAATGACATTCTTCGAATTAAAAACGTATATTATTGTTTTGAAAAGTTTTATTTATTTATAAATGGCATAAATTTTGATGTTTGAAAAATTCCTTCATTTTATGTGAATACTTTTACAAAATACTGATCATTAATGTAAAAAATACTGGTCAAACAGTATGATCTAATAAATATAAACTATAAATTTATCTTAAACTAAGTGTATCATGAATAAAGAAAAATATTTTGCATACTTGTAAATTTAAAATATATAACTTGCATATAAAAGTAATATTGCGGAAGGCGTTGAGAGCAATGGATGGCATACATATGGGGAAGAGTATTTTGTCTGCGTTAGAGTATGCGGATGATATAAGTACTTGCTTTTGGTAAAAATGAAGAGCAACTGAGAATAATAACACAGAAAATATATGTAAGTAGTTAGTTGGAAGGAATACGAATTTTATTTAGAATGTTGATAACTGCAAAGGTGACTGAGTGTTTTTTTTGTAGATGAAATGAAAATGGAACAAGAGAATGAGTTTCTATATTGGGGTGGTAGTTTAATGTTGGAAGATGGACGAATTAATCGAGATATTAAAAGCAGAATCAGTCATATAAGGTACTGGATGCCCTAGGTACTTTTGTTATGCTTGCGTAAATGTATATAATGAATGTGTAGGTATGTTAGGATTGAAATACAGGGTACTGCAAAATAACTTCCCTAGTTTTGCAGGTTAATTAAAAAAATCTATTGTACAAAACCTTATGTCAATTCAATGTATTTCGTACAAATCCGACACCAAAAGTTCCTTGGAAAAGATTTTATATATCCTGTAAAATTGTAACACGAACACACTATTTTTTACAAATTCCATATTGCAAGTTCCTTTGGGAAGATTCTATAAATCCAATATTATTATAACACGAATGTACATTCTGTAAATTGCACTTCACCCTTCCTCATTTCTATCCAACGCATCTTCTTCAGATAGTTCTTCCTCTCTCAAATATTCTGCTACACAGTCCTTCCATCTTCTCTTTGGCCTTCCTCGTACTCCCGGCATTGAAACTGTAAGTCACTTATGCGAGGGACACTCTGTCACTTATTGTTACTGTTACTTTCTGATCCTTTACTTTCCACTTTGGTTTTGCACTTGACACTGACATCTGTCAATTAGAATTTTTTTGAATATATGCGCTATTTCCATAATTTTAGCAAAGCTAACTGATTTTTGAAAGTTAACCTCTCTTAATCTCTCTATAACTCTATATCTATTGAATATGAAGGAAAATGTATAATCAAATTGTATAGAAAATAAGATTTTCTTTCATATTAATGATCACAAAATTTCAAAAAATGATATTTAACTGCGGTTTTCCCAGAAAAACTGTTAAAGACTTCGAATAAGGGTACTTCCGGTTGACCAATTATAACCAAAATCTAATCAGCTCTTCATATGGTTGTAAAGAAGAGGAATACGAAAAAATCATAATTTTTAGAATTTTAGTTTGCGAGTTATCGTCGGAGAAAAATTTGTTACACACACACACACACGGATACATACACAGACACACACACAGACACACACACAGACACACACACACGGACATACACACACATACAGACATCAATGTAAAATTAGTAATATCGTATTCTAGGGATCTTAAAACGTGCTTATTCATTAAAAACTCACCACCGAATTTTTTGACCAAAGACAATACCTTTCTTACCTAAGGGTGACGGAAGGTAAAAAGTACAAAAAAAATATATATATATTTTCACATCCTGAACTTACAACATGAGAAATTTTATTTCATATGGTTCTCAAAAAAATATCGGTCAAATAATGTTTGTCATTGTCCATTCACTGCTGAAAGCGACTTATGAAGTTTTGCGTAACTCTTTTGAAAATTTCTTGGGGTAAACGGCGAATTTCTGCGCAGAATGCTTCTTAGTGTTTATAGGTTTCTCAAACGATGTTTATAAACCTCAGCTTTGAGATAACTCTACAGAAAAAAATCGCGCGGGATTAAATCTGGCGAACGCGGGCCACAGACTGTCGCTTCTCAGTGAGATCAAGCGCCCGGGGAACATTTCCCCTGAACACCAAACTGTATGGACCGTAGCCCCGTCCTGCTAAAACCAAATATTCTTCGGACCATGTTTTTCTAGAGCTGGGGCAAAAAAATTCTGGAACGTGTTCGTATACTGCTCAGAATTGACGGTAACTGTTCCATTTCCCTTCGTCGACGGTATCAGGTTTTTGAGCAGGCGCCGTCCCGTTTTGACTACAGATATTTTTTCCCTAAACTTCTTTACGCACAACGTACTCATTTTCGGTCATCAGTAACATAACCAGTTACAAACCTTGTTCAACCACGCTCTATCTAAAATTCTACGTCCTGACGTTCGTTAAATATTGACACCATCCTTACTATTTCATCACCTCCCTGCTGTCATCACGTAGTGTCACGGTGGTATTGTCCCTTGACACCAAAGTGCATCACGTGTACGAGTATAGACGTGCGTATAAATGTGCAGGCATGTATGTACGTGTGTGCGTGTGAGTTCCAACCGAGTTTGTGCGTTTCCACTTCCAGATCTAGGCACTTGGGCGCTGAGAGCTATCGATTCATGGATACCCCAGGGTTAATTGATTACGATGGATTTGGGTTAAGGTGAAGGGTTGGGTTAGGGTTTAAATAGATGAAATTGGGAACAGAGGTAACGAATGGTTTACTTAGAAATCAAGGACAAGTGGAAGAAAAAATACAGCTCGATTTTATGCTGCCTTGTAAAGTAAACATAATTTGGTTTAAATCATGGTTTGCCGTTTTTTTTTTATCAATACTTAGTATAATTTACTGTTGATTTAATTTATGACATCGACATTTACCTGTTACTTATATTTAAATATATTTATTTGAAGAAACACTCTTTACTGTATCAAATAAATTACTACTTCCGGTTATCCAATTGTTACCAGAAATTAGTCAGCCATTCCACTAATGTTAAAATAAGGACTACAAAGTTTCATACGTTCAAGTCTGATATTACATCTATACCTACCCCAATTAAAGCCAGCCCGATACACTAACTTTTTTTAACTTTATCATTATTTACACATATATCATTTTCTATTACATTCATATTGTTACACAAATACATAATAACTGAATGTTACAAAATGATACTACTTGGTTATAATTAAGAAATACATAATTTATTCTCCAATTTATTCCAAAGTTTATTATATTGTTGATTGAACAGAATATATTTACTCATACTATTCAATGGGGATTTATGATTTTAGAATTTTATAGCTGCCATCTACTGAGTTGTGAGGTATCCTCTTTTCACAAAGATAACACGCTCGAAGAGAGTGACAGTCATGTATTACCATGACAGAATTTAAATGTGCTGGATAATTTAATCTTTCGGTATTATTATTATTCTTTTTAACATCATTGTTATAACAAAACTGGTGACTTATATATACTTCAAACACCACGGCAAAATAAAACAGAGTAAATAATGTCAAGTCGGGTTAGGACAATTCATTGAGAAGAGAGGCCATGGTAATACAAAACTATCTCTCTCTTCTTGTCTTCCTTCTAAAGACATTTAATACTGAAGGGAAGGATGTGCATTGTGTGACGTCAATTTCATAAGTCCCCATTAACGGTTATACATTATGTACTACATTCATGAAAAAGAGTTCTCGCTTACCGTTGATTCGCTTAACGTTTAACATTGCAAGTACGCATTGCGCAAATTAAACAGGGTATGATTGTATTTGAAGTATTGTCTTAAGCAAAATATACACATAAACAGAAAGCGAACACATCGACACATACACGTAGGCATCATAGTAAAATGTTAAAATCCAATTTTCAAGGAACAATAGTATGTGCTTATTCACTAAAATCACGATATGCAATTTATACCTAGCATGTTTCCAATACCACTTTTACCTACTGAGGCGATAAGTAAAAATGTTATAGCTATAGAAAAGTCATTATATAAATTTTGAATATAAATTAATATAGTCTTACTCTTACAAATTTATTACAATAAGACCTTATTAAAAATTCAATTTAAACTTATTAATTAAAAAGCCATATACAAAATACGGAAGCAACCGATTATATGGTAAGTTCCGAAGAGAGGATGTAGAATATAAAAAAAAATCTGATGTGGCCAACACAAAACCTCCCGCTATTTAATTTTTACATACATACATACATACGTACATAAAATCACGCGATTCCCACTTAGGGGGTTATCAAATATCCGGAAACAATAGTAACGATAAGAAAAGGGATAAGAGTAAGAGCTCATAAGATACATAAGAACATATTAAAGTGACCGATTTTCGGTAGCGAATAACCCCATCCGGACCACAATAATAGTTACGCAACAATCTTCCTTCACCTCAGTTTCCTATCCATTTTTATTAATTTAAATACATACTTACGTATTTACTAACGCTGCAAACTGTACCATTGCATAAAACTATTGATTTATTTACTATTTTCTTTTTAAAATGTCACTATTATTAATTTGAACTGATTAGTTTTTTGACAGTGACATTTACTGTAAGTTACATTCATTTGAAATATGAACTGTGTAACAAAGGAATTGTGTTTATCTTAGGCTTCGGGACTAATAAAAAAAATTATTTTTAAATTTATCTGAAAAATATATAGAAAAAGTATTAATGTATTCCTGTAGAAAATTCAATAATCTTTAATTTTCATAAGACATAAAACGCGAAAAAATGGCATTTAATATTTTTTGAAGAAAAACCATTATGAGCTTCAGGTAAAGTGCCATTTCCGGGTATCCGATTTACACCAAAATCTAATGGCTTCTTTTTATATTAGAATAGGATAGAAATACAAGGTTCCAGAATTATCTGAATGATAGTATTTGATTTAGAGCGAAGACAAAATCCCTACACATACACACACACACACATACATACATACATACATACACACACACATACATACACACACACACATACACACATACAGACATCATCGTGAAAATATTAAAATTGGATTCTATTGACCTTAAAACGTGGTCATTTACTAAAATCTCGATACGTGATTTTTAGCACGATCCCTATACCTCCCTTACCAAAGGTAGCGGGAGGTAAAAATCATCGTAACATTAATGAAAATGTTGGAGTAACGATGATCGACTGGAGATTGATGTGGGAGAAAATAAAGTATTCGGAACTGCAGTCTGTACGCTTTTATTGATTTGAAACCTACGTTTCGATCATTACTATGATCCTCTTCAGGGTTACTACAATTATAATATAACAAAAATTTTATGTAATATAATTAATTAATAAATTTATATGTTAACTTACAATCAAGTCAGAAAAAAATGATGAAAATATTTGTAAACCGTTAACAAACAACGAAAATGAATATGTGAAATACACGTTATAATAGTGATAAAAACTATTTTTCATATAAATATAATATAACGGACCAGATAGAATGTACAATTTTATAAAACTAATGAAATGTTTGGAAAGTGAGTAAATATATGTAAAGTCAACTGACGTCACGACCAATCTTAGAACGACACTTAATAACTAGGCAATGAGTTGTACTTATGTGTAACTGTTTTTTAAATGTAAGCGTAACACAGTAATAAATTAGTGGAATGTGTAGTAAAGCTTCAATCAGAGCTACTGTTTTAATGCGTACTACTAATACATATTGCTAACGCATAACGCAGAAAAAGTTTGATAGATGGTAATGCATAAGACCATTCACAGCTACAAATTAGTGCTAACGCGTAAGCGTAAGCGTAATGCATAAACACAAAAGTTTGCAAACGCCAAACTTTTAACGCTATGCTTATGCTTATGCATTAACTTTTTTGTGCGCTTGCATAGAAGGTTATTATTTTTATATTTGACTTTGATGACAACTGTCAACATGAATGCTGAACAATTTTTATTTATTCAACGTGAGAAAAAAATTATAGCTGCCGCAAGTGCTATGTTTATAATTAATTGTGTAAAAAGTAAAATAGCACAAGAAAAGAAAAAATCAAAACGCCGACGGAGAACTCATCCAGTAAATCAGCTTCAGTCTTAACAAAGAGATTCGGAAAACTTAATACAGGAAATGAGATAAATAAATAAATATATCATCACGGCATATTACCCATTTCTGGGTGTATCTACAACACATGTAGACATGAGAAATGAGATTATGGGACGAAAGCATGTTTTTAACTATACACGTTTATCCATAAATCAATTTGACATGCTACTTTCGTTGTTGGACCAAAAATTAAAAAAAATTTACATTCCGAATAACTACTTCACCTAGGGCAAGATTGGTATTAATTTTACAGTGCGTATGAATTAAATTTTTATATATGTATATATTTAATAACAAATAAATGTTGCTAATAATTATTATTAGCATTATTTTTTGTAAGGTTCTAATATTTGCGAATAGATGTCGGAACCATCGTTAGCGTTACGCTTACCCATTAAATTCGTCGCAGCGAATGGATATTTGACTATTATCTTATGTAATAGCATTGTGCATTAAAGTTATAATTTACGCATTATCACAATAAATTAAAACAGTAGCTGTGAATGAACCTTAACATTGAAGCGGATCATAGCAATGATCGAAACGTAGGTTTCAAATTAATAAAAACGTACAGACTGCAGTTCCGAATACTTTATTTTCTCCCACATTAATGAAAATGCTTTTTAAATAGGTACTCTAAAACTAAAAGTTGCTTTTTATTGAAAACTTATAATTGTTATCATAATCCATAATGTTACGAAAAGTCGAGACCAAGATCAAGACTGGTCTCTTTTTCATATGATATGTGAATTACATTTATATTAACAAAATGCATTTATTTTTATTTTGACTCATAAGTATGTACATAACAAAAATTACTGATGTCCGTATCCATAGCCGATGCTCAATCTCGTACTTGAGTATTACTTCGCCAACTTTCTATCTAGAATTTATATAAAATACATGGAATTGCCGGAAGATAAATTAAACATTTTAGGCAATGTTAAAAGTTAACAATTACCAAATTTTTATCTTCCTTGGCGAAAGCTAAGAAAAGTATTGTCTTTGTTCAAAAAATTTGAAGTTTTTAATGAATAAACACTATATATATATCCTATATAATTCAATTTTACAATTCCTGTGTTGACAGAAGATCGTATGCTGATCACATCAGATTTTTTTTGTAATGATCAAGCCTACCTAGAATTTAAAAAAAAGCCTCGTACATTACTTGAGTATTACTCAGGATTGCTTGGATTTTCACTCAAGTAAACCTTCAATCGAAGTACGAAGGAAGTAACAAGTATCAACCATGAAACAACATTTGGTAGGTACTCAATCCATATTTAAGTATGAGTCGAAGCAAAATATTGCCTATGTGGATACAGGAATTAGATTATAGTTTATATTTGAGTAAAAAGGAAAAACACACTATTTTTAACACATTTTAAACTGAGACGGTAAACCAAGAGTCATGCAAGACTCACGGTCTTGAACGTTTTGCTATTGGTATTACTATCGATTTTCTGGACTAATATTGGTATTGATCGAAACACTAAAAACCCAAATCAGTAACTCCTACAAATCTTACTACACATATAGGTGAGTAATAAAAAGCGTTCTTAAATCTAAAGTAAATCTGATTAGAATTACTAAATATAAGACTTCCCTATTAGTCCATTATTAAACATTGTTCATTTTCCCATTTTGAAAACAGCAGAAACAAACTATATTTCTGTGCATGATTGACCCTATTTACAGGAATAACCCATATTTTTCTCTCCCTGGTTTTATTTGGTTTTTAATAACCACAAGCTGGTGCAGTGTGCAGATGTGCACCCGTGCGTAACAAACCCGTCACTTTGTTCTGCTGCTGTTTCTCGACAGTCGTTTGTCGTCCGGAGCTTGTCCTGTCGCCATGGCACACTGTGACCAGCGGCATGGAGATTCACTGCACAAGTAGTTTTATTGTTGGGAAAAAAGAAAAGACTTTTTTCGCCTAAATATAAAAGAGGCAGCGACAAATGATAGGAAATCTATAATACATAAATTAACTATGAGAACAACGACAGTGCGGTACGGTACAGAAAAACATGTAACAAATTGGGATTGGGATAACTTTTTACGCGGTCAAGTGACTTAATGGTTGCAGTTCTAATGGCTTGGCTTCGAATCCGAGATATCGTCATTACTTATAAATATTTTTTTTAAAAACCGTTAATTATTGGACATCTAGAAGTAAATTGAAAGACGATAATTGAATATTAAAAATTGAGACGATGTAGAAATAATTTATAAATGTAATTTAAACAATATATTTCGAATGTACTGAAGATGGTCGCATATAAAATCGAAACGTCTATTTAATAAAAGAAAATATAATAGAATTTAAAGGCATCATATCCTTCTACGACATTAAAAATTTAAACAAATATTAGGCATACCGAATTATTATTGAATATACGGTACACCACTGTGGAAATGAGAGTGACATGAATATTCTAGGTTTACTCTTTGATACATATAGTTTCTTTTTAAACTTGAAGGAACAACGTAAAACAATTAAACGCCCCTGGGTTATGAAACTACAAAGATATCTCAATACCTTTATAACAAATTGTTTTAAATCTGTAACATTTGTTTAAAGACCTAGGACCTAGGGTTAGATTTTAGATTCGAGGTTAGATTTGACGACATAATCCAACTTTAAATATTCTTGTTATTTACATGTAAAAATTATATTACCTGTGTCAATAAGCATACGAATGCTTTTTATTTATTTACATACGGACCTTTGAAAACCTTGTGAGACTAATTATTTTATTTACATTTGTATACAGGGTGTTCATTTTAACTGGTACACTATTGCTATCTCGAGAACTATAAGACCTACGAGGTCGGTTAAATTAGCAAACAATTTCTATTTTATAAGACTACTTTAATGAGCGAAACAAGATTTTTTTTAGACCAGTGGTTCTCAAAATACGGGGTGCAACTTTCTTATTTTAAATGACAACTTTTTTTTTTATTTGTTTATTCTATTCAGTATTTTTTTCTAAATTCAGCGATATATTAGTTTCATACCCTTGCATAACAAAAAAAAATCGAGAAAAATGCAAAATTAAATATGCGTAATTTTTATTTAAGTATGGCTATAGAAAGAGTGCTATGGAAGAAAACAAATGTGTGTGTGTGTATGTGTGTGTGTGTGTGTTTGTGTGGGTGTGTAGATGTGTGGATGTTGGAACCACTGTTTCTCAAATACTATAAGACTTAAAAAAATATTTAACTGCAGTTTCGCCAATGGACAACCGGAAGTACTAAATTCTTTAAACAAAACCTCAATCTGACATTCCTGGGAAGAGATAAATATTATTTTTTGAAAATATCTGTTATTACTAATATTAAAGAATATGAAAATCTCTATCCGATACATTTAAAATTTTTATTATATCTTCTATGGAGTTAAAGATAGCGACATATAAATATATAAAATAATAAGTTGTAAATGATCTTGCAGCCCAGGGAAAACAATTGGAAAAATTAAAATGTTTGTAATTGACAAATAAATGTGAGTGTCAAAAAGCCAGAGACATTACTGAAGATTTTTTCTGGACAGTACATTTAATATTATATATAACAAATACCCTTCAGAAATACCGCCAATCTCATCAATGAATTGGAAGAATCTCGAACATTAGAAGAATAAAAATGAATAGAATGAATTAAAAAATATAAAAATATATAAAGAAGATATGTGTTTTTGTGTGTATCAGAAATGTCAAATATGTACTATACTTAATTATATAGCCTGATATGGAAATGGCGAGAGGTCTTGTGCTGGCCACAACAGATTTTTTTATATTGTAGATATTCTCATAGTTTTATAATTTGTTTATTTCTTTTTCTATGTTTTGTTGAAATTATGAAAGAATATTTTTTGTTTCCTTTACGTAAAATTATGAAATCGATGCTTTTTATTCATATACATAATATAATGGATATTAGAGACTTCACTGCCTTTTACATAATAAATTTATAGCATGTGTTCATCTTCATAAGTATTAAATAAACTTTGATTGTCACTTGGGAAATTAAAAACTGAAATCCCATTAAACGGTAGTAAGTTAGTTTGCGCAGTAATGGTAAGACATAATACTCTGTACATAGACAATAAGTATCAATTTAGGTTACCCAATTAGTCTTGTGCTTACGCACCGTCAAGTCAGAATACCTGACTGTGTGATAGGAATATCACCCCATTTGCATAAATGGAGAGAGAATGGAGTCAAGACTCATTATGCCATTATACTCCACCCAATGGGACATCGCGTTAGTGAACAGCCCTTTGCAGTACATTGCCGAACAATGGACTGGTCCATTATCCCATTCGGGGTGCGAAGGTGCGTGCATGCTTGTAATAAAATAAATTTAAAGCACGACAATGTGTTTCCAAGAAGAAAAGTTAAGAAATAAAGTTAACGTTGAGAGCGTAACGTAAATTCAATTATTATCGACGAAGTTTGCAAGAGGACGGACAAGGGCGTCGCCAAGGGGGGGCAGGGAGGGGCAGCTGCCCCCCCCTAGAGAATAAAAAATCAACAGTTTTAGCGACATTTTAAAAGCTTTTTAAAGGAAGCACATTTAATCTTAATTATATATTTGAAATTATAGGTAAAATGCATATATCCATCAGAAATACCGCCAATCTGGTTAATGAATTGGAAGAATCTCTTACATTTAGGAACTTCCTCATACAATGAAAAATAAATATACGAGCCCTAATCCATATTAGTTGGACTATTTTTTAAATTTGTTTATCGTGACTTAAATAGTATTATTTCTAATAATAATGGAGGAAGTTTTCATTTTTTATTTAAAGTAAAGATATTTTCACATTATAACGTAGTTTTATATTTCTATTTAAACATATATATTTAACATTATAAAATAACTGAAATTTATAGGTAAATTTCTATTATTTATCAAGATTGGACAATTCGCCGATTATTATTAAAAATTGCCGTCATTTTTTATAGTTTTTTATTTCTCTGACGAACAAATGAAGTCAATTATTTTCAAACTATTTGTTTTTCTTGTATTGTTAGTAAAACTATGAATTATTTTGTTTGACATTAAAACAAGAAAATATTTCAGAAAATATATCTTGCTATGTAACACAAAAACCACAAAATAACTATAACATTAAAAAAAATATCGATAATTATGTTAGTTATTATTTGTATTATATATGCACTAAATAAAATAAAATTTTAGCGACTAGACCAACTAATATGGATTAGGGCTCGTAATTAGAATTATTTGTGCGCAGAAGACATGACAAATACAATAAAAAACAATATTTGGGTAAAGTTCTGCATTTTTTTCGATAGCGAAGTGCAATACAATACTCATATAACATAAAATGGAAACGGCGAGAGGTATTGTGCTGGCCACAACAGATTTTTTTTTTTACCTGCAATTCATATTTTCCCCATCCTCCCTTTCATTACCACTCATCTTGCCCCCCCCTTGCCAAATGGCTAGCGACGCCCTTGAGGACGGAGATTATTTCTACTCGTCGCGGATAGATGGCAGCGCTGGGGTGTGATATATGAGCGGGAAAATTGAAATTTAATGCGATGATACATCTGATTCACATTATTGCTTTGTGGCGGTTTAGAAAAACGAGTGCGCTCAGCTCTAAGAGATAGGTGCGCTGGATCAATCGAGGGCATAGTTCCGGTTCCGCGGGGGCAATTTGGTATTTAAGCACCGCTGGGATTATTTACTGCTACTGCTGATCTAGAATATATTAACCTGCTTTTTCCTCCATAATTCAATAATAGCCAGCAGCAAAATCGATTACATGTTACATTTAGATTCAGAACTATCGTTAAATTGTGATGAGCTAATGAAATGTTTTTGATGTAGACTGCTCTTAAACATGAAATTCTGAAGTGATATTTACGATACGTGAATAAAATATTGTCGTATACTAATACGTTTTTTATTTAGTGAAGATTTAAGAATGTCCATATGAATGGCAATTACCTTAGAGTATAGAATAGGATATAATATGTATATATATTTTATAACTCTATGGCAATTACTTATGTTTACCTTATATTTTTATATCAAGTTATCATATTTGATGTAACCTTGTATATTTTGGGTTATAAAAAACAGTTTATAATGAATAAATAAATATAGAATTGTCATGATTTAATAAATTACTTCATTTAATTACCTTTTCCTAAATTCATCTTATAGTTATATACAATTTCTATTTTACAAGACTACTTTAATGAACATAATTTTCTTTTTTCGACAAGTGGTTTCCAAACTGTGGATATCAACTTTCTTATTTTAAAACGGATCATATATTTTTATTCGCTTATTAGATAAAGAATTTTATTCTGAATTCAGTGATATAATATTTGCATAACCTCAGATTTTTGGACAAAATAAAATGAACACCTATATATTTATAGGGAGTACGTAAGACTGGTTTGTTGATGTTTAAGGGCACGGAGCTACTATGACTATTGTGCAAGACTGGTTTGAGTAGTCAAGAAAACAAATTTGAAGCGGGATTAATTTAATTTATTTATTTCGTGTCCAAGCGTTATAATATATTTTGTCTTACTAGTATGTTATTGTTTTATAACATCCTCAACATTACATCGAACCCGAACTTGAACCGAATCAAAACCGGAACCTAACCGTAACATTTTACCGAACCCAAACCCAGAACCGAACCTCAGATATATTTTTCAATTGAACCCGAGTTGGAAACGAACCGGATATTGAAATTCGAAAATGCGGCTTTCATTTTAAATTATTTTTATTTGTTTGTCATTCAAAAAACCTGGTTTACAATTTTAATGTTTTTATTATCGTTTGGAATTTTGTTGTAATAAAATTATGAATACTTTCAATAATTACAAGTAAATAAAATAATTGTATGTTTGTCTATTTTTTATGTTTAATATACCAAGTAATGCTTTTAATAATGAATTAAAACAAAATATATTATAGACTCTCCAAACATTCATTAAATTATTATCGTATACCTACTGCTACGTATTTTTGTGCCAATGTAACCTAACCTTTTGTTACATCAAAAATATATAGTTTTAAATGAAATAAGCTATGGAAATATTGTTATTTTTATGAAAACATTTATAATAAACAAATTTTAAAACAAAATACAATATCTAACCTTTACAAAGTCCGCCTTTGCTTTTTTCCTTGGACTGCAAGCTACGGATCACGGATCATAACCACATTTCACTAATAAATAAACAAATATAGTATAAATAACACATAAAACACTTGATAAAGTTTATAATAATAAAACGTTCACATTGTTCGTAAATAGCAACAAAAACACTCATTTCACGTCACAAAAACATTAGGAACTGAGGACTGACGCTATCACGCGTACGAATTAATGCAAGAATAAACCAGAGAAACAAATGAATGAACAGACAACAGACAAAATTAATATTTAAATAAAATAACTATATTGAACTGTTTTTATCGCGGTAAATTTAAATGTTTGAATATGTAGAAAAATATTAAAAATATTTTTTTCATTTTTTTTGTTTGTCATTCAAAAAAACTAATTCAATTTTCATTAAGTCGAACCGAACCTGAACCCCGAACAAAACCGCAAATTTTATTAATGCTTTGTAACAAGGTGAGAATAGTGAAATAACAAGTAAATAACTTTAATATAAACTCTTCTAAATTATAGTTTCAATATCAACATTTTAATTCTATTATCTTTGTAAGTCAAAATTCTGTTTAGAAATAATAATCATTCTCTCATATATCTGTTTAGTCTAGATGCCAACCGCGTAGACATTTATTTGTTGACAATTAACTATGTAAGTTATTGGCTAGACTACGTGCAGTCTTGTTATTTTTCTATGGATGCTACACCCTCGCACCCTTCTTTAGATATACGTTGAAGAGATAACCCTTTGTTTTTAGGCAGTCGAGATTAAGGACTCAGAGAGTTGAGACATGTAGTCCGTGTTTAGTTTTTGAGCGTTTTCCGCCAGTACTATTACAATGTAACTGTAAGAGTATAGTTTTGTGTTAGTAGTTTAGTGTAATTAATAATAATGATTTAGTATTAATGTAAAATTATGTAAATAAAGATCAGTTAAAATTAGTATAAAATATTGTGTGTGCCATCCATCCAAAATATGTTCATAACTCTATCATCAAGTGTTAAGTGTTTAGTGATAGTGGGAGCGTAAGAGCGTGTTCCTCCTCAGGAAAGCAGTAGTCGTTCGGTGAAGTGTCCACCAGTTAGATAAAGTCACCGTCCGACGAAGAAAATGTGCCATTGTTGGGTAAGAGAACAAAGAGAAAACAGAAGCATCTGATCCCCCCCCCCCCCCCTGTTACAGCTTGAACCAGAACCGCACCCGAACCCATTTCTCAAAAAACAAATTAACTTGAACCTAAACCGAACCCAGTTTTTGGCGGGTTCGATGCCCTGAAAAAAATGCTTTGTTTACAGAAACAAAATATTACCTAGATACCGCATTCACAGGTTACTTTGTAAGTAGTATTAAAATTTTGTGATTTATTATTTTTGTTTGATAAATTCTAGTCAGACAAAATGTTTATTAAGAATTTCTAGTAAGACATAAAACGTTGAAGGCACCACGGGTGTTAAACGGCAATAATGCCTTCGGTCAACGTACTCGCCTCGAGCCAGAGGCCCTCGACAGTACACTGTTGACCTCAGGCATTATTGTCCTTATAACAACCCTTGGTACCTTAATTATTACTATAATAGACAAAGTACAAAAGATTAATGATATACAGAATCCTACATGTTGTACAATTGACGTCTATTTGCTCTAGGAGTTGCCATTCTTTCCCATATGCTTATCATCCAGCTACTCTTTTTATTAAAAATAAAACTTTCTGTTTGGCTGAAACCTTCCTCAGGATAGATAAATTTGAGAATCCGTAGTAAGATTTCAAAAATTAACATAAACGAATTTTGACATCAAATTAAATTTAAACATTGTCAATATAATAAAATAACAAAATTTCGTAAAAAGTTACGTTTTAAAGTGAAAAAATATATGTAAATGTTGAACATGACCAACAGCAATCAGAAAAAATAAGAAACTTTTAAAAATGGTGGCGAATAAGAAATTAGAAATCATCTGTTTGATTTAAAATTAGGTCGGAAAATTTGACTCAAGGTTAAAAAGAAATTTTTATAACTAAATAAATGAATCCTAAGATTTAATATAAAATTGAGAAACAAAGTTTGAATATAATTTAGAAACTATAAGGCACTACGTCTGGATCTTTCATTTTTGATAAAATTCATTGTTATTTCAACGAAGTGAACAAGAATGGATATTTTTTACATTTACCAGTTTAATCTAATAATGTTATCAAGGAAAATTTTATAGTTTTATTGGCTGTCTATAAAGAAAAATGTCAATCATCGACTTATCGCTCACTTCCATAAAAAGAAAACCTCAGAAAATTTTAAGAAAAGAAAGCATGGCTTAATTTTTAATCCAAGAGACGCTGTCAACCTGTCATTGAAGCTAATTGGCCATATTTACCGTTTGAAATTCTCATAAACTTCGGAAGCATCGTTGGTGTAATATGACAAGAAAAATGTTTCTTACGGCACTTTACGGAATGGTAAATAACATCGTTACGAATTCCCGCCACTGGCAGCAAATCACGCAATCGTAAAACATAAGTTTCTCCGAATCTCCATATCTAAATCGTCCAACTTTATGATGTACCTTATAGGACGGAAAAATCTAATTATCTTCGCTCCATAAAGATTTTACTATTTCGAAACGAAAACGAAGCGCTGACAGAAATATTTCGCTATGTGTTTTATGTTTGAAATTTAGTGAATTTGGAACGAGGTTATACAATTTCGGCTATTTTATGACGTGCCCCATGATTATAGGGTGTAAAAATTCCTTTGAATAAGCAATATGGTTATTTACATGTCTAGATTCCACATCTCTGATTTATTGTGACGAAAATTGACATTTCTAAAATTACTAAGCATAACAAATTGGCATATTGAGCAATGAATAAAAAGCCGGCAGGATAATTATATTTTTCTATTAAATTTATGTTTACCTAAATAATTTAATGAATGAATGTCTGGAATGAATATTTTAGACATTTTCTTTCTAAAAATTGATTTACTTGTTCAAAAATTTTGAGAATTTGTAAACTTGAGGACGGTTTTTTGTCTGAGTGAATACTTTAATGAAAACAATTAAGTACTAGATTTTAGTCACACTTTATCATCCATCTATCTCTACCGATTTCTTTGCCTCTTGAGTCTTCCTCGGGAGGTAATAAATAATCACTATGTACACATATTGTGATAATATAGATTTCATGTTCTTTTTTCACTTTTTAATAATCCAATACCCATATAATTATTCTTTTTCATTATATATTTTTATTCGTAGAATTCAATAATGACATTAAGTCTCGCAGGTTTACGTATTATTATTTTTTTAAATATTTCACTCTTTATATTTGTATTAATTTTTTACGTGAAGACGTGGCGGAAAGATCGATCAAAATCACAATATGTTGTTTTTGAATTAAATCATTTTGAAAGTTTCGAGACTGTGGTTATTAACTGTGTGTATATCATAAAACAAAACTTTTATTCTTGTGATACGTATAATATATTTATAATTACGAAAATGTATAAGCAGGGTGTAACAGAATTAAGTACATTAAATATAACCAGCGATAGAACTCGGCAAGAGGAACAATACTTCTTAGTAACTTTTTTTCGAAATTCGCATTTTATTTTTTGGAAAAAAACATTTCCAATAGGCTATTGCACGATATTTTTTTTATTTTTTATCTTAAACAACATAAGTATGTAAGACTATATGTGAAAGTCCGAGTTTAAAATTCCTCCAAATAAGCGAGATATTAAGGTATGAGTTTTAAATTTCATTTGTGACGTAGGTAATGTGGGTATATCAGAAGTAAACAAACAGTGGTTCACAGACTTACAAAAAAATGTCGAGCAAATTACAAAATAATGTATATTTGAATTATAATATTACATTTTATTAGTAGAGAAAAAAATATACATATTATTGCAATTAATTTATTTTACTTTTTTTTCTTGTTTTACAAAAACATTTTGACATTCTCGAAGTTGGTTGAGCATGGCGCTAGTATCGGAAAGTTTTACAGGTGGAACTGTAATAATTATTTTACATACAGGTAGCAAACACTTTTTCTTTTCACGCCCACTTGTCATTTCACAAATATACTGTTCTTTAAAATAATCACAATGAAACTTATAACACCACTCTTACTCACGATCTGAAACAAATTTCAAACATTTCAACATACAAAGACAAGAAAATTACCTGAATGGCATCCGAACATATCCGACACACTCGAATAATTATATTCTTAATTGTAGCGAAGTGAGAGCGGAGCTCCATACAGTACGAGTTCAAACTCGAATCCTATTTGATTAAACACGCGTGCACATGTCCTACGTCATCAAAAGTAAAACTTCCCCTTTTTTTAAAGAGAGTATTTAAAAAAATAGTTGGTATTTTCCGAATCGTTTAACTGTTGTCTTTCATATTTTTGATAAACTTTTACTCTTTTCGATTACGGTGGAATAGCCTATTTCAAGACATGCCGGTGAATCAGAAAAAAAGTAAATAACATTGACAGAACACGTCGAGAACAATAATATTTCTTAGTAACATTTATTTTTTAATTCTCATTTTTACCTCTCGCTAAGAGAAGTATTAGCTTTGTTCGAGCAGACAATTTGCAACGGTTTGAGGTACTTTTGTACTGCGCATGCGCCCAACTCTAATAGTTTTTACGATGATGTCTATGTGTGTGTGTGTGTGTGTGCGTGTGTGTGTGTGTGTGTGTGCGTGTGTGTGTGTGTGTATGTGTGTGTGTATGTGTGTGTATGTGTGTGTGTGTATGTGGAATGTGGATATCTACAGAAATATAATATTAAGTAGACATAGAATTAGTCATTCCAATTGGTTTTTTTCTTGTTTTACAAAAACATTTTGACATTCTCGAAGTTGGTTGAGCATGGCGCTAGTATCGGAAAGTTTTACAGGTGGAACTGTAATAATTATTTTACATACAGGTAGCAAACACTTTTTCTTTTCACGCCCACTTGTCATTTCACAAATATACTGTTCTTTAAAATAATCACAATGAAACTTATAACACCACTCTTACTCACGATCTGAAACAAATTTCAAACATTTCAACATGCGAAGACAAGAAAATTACCTGAATGGCATCCGAACATATCCGACACACTCAAATAATTATATTCTTAATTGTAGCGAAGTGAGAGCGGAGCTCCATACAGTACGAGTTCAAACTTGAATCCTATTTGATTAAACACGCGTGCACATGTCCTACGTCATCAAAAGTAAAACTTCCCCTTTTTTTAAAGAGAGTATTTAAAAAAATAGTTGGTATTTTCCGAATCGTTTAACTGTTGTCTTTCATATTTTTGATAAACTTTTACTCTTTTCGATTACGGTGGAATAGCCTATTTCAAGACATGCCGGTGAATCAGAAAAAAAGTAAGTAACATTGACAGAACACGTCGAGAACAATAATATTTCTTAGTAACATTTATTTTTTAATTCTCATTTTTACCTCTCGCTAAGAGAAATATTAGCTTTGTTCGAGCAGACAATTTGCAACGGTTTGAGGTACTTTTGTACTGCGCATGCGCCCAACTCTAATAGTTTTTACGATGATGTCTATGTGTGTGTGTGTGTATGTGTGTGTGTGTGTGTGTGTGTGTGTATGTGTGTGTGTGTGTATGTGTGTGTGTGTATGTGTGTGTGTGTGTGTGTGTGTGTATGTGGATATCTACAGAAAAATAATATTAAGTAGACATAGAATTAGTCATTCCAATTGGTTTGTTTTCCTACCTTATTCAGAATTGGAAATACTGTCCTCGCCAAACAGTGAAGTGAAAAATAAGAAATTAGCAGGACCGGACGAAAATCTTGCATTTCTATTAAAAACCGTATTGGAAGCTATTATTAAACCTTTAGTATATCTAGTTAATCTTTCCTTTGAATGTGGAAGGTTTCCAGATAAAAAATTAAGCAAAGTTATTCCGCTTTACAAAATAGGTAATGGAGAAGTTATAGACAATTATCGACCAATATCGATGACTTCCATTTTCTCTAAAATCTGCGAATATTGCTACTTACATCGTCTAGAATCTAACTTAAATAAATATAAAGTCATTCAAAACAATCAGTACGGTTTTCGACCCAATATTTCTACACTTAATGCTATAAATGACTTGTATACAACATCTATATCCTATTTAGAACAGAGCGAATATCCGGTAAGTATTTTTTTTGCGATTTATATTATATTTTATATACTGTATACGCTTTGGCTTATAAATGAATCTCCTTTCTTTTCATACCAATTTTAGATGTTGACGGAGTCTTTTCTTCGTTGTAACAATAGCATATTATAATTACTATTACATCTCGACTTGTCTAAGTACGAATTTTAGGTTTTCCGCATTCAAGAACAGTGTCAACTTTACGTGCGGCAGCTATATCTATAATTTTAAATATTTAATTAATGATAAAATAGGAAATATTAAATGTACTTCCCAGAAAAAGCCGTCAGTAATGACATTAGATTTTTGACATTGACAATTATTTCAATTAATAATATTTAAATTTTTCTACTGATTTCCATAGTTTGATTCATTATACAACGAATTATTTTATATATTTATAATTCTATATCTCTAAATCTATAGAAGATATAATAAAAATGTTCAATATATTGAATAGAAAATTTTATATTCTTCAATATTTGTAATAACATAAATTTCCGAAAAATAATATTTAGAAGATTTTTTTAAGAAACTGCTACTTCCGGTTTTCAAATTGTTACCAAAACCTTTTTAGTTCTTCCCATTAATGTTAGATTAAGGAATACGTAGTTAATTTTCTCTTTGGTTTTATAGAATTTAAGGAACCGTCTCTTCAATATCCAGACATACACACATACACACACATACAAATCCGATTCTAGTGGCCTTAAAATGTGCTTATTCACTAAACCTGGATATGCGATTTTTAGCAGGAGGTAAAAATAGATGTTTTTGAGAGATAATAATTTGAAAATTATATTACGGTACTAAGTTCTATAGAAAATAACATTTATTTGTGCTTTGTCATATATGAAACTCCAATAATTCATTTATTTTATTTATATAAGTATCTACATAGGAATAAATTACTATGCATAGTGTTGGAACTTCTTGCTATTAGATTACAATAGAGTAACCGTCTTTTCTCATACAGTTTCATTCTTTCCATGCAATATGTTACTTCAATTCTCAATTTTCCAGACAAAACGTACGAACAGAGCCGAGAAGTGAACAAAATATATAGTTCCTTCAACAATGAAACTTATACAATACGATCCGACGCCATCCGACAAGCACTAATATGAAAAGCTATATTAAAATTCGCGATTCCGTGAGTTCAAACAGCCCGCGCAACACCAGCGCTTTCCATAGCTCGCAGGAAGGGCGGGAACTAACGATGTCTTTTGTAGCGAGACAAGAAAGTCTGCTACTTTGCTAGAGATACTTCAAACAGTCTTATAATTAATTTATCTGCTAACTATTTCTTACAGGCGCTGTAAGGAATCCATTATAAAGCTGAACCTCTCTTTTAAGGCCTAAGGGTTTTTTTACCTAAAATTTAGGGAGTAAATTGTACGGTTATTAGGAATTATTATCCTGAAATAAGGAGATGTAGTTGTTTTGCATTCAATTATCCAATAAATTAAGAACGTAATGGGGTAACTTAGAAAGGAAATATGGTTTTAGATTACCGTAGAAATTTCACGTATTACTGAAGGTAAACAGTTGTTATTTCTTACGGTATTACCATCAATATCACTTAGTAGAGGGCACTATAAATGACCAGTTATGGTTCTGACGGTCCGGGTTTGAATTCAATCAACGTCAAAACAGCACAAAAGTCCAATTTTCAAATTTTCATATAGCACAAAGTGATCCCCTTGTTACACTTGCCGTGGTTTAGTGGCTACTTTAAATAAATATAAATGAATATATCATCACGGCGTATTACCCATTTCTGGGTGTGTCAATCTGCTTTGTACGCACATTTCGGTAATGATGATAATAATATGCGAAATAATTACTGGCGTCGTTCGGGATCGAGCGCGGGTCCCCAGATTCGTAAAGAGACATTCCGGCACACGGCCATGAGACCTCATATTTTAATTATTAATTTTCTTTAACAAAATACGTTTACTGATGACGTCCTTATCAGTTAGTGATACAACGTATTTTATGATTGACAGAAAAATAATAAGTACACTTTTTAAAAATATGTCTAAATGTATCATTTTAAATGGGGTCCCGTGACCGCGTGCCATAGTATCTCGTCGCGAACCTGGGGAACCGGGTTTGATCACGACCGACGCCAAATATTTTGAATTTTAAATGGCACAAAAGTGACCCCTGTGGTGCACTCTCCACGCCAACAATGAGTGCCCGTGAGGTCACGTCTGGTAAGCGCCCGCACGGTACAAATATGTCATCATCATTACCGATATCTGCGATAAAGCAGATTATGGACTCATAAATGGGTAATATGCCGTGCTGATATATTTTTTTTTATTATTTTTTTTTATTATTTTAAATAAGAAACAACATGTAATAACAAAGTTTGCAAATATTTATTGTGTTATACCTAACAATTAAATAATTGTGTAATAAATGTGAACTTTTTGTCATCTATATTAATAGACAAAAATTTGTGTCTCTTTAAATTGATGTGTTAACTGTACTGCCCAATGTTCTGTATAAAAGTGATAGGACGTTACGTTAACGAATAAATAATTAAATTTCGCATTTAAAATTTACTGTTTGGTAAATCCGAAATTAAATTTTGGAAGATTTGTAACCGTAAAACAGGCCATAAAAACTATGACAAATAGAGAAAACCTTTCTCCTTTTAATATTCTAGTAGTGAGGGACATAAAACGAGTAAACCTGATTTTTTTCATTGGAGAGAACGGATAAACTGTCGAACGGCGGCGAAACAGAAGAGCAGATAAAACTAGGAATTGTAATTAAACTAGGACCATAAAACAGTAGTTAAATCAAATTGAAATGCGCTATCTGTGCAAATTTGGTGGCAGTTGCCAGGCAACAACGACCTATCGGACGGGAAGGACACTCGCCTTTTGTGTTATTTGTCCAAAGGACAATGAAAAACAATTCAATGACTCCTGTAGCACTTCACTAACGTGCTGAAAGCTATTAATTTTTTGCTCCTTTGCTCTGCCAAGTTAATTAAATTCCCATATTTCTACATATCCACACATTTCACACTCTGCAAAATGAAATTCACGAATTGCATAATTACACCTATAAACGTATCAGCAGTTTATTATGGTTAAATGTTGAATTAGTAATAAATCTTATCTACAGGTGATTGAGAAAATAGGGAGAAATGGCGAGTGATATTAAATACGGTATTTTGGTGTGAAAAGGACTTGAATTCTTAATAATAGATGCATTTCGAACTTTCATCATTTTTATTTTTGAATTACACAACGTTTCGATTAAAGATTTAGTCAGTCGAAACATTGTGTAACTCAAAAATAAAGATGAGGAAAGTTCGAAACACATCTATTATTAATAATCAACCATTGTCTACGTCCTGAATTCATTTTTCGATTTCACCGGGAGCGGAATCATTGTACATTTTTTAAATGTAACGATATATACTTATGATTTGATATTTACTAAAGCTAATTTAAATTAGCTTTGCGGTGATGTTACGTTGTCAGTTAAATACTTACATTTTCGTTAAAAATTAATGTAATTATTAATTTTACAAAATTATAAAGCTAGTGCAAAATCAGTTTGCCATGACATTTGTACCTTCATGTTTGAGGAAATTATACTCTCACGTTTACCTAATGTAACATTTACTTTTCATTATGTTGAACAATTCTTACTGTGTAAAATTAAATTGGAATATTCTCTGGGAACCTTCTTAGGATTTGATCTGGAGTGATTTGTAAGTCTTAAGCCTCATTTCCACCGATTGTCCTAATGCGTAAGAGCTATAATTAATGCTTAAGAATTAAGAGCAATGCGTAAGAACAAAAGATTGCAAACTTCTAACCTGAACTGTCAACTGTCAATCTATTTTATAATTATTAAATTTTTAATTTTTCGGTATGGATATAGATACAGAAAATTATTTATATCATATATTTAAAAAAGAAGAATTGCTGCTGCAATTGCAGTCTGCTAGACAACAAGTAATAAGGGAAAAAATTGTGACATTTCTGTTGTATTAGTCACTAAGCAAAATAGCTGGAAACGGTAAATTGTCATAATGCCTTAAGTCTTATGCACTAATCATTATTCATTAAGCAATAAAACATTCGGTGGAAATGAGGCTTTAATGTCCCATTAGTTAAATTAAAAAATGTTCAATGTTAACGGGTAAATATTAGCCCATCATCAGCAATATTGAAGAGATTTTTACTTCCTTGTACGAAGCAAAGGAAGTATTGTAATTGAAAAAGATTTCGGTTTCCAGATTTTAACGGATATATCTATTTTGACCATCCCTGAATCCATTTTGACTAATTTCGTCGTTACGTTTGTACGTAAGTATCTCACATAACCGAAAAACTGTAAACTGTAGAAAGTTAAAATTTTGTATTTAGGACTGTTATAACATCTAGTTATGCATCTCCCTTTTTGTTATTACATAACTTCCGGAAGTGGTACTTTACTTGAAGCCTATAATAGATTTTAATGAAATATTATATTAAAATAAAATCCAAAACTATTCAAATTTGGTATGTAAGACTTTTATACCAATGGGAATAACATAATATACTTTGGTTAAAATGGTCTAATCGGAAGTGATACTTTACTTAAAGCTGTTATCAGTTTTTCTTGAAAAAAATGATGTTTTGATTTTAGAAATAAATGCTTCAAATAAAAGTTTGATTAAATTAGCTCTTTGTGTAAGCGGGATATGTAAATTTAAAAATTATATACTTGTTGGTTTTTGTACATATTTTAATTATTAACAAAATATATATAGTTTAACAACAGACTTACAAGGAAGTCATGTGATGTCCACATCAGATTTTTTCTTTTACAAAATCCAGTGACTAATAATAGTTATACATATTTCTTATTTATTTTTACATCTAGGATTTATTGATAATCATAGCAAGAGCGAAGAATAAAATACAAAGTAGCATTCACCATGACGACAGGTAAAGCTCTTGTTGTTGGATGCAAAAATAAATAAGAAGTATATATAACAATATTAGTCACTGAATTTTGTAAAAGGTATAGAATCTCTTCAATATTGCTGATGATGGGCTAATATTTGCCCGAAACGTTCACAATGTACGTTTTTTTAAAAAAACTAATAAGGCCTTCAAATCATTATATGTCTCAAATTAAATTTAATACAAAATACATGTTATTTTCTTAATTCTTTGACCTTTCAGAATAAATAAAAATCAATTATAAATTAGTAAGATATTAAACAAATACGGTATAAATGTTATGGTAAACTGATAATTCATTAGACCATTAGGGTATCATATATATATATATTTTAATAATAACTAGGTTAATTTTTATGAAAATGCAAGCATTTGGCTGCAGAAAATATAAAAATTTGTATGTTTTATCCCATTTAAAAATCAATAATGGTATCGCTTCCGGTGGTACCAAAAGTAGAATTCAGGGTCTTTTTACATCAAAAAATTTAACATTGCCCGGAATTTTGTGATTTAAAGTAGAGACCTAAATTTAATAATAAATCAAATAGCCATTTGACCGTAATTTTCAAATTGTGCAATAAAAAGAATTATTATGATACTTTTTTGCTACATTGGTTATAGAATTTGATCTTAAGGCGACGTATGCCGTAACTGTGTTCTGAAAATAATTTGGCATTGTCAACATTCGTGTGCATTAGCGTGTATTTTAGTATTTTATATATTTTATATCAGTAATGCCATAAAGAAAAACTTTATAAAAGGGTTAGAATAATATAATATGTAAAAAAATAGTGTCCTAGTAATTTTTAGCACAGAGAGTGTAGAGCAAATTAAAATAATTCGAAACGATATATGCGCAATGCCATTCTTACGAGAAGAGTACAAATTATAAATTAGACTCGCGCTAAAAAAAGGTATGTTGCAAATGAGTTAAAATGTGATCTTTGGTTTAAATTTTAAACCGTATTGGCCCACATGGCCATTAAACAAACATTTATGTACAGTAAACAGCCAACCATATCAAATTTTCAGGATAAAATATCAAAATTACCATACCATTATGGAATCAATTTTGACCATTAGTAACAATATTGTCGCTAATTCCATTACACTTACAGCAATCAACATATATTAAACGGTAAAAACATGACACAGTTTTCGCAATAGATTTAGTAGGTTGGCTAATTGCGACTGTAAATTCAAAACGTGAAATGCAAGTGTCAATTATACGAATTACAAATTTTTTCCATTAACACGGTAGCATAATTAACACAATAATTCATATTCTCGCAAATCTGTCAATTTTGTCCTACAGTTACTGTTTGCGTGATGAGAAAAATTTAATCAGGACTTTTCCGCTGAAGAGGATTAAAATTTTATTTAACTTTAACAGGTGCATGAAGAGATCTAAATATTTTTTAAAATACCATAATAAAAGTTAAATAAATAAGTTTAGTAGGTACCTAATTGAAAAGAGATATCACAATATAACGTTATTTTCAGATTACAAACAAAACTAAATAAAGTGTTAACAATTACTATGCTGTTTGACTGAGATTTCGGTTAATTGTTTTATATTTCTTATTTCGATATGACTGGTTCTGGTTCTCACGCCCCGAGCTCTAATTTGACAGAGGTTAAATTTAAAAATTATTTCCAATTTTCAAATAGCACAGGAGACTCTCCACGACAGTTTTATAATAGTAATTAACAAAAAAAAACTATGTATTTTATTAGAAAATAATAATATTAATAATAATAGTAATATTAATAATAATAATAACATGGGGTCCCGTGGCCGCGTGTCTGAGTGTCTCGTCGCGAATCAGAGAAACCGGGTTCGATCCCGACCGACGCCAACTATTTCGAATTTTAAATGGCACAAATGTGATCTCTGTGGAGCACTCTCCATGCCAGCCATGAGTGCCCGTGAGGTGGCGCCTGGTAAGTGCGCGCACGGTACAAATATGTCATCATCATTACCGATATCAGTGTTAAAGCAGATTGTGGTAATATGCCGTGATGATTTATGTATTTTAAAGTTTTGATTGCCACTGGCAACCTATGTCATTCCATATATACTCGTATTTTACTTTCATATAAACGCAACAAAAAATTGTCTGGCCTAGCATTATAAATCAATCAGCTGTTGTTTGGTTTACTTTCGTTGTTGTGTTATTTTCTGCATTTACACATATTTGACAATGGATTCCGTATTTCAAAAAGATGACAGAAGAAGACTTGAAAATATTGAGAATAGAGTAAATGAGTTATGTAGATAGAGATGAGAAAATGGTATTAAAGAGTCGATTTTTAATTAGTAACTTTGATTTGAAATGTGACAAAGATCACGCGAGGTGGAGCCTAAGAATATACATATCATCATTACTGCAGATTGGTATACCCAAATTTGGGTAGTATCGTGCCATAATGATATATTTATTTATTTTGTGACGATAGTCACTAAATTTGAATTTATTCTTCGTGTTTAACGTTGAAGTCTTGTGGTTAGCATGTCAGTTTTTTTTTTTTTTTTGCTAAAGTTTGATTATTGAAATCGAAGTTCAAATCCCACAAGCAAAAATTTTGTTTTGCATTTTTCATTGGTTTGTATTGTTTTGAATTACGCCTACAATATAATTGTTTGGTTCGGCCGTAATCGCGATTGTCAATGAGTATTGGTGTGTACCAACACTGTCTCAGTCGAAATCGAAATTGTTGAAGGGTGTTGTCAAGTGACAACACTGTAACCGTCCGTTCCGTTTTCCACTTTGGTGTGTGCCAATGTTGACCGTGTGTAGTAGAGAAAAAATCCTGCAAGTATCGCTGATTAGTTTGTATGATTAGTTGCCGATAATATGTCAGCGATTGTTTACTTTCCTTTGTTTTATTTATTACTTCTCGTTTTAATAATTTTAATAAAATATTAAAAATGATTATAATTGATTTCATTGTCAAATGCCGAACTCTGTCTCCACTAAGCTACCCGAGCCCTTTTTGGCGTTCAAGCCACCCTTTTCAGCGACATTATGAGAGCGTTCATGTCTCCTTGTGCTGTTTCCGATGCATTGGCGCCCGAGCAACCCTTGACAGCACGGAAAAAATAAGAGAACTTCAGGTGGAAATTATAAGTCACGACGTAACGCTACAGTTTCGCGAGCGAGCGAAATAGTGTTACAAGATGGCGTCCGAACAATTTATCTAACACAAAATAATGAGTGACGACTAGTGGAAAAACATGAAAACCTGTATAATTTTCAATGTAGGTGGTAGAACAAGTATTTCAAATTATGACTAACCTACTTTTTATTGTATATTGTATAATTCTTTTAATTTCATATACAATTTACATTTCTTGGTAGAAATCGCTTTCATTCTTTCTCCCAAATGAATCAAAATCAGAATAAAATCCCATTAAACCTCATCATTTACCTCCGTGAAAAATTCTGACAGTCGTCATATTCAGCCGACATGGCTTGGTAGATTCCTCAGGCGATTTGTCAGTGACACATCAAAGGACTAATTTAGTGAGTGGATTTGTAACTTACGGTTAATTAAACAGGGCGAGGTGGTTGATGCTACGTCACATCCGGGTGCAGGTGGGGCGGTGCAGGGCAGGGCAAGGCGCGTTAAAAGGGAGGCACCGGCCAGCAGAACTCTGAAACAGAAACTGTTTGTGAGATGGTGATTCAACAAGTTTAAAGAAATAAAAAAGAAGGTTTTGAAATATATGAAATCATACCTAGTTGCACAGTTTACTCTTAATTTTTAAGCTAGTCATATAGGTAGTTAATAACTTATTTGACATTTCATTTTCATTTGAAGACGACTTGAGATTTAAGTGTAAACGGTGCGACGGGCATAAGATCAAAAGTAGTATTTTGCTTTATTTGTTTGTTACGCAGTTTTTTTTTTTATTAAGAAATCGGATTAAAACGAATTCTTAGAAAAGCCACAAAATACCAGATTGATTAGAAATTAACCATTAACCGAACACGTGAATGTTTTGGTACGTAATTGATCACATATCGTCTGAGAGACTACGATTATTTTTGAAACTACAAAAACCCAATTTTTATAATATATTCGTTTTAATGATAAATTAAGTTATTTACAATAGAGGTCAGACAAAAAGTAAATAAGAACAATTTAGTAATTGGCATAAAAATAGTGCAAAAGAAAAACAAATATATACCATAGTTATATATAATTTCCCAAGAAAGAAATACACTTATAGAAAAAATACCTGTTTTATAATAAATACGTAAAAAACAGAACGAAAACACTGTTATTACAAAACATAATACAATACATTTAAAAATTACTCTAACTCTTCCATAAAAATCACCTTTATCAACGCAAACATTATTTTGAACACAATAAACAAATAAGCTTTTTATATAGCACACATATGAATCTGGTCATGCACTCAATACGCCAGCAATGGGGTATTCCGGTGATATGGAATTAATGCAAAATAATAACTTTTTTCTATAGTTTCCATCTTCATATAGTAGAAAAATATAATAAAACATGTTTAATAAAAAGTTCTAATTCATAATTTAATGTTACAAAATTAGAATTTTTACAGCTCTAGAAACGTCCCTGAAATTTGTGATGTCAAGTTGATAATCTGTTACTCATTTCAAAGTAAATATTTTCGTTTAACATTAATTATTACTCCTATTTTTACCATAAACAAACACAGGACAAACACCGAAATACACTCTGCTACTAAAATCATATGTAAACACTCAAATGGCTGTCATGAACATGTGGATTTAGGCGCTGAAGTTCGTTGCAGATGTCACCATCGAGTTGACGTCATAAGCGTGCCATGATAAGAAAATTTGAATTGCGATTAAATTTTTTAAAATTCATATCTCATGTGATGCACACATTTTCTTACTCAAAGTTAGATATTCAGAGTCCTACTGGTCTGTACTAATGTAAATTAAAAAAAAAAATGTCGGAATACCCCATTAGTGCCCGTGAGGTGATGCCTGGTGTACGCCCGTATAGTACGAATTGTCATCATTATTACTGACATTTGCATACAAAGCAGATTTGTAGATCACCCTGTTCCAAAAATACCCATTAAAATATAATTCGCGTATTCTCACAGATAACATGTGTCCTGTTAAGAGTTAACAGAAAATTAACACATTTTCAGAGAAAAATCACACCAGTTATTTGAATATCTGGAAAGAGAGACATTCCGCAACGTATAGAAACAGATGACCGATTATTATATATAATGGCAGAGTCGTTAACAATTTACGCTGTAAAGGAGTTGTGAGCAATCGTAAAACTTAGGGTGTGAAGTTCAATAAAATTTATTAAAGAATGTTGTAACAATATGGAGTTGCGTGTATTAAGGAGAAAGGAGTGAATGTAGGAAAATAGATATGTTTAAAAGTGAATAAACATCTAATACAAAGTAAAAAGTAAAAAGGTTTCCTTTTTTCTTCCCATCTACTTCTAGGTTTATTCTGGTGTTCTCTTGTCTCTCTATCTCTCCAACATTCATATAGTATCTGTTTTTCTGGATTTTGCATTATTTTTTCTTCATACCTCATAGCTCTTCTTGCGGTTTCTATCTTTCTTTTTTACGAAAGTAATGGGTTCTCAATCATTGAAATAAATAATAAAATAATATCCGGCCACACAGTTGCAGAAACAATTACGCAAATAGAAGAGGAAATACAAGGACAAGTCAGATTCAACAATATAAGAAAATCGAGATATAATAATAAGTACCAAATAATCCAGACACTAAATCTTCCAAGGTATCTGACAGTTGTGAAGAAGAAAGACGAAATCCGTACAATTGTAAGATTCCGATATGGAAATGAGGAAGCAGCGAACTACTTCTGGAGAAAAAAATACAGCATTTGTCGTGACAATGATGAAACCTTAGAGCATTTGTTACAGGTTTGTCGGGGGTTTGAGTACCATCACCAAGTCAACACGAGGCAACAGGTTTTAGAAGACTCCGGTACAGGCCTACAATGGATGAAGAGGATTAGAAAAATACGAGAACAGTATACAATGAACTAAATAAATAAATAATTTTATTGTTAATAAAATGTACAAAGATTTAAAGCCGTAAGGCATGAATTAATAAATAATACAATACATCTCTAATACGAAGTTATATAAAAACATATACCTATCTGCAAAGTTGTACCCCTGGACAATAATACAGTTCACTTCAATAAAACAAGTGATATGATTATCATTGATGAAATTTTGGAGTGGAACCGAGTAGCAGATTTCACGAGTGATATATGCTGCTTCGGTTTCACGAGAAATATCTTTGATTATTAATCATAGCACGAGCTTATATTTAATGGGAGAATATAATGATTTTTTGTTAAAATTAACTGTCATTGTTGTAAAAAACTCTTAGTAACGAATATAAATAAGGTGATAAGTTCTTTGTTTTTTATCATCGCTGTGATAGACGTATAACTAGGGAGATTTTGAATGCTGATTGGCGGAAAATGTGTTACGTGACTAATGAATTATATTCTCAAAATAATAGAGTGAGTTTCGTTCTCCACAGCCTACCTAATTTTCTTATTCTTAATAATTTTAGAATAACCTACGTAATAAGTGTAAACTATATTCTGCCATAAACTCTATTATAAACTAGTTTAAAATTTAGTTTACTTTTATTATGATAAAGCAAATACTAGTTCTATTGAAACAACATTAAAATTCAATTCCCAGAAGATATGAACTAGTTTTAAATAAGTGCTCTAAATCCCGATTCATCGCAAGAAACAAAAACCTCACTGTCATATTTCACAAATAAAACGATTTGTCGATTGCGGGAACTTTCAAACAACAAATCTTCGCGAGTTTCGAACACCGAACGATCTGTTTTTTATCCGTAAGTGCACGATCAGCATAACGAAATTTATAACCTCGATAACTGGCTCGGTATTCAGAAGATTCCACCCTTCTATAAGAACAAACGAAGCAAGAGGAGCAAAAGCACGCTATGATTCCAATATTCAACAGTGGCGGGGAAGAATATTATCGTCTTTGCGATGGTAATAATGTTGTTAGTAAACATTCTTTCTATTACAGATTTAATCGAAAGGAAGATTTGTAATTGGTAATCGCTTAAGATTTGCAGGCAAATATGAGAATAATTACTTATCTAATATGGTTATTAATTCTGTTCCATAATTGAAATTGAATTCAAAGGAAATTATGTCCCATTCTTATGTTTAAAAATATTTAAAAAAAATGTTTTGCGCCAAACATTATTTTCATCTTCTTATTAAAATTTTTTGTGTACATACATACATTTAACCCTTTAATGTAAAAGTTAAAATATTTATCTGTACATCCATTTGTTCGTAAAATTAGTTTCATTTTTTGTTTTACCCTTTCAACTGTATTAAAATTTAACAGGGTCGTTCAGGCGACCATTATTTCATTAACACAATAAATTATAGGTACATTGTTTTCCACCTTAATTTCATTATAAAAGTCTTTAGTAATTTATCAAAAGACTAACGGACTAATTTCGAAAAATTATACTATATTTTTTAAAAATTAATTAGATAATTGTTAAAAAAAACTTAATAATTATCTGTATAAACAAGAATTTATTCTTGCACCATAAGAAAATTTCATACATCATACCGTTTTAAAATAAATCTCGAAAATAGAAGTGGTGCGATAATTTTGAAGAGGAGTTTATATAGTTACTTCTATTCAATATATGTATGTATTTCAGAACAAAAGGCCCAAAACAGTGTTTTAATATTCGCAAAAAATTCTGGAACTGCTTTCCTCACCATGCCAGCCACAACATATCAATGAGTCTCAAAGTTATTGCAAATGATAGAACAACCATAGAAGAAGACTTTCTTACGGAAAAACGTAAGTAGTATTCCAAATATCCAGGAAATTAAAACCGCAATTAGTAATAAATGCAAAGATACAATATATTAAAAAAAACTTACTATCTTTAATGGCGGGTTTGCAATAAAAACATATTTTCAATAAATATGTTTTCCATTAATATAATTACCACTTAAAATTTTAACATGGTCATAAAAACCACATTATGTACGTTGTGTGTTACAAAAATAGGTCATGCAATTGAACGGTTAATAACATTTACTCCATTTTTAAAATATTGGGCTTAAACATATTTTTTTCACTGTTTGTTATTGAATATGATAAGATATTAGCTTTATTCCAGGAAATATCTCACTAGTAATCTGCTTTTCATTTATGTATGAAAATATAATTTAAGGGAATTAAATTTAAAGAAAACACCGAAATTCTATAGTTTCCAGCAAAATATTACTCATCTCATTTCACAAAAATATTTGTTTTTTTACCTCCCGCTACCCTAGATAAGGGAGGTATAAGGATCGTGCTAAAAATCGCATATAGAGATTTTAGTAAATAAGCACGTTTTGATGTCCCCAGAATCCGATTTTAACATTTTTACAATGATGTCTGTGGGTATGTATATATATATATATATATATATATATATATATATATATATATATGTGTGTGTGTGTGTGTGTGTGTGTGTGTGTGTGTGTGTGTGTGTGGATGTGTGGATCCTGTGGACACGATTACTCAAATACTATCAATCAGAAAATTTTAAAATTTTGTATACCCATTCTACACTAAAGTGGGAAGCGTTGATTAGTTTTTAGTGTATATCAGATAACCGGAAGTATCTCTTATACAAGCTTTTACCAGTTTTTCTTGAAAAAATTGCATTGAATATAATTTTTCAGCAACTTTTATTATTAAAAATATAATATAATGGCACAATCTTCAATTCTACGATAATATAACTTTTAAAAAACCTTGTATAACTTTAAATATAAATTTATAAAATAATTTATTTTTGTACATCATCTGACCCATGCGTCAAACAAAAACATAAACTTTAATAAAATTTTGACATATTTAAATAAATGTCACTGTCACATTTACATTAATAATGAAACCGTGTTAAGAAGAATTTAGTAGAAATATATTTGATTTGTAAATATAAATCTGTCAGTATAAGTACGTGTTTTCAAAATGTCAAATATTGGTTTACAACTATACATTTACGACATGGATCATGTACAGCAAATAATTTACACAGATTGCGTTTTTAGAACACTTGGAAGTTGATGATGATTTTTCGAGGATTATCTTTTTCTTTGGTGATGCACATTTTCTCCTCTCTGGGTATGTTAATAAGCAAAATTGCCAGATATGGGCAGAGGAAAATCTTCATGTGATTTACGAGGTACCATTTCATGTCCAAATGAGACTGTTTGGTGCGCACTATGGTCAGCTGGCGTCACTGGAGCTTACTTTTTCGAAAATGATGAAGGTCGAATTGTTATAGTTGATGGTGAGCACTATAGGCCCATAATAATCTATTATTTTTGGCACGAAATTAATTTCATATTACAGACTTCTATTTATTAAAACAACAAATAAGATTTTGTTTACAAACGATCAACCGGAACGGAAAAAGATACTTTACTTAAAGCTCATTACTATTTTGAACATGAGTTAATTAATTTAACCTTTTTTTCATGAAAACGAACGCTTCACTTTAAAAAAATAAAACAAATAAGAATTTATCTCACAAAAGGTAATCCAACAAAAAATTCACGCAGTATCTTATTAAATAGGTGGCATCTGTCAGATTGGGCGCCACCCTTGAAGGGCTAAAAATGAGTAAATACCACTGAAATATATACTACCTGGAACTCGCATACTCTACCTATCAGCGTACGCTGCACTGAAGCTCATTGAACAATAATAACTCGTATCATAGCTGATCGCTTTGTTTTCATATTAAGCTTCATTTATTTAAACATGCGCCACACGAAATAATTTCCGTCTACTCACGAACTGTCTCGATGTTTGCCAACTACTCCAGCAGCAGGCTTCCGTCTACTCACGAACTGTCTCGATGCTTGCCGACTACTCCAGCAGCAGGCTTTCAATATGCTTCACAGTCACGGTTCGTACGCGCATTCCAGTTAGTATATATTTCAGTGGTAAATACTTTTGAAATAATCTTCATTAATACGTATAGAGACATATATTTTCTATGATAATTTTGTAAAATGTATACATTTTTTTTTCAACATTTAAGTCAAAGATTTGGAATGTGATCCGTCTTTCAAAACTACGAGTAATTGTGCAACGACAAAGATAACATTTTCATACTTCAAAATTATACTATTTTTAAAGTTTAATTCTCATATTTTAATCTCGTTATTAACACAAATGTCTATTACTATATTATTTTTACTAAATATTGACAACCCTTTCTTTTTTCTTTACTCTTGATTTGTATTTGCGCCTCACAAATTTACTAATTTAGTCCACCGAAAACACATGACCCACATTTGCAGAATACTGCTATCATCAACATATTTCACAGTTACCCTACATTTTTCAAATAAATATCTTCTCCGTCACTGGGTTATTTTCTGGTCTTTTCTCTTTAGCATGCCATAAATTATGAAGTTCGACATCTGAGATAGGTGGACCGGTCAGGTGGAGTAATTATCCGGAAGCCGATTCAGGGGACCTGGAGGTATTAGTTGATAATGCGGGGCCCTCCGCCGAGGCTTGCGTCGCCTTCGCTTTCGCTTTGCCATCTCTAAAAACGCCTTCGCCCCGGGCCGGGAATATGATTAATTGCTATTAATTACGTCGCCCCCGTAGCGTACGAACACCGGCCAACTTCGATCCCAGGGGTAACGTGACAAAGGTTTCGATAAAGGATCCCCAACCAGAAAGAGATATTTTGCCTTGTGCCTAGAGACCGGAGACGGAGACTGGGTTGTGGTTGTGACTTACTAATGAATCTTTGTGCATTTCTAATTAATAGGAATAGTTGGTTTGAAGTGTTTTCTTTTTACTTAGTGGAACACATAAGAGAACTAGTGAGAATTTAGTTGCGTAAAGTAAACTAATACTTATTCGTACATACTTTAAACTCAAGCAGATTACCTTAAATATATGAAAGCGAACAACAAAGTTTTCTGTTATACGATGTACGGGTGGTTTCATTTCTCATGTTTTTTTCTTTTTTTTTTTAAGGTATCTCGGTTAATATTAATAATTGATCAAATATGTTTACACATTTCGGGGTCAAATTTTTGACACAAATTTAATAGGAATTTTATATTGTCTTTTATTTTTAACGTAAAAGATTAAACTTGTACTGTTTATTTTGAAAATTCCTCATATTTCCTTTATTATGAAATATAAAGTTAAAATTTTTAGACAATGTTCTTCATAATTGAAAAACTTATAAAACATAAAAATGTATAAATATTTTCAACATAGATTTCCATTTCAAAAATATTATATTTGTGTTCTAATTTTTCGAATGAAATATATTTTTTTAAACAAGATTCTTTACATTTTAAGTTGAATTATACGAGTAGAAACTAGACCGATTATTAGAATAATTAATAAATAAAATATTGTTCTTAGTATTCAGAAAAGATCACAAATTATTACTAGATGTCACAATAATGATATTGGCGCTCATTCTAACACTAGTGTGATAATATTTCCGCACAATATGTTGGTATCGAACCATTAACTATTTAAAAATTATGGTAGAATTCAATAATTTTGAAATGAGAGTAGAAAAATTATTTATAAATTTAATTACTTAACACTATAATTAATAATTTTTACCTCATTGTGAGAAATTTTAACAATTTTAAACATGGGAGTATTGCTATATGAATTTCAGCTATTATTTGGAGAAATATAAGAATTTCTGGATTATTAACTGATAATATCAAGCAAAATATAAAAATATTGAGAAATATTTAGTAATATGGAAGATATATAAGTAAATATTCCGTAGGTATTATTGCAAAATACAAGATATTGTTTTTGAAAATTAATATACCTAGAAATATCAATTTTCATTACTCTACTGATGTTTTCCTGAATACAATAATTAAATTAAAGTTCAATTTATAATAAAATAATGTTATTGTTGTTTAAGCTTAATCAATGCTAACAAATAAATTATTTAGATACAGATATTAATTAAATTCTAATTAATTTTCTAGCTTTATACAATGAAAACGAAATCTACTATACATTTGTAATATAATTTGTGGATGATTTATTGATAAATTTGTAAATTTATAATAGAAATTCTCTAATGCTATTAAACAATAATTGAAATTAGAGGAATAATATTTACAATAGTATGTAAATCAATTATTAAAATATTTAATAATTATTAACAAGATACATTAGAAATAATTTTCTAATTAACTGAAACAGCGGAGCCAAGACCAAAAAGTTCAGAAAGCGAGAAATAAAAGCAGTTAAAACTTATAAAACTAGAAATTTATGTGCTATTTTTTAAACAAACCGTAACATTTATTACTTATTTGTTATTTTTCTAAACATCATCGAACTGACAAATATGTGTTTTCGGTCTTTGTTAGTTTTAAATTTATATAATTACTTTGTCGAAAGTTCTCATTCCATGCAAAATACGTAACAAAACATTTGCCTTCACCCAAATTTTTTTTCAACGATTTCGCAAATTTATCATTTAACTTGAAAACTTGTCCATTTTTAGTAGATAAATGTTGAGCATTATGGCCCCATATCATGAGTGTACTTAAAATATTTAATAAGGTTATGTTTACTCCATGTTACAAAGGTACATGTAACTGAGCGACGGCAAACGACCAGAAAATATACTTAAAATATTTAATAAGGTTATGTTTACTCCATGTTACAAAGGTCCATGCAACTGAGCGACGGCAAACGACCAGAAAATATACGTATTCCGCCGCGCATTTTTCAACATATTAGATTTTTGGCGAATAATATAATATTTTGTCACTTTTTTCTATTTCTTATAAATTATAATCTTTAAACAAAAGTACCTGCTGTGAAAATAAAAACCAACCTATGATATTTTGAAGACTTATGGCCAGTTACAACGCTTATAGTAAAATTTTAACTGTTGGTTAAATTGAAAATGTCGTATTGAAACGAAATGCCAAACGAGTTGCTAAATATTACTCTCAAAATTTTGCTACGCACTATTTTTTAATAACCCGCAGTTAAGACTTTAATTAAAGGCTGTGCAACTGGTCATTAAATCATAATGTATATGAAAACCTAGATGTAGAATACATTAGTCTATTCATAGATATATGAGAAAAGTTTGGTGGAAGAATCCATCCTTACATGTATTTTTGTGGCATGTTTCGATGATAGAAACTCCTCCAAGTCTTTGTAGTTAGTTGGCAAGTTCGTAACTAGAAGTAGAACCCTAAGGTAACTTAGTAATAACGTAATTACTGCACAATACAGCAGCAACAGTACAGCATAGTTTGTAACAAACAGTATACACCAAAACTAAGTGCTCCGGGCGCTTTGCGCAACATTCTCATAGGTAGGCATTTCCATTGGTGATTAATAAGCATTTGCATATTTTACTTGGTTTCTGTTTCTACCAATACCTTCCACTTGAATTATTACTGATGTAATTGCTGCCAACCTGGAACTATTGGATTCATTACTAAACCCGGAAGTACTACGTTTCAATCAACTTTAAAAGCAAACAGCCAATTTTACAATAAATGATAAACATAAATAAATGCAAATTTACTATTGCTACATTTTCTTAAAATTTTATTTACGAATTCCAATTTATCGCAAGAGGTGTCACATTATATTTTTAAAGATTCATATATTACTAGAGAAATTTTATTTTAGAATAAATATATCATTTAGTTAAGACAGAATTTTTTTAAGTAACTGAAATTAGGATCTACAAAATTTACAAAATCAGAAATGAGCTGATGTTTAGATATTTAAAATATTAAAAGATTTTCATGTTAGTTTAAGTTGTGAGTAACTCGTGAACCGCTTATCGGAAGAAATTGTGAAATACATTATATGAAAAATAATTTCATACCAAATTCAAATTTTTAAACCGCGTTTTCCTATTTTTTAAATAGGTCAGAGTAGTGGATGAAAAATTAAAAATATGTAGGAAATCGGTGACAAAAATATTTTAAAATAATCGATGTATTACTTAATTCGGTGTCATAACGAATGCAAACTGTTATAAGTAGTAAAAGCCTACTTACTATTACCAATTTGACAATTTATTCCAGGTAAATAAATGTAAAAATCCGTTTTTGTATAAAAAAATGGCGAACTGCAATTTCCTACTCTTATACTTTTTGTGTAAGAGATACTGAAAAGATGTCAAAAACTAATTTTGACCGCCAATATGGCGGAGCGAGCGGCTGCACACTAAGGTCGCAAATTCGTATTGTAGTCGGAATATTAAACTGTCTAAACTGCTAATTTGCAAAACTTCTAGATTTTTTTTCGAGCAAGTATTTCCCTGACTACCTTTTGCTTGGCCTAGAAATTTATGTTAGGTTTCATTTACATGGACGCGTAGTTTGTATAGGACTGTAACAGCTGCATATTGTCTATGATTTTGACACTCTTGGTATTATTTTTATTTAAAAATAGCGGAACATGGAGTCTGGATTAAGGTATATGTTAAAAAATGGTCTAAGTCTAAAGTGCAGTGAAGTGCTGCAAATATGAAAAAGGCTTTTGGCGAGGAAGCTATGTCGAAACCAATGGTTTATGAATGGTCCAAACCTTTTCAAGAGAGCCGGGAAGAGGTGGAATATAACAAAACACCAATGAAATATAGTCAAAATTGAAGATAATGGCCGTTAGTATAAACAACTGATTGTTTTTCTCTGTCAATCATGTGTGGATTATTTTAGGGAAAAATGTTTTAAATAAAAGACACGTACAATTAATTTATCTATAACTTTTATTTTAAGTATTTTTCTCTAAAATAATTCATAACAATGCTAATCTGATGTTTGTTAATCACTCTTAATCGGTTGGTCATACTAACAACGACCATTCTATTTAGAAATCACCAAATCATGTTAAAGGATATTGCTAAGGATGTTGATATCTTACAGCTCATTTGTGATTTTTTTGGCCAAAACAACACCGTCGTATTCACAAGACATAGTCCCCCGAGAGATTATCTTTTTCATGAAGATGAAGATAACAGTGAAAAGACAAAGTTTTACGACAATAGAGGATAAAGGATATAAAGGCAAAATCGATGAAAAAGTATCTAATGGAACATACTTTGACTGGGACAGTATTGAAAATATATTAATACTAATAAATACATTGTTATTTTTTTTAAATGAATAAAGTTTCTAGTTGTTTTTTAATGAAATCTCGCATGAATTTATTAATATTTTTTAAATTAAATCTTGCAACACCCTTCTCTTATAACGGGGAGAGGATACCTACGTGACTGATATTAAATTCATACCATGAAATATAAAATTTTAAATATATTGCTGTAACTTTTTCGGAAATTAGGTTTACAGACTTTGTAATATTTTAAATCAATACTCGTAAATCTTAATATGTACAATTTAAAATTTTATTCCAAAAGAAAGGATATGAATGTAAAATGTTAAAAAATATGAAAAAAAATGAAATGAAAAAGTGAAGGAAATGTGAAAGAAATAGAAAAGGATCTACAGTTCCTGTAATTATAAATTTAGAACATGTAATTTCGCGCTGGAGAATGACAGGAAATTATTCCGTCTGCAAAGGGAAAAATGAAATTGTTTTTATGACACGAAATGTCAGGCTAATTTCAATACGCCCAGAATTGAATTAGAAAGGATTGTAAAGCAGAACGAGAGAGCAGTACATCTATTTTTTACAGAAATGTATGAGGGATAATTACAAATGATAATTGCTTTTCAATTGGAAATCCATTTTTCTTTTTCATTTTCCGCAGATATTTTAATATTATAACAATTTATCTCAGGATATAAAATATTAATTTCTCATTTTTCACAGGACATTGGTTGAGAAAAAAAAATGTTAAAATCTAGAGTTATCCAAATCTTTGAAAACATAATTCCCGTACAGTGATTTAATTTTTTGTTAAATACCTAAATGACAACTGATCTTTATTAACACATAGTTTCAAAAAAGCAATAGTGAAGTCATTAACACATGTACGTTTTTGATATTATACTGTTGTACTTAGACAGATTAACATATTGGAACGTTTTTAAATATTTAAAAATATAAAACTGTGTTTGTTTACATAATTTATTTAATATAAGGGTGTTCGTTGATAGGGAGTAATATATGAAGAATGTATGTTACAAGGTCAGAGTTGTAATCTATGATAGAATACGAAAACAATCCGTATGAAACGAATTATGTGAAATGTAGACAATGCATAGGGAATATAAACTACGTAAACCTTTTATTAAAACATGGAGGGATTTGCTGGGCTAGGATGGTTAATTTACCCTTACCGACGATGACTTGGATAACCACTTCATTGAGGATGATAAACATAGGTACACCTGAACATTTATGATAGAGAGAAACATTTATATGGAAACGGGCACACTTAGAGATTTTTACCATACTTTTTATTTACACATATTTACGTACATTACACTAGAGTAATTTATAATTAATATTGAACTCAACATAAATAATCCTAAAGATGCCGATCCACTCTTAGGTCAAAATACTCGCGTTACGCAGTTCGCGAGCCAAATTTAAAACTCTACATTTCTTGCCGATATGAGTCGCAAACGCTGACTACATGTCTTCGCGACATGAGTATCTAAACTTGTTATCATCTTCGTGAGAGAGTATCTAAGGACGAAAGGTGAAAGGAATCATATGGCATCCATAGCCAAATATCAACCCTACACGTAGGCTTGCAATAACTTATATACTTAATTATCAACACTATAAATGTCTATCTAGCGGCTGATATCTAGACAGATATGTACAGGGTGATCTATGTACATTAGGAATTTGTATAAGACAAGAAATGTACAAGAAAATATTTATACGTTATGAAAATGTACAAGGCAAGGTATGTACAGGGCGATCTATGTACATTATGAAATTGTATACCTACCCAATTGTACTGAGTAAAAACATTTTACTTTCCAATTTGTTCTTTAGAATGTACTTTTTAAATTTGTAAGCGCGAGAGAAATAAACGTTTTGATGTGCGCTAATTTCATGGATTTGAACGTTATGAAACTGAACAAAGTGAGAATTGAACATGTTGATGAATGAACATTAGAACTTTGCATACCTAGCCATATAACCATGTCCGGATACAAACCGTTACGAATGTCAACAGGAAATTCTTTGCTCTGTATTACGAATGAACTGTTATTATTAATAGAGCTATTATGAAACACACTTTTACAGTATATTTTTACGAGGTTATACGTCACTTTTAATAAAAGCACTCTATAAAAGTGGGCTTGTAATGCGAACCATTATGTTTTCATAAGAGTATGTGCATCTAAAGTAAAATAAATTTTAAAAAATAAGAAATATTTGTTCATGAAATATGTATATTTTGGGACATTTAAAATATAAGTACTAGAGGAGATGTACGAGCGCAGATTCATAATAGTTGGGCCGGCTCCCACTTTTAACAATTAGAAATAGACTTTTAAAGTTGCAAAAACTGTGGGCCAAATGACGGGTGATAGTAGTTCGACCGTCATTTAAATGGCCCATATTTATCTTCTATCGAGACCCTTTATTTTTTGGCACGTGGAATAGTGGAAAGCAAGTTCGTAAAAATCCAATGAATCAGTAAAACTCCTTGCAACACATATGTGCCAATACACCAACGTAAGCCATGTTTGCTTCTGAATACAATGCTTAATAGAATTAAAGCTGTTATTTCCAATAACAGCAAGGTAATTAGGGATGTACCTGTAATCTATGCCGCAGACAATGATGTAAGTAGTTTACGTTATCAAAATTTGTGTATTGTCTACGCACATGTAAACCATATTTTTTGTGGAATATTTGTTATTCGTGTGCTTCAGAATAATTTAATTTTGTTTAAATTATTGCTTTCTTTTCTATTTTCCAATTGTTTATCAATGATTCTAACTTTCAAAATAAATATGAAATTAATTTTATATCGTTAAACTTCCAATGTGTATTGTGCAATTACAACGCTTACATTCTCTACACATTGTTTACATTTATTTATTTATTTATTTATTTATTATATGTATACAAGCCGGCAGTACGGCAGTATGGTTAGAGTGTCAGCTTTCTGATCGGCAAGTCCTAGCAGGCTACACAGCAGCGATATGTTGGAAGGGTGAACGCTCAGCAACAAAAATTTATCACACTGCGGCTCGGTGCGCCCGGCACCCTTACACCGAAAGGTACAACAAGGGTTACAGATTATATATATATATATATATATATATATATATATATATATATATATATATATATATATACAAAATGAGCAACAGCTACATTGATATACCAGTATCTAGCCTAATTAGTATTTAAGTTTTAATATATAACTATTTTAATATTTGACTTCATTCTTTGCATTTTTTAAGAATTGTTTACGCACATCCCTGAATGTAACCCAATATCTAAAGAAATTTGTAGAATTACCATTTATAATTTGTTTGTTCAAATATAAAATATTATTAGCCTGGGCTCGTAATTACAAACGAGTAGGTAGGTAGGTAGGTAGGTAGGTAGGTAGGTAGGTAGGTAAGTGAAATCCTTAAAAATATTCATCGTTTTGTTCGTTACATTTTATATCCAAAGATGAGTACAACTATCCGATTTCGAAGATCGGTTTCACTACCCGTAATTCCATTACTCGGTTCCAATTATTTTAGGTTATTAACAGTAGTAAAAAATACTTCCCCAAAAAGATTTTTGGACGGAAGACGCCATTACACTTTCTTTTAGAATTAATAAATACTCTCGCAATTACAATTTATAATATTACTCATATATAAAAGTAACCCCTGTGGTACACTCTCCACGCCAGTAATAAGTGTCCGCAAGGTGGCGCATGATAAACGCCGGACGGTACAAATATGTCATCATCAACCGATATCTGTAACAAAGCAGATTGACACACGTAGAAATGGGAAATATGCCGTGATGATATATTATTTATATATAAAGCATACTTAACATCTCCAGTATTAGTATTGATGTAGTTTTCAGAAATTACATTTATTATATATTTAATTTAGCTACTAATGTTTTTTTTTTCTGCTGTAATGAGTTTTAAAAACCATATAATCTTCGTTCAAATGATCAATATTAACCTAAAATACATTATGAGTCATATTCCTGGATATAATTGCGATTATATCTTCTTGCATAGAACATAATATTATCTAGTATAATAGCTATGTGAAATTGCACATGCGGATAGTAAAATGTGCATGTATCAATGGTAATTTATCGCAAACTGTCATTATGACTTAACTAAATAAATAATTAATACGGTAATTCACCTGTTTAAATAATTATTTGTCATGTATATTTACCCTCATTTCCATTGCCATTAATTGATAACGCGGACAAAAATATATTTTTAAGCCATTGTTCATTAATTAGCAAACTAAAAATTTTCAAAAATTATTTATATTCGTATTTAAAATCAAGTATTAATTGGTTTATTATCACTGTACTTAACATATGAAATATAACAGCACTATTGATACCAGTAAGTTGGGACATTTTTGCAAAAAGGAGTAGAAAATACTCATAGGATATTATGTAACAAGTTTTATAAACATCGATTTAATGACGAGTGTATAAAAGACGAGTATTTAAAAAGTTTATATAACTAGTCACATACGAGTATAATTTGAATAAGAGCAATTAACTTCCCCCGTGCTTAATAAATACAATACGATTCGAAGCCACAGCTCAACAAGTTCAATTTTTATGTTTCAAAGTTCCTAAAAAAGAGTTACACGAAATAATATCAATACCTTATCGATATTATTTCGTGCAAGTTCTAGCTATAAAAAAAAAAACCCTTATTTCCGAAGTATCTCAGATAAATCATTTTATTTCTTTATTAATATTCATTATTAAGCATATACATTTATTCTATATATTATGTAAAGTTGTAACACGAACACATATTATTTTTTACAAATTCCATACCAAAGTTCATTTGAAAAATATCTATAAATCCAATAAAATTATAACATGAACATACACTATGTAAATTGCACTTAACACTTCCTTCTTTCTTCTTCAGCGCATGTTCCTATTTTATTAGGGGTCGCTGTTTCTACTCTTCTCTTCCACTCATTCCAATCCAACGTATCTTCTCCACACATTTCTTTCTTTCTCAAGTCTTCTGCATGTCACTTGCGAGGAACTCTATAACATACCACTTTCTGATCCTATACTTTTTATCTTTGGTTTTGCACTTGACACTGTCATCTGTCAATTAGATTTTTTTGAATATATCAGCTGTTTCCATGATAAATAGCAAAGCTGACTGATTTTTGAAAATTAATCTCTTTATAATTCATTAACTCTATGTCTATTGAATATGAAAGAAAATGTATAATCAAACCGTATACAGAAGAGTATTTTCTTTAATATTTACAATAATACAATGTCAAAATAGTATATTATGTGGCAAGTGTGTGAAGCTGACATTTTTACATGAGGGTGGAGATTGCGACACGAGCCGAAGGCGAGTGTTGCAAACCACCCGAATGTAAAATAGGCTTCACACACCTGTTACATACTATACTTTTTCTACGACCCAATAAAATATATTTTTCTTCACATTGTCATTCTTTAAACGTAAAGCGTCTGTATTATCGACTTGTGTAACCATGCTTACCAACGTTACGGGTGTTTAACAGCTTTGTTTTATTAAAATACAATTCAGTTTGTAATATTTAAAATAATGAACGGTGCGTGAAATGTTATTTCACGCACACTGTGCGTGAAGTAGCACTTCACGCACCGTGTGCAAAAACTCAAACTTCACACATAAAAATTGATACGTGAAGTACTCACTTCACGCATGGGAGTAGAAAAAATAATATTTAATTGGGGTTTTTTAAGAAAAATTGTTAAACACTTTAAATAAGGGTACTTCCGATGGATCAATTATAATCAAAATCTAATCACCTATTCCCTCTTCATATGGATGTAAAGAACAGGAATATGAAACAATTAAAAAATTTAGAATTGTAGTATGGAGTTATCGTCGGAGAAAAATTTGTCACACACAGGCACACATACAGACACACATACAGACATCATCTTAAAAATAGTAAATTCGTATAATAGAGACCCTAAAACGTGCTTATTCATTAAAAACTCACCACTGATTTTTTTGACCAAAGACAATACCTTCCTTGCCTAAGGGTAAGCCAAAAAATATTAAAAATAAAATAGTACTTCTTGTAGATAAAATAACATACAATAAATGTTACAGGCTTACTCATGGCCTCCTACAGGCGTCAGTACACCACACTGAAGAGCTCCAATAAGAGCGAAACGCGTCTGTGGTTCTGGTTGAGAGAGTCAGTTTCTGATAAATGACCGAAAGGTTGATTCAGTGACTAAAATCTTGTGAAACATGTCACGTGTTATTTTTTAAATACAACAGTTTCACCAAGTGTCGGTATCATAATGTACTTTATTGTACTATTATTATGATTTTCTTTTGTTTCAAACATAAAATGATTCATTCAACACTTAAATAACAAATAACTATTTATTATTTAGATCCGTTTGAATTTAAATGCATCAGGTACAAGCAAAAACAACCCGCATAGGAAACTTTTAAAATGTTTGTTAATTTATTTTGATGATCAAAGTAAACTCCTTCGAAAGTATTTTAACGATGCAGATTGTCTTCGACATGGGTAATAAATCTGAATACATCATGTTAATGTAAGAGAATACTTAATTGCAAATTTGAATTCGCCGTGTAAAAAGTGCAAAGTAGTAAGTTGGAAGTTGGGGAGTTGAATAATTCCCGTTTGGGCGTCGGTCGGCGTCTCCGTCATCTCTATGTTTGCTCGTGTAAAGTGGGCACCTGAACACGACGACTCAAATGAATTTATTCAGGGAGCCATTAGCAAAAACTGGCGTAATTTTAAGTGGCGCAGTTTACCAGGAATGAGGAATGTCGAACGAATTTGAACGGAAAGTCGAACTGATTGCCTCTCTGACCCACTTTACACCAAAATCAATTGTCAGGCAATTTTACTTTGGCTGATGTAAATAGCCCATAAAAGTAATGGTGTAAACATCAAACAGGATATTTGTTTGCGCACAACAAAACTAATCGGACTTATTTTCTATACTGAATGAGGACAAATACATATTGAATGTTTACTTTTTCTGACTGTTACTATTTCAAACGCTTGCTGTAACCATGACATAAAAATAATATGTTATTCATGTTGTTGATTTGATATAATTGGAATATTTATATTCTAAGGGATTTATGTGCCAAAACCTTTTTATGGACTTACTCCAATACAAGTGTCATAAAATTATGTATGTGCTTGAAACGTAAAGTTAAAGATGGAATTAATTATAAAAGGCCATGTAGTAATAAATGTTCAATTTTACATACGTTAGTTACTACCTACTTACAGCATAATGCAAAAGTATGGGTGTACCTCATAATAATTGATTTGAAACCAACTTCTCTTGCTCTTTATCGTAACCAATTGTCTCCTTCACTTGAAACATTAATTTTTATAGTAATAATGTAAGAATTTTTATGCCATTTCTTCACTAAGTATACTTCATCTAGGGATCATTTTCCGAAGACTCGTTATCGTTTTATTATGGGTGCACAATAGCTAAAACCGCAATGCCAAAATATTTCGGTCCGTACAGTCGACCAGTTCAGTATTTGCAATGCTGGTATATATTTTACGCCCAGTATTCGACTGTAGAACAAGACTCTACAACATCCCTATGGTAATCGGTTTAGAAAATCTGGAAAGTATTCGACTGTAGACCAAGACTGCACTTTCCAGATTTTCTAAACCGATTACCAGGGATGTTGTAGTCTTGGTCTACAGTCGAATACTGGGCGTAAAATATATACCAGCATTGCAAATACTGAACTGGGTCGACTGTACGGACCGAAATATTTTGGCATTGCGGTTTTAGCTATTGTGCACCCATAATAAAACGATAACGAGTCTTCGGAAAATGATCCCTAGATGAACTATACCTCACCATCATAGATAAAGAATTTTCTAAAAATGAAATATCGAAATTTTAATGAATAAGCACATTTTAAGAAAACCTGGAATCAGATTTTAACATTTTTAGGTTTATATTACAATTAAATGTTATGGTTATTAACGTCATTAGGCCGATATGAGGCAAGTAATGGAAGCAGCTGAAATGTGTATACCGAGGCGATAGCCGGGATTTATAATCAGCCGACTTTATTATTTGCATATCGGCCGTGTGGCGTTCAAGAATTTTCGTAATAACATAAAATTTAAACATTTAGGAATAATAAAATAATAAAATTCTTCTCTTTCTGTCATACTGAACAACTTTTTTGTTGATTTATAAATTCTCCTTGATAACGGTCCATCAAGATGCTGTGATTTTTCTAGGTACAGTTGATCCTTAGTTGTAGGAGACTATTATAAAAAATAACGTCCTGTTATATCATAAACAGTATGGTATTACGAAAATATGTTAAAAATTAATAGTTACGGTGAATTCGTGAAATGCATAATAACACTAAGCATAAAAAAATAATATTAATAGATTGTAGTGAATTCTCTATCTTATCGTATTAATTTTAATATCGTGTTAAACTGTTTACCGAGAATAATAGCAAAGAAATACTAAATAAACCTTAATAATGACAAATAATAAATTTGTTTCTATTTGTTATATCTATATAATAATAGGCTGCTAAAATTAATAATTAAGAATACAGTCCAATAACTAACTAGAAACATGTTGAACTTATTATTTTAAATTTCGTAGGAAACAAAACATAAAAGTGCGACTTTATTCCATTTATATTTAAATATTTCATTTTTCTATTTCGGTGTCCTTATGAGTTTACAAACGCACTGAAAATACATCGTTAAGAATACCTTTAAACGCATTAACTGAAAAAACGACCAAGTCATATTTTTGACAAGTCACATTCTGAAAATTATAAAATTATCCCAATAGAAAAAACAGTATAAAATACATGGTACATAAGGCACTCGTCCTTTGTAAATTTCTCCACAAAGTGGCTCGTCCAAATGGCCTCGTGCATTAAATGGTTGGCATTTGAAACTTGTTTTTTAATATGCTATTATTGCTTATGCATTAGTAAGGTGAATTAATATTACTTTCGCGATTTAAACCTCGAAATTTTTATTATATTATAACTCACTCAAACAAATAAAATTTTATACGTTCAAATTAATTATAATTTTCATTTTGAAGCGTTGAAGTCATTTGAATAACACTTTTGTTTGAATTAAACATGTTGGGAATATTGGTATAAAATAATTCTATATAAATGACACGAAATCCAAATCATACACGATAATTTCGGCTTCTATTGTCCACATTTTCATGTGTGAAACGTTAATAAAACCAAACACTCATAAACAAATGCATTTTAATAAAAGTTCACAACGCCTGGCCATCGAAACATCATACATAATTAAATGTTATGTGTGCGCATGTCACATAATATTTCAAATAATATTGCGCGATGCAATAACCTGGTTTGCTATTATAGATGGTCACTCATTCATTACCTACTAAAATAAAATCGTAAAAATGTAAAATAGCCCAATAAAATTAAATATTCATATACGGGGTATCAAAATATGTATGTTTCAGGTAAAAATTAACGAGGTTTGTTTTCAAATACAAACAAAATATGATTATTTGATAACTATTTCCGTGAAAATTTTCACCACTGTTTATTATATTGGAAAACTGGAGTTAAATAAATTATTGATGAAATGTGGAATGTTGAATATAACCGAACTACAACAAAATAGTAGAAATAAATAATAGAAATTATTATTATGCCAATAATATTTCATTTATAAATAGAAACAAGGTTGAATTCGCTTGTTTTTAAAAAATTAGTGATGGCTTGATTTTTCAAACTTTTTCACGCCAAGCTTGTAAGCTTTAAGCCAAGCCATGAATCTTTAGTGCCAATCTGCTTTTATTAGCAGATTTCGGTAATAACGATATATCTGTATCAATGAGGTACCAAAAGGTCACTCTTGCGTTATTTGAAAATTGAATAGTATATTAAACTTAAGTTACAGAAGGCAAGCTATCCACGCACGGGTTTAAAATTCGCATACGAGCGCGCAGCAGCGAGTGCGCGAACGAACGAGTGCTTGAACAGCCTTCTGTAACGAGTAGTTTATACTATTTTCTCTGTTTGAGCTTTCATTTCTAATATTTCTTTATAAAAATATTTGACATTTTCTATTAAGGAATTTTTTTGCCAGAATAGTTCGGTTGGTAACAGTGTTTTGCGTTTTTACTTTGTCCGATGCCAAGATATTTTGTGTATTTAGTGTAGTCAAATCACAAAATGTCACCAAAAATCGTTTAAGAATGAAGAATGAAGCTGCTTCTAGCTTCTAGCATCAATATGCGTGCTACAATATGACATTCTAATTCCGAAACAGAGAAAATAATTATCAAGTTGACACCAATCTGATTCGAATTTGGACTGTCAAAACCACAACCGGTCTTTATGATTAAGAATATGGTTTTAGGCTTATTGCTGATAACTTTATTATTATTTGATATTGTGTAAATTATAATATTGTTTATATTGTAGCTTGTATAACACTTACGGATTATAACATATCTAGTGCCACTTAAGTGCAGGGAGTGTACTCCACCAAATAATTAATTATAGATTAGATTACTCGAGATACAAATCAGAGATCAAATTACATTAACTAACAATTACCAACATATCATTATAAGCAATGAATAAACCCTAGTATTTATACTCGATTTCCACGTAAGAATGCCATTGCGACCATTATTATAGCCGTTTTCGATAGTTTTATTTGTCATAAATCATTTAAATTAACACGAGACTCAAAAATGCCAAAATATAGGCCTATGTATATAAACTATGTTGACAATTTCAAATTATTTCCTGGGCAGAATTACGACATACGTCGCTCAATGAACAGAATGTATACTTCATTTCACGTAAGAAAATAGCGTTGGTTTAGATAGGGATATAAATTCTGCCCTTTGATTTTTTACCTTCCGTCATCTTTAGGTAAGGAAGGTATTGTCTTTGGTCAAAAAATTGGATGGTGAGTTTTAAATGAATAAGAACGTTTCAGGGTCCCTACAATACGATTTTACTGCTTTTATGATGATGTCTGTACGTGTGTGTGTGTGTGTGTGTGTGTGTGTGTGTGTGTGTGTGTGTGTGTGTGTGTGTGCGTGTCTGTGTGTCCGTGTGTCCTTGTGTGTGTGACAAATTTTTCTCCAACGATAACTCCAAAACCACAATTTCAAAAATTATGATTCTTTCGTATTCCTCTTCCTTACAACCATATGAAGAGCTGATTAGATTTTGGTTATAATTGGTCAACCGGAAGTACCTTTATTTGAAGTTCTCAACAGTTTTTCTTGAATAAACGCAGTTAAATATCATTTTCGACATTTTACGTGATTATCAATAGAAAGAATATGCTATTCTCTATACGGTTCGATTATACATTTTCCTTTATATTCAATAGATATAGAGTTATATAGATATTAAGAGAGATTAACTTTCAAAAATTAGTCAGCTCTGCTAAAATTATGAAAACAGCAGATATATTCAAAAAATTCTAATTGACAGATGTTAGTGTCAAGTGCAAAACCAAAGTGGAAAGTATAGGATCTGAAAGTGATATAAGTGACAGAGTGTCCCTCGCAAGTGACTTGCATTTGCGGCCTCGTCCGGGAGTACGAGAAAGGCCAAAGAGAAGATGGAAGGACTGTATAGCAGAAGATTTGAGAGAAGAAGAACTGTGTCAAGAAGATGCATTAGACAGGAATGAGTAGAAGAAAAGTGTAAGAAACAGTGACCCGTAATAAAATAGATAAAAGTTGAAGAAGGAGGAAGTGTTAAGTGCAATACATAATGTACGTTAGTATTATAATTTTTGTTGGATTTTAGTATCTTTTCAAAGGAACTTTCAGAATGGAATTTGTAAAAAATAGTGTGTGCGTGTTACAATTTTACGGGATATATAGCATCTTTTTCAAGGAACTTTTGTTATGGGAATTGTACAAAATACATCGAATTGACGGAAAGTTTTGTGCTGGCCACAAGTGATTTTTTATTAATTTATTTCGATTTTTAATATTCAAGGCTCGTATATTTTACAGATAAAAATATTTTTATTATTGACGAAGTTGGGTTTGCTATTTTCTTAAATGAAATAAAGTAGGTATATAACCTGTGTAATAAGAAGAAACTACATACCATGCAACATACAAATAATTTGTACGTTTAAATAACATAATTAGGCCAAAACTAATATCGATATGTATCAACTGCATAGAGTTTGTTCGAATATCAGAATGTTTACATTGATTTAACTAAGACGTTTATAAACATATACCATATGTATGTTTAAGATTACTTTGATTCTTACCTACTCATCTCTGATGCTGTCTTGTCATTCATCATTATCTGCCCTCGTATCAGACATAAATGTTTCATTCATATTCACGGTAACAGAAACACTTTGTCAGATATTTCTATAAAACAAAATTCTTTATTATTATATTACTGTTTATTAAACTTGATTATAATATCATCACAACAATTTAAATATCCAAATTTGCTAACTAAGTCACAGAAATATAAGAAACGTCTGAAGAATATGCCATATTATTTACAAATAGCATGTGCCTGTCTCAACTCAACCTGTAAGCGCGAGCCCGCAAACACTACATAAACTCTGGAGGCAAATTTGAATGTTAATACAGACCAAACACAAAAATAAAACTGATATATGTACGTGCAAAAAGTCGGTACTCTAACTAATTACTATTTAAAAATGCATTAATATGACTAAAAAACAATTAAATCACTTACTCACCCCTGATCCAGATTAAGAGTAAATACTACCAGTCGCTATATATTGAAAAAATCCAGATAAATTATAAAATTAATGCTTAGTCATATTTTTAAAAAGTTGTCATTATTAATTTCATTTAAATTTAATATTAACTTTTAAAATTTATGCTTTTATAATTTTTGAACTTGAGCGATAATCGACTGAGGAATGGAAGGTTCCCGAAGGAAAAATAATCGGACAAGCAGTCTGCAGTAAAAGTATTTATTTCAAGTCGACATTTCAAGTAATACATTAGTCTTTTTCAGGGCAAGAAATGATCTAATGACATGAGTTTTTTAGCAACCATCTATGAGGAACAATTAAAATAATCACAGAGTTGATTGTTGTCATATAACGGTTAAAAACGATGGAAAGTCAGTAATGATAAAAAATAAATAAATAAATAAATAAGAATAAAATTTTATATTTTATAAAAAAAATTAAAAAAATTATAAAATAAAATTTTACATCAGTTCTTATTTATTTATTTATTTTTTTATCATTACTGACTTTTCATCTTTTTAACCGTTATTTATTTATTTATGTTTTTATCCATGACGACAATCAACTCTGTGATTATTTTAATTGTTCCTCATGGATGATTGCTAAAAAACTCATGTCATTAGACCATTTCTTGCCCTGAAGAAGATTAATGTATTAGTCGAAACGTCGGCTTGAAATTAATACTTTTACTGCAGACTACTTGTCCGATTATTTTTCCTTCGGGAACCTTCATTTATAATTTTTATTCACCATTGCCATCACACTACCCCTTACTAATTTTTATTATTTATTAATGCACATAGGTACGTACAAAGAACATAAATTGTGTAACATATACATACTGCATTGTATTATAAATGATCCCGTAATCCTAGGTAAAATTCCTTTCTTAGTTCCTAGGCATAATTCCCGATTTAAATATACATTCTACTGTAACACTCCTCGAACGAACTATGAAGTAAAGTCACCTATTCGTATGATTTGTTTTAATTTTAACAATTTACCTGAATATTTCGACATTTTCGTCGGCTCGATTGTAAAGTTTAAAAATGCTTTATACAATTATTATATTCATTAACCACTACTATTCATTACAATACATTATCTTAAATAGCTATATGTATTATTAAGTTCTGGGTATTTTTTTTGTGTTATTCTATTTGTTAACTACTTGTGTCATTAAACATGTTAAATTTATGTTTTATTATAGTCAACCTGTAATTGGGGTCTTGAACCCTGTTGGTCAGACTAACAATAAATAAATAAAATAAATAAATAAATAAATACTGTAAAATAATACATTTTAACTATTTCGGTGTACTTATAAGCCTATAAAAGTACTATTAACACGTCGTTAAGAAGATCTATCAACGCACTGTTTGATACAATGTATACAATCAGACAAAACTTACAACATGCAATACCGTCAAAATATGAAATTTCAATTGGACTCGTGCTTTATTAAATTGCCTTATGATACTTGTTTTTTTTTTATTATAATATTAAATAAAGTAAAATTTGAGAAATAAAATACTAAAACTATTCATTCCCAAAAATTGCATTTTCAGCGTTTTTTATTAAAAAGTACAAAGATTATTGTTTTGTTATTTTTTTTTATCAAAATTTAAAATTTTCAATTGGTGTATCGCCTTATCTATTTATTTTAAAGCCAGAAGTATAAAGACAAAAATTGTTCAGAATTACAAACTGCGTAGTGATTTCTATTATTGATGAAATATCTTTGTATCCCGTGAAAAGTACTGAATAATTTCAACAATTTTCCATTAATAAATATTCAAATAAAGATATTCTCAATTGGTAGTAAAATAATGAATTTTATTAGATTTAAAATTTTAAAAATTGTCTACCATGTACTGTAAAACAATATTCTTTTTTAATATTTTGTATATTTATTTGTTTAAAATATGTTCTTACTAATTTTCATGCATTTTAATATCGGTACGTATAACTAAATAGTCCGTATCTGTTCCATGTAAATATATTTGTCTCTATTTATTCATCATCAAACTCCAATTACCATCCATCCATCTATCCAGGATCTACGGAAATCTCCACGGGCGTTCAGTTATCCTGTACTAATCGTAGCATCGATACAATTCGGTTGTGTGATTTTTCTCAGGTGATTTAGTTAAAGCCGAGTAGAGCTTTGAGCCCTTAGCTCCAGGCTCCAGGTAGGTAATGGATGCCGCGCGAAGAGCGATCAGGATCAGGATCACGAGGATACAGCAGCAGGAAGCCAGGATAAGAGATAGAAGAGGATAGGAGAAAATTCCAGAGGGAGTGAAAAAAAATGAGTTAAGAAGTTTTTTAGGTGCTGGGTGGTATTAAACCTTTTTTTTACAAAAAATTGTGTAGTTGTAATTTTCCATAATTATTTCTTTTTCATTTTATTGATATTTATAGTAAAGTGAGCATAGACATTTTATCCGTCACGGAAAATGTCGTAGAAATAGTACGTTCAATATTGTTCATTCTTCACCCAAAAAAAACCATTTTCTTGATAAATAATAATAAAAATTGGTTCGCTTAATCTGGAGGTCCGGGTGATCAGGGTCAAAAAATATGGGTTTCCACCATACAACTAAATCTTACATTTTTAACTTATGATTAAAAGAACTTTTATATCTTACTGAATATGGGTCTAGTTACAAACAAATTATCAATTAAAAATTCATAGAACACACGTAAAATACGTATGTATTCAATTTTAAATGCTAAAACAACTTATTCTCATAATTCTTTTTTATTTAGATACAGATGGTATAAAAATAATCAGTAGTTTCTATCTACGAGGTGTGACAAGAAATATGGTGAATAATTTTATTACAAACAAAATAATAATCTACATAAAATTTGAGCTAATGTCCTTCAAAGTACTCTCTTTGGTTAGCGAAGTACCTACGCCAACGTTGAATCTATGACTGGATGCATTTCTTTTGGAAGGGCCTTCAACTACTCCATCATGGCTCTCCCAATGTCGGGAATGGTATCAAAACGTTTCCCTTTTAGCACGGTTTTTACTTTTGGGACGAGCCAGAAGTTCCATGGTGCTAAATTCGGAGAGTAAGACAGATATGGACAAACAAGAATCATTTTTGACCAAAACCTCGCGGATCAAAAGCAAGGTATGGCACGGTGCGTTATAATGATGACGGAGGAAGCCATTGGCCCACTTTTCTGGTCTTTTTCTCCATATATAGTTTCACAAATGTTACAGTACGCCCTTGTGATATTCGGAGTTTTTCCCTTTGGAACGAAATCTGATCGCACTATGCCCTCACTATCGAGAAAAAAAAAAAAACAGTGAGAATGACAACGTTCGACTATGACTGACGTGCCTTCTTAGAGCAAGAATATCCACTCGTTTTCCATTGGGAACTCTGAATTTTCGTCTCAGGGTCATAGCCATATACCGAAGTTTCATCTCCAGTTTCAGTTCCAGCTCTGGAAGCCGACTGACAAGTCGCATCATGATCAAACTTGACTTGATCAGGATATCGGACTTATTACTCCAAATAGATGTAGTATTAGCAGTTGCTGCTATAAAAATTCATTCACTGTATTTTTTTATCACACTTCGTATATTTTAATTAATAATATATTCAAAGAACATTTTATTCTATGTAATATACGATTCGTCTATACTTTTTATCAACATTATATTTGTATATAGTTCATAGGTACTTTAAAAACAAAAATGATAAAATGAAATTTCTTTTAATAGCAAACTTAAGTAGAACAACGTATTTGAAAACAGAATTTAAAGATTGTGAATTATAAATAAGTAGTTTCTAAAATGGTTACAGTAATACAATTATTATTAACTTCTAACAATTCTAATTCCAGTTTAATCTTAGATTACCAGTATCTCCCATCTCTAATCCTGTGGTATTTAGAGCACCATAGCCAATGTTCATGAAAGTTTCACGTGTGGCCATTTACAACTAAAACTAAACGAAGTCCTTTCCAAACTCGAGTTAGCGAACGGTCAATAAAAAGTAATCAAATAATAACTTATTTATCCCTTGAGTATGAATTGCTGAACATGTATTTATTTAACTTTTCTCTTCCGAAGCGAACCTACTATTTACAAATCATAAATAACTCAAGCATTTCGGGAAAATAGTATATTTAACTCCTTTTTTATTAAACAAAATGTTTTCCTAGCAGGAGTAGAATCTCCAGCAGAAAAGTTAATAAAATTCTCATTACATTGTTGTTGAAAGTTGGTGAAATGTAATAACATATCACGTACACTAGCGCAACATACGTTTGTCACAACGTGTCACTTCAAGTATAAAATTACTAGTTTGAAAAACATTGCTGTAAAATGTCACAAACTTCTGTCAGAGAAATATGTCACTTGCAAAATTAAAAATGGATATGAAATAGTTAGTTCTGCACATACTTTAAACGTTATTTTATGAAAGTTTGACAGCTGAACAGCACAATAAATTAATGCCATCGGGATGTTATGATGTTTTATTAAAATTTTATGGATATCACATGCAAATAAAAATGCCCTTTGTTCGAATTTTATAATTGTGAATAGGGATAATTAAATCCTATACATTTGTCATTATTAAGAGGTATATGATTTTACATATTAAATATTTAAACATAAATTATTGTAGTATCAGAATGTATGTGTAGAGTTATCACTCCTGAAATAATATGTGACTAGAACTGTAAAAAAACTTTAGCCAGAAAATAATGCTAGTAATGATCATTACTGTTTAAAGTTTAATTGAATATTTTTAATACAAAAATATTTACTTCGTTTTTAAATACACAATTCGATTTATTCCTCTTATAGTGCGCAGTCTTTTTAGATGAAAATAGAATTAATTTTTCCAATTTACCATTTCTTCTTTGAATAAATAGATCACATGTTACAACTAACAGCATTTCATATTCAGCTAATCCAGTTACTCAGACTTACACTCTAAGATACGTTATTTTAGCAGTTCCAAACCGATTTGGTAGGTGGAAAATATATTGGAAAAGATTAAATTTCGCATATTTTAAATAATAGTTTTTGCAGTAGATACCGAGATTTAGTATTTCCTCACTACCGTACTGCTACCTCAGTAATCTTCGTTCCTAGGAGGAAAGTTCTACACTTCTAAGGAGGTACAATCCATTTTGAAAGCTGTGATAGATGGAGATATAACCATTGTTTTCTTAATTATTTTGATGGAGATGAGATGTCAAATACACGAACATCCTTCACCCTATCGGGATTTGAACTCAAAACTTTCGGTATACTCTAGCACTACACTACCTCGGCTAATATTGTAAGTAATACGTGTATGTGGTAAAAATATATAAACATTACACTACTTAGTGATTTTTATAAACAAATTTTATTTTATAATGTAATCAGTGTTCCCTTTTTCCTATTGAAGCAATTTTAAATTCGGAACGTAGGTATCAGTAGTTTCTTCTGATATACGATAGATGCACTTAGTATGTTTCTGTATATTAAATGAAATCGTACCAACTAACATTTAAAGTGACAGGAAAATTTATGTGTATGTGTTTTTTAAACGAAAAAGTAAGGTATTCAGAGTTTCCATTAGCCGGTAGGTACCATCATTTACTTTAACTAAAGTATGTAGAATGCATTCTATATATCCGTTCTTATATATTCTCTACTTATGAAGAAACGAAGAATTTTAGGCTTTTTATTTAATTTTGGAACAATCTCTATGTATTCTGTAACACTATGACATTGTCAAAATGTACAATTTGCTGTTCAATATTTTTTAGATAATTTGATATTATATTACAAGGAAAATGCGCATTAAATTTGGAACAAACCAATTTTAGTTTATTCAACTCGGAATTTCGTAGCCCCGGGTTTACCATCTGTATGATAAGAAATAAAACATGGGGTTAAGCTAATGTTATTAGAAAAAGTTGTTTTCCATTTCATATTAGGTATCTATAACCTCACCATAAAGTGAATGTTATTTTAAGTTTTAGAAAAAGTACTTTTTGAACTTGTAACATGAACTTTTCACCCAATAATTATTATGTGCACTATTCTGATTCTAAAAAAGGCAAAAACGTCCAAAATATTTCGAAAATAGTGAGAATTTTTTTACAAAGTTTTGACTGTCCACGATAACTGTCAAACATATTATAGAACAAGTTGAAGATGTAATTCGACAAGAGATAGATTTAAACTTTAAATCAATAAAAGATTTAATTACATAAAATTTATTTAATTCTAGAAATAATTCTGCTAGCCACAACAGACTTTTTTTACCTTATCATCTTTTTACTTCATGATAAAATACTCAGCAATAACTTTAATATGTATTTCTGCAATGCAAACCAAATTTCAAAACTGAAATATGTAAACAAAATTGAATTTTGACAATTGTATAAAATTATCCTTTCATTGAAAAAATTGTACCAATCTAATAAAAATAACTAAACTATTCCTGCGAAAATAAGGTTAAATGCTATCCATATACCGTGAAATAGTTACCTGGTGTGTATTGTACAATATTTTATTTGTTAAATTTAAAATTATAACCTAGACCTGCCATTTGCAATTGACATATATATATATATATATATATATATATATATATATATATATATATATATATATATATGACAGCAACAAAACACAATTTTCACATGTCAACTACGTTACTAACGTTAGTAACCGATTTTGCAAGTTAGTAAAAAGTAAAGATAAATTTTCAAAAGTAGTAGGCAATACCAATAAATGAAGTTATGCTAAGCTATGTAAAAACTATGTAATAAAAAACGCCTTAAATTTCTTTTTGAATAGAATAAACAAAAACATTTCTTGTATTTTTTTTAAGTTCTAGTCGTATAATTTAAATTCGTTCTATAGTACTTTACATTACAAGCCAGGTAAAACGGCTTATACTTTACTGCTGAAAGAATGTAATGACTGGCTAGCCGAATACGTTACTAACGTGGGAACTAACTCCTAAATTTTCTATAAGTTAGCTGTCAACTTTACGAGTTACACTCGCCGTCAAATTAGTATTGACTGATGTTCAACCCTTTCCCTTCTTCGCACTCTGTCCCTTGTCCTGCGATGTTGCCACTTCTTCATATCTTAGCTTCTTCAACGTTGCCCTTAAATTGACAACATTATAGAAATCTCTAGTGCATACTTATTTGACGGTAAGTATAGTAACTGGTAAAGATTAATTTTCAAAGGTGGTAGGCTGTATGTATAAATGAAATTTACAAGTGAGTAACAAATAAAATATTTTTTTATGTTTGTCTTTTGAACTTATTCGTTCTAGTTCAAAATAAGGGCATAATTAAAAATAAATACCTTGCATTTAAAGTGAAAATTATTACCCTTTTCGTTTGTAATAAAACCTATTAGTGTCAATGTATTTAGAGAACAAGACCACTCACATAAAATATTTACTATTCGTAATGTTATTTGTAAATTTTTGATCGTGAACAGGTGAACAATTGGTCTGACAGCTTCAATTTAGTCCATATAAAATCATAAATAAAATGTATTATTTATGGAAATATATCATAATTGAATAACATATCAGGGTAGTTGTATGTATTGATGCATGCATAATTTATTGCACTACCCATGATATATTTCGGGCATATTGCAACACAATGTTGCAATAATTGAAATGCTATATATTTCATGTTATGTCAGTTTAAATTTTTAATGATGATTTTAAATAAAATATCGAGTTCCTTGTTCACATTGTTTTGGTTTGTTTAATCACTGTTGCTACAAATTTGATTATTTTTCCTGTCAATGTACCAAATAATTTTACTGATATATAAATTTTGATGAATATTTACATCAATAGTGATTAAATTAATTATTTAAATAGGATTCTGGTTTGTTTAAAAATATGAATTTACATGAAAATCGAAACCGGAACAAAATGTCACACCAACGTATAGAATTACTCTGATGGTTTGCTTTGCAGCGCTCGTGTTTGTGATGTTTTTTTACACAGTTGTATTGTTTTACTCAATTAATGTCAAAATGTTTCCAATGCTGGCGAATTCTCGCAATATAGGCTAAAATATTTTTCCTGTTACCGATACTTTATATATTATATACATAAAAAATATACAGGTGTACATTTGAAATACTGGTAACACAGTTTTTAAAAGAGATAGAGTAATGTTTGAAAAAATTAAAATAAAATATCCTCAATGAGACTTTATTTAAGAGATTTATATTAAATTTCCTTTCTTATAGTTCAATAGAGATTTTATTGAATAATAAAATTTACTATAACGTCTGTGTAGTCTTTATATATATATCTATATATATAAAAAAATAAGGTTTTTCTTTGGGGCCTTAGTTATGGACTTCTACCGAACCGATTTTGATGATTCTTTTTTTAAATAAAAGCTATTAACATGTAGATGTGCACAAAAATCTAAAATGTTAAGATTTTCAATTCCGTCTATTTTTATAAGGTCTTAAAGATTTTTTATTAAGTACCGCTGTTAAGCGATAGATGGCAGCACTGAACATAAAGATGAGAATGTTGAAAAATACATACAATTTGTGAAAATTGCTACAAGAATAATATTTTGTGTTATTTACGGCTGGTTTATCAATGCAAGGTTAAATAATGTAACAAGTAAATAACGTGCAAAGCTTTTATCATACAAAAGTTAACCTTAAATGACAGGTAAATATATTAACATGTCAACTGATAGTGAAACCATAATAAGAAATTTTTGCCCTCAAAAATTAATAAATATAATAGTTAATTCTTTAATTCAAATATGGTAAGTAATTTAATAATATTGAGTAAAATTAATAAAGATATATATTTTGTATTATAATATAATAATTTTTCTAACCTAAAGTTTAAAAATTTATTGAATTATATATCCTGTATCTAAAATACAGCATTATTACCTATTTAAAAATGAACAAGAGACAGGTGTACATTTACAGGTTTTTAAATAACGAAATCATTAAATATAAAAGAGTATATTATAATCAACCACTTGGATGCCCCTATTTTCCCGCTCTTAAACGCTACCCCTTAATGCTACCTTTTGCAATATGTTTTCAAACTTTTGAAACATGATTTTACATTAACCAAATATGAATTCACATTAACGAAAACTGATTTCATACAAATTAGAAGTGAATTCTCAGTAACGAAATACGATTTCACATTAGCGAAAACTGATTTCATGTAAAACAAAACTGAATTCGCACCAATGAAAACTAATTTCAACTAAACGAAAACAGATTTCAAACCCTCGGATTACTTATTCTCGCTTTTAGCGTGGCTAACATTGTTGTAATCAACTTTTATCATTGTTGTATTTAAGTTTCATCATTGTTTTATTCAAGATCTCTTATTGTTGTAATCAAATTTAATCTTTAGTTAAGTTTCTTAAAAATATTATTCGTTATTTATTTAATATTTTATAAGTTCAGAAAAATATTTTAATATCCTTTAGAGACAATACATTTGCTTTATTTTTTTGCCTCTTCAAAGGTGGTTATTGCCCTTTCTTACCTTTTCTTGGCGGTGCCCATTTAAGATTCCTATGTAAAATCTGTTTTCATGTAGTTGAAACTGGTTTTTAAAATTGTGAATTCTGTTTTCATTATTGCAAAATCGGTATTCAGAAGTTTTCGTTATGCATATTGTTTTAAACCGAATAAAGATGTATATATAATAAAAATGTTGAATTTACCACCATCAAATCTTCAAATCATATACTGGTAATTAAATGAACACCTACTGTTGTTCCTATAGAATTTTTATTATTATTATTTTTCTACATAAATTGCATATTTTTATTAGGTATATTTATCTGCTAGAAAATTTAACAATGCTACAGTTTGTTGTAAAATTTGTACAACAATATCCAAAGTTCCTCATCAAATAATTAGCAATAAAATCCATCCCGTGCCTGTGTTACAAGACCTGTATTATTTATCTGTCAAAACAGTTCCAGTTCCCAATTTTCAGTTAACTCTTAAGTTTATAAACTGATAGATAGACTGTAACTGTATATTTATAAACAGTAGCAGTCAATCATTTAATTTAACTAACTAACAGTTACTATTACATCACTTTTAACTGTGCATTAACAAAACGACCCTAAATAATTTATTTATTATTACCAGTGTTCTGTCACATAATCTCTCTATTCCTATGTGCCCAACAAAGAAGCGATGATTAAAAAAAAAGTGTAGAAGAGTACCAAACATTGAATATAATTCCGGAAAGCTTACCCCATATTGTTTGTTGCAAATATTTGCAACGGGTACAGCTAGTATATATATATATATATATATATATATATATATATATATATATATATATATATATATATATAACTTGGTCTTTCATTCAGTCAAAATAAATTCCAACAACACAGTGAAGCGTGAAACATTTGAATTCAAAGATATTTAAATGCTATTTTTATGTTTAATGTTACTCAATAAAAGTGTTTTGAATGCAGCACTAACGATGTCTTGCAATTTTATATCATAGATTTTTCCCAATTTCTAATAGTTCGGAAGTTATTTAAAAATTAAATTTTGGTCCAGGTCGCCACATATTATTGTGGACAATTATTTCATTTTTTTGCGAAACAAAAACACTTCTAAGATAACTTCTCAATTGTTTTCGAGATAGCAAGAGGTAAACCGCGTAAAAACTCATTTTTCACCTAAGCAAAACGCCCGGTATAGTACAGGGTTCGGCATGGAAAACGGACATTTTGGACTAAATAGTACTGCGCTATTTTTGAATGAATAAATATTTATTGACTGAAATGTGTACGTGAAAACATGCCATACTATTTAATTAAGTACGAAAAATGACATCGGTCAAATGGTATCCATTTTCACGGGCACCAATTTGAAGGTGGGCCCTAAAGTTGGCGAGACCTACCAATGGGGTTATTTAAAATCACATGTAAATATTTGAAAACAAGTCTGGCACACTAGATAAACTGAAAGAAAAAATTCGACAGCACATCGCACAAATCGACCAAGGACTGCGTGTGTGAGAGAGAGAGTAGAGCCCCTCCAAATTTGTCTCCGTGAAAATGAATATCATTTGAACGGTATAATTTTTCGTTTTTGTTTATTCCAAAAACGTCCGTTTCCCGTGTCGCACTCTACACATATTACAGAATTCGCGGTTTTGCCTGCATACCTAACATTATTAAATATTGTTTAAGCAGAAGCATCCTCGTACTGGTTTTTAACCAGTGTATAGTTCTGCAACTGCCAACTAGTTGTTCTTCCACGCAAGTGAAGGATTGTAAAGCAGGGTTTATTCTAACCTTTTTTTCCCACTGTACAATTTTTTTATTTGTCAAACAGATTTTGAATACAAATACATATCTTTTAGATGTGTGCGAAGACATAGCGTTCACTTTACATACCTATATTATATATTTCTATAAAAAAATATTTCTTTTTTAAATAATTGTTTTCTACTTTCTACATCGCCCTGGTCATTTCTTGTTTCGTCCATTTTGCTAATGTTTAAACCTTGACCATTAAGAGGAATGCCTACACCGGTACTAAAATTTGCAGAGAAAATTCAAATAAATTGTTCCTGTACTGGAACTATTAACATTTTTAAAAACACTGGACTTAGATTTTAAGGGGTAAACAAGAATGCTACTGAATTTTCGTTTTCCCCTTAAAATCAAAGTCAAATACTCAGATATTTCAATAGTTATTTTTTTTAATGGATAGTGCTGAATTTTTAAAAATGTTAATAGTTCTAGGAACAATTCATTTTAATTTTCGCTTCATATTTTAGTACCGGAGTAAGTATTTGTGCAATTTGTACCTCGGAGTATAGTTTTACCTTCCGCTACCCTATGTAAAGGAGGTATAGAAATCGTGCTAAAATCGCATATAGAGATAAGCACGTTTTGATATCCCCAGAACCCGATTTTAACATTTTTGTTATGATATCTGTGGGTATGTATGTGTGTATGTGTGAGTAGATGTGTGGTGTGTGTGGATGTGTGGATCCTGTGGACATGATTACTCAAATACTATCAATCAGAAAATTTTTTAATTTTGTATACGTATTCTATACTATTGTGGGAAGAGTTCATTAGTTTTTAATGTATATCGAATAACCCGAAATATCACTTATACAACCTTTTAACAGTTTTCCTTGAAAAAAAAAAAAAAAATACATTGAATATTATTTTTCAGTAACTTTTACTAATAAAAATGAAATATAATGGTACAATCTTCAATTCTACGATAATAACGTTTAGTAAATAACTCTAAATAACTTTAAATATAATTTATTTTCATACATCATCTTGCCTATGCGTCAAACAAAGACATAATATTTTAATAGCAATTTTGACATATTTAAACAAATGTCACTGTCAGGAAGCAATTACATTAAAATTAATAATGAAACCGTGTTAAGGAGAATGTAGTAATAATATATGTATATGAATCTAATAAAGTGAAGGTTTGTAAAAATAATATATTTTCAATCATACATAAATATTAGAAGTACTATTGATTTGCTTCATTGTCTTCCAGGATACGGCTCTGAAAAGACTTTGTGTAAAGATCCGAGTACTATTTTGATTTTTATTAAGTTTTTGTATTAGTTTTGTCAATATTTGTGAAATTTATTTTGTGTATGATATATTTGTTAAATGTAAAATAAAGATTTTTATGTGCGAATATAAAAATATTTGAATATAATGAATGCTTGCTGTGTTAAATTAAATACCCAGCGGGAGGTTATGGGTAGGCCACATCAGATTTTTTAAATTATGAGCGCGAGAAGTTCATTTGTGGTAACTTCGTGGTCTAGATTTGAAAGTTACGAAACTGAATGAAACAATAATCAAGAAATGAATGGTGCGATTTGTGGATACTATGACGAAGCGTGTGCTCCCTGATACATTTATCTTGCACAAATTTAAAATTTTCACTGCACATTTTGTGTCCAGCTGCACATTAGATAAACCCTGTTGTGAAGAAACAGCAGGAGATGCATTTATGTTGTATATTGTTGCATAAGGTGTTCTTCGAGTATAACAATGTCATTGCCGAATAAAAAGACTTTTTGTAATACAGGTTAAATGTGTTCGTAAGCCGAAATATGTCGTAACTTTGTATTAGAAAATAATTTGGAGCTAACAACATAGTTCGTATACACTGGCATATATTTTGGCATTTTTGTGTCTCGTGGTGATTTACGTGATTTATCAATAATGCTGTAAAAAAAAAAAAAACTATTCAAAGTGGCAAAAATAATGGTCTTGTTTGTATGTGCGTCTCTCGATACAGAAAAATATAGTTTTCTAGTAGGTGTCAGCACAGATTGTAGAGTGAATGGAACTACCTATAAACGAAATATTATTGCGCAATGACATTCTAACGTGAAGAATACTATACTTGTATATACTGCTAGTTGGATACGAATAAAAATCTGAATAAAACATAAATAATGGTATTCATGAATACTTTCTTGGTTAGGTACGTTTTCTTACAATTATTAAAATAATTTGATAAGAATTTATAGCGCTGGGTAGTTAACGGCCTCCTACTTTTATGTAAGACTTTTAGTGTATGACAATATAGAAATCCTGAACAGAAGTTGTAATATTTATATTAAATTTACAGCTCAACTAACCTAACGATACAAAATAGTATTATATCTATATTTTAAGTTAGATACTACCCAATCCAGTTATTCTCGTACAAGGGAAACTCACAAACAAACACGCAAAATGATTAAAAATTAAATGCTTACTTAAAAAAAGCTAAATAAACATATTACAGTTTTTACTCAGTAGTGGATGTACAAATCAGCTTCTTGCAAATTGTGATAATGCCGATATAATAGGTATTGCTTTAGAGAGGGTACATCGAATTCAGCACTTTTCATTAGTGTACTGATCGTCTCTATGGAAACAGCTTGCATTTTTTCCTTATTAATGTATCACTCCATATTTTTCTCTTCATTTGATAATTTTAGATAAGCTTGTTTAGTTAAAGAAGAGTAGAGAATTGAACCCGGTATCTTTTTTATCAGACAAAATATTCATCAATTGTAAGTTTGGGTCTCTATAAACACAGTTGACCTTCTAAAATATTCAGGCACATATTGGTGTTAATACAGGTATTTTTTAAACGAAATTATTTTACATTTCCTACATTTGTGTAACATTTTACAAATTTTTAACAATGTTTGGCATCCTTAGTAACATGTTTCCAAATTCCCAAAATAATTCCCACAAGGTCAAAAAACCTGTCCATAAACCATCCGACGGTCGACGTTATTCAACCCTTTTTTATGTTTTGTTGGGTGAACGCGCACAATTTATGTCTGTTCGGCCCTGGACGCTGTGGACGTCGACGTCGGGTGAACAATCACGCATCGGGCATCGGCAAATGGATTACTGGATGTTGGCTTTTTGGTTAGAAGTTAGCCAAGCTGCCGAGAAGCGTCGATAATTTACGAGTGTGCTCCTTGCTTTACTCCACTGGACACTAGTAAGTAGCGAATTCCTTCTGAAGCCGGAATTCTCTCCAAGTTACACTCAAGAACGACGCAATTCTGACTTTCTTATTTTGAACATAACCAGTTAAAATTTAGCTTTACAAATAATACAACAATAATTTAAAGGAGGACATATGAGTAGGTAGTCAGTTGTCAAATATTTTGCTGTAAATGATTTTTCTTGTTTGTTGGTTGACCTCTTGTAGCCACGCTGGTGATATTTCGGTTCATAATGTTTATGGGACTGAGAAGTACCGACTCCCGGAGGTACTGCTATAAATATATCACTAGTGATTTAAATTACTTGTCTCCGCTACACAATTATCTTCTAATTTTTTTTGTTGGCAAAAGTAAGAATCAGTTTTAAAATATGTAAATTGTGAATATTCTTTAAATTTGAAAGAACTAGAAATTGGCGAATCAAAAGTCTCTAAAATATTACAATATTGCGCTGCGCAAAGTGCACAGAATTTGCTTACAACTCGAGCTACTATCCTAATAATGATATGCTACAGAATAGGTACCCAGTTTTATATTTTATTTGTCGCACTTTACGAATACATAAATTTACAAAAATCTCAATCGTAGTTGAGGTTTCATTTACAAGAATGCGACTATGTCCAAAAATTCAAATTTTCAGGAAACAAAAAAAGCTTCTAATTATTTATTGTATGATTGTGGCAAATATCCTCAGTACATTTTATTTTATGAATCCATCATTTGTTAAAAAATGAAAAACATCTGGGCTTATTTGATTTTTATGGGATTTTTGTATTTACTTGATGGAAATGATAAAAATAAGTTTGACATATTTTTCAACTTTTTATTATTTTGTTTTTAAAATATTTAAACCTCTTATGAAAATATTTTGAAATACAGAGAGAGACTAAATTGATTCTTGTGGAGTTACAAACGCACACCCTTATTTTTATGCTTTGGGTTTTGATAAAAACTAATTGCTTACAATGTAATGCGTACGATATAACGCCATAAACATAAAATTTTAATAAATGGAGTTATATCCTTTTGCAGGAAAGCCCTCAGTTGATTGTTCGATTGACAATAAATGAGCAAATTTACAAAACATATTTTTTTCTTTGAAATTTTCATTTCTTTGACCATGTTTTTTGTATTTCAGCAACTGATATTGTCTTATTTATTTCCCAATATGTTGCAGAAATTTTTCGAAGACGATCGTTTCATTTTGAAGTTACTGCACTATTTGAAGACAATTTTAGCAAGAATATCATTCTCAATTGGTTCTTAGATTGATAATAAAACAGAAATTTTACGAGATACATTTCCTTTCTTTGAAAATGTTACATTGTTGCTCGCATTATAGCCCAATTTTACAATCTCTGGATAAAATGTTTGTTAACTTAGCTGTCATTTATAAAAAAATATCGCATTGAAAAATTGCTATCTGTAATTTTTAGAATTCATGTTTTATTATCGTTGCAACATTTTTCTTTTAATTGATAGATTAGCAGATATTTTAATCAGATATGGTAAAATTAGCCATTAGTGTAATCAACAGTTGATATTTTTAAAGGAATAAATAGGTTTTATGAACTAAATGTTGATTAATGAAAGATTTAATGTTACTGTAGAATTGGAATAAACTGAGATTTTTTTTTCTTTATTTACTAATTGGGAACTGGTTTCGGAGTAATGTTCGGCATCAGCTCTCGTCAAATTATAAAAGTAAGAACTTAGTCAAATAAATTTACATTACTATAAATGTACCTAATACAAACTGTAAATTTTATAAAAATATAGAAAGTCAATCTTGTTCAATCGGAAAATTTAAGGATTTTTGCAGACTATACTATTTAGAAGGGTCACACTATGATAATGTTATTTCGAAAGTTAATAATAATTTGAAAAATGTGTACTACTGGATGAATGCTAATAAATTAAAATTAAATATTAATAAATGTAGCTATATGTATATACGAGTAGAATCTAACACACAAAGTCTGACATTTATAAATAACAAAACTAATTATGACAAAATAGATAATAATTTGTTACAAGTAGTTGAACAAGTAAAATATCTTGGAATAATAATTGCCAGAAAATTAAAATTGTATATACAAGTTATATTTATATAAAAAAAAAAATAGCAAAATATTTGAACTATATGGGCAGAATATCTAAACATTTGTCATCTTGGATTACATTGATTGTTTATAATACCACATTAAAATTACCACATCATTATATTTATGTGTAATAAGAACGATTTAAATAATCTTCAAAAATTGCAGAACAAAGCAATGTGAATAATAACTGTCTAAATCTATTACATATAGATTCATTACAATTACTGATATGCTTAATAATCTGTGTTGGCTTTATATAAGGCAATATGTTGAAGTAAATGTTTAAGTATTCATTTATAAAATTGTACACAAGGAACTTCCAACTTATTTAAAAGGAAAAATTACTTATATTAATGAGAAACATAATTCGTCCATTAGAAATAATTATATATTTAATATAGACAGGTATAATAAATCTAGTATTAATGATTCTGTTTTATAAAGGATTAGAAATCCTCCCAAATATTATTAAAAATATTAATTTTACGGATAATTTTGAGAAAAAAGTTAAAAGATATTATTTACCACAAACAATATAATTTTGTTATTTAGTTTACAAATATAGTTTATATATGTATTAGTATTTTTTGGCTAAAAAAAATTACTTATCATCTTTGATCTATTACAGTCCAAAAAAAATTCTCAACTCAGAAAATCTCTGACAGGGGTACATGTTGAGTAACTAATCTTAATCACTCTCTGAGAAAAAGGCTTATAGGATGACACTTAGGACCTCTGGCATAGTTAACATGTTAAATAATCGTAATTTATCTTTATCTTTACTATCTTAATACGGCATGGCGTAAAATTTTCTACTGAAGATGAGAACATTGTTCTGGAAATATTGTCACCTATTTTTAAGGTTAGGAGTAATTTTTAGTTTTATTATCAATATATTAGCTGAATTTAGCCTTATACTGTATAATATTCAATTATTTCGATATTTGTAGAATGAGCATGATAATTTTTTCTTAAAAACAGAATTCAATCTTAACAGGCTTTTCGTTTTCCTGGAGACAAAATTAACATATTCCTTTCTCGATTTCTTCCATGTTGGACTGGGCACGGACAAAATAGGTCTGGCATATCCGTCTTATCGACCCTGGCATGCCGGAACGTAGCGTAACGTGGCGTTACGTAGCGCTGCGGCTGCGAAATGAACGGAGAGTGATTTACGCTGACCGCACGACTAGAATTGCGAAACGTCCACCAGAATTATTAAAACAACGCAAAAAATACGCACACAATACCAACCAAAACAATTTTAATTTGCGGTGTACGCTAATATTGGTAATTATGATTATATATTCGTATAGTGCGGCCACTTGAGGCTAGCGTAAAGACTATACCATAGATGTCACTTTTGTGCATTTTCTTATTACTAAAACACAATAAATCTAAAATTAATAAATAAATATGAATGTAAATGAACAAGCAATTAAAATATTTATTTATCCCGACAAATATTGTGTTATTTTGTATATTTTAATTAGATATATTTACGTAATAAAAAAAAATAATACAATCGAGATCTCGAATTACTACTCTCGTCTAGAGAAAATCTCGAAGGTATTACTCTCGTCTCGTCTCGATATTTCGAGAAATTCGAGACGAGATCTCGATAATGCGAGATCTCGCGGCATCACTAGTTCCAAACGACCTATCTATAATTCTAAATAAGATGAAACTTTAGTTTTCGTTTACTTGTTAAATTAATTCCTTGAATTTAACCTCACTGAGCTACTTGCCCTTAACCAAAATGACTTTAGACTTAATACAAATATATGTACTAGTAATTGTCTTATGTAATCCATTGTCTATAAAATTTTTAAAGCTGAATTACCCAGTTATTTTCATAACCAGACTCAACCAACTAGATGAAAAATATCTCATGACATATGAAATTTAGAACCTAACTTCAGGAATAGTAACATATTTTATGCCATAGACCTGTTAAATTTAACAACTATCTCTTTCTATCTTTATAGTAAGTAAATGGTGCCTGCAACTGCCACGTAGGCTGTCAAACGAAACGTCAAAATAATTGCAATCATTAAAATACCTGTATTCTCGGTGAAAATTGGTATTGTTTGAAGCGTTTTGGTAACAATTGGAAACCGGAAGTAGTAGTTTCTTAGAAAAATTCTTCTAAATATAATTTTTTACAAATATTGAACATAAAATTCTCCATCTAATACACTTAAAATTTTTATTATATCTTGTATAGATGTAGAGACAAAAACACTATAATATAATAATCTAATCGCAGAGGCTAAGGCACTAAGGAAACCACTTGACAAATTCAAATGATTAACATAGTTTGTAAATGACAGATGTCAGTGTTAAAAATCAACAGTTTTAGTGACATTGTGATAGCTTTTTGTGGGTAGTATATTTAATCTTTCTTATTGTTTTATTAATTAAATATTTGAAATTATAGGTAAAATGCATATATACATCAGAAATACCGCGAATCTGGTTAATGAATTGGAAGAATCTCTGGCATTTAGGAACTTCCTCATACAATGAAAATAGATACAATTAGAATTATATGTGTGCAGAAGACATGTTAAATACAATAAAAAAAAACAATATTTGGGTAAAGTTCTGTATTTTTTTTTTGTTATAAAACGACGGTTCGATAGTGAAGTGCAATGCTGGTCACAACAGATTTTTTTATACTAGCGTTTTACAACAACAATTTTTTTAATGTCATTTTCGTTGCTAGTGCTTAAAAATGACAGTTTAATGTGTAAACGTGTCAGTTTAATGTTAATTTTAAGCACTAGTGCTTAAAAGTATATCATTTAGCATCGAATCGAAGAACCTGAAAAATTCAAAATGTTGATATTTGAGAAAATATGATGTGTTTTAAAACGCTATTATAATTTTTTTTGTATGTAATACGTTGCGAAATGAGTGTTTTAGGCACTGGACGTGTTGTATTGCTCGCTTACGTTCGTGCGTACAAATTTCACGCCGCGTGCCTAAAACACTATCATTTCACAACTTATTATATAAATAGCTATTTTATGCTTCGTAACACTTTCAACAAAATTTTAAAAAGACATAATTTATTAGGTTCAAAAGACCGCACCGCGAGCGTTCCCGTTAAATTTAAATCCGTGTCCGATCCCCAGTTAAATATAAACGAAAGACCTTTAAAACTAGAAAATTATGTGAGTAATTCAGCACCACATGCCTATATAAGTAAAAAATGTACCTTTACATGTCTGTATGCATTTAATAATCTTGGTTCCTAATGATGATATATTTTTGCCATATGAAAAATTCATAGATTTCGCCTGGACTTGGAACCAGGATCTGTGTAGTAGGATGCTCTATCATCTGTGCTACGAAGTCCCCTGAGTTTACTTATCTTTAACGCTAGTCTAACTTGAGTCATTTATAATTCTGAATATTACAAAAATAAATGTAAAAAAAAAACAGTTTATAATACATATATTTATTATTATAAAATATTTGAAAATACAAAACAAACAAGGGCAATTAGATTTTAGATCAAATCTGCCTAACTGTCAAACTTACGCATAGTTAGCATACGCATGCACCACGCATATTGCCACAATCTTTCACCATTTTAACAGAAAGGTACAAAAATGATTGCCTGGTAAACATTTCGAACGCGATGAATGTTTGGCCGGTAAATATTCCCTCTATTCGGAACGACATATTGTGTACATTTTTTTTTTTTACTGTGTTCACAGTTTTTCTTTCGAATTTAGCATTAGAACTCTGAATCGTCCGAAATATTAGGTATCAATATATTTCATTTAATTTAAAAACGGATATAGTGCAAATCGATCATTAAATCAAGAAAAATCCCTGTTCCATGTTTGACATGACAACTGACTTTTCTTCCTGATAAGACCTATTAAACCAAAAACTTTAAAACATCTCCTTTTCGTATGTTTAGTTAAAATTAATGTCAAATATTTCCAATGATAAATGTTCTGTTGTAATATTTGTCCTTTAAATTGTAATGAAAGGTTCGGGGAAACATTTTATTTATGCGAAATATTTTTAGAAGTTTCTCGTAAGAATATTCTAGCTGTCGCCGAATTCTTTATGGAATCAGAAGTCAGAATCAGGCAACTGGAGAGCAACAAATCCCGAGCAGCACAACTACCTCAAAGGTAATGTCTCGTGAGTAATTCGACAACTTCTCAAGAGTAATATTTCCTTTTGTCTTGATATGCACTTGTTTCTTGTTTTATTTCCAATCCAACTAAACTACGGAAGCGTAGTGGAACTTCTGTTTGAAAGGTATTTATTAGCACTTAACTTTTAATAGTATTATCGATATTTTCTTCATGTTATCTTGATTGCGGAGAGCAGATACTTCAGAAAGTAAGTTGTGGTAGATGCAACACTAACTAACAATTAAAGTTTGCTTTACAATTACCTACACAGCACAGAATAAATTTGTCCTTGTTCTCATAATTTAACAATGTGTAAATGTTTTGTGAAGAAATTTATCTAAAATCAATGAACAAATGTAAAATAGAAAGCGTAATAAAACGGGAAATAAAAGCGCCTTATTTCTAAGGTTACTTTTATCAAAACACTTATATGAGGGAAAATAGAATTTAAAGTTAGGTTATTCTAGTATTCTATATGACACAATTAATATAGGAAATACTTCATGTTATTTGGTTTGTAAATACAAATAATTGTTTAGGTTAGGTTCAGTTATGATTACGTGAGTTTTCGTTAGGTTTAGGTTAAATTAGGTTATTACATTTTTATTATGTTACATACCAATATTAATTCAATTAATAGCATTCTTACGGCCGATTTCACCACCGATTCCTAAACCGTTCCCAAGCTAGGAATTTCCTAAATTTAAGAACTCCCTAAATTGATTCTTATCTATTTTGGATTTTGATTTTACCAAACAAAGTAATGCCCAGATAGGAATTACTTACGTAGGCATCGGATTATTATTAGTTATGTGTGTGATATTAAATTTGTACACTAGAAATAAATGAGCATTTTTTATAATTTATGATGTTTGTCAATTGTCAATTGTAAATTTCAACATTAACATTGGAAATGATGTGGAGATATTAATATTACGTTGAGGTATACCAAATTTTTAAATTTTTAATGAAATATATTTTACTATAAATATATTTTAAAATTTGTATTACAGAAAATGGAAAATATAAATGAAACGAAGATGAAAACGATCAAAAAAAAAGAAATATAAATGGAAAAATATAGAATAAATAATACAAAAACAGCAGCTGAATCCTCTGATTTCAGATAAAAATATAAAATTACACAAGCGGACCGCATATGACTCTTGGCTATTTGGCATTTTTGTAAAAATTATGTATTTAATTACATGCGGATATTTAATGTAATTTTCCCAAATTTAAAATAAAGAATAATAACAGTATATATATATATATATATATATATATATATATATATATATATATATTTACTAATTAATTTTATTACATATAAACTCGTAATGCTATCTTTTATTCAAAAGGAAACCATTTTTCATCTTAGGATTTAAAATAATTTGTTCTTTCTTTTCCATCTTGTACATGTCTTTCTATTTCTTCCTTTTATCAAAATATCCTACAAACTTGTACAATTTTCATTTCAAAATGTCAGCTGTCAAACGTTAGGAAATGCTTAGCGATTTGGGCATCGTAAAACAGATTCTTAGTTAAATCGAGATAGGCAATGGTTAGCGGTTGGTGAAATTGATATTTTGCTAGGTAATGCCAATGTGGTGCACATCGGGTACAAAGGCATTATTTAAATTTTAAAAATCGGTGGTGAAATCGGCCATTAATATCAAAACTAACCTTTCTATAAGTAAGGGAACTTTTCTTTACATCCAAAATTTTTAAATTTCTAGGTAGGTAGGTACTTGAACAAATGTAATTTTGATAATCTATAAGTAATACGTAATATTGTTGTAAATTCAGAAAAATAAACATATGGTTGGGTGTGTTAGGTAAGTAGCTGCGATTCGGAAGATTCGAGTTCGACTCCAACCGACGTAAAATTTGAAACATCCAATTTTCAAATAGCACAAAAATAAATTCTGTGGTGCCACAACAGTTTTAAGAACCCTTGAGACAAAGCCTGATGAACACCTTCAGTAGTACCGATATATTATTACTCAAATTTGCAAATAGAAGCAGATTGGCACACTTAGAAATGGTACAAATAAGTAGAGAGATATTTATTAAAAACAAAAAGTTTGCTAATTTGCTAACTCTTGAATGACGTAGGTATATTTTTTCCAACTACCTTAAGAACTTTTTAACTAAACTTTAGTAAGGAAATTTATGAAGATAAAGTGCTGCAAATTTAATGCTAAAGTATAGAGTTATTTATAGAAAGATGAGTAAATCTTTTGAATTTCTAAGCAAACCACATAAAGTATCAACGGATGTTCGGTTAAGTACATAAATGAAATTCAAGTGCAGCCTCTAATGTATGCTATTAAATTTTGAGCGTGCCTGAAGAACATAAAAGAAGAGTAACTAGTGTTGTGTATATACAATGTATACTATTTACGAGAATACCAAGCATATATCAATAAAAATCCGTATTATTACCCATATTGATAACTTTTCTTTATATTTCACATCGACACCTAACAAATTTAGATAAAAGGAATAACACATAGTCATCTGATTTAGCTTCATTTAATCAAGGTATAATAACTAGTTGCCGCTCCAAGTACCAATTTTTTTCTAAATTGCAAAATATGCATTTGTTTAGTTGTTTTCTTCAGATAATGTGTCAGTTTTATTTCGGTTAAATTTTTTTTTTCTTTAATTTGATCAACTGTTGAAATGAAACAATACAAAAAATTCCTATTAATTTTGAAAAAATTGTGTAGAAATTGTGACAATCGCAGCATCCATCTTTTGCAAAATATGTTTTACGTGGTCACGTGGTCATTGCGATTCCCATAGTTTCAGAAATTTGCTAACTCTTCTCGTTCATCCCCATATCGCGAATTTTTTCAATATTTTATTAAATAGTGATTTTTAATGGGGTGTCCACAACGCTGAGCATAACTTCTACTCATACGGTCATATCGAAAATCGCCATACCCTTTATAAATCCTAATAATCGAAGGTACAGACTCGAAATTATATAATGATGCTGCGAGACGAGATATGGCGACAAACAATTCACTCTCGTCTCGTCTCGAATTTTCGGGACGAGATTTCTCTGCCTCTCGTCTCGTCATATTTTTACTTAATTTCTCTCGATCTCGACAAGAGAGTCTCGAATTTCTCGAATTTATAATTAGAAATAGTAAATAAATTAACATTACAAGCGACATGACGTGTTATCGTAAATGACTGAATATCATTTGCCTTTGTGCAACATATGCGATTGACCGAGTTGCAGTTCTAGTCATACCGTTTTCCGAGGAGCTTCGTACTACCTATTTTACTGTCTGGTGTTTGAATGGTAGGTAAATGGTAAGTAAAAAATAGGTATTCTACTGTTCTAACGTGTTAGGGTTCTCACGTCGAGTTGTGTTTTAAGGGTTGTTAAATTATTATTACCTATTAGTTTATTAATGTTGAAATAATACAATTATGAATTACGAATACTGAATATCGAATATTGCTGTCTACTTATTAACTTGACTATTTACAAGTAACTTCTTACTACTCACTACTGACTAAACCCTTTTGCATCTCTCCCACTACATTGTTTGATTGCAGAGTGCAAGGATCGCACTTTCCATACAAAGACTTGGAATATATAGTTCATTCCTATTTACATTAGAATATACCCTTTGTTGAGTGTAGCAATCTGCTTTGTATACGCTAATATTGGTAATTATGATTATATATTCGTATAGTGCGGGTTCTTAAGGCCAGCGTGAAGAGTATACCATAGATGTCACTTTTGTGCATTTTCTTTTTACTAAAACGCAATAAATATAAAATTAATTAATAAATATGAATTTAAATGAAGAGGCAAATAAAATTTTTATTTATACCGACAAATACTTTGTTATTTTGTTCATTTTAATTTGAAATATTTATGTAGTATAAAAATAATAGTACAATCGAGATCTCGAATTTCTATTCTCGTCTCGAGCAAATCTCGAGGGTATTACTCTCGTCTCGTCACGAAATATCAAGACGATAATAAGATTAATCTCGTCTCGAAAATTCGAGAAATTCGAGACGAGATCTCGCGGCATCACTAAAATTATGTTTATCAATCTCAGTTTAAGTAACATTCAATCAACAAGCGCAGTAGGTTTTTATTATTTTTTTTCCAAATTTACATACTATCTGTCATTATATGATATGTAAAATTGGTATGTGATCCTTTAGTTGTTAGATGATAAAAATAAGGAAAATTTTATTGTAGTGATTTATATCTTTATCATTTTACACTGACATATCGAATAACCCTCATAACAACTGTAACATATAGATTACTAAGAATAATCTTCCATTTAAAACGTTCAGTTTATGGACCAATCATTTTGATATCCTCTGTTTTAAATAAAAAAATGGAAAGTGCCTGGGTATTATCATGTGAATTAATTTTTGGTAAAAAATTTGTATCTCTCCTCGGAGAATACGCGTCTTCATAAATAATTTCCCTTAATTTTGTTGGTAAATTTATAACTCTCTAATTAGCATACCTACCTACATTATTTTACATTGTCTTTATTATTCATAAAACTTTCTTATTACTAGGAGCATAATAAAATAATATATTAATTAAGTACATAACGATGAAATTCATTCCTCGTATCGCATCCCAAATGAAAACGAAAACATAAAACAAATATCTATCCTTCTTAGTATTCCATTTGTCGGGAATTCTTTGTTGGCCATGTTTAATTCAAGTTGCTGTGGAGCACTCGTAAATATCAAACAAACCCGGACACATAAAACTCTAGAAATAATTTATTAAGCATGAACGGCAATAATTTCTGCCGTATTTAATTAAGAGCACAACTTCTGCCCAAATGCTGCGCCGTCTTCAGGAGATAAAACCGCGGGAATTTCAATTCTTACACGGAAGGTAAAAAAAAAAAACAAAGAAAGACGTGGCAGAAATACGAATGCATATAATTTTAGTCCGGATACATTGGATTATTGGTAACCGCAGCGAGCAATGAAGGCAACACGTGAGGAAATGGTTCCAAATGGTTTCGATTTTTCATATTGCTGCTCGTACGTTTTCCCAATGTTTGTACGTCCTATTTGACAAAATATCAGTATGCAATATTTATCACAAATAGTACAGTAATAACAACAGAAAGGGGGAAAGATGATTTATGACGTATATTCTCTAAACCTGAATTGGAAATTTCTTCTTTTTAATTCAGTTTTCAATGCCACGGTTTATAAACTAGGAGTAAATTTAAGAGAAGATAATATTCAAAACTAATTTAAATTATTAAGCTTTATTTTTTATTTTGGAAATATCACAGGAAGAGATTTACATATGTTTAATTAGAATAGAAAAATATTTATGTTGAGATGCAAACAAGGCTGAAAACGAATCAATATGAAACATAGATTTTATAATAAATACATTTTTGTCTGAAACTTAAATTTAATAATTCTAACCTGCGAGTAAGGTAAAACAATGTTGAAAGGAAATGGAATAAATGTAAATTTAACCAAGTTATTGTTTTTTCCCGTTTAATCATAAAACACTTTTAAATTTTATCAAAGAGATTTTTTCTGTATCATCAAAAATAAGGTTAACAAGAAAATACTGCTTTCACTTCTTCATCGTGCTTAATTTAATTCCTCCGAAGTTAATCTTTTTAATAATCAGAATATTTCAGGTCTGAACTTTAGGGAGAATGGCTTAAACTATTAAAAAATCTGTTGTGGCCAGCACAAAACCTTCCGTCAATTCGACGTATTTTGTACATATCCTATACCAAAAGTTCCTTGAAAAATATTCTATATATTCTGTATAATTGTAACAAGAACACACTATTTTTACATATCCATACTGAAAGTTCCTTTGAAAAGATTCTAAAATCTAATAAAATTTTAATACGAATACGAACGTACATTATGTATTGCACTTAACACTTCCTCCTGCTTCAACTTTGCCTTATTTTATTAGAAGTCGCTGTTTCTTACTCTTCTCTTCTACTCATTCCTGTCCAAAGCACCTTCGTGACACAGTTCTTCCTCTCTCAAATCTTCTGCTATACAGTCCTTCCGTCTTCTCTTTTGCCTTTCTCGTACTTCTGGCATTATAAGTTCCTATCTTGAGGCGAGGCCGCAAATGAAAGTCACTGGCGGGGGACACTCTGTCACTTATATCACTTTCAGATCATATACTTTCCACTTTGGTTTTGCACTAGCCACTGACATCTGTCAATTAGATTTTTTTTAATACCTATATCTGTTGTTTTCATAATTTTTGCAAAGCTAACTGATTTTCGAAAGTTAATCTCTCTTAATCTCTCTATAACTCTATATCTATTGAATATGAAGGAAAATGTATAATCGAACCGTATAGAGAATAAGATATTCATTCTATTGATAATCACATAAAATGTCGAAAATGATATTCAACTGCGATTTTTCAAGAAAAACTGTTAAGAACTTCAAATAAGGGTACTTCTGGTTGACCAATTATAACCAAAATCTAATCAGCTCTTCATAATATGGTTGTAAAGAAGAGGAATATGAAAGAATCATAATTGTTAGAATTGTAGTTTTGGAGTTATCGTCGGAGAAAAATTTGTCACACACACACGGACACACAGACACATACACAGACACACACAGACACACACACAGACACACACACGGACACACATACACACATATAGACATCATCTTAAAAATAGTACATTCGTATTGTAGGGACCCTAAAACGTGCTAATTCATTAAAAACTCACCACCGAATTTTTTGACCAGAAACAATACCTTCCTTTTGACGGAAGGTAAAAAATTTGAAAGCCAACGTTGTGACGAGCAGCCAATGCAACATTGCTGTTTTGCACGGGTGCATTATCTTACAAAAGCAGTGCACCTTCGATTCATTTTCCTTTATAGCATATTGTAAATATTTTAGCAGATTAGCGTAAATATTGTGTAGATATTGAAAAACCTTTACGGTAACTACAATTTCTGGTAAATTGAAGTATGTAATTGACACTATACCTTGTTTTAAAAAAATCTGATGTGGCCAACACAAAACCTCCCGCTAGTTAATTTTTATTAATTTAAATACATACCTACGTATTTACTAATTTTGCAAACTATATTATGTTCCATTGCATATAACTTGCTTTATTTACTATTTTCTTTTTAAAATGTCACTATTATTAATTTGAAGTGATTATTTTTTGACAGTGATATTTACCTGTCAGTTACATTCATTTGAAATATGATCTGTGTAACAAAGAAATTGTGTTTATCTTAGGCTTCGGGATTAATAAAAAAAAATATTTTTAAATTTCTGTAAAATATATAGAAGAAGTATTAATGTATTCCTGTAGAATATTGAATTATCTTTAATTTTCATAATGACATAAAATGCGAAAAAATGTGTTTTAATGGTATTCTTTGAAGAAAAACCATTATGAGCATCAGGTAAAGTGCCATTTCCGAATATCTGATTTATACCAAAATCTAACGGTATCTTTCCGTATTAGAGAGTGGTAGGAATACAAGGTTTTAGAATTTTCTGAATCATAGTATTTGAGTTAGAGCGCCAACAAAATCCATACGCATACACACATATATACACACACACACATACATACACACACATACACATATATAGACATCATCGTGAAAATGTTAAAATTGGATTCCAGGAACCTTAAAACATGGTCATTTACTAAAATCTCGATATGTGATTTTTAGCACGATCCCTATACCTCCCTTACCAAGGGTAGCGGGAGGTAAAAATATGTAATTTGTTAATTAATCATAGTTTTACGAAAGTAAAAGTCCCTGTAAACAGCCGACATGTCTTCATAAATAATCTGATTGGGTTTTCCTTGTCATCTGAGAAACTTTTTCAGCGGTAGGCTAAACGCAGATATGTTAATATTTGGTATATAATTTTGTAATAAACGACATTTTAAAAAAATATAATAAGTATTCCTACTATTCCAAAAACTCCTTCATTACCTAAACTTATTTACTCACTCTCGTATATTTGAAATGGAAACTACTTCATAAAAAATATACTTGTGTTCGAAGACCATCATTATTTGTTGAATGTAGTTTTATTTAAGGAAGTTAAATGGACTTGCTTTTATACATAACAAAAGGGTACCACTACGCAAAAGTGCAAGAGCAGTTAACGTCCAATAGTTTTTTTTTTTAGATTTTTAAATTCTTTTCTGAAAATATCTTCAATTAAAATAGATAAAAGATGGACAATTTAAATAAGTGTTTAAGTAAAATTGATATAGAATTTATCATTTTATGTGAAAGTTCACAAGTCCTTTATCAAGGAAAATGCGCAGTTTAATAAAGTATTTCAATTTTCAATAGTTTTGAGTGTATTAGTGTTGAAGTCGTATAAAAGTTGAAATTAGATGTTGACATTTGAAAGTTTTACTTTATGTAATTTTTATATCTTTCCTTAAGTTAGTTACTTTTATGAACCATATTTTGAGAAGAATACTTCCGCAGTGAGTGGTAGTACGATATATAAAAGTTAGCATTTCAATTTAGTATTTGGTAAACTTCTAGTTTGATTGCTTTTAATTCAATATTACGAAATTCCAGATGACATGGATTAAATATCAATATTTCTGCTGATGTAATTTAGATGATTTCAAGTATGCGCTTTCTGAAATTACTAGCAAATTGGAAATTACTTGCTGCGAATATTATATCCGTCTTACTAAACCACTGGAAATCTATTAACCCTGCCATTAATATCTCGTAGGCTAGTATAGACTAGAAAAAAGTAGTAAATGAGAAATTAGAAATTGTTGCCTGTACACTGGCTTGCAAAAAAATCTCGTACCTACATCTTAAAAAGCAAGTAACCGAGTTTTTACGTTTTTTCAGCTATGCAAATACGATCTCATTAAAATTGGTTCTGTCAACTGGCAGTTGTCACTATCAAGCCATCTTTTTACTTTCTTGTACGAAGTAAAGGAAGCAGTATTGAAATAGCGAAAAATTTCGGTTTCCAGATTTTAACGGATATATCCATTTGGACCATCCCTGAATCCATTTTGACTAATTTCGTCGTGACGTCTGTATATCTGTACGTACGTACGTGTGTTCGTACGTATCTCGCATAACTGAAAAACGGGAAGCCGTAAAAAGTTGGAATTTTGTATTTAGGACTGCTATAACATCTAGTTGTGCACCTCCCTTTTTGATCGTTATATAACTTCCGGAAGTGGTACTTTACTTGAAACCTATAATATATTTTAATGAAAAAAACCAAAGCCAAAACTTTTCATATTTGGTATATAAGACTTTTATATCAATGGTAATAACATAATAGATTTTGGTTAAAATGGTTTAACCGGAAGTGGTACTTTACTTGAAGCTGATATCAGTTTTTCTTGAAAAAAATGGTGTTATTTTGATTTTAGAAATAAATACTTGAAATAAAATTTTTACGTGCAATTTTATGATTGGGTCTGTTATAATATATAATTTAATTATTAACAAAATATGTATAGTTTAACAGGCGTACAAGGAAGTCATGTGGTGTCCACATCAGATTTTTTCTATTGTGGAGCAAGTTCTTCGTGTAAAATTTACTAATAAATTACAAATATATTAAAAAAAAAAATTCTTTTAAATTTGACATCTTAATTGACACATGTCATTGATAATTAAGACCGACTGAGTACAGCCAAAAACAGGTATACACGATTTTTTTGAATAAATATTTATTCGATAGTGTTTCGAAATCATAATTGATTTATCTGCCTATTTACTCTTTAATTAATTAACCAAATTATATGCATATCTTTTTCCTCATTGCTATTTGACCAAGATATTAGTAACAACCATATATATTTTTGAAATGAAGACAAATGTACAATTTTACCTATAGGTATAAGTAATATATTTGTTCGATGACTTGTAATACGTAGGCCCTATGCTGTTTTCCAGATATGAATGGAGTGGTGGGAAGATAGGAGTAGTTGGTTCTTGTTATCCAATCAAACAACAATATCAAGCTGCTCCTATCTTCCCATCACTCCATTCTTCTCTGAAATACAGTATAGTTCTGTCAAAAACAAATAAAAATCGTAGCCCGGTTAACCGTGATTATTAACCGTACTAAACTGGTTACCGCGATATTATGTTGATTTAACCGCGAAAACTGGCTAATACGATTAAGCGGTTAATCGGCTATTCAACTGTCGGTTACCGGCTAACAGATTAAATGGCTAATAGCAAATATACTATATTAAAGCAAAAACAAATTACTTTGTGTAATGATATAGTATGGTAATTAAGCAAAATAGTCAATTATGTTGAACTGGTAGAACCGATTAACTGTTTAACTGATATTTCAGTTCTTATAAATCACAAAAATCTGTTAACTAGTTAATCAAATAACCGTTTAACCGAGTACATTTGATAGTATTGGTAGTTCCAGTGTCTTCAAACATTTGAAACACTTGACGAAAAAAAATAATTCGTGCAGCCTGTGGCACTGTGCCTGAGTGTCTGGTCGCGAATCTGGTGACCTGGGTTCTATCTCAACCGATGCCAAATTATTTCGGAATTGAAATGGCACAAAAGTGAGTCCTATGGTGCACTCTCAACGCCAGCAATGAGTGTCCAGGTGACGCTTGGTAACCACCTTCACGGTACAAATATATCATCATCATTGCCGATATCGGTGTACAAAACAAATTGCCACACCCAGAAATGGGTAATATGCCGTGATGATATATTTATCCACAAATTACTAACAGGGCTTGGACTAAATAAATCAGTTTGTCCAGAATCTAACAACATTGCAATGATTGATTTCAACATTTTATTTTCATACAGTTGTATCTTCCGGTGATTTTTCTCATATTTGCTATACCTATGTGCTATGACACTTCGCTGTTGCACTTGCACTTTTTGTTTGGAAAAATGAAATTAGTGTATACTGTACTAATCTCTAATCTCTAATAATTTGCACTAGGCATTTTTAGAACCTTCATCAATCAGATCTAATATTTTTAAATTTCTTAATAAGGAAGTGGGGTAAGTGCAGACTGGTTTTTGTAAAGTTGTGATTTAAACCTGTGTATTTTGAGTCTGGTATGTAAATACGCAACGCTGTTGGTATTATACGCTTTGCACAGTTATTACTGAATAATTAGTAATAACTAGGATTCTAATTTTCTTTGTAAATTTTTATTTTGGAAGGATATTATTGTACAAAGTATCAACTACTCTGCACTTTCCCCGAAAATGGGGCAAGAGCGTAACTATAGTTTATTATTATTTTATAAAATACTTGCTTCATGTACACCGGGGCAAGAGCAGAATTATTGACAAGTGTCCATCTCACGTGATTGTTTAGCACTGGTTGATTTAAGCGAGGACAACACGTTCTGTTTTGCGCGACATCTATATCGAATAGCTCATATGAACTTGGAGTACATGACCACACACTAGCTAGAGAAATTTCGCTCGTATAATAAAAATAACCAGTATATGCACTTGCCGCACTCCACCTTATTCAATTTTTTTTTTGAAATTTTTTTCAATGGTAACAAATTAATTTAAGCAGCTATAAACTGGCTTCATGAAGTTAAGGTTTATCTCTAAAAAAAAAAAAAAATCTGTTGTGGCCAGCACAACACCTCTCGCCATTTCCATATTAGGCTATATAAGTATTGTATTGCACTTCCTTTCGAACCGTCGTTTTATAACAAAAAAATACAGAACTTTACCCAAATACTGTTTTTTTATTGTATTTAACATGTCTTCTGCACACATATAATTCTAATTATATCTATTTTTCATTGTATGAGGAAGTTTCTAAATGTCAGAGATTCTTCCAATTCATTAACAAGATTGGCGGTATTTCTGATGGGTATATGCATTTTACCTATAATTTCAAATATTTAATTAATAAAACAATAAGAACGATTAAATGTACTTCCCAGAAAAAGCTATCAGAATGTCACTAAAACTGTTGATTTTTAACACTGACATCTATCATTTACAAACTATGTTATAAACATTGTAATTTGTCAACTGGTTTCCTTAGTTCCTTAGCCTCTGCGATTAAATTAATATTATAGTGTCTTTATCTCTAAATCTATACAAGATATAATAAAAATTTTAACTGTATTAGATGGAGAATTTTATGTTCTTCAATATTTAATAACAAAAATTTCCAAAAAATTATATTTTGAAGAAATTTTTTTAGAAACTACTACTTTCGGTTGTTCAATTATTACCAAAACCTTTTCAGCTCTTCCCAGGAATGTCAGATTGAGGAATTCATAGTTAAACAGTTCTTAAGTCTTATAGGTTTTGAGGAATCGTGTTTACAACATCCAGACATACGTACACACACATACACACATCCACACACACACACACAGACATCATTTTAAAAATGTTATAATCGGATTCTAGGGACCCTAAATTGTGCTTATTCACTAAAATCTGGTTATGCGAATTTTAGCATGAATCCAATTAGCGATAGGTAAAAAATCTTATGAGATAAGTTAAAATAATATCAATCATGCTTTCTTCTTTTTGGAGTAATAGAAATGTAAATTGCAAGTATATTTGTATCATTTATTTCCCTAAAATCTCCGCCGAGACATGCCCAGTCGACTGATAAATTATGAAAATAAGCAATGCAGTATCCGGAGTCGAAGCAGCTTGAGTGATATTTTATGTTTATTTATTTGAAACTGAAGTAAATCTCAACAGTATCCACAGTGGAATTAAGTACTCCAGTTTGAAACAAAGGAAACTTGAAATCTCCAATATCCCGTTCAATAAAAAAGAATAAGAAACAAAGGGAGCAGAAACAAGCGGATTCGAAAGTCCATAAATAAAATTAATTTCGAGTGGGGGCCACGCCTTCATCGACAAGTCATCGTTAGTGCTTGGCGATAAATAAACAGAATATATCGCGCATTAAAAAGCCGCCCGGAAGTTGTGGAAGATGCGGAGTAGTGGGGGAAGGTGCAGTGGTGGAAAAACCGCCGGAAACGCCGGGGCTATTCGTTACAGACGCCGGCGACGACTAGGACGACGCTAACGGAATCTCGATCGGAAATTTGCAGACGGTAGGTGGTGGATGGTGGACACGGGAGGATCTATACAGGAGAGTGAAATATACTTCACAATGTTATTCCCGTTTACAGCAACGAATGAATAAAATTTGTTTATTTTTAAATGTCAATTTTTTTTTACCTCCTACCACAGAGATTGTGCGCAAATCGCATATTGAGATATTTTAGCAAATAAATAGGTACGTTTTAAGATCCTCAGAAATCGATTTAAATTCTTTCCGTTGATGTCTGTAGGCTGTAGAAGTACGTGAGCTTTACTAGACTATTCTATAACTAGATAGTTCATTCTGAACCCAAAATTTAAATATCATTTATTAAAAAATAATTAAAGGGTGTTAAAGGTAAAAGTTTGCTTTCAAATTACAAAGTTGCTAAAAATAATCTATACTTAAATATCTTGCTGATCATGTTTTTAAGATAAACATTACTCTTTGGTTAGTTATTTGATATATGTATTTATAGTATGTTATATATTGAGTCGGAAAACGTTAAATTACAGCCGAGCGCTGAAATGGATACCGTGGTTAGCAATGGGCGCGAGTCTGGAATAAGCAATCTGCGAGGTCTGCATACTAATTTATTCACAATCAATTACTAATCATTCAGTTTAAAACACTCACTTTATTAATATATTTGTAATTTTTTATTATAATTGTTTAATCTGCTTTAACATAAAGGTCTATGACAGTATTTACAGTACTTGTATTGCTAGGACTTCACAAAATATTCATTGATTCGTCAGTTTAGTTAGCATTTTTATTACAATTTGATTTATCAAAATGGTAATGATATTTTAGCGATTGGAAAGTAACTTTACACTGTTTCATTGTGACATTTTTTCCAGGTATCTGGAAAGTGCAGTAGACAATAACTCAACTTCCCAACTGTTTTCAAATTTAGGAACGTATATATTACCAACCAATTGTGAATGGTATTTGTGCAAGATATAAGGAAAAATATAATTTTCCTACATGTTGCATATAATATTTTTTAAATTCATTTTGGAAATGTGTAGAAATATTATTATTAATATTTAAAATTAATAAAGTTATATTACAACAAAAAATGACAATATACTTTTCCGTACTGAAATACTTTTACACACTCAGTGTGGAAAAAAGTACTTTTCCTTACATGAATATTGAAATTAAGAATTTATTCATAAGGTAATAAGAAAAAATTCATTGACAAATAAATGTCACTGTCAAAAATAAATAGTAACTTTATCCTTCTATCGGGAACAATTATTTTTGAAACAAGATCGGGTGCAGTGTATCTCACAGATCATATACAATAGATGGTCAATATAACACAAATACACAATAATAAATACCTATTATATTTTACCAAAAACATAACAGAGAAATAAATTTTATTAAAATAAAATTATCCTGTAGAAAATATAAAAAAGATCCCAGTTTCGTCATAAGCTAGATGCAGGAACCGACATCTTCAATTATTAATAATGATATTGTATTATACGAGTACATATTATAAATAGCTTGTATCAATAATTAACAATAGATCTAATCAACGACATAAAACTTATTTTAAATACAATTTCGTTCGTAAACATTTCCATTCTGTATCAGGTGAGTCATAAACAAACTCAATCCTTGAGCTATAAAAACTCACAAACAGCTATGTGTTTTCTCTCGTATTCTATCGCTGGCGGTAGAAAACTCCCCAGCGGCTTTTCATACATCGATCTTTCAATTACTCGGGGCTTTACATATTTGTTTTGCCTTTGCCGAACGCCAACGGTGCGGGCTGCCGGCACGGCTGCTTTTTCAGCACGCGAACTTCCGTCCAAGTTTACAAACGTTCGCCGACAGTTTAATAACATTTATAAATTATTTTGATTTCGTTTACGTGTTTGTTCAGGGTGGGAATAAAGGATTTATTGACGAGAGGTGAAGAATGGTAACAGGTAATTGGGGGAATTTATTGCCAGGGATTTAATTCGTTCAATTCTGGGTGTGTTGTATGATTTATGTTCCATTCTTTCTTGATAAAAGGATATTTACTCTTGTAATTTTCTAAATTAGCTAATATTATTTCCTTCATAGCATAAATAAAATGTCAAATTAATTATAAAATAAACAGCGGAAGTAGTATTTTCATTGTCTCAATAATTCGACATCCAAACAATTAGTTGTTAAATACGTTTTGAAAATGAATTGAAATATATTAAAAAAATCTGATGTGGCCAACACAAAACCTCCCGCTATTTAATTTTTGTTAAGTTATATACATACCTACGGATTTACTAACGCTGCAAACTGTTCCATTGCATAAAACTATTGCTTTATTTACTATTTTCTTTTTAAAATGTCACTATTATTAATTTGAAGTGATTAGTTTTTTGACAGTGACATTTAATGTCAGTTACATTCATTTGAAATATAAACTATGTAACAAAGGAATCATGTTTTTCTTAGGCTTCGGGACTTGTAATAAAAAATTATTTTTAAATTTATCTGTAAATTATATAGAAAAAGTATTAATGTATTCCTGTAGAAAATTCAATAATCTTTAATGACAAAATGCGAAAAAATGGCATTTAATGGTATTTTTTGAAGAAAAACTAATATAAGCTTCAGGTAAAGTGCCATTTCCGGTTATCCGATTTACACCAAAATCTAATGGCTTCTTTTCATATTAGAATAGTATATAAATACAAGGTTTTAGAATTTTCTGAATGATAGTATTTGAGTTAGAGCGAAGACAAAATCCCTACACATACACACACATACATATAGGCCATCCAGCGAATCAAGCGGTTTACGTCATCGTTTAGGGATTTTTGAAATTTTCTTTATTTTTGTAAATATATTTTATTAGCGGTATTTTATTGGTTTTTTTATTATTATCATGTATTTGACACCTTTAATAGAAATAATTATATTTGGATATATTATTATTAAGTAAAATTTTGTAATTTTTTGCAAAATGACGTTTGATTACATTTTTTAATATTGGTAATTCTGAACATGTATATAACTAAATATTATATGTCTATATTATACTTTTCAACGTGTATTGTGATATCATTTTGTTTTTGGTTTCGTTGTTCATTGTCAAAATGTCAAATGCTCTGTCATGTCAAATTCAAGAGCTTGTAGTTAATTTATTGACTTATTTTGAAAATGAAAAATAGATTGGTGGGTTTTTACTTTCACTGAAATCTAATATTGAGGTAATATTTGGTTCTTTTTGTTAGTAATAATTTGAAAATTAAATCTATATGTACAGCGTGTGGCAAACGCGATACGTAATGTATAGAAACAGTGAGAAATTGTATGGTATGCAGTATTCTGTATTTTTTTAAGGATCTCACATAATACTAGATAGTTTGTTGCATATACTACAAGAATGAAGTATTTATAACGGCGTAAGCAGTATCGTTCAGAATATTTTAAATAAAATTGGATTTGGCTGGAAAAATATTATACCAGACGTGTTTTTAAGAAAAATTTGGGTTTATGAAGGCAACCCACAGATTTTAATGCGTTTTACATGCTCATGTAAACTTTTTAACATATGACGTCATTGTTTCTAGTGATATTGTATTTATGATGTAAACCGCTTGATTCGCTGGATGGCCTATACATACACACATACATACACATACATACACACATACAGACATCATCGTGAAAATGTTAAAATTGGATTCTAGGGACCTTAAAACGTGGTCATTTACTAAAATCTCGATATGTGTTTTTTAACACGATCCCTATACCTCCCTTACCACGGGTAGCGGGAGGTAAAAATAGCTATATATAATGAATTTCCGGTTAAAACCATCGATAAACTAGTTCATAAATTTAAAAATCGTCAATCCGTATTCTATTTCACAACTTTAATGCCAACAAATATTAAAAATGATAATAAATATATAACATTACAATATGATAATGCTACCAATGGTTTAAAAAAATTGTTAAGTCAAAATTTAACGGTAACTTATAAATTATATAACACTATTAAATCAATATTAAGTAACCCAAAAGATAAAATAGATAGTAACAAAAAATCCGGTGTTTATAAAATTGACTCTTAAGATTAAAACAAAGTTTACATCGGGCAAATTAAAAGACAAATTGATACCCGGTTTAAAGACAATATCTATCATTTAAAAACCGGTAATCCTGATAAAACTAGTATAGCGCAACATATATTTATTAACAATCATATAACTGACAATTATAAAATACAATTATTAAAACATGTTGATAATATTAGATATTTAGACGCACACGAGTGTTTGATAATACATAAATTTAAAGAAAAATTGATGAACGCGGATTTAGGTCCCATCTCAAATTCTAAATTATATGAGTTAATATAAGACATTTACTTTGTTTAATCTTAGTTACCCAATTAGGTATCCACTCACCTATGACTCCTCTCCCTATATAACCCTATTTCTCTCCCATATTCCTCAGAGCTGTTCTGACCTCTGGTATGGTTTTATGCTGAGTAACCTTAACTTCTCTATCTTTACTTTGTAATATCTACTGATGGTGAAAAATTGGTTCTCGAAATACGTATATAATTTTTTAAATTATTGTTAAGGTTAAGGGATTTTTTCTTTTGTTATTACTTTACATTCAGACTCCATTTTAGTTTTTAATTACTCCGTATATAATGAAGAATATTACGGACCCAACAATATTAATATTGATTAATAAATTATTACATTTTGGAACATATGAAATTTTTTTTATATATATTACGAACAGATCTTGAAATAAACATTAATGAAAAAAAATTCAGCGATTTAAACCTTTCGAAGAAGTATTCATATATAAAATTACTCCCTATATTCAAATATGGAAAGTACAGTTACCTACTTCTCTTAGTTTTCATAATATGCATTATAAAATTTGCCATTTTCAATAACATAAACACGCCGTAAAATAAACATTACTAAAAAAATATTAAGCGATTTAAACCTTTTGAAATTATGTATAAACATAGCAAATTACCCTCATACTCTTTATATCAAAATTTGGGCAATACAAGTCTCTATCTACTTTAGTTTTTCATACTCAATTTGCTATTACGTTCATATATAAAAATAATCCTCTAACACCAAATGAGTTTTGGATAATTCGCTATTACTTAAAGTATTTTTTATTATACATGAATCATAATCGCTCTTTGAAACACGCAAAAGCGTGCGTAAATCGACCATTAAAACACGCTAAATTTTTGAGTTACTTGGGTAACGAAAAATGACAATAAATATGAATAACAACTAAAACAATAAAAAAAAATATTGACTTGTTGACTTAACGAAAACAATACCAATAATTGCTAACTGTCTCCTTGGAAACGCTCAAATATTCACTAGATCAAAAATCAAAACCGTATGATTTGCAATAATTTTCAGTTTTAAATGGTTATGATGCATTTATAATAAAAAATTGCATGTGATGCACGTGTATAAGCTAGCCTTTAAAGCACTACGACATTAAAGACACTCCGCTACGCGTCGTGGCTTTAAACTTGTCGTGCGTGCTTTAAAGGGTAGCTTATATACTTGTATCATAATATACTATTTCATCAAAACTCGTAGGTAGATACCTATATGTTTTTTACTCACCTGATCACAAAAAACGAATTATACTCGTTGGTATAATACTTCTAGTTTAAAATCAGAGTATAGCATTCTTTTAAATTTGGTTTCGATTTAAAAAACAATATAATTGTTAGCCGTTTCCAAGCAAATACGTGTTTTGCCACCATAAATTATGTATATAAAAATCGAGGTTTTCAAATGTGCACTCGTTGTGCTTTTCTGGCACAAAACATTTTAACAATGGATGAAAACAAGAAAATAAACATTAAAAAATGTGAAATGATAAATGGTTTTTGAAATTCTGTTTTTAAATGTCCGTTAGTTTACTTTAAAAGAGAAATTAAAACAGTGCTATTGTCGAAGCAACAAAAAATATTTTCTAAATTTTTTTTATTAAAATTATTATTAAAATATAAAGCCTGAAAAACAAATGCTTTTATATCCCATGAGTTTGTTAGTTATTTATAAGTATGACAACTATTATGGGGCAGATTATAATGCACAAGGGCCGGTTTTTCAATCGCTTGTTAAAGTGTTTGTTAACTTCCTAGCAGATTATATTTACCCATCAGAAAAACCTCATGGTAATGAAAATGAGTTTTTCAATACGAACTTATCTATTCGGTAAGTAACAGTCGCATTTGGTTGTCAATTGTAAGGTTGGCAATAATTATAAGCTGATATTTGTTATGTTCATAAGGAATCACTTGTCATTTAGAACATATTTCCACACATTTCGTTTCGAATGTGATTGACAGTTTCAGTTGTTGACAGTACTGAATCTGTGATGTTCAAGCAAATTTAAAGTTTACTTTAGTTTGTAGCAGTTAGTGAACTGAATACTGAAGAAAAAGTATTTTACTACTGACTACTGACTGTCATATCGTTATGGGTTTTATTTTCCTAGGAGCGATGAATTATATATATATATATATATATATATATATATATTTACATCCCGCTATCATTGCTGCGTCCTTTCATGGCTAGGACATTGTGGCAACCACCGAAAGGAATAGAGATAGGCTTCGACTTTATAAAGTATATCTACTTATTTTCCCCCCTGATTATGAATTTCGGTTCAAATTTCAATAAAGTCGATTTACAACGATATACGTTTCCGTTCATTTGACGACATTATGAGCTCCTCCATACTGAGTGAATCCGGCGTCCACAGTATATACTTCATACATAATCAGTACTTATGACGTCCAATTTGTATATTTTTATTCATATTACCGTTACAGTGACGTCCAGCAGCGTTGCCAATATTAAATACATTATTCTGATGTAGAAACCAAAGCACACTCTTTCACAACAATATGCATACTTAGATGCAAACATCATAGATTCCTATAATGTTTGATAATGATAATTTATTTTGGCAATCCGTAAGCAATTTGAAAATGGAACTTCTAATTTGTCATTTAAAATGTCATTTTTAATACTTAACACTTGTTTTAAAATTATTAGGAAAAATATTTCTCCAAATTAAAATTTTACTGTTGTATTTCTTATACATATAACAAAAATAAAGTACATACCCGGTATACAAGTAAGAAATGTGAAATGTTCTTGCACTTGGTGTACAAGAACAACAATTCCATTTTCTCTGACGGTAAATGTAAATATGTGAAAATAAGTGAAGAATGAACTATTTAAATTTATTTATTTAAATAGCCCCAAAATCTTGCAATTAAAAAGTACAGATATTTTCATTCACTCATAACAAACTTTATTTTACATTTAACAAATATATCATACACAAAATAAATTTCACGAATATTGACAAAACTAATAGAAAAACTTAACAAAAATTCAAAATAGTACTCGTATCTTTACACAAGGTAATGTAATTGCTTCCTGACAGTGACATTTGTTTAAATATATCAAAATTGTTTTTAAAATATTGTTTTTGTTTGACGCATAGGCAAGATGATGTATATAAATAATTTATTTTATAAATTCATATTGTAAATTATTTACTAAATACTATTATCGTAAAATACAAGATTGTACCATTATATTCAATTTTTAAGTAAAAGTTACTGAAATATTATATTCAATGTTAGGAGGAAGTAACGCCGTACTTGTTGATAGATACAATGTATTAACGGATTTCTCGGCGGTGATTGTAAGGAATTATATTGTTGTTATTCCATAAAGTAGTTAATTTTATTTAAATATCCAATATTTCGTTACACATTTTGTAACTTCATCAGGGAATAAAAGTGTGGGCCCACACATTTCGGCCAACATGTAACGCTCACTGAGTAAATTTTACAAGTTTTCTTTTGATATAACTTATATTTTATACTTATATAGTCAAAATTCTTACAATAATATGTAAATCAGTGCAGAGCCTAAACAAGTAACAATAACAAAAATGAATGTTTCTGAATTTATCAAGCGATTACACCAGTTAAAACTAATTTATTCCCTGAAGAAGTTACAAAATGTGTAACGAAATATTGGAAATTTAAATAAAATTAACCACTTTATGGAATAACAACAATATAATTCCTTACAATCACCGCCGAGATATCTGTTAATACATTTTATCTATTATATTCTATGTATTTTTTCAAGAAAAACTATTAAAAGCTTGTATAAGTAATACTTCCGATATACACTAAAAACTAATGAGCTCTTCCCACATTAGTATAGAATGGGTATCCAAAATTTCAAAATATTCTGATTGATGGTATTTGAGTAATCGTGTCCACAAAATACACACACACACGCACGCACGCACACACACACGCACACACGCACTCGTGCACACACACACACACACGCCCGCGCGCACATACACACACACACACACATACGTACCTACAGACATCATTGTAAAAATATTAAAATCGGATTCTGGGGACATCAAAACGTGCTTATTCACTAAAATCTCTATATGCGATTTTTAGCACGATCCCTATAGCTCCCTTACCTAGGGTAGCGGGAGGTAAAAATTTTATTTGATGACAAATTATTTGTTACATGTCAATAAAACAGTGAAAAATATCTGCAAAGCAACCATTTTGGTTCACTTCGGCTATTTGTGCAATAAATTCTAATTTTTACGAAAATTATAATAATAAGATTAACATGAATTTAATCTCCGTTATTAATATGTTTATTCCAAGTAAATAGGTATTTATTAAACAAATTATTTGTTATATGTTAAAAAAAAAATAGTGAAAATATGTGAAAAGCAATCGTTTGGATGCACTTCGGCTATTTTTGCAATAAATTCAAATTTTTATGAAATTTATAATAATAAGCTTATTATTAATATTCAATTCCGGTTTTAATACGCTTATTCTAAGTAAATATGTATTTGTTCAACAAATTATTTTTCATAAGTCAATAAAATAGTGAAAACATATTAAAAGCAGCCGTTTGACTTCACTTCGGCTATTTTTGCAATAAATTGAAATTTTTACGGATATTACAATAATAGACATATTATTAATTTACTTATCTGCGTTTCTTTCTAAGTTTGCATATAGATTGCAATAAAAATACGGTGTTTTTAAAAGTCATTACTTTTGATTATTTATATTTTTACATATGTCACTAGCGCATATAATATATTTTTTCAAATTACAATATATTAAAAATCTGATGTGGCCAACACAAAACCTCCCGCTATTTAATTTTTATTAATTTAAATACATACCTACGTATTTGCGAACGCTGGAAACTGTTCCATTGCAGAAAACTATTGCTTTATTTACTATTTTATTTTTAAAATGTCGCTATTATTAATTTGAAGTGATTAGTTTTTTGACAGTGACATTTACTGTCAGTTACATTCATTTGAAATATGACCTGTGTAACAAAGGAATTGTGTTTGTCTTAGGCTTCGCGACTAATAAAAAAAATATTTCTAAATTTATCTGTAAAATATATAGAAAAAGTATTAATGTATTCCTGTAGAAAATTCAATAATCTTTAATTTTCATAAGACATAAAATGCGGAAAAATTGCATTTAATGGTATTTTTTTGAAGAAAAACCATTATGAGCTTCAGGTAAAGTGCCATTTCCGGTTATCTGATTTACACCAAAATCTAATGGCTTCTTTTCATATTAGAATAGGATAGAAATACAAGGTTTCAGAATTTTCTGAATGATAGTATTTGAGTTAGAGCATCCATACACACACATACACACATACAGACATCATCGTGAAAATGTTAAAATTTGATTCTAGGGACCTTAAAACGTGGTCATTTACTGAAATCTCGATATGTGATTTTTAGCACGATCCCTATACCTCCCTTACCAAGGGTAGCGGGACGTGAAAAGCAAATATTTTAAAGTATTTAAACTATCTAAAATGTATAAAAATATTTTCTAATTAAATGAAAACCTCAGTAAGTAGAGGAGAAATAGGAAGAAGTACCTACAGTAGAAAATATCTATATGTAATAAATCATTTGTAGTACATATTAATATGTTTAAAACATTTTTTACCTTCCGCTATCCTTGGTAAGGGAGGTATAGGGATCGTGCTAAAAATCACCACGTTTGTGGTCCCTAGAATCCAATTTTAACATTTTCAAGATGATGTCTGTATGTGTGTATGTGTGTGTATACGTGTGTATGTGTATGGATTTTGTCTTCGCTCTAACTCAAATACTATCATTCAGAAAATTTTGATACCTTGTATTTCTATCCTATTCTAATATAAAAAGAAGCCATTAGATTTTGGTATAAATCGGATAACCGGAATGGCACTTTACCTGAAGCTCATAATGGTTTTTCTTCAAAAAATACCATTAAATGCCATTTTTTCGCATTTTATGTCTCATGAAAATTAAAGATTATTGAATTTTCTACAGGAATACATTAATACTTTTTCTATATATTTTACAGATAAATTTAAAAATATTTTTTTTTATTAGTCCCGAAGCCTAAGATAAACACAATTCCTTTGTTACACAGTTCATATTTCAAATGAATGCAACTGACAGTAAATGTTACTGTCAAAAAGCTAATCAATTCAAATTAATAATAGTGACATTTTAAAAAGAAAATAGTAAATAAAGCAATAGTTTTCTGCAATGAAACAGTTTGCAGCGTTAGTAAATACGTAGGTATGTATTTAAATTAAAAAAATTAAATAGCGGGAGGTTTTGTGTTGGCCACATCAGATTTTTCTTTTAATAATTATTTCTGCACCCTCTTTTTCGACACTTCAAATTTCGGTCTTCGTATTTTAGATCAAAAGTTTATAAATATTTTATTTATTTATTTCACTGTGGTATACCGTTCTCATATTTATTCCATACATTTAATCATTAATCTTCTTACCCATACATTTGGCTTTTATTTACAATTTACACAAAATTTTGTAATTAATAATTTAGCTTTATAATACGAGTATTTAAATAATTACATTTTTTAAATTTATTACATTGAAACCATACATTTTGACTTTGTATTTACTAAGAGGATTTTGCAAAACAAAAGTTTGATTACATAAATATTAATTTAAATACTATCATGTGTGCACAAAGTAGCTTTAAATACGATTAGAAGAGTTGCGCGCTAATGTAGTAACCCAATGTTCCAGTGTTGCCAGGTGTACGGAGTTCAGAATGTCGCTGGAATGAAACTTCAGTATATACAGCGTATATACGCTGGACGACACTAGCTCCGCAAGTGGAATTTTTTTGAACTACAAAAAATATACATTTTCCATTCCGCTATCATTCTGACGTCCATAACAAATTTTGCTATACGATACTAGAGGCCCCCCTGATGCCAGAAAAAAATTTATAAGGCCATGTGCATATGACGTCCGGTATACGGACGTCTTATGCACAAGGACGTCACTTTGAATGTAGAAAATTACACAGGGGACGCCACAATGGTAGTGGGATGTAAATATATATATATATATATATATATATATATATATATATATATATATATATATCTTTCGGGTTTCAAGCATCAAGCAGTTGAGAATGTGTATTGGTATTTTCCCTACAAATGTAGGTATATATTATGTTGTGTAAGGACAAATTATATTTTTTCTTCAAACATACATATTTAAGTACAATAATTACAACTTGACGTTACAATAATTATAAATATTTTACGTGAAGTACGTTTGCTGATTTCTATTGCTCTGTTGCTATGGATATTTTTTCATTTGCTCACTTTTTGTTATAAACATTCAAATGTACATTCTCCTTATGTGCAATTATACAAGAAATTGATGTATTTTCATGTTCAGTCCTTGAAATTGTTCAAACGGATAAGAGTTCAACAATATGACTGTGAAGGATATGATATGTCGAGGAATCGCTGAAAAACAATATAAACTTTTCTTATCACTTTAATGGGCTACTTACGTACCTTTTTTATTTAATATTTTTGAAGAGCAGTTAAAAACTCGCTACACATATTTTTTCTTTTGACAAAATTTTTATTAATTAGCCAGAAAAAAAATAATGAAATGTGATTATTTGAATTCCCGCCATGTATGACGTAGAATTACGCCGCACCAATGAATGGTCGTAAAGCCATAGCGTTTGTTTGTACGGGTAATGTAGATCTCCTGTTTGACGTTTCAACAATAGTTTGGAGGTTAGTATTTTAGTTTGTCTTTTTGGTATCGATATTTTAAATTACGTGTAACTACCTATGTGTTTACTTGTGAAGTAATTAATATATTTGAGAGACCAGAGAGTGCCATCTATACGTTATATTTTTAAACATGGTTTCCTTCTCCAGTAGAATATAATGACGTCACAGAAAATTTTCTTTTTTAACTTACAAAAAACAAATAATTTTTTTAAAATAAAATTTTTTCAACATAGCATTACGTATATAGTGATTCAAATCGGATTTTCAGAACCACGCAAGTAGCCCATTCTAAGTATTCTTACCGTCACTACCAATATGTAAGTCTGCTATTATATAATATGTTATTTCGTTAGGTAGAAACTGTTTATATTTCAATTTGTAGATTATCAATTTCAATTTGACACCTGTTGGAGATTTTTAGTAACTTTATTCTTAGGTTATCTAGTGTATTTATGTGGAACATGGGGCGACATGACAGGGTTCTATTGTACAAGTTACTTCTTATTCGCTCATTTTATATAGTTGCTATGGATATTTATTTATTTATTTCATTTCTACCTTGTGAATCAAATCACAGAAGATGCCATTTTTATGACGTTTGAAGAAAAACACATTTACATATGTCTATTATATTCATATCTACAATTTTCTGCTGATGTTATTTAAGTGTCAATGTGAATATGTCAGAAATTAAGCAAGTGATAATTTACAATATTTTACAGTCGGTTTGATTCAGAGCACCTTTGTGAATTTATCCTACTGGTAAAATTATCAGTACCTAGCCCAAAGTAGCTGTTACGTTAACTTCTTGTTTATCTAAGACATTCTGTTTGTTCAGGACAATGAAAAACTGAAATAAATATTTACCATAAGGATTAATTTCACAGAAACTTAACAGGCACTTGCCAGTACAGTGAAAAACTGGAACTAAATGTGACAAGTATTGTGGAACAGAGAGTACCAATATGTTTTTGAATGTTTTATTTTAATTTAACTCAGGAGAATTTTCTCTCTGGAATATATCCCTGTCACTTCTTGAATTTGTACGCTGGCGTTTTGACAATTTGTAGCTTTGCCTGGGGTGCTATTTCCTATTTCCGAACTTCCTAACTTGTTTATTTAGGTTCACTACTCTTTAAATTCCATTATTCGTCCTAAGATGAAAAAGAAACGAAAAAGGGCTGCAACTCTTTACACTCGAAGGAAAATGTGACCGATGGTGTGAAGCTATTGTGTGTTAACAACGTTTTTTCAAAAGAACTTCGATCTGAAGACATTTAAGGCAACAATTTTTTGAAATTGTTCTTATCTAAAATCGTTTACATTACTGATATAATTTATTTATGTGCATCAATCTTTTTTGATTATCAAACTATCTACACTACTTTGTTACAATATGCTGGTTCAACTAACGACTTTGTGTATATAAATTTACGTTCTACGTAATCATTCTGACTCTCATACGCAGGCTGTGGGTAAATAGTTTACAGTGACTTTGAGAGTTGACAAAAGTATGTTAAAAAATATTCATTTCAACATACGTGCATTGAAATTCGGTTTCATTAGATTTTTTACTTCTAGTCACTCTAGGTAAAGCCTGTTTGTCACTTTCTATTATTTTGAACAGAATTATGTACAGACTTTGAACAAATTTTTTATAAACATATTTGTGGACAGAATTTGGTGTATGCAAATATTCTGTATGCTATTGTGAACGCAATTTGCTACATAATTTTGGCTATAAACATGGATGTTGCTTACTTGCTTACGAGTCTAAGATAATATAAATAGAATTTTATGGGCAGTAAAATTCCTTGATAAAAATTTCTATATGCGACCGTCTATAAAATTCTGTTCAAAATTATAGACCGTGACATACGGGCAAAAGTGTATAGAAGTAAATCAAACTAAAACGTACATATCGATATTTTGCTTTGTGAATAAGCATGTTTTGAAGTCCCTAGAATCCGATTTTAACAGTGTTACAATGTTATCTGTTAGTGTGGCTGTAAATTGATTCTTTGTGTGCTCTAACTCAAAGTCTACTATACAGAAAAATTGAAAAACTAGTAGGTATTCTTACTCTTTACTAAAATGGATAGAACAGAACCCATAAAATGATATATTATTTGAAGCTCCAATGCCCAGTTGCACCGCACGTCTGTACATTCGTATGTTCGTTTCTCGCATTACTGACAAACGGGAAGCCGTAGAAAGTCAAAATTTTGTATTTAGAACTGTTATGACATCTAGTTGTGCACCTCCCTTTTCGGTCATTACATAACTTTCGGAAGTGGTACTTTACTTGAAGCCTATAATAGATTTTAATGAAAAACTATATTAAAATATAAACCAAAACTTTTCAAATTTGGTATATAAGATTTTTATATCAATGGAAATAATATAATAGATTTTAGTTAAAATGGTCTATTCGGAAGTGGTACTTTACTTGAAGCCTATAATAGATTTTAATAAAAAACTATATTAAAATATAATCCAAAACTTTTCAAATTTGGTATATAAGACTTTTATGTCAATGGGAATAACATAATAGATTTTAGTTAAAATGGTCTAACCGGAAGTGGTACTTTACTTGAAGCCTAAAACAGATTTTAATGAAAAAACTATATTAAAATATAATTCAAAACTTTTCAAATTTGGTATATAAGACTTTTATGCCAATAAGAATAACATATTAGATTTTGGTTACAATAATCTACCCGGAAGTAGTACTTTACTTGAAGCCCATAATAGATTTTAATAAAAAACTATATTAAAATATAATCCGAAACTTTTGAAATTTAGTATATAATACTTTTATATCAATGGGAATAACATAATAGATTTTGGTTAAAATAGTCTAACCCGAAGTGATACTTTACCTGAAGCTGTTATCAGTTTTTCTTGAAAAAAATGGTGTTATTTTGATTTTAGTAATAAATGTTTTAAATAAAAGTTTTAGAGAATTGAATTCTGCGCCGAAAACATCAAGAATGATTAAATTAGCTCTTTGTATAAGGGAGATATGTAAATTTAAAAATTATGTACTTTTTCGTTTCTGTAATTAAGTTTGCTATGGATTAGGACAAAAAATAAAATAAAAAAATAATGTTAATGTGAAATTATGTCAAATACGTGCAATTTTATGATTGGGTCTGTTATAATACATATTTTAATTATTAACATAATGGCTCGTACCACGATCACGGTTCTAAGACCGGTATTAGTTAAAACCTTGACGACGACTTGACACATACTTCAGGGTTATCAACAAAAATCAGTGTTGCCACTATACTGATTAAACCGAAAATGTACTGACAGGCATATTCAATACATTTGGCTTCAATATTCTAAATAATTTATCTTAAAAACAAGTCCAGAGACAAATCATATTAAACAATTTAAAATAATGAAGCCAAATGTATTAAATATGCCTATCGGTACATTTTCGGTTTAATTAATATAGTGGCATCACTGATTTTCTTTATAACCGTGAAGTATATGTCAAATAGTTAGCACGGTTCTAGCTAACACCAATGTTAGAACCGTGATCGTGGTACGAGCCAATATGTATAGTGTAACAGGCGTACAAGGAAGTCATGTGGTGTCCACATCAGATATTTTGTTTAAGCGTAGCTTTAAAAATTTAAGTGTTAGCGGTGCAACTGGGCATAAGTAGTTTTTCTAGAAACTAACACTTTAAATATTATTTTTTCGCGATAGTGATAAAAACTTGAATTAAATGTACAAGGAGAAAACATGTTAGACACTAAACAAACAGATAAAATACCTTGGAGCTATGATCGATGATGCTGTACGGAACACTACATAAACATTCTTCCAGAAATAAGAAGTTTTAAAAGAAAAACGAATATGTGAATCAATTTTAATACCAATGCTGATACTTACATGGTTGTGAATCATGGTTTCTAAGAGATAATACAAGAAATAGAATAGAAACATGCGAAATGAAGATCCTAAAAAAAATCTGTTGTGGCCATCACACGATCTCTCGCCATTTCCATATTAGGCTATATAAGTATTGTACATATTTGACATTTCTGATACATATAAAAACACATATCTTCTTTATTATATTTTTATAATTTTTAATTCACTCTATTCACTCTTATATTTCTAATGTTCGAGATTCTTCCAGTTCATTGATGAGATTGGAGGTATTTCTGCAGGGTATATGTATCTACTCGTATAATTATAAATATTTAATTAATAATAAAATAGGAAATATTAAATTTACTTCCCAGAAATAGACATCAGTAATGTCTCTAGCTTTTTGACACTCACATTTATCTGTCAATTACAAACATTTTAATTTTTCCACGTGTTTTCTATGGGCTGCGAAATGCATTTACAATTTATTATTTTATATTCTTTAATATTGTTATAACATAAATTTTCAAAAAATAATATTTAGAATTTTTTTAAGGAACTAGTACTTCTGGTTGTCCAATTGTTACCAAAATTTAATCAGCTCTTCCCAGTACCTATTTTTAGATTGAGGAAACCACAGTTAAACATTTCTTAAGTCTTATAGTATTTGAGAATCCGTGGGTCTAACATCCACACACACACACACACACACACACACACACACACACAGACATTATCGTAAAAATGATATAATTGGATTCTAGCGACCATAAAACGTGCTTATCCACTAAAATCTAGATATGCTACTTTTAGCATGATTCCAATACCTCTCTTAGCGAGAGGTAAAAAGTAGAAGGTAACAAGATTGGATGAAATAAGAAGTGAAGTGATAAAGAGTCGGCTAAAAGAGAAAAAAAATAACAAAATAAAGTAAGATGCTTAACAGTGAAGATGATTTGGCTACGTCGTACGAACGGAAGAAGACAAATTAGCAAAAACTATATGGGAAATGGATATAGATATAAAAAGGAAGCGAGAAGGATCAAGAAAAATGTGGAGCAGTGATTTGTGAAGGAACAACTACGAAAAAGGGACATCAGCTGATCGCATGCAAAGAAAATAACAAAGGACCGTAAAACGTGGAGAACATTCATTACCATTACACCTATAGTAGAAGAGGATGTAGGATAAGTAAGTAAAAAATTAGAGATTATTGAATTTCCTGTACGTCTGCATAGATTTTACCTATTAATAAATCGTAGTACGCAAATTACAAAACATAATAATGAAAATCTCACCGAGATATTTTTACAATTATTTATGTATTATGGGATTGTATGGCTGAGTGAGTCATTTTACTGATTAAGATTTTGACGACCCGGATTAGAATCCGACCGAAGACAAATCTTCAATATTATTTCAAATTTTTAAATAATGTAACTGATATAGCACTTCGTTCGGTACAAATATATCGCTTATTTATATGTAAATACTAATTTAAAAATACAAAAAGAAATATACATACAAATTATTCCAAAAATTTAAAAGTTTAAAAGAGGTTTAAATTATTACCTAGTATTTTTAAAAACAAAACAATTAATTTCATTTGAAACGAATACTGAAACAACTTTAACAATTAAAATACAAGAGATAAAAACTTATACAAAGTTTCTGAAAAAGTGTAACATTTTCCCGTAATATTAATCAACAATGTTCCGCAAATAAAAAAAAATCCATCAAATTTATCTTGCGTTAGCCGCACGAAGAAAGAAATAAAACTACAAGCAAGCAAACAGTTATTGCTCTTACATTCAGACAAGACGATAATTTTCCCAGATAAACAGCGGCGAATCTCACGTGCGCAGCCCAACATAGACAAAGAGCAAAAAGAAGAATACTCAGTACAGAGTGAAGTGGAAGAAAGTGCCACGCCGGCCGACATGAGAACCATAATTAAGAAGCCGTGGATGCGAATGGGAGTGGGTAGTAAATCACCAAGACTACAAGTGTGAAACAAGTGTAAGGAGTTTATTTCTCCACATGGACAAAAGATAATTAAATGTGAGCTCTACGGAAGGGGGATTTTATTAAGTTTGTTATCGTAATGCCGGGGAAATGTACAGTTTCAAAGAAAGTTGGGGTAATTTTATTTACGTTCTAGTATACAAAAAAGATAATATGTATAGGGAATCAATATTTAAGGTGTAATAAAAATATATTTTCAACCCTTGTGTTAAAGTAGCACTACATCTTCTAAAATCATTAAGTGTAAAAATGGATAAAAAAAATCAGTCGCTAAGTAATGACATTGATATGTATATTTGAGAAGCCTTTGCACCAAATTGAATTTTGAATTAAACGCAAAATATTGTATCTTGTTAATGAAACAGAATTTGTATGTTTATTTCATATTATTGATAATCACATGATGCAGAAGGACATGTAAAATATCAGTAATATAAAATTAAATTGTTTTATTAGACTCTTAAAATTTAAGCTAGAGCTCCTAAAAAATTAAAGAATCCTATAAAATTTAATAATTCAATTTCAGTTAGATTTATTTTAATATTGATAAAATTGTTTGTTTCTGTAATAAATTTATATTTCTACTTTAAGATTGTCTTTATATTTTCTTATAATTATTGGCTTGGCGTCAGAGCTGGGCAGTAACTAGTTACTTTAGTAACTTAGTTACTAACTAGTTACTTTTACGTAACTTGTAACGTAACTTAGTTACTTTTTAAAATATGGTAACTGTAACTGTAACTTAACTTGCTGCGGTAAAGTAGTTGGTAACTTTTCGGTTTTTAGTTACTAGTTACTTGAGTAACTTAAAAAGTGGAATGTAACTTAGTCATAAAAAGTAACGGGGGGATTTAAATAGAGTTTTGTACGGTAGACAGAAAAACTAAAAATAACACATTATTTTAACTTTTAATTCTAGAATTAAAAAGTTACTAAATGTTAAATTTGACTTATAAAATATATTATTTTCAAATATTTTCCTCGCTTACAAATGATACGTTTTAATAAATTATAATTAAGCTGCCACTAAATCATCAAAATTATTCCAATTTTCAGGTTATACAAAATATAGTGTATTTTGTTCGTTGTTCTAAGGGTTGCAAGACTTGAATTCATCTCATTTTTGCAAATTCCCTTCTCACAAGATAAAATGTCACTTTTAATTTTTATGTTATATTATAATGTAGGTCCGCAGGGCCTTTTTATCAGATTTTTGGGCCCTAGGCCAAATTTTTTTTCGGGCCCCCCTCCCTCTTTATAGTAAAAACAAGTACGTACAAATATTTGTATAATTATAATGTAAGTTTATTTATTAAAGAAAAAAATAAAATTGCCTGCTAAGAGAAAAGCTGATCAATTATACAGTACCGCATGCTCGATTCTAGTTTGAGGTGAAATTTTAGCGTAATATTTTGTTACTCCTTTCTAGGGACGGTTAGCGGTATTTCCGGTTCTCGGGAATATGTTATTAGTGTAGCGGGGCCCCAAATATTTATAAAAAGATACTTTTTCATCAAATTTTCTTAGATATGTGAGCGCGGGGCCTCAGATTGAAAATCGACGTCTGATCCGAGGTTTCCAATAAATTAATCATTATCCACTAATAAGTCTAGGTAGGAAATAATGTCTGCATGTTTTATACATTATAATGGTCATGTCATGTTAGAAAGAAAGTAGATTCTTTATATCTTGGTATAAGAAATAAAAATTGAAAAATAAATTAATAAATTTTTAAAAAATCACAGCAACCGGGCCCAATGGGCCCCTTGTCAAAGCGGGCCCTAGGCCGTAGCCTCGTGGGCCTAGGCCCTGTAGGTCCGTTAACATTAACAATAATAATCTGATTGGGTGTTGCCGAGCAATAACGTTAAAATTTAGGTTAACGTAGTTAGTGCAAAAACTCCCTGATATGTATCCTACACAATAACTAAGTCAACAGTCTAAGTCTACACTTCACGCCATTAAAAGTAGTTAGAAAGTAACACAAAGTAACTAAGTTACTTTTAATGAGTAACTAGTAAATAACTTAGTTCTTTCACCAAAGTAACTGGAACTTAAGTAACTTAGTTACTTTTTTTTGGAGGTAACTGTAACTGTAACTAGTTATATTTTAAAAGTAACTTGCCCAGCTCTGCTTGGCGTAGATTATTCTTTCCTTCTATTTTAAACATTTGTAAAGAAAAGTTACGTTCCGAAATTGATATTTCTTTCTAAATACTGCAATTTGAGATTCCACTTACATTTGTACCCTACAACACTGAAAAAACTTAATTTTGATCATAAGATATTGTTTCAATCGAACTACATAGATTTAAAGCATATAATGTCATCTGAACTTTATGTAGTGATTTAAAAATAGAGATTAATGCCCAATTGCACCAACATGAAATTAATTTTAATCACGTTTAATCTACGTTTAAACAAAAAAATGCAAATCGAAATTTTGACAGCAATATATTATAATTCATTTGACGTTTCATTTCGATGCAATATTGTCAATTTAAACCGTAATTAATATTTAAGATGTGTTGGTGCAATCGGGCATTAGAGAATAAAATTATGAGTTTTTGGGTGTCAAAATTTTTAAATTTACGCCTATGATGTCCAAGTAAATTTAATTTGAAGACGTAGTAAAATTAGATATAGTATGCGTTATGTCAAGAAATGAGCGTTGGCAAACTGACATACCTATTTTTGATAGATTACTTAATTTGGCAGTTTACTGGACGTACATTTTTTGAAATACTCGCATACTAAATCCATTTTTATTATGTCTTTGAATTAAGTGTACTTTGGTACTGAAAGCATAAATTTAAAAGTTCCACTATCCAAAATTTCTAAATTTTATTCTCTAAATCTTTAACTATAAAGCACTATATAATATTTTTCACGACAGATAATAGTTGGAAAAACTGTTTTCCTATATTATACGCCTATCACAGTTTCTAGTGTTCTGCATGTATACTACAAATATTATGATTTTGTACAATTTTACGGAGAACAATTATCGACGTATGATATGATTAGCTACCGTTGCCGTTAACATAAAACATGAATCATCACATCTTTTGCGTACCGAGCACGTTAACAGGAAACGGGATATTATAAATATGAAGCAATCTTAAATAATAAGTGTATCTTTTGCGTTAGCGGGGACGTTAGCCTTGTGGAAACAGACAATCTATAAATCAGGCTTTAATATGTTTGAGTTTGAGCTATCTATTCCTGTACGATTTCCTCATTTAGCTTGTTAGTGTTTTCATGGAGGAAATGAGAAACCTGGAGATAATGAATTTGTATGATTTGATTCGGTATGGTATAGGTAAGTAGTGTAATGATGTTAATTCTTCGACAACGTGCCCGTGATCCGCGGTCGGTGGTTACAGACGAATTCACCACGGCATTCACTGTTGAAATGAACGGTGAACCGCAGATGGAAATACAGAATTTCATTATTATTCCCATTTCATTTCGCGATTTCGCCATTTAATCCTGATTAGAAAATTCTAATTAAAATTGAATACTCATGTAAGAAACCAACGCATGTTGTTGGTGAGATTTTTATGCAATATACCTAACTGTGAAAGAAAACAAAAACGAATAAATATAAATAAGTATATCATCACGGTTTAATTTCGGTAAAAACGACCTATACCTATATAAATACCTACTATTGGTGTGTCAACTTATATTATTTAATCTATAAAAACAGGGTATTTCTAAACCTGTGTTACAAAATTTAAGAGTATATAGTACTAACCAACATAAGTAAGAAAGTTTAATAGTTTCTGTGATATAAGGCAAGGAAAAATGATTTTTTTTTGGGATTTACCTGTCCTATCTCATAACATTAGAGGTCATCTTAAATGTGTTTTCATAAAAAAAATTCAAATAATTGTACTAAGTAAATTGTGCGACCTTGACCAATATTTAATTCTACAAATAACTTAACTATGAAACTGAGAAAAATGTTTCATATTAAATTTTATTGTTCTTTTTTTATAGTCTAGAGTTGAAGACCTGTGGTGCACTCTCCACGCCAGCAATGAGTCATCATCATTACCGATATCTACGATAAAGCTGGTTGTGGCACACTCAGAAATGGGTAATATACCGTGATGATATATTTACTTATTTTATTTATTTTCATTATTGTAATCAAATTTCTTTATTATAATTAAGCATTGTTTTTGATCAAATCAAAAATCTTAAAAAAAAACTAAAGGGATATAACAAGAGAAATAAACTTATATTCACTAAAATATCTGCAGCTTTGATACATACATACATACATACATACATACATACATACACCGTCTACCCTACTAAATAGAAGAGGATTATATCGCATTCCAGAAATGGTAAAGTTAGGTTGGCTGTAAGTCGCGGACAAAAGTATGGAAACTTTTAAATATTTAATTTTTTAAATAGTTATTTACATTCGAGTGCGCGTAAGTTTTACTTTACAGCGCGACAGCTTTGTTTAAGGCACGAGCTCTTAAGGCTCGTGCCTTATTAGCTGGAGCGCTGTAAAATACTTCACGCACGAGAATTGTATCAAATTTTTTGGCCAACGATAATGAAAATGACTTTTTTATGAGATAGGTTGTACTTCTGAAAAGGGTTAGTTTAAAATACTGGGGTTAAGTCAATTTCCAAATTTGATTTTACTTACCTTCATTAGAGTACTTCTTCTAGCGAAAATTTATTTGTAATAATAGACGTTGTTTATGACTAATAATATATTTATTTGCTCATGTTTTCTTCGTAATAAATAATAGGTAGGTGTCGATATTTGACATTTCAGCAATTTTCGCCTCGCGTATTTGACAAGTATATCGATCGGTGACTATGTTGGTAACGGCGGATTTTTACAATAATGACAGATGTCGCTGCCGTGATTTTGGTTTATATAAATTAATTTTATATATAGGAAATGTTAAAATAAAAAAATAAGTTATGTAGGTAGTATTATTTTACATGAAATTTATTATAGTAAAGATGATTTCTTTTCTAAATGCCCATAAACGTCCAGTGTATTTTGATTATTTTACCGCATAGTTAGACAAGTTACAACACAGTAGGCGTAAAATGTAGGTTACACTTGCTGTGTATACAATTGTAAAGTTCCCATTACACTTCAGGAGGGCAAAAAATATGTTTATAGTTCTCGCAAATTTGAAAATATTTTCTAAAGTCAATATATCGAAGAATATATCACAATAAATTTGCGAGAACTATAAACATATTTAAAACAAATGAAATATTTAAAAGTTTCCATACTTTTGTCCACCACTGTACATACATACATATAATGTAGGTTTTAGGTACATATATTCATATATACATGAATTAGGGTAAAACATACAGTAACAATTATAATAATAATTAATTTTTGTCTAATTAATTATTTTCATTATTGTAATCATATTTTCTTTATTGCAATTCAGCATCGTTTTCGTTCTAATCAATTTTAATAAAATAAACTAAGGGGATATTATTAAAAGGATATATTCAATTAATGGGCTATAGCTTTGAAACATAACATTACACATAGAGCCCGATTAAGTAAATTTAACTTGTCGGGTTAATTCTAAAATATTATGTAGTAAAGCATATTGTGGTAGCGCTGCATAAGGTAAGAAGCACGGCCTACTAATGGTGGATACTAATATGTAAAAAAATGAGAAGGTTATCACAACCATAGAATTTATACTCCGTTATTTGCACCATAGAAGGTTTGGTTCACCTCATTGCCCCATCAAAATTCTCATGCCAAAATGTCAATGTTAAATATGATAACGAATCTATTAGTTTATTTCCGTGCTTTTACGAAAATTGTGAGTGTATAACGCTGTTTCACTTTAATTATTTTTTATACCTAGTCAAACCTCTGCAGAAATTGCAAAACTTAATTTGAACCAAATGTGGTAGTAAATAAACAAAACAAATGTTGCACTAAATTTAACAGTAAAATATTACGATTGCCAGTTGTCATTTTCATAATACAAGTTATGCATTCTGAATTCCTAAAAGAATGAAAAATGCTTGCGAAATTATAAATGAATATCATTTAGAAATGAAAGAAATACATTAGCGAGTTACATTAATGGCCAGTAAATAAAGAAACACGATCTTTTTAGAATCAGCAAAAAACTCGTTTACATTCTGTTTTTAATTAAAATAAAAGAATAATAACTTGTGATATTTAATGCTTAAAAACATTTTATTTGCAGAGATAAAAGCAAATGGCAGTATAAAATTACGCTAAGCTTAGTGTAAAGTTATGAATTTTATCAGATACTACTTAACTGCAATTTTTCCTAAACTTAATGTCTCGTTGAAATATATTACTCTCAAAAGAAATAACTTTCAAACTAATTATGATTACATTTTAGTTGTAATACAAACTTCAAACGTAACAAAGTTTTATACGAAAAAGCAAATTAATTTTCGACGTAAAATTAAATAGATATAAAAGATAAATTCTAGTTTGAATTTGTATGAGATAGGCATCATAATTTTACAATTATTATTGTAAGATTTTCCATTATAAATTAATACATATACGTACATGAGTAACATGTCCTGTGCCATTCATTGTCTGTAGTAATTAAATTTTGACCTCTCAATAATCGTAAATTGGTATAATTTAATTCATTGATATTTATGTACTTATGTGAAGTTTGAATCATGATACAATAAATATAAATTAACGCTTTTAGCAATTCAATGCATGAAATTATAATATTAATCAGTGTTACAATAAATCAGAATTGAAATATTTCTCTGTCTAGACTAGACCGAACACAGATATTTATAATCATATTTAAATATATCATCTTTTATCCAATTTACCACAGCAGCTTTATTAACGGATGAATAAATATCCATATTATCCTAAATATTAATTTAACAAACAGCGATGTATAATAATTATTAAATTTACTTTTGAATGGGAATATTTACGAAAATCTCAATCTGCAGTTTTGACAAACTTGTACTGGTACATATTTTTACGTTTGATTGGCGCGTGGTAAAACATAAAGAAAACGTGGAACTTTAATATTTTATATACCTATAAAGAAGAATACATTTCATCACAGACACGACATATCTATACTACTAACGTGACCAGCAATATATGCGTGCTTATAATACATGTTGCAACCTATATAGCAGGTGCTATTAAATAATTTTCTCCATGCATATTTTTTAAAATCCACTCATTACAAAATTTTTTTATGAATTTTTCTACGCCTATTGCAAGAATTTAACATTAATTGCACATTTTATATTAAATTTTAAAAAAGAACAATCAAAAATTATGAAGTCCAGAGATCATAGCTATTCTAGGGAGCTAGTACTAGTCTAACTCGATGTTGTAGCAATGATTGCCAATAATTTTAAGAGTTATTTGAAAGTAAAAAATTCGACTAAAATCAGATTTTCGTCATTATCTAGTAAAAAGCCTATGATTTTTTTTTGGCAGAACAAACGTACGTCTAAGATGGCCTCCCAAAGCGAACTAGATATCCTATTAAACCCAAGTGCCCATGGACACCAGTATTCATATGCTAAAGGCACACATATTTTCAAATAACTCATTCATGGTTTCGGCATTTTGTTAACGATATTTTGTATTAAACAAAAAAGTTTTGCACGGAACTATGACGGGCTAAATATTGTTATTACTCATTTAAAAAATAAACTTTTCTGCGATTCTCAAAAAAAAGTCAGTTGTTACACTAAATAACTCATACGAGTAATAAATAAACATAATTTAAAAGTACGTAAATATTCTTATTTGAAACATATACATTGAAAAACTATTTTTTTTTAAAATTTTGTAAGGAATTCAAGAAAAAGGTACTTCTTAAGTATTTAAATACCTACTTTGTTTGCATTTAGATAATATTCCCAAGTATCGAAAATATATAATGTATCTTAAATATTTACGAAGTATCTAACATATATTTTTAAGATAAAGAATGAAGATAATTTTTAAAAATTATAATATATTGAAATATTCGGTTTTTAGTTTCACCAAGTAAGAGCTGAAATAATTAAAGAAATTTTTAAAAGTATTTATATTTAAAATGAAGATACAGTATCTATAAATTAGAAAGTACCTAAGATAAAGTATATGAGATATCAGCGAGTATCTTTCTTTGTAAAATATTCCCATCTCTGCTGAATACCGAAAAATATTTTTATAAAGAAAAAATCTGATGTGGCCAACACAAAACCTCCCGCTATTGAATTTTTATTAATTTAAATACATACTTACGTATTTACTACCGCTGCAAACTGTTCCATTGCAGAAAACTATTGCTTTATTTACTATTTTCTTTTTAAAATGTCACTATTATTAATTTGAAGTGATTAGTTTTTTGACAGTGACATTAACTGTCAGTTACATTCATTTGAAATATGAACCGTGTAACAAACGAATTATTGTGTCTTAGGCTTCGCGACTAATAAAAAAAATCTGATGTGGCCAACACAAAACCTCCCGCTATTTAATTTTTATTAATTTAAATACATACTTACGGATTTACTAACACTTCAAACGGTTCCATTGAAGAAAACTATTGCTTTATTTACTATTTTCTTTTTAAAATGTCACTATTATTAATTTGAAGTGATTAGTTTTTTGACAGTGACATTTAATGTCAGTTACATTCATTTGAAATATAAACTGTGGAACAAAGGAATTGTGTTTTTCTTAGGCTTCGGGACTTGCAAAAAAAATTATTTTTAAATTTATCTGTAAAATATATAGAAAAAGTATTAATGTATTCCTGTAGAAAATTCAATATTCTTTAATTTTCATAACGACAAAATGCGAAAAAATGGCATTTAATGGTATTTTTTGAAGAAAAACCATGATGAGCTTCAGGTAAAGTGCCATTTCCGGTTATCCGATTTACACCAAAATCTAATGGCTTCTTTTTTTATTAGAATAGGATAGAAATACAAGATTTCAGAATTTTCTGAATGATAGTATTTGAGTTAGAGTGAAGACAAAATCTCTACACATACACACACACACACACATACATACATACATACATACACACACACACATACACACACACATACACACATACAGACATCATCGTGAAAATGTTAAATTTGGATTCTAGGGACCTTAAAACGTGGTCATTTACTAAAATCTCGATAAGTGATTTTTAGCACGATCCCTATACCTCCCTTACCAAGGGTAGCGGGAGGTAAAAATTATTTTTAAATTTATGTGTAAATTATATAGAAAAAGTATTAATGTATTCCAGTAGAAAATTCAATAATCTTTAATTTTCATAAGACATAAAATGCGAAAAAATGGCATTTAATGGTATTTTTTGAAGAAAAACCATTATGAGCTTCAGGTAAAGTGTCATTTCCGGTTATCCGATTTACACCAAAATCTAATGGCTTCTATCCATATTAGAATGGGATGGAAATACAAGGTTTCAGAATTTTCTGAATGATAGTATTTGAGTTAGAGTGAAGACAAAATCCCTACACATACACACATACATACACACACACATACACACATACAGACATCATCGTGAAAATGTTAAAAATGGATTCTAGGGAACTTAAAACGTGGTCATTTACTAAAATCTCGATAGCACGATCCCTATACCTCCCTTACCAAGGGTAGCGGGAGGTAAAAATCATGGAATTTACTAGGTCATGAAGCGACGTCTTTCTTTATTGTAAATTAATCTGTTTTGTAAAGACGAAATTTTCGCCGTATTTATCATATTTATTCTGTAGAATTTTAAATTTTATTGTATGAATTAATTCCCTTTTATATACCTACATATTTTTTTTGTTTATTGCACACAAACATTTCATTTGTACCCATTAAATCTCTGCCTTAAAATGTAAATTCATAATAATATATTGAAATTAAAATGAAGCTTATACTAATATTTTTTATTATTCGCTGCTGTAAACTATATGTGGTCCTGGTCAATTTAAATAGTTTCTTTTGGTACTCATTTGACATGGTGATAAATGAGTGTGAATTAACCAGCTTTTAGCGTTATTTGCTCCAACTTCTTCACCGTGAAAAGCGCCATTCTATCGCTGGCTAATTGCCGTCACTTCGATATACCCGGCCGACGCCTGATCGGTGTAAAGGCTTTGTACCGCAGCCGTCGCGACGCCACTTTCATGCCTTGACTCGAAGTCGGCGTCAGCGTCTGGTCTCAATCGCCTCGCCAGCTAGCATTCGGTAATTATAATACAGCTAATAGAACTTTCATTACCGACATAGATTGCTCTTTTTACTCACCCTAATGGAGTTATACGTGATGAAAGATTTCAAGAACGAAATTCAATTTCATACAAGAATAAAAATTTAATATGGACTGCAGGGGCAAGTGACCTTTGGCCATTAATGTTACTTCCATTAAATATATTTTGAAATATAATATTTTCATGGTTTCCAAATCTCATTCGTAAGCTTTTAAAATTTGTTAATAAATTTTCAGCTTTTGTAGGATGTACACTGACTCAACATATATAATAATATATATATATATATATATATATATATATATATATATATATATATATATATCTATATATATATATATACAGTGTGTTAATTGCGCAAAGTCCCCAATTAATTTTAGACAAAAATGTTTCAAATAAATGTTGTAGATATTAATATTCTACGCCTAAATTACTAAATAGATTTAATTTTTCACGTTTAGTAACTTGTAAAATCTAATTTGAAATTGTATAAATATTGCTCACTTGTAGCGATACCCATGAAATTGAAACAAAATTAGAAAGAAATTCATTTCGTTTGAACTGTCAGAAATTTAATTTTATATATAGAATGTGAAAAAATAATAGTAATAAAAGTTATTTAAATGTTAGATTTTAAAAATAATACCTGTGTAGTGATTTAAGTGCAGAATAGAATTATCTGCAACTTTTAATTGAAAACTGAATTTCTGTCAGTTCAAACGATACGCATTTCTCAATTTCATGGGTATCGCTAGAAATGAGCAATATTTTTATACAATTTCAAATTAGATTTTACAAGTTACCAAACGTGCAAAATTAAAACTGTTTACTGATTTAGGCGTAGAATATAATTATCTGTTACACTTATTTGAAACATTTTGTCTATGGCCAGTTTTTTAATTAACACACTGTGTATATATATATATATATATATATATATATATATATATATATATATATATATATATATATATAGTTAATAATTGTAAAGTATGGTATTTACGTGTAAATACAATTTTATACTCCTACACGCAGACAATATACAAGTATAGAGAGAGAGAGTAGTTACATACATAGATAATAAAGTAAACTGGTAGGTAACTTTGACGATGTAATTATATCCAGAAGGTAGATATTTATTTACTTAAACCTAAGGTCTTCCTACATTTGGGTGTAAATCAGTATTTTCATTTTATTCCGTTTTCTTTCATTTGTGGACTTCTCTACCATATTATCTTTCTGGGATTTTCGATCTTTCATTTGTGCGTTTATTTCGGTCCACCGCTACACTCAAATATTATTCTTTGGCCTACATTTGTCCACTTTGTTGTTTTGCTTTATGCACTCTATTTTAATTCTGTCCGTTTTAGTAATTTCTTCAATTCTTCTAAAAAGAATTTCATTTCTACGTATCTGACCTTTTTTTGATGTCTTTCAATCAGGGTTGTCAAAAATCCGATTTTTTCTGTGAATTACCTACCCAATACTCTTTTTTTTAAATATTAATCCAATATTATTTAAAAATTAATTAAAATAATATGTAAGTGCTATGTATTTAAATAGTGAAACAGGAATATACCGGGATTATAATAATGGGTATTACGACGATTCTGATATTTACATTTGTTTAATGTTACTATTTAAAACAATTTTTGTGACTTTACATAATTTATTAATGAATGTTTGATTTATATGAGTATTCCTATATACAGTATGTCCCCGGATTGAGTTTACAAGAGGAAAAAAATTTTTATTTTTGATTTTACGAAAAATGCCAAGGGAAGAAAATTTTTTGCTTGAATTAAAACGCATGTTTCAGTTATTAAAACTTTTAATTAATGTAAGGTTCTTTTAATATAATGTTTTTTCTTATTTTGTCTTCCTAATAATACAGTTATTACATTGAATCTAACATGATTTTAGTTAGCTTTGAAATATTGACAAATGATTATTAATTCTAATTTCAGATAAAAAAAATCTGTTGTGGCCAGCACAAGACCTCTCGCCATTTCCATATTAGGCTATATATGTATTGTATTGCACTTCGCTTTCGAACCGTCGTTTTATAACAAAATATTACAGAACTTTACCCAAATATTGTTTTTTATTGTATTTAACATGTCTTCTGCAAACATATAATTCTAATTATATTTATTTTATATCATTTTCATGTCAAAGATTGTTCTAATTTATTAACCAGATTGGCGGTATTTTTGATGGATATATGCATTTTACCACAATTTTACCTATAATTTCAAATATATAATTAATAAAACAATAAGAAAAATTAAATATACTTCCCAGAAAAAGCTTTCACAATGTTACTAAAAATGTTGATATTTGACAATGACGTGTGTCATGTTATAAACATTGGAATTTGTCAACTGGTTTCCTTAGTGCCTTGGCCTCTGCGATTAGTTCACTCTATAAATTATAGTGTCTTTATCTCTAAATTTATACAAGATATAATAAAAATTTTAAGTGTATTAGATGGAGAATATTATGTTCTTCAATATTTAATAAAAAAACCTCCCAAAAAATTATATTTAGAAGAATTTTTCTGAGAAACTACTACTTCCGGTTGTTCAATTGTTACCAAAACCTTTTCAGCTCTTCCCAGGAATGTCAGATTGAGGAAACTGCAGTTAAATATTTTTTAAGTCTTATAGTTTTTGAGGAATCGTGACTACATCATCCAGACATACATACATACATACATACATACATACATACATACATACATACATACATACATACATACATACATACATACATACATACATACATACATACACACACACACATACACACACATACATACACACATCCACACACACACACACACACACACATCATTTTAAAAATGTTATAATCGGATTCTAGGGACCTTAAATCGTGCTTATTCAATAAAATCTGGATATGCGAATTTTATCATGAATCCAATACCTCCTTAGCGAGAGGTAAAAAGTTAATTGAATAAACTACAAATATTTTGATTTTCGCCTTTTTTTTTCTTCTGAAATTAGAATTAATAATCATTTGTCAATATTTCAAAGCTAACTAAAATCATGTTAGATTCAATGTAATAACCGTATTATTAGGAGGACAAAATACGAAAAAACGTTATAATAGAAAAACCTTACATTAATTAAAAGTTTTAATAACTGAAACATGCATTTTAATTCAAGCAAAAATTTTTCTTCCCTTGTCATTTTTTCGTAAAATCAAAAATAAAAATTTTTTTCCTCTTGTAAACTCAATCCGGGGACATACATATTTTTTTTTTGTTATTTTAGATTAATGGATTTTTGAAGGGTTTCTTCCGGAAAACCCATTAGGTTATGACAACCCTGCTTTCAGTTGTCATCTCAGAATTGCTGATACACGTCATCAGTAGTACTGCTACCTACCAAATCTATTAGAGAATAGGTTCACATAATTGTGAACTCAGACAAATATTTTTCTTTTAGTTCTCCCAAGGACGATATCTAATGGTATTAAATTACTAGATCTAGGCGGGCAATTGACGTCTTCTCTTCCCAAAATTATGCTTTCCAGATTTTTCTTGCAACACCGCCATTGTTTCTTCGCTTGTTTTACAAGTGACACCATCTTGCTGAAAGGAGTTATTTTTCAAGTCAATTCCATACAATATATGTCATAAAAAAGTTTTGAAACATGCTTCTGTTAAGATTCCATTGACTGTCATTGATTTTCCTTGTTCATTGTCAATGAAATGCGGTCCTGTTATATTTAAAATATACACCAATAACTTTTTCTGCTTGAACTGGCAGGTACTTCTTCAATTTTGTTGAAAAGTCATCATCAGATCTCTTCTACTCTAAACGTCAAATAACGAACATACGTCGTTGAAAATGATCAGATAGCTTTATATTTTCACACAATTGAACCTTATAAGCATACAAATGCAAATCTTTGGTTAAAATTCGCTGCAGTGAACTTCTAGAAGTGTTCTGAGAACTACGATGAATTGATTTTGATGGTTTTTCTTCGACACCTCCTTTTACCGCAGCAATATTTTCAAATGAACGAACTGAACGCTGATGTATAGATGCTTCTTTATTAACAACTGAACAAGTTTCGTAGAATTTATTGATTAATTTGTTTACTCTATTAAATTATAGCAATTTTTCGCAAGGAAAACAGCTCGATTTTACAAAGCACATTTGTAATATTTCTATCATTCTCATATTAAAATTAAATGATTTGTACGTGTTCTGCAATCGTATAACGCTGCACAATTAATTTCTCATATATCTAGACAATTGGTAAATATGGTTCTTCTTTAGATTTGACACATTTGAAATTAGAGATGCACTCGATTTCGAGCTTTGGCCCGCCTCGATTTCGAGTCGATCATCGAGCTGGGCCGAAAATATTTTTTATCGGGCCGAATCGGGCTAATCATTTTCAAAAATCGAGGCGAGTCGTACTTTTGATTTTGGCCCGGCCCGAAAATTCGAGCTTTTCGGGCCGACCCGAAAAATCTTGTAGTTCAATCAAATGCACAGTTTCCTTAATATTTTAATGAAAATGGATGAAGTTAAAAAAGGATCAAAATGATTTAATAACAACACACTTCACATATTAATAAATAAAAATATATATGTTTGACACGAAAAAAGTTAAACATTTTGCCTTAACATAAAAATCAACATTAGAAATGCCGGATGAACCCAATTTCGAGCTTTGGGCCTGCCCGGCCCGATTTCGAGTCAATTTTCGAGCCGGGCCAGCTAATTTTTTTGTCGAGTCGATCTTCGAGTCGGGCCGGTAATTTTTATTTTCGGGCCGAGTCGAGCCCGGCCCGGCCCGGCCCGAATGCATCTCTATTTGAAATGGCTTATAATTAATTTAAAATTGCTTTTACTATTAGAACACTATATATTTTCAAATAACTATTTGTACATTTTTAAAGATTAATTATTTCTAGACTGTGAAACAATCATTTTAATTCTGGAACAAAGTTACTAATTTTTACCAACATTGCTATAGTATCGGGACTATTCCTTAACAAATAGTTTAAAAATTTGTTCAATAAATATAGACTTAACTAAAATGTCAACTTTATTGATTGGTGTTTTTTTAATAATTTGCTACAATATTAACCACTAATTTACGGAATAGGCCCAAAGATTTGCAAAATTTGAATAAATTATGAAAATTAAACGCTTTACATTTATTTCTAATGATTTCAATTTTTCGTACTGTTGGTTAGCAACTTTCTTGCAAAATTAGGGTAAATGTTTCATATTTATCAGTTCCTTATCTCAAATTTCCAATTACAATGTAAGTAGTAACGTTCATATAAATGACATACTACCGCTATCCTACTAAACACTTAGCGTAAGAATCGATGTGAAAATGTTTATCCCGGGTTTAGATTCCACGAGAGATTATAAAGATATTCTCTGGAAGCAACAGCAACTCCGAACAATACCCTACCATCACCCTGCGAAGTTGGAGAGTACTACGAGAGCAAACGACAACACAAAGTTGGTTTTCCGTGTCGCGGTTCGGGCTACATCGTCCGCCCAGTTCGCCCGATAAGGATTACACTTCGGCCGCCTAACTCGCTTTAACAAGGCATTCTTGCGAAGGACCCAGCACGGAGCAGTAACACGCACTCGGAGCAAAGGATAACGTTTTTATTTTAGAAAAGTTGTAAAAGATAAGAATTTTTTTCAATACAATGCAGGTTTCAATAAAAAGTTTTCCATATGTGACGAGAATGTACACCACTCAAGGAAATGATATTAAAGTCTGGTTTGAATTTAATTTTGAAGTATATTCGCATATTTCAAAATTAGAAGATAATGACATCAAAATTTAATACAAATTCCTCAACAATGACTGATATTAATAAACAAAAAGCACAATACATATTGTAAAGTTACGAGTATATCATTGTATTAGATAACACTGAAGCCGTAAACTAACTAAATAAATAAATATTAGAAACATTTTTGGAAATTGAGAAGAGTGGAAATAGCAGAACTATGCTATGCAGATGACATGGTCATCATAGCAGAAGACGAAAAAACGTTAACAAGGAATATAGAAATATATGATAAAGCGCTACAAAAATTAAACATGAAGATCAATAATGAAAAAACGAAAACCATGATACTAGGAAGAAATGAACAACACCACACGATACAACTAAAAAATGAAAATCTACAGCAAGTCCAAAAATTTAAATACCTGGGGGCAATGATCTCAGAAGATGGAAGATTTGATGAAGAAATAAAAGAAAGAAGAACAACAGGAGGCAAAATATTTAATAGCATCAAACACAGCTTCTTAGGAAAGAAAGAAATACCGAAAGAGACCAGAGTACAAATATTTAAGAAAGTAGTGACGCCTATACTCATACACGGAGCTGAAATATGGACATTAACGCAAAGACAAAAAAAAATTACAGCTATCGAAATGAGATTCTTGAGAAAAATAGAGGGGAAAACAAGACTGGACAGAATTGAAATCACAACCTACAGACAAAACTTAAAAGTAAAAGCAATAGAAGATAAGATAGCAGAAGGACAGATGAGATGGTATGGTCATGTAGAAAGGATGGCAGAGGAGAAAATAGTTAAAAAAGTGTTTGAAGCAAAAATTGGAAGAAAGAAACCACGAGGACGACCAAGAAGAACGTGGCTGGAAGAAATAAAGGAGGCAGCGCAAAGAAGAGGTCTGACTTGGGAAGAATCGAATACAGCAACACAAGATAGAGCAGAGTGGAAAGAAATATGGAGAAGACCAACGAACCAGAACTCAACCCCCTCCCCCGCAAGCCGGGGGAACGCCTTACACCCGTGAGGGTAGAAAGGTGCAGGATTAAGTAAGTAAGTAGAAACATATTTTTTGCATTTATTCCCGTATTACTGCAGGGCCCACATATTTGCATTGCCCGCTCAGTTTATCTCGGTCCAAGGAGTCAACTAGATCTGATTCGTCACCCTGCATTAACTAGGGCCTAAGATGGCGAGGACTCATCTACTTTGGAGGTTCTTCTTTCACACTGATAGAAAATCGTCTGCAAAACAAGAATTAGCAGGGAAGTGGCCTTATCTATCGTTGATGAGTTTGCATATTTACACGCCCGTCTTTACATGTTCATATAGGGCATCTTCTAAACAAAGGATGACAAATATCTCATGTAGTATTCTTCATGTAAGAATGGAATTTCGCAGTAATATTTCGTTTGTAAATAGTTCAACACGCGACACAGAAATGCTAAAATGCACGCTAATGTTTATGAACGATGTTAATTCCAAATTATTTTCTGAACACAGTTACGACATACATATGAACAGATTCTATAACTTGCGTAGCAAAAAAACTACTTTAAATACGTCTGTCGTCAAGAATCATATACTTTTAATAAATGGAGGATATTATTTATATCTTCTTTTATGCAACATATCTCCACTTAATCAAAAAACAATTGTCTCCAAATCAATTTTGTTAAGTATTAATAACTTGATCAGACTCAGAATGGATAGCTAGCAGCTTAAAATCTGCAAAATTTATTAGAATTTAGGACTATTACTTCTCAATAATGAATTAATGTTCAACCAGTATATTACATTGCTGATAAAACAGCATATTTTGTCTTTGAAAATTTAAATATGTATCGCTTTATTTTATCTAAAAGAAACATAAAGCCTAATGCTCTTTACTCTCTACATTTAATTATTCTAATGTTATTTATGGTTCCTGTATAAGTGTAAGGCAAGTACTTGCACTATAAATACAGGGAATACAAAATAATGTGCATTAGATTCGTGAAAGTATGATTTCATTCGGTCTCATATTTCAGTTCTTAACTTGGTGAAAATGAAATAGAGCCATCTAAACCATAATGCTTGTATGATAAAGCGTATCTTAAATACAAAACCCTGCCCTATATTTTTAATAAAACTTTATTTCGTGCTTACCTACATAAACACAGCTCATCATTCATCCACTTTTCAACGAAGTTTTAGTTTCAACTGTCCACCAAGGTCCTGATAACCCTAAAACACTAACGATTCATTCATTTCCTAATATATGCAGAGTATTTGCAAAGAATTTCATGTAATTTTTAATTTACTTAATCATTCAATTCTACATACGGAGGCCCACACATTTGAAAATACCTGAAAATCAGAAAAAAGAATGCTTAGTCCCGTGAAATCTCTGTTAAAATTTTAGTGTGCAGGGAAGATTTTTTTTGATAAAAATACGTTACTGAATTTTTTGAGCCCATATACCTTTTCACAATAGTAATTGTGTTCAAGAAAAAAAATTATTATTTTATTTTGAAGAACACAACTGAGTTCTAAAATTAAAAATACATATTCCTCGCTTTGATAAGAGTGACGTATCTAATTTTTGTCCTGTACTCTTCATATGTCTTTGTGTATAATATACAGAGTGTCCCAAACTGATGGGTCACCATTGGGATCTCGGAAACTGTAGAAGCAATATTGTTAAACGCTGTCGATTATGTTTAGCTAATAATGGCCAGTATTTTGAGCATTTATTATAATTTATTGTTTTAGTTTTAGGTGTTTTGTTTCTGTTTATTTATATGCAAAATAAAATTTACCTGCATTTGTTTTGGAGCCTCCTTGATTTCATTTAAAATTAAAATAATTAATATATTTAATAAATTTTAATTCAAACATACGTTGCAAAACATCGTTGAAAAGAGAAAAAAAAAACTATTAAACCATGTAAAAATCCGATATGGCGCCTATTTAAAATAAGAAAGTTACTATTATTATCTTGGAAACCGCCTTCTTGAATTTTGTTCTGACATGATTTTTTAGTCTCTCTCATCAAATCATGTTACTTTTATATCAAATATTTTCTTGTATCTTTTACAATAACGGAGTAATTTAACTTTTTTTAAAATCACGATTTTCAGTTTTGCGAGATCCCAATGGTGAACCATTCAGTTTGGGTCACCTGTATATATGTCTCCTCATTTTGTTTTTATTTACATATATTATTAATTGTATTTTGAACATTAAACAGTACATATTTTTCTTCCTTTCATTGGAAAGAATAAGTATATAAAAGAACATCACACTATTGTCAAAAATAGTTCAAAGATAGTTTATTGTTTGACTGGCAAATTGTATTGTACAAACGTTCAATATACTACTCTCAAGGCGATCATCTTGATATCGAAAAGGATACTCGTTACATTCGTGAATTCGCAATAACCCTAATCGTGCAACTTAAACAGATAGGTACATTAATATTTATACAAAATTACTATTACAAACTGTTCGAATAAAAGTGGCTAACGCAGGTAGCAGTAATAAAATTTTATACTTATTTTAGCACCAACCTAATTTATTATTTCATCCCTAATTTATTTTCTCCACTTTCTACTTTCTTATTCCCCTTCAAGTAGCAATACTGCTACACCCACGGCATCCAAATCACCACTAACCATTTCTCTCCGCTGTTTATCATTTACTTGACGCCATCAGCTATCTCTGCAGTTGCATCGTGGGTGGGGGAGGCGCCATACGAGGGATGATTTCATTGGGGAAGACGTCGTGATAGACGGCTGATGCGCTCGAGCGAACATCCGATGTAAGTAGCCATCCAAATGACATGATCGCACATCGCAGAGCAGGCGATATGAGGAAAGTGATTGCTAGGATGCGCTGCAATGAGGAGTGATCAGTGGCGGAGAAAAGGGGTTTAACTTTTATGAGGGAATAGTTTTTAGGGAATGGAGTTACAAAGTTGTAGTTTGTTTCGTAATATAAGAAAATGGAAGAGTTTTATGGTCGGTAATAAATTTGCCGATAAGGAAAAATACAATTATTTTAAATTAATTGAAAAATCTAGCTCCAATAGATCTAGCTATCTGAATGGACTACTATTAATACCTATGAACATTTTACTACATTTACCGCAACTATATTATTTAAATATATTACTTTGGCTTTGTTCGTAATCATTGTATAGCAAATATTTTTAGAAGTCCCATCAAGGCCATCTACGAATTGTATAAATCGTTTAGCTCAGGGATGGAAAACCCAAGTCTAATAGACACATACAGAATTGACGTCACATGCAAAAGAGAGATAGAAGATTGCGGTCCAAACTAAGTCCAAACAAACCTCTCCTCGTTGTCTTAGGTCCCGCTCTATCATACTATATGCCATTATGTTTGCATCTGTCATTCAATGTTAACCTAATTTTTTATTGTAATTTGTTCGTTGTGTTTAATAAAAATGAATTTAAAACCAGAAAATGTGCCTGGGGCAACTTTTTTGTTTGATAATAGTTCCATGCTTTGCTGCTAGATGCGCTCAGGCAAATTGCAATTGTGTAAGTGTCTTTTATGTAATAATATGGAATTTCGTTTGCAATTATGTTCTCTCGAATAGCGATATTCATTTTTTTATTACCAGTATTGAATCTAAATCCAACAACACTTTTCATACCCTCTAATTGGCTGAACTACCTCAACTGACTCACATCGGCAAACATGTTTCCTAATCACATAAAATTATTCCTCGTACATTCTTCTAAATATAATATACCAGCAACATGAACCAGCAAGCACAAAAACTTACTACCCTTCTGTCCTCTCTCTCGCGAAATACATTAGAAACAGGAAAATAGTTCTTTATTTTGCCTCCTTAATCACAAGTAAATACTGATAGATATGTTGCACGGATTTGTAACATTGACTTTGAGTAAGAAGATGGAAAAATATTTGGAAAATTTTACGATGTGGTTGTAACGACGATTGGAAAAGATGGGTGGTGTGTGTGTGTGTGTGAGAGAGAGAGAGAGAGAGAGAGAAAAGAGAAGGCGTTGAGAAGAATTGGAGAAGAAAGAAATTTTTTGAGAGAAATAAGAAAAAGGAAAATCAACTGGATTGGATTATTTTAAGCTGGCATTGTTCTCAGGAAATTGTAATTGAATGGAAGACACATGGGAGATGAGGAAGAAAGAAGTTTGGAAGTTTGAAAGACATCGAGGAGGGATGAATTATAAGAAAATGAAGTGAGAGGTGCAGGGCAGACTATTGTGATTTGGCGTGTAGAGGCACTACTTCCGTTGAGACCTGACTAAAGACAAATTTTATATCCATATTTTAAATGTAAACAGAGGATTGGGCAGATATGTGTTTTGATGAATCTAACTTGGAAATATATATATATATATATATATATATATATATATATATATATATATATATATATACAGGGTGTAAATTTTAAAACGGGTCATAGGGCTATAACATAGAAAAACAGTTTTTTAGACGCCAAAAGTTTCCATATTAATTTATTGAAAATATATGCGTATTATAAAGAAGAAAATTACGAATTTTTTTATACCAAACACCTTACATTTCTGTTTCATATAAAGCCAGAAATTAAATTTAAAAATTTTTACAATTAAGAAAATATATCAGTAGCCATGAAAGTGCCAGTAACAAAACATTGTCATGGTAGGGGACAATTAAAGATTAAAGTTATTAATTTATGAACTAATACAAAATAACACAAAATAAAGTAAAAAAAAATAGGATATTTATATCAGAAACAATTATTATTATTTATTATAATAGGTATTTACAAAATAAAGATGATCTACATGTCATAAGAAATAAGTTATAAGAAACAAGAAAAACTGCAAACTACAAGGGAACAAATTAATATCATTTATGCTGGATTTATGCAGCAAATAAATTATGAAATTAAATTAAGCTACTAAATTAAGAAACTAAACTAAAATAACGTCGTTTATGCAGTAAATTAAAATTTAGAATTTTATGTTTGACATTTCGTATAATCTAACTTTCATAGGTGCAATTGCAATACATTATATTTATATAAGATAAAAAAATAAAGGTAAACAATTTGTTGAATAAGTCCAATTAGTATTTCGTTGCTCTTTTCTTCAGGAATTTTGTTGTCATCGTCGTACATTTTCATTGGTTAGGTGCAAAAATTTGTCATAAGTGCGCGAGTGGCGCAGGCGCAGTATTAATAATTTGTAATTTTTCTTCATGACTCTAATTGTTCATGATTTCTTCTTAATAAAATGAAAATAATAATAATTTAACAAATAAAGTGTAAGAAACGTTTATTAATGAGCGTTTAAAGTCAACAATTGTTTTGTTTTGTTTCTGTCAGTTTCACGGCTATTGATATTTTTTCTTAATTGTGCAAATTTTTTTCTGGCTTTATATGAAACAGAAATATAATATGTTTGGTAACAAAAAATTCGTAATTTTTTTCTTCATAATATGCACTAATTATTTTTTCAATAAATTAATATAGAAACTTTTGGCGACCAAATAACTGTTTTTCTATGTTATAGCCCTATGACCCGTTTTAAAATTTACACCCTGTATATATATTTTTCCAAGTTAGATTCATCAAAACACATATCTGCCCAATCCTCTGTTTACATTTAAAATATGTAATTGCATTATTCTAAAGATATCTAATACTTCAATCAAAATGTATGGTACGAATAAATTAAGAATATAGAACAAAGGATAATTAATAAGTATGTATGTATTCATTCATCCATTTATCCTTTTCATTTTCACAGTAGGTACTCTTTATGATTGCACCTGATGAGATATGCATCTGGGTCAGGGGAGTAGTTCAAATGCGTTGTAATGGACGATAATTTTATAATTGTTTTCTCCTGTTCATTTGTCATGTTGATTGTAATTATTTTTACCGGTTCATTAATTTGTTCGATATTGCAACGTATGTAATTTTGATTGGCACTTCAGGGATTTTACAAATCAATATTTGGGGTCAAACCAATTATTGAATTTGTATGGATGCAGCTCACTCTAAATACCTACATTTAGGAATTAATAGTTTTTAGTTTACCCACACAATCACGGATTTACTGTGAATATTCAACCAAATATGGAAGAATTATTATTATCACGCGCGCTTGGAATTGTTGTTCGATTGTTGAATGGAAAATTATCATTTATTCAAATAATAATTGCAATTTTAATTAAATTAATCTGCATAAATTAAATTATAGTTCCACTATATTCATATTTTGGTCTTAACAATCATACAGTGTGCTCTAGATATATATTTAAATATATATAAAGTATTCTTATATATTATGAAAATAGAGCTGAAGACTTCAATTAAATAGCGATGTAAATGCCACATTTGCGGTTTTTTTTTCAACAACTAATTAAAACAACGATAAAGAAACGAGTCCTTATAAGGACTACGAATCTTCTTAAAAATTGATTAATGCGAGTATACCGAGTAATTATTTTTGTTAATTCCTTTAACTAGGTACTCAAATTATTACTCCTGCAAAAAAACGCAATTTCCGCGAATACGATACTTTCATCATTATTTACTTTAAGACTTCAACTGTATGTAAATACTTCGAAAATAATTAATTTTTATTAATATTGCCAATACCACACTTTGCTTTCTAATGGCTGCAGCAATCCTATTAACATACTCAAAACTAGTTTGCAAGATCCCTATGCTGGCTTAAAGTCAGTTTTTGTATAGCTTTTTTTGAGTTTCATTTTAAATCAAATTTTGTAGCTTTGCTACATCTATATTATCTCTTTACGTACAGTTATTTTGAAATTTTTGGCTGAACTGTGCATAAAAAATACCCTAATTTTTAATCATAAATTCTAATAGATAAACTTTTAATTATTAAGTAATAAAAAACAAAAAATGAAAATATATGTATATTACAATTTATTAACCTGAATAATATATTGACTTCAAAAAAATAATACTATAATTCTGATATACCAGTACTACTTCTAATATATAAATTTATTTTATTCATTTGATCAAATTCATTATTGTGCGATAACCATTTACACATGAAGTTTATATGTAATTTTTCTACATAGTGATTCTTCTTTTCAATACACTTCTCCAACTTCTGAGTGTGTGTATATGTGAGTGTGTGTGTGTTTGTGTGTATGTGTGTGTATGTGTGTGTATGTGTGTGTGTTTGTGTGTGTGTGTGGATCCTTGTAATACTGTTAAGTCAAATACTATAAATCGGAAAATTTTGTAACCTCGCACTTCGACTTTATTTTAATATAAAAAGAAGACATTAGATCGGATCGGATAACAGGATATGGCACTTTACTTGAAGTCTAAAATAGTTTTATTTTCGAAAAAAAATTAAAGATTATTAAACTTTCTACAGATATGCATTCATACTTTTTCTATATATTTTATAAATAAATTTATAAAATAGTGTATTATATAAATCCCGGAGCCTATATTTTAATAAAAGCAACATATAAATGTCATTGTCAAGAAACTCATCATTCAAATTAGTAATGGTGGCATTTTAAAAAGAAAATAGTAAATAGAACAATAGTTATATGCAGAGGAACAATAGTTATATGCAGAGGAACTTAATATAGTTTGCAGTATTAAATGGCGGGAGGTATTTTGTTGGTCATATCAAATTTTTTGATCTCATGATTGGTGTTTTAATTGTTCCTAGCCACTGTTTTCAAATCAATACCAGTAACTTTTTATTGTTGCTTGGTGTGTTAGATGATGACAACTAAGAGCATTGTATAATTATGTAAAATGCTCGAAGGACCAATAGACTTTAAATAGTAAACAACAAAAACTCGCAAGCTGAGATTGTGGTGATTGTCAAAAACTAAAGAAGCACTGACCTTGACTAGAAAAAACGGGATGTGACTAGGAGGCAGGATCTTGACGGGACTTGGAAGACTGGATGAATTCTGCAGACGGTAACTGGTCTGGAAGCGGTGACGGTCAGATTCAATAAGGTAGGAGGTTCAGAAGGAGGAGGCCTCACACGTGGTTGTGAGGCTGGCAAAGTGACGCCACCAAGGGCGCAGGGCTGGATACGGGCAGAAGCTCCTGCAGGAGGAACTCGAGAGGAGGGCAGTGTAGAAGCAGGGGCGTAATTCGCCGGATTAAAACCGCCAAGTGGCGACAGCACGGTTGGCCCAATTCGTAGATTAAGGGGTGTCCGCTGTTTAGTACAACAGCGGTCTCGGAGCACAACACAAATGCACAACACTTTACACTTTCCTGAAAATATAATTTTGCCCCACTACTAAGTAAAGAAAGAAACGATTTTATGAGAATTATAATTTTGTATTAAGATAAATTGAGGCCCAAAAAAAAAGGAATGAAAGAAAGAGGAGCTAAATTACTTCTGAACCATTACTTGGTTTATTACTGACTTATTATTATTTTTTATTTATGTTGCTATGAAGCTTTTTTTTTTGTTGCATTCCTTTTTTTCAGATGCCTGTGATTTTTCAAAAAATAAACAATACATGGCTAACTTTTAGCTTTAAATTAAATGTAATAACAAAACATGTTAGTCGCTTGCCAGCTACTCCGATAGTTGTCTTGACAGTCACCACAATACCTGACTTTACAACTTTACAAGCATCTTTATGATGTGCCTCTACGTGCGCCATTTTTACATTTATTGGGCACAAACAATTCCTTCTGCTGTAACATTCTTTGAACGAATCTTAGAACAAAAAAATAACTTTAAAGTTATAAGCTTTAAAATTTAAACTTAAAATACAGGGACTGTAAAATTTCACCTTCAAACTGAATTTTTCTTCATCTTAGCAGCTTCATCCTTAGTATCTCCAGAAATGTATATATTTTTTTATCCATTATAACAAATAACTATGGCACTTTAAACGAAACCAGAAAACTTCAAATTCAATCCAATTAATTTTCTTTATTATTTTAAACAAGCTACTTTTATAAAATTCGGAAATTTATTTTTATAATTTAACAACTTTAGAAACCAGTAGGAAATAAAATCATGTATGTATCTCAGGTAAATAGTGCCTTTAAGGTACTCGCAACGCAAGTAATTAGGACGTAGGGTAGGCGATGCCGTAAACAACTTGCTTACCTTATAGTTACTCGTTTTGTCCTACATACATAAAATACTACAAAAGAATGTTATATTACATTTTATTTGTTAATGTGATTGTGAATCGATGCAATAAAAATTGCATCGCCTCGTATTCGAAACAAGCTTAGTATATACGAGCATCTGACGTGCATTTTCATCGACATATCCCCTACTTGGAGCAAGGAAAACATGATTTACTCACTCTTCGTGACTTAATACCACTGCACTTTACTTCAACATCATAGCTTTTTACCATCCATTTCAATTTCCTTAACATCGCACATCGATACATCCCGTTCTCGTTTACTGTCTCGCAATAAAAACTTAATTCCTCTATCAGCTCCACATGTAATCACTATTCCCCCTATCTCCCCCTGTAAATACCCTGTTCGCCGCCTATGAACCGGGCAGTTAGGCGGAATGGCTCTCGTCGTTTCCGACTGATCAGATACGGTCCAGCTTTCCGTCGGGTAATGTCCACTGCCTTTTTCCTGCACTACAGTGCAGTACGTGAAGGAAGGAGTCAGTAATTGAGCAGTTACCATTAGCAAAATCATTAAACGTGATTAAAATTTTACAATTATAGCTAAAAGAACGACGAAGTTACCTACTGCGGATTTTATTCGAAAAAAAAATAAAATGTAACCAGCACATTTGCTCCCATTAATTCCATATTATAGACATAAACGCTTTCAATTTGTATTGTACACATGAACTGATCTGATCTGAGGAACTGATGTCCTAGTCGTAAATAACACAAAATTTTTACTGCTTATATTTGACTGTGTAATATTTACATACCTTTTAATGAGATAATAAGATGTGAGCTCCAGGTCCAGGAGCCGTTTAGTTAATACATAGAAATTATAATATTTTGCAATAAATGCGCAAATATAAACTTTATAATAGATTTTTTTATAACAAAAAATTAGCCCGTCAGAGTAATTGCAAAATTAGATAAATTAGCAAATATAAATTTCTTCATTCTCTAAAAAAATATGATGTGGCCAGCACATTACCTTCAGTCAATTCTATTTATTTTGCACAAATACCTTACCGAAAGTTCCTTGGAAAAGATTCTACATAATATTTATACCTCTCAAAAAAAAAAAAATCTGTTGTGGCCAGCACAAGACCTTCCGTCAATTCGATGTATTTTGTACAAATCCCACACCAAAATTTCCTTGGAAAGATTCTATATATCACGTAAAATTGTAACACTAGCACATACTATTTTTTACAAATTCCTTACCAAAAGTTTATTTGAAAAGATTCTATAAATCCAATAAAATTATAATGAATGAACATACACTATGTAAATGCATTTGACACTTCCTCTTGTTCAGCTTTCCCTATTTTATTAGGGGTCGCTGTTTCTTACTCATCTGTTCCACTCATTCCTGTCCAACGCATCTTCTTCACACAGTTCTTCCTCTCTCAAGTCTTCTACGATACAATCCTTCCATCTCTTTGGCCTTCCTCGTGCTCCCCGCATTGAAAGTGCCTATCATAAGACGAGGCTGCAACTGCATGTCACTTGCGAGGAACACTATGACATACCACATCCTGTAGTGACAGCACGCACTTCAAAATTCTATCAAATGAGGCATTTGTTTTCGCTTTTCGCCACGAAGCGAAAATTTGGTAGCATGCGTGTCACAAAATATTCGCCTGCAAGCGTAAGACTTGAAGCGAAAGTGTCAAAGTAACGTCATTATTTTGCCACAGTTCTATTAAAAGCCAATTTATATATAATTTATACATTTATATCATACGACTGTCATAATATTTTTTATTTTAATAGTATAAAATCCAATAATTTCCGAAAAAAAAAGCGAATATAGAATTCTAAAGTGCGTGCTACCAAGATTCGTAAAAGTAAAATCGTATTCGCCTGCTTTGTATGATAGAATTCTAAAGTGCGTGCTACCACTATACTGATCCTACACTTTCAATCTTTGGTTTTGCATTTGACACTGACATCTGTCAATTAGAATTTTTTGAATATATCAGCTGTTTCCATGATAAATAGCAAAGCTGACTGATTTTTGAAAGTTAATATCTTTATAATTCTTTAACATTATATCTATTGAATATGAATGAAAATATATAATCAAACCGTATAGAGAAGAGCATTTCCTTTAATATATAAAAAAATAAAATGTGAAAAAATACTATTTAACTGCGTTTTTTTAAGAAAAGCTGTTAAAAACTTCAAATAAAGGTGGAATAGATGTAACCAAAATCACCTCTTCATCTGGATGTAGGTTCTTTCGTTTGTAGATATTTATTCCACTTGTTCTTTTTTTCTTTCACTGTAACTTTTACCCTTTCCGACCACCATCTAGTTTTGTTTGTGTTTCTGTTCACTATTCTAGTCGTGCCGCAGCTTTTTTCTGCTGCCTCTAGTACTGTCTTTTTGAAGTTCTTCCATTTCTTTTCTATGTTTCCTTCTTTTTCTTTTGCTTTTTTCTTAAACTCTTCGTTGACGTTCTTTTGGAATTTTTCTTCTATCTCTTGTCTTCTAAGTTCATGGCATTTTATTTTCTTATTTACTATCTTTCTTTTGGTTTCGTTTTTTGTGATTACTTCTTGCTTTAGCATCATTGTTACAAGGAAATGGTCGCTTCCAATCACTGGTCCTCTTTTTACTTTTATGTCTTTTACTCTATTCCAGCTGTCTATGTTAATTAGGAAATAATCTATAATCGATTTTTCATTTCTGCTTATAACTTGTCTTGTTATTTTATGTATTTCTTTGTGCTTGAAGTGTGTATTTCCGATTTTGAACTCATTCTCTAGGCAAAACTCTATTATTCTTTTCCCGTTTGTATTCGTCACATTCTCTCCATTCCTTCCTAAGCACCACTCTATTCCATCATTCTTATTTCCTACCCTCCCGTTAAGGTCTCCCATTATTATTACTCTCTTTTCACTTCTGTCTACTATTTCTTGTAGTTCTTTAAAGAAGTTATCTTTTTCTTCTTTTCTTGCGTCCTCGTTCGGTCCATAGCCCACAATTAGCGTGTATTCTTCGTTTTCGTCTCCTTCCTTAACATTTATTGATAGTAATCTTTCATTCAATAGGTTTTCTTTCGAAACATATTTCATCTTATCCTCTTTAATTAAAATTGCCACCCCTGCCTTGGCGTTTTCTTTTTCCGATACTCCTACCCAGTACATCCAATATCCATTTTGTGTCTTTGTGATTCCTTTGCCTTTCCTCTTTGTTTCTGTTATACCCACGTAATCCATATTCATTTTTGCCAGTTCTTCTGTTAATTCATATTCTTTTCCTGTTAAACTTTTTACATTCCATGTTCCAAATTTTATTATTTTCCCTGGTTTATTTACTCTATTTTTTATTTTGCCCATCCCGTACTTAATTATATGTGTTTTGTTGTTCCTTATCGTATCCTTTTCCTTTGCTTGCGACGTCTTTCCTTTTTGTTGCAATTTTCCTCGTTTTTCCCTTAGTTTTTTGACGCAGTACCTCCTTCTTCTTTGACCTCTATCATCTTCTTTTGTGTTTTGTCCCATTTCCATTCCTTTCCATTTATTGTTATTTTCTGATAGCCTATCTTCAATATATCTCCTGCCTTTTTATTTTTCTCTGCTAACATTTTTATTTCCTTTTGTATTTCGCGCTCATTTCTTGTTAGTTCGTTGTTTATGAAGATTTTGTCCTTTAAGGTTCTTAGGTTCTTTTTATTCGCCATTACTTTTACTGACTATGAAAAATATAAAGAACAAAGGAAAAAAGTAAAAAGAGCAATAAAGGAAGAAAAAGAAAAAGCATGGAGAGAATTTGGTGAAAAAATGAAAAACGCATACAATGAAAACCAGAAATTATTTTTTGGAACACTTAAAAATATAAGACAAAAGAAGACAGCAACAATTACGAACATTAAAGATAAGGAAGGAAAGACGATAGCAGAAGAAGACAGAATAATGGATAGATGGAGACAGTATTTCATAGAATTACTAGAGGGAAATGATACTAAAGATGAAGAACAACAAGAAAGCCATCGCACACGAACAAAGGAAACAGAAATAACACAAGAAGAAGAAATAAGCTTGAAAGAAATAATAGAAGCAATAAGAAAAACCAAAAGAGGAAAAGCTCCCGGACATGACAAAATAACAGCAGACATGGTGAAAGCACTACCCGAATCAGCACTACAGGAACTTAAAGACATAATGAATGAAGCGCTAAAAGGAATAACACTAGCAGAATGGCAAATAGGTATCATAACACCAATATTTAAAAAAGGAGATAGCAGAGAGTGCCGGAACTATAGAGGAATTACCCTAATAAGCACAGTGGCCAAAATATATGCAAGAATCCTGGAGAGTAGACTAAGAATAGAGCTGGAAGAATCTTTAGAGGAAACTCAATTTGGTTTTAGACCAAATAGAGGAGTAAATGATGCGATATTCATACTAAGACAAATAGGGGAAAAGGCAATAAAAGAAGGGAGAAACGTACATGTGTGCTTCATTGATCTAGAGAAAGCGTTTGATAGAATCAATAGAGAAGACATATGGAAAACGCTAAGAAAAAGGGGAATATCAAATACGTTAATAACAGGAATTCAGAGCCTATATTCAAACACTAAGAGCTATGTAAGAGTGAAACAAGAGACCTCCAATACATTTGAAACTACAGCCGGAGTAAGGCAAAGATGCATTTTGAGCCCGCTTCTGTTTACGCTAATTCTTGACGAAGGAATAAAAGAGACAAAGAAAGAAGTAAAGAAATACTACATAGGAAATTGGAAATTGAGAAGAGTGGAAATAGCAGAATTATGCTATGCAGATGACATGGTCATCATAGCAGAAGACGAAAAAACCTTAATAAGGAATATAGAAATATATGATAAAGCGCTACAAAAATTAAACATGAAGATCAATAAAGAAAAAACGAAAACCATGATACTAGGAAGAAATGAACAACACCACACGATACAACTAAAAAATGAAAATCTACAGCAAGTCCAAAAATTTAAATACCTGGGGGCAATGATCTCAGAAGATGGAAGATTTGATGAAGAAATAAAAGAAAGAAGAACAACAGGAGGCAAAATATTCAATAGCATCAAACACAGCTTCTTAGGAAAGAAAGAAATACCGAAAGAGACCAGGGTACAAATATTTAAGAAAGTAGTGACACCTATACTCATACACGGAGCTGAAACATGGACATTAACGCAAAGACAAAAAGAAAAAATTACGGCTACCGAAATGAGATTCTTGAGAAAAATAGAGGGGAAAACAAGACTGGACAGAATTGAAAACACAACCTACAGACAAAACTTAAAAGTAAAAGCAATAGAATATAAGATAGCAGAAGGACAGATGAGATGGTATGGGCATGTAGAAAGGATGGGAGAGGAGAGAATAGTTAAAAAAGTGTTTGAAGCAAAAATTGGAAGAAAGAAACCACGAGGACGACCAAGAAGAACGTGGCTGGAAGAAGTAAAGGAGGCAGCGCAAAGAAGAGGTCTAACTTGGGAAGAAACGAAGACAGCAACACAAGATAGAGCAGAGTGGAAAGAAATATGGAGAAGACCAACAAATCAGAACTCAACCCCCTCCCCCGCAGGCCGGGGGAACGCCTTACACCCGTGAGGGTAGAAAGGTGCAGGATTAAGTAAGTAGAATTGTAGTATTGGAGTTAAGTCGGAGAAAAATTTGTCACGCACAGACACACGGACACACATTCAAACATTATCTTAAAAATAGTAAATTCGTATAGTAGGGACCCTAAAACGTGCTTATTCATTAAAAACTCACCACCGAATTTTTTGACCAAAGATAATACCTTCCTTACCTAAAGGTGACGGAATTGTAACATGAACATAATTCTTTTCTACAAATTCCATACCAAAAATTCATTGGAATGGATTCTATATACCCAATAAAATTATAAAACGAACATATACTATGTAAATTGCACTTGACACTGACATCTGCTAATTAGAATATTTGAATATATCACTAGTTTCCATGGTTATTGCATAGCTGGCTAATTTGGGAAAGTTAACCTCTTTAAAATTCTTTAACTCTGTATCTATTGAATATGAAGGACAATGTAGATATAATCAAACCATATAGACCATCAAAAGTTCTTTTATATTTCTAGTAATATAAAATGTCAAAAAATATTATTTAACTGCGTTTTTTTAATAAAAACTGTTAAGAACTTCAAATAAAGGTACTTGCAGTTGTTCAATTATAACCAAAATCTAAAGAAGAGATATATGACAGAATTATAATTTTTAGAATTGTAGTGTTGGAGTTACCGTCGGAGAAATTTTTGTCACACACACACACACACACACACACTTCATCGTAAAATTAGTAAAATCGTATCCTAGAGACCCTAAAACGTACTTATTTATTAAAAACTCACCACCGATTTTTTTGACCAAAAACATTTCCTTCCTTACCTAAAAGTGACGGAAGGTAAAAAGAAATAAGCATGCACTTATTTACCTCAATTAATGTGTAACAGTCAATCATCGAACATGGCAAATGAAACAAATAGGAGAACTGTGTAACTATGACATTAGTGACACAGTTCTACGTAGTTCATACCAATATTTAATAAAGTTATGTAGAAAATGATAAACTAGCTTCAGAGAGAGTAAACTTTTTAATTGATATTAATACATAATTATTAACGAGTTGCTAGTATTGTCAAAGAGAACTAGAGAGATATTTCCAACTGTCATTAAGCTAGAACACAGTAATAAGGCAAGTAATTTAGAACAATTTAGTCAACATGTCCAGAATTAATTACATTTACATACTTGTAACTCAGAGAATTATGGCAGACTACAGGATGGGCCAGTTTCTGTTATTAATATAATGATAGAGTACCTGCTGAAACTGTTACACATGTACCTCTGTATGACATGGTAGTGAACATACATATAATAAATCAGTATTGCAACAGGTACATACCTGTACATACTTATATATTTTTTGAACTATAAGGAGTAGAAATGCGATTATCCATTATCATTTTTAGTCATAAAAAACCTTTCAAAGTCTAAAAACATAGGTTAAAAGCCTACTTATATTACTGTTTATAAATAAAGTTACTTATGATTACATGTTAACCATACTTTATTGGATATCACATAGTAACCTAGTTAGTTGCCATACCGTAAAGAAAGTAAACCATAAGAAGTGTAAAGTATGTACCTACGGTTGTTAAATGCATGGTTAATTTAGCTACCTTTTTCTAGTTTTCACATTTTTAACATTTTAACAAAATTAAGACTTTTTAATTGATATTATTTATTGTTTCTTTTATTTTAATAAAGTGCGTATCAAAATATAAAAAAATCTGATGTGGCCACCACATGACCTCCCGCCAATTCCATGTTTAAAGTAGCATTGAGCTATACGTAAAGTATCACTTCCGCTTGATCGTTTTATAAACAAAATCTAATTTGTTGTTCCAATAAATAGAAAAGTCTGTATTATGAAATTTTGGATTACATTTTATTATTTTTTCCTTAAAAATTTGTGAAGAGCTCCAAATTATATGCCACTTCCGGTTTATCATATATAGTCAAAATCTAATATGTTGTTTCAAATTATATATGTTTTAATTACCAAATTTGAAATGTTTTGGATCATATTTTAATATATTTTTTCAAGAAAATCTGTTCAGAGCTTCAAGTAAAGTACCATTTCCGATGTATCAATTTTAGAACAAATGTAATATCTCGCTTAATATAGAAATCTCAAATACTGAATTTGAAAAGTTTTGGATTATATCATAATATATTTTTCACGAACGTCTATTCAGAGCTTCAAGTAAAGTATCACTCCCGGTTTTTCAATTTTAACCAAAATTTATTATGTTATTCCTCTTGATATACAAGTCATAAATACTAAAATTGAAAAGTTTTATATTTTATATAGTTTTTCATTAATAACTGTTATGGGCTTCAAATAAAGTACCACTTCCGGTTACCCAATTTTATCCAAAATCTAATCAACTCTTTATATTAGTGCAGAAAGCTTAAATACGGAAAATAGATATTATAGGAATTTTGATGTAATAGTTATCGTGAACGAAAAAATCGTCACATACATACACACAGACATCATTGCAAAAATAACAAAAACATGTGGGGATACTAATTCGTGCTTATTCACTGGATACTCACTATCGAATTTTTGGATCGAAAACATTATCTCCCTTACCTACGGTATAGCGGGAGGTAAATATACAAACAATACAATTTTATAAGATAAATATCTATCAGTATCTGTGTAAAAATTAATAAATCTTTATACACTATAACAATAAGGTCACTTCGTAAGGCTGCGTTTATGTTGGAGCTGCGATACACGATAAGAGCGGCGATACTAGCGATGCAGTGCGAATGAATGTATATATTTAAATGTAGGTGTTTACATTGAAGCAGCGCGCAAAGCTACGCTTAGGAGCTTATCAGCGATAAGAGTGTCGAGAACGAATTGAATATATTTCTACGCTCTCATCGAGGCAAGACTAGTGATGCAGCGATATCTCGATTTTTTTTTTTATGTTACATAAATATTATACAAAATAAAATATTTGTCGGTATAAATAAATATTTTAATTGCCTCTTCATTTATATTCATATTTATTTATTAATATTTGATTTATTGGGTTTTAGTAAGAAGAAAATGCTATAACATTCAAACACCAGACTTTAATAAAATAATGTGTTAATCAGTGGTATTCGTTTATTATATTCATATTGCTTGTAATGTTAATTTAGTTACTATTTCTAATTATAAATTCGAGAAATTCGAGACTCGAGTTGCGATCGAGAGAAAGTAAGGAAAATTATGACGAGACAAGATGCAGAGAAATCTCGTCCTCGAAAATTCGAGACGAGACGAGAGTAGATTGTTTATTTATATTAATTGTGGGTTACAGTACATTTTGTCAAAAATTATATGTCATTTACAATAGGATTGTGACACAAGTAAGTTTTAAATAAATCACGAATATTTTGTGCAACCAGGGTTGGTTTACCATTATTAGTTGTGGTATTTGATTGTTTTGGAATATTTAATGTATCTTCTAAATGATGTTCAATACCTTTAATGTCAATGATTGTATTATGTAGGACACAAATAGCTTTAATAATATTATCAACAATATTTATGTCGCTGCTCTTATCGTCACTCTTATAGCTTTTATCGCAGCTCCACTATAAACACAACAAAGAAAGATAGATTTGATTCGTTTTTATCGCTGCTCTTATCGTCGCTCTTATAACTTTTATCGCAGCTCCAACATATTCACACCCTAATGCAGTCGTGATGCAGTTGATCGTGAAGAGTTAAATTTTTTGATTGTCACCGACTAAAAAATATGTGCGGCTGTTCTACGGAGATCTCAAGTCGTGAGGTCGTATTGCAGCCAAGTATTATTTTTATTTCAAATATATCAAGCATTCATTAGACAGAAATGTTAGTAATCGGACATTTTTTCAAACATAACTACCAAGTTTACTATCAGATTATCCAAAATAAAGGCAGCTGCACAATTTCTCGAACACGAGACCAACAATAGTAACGAAGTTTTTATCAATATATCAAAAAACTTATTTGGTGATGAAATTCACTCATATTTGCAGCAAACGTGCTAAAATAATTTAACTGTATTTAAAATTAGCTTAAAACATTAAATAATTGTTTGACAGCTAAAAAGTAAGGTTGGAAGTGTCTCTGGTTCTCCGGCAATCGTGTAATCGCTTAATCGGGTAGCTAAACAAAAACCCGCTTTTTGTTCATTTGGTTACTAAATATGATTTGACATCAGTGGTAAAAAGGAAACAATAATAGAAAACTCGAAAGTCATACAGAATTCGACATTTACCTCAGCCGAATAAACTACAGTCAGAGTCTGTTCCACAAGACCTTTCATTAAACGGACACAAATCCACGTGGTTTCGTGTGTCATGATTGGTTGTTGAACATGGGCTTAATGCTATGTTAATTCCCGCGCTGCATACACTGTTAAAATTAATATTACTCTATACTTATTTACTGTTTCGATTTTATCATTTTTGTCACTGAAACTTTTATTTACGGTTCTGATTTTTTTTTCTTAGAAATTTATTATTTATTTATTCAAAATCCTCATATTTTTATTAGGAAGTGCAAAAGCAAACGTTGTATTTGTTTCTTTGTTAATAACATTGTAAGAAATGGTGAGGGAATTACAATTGCAAGTATACATGATTTCAAAACTCCCAGTGTGTATCGCCGAATGTATCGTACTGTCTACTGTTGAACCAATACTAATGACAATGTATATTATATTATATTACTCTATAATAAAACATTTTCTATTCTTTTATACAAGTTTACATCAAATACAAAATTATTTCTATTTAAAGGTCTCTTTGCCATATTGAATCACAATCTAATTTCCATATTATCAACTTCCGTAGCAAACTAAATTCCCTCTAAAACGAAAAGCTAATGAAATGCATTTGCAAATCACAAATCCATTGGCTTGGTGTGTACCTCGACTATGGTACGGCTGCTCCTGATAAATGGCATTGTAATTATGCAGCTGGTCGCGGTGCTCGCAACAGGCTGCCCCATTCTTGCCACGAAAAGCGAAATATTTGCTTTTGTGACCTTATAAATATGCAATCATCGTGAGTTATTGTTTCAATTTGAGCGCCGGTAAGGACCAAACAATGAATGCGAAATATCGAATCGCGCGAATGTTGCAGCGTTGATACACCATGTTGTTTTGTTTCCGGAATGAATTTATTGATACGGATTTTTATCTCCATGCTATTTGAGGTTTTGTAATTGAAAAAATTCATCTGCTTCTTCGTTTGAGTCTCAAATATTGTCCTGCATTATTTTAAATAAAAATTATTCGTTTTGAAATTGTTATCATTTTAGGGGCGACATAGAAATATTATTTTCAAAGACAATTTTTAATTAAGTGACAATTTGAAATGTTTATTTCGGAAATGTGAAAATATCATCGCTTGAGACAGTTGATTGATAGGCGATGTGAGATGGGATTTGTTTATAGTAAATGTCTAATTCATTTAATAGTTTTTTGATATTTGATATTCGTATTAGTTATCTATCTACATTGTTTATTATTTTGTTTTGCATATACATATGTATGTAGGTAACCAACATGACAAAACTATAAAAAAAAAATACACAAGATGACAGTTTATCAATGGCGAGTAATTTTTTTGAAAAATGTCAACAGAAAAATATACGCTACGTGTGTAGAACGCTAAACTATATTAAGAGTATGTTCTGATACTAAAATAGTTGAATATCCTTTTATTATTTAAATTAAACATGAAGTTACAAATTCTTACTAATATTACTACAGAAAATAGCGAGTATAACCAACAACAATTGCAAACATTCTTTATATTTGTTTCTATTGGTTGAAACTATATCAAACTGTGCTACCCAAATAATTTTTTTGGCTTCTCTAGTTAAAATATTTGTTTTACTTGAAATCGTTACAAAAGTACACAAAAATCTTCTTTAAAAGTTCAGAAATCGGCACTAAACTAATTCGCTATACGACGATTTCATTCAAATGCAGTGTTGCAACCGCATTATAATTATTAGGCGGCGGTTCCACTGATCGAGTACCTTCAATCGTTTGCTATCGTGTAAATTTTAAACATGTGTGTAGTAACAGCGTGTGTCGCACCGGACCATCGTTTTCCATAGAGTGCCATCGAGTTGTTTGATTTTCAAGCTGGTTTGAATTTTTACTCGATGCTCGACGGCACTCGATGCCTTGACGCATGCGTATTGAAGCATTTGCATTTATGTGTAGTAAATAACAATAACCTCACAATAAAGAATCAAGTTCTCTTATTGTTCAGTCGGTTTGATTTAATTTATTGAATGAATATGGAAACTAAAATAATTAATAATTAATAATGGGGTCCCGTGGCCGCGTGCCAGAGTGTCTGGTCGCGAACCTGGGGGAACCGGGTTCGATCCCGACAGACGCCAAATATTTCCAATTTTAAATTGCACAAAAGTGACCCCTGTGGTGCACTCTCCACACCAGCTATGAGTGCCCGTGAGGTGACGCCTGGTAAGCGCCCACACGGTAAAATATATCGTCATCATTACCGATGTCTACATGTGTTGTAGATACTGGCACACCCAGAAATGGGTAATATGCCGTGATGATATATTTATTTATTTATTTTATTTTAAATAATTGAAAAGGAATGGAGCAGTGACGAAATTGATTTATTAATCAATTTAGTTAGAGATAGCCCAGATAGATATTTATGATCAGTCTAGGCCAGGTTATGCGAATATGAATGTAATAGATAAATGTTGGTGACACATTATAAAAATAATAAGATTACCTTCTAAAAATCCCAAAAGCTTCAAAGATTTTAAAGGTTAAGAAATCTACTCGACACTAAATGATCGAAGCAATTCGATCAGTGAGACCAGAACGTCGATTTTTAAACGACACGGCATGAAACCATACTATATCACGTGACACTACTCGTGCAGTGATACCGCCGCCTTATTGTACGTATAAGATAATTTGGGTAGTTGAACATTAGTAAATTTGTACATAAAATAACAAAAAAATATGTGCAAGAAAAACGAATTATAATTCCAGCGAAGAATTTTCAGATAACGTACATAATTTTTCAGTGTTCATTACGATAACTTCAATGTCCGTAGGTTTGCAACACTGAACATAATTTCGTTTGTTAGACAGTAACTGATAGATACATCAAAAAACCCATATAAAAAAATATTCCTTTCATTTTCACAAATTTTCAAATCAAATGATACTTAATATGTACCTTGCTACTGAAGTTCCATTTTATTACTTATATCGTTTGTTTTCCTCGGCCTCAAGGCCTCGGCAACTAAATTCCACATTAGTAATAAAAAGTAGAACTTAAGTACCTTGATACATAAATAACTATTATATAACCAAGAAACCAAACTAAATTCCCGTAACTTTCTCTTTTGATAGTAAGTAAACAGTAACCTCTCGAGACAGTCTGTGAAGAGAGCAACAGCACAGTTGGTTAATATTCATGATGGTCCTCTCCAGAGGTAGTGATTAGTCTTCTCCACTTCTTATATCGACTCCAATCCCCACTGAAGGAAATTGCCCGAGAATTTAAATACCAAATGTCTCTGTCGCATTCGCGACGTCAGATTCTTTTAATTGAAAATATTTTGCATTTGTTGGGAGACTTCAAGCAGTCGAGGTTTAAATTTAAATATGAAACAACGAGAAAACAGTTTTCTATTTATTATTCATCTCGGAGTTTTCTTGTAGAGTTAAAGCTCTTGTTTATTTACTCTTCTGAAAGTCAAGAAATTGTCAACGTTCTTATTAGATTTTCTTGCATATTAATTAAAAGAAGATAAATATTTTAAAATGTTTATAATCATATTTTATACAACGTTAATTACTACTTTTCCTATAAAATTTTTATTAAATAGATACTGTTTTGTATAAAAAACGTTTTGTTGAAGTACATTAAAACATAGAAATAACAGTTGAATCCCTATGTTATAAGTAATTTTTAAAATAATTAAAATGTGGCACTTTGAAGTATCTAAGTATCTAGTGCACAAAATAAAACTTGTTTCTAAATTAAGAGACAAGCAAAAGTTTTCTTAAAATCACTGGGTGCGATTCAGTGGATTGTATTAGGCTGTTTTAAGATCTGTATTAAGAGTTGTATTAAAAAAATCTGATTCAGTGGCTTGCATTAGACTGTTTTAGAGTGTTTATTTAAATACATGTGTATTAGTTGACTAGGAAATTAAAACATTTCTTAAAATGGGTTATATCTGTTTTAAGTATTGTATTAACCTTAATTCATAATGTCAAATATGAAATATTGAAGTAAAATTATATATATCTGACTCTTCATAAAGTATACTAAAGCAAATATTGAACTTAAAATGATATAATAAAAGAGAAAATAAATAATTTAAAAAATTGAGATTAATATGAATAAATTTAGGCAAGTTACAATTATTTATATGTTGTTTATTTTCTGAGTTTGTTTAAGTAAAATGGGTGACACAATATGTGCTGTTGAAAGAGTTGAGCATGTTCGGCGTGTTGTTGATGGTAGAAAACGAAGAAGGATATACAGAAGACGAAAAACTATGACAATACTATCTCCGAAAGTGATACCGATTATCAAAAAATGTATTTCAGCATGTAATAAATTTGATTCAAGATGGGTTTGGCAGTGGTGTACCTCCTCCAGTTTTAGTTTTTCTTTTAAATAATGTGCAATTTCACTCTTTGAATTGCATTTAAATCTCTGCCACATTTTCTTTATGCGGCCCAATTTTCTATTAAAACCACTTGTCTTCATTTCTGCTTTTATGTCTCCCCATGCAACTTTTTATTTTTCATTATTTTAATGTCATTTCACATATTGTCAATAATATCGTTCCGTTTAGTAATTGCCTCTTATTAAAATAATCTTTTCTTCATTAGACCAATTCGGTTCTGTAATTCTTTTTCCTGGCATTTTAATATACTAAATTTTAAAATATAGTTCATAAAGTAGTGTAACATAACCTAAAACAACACAAATACAAAATATTGACATTTCAAATACCGCCAATTTTGCACTTTAATAGTTATTACAGTGTTGCCAAGTGTAATTTTCGAACAAAAGTGTTTTAACTAAAACAGCTTAATACAGACCACTGAATCACCTTCGTTTTAAAATGTGTTTCAAGCTAATACAGTGTTTTAGTTAATACAAGTCTTAGTACAGACTTTAATATAACCCACTGAATCGCACCCCCTGTCACTAACATTTGTTCGTTCCGTTATGTAGCGTTTTACGATTTACCGTCTATCGCTGCGATAATAAGTTACTAAATAAAGTATAGCCTCATTTTACGAATAGGAAAGTTCGTGTTGAAATATTTTTAAGAACTAGTGCTTAAAAATGACAGTTTAATGCGCAAAAGTGACAGTTTAATGCGTAAAAGTGACAGTTTAATGCGTAAAATGTTACTTTTTATTATTTCACTCGCGTGCGTTAAAAAAGTGCATTTTATAAACTTATTTTAATGGAAGTGTACTTTTTTTAACATGTAAAAAATTATTTATTTGTTCGTTCCATTTGTGGTACTTCGGGCTTTTTTATAATTATATAGGATAATCTGTAAAAACATATTATTTCATTAATTTAATTGTTTATTATTGTTATCAAATAATTTTACCTTATTACAAAAAAATCATGACTCATATGACGCTGACATTTATTTATTTTACAAATACATTTCAGTTTCTAATACCGAAATATTAAATATCATACTTATTGAAAAACATCATTTTTTTCCTAATATTTATTTGTTAAAAACTGTATATACGGGAACATTAACGCCGATTATTTTTTAAAGGTAGTTAGTAGAAAAACGGAACAAACAGAATCTAGTGGCTTTACAGTAGACGCTAACTGAATAGAATAGCAAATTTCACCGCCGCGGTTTGCGGTAGACGGAGGGTAGCGGAACGAAAAAACCTGTAATATTCCGAGTTTTTCGTGCATATGAATATTTTGGGACCAGTATTCAGCGAATTATACGTACAAAATATGTAATATCACTATCAAGGCAATTATTCTCTCCTATTCTGTAACTCAATTAATAATAGTTATCGATAAATAATAATTGATGACAAATAGAAGCAAATGCATTTATCTGCCAGTTTCATTTTTTTTTTATTCATTATAACTATATTTATTGGCTACAATTTATTTGCGATCGAGAATGTTATCGATTGAGTTACAGATTAGGGGTGAATATCTTCAAAACTATGAAATAAGAAAACTTTTCAAAAAGGAAAAAACACTATTTTTTTTACTAATAACAAGAATTTTGTTATATTTTTTATTTATAATCAACGAAGAGTTCTAAAAGAAATTACGAACGCTGTAAAAGGTTCTAACTTCTGCCTCAATTCTTATAGCATAAATAATAGACAACTAAACAGCTCAGATATGTTCCACTCACTCCATATTTCTTCGTAAAGAGAAATTTAACCAACCAAGGGTATAATTTTACTTTCATTTACATAAATATTTAATTTTTACATTCGTTTGACCGTATTGCTTGAAATAAAGGAAAAGATTTCACGTTCTCGGAAGGACCATTAACAAGCAAAAGATTAAAAATGGAAAAATTAGAAAAAAGATTGTCAAAAAAGGAAAACTATGCATTTTTTATCCAGTTTCTCCAGTTTACTTATGATTAACTGCATAGTAACTTGTTTGAATAAGTACGCCCACTAGTGAAATTTCTAACAAATTAATTGATTGATATTTAACAGATAGTTTTCACCTACTTGCTGAAATTTCTTTCAGTTCCTCAATAACACGACAATAAATTCCCACATTCACCACTTCCACTAGCTCACCATTACAAATGTCATCATCAATGCCTTCTTCTTCTCAACCTACACTTTCAAGATGGAATATGAAGAAGTTGCCCCATAATATATAGCATTCAATCGCTGTTTAATAACAATTTCAGAAAGATTTTCTTTGGCCAAGAACTTTATAATGATGCTAATGATGTAGTTACAGAGTTGACACTGACTGGTACACATATAAACCTGTTAATATATGGCGCTAAATAACACATATAACTTTTGTTATTTTTCATTTTACATTACCATAGGTATTCTTAATTTTCAGACATCATCTATATAAAATTTATTTCCATAATAAGTTACACGATAAGCCTTGTGTGGCCAAAATATTCAGACACTTTTACGCAGCCAACATTATAATTTAATTTAATATAGACAGTTTGTTAGAAAATCGAATCTGAATGTGATTAAAACTTGATAAATTGATATTTTTACAACTACAAAATAAGCAAGCAGATTCGAATCAAGATATTTCAGAATCGGTCAGAATATGTAAAATCTGGATCTGTTCTTTCCTCCCGGCAATCATGGACAATATTGTAATCAAAGTAGTAACTGGGATACTCTTAGGCAATGGGGAAAATACAGTATTTGACTCGCATATAATGACAATAAAGGAAAAATATTGTCAAAACTGACGTTAAACTTTTTTTTTTCATAGACGTACGTCGTCATTTGTGACCGGTGTGACATTTTTTCCAGAGAATACATTGATTTTTACTATTTTACAAAATTTTGAACTATGGCGTGATTGGTCAGTTTTAAAGGCCTCTAGTTCTTGTAGAAAGCATGTTAAACAAAAATTATTGCCAGATTTACTATATATGGGGTCAGTTCTACCATAGGTTAAGCATTGTATTCTTACTTACATAACACCTTGTATTACTCTCAGGGCCGATTTTTTCCTGGATCGAACCGGAGGGCTGTCTTGACCATTGTATTTTCACCGCTTCTCATAACATGGCCGTACCGTCGCATCTCCCATTCGCTTTCTAATATTCAAGTTCATGACGTGATCAAGTAATGTCAGCCCAAAAGACCAACGCAGCGTTTTCATCTCCATTCCATAGAGGGCTTGTTCGTGTCTGTTTGGTGCGAGCCAGCATGCTCGTTAAATAATATACTAATTTTCAAGTGTTTCATTTTTTATGTCCTGCAGTGCTTTATTTTAAACTTACATATTTCTACAGGATCATAATTATACACGCTATCTATTTAAATTTGACAATTTGGTACTAATAAATGCTTAATTCATATAGTCTCTAATTATTAGTTACACTTTGAAAGAATGTAAGATTACACACTCCAAAGAAATGATTAAATTACAATGAGAATGAAGTCGACAAAGGTTTTCGGACTAAGAAAAGAGCAAAGCTATAATAAATTCAGCGTCTCGTGCTACTCTTTCATCTTAATCCTGATTAGCCCGTTCGCTAGGACGTGACAAGCGATCCGACTACTCAACCTAATTTATACTGTATACGTGATTAATTATAAGATTATAACTAATAATGTAGGCAAACTGGCTCGCGACTCTCGTCAGTGAATGTAAAAGCTTCGCAATTCGCTACAACGAAGCCATGTCGGCGCTTTTAATTTTGAATGACAGGTGCAAAGTTTCCGTCATATTGTCAAGCAGAAATTCTTGCGGAATTTTGTTTATAAGCAAAAAGACGAGCCCGTATTAAATGGTTTGTATACTAAATTTTAGATGAAAACTGTCATTTTGTTTGCAACTTGGGTGAATGGAAGCACCAAGTTTAATTTACAATTTATTATGTTCAGTATTCTGAATACCAAGATGCCGCACGATGGCGACATCTATATTAATTATAAAAGTGCCATAAAATGAAACAAAGAAAAGTTTAAGAATTGTTTCTTGAGTAATGATTAAGGAAACTGTTAAAGCTTTTTCTTTAGATGCTTATTTTGTTGAATCATTAATTAGAAATAATAATTTAAGTATGCAAGCATCTATTAAATCATATTTCATATTCAATATAGAATCTTTAACAAAATACTCATATCATAAATTTTACCCAGATTTTGTATATTTACGACGAAGAAGTTCTGATTAAATTATTGATATAAGATAAATAATAAAAATCAAGTACCTCTGTGTTACGCTTGCCAATTTACAATTTTCCTTTTATGAAATATGTTGACGTACAGTATTGAATGTTACAATTTATTTACGTATAGAAAACTGAATCCCTTGTCAGTGAAAATCATATGCTTCTCTTATTTAAGGATGACGTAATTGATTAAGATTTTGTAGAGAGCAGAGTATAAACAAATTTTATTTGCTTCACAGTAAATAGAAAAGTTCAATTTCATATGTAAATACACATCTGAAGTTAACGATATAATTATCATAATCTAAAATTAAAAATTCGTACTTACTCGAAATAAATACAGTAACTTTCAGAAGAATGTTTTTCCTGAAAATATTTATAGAAACGTTGTTTCATAACTACTACTGAACGTTATAATAATAATAATAATAATAATAATAATAATAATAATAATAATAATAATAATAATAATAATAATAATAATAATAATAATAATAACAATAACAATGATAATAATCAAAGCAAGGAACTACTTAAAGTAAAAATACTGGAAATATTTCTTTAAATACGCAAAACATGAACTTATTAGTTAAGATTTCTTCATTTATAACATCCCGATGACGTCCCGTTACCGCGCCCGCTTGCGCGACAGATGGTGACAATCCATATATTAAAGCTTAAATTATTGTATTTTTCGTGTGACTATTTGTAATTTCTTGAGAAGAATTTGTTCCCTTGAAGACTACTAGACAATTTAGCGGTATAGTCAAATGGGCGAGGCTAAGAGAGGTATTGGAATCATGCTAAAATTCGCATATCCAGATTTTAGTTTAATGTATTCGGGCGTGCCCCGGGGAACGGCTTAGCCGGCAAATCCTTTCATACCAGAAGCATACAAAGCGTATGAACAGACGTGTCCACACCAAAAAGGATCTTTGTTAAAAGAGAAGACCAGAAGTCCAAGGGACTCGTCGTAAAGAAGCCTAAGGATGAGAATATGTTGGAGCTGCGATAAAAGCTATAAGAGCGACGTTAAGAGCAGCGATAAAAGCGAAGCAAATCTATCTTTCTTTGATGTGTTTATATTGGAGCTGCGATAAAAGCTATAAGAGCGACGATAAGAGCAACGATAGAAACTGATATAAATGTTGCTGACAATATTGTTAAAGCTATTTGTGTCTTACATAGCACAATCATTGACATGGAAGGTATTGAACATCATTTAGAAGATACATTAAATATTCCAAAACAATCAAATACCACAACTAATAATGGTAGACCAACCCAGGTTGCACAAAATATTCGTGATTTATTTAAAACTTACTTGTGTCACAATCCTATTGTAAATGACATATAATTTTTGATAAAATGTACTGTAACCTTAATATAAATAAACATATCCACTTACTTGTTGAGTTTAAATTACTCGCCACTTCATCCCATAATTTATCCAGCACATATCTGTTGTGATGGTTTTTATTTGTTTGATCCCATAATGGAGATCTAACAATTACTTCGCTAATTAATTTGTCTACCTTCATCTTTAGCGTAGCGTCTTGTCTAGTGTTGCCGCGAAACGAGATATGGCGATAAACAATCCACTCTCGTCTCGTCTCGAATTTTCGAGGACGAGATTTCTCTGCATCTTGTCTCATCATATTTTTCCATAGTTTCTTTCGGTCTCGATTCGAGTCTCGAATTTCTCGAAATTAGAAATAGTAACTAAATTAACATTACAAGCAACATGAATATAATAAACGCCTACCACTGATTAAAACATTATTTTACTAAGTCTGGTGTTTGAATATTATAGCATTTTCTTCTTACTAAAACCCAATAAATTAAAAATTAATAAATAAATATAAATGTAAATGAAGAGGCAATTAAAATATTTATTTATACCGGCAAATATTTTATTTTGTATAATATTTGTGTAATATATAAAAAAAAATCGAGATATCGCTGCATCACTAGTCTTGCCTCGATGAGAGTGTAGAAATACATTCAATTCGTTCTCGACGCACTTATCGCTGCTCAGCTCCTAAACGTAGCTTTGCGCGCTGCTTCAATGTAAACACCTACATTTAAATCTATGCATCCATTCGCAATGCTTCGCTAGTATCGCCGCTCTTATTGTTCATCGCAGCTTCAACATAAGCACAGCCTAAGGCACTAAGGAAACCAGTTGACAAATTCAAATGTTTATAACATAGTAATGTTTACAACATAGTTTGTAAATGACACATTTCAGTGTCAAAAATCAACAGTTTTAGTGACATTCTGAATTCATTATTTAATGTAGTACATCGCAGAGGATAAGGCAATATGGAACCAGTTGACAAATTTAAATGTTTATAACATAGTTTGTAAATGACAGATGTCAGTGTCAAAAATCTGCAGTTTTAGTGACATTTTGAAAGCTTTTTCTGGGAAGTATATTTAATCTTTCTTATTGTTTTATTAATTAAATATTTAAAATTGTAGGTAAAATGCATGTAAAATCAGAAATACCACTAATCTAGTTAATGAATTCGAAGAATCTCGGACATTTAGGAACTTCCTCATACAATGAAAAATAGTTAAAATTAGATTGTATGTGTGCAGAAGACATGCTAAATACAATAAAAACAATATTTGGGTAAAGTTTTGTATTTTTCCTTTTTTTTGTTATAAAACGACGGTTCGATAGCGAAGTGCAATATAATACTTATATAATATAAAATGTAAATGGTGAGAGGTATTGTGCTGAGCACAATATATTTTATTTTTTTTTTGAAAAGGTTTGTAGTTAAAAGTGGCACTCTGATTTTCTAAAGGCAGAACAGAACCTGACCTGATGCACAATTTTATAATTTTACATACGAGTATCTAATATTTTATCCGGTGCACACAGTTGACCATCGCCCATTCGCCGCTGCCTAGTTGGCTTTGTCTGACGTTGTAAGGACTCTAGAAATCCAACCCTGGTGACTGCTGGTGAGTACTAGAAATTGTATTTTGCTTATCTTATAATTTTATGTCATTATTGGGCTGTACATTTTTCCGTGAAGGTTAGAAAAAGAAATTCTCATAAACGATTCTAAATGTTTTAAATTAATCCGAATCTACTTATACGATGAAATTATAGCCACATAAAAATAACAGATAATCTCTAAATTGCTTTGCTTTCCTTAAACGATCTTTACGGATAAAGAACAATCCTCATAAAATTAAACCACCCTTAAGACGATGACGAATGCTTCTTGCAAAGTAATTTCAATTATAACCGAAATACACTACCTTCCATTTACAAATTAAACTGCCAAAAAACCATTTAAGTAAGTAAATAAGTACTCCAGAAATTGTGCTCCACATAAACAGAATACAAATAATTTGCATAATCTTCTACATTATCATAGAATTTAGGTCTCAATATTTCAGCTAAAAATTATCATTAGCAATAACATGAAAGCGTTATATTGCAACATTGCAAGAAAGATATAGAGTACTTTGGAAAAGCTGAACAAGAGGCGTGCGGAACTTAATTAGACAGGGAAACGAAACTATATTAATCATACCTTTGAAAGGTAACCAATTACTCCTATATGAAATACACTACTGTTTAAAAGTATTTACTCATTAATACGTAGGTAATTAATATTCAGAATAATTGTCTTAAATGAAAGTGTATTCGTCTCTCTTCTATAATTGTTTCTGTTTTTGCCGCAATTATTTTCTATTATTCATTATCCTTCATTTACATTTGTCAATATTTGCGTCAATTTTAAATTCCTAGTACGCCGCGGAATATGTTAGCTATAGAGCAGGTTTAATTTAATTACATATAAGAATATAACATGTAAAAGACTCTTGATATTTCAATGTGAAAAAAATTGATAAATGTAAACAGTTGTGTAGAAATTAATATAGTATATTAAAGAACGAATGTTATAATTGTCATTTTATTTTCTGCGAAGAAAGTTTGGATCACGACGCGTACCAATTATGAAATGATTTTTTTGTACTATTTATTTTATTTTGCGCTTTCTATGCCTTTTTTAAATAGAAAATAGTAGTGTCAAAATTGAGAGAATTTTGCCAGTTGGTGCTATTAATGTGACGTTTTAAAATTCAGTTGACAACTCTAACTTTCTAACTCTAACTACTCTATTTCTTCTCTTCTTCTTAGTTTTAAATCCAAAATTGCATGAAAATAAAATTCTTAACAATCGTTGGTGTACGTTTATTTAACTAGATTTGACATTTGATATTTGACATTTAAATATACATAAACTAAACCAAATAAGTATAAAATTAACTGGGTTCCGCAAAACCCGAAGTCACCAGTTGTATTAAATTTCAATCTCGTCACCGGTTAAGAATTATAATTCAAAAGATTTATGTTTTCTCCTTGTAATAATTTTGATTGTACGTTTTTAGTATCTGAATTTTTAATGCAAGCTTACAGCAGAATCCGAATTACTTGAGACAAAGATGAGTGAGTTGCAAATTATGATGTTTTTTCAAGACATTGATCTACGACTTTATCTTTACAATACAATAAGGATAAGGAGTGCTCTGATAAACAACGTATTAACTGTTTTTCTGTTTAAAATATGTCTCTTAAAATATTCTTTGGCATGGAAGGGTTGTGTACCCTTTTAGTTTTGAATTCCTCCGCTAATGTTTTAAAGGGAGCGGGTGAGTAAAAGACGCAAGCAAAGTCATAAGGCTGTTTGTTGCCGGATGCGTGAGATATACATTAAGATGCGAATCCTAAGATGAACATTAAGATATCCATTCAGTTATAACAACATCAGCTCGTAATTGCTTCAGCTAAGATGAACAATCCCGGAACTAAACTGATTTCGGTAAAGATAATCAACAACTCTAAATGTAGTTTTCACTTTTACAAATTGCGAACGAAATATTTGAGAACATTTTATTATGGTCGAAGATGGAATTCTCAACGGCATGAAAAAATAACACTTCGTGGAATACAAAAGTAGAATAATTACTTATGTAACACAAGAATACGACTAAAAATAAAAAGGTTAAAATCTATGCACTTTATTGACTCGTGCTCTAACAACGCACTTTATTTAAATTATTTGCATTTTAGAATGAAGTATTTATGACGTTTCAGTACTAACCAATTTGATATGCTTTAAATAAATCATTTAAATTCGTGAAACAATATTTATTCGCATTACACATTTTTTGTTTGCAGAATGCAATACCGCAATATTAAAAATTAAAAAGACAAAACCAAAAACATGGTTAAATATTAATTATTACTTTTATATATTTATTACTATTATAGTATTTTCAATTTGGTTTTCGTTTGAACCAATCAGACAGCAGAAATAATTTTCCTATCTATTCTTTTCTGAAACAAAGTACAGCTGTCTTATTATCGATATTTTTAAGGTCCCTTCGGTACTATTAGGTATAGAGCAAAACCGTTTACACATTAAAAAGTTAAGCTTTTGAGACAAAATTAATAGGAATTTTCTATAGTCTTTTATATTTGTTCGACAGGTTAAAACAATTTTTATACGGTACTTCTTTTTTCTTATTTATGAGAGACACAGAAAAAAACGTGAGTTATATTTTACGTAGATTAACAGTGTAATTAGATCTTTTAAAATCTTAATAATTGTAACACATATTACATTAGCCCATAATACGAACGGACTGTTATAATAATTTTGAAGCGCTCTTTAACACATGTTCTTATGATGTTAAACGTTATTTTTAAAAAAAGCCTATATAAAAAAATATTCGTAATACGAGGCATTATTTTTTAAATGGGAATGTTGAGAATAGTTTCATAATTTTTCTTATTTTATAAGCTTTTCACTGATAGATAACATGTGTAGGTTCATGAAATAGTTGAATTCCTGCAATGAACATTATTAAAAGAAATTATATTATGTTGAAATGTTTATAAAAGAAATAAATGGCCATATTCTGAAAAATCTGTAAGTCTTACAGATTTTTAAATCTGTGAATAATGAACAAAATCGCAACGAAAGCTGCCACTCTTATGTATGTATAATTTTATATTAATTAACAAAAATAAATGCATTTTTGCCAATATTTTTCAAATTAAGAGATTTGTAAGACTTATAGATTTATTCAGAATTGGCCTGAAAAATATTAAACTATTTATAACATAACATAGGTTTCCTTTAAAAAATATTGGCTCGTATGACGAACACACTTTTAGAGCGCTTTTGTTATAAGTAATAGTATGCTCTCATTACGGATCATCATATGATGTTTGTAAAGATACGAAATAATCTAATTTCTTAGGTACATCACATTATTCTACAGAGAAAACCATCTAAAATTCATCTGTATTTTTATATCTTATGATAAGTGAGATATGAAATAGTTTCAAAATGAACAAAACAAAGAAAAATAAATTTTAGCGTGTGGATTGAAAACGAAAGAGGATAAAAAATTCGTGTGGTAACTATGAAATTTGCTCCAATAAATCTAATGAAATGTACAAACAGTTTTGTTTTATCCTTAATATTACCTTAGACCCTTAAAAAAAAAACTCGAACATGAAATGCCCTCTACAGTTCTGAAAAATGTTCCATTATCATTGCAAAATTTCCTGGAAAGTATATAACTTCCAGGGTACTGCAGATAAAATATGGGAATAAATTAATATCTTAAAGATTGCTTCGAAGTCAGACCCTCGTAATTATTACTAAATTTAATGTCTTAAGTCTCATTACGCTCCCGACGATTTTACTGCTAATCAAACCGTATCATTTCTCGCCCATCTCTTCATCAATAAGAGCTGAAATAACCCTCTCATCATTAGCATAAACGTTTGGTAGCAATTCTACGATGAATTTTTATCGCTGCGGTGTAGTACGACTTTGCGCTGTTATTTTAATTGGCAATGAAGGAATTTGTCGGGTTTACGAGGCGGGAGAATGAGGGCGGGGTCGTAAAGAGTCTGCGACGCTTCGCAGGGGGTTATTCCATACTCTGAAACCACTGGAAGTCTGGAGTACTTCAAGAATGGTGATGGTACTGCTATTGCTGATGAAGATGTAAGATGTAAGTTTTAAGATGGAATTGTTTATGGGTTATGCTTATGACAAGGAATTGTTTGTGCTGTTTTATTGTTCTACATTATTGTAACTTAGTGATTTTGTTAAATTAAAATAACATTTATGTAGGAATAGTTACTATTTCGTATAATCACATGCCCCCTACCTAGATGTAATGTAAATTTGAAATAATATATCAGTAATCTAAAAAGAACGTGTTGTCAAAATTTGACTAACAAATGAATATTATTGTTAATTTCACTAAAATTACGTTAAAACTTAAAATAATATTGTAAATTTAGTAATTCGAATACTTGCTGCTTACTTGTATGATCATAAGAACCAACTTTTTTTTCGTAATAAACGACTAACCAATCAATTTTCTAGCAGCACTACGAAACAGCTAAACAAACAATTAAGTTAAAATAAGATAGTTCAATTTATTATATCATATAAATATTTGGATAATCTAAAGGCGCATTCACACTGTATAACATATGTTGTATCACATGTTATATAACGAAGTTTTTTTAACATTGTTGTTCAAATTTCTGACATAATTTGCTTTTAATTTCTACTATTAACATGAAGATGTTGTGTGTAATTATTTCAAATGGAAGGGAGAAAATAAATAAAAATAAAATCCAGCAAAACATTGTTTTTAACTGCAGACGTGTTATAACAGGTCTGTTTCATAACATTCTTTGATCTTTTTCGACCCCAACGCGATAACATATAACATTGTTATTATAAACACAAAATTTTGCTATATTTTGATAAAATTTCTGTAATATGTTAAAAAACATGGTTATATTACCGTCGGGCCTTAAAACATCTTAGATCCACAGAATCAGTGTATTGATAAAATAAAAATAATGGTCATATAATTTTAAAATTCTTTTTCAGTCGGCTATTGTCTAATCTTGGTTCTTATTTTACAAAATTCGAAATTTTGATAAATGACCAAATCTTAAGATCCCTAGAATCCGATTTAACATTTTCATAATAATAATAATAATAATAATAATAATAATAATAATAATAATAATAATAATGCGTGTGTGTGTGTGTGTGTGTGTGTGTGTGTGTGTGTGTGAATTTCCCGTAACTGCACATTTCTTTAATACATTTTATGTATTACAAAATACAATCAAGGCGATTTAAAATGTAAACAAATAAATAAATAAATATAAATATATCATCACGGCATATTACCCATTTCTGAGTGTGCCACAATCTGCTTTATCGCAGATATCGGTAATGATGATGACATACTTGTAACGTGCGGGCGCTTACCAGGCGTCATCTGACGGGTCTCATTTCTGGCGTGGAGAGTGCACCACAGGGGTCACTTTTGTGTCATTTAAAATTCGAAATATTTGGCGTCGATCGGAATCGAACCCGGTTCCCCCGTTTCGCGACCAGACACTCTGGCACGCGACCACTGGACCCCATAAAATGTAAATAAACGTTGTAGAATAATTATTCTTTTTAAGTCCTTTTATAAATGTTGTTTGACCTAAAATTTTCGGTCAGCAGTTCACTTCATTTATATTCGTAACCAGATTGTTTGAATTATAATCACCGAAATTAGGACGAAGTGCTAAATTTCACTACATTTAACATTTAGATTTAAAAAGAGTGATTTGGTCTGTATGCAATCGCAAAAATATTAAATGAAATACGATATTTGTTTCCTGGATAGTAAGCACTTAATTTATTTTTTGAAGTATCGAAGAATCAATATCTTAAAGCGTTTTTAGTTTTGAAAACGCCATGTATACAGTGTCAAAATGGTTTTGAGTTATCTCAAACCAGAACTAAAATTCGTGGGTTTGACTTGAAAATTGGTTTCAAAACTACTCATGTATACACGTAAAATTCAGTTTCGATATTGCGTATGCGCACGTAGCATAACATTTCTGCTATTGTTTTACGGTTTTTTACAAGTATTACTAACCTACAAATAAACTGACAGTTGTGCAGTTTTTGTTACGTAGTGGAATGATATAAAAAAAAAATTGGAATAATGGTATATCGAATTATTTTGAGTAAAAAGGATCTGTCACTTACATGAAGCTAATAAGCATGTGCCGAAACTGTTTTCAAACCAATCAACAGACTTGTTTTGAAAATTGCATGTAAACATTTTCACGTAATGACTGAACACTGAAACCATTTTCAAAACTGCTTGTAAACATAAATATTATATCAAAGTCTTGTTGTAAATTGATGATATCTGTTTTCAAGTATTTTGATTTAAAGCAATTACTCCTTATTACAATACATATTAGGAAATGAAACACAGCAAAGTCTAATATGTATGCTTTGAAGTAATTTCCACCACAGCTTTATAATTTATTTCTCTCAAAATGAGGTTAACTAAAATCACAGACATAAATAATTTACGCCCTAAGTGACATCTCAATAGCAACGTCAAAACCATCTCTGTACAGTTAAAAGCAAGCTGTCAACTTGATGATATATATTTTTAATTCCATCTTTTATTTTCATCAAGCGTACGAATTTTTCAACAAAGAACCAGTCCCACCGCAACGGGATGTCAGCATGAACATGGCACACCGAGATTTCGTGTAGAAAAAGCCGACGATTTTTAATCTGCGTAATGCGACGCGTACGGTACATTTAATTTCGTGATTCCCGCCACTGTGTCGCGCTGCTGGTGCCACTAACCGACACTTCCGGTGGTGAGCATTAGCGGACGTTTTGTAATATTCTCCAAGCTTTATTATGGTGTCTTTTTACGAGGATTAGCAGAAAACAGAAATACAGTGGCGTCACAAAGTCAAGAAATTTTGCAGAAGATAGATTTTCTGGTTGTAATTATTAGAAATTTCAGTTATACATCATTTAGATATTCTTACGAAACCGACTTTTCTTCTAGATCTTACAGATTCATAAACATAATTCAAGTACATATAAATACATTCGTTTAAACGTTAAATTTTACAAATTTTTGTACGTTGTTTAAAAAACCGAATATTTATAACGAATGTATTTAGGTATGCATAAATTTATATACATGAATCTGTAATATTTTACTTACCTTGATGAAGTTATATATGTATACTGAAACTTTTGTTTTGTAATAATAAATACTGTATGATTGAGATTTCGAGTAATTTTTAACGCTTAGCCTACAACCACAGCCGAGAAATTTATCCATATTTATGTATAGATATTGTTTTTATTCATGAATGACTTCACAACTGGTGTAATTATATGAAGTCGGTGAGATAATCAAGATGAAATGATTTTAAAGATGAAGAGATATTCTTTACTTTTTACAAAATATATCTTTAAATCTCAATTCCCTTCAGTTGGTAATTGATAGGGCTGTGTTCGAAATAGCACTTTTATCACCCAAATATACTAAATCCAAAATTTATATACACTAAAAGACGACAGTATTACGATATTATACAGATTTTAAGATTTATAGGAGCATACGACACGTTGAAGATAATAGTTGATGCGCCCTATAAAAAAAATTACTGATGTTGCTGCAATTTGCGTTAAATGTCGAATTTATTGAGGAAGAAAATTTCGATTTCATGAAATGCATTATTTACTGACATAACCTTAAATACCAAATTAAATCCAATTGTTTTGTTGTTTTCACATAAGCCTACAAATGTCAGTGCGTCATTCGGAATTTTATTTATGGGAAGTCGTAAGTCGTTCTAAATCTGAAATAAGTATCTATTATATTATTGTTATTTTGATACAAACACTTTACATTTGTGGTTGATACTTTACTTCTTCTTCAGCCTTTCTGAAATAAACAATTTTAACTTACAGGTTTTAGTTACAATATTTATTTAGAAAGGTGAAATTAATAACGATGCAGTTCTTTGATAGCAATTCGTTTATTGAAACATAAACAATACCGACGTTTCGGTCTCAATTTTAACATTAAACATAACTCTGATGATGGTCTAATTAAGGCCAAAACGTCGGTATTGTTTATATTTCATTAAACAAATTGGTATCAAAGGATTGCATCTCCATTAATTTTACTTTTCTAAATCATTATTATCAGTCGATTAAAATAAATATAAACAATATTTATGCAAATTATTTTGTATGTTTGATTTGCTATAATGGTGATTTTATGCATATCACTATACATGTAGTATTTATTTATTCCTTTTTCTTCGTTCTATATTAAATTATGTTTTTCATTATATGTATATGCCATACGATAAATAAATAAATATGCATATGTGAGAGTCTTATAATGTTTAATACATAATATAATTTTATCATACTATTTTGACAATTTCTGTCGTAAAGTAATAAAGATTTTGTATAATACTAGCCTGCCCACCCTGCAAAATCTCTGGTCCACCCATTGGCCCCACCCGTTTTAAGTCAAATGAGAGAAAACAATTCACGCACATTATTGGTAGTATTACAGCATGGAATCGAAATATGGGAATATGGTTTTTCTCGGAAGTTATTACAGATACAGACAAATTGTTCAGATAAAGTTTTTAATATTTCTAATATGCTAACTAAATCTGCATAAATTTGATTAAAACAAAATCAAACTTTTGTAGAAATTATTATATTTGTACTTTTTTAAATTGGTACACTCAGTATATTCTTTCACCGGTTAATAGAAAATAGCTTCTGTTTAAAAAAAAATCTGATGTGGCCAGCACATCCGTCAATTCTACGTAATTTGTACAAATCCCAAAAAAAGTGTCTTGGAAATGATTCTACATAACAAGTAAAATTGTAACACGAACATAAACTATTTTTTACAAATTCCATACTGAGAGTTCCTTGGAAAGATTCTATAAATCCAATAAAATTATAAAACGAACATTCACAATATAAATTGCACTTAACATTGACATCTAGAGGCGGCTCAATATATGGGCGCCCTGTGACGAATTAGATTATCGAATATGAAGGAAAATGTATAATCAAATCGTATAGACAAGAAGATATTCTATCATATTGATAATCACATAAAATGTTAGAAAATGATATTTAACTGCGTTTTTTCAAGAAAAACTGTTAAGAACTTCATATAAGGAAACTTCCGGTTGACCAATTATAAAAAAAATCTCACTAGCTCTTCATATGGATGTAAAGAACAGGACTACGAAACAATTATAATGTTTAGAATTGTAGTATTGGAGTTATCGTTGGAGAAAAATTTGTCAAACACAGGCACATGAACACACATACATTGTAAAACTAATACAATCAAATTCTAATTACCCTAAAACGTGCTTATTCATTAAAACTCGCCATCGAATTTTTTGACCATAGATAATACCTTTCTTACCTAAAGGTGACAGAAGGTAAATAGTATAATAGTTTTACCTTTAATACTTGTTTGTTTTTCTGGTAATTAGTTTCAATCAATCAAATAATATTTTCCCTAAGGTAAATAAGAATAACGCTTCAGTAAAATATTCCTGTAAATACTGCTATTTTTATAAGTAATTTACTGTTTAGTAAATTAAACATTTATAACATATTTCTGTATTCTCACTAGTCCTTATCTTATCTAGTGATGAACACTTTAATGTACAAAACCAGTAGTAATTATTATTATTTTTTATTTTGAATGTGAAGGACGATTTCGTTTTCTTACTTTTCTTTATCGTTTTCACTGCTCTTTGGTGTCTATTCATTTATGAATATTTTATACAAACTTCATTGTCGTTACTCCCGTAGTTTTTCATAACTGCTATGAGAACAATGTTTCTGAGTGTACGCCACTGGAGGTTATTAAAATCGAGGATAAAATTGCGATTTTATTATGAAGGAGGTCCGACACGCGGGTTTATTAATTTCGAATACCGTCACGTGGCACGGATGCCTTTTTGCAAATAACCACGATTTGAATAGGGATTTTTTGTGTTTTGCGTGGGTTGTCGAGAATGTCCCTGACGAATTTTAGCTATTGTCTTTTTTGTTCCGAAAGTGTTCAGTAATCCGCAGCAAATTCACAAATTTGGTTTTGTTTGGCTTAATTAAACGTAATTGCTAATCTGACTAACCCGGAAGTAGGATTGAAATTAGAGATAACCTAATTTTCCCCATCTGTAATTCACTCAAATTTATATTAACATGACATGTATTTGAATATTGAACAACTACAAATTATCTCGTAATAAAACAATCTCAAATTCGATTACCGCAAACAATATAGTAATGATAAATTCACATTGCCATTTCTAACCACTTCTATATCAAAACACGAGTAAACTAATTATACCAACGTGAAAAACAAAATGATATTGTGTATGTCTGATCAGAAATGTTGTCAGAAGTCAGATTATAGATCCCCTTTTTGTATTTTGTTCTTATCCGTTGGGTCTTTTTCGCGAAAAAAAAAATACATAACTTTGGGATAATGGGGGAGTTTCACAATTTTTGAAAATTATATATAATAATCTACATGAAAAAATACATGATACGTATTTTTATTTTTTATTTTAAAGTACTCCATATTGCTGAAAAAATAATAAGTTTTTAAAATTTTGAATATAGCGCTAATAGTTAAGGAAATATGTCATTTTCGACATGGCAATCGTTCTCTGTAAAAGATAGTCTTAACCATATTACTAGTGTTTAGTAAATAAGAATGCTAAAAATCGAATAATCTTCTAGAGAATAATCTGAATTTAATATTTTTATGATGATGTCTGCGTATGTATAGAATCACACTTGATAAATAAAATTTCGATTTTTCTTTCAATGTCGATTGTTTTTATTGGATAAAAATTTTAACGAACAGTTTAAAATTTTACGAGTGTTTGTGAATACGGATATTAATGAATCCCAAGTACTTATACAAAAAAATGGGATGTGGAAAAATTGTAGGATGTTCACGAAAAATGATTGAATGCCTTCAAGATCAAAGATAAAAGAGAGAGTCCTGGTAGAAAATGTAAAATATCAGCCAAAATAGATGGACGAATTGTTCGCGCTTCGAAAATGGATCCTTTCAAATTTTCTAAAGATACCTATAGCAAAATAAATTCACAAGTTATCACCAGAACGGTCAGAAAAAAGTTACAAGAAAACAAGTTGGATAATGGTTCACTTAGAAATGTTCCCCTTTTATATTTAAGGTATATGAGCACCAAATTCAAATTTCTATTAATCGCATTAATGGGGACAGTAACAACGTTATTAAAATATGAAGAACAATTTTATAAACAAATGAGACCAAGATTATGTAGGTATGTGTTTTACTAGTAAATGTCATCCATCTTATTTCGTTCTAATAAAACGTATTAAAAATATTTTTCAGTAATTTTATTTATTTCAATGATCAGTGTACATTAAATTCGCGATACAATTTTGCTAAAAATTATTAGTGTAATACGATTAGAAAATAATTGAATGGAATAATCAATAAATTTCTTTGCAAAATATATTTATTTTGCTGTAAAAGTCGTGCGGCCAGAAAATATTTTTTAATGAAATTATAATTAAATCTATTTGCAAGAAAATTACACACGTTACTTTATTTTGATAGCAAAAACACATTTTCGCTATGAAAAGAATATATTTTTATGCAAAATTTCATATGATCTTCTTTTCCAAAAATGCCTATTTTGAGTATTTTGAGTTGGTAGTTCATCCTCTCGATTATCCCAAAACAAATCTAAACATTTACGAAAACATTAAATGTGATCAAATGTATTACGCTCTTGGATTCTGAGCAGATTAGCATCTAGAAATGGGTAATATGCCGTGATGATATAATTATATTTATTTATATAGATAAAGAAGAGTTTCAAAATTGCTTTCTATTTAAGAAGAAGCCTTTATAGTTGTTGCGCCATATGCAAATGTTCTCCCAAAATGATAAAAGATTTTGTTTTCATTAGACAAATTTAGAAAAGAAGATAAAGCTGAGCTAGCAGATAAAATTATGGACATTATTCAATAGTACGTACATGGTTGTGGTTCCTCCTAGATTGGAAGAAGTAGCAGAACTGAAGAGAGAAATGTTCAAGCTGAAGAAATTACTTCATATTAAATTACCTGTACTTCAATCCCCAAGAGCTTCTACATTTTACTATTTGTATTATCAACGGTTTGGAAAGCAAATATTTTCATTATATTCCCACACATCTGTGCTCTTCATGATGTATAACGCAATACGAGTAGGTCCAGAAATAAACGATGGCAAAAACCTTTCTACAAAGCTCAACTAACTAATAAACTTTTAAAAAAGTGAACCACAGCAGAGCTTAAAACTTTAACTTCTGAAAGTTAATCCAACATGGCTGGCAGTACGTTAAAAGACAATCGCTCGCTCTCGTCCACGGCTTTGATACAAAAATCGAGCAAATTTCAATACTATGCAAAAATGCACACAAAGAACATATCGGGTTACCTTCAACAACGAAATTTAAACATATTTTTTTGCGCGAAAGCAATACATGTCAGTATTAGCAATGATTAATGTTTCATTTCTTGATACATTTTGAAAACCAAATAAAAACATTTTCGGATTACAGACGTCAGTTTTTACTCGTTTTATTTATGAGCTTTCAGACATGAGCATACGTCCGATATTGCCAATATGCGAGTAAGTATTTTTGGATTTTCACTCGCTATTATCCTCGATGGCAAGAGATTACTACAGATATATCATTTTTAAAAGTTTTTTGCCAATGCTCTAATAACTTTTAATACCGTAATTGTTCGTAAAATACATTGTATATTCGAAGGATAGTACAGATCAAACGAGTTTATTCTGCACATTAAAAAAGCAGAGTTGTATGTTTAAATAAAATTATAGATATATTTTCATTTTTTATTTGTGATGTTAAATGTTATGCACTATAATGGAGGTATATAAATGTACGCTTTATAATATGAAGCATGTTTTCATAATGTTTTAATAATGAAATATAAATACAATTACATTATATTATTTTAAACAAGCAAGTATATTTTTGTATTTTTTTAATAAATTTAAAAACACTACCTATCATTATATGTATAAATACAGCCAATTGACAGCCTCAATGATTTAAAATATTATTACAAGTACCTACTGTAGTTTTTGTTGGTAAAGACATTGCAAAATATAATCATCATATAAAATTAAAATTAATAATTTAAGTTTAAAATAAAAATCAGTTAAATAAAGTTATTCCATTCTTTATATCAAAATTATTCAATAGTTATTTATGCAACAAGAGTAAAAAATATAGTCTTATTTTACGAATAGGAAAGTTGGACCGAACGAGTCGTAGGCGAGTTCATCAAATCCTATAAGGGAAATAAGACACTTTTTACTCCAGTAGGATTATAATTTTTACATTTGCAATAAAAGTGAATAATAAAGTACCACAACGTTTCATTATTTCACTCATTTGCGTTAAAATATATCACTTTTTCACACTTTTATTGTGTTAGCAACAAAAAAATACTTTATAAAATGAAAAAAGTGTACTTTTTCAGCAGACGTAAAAAAGAAAATAATGCCAATAATTGCGGTCTTTATAGGCTTATAATGCACTACAATTATTTTTATTTACGCTCTTACATACATGTTATGTCGTAGCCAAATTGTAAAATACGAATTTTTATAAAACGTCTAATTATTTTCTAAGTGGACGTAATAAGTAAAGAAAATCTACTCGATTGCAGTCAATATTTTACTGCAGTACAGTAGTTTTTCTTCATTTTATATTCAAGTAGCCATTTCTCTCATCTTTGCAGCAAGAATATTTAGACATTATCGCTTTCAATTTTTCTAAATATAAGAGTACATTAGGTTAAACACTTCACCCAAAGCATAAAATTCACTTCCGCAAGTTATGTTAAGTTTAAGTATATTTAAGCCCATGGTTTCCACCTCCTCCCAATAAAGTTTCTAATAAATTTATTTAGGTAACAAGTATTATTTACATCTCCTACTTGTTATTAGGTTGGTTACAAATATCAGTATTTGACATATTAACAAACTATTTGGTCCAAGTCTAAAAACTCAGCACAAATAAAATGCGTAAACACGTATAAAGCACAATAATTATTGACATTATTTATTAAAAAAAATGTTAACTTGGATATTTACGAACTTCACCGCTCGTATATTGTGATGATTCATAACTTTACCAACTCTTTGCACAAATTTTCCGTTAAAGATTTCCAAATTTCATTAATGTTTTTTACTTGAGTCCTGGTTTAATTCTTGAGCGACTTTTCAAAATTATATCTTCATAACATCCATCACAAAATCTTAAGGTTTACATGTATACCTATTATATATCATTTAACAATTTATATTTTGTTTATTTTTCATGTATTGGTAAAAACTTTATTTATATGAGCTACACATTTAATGTATATATTTATTTGTAACATTTTTTAATTTACATTATATGTACTATGATAATCAAATATTTTTTACATTAATCGTTAATTTAATAAATTTTTGTTAATTTAATTTTACAGAAATGAAATTAACTGGATTGGTAACATAATATAAAGTAAATAAGTCAGTTTTTGTAACAATAAATTGGAAATATATTATGAACAAATTATTAATTGAGTATTATTCAAATTAGTAATTATGTTATTTTTTGCAGTTGTATGTTTTCGTGCATGGATAAATATTTGTGCTAACATTATGAAAATTAATTAAAATGTGGCATTGTCACGTAAATATATTATTAATTAACGTTGAACCAGACACTTTTCCGTAATTATATTTTGACGAATTTTGAATATAAATCAGTTTGTTTTTCTTGCTGTGTAATTAATAAAATGAAACCAGTCTGTTGGTATTTATTCGACATGAACAACTCGTTAACTTATTTGCTACGTCGAAGATAAGCAAGTATCTGTAAAGTTTGTAAACTAAAACGAAGTTTAAAAGATAAACTTCGGTAATAAGTTAAAACTTACCAGATGGCGTGCAGTAGCTATCGATAAACTATCAATAAACTATCAATAACAAAGCATGTTCATAGTACATTAATCCTCATCACTATCCTAACACTTATTGAAAGTTTCCACAAAATTCACATACACAACATTTAAATCTCCCGCCACGAGGTAGTGACAGGTGAGGTTTCGTGTGTTCGCCAGCAGAGGGACAGCAAGCGTCCGTCAGGTGTGGGTCCAGGAGCACACTGGCGCGCCGCGGCTGTCTCGGCGTCTCTTTAGCAAGCGCCGCGACGCTTGGCGCCTGCGCCTAGTGCCTAGCACCCGAATGGAATCCAACAGAGTTTGGAGGATCGTGGAAGATGAATCGATAGATGCACAGTGTGTACTGCACTTTATATGCAATGGGAATGTACCTACTGTCACTTGTACTGGATTTGTTTTTATACCGCTTTTTGTTTGCGGAAGTGATTAAAGATAAACTAGGATTATTATGAGATTAGCGCTTCGATGGGGATTAAATACTAAAGTGGATTGGAATTGCATTAAGAGGTTACTCCAGATTTTAACCTAATATGAAACTATATTAAAAAAACTCAAAAGAAAATAAAATAAATATGCATTTATCGGCGTTAATATGATAAACTGTTTATCTTCTGCTGTAATGTTTTTATATAGTAATTTTGAACAAATTATTTCGTGTTCAAAGTCTTAATTAATAGAAGAAAACTTTAATAATAATAATAATAATAATAAAAAAAATAATAATAATAATGATAATAATAATAATGGCGTAATAACCGAAGTAGTTGAACACGCCCTTTTAAAAATAATAATAATAATAATGGTAAGGGACTTGTAATATCACGTACCAAAGCGAACCAGAAAGCAAATTCTTGGACCCATCACTTTTTACCTTTAGATACGATTCTGTCATTCTGTAGTGTTGTCTCTAATAATGTAGGTAGTGGCTCATAACAATTAGCTGACGGTCAACTGGACGATTCGCAACGAGCGATAGTTAAATGAGAAACGTTTAACTGAGCAACCGTACTTTAAGTTTAGGTGACAGAAACTTTTACACTTTTAACAGACATACTACAGATGTGCGACTCCCACTTGGCTCTTTTCCTTCTGACCATTGCCCAGCAGTCAGTTGTTCAGATGACTTTTTACAAATAATCGTATAGTGTATATGTGTTGTACTCGTATTATGATGCCTGTGTGCTCACCCACATCCCACTTTGGTGGTCAGCTTGAAAACCTGAATGGCTTCTCTGATCATCTATGCTTTCATCCGCTGCTAACTTCCAACTCTGACCAAAATTAGACAAGCAAATAACGTTTATAGATGAAGGAAGGTTTAAAAAAGAAAAATCCGAAGGCTTGTTCACACTGTTCTTTAATGAAAACGTGGACCGGTTTCATTAAAGAACAGTGTGAACAAGACTTCGGGTTTTTCTTTTTTAAACCTTCCTTCATCTTTAATTCTACTTCACACTTGGGTGTACCTTCACTCATTATAAATAACGTTTATCTTTAAAAATTAATCATTTTTAAATAAAAGTAGGTATTCAATGTCGTTGTTTTTCAAAATTCAATTTCACTGCTTTTCGGGTCAAATATTGGTGACAAAAAAAATAGCAAATATTATCTAATCTATGGTTTCTTAACCTTTTCTTTCAGGTCGACCCCTTTGCATTAATATTAGAGATAGCGATCCCCTTAAAAATTAAACCCCTAAGAATAATATTGTGTTGAAATAAAAAAATAAACTTAATTTTTATAGAAGGAAAATTGAAGTGGGAAATTATTGAAAAACGAAAGTTTTGTCTGTAATGTTGTACTTATTAAAAAAACAAGACTTATTAAACAAAAGATAGGACAACTATAGAGATTAAATAGCAAATAACTAATAATAAGCTCGTTAATATCAGGATTAATTTTAACATGTGTATAATTGTTTGTCGAATAAAATAGTGCGTAAAACGTCTTATCAAATGAAATGAGTACTTGCAATACCTTCTTCGCAAGATAATCAGCAAGTAAAGAATCCAAAAATTAGCAAGACTTTGTTCATTGAATAATCGTTTTAAAGTTGAAAAATGAATATTCGACTGTGTTAGGATGGAGGTAGATACAGGAAAGTAAGAATTCTTCGGACTTGCAGTCAATTAATAAAATTTATTCACGCCGATGTTTCGACTATACAATAGTCTTCTTCAGGGCTAGAATGGTCTAGTCGAAAAAAGGAAACCACATGTGGATAAGAGAACATACAGCACGGACAATTAAAAAAATAAATAAATAAATATGAATAAATAAATAAATAGTTAAAACCAACATATCACTTTTTAACTATTTATTTATTTATTCATATTTATTTATTTATTTTTTTAATTGTCCGTGCTGTATGTTCTGTTATCCACATGTGGTTTCCTTTTTTCGACTAGACCATTCTAGCCCTGAAGAAGACTATTGTATAGTCGAAACGACGGCGTGAATAAATTTTATTAATTGACTGCAAGTCCGAAGAATTCTTACTTTCCTATATCTACCTCAATCGTTTTAAAGTTCCATCTGTAGACAATTTGTTTTTTGTATTTTGGTTATGATAGTTTAATTTTATTATGAAGTTGCGGACCCCCAGTTACGAAATGCTACTAATCGATACCCTTAGTTCTTCATCATTTTCCATTTTAAATTCCAGTTGCTAACTTTTACTATAATAGTCAGAATCGTAAAAATTCTGAACCTTGTTTACTATGCCGTTATGATACCAGATAGTATAGCTTCTCGCCTTAAAACAAAAATTTAATTTTTGAACACTAACTTTTGTTAAAGGAAGTTATATCATAACGGTGAAAAACGACAATACAGTGTGATCATATCGATGATATGTGATGATATCGTAGTACTAACGTAAATGAAGTACATATATCGTAATTGTTTATATATACACCCCAATTATTACCTTAATTATTGGGAATAGAAGAAAATCATTCAAATAAAAGTTGCAGTAGATCTAGGGGGACATTCACTTATTGAAGAAAAAAAAATTAAACCAGTGGTTCTCAAGTTACAAACCAAAGTTATATTTTTTTAAATAGGATATTATACATTTTTTAGGCTCATTCGACAGAGTATTTTTTTTTGAATTCAACCATATAAATATTTTATGTGCTTACATAATAAAAACATTGAGAAAAACACAAAACAGTAGGCCATGATCAGTAACAAAACATTTAACTTCTATTTAACTTCACAAATAATTTTCAAAATTGTTTCCATTATAAATTACTATAAATAATATTTTGACATAACAATAGCAGTTTAGTATAATAGTGAAGAAAAAAAAAAAACTTTTGCTGGGGGTGAGTGTATTAGGCTACAAAGTTATATTTGATTCTTTTTATAGCAGCCAAGCTTTCGCCTAATGATTAAAGGCTTCATCAAGACTCTATAAAAGTGTAAAAATTTTGAACAATAATATAATATTTAAATCCAAAACATGTAAATTTTGACTTACGTTTTAGTTGAAGTTTCAATAAAAGATCATATACAAAAACATGACAATATTAACTAAATATTTTGTACAATTCAGAAGATGAAATAATATCAGAAACTTTGAAATTTACTTTTTATAAAATTGTCACATGTTGTAAGCATGTTGTCGTATATATATAATCAATAATTTATGAAAGTTTCCACAAATATGAACTGTTGAGAATTTAAAATTAATTTCAATATTTTTTTATTTAAAATCAAATTTAGTTTTAATAAGGTTTATGCAATTGGCAAATGTTACGAGTTTTATTTGTAATATGAATTCACTGATCTGAACGCCATCACACAGAAATGCCAAATTTAAATCTAATCCATACTACATTATTATAACCTGGTATAACAAATTACCTGAAAATATAAAAAAGCATATTAGATTTTAAATTGTTAGAAAAAAATGAATTATTTTTAGTAAAGAATATGTTCTACTCCGTAAATGAATATCTTAATATCAGATATAGTTTCGATATATTATATTATTTTTCCTTATTATACATATTTCTTGTAATAACTTTTCCTATATTGTATAGTCCAAGGAACAATAAATTATTATTATTATTATTATTATTATTATTATTTGATTATTATTATACCTATGCAGTGTGTTGAAGAATATTTTGCAAATTTACTTCACGTATTTGAATTGTATATTATTATACGAATATATTAAGTAATAACAATTTTATGAAAACGATACACCCCTAGGTAATGTTGTGGTTGAACATTTGTAATAGAGAGGTGTTGTGGTAATGTATAAATTAGGCCAGATATATGGAGCACAACAATCCTTATTTAACGTAAATTATTATTCGGAGTACCTTTAGTAATAAACAATTATCGTATTTCCATTACACAATTCATTAACCTAGAAATAAACGTTGGTAATTTCCCCTAAACTAACCAGAAGACTTAACCAATCCGATGATTAACTATCGCCAAAAACACAAATTTAATCCATGAACAATTTCATTGCGTAAAACAGACATTGTTTAAATGAGAATTGAATTCAATGGTCCGTGGTAGTCACCGGGGTACGCATACGCACGGATACATTGCCGTGTGTCACTCTTTCTGCTTGTGCCTGCATCACACAAAGGCAAAGTTTATATTTACAAATCATTTGTCAGATGGACATAGGTTTAATTGTACAGAGCACGGTGCTGACGGGGAAATATTGAATGTCTGATGGCTCGCAATTCAGGCACGCTCGAAACAGCCACTCAAATTGTGTTTTATATTCTGTATGCAATTTGAAATGAACATATATTTAAGGTCTTTTTGAATTATTCTAAAAATATTTTTTAGATAGGTGATCCATAAAGCTAATTCAAAGTTTTGAAATTACTTTTTTGGTCTCTTTTTGTTCCTGAGATATTCACATTTAAAATAGTACCCCAAATACCATTTTTGGATTATTAAAAATAAATGTATACTTAGCGACATTTTTATTCGATTCTACGAATCTACTAACATATTTTTGAATGTTCGAACACTATTACAATCTGTTAGAATTACATAAATGAAAATAGGTACCTAAAAATAAAAAAATACAGTATACTCCTTACGACTTTTTCAGATTTTGACCATTTTCAGGATTTTTTACTTTTACTTAAATTTAAACCAGTTGTTTAAAAATGATGATATTTGATGTACCAATATAGTTTTGCCCAATGAAACAATTGTTAATATCGCTAATTCTGTATCTCGACCCAATTTTAGATTATTCTCCAAAAGTGAATATTTGTGATATTGACATAAACACAGTTTCAAAATTTAGAACCAGCTCATTACGGTACGGTATATACAGAAATATAATAAATAGAATTTTCAAATTTTTACCTTTTGCTAAGAGGGGTATTGGAATCATGCTAAAAATCCCATATCCAGATTTTAGTGGATAAACACGTTTTAAGGTCCCTAGAATCCAATTATAACATTTTTACGATGATGTCCGTATATATATGTGTGTGTGTGTGTGTGTGTGTGTGTGTGTGTGTGTGTTTGGATGTTGGAGCCACGATTTCTCAAATACAATAAGACTTAAAAAATATTTAACTGCAGCTTCCTCCATCTGAGATTCCTGGGAAGAGCTGATTAGATTTTGGCAACTATTGGACAACCGGAAGTAAAAGTGTAAAAAGAAAAATCTAAATATTATTTTTTGAAAATTTATAATATAAAATATTAAAGAATATAAAATTCTTATCCAATACATTAAACATTTTCATTATGTCTTCTATAGATTTAGAGATAGGTTGAATTATAAATATATAAAATAATCCATTCTACATGAATGAATCAATTAGCCTATGGAAATCAGTTGAAAAATTTAAATGTTTATAATTGACATAAATGTCAATGTCAAAACTCCAGACATTACTGAAGACTTTTTCTGGGAAGTACTTTTAATATTTCTTATTTTATCATTAATTAAATATTTAAAATTATAGTTATATATAGAATTCGTACATGGACAAATAGAAATGTAATAGAAATATAATATGCTGTTGTTATAACGAGGAATATACTCGGTCAACATCTAAAATTTGTATAAAAAGAAAGGGGATTCATTTATAAGCCAAAGTATGTAGTATCAGTGTCAACTAAATACGCGCTTACAATACATATAATTCATCATATACCCTTCAGAAATACCACCAATCTCGTCAATGAATTGGAAGAATCTCGAACATTTAGAAGAGAAGGAGGAAACTTATTCATAGAATGAATTCAAAAATAAAGAACAAATGTAATTAGAATTTTTTGTGTGTACCAGAAATGTTAAATACAATACTTATATAGCCTGATATTAAAATGGCGAGAGGTATTGTGCTGGCCACAACAGATTTTTGTATTTTATACAGATGCATGCTTGCATGTATAGATAGATTCATTCCCACTTAACACCATGGGGTCATTAGAAACTTCATGCTTCTAAATGGTCTTCACTAAAATTCTGAAAAAAAATAGACTTTACATAGATATTGTTCTTTGGTGCAGTAAACTTAATATAAAAATCTGTTGTGGCCAGCACAAGACCTCTCGCCATTTCTATATTAGGCTATATAAGTATTGCATTGCACTTCGCTTTCGAACCGTCGTTTTATAACAAAAAATTACAGAACTTTACTCAAATATTGTTTTTTATTGTATTTACCATGTCTTCTGCACACAAATAATTCTAATTATATCTATTTTTCATTGTATGAGGAAGTGTCTTAATGGCAGGGATTCTTCCAATTCATTAACCAGATTGGCGGTATTTCTGATGGATATATGCATTTTACCATAATTTTACCTGTAATTTCAAATATTTAATTAATAAAACAATAAGAAAGATTAAATATACTTCCCAGAAAAAGCTTACAGAATGGCACTAAAACTGTTGATATTTGACAATGACATGTGTCATGTTATAAACATTGGAATTTGTCAACTGGTTTCCTTAGTACCTTTGCCTCCGCGATTACTTTACTCTATGAATTATAGAGTCTTTATCTCTAAATCTATACAAGATATAATAAAATTTTTAAGTGTATTAGATGGAAAATTGTATGTTCTTCAATATTTAATAAAAAAAACTCCCAAAAAATTATATTTAGAAGATTATTTCTAAGAAACTACTACTTCCGGTTGTTCAATTGTTACCAAAACCTTTTCAGCTCTTCCCAGGAATGTCAGATTGAGGAAACTGCAGTTACATATTTTTTAAGTCTTATAGTTTTTGAGGAATCGTGACTACAACATCCAGACATACATACACACATACATACATACATACATACACACACACACATACACACATCCACACACGCACACACACACACACACAGACATCATTTTAAAAATGTTATAATCGGATTGTAGGGACCTTAAATCGTGCTTATTCAATAAAATCTGGATATGCGAATTTTAGCATGAATCCAATACCTCTCTTAGCGAGAGGTAAAAAATATTGTTTCAAAAAAAAAAAAATTAAATAAAACTACCAATTTTACTAAGCATATATTTTTTTGAGTATTTTTATTTCTTGACTTCTTTGACTATTTTCCATTTTCCGTTCGAATCAGCCTGCTTTAATATTAGAAGAGACACTTGCAAGAGCTGCCTGCTTGTCATTTTATATCTTCTGCTGCAGCTACTATTCTAACCACCAGTTCTAATTTGGTGTTTACTTTTGTCTCATATACAGAGGTCTTCATCTGACACCAGAAAAAGAAATCTACGGGAGTTAGGTGTTCTCCCAATCCACTTATTCGTATATTCTCTATTTAATAGTGCTATGACTTCTCGGGTTGTGTGAGCCAGTGCTCCATCATGTTGAAACCAAAGTCTTCGTCTGATGTTTAGCGGTAAGTCGTCAAGAAGCTCTGACAGGACGTTATTTAAGAAAGTAAAATAATTTTCACCATTCAATCGGTTTGGGAGAATGTAGGGTCCAATAACGTACTCCCCTACGATTCCAGCCCATACATTTACTGAAAAACGTCGTTGATGCGCACGAATAAATGTTGCGTGGGAATAAACTTTTCAAAACGCCTCTGAAGATTGCAACGTTTAAGAAACCAACGACAAAACAACAATCTTGGCTAAAGTCTTCAGGTCCCAAAGCTTGCACTTTTTGTCTAGAAAATGGATGGAGACCTTGTTCTTTCAGAACTTGCCAAACTGTCACGTGATTTACATCTAATCTATTTGCTATTATTCTTATGCTCGTCGATGGCTCATCTTCAATGATATTAAGAACAGCTTCTTCAAATGCAGGGGTTCGACGTAATGTATTGGAATTCCCACCAATTGTTGGGTGAAAACTTCCAGTCTCTGACAAACGTCCACATAGTCTTCTAAAAATGCGGCAACTTGGTTGCTGACGATTTGGATATCTTCTCCGATATATTCTACGAGCTTCTTGTGCATTACTCCTTGCCTCTCCAGAAACCAAAAGCATGTCAAGAAGTTTAGCGTTTTGATAATTATGCAATTTTATACACAAATTATGCAAATAACTTTTTAAGATGAAGCAGTAAATATATTTTTTTTGAAAATAAAGATATATCTAAAGAACAAGATCGAAAGGTATTTAAATTTGAACATACAAACTAGAAAACACGTGCCTCAAGTTTAAAGTACGCGTTTATTATTCGGCTTTTGTTTCATTGTTTAAAGGCAGCAAGCGTACTTCGTTTAAATGATTGTTGCAGTTTGTTAAAATTTATCTTGTAATTCAATTTGAATAAAAACTTTTTTTGGACAGATCGAAAAAAATATTTCAGACAAATGTTATAGTAGATAGTTTAAGGATTTTATAAATGTATTTTCAAAAACCGATCGAGTGGTTTTCAAAATATCTTGTTTTGAAATTTTTGATCGGTCGCCATTTAGTTATTTGATATAATAAAAATAGTTTTAAATACAAATGTTTTAGAGAACCGAAAGCAAATGCTGGAAGTTTTTGTATTTTTTAAATATTCCTTAAAATAAGGGAGTAATGACGATTTTTCGAAAAACAAAAAAACGCCAATAACTATGAACTGGGGCTCCAAATCAAAAATTTGAACTAATGAAGTTGTTTGTTTCAATGAGTTCTTACTATCGTTTTCGGGTGCTACAACTTAGTATTAGCACCATGTATATGCATGAGAAATACCGCCAAACTCCTCAATGAATTTGAAGAATCGCAAGCATTTAGAAGAGAAGGAGTACACTTATTTATAAAATGAATTAAAAAATATATTAATAATAGATGTACCTACCTAACTAGAATTTTTGTGTATGTACCAAAAATGTTAAATACAATATGTACTAATATGGAAATGGAGAGAGGTCTTATGCTGGCCTCAATAGATTATTTTTTTTTTTTTTTGTATGTTTTGTACAACTTAAATCCTTAGAGAATCTGTTGCTGAATTGGGACCACCATTAAAGAAGTCAACTTCGAGATCTCATGAGGTAACGTCTTGCCAATGCCATCTACGGTACACCTTCATCATCATTTGCAAAATCGACTATAATAAATGAGTTTAATATGCCGTAAAAATATATTTATTTAGGTAATTATTTGTCAATCTCGCGTATCCTCAAATATATTATATCTATTCCCAATCGAGAAAGGGCAATTTTGCCCCATCCACTCGCTAATTTAAGCAAATATGTATGTGAGTGAGTGTAGTGTGTGCGAATATTTGTTCAAGTCGAGGTTGTGCCATGTAGCTTGCTGATGCTGATGGGTCCATGTCCACGTTTATGTTCGCCGAAGCCGATTCGCCAGCCTACCCTAGCCGAGGTAGGTAAACTCAATTCTCACTGGTGATTCGTGTCGCAGGCATAGTATGTTTATTTATCACATTTATGCTTTTCATACAAGATTTTTAAACTTCACGGGGAATGACCGAATGACCAACACCGACAGCGAAATAAAAATTAAATAAAAAATTCAACCATTTATAATACAAACTTAAAAAAATTCAGATAACTATTTAAAAATCACTTTTAACACGTATCATCATCACTACTTTTTATACAAACAGTATTTTTTCATTTAAATTTGCATTTCTAATAATTTTATGACATATGTAGGTATGCAAAAAATATGGATTTATTGTTCCATTCGTCATTACCAAGCTAACTAATTTACTTTTAATACTCAAGTTAAAAGTAACCATGATCTGTCACTTTTTACATTGGTGTCATAATATTTTATGACATTTTTAACCCCAAAAACCAACATTAAAAATCCAGATTTTAATAGAACAGTAGGAAAATAGTTATTTGTTTAACTAGGCACTAAAATACCAGCTTTACAGCAAAGGCTGCCGAGGCTGTAAATCTGTTTATGAAACTGCGTTGAATATACCATTGCTTTTTTTTACTGATTTTAGAATTAATAATTATTTTACTAACAAGTTTGTTAATAAGGATGATTAATGATTGAGAATTGCAAAATATAGTTTTATTCCATGACAATTTTGTTTTAGGTTAGTAACGTTTGAAACATAAGTTTTGACAATTGTTCGGTAATGGTATGTGGTGTCTATGGTTATCCACTAAAATCGTTTATTAATAAAAAATCATGCATTAATGAATGATTAACATAACTTGTTAATAAACGGTCAACGGAAAAATTAATTTAGTGATAGTTTTTGATATACCTGGCGCGCTTTAAGAGCACTAGTGATTAAAAAACAGTTTAATGCGTAAAAGTTACAGTTTAATGCTTAATATGTTACTTTTAAGTACTAGTGCTTAAAAGTATTTCATTTAGCATCGAATAGATGAACCTGACGTTTGTCTACTTAATTTTTAAAAACTCAAAATGTTGATATTTGAGAATAAATGATCTGTTTTAAAACGCTATTATAAAAAATCTTGTATGTAATACATTTCGAAATGAGTGTTTTAGGTACTTGACGTGTTGTATTACTCACTTACGCTTGTGCATACAAATTTCACGTCGCGTGCCTAAAACACTATCATTTCGCAACTTATTACATAAATAGCTATTGATTGCCTAGGCAGTAAAATTATATTTTACAGACTGTTAGCACTTATAATGTCAATCGGCAAAAAATTTATTTAAACTCCGTCATGGAAGAATCTTTTTGGTCTCGTGCATTGCTACTCCTGCACCATTTCAACGACGTTACTTAATTTAGTCTCATGTTATACTACACAAAAACGTATAATATCTTCAATTTTTGCTATCTTTTCATCGGCAGTTAATATTCTAGGATGTCCGGCACTCTTGTCATTTTCCACGTCTTCATTCTTGAAAAGGTTTATACTTTTTTTTTAACAAAACTTTCTTGCCAAAAGCCTTCTTTTACATTCGCACCATTTTCCTGTACTTTATATCATTTTTACAACAAAATTTAAAACAGATTTTTTGTTTCGTCTGTCAAACACGAACTAAACGTCCAGTATTAATAAACCTCAAAGACCGTGGTAGCAATGTGATAAAAAAATTAACTCAATCGATAACAAATAATGCTAGAAATTCAAAAGTTCTCATTACTTTTTGGCCAAACTTTATTTTTATTAATTTTTAGTAACGTCTTTATGTAATTTGCGCATTAAGAGATGTCGATTTTGTTTCATTCAATGGTCAGCGATAGTGTATTTTTTATTTAATTAAAACTAAGTGTGTTTTCAAGTAAAGTGTGTGTAATTGCAGGAGAAAGTAATAAAAAGTATCTTGTGAAATAAAAATTACATTCTCGTTTTAGTTAAGCACGAAGTAGTAAATCATAACAATTTATTCCACATATGTTTCACTATCAGATCCGGGATTACAGCTACGCTTTTATCACATTTTCATGCAGCACGGAACCTTTAAGAGTTGAAATGAAATATCCCCGAGGCTTCCGACTGTCTAGTGCACCACATAATGTAATATATAACTCCGCAAAAACAGCGAAAAGAAAGGAAAACAGAAACATCCCTTTTTCATACAAAAACTGTACAGCGCAACAAATTAAATCAAGACGGCCGAAAATTTCTACACAGTGTCCGGCTATAGTAATTGCATTACTGTTTTTTCTGTCATCGCCTTTGCCATTTCGCCGTTCCGATATTACATGATACTCCGGAATTTCTCCGTCGTTGAACGAAGCGAAGCCGGAATGCGTACTGGATGGGAGATGCGAACCGACGGAGGAGACGATGACGTTGTGATCTCTTCGAAAGCGTTGTTTTTTTTCTATTATTTTTCCCCAAGAGATATATTTATTATCTTAATATTTTAATATGACTTGTGTGATCGAAAATAACTGAATCATTTCAATTCAAAGGAATCGAAGTGTATATGTTGAAGTAAATATAGATGGTGGGATAATGTGCACATTGCTAGGCAAATGTAGAGATTCGCTTAAAATTATTTTCGCTTGTCATTATAAATATAACAACAATAACCTCGCACAAAATCACTTGAAGTTTTCTAAAAATGACTTTTGTGCGTTAGGGGAAGTTATTGTTATTGCGTTCGGTTGAATTGCAAGAAAACAAATTTTGGGAAAGTGCATATTATCACGTTATGTACTTTTAATGTAACATGTATACGTTCCCTTCATTCAATTCTATATGTACATTTTATATAAATTCCACATTCTTATAAAACATTTAAACGTGTTTAAGTGAAATTATTTTACGAGCATTAGTAATATTTTTTATTTTATTTATTTATTCAATTATTCAACGGGATATGCCCAATTACAGAATCAGTGGCTGCTCGTGACCCATAAAGGGGTTTCACCAATAGACCTACTCCTTAAACTACTAGTACTACTACCACTAAATCAAAATTCTAGAAAAAATAGCAAAATAATTTTTCCCGTTTACTAGAGCCTGTCAACCACTCGCATTTATCATACCAAGTCGTATTAAAACCACGATTTTGCCGATTGTCAGAAGATTTTAATTTTATTAAATTCGGGCGAGACTTTCCTAAGGTTTTAACAATGTACGACTTCTCTTCGATGTTTAATAAACTAAACGAGTTTCTCACCAACCAGTTGACCACATCGCCACAACGCTTAATTTCATCTAATCTGTCCAGTTTTGTCTATTGTTCATTGAACTTGTATTGTTGAATTGCATCCAATTGAAAATAAAAATAACCTACTAAGGTACACTGTACTACGCCGTGGCCGCCGCCGCGTCTGCAATTATCTATCGTTTAGCGAGCGACAGCGGTCACAAACTAAGCCGAGCATTGACGAAGAGCATTGGAGGCTAGCCTCCTATGCTAACTTGTACGCTGCTATAAATGTGGCTTGATTCACGTATCGTGTATGCAACACAGGCTCGCACGAGTGTGGAGTGGGCCTATAAGAACTATGCGTTTATAGTGCAGAGGGGCTTAGCCTCCGTTTTATGCACAGCGGTCTAAAAAATAGGCGTAGCACGATTAGTACAGAAAAATTATGCCTTAATACCATTTTATTTTACACATGCAAAACAATACAAAATTAATGAAAATAGAAAGAAGAATAAACGCGAAAGTAAATGTTTAGAAAAATTTTAATCCTGGTAAGTTAAGAGGAGGCTTAGCCTCCCTTGCCTCCCCTAACGAGCCGCCACTGTACAGAATAAATACAACGAAGTTAATAGTGAAGTAGGTACAAAGAAAAATTTAGTATAGATTACCCAAGCTAGACAGTAATACAGAATAAAATAATAATATACATATAAAACAACTACAAAATTACAATTCCTTAAATATTTCGACAATTTATTTTTAAAAGTAGAAAAATTATCAGATAAATTCAGGTCTTGACAATATTTATTAACAGTTCTGCACATAGAATTTAGCGGAGGGTGGAAATGAGAATTTGTGTGAGATGTTACACAATAAAAAGTGGTAGTGTGTCGGAAGTTACACGGCTAAACATAAAATTTAAGGCATTTTAGCATGCTCGTATCATCGATCATATTGTTCACTTTTTTATAAATAAAAATAATTAGACCCTTGGAACGATCCGTTTTTAAAGATTCAAGTCTAAAATTCCGTAAGCAGTTCCTCATAAGTTATTGTAGGCCATTGCATAAAAATAAAATTACAAATTTTTAGAATTTTTTTCTGAATATTTTCTAGATTCTTTATTTCCTACAAATGGTATGGGTTCCATATTATTCAACCATACTCTAACTTAGAGCAAATAAAAGATGAAAACAACGAATTGGGGCTTCCAACAGTTTTAAAATTAAATGAAGTACGTAACAAAAAACCCACAGCTCTACTACATTCAGATAAAATTGTATAAATGCGGAAGATAAATACCAAATTATTTTGGATATGAATTCCTAAATCTTTAATTTATGACACTTTCTTTAACGAAACTTTGTTCATCAAATAGTTTTCTTATTTCTGGAATATGGCATAATGTGACGTTTATTAATATTGAATGAAAGTTCGTTTTTAATTGACTATTGGAACACATAAATAGCTGAATAATTTCTCGAATGCACGAGCGAAAATATACAGATACTTATTTACCGTGCAAGCGGGGTATATTGGTAAAATATTTCACTCGAAATACCCGGGTATACGCACAAATAATGCATATATTCACTGATATTCTATTGTCATTGGTCGAAATTCAAAAAATACTGTAACGTGATTGGTTGAAATTTTTCGAGTAAAATATTCTATAATATGGCAAACTTAAATTTAAAATATATTTTTCTACATTTTTTATGAACATCTTTTAAGAGATTTAAGTTAAAATCTACATTCAGTTGATCAATCAAAACCAAAATCTTATTATCTTCTTATGGATAAATTCGAAGAAGCAAAGAAATTTTAATTTTTGGAATTGTATAATCATCGTAAAAACAATAAAAGTTATTTCATCCTGAACTCATCATCGAATTTTTTGACCAATCTATTTGGGTAGCGAAAGGGAAAAAAATACAGCTTAATTTTCTTCAAAATATGTATTTCGATACTTGTCCGTGTACACGTTTGTTCGTAAAAATTAGTTTCATTACTCGCATATTATACTTCTAAAGTAAATATAGGCCTATCCAAAAATATGAGTACACTACCATGATAATAGTTCTAACACCTTTCAATGAAACAGAAACTTTTCTTCCTGTTTGTTGCAAGTCATTGCCTTCTTCTCTTTCTGTGGCGAATATATATTTTTTAGTGTTATATTTATCTTATTTTAATTATTTTTTCTTGGTAATAATAATTATATAAAATGATGACGACCTAACCAACTTTTTTTTTAATCAAAAAATAAATAAATGGAATAAGTTTATCATCACAGCATATTACACATTGCTGGGTGCCAATCTGCTTTATACACGTATTTCGGTAATGATGAATATATTTTTTACCGTGCGTTTACTAGGCGTCCCTCACGGGCACTCATGGCTGACGTGGAGAGTAAATCACAGCGATCACTTTTGTGTCATTTAAAATTGGAAATAATATTTGGCGTCGATCACCAGACATGCGACCAAACACTCAGACACACGGCCACGAGATCCCAAAAATGAACGTTCTAATAAAATAAATTATAACATAAATGTGATATATTGGGATATGTAAATAATGCTAACCTGGTGACGAAATTTGGAATTGAAACAAAGAAGCAATTTTATTTTATTTGGTTGCTTTTATATAGACATGTACAGTGTGTGTAGTGGAAAATAGATAATAGGACTAATATTTACAATTAATTAAACTACTGTTATCTAATATTTATTGTATAATTGGCTCTAAGAAAAAACTATACTCTAAAGATAACCTAAAAACTACTAACTAAAGTACGTAAAATGAAACGTAATAAATAATCTACTGCTTCAACTAATAAAACAGAAAATAGGGAAATACACTCAACCTAAAATATTAATAAACACTGAATGAAAAGTCAAAATATAAGAATAACCAAAGAAAAACTACTGACAGCTTTAATACGCATAGGGATGAAGTAAAACAAAAGTGCTCGGTGCTCCTTTGCCGAAGATTAACATTGGTGCGCAACGCCATCTCTACGTAGTGAAATATTCCAATATGACGATCTGAGCAAAAAGTCAGAATAATATTGACTATAAATATGAAATAAATTGTTATTATATGAAATTGAATGGAAGCAAGGTAAACTGGCAAAAATAAATAGTCATTAATTTTTATAAATCAACAGGGTTTATCCATATCTTCGGGAGGATACTAGCAAAATACATATATTCTAATAAATTATAGTATTGTAGCATAAAATATTGCACATTGTTACAGTAAAATTTTAATTGATTGATATCCTAAAAGTTTGTTTAATTATCAAAACAAGCTAACAAATTCTAACTATCTCCATTCACCGTAACCAAAAATTATCCCATTTGCGAACGAATCAATCTAATATTACGCAGCTCATTAACAGAAAGAGACACCGAATGCCACAAACACTGACCAAATTTGTCATGAAACCGCTAAAAACGCTAACAACACTAAACACTCACTCTGTTTAATTACACAACAAACAACTGCAATTAGCGCAATAAACAAACGAGAGTTGATCAAAGGCTCACAACGCCATGGTATCGGTAGAATGTCGGTAGCGCTACAATGCCAAAGGAACAGGTTTCAAAAATGATTTACAGCGACAAGTCAGTCGAATTACAGAATATGGGGGTACAAAAATAGTTAACAATAATTGAATCATTTAATTCATTTAAGAGCTATTTTTATGTTTTAAAGTTATAAGAATGATAAAAGTGTTTTCCACAAAATGATAACTATAGCTACAACTTCTTTGTTTATTAACACAATTCTTATCCATTTTTTTTTTTTTTTTTGTTAAACTATAAATATTATTACCGCTGACGACTCTTCGACATAAGAAATAAATATTTGAATAGGTACTTGTGCTTATTTACGTTCAAAACCTTTCGTTCACAAAACTTGTTTCATTTCTACCTCCCGCTAACTTTGGTAAGGGCGGTATAGGGATCATACTAAAAATCGCATATCCAAATTTTAGTGAATAAGCCTGGAATCCGATTTTAACATTATCACAATGATATCTGTGTATATGAGTGTATGTGTGTGTACGGATTTTGTAAACGTTCTAACTCAAATTTTGAAACCTTATATTTCGGTCCTACTCTAATATGGCCATTAGGTTTTAGTGCAAATCAGATAACCGGCACTTTTTATGAAGCTCGAAATGGTTTTTCTTCGTAAAATACCATTAAATGTTATTTTTTTGCAATTTATGTTATTGTAAAAATTAAAGATATTGAATTTTTACGGGTATGAATATACATTTTTTCTATATATTTTATATGTAAATTTAAAAACTGATGTTTTTTAATTTCGGGCCCTATGTTTTAAAGATACACACAGTTCCTTCCAAAGTTCATATTTCAAATATATGTAAATGACGGATAAATGTCAATGCTAAAAAACTAATCATTTCAAATTAATTATCGTTATTATATGCAATGGATTTTGCACTGTTTGTAGCATCAGTAAATATGTAGGTATATATTTAAATTAATAAAAATTAAATGGCGGGAGGTATTGCGTTAGTCACATCAGATTTTTAGCTTTACATTTCAACCGCGTATGAAATTTTATAAATTTTACTAGCACAGATGCCAGTTATACGATAGGAACCTCGCCACTGCCGATAAGTTCATTCTATAGTCTCTTTTTAATATAGTTGGTATTTAGTTTCGCGTCTATTTATCTCTCGCTAAGAGAGAAGTATTGGATCCATGCTAATTTAAGTGATTAGGCACGTTTTTTAGGCCCCTACATCCGAATTTAACATTTTTACAACGAAAATGCTGTATGCATGTGGATGTATGTGTGTGAGTTTGAATGTTGCAAGCATGGTTTCTCAAAAACTATTAAGACTTACGAATTCCTCAATCTAATATTAATGGGAGAGTTGAATAGGTTTTGGTAACAAACAGACAACCGGAAGTAATAGTATCTTTTAAAATATCTTCTAAATATTATTTAATGAAAATTTATGGTACTTATTACAAATGTAAATGAGAGATAAATGTCATTCTCAAAAATTAAGAGATTTTACAGCTGTCTCTAGACATTACTGAAGGTTTTTGCATTTAATATTTCTTATTGTATTATTAATTAAATATTTAAATTTATGGGTACACATATTACATTTATCTATCCTTCAGAAATACCACCAATTCTGTCCGTGAATTTGAAGAATCTGGAACACGTGCGCTAAAATAAAGTCCTATGAAACTTTTATTTTAATATACTATTAGTTAGGCTAAACTCTAGAATAACTACCACTCAAGAATTTTATTTTGATGATTATAGATAGTTGTAAAACCATTGAAATACAAGGTTCTACAAAAATTTAGGGCGCGGAAAGCAATATTTATAGTGATTACGCCAATTGTTCTGAAAGAAAGTAAGGCAAAATTTCTATAAAATGAATATAGCCACTTGAGTTTTATCAGATTGAGTTCTGTACAATAGGTTACGTTACATTAATAGTTATTTATGATACAAGTACGTAAAGCTAGAGTTTAGTTACGAACGGGCCAGAATTAAAACTCGAGCGTAGCGAGTGTTTCAAGACCCTTGAGTAACTAAAGATGCTTTACGTATGTGTATCGTACAATATTTAAATAAAATCTAAAAATCCAAGAAATATAAAAAAAATGTATTTATAATTAGGATTGTTCTAAATATTAAATGAAAAGTTTGCCATGATAAAATGATTACCTGTTTTTGCAAATTTAGCCTGTTTAAAAATTTTAATCACTCGTTCCTCGACCACGCGTGACTAATGAAACCTTGTTACTAAACAACCGTTTTACAAACTTAAAACTAATAACTAAACCTCAATTTTACGCACTATCGTAGAGAAAGTATTTTATTAATTTCCAACAAATACAGCCTAAAAAACTAATAATAATTTTGGCACGAAATACCTATAAAATGCATACAACCACCCCACTCTCGCCTGTGCGTTAGGTTACGTTACATTTAAGTATTTTTAGAAAATTTCAAAGCGAAAATGTCACAATTTTCACAAGTAGGTACAGACTTCAGAATAGATAAAATCTGATTTTATTTTTCCCAAAATATATATAAATACCTTCTTTTACTATCTAATTTTGTGCTTCTTTGTTATATTTTAGCGAAAGGAAGACATTATAACAAAAAAAAAAAAAAAAAAAATGGAATTTGCAGGATGGTTGGAATTTTAGAAACCAGCTGTTAGTATAAACGGCAAGTCAATGTACATACATATTTAAATTTATATTTAGGACCTTGTTATTTTATTTCATCTATAGGGTGCTCCAAGATTAACACGTAGAATTACATGAGGGACCTGAAAATAAATGGGCATGCATATAAAAAAGATCTCAAAAATTTTTAAGAGATATTTGCATGAGATATAATAATAAAAGCTATAACCATTTTTTTTACCTTAAACATTTAATAATTTTTTGCTTTTTTTATCTTTGAAACAAAAGTACACAAATAAGTAATACATTGCTGGAAAGCTAAAATAATTCTCCTTTCAGTGATATAACTTTTCTCTATGACATCTATATAACAATTTAAACTATTATCTTATAATTCTATATTTAACAGTAAGAAAAAAATTGAGCATGTGCTTTACGAGGATACAACTGCAAACAAAAATTCCATATTATTTTATAGGCAGAAGTTATTTGTAAAAAATAAAAATCAGTAAAACTTGTGTATTTGTGTTTACCTACAGACCAATGGATTTTCGAAAAATAAAAATCCGACTTCGTATCTCTTAAGACTGGTTTCTGTAAGCTGTAAACTTATGCATTTATTTTAGCATTAGCATTATGACTTTGCATTAAACTTTACATTACGCTGTCCGGTTTATGTACTCCTTAGAGCAAACCAATACGAGCAGGCCGATGATGTCACTTTTTGTAAAATTGACACGCCTTTTATCATAAATATATCCACATTGTTCAATTAACTGTATTAGGTGGACATCTTTTTCAATGACACTCATTTTTAGTCAAGACAATGTGACAGAAATATTAAAAAATAATAAAATGATGACAGATGTCAATTGACTGTCGTAAATATGGCCAGAATCAAGCTGTCGTTCAGGATATATACTCTTCTGATTGGTCGACATTAGCATTTTGACTTAAAATTTAGAAACTGCCATATTCTAGGGTTACGGCATAATGCTAAAGTTTAAGGTTATAGCTACATATACCGCAGTACGCATTTGTATATACTTGAATTATTAATGCAAAGTCATAATGCTAATACTAAGGTAAATTCTTAAGTTTACAGCTTACATAAACCAGCCTTTAATATAACAACCGAGATCTCAAGGGTAAGAGTTTAAAAACGGGTTCTCTATGTTTATTGATTCATTAAACCATATGTTTTACATATCCACTATCCGAATTATGGTTTTCAATTTTCTTCTCTCAATTTACCCAGTATTTCTAACCCTTTTATTTTTGTATTTGTATTGGACTAGACAATTTATTAATACAATATTATTGTACATGATGAAAACTATTCAAATAAATAACAAAAGATTATCCCGTATTCGTGAATCTGGCTGTGAATATACTCCCCAATAAAATCTATTGACCATCCGAGCAAGTATCTGAACTATACGTTCGAAAACAATGCAATATCGAGTAGATACCTACATTACATCAATCCACCTCAGTGAAATTTAATTAAAAAGAAAATCAAAACAAAACTCTGCGTTGTTTATGCACTATCATCGATTCGAAATCAATCTAAATTATAAACGAATCTTTTTATTCCAAATATCGACTGGCCCTTTGTCGGCTTGGGATTGGGAAAACAAGGGCAGACACCCAACGACCCTAGAGAGAGATCGCGTTTCAATGCAGGAATCAAACAAATTGAACACTCGGTGGATTACGGCCTTGTGGGGCCGTCTTAAGGAGAGGAAATGCGTGTCAATGAGGGATTGTGTTTTATGCCCTTTGTGAGTGATACAGCTGCATGCGACGATGAAAGGGCTCGTGGCATGGCTTGAGTAGGAGCACAAACAGAGGGGGTTTTGTTTTATATTTCTATTTTTTATAGCGTGAGCTATTTCGGATATAAGCTGCTTCCGAATATTCTCTTTGCGTGAGGTGTTGGCGGAAGTTTTTTTGGAATTACTCTGAAGAAAATAAATAGAAACTTATTTATCACGTAAGAAACTTGACCGAAAATTTACTTTTTTGTTTTATTCAGAACAACTGTATGGATACAACGAGGTTCAGCTGAGAGACATATAACTTGACTCTACATTTATGGTGACTGCTGCATCTACATTTCAGAGTTATCAACATTTTCAAAATATTATAAATAAATAATGCAAACATATAAATTTATTAAAATATTTACAAATATTTCTAGCATAACAAAAAGTAGCCTTTAAAAATAATTATTGAGCGATGATTCATAATCACCATTAATTCTTTGGAATATTCTTTTGAAACAAAGTTATAAATTCCTCCGATTCTTTATTTTACTTCTGTATAGGTATTATATTGATTTATTTCTTCGTAATTATATTTGAAATACCGTAAAGTTCACAATTGGACTTAAATTGTTATATTTCTCATATTACATTAAGGATAATTAATTGATAAGTTTATAATCTCTTGATTTCGCTATCTAAAGTTATAGGGCCAGTTTTTCAATATCTGGTTAAAATATTAACTAAGAGTTAAATAAACAAAATTGAAACGAAATGAATTATCAAATGATAGATTTATTATTTTTGTCAACAATATGATGCAATATTGTTTACATAACTAGAAGTTAAAATTTTAACCAGACATTGAAAAACCGGCCCATAATGTTTAAAATAATCTATGTAGATATCGAATAGTGATAATTTGTCCAGATACTTTGTAAATATATTTATAAAACTAGTAACATTCTCTCCCAGGTGCAATTTTGAATGTACCGTAAAAAGTTTTGTTTAACCAAAGTCTCATAAAATTTTCTTTGGGAGATATCAGCTTAACTGCTGAAGCACGCTCATTAACAAATATGATCTTCAACAGGTTCAAATTCCAATACAACGTGCCTAGAGCTTGTAGAAAGTTTCAATGTAAGTAATAAACCATTTGTTTGCACCTTCATTAGCTAGGAAAGACGTGGAAGTTAAGAAAACGGGTCCCACATGAATAATGGACAGTAACCGGAATAGTCCATTATGAATTTTATCCAAAAACAGCCGTCTTTAGTCAATCGAAAGAAGGTGGTATTCTTACAGGATAACGCCAGACCGCATACCGCAAGATTGACCTGGGAAAAAAATCTGAACTTGGCTGGGAAACGTTACCACACCCTCCATATTCTCCTGACATTCGCCAAGTGATTACTACCTTTTTTTGCTTCTTGACAACTGTATAGTCAGTTTAAAACTCGAGTTGATGTAATAAATGCAGTCCGTCAATTTTTTTATTCAAAATCCATAGAGTTCTAAAAGAGCTGTATACAAAAATTGTTTTCACGTTGGCAAAAGGTCGCTGAGTGTGATGGTAATTATTTCGATGAATAATAGTGTAATAAACATTTATATTTTACCATAAAAACCGCACAAACTTATTTGGTTACCTGATATAACAACCACTGCATATTAGGGGCAAAGTCCAAAGATGTACATAGCTAATATTTTTGTCCTTTTCAGCATTACGCAGTGCAATTGGGCAAAGTTAATTTTGCCCGATGTAGAGCGGACACTGCCCTCCCAGTGATGCTACCACAATGTATTGCTTTGTGAACTTTGCCCAGAACCAAGTAAGGTTAGATTAGTTTAAGTTAGGTTAAATGAGGTTAGTTCAGTTAATAAACCAATCTAACGAATTTTACCCGTAACATATACGTATTTATATATATATAGGTACCGTGAGTATTTTTTAACGTGAAACATTGGGTTTATCATATCCATGGTTACGACTTGATATTTGATTGACAGCAATATATTTGCCCGTTCCATTTAAAATGAAACATAGGGAACGAATCTGCAGAAGTATTATATTTAAATATTGTAAGAAATTTAGCGGAGTCAGAAAACCACTCGAGAGCACTAAACATATTTCGGGCACAAGGTGCACACAGTATTTTTTCTACATCTAAATTTAATTTTTAGAATACAGGTATAATTATTTGAACAAAATTAACCTCTAATGACATCTTGTCAATATGACAGATAACCGTTGAATTTTCCTATAAGTTATGATTTGACATTTCATTGACAGCAATATATTTGTATATTTCATTTAAAATGACACATGGGGAAGGAATATGACAGAAGTATTATATTTAAATATTGTAAAAAATTTAACCGAGTCAGAAAATCACTCGGGCACAAGGTGCACACTATATTTTTTCTACAAATACATTGCTGTCAATCAAATGTCAATTCGTAACTATGGATATGACAAACCCAATGTTTCACGTTAAAAAATACTCACGGTATATATATATATATATATATATATATATATATATATATATATATATATATATAATATTTATAAAACGGTATTTGCTAAAACATATTTACACGTACTAGTATTACCTATTGAAACAATGAATGTGCTGACATATTACTAGAATCATATTCTTACCAATCTTACTTCAACACAATATTTGAATATTACATTACGTTTTTGGTATGTTTTTTCGTTGACTTATCAAAAATTGCATTTATGTGGGGGATTTGGGAATGTAAATAATTTGGGAAGCCTCAAAACTGCTTTCCGGGAGATCAATGCACGTTTACAAGGATATCGGTCGGCATCCCTCTGGAATTACGGACGAAGCCCAAGCCCAGTAGCGCCCTCTAAGTTTCACCCTTTGGGCTTACATGTGACAGCGGTCGCGATTCGTCAAATCTCGCCCTTTGGCTCACTGAGAGTTAGGGACACATTCCCTTGGCAAGCCCTCACATCGTAAGCTGAGCACAATTACAGCATTTAATTTGCAATTGTATCGTTGTTAAAATTTCGGCTTATAACCCCTTTACAATGTGAAAAGTGTAATTGCATTATGCCGAATGCGGGCTGTTTGCTTCTTGCTACTGACAAAGAGGGAGATCACTTCGCCCTATCCCAATAAGATCTTTTTTTATAAAAATAGTTGTATTATAAAATAAATATATCATTTTAGCTCGTTACCCATTCCTAGGTGTACCAATCAGCTTTTATTTACAGATTCTAGTAATGGCGAAACATCTGTACTACTGAGGGCGTTTACCAGGCGTCACCTCCCAGTCTGCAAAGATGTAGGGTGGTTTAAACAGTTTTCCAATAAAATTGGATTTTAGATGAAAATTTTTTGTTATAAAAGTATGCCAACATACTTATTTGGTCAAAATTTATAACAACTTGAAAAATCCAAACATTTTCGGTAACAGACAAAACCTGTGACCATTATTCTGTTAAGTATATAACCTAAAATGACATGATTTTTCATTAAAAATTTTACAATTTTCTGTTTCCAGAAAAAAGAAATTGAGTAATTTGGCAATAATGTGTAATTTGCTACATAGTGTGTTATTAAGGCCGACTAATAATAGACAGTTATTGAGATTATTGATTACTGATTCATTCGCCCCTTACAATATTATTCCATCGATCGTAACTTAATAAATTAAAAATAAATCTAAAGTTATCCCACCAAATTTATTTTATGTTAGAACGATTGGTATTTAAAGTTTTGATTGATATTTTTACCACAGTAGTAAACTGGGTGGTGACGCTTAGAAGTGAACATAGAGATTTAACATTGGTTATAAGTTTTATACAATTTTCCTGTTTATTTTACGTCAAAAACTGTACAGATATAAAAGTTGAACACAAAAATGTTTATTACATTTTTTATTATTATAATTTTGGTTTCTTCACAATTTTAACACCTTCGCTGTCACGGCGGACATCGTGATATTTCGTTGTGCGCCAAGGCGAACACCGGTGTCCGCCAGCGGTTTTTTCGTTTTACGCCAAGCAGACAAAATGTATTGGAAGAAGCATTGAATATGTGTCTGCTGTGGCGCCCTAGGATACTTTGACTATCTTGGTTTTTCGATATGTCTTATAGTAACAGTTTTAGAGATATGTCCGCTATTTGTGAACGCTCTGGCGTACAGAAGATAAATTAATATTTTCATTTTAAGAGGCTAAGGGGACACGGTAAAAAAATCAGGTATACACATGTGAGTAAATCAGTATTATAAAAAGCAGTTTGTGAAAAATAAATATAAATTCTTTATTAATAACCTTACAATATTATACAAAATAAGTTATATTAAAAGAAGTGAAGGCATCTCCATAGCCATATTTAAATTTTTTTTTTTCGCACGTTCTGACATGCTTTAGATATAACCCTTATGACAGATTATACTACTCTAATGAAAAGAATTCAACATTATTGTGCATATTGTCCATACAAGTTTATTCGTGTCCGCCGATTCTATTGTGTCCGCTAAAGGTGTCTGCTGTGGCGCAGGAAAAAAGAAAAATGTGTCTGCTATGGCGCCTTGAGATCTAAAAGCCAGTATGTAACAATACTGCGCCAACGGCAGACACCGGTGTCCGCTCGTATTTTTATTAATAACTAATTACTGAATAAAGATAAAATAAAAATAAAACTACCAAACTACGTAGAATTAACCCTGTTATAAGGTACCTGTTCTGGTCTTCAGGGACAATTTTGATATGACAGCTTGGCAGCGAAGGTGTTAAATAGAAATTTCAAACGTTCCGTTAATTAGTAATTCTGTACAACTTTGTAGTTTTTGTACATTTTTTGACGAAAAATGAACAGAAGAGCAGAAAATTGCAAAAAACTAAATACTTCCTACGTTCATCTTTAACCGCCACCATCCGGCATATGGTTTTATATTTATATTTTACCATTCGCGTAGTTTATTTGCTTACTTACATCTTTGTAATAATCTGGCAACTAGATTCCACACCCTGGTATAAGATGAACTTAATACATAAATAACTATTTCATGATATTATCAGCTTTTTCTTTTTAAATACTGCATGAATTCTTTTTGCTATTATAAGCAGATAACTTGCGACATTCTTCTTCTTATGTTATGTTGCACATATTATATTTTTTTCTACTGCTATTTAAATTAACTTTAATTTTCATTCAAAATTACACCAAAAATGTTTCTCTGGATTGAGATTTGGAGACTTGGGTGCTAGTCCCAAATCGGTTCTGATAAGTTAAACTATAAACTACTAATCAGCTCGTTAAAAAATTGTAGAAATGAGAAAATAATTATTTAATCAACGTACTTAGTGTACTTATGCAAATTGTACTAGAAAATAAAAAAATGAAAGTATCTAGAAGTATCTGAAACCTTTGTTGAAATGAGAAAGGCCTAAATACTACGCTTTTAAGACTTCCTCATTGCTGACGGCTAGGCAGAAATAAAGGCTTATTTTTTGTAACTGTGAGCAATTGAATGTTATTCTTTAATTAAGCGAAATAAATTTAATTTGCGTTGCGAAGAGTATTAGATGTTTGTGTGGGTTATTTTTGTAGGGAAATAGGTGAATGTACCGCAACGAACGAAAGGATGAAATATTCATAAACTGGTTAGTGCACGAAAAGAAAATGAGAAATGGTATTTTACTGTATTAAACAATACTTCCGACTAGGCTGCCAGTCGAATAGAATTTGAATAATTTTGAATATGAAAATCTTCAATTATCCTGCGCAGGCTTACATATTCTAATTTTAAAAGTCATTTTAATCTCAAATCGAAATATGCTACAATTTTCAAATAAATAAGTTTCGAATTACTCACAAATAATGTTCTAGGTCATTTCTCAACATTAACATTAATAATACAAACTTGCGTCTTTTAATTGGTGTGAACATTTCCAAATAAGTATTTAGTACTTATAAAAATATGTTCCGCTTTTTATATCTTTCCTTTAAAAGAAGATTTTACATACATAGATCATCACATTCATACATAAGAACATATTAAACTGACCGATTTTCGGTCGGTAGCGAATAACTACATCCGGACCACAATAATAGTTAGGTACTTAACAATTTTCCTGCACCACACATTCCTGTCTAAACATGCTTCTTTCACCTCGTTCATATAGCAGTTCAGCTGAATCACTCTATTCTCTTAAGAACATTCTTACTAACCATACATCTTCACACCATAAAAGTTACGAAATAATCATTCTTCGCAACACATTCCTATCTAGGCGCACTGGGAAACTTACGCTCCTTTAGAACACTACCGATCACATCCATCCACTTACACACTGGACGGCCACGCAACATATATGCGTTTTACAAGCCGTTCACCCGTTATTCTCTCCACATGACCAAACCATCTCAACTGACTCACTCCAACTCTCTTAACAACATTTTTCCTAACCATACATTGTTCATATACTAAATTATTCCTCACACGATCCCGTCTCGTATACTCACAAACACTACGAAAATATCTCATTTCCACGGCAGTCATTCTCCTTTTATGCTTACTTGTCCATGCCCAACATTAATTTCCATACATCAAAGCAGGCACTGGCACTCCATTATATACACTTAACCGAGCCTCTCTAGATACTTTTACAATACGAGCAAACGTACTCAGAGCACCCATTACCTTACATCCCGCACTCACCCTCCTATCAAATTCCCGGTCAATTCGTCCATCCCTCGACATCATGCTACCCAAATATACAGCAAAAAATTGCTTACTTACAATAATGAAAACCACTAAAGTGATTACAATAATTATTACTGTTACTATATATTCAATTAGGGCATATTTACATATTTATATAAAAGCTGTAAGTGATTTAGTGAACAAATCCACATGAAAAATTTATTATTATAATAATAATTATATTTTACTCGATCTGTATCTTGTAAAAATATAGATATAAGGAATGGCTGAGATGTGTATTCATAACTGATAAAACCAATGAGTAAAAATAGGACAAACTATTGTGGTCTAGTAGAAGGGTCACGATAAAATTATAAGGTACATGGTTCATATTTTTTAGAATTTTGTTTTAAATATATTCATTGTAATTCACTTCAACAATAATACACTTAGCTATTCTATCCTTTTTCTTCTTAAAAACTTCCAACCAATCTTCTTTTGATATACATAATTTCAAAATAATCATGAATTACGCTATTGCATTATCTTACTTTATTTCACAAAAAAAAAAACTATTCTACAGGGTGCGGCACTCTCCCTAGCTTTAAAGATGAATTATAGAAAAGTACTCGACAAAAAATATATATATATATATATATATATATATATATATATATATATATATATATATATATTTTCACACGCAGAACTTACAAGTGGCTTTGTAAATAATATCGGCCAAGTGGTGTCCGTCGTTGTCCAAACACTGCTGCAATGAAGTTTCGCATAACTTTTTCGAACATTTCTTGGGGTATACGGCGAATTTCTGTGCGAATTATCACCTTTTTTCAGTGTACTGTGAACCTTAAGGCCATTTTGTCTTTTCAAGTGCGACATTGATACAGACAGAAAGACCATCGGTTCAATTTGTAGATGTTGGTATTGTACTGTATTTATTACTGACAGACAAGAAGTGTAAATTACTTAAATACATGCAAATTGTTGGTATATTTCTGTATGTTTTCATGTTAGCAAGCATAAGCAAATAAAACAAAACAATCATACGGATTGTATATAAATTTAGTAATTTCGTGTTAAATTTAAAACACTTTAGTAACCCCGGATATGTGATTTCATTTTCTGTACATTTTTCAAATTCTTTACGATGTAATATGTAATTGAGCTTTCTGAAATCGACTGACAGCCTTACTTTATATTTTCACGATGGCGTGTTGAGGTAATTATGCCTCTGTAGCTACAAAATTGTTGTAATTTGGAATAAGTCTGTTAAAGAAAAACGTGTGTAACCATGTGAACGATTTTGTGAGTATGCAGAAACCCGACTGCACGCTAAATTGCAATTGGTATTATAATAATTCAAATAATTGAGTTGTCATTTGTCATGCATGTCTCATACTCCGTAATATATTCAAAATAGTGGAGTGAATGCTGCCAGAGATTAACTGTGATGAAGCGTTCTCGCATTATGAAATTGTGAAATATCATGGAATGTACACGATCCAATACAATGAAAACAAATTAAAATATTAAAAAACAGATTTTATCCTCTGCCATAAATAACGGAATTATACAGAAAAATACGCGCATAATAAAAGACCAAAATAATAAAAAATCCAATAATACTCTGCGCGTAAATAATTCAAACATTTTAAATAAATTTCATTATGCCTTTTACACAATTAGCCATGGTAAATTTGCCCGACGCAGATGTCAGCCAACGAATGAATGAACGGTATTATTTTAATATATTACTCTATTTAGTTCTAATTCAGTGAATATTAATATTTTATAAATTTATAAATAGCAGTGGAGTTCATACATATTTCACATTTAATAGTATACGTTCTTCAGATATTTTCCATAAAGCTTAATGAATTTCTAAAGCTTTTCAAAATACAAAATATTTTTACTAATTTTGTTTCATAATGTCAGCTTTTTGTCACTTTTTCCTGTAAATAAGAAAAAGTGACATATTAGCCAATCAGCGATAGCATCTCGTTTTTCCGCACTAATGTGAATATAATCATTCATTATTACTCTTTTCTTGCAAATGTTGTATCACAATGGAATAAAAAAGAAACCTTGCACATGACTTGTTGCAAAATCGTGTTACCGTATACCGAATTCACTTCATTCATACAATTTAGATGAAGTTAAAAAAATTGTTGAGGATATCATTGCATTTAATAAATTAATTCCATGGTGCGATATACAGGTGTTATGTATACCTAAGTAACATGCCATACGTTACCACTTAATAAACAAGTTTGCAATTTATCATAATCTGCAATAGTTTCTTTTCTAATGTGCTTGCAGCAATTGTAAGATCACTTTAAGGTGATCCAATAACAAATATTTTATTTGAGTAAAAAATTATTTAAAAATCATTGATAACAACACTTGTCAATTTTGAAGGTTTGATATCAAAGGCGGAACATGGATAAGACGCTTTTTATTAAAATAGATTGTTTTGGCCGTAAACCAAATACATGTCGGTGTATTATTGATTTGATTAGTGACAGAACAGACATTTCTAAATATCTTCTACGCCACTTATTGCAACGTCATTTATAACTATCAACAATATTGTTTCTTTGGAACAACTTGATTTTTAGATTTTAATTTATTAAGAAGCTGATTCATCTTTACAGTGCCACATCTTTTACAACAACACATTGTGGAGAATATATTTCATATTATAACTTTTTTCAGTTCTCTTTATCATACCATAAACTACGGCACATTATTTACATAATACCCTACATTACAATCCAGTTAAATTAATATACATACATAATTTAACAAAGTAAAGTATTTTTTATTTTAAATTTTGTACAGTAATGTACTATTTTAATATACTCAAAATCGTACAGTAATGGGTTACTTTACAACATAGCAACCGTTACTGCATAGCAATGGTTTTGTCATTAAAATATATTTTAATACAAGGAATTGTTTATTTTTATTTTTTATTGTTTCTTCTAAATCGTTTTCAATGTTCTTTTCATCTTCTAGATACATCGTTTTGCAAATCGATCTCCAAAAATTAATATGTTTGGAGATTGTAAGGTAAAAAAACAATTACTGTCAAGTTACTTTGTTATACTGAGAATCTCAGTATATTATGCCGCAAAAATTCAGATTTTAATACTAATATAAAATTTAAAAAAAATGGTGTAGGTACTCATCGCGTCAGAAAAGTGATTTTACTGTACTCGTCTCGTAAACTTTCACTTTTCTTAACTTGGAGCGTAATATACTATTATGCCTTTTAATTTAATACAAAAAAAAACTCTTCATATTTTTTTTGTAGATAAAGCCCATTTGTGACTTTTGGACAGAATTTTGGAAAAATTATGAACAAAATTTTTATTAACAAATTGGTAGACATAATTTTATTTATACAAATATTTTGTACACTACTGTTCAAGTAATTTGACACATTTTTGGAATACTTTTCTTAGGGCACTTTGACAATAATCTTATGTACATATTTAACAACATTAATGTAAATTTTGTATTAGATTTTTTACTTTAACAATATAAATATTCTAAAGCGCATTACAACACTTTTTTTCTGAAATAATAGAATCACGAAAAACTTAAATAATTTTCTTTATAACTCTAATACTATATTTCTCCACATATGCCGATTTGTAACAATCTTGTTAGGAAATATTCTTTTGTGTACGAAATCTCATCTTTTGCTCCAGTAGTAGGTAGGTTAACAGGGCGCGAGTACGTTCCACCGTTGTGTTTGTGTCGACAGCTTGTCGATAAGTTTGGTAAATGGTGATCATTATCACCCGCTCTACTGTTTACTCGCGTACACGAAAATAATACACCAAGTGCACCAGACAAATTCACATCAGTTAGCACAGCCAACTTCGGTGGGTGTCAGAGTATGAACTCATATGAGGGATATTAAAAATGGTCAGCACTTATTCATTTTGCTTAGGTTTTATTAAAATTGTAATAGTTACACTTTAAATATCTACCCATGATTAATTGAATATTTACATAATGTGTGTATATTATGTTTACAGTTCTGTTACATTACATTATTAAGTAAAATAAATTAAACATTGTACAATATACAAAATAATTTTAAAAAATCTTAACAACTGGTTAATTTTAAATCGTATACGAGTATTAAGCTTCATTCAGAGCTACTGTTTTAATGCGCAATACTAATACATAACGCTAATGCATAACGCAGAAAAAGTTTGATAGATGGCAATGCATATGACCATTTACACCCTCAAATTAGTGCTAACGCGTAAGCGTAATGCATAAACACAAAAGTTTGCAAACGCCAAACTTTTAACGCTATGCTTATGCATTAACTTTGTGTGCGCATGCGTAGAAGGTTATTATTTTTATATTTGACTTTGATGACAACTGTCAACATAAATGCTGAACATTTTTTATTTATTCAATGCCAGAAAAAAATTATAGCTGCCGCAAGTGCTATGTTTATAATTAATTATTGTATAAAAAGTAAAATAGCACAAGAGAAGAAAAAATCAAAACGCCGATTGAGAACTCATGCAGTAAATCAGCTTCGGTCTCAACAAAGAGATTGGGAAAACTTAATACAGGAAATGAGATTATGGGACGAAAGCATGTTTTTCAACTACACACGTTTATCCATAAATCAATGTGACATGCTACTTTCGTTGGTAGGACCAAAAATTAAAAAAAATGATACATTCCGATTAACTACTTCACCTGGGGGAAGATTGGTATTAACTTTACGGTGCGTATGGATTAAATTTTTATATATGTATATATTTAATAACAAATAAATGTTGCTAATAATTATTATTAGTATTGTTTTTGTAAGGTTCTAATATTTACGAATAGATGTCCGAACTATCGTTAGCGTTACGCTTACCCATTAAATTCGTCGCAGCGAATGGATATTTGACTATTGTCTTAAGTAATAGCATTGTGCATTAAAATTATAATTTACGCATTATTACAATAAATTAAAACAGTAGCTGTGAATGAAACTTTACTGATTTTAAAAAAATATTTGCTAAAATACTCTGGGTAATCCCAAACGATCAACTATTTTCGCAGAAGACAAAAGAACGTAAAAATTAAAAGTTCTCCAAGAGTAAAGAAAAACTTTAATCTTAAGGACAGAAAAGAATTTTATTTAGAAAAATTTGTTTAGAACAGCATTTGAGAAAGGAAATATTCATTTTTTGCTGGTTATAGCATTTACCTAATAAATATTTTCAAATATAAGTAAAATTTAATTACAGAATACGTGCATAACTTCATTGTATCTCAAAGAAGAATTTTTATTTCTAATTTAAGCAGTTTCCAGAAAATGAAGAAAAAGTTGAAATTCATTAGTAGTGTACTAATATACGAGTATTCAAAGAAAATCTACAGAGAATTTTTTAATCAGAGCATTAATAAAAAAACACTATTTGTTTTTTAAATCAAACTGCACATACAATTTAGTTACACCCTTCATTTATACAGGCAGCCGAATATTAGACAAAAATATCGCTCTAACAGAGTGGATCCGCACCCAAACTCACTCACAGCTGTAAGCTGTTAGTCAAGTCCCTTGCATGGTACAAACAAAATGCAAGTAAAATTGCCTCTGTAACAGGTATAATTCCTGCCCTACGTTCCAGGAAGGAGATAAGGGAACTAATTATTAGATTTAAGAAGAGAACAAACTTCATTGACGGTAGATTCTTACAACAATTTTAATTATACTTCATTTAGATCCCAATTGCTGAAAATGAACCCCATTTTAATTATTTCGACATTAAAAACAAATAAATTAAGTTCTCGAATGAAGAAACAATTATGTGCGAGTAAATACTCAATCTTCCAATTGTCAAATTTGATTTCACCGGCTGTGAGCAGCGAGTGCCTGCCTGACTCTTCCACACGCACTGCAGCGTTCACCACCAGAAAGGAAAGTATCCTCCAATTCCGTCCAACTACGCGGCAATAATTCAACGGGGCGTGCGTCTGATTCAACATAATCTTCAATTTAAACAGAGAGAGGGCACGTAATTAAATTATAGAAACGTTCTTCGTGGATACAGTCGCACTCGCAGTGATAATGGCCTATTGGAGAGTAAGACAATTGTGACCATGCAGACACGCCCTTTTAACATCAGATGAAAAGGGTACCGTAGGATAGGAATGCAAGCATAAAGGAACCTGTTACAGCAATTAGGCTAGTAGCAACGTCTGCCTTGATTATGGATGCAGAAAGGGTTATTGTTTCAGATGGAATGCACTTCTATGTTAATGTTATTGATTTGTAATTAAACTTAGATACTGCGTTTTACTATAAGATATTTCATAATTCAAAATACATTGGCTGGTATTGCGAGCTCGGTTTTAACTAAAACGCTGTTTTAGGAAATGTCAAATTCAAATTTTAATATTTAATTTCACCCTTATGTTTAAAGAAAGATTTTTTAAAAAATATTTGTTTGAATAAAAACTATGTTCTGCTTAAAAATCATATTTTGATAAATTTCATATTATTTATTTTTATTATTAAATAATGAAATTTGGCATTTCTTAAAACAGCGTTTTAGTTAAAACCGATCTCGCACTACCAGCCAGTGTGTCCCATTTAGAAGTGCCACCATTGGGATCTCGAGAACTAAGAGATACGATGACGGTTAAATAAAAATTTTTGTGCGCGATTGGAAGGCCATTTCAGATGTGCTTTTGTTTTTCCAAAAATTCTCATAGGGCTCTAGATAATGACAAAAAACTGAATATTGTTGATTTTATCTTTTTCAAATAACTTCTAAACTATTAGTAATTGAGAAAAACGTTCCAAATATAAAAGATAGATATTTTTATTAACTAACCAGTGGCGTACGAAATAAATTTTTATATCCGTAAATTTTCAAGATATAACACAAACTTATATTTTTACCTCTCGCTTAAAGAGGTATTGGATTCATGCTAAAATTCGCATATCCAGATTTCAGTGAATAAGCACGATTTAAGGTCCCTAGAATCCGATTATAACATTTTAAAAATGACGTCTGTGTGTGTGTGTGTGTGTGTGTGTGTGTGTGTGGATGTGTGTGTGTGTGTGGATGTGTGTATGTGTGTATGTCTGGATGTTGTAGACACGATTTCTCAAAAACCATAAAACTTAAGAATTGTATAACTATGGATTCCTCAATCTGACATTCCTGGGAAGAGCTGAAAGGATATTGGTAACAATTGAACAACCAGAAGTAGTAATTTCTGAGAAAAATTCTTCTAAATATAATTTTTTTGGAAATTTTTGTTATTAAATATTGAAGAACATAAAATTCTCCATCTAATACACTTAAAACTTTTATTATATCTTCTATAGATTTAGAGATAAAGACACTATAATATATAGAGTACTTTAATCGCAGAGGCTAAGGCACTAAGGAAACCAGTTGACAAATTCCAATGTTTATAACATAGTTTTTAAATGACACATGTCAGTGTCAAAAATCAACAGTTTTAGTGACATTCTGATAACTTTTTCTGGGAAGTATATTTAATCTTTCTTGTTGTTTTATTAATTAAATATTTGAAATATAGTATATCCATCAGAAATACCGCCAATCTGGTTAATGAATTGGAAGAATCTCTGACATTTAGAAACTTCCTCATACAATGAAAAATAGATATAATTAGAATTATATGTGTGCAGAAGACATGTTAAATACAATAAAAAACAGTATTTGGGGTCTGTATTTTTTTTGCTATAAAACGACGGTTCGAAAGGGTAGTGCAATTCAATATTTATATAGCCTAATATGGAAATGGCGAGAGGTCTTGTGCTGGCCACAACAGATTTTTTTAAATGGAACTCATCAAATTTTAGTCTCAAAAAATCATTATTTTTTTCTTTTTGATGTAAGGGTTATTATGTTTTATATTTTACTCCTGAAATTTATTTTTTTTCTTTATTTTTGTGAATTTATTATTTTTATTAATTATATTGTATCTGATCGATATAATTTATTTTATGCCTTTATTACTTAATATTTTTATTCTAGACTTATAATTACAAATTACACTATAATGTGCCAAGGGCGACCTGATACAAAATATTATGAAAATTAATTTGATACGAGTTTTGAGCAAATTTTTCTAACGAAATAAATTATTTAAATACAAGGTGTATTTCTAAATAGAAATCTACCAATATTTTCAAAATGAATGTAAATTTAATACAAAATAAGGAAAAAATAATAATTTTGAAGGCAAAACAAATATAAAACATAATAACCCTTACAACATTGAAAAGAGAAAAAAATAGTTATTTTTTGAGACTAAAATCAGATATGGGTTCCATTTAAAAAAATATAAGTTTGTGTTATATCTAGAAAATTTACGGATATAAAAATTTATTTCGTACGCCACTGGTTAGTTAATAAAAATATCTATCTTTTATATTTGAAACGTTTTTGTCAATTACCAATAGTTTAGAAGTTATTTGAAAAAGAAAATATCAACAATAATCAGTTTTTCATTATCTAGTGCCCTATGAGAATTTTTGGAAAAGTAAAAGCATATCTGAGATGGCCTCCCAAAGGCGCACAAAAAGTTTCATTTAACCGACATCGTATCTCTTATAGTTCTCGAGATCTCAATGGTGGCACTTCTAAATGGGACACATTGTATACCATCTATGCAACTCAAGTTCACTTTAATTATATTGTTTCAGTAGTTTTTCTCAAAGTTTTTGAAATAAATAAGGGTCGCGTGGATGAGCGCGTTATGTGGCCAATTATGGTTCAGATGACCCATGTTTAAACTGTAATTTTGAAAATTATTTCTAATTTTCAAAAAAAAGTACCTGTTTTATACTCTCTTCACAGCAGTTTTGAGAGAAATGGGTTTTAAGTAGAGATACATTGGACACCAGGTTACTATTTTTATTCGACAATTTTATTACAATTGACCGAATACCGGGTAGTGACTTAATATCCGATGAGCTCCGGATGATAAAGTAAAAATTATATAAATAAGAAATGATTTTTATTTTATATACAAAATTAAATGGGAACAAATTAAACGCTAGTAAAAATATGTAATTCATGTTGCGCGATATTATTTTCTGAATACAAAATTCGCTGTGCTTGCTATTTAATTTTTTTGCATGGTATAATATAAAATGTCCGATAAAAAGAATAAATGTTCGGTAAAATTTGTAAGTGCAGAGTAAAAAGAATAAATGTTGGGTAAAATTTGTAAACACAGAGTAAAAATAACAAATGCTCGATAAGAAGGTTACTCGTATCATAGATTCATAGGTTATGGTTTATATTTTTTCCTGGGCATTTAGTATTTTTTACAATGCGTAATATCTGAAAATACCGAGGAATTATTATTTTATCCTTCATAACTTACGTAAATTTACAGCATTTCAATATTGCGTGTACATTTTTTTGTAGAGCAATTTTGATTATTTATCATACAAAATTCAATAAAATATCTAGCATTTTATTCGCATCCAAATGAAAATAACTACGAGTACATATATACTTATTATAAATTGTTTTATGCAGTTTTTTTTGTAACATTCAGAACCTTAAACGATTCACTTTTAAATAAGGAAGAAAGATTTGTGTTGCGCTATGAATTGAATATTCAATTTTCTATATAGGAGAGTTTACTTATATATATTTACTTCCGGAGCGTAACTCAATTGTTAGAATATCCTACTAGACATACGAGGGCCCTGGGTTCAAGTCCCAGTGAAATCCATGAATTTTGCACAAAAATCTTCCAGCGATATGGAAATAAATTATTTATTTATTATTTATACTAAGAATATGTTACTCATCACTTCAAATTACACTATAACAAAAGCACTATTACACGGTGCAAAACTTAACCAAGTTTCTGTTTGTAAATTTAATATTTTCTTTTAAATATCCAGACACTGCATAGTTGGTTATATAACTAAAATACAAACAGTTTATCCGATATCCGGCCAATTCAATATATATTTATTAAATAATCACAAAATAACGATGTATGTAAAGAGTTAGTAATGCCTGTGAATTGATATTGAAGAGAATTAATAATTTGTGTAATAGAATTCTCAAATTTAATTAATTGTAAAATGCTTTAATTTCAATTCAAACCTATAAAGCTTAATTAGTCTAATATCTAATCTACGCACTCAGCTTATATTAATGATAAAATTGATTAAAATTATACGGTAGTTACTAAAATGAAACAATGAAAGTTTTCCATAACATTTGAAAATATTAAATTTTCATTTAATGAATCTAGTTCATATGAAAATACTGATTATGTAGTCTTATGCAAACTTTGTTCAAGAGAAAACAAATCACTTGAATATTTCATTCGCAAAACTATAAATGATTTATAAAGTGAATTAATTAACCTTTTACCGTTTACCATTCAGCTCTTTAAAATATTGATTGTGAGTACTTGATACACATACTGGTTTGAAAATATACCCCACAAAAAAGATTAGGTTCACCGATGTTAGAGCACTTATAAGCCAAATTAAATTACATGCAAAATGTTAATTTGAGAATATTGTTAGATATAAAAACGATTTATAATTATTATAGTGCATTTCTTTTAATGATCAACCATATTATTATTAAAAAGATAAAACCTTTAACATCATAGATTTATTGATTTGAAAAATCATTATTTAGAAGAGTTCTAGAGACTACTATTTTCTTTAGAATGCTCTGGAACATTCAATATTAAACAATACCATTCCTTTGGGAACCTCTTTCAATCTCCATTTTAGACTCTAGACTCCTTTTGAGTAGGTACTGCCCTACTGCCCATCTGTTATCGGATGACGTATTAATTCAGTCGACTGATTCCTTCTCAACAACTGGATCATAAGCTTCCACCAGAATCTATACTAGAATTCTGGTATATCTCCAATTTAGACAGAATTAGAATTAACATTGTCATTATACTTGTATTGTACCTTCCAGATACATTCTACGATATTACAAGGACAGTAGTTGACAAAATTTTATACTTTAATTACGGTATGGTAAAGTGAAAAAAGTCCTAAGCAACGAATAAAATAATTCATATTCTCGTATAATTAAGACATTATAGTTCTATAAATGATAATAAATTAACATATCGAGTCGGGAAATGTGCCATTACAACCGAGCGCTTAGTTAAATGACCCAGGTCAGCTATGATCACGAGATTGGAATAAGCACCCTCGTGAGGTGTATGTGTATTTTATATTTTATTCACAAATCAATTAGTAATAATTCAGTTGTAGACATTTATTTTATTAATGTTTTTTGACAGTTTTAGTATAATTTGTTTAGCAGAATGATATTGTTGTTAAAAATAACAACAAAATGTTTATTAATTCTGTACCACGGTATAAAAGTGACACCACCCTAACTTTTTTGACATATTGATGTCGGCGATAAATAGGCAGCGATTTTCACCTTATTTGCAGTATTACCAGAATGTGTTCTATCAACATAACATTTTGGAACTAAAATGCAAGTTAAATATCATTGTTTAATTTTAATAACCAGAAAAGAGAAAAATAAACATATTTGGATGATTTGATGTTCCTATTCAAATTTAAATAAAAATTTGTTGAAGGGAACATTTTTTAATTTACAGGATGGATGCAAACTTAGTAATTAATGTAAAGCATTAAAATTAATTAAAATTAAAGTATTAAAAAAAAATCTTCGGAATTGCAGTGTCTTTTATTCATGAACTACTCAGTCTCTAAAATTGTAAAATACATTATATGAAAGATAATTTCGTACCGAATTCATATTTTGAATCCACGTTATTCTATTTTTAACCATATGAGTGCTGAACGAGAAATGAGCGATATGAAAATATGTCTATCACTCTCAAAAAGTTCCCGGATGTTTAACACAGCTGAAACCATTGACAACAATATTGCAAGTACTAATATTAATAATTACAAGCAATTATTTAAAGTTATAATGTAACCGCTGCATGGAAATCTATAAACCACAAAATCATGGATAATTCATTTAAAGTTATTAAAGTATTAAATATGTAACATTGTTTATTTTTTGTGTGATTTAAGTTTCATAAATTGTACTGCTTATTTTTTTTTAAATAAATATAGTCGCTCTATTTTTGTCGCACCTTACTTCCGTATTCAAATACACAAGTACTTGTGATTACGTCACTTTTGAATTTCTCATTTAACGTCAATAAGGTTTTATGAATATGTGACCTTTACATTATATAAAAAGTTTAACCCTTCGGAAGTGGCGCCTTTTTTCTGTAACACGGGGGGTGGTTTGTTAAAAAATAATGGTATGAGTTGATGAATTGACCCTTTTTACCTTCCGTCAAAAGGAAGGTATTGTTTTTGGTCAAAAAATTCGGTGGTGAGTTTTTAATGTATAAGCACGTTTTAGGGTCCCTACAATACGAATGTACTATTTTTAAGATGATGTCTGTATGTGTGTATGTGTGTCTGTGTGTCCGTGTGTGTGTGTGTGACAAAATTTTCTCCGACGATAACTCCAAAACTACAATTCTAAAAATTATGATTCTGTCATATTCCTCTTCTTTACAACCATATGAAGAGCTGATTAGATTTTGGTTATAATTGGTCAACCGGAAGTACCCTTATTTGAAGTTCTTAACAGTTTTTCTTGAAAAATCGCAGTTAAATATCATTTTCGACATTTTATGTGATTATCAATAGAAAGAATATCTTATTCTCTATACGGTTCGATTATACATTTTCCTTCATATTCAATAAATATAGAGTTATAGAGAGATTAAGAGAGATTAACTTTCGAAAATCAGTCAGCTTTGAAAAATTATGAAAACAACAAATATATTCAAAAAAGTCTAGTTGACAGATGTCAGTGGCAAGTGCAAAGCCAAAGTGGAAAGTATATGATCTGAAAGTGATATAAGTGACAGAGTGTCCTTCGCCAGTGACTTGCATTTGCGGCCTCGCCTCAAGATAGGAACTTATAATGCCAGAAGTACGAGAAAGGCAAAAGAGAAGATGGAAGGACTGTATAGCAGAAGATTTGAGAGAGGAAGAACTGTGTCACGAAGGTGCTTTGGACAGGAATGAGTAGAAGAGAAGAGTAAGAAACAGCGACTTCTAATAAAATAGGGCAAAGTTGAAGCAGGAGGAAGTGTTAAGTGCAATACATAATGTACTTTCGTATTCGTATTAAAATTTTATTAGCTTTTAGAATCTTTTCAAAGGAACTTTCAGTATGGATATGTAAAAATAGTGTGTTCTTGTTACAATTATACAGGATATATAGAATATTTTTCAAGGAACTTTTGGTATAGGATATGTACAAAATACATCGAATTGACGGAAGGTTTTGTGCTGGCCACAACAGATTTTTTACCTCTCGCTGAGAGAAATATTGGATTCATACTTAAAATCGCATGTCCTGACGTTAGTGAATAAGCACGATTTAAGGTCACTAGAATTCGAATTTAACATTTTTACAATGATGTCTGAGGATGTGTATGTGTGTGTGTGTGTCTGGATGTTGGAGGGACGGTTTCTCACATTCTATAAGACTAAAAACTAATTTAACTACGTATTTCTTAATCTCACATTAATGGGAACAGCTGAAAAGGTTTTGGTAACAATTGGACAACCGAAAGTAGTGGTTTCTTTAAAAAATCTTCTAAATATTTTTTTTCAAATTTATGTTATTACAAATGTTAAAGAATTTTTTCTTGAATCCTTTCCTACAGAGTCGCTCGTTCTATTTATGTGCGATACTGGATTATTTAATCATGTAGTGGACATTTTTATTTCAATTTAACTTGTCGAAATGGCAATATCTTAGCGGTTTCTTCCTCTATAATTAGATTCTAATAATGACGATTTATCTGTACAACTGTCCTAAAAACCGTCTCGGAGCACCACATGTCACGCTTGTCTCTTGTACGATTTCGAACCCGTGCCATCTGAACCACAACCCGTCACATAATGCACTCAGGCACGCGAGTCCATTATAAACATCATTTTACGAATTAATGTCTTAGCCAGGCATTTGATTAACCATTCCTCTTTTATTCTGCCTCTCTTCCAATCCTTGTCTCGTCTTAAAATAATTAAAACCTGAACTATAAAGCCCTTAATTCTAAATTAATTACCGTGTAAAAAACCGTTAACCTCAAGCCACACGTTCTCGCAAGTTCACATAACGTGTCTCGAAGTTTGCAAATAAAATTATAACATGCACATTAGTGCGCACGGAGGCTTCATGCCTCGACTTAATGACGTCAGACGGCGCGACGAGGAACGTCTTCGCGTATAAACGTCAGTGTAACCTACCGGGGAACAATGCAAGCCAAGCGGGCTACAACGTTGTTGTGTTGTGCTGTGACACTCACGGCACAGCAAAGCGCGGACTGCATTTGTAGCATTATGATGTCCGTTGGAGAACAATTGTGCTACACAGATTATTTAGGATTAATGTGGGATTGTTTGTGAGGAATTGAATCTGATATGAGACTGGAATGGAGATGAAGCGGCAAAAAAGGGATGTGTGTGCTTGCTAACTGAATAATGGGGAACGAAGATAGGACAGAGGATGAAGTTCTGGTCTGAACATTTGAGACAACTGGGTTACGAGCTTACGACTACAAGTTAACACCTTGAAACTAGAAAATTATTTCTAATTTTGAACAGTTTTAAAAATCTGCTAGGATATATTTGTTAAGCGTTTTCAACGTTTCATATCATTACCAGAATCTACAATAAAAAGCAGATTGGAACATTTAGATTGGGGAATACGTCATGATGTGAATGACTATTAGTTATGTGGGATCGTGGAGATAATAGCTATTTATGTAATAAGTGGCGAAATGATAGTGTTTTAGGCACGCAACGTGAAATTTGTACGCACGAGAGTAAGCAAGTGCTACAACACGTCAATTGTTTAAAATACTCATTTCACAATGTATTACATACAAAAAAAATTATAACATCTTTTTAAAACAGATCATTTATTCTTAAATGTCAACATTTTGAATTTTTCAAAATTAAAAAGTAGGCAGACGTCAGGTTCATTTATTCGTTGCTAAATAAAGTACTTTTAAGTACTAGTACTTAAAAGTAGCATTTTACGCATTAAACTGCCTTTTTTACGCAATAAATTGTCACTTTTAAGCATTAAACTGTCATTTTAAACACTAGTGCTTAAAAAATGTTAGTGCTTAAAAGTATTTCATTTAGCAACGAAAATGACAATCAAAAAGTTGTTGTCATAAAACGCTAGTATAAAAATAAATAAATATAACTTTATTAAACATTAGAATAAACAATTAAGTACAACGTATGAATTTATTATAATTAAATGGAAAGTATAACAATATAATTTAACGCGTCTTTCCACCGATTCTACCCGACTCCTCAATTTGCGGTCAATCAGATACCTCCTCGCCTCGCACCCCGCAGGTACAACCGACATTTATTTCTGTGGTTGTATGTCAAAATCAGACATGTCACTTCTTCAAATATTTGAGGAGCAAATTTTGGCAGAGATAAGAAATGATACTTAACCTAATCAGAGCCTTCCTTCAAAGGGATGAAATTGGCATTTACTATCCAAATCATTAAATACGAGAACAAGAACGGAACAGGGGGTCATGTTTTACGACTACGAATGAGTAGTGAATTGTGGGCCGATGCAATTCTGTAGCGCAAAAATTAGGAGTACATAAATTCTCATTTTTACCTCTTGCTAAGAGAGGTATTGGAATCATGCTAAAAATCACATATCCAGATTTTAATGAATAAGCACGTTTCAGAGTCACTAGAATCCGATTTTAACATTTTTACAATGATGTCTGTGTGTGTGTGTGTGTGTGTGTGTGTGTGTGTGTGTGTGTGTGTGTGTGTGTGGATGTGTGTATGTGTATGTGTGTGTATGGCTGGATGTTGGACGGACGATTCCTCAAAAACTATAAGACATAAGACCTATTTAATTATGAATTCCTCAATCTGACATTCCTCGGAAGAGCCGAAAAGGTTTTGGTAAACAACCGGAAGTAGTAGTTTTTAAAAGAAATTCTTCCAAATATTAATTTTTGAAAATTTTTGATATTAATAATTTTGAAGAACAAAATTCTACACCTGATACATTTAAATTTTTTATTATATCTTCTATAAATTTAGAGATAAAGACGTTGTAATATATAGAATATCGGGATATAACAAGTCGAGTACGCGAAAATACACTAAGGAAACCAGTTAACAAATTCAAATGTTTATAACATAATTTGTAAATTACAGATTTCAGTGTCAAAAATCAACAGTTTTAGTGACATTTTGATAGCTTCTTCTGGGAAGTACATTTAATCTTTCTTTTTTTTTATTAAATAAATATTTGAAATTATAGGTAATATGCATGCATCCATCAGAAATATCGCCAATCTGGTTAATGAATTGGAATAATCTGTGATATTTAGGAACTTCCTCATACAATGAAAAATAAATATAATTAGAATTGTACGTGTGCAGAAGACATGTTAAATACAATAAAAAACAATATTTGGGTAAAGTTCTGTAATATTTTGTTATAAAACGACGGTTCGATAGCTAAGTACAATACAATACTTATATAGCCTAATATGGAAATGGCGAGAGGTCTTGTGCTGGCCACAACAGATTTTTTTTTGTCAAACTATACCTATAAGTTTATAAGATCTTTTTAATTATCAAATTGATTCTGAAACTCGCAGCCTTTAATTTTTTTAAATATCCTTTAGAAGTAGATGACAGTTTTATAACATTGTATGTAGCAGTCGACTATGTCGAAATTATTTTTTAGCATATCCATTACATATATGTTTAAATCAAATTGGTTTACATATTAGATAAAAAATCATTGCGACAAATATTTATTTATATGTTTGCAAATTAATAAACATTGATGTATATAAATTCAAACGATTAAATATACCAGTAAACAGAGTGATCCCCTCGGTCGTTCCCTTCTGTGTTTTGCATCGGCTATACTCGTCATCTTCATTAATTAATACATCAGACGTTAGTTGATTAATATTGTGGCGGTCGCGCGTGATAAATTTAATAAATGACATAAAATCACGATTACAACCTCGCTGGTTCATACGTCACGCTAATCTAGCGCAATTTAACATTGATTACGTCAAAAAGTTGCACTCGCCGCTATGGCAGGAGCGGTGCAGCAGGCATACACGCCCTGCCTCTGACGTGGCATCGCATGGCATACAGGACAGGGGTGGACTAGACATGAAATTTAGTTTTTATAATTAAACGATGTAGTAACATGGAACCATAGTACTTTCGTTTTAAGCGAAAACAGTTTATATAAATATTGCAGTGAATATTTGTTCTTCAGAAAACTAATTCTGTCAAATTTTAATGTTTTGAAAATCTTATGAATCTCAAATAGGTAACATTTTCTTGAGTATAAGTCTGCAAGTGGTAAAATTTAAATTTATGAAGCTTTTTCAGAATATAAAATGTCTTTTGTTAATTCCACAGTAAATAGAAATGTACAGACATATTATCTTAAATTAAAGATACAATTATATTCTAAAATCATTCTAATTCTAATTCTACTCGTAAGCTTTAATGTCTATTTATTGCCAAAGATCACACCTCGGTTCACACTATTCTTTTATAAAAGATTTCAATATTAAGTTTGTTTTAGTTCTTGGCTGGCTTTTTCGTAATTCTTCCTGAGATTTACGGAATAATATTTCATCACCATTTTCTGAAATTAATCTTAATATTAATTCATAAACGCTACTAATTCGTTGAACTATTTCTTGAAATAGAGTGTTTTTTTTTATTTAAACCTTTAGTGCTCGACAGTACCAGTACCTTAAAATCCACCTTATATTTTATTTCATTTGTTTAATACTACAACATTTTTTGCCGATTTTTCCCCAAAGGTACTTCTATTTTTAAGTATCATGGGTTGCGTTGAAAGTAATCAGCGTCAGCGCAATATTTCTTGGATTATACGAATAACTGCATTCATTTTAGATGCATTCTAAAAATAAAATATCGAAAATGATCATTCTTTAAAAAGGCCCAAATTTAAAAATATCATGAAATTTCCATTATACCTTTTTCAATTAGTTATTGAAATTTACGTAATATTTTGTCACATTATCTGAAACAGAATCTAACGTCAAAGTTCATGCAGCATAATGTGACAAACTGCCGCTTACGTTTATTTATATGAATAACGTAGGTGATGGATAAACTTTTTCATGAATATTTTCGGCGCCAATCTATTCTATTCTATTATTTTTATTTTTATATTGGCTAAATTTTCATTTAAAATACTTTTTGAAAAATGTGAAACCGTCTCATTACGTTGTCGCGGCAGATGATTTATTCTATTATTTAAATTGTTGCAGTTAGAGAAGATTATCAATAAATTTATACATTTGCTTTCTCATACGTTAATTGAATAATATTATTTTTATATGCACCTATACCAATAAATTGATATTTATTTGACCACAATAATTGGGTATATTCAGTGTACTTATAAGTATCGTCAAGAATTTAAACAAGTAAATTAAATTTAATTATATTACGCTTATCACTTAAATGTAAAAAAAATATTTAAAGGCTCAAATTATTTTATTGTTTTGGTAGGTACTGTGCTTTTAAATACCTATTTATAGTATTTCCTACATATTTTATTAAATAGTTCTTACGAGAAAGATTTACAATATTAATTCCTACCTACCAATCGACTGTAACATTCTGCTGTCAAGATATTGTAACATTGGTCTGCTTACTAACACATGTAGTGTGTAGTGCAAATTCTTCCTTTAATAGAAGGAGAGGTGAAAATTTTAGTGATTTTAGATGGAATGGAAATGTTAGAAACGTCAAAATAATACATTACTTTACATTCTAATAAAATATTGTATTTAATAAAATATTAAGAAAACACTCGCCGTGTTTCACAAGATTTCAGCGTCTGAATCAACCTTTCGGCCGTCATCAGACACCGGTCATGCTCAGCTAGTAACCATACACGCGTTTTGCTCTTGTTAGAGCTCATCAGTATGGTATAACTGCCGTCTCTTAGCAGAGGCAATTCCCAGCTGAGTATGACGAAAGATATAAACATCTCATTAAAGATAATTGACTTAAGAGGGAAATGTACCCACATGCAGAGCCATCTATCGAACAATCGCCAAAAAGCACTGGCAGCTATTGAAATAATAATAGTACAATAGCGAATTCTAGGTGAAACAATATTTAATAAAATATTATGAGATGTTTATATCTTTCGCCATGCTCAGTTGGGAATTGTCTCTGCAAAGAGACGGCAGTTATACCATACTGATGAGCTCTAACAAGAGCGAGACGCGTCTATGGTTACTAGCTAAGCATGGCCGGTGTCTGGTAATGGCCGAATGGTGGAATCAGACGCCGAAATCTTATGAAACATGGCGAGTGATTTCTTAATATTTTATTAAATATAATATTTTATTAAATATGGTTTCAGCTAGAGTTCGCTATTGTACTATTATTACTTTACATTCATTTGTATTCCTTCATAGCTAGATAAATAAACATTATAAGTGATGTATTCTGTAACTTGCCATGTTAATTTTAACATCCTGTTAAACTATTCACCAATAACAATAGTTAACACGATAAAATTCAAATGACAGATAATAAATTTGTTTCTATTGGTTACAAATTTTAACAGGTTGTTAAATTTAACATGATACGATGCAGCGTACATACTTAAATCACCCTCGTATATTAATTCTTTTTAGTCTCAATTTGTTTTGCAACGAGAAGCAACTACAGTAGAACCCCGATTATCCGTCGCGTTTAATCCGGGCAGCGGATTTTCCGTGCGGCATTTTACGATTGGTCTTCCGATGATGATTATCTAAATAAACAGACTTCTACAGAAAGTTCTGGCAAAAGTAGTGATAATGATGAAAATAATTTCGTCATCAAAACAAGTAATCCAGACGCCAGAGATGCGGTAAATGTACTCATCTAATATTTTGAAGAACAACCTGAAACTGATAGCATTGATTTGCAGTTACTTTAACTGAAGGAATTTATAAGAAGTAAAATTTACGAAGCCCAAAAACAGAAAAAATAACTGATTTTTTCAAATGATTTTATTCACATATGTACATACATAACCGTACATAATTATTTTTTGTTACATGTATCGTTTGTTTTGTTCCTCTGACATGTATTTGTCCAAATAAATTATTAAAAAAATGGAAAATGAGGTGTTTGGAATATCCGTGTTTTCAATTATCCGGTAAAGGCTCGTTCCCGGCTACCCCGGATAATCGAGGTTCTACTGTAGTTGTAAATGAAAGAATTCAATATCATTCGATACAGAATAAAACAAAAGAAATTAATGAAATTGTATTTAAAATGGTAAATAGTACAAATTTATCCGTCTTCTTTAATAAATTTCTCTGAAGAGATAAAGCAATATCAGTTTTGCAAAGCTTCTAGAAAATTTCTTTTAAATATCGTTTTGTACAAACACTTGAATCCTATTTCAATAATCACCGCAAAATGGAGTACTCAGCTCACCCCCAACTTTCCAGTTCAATCTCAACGAATATCACGTCCACCCTTCAGGTTTCAGACAGTTGGTAATTATAGCACTGCAAATATTTACACAGCGGAAATAATTAAAATATGCGCGTGCGCATGGACGGCCGTTTTTAAATTTTGCAAAATGTAAATGTTCGCTGCAACGGACGTTTGCATAGCACCCATCCATGCGGATGGTGAACATATCAGCTGACGTCACTAATGCACACTGCCAGCCCTTGTGATTTGAATGAAAGGCTGTATTTTATTTATTTTTGGTTTTTTACATGTTTGATTTTGTGTAGCGCTTTGTTTTTCTTGTAACAGAGGAGGAAATTCACCCGGGCGAGGATAATGCTTTATTCGGTTTTGTTTGACAGCTTTTTGAGTTCGTTTGGAATGCAAATTTCAAAGGAAAAAGTTTCGAGAAGTATTGCTAAATTGTAATTAAATTTGGGTATCCTAAATAAATAATAATGAACTTTGTACTGATATTGATACAACACAGATTTGCTGTTGCAAGTTGCAACATTAACATTATTCACAATTTTCGTATTCACTCCCGCTAACCTAGGTAAGAGAGGTATAGGTATCGTGCTAAAAATTGCATATAGAGATTTTAACGAATAAGAACAGTTCGATGCCCCCAAAATCCTATTTTAACACCTTTACAATGATGTCTGTGGGTATATGTGTGTGTCTCTGTGGATCGTGTGGACACGATTACTCAAATATCAGAAAATTTTGAAATTTTGTATACACAGTTTATACTAATGTGGGAAAAGCTCATTAGTTTTTAGTGTATATCGGATAACCGAAAATATCACTTATACAAGCTTTTAGCAGTTTTTTTTTTGTAAAAAATTCATTGTATATAATTTTTCAGTTACTTGGAAAAATTGGTACATTCTTCAATGCTGGATTCAGAATAACTGTACAAATCACGGGAGATAGAAGATGCCCATTTGCGACATACGCACTAAGATAAGGATGTGTATGTTCCATGCGTGCTAATAAAATTATTTCGCACGGAGCAATAAAAATAACTATAACCTCTTTTTATTAAGTACCTAATAATATTTTTCATTTTGTTTAAACCCATGCTTAAACACTTACGATTCTTGAAAGTTTTGAGTCACAATCCTTTCTTCCATCTGACTTTCAAAAACTGAGAACAGTGCGTTTCGATTATGAAACGAATATCTGCTATACCTTACTTGCAGTCTTGGACTCATTATCCATTTATGGGTGTGGCTATTTATTGCTATATAAGGATCACTGTAGGAGTCACTTTGTTTTAATCTCTTCGCAATAATAGAAATAATAATGTGGGATTCCACCATTTTTTTTGTAGTTTCATAATCCTGTGAAAAAATTCGTATTAATAAGCGAGATATGGTCCCCAAAATTTGAAAAAATTGACGTGACGTCAAGTATGTACGTTTTTATATAAAACTGTTTTCAACGTGGACCAAATTGGTCTTGAAATATATGCTATTTTCAAATTATATTTAAAAAAATAAATAAATATTATAACACTGTATAAGTCTACATACTTTATAATTGCAAGTGTATTTAAATTATTAAGTTTAACGCAAGAAATTTATGTTCAAATAAATATTATTTGAAAATTGCAGTACAGCAGTGTTAGCCCCTTCCTTGAAATTTGAATATCTTAACTTCCATTGGTAGTAAAAACCGCCTTCTCCTATTTGTTATACATTAGCAGGCGATCGCTCTGCAGCCAATGAAAATAATATATGTTGAATTCATATTCGTGTCGAACCCTTAAAACAAAAAACCCCTTACTTTCAAAATTTTGCAATTATATCATTTTATTTCTTTATTAATGTTCATTATTCAACATATAAATTTGTATGTTTTAGGTGAAAATTTCTTTAGTCTCACCTTGCACACTTTTTCTTGGGCAGTGAACAAGACTGATCCATCACGCGTGACGTATCACAGTCATTCGGGTAAACTCGGGGAGAGCCGAACGTGACATCACGTTAATTCGGTTGCATAGCCTACGTTATTAATACAAGGCCGGAAACATCACAATATCTGTTAAAAAGAAACTCTAGTTACAAACACGTCGTTTTGGCTCGACTTATTCCTGCCATCACTGCTGTCATTACCGATATCTGTGTACAAAGCTAAGCAGAGTGACATACTCAGATTAGCACACCCAGCAATAGGTAATATGCTGTGATATATTTATTTAGTTATTTATCTATAAGTAAATAAAATATTACTTACATTTGAAATTGTTGTAGATTTTATTTGTTTGTAATTTTGAAAAACCGTATTAACAGCGTCACAACGTGGTTACAATAGCTATATTGTTTATAAAAGTCTAAAAATGATATTAAATGACAACGGGAATAAATGGCGCACTCATCATCGGTTTTATAACTAGTTTTTTGTTTTTGGCCAGATTTTAAAATAAAATTTGATTTCTTTCCTAGCCTTGTCCTAAGAAAATTAAATTTTTTTCTTGAAACTTGGTTAGAATGCTCACTGGATTTTGACTTCTTAATATAGGTTATGTGGCCAGCACATTACTTTTCGTCAATTCTATGTATTTTATACAAATTCCATACTGAAAGTTCCTTCGAAAAGATTTTATGAAACCAATAAAATTATAAAACGAATATACACTATGTAAATTGCACTTGACACTAACATCTCTCAATTAGAATTATTTGAATATATCAGCGGTTTCATGGTTATAGCAAAGCTGGCTAACATATGAAAGTGAATCTCTTTATAATTCTTTAATTCTATCTATTGAATGTGAAGGAAAATGAATAATCAAGCCGTATGGAAAATAAGATATTAGGCGTGTTTCTTCGGACTGTGATTCGTGATAAACTTGAACAAAGTGAACATGATCAAAAAGAAAATTGCTTCTTCGTTCGATATTCGTTATCCCCAATCTTTCATTTTGTGATCACAACACGCCATTCCCCTTTCCATTCTGAATCAGTCTTTTCGCATGATCACTGTATTGAAATAACAAAAGATTTGAAAATGGCGGAAAAGCAGCAATGAAATATTGGAATGTGAAAATTTATGTCTCATCAGAATTATCCGAACTACTAGAATTTGAGTCAGTATATTCGACATTCATTATTGGTTTCGCTTTTTCTAATATTGGACCCTGCAGGTACAAAAAAAAAAATTAGAGAAACTTGTTTTCATATTTTACTTACTAAAAAAAAAAAATTGATAAAATAAATTCTTTACCGTTAATGAAATGCAATTTTAAATTTTCTATTGTAATGGATGGACAATGCACTCTAATCTTCAATGCATATTTTAAATAAGTGAGGCAGTCGCATATTCGCTCGAACCACTAAAAAGCATTGTTGAAATCTCCATCTGCACACTAAAATTTTAACCGGCAAAAAGCAAACATCAATATGTTCAGGATATTCAGCGGATCATTTATTTAAAGTTTGTATGTACGCTCGATGCTATTCTCTTTTCGCATTTGTTTTTCGATATTTTTTCTCAAGGCCATAAAACATTTATCGAGCTGAAACATCTGTATAAATAAATCTCATTGGGTTTTTGCAAGTCTGCATAGGTCGGAAAGGGGGTGAAATATGCAGTAAGCTAGGCTATTGTAGCGTTTTAGCTGGTAGCATAAATTATGTACCTAGTCATGGAATTTCGAGTATTAGTCAGCTTTCAATGAACTGTCGAGGACTAATTCGAATGTCCAAACTTTTGACACTAGTGGACACTTACGAATTCACACTCGGATTTCGAATTGTAAATTTGTTTGCACCATTCGTGAGCAGGAATTGCATATATAATTTAATATATTTATAGACAACCTAAATGAAGACAAAATTAAATGATTTTAGTCAAATGTGTAATTATTTTCAGAGAAAACATTTTTTGTATGCTAAATAATAAATTTATCTTCTTCTATTTCGGAATTAGAATTACATAATTCTAGCATGCTTATTGATATTAGAAAGAACTTCACACATAAACGATTTTTGGTGAAATTTTATTATTTAATATTGGTATGACTGCAGTAAATATACAAAATATCTTGGCAAAGGATAGAATAAAAACATAAATCACTGTTACCCACTTAACTATTTTGTCAAAAAATTCCTTTATAACAATTGTTAACAATTTTTTTCATCAATAGTACGTAGTTGGTGCTATTATGTCATTAAATTTGTAAAAAAAGTGGTCTATTTAGGTATTGTTTATATCACTATGGCAATTGTAGAAAAAGTAAATCACTTTTTGGACTAATACGAAAAGTACGTCGACGTTATTTATATAAATGGTAGCATATTAAAAAGATAAAATTCCCAAATAGCTTCTTTAACAAAAATAAATTTAAAACGAAAATGGCAAAGTTAACATTTTTTATTAAACTTATTGTTACATAAATTTACAATAATGACGTTTTCAGAATATGCAATTCTCATAAACTTCTCTCAATTTTTGAGGTAACATTTCATGAGTAGCAATATTTGCTGATTCGAATATATCAGGTGACGTACTAGATGCATTAAATGATTCCACATCACTATCACTGTCAATTATTTTTGATATGTAATTCTTGCAAAATCTTCAAAATGTATACTGTTGAGTTTTGACGTTTACAAAATATAATATTTATAAAACATTTGCGGTTGTCGTCGTTGTCATAGTAGAAACAAATTCATTGTTGTGTCAAATTGATAAATGTGACTTTTCATGAAATTTTTAAATTTTTATAGATAAAATAAGTTGAGTGTTCTATTTTAAATTGATGATGGAATTCTTTAGTTAAACTGTTGGTGAAAAAATATTATGTTTCATTCATACAAAAAATGCTTATTTGGAACTTGTAATATTGCCGCGTCTTACTCATCCCAAAATCGTACATTTTTCGTTTTAATGAAACAAATAACTATTATAAGAAATAATGAAAAAGAGAAAATGGTATAAAATACTGGCTACTGAAGGCTATTAAAACACTTCTTCATTCTCGCAGATATATTTCCCTAATTTGGTTCGTATTATCGAATGGTGTATTTTAGCTCATATAACATATATTCAGTTTTTCGTAAAAAGTTGAAACTCCAGTTATTTTATATTTTTGTGCGGATTCCAATTTTTAAACCTCCGATCTCCGATCAATATTTATTAGGTGCTTGAGATGTTTAAAGTTGTATGCTTAGAATATCCATTTTTTGCCTATTACAAACTCCGACTATGCAGGCAAAATGATTACTAGTTTTCATCATTTTTATGAATAGAAGATTAAATATTCTTATAAATGGTCAAAAGCCAAAAATAAATGTGATTTGGCTACTTTTAGTTATTTTACTCTAAAGATTGTGTAAATTCTTAAAAAAAAAAAAAATGAAAATTGGTACACTTATGTCGGCATCTTCACTCATTTTTTCATAAAAACACAAAAGTGAATATTTAGGGTTACAATGATAACTATAAATATCTCGAAAATTGATTTAAAAATGGATAGAAATAGGAATATAATAGTATCATTTTTCAATTCTTCAAAGACAAAAAAATTTACATTTAAGTTGCTCAATACCTGATTCGAAGTTTTACAAATATGGATATTTAATTTCAACATTTGAAATCTTTAAAACTATACGAAAAATTTTCGATAGTAGTGTACTAGAATAAAACGAATATACCCTATACTGACTAGGTACATTGAAAAAGTTTTTTTTTTTTTGAAGTGAAAACTTCTATAGGCGCACTTTGCACACTTTTTCCTAAGTAATGGTATGCGTTATGGTTTGGGTGAATTCGGAGAGAGCCGAACAACGTGACGTCACGTTAATTCGGGTCATAGCCTACGTTATTAATACAAGGCCCCATCACAATATCTATCGAAATATTACTTACATTTGTACAGAGTAATCAAAAAGAAATGATGCAGTTGGCAATACATTCTGGGGATATTTTCTTCCACAGTTTACACAACACCAATTGAAAGCAGAAATACTATTTAACATGTAATTTGGGCAATAAATACAAATAGGTTATGTCAGAGGTACTTTAGATTATTGCTCTATGAGTAATGTAAGAAATAAAAGTACGGGGTAAGGGAAACAACAACCGTATTAGTAAAAAAATATAAATATAACCAAATTTAAATTTTCAAATGTCACTGACAAGGACAGGAAATAATTTTTTGTATCAGTGTTACCAATATCAAGTAATTTTTTGTTATTGCCATATGAATCAGTTTTTTTATCACTCTGTATTTGCTGTAAATTTTATTTTTATATAATTTTGAAAAACCATAGATTAACAGCGTTATAAAGTAGTTACAGCTAATAAATTGATTTTTTTAAAGTCTAAAAATGACATTTAAATGACAACGGGAATAAATCGCGCCCTCATCACTGATTTTAATACAAGAGGTTTTGGTCAGATATTAAAATAAAATTTGAGTTGTTTCTCAGCCTTCTCCTAAGAAAATTAAAATTCTTTCTTGAATATTTTGTTAAAATTTAGTTAGAATTCTTACAGGATTTTGACATCATATAAAAAAATCTATTATGGCCAGCGCAAGACCTCTCGCCATTTCCATATTAAGCTATATAAATATAGTATTGCACTTCCCTTTCGAACCGTCGTTTTATAAGAAAAAAAATACAGAACTTTACCCAAATACTGTTTTTTATTATATATAACATGTCTTCTGCACACATATAATTCTAATTATATCTATTATTCATTGTATGAAAAAGTTTTTAAATGTCAAAACAATAAGAAAGATTAAATATACTTCCCAGAAAAAGCTATCAGAATGTCACTAAAACTGTTGATTTTTGACACTGACATGTGTTATTTAAAAACTATGTTATAAACATTGGAATCTGTCAACTGGTTTCCTTAGTGCCTTAGCCTCTGCGATTAAATTACTCTATACAGGGTGTCTCAATAAGCTTGCTCACTATTGGTAACTTTTTCATTTGAAGAGATACGAGGTTGCTTAAATTAGCAAAATTGTGCCATTTTATATTAGAAAATTGGTCATGTAGACAAAATAAAAATTGTGTCAGCGGTTCCCAAAATTTGAGACAAAATATATATTTTTTAAATGGAACTATATATTTTTTATTATCTTATTGGAAAGAGTATTTTTTTCTCTTTCCAATAAGGTAATGTTGTTTATGTACGATTTTTTCAAATAAACGAGTTATTTACGTTTAAAGATAAAAATTATCTTTTATTAGTTTAGGTCAAGTAAACTATGGAAACAATTGTCTTTTATAAAATTATTATTTTATTAATTTATTTTACAGTAATAACAAAACAAAGAAAATATTCAAATTGAAAGCCACTATTTCTTTCGCACATTTAAACTCTTTTGGAAAGAGAGCCGACCGTTCTACGTAACTGGTGTCTAGATATAACTTTCCATATAGCAAGATCATATCTAACATTTCTTCTTTTGTAAAGTTATTAAACATTATTAAACACAAAGAACTTTACGGGAGAAATTATTAAACGCCAAACAAACAAAGAATCAATTGTTTCCATGGCTTACTTGACTAAAAAACTAATAAAATAGTTTACAAAATTTAAATTTTTAACCGCAAATAACTCGTTTACTTGAAAAAATTGTAGATAAACAACATTACCTTATTGGAAAGAGAAAAAAATACTCTTTCCAATAAGATAATAAAAAATATATAGTTCCATTTAAAAAATATATATTTTGTCCCAAATTTTGGGAACTGCTGACACAATTTTTATTTTGTCTACATAACCAATTTTCTAATATAAAATGGCACAATTTTGCTAATTTAACCAACCTCGTATCTTTTCAATTAAAAAAGTTACCAATAGTGAGCAAGCTTATTGAGACATCCTGTATATTATAGTCTCTTTATCTCTAAATCTATACAAGATATAATAAAAATTTTAAATTATTAGATGGAGAATTTTATGTTCTTCAATATTTAATAACAAAAATTTCCAAAAAATTGTATTTAGAAGAATTTTTCTCAGAAACTACTACTTCTGGTTGTTCAATTGTTACCAAAACCTTTTCAGCTCTTCCCAGGAATGTCAGATTGAGGAATCCATAGTTAAACAGTTCTTAAGTCTTATAGTTTTTGAGGAATCGTGTCTACAATATCCAGACATACATACACACACACATACACACATCCACACACACACACACACACACACACACACACACACACACACACACACACACACACACACACACACACACAGACATCATTTTAAAAATGTTATAATCTAGGACCTTAAATCGTGCGTATTCACTAAAATCTGGATATGCGAATTTTAGCATGAATCCAATACCTCTCTTAGCGGGAGGTAAAAATCTGATGTGGCCAACACAAAACCTCGCGCTATTTAATTTTTATTAATTTAAATACATACCTACGTTTTTACTAATGCTCCAAATTTTATTTTGTTTCATGTAAATAACTAGTGCCCACACGGTAAAATATATCGTCATCATTACCGATTTTCTACATGTGTTGTACATACTGGCACACCCAGAAATGGGTAATATGCCGTGATGATATATTTATTTTATTTTATTTTTACCTAAGTATTAACTAATGCAGCAAACTGTTTCATTGCATATAACTATTGCTTCATTTACTATTTTCTTTTTAAAATGTCACTATTATTAATTTGAAGTGATCATTTTTTTGACAGTGATATTTACCTGTTAGTTACATTCATTTGAAATATGAACTGTGTAACAAAGGAATTGTGTTTATCTTATGCTTCGAGATTTACAAAAAAAATATTTTTAAATATACCTGTAAAATATATAGAAAAACTAATAATGTATTTCTGTAGAAAATTCAATAATCTTTATTTTCATAATTACATAAATTGCGAAAAAATGGCATTTAATGGTATTTTTTTGAAGAAAAACTATTATGAGCTTCAGGTAAAGTGCCATTTCCGGTTATCCGATTTACACCAAAATCTAATGGTTTCTTTCCAATTAGAATAGGGTACAAATACAAGGTTGGGACCTTGAAACGTGGTCATTTACTAAAATCTCGATAAGTGATTTTTAGCACGATCCCTATACCTCCCTTACCAAGGGTAGCGAGAGGTAAAAATATGGGTGTAAGTCCAGCACACTAATGGTCGAATTCACCATTATTCTATTAATTAATGATCAACTGATTAGCGTATCGCGTATCTAGCTGATTTGTAAATCAACGTTTGTTTAAATTCATCAACTTGATTTCTGTACAAAGTAATCATGATCAACAGATTCACAGTTTGTTTTGGTTTTTTTACGGTTAATGTAACCGTCATATAATTTTATTTGTGGTAATTGTACTTTCCGTTAAAAAGTATTAATATTGAACTTTTTAATTTATTTGTAAAATATGTTTTATAATTTTCCTATAATAATATTATATTTTTATTTTGAATGATATACGAGGGTAGAAACTTACTCTGATTCCAATGAAGGAGTGTTTTTAAATATGCTTAGTGAAAATGAAAGAAATAAAAGTATATCTGAAAATAATGAAATGAATGAGGTTTTAAATAAAGATAAAGAAGAAGCATGAGGCAATGTTATAAATGAGTACAATAGTCAGAATCCTGACATTGCTATAAATGTGAAAATTAGGATTCAAAGATTTGATCAAAGCTTGATTCATGGAATAGGACGTATCAGATAATCATTGATTTTGATGACTACATTTGCTTGATTTTTTATGGTGCAATCGATTGATTTAGAATTGGTGTTGAGCTGTGGGTCAACTCACGATCAAGGAATAGTGAATTCGGCGGTTAAGCATTTAAATTTATAAAGCTTCCGAGAGCAGTTAAGAGATGGCTTTGCTGTACGATTCAAATGTCAACCATATAAGTTCTGAATCCTGAGAAACATTGTAAAAACGGCAGAAACGTATGCGAAGTGCGTAAAATACTTATTACTGAAAAATGATTCAGTCTTTGTGTTTGTGTAATGTAGGAAATTTTTATAGTAACTAAAATATTAATTATACGTGAAATATAAGATAGCTGTTATGTATGATGTTTATGATCTGTCATTAATTATATGAAATATTACAATGAAATAGAAGTTTTCGTTTCGGACGTGCGGTCTTTAGCACACACATTTTTCTGTAATCCTAAGTTTAAACTATAATATTCTAATCCAATCTACTGTCCCCTTTTCTTCTCGTTCCCTGGACAATTCCCCCTGGACACCATTGGTGGCACCCCTTGTCGACTGCATTCGAACATGTCGGTGCGGTGTACCGTTGAAATATTTAAATTGCTTGATAGGTGCGCCCTGCAATGCATTACCCATGGTCAGGTCCAGCCCGCAGCGTCCTCTACCACTCTACGCCACTGGCGTATTCAATAAAGAACAATTGAATTGCTAATGTTGATTAAATGTGTAACGGGCTCACACGAGCGTGAGTTATGCATTTGTTTTGGTATTCATTAGGTAGGAAATAAAAATTAGGTAGGAAATATGGACTGTTTTCACTAAAAACATTTGAAGATTTTCATGGTCAAGTTGATTTTGTTCACACGTTCACAGACTGCGAGGAGTGATTGTAGTCTGGCAAAAATAAATGAAATTATATAATTGCCAATATACCAGCATGGAGTCTCATATTTATTTTGCTACATACTAAATGTGTTAATCATTTGTATAAATAAACGCACTACACACGCAAACGTTGTGAATATACAACATGGGTCCCATCTTCAAATGTTTCTGAGAAATATAATATTTTGTGTTAGAAACGAATAAGAACTGATAAAGATAGGGTTCGAACAAAATTTTATTTAGGTCAGTAAATAGAATTTAAAAATACAATCAATATTAATCGAAACATTTTTCTTAATTTCTGATAATTAAGAAGTTATTTAATAATTAAATATTGGTCAAAGTCGCCACATTTTACTTAGTACAATTTTTTTACTTTTTTGAAAAACGAAAATACATATAAGTTGTCCTTTCAAAGGTAATCAAAAAGTCTAAATTAATCAAAGTCGTAACTGTTATCCTGTATAACAGTATAAACAATAGCCAAATCATTTACTTATAATTAATTTAATTGTTATGTCATAACTTAATAAGATATTTGATATCTCGTTATAAAGTTGATTTTTAAGGTAGCGTTGCTCAATCAGAAAAACATGAATATCTCTGAAACAAAGCATTTACGGACATTTTGCTCAAATGAACTTGTCACCTTATTATTACGTGTTTAATTCATGGTTCAAGTTATGCCGTTTAAATGTGGGACACCCTGTAGACTTCGAAATAGCGGTGGAAAATCTGATACCGTAAAAACTCATTTTTCACTTAAAAAAAAAAAAATTATATATAGATAATAAAGAAATTGGACGAATAAAAAACAAAGAAACAGCAGGAGAAAAAGATGGAAGTGAACTAAGAGAAAGACTAAAAGGGCTTGAAAATAAAGAAGAACTAAAAGAGAAGGAAGAGAACAAACTCTAATTTATACTATAATAATTAAACATGTTTAACTATGGATTCCTCAATCTAACATTAATGGCAAGAGCTGATTAGGTGTTGGTAACAATTGGGCAACCGGAAGTAGTACTTTCTTAAAATATATTTTTCTAAATATTACTTTTTGAAAATTTATGCTATCACAAATAATGAAGAACATTATAATTTGAATCTGATAGATTTATAATTTTTATTATATCTTCTATAGATTTAAAGATGAAGTATATAATATATAGAATAATCCAGTTAAAATATTTAAAGGCGTTTTTATCCAGAGCGGTTACATGATAACCGCATTTTGTTGAGCATCCCGGTAACTTGTGGTTACACTAAACTGTAACCGCGGTAGGTAGGATGGTCACATGCCTGGTTACTATAGCTATTCTTTTCTGGTGTTTGACAGTTTTGATATTTTGGCAGTAGAGCACCTTCCAGTGATTGGAATCTGTGACTGTTTTTGTCAAAGTATTTTGTATTTCAATATTACGCTTTAAGCAAATGTATTACACTACGAACAAGAAAAATATTTGACAAATGTCAAATAATTCATATATAACCCGGTTACCTCAATAAAAAACGCTTCAGGCCCGATATTATTACCACTGGTTAAAAAATCGATTAACTTAACTGTCGGTTATAAAAACAATGTGACATCGAAAAATTCATGTATATGTACTTTTTACAACTTATGCTACAATTATGGGATCCCATGGCCGCGTGCCTGAGTGCCTTGGGAAACTGGGTTCGATCCGACCGACGCCAAATATTTCGAATTTTGAATGGCACGAAAGTGACCCCTGTGGTGCATTTTCCACGCCAGCAATGTGTGCCCGCAAGGTGACGCTTGGTAAGCGCCCATACGGTACAAATATATCATCACCATTACCGATATCTGTGATAAAGCAGATTGGCACACCCAGAAATGGGTAATATGCCGTGATGATATATTTATTTTATATTTTTTATGCTACAGTATCGATGTTTTGTTTTCTTTTAACTGACCGTTAAATTAATAAGCTGGTTAAACGGAGATGATAATATCGGGTCTTATATGATTGTAACTGACCAATAAAAAATGAAAAATGCCAGTGTCAAAAGTCAACAGTTTAATGTAATTACTGAAAGCTTTTTCTGGGAAGTGCATTCAATATTTCTTATTGTATTATTGGTTAAATATTTAAAATTATAGGTAACTTAATATTTACATATATCTTACGAAAAACCGCTAATATCAACAATGAATTTGAATCTTCAACATATTAGAAGAATATGACAAAATATCTCGTAGAACGAATGAATACATACAGTTTGAATTACTTGTGTGTACAAGAATTAATGTTAATTTGATACTTATGTGATTCAAAATGGAAATGGTAAGAGGTATTGTGCAACCACAATTTTTTTTATTTCTTATTTTATAGATACGAAAATATGATAAAATGTAGTTCAATATTGACGATTTTCTAAACCGTGTTATTTCCAAATCGTGTAAAAACAATTTGTGTAAAAACAAATTTGTACATACGAGTATATCCTTTCCTTCCAAAGGACTGCTAAGTCATGCTCCTGACAGTGTGATCTGGAAATTTTAGTTCTGTTATTACTAATTTCTGAGTGATATGGAAGTTCTGTAATATAATCTAGATAATCTATTTTAAATAAGTCAAGATGTAGGTTATGTTTTTGAATTTCCAGATCAAATTATAAAAATTTATTTTCGTGAAATTTAAAAAAATAATTTAGTACTAGGTACGGCGATAACTAGATCATAATCAATAATAGTACAATATCTATAACCATAAACATTATACAAAACAAATAAATAATACATTTCTAATAGGTTTGCATACGCATGCCCCTCATTAAAGACCCAGTGAACATTTGTTCGATGTCTCAATTAATCCCCTTTGCAGAGGCAATGAGATTTGAATTTTGATTGCATTTTAGTTGCAGATGTTCGGTTACGAACGAACGAATATATTCCGAGCCAGCAGCCGCTAATATGTGTAAACACAAGATTAAATATGCTTGGCGGCTTCAGCGTGCAGTTATGGCTTCATCTTTATTATGAATATTTATGAAATGGAAATTAACTTATAAGAAGTAAATTCAATGGAAAAATATAGATCATGAGTACAGACAGAAATGTGAATTCGATACACGCAGTTGGATAGACAATTAGTTGACAAATAACAGTTTTTAAATATACCATTTATATTTAAAAAGAAAAGCATAGAAACATATTAATTATTGAAATTCTAGCAGTTCAATTAGCGTTAATTTACTTGTTAAAAGCTTGTCAACATACATTTTGTTGTTTGTATAAAATAGAGTAATAGCTATTTTGGAATTTGATTCGAACTACTAAAGGAAAGAGACGTGTTAAATTGAGCTCCGTTCTGATTGTATAATTTCCTTAAATCAATTTATAAACAAACATGATAATGAAATGAAAGACTGCAATAAATATATCCAAAAAAATATTATAGACCTGGCCGCAATAACGAATATTGGATGCATATTTCAGACAGGAGATTTTAGGATCCGTATGTAACGTGTAGATTGAAATAGGATAACGGAATATACACCTAGTAACATTTTACTTTAATGTAAGAGGGATGAGATAGATGATCAACATTATCTTTAACTACGTAATAATTAAAGCTATTTATTTCACTTGCATAGATATTATTTTTGTTAAATAAATATGTATATAGGGGTCTATTCAGAACTCAATATTTGTGTTGTCGTTATGGTCTTTATGGTTGTTATGTACAGTAAAGATTGTTAAAATCAAATTTCGTATTCTCAGTACTGAAGGTGGTTACCGTCAACAATTGTTACGTGTTTTGACAGTCTTTATCATAACGACTGCTAAAACTATGTATTTATGGTTGTTATCACGTTGTTATTTCTAATATTTGACATGTGACAGATTATTACATCAATCAAATATTATTAATAATGGCCTTTCTGCCAAATATTAGCAGAATACAGTTGATTATTCGCATGGATCCTGCTTCGACTTAAATAATGATAATAAGAACGATAAAAACCGTCGTGGACGAAAGTTACTTTTGACGTAAATACATATTTCTTTGAAAATATTATATTCTGTGGTAGGTATTCGTGAAAACCTAGTTATTTATTGTGGTGCTAATGTGTGCTTTTCCTTCAATCAAAATTTAAAAAAAAATCTTTCCATAACTTTTCAGTCACGTTGGAATCAGTAGTAGGAATTAACATATCCGTTCTAAATAATTTAGAAGTTTTCAAATATGACACAAATGTCATATTCTTCTTTAGTTGTTTTGGCAGAATGTTTGCATTTTAAATATAATTAGCAACACATTATTAAAAGAATAAAACGTTGACATATAAGGTTACGTTAAGTTCATATATGTATAATGAAGTTAGCTATTGTCAAATAATCTGGTTCATTCACAAGTATTATTTTGTAAAGATTGTCAATAATACCGACGTAGGTTCTGAATTGACAAATTCTTAAAGATTGTTTCAAATGTCTTTTTGATAACAATCTTTATATCCGTAACAACCTTTATGACTATGTTTCTCTGAATAGGCCACATAATTACGGTTTATTACCCACCAGTCTGTATTTTTATTTGCAGATTTTGTAATGATATAACTGTATCGTTCAGGGCGTTCACCATGTATCATCTCACGACTTCACAATACTATCGTAGAATGTGCATCGCAGGGGCATTTTTATGCTGTTTGAAAATTGTATATAATCTTTAAGTTTCAAACTTGATGTCAGACGCAATTTTATTTACATAATTGTGACATAACTTACACTTTCAAATGCTTATTTTTGAAAAATTATTATTCTATAAGAGATCATTGAGCAGCTTAAATTATAATAATAATAATAATAATAATAATAATAATAATAATAATAATAATAATAATAATAATAATAACAACTGTTTATTATATTTCAAAATGTGCAATCTTATTATAATTGATTAATGGGGATGAGACAATTTTTCCTGGTATATTGGTAACCTAGGCATAGTTCACGTTGCAGTGATGAAGATGAGATGATGAAAGGGACACACAAACATCCATACCTTACCCGGGATCCGAACCCGGGACCCTTGGGTCGTGAGTTGGCTACGTTGCCCACAACACAACCGGGGTCGGTGCTTAAATTATTAGTTATGTTTTTATATTATTAAATTTATGTAATCCAATAGTGTTATAAAACTTGCTTTACTTTTCTTTTTTTTAATGAAATAAACCAAAATTAAAAATTGAAACAGCATGAGCATTTTGAAAAGAATTCAATATTAATTAAAAGTTGGAAGAGAAAACCAAAAATACAAGAAATAATGAAATAGTTCTGAAACACTGATCATTCTAATGTAATGGAAAACTTTAGAAGTCATCCATAAAACCATCAAATTATGAAATTCAACTAGTTCTCTTATAAAGCTAGCCCCTACATTTAAGGATAATTGGGATAGGTACTCTAGAAAGAGTAATGACAACATCTTCACGGAATACAAATAAGTGCATGCCGTAGAATCCCACGTTGTCACCTAACATGAATTTCCAGTTAAAAAGTTGGAAAGTCCACTGGACGTTAAACAATTGTCGTGTTTATCTGCGTGATTCTTAACTAGTAGTGTGCATACAATACGGTGTTTCTGTCTCTAGTCTAAGCAGTGTGTAAATTGTGTTCTGTTCTTTTTACTCTTGCAGGATGGGCCTAGCGTATCCGCGATATAGTTTAACATTGTGTACTGCTTTCTTAAAAGATATCTAATTTTGAATCAAAATAATTTTATATTAATTAATTACATATATCTTTCCATTTTATACATCGAGTTTACAGTAGGATATGAACTATGATATTTGTGGTTATCGAAATTCATTGCTATATAGAAATTGTAATTTGGAATAATCGTCATTAAATAAACCTGTCATTTTGAAAATCAGTAGAGTGTGTAATATAATATAATGGGATAGTTATTTCAGTTTATATGCTTTGATCATAAAGCTATTTCACTTTAATTATCTTTTGCTAGTCCAGCTTTGTTTCATAATGTGACCAATTACTCATAAAATACTACCACACATCATATCAATAGGTACATCAATGTAAATTATGTTATTACCTGAGGCTATATTAAATATCATACTCGGAATTATTACTTTAATATTGTTGGGTTATTTCATTTTACCAGGTCTACTAGCCATCATTAATGATGTTCATATTCATTTAGTTCATTTATAGATTTATACACAAGTGGAAAATGCAAAATATTTTTAAGAATATACTCACTCTACACTGTAAAAAATAATAGCGATTTTGTCGAAAAGTTATAGTAATTTTTTACTATAATATGTATGCAATAACAAATTTTCCATAAGCTATGTAGACTTACATTTACATAGCAAATAATTCTATAAATTTGCTAATTCACCCTTACAAATATAAAAAAATTACTAGAACTACTATGTAATATTCATATTACAATAAATATATGAAATTTTACAGTGATATGTTAATATTTCTATAACAATTTTGTCAAATTTTATAAGAACTATGTAAAAACTCAATTCTTTTTATTTCAGTTTCTATTTTTACAGGAGCTATGGACAAATTCTAAATTTATTATAGTAAATTTAAAATACTATTTGTATTTATTATAAGTTTAGAGGTAATTACTACAAATATTTGTGTTTTTACAATGATATATTTATATTTGTATAACAATTTTGTCAAATTTTATAAGTACTATGTAAAAACTCAATGTTTTTATTCTAGTATATATTTTTACATGAAATAGGAGTAAATTCTAAATTTATTACAGTAAATTTAAAATACTGTATGTTATTTATTACAAATTTAAAGTTAATTACTAATATTACAGAATTTACATGATTTTAGGTAGGCTTAGCGGGATTGGATTTGGGCAGAGTAGAAAATTAGGCTCTAGGCCCGGGGAAAATAAAACATAAACATAATCTATTACTACGTGAAATTTATTTAAAATATAATGAAAAATATGTACTTTTACTAAATTATGTTTTAAAAAGATTATGTATATTATTAATATGTAAATTTACTTAAAGTATGTATCAAAATGGTAGACAAAATTATATTTGACTGTAAATTTACTAAAATTCACTTAGGTAATTTGGACGCCAATAACAATTATAGTAATTTTACAGAGGAATTTTTTACAGTGTAGTTGCTTGCTGTAATATAAGTTAGTGATAAAATGAGTCATTTTTCTAAGTAATAAGCTTCTTTAACAATGCACATCTCGTACTATAACAAAAATCTTATTACATTAGAAAATTATTATAGACAGAAAATAACAGCTTTTTAGACCTCGTTATCGGTGTTCGTCCATTTTTAAATGTCTCTGCTCTCAACATCATATTGTTGTAACTTTCTTTGATGAATCTACAAACTGCTCAACATTTATTAACTGTTCCTCAGTGGTGTGAGTGAACACCTGAAAACACCGCCATGTATATAATATAACGTGTGTTCAATAAGTCTTTTTAAGTCCTGTTTGGCTATGGATTGTGAAACGCATGTCTGTACTTTAATATTGTTTGACATAAATCAAACTCAACTCAGAGTTAAAATAGAAATTTATTTTTGATCTATTTGACAGTAAAATGTATATTCAGTAACTGTAATAAAATTTTAATAAAATACTGTGTTGTTGCAAAACATGCACTTTCTTCATTTTGAATGACGTATTAAAGTTAAATTGAACGAAAAAAGATATATAGCCAACCGGGACGTAGAGACTTGTTGAACACATGATACATAATACGCCATCACTTCATCTGCTGAGCACTATCCCTAATTTACTATTTACGTACATCTTCTAAAAGAATGTCTCTTCTCTGCGTAGGCGTTTGAAATATCTGAGGCGAACTTTTTCTGAAATACTGTCAATATGCTGTTATTTTTTGAATAATTTGAATAATAATATCACTCTATTGAAATGTGTCGTGTTTTGTTTGTCTGTCATTTTGTTCAAAACTATAAAGCAGAACAGTGTGAATTCATCATCATCTATTCATCTAATATCTTTGTGAGTGACGACGCTCACTTTTATATCAGGAGACCTATTAATAAGCAAAATACCTGATATTGCGGGCCTAAAAATCCAAGTTTAATATAACAGATGTCGTTATATTTTACTAAATTTATTGTATGGAGTGGTATTTACTCCGAAAAGTGACTAACCCGATCTTTTTAAAAATTGAAACAATAACTTTAATTTGTGAATATTATTGAGAATTAATTTAGATATTTTTGCTAGCTTAAAGAGAATAATTTGGATTGAATAATAGAATTTTTGTAAAAATTATTCCTACAACGTTTAATTTCGCGTTTTGGGGATATGCATTGATCGGCTAGGTGTCCTGATTTGACATCCCAGACTTCTTTTTGTGGTTTTATTTGAAAATAAAAGTATATGGATCAGTTCAAGAAACATATTCATCAAAAACAACAGCTTTTTGTCATCCGAAATCTACTGGCCGAAATGTGACAGTGATGGAAAATGTCATAAAAAGAGTTCAACTTTGCATGGAGGATAGAGGCGGCTATTTGGCTGATATTATTTTTGGATATTATCATTTAAAAAAATAAAAGGACAAAATAAAAATATTGTAAAAAAAATTTTGATTTAAAGTTTTATTCAAAATTATAGGAACACCAAATCAGATGACGACATATACACTACCCGGTATTACAGGTCAGAAGGAGACGATATATGTTAAAACATATCAATAAAAGTTGTTTAACTTAAAAGAGGTTCAAAACCTGTATTTTTATTTTTAATTAGTAAAAAGTTAGCAATTAACATTCTTATGGTAGATCACTCTTCTTTTACTCCCTTCAAATTTTATTCAATTTTCAACTGTTAGATATTATTTTTTATTATTATTATTTATTTATTTGTTTTTTTGTGGTTTAACCTCATACAAAAAGAACAATAAGGCTTAGTACAAATTTTTACACATTTTTACATATATTACATATACATAGAATGAAGTATAATACAAAATAGCCAAATTCAGATACATATGAAGGAATTAATTAAATTGAGTTACTATGATATCTACTCATTTATACAAAAGCTTCTCAGGGCGACACTTTTAGCTGGAATAAAAAAATATCATTAATTTTTCTTACATGTTAAATTTTGTAACAAGATGCACAAAGGCGAAACAGAAACAGAAGAGTCAGGTTTTATATATTGAAGTAGGTAATGTTCTCTATATGGTTTGTAGATTGGGCATTTGAAAAGAAAATGCTCCAGGTTTTCTTTTTCACCAAGGTTGCAAATAGAGCAAATATTATCTGTTTCCCAGTAGTATCTAATATTGTTAAAGTATAATGAAATGAATTTTTTATTACCCATTCTTAAATTTGCTATTATTCGCGTTTTTACTAATGGAATCTTTTCAACGTGGTAACTTTCTACATTAAAATCTTTCTTAATTATTGTATAGTGTTAATTATAATTGTAATTTAATCGATCTATATCTTTACTTAAGAATACTTTCTGAGCATTATCACATACATTATTTATTAAAGATTTGTTTAACGACTCGTTATTAATATTCCACAAAGATGTGGCTTCACAAATATGTAATAAGTTTTTGAATTGAGTAAACCAGTTGAGTTCAGGTTTATTATTTTCTACATTATCTAAGTGAACCAGTCTTTTAAGAATAATCTTGGGGTATCTAGATTCATCTAAGTTATTAATTTTATAGTACCAATTAAGAGAACGTTTTAAGACATGTACTACTGAGTGAGGGGTTCCTGTTTCTAATCGTAAAAAATGATTAGGTGTAGTTCGCGGACATCTAAGAATTAATTTAATAAATTTTAATTGATTTACTTCTATTTTCTCCCAGTATCTTAATCCCCATATTTCTGATCCATAGAGTACGGTTGCATTAATTATTGCTTTTAATAATAAAGATTTTTCGTGCCAGCATTGTGATTTTCCTTTACTTAATAAGTTATTTACTTTTTTTGTTGCAAGAACTGCTTTATTTTCTACAGAAATTACATTTTCAATAAATTTACCTGAAGAAGTAAAGTTAACTCCAAGGTAGTAGAATTTTTTAACTGACTCAATGGTAGTGTTTTTATATACGAATGATTTAGAGGTTTGTGATTTTGGCCCTCGTTGAAATGGAAGAATTTTTGTTTTACTAGTGTTTAAAGTCAAAACATATAAATCACAGTAATTAGATAGTAAGTTTAATTTTTGCTGCAATGTTACTTGAGAATCATTTAAGATCACCAAATCGTCGGCGTATGCCAACATTATTATATCCGCTTTACCATCTATATTTATACCTCTTTGATCATTTTCTCTAAAATAGGTTTCTAAATCATTGATATAAATTGTTAGATATAGTTTAGATGTAGTTCGTATTATCAGTTTGATATTTTTGTGTGATAATTGCAAACTGCGACTAGTTGACATGGTGCTAATTTATGGGATAGTCAGAAAATGCTTCAAGTTGTCAGAAATTATCTACTCAATACACTGTTTGAAATATCAAAAGAATTTTGTTAGATAGATTCTTATGTGATTCTATTGGTTGCTATGCGCTGATAAGCGCGGTTTACACAAACATATTTCAAATAGTCTTTTAAGGTTTTGTGCAAGTGGAGCTTATTTTTGAACATCGAAAATATTTTGGTGTAAAACATACTATTAAACCACGCTCCAATTAACTGTCAAAATTCTTTCGATATTTCAGAGTATAGTAAGACTTCCTGGGAACACCGATAATTTGCGAACTTATCAAGGTCGACATGAAGGGCCTGATTGGCATCAACGAATTTTTAATGCAGGGAAACAAATTGTGAATATCGACGAAAATCAATCAATGAGTCCGCGAAATTTTTACACGCCAAGTAAACATCTTAAATCGGCCTCAAAGATTTACAAAACAGAGTGAAAATAACACAAAGGATTTTGAACAATTGTCACCTTCTTTTAACATTATGTACGTCAGTAAATCCTTAGAATGATGATAATTATAAAAAAACGTAGGACCATATTATACGCGAATTTCCAAATTTAGTCTCAAAATACGCAACCATCTTTGAAAAATATATCTTATGTTTAATGAGATTATGAAACGAATTTCAGAAAACTAATTTAAACAATAGATCTTGTGGATTGTGGTGACAAAAATTATTAACGGTTATAGCCCTCATTTTGTTGATAATAAAAAAAATATAGGTATACCTACGATACGGTAATGGTAAGTTTTTAGCCACTACATCATTCTGGTACAACATTTTTTTATGTTGGAGGCTTAGTTATTATCTGTGCGAATTAACGCTGACTCGGACGCTATTTACGGGGACTCTGCTGCATTATTTTGCCACTGTGAAAAGATTGGCAGCTGAATTTAGACCTGGATTTACCACCTTGGTTAATAATAAACGTTCAGATGGCCAACAATTGCTACCATCACAGACAGCATCGAAAAAGTTCACCAAATGATACACGATGACCGTCAAATCAAAATTGGAGAGATAGCAGCGGTTGTGGTCATATAGAAAGAACGCGTTTATCATAAATTACATGCAGAATTGAGCATGAGAAAGGAGGCTGGGCGTTGGGTACTGCGACTTCTCATTTTTGATCAAAAAATGCAGTCGACTGAATATTTCCAATGCCCTTTGGAGCGGTTCATGTGAAACACGATGGATTTTTTTGCATCGATTTTTAACTTTTACTTTAACTTTTGATGAAATTTGGATCCATCACTATATTTCTGAGATGAAAGAACAATCAAAACGTTGGATTTCTGGGTGAATCTGCCCCGAAGAAGTTTGAGCAATACATAAACTACTTTTTACATTGGTTATACTGTTATACATATTAAAGGAGTTAGCATTAAAAAGGAGTCTACGTTGAAAGATAAAACTGAATTTGTTCGAAAAAATACTTGTTTCCCTGTTAGGCTAAAAACGTATTATTAATACCCCCTCGTATTTAGGGTGTTATTATGGATTATACTTTCAACTATACTATGAGTAAAACCAAAGATAACAATATAATCTAAACTCCCGTGTAAATTCCAAAATCAATATTCTAGGGCTGCACTAACAATTTTACAGGCTAATAAATAATACCGCAGACTTGGGGGCTGGACTAGTTACCATAAAACAATGCTCGCTTATTCACGTGCCTCCCTCCTAATCTTAAAGGGCAATCTTAATGCGAGCAATAACTCAGCGTTAATTCTTCTCCCATATCACAATCATAGAGGTAGCGCACAAAAATTAAGTCATTATACTCCCACGCGAGTACCTTACACCCCATTGCCGCCAGAAACAGAGCCGGTAAGCAACGAGCAATGGCTCGTGAGATTTTTACCCCCTGGAACGATAAAGAAAAAATGGGTATCAATAAACACGTTACATGCGTCGTTTGTGTCATCAGCCAATCTGCAACTGAAGGGAGGAATGAAATAAGGCTTGGTGTTAGGCATACATATTGTTGGAAATGTAATGGACGAAGGAAGTTGAGCTCAATTTTAAGAATGTAATAGTGCTTTAGATTTGCAATTTTTTTTGGAATTTTATTCACACTACGTACTTGATATCATCTGTTGATGATTTTATTTTTTAAGTTTAAGTTTATGTTATTACAACAGTTAATTTTGGTGCTCTGACGAATTGTACATATTGATATAATTTTATTTTATTTAAAAACAGAACACTCTGGTTAGATATTTGAAACTTTAAACTTTAAAAAATTTAAAGTTTGGCTTGCAATATTTAATTAAAATTAAAATGTTTCATATGTATTTCGTAAATTTTGGGACTCTGGAATGGATTAATAGAATTTAAATTATTTCTCATGAGGAAAAAATATCGAAAGTCGAACAACTTGAGAAAAAGAATCATATAGAAATTGAAATGGCAGAAACACCTGTATATATTATTATGTTTATATATCCTGGAATAGATTGTATTCGAAGTCCAAAGTTCGAGATTCCACTAATTTGTACTGTTGTTGGAAAAAAATTATGGATGCATTTGTCCAATAAATGAATTCTCAACCGTGTTATATACAATAGAAAATTGGGCCTTGCGTCGTATATAGCGCATATAATAAAATGATAGAATAGTGTAGAATAATAGTTTGAGGATTATGACTAAACTATTGATATAGTTTGAATGTCTTTTATTAAAGTGTTATGGTTGTGATTTATCTAAAACTATTAAATTATTTAAGTTCAAAAATGTTTCGTGAGCCAAAACCAGTGTTTTCCAAATTATATAAGTATATTAAAATTTAAAACATTGTTAAAGACGTAAGTGATACGTTTTGAAATAATTATTTTAAAAAAATATTCCTTTTCTGTATCCCCACGCTGTGAATGAAGCATGCCTTCTTCTTCTAAGTCGAAGGATTACATTGAACCGAATGAAAGTCAGAACAACACCAATTCATAGTAATTTTATAAACAATACAAATAAAATGGACAAGAGGTACAAATAAAAGATGCATTTTCATCAAAAAAATAATTTAACTTTAAATTGTTATTTTTTTGTTTGGCACTCTTATTCTGCTTTTTTATTGCTGAACTGGTTGTTTATTATTTTATATTTTTACTCTCTGTTCCAAACTATGCTTTGTACTTGTAAATAATTACATTTTACTTTGTATTGTTTAAGTACGTTACATTTCTCGAAACTCATACATTATAAAAAAAAAATCCAAACATTTTCACTTTCCACCAACAAACAAACAACCCACAGCATTGACTCATCGATCCCGATTCTCCCATGAGTTACGCCCTCTTACGGCGCTATGCCCCAGGGTCCTGTAGGGCCCCACTGTAGCTCCAGTGATTACACCAGCATGCGTGCTGCATGCTCTATGCGCTAGGGTCACTGTATGCAGGGGTGTGAATAGTGCTCACTACGTGTGTGGATAGAGCAGATAGTACAAGATAGTGCGCTACTAGGTAGTGGTTTGTACTTTGTAAGGGTAGATAGGGTGAAATTGTAGGAAAGGATGTAATTACCGTATAATTGTAGTGTAGGTATGATATGTACACTAGATATAAAAAAAGATAAAGTATTTTTACAGAACCAGCTTATAAAATGGAACAGTAAAATATCGATGCTTATAAGTAATAATAATGAGGATAGATAAAATTTCTTTAAAACAGTACACTAGGAAAAGTAAATTCAAATATAAGAGTTATAGCTTTAAAAAGAAAATCAGGAAATATCTATAATTAATTTAAATTATTGAAATATCACTCTCCATAATATGGTACAGTAGAATATTGTGTTATTAGGAGGAAAAGTGATTCTCACAATGACACTTTTACTCCGAATCACACATTATATTTTTTCTTCGAACATACGTATTTAAATAAAATAATTACAACTTGACATTACAATAATTATATATTTTTGACGTAAAGGACGTTTGCTGATTTCAATTGCTGTGTTGCTATGGATACATTCGTATTTGTTCACTTTTTGTTATAATCATTCAAGTGAAAATTTTCACGTTTGGCGTTTAAATAAAAACTATGCAATTTTACATTCGCCTTATGTGCAATTATATCAGAATTTGAAGTATTGCCATGTACGGCCCTTGAAGTTATTGTTCAATTGGATGGAAGTTCAACAATATTGCTGAAGGATATAATATGTGGAGGAATCGATGAAAAACAATATGAACTTTTCATATCACTTTAATTCTAATTATTCTTACCGTCATTACCAATATGTAAGCCTGCTATTTTATAATGTTATTTAGTTAAATATAAACTGTTTATATTTTAATTTGTAGGCTATCTTGGTTAACTTGAGGCAATATGACAGGTTCCTATTTTACAACTTACTTCTTATTCGCTCATTTTATATAGTTGCTATGGATATTTATTTATTTCATTTCTACCTTGTGAATCAAGCCACAAAATATGCCATTTTTATGACGTTTGAAGAAAAAATATTTTTAAAAAAGTTTTTCGTTTTTGAAAAATATCGCAGAATTAAATATACATATATACCTTCTTCTACTTTAAGAATGGAGAGACAGATTTGCAACTAAGAATGCTTATTTGTCAAACCATTAGTTTGGCAATATTGACCCATGTTCATTTTGTAGTATATTTTAGAAATTTTACCAAAAGTATTATTAATTATTACTATACTTGCCGTCAAATATGTATGGACAGGAGATTTCTACACTGTTGCCAATTCCGTTGATCATGCTGAAAATATTATGAAGAACGGTGCAGGGCAAGGAACAAGGTGTGGAGAAGGAAAAATTGAGCATTAGTCCATATTTATTTGACGGCGAGTGTAGTTAGTGTGTTTATATAATTATAAAATGGATACATTTTACATAATTTTCCCTTGGGCCAGTTTTACATTTATAAATTTTTACGTCAATTTTAAGTCGCTTACTAAACTAGAAATAGAGCATGTACTTCTTTTCCTTAATTTTTTTTTGTGCTTTCTAGTCATTTTAATAACACACCAATATATTAATTTAATTATATGACTGTTATATGTCATTGACTTTTAATATTTCAATATGAAAAAAAAAATAATACTTATATGTAAACAGTTGACTAGAAATAAGTGAATTTGTTGCACAATTTTAACTTTAATTTATTGAGTTTGGCCAAGTCCATAAAATTTATGGAAAAATTGACAAATGAAAATAGGCATTATTATTTTGTTTTATCATTAAAAAGCGGCCGCCATCAGCACTATGCACTCCATTCTTCAAGAGGAAAAAATTATTGTCCTTGAAAGTAAACTAGGCCAAACACAAAATCAACGATTGTACTAAGAATACTTCAAATTTTGTAATTTAGTAGTTTAGTGAGCAATTCAAAATAAATATATCAAGTATAGATTGCTCCAGTGACCACCGTTAGAAACAGTTGTTAATGTTTAGTTGCTAGTATTCATTCAACTTCAGTATTTACCTTTACATTTTAAAAACATGTTTACAATTTATAGTAATGATGAGTTCATTAGGGTGTTCTATATTTAAGTCTCCAAACTTAAACCATGAATTAAACAACTAAAAATAAGATAAAAAGATAAAAAAGTCGTAAATGCTTCATTACAGCGATATTCTTTTTATAATTGCAACAGGACGACATTAAAATATCTACTTTTATGACAAGGCAGCAATTATTATCTTATTAGAACATGAGATAATAACTAATGAAATTAAAAAAAATATTTTATAAAAATGTTGAAAGAATTTTTGTAAAATGTTAATTTTATCCAATCAATGAGTTTCAATTAATGTTTTATTTTTTATTTTTACCTATACATCAGTATTATTATGGGTGATCAAACAGTTAGCGTGGATTTTATCATAAAAAAAATCATTTTATAAACTTACGCCAGAAATAATTATTATATGAGAAAGTTTAATATGTAGCAATTATGTATGAAAAACAATATCATTCATATGATCTCCATGGTTTCGTTGACAGGAAGTTATTCGAACGTAAAAATTTTCGATAACTTTTCGCAATAAAAGTGGATCAGTGGCATCTAATGCAGCTCGAATGTGAAGTGTTTGTGAGTTATGAGTATACACTTTATTTTTCAAATGTTCCCGGAGAAAATAGTCTAAAGGAGTAAGATCACAGGATCTTGGGCGCCAAATCACTTCAGAGTTTCTGGAAATGATGCGATTATCGAACGTCGAGCGCAATAAGATCATTGTTTCATGGCTTGTATGGGATTTTGTGCCATCTTGTTGAAACCAGACCTGATTCAAATCTATTTCATTCAAATATTCTCTTAGCATGTTACGGTAACGCTCGAAATTACCTGTAACAGTAGCTCGATCGGCATCTTCAAAAAAGTACGGTCCAATAATGGCATTGGCCCATAAAACGCACCAAACAGTCGTTGATACTTTTTAAGACTTTCCACCAATCCAGTTTCTTCAAATTGTCACACTATTTCACGAATTCCTGACTCACTAAGATGATTATTTTGACCGATATAGTTTTGAATTTTATGATTTTTTTTTCTTTGCTGTTGCAATTGCCAAAGTCTTTTGTCAACATATGTTTTCATGGCCATTACGTATATGTCAGATAATGATAATCAACATCCACGCTAACCGTTGGATCATCCTTTAATTGTTATTTACGATATAAGAGATATATAGACATTATTAATGCGTATATTGTGAATTACATAGTACATTAATAATGTAATATTTCACGAATATCGTACAAAATTTTGTTTGTCGCCATATGGCACTTGTTTTAGATAAGTAATAGCCTTTGAGTACTTTAATGAAATTATTACTACACTAGAATTTCATCACCGCACTCATTGAGATAACAAGGCTAATACAAATCTAAAATGAATGTGACATGGTATAACTTATCCCACGGTGACAGATAAATTAATTTATGGTGTAATACACTGTTGCATAAACGTTCATCGACTCCTTGTTCTGTTAGCGGACCATCAAAATTAACAAATTGGAATCAATTTCCTTGTTCGTATTACATTTAATTCATTGTTGTCAAAAAATCGCGTTGCTTTTTTAACGTTTTGATGAACCGTTGATTGCTTAAGAAATTGTTGAACGTTTCTCCAATGGGGCATAAATCTGGCTGGTTAAACCTGGGACATTCGGTATGTGTAGTGACATTCAGATGGCAATATGCATAGTAGGTTCTGTATCAGAATCCATAATTTTTGATGTTATTTACTTTAAATAAATTTATTTTGTCCATAATCTTAATCTACAGTGTGAAACTCAATTCGGAGTAGCCTACGGACAAAGAAACGTATGTAAATATACTTACTTAGTTGAGTTCTGGTTCGTTGATCTTCTCCATATTTCTTTCCACTCTGCTCTATCTTGTGTTGCTGTCTTCGTTTCTTCCCAAGGTAGACCTCTTCTTTGCGCTGTATCCTTTACTTCTTCCAGCCACGTTCTTCTTGGTCGTCCTCGTGGACCTCATTACGATCTCATTACGATGGCCGTAATTTTTTCAGCTCCGTGTATGAGTATAGGTGTCACTACTTCCTTAAATATTTGTACTCTGGTCTCTTTCGGTATTTCTTTATTTCCTAAGAAGCTGTGTTTGATGCTTTTGAATATTTTGCCTCCTGTTGTTCTTCTTTCTTTTATTTCTTCATCAAATCTTCCATCTTCTGGGATCATTGACCCAAGGTATTTAAATTTTTGGACTTGCTGTAGATTTTCATTTTTTTTTAGTTGTATCGTGTGGTGTTGTTCATTTCTTCCTAGTACCATGGTTTTCGTTTTTTATTTATTGATCTTCATGTTTAATTTTTGTAGCGCTTTATCATATATTTATATATTCCTTGTTAACGTTTTTTCATCTTCTGCTATGATGACCATATCATCTGCATAGCATAGTTCTGCTATTTCCACTCTTCTCAATTTCCAATGTCCTATGTTGCATTTATTTACTTAACGTAGAGAAAATGTAAATATAAAAGTATATAATTAAATTTCAATTTGACCCGAGATATTGTCAATAATGTTTTCTAATGGTCGTTTGCACCATCGTAATTTAAATATTAAACTCGGCTTAAATTGACAATATTGCATCGAACTGAAATGTGAAATGAATTATAATATATTGCTGTCAAAATTTCGATTTGCATTTTTTTGTTTAAGCCTAGCTTAAAATTTAAGCCTTGTTGGTTTTCTTCTTGGGTTTTATTTTAGAAATAAATTAGAAAATGCCGCATGGCAATATTTAGTATCCTTTTATATTCTATGGGACCCGTGGCCGCGTGCCTAAGTGTCTGATCCAGAACCTGGAGAACCGGGTTCGATCCCGACCGACGCCAAATATTTCCAATTTTAAATGGCACAAAAATGACCCCTGTGTGCACTCTCCACGCTAGCAGAGTGCCCGTGAGGTGATGCCTGGTAAAGGCCCGCACGGTACAAATATGTCATCATCATTACCGAAATCTGTGTACAACATAGATTGGCACACTCAGAAATGGGTAATATGCCGTGATGATATATTTATTTATTTTATACGTTTATATTCTTTTCTTCTCAGAATTACTTTTCAAGATCAATTTTGACAACTTGAATTTTGTGTTAAATAAAGATCTGACATACGTTTCTCTATCTCACTCCGAATTAAGTTTTTTTTTTAACAAACTATACTTGTGACTGTATTTAAAAAATTCGCATTATACATAAGAAAACCATTCTTTGAGTAAAGTAATCCTTATACGATTCTCTGTACATCTAGAACAAACACTAGAAATCAATAGACGTCGGGTACGGTTGCAAAGTATGAAAACAGCACTTAACTAAACACAAAGCCTATTCAGCAAAGTGGAAAATTAGAATCCCTGTGCTGTCTTTCTGCCAGCAAAGCTGCGCATGTATTGATACCAAGTTTGCTAGTCTATTATGTATGTTGCGAACATTCAGAACATCATCACATAATGGCTCGATGCCCGTGGAAATGATACGGAATTATGAATCGTTCTTCTCATGTCTGATATATGAAAGCAAATCCGAAATGAATCTGTTTATTAAATTTTCCTTGAAAGGATTTCAAAGTTTTACAAACAAATCCTTATTTATTTATTTTTTTTATTTTACTCGTATTTGGGGATCATGCTAGAAATATTGATAACAAGAAAATCAAGTAGGCCGTCAACAACAAAATTTAAGGTTCTATTATTTAGAACTTAAATAATTTTTTACGTTCTCATTGTGAATCAACGTATGAAATTAACCAGAGCAATTCATTTTACAGTTTTTAAGTATCCCAGTAATTAGTTTGACAGTTGTGGTATTTTTAAGTTTAATTCCCATATTCATAAACACTCGTAAAGTTTCAAAACGGCTCGTTATAATTTTTGACAAATAGAATTAAACTTGACAAATTGTATTTCGATTTTTCTTGAAGGGTCGACTGTTTTTACTGGATAAAAATTATAACAAACCGTTTAAAATTTTACGAGTGTTTATGAATATGGGCATAAGACTTCCTAGAAATTGAAAATTGAGTTTTATAATATCTAAGGGCGTGCTCTGGCACTAAATTTAACTTTACGTTTATAATACCGGCCCTTAGACATATCTTTTAACTTCTATTCGTAGTTGTTCACCGCTTCTAAGTACATGGCTTATTTACCACCGTTTTCTCATTCTGATTTCCAATTTTATTCGTTATTGGTTTCTAAGGTGCCAGAGATCTTCATTTCTAATAGTTAGTGGCCAAAAATGGACAAAATTCTTCGTAGGAATTTGTTGATAAATGCCTGCATTTTATCATTTAAGGTTTTATTTACTTTCCATGCCTTACAGCTTACAGCTATAAATATAGAAAGGACTGACAAAACATTAGTTTTAAACAAATAATTTAGTATTTATAGAGTAATTATTTGATTTCCAAATATTGTTCAATTGTCCAGAAGCACTTTTAGCATTCTTCAAGCTGCTCATGATATCATGGGATGATATAATGCTAATAATTGGACTAATATAATTGAATAAAGTTAAAAATTAACCCTAACCTTAAAACAAAGTGAAAATAAAAGCTAAATAAGTATATTCTCATTTTCAATACTAAATTTTACTCGAAACCCTAGAGGGTAAAGAGAAATTATAATTACTAACATGTCTTACATACAAGAAGTTATAACAGTCCTTTTCTCAAAGAGTATGGTTTAGTTTTGAGTAATCTTAATTACTCTTTGAGGAAAGAGTAGTTAGAACCTCAAGAGAAAAAAATCTGATCCCGCCAATTCCATGTTTAAAATAGCAGTGAGCTTTAAGTAAAGTATCACTTCCGGTTGATCGTTTGTAAATAAAATCTAATTTGTTGTCCAATAAATAGAAAAGTCTGTAATACGAAATTTTGGATTATGTTTTATTGTTTTTCGTCAAAAATCTGTTAGAGCTCCAAATTAAGTACTACATCCGATTTATCATATATGGTTAAAATCTAATATGTTGTTTCAAATTATATATGAGTTCTTAATACCAAATTTGAGAAGTTTTGGATCATATTTTAATAGACTTTAAGGAAAAATCGTCACACACACATTCTTATAAAAATCAACATCAACTTCTAGGTGCTCTAAAACGCAATCTTTGTAAATTCTTTGCCGTACATGATCCATTTCGTAAATGTGTAGTTGTAAATTAATATTAATTTATAGTGCTGCAAAAATAGAAAAAAATTAAATCAGACCATCCTGTACATATAATATTTATGTATGATGGAAAATATATTATTTTTACAAACATTAATATCATTAGAATTAAATATTTCACTATTATATTCCCCTTAACACGGTTTCATTATTAATTTTAATGCAATTGCTTCCTGACAGTAACATTTGTAACATTCATTTTTCATAATTCGTATATTTTGTACTAACTTTATAAATTTGCATATATTTTAAGTAAATAATTCGCCTGTTGTTTATGTTGTCGTAAATTCGGCAGGTAAAGTTGTAGTTAGCATCATCTTCATATTTTTTAATTAATCGTTTCTTGACTTGGTCTGGCGGCTTCGAGCAGCTACAGCCGGTGAGGGAGTCTGTCTTGAAATCTCTTGGTGTGAATATTGAAATATATAGTGATCAGATAATTCACTATCCTATTGTTGAAATAGTTAAATTTGCTTTATGGTGTGTGAAACGAATTCTTCGGAGAATCTGACACTATATAGCACTAGACAGAATAATTATTGGAAAAATTATTTTGACGGAAAATTCCGGAAAGTGCATTCACACGTGGTTGTACAAGGGATATCTTCACATATCATAAGTTATTTCTTTTCGTAATTTCATTTGTTTCAATTCTTATTTCGATTTTCAGCCTTTTTTTTGTGTGGCAAAACTATTTAAGTGAGATTTTGTCTGCACGTGGTTAACATAAGTGAACCACATATATTTGGGTTATATTCATCATTGTCCGTATTCAACAATCCTTTTGAGATCGTAAACCATAATTGGGCGAAAGAAATCGCTTGGGACCCGCCAGTATTGCAGTATTTGGGAAGTTTCGCTGTAATCACGGATTTTGTCGGATCTGACGTCATCATCCTACGTCATCGTAACCGGTGAGGACTTTCCAGAATATTCCTACATGTTGAACAGCATCCACTGGTTTATAATAGTCGTACAGTGTCAATTTCAATTATTTCGTTACTGAATTATCAATTCAAATAAGCTATACTGTATAAGAATATTGAAACATCTTAGTATTTATTTGATCGTTTAAAATTAACTTCAATTGGATAATTACTTTTATAATTGTGTTATTCATCCGATATTTGGTTATTACTTTTATTCAGTATTTCGCATTAATTAATTTTAGTCAAATTCTTAAAGGATATTTTGTAACAGTGGCTCAATCCAAGTTTACATTAAATATATTTTTTTTTTACGAGCCAAATACCAGTGCACTGCTATTTGTTATTAAACATTTTTTTACTTTGTTATGTTTGGGGGTTGCTAAGCTGATTAGCTCAATTATTATTTACTTAGTAAAAAATATTGATCTACACTGAAAATTTACTGTTTATATGTTGACACGAATATCTATTACTATAATTTATATTAATAACTTCACCAAAACTTTAAATGTAATTTATCTTTTTTTAATATAACTATACTTCATTTAAATACTTTTGGATTTGAATCTTCGTACCATTTTAATATTTCCACTATAGGAAACTTAGTTCCTGTTTTACAATACAAAATACAGTGGCGCTTTATAAATTGTGATTTGCCGCCAACTTTGATTACCCCCCCTCCATCTCAGAGCTTCCTCACTGAGCTAGCGGCTATTGTAAAACACTAACATCGATTCTGGATAGCTTTCTGTATTTCCTATCGAGAACAGTATACCGGTATTAAGGTAGGTTAGATTATATTGATTTTATCTAAAACTTACCGCGAAAAATTAGGTAACACATTTGTTTAAATATGTCAAAATTGTTATTAAAATTATGTTTTTGTTTGACGCATAGGCGAGACGATATACCTATGAAAATAAATTATATTATATATTCATATTTAAAATTATTTAGAGTTGTTTAGTAAATGTTATTATCGTAGAATTAAAGATTGTTCCATTATATTCAATTTTAATTAGTAAAAGTTGCTAAAAAAATTAATTCATTGCATTTTTTTAAAAGAAAAATTGTTAAAAGCTTGTATAAATGATACTTCCGATTATTCGATATGCACTAAAAACTAATGAGCTCTTCCCACATTAGTATAAAATGGGTATACAAAATTTCAAAATTTTCTGATTGATAGTATTTGAGTAATCGTGTCCACACGATACACACATACTCACACAGACACACACACACACACAGACACACACACACACACACACACACACACACACACACATACATACATACCTACATACCTACATACCTAGAGACATCATTTGTAAAAATGTATAAATCGGATTCTGGGTATATCAAAACATGCTTATTCACTAAAATCCCTATATCCGATTTTTAGCACGATCTCTATACCTCCCTGACCTAGGGTAGCGGGAGGTGGCCATTAATCATTCGTGGTATTAATAATAATTCTAGCGTGAGCCTCGTATGAATAAGGAAATTTCAATGAATCAATTTTTACCAATGTACAGAAATATAAAACTTGAAATAAGCGCCTACACGGTAAAAATATATCGTCATCAGTACCGAAGTTTACATGATTATATAGATACTGGCACACCCAGTAATAGGTAATATGCCGTGATGATATATTTATTTATGTATTTATTTATAAAATGATTTGAGAATTCTTCGACTGAAAAAGTTGATGATATCTTCGTATCTCCCAATCATTGAAATAATAAATTTTCAATGCTTTCAAATTATTTTTCAAATCATTTGTATAAAAATAATGTATGTATTTACCATAGTACGAAAGCAAACAAAAGCATCTGATTATAGCCTATTGATAAGCTGATCCGTGCCATAAATTATCATTATGTAATTATTATGAAAATTAGTGACTTATAAATGTATAATAAATAAAATATTCCATGAATATATTTCATATTTATTTATAATATAATCATATATTAATATAATATAATTTGATAAACAACATGAAATATATAAATATAGTAATGGAAAATATTATAATTTATTTAAATTTTACGTAAATAAATAAAACAAATCATACGGCACATATAACAAAAATATACCTAGCGTATATTTTAAAATGACAACGAAATATTCATAAATCAATCTCTATGTAAATGAACATTTTACGTGGGAATATTTATTACATGTGAATATAATTTCGCACACGAATTTTTAAAATAATTACTTCATTAATATTTTATTTCAGGAAGTGAATTTGTATCCTATTGTCTATGTTAAAATTTGCTCATTTAATCTAATTATTAAATACATAAATGAGTTTTAAATTTGATGTTAAAATATTCATAGACCTCAATTTATTTATTAAAATATACAGATACATATTTTGCATTTTGTAGTAAAATATACAATGAGGCTGTTTGAACACACAACATGTGCAAATAAATGACTTGTTTCACATTCAAAGTAGCTATTTGAAAAATTCCTCTCTTCCACAACCATTAAATAATACCTTCATGGCTTATATTTTTTATATTAAACAATACATTACATACGGGCCATGAGTTTTAAAGTTATTACTCACAGGCCGTGAGTAATAATAAGAGAGGACCATCCATTACTCAAAATTGCAATGTTATCGAAAATGATTTGGCTTAGATCTCGGAATAATGTTCATATGTTTTAATTGTTTTTCCAAATTATAAATCTGTGTAAGTTATGTAAGTAAGTAGATTGAGTAAAAACATGAATTCAGGATAGTGAGAATTAAGAAATTTGTACGCCACCAGATATTTATATAGAAAATTATTCAAAACTGGGGACATTTTTCAAACTAAACTGAAGGTTATCGACCGAAAATTTCACTCCCCACGAAATGAAGAATAATCATTAAAGAAGCGCACAAAAATACCATGTAAATTTTGCAATAAATGTAAAAAAATATAAATTATGAACTTTCAAATAAGTAATCATTAATAATAATTCAGAATTTTTTAATCGTATCCAGACAGAAAAGCTCAACTTCCTGTTGAATAGTCGAAGAAAAAGTATAGTATTCTATTTGCATGTATGTAATGGCTATTACTCATTTAAATGTTTTACAACACTGCCTGTTCTCGTGGGTAATAGCACACATTACATGCTCATTAAATAATTTACTATTATTAATAAAATAATCATTTTCTTGTATAGGTACTCATTTGTATGGTATATATAACAGCGCCTGCTATGTACAGAGTGTTTTATTTTCGATGTTTTTTCCATCACGCTAAGAGAGGTATTGGAATCATGCTAAAAATAAAATATCCAGATTTTAATGAATAAGCACTTTCAAGGTCACTACAATCCGATTTAAACATTTTTACAATGATGTCTGTGTGTTTGTATGTGTGTGTGTGTGTGTGTGTGTGTGTGTGTGTGTGTGTGTGTGTGTGTGTGTGTGTGTGTGTGTGTGTGTGTGTGTAGATGTGTGTATGTGTGTATGTGTGTGTGTGTGAGTATGCCTGGATGTTGGACGGACGATTCCTCAAAAACTATGAGACATAAGACCTGTTTAACTATGAATTCCTCAATCTGACATTCCTGAGAAGAGCTGAAAAGGTTTTGGTAACAATTGAACAACCGGAAGTAGTAGTTTTTAAAAGAAATTCTTCCATATATTAATTGTTGAATATTTTTGATATTACTAATTTTGAAGAACAAAATTCTACACCTGAAACATTTAAATTTTTTATTATATCTTCTATAAATTTAGAGATAAAGACGCTATAATATATAGAATATCGGGATATAACAAGTCGAGTAGGCGAAACTACACTAAGGAAACCAGTTGACAAATTCAAATGTTTATAACATAATTTGTAAATGACAGATTTCACTGTCAAAAATCAACATTTTTAATGACATTTTGATAGCTTTTTCTGGGAAGTACATTTACTCTTTCTTATTGTTTTATTAATTAAATATTTGTAATATGCATGTATCCATCAGAAATACCGCCAATCTGGTTGATGAATTGGAAGAATCTGTGACATTTAGAAACTTCCTCATACAATGACAAATAGATATAATTAGAATTATATGTGTGCAGAAGACATGTTAAGTACAATAAAAAACAATATTTGGGTAAAGTTCTGTAATATTTTGTTATAAAACAACGGTTCGATAGCAAGTGCAATACAATACTTATATAGCCTAATATGGAAATGGCGAGAGGTCTTGTGCTGGTCACAACAGATTTTTTAGGGTAGGTACCCTAAAAAAACATCGAAAATGAGACATTCTGTACATATTGCCACATATAGTCCAACACATACATGTATAGACCACGTTAGTGTAACGGTCAGTTTGTGGCGGCAAATTCAAACTAAATCCCTAACTCGCCTTTGCCGATATATACTCCCATGTTATTCATACGGGAACAAAAATATGCTATTTTCAAAATGTTCAAAAGAATTTTAAATTGCAAATCTTATCTATTAAGCTTTATAAATACAAATCTCTAATGTATTATCTGTCTATTTATGTCGTATAAATATCTAAATCACCCAAAATTATTGAATAAATTGTAATTAAAGCAGCAAGTGCAAATTCATTTAAACGTAGGTCGTAGCTGTTTTCGATTCTATTTAATCCTGACTTGCGCATGCAATTTCTTCTCTGTCAACATAATTTAAATCGTCAGCAAAGAAATTATTTATTGCGGACAACGTAATAACCCTTTCAAACATCGCAAACAACAAAACCGAAACCACCTTACACTATAACTTTAAAGACAAACAGCGTGCAATCCAAAACTAACCTTCAAATTCAGTTGATCTGTTACTGCAGTCATTGCACCAAGTTGCGACATATGTTACTATTTGCAATCCTACTTTCTTTAAAATAAAATTATGCTTAACTTATTATTTTGTTTATACTTTTACTGTACAGGAAGCAAAGAGTATTGTTAAAAGTTAGTAAAAAAAAAAACTCAAAATTGTACTTAAGAAACAGAATAGCTTTAATAATATGAATTGAAAATACACTTCCATAAGAACTTAATAGATTCTGATTTGATTTAGGGTTTCGCGCCAAACGTGAATCTTAACCTCACTATTGCTGAGAACATTTTGTTATACCGGGAGTTTATTTTATCAGTAAACATAGGGTATATCATTGCCATAGTTACGGTATGAATGTTTGACAGCAATGTATTGAAGCGTTTATTTTATGAGTAAACAGAGGCGTATAACATGGAAAGCAGTTTTTGGTAAATACAAAGGTCTGGCAATAAATCAAGCCATGCTATTGAACATGATAATAGTACATTACATCTTGTACATTATTTAATATTAATTACTTTAATAATATTGCAAAAATTGCAATAAATTACAAAAAATGTCAAATAAATAATTGTTTCAGTTTTTTATTATGCAATATAAAAAGATTTCCGAATGTCTCCGTGGCGCAGTGGTCATAACATTAGCGTCTGAAATTTTTGGTTGGGGTTCGGTTCCCCATTGGGGTAATTATTTTATTTTTTTTACATAAAAATTGTTGAACTTTTAAAAATCAGTTTATATTTCCATATTACAATCATTTAAAAATGATAATAACGTTGTAATAAATAAAGAGAAAATGATTGAGATTAATTGATTACAATAATCAAAATATTGATGTAATAACAATGCATTGTATTTTATTTGATAAATACAGTAAAGATATAATATTTGCACAAATTTATTATATTTCAGTTATTTTTTATTAATATCAAAGGAAATGCAATGCATTGTTATTGAATCAATATTTTGATTATTGTAATCAATTATTCTCAATTATTTTCTCTTTATTTATTACGTTATTATTATTTTTAAATGATTGTAATATGGAAATATAAACTGATTTTTAAAAGTTCAACAATTTTTATGTAAAAAAAATATATATATATCACACATTATGTAAAATAAAATGGAAACGGCGCGTGTTGACCACAATATATATATATATATATATATATATATATATATATATATATATATATATAAGAATGACTGGATTTCTTTGTTGTTTAGTAACTGAGTTATTGTTGTACAGTTTATTGTTTAACGAACAATAATTTTCAAGCTGCAGTAAATTGCCTCAACTGGAAACTTGCAAAAAACAACAACGTCCTTTCTATTCTGACAAACCAAGAATTTAATTAATTTAATAACTAATTTTCTTTGTTTGACTTCACTCATCTCCAATTAAGAAACTACTCCACAACAAAAAATCAAATTTTCCGCCACAGTTCACAAACCACTGTCCAACTCTACTTTGTCAACAAACAAAGACAAGATGATGAAACGCAACATTCCCTTGTTACTATTTTCCTTTATTAATTACTTACTTAATATATTAGTTCCACTGACAGCCTCTGAATCGGAATGACGCTGCATGTTGCATTGGTAGTTGGTAGAAGTGTAAGGTTCGTTAGACAACGGACGACAGGGGATGTTCTTTCCCCTAGTTTAGGGTTGGAAACACTGAGAGAAAGGCAGGGTATGCAGAAATAAGCTACAGGCGATGTTGTAAACGGTTATTAAATGTGGGGCTATTTGAAGTTATTTTAATGAAAGATGAATAGTAAATAAGAAGAAGGGAGTTTTTATAATGGATTTGTGACTGTCTAATAAAAGAAGAAAATTGATATTAATTGCTACAAAATTACTTACAAATTGTTTTTTCTTTGAGAAAGTATAGGGATTTGCAGCTCAGCGGTACACCGTCTAGCGGGCTATAAGCGAACTAGCCTAACAGAGTAACAGACATTACGCTATCTTACCATCCTTTACACTTTTGCGTGAGACTTGTGAATTTTGAATATTTCTGAAGTTAATTACATAAAAATCATGGCAAATAGGTATTGTTGTGTACCGCAGTGTAATTCGTGGGACAAAAGAAACCCTAATTTAAGCTTCCATCACTTTCCCTCGGATAAAGAAACTGTCAAAGTTAAATCTACTTTTGGGGGTTATAAAACACTTAATAGAAAAGAAGCTTGGATTAATAGTTTAAAATAGGGAAAAAAGTAAGTGCCTGTATGGTAGTATGCTCCTTGCATTTCGTAGAAGATGGCTTTTTCAAAGATAAGTAAATGATGAGTAATTTTATCGCAAAAATCTTATATAATTTTATTTTAGCAACACCGGTCAGTAAAAGAAGAAAATTAAAAATCACTGCAGTACCTTCGGTAAATTTACCAGTACCTAGTTGAGCATGGAAGCTCAAAATTTACATTGGTGCCGTCTATCTCCCAGACCAACAGGGCCGAACGGCTAACAAGAAGAAATCAGTTGCTGCAATTAAATAACGTTCCAATCATAGAACAATTTTGTGAACATATTGACAGTGAAGAAGGAGATGTACATAACGAAGTAGAATTTGAGGCTGCTACTGCGGTTCTATCTTTATTAGATAGTAATCCACAATATAAAGGATCAAAAACAGTTCGTGATGTTGAAGTGCAAGTGAACACTGCAAATAAATTAACTCATTGCCATTTTATAAAAAGTGATACTGCAATGACTAATTTCACGGGTTTAAGTAGCCATCAGATGTTTAATGCCATATTAAGCTATGTAAATTTAGTGTATAAAGATACATGTTTACATAAATTATCAATAAAAGAAAGGATAATATTAACATTTGTCAAGTTAAAATGAAATTTAAGTTATTCTATGTTAGGTTATAATTAACAATAAGCATCGGGGGATACTTAAGCATATAAAAAACCATTAAAAATGTACTATATAAATATTTGTCATTCAACTCGTTCATAATATAATCCTTAGTAATGTCTCTTAGAGTAGTTCCATAACACGCCGCGGTGGCGCTGGAATCTTAAAAATAAATCCCTATAAGGATACATATTACAAAAATACCTTAATAGCAAATTTAAATTTTGTTACAAGTAAATTTAGTTTTTTTCAGTTTCGGAATAAAAATGACATATTATTATTATTATTATTATTATTATTATTATTATTATTATTAAATACTCTATACTACAGGCGAAGCCTAATTACAGAATAGGCGAAAGACAAAGATTAAATGTGTAAAGCTATAAACAACCAGAAAGAAATAAAGAAGAACTAAATTAAATTATCTGTGAAGAAGTCGACGATAGAGCTGCTTCGGTTATAGAAGAAATATGTCATGAGAAGAAAAGTTTAAGTCGTATAAGTAACACATTTTGTTAAAAGGTGAAGTAAAGATGACATTTGTTCGAGCCGGTTGCAAGTAAAAACTGAATGAGTGACGTGTGAGATACAGGAGAGCATGAAAGTTTATTAGTGATAGAGATTGTAGATCGTTAACATTGTTGTGTATTAATTTAGAAAGATGATAGACTGAATATATATTGCGTCTCTCCAGACGACTTAAAAAATTAAAAGTACTAAGTAATTCATTGTAAGACATAAAGCGATCAGGGTAAGTTTCATAAGTTCCAAATATTTCAAAAACTTTTTTGAATTCTATCAATGTTATCTTGATGAACCTCTGCAAACGGACTCCAAATAATAGAACAGTACTCTAATTTAGAGCGAATCAGGGAGTAGTACACACATATAATGTCTAAGATATAACTAAAGGTATTAGTACTATATTTTGTCTGATTTAAGATTGCAATGGTGGGTCGAGCTTGACGAGAGCGGTTTACGCAGCATCATTTTAAGGTTAAATATGAAACTAAGTTTTATTTTAATAAACTATAATATTACAATAATCGAAACATTGAGAAACGTCATTTGGAGATGGAACATCTTTAATATCATCCATTTGGGGACTATTTTGAATAGACATGCGAAATTACATGTATAATAAAATATTTTTGACAATTATTGATAGGTTGACAGGTGATGCATGTTTTGTATTTATATTTTATTTTACAATTATATTTATATTAAAATTATTTATTTCATTTACATTCAATTTAGCTAGCCTAATTTATTGTACACAAATGCAGAAGAAAAATTGCAATAACAAAATATTGGGACAGTTTGAAATTGACTCGCATTTGCACCAATCACAAGGCAGGAAATGTTGTCCCTATACTATTATACGCTGCATTCTTATACCAGACAGAATTGAGTTTCATCCTTAAATATTTTTTTGTGATTGCATTAAATTTACAAAATATTATATAACTGGTAAAATAAAACATTCTGCCAAAAATTACTTTTTTTCATAATCGCGCAGAAAATAAGTGTTCTCAAAATTAAAATGTATACATTATTGTAAGAAATAATTAAAATTTATTTATTTGTTGACATTAAAGGAATTGTAAAGATAGCTTTAAGGTACAATAGATATGTCAAATATTTTAAATATATTTACTAATTTTCCTTATTTTTCTGGAAGATTACAGAAAAATATCTAATTTGTAGCACATGCGATGCGGAAAACTTGAACCGAAACTCCGTGCAAAAAAAATAATTATTTTAATTAAGAAATAATGTAGATGAAGGATGAAATTGAATAAATTGTTATAAAACACCCGTTACAGAAGTTTATTCCAGCATTTGCTCGTTCGCCCATTCGCAATACACGATTCGTGCTGGAATTTATAATTCTTGCTAGAATAAAATGCCTTGTCTAACATACATTTTAATTCTAAAATTGAGAGAATACATCACGCACCAATGTTGAGTGATATAAAAAAGGGTAAAATATTTCGAGGGTATGTAGTACTGACCAAAATACGTAAAAAAGCTTAATCGACATAGGTTTGATCTTCAACAATTTTCGAGAAAGTGGCCATTTTATGTTAAAAGCGAAGAAAACCTGTCAATGATAGTAATTGAACAAAATTTTGTCTGTCAGTAGGTAGACTATAAAAAATAAACTTTTATATGAAACATGGTTATCAATTTCTGATAGTTAAAAAGTTATTTGAAAATTAAAAGGTGGCCAGAACATTTAGCTTAGTACAATAATTATTAGTTTCTTTTTTTGGAAAACAAAACGAGAATGAACAGACGTGAATGCTTGTATAAAATCTTATTCTAACTGATGGCAATGTTCCCTTGCACCGTGTAACACATATATGTATATTATACCTTCAACGTCAGACGGAGAAATATGTCAATTTAAGTAGGGATCTATTTTTGGGGCAATTCTCCTGATTGTGCCAACGTTTTTCTCAGCCAAAAGAGAATTGTGAGAGCCTTAGTTGGAGCAAGATATCATGAAACATGTAGAAATATTTTTCAACAATTAAAATTATTAACGTTAACAAGTATTTATATTTTTGAGATGTGTCTTTACATACATAAGAATAAGAATTCTTTTACTTTAATTTCAGCTAAACATGACCATGATACTAGAAGCCAAAATAATTATTATATCCCTAGTTCAAGACTAGATATTGTTAAAAATTCTCCAAATACATTTGGTCTTATTTTATATAATAAACTGCCAGACTTAATAAAATCGGCTGTGTCCGAAAGTACTTTTAAAAAGAATTTGAAATTGTATCTTCTAGAACACAATTTTTATAATGTTAATGAATTTTTAATCTTGTAGTTCAATGTATCCTAATTTTATATATTTTATTGACGTCTTCTATACACTTCTTGTGTCTTCAGAAAATAAATCTATTATTATTATTATTATTATTATTATTATTATTATTCTTTATTTTCCCATTAACTGGTACATTTTACCATACATACGGCCCTTTGGGCAAGTATATACAATACATTTGCATTTAATAGTACGTACAATACATACATACATATATATATATATATATATATATATATATATATATATATATATATATATATATATATATATATAATACTCGATATTAACTTTTGAAGTCCCGTTGGTGTTGTGGGCTTTCTCGATGTTGGGTCAACCCGCTCTTTTTGGTTACGACAGACTATTATTATTATTATTATTATTATTATTATTATTATTATTATTATTATTATTATTACTATTATTATTATTATTATTATTATTATTATTTACATTTACATTTCTCTCTTTTTCAGGTTATGTAATTTGCACAACGACCTTTGCAGGTAAGTATGTACAAAATTTTGGATATGAAAGGTAAATATATGTAACATTACATTTCATTTAATGAATACAATACGAATTATCTTCTTTTAGGTGCAGTTGGGCCGACTTCATTTCTTTTGCCTGTTGGATTGGCATAGGTGAGTCATATTTTACGTATTGTCGGGACTGAATTCTGATGTATTTAGTACTCCTCTCATAATGCTGCATGTTTCCAGTATAACTGCTTTTTGCATAGTTATATATGATCTTGGTGGCATTTTTAACACTCTCAGGGCATCATGAAGTTTATTAGGGATTTCTCCTAATGCTCCTATAATCACGGGTACAATTTCGACACTGTTAACACCCCATAGCTCTTTTATTTCTCTTGCGAGTGGTGTATATGTTTTGATTTTTATGCTCCTAGTAGTGTCGATGTTTGTGACATATGGGATGGCAATGTCGATTATATACACTTTTTTCTCCTCTGTGTTCTCGAATAGGATATCAGGCTTATTGTGTTTGATGTAGTGGTCTGTCTGTATGGTTCTGTTCCAATAGAGTTTTCCTTTTCCACTGGCAATGACGTTGGCTGGTTTGTATTTGTGGTTCGGTGTTTGGTTTATGGGTGATTGTAGTATCGATGCCAGGTGTTGATGAACAATTCTTGCCACTTTATTGTGTCTCTCTGTATATTCTTCTGATGTTAATGACTTACAGCCACTTATTATGTGTTCTGTAGTTTCGGAGGTGCCACATATTGTTTTTGATGTTGCGTTTTTGTTGGATGCGTTTTTTGGTTGTTTCCTTCAAGAGTGGTTAGTGCTCTTATGTAAATGAGGTCTAATAATTCTTCGAGTGTGTTATTTGATTTTAGTTTGGAAGATATTATATCGTTGCATGTAACTATTTCTTCACTTCTTTTGTTAACTTGCAGTTTTGGGAGCAGTGGTCTGTTGGATGGATTCAGACCATGATGATATATATTATTATTATTATTATTATTACTATTATTATTATTATTATTATTATTATTATTATTAACGAGCGATGTGAACACGATTGCTGAACTTATTGCAGATCAGTTCGAAACAACGAGTAGTTCTTTGAACTATGACCCTGGGTTTTTATCTTTCAAGGTTGAAAGGGAAGTATCATTGGATTTTAGTATGGATGACCAAGATGAACTACCTTACAACAAACCCTTTACCAGGTTAGAACTTGATTCTGCAATCGCTCGTGCTTCCTCTTCATCTCCTGGACAGGATAACATCGCAAATGAGATGCTTAAACACCTAACCCCGACGTTCAAAACCTCCTTGCTATCCACATACAATAGGTTATGGCTCGAGGGAAACTACCCTACAGTTTGGAAAGAAGCCCTTGTTGTGCCAATTCCAAAAGTAGGGAAAGACCCTCTTCTAGCATCTAGCTACAGCCTTACTTCGTGTCTAGGGAAACTATTAGAACAGATGGTCAACAATCGGTTAGTCTGGTGTCTCGAGACTCGTGGTCTTCTGAGCGAGCACCAAGCTGGTTTCCGGAAATACCGATCCACCACCGACCAATTATTGTACCTAGAACACAATATTTATAAAGCGTTTCCGAACCGTGAGCATTTGGTCGCAGTTTTCTTTGATATCGAGAAAGCATATGATATGACCTGGCGATACCACATTCTACAAAAGTTGCATGAGTGGGGATTTAGGGGTAATCTACCGAAATTTGTAAGATCTTTTCTTACAGACAGGACATTCCGAGTCAGAATCGGCAACGTTCTATCTTCCAGTAGGATACTGGAGAACGGTGTGCTACAAGGTTCTGCTCTGAGTGTCACACTTTTCATCATTGCGGTTATAGATCTTATATCCGGCCTCATCAATACTGTTGGAGCATGCATGTACGTTGATGACCTTACAATTCTCTACAGTGCAAAGAGAATGGGAGACATCAATCGTACACTACAGACAGCAATTAATCAGATTATACAAAATGCTGCAGGTACCGGATTTAAGTTCTCCCCTGAGAAGACTCAATGCATGCACATTTGTAGATTGAATCGTCCTCATTATGGTCCTATGCTTTTCTTAAGAAATAAGAATATTAGACGTAAGGACAGTGTTAGATTTCTTGGGCTCATTTTTGACTCTAAGCTAACCTGGAAACCTCGCCTAAAAGAACTGAAGACCAAATGCTCACAAGCTCTCAATTGTATCAAAGTCCTTGCTGGTACAAAATGGGGTGCTGAGCCCCAAACACTTCTTAGATTGTATCAGGCACTTGTGCTATCTAGGATAGATTATGGCTGTGTTGTATATGCATCTGCTGCTATAGGCACCTTAAAGTTGCTAGATCCGTGCCATCACGCGGGCATTCGATATTGTATTGGTGCCTTTCCTACAACCCCAACAGCAAATCTTTGTTGCGAAGCCGGACTAGCACCTTTGGAGATAAGGCGCAAGAAACTTATAATAGCATATATATGCAAAATGTGGGCTCAACACAGCCATACAAATTTTAATATCTTGTTTCACGAAAACTTTAGGACAAGCACCAAATCTAAGCCTTTATGTGTCCGGTCTAGAGAACTTCTGAGTGAAATTGAATACCAGTTGCCAAAGGTAATACCTATTGGGTTTTTAGAAAATCCCCCGTGGCTTATTCCTCCGGCCAAAGTAATACTTGATTTTTGCCAGTATGACAAACATTCATTACCTTCCGCATTCTTCACTCAGAAGTTTCTCGAATTGGTTAATATGTACCCTGAAGTGAAAATAATTTTCACGGATGGGTCCAAAACTGATCAAGGTTCTGGCTCAGCAATAGTTGTCAATAATAATAGCCACTCCTGGTCGCTGCATTGTGATGCATCGGTATACACTACTGAGGCCTACGCAATTTGGCAGGCATTACTATTGTAACAGTTACTTTGCACTGTTACCGTTTCTTGAAATTTTTGTAGTCCCGTTGTTAGTTGTGACACACTGTCGCTGGACGGTAACCTTTCTGACTGCGCAAGGTGAAATGTTTACCGTTAGCTATCTTAGTTCCCGCGAAATTTTGTTCATTTATTAAATTTATTTTAAATTTATTTACACTCGTATTATCATTTTACAGTTCCGATTTCTGAATTTATTTATTTCTCATTTTATTAAAAATTTAATTATTGTAAATTCGATATCTAGTGACTTTTTGATTCCAAATTGGGGAGACTGATTTGTTTATTTAAGCGACGGCTTTGAAATTCACTTGCTCTCGGTGCCAGGCTCGGTGCCAGGCTCTCGGTGCCACGCTCTCTCGGTGCCAGGCTCTCGGGTCCAAGCTCGGACACTCTCGCTCGGGCACTCGCTTCGATCGGGGATAATTTCTCTCTGTTCTCTCTGTGATGAGTATCGACTTTAAGTGACCTTTTTGATTAGTATTTTTTTTGAGTATAATATGGGAAGTTCCCGCCTCTCTCGTCTCTGGAGTAACCTGGTAAGATGTTCCATTTTATTTTAGTATTGTTGTAATTTTTAGCGTGTTGCTAAATTTTTGTGTCGCCATGTGTCGTAGTGCTGTTTAACTTTTCTAGTAAAGTATTTCTGAGCTCATTATTTAAATTTTTGGTATGATAACTTTACATTTGAGTTTTAAATTCTTCCTTGTGATAAAAATTTTAACCACTGTTCCTTTTCTCCCTTTCCCTTGGATGAGTGCGGGTGAATGTTGAGTGACGTGACTTGACTTGACAGGACCTGTGGACTCGTCAATTAGCGGCTCGGTTTTGTACCATTTTTATAGTCGGGGAATAGTGATCCATTTTCGCGTTTTTTTTTATTTTTTTATTCTCGTGGTTATTTTGTCTTGGTTGCGGCGCAATATTGTTGTGTAACGTAATTGTGCGCTACCGCTCGTGATCACATTATCAAATTGTCGAGTATTACTTTAGTCGTTAGTTATTTTTTAATCGTTCAGTCGGTTTATTGTTTTTTGAATTAACAATTTAAAGTACGGTGGTAGTCAGTCAATTTACAATCTCAATCTCTTCTGTTGTGCTATTTTCTTTCCTGTTCTTTCAATCTACGGCCGTATCTAATTTTATAATTATTGTAAAGATTTTTGTACGTTGAATTTTATTCAGCACTTGTATAATTTTTTTTTTAAATTATGGAACTGGAAGTTTTATTTTTTTGTATAAAATTTTTGCTAACGTTTTGGGGTCAAACTAGGGACATTTTTCAGTATAGTACCCAGCCCTTCAGGCCTCTTGTACATCTCTCAGGAGATAGAACTTTTTGCTGGTTTAGTTTTTTTTTTTAGGGACGTTAGAAAGGGAACGAGTTGCCTTGTCCTTTTCGGGATTGGATCTCGGAGGTCACTGAGCTCTTTCTCCGCTCCCAATATTTTATCTGGAACACCATTGCGACTACTCGCCACGGAGGAGCCGTTTACGAAGCTAGGAGAGGTGCTGTCGTGCTCAGAGTTCTCTAAGTTCTCTCTCGCCCAGGGTTGTATTCCGTCACACTATATTGTGATCTCGAAATCTTCTGGTCGCAATTCATTATTGCTAGTGACTCCCTCAGCATTCTGCATTATCGGATCATTCCTCAATGGACCCTGTCATTCAGATGATTTTATCAAAGATAAAACATTTGTCTGACTCTGGGAAACACATTAAGTTCATTTGGATTCTGAGCCATGTCGGAATTAGAGGGAATGGGCTAGCGGATAATGCAGCACGTAATGCTGCCGAAAGAGACACAATAGAAGCACTAGTAATCAAGTACACCGATGCTAGAAATGCAGCATACAGGAGAGTGTCCTGGTTGTGGCAACAGGACTGGGACAAGGTGGATAACCACCTACATCGAGTCAAACCTTTGATCGGGCAAACACATTTACCCAATGATTTGTCTCGAACAGACATTGTAAAAGTCCATCGACTGCGGTTAGGCCACACTAGGCTCACACATCGCTACAGATTAACAAGGGAAGCTCAACCTTCCTGCGAGAACTGCCATGTTCCTATGACTGTACCGCATGTCCTAGTGGAGTGCCCCAGGCTATAGCCTATGAGACAAACGTATAATTTCGGTGATAACATCCAAGCTATGTTGACAAATCACGGTAAAATTAAGGAGGTACTTAATATCCTTAAGGCTTGTGATCTATATCAAGGACTTTGAGACAATTTATTATTAATAACTGAGTATACTATATATTAATTTATTATTAATTACGATTTCTTTATTTTTTATTTTTTTTATAAACGTATTATTGTAGACAATATTCTCATTCTGGTGAAAGTTATATAAATTATGAGTACTTACCTTTTCTGCATTTATAGGCTAATGACCTTAGCTGTCGATGCCTTCTCTTAAAAAAAATTATTATTATTATTATTATTATTAGTATTATTATTATTAATTATTAATATTATTATTATTATTATTATTATTATTATTATTATTATTATTATTATTATTATTATTATTATTATTATTATATTACAGGCGCGTTTCTTTGGAGTGTGGTTCGTGATAAAATTGAACAAAGTGAACATTATCAAAATGAAAATTGTTTCTTCGTTCGTTATTCGTTATCCCAACTCTTTCATTTTGTGATCACAACACGCCATTCCCCTTTCCCTTCTGAATCAGTCTTTTCGCATGATCACTGTGATTGAAATAACAAAATATTTGAAAATGGAGGAAAAAACAAGCAATGAAATATGGGAATGTGCAAATTTATGTCTACATCAGAATCATCCGAACTACTAGAACTTGAGTCAGTAGGTTCAACATTCATTATTGGTTTCAATTTTTCTAATATTAGATTCTGCAGGTACAAAAAAAAGTTAAAGAAGCTTGTTTTTATATTTTACTTCACATTCCATAGCAAAAATATTATTTCTACTTCAACACAATCCATCTATAAACTATTTTCGATTTCGGTATTACTTCAATCAAAATAGCTGATTTATCATTTGACATTTGCCGCTAGTTCGTTCGTCGATACAGTTAATTTTATTGTTTCTTTGGAATTAAATTTAATCATGATTCGAAGGAATCATTATTGAACAAATCATTATTTAGAATATCATAATCACAGACCGAAGAAACACGCCTTACATCTTGTATAAATCATGATGTAGAAAAATTATTCTTGAAGCTTTGACCCTGCTGGGACTGCGATGCTATTGATGTAATATTTTCGATAAATTCATTTTGCCATTAGTTTTCATTTTCAGTTTTTCTTCTTTCCTGTCGAAATATCAGAAAAATGTGCCTCATATCAAAACGGCATGATACCTGATGTAATATTTTTTGGTTAGGGCCAGTATTGCAGTAGTTGGCTGTTAGGATCCGATCAGTGTCGATACTGGCTATATTTCATGCAGCGTGTCACTGCTGCATGCACAACACAACGAATCCATTCTGAATGGGGTGCGTCCGACACCCGACATTCGATATAAATCTCACAACGCCACATGTGAGATGTTATCACGTCGTGGATGTGCTGGACTATATAGGATTAAGAGACAGAGAACACCATGAGTATGAATGCAGGTCAGGTCTTCTATTTCTACGTATATCGAGGAGCAAAATTTATAAAATTAATTAGAAGGATGAACTTAATTTCAAGGATGTCAAGAAAATCAAATTTTTTTAACTGATACGCTGTTCGTTGAATCTTCTGAACTGAAATTTCATTTCTAATTTTGAACAAATTATTGAAATAATTTCTAGGTAATCCATACTAATATAATAAATGCGAAAGTAACTCTGTCTGTCTGTCTGTCTGTCTGTTACGTTTTCACGCCTAAACCGCTGAACAAATTTTGATGAATTTTGGTATAGAGATAGATTGGAATTTGGAGAAGGACATAGGCTACTTTTTATCGCGAAAATAAAACTTAAAAAGGTGAAATAGGGATGAAAGTTTGTACCGCTCTATTAGTACAGTTGCACAAGTGAATAATGAATTGAACGTCACTGACCCATGATGAGTAATTCTTTGATTAATTGGACAATGAAATTTTTGTCATTGACGTGTAGCGCAAGATAAAACTTTCGTGAAAAAATTGAATTATCAAAATTTAATAATCAAAATGAATCGAAAGCATAAGCAAGGTTCTACAATAAATATTTCACAAAGTACAGTAAAAAGGATTCTAGCTGAAAACAAAAAGAAATTTAAATAATCCAGACTCAAAATTAAATTCTCCGGGAAAGAACAAAATTGAAAATTTTGATTTGCAGGTATTTCTCATATTCTTTCTCACATCTATTACTTTTACAGTTTATTACAGTGTAGTTTTATTTGATTAGAATAAATAAACGTTCAAATACAAAAGATTAAATTTGATTATAACAATGAAAAGTTTTACAATTAATAACAATGTAGTTTTATTTGATAACATTAATTTTCACCTACAGTAGACTAAATCTGATTGCAATAATAAAAATAACTATCACACAAATTATTGTCATTGTTAACTATATTGATTATTGTAATAAAAAAAAATTAATTGTGATTTTGATTTTTTCTTTATTTAATTGTTAATATTAAATCCATACTATAATATAATAAATGCGAAAGTAACTCTGTCTGTCTGTCTGTCTGTTACGTTTTCACGCCTGAACCGTTGAACCAATTTTGATGAATTTTGGTATAGAGATAGATTGGACCTAAGAGAAGGACATAGGCTACCTTTTGTCGCGAAAATAAAACTTGAAGGGGGTGAAATAGGGGACGAAAGTTTGTATGGAGAACCCATCATTTCTCAAGTTAGGGATATAAAAATTCTTAGTTATGCTTTTGGTAAGAAATAAAGTGTTTTAGCGTTTAGAAAAGGGTGCTGCTAGGTGCAGTGCGGGGATCGGGTGGCCTGTTACATGTACGATGCGAGACAGGTTGCCGGCTCCCTACGCAGTGCATGTCTCCGAAGTAAATGTGAAAAATTACTGGTACACGTGTAGCTAATCGTTATTTTAGCTTTACCCGTGCGAAGCCGGGGCGGGTCAGTTAGTATATATATATATACATATATATATATATATATATATATATATATATATATATATATATATATATATGTATTATTTATTTACACTTACAGCCCGATTCACAAAAAAGTTTAAGCTAATCCTCATTTTTGGATTAGTGAATTCTATTCTATTCCGGTATTTAAAATTTAATTTTCATGATGTTATCAATAAAGGTAGATACTAGGAATAGTTTAGACTATATTTTAAGTTATAAACTGTCAAAATTAGACTAGAATTCGCTAATCCAAAAATGAGGATTAGCTTAAACCTTTTTGTGAATCGGGCTGTTAATGTTTTAATTGAAGTGCGCCATAACATTCAAATTGTGACACAAAAAGAGCATCAGACGAGGTAGATATACAGTGTGTTCAAAAAATATCCTAATTTGAGTAGGCTATGAACAAAAAAACGTATGTCAATTTGATAGTATTTAATTAAATGCCAATTTGACACGTGATATTGTCAAAAATGTTATCTAAACGATCTTCTTGAATTCTTATTTTAGAAATAGAAATAAATTAGAAAACGATAAATGGCAATATTCTATTTTTTTCTCCTTAAAATTACATTTCACTATAAATTTTGATAACTCGACTTTTGAATTGAATATGTTTCTGTGTTCATAGCTTACTCTAAATTAGGGTTTTTTTCTGAACACACTGTATCTTTATTTATAAAGTATATTGTTATTTTATGAAATGTGTCAGACAATTTTTCGATTTTCACGTTGAAATATTTTAATATTCACAAAAGTATATACAAATAATATGGTTACGTATTCATAATATTAAGGAACAATACGCTACAATGGTAATATATATTTTTAATATATAGCCCATATCCCACTATTAACTAGAGACAGATACAAAATAGACTAACCTCCAAGTGGTGCATCACAGGCAATGAAATTCTATTTCGTCTAAATTATCTACAAATAGGGCTGTTGAACCTTTATGGAGGAATTCTCATCAATCTATAGAATATGGTATGGAAAAACTAAGAATCGCAAATGGTTCTTTCAATAACGACCTAACCACATTCTATAAATTATGCCATACGATACATAAATAAATTTTTGTAGTCACTCTTTTGGCTATCGCCCAGTTTATAATCCAGGAGTGGCCAATAGTTTTGGCTCGCGGACCACATTGTAAATATTTTTTTTTCTTCGCGGGCCGGACGAAATATTTATATTAAAATATGCCAACTGTTTCTGATAGACTTGAAAATAACAGTGGAATAAATTGTCATCTACTTGTTTCTAATCCATCGGCACATGTCCTTCAATAATTGCAACATGTTGATTTCTATGACAATTCGCAAACAAGACAGCATGGGATACGACTACAACAAATAGTATACGACACTGCTTGCTCCTTTTCATACGACATTTCTCTCGATCTGTGTCTAGTACCTAGTGGATGCATACAAAAATGCAAGATACTCAAGAGTGCAACTATCAAGTATACTTTGGTGAATATTTTCAATATGATATGGATGAACTTAATATTTTGAGTGTTATATTTCTTATTTGTTCTTAGCAGTAGTATTATTATTACATTAAAACTTCATCTTCCTCCAATGACATGATTTAACAATGTCGAATTAATGTACACAGAAAAAAAAAATGAAATTTTGTCTCATTATAATTAGATATTATTTTATTAGGCAATATGTCTAATAATTTGGTATAATTTACAAATCTTAATTTAGCATTTTAACTCCGAAATAGATAATAAATATTTTGTAAAACATCGTTAATTTACATTTAATTAATTATTTGAGTAAACGTGAAGATATACATTAAATAAAAAACAATAATAAACCTTTCTTCACAAATAATATTTTATTCACAATATGTACATTTCGATCATCAGTTGTATCGTTAATTTAAATATGGAAATGGTTATTTTAATTATATATTTTATTTAATTTTACTATATTTGGGCTTCATTATTTTTGTCCTTCACACTTCTATATAGCGCATTGTTCGCACAGAGTATATATCCATCCGCTTAGGATGGTATACTTCTAGACGACACTTAAAAAGAAATTGTGGAAGATTCAATGTCTATGCTTGAACACGGATTCTGTGGCTCAGTTGGTAGAGCGTCTCGCTAGAAATGAGAAGGTACGGGGTTCAAATCCCTGCAGAGTCATTGAATTTTTCATAATTTCTTTCGTCGTTTATTTAATATTCTCCGTGATCCTGAAGGCCTAATTCTTTCATCCTTAACTTCTGGTTGGATCAAAAATAATTTATTTCAATCTGTAAACAGGGAAACGAAATTATTTAAAAAGTTGATAAGCTTATAGTTAAAGATGCCTGGCTGAAGAAAAAAACAGCTTGCAATAATAGTTGGTATATCACAACCTTTTTAAATATCCTTAATTAGCATCTATGGATGGTAAAAATGAGTGCAATATAGATACCGAAAATACTCACACCACTACAAAAACTACGGCTTCTCGACTGTTTATACGGAAACAAAGTAGGTACATAAAATTTTAACCTGTATTGTCATTATTAGCTTGAATAAAAGTATAAGTTCATGCAATTGCATAAAAAAGGGTTCAAGGTGTGGTAGTCGCTACTCTTCATTGGGATACAGAGGGCATTCTGTTAATATATTGCAAGGATAAAAGTGTTTTAATAACTGAACAATATAAAAGAAAATAGAGAAGAAAAATGGAGGAAAGGTGTGCTGTTTTACAAAACAATACACCCGTGCACAACAGCAATGTAGCATTAGCTGCTATACACGACCTTGGCTACCAAACTTTAAACCACTCTCCTCCTCACATTTCAGATCTGACTCCGTCGGAATATTATTATATAATTCCAAACTTAAGAAAACAGTTTTGGAGGAAGAAATTTAAATATAATTAATAGAAAAAACTGCAATTTTTGACTATTTTGAATCAAGAAACAAAGCAGTTTTTGATGACAATTAAATTTAAGGGGAAATATGTAGAAAATGTTAAATTTACACTTTTTTTCATTTCGTTCTGCGATTTCTTTTACCTTTCGTATTTTCCTCGTCTCGCTATTTTACTATAGGATTATAGATTCATGGTTCATAATGCCTTTCAGTATACGAGCCCCTTCTCACTTCAGTTGGGCCACTTGTTAAAAATTCATTTATGCTGACTTAACTAATAGCATTCTTAATAACACTAAAATAAATCATTACTTTTTATTTAAAATTTAAATTTTCAGCATTATAGCGTAATTTTAAATTCAATTTTTAGCCCAAGATTAAAAATTTAATGATATAACTTTAACACATATCTAATATATTAATTACATAGTATTTATCAATACTGAATTTGTCGCTTTTAAATGTAAATTGTTACTGTAAATCTTTTAAACATTTTATTTAATAAAACCTTACAATTCGTTTAATTTTTTCAGTTTTTCTTAAATTGTATGTCGGTAAAACGACAAAATGTCTGTAATATTAATAAAAGTTGGTGATAATTTATGTTAGTTATTATTTGTGTCATATATTAACTAAATAAAATTAAATTAAGCGGATTGGGCCAAATGATGTGAGAAGGGGCTCGTACTTACCGAATTCAATTGAGGATTGCCTTGTTTTATTAAATTCGGTTTGGTAGAATTGTACCGCTTATAACAACAAGAAATATTTTTCAACATTTAAAATACTTTTTTCGCGATCGCCCAGAAAATGAGCTCTTTCTGATCACTATTTAGACCGGAAAGTCCTTCTTTGCTGAGCTAGCTCGGAAAGTTGTCTATAAGGGATCGGAAAGTACTTTACCGATCCCGGGACCGGTAAAGCTAAATGTTCCCATGGAGATCAGTTGTTTATTTATTTCTTATTTGCTCGCAGTAAAAAATAAAATAATACTTTTTTATTCTTTTTTCAGGATCGCAAAAAAAATATTGTACCCAACATGACCTGAAAGTGTCTATACTGGGCTCACAAGCTTCCAAAGCTCGCCTACGGCTCGCTCTGGAATATGCTTGCTCACCCAGTAAAGTATCACTTTCAGGTCTTGTTACGTAAATTACTATAGTTTAAAATCGTTTAAAATCAGTAATGGTCAAAATCATATGAAAACAATATAATAATAATAATAATAATAATAATAATAATAATAATAATAATAATATAAATAAATAAATATAAATATATCATCACGGCATATTATCCATTTCTGGGTGTGCCAGTATCTACAACACATGTAGACATCGGTAATGATGACAATATATTTTATCGTGTGGGCGCTTACCAGACGTCACCTCACGGGCACTGGCTGGTGTGGAGAGTGCACCACAGGGGTCACTTTTGTGCCATTTAAAATTGGAAGTATTTGGCTCCTGTCGGGATCGAACCCGGTTCCCCCGGGTTCGCGACCAGACGCTCAGGCACGCGGCCACGGAACCCCATAATATTATTATTATTATTATTATTATTATTATTATTATTATTATTATTATTATTATTATTATTAAAAATATACTTTTGATATTTCTGTATTTCTTTTTTTTTTGAAAAACCAATGTGCTAGAATATTAAATTTATGTATTCCTTGAGATAATACGAAAAATTATGAACACGAGAATATAAATTCATGTTCAACAAAAAAATGGCTGTGTATACTAGCGTTTGAGCCTGAATGCATCCTGAAATCTGATGTAAGCTTGAAATCTGCTTGTTAACTATTAAAAAAAGTTTGGTGAACCGCCGCAGAACATTAAAATCTTTTGAAGTACCTACAAGTTTTAATACATACTTCAGAGAGTGACAACTACGCCATAACAATGAAAAACACATCTTTCCCCCAAACAATTAAAACACAAAGCTTAGCTCTGCTCTATAATTAAAATTCAACAAGATAGTGAGTCGCATAAATAACGTAACCGAGGAGTTATATCATGTAAATTGTGACCAAATGCAAACTGTATGCTCACTATAACATTATGATGTTCTCTATGCATTGATATACAAGCACATGAGCCACGGCACATATATTATAACATTAGCTTTCCGAGTACGTTCACCGCGTAGAACAAAGTGTTGATGGCTTCAGAATTGCGAGAAGGATTCCCTCGACGCTGGGCGCTCAAAACTACATTCCACTAATGCAATTATTCAAAACACGAGATGTACAGAGACCGTATCGGCTGATGAAGATAATCAAATTATGTAATAGTATACAAAAGTAGTGAACATCCACATTAAAATATACATACTCCTGGCCCTGGCTAGTTCTCGTCTGCTCGTTGGGTCGTCCGCCAGCTCTCTACAAGGTGTTTGATTAGAATTAGGATGGTACTGCTGCACGTATTTGGCGCTGAAAACCGAATTTGCAAACTGATGAATTCGCCTCAATGTTTCAAAACAGATTTTTTAAATTAGATCTGTCATTTAATATTTTTTTCAATGTTGTAAAGTTTGTTAATTGTTGTTATATATTATTGTCCGTTTTGATTTAATTTTAACCCAGTTGTATGTTATGTTACATTATTTATTATTTTATCTTATTTATTTATATAGTTATTTAATTTTGATGAATATTTTCTATATGATTTTAATACGTTATGTTTTCTATCTAATTACATCTATTATATCTACTGTAATGACCGAGTTCAGTCAATAAAACTACAGTTGCAGGTAATTTTCTTCACTATATTCGGGATTATGGTAATTATTTATTGGATTATTTGCATCACTAGCCCACGTCATCTTCGTGAATAATAACTTCCATAATCCGTCATATAATAATATACTGTTTTATAATGTTAATTTAAGATTTGTTTTAAATAAATAAAACACCCCAAAGGGCAATTGAGCCGAATTATGTACTCCTCTTTAAATAAAGAAGCTTATCTAAAAATATCGAAACAAAGAGAGACATATGCATTGATGCGTTAATAAGAAAAAGATGGAAGCTATTTTCATAGTTACTAGAGGCGATCACTACCAGAAGAGTGCTGAATTCAGCCCATGTCGTCTACCTACTCTGAAATATTGCAAATACAAATGTAATTATTCCATTCATTTTCATTTCGTGACATTTGCGAAACTGAAAGTGGTATTAATATTCCAGTATAATTTGCTACTAATTTGATCCTCGTGCAAATGCAAAGTGCATCAGTATTTCATTTCACCCTGCGATCAATTTTGACAGTTAATGGCCTTGAATTTACAATTCAAATGGTGAGTTTTATTCCGTACATATTTACAATTTCCTGACTTTTCTACTCAAAGGACCGCTTCTGGAAAAGAAATTTAAATCACACGCAAAACTAACCCTTGAAATGCACTTTACCGCCCCCTAGATTCAAGTCACCCCCTGAGCAAACGGGAGGAAACTGGATTACGCGCGCATTCGTTCGTGGCGCGCCTTTATGAAAACTCAGAACTAATCTTCTGTGAATCTTCAACAGCTAAAGTATCGTGAATAATTCACTCGATATCCGTAGCCATATTTAATCAGCATACATTAATTTATCATGTAAATAGGACGGAGGGGTGCATTCTGACACAGGGAGATGACAAGCGGGATTTAGGGGAAAGAAGAAATTTACTTTATTTGAAGTTTATTTGACATTATTGATAAAATACTTACAACAGGAATAGCAAAAATCCAGCACTCTAGATATTGGGGTAAATATTTTTTTTTCCCCAAATGAAGTTTCCAGCTTCTATTAGTTTAGCAAGCTGAATGTATAGATCAATATTATTTAGTTTACAGAGCAGAGACATATAATTATTTTTCTTACTCATAATATAAAATATACACATACGCGGTGGCGTTTAGTCATTCTCAAAGCTACCACAATAACAGTAGACTCGTTTTGCGCTGGGGTTTGTTTGACGAATGAGAGTTTGCAATCACCTCCGTCAAAGTTCTGAGCGCCCTACAATATTTTCCGCTCTATACTGTACAGCGGAAAGGCTACAGATTACCTGCAGGTATTCGTAATAGAGCGATTTGAATAATACTGTGTTTCAAATGTTTATATTTTCAGGTGTAGACTAGGATCAGGACTTCTATATTTAACGGAGTACTTTATTGGCCGGCTCCAGTCCTATTGATCACGTTCACGTATACAAGAAATTAAAATCACTATATTCAGAGCATTCATCCGATAAAATATATATATATATACGAATGAAGCGCTGTCACCATTATGCATCGCAGCGTGTTGTCAACATAAGACACACACACACACACACACACACACACACACACACACACAGAGAGAGAGAGAGAGAGAGAGAGAGAGAGAGAGAGAGAGTGAGAGATAGTCTTCTGAATCAGTGGAGTGGGAGAAGGAAAGGACATGCTGAGTGGCAAAATAGCTCTGTATAAGTGTTTTTGTAGGAGATACAACAAATAATGTAAACATTGGTAATTTAGTTATCACTTTTCCGTTGTAATTATAAATAATGCCACGTATACACGAGAAAAATATTTAATAATTTATTTCTTTATTTTTATTTATGTATTTATTTATTTATTTAATATTATCAATGAATTACGTACATTGAAAAGTAAGAAATTAATAATTCTCTTAATACATTTACAATAAAAATACAACAAAATAAACGAAACTTATTCCTAAAAGACATTTAAATGTTTTGGTTATTATTTATTAATTCATTTAAATTACTAGAGTTAGTTGCTATCCTTCTAGCAACTGATTTGTAAATCTGGAAACTGACGTTTTCTTTAAATGAGTTTTCGTTTTCTTTTATTCTAATGTTAAAATTACGCCATGATTGGGCTTAAGCCTATGTACACAGCATTACATTTTACACATTTCAGTTTATATACGCCTAATTCAGCAAATATATGTTTTTTCTAATGACTTGACCATTATTCTTTATTGCAGAACTATCTCTTTCTAAACTCCTTCCATAAGTATTATTAATTTAATGATTCAGAGTTAAGCAGACAATTTTGCACAATGTATAGTAATACCTTGTAATTTATGTCAATATAAATATTTAATATAAAAATCTGATTAAATGTGCATAAATATGTCACTCTATTTACATTTCTTGAGTAAAAAAATAATTACTGCAAAAAATAATGCTTCAAACACGTTCGCCGCTACCGACATCTGCTGTAATGCCCTATGATGATCGGTTCGGTTAACCGCGGCCACTATATTTGATTCACGAGTGGAGGTACAAATCGTATCTGTGGTCTGTACTGAGTGCATTACAATACTCGCAGGTACTTTTATAGCCAATGAATTGTTGTAAAACAAATAAATAAATAAATTATCACCCATTTCTGGGTGTGCCAATCTGCTTTGTCACAGATATCGGTATTGATGATGACATATTTGTACCGTGATGTCGTTTACCAGGCTTCATCTGACGGGCACTAATTGCTGGCGTAGAGAGTGCACCAACTATTGTTTGAAGGTTATATTTTTCGAAGGGCGTACAAACTAGGTTCAAGTTAAAATATTCTGCAATATTTATATAACTAAATCTCCTTTATAGGTACTCTAGAGATACAAAGTGTAGAAAAAAAAATTTGTTGTGGCCAGCACAAAACCTTCCGTCAATTCGATGTATTTTATACATATCCCATACCAAAAGTTCCTTGAAAAAGATTCTGTGTATCCTGTATAATTGTAACAAGAACACACTATTTTTACATATCCATACTGAAAGTTCCTTTGAAAAGATTCTAAAATGAAATAAAATTTTAATACGAATACGAACGTACATTATGTATTGCACTTAACACTTCCTCCTGCTTCAACTTTGCCCTATTTTATTAGAAGTCACTGTTTCTTACTCTTCTCTTCTACTCATTCCTGTCCAAAGCACCTTCGTGACACAGTTCTTCCTCTCTCAAATCTTCTGCTATACAGTCCTTCCATCTTCTCTTTTCCCTTTCTCGTACTTCTGGCATTATAAGTTCCTATCTTGAGGCAAATGCAAGTCACTGGCGAGGGACACTCTGTCACTTATATCACTTTCAGATCACATACTTTCCACTTTAGTTCTGCACTTGCCACTGACATCTGTCAACTAGAATTTTTTAAATATCTCTGTTGTTTTCATAATTTTTGCAATGCTGACTGATTTTCGAAAGTTAATCTCTCTTAATCTCTCTATAACTTTATATCTATGGAATATGAAGGAAAATGTATAATCGAACCGTATAGAGAATAAGATATTCTTTCTATTGATAATCACATAAATTGTCGAAAATGATATTTAACTGCGATTTTTCAAGAAAAACTGTTAAGAACTTCAAATAAGAGTACGTCCGGTTGACCAATTATAACCAAAATCTAATCAGCTCTTCATATGGTTGTAAAGAAGAGGAATATGAAAGAATCATAATTTTTAGAATTGTAGTTTTGGAGTTATCGTCTGAGAAAAATTTGTCACACACACACACACACGGACACACAGACACACACACAGACATACACACAGACACACACACAGACACACACACAGACACACACACAGACACACACACAGACACACACGGACATACATACACACATTAAGACATCATCTTAAAAATAGTACATTCGTATTGTAGGGACCCTAAAACGTGCTTATACATTAAAAACTCACCACCGAATTTTTTGACCAAAAACAATATCTTCCTTTTGACGGAAGGTAATAGTTTTCTAGTGTAATATATATAATCAAATAAGTCAAGTCGTATTATTACACTAGCCCACCCTTGCCTCGATGCTTGAAATAGTCCGAAATCCACTATCATGGCTGCAGGTCATCATAATTGTATTTAAGTCACAGAGCCATAGAACCGCTCTTGAAATCATTCAAAAATTCCAACTACTTCTCGAAATAGCGATGGTTCACCATAGGAGTCTACTCAAATTATTTCGGTAGTGATAATTAAAAAAAAAAATCTGTTGTTACCAGCACAATACCTCTCGCCATTTCCATTTTATGTTATATAAGTATTGTATTGCACTTCGCTATCGATCCGTCGTTTTATAACAAAAAATTACAGAACTTTACCCAAATTTTGTTTTTATTGTATTAAACATAAAATTCTAATTATATTTTTTTTCATTGTATGAGGAAGTTCCTAAATGTCAGAGATTCATCCAATTCATTAACAAGATTGGCAGTATTTCTAATGGATATATGCATGTTACCTATAATTTTAAATATTTTATTAATAAAACAATAGGAAAGATTAAATGTACTTCCAAAAAAAAGCTTTCAGAATGTGACTAAAACTTTTGGTTTTTGACACTGACATCTGTCATTTACAAACTATGTTATAAACATTTGAATTTGTCTACTCGTTTCCTTAGTGTATTTTAGCCTACTCGACTTATTACATTACATTATTCTATATATTATAGCGTCTTTATCTCTAAATTTATAGAAGATATAATAAAAATTTTAAATGTGTCAGATGTAGAATTTTATGATCTTCAATACTAACTAGTAATATCAAAAATTTTCAAAAAATAATATTTAGAAAATTTTTTTTAGAAACTACGACTTCCGGTTGTCCAATTGGTACCAAAACCGTTTCAGCTCTTCCCATGAATGTCAGATTGAGGAATTCATAGTAAAAAAAATCTTATGTGCCATAGTATTTTAGTAATCGTCCCTTCAACATCCACACATACGCACATACATACACACATACATACACATATACATACATACACCCATCCACAAACACACACACACACACAAAACACACACACACAGACATCATAAAAATGTTAACATCTGTTTATATGGACCTTAAATCGTGCTTATTCACTTAAATCTGGATATGTGATTTTTAGCTTGAATCCAATACCTCTCTTAGCGAGAGGTAAAATGGTTAAAAATAAATAGATATAAATATCATCAGAGCTTATTACTCATTTTTGAGGAGGCCAGTCTGCTTTCGTTCAAAGATTTCGGTAACGATGACGACGATATATATATATATATTGGACTTCACCTCGCGGACTCACAATGTCCCAATCCCATTACTATATGTTTTTACTTAAATCCGCGCTGCATATACCTAAGTAATCCGGTGCGTGTGCGTGCCCCTTAACTTGTGTAACAAGATGAAGATAATTTTATTATAATTATGAAAATCACTAAATTATAGAAAAAAAAAATTAATTCAAATGCATCTTTTAGTGTCATTTTATGTTTTACAGGCATTCGATAAAAATATTTTAGGTACCTACATGAAATAACAATGACTGGTGAATGGTGCAACTTTTTTTTTATACTCCGATGTGTAAAGTTAATATTTTACACGCAGCAGACAGTGTGTTGGGTACACGATTTTCGCATTTTATTTACTTTACATATTACAGAGCTGCCACCATCAATACACATGTGGCATTTAAGTTATCTTTACCTTAATTCATGTTGATAATTACTGACAAAACTGCAGTATTCAACTTCAAATCTGTTATCAAATTTCAATTGTGGTCTGTTAAATTTCTAATTTGTTTCAGGAATGTTATATAAGGTCGTATAAAAAATATTGTATGCTACTCAAGTCTATACAAGCTTTATGTCATTTGCTCAGCAATTTTCTTGACATATCATCAAGCTTGTGTTTACACTTTTGTAAATAAATATTGTGTAATAAATATAAGCTAAAACTTTCTCCTTTCGACATATGTATCAAAATATTTAATACTTTTTTACTTATACAGCCATTAGCTATTTACTTATAAACTAATTCTATCTTCAGCTTTACATTACAACTAGGTACGACTGGAATTTTATGAGCTTTGTACTATAAAAATTAGGCTGGCCTTATAGAAATTTACTGTATAAACAAATAAAATGTAATGTGAGTGGCCAAAAATGTTTATAAGATTTTTACGTGAAAACTAAAAAGAAGTACTGGTAAACAAGTAAAACCTAAATATATTGATGTCGAAGGATCGTAAATGTTTAACATATATTTAAATAAAATAGATCAGAATGTTACGAAGAGAAAAAGTTGCAGCTATCGTTATTGTCTCGTCCAAATTACTTATTGTTGGATAACTGTAAAACATAAAAATACTGTTTATGTATTGCATCAGCCACATCGTATATCGTTTTATATTTATTAATGGGAAAAAAATTACAAATACGAACAATAATAGTAAATTCAAATCGTTTTGTAAAATATATATGAATTACACGATATCTTCTGTGTGAAGACAAGATTAGTGAAACATATGGGTCAATATTTAAATTAACATATAACTTCTACAAATGTATTGTCCAGTGCTGTACTTACGAGATTTAATTGAAGACTTACTTTATACATTATTCCTACCTTGACTATAATTACAAAGCAAAGCCAGTCAAATTCGTTCTTTTGCTTTGTTTTCCAATTTGCCAATCAATTATTTATGGAATAATAATTCACGGAAACCCCATACCTACTAATTTTAGCTTCAATCAAGAATATTTTATTTGTCAGTGCGATAACATCCAATCTCATGGCCAATCAAGTTATGTATATCGTATGACTTTTTCAAACGATTTATTTTCTCTATTATTTATTTAGTATTCTCTTTGTGAGATAATTAGATTCCTATATACGAGTATATTTTGTTATAATATCATCGACTATAATAAAAAGAAGAAAAATAGGTTCATTTAATATTTATTCCACATAGCATAATTTTTATTTATTATGTTTGCTGCTAAATTATAAATTTCTGTACTACGAGAGCTACTATTTCAACAACAAATTTCATACTGCTTGTATAGGTATGTATCTACAAAACAAAAATTATTTAGTGAACATGAAATAATTATTATCTATAAAACGTACATATGTGAGAAATACATTATATTAATATAAGCTCTATTAACATTACAAAATTTGTGCATTTTATTGACACCCGTAAAATATATTTTCTCATTGAAAATTGTGAAGAAAAATATATATTTATATACCACTTTAATGTTATATTATCTCATTTTTTCACAATGTTGAAATTTTTAACATCAAAACTAAGAATTTTTATCCCTTTATATTGGAGTTAATAAAAAGGGAAAAGATCCACATACTTATACAGACATATAAAAAAGTCTCCGTACGACAATAGTTTTAATGTATTTTAGGAAAAATAGCAGACTAAAACCCTCATTTTAATCGAAAATGAAACGCAGTATATTACATTATTGTAAATATAAAATACACAAATAATATACTTAATTTATTTATATAATGGGGTAAACATTGAAAGTATTCACAATTTCATGACAAAAAAGTCTCCGTACGATAACCAAAACATTTAAATAATAAACCATTTATTTATGTTTCATACAGAAATATAATGTTTGGATGGCTTTCCTTTGGTTTTTCCACCAGTAAATAAGAGATGACTCGTTAAATTTACCAAATGTTTGGTCACCGATGGCATTATATTCTATCATTTTTCTTGTATTTTATTTTAGTTCTGTCGGTATCAAACGCTTTGCACAGTTATTTACTGTCTAATTAATAATAACTAGGATTCTAATTTTCCTTGTAAATTTTCATTTTCATAGGATATTGTACAAAATGTCCACTACTCTGCACTTTCCCCAAAAGGCAAGAGCGTAACTTTGAATTAAAAATACTGTGAAACCTTGTTTCATATGCATCTGGGTAAGAACAGAATTATTGACAAGCCTGCTATAAAATGCTTTTTACTGCATTAAGGTATATTGTTTAGTTTTATAGTTGTCCATTTTTTAACAAACAAGTACTTTTTGCTGAAATATTAAAGGGGGTATAGTGAAATAAAACAAGGTTTAAAATATAAATATATTTATTATTAGAAAAAAATATTTTTAATTTCTTCAATAGCTTCTTCAAGTGTTTGGTTTGAATAATAGCCTCACCGTGATGGTCTGCACTTACCCTATGTAAACTTTCATAAATATTCTTTAACTTACCAAAAGTAACAACACAGAATATATAATTAACTTAACGTTTTGGGCAACCTCATATGTACTTCTCATGTAATTGTTTAGCACCAGTTGATTTAAGCAGAGACACCACGTTCATTCTTGCTCGACATCTATGTCGAATAGCCCTTAATACAATACTTATATACTAGCTAGAGAAAATTCGCTCATATTATAACAAAAATAACCGTAATAGGCACTTGCCCCATTTGTGAAACGAGGCGAAGCCGAGTAAAACAAACCCCACGAACGAAATAAAATCACTTTTAACACGAATATCATACACTATTTTTCCTACGACCCTAATTATATATTAGTAAAAACTAAAAATTATAGAATGACATTTATGACAGGTCATGATGTTTTTGCTACGAACAATTGAAAATTGTTTATTCTAACCTCTACTTCCAACAATACTCTTTTAAATTCCAATTCTTCAAGCGCCTTGCAAGGAATTACTATAAACAATTGTAATAATTGTACTATAACAATAAACGTTTCAAAATAATGTGTACTTCTAATAAAATACCTATATAAATAATTTCAGTACAAAAATAAATGTAAAATGAAACTACATTTACTTATGAACACTAAATATAACTACATTTAGTTATATTTTTAACACTAAATGTAACTAGATTTAGTTCTTTTTTAACATTAGTGTTAAAAGTAAATTTTTATTTTTACTTTTAATCCGTTGTCAATGACAACGATTTAAAAGTATTGACTGTGTTATAAACTGTTATTTTTAACTCGCTAAGCAACCGTTAAAAAGGCTACTTTTAACAGTGGTCGTAGGAAAATTTCTTTTTCGACGACCACTACGAAAAGTACAAAAATACAGACGCTAAACTATTACTGAAAGTTGGTGATTGTACATCACTAGCAACACTGTGTGATATGAAATCTCGTTAGCCAATCAGATGTGTCCGCAACTGTGTGATATGATTTTATCACACGCTGCGATAAATGAGCGAACTAACCTAAAAATTTGTATTTAAAAATTTGACAGTTGCAGATAATTTGCTGAATTTACACGGATTAAGAAGGTTGGACTCTGATTTTTGAGATTTTAATATAATTTTTAGTGAATTCTGATAGCATTGATGTTAACATAATCTGTTTTAATATTTTTATGTAAATTTTATATTTGTAGTCGTCGGAAAATTATCGTGTACAACATGTCCTGAAAGGATATTTCACACTCGTGTAATTAAACCGAACTTTATACTCGTGTGAAATATCCAACTTTCAGCACTAGTTATACAATATACTATTGTAATTTTGTTTGAATTTTCTGGCTAACGCTATAAATGAGCAATATTTCTACAATTTCAAATTTGATTTTAAAAGACGATAAACGTCCAAAATTAAATCTGTTTAGTTACTTCGGCGTCGAATTTAATTATCTACAACTTTCATTGTAATATATTTTGTCCAAAATTAAATCTGTTTAGTTACTTCGGCGTCGAATTTAATTATCTACAACTTTCATTTGTAATATATTTTGTCTAAAATTAATTGGGAACTTTCGCACAAGAAAAAACTAATTTCCCATATTAAAGGCCTATGACTAGATTTTTAATTAACATCCTGTATATTTGACAAAGACCAGTACACAAACAGTACTATAGAACTCTTTCAATACCACTAAAACTATCTAAAAACGTCCTTCTGATTTTCCCTATCTCCCTCATTATCCCACATTATCACCCTTCTATTATGATCCCCTGATAACAGATGATGCAATGGAAGATTGATGCCTTGATCAGTAGAGCGCTCATAACACTTGCGTATTCCAGGGTCTCCTGCTCTAGACGCAATGGGATGTCGTGTCCATGTCTGGAGTTGGGATCCATTAGGGACCACTCACCAGCAGGATGAGCGAAGGTGGGTGTGATTGAGAGGTTAGGAAATAAGAGGGGAGTACGAAGATAAAATAGTGATATGTCAATGTCGAATACAAGTATAAATTTAAAATTTGAAGTACGTGAAAGTTGGATTTTTTGTGGTTTAGTGTTAAGTGAAGTTTTTTCTTCTATAATGGTGGAAATAGAAATGCAGTCCATTTTTAATCTAAGAGGGGTAAATTCAATATTGTCACGGTCTGTGACAAATAATATGTACCTAATATGAAATGTGCCTAGGCACATGTTAAAATTTCATATACGCAGATGTCAAGGATTTTAATAAATGAGATATGTTTGAGTGTTAAAAATTAGTTTTGAGTGTTAAATTGTAATTGTAGTTTTATGTAGAGAACCCTATATCTGTATGTGTACTATATCACGCAATAAATTAACGTGCAAAGTATAAATTTTGTATGAAATTATAAAGGTACACTTTAAATACCGTCATACGTCATAAGCGATGATGATGTTTAAGCATGTACCTGCATTTTGTATTAGGTACAATATATTAATACGTTCCCAGACATAGGCAATAAATTATCCATTAGACATTTACTCATTTTGAGTTTAATAAAGATTATAATTATAAAATATAATTTACTCAAGTTTTCAGTGTTTACAGTTATAAGGTTATACAAATATTTTAATAATATATAAATATTTTCTCTAAATTTGATCAAAGTCAATATATTGTCGAATGCATGAAGTTTACGATATGAGCCATGGCGAGTATCGTAATTCATGTGAATATATTAATAGGCATATACATGACTCATGAGTTGCATGCACTATTTTTTTTCTATGACAATTTATATGATAATTTTAAAAAAATAAACCATAAACCAATAAATTAGTTGTAAAATTAATCTGTATCATAATGATAATTTGTATCATTGAAGAAAAGATGACACATACTTAATAAGTATATTAGTATAAGAGTAGAAAAAAAATAAAACCATCATATTTTAGAAATTCATTTTTATAGAATCGGACATTTCTGGATTCACCTGCGACATTACTCAGTAAAATATTTCATTCTCTGCGTTTTGATTGCTTTGTTATTTAATGGAAATGTAATGGCTACAGTAAATAATTTTATACCCGTAACTCAACCGATTTTTATCAATTAATGACCTTCGTTACTGTTCTAATTGGATAATACTCATAAAAAGTGCAAACAAAATTACTTTTCATAAGTATTTTTTCCACGTAAATAACGTATGTCTCATAAGTTTTGGCACAAATTTCAGATGCTACAAAATCAGTAATAACAAGGGAATCCCATGTTGCTATGGAGACAAAAATTTTGTTTAACATCTTATCTTAACTTTGACATCTCAATTTTGTCAGTCATTTATGTAAATATGGCTTACAAATTAAAAACCCGAAAGAGTATATATAATTTAGTAGGGCAAGTTCCTAAAGCCGAAATATTACGAATTTTTGAAAATCAACATATAACCCGAAGAACCATTTATCAGACAATTGCTGAATGTGAGCAAGGTATTCTTGTTTACACCTGCCAAAAGTGGAAGACTTAGAATTTTTACCAGAGTAAGAGCCGAAGCACTAGTAAGAAGAAGCGGAAAACAGACTTGGTACTTCATTAAGAAAACTGTCACGCCAGTATCGAACATCCAAGGACAATTACAAAAATTCAGAAAACGAAGGAAAGCCCCAAAATATACCGCCAACCAACTAGCCAGAATCCCGATATGCTGCTGTAATCTAAGAAGGGAACATTTTGCGAATAACCGCGTGATAATTATGGATGATGAAAAGTACTTCACGCTAAGTAACTCCGAAATGAAAGGAAATGATGGTTTTTATAAGGGCAATATTGAAGAAGTCCCTAATAATGTCAGATATAAACAAAAAGGCAAATTCGCAGATAAGGTGTTGGTTTGGTGCGACATTTCCATAAGGGGTGTATCCAGGCTTTATGTGGGCCGAGTAAGAGGTGAAGCACTGGATAGTCAAAGGTACATCCATAATTGCCTAACGAAATTGGTTAATTTTATTGAAGAACATGCTGGGGATGATATAATGTTTGAGCCAGACATCGCATTTTGTCACTATGCTAGACAGACTCAAACTTGGCTAGCAGACCGAAACATACCATTTGTTCCGCGGAATGACAATCCCCCTAATCTTCCACAGGCTCGTCCCATAAATGATTTTTGGGCTCTTTTATCTCGTAAAGTTTACGATGGAGGATGGGAAGCCCAAAATGAGGAGGAACTTCAACACAGAGTATATAGAAAAGTCCGAAAAATGCCGTCCAAAACCTAATGATAGGAGTCCGCAGAAAATTGCACCTTGTGAAAGAACACGGACTTCTATATTTAATTTAAGTTTATAATTAGTTGCTAATGAAATTGTTAATTATTATGTAGTACAACACTTCAAGTAAGAGTATTATTTTCAGAAAAAGAAATCGTTAAATTTGTGCCAAAACTTATGAGACATACGTTAACACTAGTTTTGTGATTTGTCCATGTTTCCAAACAAATTTTTATTTGCATTTGTCAGTAAAAAAAGACTTATTTTTCAATATAAATATGTCATTGATGTTATTATTTAACAGTTGTGGATAAAGTATAGTATTCTATGCACATGCCATGGTTATTACTTATTCGAATGATTAATAGTATTCATTACTTGCTCATTATATAATATATTTACCCAATACTGCGCTTCTTCAACTTTTTATTTACCTTATTCCCAGAGGTACAAATTACGTATTGCAAAAACCTCAGCCACTGTCCCTAGAAATCCTTGATCGAATAGAACAAACAATCCACTTATACGCCCTAGTTTCCACTACAGGCTTCACCATCCCATCGGACCATCAGATCAGAACGGAATCAGTAAAGAAGATCCTGGCAACCATGTCTCTATTTACGCCTCATATGTACACAGTCGGGTTGGGCAGGCCACTGTTTCGCCAGTTCGGGTTCGCTCAACATGACATAAGAGCTTGTTTACATAATGTGATGAATGTGTTTATGGACGCAGTGCGGACGGTCAATGCGATGCAACAAACCCGCCGAAGGAGAACGTATTAATATTGGCAATTGGAAATGTTTGTATACGAGGAGTCTTTTGTGTTCGTAGCGAACGAGGCGTGGTGAAATCGACAATTAGGATGTGGGGAATATGAACACGGTTTGCATAATTCTAACAAGAGGAAAAGTCTAAACATGGATACATGGACTATGGACTGGTTCAGGGTACAGGAAAGGGAAACATGTACTGTTCTACTAAATATATTCTGCTGTTTGCTTAAGAGATTCCGCCGGGGATATTCTCTTACATTTTATTTTCACATACTTACAACGGAATTATGCATATGAAAAGTAAATTTATATTGTTAAGCAACTTACATACATGTATTAACACGTTCACTGCGGAGGCTTTTTTTGTGGTACTTCCTGTAGTGCGTTTAGGGATAGAATGGTCCCTATAAAGACTTTTCTAATATGCGGTAAGGGGTCATTTCGACCCTAAATTTTTGTTTCATATAATTCCATCTCGCTGCAACAAGAGAAATTAAATGATGGTTTGAATGCTGGGAAGTGTTGTACAGGCATCTATCTGTTCTACATTTGCCCCGCCATGGGACTGTTAGTCCCTAATCGCATATAGCGTAGATCATAATATGGGTAACTTTTATTTAAAATCAGCACGAATATAATATCAACTAAATTATTTATTTATGAAATAATAAAATAAAATACATTTCTTACAAAAGAAAGTATACATAACATATTAATTATAAGAGATTTATGACTTTAAATGTGGACTTTAATAAACAAGGTAAGCAAAAACTTGGGCGGCTGCGCATCATCTGTAATAAACTGCCTATAGATTTCTAATGGAGTACTACAAGCTTCATTGTTTTTGTTACTTGTATTATTAGCATCATGTAACGATGTTTCTGCTAGAAGCAGAATTTTTTTTGTACGAATACTCATTTCGTTCATGTCTTGCATCAAACTGATACGAAATGGGAATAAACATGTCTTTACTAACAAGCTAAAACTTGCACAGGGGTAAGGGACAGTATGTCCCTAATCGCACAAAGTAGAGTTTTTCTACGTTATATGCGATGAGGGTCGAAATTGACCCTAATGTAATAAATACTAAATTTAAATAATATGAGTTATACCGATTTTAAAGCTACCTATCATCATAAATTTCGACAATAATTAAGAAAGTTATAACTTCCGCAAAATAGAAAATACGCACAAAAATTTGCCGCACTACAGGAAAGTCTAGTAAGGGACAATTAAACCCCTCAACGCAGTGAACGTGTTAATTTGCAAATTAAGCTACATGATCTTAAATAGTATATTATATAATAGTGATGCACGATGAGGCGAGAGTACTCGTCTTGTCTTGTAGCATTATGCGAGACGAGAATGAGAACGAGATTACTGATCTGAAATGAGGCGAGATCAGTATTTTACATTTCGCGTCCTGCGTGCATTATTATAGATGCATGATGCGAGAAATTTCTCGCATCTTGTCTCGTCTCGTAGCGTTATGTCAGACAAAGACGAGATCGAGATTACGGATCCAAAAATGAGACGAGATCAACATTTTACATTTTTCGCCTCGTCTCCCATCGCGTGCATCACTATTATGTAACAAGTTTTATACTAGTTATAGTGCAAAATAATAGCACCTGATAGTGTTTTTCGCATTCGTCATGTGCAAAAAACACGATTTTGCAACTGATTATATACAGGGTTTAAATTAACTAATTCGTTTAGATTCAACTTTTACATTAAAAAATATTTATTCATCAGAGAGATTAACTCTCATTTTTTGCAAGGGCGAAAAAGTGTCAGGCTTATTCAAATTGGTTGATCTATCACTTTTTCCCAAAAATGCAAAAACATAAGGTATAAACGCAGTAATGCGAAAAAGTATATAATTTTAACATTCCAATGACAGAAAAAGTTGACATGACAAAGAACTAGAAAAGTATATTTCTATGAGAGTTAAAAACAAGTATCTGCATAATTTATCCTGAGTGTTATGTACTGTCAACCTATAACATTTGTACTACTTTGCTCGTGTGTAATTTTTATGTCCAAATTGTCTTCTTCGGAACCATCAAACGAGAATATTATTCGCGTATTCCAATCTAGAAATTTCAGACATATGAAATGGATTTTAAGAAATGTTACAAGATTTCGAAAAATTCTACCAAAAATGTAGTTGAAGAGAATAACTTACAACCAGCAACAATAAAAAGTAAATCAATTGCAGCAGTATTACAAATATTAATTATGTTGTTTACGATTCATGGCTATAGGTCAATAAATATTTTTTTTTTTCATTTTTGTGTTCCTTGCATTTAATTTAAGGATCTTTCAAATAATGGTGGCGGAAGATTTGCGGTTCGATCGAAGAACTGTGAACCGAGTAATTAAAATAGTTTTACCTGAAATAACCAATTTATGTACATAATATGTATCTTAAAATAACATGTCAAATTTTGATTAAGATTTGTTCAGCGTCATGGAAACTAGTACGTTATAACACATTTTATCAACGAGAGTGGAAAAAAATAATTTATTAATACTTTCTTGCAGTACGTGATAAATTATTTGCCATTTATAAAACATTTGATGCCCAAAAAATTACCTTATTCATTATTGTAGCCAGCAACTTATTCATATTAAATTTACACAATAATGTGTTAGAATTTATGTAAATCTGTGCGATCAGCTTTGATCACCAGCTAGCTCATTTATCATTTAACATTGCTTTTCCCAAAGTATAAATTATATATGTAAAATGCGTGTCATTAGCAAAAATAAAACGAAATCTAAGTGACGGTATGGTAGTTAAATGTCAAATTAGCAATCTGAACACAGAATCACATGAAACCCCTACACAGAAGGGTTTGTTTCCCCATTTACGTCTATGTTTAACTTCCGAAATTTGACGCGTACGTAACCAGTCATCTATCACTTTACACCCCAAAGAGGAATACTACGCTAGTGGTATGTTTCCCTGCGTAAAAGAGAATCGTTCTAAAGTACATTACAAAACTGAAAGTATTTCAATATGTTTCAGCCTGGTTGCTTTGTCAGACTCGAGACCACACATAGGTTGTGAAATTCCAATTGAACTGTTTAAGGTTTTTTTTTCTGATTCAAGTAGACTATATTCTATTTTTAAACTAGAAAAAATAAATTAAAATATTAGACTTAATGTTTGGTTTTAACTTTGAAAATATTGCATAAAGAAATTTTTATCTAATTATCATTTTATTTATAACTTGGTGAAAAGAAGGTTGAGCATTAATCAATCAAAAGCATAGGTTGTACTAGGATTATGTTAAATTTATTCTTCACAAATTTCACATTTGTTTTTTATTTTATGCCATATTTATTTACATGATGAACCGATACGAAAGATACGAGCATTGAATTTTTCTGGTGGAATCTACGTCCTATACGTTATTCGTACGACGATGTAGATGTATAAGGGCCGGTATTTTCAGTTTTGTTTATTCTGTCAGTTACATCGATATTATAAGTTGTGAAATTATGTGTAAATTTTTCGATACATTTTTCTTATAACTGACAGATAACAGACAGTTTAACCAAGCCTAAAATAAAGTATATTTTTGCAGGATGTTTCCTTTATATCCAGTGTTTTTTTGGGCATATTAATGACTTAAGAGAAAAATGTTAAACATGTACAGAAAATGACTAAGAATAAGGGATTTCAACGGTATAAACATTGCATAGAGTTTTATAACAATTATTTCGAGAAAAATGGTACTAAATTTGGAAAAAGTAATGAAATAGGTTTTGATGCAATATCCAACTATTAATACGAATGGTGCTTAGGTTACATTAGTAGCAAATCAATATTTTATTACATCTAATTTTAATATCATTTTTCTCGAAATAATAGTTGAAATCAGAAAAAAATCTGTCTTATGAACTAATATATTATATAGAAACCATTTAAAAAATATAATTTTATCTTACAATTTGAGAACCGCAGGTTGAATTTTCGGTTTGTTATCACTGATTAATTAGCCCCTTATTGTAATAAGGTGAGAATAGTGAAATAACAAGTAATAACTTTAATAAAACTCTTCTAAATTTTAGTTTCAATATCAACATTTTAATTCTGTTATCTTTGTAAGTCAAAATTCTGTTTAGAAATAATAATCATTATTTTCTCATATATCTATTTAGTCTAGATGTCAACCGCGTAGACATTTATTGTTTTGACAATTAACTGTATAACTTATTGGCTAGACTACGTGAAGTCTTGTTATTTTGCTATGGACGCTACACCCTCGCACCCTTCATTAGATATACGTCTGAAGAGATAACCCTTTTGTTTTAAGGCAGTCGAGATAAAAGTCTCAGAGAGGACAGACATGTAGTCTGTGTTTAGTTTTTGGGCGTTTTACGCCAGTACTCGTATTTAGATTAGAATGTAACTGTAAGAGTATAATTAATAATAAAGATTTAGTATTATTAATGTAATTATGTAAATAAAAGTTAGTTAAAATTAGCAGTGTCAAATATTGTGTGTGTGTCATCCGTCCAAAATATGTTCATAACTCTATCATCAAGTGTTTAGTAATAGTGTGAGTGTAAGAGGGTGTTCCGTCGCAGTATAGTGGTGGGCGAATACAGCAATCGTCCTCTTTAAGTGAAGCGTCCACCAGTTAGAAGAAATAGTGTCATCGTTCGGTAAGAACAAAGAATCATCAAAGACCACCCCCCCCCCCCCCCCCCCCTGTTACATTATTCATGATCATTTTTTGTATATAACATTTTTCTCTAAAGTCGAAAGTGCGCCCAAAAAAGTACTGGTTGTTTTGAAGGATACACTGGGATTTTCAATTCCAAAGTCGTAAATATTTATGTGAACTTATTAATAATGCAATAAAAATGAATGCCAAATTTAATATATCAAAAACTTTGTTGATTTAAAAAAAATTGTGTAATATTTACATTAACATACAATTGTTTTAAAAATTGCTAATGTTAAATATAAAAAAAGTGTAATATTTACATTACCATACAACTGTTTTAAAAATGCTAATGTTAAATATAATAAAATTGAAAAACTTAAAACCCAATAAAACTCAAGAAGACCAAAAAAACAGTTATTTTAAATAGCTCTATTGCATAGGATTATTCTTCTTATTCCCTCAGTTACAATAATAATGGTTGTTCTACACGTTGTACGTATTGGTCTCGAATCGGATACCTACAGTACTTGTAGCCAAGTTAAGACGTTAGTCATAGCAAAATATTTACTAGAGTACTGCTAAAATAACTGAAAAAATTGACACCTATCCACGACAACTAGCGCTAAATACAGTATACTTCACGTTTTGTAATAAATAGTATTCAAATTGAGCGTTACAAATTAGGAGAATTCCCAGTTTATCAAAAGCATATGTAAATCTTCAACTATTGCCATCATTTAAAGTTCCTGTTGATATCTTTCCCATTCATGCATCCGTAACATTGTCTCCTTCGTAGACAACACACTAGCGAAATGAACAAAGTTGCTGAACTAATTAAGAAAGTACATTGCAGTGACCTAGGTGGCAGGCAGTGGCAGTCTGCTAAACCCGATGACTAAGGGGAGCAAGAATAGATTAACAAGTTTGATGGCATTTGTGCTGCGGATGCGGAGATCGGCTAGAGCTAGACCCCAGCCTCCCTAGAGCAAAGAGTTGAGGTATAAACAGACGCGGAAAGTACTTCATTATTACTTGCGAACTTGTATCAAGACAGATTTGATCACTAGGAACTCATAATTAGGGTTAATGTCACGTACTAAATTTTCTGGCGAAATATGTTTATAACCCATTTGTCTTCAGACAAAACTGACACGAACTAAATAGAAATGCATACTTGCTGGCTTAATGTAACACACAATTTCTCAACTACTGCATTTTGCACAATCTTCTCCCTTGTCCTGAGTTCTGCATTTCTGGAAGGGCTGGCATTAATTCACATATGAGTAGATTTACAAGATACAATACTTGACCCGTTGCGTCGCTTTATCTTATGTTAAAATTGTGAAAATCTGTCACAAGGCAACAATACTTGGGGACCACATTGACATCAGATGTAATAATATGGTTTTGTAAAATTATGGACCTCTGCTTATCTTAATTTTAATTTCTCCAAACAAATTATGTGTTTTTAATAAAAATTATATATCAATAAACTTTAGAATTTTCATTTTTCCCAGTAGACTCATCATTTTTCAAATATGTTGCAAAATTTAATTTAACTAAACATTTAGCTATATGCGTACCAACTTACAGTAAAAATCTAGTAAGTAAATTAAATAATGAGTAAGTAGGTGATTCATAAAATATTTCTTTAGCTGTCTGCACATCCACACCTCATTCTTTTCCTATATATTCTTATTGTTTTATTTATTTAATAGTAAAACGATATTTGCGATGTTTATTTTGCTTCTTTTTCATTCGGTATACACTTGAAAGATGCATAATCACTTTAAGCAACTATCTTACATAATAATGAACTATAAAAATCTGATGTGGTCAATTTTTGACATCTCGTCAATTTTATATTTTAAATTAGAGATTCTGAAACAAATGGGAGTTTTGGAATTTACACGGAGCTTCAGAATCATGGTTTCTGCATTTGTTTTAAAAAAGATTTTTTTCTGCAATTGTCCTCAAAAATAAGAAAAATTACAAAATGTATTCTCATTTAGAGTTTGACAATACTTATTTGCCGCACGATTTAGTTTTTTTTACCTGTACCGTAAAACTTTATAGTGTGCATATTTTAGAGCATAAAATTCTGATTTTTTTACCAAAATTCTAATTTTAAATGGCACAAAAAGTGACCCCTGTGGTGCACTCTCCAAACCAGCTATGAGTGCCCGTGAGGTGACGCCTGGTAAGCGCCCACAAGGTAAAATACATCGTCATAATTACCGATGTCTACATGTGTTGCAAATACTGGCACACCCAGAAATGGGTAATTTGCCGTGATGATATATTTATTTTTATTTTATATAAATTCTTCAAAGTTAGCTTTTACAGACTGGGTGATCTTATTTAAAAACCTCGTAAAAATATATTTATTAATATGAAACTTTTAAAAAAGAGCATCGGATTATGTGTAAATCCGCATGTAAAATATTCGGTGTTCAATTTTTAAAATAATCGCGTACTAAATGTATTTTCATTACGTCTTTAAATTAAGTTTACTCATACATTAGAAGCCAGTTTTAAAATATGTGGCACTAATATTTTAAGAATTTTGTGCACTAAAATTCCATGTATAATCTCCATTAAATCTTGCAGGGAAGATAATTTATCACTACAGACTCTCGTATTCACCTTATATAGATATGAATTGCATTTATAATTATAACAAATTCATTGCTCTTGTATAAAGCAGTTGTCATACTTTCTTAATTTGTAAAAACTTCTTTGTGCTGTAACGACATTCTTTCCTGTTAAAGTACAAAGCAACACATTTCCTCCATTTGACAATAAATTTTCCAAGCGCTTGTGGTCAGTTTGTCGTGGTTGTCACGCGCTTCACATAATGAAAACAGAATCTTTGATGGAGAAAGCTTTAGAAACTGAAGTCTAGGCTGCACGTGCAACGTCTTTGTGCATCCTCTCGCTTAAAACTTCAGGAGATTAAAAGAGTTCCATTGCACATTATTAAAAGGTAGTGTTCTTTTATTTCCTCAAGCGCATAGCATCGGATACTTAAAACATTGCAGTTATTTGTTATGATGAAATTCCTTCCAGAGAATGTTCATTTTGTTTTCTTGCTCGGTTGATGTATTGGCCAACTTGACTGGAATAAATTTTTACCCAGATATTAATTTTGCGTGGGATAGTTTCCTTTATTTAATATTACAGCGAAAGAGATATTAGCAAATGAATTTCTTCTTTAATTTCAAAGAAAATGAGAAGGAGCAGTTAATAATGTTTTATAATAAAAACCAAATGCTAATATTTTCAGACAATAGAAGAAAATTTCCTGGAAAATAATATTTCCAATAAAATGAAAGCATTATAAACATTATTACGAGTAGAAGAGAAATCGTTTTTGTAAATAATCTTATATTGCGGGAAATCGAGAATATATTTTATCTGTAATTATTTACAGTGAGAAACTAGAAGATATTTCTCTCACCATCCATTTCCCACCCCGTGCAATCATCGCCTCTCCATACCATTAATTCTTCCCGCATCCTTCACAAGCAATTAGCCTCGCTCCGTCAGTGGTTTCCCTGCACAACCTGCCGTGAATAATCTCCCGTGCCTGCTGATGTTGGCTGCTCCTGCTGTCCTCTCCTGCTGTCACCTGCAGCTGACCGCCATGGGCGGCGGACGTGACGCAGCAGGAAAAATGATACCCACTTCTGTTGGAAAAGAAGTGTCATTTTTTCTCAGCAGATGGCTCACGAGTCAAACTCTTTAATTATATTGTTCCAGAGGAGTTTGAAAAGTGGAAGTGGACCCGTTTTTTTACAGAGATAAATTTTGGAGATAGGCAGGTTTTCTAATTGGAAGAATTAATTGTGTTATGGTTTTTGTGTTGTTTTTTGTAAGGGTCTTCGTTAACTATTAAATGTGTTGGAAAATTAGTCTTAAGTTTTTATCTGTGATAAATTATTTACGTTTTTGTCTGCCACCTTTAACCTTGTAGAGTTCAAGTACATTGCTGCAAATATATACTTATTTAATTACAATAGTGTCTAAATGATTGATTGTTTCAGAGATAAAATTTTATTGTTTTGTTAAAAGCAAAGTCCATTGTTCATTAAGTAAATTTTTCCTATACTTGGGTACTTTTATCTGAAATCTTATTAATAAAGAATTACTTTAGATAAGACGGAAACTTTCGTTAATCACTAGCGACTTAAAATAAATACGTTGCCAATAAACTAATAAAAATTGCGTTCATATCTACAAAAATTAAATATAAATGTCAATTTTCTTTCGTACATATTATCTTCAATTCATCGGCTGATTATTAGACTTGTAATAAGTCCAATTTTTGAAAAAAATAAATAGATGTGGTCAAATTCGGTTTCCCGGTACTTTTTTGTACCATGACCAGTAGAAAGAACATCAAATTCAGTGCTTCTTGTACTTTAAACAGACTTATAGTTTTGTACCATGTCCCTCAAAATGACATACACTAAGATTGTTTGGATCAAGTTCAAAGCCAATCAGATTTCATAATTCTGTCACATGCTTCTGGACATAGTACAGTAAAAATAATAATAAACAGTGTGAATATGGTACAAAAAGTCTCTTTATTGGATTTTTTTTATAAATTTACTATGATATTTTGAACCAGGTCCAACTAGGTTCTTTTATATTTCGAAAATATTTAAAAATTATAATTTAATAAATTTCATATAAAGTTAAGGAAAATGAAACTATACAAACAAAAAAATTTGAACATGTGTATTCATTATTCTTTCTTTACAATAAAATTTTAAATGTTTGAAGCAGTTTTTCTCGAAAGTAATATTTGTGGACATAGTACATTCCAATAGTCAGCCGACGAATTTAAATCTAGAAACACATTAAGGGTAAGTATTCAAACGTATATCGAATACTACAGACAATTTTTCTATTCACGGAAATGGTGTATGATACGATACCAAAAAAAATCTGTTGTGGCCAGCACAAGACCTCTCGCCATTTTCATTTTATATAAGTATTGTACTTCTCTGTTTGTACCTCTACTTGAATTGCACTTCGCTGTTGAACCGTCCTTTTATAACAAAAAAAAAAAAAAAAAATTACAGAATTTTACCCAAATATAGTTTTTTATTGTACTTGACATGTCTTCGGCACATACACAATTGTAATTATATCTATTTTTTATTACATGAGGAAGTTCCAAAATGTCAGAGATTCTTCCAATTCATTACCAGATTGGCGGTATTTCTAATAGATATATACATGTTACCTATAAATTTAAATATTTAATTAATAAAACAATAAGAAAGATAAATGTACTTCCCAGAAAAAGCTTTCAGAATGTAACTAAAACTTTTGATTTTTGACACTGACATCTGTCATTTACAAATTATGTTATAAACATTTGAATTTAAAGACTGGTTTCCTTAGTGAAGTTTAGCCTACTCGACTTATTACATCCCGTTATTCTATATATTATAGCGTCTTTATCTCTAAATTTATAGAAGATATAATAAAAATTTTAAATGTATCAGATGTAGAATTTTATGTTCTTCAATATTAGTAATATCAAAAAATTTCAAAAAATAATATTTAGAAGATTTTTTTAGAAACTACTACTTTCGGTTGCCCAATTGTTACCTTTTCAGCTCTTCCTAGGAATGTCAGATCGAAGTATCCATAGTTAAATTGGTCTTAAGTCATAGTTTTTGAGGTATCGTCCTTCCAAAATCCACACGTTCACACACACACACACACACACACACACATTCACACGCACACACACACATTCACAAGCACACACATACAACACACATACCTACGCACACACACACACACACACACACACACACACACACACGCACACACACAGAGAGAGAGAGAGAGAGAGAGAGAGAGAGAGAGAGAACATCGTAAAAATGTTAAAATCGGATTATAAGGACCTTAAATCGTGCTTATTCACTAAAATCTGGATACGCGATTTTTAGTATGAATTCAATACAATAGGTAAAAATGTTGCATAATAATTATAAAAATATGACTAATTTTAATGGCTTTTAAAACAAAATTTTACTAAAATATAATAGCATGACTTCACTACTTCAAAATGATTAGTACTAAGTAAAAGGAATATAATTTTATATTATTTAAAATTTCACACTGCTGAGGTCCCTCCACAGACGCACTGATTTATCATAATACTGCAAGAAATACTACAAATTGTACAGACAATTAACGTAGTTGCTACTTGCTACTCTGCTATGTTAGTCAAAATATTCAAATTCGGCTTCCGTTTGATTTACGTAGTCGTACGAGTATACATTTTGCGCGAACTCCGCGCAGCGTATTATTGCATTCCTGGCTCTTGTTTTAATTTCTTGTGGTATGAAAATTAATAAGCTGCATAATAACGCCAAAAAATATATATAAATAAGATAGTAATAATAAAAGAATTGTAATAAATATAAATATGCCAATTTCCTTTTATTATTTTTTTTGTCAAAATAACTATATACATATTTAAAAAATATTATAATTATAATCAAAAAAGTTAATTTAGATTGGCGGAAGTATCTTTTCCCCGAAAGAATGCATAATCATGTTCCATTTTTACAAACTATCCCGTTTTATTTTCGCAAATATCTCTATATTACAAATTTAGTAGCTACAGAACTTATATTCTAAGTTTCATCGAAAGTCACTGTTAATTGTATTTGGATGGCAACTACCTTAAATCAATTTATCATACGGCTTTTTTCACATGCCAATAAACATTTTTGTATATATGAGTCATTTAGTTGCATATAAAATTAAAACTCATTTTTCGTCTCTTTTTAAAAAAAGCATATAAAATTAAAACTCATTTTTCGTCTCTTTTTAAAAAAGCATATTGATGTTTATAGAAATTAGAAAACTGCGATGGCCCCATTAGGAAAAATGCTTCCATTGTTCCATTCTTACTGTAATAGTACTATACACTGATAATAATGAGATAATAATAATAAAAAGAAAATAAATTGATTGGACATGAAACCAAGGATTTGCAGAATTATTTAAGAATGGGATTTAATGATAATAAGAATAAAATCAATAATAATAATAAGTATAAGATTTTTTTTTTCAATTATTGCCAGAGTTGCGCACAGGCATTCAAACAATCGTTCGACTAGTCCAACAGTACGATAAATTTTAGGACGTGGCTAGAGTCCCGAACGCGGGAATGTGTTCATAAAAATTAAGATCTCGAAGGGGCGTGGTGGACCAATTAAATCACGATGAAGCATGGTTTAGTATATCGTTTGGGACTGCAGAAAAAAAAGAAAGTGTTGTATATTTCTCTAAAACAAGAACAATAACCTCACCTACTGCACAAAATTCGGCCCTACTTTTCCAAAAGTGAATTTTGCATATTAGGTTAGAGTTATATAATATTAATGCCTATATTCATAAACACTCGTAAAGTTTCAAAACGGTTCGTTATAATTTTCGACCAATAGAATCAAACTTGACAAATAAAATTTCGATTTTTCTTTCAATGTCAACTCTTTTTATTGGATAAAAATTATAACGAACCGCTTATAATTTTTACGAGTGTTTATGAATACGGGCATTAGTATTTAAAGAAATTACGTAAACCACGGCTATTCGGGATTTTAATTTTTTTTCCTAACGGTCCCGCGTTCGGGACTGTAGACACTTTCTAAATTATTGATGTAAAAAAAAATGTACTAAAATATTAATACATATTGTACGATTCAATAAGAGCGTCAAAGCAATTTGTTCCATTTATCATTTAATATATCGATCTGCCTGTGGGCCATTTAACACGCGGTTAGTTGACAGTACTGACATGTAAACAATTTTAGTTTTTGCTCTACTTACTAGGAGGCACTTATATTACAAGTCTGGCATCACATTTTGAAATTCAGTGAAATTTAAAAAATATGTATTTCAATGCCCATTCACATTTTTGAGGAATGTAAGAAAACAAATACTAAAATTCATCATTTTATCCAATCCTTGAGAAAAATAAATTGAAATATGAGTTATTAACTATAACTGACTGAAAAATAAACATTTTTAAAGGAAAAATATAATAAGGAAAAAATTAAAACAGTTAATATTTTGTGAAAAGCTTTATAAATTTATATCATTTACCTTTACAAAAATTATCTGGAGAACATAAATAGTTAAATTTGAAAAATATTCAAACTTCAACAATGAGAAGTTTATACTCGTACATTAAAACATTATGCAATCTAGTATATGAGTATTGTCCTCCAACAAACAATATCTCTGTTGCTGTAGTGATCATCCTTCTCTCCGCCATTTGTGTATGTTCACACGCAACTAGTTACAAACTAGGGTTAGCATCTAATTTATACAGCGTGAAACATCAGGCCAGGACATCCTGCAGCCATTAGCCTTGCAGCCGGAGCCGGACCAAGCTGCGACTTGCGCTAAACGTTATACGTTATACGTTATAGTGCCGGCCAGCCAACATGTCCGGGTAATTTTCTGGGCGCGCAGGAACAGTTGATGGTGACAGATATCACGGCCTGTTTCGATTATTCTGGTGGTATGGCCATGAGTTTACATGCACCAGGGTTAGACTTAGATTTATTATACAGGGATTTAATTTATTTCTAAAGGAAAATGTCAGGTGCAGGTGAAATTACAGAGGCTTTGGAAATAATATACAAGAAATAAAAAACTACGATATATTTTTTATGAGATATTTGCAATTAAATTTATACGCATGGCAATTTGCAATTATATATAATAAAAATTCAAAGGTGTCACACTTCGAATCCGAAGTACAATGGAATTCGATACTTAAAAAAGTGACAATATAATATAAACACTAGGACAAAACTATTGCACTTTTTTTCATTTTACTCTTATCTAGTGATTCTGTCGAGACGAGATATTTCTCGATTCTCGTCTCGTCTCGTACTCGAAATTTCCCGTCTCGACGAGACGAGACAGAAATGTAAAAAATATTTTACAAGACGAGACATCGATTCTCGAAAACTATATCGAGATTTCTCGGTTATTATTTTTCTAATGAGTAATATATGCAAACGTGTGAAATTTAAAATATTTTTAGTGATATCTGTCTCTATTTAGCTATGGCATTTTTGAACAAAAAGATAATAACGTATTTGACATTTTATCTGTCAGAATTTGTTAAGCGTGCATTACATGATGAAGTTTTTCTTTTCAACTTGAAAAGTTTTTTCTCGCACAATGACATGAGTACAAGAGAGACAAATAAATAGGCTTCTAACGAAAAACTTTTAAAGAAAAACTGGAACATGCGCTACTTTTTCTTAAAAGTCCCGACAAATTTTAACTGTCAAGTAACTGTCAAATGTCATTTGTGTTTATATTTTTTATGTATACAAGTAGTGTTATAAGCGATTGATAGTAAACTGAGAAATAGCAAAATGAGAAATTCACGCAAAACATAATCGTGTAAATTAAGGTCACTTATAAAAAAAAACTTCATCATGTAATCCAGGCTTTAGTTAAGATATTTAGCGTTATTTTCTTTTTAATGTTTTATAACAGATTAGAAAATGCTAGATAAATATTAAGTTAATAAAACTATAACATAATAAAATTTGCACAAGTTTTAGGTTGTATTGAATTTTGACATATAAAACGACAAATATTTATCTTTTTGTTCAAATTATTATTAATACAAAATTGTATAAATTAATAATTAGTTTATGGAACTAAAATATACATATTAAATTTCCGTCGAGAAATCTAAGCGAGAATCTCAGCCGAGACGAGACTCTATTAAACGAGACGAGAGATAATTTTATAAATTTGAAACGAGACGAGACGAGACAATGAATTTCTCGTCTCGTCTCGTATCGACCGAATCACTACTCTTATCTTACAAAGTTATATTATTTTCAGCGTGTTTTGTGTAATTTTTTTAAATTAATTTAGTATAGGAATTTATAAAAATGTAGAAAATAACAAAACATAAGCTTGTAATTGAAAAACTTCAATATTATGCAAAGAAACACAATTTGAAATTTTTAAATAAAACGAATTAAAATTTCAAGGAAAAAACTATTGTTATGACCACCTCTTACCTTATAATAACGGCTTGTCTTCGTCGTTCTGTGTTTCGAATTAAATATATTGTGTTGCAAATTGTAAATGAGTTACTCGATTAGTTATGGTGAGACAGGGTCCTGTAGTAGTACATCTATTGGTCATTCCTGCTTGCGGATTGAAATCAACACAGCCCGGGCTTCAAAAATGTAATTTTTTAGCATTTTACTTGTCGACTTCTTAGAGTTTCTAGAATTAGAAATTTGTGGACCCGTTCTGTCAGTGATCTCAAACGACCTTTCTGTGTCTCCTAGAGTTGGATACAGTCTCTTCCAACTTCCTTAAAGCTCTTCCCCTAGTATTCAGATCAACTCGAAGGTCCCTGGTCACATCCAATAGAGTTAATGCCTGAAAAACTTCAAATTCGGACAAATATCGACCTCTATTAATTTCTCCAGATGAGTTTAATGTTAATTTAGTAGCAAAAAATAAAATACAGAAACATTAAACTAATTTCAAATTAAACGATGTTGTTGCCTATGTCAATTTTAAGATCTTGTTTTATATATAAATAATAATATAAATAAATTATATTCTCATTTATCATTGTCGAAAGGACCCTATTTCGACATTTAAATAAAATACTCTTTCGGAATAATATTTATTGTCTCTTCTGCCATTTTAAAATGCGCAACAAAATCTACAAACTTGTATTAACTAGATATGTTTCACAATAATGACGGTAAATATCTGTCAAATGTCAATCAATTGTATTGTAGAAACATCAAGTCCTATTGGTTTTCAAGTCTCATACAGTTATTTCTAAACTATTTATACAGGAAATAGTTTTCTGCAATCGAAGACGAAGTCATGAATCATGTATTTTATTATAGGAGTGCATATGAAAACTGCGTGTTTGAAATATGTTTGCTCGCAATCGTCGGCTCAGTAATCTTCCTCTCGAGTAGAGCATTCGAAGCCGGGCAAATTTCCTCCAACGCTCATCTCCAGACCGTGGAAACTCCTGGAAAAACATGGAAAATAAATCAGCGACAAACAGATAAGAGTCGTACTGCCGAGTTGTTCACCGCTCACCGCAGAGGAGCGGTTCTTGTTGTTGCTCCGTGTTGTTTGTTGCTGTATCTTCTCTCTTGTGTACGACGTGACGTCACACAGACAAATGAATAACACATTTCGTACATTACGGCGCGGAAACTTTTAGCGGCTCCTCCGCACAATGGCACAAAGATATTTAAATTATTTCACACTAGTGCCATTGTTCGCTCCGCCGCTGATGTCAGAGGCGCCCGTCATTCCCGACTAATGGGGGCTGTGTCTTCACTAGAGATACCTAGCGTGGACCTCGTGCAAAGAATAACACTATGAATATGCTGCATGGATACCCAGAGAATTTTCTAAAGTGCTTTAAATTATTTCACTTTTCTCCAACTATATTTTGTTGTCTCTTGTCTCTATGGTGAAAAGAAACAGAAACATTACTAACTTAGTTGCAACGCAACTGCATCCTACATTAAACAGAATTTCACATCTTAAGAAAATACAAGTAAAAAAGACACATATATTACAAAGAAATTTATTGTATACTTTACTAATGTTGTTTTTCTTGTGGATGCTTTTATACAGACTTAAATTTCATAAGAATATAATTCTACTTTTACCTATTTTTTTTTTACCACCGAGTTGAACAAGCGAACACACATGCCTGGAACTATTCAAGGAAATTAGTAGACATGTCTTGATTTGTCCTTTACTGTACTTGTCGCCTCACCATAGAATTATTATTAATATCATTATTATTATTATTATTATTATTACTATTATTATTATCGTTATTATTATTACGACTATTATTATTGTTATTATTATTATTATTATTATTATTATTATTGTTAGAATTTAATTTACTCCCTACTGTCGAATTAATAATAACACCACAAAAGGTGTTTTTCAAAATTTTCCCTACATCTGTGTTGGTTTTTTACTCCAGCAAAAGTGTTCTATTTACCACGAAAATCTGTGTGGAGCTAAGTCGGATACTTGCGGGCCTATTCTCTATCTCAGTGATTAATTTTTAACAACTGGTTAAAAAAATCACAAACCAAATATATTGATATATAACTAAAAATTGGATTTTTAATGGTCAATCACTATGGATAAATTTTTTAACCAGTTGTTAAAAATGAACCCTTTTGTTACAGAATAGGCCTGTTAGGGAGTTAAAATTGAGAAAAAATTAACACTGAATTTCTTGGGGCCAGTTTTACAATCTCTGGTTAAAATTTTCACTGTCAATTAAATAAACAAAATTGAAACGAAATGAACTGTCGAATGACAAATTGATCCTTGCTGTCAATAATTTGATTCAATATTGTTTACTTAACTTACAATTAAAATTCAAACCGGAGATTGTAAAACTGATCTTTAGAGTGTTGGAGCCATTGTGATGAATATAGTGACCAAAAGATACTCAACATGTTCTCGTCGTTGAATTGAACTAGTTAATTTAACGTTATGTAGGGTGCACCATGGAGAAGTGATCTAGCTCTACACCCTAACAGTATAGGTAAATCGTCGTTATCAAAATCTGCGATTAAAAAACGCAGATTGACAAATGCAGGATGGGTAATAATCAGTGTTGGTAAATTTATTTATTTAAATACTATTATAAAATACATTAACAAAGTAAAGTTGACAACTCAGGTTTGACGGTTAGACTGTTGATTATAACACTATTACTACAAAAAGAATAACTACAAACAATAAATAGTATCTCCTTGAAATTACTTAGATTTCACAAATAAAAACAAGATATTAAAGCCCTAAATCATTTGTAGACTGCAACAGAAATGCTTACTCTACTCTCGTCTATTGTAGTGCGATTTTATTTTTCCTGGTGGTTCTCCTCTTGCTAAGAACATGATCTCAGTAGGAATAATGTAGAAATGAATCATGGTAACGTGTGTTTTCCCACATTTCTCAGCACTTTCCTCCACTTAATGTTGTGGATAATTTTTAATCTCATGCATTATTCTTTTTCTTTCCCTGCAATTTATTTTGTGTTGAGTAAACGTGTTGTGTGTAATTTTCATCTTGAATTACTTACCGAACTAAATCATATTTTCGCTGCACTAGACAGAATATAAATTACGTAGTATGTGCTATAGGTTATTGAAAATAGATGTAGTGAAATTATTTGTATTATATTACAAATTATTCGGTGAGGAAAACTCAAATGTAGTTTGAATTTATCTATTATTAGAATTAAGTAATGCATAATACGAAAGGAACAATAATTTTTGGATATTATCATTAATTATATGTGAAATATAATATTCTAAATTTAAAAAATATTGATATTGATATCACTTCACCTAATTTAATCAATATAATTCTATAACTATCACACTAAAATGATTGAGAATCAAAAAAAAAAGAAAAAGGTAGGTCGTGGAATACAAAATTTTCATTATCATGTTAAGCAGTTATTTATATGTTATTTGAAATTAAGTTTGCAAAGTTAAGTTAGTTAAATTTTAGTTACTTAATAGTTTTTAAAGCAAATTTTTGAGTGAAGATAAGGAATTAAGAAGAGAGCATTTTCAAATTATGATTTTTAAGTCCATTTGTAATTAGTTTGAGAGCTTTCACAATTTGTAAGGCGGTAGATATTAAACTACATTCACAGCTGCTTTGAATGCGTGATGATTAAACATAAGACATAATTTTAGTACATACATAGTGCTAATGCGTAAGGTTAAGGCTGTGTCCGATGCACGTCCGATGTCGCATTTTGGCATTTAGTATTTGGAATTTAGGTCTTTTTCACAAAAATACAACTCCGACTACACTAGTGACATCCATTGGGTTGTATGGCAACACTTTAGAATAACAAAAATGAATTATACAATTCGATTAAATTTGATGTTTCAAATTAAATATTAATATTATATTTCAAAAAATAGAAGCTAAGAAGCTATTCTTTGACAGTAAATTTGACGTTTTGTACAAATTATAGCAACGAACATGATTTGTTTAATTAGTGCGCGACAACTTCAAGGCATAGTGTGCTCCTGTAAAACCCTGAAATCTAATTCCTAAACTCTTAAATAATCACTAGATTTAGGGCATATAAATTTAGGATTTATATATTAGGATTGTCCAGAATTGAAGTTTATCATGGCAGGAAAAGAATGCTGAAGCGTATTTTCTTGTTTAATTTTATTTGATCACATTGTATTACAAATATAGAATTAGATACAACTATTTGTTTTCCTCGGCATTAAAGACTTTGAAATTTCTCGAAAATTCAGTCTGACAGCTGTCACAAGTTTGCATAATGCGTAAAGGCTCATTCATAGCACATGTGGCACATTTAATCTTTTGACGTGGCTCATGTAGAGTCAGTTTGTACAATAAAAGTTGTAACTTTGAAGCTCCGGCCAAATATAAATACATTCTTACGTGGTTCAACTAGAATTTGTAAATTCTAAATAGTCTCGAGGCGAGGTAAAAGTTGGACACCACCGGTTTAGAAGCTCTCTGAACATTTTTAGGGTCGTCTTGATGCGAATAAAACTACAGATAATGAATGTTGACTGTTACGCATGGTATAAATGAAAATTACGCAGTAAACCGATTTGTGAAAATAAACAAGTTTTTCACTTCTATTTATTGTAAACAAATAAAATAAACACAAACATAAAACATGCGAGAACACAATTTCATTTAATCACAAACTACTACTACAATTAGTGGATAAACGGACATGCAAAATTATAAAGTGAATGAAAAACAGTCTTACACATAAACGACATCCAATTATGATGTTGTGTTTGCGTAAATCCCGCTCTTGTATGCTTATTATTGTTTTTAATTGGGAAATGTAATAACTAGCTGGAACTTCCATAGGATTATTAGTTTTTACTTTCCACCTACTTTAGGTAAGGAGGAGGGAGGTATATTTTTACATTGATGTTTGTTAGTGTTAATGTATCCTATTTCATGACATCCATAATGGCACTTTCGGACTTAATACTTCTTCTTTGTGTTATTCCTGTGTCGTAGGACTCTCATATTGGAATCTTCACTTGATCTAAAACGTCTTCTGGGCTATTCATTAAATAATTTCATTGTAACTTTACGAAATACTAGGCCTGATATGTCGCTCTGCATTGCTAAAGGTGACATTTTTACCATAAACTTTCATTTGCGCCAATGGGGAACCGTCCGCAAAACAATGACAGAGAAGTTGCCTAACCTGTCGCTGATTATTGTTTACAAAGATTCCCGTGTTGGTCTACATACATCTATTAATATAGGAAACGTAAAACGGTCAAAATTGGAAAAGGAAGTAGAATTATTTTTTTAAAAATATTTGAAAATGACATTACATAATTTAACGATGGCAACAGATTTTTAAAAATAAAAAAATATAGCTAAATAGGCTTAGACTTCATGTACGTAATTTACAAATTCTATTATAAATACTACTATAAATTTTAATGGCAGTTCTGAACTTTACATTATTTGTATTATTTCGGATATGAACCATCTCCAAAAGTCTTTTTGATAAATTACTTTCCCTGTCCAAAATTTTGATCCCATCAAATCAAAAGTATGATCAAATTCTATGCAGTACTGGACCAAAGCACAATTTCCATTTGTTAGGTGTTTATTTATATTTCTTTACTGTTCAGAAATTCTCGTTTTGAGAAAAATTTTGTTTGACTAATATGTATAGGTATGGTTTGCCACAGCAATTGCTTAGAAATTGATATATTACATCCTTATTTTTAGAAAAATCAAATTTATCTTTTAATTTGCAAAAAAGTTGCCCAATTACAGGCTTGAATATAACTTTTACAGCTTATTTTCTTTCCAATAGTTTTTTTAAATTTTATGTCAAACCATTGACATTTGGTATTGCGAAAAATATTCTGTCATTGTTGTTATGGTCTTTTGGATGTTAGTAATATGTTAGGTTTGTTCGCGGTGGCGATCCCGGACTAGTTTGAGCATCACACGCATGCGCAGTTTCGTTTTAATCGTTCGCCATATGATTCTGACTCCGTGTTCGCGGAACACTGTGGACTGGTACATGATTGGTTATGTATTAATCAGACCAGTCCGAAAATTGAAACAAGTACTATAAATCAGAGACTAATTTGCGAGTATTCAGTTGCATACTTTTCTGTGTTTAATTACGTTTATTTTAACAATTTCGCGAACTTTAATCTGAAGGTAAGTTTATAATATTTCCTCCATTTCAGTTCAAAACTATATAATATTTTCATTCAAGTACATAACATACATAACCTCAAACGTCAAAACGAGCCTTCGCGGTAGAAAAAATCCCAAATCAATCTCGGATCATGCATGCGTATTGCATGATTTATGAATTAGTACGGAACAAGTACGAAATAAGTTTGGGATCCGCCACCTAATATTGTCAAACTTTTTGTAGTTGTACAAAATTTAATTTTCTTTTTCCAAGGCTGAAGTCTTTTATTATATTTATTATAAAACATTTTTGTTCAGAATATTTTCATATTCGTTCAGTAAAAAAATATTTTTTTAATATTTTATTTATTTTTGTTTAATTCATGTTAGAAACGAACACGCCGAACTCATCATGCCCACCGAATCTGCCCAAGTAACAATCTGGACGTGCAACTTTTATAAAATATCTTTAATCAAACATAACCTAAACGCACACTCGTATTAGATAAACAGTGATTAGGTATCACGACACGTAACCTACCCCGCAAAAAGTAGAATCACTAATATTCATTATTAACTAAATTACTTCACAGGTGGCATCGCCCAAGCATTCTCTAAAGAGCAAACGAGATTAGAATATCGAAAATACACAGAAAAAACAAACCTTCTAAATTGTAGTTAAATTAACTAAACAAATCAGTAATTTTCAGCCTACTAATATGTTTTCATTAAATTATCGAAGTTGATTTAGTTAAATTTTCTAAATATCTAATAACAAATTATAGTAAAATTAAATACAAAATTAGATTAAATGACTACATTTAGTATTGAACTAAACGTAAATAAAGAAATTAACTAAATATATACTTAAATTTTCTATTTACTTACCGAATTCATTAGATAAATTACCGAAAATTGAAGGACAAAAATAATGAAGCAAAAATATAGTAAAATTAAATAAAATAAGTAATTAAAATAACTATTTACATATTTAAATTAACGATTTTTTACAAAATATTTATTATCTATTTCGGGTTAGTTAAAATGTTAAATTAAGATTTGTGAATTATATTAAATTATTAGACATATTGCCTAATAAAATAATATCTAATTATAATTATACAAAATTTCAAATATTTTTTTTCTGTGTATAGGAGTATGTCAGCATGCCTTTGTAAATAGAAAAATATATATGGCACGATACACATACACATACACAGTTATATGCAGATGTGTGCATTTAGGGTAGGTATTTGTATGCATTCCCCTGGATTCTATCTAGAATAACTAAACATTTATTATTTTACTGGCCAATTATTATTAATACTGAATATGAAATATACTGAATATTTAATTTAAATACTGAATATTTATGACAAATACTGAACGTATAATTTAAATACTGAACACATATTAACTCACTGAACATTTATTATTATTAATACTGAACATAAAATACTGTTCTTTTAAATAATATACAGAACAAATTAATTGTTGCCCTTGTTTATTAAGGCTATACTAATTTAATTAATATTATGTTCCTCTGCTGTTATATTCCTTCATTTTATTTAAAAAAGTATTTTCGATTACAACACAAACAATGCTTAATTGCCACAAATTTTTAATATAATAATTATTGTTAATGTGTAGTTTTACTAATCTTTTTCTGATTACAACAAAAACAGTGCTTCATGACAATAAAAAAAATTGGATTACAATAAATAAAATGACTAATTAAAAACTAATAACAATAATTGCTAAAAGGGTAAAATTATCAAACTTAGATGATTCATTATTCCAATTCAAATTAAAATGACCGTTAAGTGCCGGGAACATATCTCACCCTACACGCTGAGACATATAGCGGATTCCAAATTCATAGACATAATATTTTTGAAGAGTTGGCACACATATAGTATTTATATACCTTAGTTTGATTTTGACATATTTACTCTAGGTGTTCCGTAATGAACAAATCTATATCAGGTGCCACGTCATAGACTCTCGTCGAGGGAACACCGCATGGGACACTTTTATGTTATTTTGTTACTTCGTATTCCATGAATTTCACAAAGAGATGTAGCATTATATTACAAAAATTGAAAATAAGCGAAACTTCTTTATATCATCACCGGATAAAAAACGTAAAATATTTCACTTTGCAAGTTGGCTTATACATTTTCTTTACAACACTGATAAATGTCAAGATATTTTAATCAAGGAACGAAACTTGGAAATTATTCTCTGCGGGGTAGAGCCCTTTTTTCTTTTCAAAGCTAGGGCGCGAGAGACACGGGCATGCTACGAGAACTTTCTGCAAGCAGAGTACAAAGAATTAAATTGTGGCAAACATTCTGAAAGCCAAATGAATATAAATGTATTTATAATGTTCGCTGTCTTTACAGGATCCTAGTGAGCTGTGAGCCACACCGAGTAAAGAGAGGGAGTGGGGAGGCGGGCTGGTTTTTCATTGTGGTATAAAAACTGGCTGAAAACACGAAGTTTTAAATATAATAAAGAAGCGGTAGGAGCTGGACATTGCAGAGCAAAATAAAGTATCTCAATAAAATCATTGTGATATATTTACAAGAATCAGTTTATAAGTTATGCATGGTTATGCCATTCTTTGGTCTAACATTTATTGTATATCTAATATATATATAACAAAGTCGGGTTAGTTACACCATTTATAACTCAAGAACGGGTGGACCGATTTTGATGATCTCTGATTTGTTGGATTCGTCTCCGCTCCGAATAGCAGAATGAGTATTAAAATATCGATTTACGTAAAATAAAAAATTAGTACACTACTTTTAAGGATTTTATTCTCTTTCTAATTATAGTGGAACGCAGCCAATTTAGCGACATCTATCCACATAGTGGAAAAGTACAACGTGTTCTCACCCCTGCCGCTGTCTGTCAGTATATAACCAATAAAGGTTACATGTCGATTTGTTAGTTTTGTACGAGTGTTACTAATCTATACTAGGTAATATAATAAATGCGAAAGTAACTCTGTCTGTATGTCTGTTACGTTTTCACGACTAAACGGCTGAATCATATTTTAAAATCAATTTACCAAAGCGTTGCCATGAAAATAAATGAATATAATTATTTTACTTAACACAGTAATGCAAAAAAAATTGCAATACACATTTCCTATCAATTATGTAAAAAATAACTTTTCATAACATCATAATAGCTATTTTCTTTAAAATTAATTTTAGACCTATAAGTTGTTTACATTGCAACAAAAATGTCACTTTTTGGTTTGTAAAGGTTCTGAATAATACGTCCATATACGATATCATCGTTGATTTTATATGGAAAACTTCATATATTTTATCTAATTCCGTTGTAAAAAGTTGAATTTGACCTAACCTTATGGCGTTTTGAGATGTCAATTTTTACGTAATTGATACAAAATAAGTTTTGTAAAAATCTTTAAATAACTGAGTTACGTAGAGGATATTACATAACTGACAATTGATACAAAAAGAAACAAGAATACATCAATAATGATTTCTGTAATATCAATTTATGAATTAAGAAAAGGAAGATCTAAATTTGTTTTAGAATACATTCAGAACTCATTTTCAATGATAATACGGTGATGATACGCATTCACCGACATACAAGCATTTAATTAAAAAATTAAATTCATATATATTTTCACGTCAACGCTGTGGTAAATTAATTTTGAAATATGCATGTTGAGTTGTATTTTGGTATTTTTATATTATTTTTGCGGAATTAGATAAAATTTTGTACATAATACGTTATGAAAACGTGATATTCGCCCCAATTCTGTACGAAGTTGTTAAGACTTAGCAACATTGCTATAGCAAATAATAAATAATAATAGCAAACACTGAATAAAACATGAAAATGACAGCCTTTACATTTGTTTATATTGGTTATAATTTTTAGCAACGTTGCTAAGACTTAACAACTTCCTTGCAGAATTAGGGTGATTGTTTGACTCACATAATTTGCAATATCACTCTTTTCATAACGGATAATGTAAATAACTAATTTAAATCAGTTCAGTGATGCTAAATTAACCTGGTTATTATTTTTTCATATATATATGAGACACATTTTTGCCAGAGAGTATTCAGATTGTCACGAGAGCCCAGTAATTTATAAAGTGGCATTCATAAAAAAAAAATCACGAGTTGTAAAGAGAAAGCTTTTGACCAATGCCATCAGATAAATTAACAACAGGCTGGAGTAAAGCAATCGGAAAAATTTACCATAGAAAATTTAACCACGAATAATATTCGGAAGACTATTTCCAACATAAAAATAAGTATGCAAAAACTATCTTTAATAAGTACTGATATAAACATGTTGTAGATACTCTTAAAAAGTCAAAAAAATTCTCTTACGAAAACTCACTTGCAAAAATAGAGCATCTCAAAGGTTTATAAATTTATAAGTGAAATAGTCAGTTATATTTAATTAATTTTTCTTGAAAATAAAAATAAAATAGTTTTGTGATTCTTCTGACAAATTTCGTACATTCAACTTACAATACAGCAGTTTTCCTACGAATTGTATTATTATACATCTACATATTTTCCTTCATTAAAGGGCTAGAAAAATGTAAATTTAGCTCAATTGGAAAAACCCTTTCTTTGTATTATTGATACCAATTGAAAGTAGCGACTATTACTGGACAACAGCATCGCTGTTGGATAAGCGACGTCTCGTGTATTGTTCGTCGCGACGTCATCAATATGCATGAGGATTTACGGAGACTTAACGGGTAGGCGGTGACGCCGGTTCGGGTTTCGGACACCAGAGAGCAAAAATCTTTTACTGATACAAAGTTAAAATAATAGCAACAAAGTTCAAAAACATATAATATGTAAATGTCTGTAGACACCATTTACATATAAAAAATGTCAGACGTGCATTATCTTTTTTATTTTATTTAATTTTTATTACATTACATTTTATATTTGTTTAATTAAGGCGTTATTATAGTTAAAAGGCAAGATAGGGTTATTGAAAATTTTGTTCATATTAAAAAAAAATATTTAAATAAGTTCAGTGTATTTCCTTTTAACAATAATACATTTTATCATTCTTTTTGTCCAACTTGCCCAAAAAGTGAACTATTAAGTACTTGTTTTGCGTGCGCAAAGTGATTCATTTATTAACAGTGCAAACAGGCTAGAGATGCACTCGATTTCGAGCTTTGGCCCGGCCCGGCCCGAAGCCCGCCTCGATTTCGAGTCGATCAGCGAGCCGGGCCGAAGATATTTTTTATCGGGCCGAATCGGGCTAATTATTTTCAAAAATCGAGGCGAGTTGGACTTTTGATTTTGGCCCGGCCCGAAAATTCGAGTTTTTCGGGCCGGCCCGAATAATCTTATAGTTCAATCAAATGCACAGTTTCCTTAATATTTTAATGAAAATGGATGAAGTTAAAAAGGATCAAAATGATTTAATAACAACACACTTCACATATTAATAAATAAAAATGTATTATTTTACTTCAAAAATTCAAGGTTATTCATTAAAGCATAATAATTATATTGTGATGTTGCTATTCTTATTGTTATTACTCGTATACTTAAATAAAAGTGATTTTTGTTCCTACCATAATGATTTCTAGTCCTATTTTTGAGCAGAAACAAAGTTAGATAAAAAGTCCTTATGTAAATTATTATATTTTTACCTCTCGCTAAGAGAGGTATTGGATTCATGCTAAAATTCGCATATCCAGATTTTATTGAATAAGCACGATTTAAGGTCCCTAGAATCCGATTATAACATTTTTAAAATGATGTCTGTGTGTGTGTGTGTGTGTGTGTGTGTGTGTGTGTGTGTGGATGTGTGTATGTGTGTGTGTGTATGTATGTCTGGATGTTGTAGTCACGATTCCTCAAAAACTATAAGACTTAAAAAAAATTTAACTGCAGTTTCCTCAATCTGACATTCCTGGGAAGAGCTGAAAAGGTTTTGGTAACAATTGAACAACCGGAAGTAGTAGTTTCTTACAAAAATTCTTCTAAATATAATTTTTTGGGAGGTTTTTTTTATTAAATATTGAAGAACATAAAATTCTCCATCTAATACACTTAAAATTTTTATTATATCTTGTATAGATTTAGAGATAAAGGCACTATAATTTATAGAGTGAACTAATCGCAGAGGCCAAGGCACTAAGGACACCAGTTGACAAATTCCAATGTTTATAACATGACACATCTCATTGTCAAATATCAACATTTTTAGTGACATTGTGAAAGCTTTTTCTGGGAAGTATATTTAATTTCTCTTATTGTTTTATTAATTAAATATTTGAAATTATACGTAAAATTGTGGTAAAATGCATATATCCATCAGAAATACCGCCAATCTGGTTAATAAATTGGAACAATCTCTGACACGAAAATGATATAAAATAGATATAATTAGAATTATATGTGTGCAGAAGACATATTAAATACAATAAAAAACAATATTTGGGCAAAGTTCTGTAATATTTTGTTATAAAACGACGGTTCGAAAGCGAAGTGCAATACAATACATATATAGCCTAATATGGAAATGGCGAGAGGTCTTGTGCTGGCCACAACAGATTTTTTATATAGGATTTATGAAAAAGTTGTTTAAATTCTTTGGTAAACAAAGTGTTAAATACTCGTAGGTATGTAATTTTTATAACAAACTTACACTAGAAGGGTCTCTTTTTTAACTACTTATGTTAACTAATGTTGAAAGTTATAAGAATGTTGAGGTTTTTTATAAGTTTGACACGATAAAAGATTTCGCCTTAACATAAAAATCAACATTAGGAATGCTGGATACACCCAATTTTGAGCTTTGGCCCGGCCCGGCCCGAAGCCCGGCCCGATTTCGAGTCAATTTTCCAGCCGGGCTAGCTAATTTTTTGTCGAGTCGATCTTCGAGTCGGGCCGGTAATTTTTATTTTCGAGCCGAGTCGATCCAAACCTCAAAGCCCGGCCCGGCCCGGTCCGAATGCATCTCTAAAACAGGCCGTGCGCAAACGATTAGCGCTGAGCTGAGTTACAGCACGAGTCGTATTTGGCGAGTGCTGCAACCGCCTCGTGCAAATCGCTTACTTTGCGCTCTTGTTATAAAATATACTATTTTCCACTTCTTGAAAAAAAATCTATCAACCAATCTTCTTTTGGAATGCTTTCAAACTAATTTCTAGAATAATTCAACACTGCAAAGCTGACGAATTAGTTTCTGGTGAAATAAGAACAACTAAAACTGTAAAACTCATTAGTGGGGGGACTTAAAAACTGTCAAATTAATTTCACACTTAATATTTTCACTCACAACATTATTTCAATCTTTATTAGTCATTTTACAGGGTCGGAAGAGGAAGTTTAATAAATATACAAAGTGCAATTGCAATACTTGGTGAAACTAAAATTTAAAAAATCATACTTGACACGTTTCACGAGATTTCGGCTTCTAAATCAACCTCTTGGTCATTTATCAGAGACTGGCCCAGTTAACCAGAAACAGACGCGTTTCGCTCTTATTGAAGCTCTTGTTGCACCAACAAGACTTAAATGTTAATCTACGATTAAACGAATAAATGTAAATCGAAAATGGCAGCAATGTATTACAATTCATTTGACATTTCATTGCGATGCAATATTGTCAATTTAAACCATGTTTAATATTTCATATGCGTTGGTGCAATCGGCCATTAGTGTTATTACTGAGTGTTTTAGTGTTTTACAGTCTGGCGGGTGGTAAAACTGACAAAAAGATCGTCGCATTTAATTTCAACTTATCGCCTTGATAACTGATATATGAACAAACAATATTAATACAATTGTGAGTAAAAACTTGATTAACTTAATTATAAGGTAATTAACTTTTGAAATTTAATTTTAAATGACTAATGGCCGGATGAACCAATGTAACTTAAATATTAACATGTAAATAAAGGAATTTCTGGATATCAGCCACCCGATATGGGTCTTCTTCAGGAGCTATACCGTAAAAAAAATTTCTATGAGTACAGAAATAATGTTTATAACAAAATAGCAATACATATAGTGTGTAATGAAGTTTATAAATAAATAAATAAATAATAAATAACATGGAAAGTCATATGACAAAATGTTAAACATGATATTTAACTCAGTCGTCAAAAAATTTAAAAAAATACATATAATAGATTTTTTACACACCAAGTGAGCTAAGGTAATGTTTATTCATGAGAAGAAAGTTTAGCTCACGTGCACGTAAGGGCGAGTGAGTTAATTTCTTCGAGTAAATAAACATTCTTAGCTCACGTGGTTTGTACAATATTTTATTCAATTTTGACGAAATAGTAATAACAACCATTATAATATTTAATTTTGACAAAACAAAAAACTAATCAGTTAGTAGACTGTGCATGACATTCGTCCGAGCAATCGTCGATGATAGATGTCAAGTCGTCTATTTAAAAAGCTTTATTGTCTGTCATATGTGCTGTGAAAAATAATGAAAATGGCTGATAATATCTAATAAATACTATGGTAAGTATTAATTTCGTGCCTGATGTTATTTTAAATGCATTATTTGTTGCAGAGTGAATTAAAAAAAATGTGAGAGTGATTTGAAAAAATTTAATTCACTTGTGAAAAAAGTATTACTTATAGTTGTTGCTATGGAGTTAATAATGACAGTTTAAAACGTCAAAATTGAATAAAAATATGAAAGGTCTAACATATAAAAATGTAAAATATAAAAAATATATGAAAATATGTATGCCATAACCTACGGACAACTTAGACTAAGTAAAATTAAGACAAGAAAAGTTAAGTAAATGTTTTAATTAAATAAAAATTCGCGCTAAACAGTTTAAATATTTTGAAGGTTATTGCTTGCATTAATGTCCAATAAAGGTTGCTGAAGGTTATTTGTTTGTTTTATAATCTACCAGGTGTTGTTGAAAGTTATTTAATTTTTGTATTATTTTATTATATTTTAAAATGTTGTTATATATTTTACTGATGTACATAGTATTTGTTTTTAGATTTATGTCTTTATTTATGTAGAGCATTTCTAGTGTAAGCCTTTTATATAAATTGTGTTCTTTATCCAGTATTATTGTATTGTCAAAATTAAATGTATGATTCTCGGAATGGGCGTGGTGAACTAGAGCACATTTGCTGTTAGTTATTTACATCACCATTTCCAGCCAAGAAAAAATCGCTTTTCCATTAAATATTAACCTCGACTTAAATTGACAATATTGCATCGAAATAAAATGTCAAATAAATTACAATATATTTCTGCCCAAATTTCGATTTGGATTTTTTTGTTCAAGCCTAGCTTAAAATTAAAGCCTTGTTGATGCAAATGGGCAATAAATAACTACTTAAAATAATAGTGCTTTATGTTTTCCACGGCTTATCTGACTTTTTTATTTTCAATAATTCTAATATGACTCTTTGCAAAGCACTTAATCAGGAAAACAAAAATATCGCTCTAATTTTTAACTATTCTTCTTAAAAATATTAATTCGAATAAATGTACTACGATTTTTTGATAAATAAAACCAATTTTTAAAATGGTGGCCATTTATTTTTTTGAAACTATGTATAACTAATAAAACGAATATTTGCTGAAAATGTAAATTCTCATATTTAAAAAATCTGATGTGGCCAACACAAAACCTCCCGCTATTTAATTTTTACATACATACATAAAATCACGCGTTTCCCACTTAGTGGGTTAGCAAAAACCCGGAAACAATAGTAACAATAAGAAAAGGGATAAGAGTAAGAGCTCAGCTAACTCACTTCACTCTTTAACAACATTCTTCTTTCGCCTTGTCCACAATCATCATAGCATTCATACATAAGAACATATTAAAGTGACTGATTTTCGGTAGCGAATGACCGCATCTAGACCACAATAATAGTTACGCAACAATCATCCTTCCACACATATCCCTATCCATTTTTATTAATTTAAATACATACTTACGTATTTACTAACGCTGCAAACTGTTCCACTGCATAAAACTATTGATTTATTTACTATTTTCTTTTTAAAATGTCACTATTATTAATTTGAAGTGATTAGTTTTTTGACAGTGACACTTACTGTCAGTTACATTCATTTGAAATATGAACTGTATAACAAAGGAATTATTGGGTTTATCTGAGGCTTCGCGACTAATAAAAAAAATTATTTTAAAATTTATCTGTAAAATATATAGAAAAAGTATTAATGCATTCCTGTAGAAAATTCAATAATCTTTAATTTTCATAAGACATAAAATGCGAAAAAATGGCATTTAATGGTATTTTTTGAAGAAAAACCATTATGAGCTTCAGGTAAAGTGCCATTTCCGGTTATCCGATTTACACCAAAATCTAATGGCTTCTTTTCATATTAGAATAGGGTATAAATACAAGGTTTCATAATTTTTTGAATGATAGTATTTGAGTTAGAGCGAAGACAAAATCCCTACACATACACACACACACATACATACATACATACACACATACATACACACACACATACACACATACAGACATCATCGTGAAAATGTTAAATTTGGATTCTAGGGACCTTAAAACGTGGTCATTTACCAAAATCTCGATAAGTGATTTTTAGCACGATCTCTATACCTCCCTTACCAAGGGTAGCGGGAGGTAAAAAATATTCACGTTCAATGTCACATCGCAGAAGCACAGCAACTCAAACAAAACTCGTGATATACGTATTTAGTTTGACATTTGATACACAGCAACAGAAACAAAAACAAAGCTGCGTAACAATCAAACAGTCGGAAGGAAACCAGTATTTAAACCAGACTACAAACACAGCATTACCACATTACACTGCAGCCGCACAGGTATGCATTAACATCCAGTGTGATATTGCAATCGCTTTTGTACATGACCGTTCCTATTTCTCTTTTTCCAGCTGAGCCACGTATTTTCGCAAGCGCGCATTATTACACCATGAGCCTCCAAGCTATTATCGACGTGTTATAGTTAATATTTTTTGTAGAATACTTCGTTATTTTAGCAAATTTGCAAGTCATACATGGAGACTTCGATAGATTCTCTAGTTATTTTTTCTTTGAAGTGTTTATATAGTCGTAGGTGTTTGAAAACGCCAATGTTGATTTTTGATGTTCTGGTGTGAGATTTTAGCTTTCATTAATTAACTTTTTAATTATAAGATTATAATAAGAAAAAAGTCAAAAATTGATCATGTGCTAAAAAATAGTAATTAGTTTTCACTGATTGTTGTTTACTATTTTTTTTATATAACGTATTTTTTGTTATCGAAACAGATATTTTTACTTACATCCTAATTAAAGCTCGTCCAGCAATCATTTGAACAAATTACTATTAAATCCTATTAATACTAATTCTTGCTAATGTGAAAATTTTTGCGTTTCACGCTAATTAGTTTCTTTTCAGTACATTATATGTCTATGAAAGTTTAAAATTGTTTGAAACTATTTAAATAGGCAAAAGTTTAATTGGGATTCCGAAGGACCATAGTGGCACATTAAAATTCTTATCTAAGATGTTATGCTTGCTTTAACAATGAACGCTCATTACTGAAATGAGCACCTGGTAATGCCAAAATGTAAATGTACACGAGTTACAGAATTGTATAGAATATTTTTAAAAAAATTACGTATAAAACAAATATTAGGACGAAAAATGTTTCGCTACAGCTTAATTCTTCTGTATTTAGTTTATTAGAAAAGAAATAGAAAAAATTAGCCCAGGACATTGGAATAAATGCCAGGAACATGTTACTAAATTAAAAAAATCATACTTTATACACTTTGCATTTGTTCAGCAATGTTATTATAGAATTCTTCATATTTTGAAACTGACAGTGATGATTTTGTGTAAAATCTAAGTTTTTTTGACATATGGAAATAGACCTCTAGGGGAAAACCGCCGTAGCAAAAATGTACTACAATGTTATTATAATTTGTAAATTTATATAGGTACTTAAAATTTTTAAAAATATATCATTAAATACAATCCTGTAACTCGTGTACAAGGTGGAACAAATTCGATTTCCTTATTTGAAAACCTTGAGATATTAAACAGAAAATTGATGTAGGTCTTTAAGGGCCAACTTTTATGAATGGGAACATATACTGAAAATAGTCTCATCTTTTTTCCTTATTTTATAAGCTTTTCAAGGATGTATAACAAGTCTACATTGTATGTTTTAGTTTGATTCTATATCTATTAATTAAATTCTCCAATTTCAATTATTTTCGGATTAGTTAATTATTTTTTTATCAGCGTCGTAATTGGCTTTGACACAATTCGAAATATATGGTACGAGTATAACCCCATATCTGAGGTTTATATATATATATTAGAAAAATGAATGAGAATAATGAAAATAACATTAAAAATAAACAACAAATGATGATCTGGAATTGATTACTTTCAATTGTTTCTTAATAAATTTAATTTTATTCACCACAAAAAATTAATAATTCATGTTTTATTATTTAAAACAAAAGAATGTAGAATTGTAATACATTTTTTTTTTTAATTTTTACCATCCCAAATATTGTTATCTATTTATTTTAAATCACCCTCATAATTATAGTATTATTTTAGAATGAAATTTTATTTAAAAAATCTGTTGTGGCCAGCACAATATCTCTCGCCAATTTCATATTAGTCTATAAATATTGTATTTAACATTTCTGGTACACACAATTTTAATTACATCTATTCTTTATTTTTCAATTCATTCTATGAACAAGTTTCCTCCTACTCTTTTAAATGTTCGAGATTCTTCCAATTCAATGACGAGATTGGCGGTATTTCTGAAAGGTATATGAAGAAATATATGTATAGCAAGCGCGTGTTTAGTTGATCTATTACTGTGAATGAATCCCGTTTCTGTTTATACCGATTTTAGATGTTGACGGAGTTTTTTCCTTCTTATAAAAATAGCATATCATAATTACTATTACATCTCGACTTGTCCAAGTACGAATTTTAGGTTTTCCGCGTTCAAGAATAGTATCATTTTAACGTTCGGCAGCTATATCTATAATTTTAAATATTTAATTAATGATATAATAAGAAATATTAAATGTACTTCTCAGAAAAAGCCTTCAGTACTATCTCTGGATTTTTGACACTGACATTTATGTCATTTACCAACATTTTAATTTTTAAATTGATTTCCATGGACTATTTGATGGATAAAATCAATTATTTTATATATTATCTATCTCTAAATCTATAGAAGATATAATAAAAGTGTTTAATATACTAGAAAGAGAATTTTATATTCTTTAATATTTGTTGTACCAAAATCTTCTCAGCTCTTCCCATGAATGTCAGATTGAGGAATGCATAGTTAAACTGGTCTTATGTCTTATAATTTTTGAATAATCGTTCCTCCAACATCCACACATACACACATACATACATACACTCATATATATATATATATATATATATATATATATATATATATATATATATATATATATATATATATATATATAGGCCATCCAGCGAATCAAGCGGTTTACGTCATAAATTCAATATCACTAGAAACAATGACGTCATTTGTTAAAAAGTTTACATGAGCATGTAAAACGGATTAAAATATGATCTGTGGGTTGTCTTCATAAATCCAAATCTTTCTTAAAAAGGTAACACGTCTGGTATAATTTTTTTCCAACGAAATCCAATTTTATTTAAAATATTCTGAACGATACTGCTTACGCCGTTATAAATACTTCATTCTTGTAGTATATGCAACAAACTATCTGGTATTATGTGAGATCCTTAAAAAAATACAGAATACTGCATACCATGCAATTTCTCACTGTTTCTGTACATTGGGTATAACGTTTGCTACCGCTGTACACAAAGATTTAATTTTTAAGTTATTACTAACAAAATATTACCTCAATAATACAATTCAGTGTAAGTGAGAGCCCACCATTCTAATTTTCATTTTCAAAATAAGTCAATAAATTAACTACAAGCTCTTAAATTTGACATGACAGAGCATTTGACGTTTTGTCAATGAACAACGAAACCAAAAACAAAATGAAATCACAATACAGATTGAAAAGTATAATATAGACATATAATATTTAGTAAGAGGCCTAATCCAATATTACAAGTATTATAAAATTAGTGTAATTACTTAATGAGAAAGGTAGGTTCAGATTAACAATCATAATACATTATTTCATTTAATTTACCTAATATTTTTAACTTTCATAATATGGGTACAAAAATACTGAAACAAAAGCATATTAAATATAAAGGTCAATTTTTGTCCGATGCTGTATGTAGCGAAAAAATATTTGTTACTAAATGGAGGTAGGTATAGGTATATTACTATTTCCCATTTTTTACTTCGGTAAACTAACGTAAACCTCTAACAGTTCGTTGTAGGTGAAAAAAATAAAATATTTTTTGCTCAGCCTTCTTTTGAATTTCGATACAATAATGCTAAGTAAAAAATATTATAGAAAATTAAATTCTACATACATTTCAATAATTGCACGTTTTGTAACTGTATAAATGAAATTTAAAATTTTATAATCGTTATTTGTTATAGCGTTAGTCATGGGATTGCAACAAAACCACAAACAAATATAATAAAGATGAAAAACCAATATTCGACTGTGTTAGGATGGAGGTAGATACGGGAAAGTAAAAATTCTTCGGACTTGCAGTCAATTAATAAAATTTATTCACGCCGACGTTTCGACTCTACAATAGTCTTCCTCAGGGCTCTGGTGTATGATGTTATCCATAGTCAGTCAGTAATGTCCAATGTGTGATGAGAGTTGATAAACCAATATTCGACTGTGTTAGGATGGAGGTAGATACGGGATACGGGAGTAAATTTTATTAATTGACTGCAAGTCCGAAGAATTTTTACTTTCCCGTATCTACCTCCATCCTAACACAGTCGAATATTGGTTTTTCAACTCTCATCACACATTGGACATTACTGACTGACTATGGATAACATCATACACCAGAGCCCGGAAGACTATTGTAAAGTCGAAACGTCGGCGTGAATAAATTTTATTAATTGACTGCAAGTCCGAAGAATTTTTACTTTCCCGTATCTACCTCCAAATATAATAACATTTTTCATTTTACTTAACAAAAACGCAGTGTTTGAGTAATCATTATTGAATACGAAGAATTATTCACACCTGACACGACGAGAAGTTATTAAATGGTATTTTTTAATGCAAATTATATTTAACAATTTTGACAAGTAAAACATCATTTCTTTGTTTGTCATATTGTTTTAATTTTATTGGTAACACTTTGAAAAATAGGATTTACGAAAATTTAAATTCGATTTTCTTGGTTACAGAACGTGCATAATTAAAAACAAATATTGAGAGGGGTGTATATAGTTATTTTTGATTCTAGATCGTGAAATGTCACTTTTGCATTCGAGTGTCAAACAACGTTTTCTCGAAAATTAATAAAAATGTACAGAAAAAAATTTGACAGTTAGGTTTAATTAATATGACATCCAAAGATGATGTAACATCTAATGTCACCGTGGCAGTAATATTTCTAATGTCATGTATATAGGCGGAATTACTTCGAATAATTGCTCATTTGGGACATTAAATATAAATACAATTATTTTTTTAAGCAAATTAAATTTAAAAGGGCAAAATTTTGTTAAATTCTCACCCTTTTTTCAATCAAAAAATTGCAGGACGTAAAAGATTTTTACATCCTGAATGTAATAGCTATTTATGTAATAAGTAGCGAAATGATAGTGTTTTAGGCACGCGACGTAAAATTTGTACGCACGAGGGTAGGCGACTGGTACAACACGTCAAGTGCACAAAACACTCATTTTGCAACCCTTGGTAAGGGAGGTATAGGGATCGTGCTAAAAATCACATATCAAGATTTTAATAAATGACCACGTTTTAAGGTCCCTAGAATCAATTTTAACATTTTCACGATGAAGTCTGTACGTGTGTATGTGTGTGTGTGTGTGTGTGTGTGTGTGTGTGTATGTGTAAGGATTTTATTGGCGCTCTAACTCAAAACCATCATTCAGAAAATTCTGAAACCTTGCATTTCTACCCTATATGGAAAGACACCATTAGATTTTAGTGTAAATCAGATAACCGGAAATGGCACTTTACCTAAAGCTTATAATGGTTTTTCTTCAAAAAATACCATTAAATGAGATTTTTTCGCTTTTTATGTCATTATGAAAAGTAAAGATAATTTAATTTTCTACAGGAATACTTTAATACTTCTTTAAAATAATTAAAAATATTTTTTTATTAATCCCGAAGCCTAAGATAAACACAATTCCTTTCTTACACATTTCATATTTCAAATGAATGTAACTGACAGGAAAATATCATTGTCAAAAAATAATCACTTCAAATTAATAATAGTGACATTTTAAAAAGAAAATAGTAAATAAAGCAACAGTTATATGCAATTGAATATAATATAGTTTGCAGCATTAGTAAAAACGTAGGTATGTATTTAAATTAATAAAAATTAAATAGCGGGAGGTTTTGTGTTGGCCACATCAGGTTTTTTATAATAGCGTTTTAAATCAGATTATTTATTCTCAAATATAAACATTTTGAATTTTTCAAAATTAAAAAGTAGGCAGACATCAGGTTCATCTATTCGTTGCTAAATGAAATTATTTTAAGCACAACTTTTACGCATTAAACTGTCACTTTTACGCATTAAGCTAGTGCTTAAAAGTATTTCATTTAGCAACGACAATGACAATCAAAAGTGTTAATGTAAATATCAACTTTCAAGATCAGTTTTCGAAAAATATAATTTTCCCTAACATTGATTTCAAGAATTATTATCTAAAAATAGTGCGCTACTTTTGTGCAAGGAAAAATTGTTTCCCCGGTAAAAATTGTGTTTCTGACGTTATCTACAAACTTTATTCTCACCTAAATTTACACAACTTATTTATATTCTATAATTGTTTTATTCTCGTAAAAATATATGGTTAATTCATTTGGAGTAACATTCTATTTATTTACAATTTATATTTACAACATACGAGTAGTTTCAGAAAGAATAACATTCAGTATATTACATTTGAATTCCATTGCAGTTAGATAAATGTTTTGATAATAATTTCTGAGAAGATTTACTTGCTGTACGTATTCGTAACAGAGCACAAAATTTTTATTCAAATCGCTGCTATTACCAGCACAATAAAACTCAACAGACTTACAAGTTTTATTGTGTGGTACAGTAGTTTTCATATTAAATCACAGTCTCCATTATTCGCAGATACAATTTCCCACACACATAATTCATCTTCTCGCAGGCGAGACGATTCAAAGGATCACTTCTGCGCTTTACTCGAAAGAAGAAGAAAGTACGTTTGCCCTGCGTCTGGAAGGTTTGCATATTTCACGCCGACAATAATAACATTGCACAAAGGAATTTTATCGATGCATCGCGTATTTTTCTTTTGATATTCGTACTTCGGTTGATGCTTGACCATTTCTTGGTTATCGTTGGAGAAAGAGAGAAAAAAAGTTATGGATACAGAAGAAATAAAATTATTTCTTAGTAAATGTAACATATAAATACACGGTAAATAAAAACTTTGTTGTGATTACCAAAAATAAGTTCCAGTAGCAATTTTTTTTTGTCAATATAGGACCAGCAAATATATTTGTTACAGTTACCAAGGTAAATTTGCTGGTAAAAAATTGTTGTGGCAACAAATACAGTTTTGTTATATATAACAAAAGATATTTGTTATGCGAACAAATAAAATAAGTTACCATTAAGAAGTATAAATTTGTTATGCGAACAAATAAATTAAGTTACCATTAAGAAAAATAAATTTGTTCTGCGAACAAATAAAATACGTTACCATTAATAACTATAAATTTGATTTAGGGCCGGTCTTTCCACCTTCGCATAAAGTTCCGGATAAAGTTATCTGGTGGATAAATCAAAAATATGTCTTTCCACCTTCAGATAAGGTTATCCGCCAGATAAACATTGCCTATCCGACAGATAAGTTATCCGGAACTTTTCTACCGGATAAATATGATATCTGACAGAAACATATGAATCGATGCAATAAATCGGAAAAAAATGTCAAATACATGATATTTTGATAGAATACAAACATGTAATTTCACATATTTAATTATTATTTATTGTTATATATGGCGCCAGAAAATTTTCCAATGGGGCAAAACTAATGTTCATTCCTACAAACCGTATTTTTTTGTCATACCAAATTTTAAATAAATACACACCCGATTATGGGTATCAGGGATATGGAGAAAAAGAAATATATTCAAACAAATAAAACATTACACATCTAAACTTTGAGAAACAAGAGTTCTTGCTTCTCAGACCTTGTTCCATCATCATTTCATTGCAGTTTGTCCATCCCTGGTTACTCATTCTCACTGTTAACATAATTAGTATTGTTGTAATCAAATCAAATTGTTATAATCAAGTATTATCATTATTGTCATCAAGTTTAATCATTACCATGATGAAATTTGTCTTCAATTATAATATTTTAAAAGTAATTTTAGAGGCAATACACATTTTTTTTTTGTGGGTCCAAGGGAGGTCATTCTTAATCCCTCGCCGCTGTACATATCTTTTTATTTTCTGACATACTTATACTTGCACCTTAGTACAAGCACAAATATAAAATTATTCCGTATTTCAATAATTTCAAAATTATTGGATTTCTCACATTTCTTTCAATTTTTATAATCCTTATACATTTCCAAATATGAACAGAAAGCAGAATATCCTGCACACATATTTATAATTACGTCAAAAAGATCATAACCACAAATGTCAAAACATAAATATTAAGCAACTTGATCGAAACAAAACTTATATTGCATTTTCTTGCTCTGCCTTATTACATTTGCAATGCTGTTGTCTCTTTTTAATTTTATTAGAGATTTTGGAACTGCATATACTGCACTTATCTGTCGGATAGTTATCCGTCAGATAAATTTGAAATGAAAGACAGAAAAAAGTTATCCGTCGGATAAAGTCTCAGATAAGATTATCTGGCGGATAGCTATCCGGAACTTTATCTGAAGGTGGAAAGACCGGCCCTTAGAAACTAATTAATTTGGTTAGATATGCTAATGCATTAATGAGATAGTAAGGTTAAACTTAAATACATGCGTATTATATTAATTTTATTTATTTATAATTATAATCTATATACATGTAACAAATATTATATAAAAAAATAACATATGAAACAATAGTCATTTAAATTATATAGATTTATCAGTAATCGATGCATACCTTCAAATTTCTCAATAAGACACAAAATCATCCATTTTTATTGACGGGCACAAGAAACAAGCACTTTAAAACACAATTTTCGACAAGCTAAACTTAACTGCGCAAGCAAATGCGACACGACGTACTATCGTTTAACACGAACAGTGAATTATGCTGTATATCAGGGAACACTCTCTCTACACAAAAGTTTTAGTTTCCTGTACAAAGTATATGGCGGCAAAAGAAATAATTTGTAATCTTTACAAAATATAATGTCACAGGAAAAAAATAAAATAAAATTTGTCCCAGTAACAAATGAAATATTTTTAATTGTTGCAAATTATTTTGTAATCGGAAGAAAGTAACAAAATGATTTCTTAATACTACTAATAATAATTGCGACCATGACTAATATTTTGCAGCAAATAATACTTTTTATATACAACAAAAATTGTTTAGTTTTGGAAACTTAAAATACGAAGTTCTTCGTATACACTGCAAAAACTTATTGTTGAGATGACAAAAAAAAATACAGCAAACTAAATTTTGTCCGGAATATCAATGTAATTTTTTACCGTGTAAGAAAAGGGAAACCGATTAAAATTTCCCTGATAGGCAGACATCCGTGGAATTCCTTTTGTAAGAGCATTTGTAAGAAATAGTTTCGGTGAATCTGTTGCAAATTCTGAACAGGCACTCTATTTAAGCACATTTTGTTACAACAGATTTGGGAATGAAGGTATCTTGTTTTCTAAAATAATTCGTTTTTAATAAAATTTATATTTGTTTTTACCTTCTGTCACCTTTAGGTAAGGAAGGTATTGTCTTTGATCAAAAAAATCAGTGGTGAGTTTTTAATGAATAAGCACGTTTTAGGATCCCTACTATACGAATTTACTATTTTTAAGATGATGTCTATATGTGAGTCTATGTGTGTGTGTGTGTGTCCGTGTGTGACAATTTTTTTTCCAACAATAACTCCAATAGTACATTTCTAAAAATTATAATTCTTTCGTATTTCTCTTCTTTACATCCATATGACAAGGTGATTAGATTTTGGTTATAATTGATCCACCGGCAGTACCCTTATTTGAAGTTTTTAACAGTTATTCGTAAAAGAACGCAGTTTCACTAATCAGATATTATTTTGCATGTTTGGCAACCTGTAAAATTCAATTTGATATTTTATTAATAATGCACATTTGTAGTGATATCCTTGTAATTTAAACAAAATTGCAAAGAAATGCATATCGTTTAAACTGTCAGAAATTCAATTATCATAAAAAAAAATAAAAGATAATAAATTGTAGTCTACACCTAAGTCCCTAAATAGATTTTGTTTTCTTTAATTTACATCTAAATCACTGCACATATTTTATTTATTTTTGTTTTGTAACCTGCAAAATTAAAATTTTAACAATTCAAACGATGTGCATGCCTTTGTTATTTTGATTAAATTCCATGGCTCTTCTCTGTAATATATATTTGAAACATTTTTGTCAAAAATTAAAGGAGAAGTGTTACACAAAAAAAAAAAAACTGATTCCCATGTTAAACGCCTATGGCCCGCTTTTTAATTAACAGCCTGTATACATAACATTTTTCTCAAAAATCATTAATTCGCCTAAAAAGTACTACATACTTTTAAAAGAAACAGCCTGTATATAAAAATGCCAGAACTTTGCGTTTTATGTTTCGGAATAATTTAATTCTCTCAGAACGAGTAATGCCAGGACCATATATTTGTTGATTTGTTAAAAAAGATATAACGAACGCAAGAAAAATAAATAAAAACCATAAATACTCACATATAAGAGTCGAAAACTATAATGGACTACTTGTGTCGTCCCTACCCTTGGTAAGGGAGGTATAGGGATCGTGCTAAAAATCACAGAGTTTAGTAAATGATCACGTTTTAAGGTCCCTAGAATCCTATTTTAACATTTTCACGATGATGTCTGTATGTGTGTGCATGTGTGTGTGGGTGTGTGTATGGATTTTGTCTTCGCTCTAACTCAAATACTATCATTCATAAAATTCTGAATCCTTGTATTTCTACCCTATTCTAATATGAAAAGAAGCCATTAGATATTGGTGTATATCGGATAACCAGAAATGGCAGTTTACCTGTAGCTCATAATGGTTTTTCTTCAAAAAATACCATTAAATGCCATTTTTTCGCATTTTATGTCTTATGAAAATTAAAGATTATTGAATTTTCTACAGGAATACATTAATACTTTTTCTATATATTTTACAGATAAATTTAAAAATATTTTTTTTTATTAGTTGCGCCGTAAAGCCATAGCGTGGTACCTCCCCATAGCAACGGCATGTTTGTGGGGGTATTGTAGATCTCCTGTTTGACGTTTCAACAATAGTTTGGAGGTTAATATTTTAGTTTGTCTTTTTGGTATCTATATTTTATCAATTCTTTTGTATGGGCCAAAGGCCCGATAGCAAAATAAATAAATAATAATAATAATTGGTATCTATATTTTAAATTACATGTAACTACCTATCTGTTTATTTGTAAATAATTAATGTATTTGAGAGACCAGAGAGAGATAGGAAAATGAACTAATGTCAATTTCAAATTGAAAATTTCTCGTACGCCATGCCATCTATAGGTTACATTCTTAAAGATAGTTCCCTTCTTCAGTTCAATATAATGACACAGAAAATTTCTTTCTTAATTTACTAAAAAAACATATATTATTTTATATTAAATTTATATATTTACCTCCCGCTACACTTGGTAAGGGAGGTATAAGGATCGTGCTAAAAATCACATATCGAGATTTTAGTAAATGACCACGTTTTAAGGTCCCTAGAATCCAATTTTAACATTTTCACGATGATGTCTGTATGTGTGTATGTGTGTGTGTATGTATGTGTGTGTATGTATGTGTGTATGTGTAGGGATTTTGTCTTCGCTCTAACTCAAATACTATCATTCAGAAAATTCTGAAACCTTGTATTTCTATCCTATTCTAATATGAAAAGAAGCCATTAGATTTTGGTGTAAGTCGGATAACCGGAAATGGCACTTTACCTGAAGCTCATAACGGTTTTTCTACAAAAAATACCATTAAATGCCATTTTTTCGCATTTTATGTCTTATGAAAATTAAAGATTATTGAATTTTCTACAGGAATGCATTAATACTTTTTCTATATATTTTACAGATAAATTTAAAAATATTTTTTTTTTATTAGTCGCGAAGCCTAAGATAAACACAATAATTCCTTTGTTACACAGTTCATATTTCAAATGAATGTAACTGACTGTAAATGCCACTGTCAAAAAACTAATCACTTCAAATTAATAATAGTGACATTTTAAAAAGAAAATAGTAAATAAATCAATAGTTTTATGCAGTGGAACAGTTTGCAGCGTTAGTAAATACGTAAGTATGTATTTAAATTAATAAAAGTGGATAGGGATGTGTGTGGAAGGATGATTGTTGCGTAACTATTATTATGGTCTAGATGCGGTTATTCGCTACCGAAAATCAGTCACTTTAATATGTTCTTATGTATGAATGCTATGATGATTGTGGACAAGGCGAAAGAAGAATGTTGTTAAAGAGTGAAGTGAGTCTTATCCCTTTTCTTATTGTTACTATTGTTTCCGGGTTTTTGCTAACCCACTAAGTGGGAAACGCTTGATTTTTGTATGTATGTAAAAAATAAATAGCGGGAGATTTTGTGTTGGCCACATCAGATTTTTATATATGTTTTCAACATAACATGAGGTATATAGTGGTAGAAATCGGATTTACAGTAGCACGCAAGTAGCCCATTGAGTAAAAGATCTCTACAAGATGTATAGAATTGAGGAATTATATTGATATTACTACCAGTCATTAGAAATTGCTCCAATAATCTGCAATTTGGTCGCAAACACATTCGTTGCTTCAAGAGAATTACTAACAAATAATACCTACTATACATCGAAATTGTCTAAGTACTAGCATATTAGCTTACTTTTTAGGGCAAAACTGCCCATCACGATATCTTCCACTATCCTTGCATTACCCCTAATCAAAATTCACACCACGGCTCTCTTGGGTGTGCGTGTATTTCCCTCAAGGCCACGGACCGATTAATCCGGGTTGGTGATTGGAAGTGGATCATTCTGTCACGGAAGTCGCCGCAACGGTAGCGTCGCTAGCGCCGCTAACCATCACGTCATCCCGACAACGCACACTAGATGCTGGCGCTGGCCCGATACGGATTACTGGACGCCAGAACGACACAGGAATGTTAATAAAGGAAATAGAAGGTGTTTAAGTAGTTTGATTGCTGATGACCAGGAAGGAAGTTGTTACAAGGGATTTGTCATTAAGGTTTTGTGTCACTGGGACGGGAGCTATTAAACGACACGGTTTTCTCTTTTAAAAGAAGTGTTGCAGGAATTCTTTATATTTTATTGCTACGGAAGAGTACTACTTGTTACGCTTGGTAATATACTCAGCTGTTAGTACATTGTGATTTCTAGGTACCGAAATCTGTTAATAAAAGAAGATTAGCGTACTAATCATTAATTTTTCCTGTGATGATTATTCTTTTTATATTTATTGAGACAGAATGTGTGAGTTCTAACGTGCAGGTCAACTTTTTTTTTGTTATTTATTCCGATTAAAAAATTTCGTCACAGATATTCTTTTTTTTATTATTATCAACTTACATGTTTGTTTTTGTTCTTTAATTATTTATTTACGCGTCTACCCTGAAAAAAGAAGCAGCATATTTATTTATTTATTTATTTATTTATTTATTTATTTATTTATTTATTTATTTATTTATTTATTTATTTATTTATTTATTTATTTATTTATTTATTTATTTATTTATTTATTTATTTATTTATTTATTTATTTATTTATTTATTTATTTATTTATTTATTTATTTATTTATTTATTTATTTATTTATTTTTTCTATTTATTTATTTATTTATTTATTTATTTATTTATTTATTTATTTATTTATTTATTTATTTATTTATTTATTTATTTATTTATTTATTTATTTATTTATTTATTTATTTATTTATTTATTTATTTATTTATTTATTTATTTATTTATTTATTTATTTATTTATTTATTTGTTCATTTGTTTGTTTATTTATTTATTTATTTATTTATTTAATATAAAGATCAACAGGTCAAGGATCCAATAACAGGTCAAAAAATATATCGAAGATACACATATAATAATAATGTAGTAGATGAATAAGAAAAGAATGGGGGATTACACCATTTTTTTTTTTATAATTTCATCTGAAAATATTAGGAAAACTAAGACTATTGATGAAAATCCGGTGAAAAAATTCCTATTAATAAGCGAGTTATGGTCTCCCGAATTTTGAAAAGATTGACGTGACGTCACATATATATGTTTTTTTTATCAAACTGTTTTCATCATGGACCTAAATGTTCTTGAAATATATGCTATTTTAAGTTATATTTACATAAAAATAAATGAATATTATAACACTGTACAAGTCTACATACTTTATAATTACAGGTGTATTTAAATTATTAAATTTAATGCAAGAAATTTGTGTTAAAATAAAAACTGTACTACAGGAATGTTAGCCCCTCCTTTCGAATTTGAATTTCTTAACTTCCATTGGTAGTAATCCCACCTCCTAACACGCTATTTGTAATGCATGTATAGGCGGTTTCTCGGCCGCCAATCAAAATATTTTCATATTAGTGTCGAAGCGCTATAACAAAAAACCCTTTATTTCCGAAAAATCTCAATTATACCATTTCATTTTTTTATTAATATTCATTATTCAGCATATACATTCGTAATTTTTTACTATTTTCCTTTAATTCGATTGAGCCGTAATCCCCCATTACAAATTAATCGAATGAGTCAGCCAGAATTTTTGAACATTGGTTTTTAAAATCAGAAAATGAAATACTTACTAAAAATATCAAATATAAATTGAATTCAAAAGTAAGCACATATGATCCCAAAACCCCAAAACGTTGGTTTCGATTAATAAAAATAGAATTTAAACTATTTTATATTATGGGCAATATCTAACATTCGAATTATTATTAAACTACTTTTACTTCATTTCAATGAACATTTTAGAAATTTTCATTCTCTAACTTGATTTAAAAGCCATCAAACTATAGTGAATAAAATTGACGCTGTCGTGTCCAGCAATAAAACAAAAAATGTCATTTCGCTTACTGCTTGCATTATAACATTCGGTGTCAACGGGCTATTATTTGCGCCGCTATGTTGAAATGAATACATGACAACTGTAGTTCCAAAAATTATTTCAAGCAAAAATAACATTTATGTTAAACGAGTAGTAAGATTATTTTACTATATAGAGCACTCAGAGCAGGTAGAAAAATCGAAAATCGCAATATCAAGAATTAATAAAAAAGTTGGCCGTTTGTTTAGACTTTATTTAATTACTTTTTATAGTTATTCAATATGTATTAAATGAGAATAAAATAATATTAAAAGACAATTAAATAAGAGATCCTGTTTTACTCTTTTCGCAACAACAATAAGCAGATGTCAAGTAAAACTAAGTAAAATTCTCGTATGCATTTACACTTCAGTAAACTTTTTTATTGTGGTAAGAAAATGCAATTTAACAGGAGTAAAATAACTTTATTGTAATAGTATATTGTAATACAAGTGAGGAAAGGGCATCATTGTAAAATGAGTACGAAATTTAATCGTACAAGTTTTGCAATGGCCTTTTCCACGTGTATTACATACTATTTTTTTCAACATTACATGTGAAAATTACATTTCCACGTGTGTTACATACTATTTTTTCAACATTACATGTGAAAATTACATTTTTCATATGTATTGCAGTTCGTATACCTGTTATTATTTCAACGAATAAATGTGGAAACATCTAATAAAAAACTTCACTTAGTGGAGGGAAGTGGGTACTATCACAACTAAATTGAGTGAGGAAAATGTCATTTTCACAAGTGATGTTGAAAAAAAGTTTTTCATTTCATGGTTAATAAATTTTATGCATTACTAATAATTCTAGTTAAGCAAAATTACATACCGTACACATAACTGTAAATTATAAAACAATAATTTTTAATGTTCTTATGTTCTTCTTTCATGCATTTGAAACACTATTCTAAGATAATGGAAAGGCATCGGAGAATTACCTGCTGAAGGTATAGAATGCCTAATGCATCCGTCTTTTAATTTGTGTTGCTGTCTCTTGTATGACTGCAAATGTAAATCATGTTTCAAAATAATATATAAAGATGTACTTTTCGAATGTTCAATTCCTATAACTAAAGTCACCTTCATATTATTCCAGTCATTTAACATTTCTTTTACTTTCATTAAAACAAAAGAGATTTCTGCTTGGCACGACATATTAAAATAAATCAAGTGTTATTTGTTTTATTTTGTTGCATCGTTATTTTCTGCATTCACTTATTTGATTATGGATCCCGGATTTCAAAAATGCTATAGCAGAAAACTTGAAAATAGTAAGAATTTGGAATTTGGAGAAGTAGATGTTAATGAAGGGAATTGAAAACTCGAATATTTTAAAAAAATACAGTTTTTACAGTTTTGAGATCTAGATATACTCGTATAAGTGACCAATGTTCTAACTTATTACTATGGTAGAGGCCTCACAATCGTAATTATTTATCTGAAAATTAATTTTTTAAACGACCACAGAATAGATAGAAAATTTGGTCCTCATTATTTTGTTTAACCTGTCGATCACATTTATGTATATTATATATTCTTTGAAGAGAATATTTTCCTGAGAAAGAATAAATATTATTTATTATTATTGTACTATGAAAACTCTCTTCTGAAAACGGATGTTTACATTCAATAAATCATTTCAGCCGACATGAACATCATAAACAAATAAAATTCTACCATTATTGCTATACCCAACTCTAAATATAAACATTGAATAGGAAAACATTTTTAAATAGAGAAAGACGTTTATATTACCACTATTCACCTATCGTACAAAAGGGCAGGTAAAAGACCTTAGAGCTTAGATATGACTTTCCAAAATATATAGAACGGTCACATTTGCACGTACAACGAAACTTCCTAAACAACAATTTTCTATTTTAATAAAAGGAAACATGCATAAAATTGGATTATTTCAGATATCTGGTGATTAATGAAAGTTCAAAGGATTATAATCTTTATAATATGTTCCAAATAAAAACTAATTAATTAATATTTATGTTACTACTCAAATTTGGAGAGAACACGTCAGCAGCTCATAAGTCAAAGATGCAATCTGATTTATAATTTGTCAAGTAGAACTTGATAAAAACTACCACAAATTGGAAAAAAGAAAATTATTTCCTCAATCTTGATTTGAAGAAATTAATAGAAAATTATTTAGTGAGCTGGTTTCACAATTTTTTAAAGTTTATTTATTGCAATATATTTCATAATAATAATTTTTAAAAAATATTATTTTCGTAACCAATAATGAAATAAAAAGTTTGCCGGCAGAAATAGTTATGAAAAACAACCGCCACTTCTGTGATGTCAAAGTAAAAACAGCATATTATTCATAGACAATATAGAGAAATAGTTTGTCCATTATCTAGGTTGTTTATATAAATCAAAGTGTGCGACAGTTTGTCACATATTAAGATGAATGAACTTTGACGTCACATTCTGTTTTAAATCAAGTGATTTTTTCAGAACATTTCAATAATTAATTGAAAAACATTTAATGAATATTTCGTAATATTTTCAAATTTGGGCTATTTAAAGACCAATATTTTTTTAAAATTTAATCATATAAAAATCGTATAAAAATTCTTGGAACACATTATTATGAAATGGAAGTTTATCTACGCAAACTTTCGTAATTACTACAGTAACACATTAATGAAAATACATAAATAGTATATTTACTATAGTATAGTACTATTTCATAAAGCGCTAAAGGATGCTTTTGTGACGAATCTATATGTATTTCATTAACGAGCATTTAGTGAGTCCGACAAGTACAGATGATAAAAAGTCACTTTAGATTCAAATAAAATGTAATATGAAATATTTTTTGAAGTGAAAACTTCTTTATGCGCACCTTTGCCCCTTTTTTCCTGGACAGTGAACAAAGCTGATCCGCCTTTCGTGACGCGTCACGGTTTTCGGGTAACTCGGGGAGAGTTGAACGTGACGTGTAACGATATTCGGGTCGTAGCTTACTTTGCGTTATTAATGCAAGGCTGGGAAACATTACAATATCTGACAAGAAGAAACTATATAGTTCCAAACCTATTTATATATAAGTAAATATATTAGTGTGAAAACTTCACACTAATTTTCATACTGCCATAAATAGCAAAAATTCGACAGTTCGATTGGTTTTTGTTTTTTTACAGAAAGTTGTCAAAATCATGTCGTGTTTGGTAACAAATGAGAAGTATCTTCAACGGCTGCCATGGACAAATGTCAAAAGTTTGACAGCCCGAACGGCAGTTGTTTCTTGCATAAAGTTGACAGAACCAAGTCGTGTTTGGTATCAAATGAGGGTATCATCTAGTACTGCCATGCAGAAATGTCAAAAATTCGACACATCCATCGGCTTTTATTTTTTATTAAAGTTGTCAGAACTATAACGGGTTTAGTATTAAATGAGAGGTATAGTCAAGGGCTGTCATGCAAAAATGTCAAAAATAGACAACTCGATCGGTTTTTGTTTTTTGCATAAAGTTGTCAGAACCATGTCGTGTTTGGTATCAAATGAAATATGTTTTCTAGGGCTGTCATGCAGAAATGTCAAAACTTTGCCAATAAAACCAAAATCAAAGCAAGCAATTCAAAATAGTAATTAAAATATCAAGAACAAATGAAACAAGATAGTTTTTATGGCTTTTATGAGCTGTCATTAATTGTATGAAATATTACAATAAAGTAGAAGTATTCACTTCGAACGTGCGGTCTTAAAGCACACACAATTATTTTGTTAGGTACATAATTTTCGTTGCAGAACCAAGTATCATGGAGTGCTGTATAAAACAAATATGTAAATAATTATGTTATGAGAACAAAATAAAATCATTTTATATTGCACAATATTTTATCTACAACTCGCCATTAGACCTACATTTCTTGCAAAGTTGATATTATTTCATAGAAAAAAATGCAACGATGTAAGATACAATGAAAACAGTGGCGCACCTAAGGGGGTGTTTTATTCTTTAACTATAAAATATTCTTTCATATTGATAATCACATAAAATGTTAAAAAATGATATATAACTGCGTTTTTTCAAGAATTTTTTTTAAGAACTTCAAATAAAAGAACTTCCGGTTCACCAATTATAAACAAAATCTAATCAGCTCGTCATATGGATGTAGAGAAGAGGAATACCTAAGAATTATTATTTTCAGAATTGTAGTATTAGAGTTATCGTCGAAGAAATTTTTGTTACACGCTCACAGTCACACACACAGACACACGTGCAGACATCATCATAAAACTAATAAAATCATATCCTAGGGACTATAAGTCGTGCTTATTCATTAAAAATTCATCACCGAATTTTTTACCAAGGCAATTATGTCTTCCTTATCTAAAGTTGATGGAAGGTAAACATGTTTACAACTCAAGTAAAATATATAAAAAGTCATATATTCAGTAATTATTTTCTCATGGAGAGATCTTCACATCATAATGTATAAATGTGTGTTTATATGTCATTGTAATTGTCAGTAGACTTGATTCGAGGACAATCATTAAAATATATATTTGTTCTGAAGACAGAAAAATTATGTACTACTACTCTAAGAAAGCTTGGCAGTTCATTACATAATTAACTAATTTATTTAACTCTTTAAACAAGTCATAATTCACGTATGATTGATTGTATGTCCAGAATTACTTCCAGGAAAATTCATTAAAATCACATAACGAAACAATTTTAAAATATCACGTAAAACTTAATTGTCTCAATTAAAACGATCATATTGAAGTTAAACAGATTTTTTGTATGAATGTTTACAAGTTATTTATGTTTTCATAGTACATTTATGAGTATAATTTTAGCAAGAAAATAATTACATTGTACAAAATAAAAATATTAATAATCTTTTTTAAATCTTAATGCTGTTTTCGTCTAATATAAATTTATACTTGTTATTATCAAATAATTTTAGGTTAATTATAAATAATTATATCTACAATTTTGAATTAATTTATTTGTCTACTGACATAATTACTTACAGAATAACAAAAATTATCACTTGGGAAAACAAGGTACGTTATTATTAAAAAACAATCAAGACAATGCACGGGAATTTGAAATTGTGAATTACATAATCTTAAATAATAAAATTTATTCAGTATTAATTGTACTTTTTATGAATTACATACTTATGGCAAAGACAAACATATTTTATGAAGTCATTAGTTCCGAGGTTTCATGCTATAAGAGCAGACGTGGCACTTTTCGGTGATTTTTTGTTTTTGCATGATTATTTTTCCTAAACTGCTTACAACTTATACAGGCTAGTCACCAGCATTGTCGAACATTTACTTAGCTTACATGCAGTTTTGAAAACCATTTTTAAAACGTTTTGAAAACCGTTTTCAAAACTCCTTGTAAACTAAGTAATAAATTATATTTTTGTAATATCCTGTTTCCTTGATTATTTTAGGTAAAAAAGCTTCAAATAAAAGTTGTAGAGCTTAAAATTCTACATTTGAGTAACAGCAAAATTAGATATAAAAATGTTATTTTTGGATTATATTTTATTGTTTTTCCTCAAAAATCTGTTAAGCGTTAAAAGTTACGGAATACACCCCTAATGTCCAAATCGCTACTTACGCTCTCTAAATTTTCTTCTCAATTTATTTTTGTAATTCAAAATGTACATTTCAACTGCCACGCACTCATCATCAGTAGTGCAAAAACAATAAATAATTATTAATTATTTAATGTATGTCTGATCAAATGGCTTTAAACCCGGAATACACGAACCAATTTATCGTTTGAAATCATTTTAATTTCAATATGATAATTGTTGTATATTATAGGAGAGATCAGATATCAAAAGATCACTACATAGATATAAGCGAAAATAAATATATTTGAATCACCATAATAGACAGCGAGTGCCAATTTTAGGTCTACTATTCATTAGAATAAAATTTATAGGAGCATTTGTATTTTCCTGTAGTAGTTCATTTTCAAATAAAATATAAATATATTATTACGGCATATTAACCATTGCTGGGTGCGCCAATCTACTTTATATAGAGATATCGGTAACGGTAATGATGAATATATTTCTACAGTGCGGGCGATTAGTAGGCGTCACCTCACCAGCACTCTTATTTCCTTGTGCGCGTTTTTCAATAACACATAAGTGCCACAACAATTCCGCAAGCAGCGTAAAATATGTTCATCTATTAGTTGGAATTTAATGTTTCTACCTTACAACTTTACTTTACTGATGGTGGTTATAATTATATAAACAATAACAAAATACGCAAGCATACGTCATTTTTCGATACGATTTTATACTGTCATAAATTGAAAATGATTTTTATTTTAATAAAATATTTTACAGAATAAATATCAGTTTGAAATGAACATGAGAAACAATATGATATATTGATTCGTATATTAGGGCTTTAACATTAAAATCTAGTAACAAACAGGGATGGGAACGTAAATTATTTTTTACACGTAAAAAAATATTTTTTACATTCACAATATTTGAGAATTTTTTACGTAGATGATGTAAAATATTATTACCATGAATATATTTTTTTTTATAAAGATTTCTTTTATACTGTAATGAATATTCCAGAACAAGCAGTCCACGTGACATCAACATGTTTCTTTGATTCAGACAAACAATTAGGTAGCTTCAAACTATCAACAATCAGATTAGTAGAGAAATATATTCCTTAGACATAACCTCAAACGTCAAACTTTAAACACATTTTACATCAAAATTGGACAAAATACGTAAATTTGAAGCATATTATATTATATTTTAAAAATGTATTATATGTTTTATGTAAAGTTTAGGCAGTTTTGTAAAGACATAAAATTTGAAGACATTTAAAAATAGACGGCGAATAAAAAAAAATTGCAAAACAAATTTATTACTCATTAATTTGAAATAGATTTAAATCATTACCTCCAAACTTATTGAAAATGAATTTTATACAAATTTTTAGTATTTTATGTTAATTTAGCTAACGTATTTTAATATTTTAAAATAATTTTTTAAGTCTCTTTCTTATAAGCTTATCATAGTTTCAGTAGTTTTAGAATATTTTTATGATAGGATTAAGGAAAGTTACTGTAATGTGACATTTGTAAACAACAAGTCATCTAGTGTCGTTATGAAGAACTAAAATTATACATTATTTACGTTTTTTACTTATTTAACATTTTTTATGCATTTTTTACATGTAAACGTAAAAAATAATTTTTTACGTGTAAATGCACATCCCTGGTAACAAATTAATTATTTTTACTAATCATAGAATTTTTATCTTTACCAGTTAAAATTTCCAAAAAGAAATTTCAAAATCGGATTTTTTATAGGCTTTTATTTCTTTAAATTTGAAGAAATGGCATATCTACTTCTGGCATCTAGCCACAATTATATATTATATTATGTAGGTACTTAAATTAATGATTTGCAGAAAATTTTTGTTGCATATTATATTATGCCCATTGCTCTCTCATAAACACTTATTAATTGGTAATTTAAATGAAGTAATTTATTCATTCATTTCCATATTGGACCGTTAATATTAATAAATTTTCGCTAACGACTATTGCAAAAAACTATAAGATAATACGGTATCTGTTAAAAGAATTTTGATGTTATCAACTGTACAGTTAATTCGTTTTGTGAAGACTTAATTTCTTGGAATAGTATTTTAGACAGTGATAAATTTAAACTAACAAAATTACATATATAAAAAAAATATTCGACTAGTTTCTCATTTCATCGAAACTTTGAGCGATAATAAACATCTCTTAAATATATTATAACGCTTTACATCTCATTTCTGAGTGCGCCAATTTGTTTTTATTCCCAGATTTTTGCAATGACGCTATAACTATTTCTACCTTTCACAAGGCCTATAATATAAATCACCAGAAGTCAAGGGATCATAATAAACCGTTTACATACCCTTCAATTATGTTCACAAAGAAACCTTAAATTCTATCTGCTTTAAATAAAAACGTAAACACTATCATTGGTTTATCAAGTTTTGCACAGAGTTGGACTCGGTCTAACAAAAATAAGAAATAAAATAGGAATTAAATTAAAGAACTTTTAACCTGTTACAACAATATTTATTTATAGTGTTGCTGACATTTTTATATTATTTATATATATGCATTTTTTAAATACAGATATTTAACATTAACAATAATGTTATATCGATGTAGAGTTCGTATCCAAAAGTATATTAAACTGAAGAATATAGACGGATGGTGGATAAATATGAAGGTTAATAAATTAATATACTCCTTGTTTGCAAACGTTTCTGTTTTTATTAAACCATCCTCAATGCTATATTTTTCTTTAGTTAATATAGCACTGAATATGGTTTAATAAAAACCGAAACCTTTGCAATTTATTATCCTTCATATTTACCCATCAATTTTCTTCACTTTAATAATGTTTTAGTCATACATTTATATAAAAAATTACTCTTCTGATTCGGTACTTGAACTATCGTTACCTACATGTATTATAAATGAAAATTATAAAAACAAGAATATTTTTTCCGAACCTGGGCATTGGAAGTATTTTAACAAACAATTTGCAGTATCAGCGTTAAAAGGCTCTTTTGAATTTTTATATTTAGGGGCGTTTATGGCGATCTCTCGACTTCTGGTAACACACAATGCTAGACGTTACCTAACAAGTCTCAATACTGTTGTGGATGCTCTATCAAAGGAATAGAATTTCTCTGTCACAGAATCGCAACCGGTCTCATAACGTACTCAACCACATTACCCAATATGGCTTACATCATTTTATTTTTTCTTATATGGCTGCAAATTTAATTAAGAATAATTATTTTCAATTTCTTAATTAAATTTTATAAATGTACAGGACACAACTTTTATTATTGTCTTTACTGATGGGAAATTAATTTGACATTATAGATAATACAGTAAACCCCGTCCACGCGGGAGACTGTCTTACTGCATGACCAGTCAGAATTAGCAAATATTTAAAAAGCTCAATATTGATTTTGCCAAATTTTGGTAATCTCGATTAGTTAGTAAGTACCATAAATATAATAACACCTGAGCTAAATGAAATATAATAGACTCCTTCGTTTTACTCCCTCTCTTATCAGGAAAGGATCACAAAAAAATGCTGCCAAATTATTTTTCTAAAAAGGACTGAAATGAACTTTATTTTGCTATAAAGTTCTATTAACATGAACTTTTTTTGTAATTTAAAATAAAAGGAGTCTCTCTGGTATTTGAATTTCGTGTATCCGGGAAGTTCTCAGTCTACAGTAGGTATGTATTGAAAAATTCGGGTAAGGACGGTTATTTATCCTAATTCTTATTATTTTCTTAAATTTCAGGCTTTATGCTACTTTTACTTTTATTCACATCTCACGAAATCTTACAAAATTGGAAATAATTTTCAAGATTGTAGTTGGTTGCCTTGAAATGTGTACACTTATTGCATTCATCCTTGCCTCTATTGATAAATAATATAAAAAAAAATTCGGAATACAGACAAAATTATGTGAAATGTAGTTATTGCCATCAAATTGTGAGAAGCTTTATTAATGATGATGTTGGATTCATTAAGTGCCCAAGTGAGATTCTGTCGATTAAAAATCGAATAAATTGAGGTTAAAATTCATGAAAATCAAATTTCATAAAACATATCTGTAGTACGCTCACTACATATATGAGCATAAATGTGAAATAACTTACAGTAAAAAAACTATGGTTATATATGAAGCCATTTCTGAATCCTTAATAATGTAGGTACCTACCTATTTTTTTTTTTTTTTTTTGCAAAAAATAAGTATTTCTTCAGCTTATCTTTTTTGTTTCAAACCACGATTATAAAGGGGTAAGCAATTTTCAGGAGCTTATCGACCCCATCTGCAGAATTAATCTAGCCAAGTTTTTCCCCGAAACGATTGGCTCCACTTAAACACCGATTATAATGATTTATCGTTCCACGTGCTTTGTTTTTCTCCATCCACTAGACTTCCTCTCGTCTCATAATTATCCCGTTAGTGTTTCACGCTTCTGTCGGCAAAAACCACCGCGGTACAAAAACAGCGAAAAAAATAAACAGTGGAGGAGAGCTGGTGCTGTGTTGTGTTGTTTTTTTTGTTTGGCCAACATGCAGGCCAAAGTCACGGCCGCCTTGATGGGAGATGAGAGATGGCAGTGTATTTAAACATGACCTGACCAGGAAGGGATCAGTGTCTCTTCAACGGTGACCATGAACGGAATTCTTGCGATTGTTGTGCTTGGCCTACTGGCTGCAGTGGCCGCCTACGATTTCAGCGATGAAGTCTATAGTAAGTTTCTTTTTTTAATTTGTTTTGTTTTCTTTATATTCTGTTAATGATGAAACAAGCAGTACACAGATTTATTTATATTATTACATATTTCAATATTTTTTGTTTATACTATTACAAGTACCTACCAAAATTACCAAATATTTAAATGGTATAAAGATAATAATACTAAGCTTGGTTGCCTAAGATTTCACTTTTATTTTTTATAAGTTAAGTTTTAACAAAATCATGAAAGATACATGAGATAAAAAATATACTTTAAATACGGGCAATTTTTCATTAAATAATATTTTATTTGATTTTCTTCGTGTAACATACAATGCAAATTAATTAAAAACAAAAATTATCATAAATCCATTGAAGTTCATTTAAAACTTACAAAACAAAGTATTCGTTCATATTAATAAAAAGTATTTATTCTTCCACCGTCAAAAAACATTTTTGAACTCCGTAAAGTTTTCTGAAAAAAAGTAAATGTGCTGCCGCTGATGAATTAATCAAATTCCTTCTTATATTTAATGAACATTTATGTTTGTGCTATTATGCCGATATGAATTTTCCGAATGTGACTTGATAAAAAAAAAAAAAACTGAAATAAATATCCCAATTAAATATAAAAAGAAACTTGTTACTTAAAAAGTACAAAAATACAAATTTATAAACGATGCTAATGTCAATTTTTTGCTTAAGCTTTTCATATCATTTTGAATTAACGACTCTAATTGACTTCGTAATCAACATAAAAATGTTTAATTGGAAAGGTAAATATTTCAACATTTGAAGACAAAATAATATATTTTATGTAAATATAAAAGCTAAAGAGACTTATAGTTGTTATATTCACTCGCCTACATATTCGCCACAAAAATTATGATCGATAGTATTTACTCAAAATTTTAGTCACCGTAACTAACTAATTACCATGGCTACCATTTAAAAATACATTGGAATGATTAAAAAACAAGTGAATTTGTTATTTAGTCATAGCTTAATCACCCTTGATTAAGAGTAAAAACTAAGACCGTATATGTTTAACTCTCTTTAAATAATATACATATATAGGTACTAATATTTTTGAGAACAACTTGAACTTCAAGTTTCAAATGAACAAGTACCGCTTCCATTTTATCATTTATATAGACAAGGAAAATTAAAATTTTCAATTAAATTAAAAATTCTATATTTTAACGTCAAAGAATATTCTTTTCTTAGAAATATCAATATTAAGGAGACTAAAATTTCAGATTACCTTTATTTAAATTTTTCATGATAATTGTAGCCATAGTACCCCATTTGCTTCACGACTTTCATTAAATAATAAGAAGAATTTTAATTAAATGCGTTAATTTTATAAAACGCGACAAAAATAATAAATTAATAAATCGATCGATAATAATAATTAATGCAAATTAATGACAGTAATAATAAACAAATAATAATAATTGTACGAATTAAAATTACAAATTTGCTTTATTTCGCATGCGAATTTAAATCTAATAAAAATAATTTTAAAAAAATATCATAACTAATCAAAACTATCGTCTTTCAGACCAACTCATCAAACAAGATCTAGATGTCCTCGAGGACTCACTCCTGGAAGATTCCTTCGTGAACGTCCGCCGCAGAAAACGAGAAGAAGATACCACCGCAGCTTCCGCTGATAAGAACTGCAAGAAACGACGTTTTAGAATGTGCTGTGGTGAAGAAGCCTTAGAACGCGTCATTGAGAAAGACAGGGAGTTGAAGAAAGAATGCTTCAAGGATGTAATGGGTAGGCAGAAGGAAGACAAGCCAACAGGAGGAATCTATGACCCTTTCAGTTGTGAAAAGATCCAGAAGATCAAGAAGGAGTGGGCGGTAAGATTATTTTCTTCGTTCATAATATTTTTGATAAACATTTATATACTTAAAAAGACCGGAGAAAAACAATTTTGAAGAATTTTTTTTTTATGGATACAATTTTCTGTAAATAAATAATAATAATAAAAAAAATAATATATCAGAATCCTTTTGGTTAAAGTTGAAGCACAAGTTCGAGTTTAAAACTACTTTATCCATTCTAATATAATAACAAAATTTATTCATTTTTTATTTTAAAATGAGTTATAAAACACTTATAATATTTAGAAAGAGAATAATTTAAAATCTGCATATTGATTGAAAGACATCATGATCTACTAATTTATAATTGCACAGTTCCCGAGTAGCAAGTTAAATTATTGTTAAGAAAAAAAAAATTAGATTGGGTTTTTTTAAATAAAATCCAATAAATGCTCTAAGGTAATCATATTTAAAGACTTTGGGCAAATGCACATAAAAAACATATCTTTTAATGGTATACTCGATTTGTGTATGTTAATTTTAAATAATTTCTGTCGCACCTCGTACCTTTTACAAAAAATAAAATTTGGATTATGTTCCATAGAAAAAAAATAATTTTTACCTCTCGCTAAGAGAGGTATTGGATTCATGCTAAAATTCGCATATCCAGATTTTATTGAATAAGCACGATTTAAGGTCCCTAGAATCCGATTATAACATTTTTCAAATGATGTCTGTGTGTGTGTGTGTGTGTGTGTGTGTGTGTGTGTGTGTGTGTGGATGTGTGTATGTGTGTGTGTGTGTGTATGTATGTCTGGATGTTGTAGACACGATTCCTCAAAAACTATAAGACCTAAAAAATATTTAACTGCAGTTCCCTCAATCTGATATCCCTGGGAAGAGCTGAAAAGGTTTTAGTAACAATTGAACAACCGAAAGTAGTAGTTTCTTAGAAAAATTCTTCTAAATATAATTTTTTGGGAGTTTTTTTTTTATCAAATATTGAAGAACATAAAATTCTCCATCTATACACTTAAAATTTTTATTATATCTTGTATAGATTTAGACATAAAGCCACTATAATTTATAGAGTAAACTAATCGCAGAGGCTAAGGCACTAAGGAAACCAGTTGGCAAATTCCAATGTTTATAACATAACCGTCATTATATAGCAAAAAAATTACAGAATTTTACCCAAATATTGTTTTTTATTGTATTTAACATGTCTTCTTCACACATATAATTCTAATTATACCTATCTATTTTTCATTGTATGAGGAAGTTTCTAAATGTCAGAGATTCTTCCAATTTGTTAACAAGATTAGCGGTATTTCTGATGGATATATACATTTTACTACAATTTTACCTATAATTTCAAATATGTAATTAATAAAACAATGATAAAAATTAAATATACTTCCCAGAAAAAGCTATCAGAATGTTACTAAAACTGTTGATATTTGACAATGATATGTGTCATTTACAAACTATGTTATAAACATTACTATGTTATAAACATTACTGTTATAAACATTACTATGTTATAAACATTACTATGTTATAAACATTTGAATTTGTCAACTGGTTTCCTTAGTGTAGTTTAGCCTCTGGGATGTATTACATCCGATTATTCTATATATTATAGAGTCTTTATCTTTAAATCTATATATAGATAAATTTTTAAATGTATTAGGTGGAGAATTTTGTTCTTTAAAATTTGTAATAACAATAATTTCTAAAAAAATATATTTAGAAGAATTTTTCTAAGATACTACTACTTCCGGTTGTCCAATTGTTATCAAAACACACACACCCACAGAAAGAGAGAGAGAGAGAGAGAGAGACATCATCATAAAAATGTTATAGTCGGATTCTAGGGATCTTAAATTTACATTTATCACCTATATCTAATGGATTTCTTTTTTCAATTAACGATAAATCACTAAAATGATTTTCTAAACGGGCAACTTTTGTTTAAGTTAACCGGATTTGTATCTCTTATAGTTCTTGAGATCCTTATTCAGGTCGCGTTATTCGGGACCCATGTATGCTAAATATTAATACCCTTTAGAAACGGATTGTTATTTTTTTCAAAAAAATAAATATATACACTCTTTTCCAATCCGAAAAGATGTGTCTTGGTCTGACCAAACCTATCGGAAACCATTGTCTAATATTTATTTCCACCAAATCATTTTTATCCTGCTTGACAAATATATTTTTTTATGCAGAAATAATAACAAGGAAATTATTTAATTAAACCATGAAATAATTATCACATATCATTTCCCGGACATTTATATCCATGGATAATATAGCATGAAGGGAGAAAAATCGTCCTCGACCGAAATTAAATTTTGCCGGAAAGTACAATAAATAACCTCAGAACAATTTTTCAACAGTAATATCAACAATGATTTTAAAACAACAATAAATATATTGACGGGAAATTTTAAAAAGATGTAGTATAATTGCTTTTGTTTAATATGTCAAAATTTGTATAAAATTTGGCAGAAACATCCTTCCGTTATTAAAATTGTAATTCAATAATAGGAAATGTATATCACATTTTATTTATATTGTCTGAAAATAATAATGTCATTCATTGTAAAATTGTTAATGGCACAATAAAAAATAAATTGTTATTTTATGGTCTATGTGACTACAACAATACAACTAATAAAAATTGGCAATATAAATAACGATGAAGTTCATGAACATTATAAAATGAAATTCTCTTTGTTCTTGAAAAGTGAGCAGACGAAATTAACTTCAACACGCAATCATATTTACTATTGAAGATTAAAGATGACGCTAAGTACTCTTTCGTGCTTTATAATTTTCGCTAATGCGAAGTAATCAGAACTGTGGAAGAAATTTTAAAAATGATCTAATGATATAATGATACATATTAAATTTCTAAATTAATAACTAACTTTAAACTATTAAATATAGGACATTAAGAACGATAGTAAGTTATGATAGCAGAAAAGCGACATTCATTTATTAAACATAACGATCATTGTTATTTATAATCAAATAAAATTAGTTGCAAATATTATATTACCTAAATTTGAAAATTATTGATACGTTCATACAGACAATTAAGTATTTTTTGTAATTAAAGCCGTACTCATATATACGGGACTTGATAAGCCGTTTCTTATTATTTCTTCAACAATTTTAGAATGTGCATATACCTATCAAATTTAATGATACATACGTTCTTTAGATTATTTCTAGTATTACAAGCTTAAAGAGGATCTAATATACAGGGTGTAACAAAAAAAAAATACTAAGTTTAACCAGTGACAGAACAACTTGTGGAGAGCAACACATATTTCTTAGTATTTTTTAAATGATGTCTGTGTGTGTGTGTGTGTGTGTGTGTGTGTGTGTGTGTGTGTGTGTGTGTGTGTGTGTGTGTGTGTGTGTGTGTGTGTGTGTGTGGATGTATGTATGTGTGTATGTGTGTATGTCTGGATGTTGTAGACACGATTCCTCAAAAACTATAAGACTTAAAAAATATTTAACTGCAGTTTCCTCAATCTGACATTCCTGGGAAGAGCTGAAAAGGTTTTGGTAACAATTGAACAACCGGAAGTAGTAGTTTCTAAGAAAAATTCTTCTAAATATAATTTTTTGGGAGTTTTTTTATTACATAAAATTCTCCATCTAATACACTTGAAATTTTTATTATATCTTGTATAGATTTAGAGATAAAGACACTATAATTTATAGAGTAATCTAATCGCAGAAGCCAAGGCACTAAGGAAACCAATTGACAAATTCCAATGTTTATAACATGACACATGTCATTGTCAAATATCAACAGTTTTAGTGACATTCTGATAGCTTTTTCTGGGAAGTATATTTAACTTTTCTTATTGTTTTATTAATTAAATATTTTAAATTATAGGTAAAATTGTGGTAAAATACATATATCCATCAGAAATACCGCCAATCTGGTTAATGAATTGGAAGAATCTCTGACATTTAAAAATTTCCTCATACAATGAAAAATAGATATAATTAGAATTATATGTGTGCAGAAGACATGTTAAATACAATAAAAAACAATATTTGAGTAAAGTTCTGTAATGTTTTGTTATAAAACGACGGTTCGAAAGCGAAGTGCAATACAATACTTATACATCCTAATATGGAAATGGCGAGAGGTCTTGTGCTGGCCACAACAGATTTTTTATATATTGGCATCCAAATTAATCAGACTATTTGAAAACACGTCATTGCGAATTTTGTCCAAAGAAACATCCTGTAAACGCAGTATGGGTGGACATTTGAACGATATAATTTTCTATATTTAACCGCATAATGTCTAGTGTCTACTTTAAAATGACATACAAATTATTTGAAATAAATGCATAAACTGTTGTTTTATTTCAAAATTAAATTCGGCCTTCAATTGGGAACACCTATTTATATATCGTTAGGAGTTCTTACTAGATGTTACCTCACGGGCTCTCTAAGGTGTCGTGGAGATAAGATAATTTTTGTGCTTTGTGAAAATTTGAAATAATTTTGAAAAAGAAAATGGTTCGGATATATTTGAATCTGTCAGAAACACATACGTTCTCATAACGCATGTAGTCACATGACCCAATAAAATTAATTTTCTTTTTCTTTTGTGACTGTTCGCAGATTTAATTGCGAATCATAATTCGGAGTTTGTTAACTAATTTTTATAAATATACTTAAAGAGTACGAATTATATGAATATAGGGCTTTTAACATAAATTAAAAACAGAAATGAAAATAAAATAGCATGAAAATTCATTCGTTACTGTTGTTATATTAAACAAGGAAAAGATTAATGACTATATTCTCTTGTTTTGACACTGGAACAAAACAAGATTCACTAAATTTTAAATTAAAATCACAACCATATCACTATTTTTTCAATTTCGGTATAAAATACTATGGTGGGGTTAGGATTATAACCTGCACATCATATATCACTCTAACAAAAAACCGTAATTTTTAATTCGAAATCTGGAACAGTCGGAAGGCCGCATAAGTTGCAACTAAACAATTATTTTTCCAAAGTGACACACATTAAAAAGCATCCGTAGCACATAAAGCATTCAGTAATATCATTTTATCATGGGTCGGAGTATATTTCACGAGTTATTTACATAGCTTGCATTTTTAAATTAGCATAATCCAGGCGCGGGTTGCGATGTTCCCGTAGGACTCTGGCAGCGAAAGGGTGACGGGAAGCAATGATAAATCATCTGTATTTATTGTACTCGCTTTTATGCACCTCCTGGGTAACCAGTTAAATGATACAAAGAGAAATTAAAACAAAAATTTCAAAGCTTTCAAAGAGAGAAAGATTGTGGCTCAGAAATTGGATAGCGAATGTGATAATAAATGTGAATTTTCAAATTGTCTCTTTTATAATTAAATTTAAGGTCTTTTAATATGGTAATACAAATGTCTATATTGTGCTATACAATATACAAGGTTATGCGAGAATCCGTAGTATAGGCTTGAAAAATATTTAAAAAAAAAAATAAGTAAAAATAAATATCCTTTTTATGAAAACACATTTTTATTTTTCTTTTTATTAATGAATTTTTATGTTTGTTTCAGTGCGTGGTGGAGTGCGTAGGCCAGAAGAAAAATATTGTAAGTATATCAAAGTCAAGGTTCTTTTAATTTCCTGCACGCGGGGTCGATTTTAATGATCCATGATCGCAAAATCACTTCTTCCTTTCCTACCCACGTCTCTCTTCAAATATTTTCGAAACTTCATACACCAGAGAAATTCATATTATTTTGTTTTGCTTAAAATAATCATATAGATTCTTATCATCAACGTTTTTAACGATATATACAAAAGATATCAGTTCTAAAAAGTCTGAAACAGTACAATGAGATAACAAGTTGCAGCATTTATTTCAGAGGAAACTATGATCTATAGGTACTTTGTATTTTAAAATTGAACGAAACCTGTTCTATACAATTTAATTAAATATAGGGTCAACTGTATGTATTAGCAAGGATGTCCTTCTAGGGGTATTCTTAACTCCGGATTTCTTACTTCAATAATACGGTCCATAAAATTAGTGTGACCTCTTAAATTTCATTTTGGTTTGGTATAATTTCCCTTTACCTCAAAATATTGTAAAAAATACTAATTTATACTAATTTTTAGATAGACAATGTATTATATTGACACTATTTGAAAACTATTCCAAGTAAATATTTTGTTAATTTTAATTATTAAAATAAAGTAATCGGAAACTGCAGTCAGTACGGTTTTATTTGATTTGAACCTACGTTTCGACCATTACAATGGTCTTCCTCAGGGTTAAATCAAGTCATAAATAATGATGAAGATATTTGTAACTAATGTTAACAAACATCGAAATGTAATATGTGAATTACAATGTTATAATAATAATGAAAAACACTTTTAAATAAATATATAATGCAACGAACCAGATAGAATGTAACAATGTTATAAAACTAATGTTTTATAAAAACCAGATAGAATGTAACAATTTTATAAAACTAATGTTTTATAAAAACCAGATAGAATGTAACAATTTTATAAAACTAATGTTTATAAACTAATGTTTTATAAAATTGTTACATTCTATCTGGTTCGTTACATTATATATTTATTTAAAAGTGTTTTTCATCGATATTATAACATATGTAATTCAAATATTACATTTCGATGTTTGTTAACATTAGTTACAAATATCTTCATCATTATTTATGACTTGATTTAACCCTGAGGAAGACCATTGTAATGGTCGAAACGTAGGACCAAATCAAATAAAACCGTACTGACTGCAGTTTCCGATTACTTTATTTTCTTCTCCACGCATCAATCTCCAGTCGATCATCGTTACTCCAATTAATTATTAAACCTAACAAAACGTTCAAATTTAACCAATATTTTAAAATTCTAAACAACTTTTTATTTATTTATGAATTTCTAAAATTTCAAGTAGGTACCTTCTGAGCATTTTTTTATAACGCAATCAAAATCAATCACATTGTTTATGTATTTGATTTTTATTGTAGACACGTGAATTAAATATGTGTAATACCCGACTATTTTTTTTTCGTACTTTTCATTTTTACATATTAGATCTACTAGTATGAATATGTGTTGCACTGTTCCTCAGTTCAGTGGTGTTTAATTTTTATTTCAAAATTCGATTTAATATGTACAGAAGAATTCTCTTACTATTTTAAATATTTTATAATATGCAGATCGAAGGTTAATGCAGTTGATTATATGATCAGCTAAAACATTTTAAGGAACTATGTCTTATTATTGTTTCCAATATATCGAACTTCATTATTTTCTGTGAACCCAAAAATTTATATTTAATCTAAAGAGTTTGTAGGTTAAAATCGTATTTCAATCAGCTATCTAGCCAGCCCTAGATAGTGTCCCGTTCCATAAAAACTTATCTTCCCTCTTCCTGAGGGTATGCTCGATAAAAACAACATTAAAATTTCATTATCTATGTCCTGGTAGATAAATGTGGTTAATAATAACCTTTGTAATTAAATTTATAGTCGGTTAAAGATGTTATCAATATGTAAATACCGAGTTACGTTGTGCAATCGTATGTTGTTCTCTACAATTACTGTCTCGTCATATAAATTTACATCCGCGAGTAATCGATGAAATCTCAGCAGTGCGCAATAAATAGCTCAGAGTCTTGTAAAGGACAATAAATTTTATTAGATAAGGACGAATTATACAGGCTATTTATAAGTAGTATGCGTTGCTATAAGTACTCATTAATTAGTCACCAACTATCTACGAAGTAATATAATTGCTATAATAATACATTCACAATTAAAATATACCTAATTATATTTCGTGTAACAAACTTGTAACATTTTTCTTTATACGCATATCTGGCAGAATTATATTCATTTCTCTTTAAAGAAATAGAAAAATTGATGAAAATATAAATAATGGACGATGTCAACGTAATGAGTAATGATTATTAGAATAATGCACCATTTTGGACATATGGATTTTCGTGAGTTACCATTTTGGACGTATGTATTTTCGTGAGTTGTACTTTGACAGTTTTAACATAAAAATAAAGGGGAATGGGGTATTCCGACATTTTTTAAAAATATATTTTTACTTTAGTATAGACCAGTACGACTCTGAATATCTAACTTTGAGTAAGAAAATAGATGCATCACATGAGATATGAATTTTAAAAAATTTCATTGCAATTCAAATCATGGCGCGCTTATGACGTCAACTCGATGGTGACATCTGCAACGAACTTCATCGCCTAAATCCACATGTTCTTGACAGCCTTTTGCTTGTTTACATATGATTTTAGTAGCAGCGTGTATGTCGGTGTTTGCCCATGGTAAATATAGGAGTAATAATTATAAAGTGGACGAAATGTCAAACAAGAAATATAACCGCGCGTGTTAACTATTGGCACTATCTGTGTTTTTAAACGAAAATATTTACTTTGAAATGAGCAACAGATTCCCAACTTGACGTCACAAATTTCAAGGACGTTTCTAGAGCTGTAAAAATTCCAATTTTGTAACATTAAATTATGAATTAAAACTTTTTATTAAACATGTTTTATTATATTTTTCTGCTATATGAAGATGGAAACTATAGAAAAAGTTATTATTTTGCATTAATTCCATATCACCGGAATACCCCATTCATGTCATATTCAACATGATTGTTTTAAACGCTTTACCTTTTATCTTCTTAGACAATTTGTTTTTATGTGGTCGACATTTTGTTATTTTATTTATTTTTTTATTGCATTTACGAGTAATAATGATAAGTTGTCTGAAAATTTTATTTAGTATACCTAGGTACTGACAGCCATATTCAATAAATTTGGCTTCAAAATTTTAAATTGTTTATCCTACAAACAAGTCAATCAACAAATCATATTAAACAATTTTATTTCGTCAAATTTATTGTATCAATAAATTTTCGTCTTAATCAGTATATTGACAACACTGATTTTGTTAACAACCTTGAAGTTCTAGTTAACACCAATGTTAGACCACGTTCGCGCTACCTACCGATATTTATTTGCTAGTTTCCTAAACCAACTGTCATATAACCTAACCAAATGCATAAAACAACTAGAACCATGTCAACGACTTGGTACATACTGCAGGGTTGTTAACAAAATCGGTGTTACCATTATACTGATTAAACGGAAAATGTACTGACAATCATATTAAATAAGTTAATAATGTTGCCTAGTTTAATGGATATAGCTGTCAGTATATTTTTGGCTTAACCAGTTAGCAATAATTAGCAATACTGATTTTGTTAATAACTCTGAAGTATGTGCCAAGTTGTTGACATGGTTCTAGATGACACCGGTGTTAGAACCATGCTCGTCCTACCAACCTATATGTTTGTTTTATAAACATACCTGACCTAAAACAAAAATGTGATTTTAGTCTTTGTTAGTTTTAATTTAAATCACAATCTTACAATCTTATCTTTAATCTTACCTCATTTGACTAAAAGTCGTGCATATACAGTACAACAAAGCCTGTACTGTGGCAATCTTGTAAGAAAATAATATTCGTTGGTGACTGCAACAATAATTTCTGTTATTGAAACGAACATATTGGATTTGCATAATAATTTTTGTATTTAATATTGAACTGCAACACCATGTACTTGTGTATTACCGTTTTTTTCTTTAAAGTCTCCACATCATTGTCTCGATTGAAATTAAGGTTGCAAAAGATTTCGCATAAAATCGCAACATGATATTGTAAAATGAATTGAATAATATCGAAGAAATTTGTTTCGGATTCAATATTTTTATTTTAATTGGTCGTGCATTTTAAAACATTTCTATCAGATAAATTACGATATTATTACATAACCATCGACGTCAGAACATCTTCATTATAATCTTTTACTGTTTTGTTGTAGCAGACAAAGAAATTTCATGTTTTTTAATATAAATTATGTTATTGCAATAGACATAGTATTTTATAAGGAAATAGTTAATTATAAACATTATAATCATCAAAATTTTACTGAAATGTGAAAAAAATATAAAAAATTATACAATAACATTTGAATCCTATTGATCAAATAATGCAAGTCCTCCACTATTTTTCTAGATCGATGCTGAAGGCAACTTCGACGATAAAGACCTCCTCGATCACTACAAGAAGGAGATCGGCCAGGACGAATGGTTCTACAAACTCATTGAAGCCGCCTACCCCAAATGCATCGAAACCGCTCGTAACGGCACCGATTTCGTCCGGGACAAAGAAGATCCTCTTTCTTGCAACCCTGTAGCCATCCGTATGCACCACTGTATGTGGAGAGAGCTCCAACTCACTTGCCCCGATGATAAAATTACAGATCAGAAACTATGTAGTAAAATTAGAGAGAAGATAAAGAAGAATGACTTTCTTCCTTTCAAACACCACCATCATACGGACGATGAATAGAGTAGGGTTAAGTGTGATGATGTTAGTGATTTTGAAGAAGAGATGGAATGAATTATTTTAGAGTTTTGTAAAATTAATCTTAATAAATAAAAGTATATAAGTGATATTTGGTGTTCATCTAATTTATTTTGTTAGGCTAAACTCTGAAACTAAATTTCTAATGTGATGTGGATCTCTGTCATCATAATTTTAATTTAAAATACCTACTGCAAGTTTTTTCCCAATTAAAACAGAATTGTTTTGACATATCAAAATTTCAAATAAATATTTGGAAATTTCATGAAATATAAACATAAATGTTTCAATTTCTTTTCAGAAAACTAATTATTAGGCTGCAATATTAACCCTGGATTGTTACCCTCTTTAATATGTCTGGTTTTGCTACCCAGGGTTACTACGGTCCCTACCCCACAAAAAATGTTTATATTTAAAAAAATCTAATTTTCCGTCAAATCTATATATTTTGTTCAAATCCTATACTAAAAGTTCCTTTAAAAAGATTATATATATATATATATATGTATAAAATGTATTTTTCTGTACAAAAATACGAAACATAAGACCATAATTTGATATCAAGGAAATTAACAGAACAGAAAATAAAATTTTAATACGAATACGAACGTACATTATGTATTGCACTTAACACTTCCTCCTGCTTCAACTTTGCCCTATTTTATTAGAAGTCGCTGTTTCTTACTCTTCTCTTCTACTCATTCCTGTCCAAGGCACCTTCGTGACACAGTTCTTCCTCTCTCAAATCTTCTGCTATACAGTCCTTCCATCTTCTCTTTTGCCTTTCTCGTACTTCTGGCATTATAAGTTCCTATCTTGAGGCGAGGCCGCAAATGCAAGTCACTGGCGACGGACACTCTGTCACTTATATCACTTTCAGATCATATACTTTCCACTTTGGTTTTGCACTTGCCACTGACATCTGTCAATTAGATTTTTTAGAATATATCTGTTGTTTTCATAATTTTTGCAATGCTGACTGATTTTTGAAAGTTAATCTCACTTAATCTCTTTATTACTCTATATCTATTGAATATGAAGGAAAATGTATAATCGAACCGTATAGAGAATAAGATATTCTTTCTATTGATAATCACATAAAATGTCGAAAATGATATTTAACTGCGATTTTTCAAGAAAAACTGTTAAGAACTTCAAATAAGGGTACTTCCGGTTGACCAATTATAACCAAAATCTAATCAGCTCTTCATATGGTTGTAAGAAGAGGAATATGAAAGAATCATAATTTTTAGAATTGTAGTTTTGGAGTTATCGTCGGAGAAAAATTTGTCACAGACACACACACAGACACACACACACAGACACACACACACATACACACATACAGACATCATCTTCAAAATAGTACATTCGTATTGTAGGTACCCTGAAACGTGCTTATTCATTAAAAACTCGCCACCGAATTTTTTGACCAAAAACAATACCTTCCTTTTGACGGAAGGTAAAAACAAAGACTTTAGCTTACTTTTTTCTGAGATATCTAATATGTAAATTGGAGGTGTATCATGAACACTACCCAGGAATACAGTGGTACTTCAAAGAGCTAAAATTGGTAAAAATAACATATTTACTCAAAATAATTTCCTCAATATGTTTTATTTTTGTTTCACCATTATGAATCATCCTGTACCGTAGCAATATAGTCATAATTTAGCGTTTGGTGAACTACCGAAGATATTGATGTAAACTAGGCCAATGTTAGTGTACGGCCACGCATACATGAAGTGGAAGGTATGTGTAGTACTAAATTTATCACTTTCAAACTTTGAAAATTGCAATCTAGTTAAGATATTCAGGTATTAGCAAGTTGAAAATTTGAATCTTTATGCATGTTGCAAGTATTTATGCATGTAGTTAAAAATAATTAAAAGTTTTTACAATCGTTTTAAAATCCTGCAAAAATTTCCTGCAACTATTTTCTTTCCAACTGTAGACTTTTTCCGCATGAAATAAATCGTTTACTTATTCCTATATGGAATCGATTTCCCGTTGAACATGTACAAACATCTGTATAAAATAAAAAATATTTTACATATGTACGTAACGACTGATGTGATTGATCGTTCTCGCGGCGCTCTTCAGCGCTGTGGATGAAACGGTTTAAACAGGAAATGAAATCTGGAAATGTTTAATGCAAAACGGTTGAAAAGTATCGTACGCCAACTTCGCTTCTCATTTTTGATAAAAGACATGAGTTCCGAGGAAAAGTTTGCCACAAGTTCAAATTATGTTTCACCATTTCTTTCTTTTTTAAACTTCTTGTAAATTTTTGTTTATCTCCACCTTGATTTTATTTATTTCTTCTTTTGGCAAGAGAACATTTGGATGTGTATAATAAAAGTGTAAATTACGAGAGAATTTTAATATAAAATCTGATGTGTACATACTCGTATAGCACCCCAAGAACGAAAAAGAAAAACCTGTTGTAACTAAAACGGTGCTTCCCCTGCATTACTGAGGTGGGATGTACAGCACCTCATTGATTTTTTTTTCTGTAACTAGTAGAATAGGTAAAGAAAATAATAAAGGTATACGTGTATAAATCATATTGATTGCTTTAGTTTCAAATTTTAACGTAAAATTCATAAATAAAATCGAAAAACTTATTTTACAATGATCTACATTGAATATATTCTATTCTCATAAAAAAATGTCAATTCTTTGAAAAACTGATATTCTCTTTAGTGTCATTCACTTTGAGAATCATTAACATAACACTTATAATATAAAATAACCACATGTTCCAAATAGCGATTTATGTCAAACTTCACAACAGTACTTGGTTTATCTATTTGACTTCTTCTAAGTGGGATACGCGTGATTTTATGTATGTATGTATGTATCCATCTCATGCAAAACTTTGTCTACCGTCCATATAATTCTATAAAAGTACTTGTTCCTTTTCGTGTGACATGGCCACTTATCAGAGAGTAATAAATTAATAAATATAATTTCGACAATGGACATAATTCTTAACTTTCGTAAGGTAATTAGTGCATCGAAGGGTAGTATCGTACCCTACGTGAAAATAAATTGATGTTACTTTTATGACAGAAATACAACCGTATAAAAATTAAAAAGAAAAATAGACAGCTGGGTGTACCACATCCCGTCGCATTAATGCAGGGTTAAATATAATGTATTTAAATGAAATGCGTGAAGTTAGCACCAAGGTATATGGAACTAATTTCGAAATTAATACTAAAATTTAGTATTTCCAAAAAACTTTTGTTTTTGCTTCACGTACGAATTACTCATTGTTTAATCGGTAATTTAAAAAATTGTAGGAAGATTTGGCATCCAATTAGTACCTTATTTAGATACCCATATTTTTTGCAACATATTTATGGTAAATAAGTTTTTGAAATTAATATTATTGGTGCCAATTTCAAACTAACCTAAAATTAGTGTTTACTTTTCATTTTTTTACTAATTTTGATACGAAAATAGTAATAATTAGTGCATATAATAGAATTATGCTATTGTTCATATTAAAAAATTTATTACGTTTCACTATTTCGAATTTGATTTATCTACATTGATGTAATACTTTTTAGGTACCACCTGTCTTTCAAAAATGTATAATTTATTTTGTTATGTTTTATGTAGCACAAAATATAATACCTTACTTCTTCTGAACGTGAAGCTGTACTTATGTAGCAATAAGGTGCTTATGAAATTGATATTTATAAATAAATTTTAAGGAAACGGTAACACTTCCAACCTAATTTTATAGCTGTTTTTAATGTTTTAGACAAATTTTAGCATAAATATATGGTTTTCAGTTGATTTTAAACGTTTCCAATAAATTTCAGCCAGTTCCATCACCAAATAAAAATGATGTCATGACAAAATGTCCGTTAGCTTTCTTGTTCCTGGATTTTTTGCAGCTGCCTTAAATGTTTATAGAAATGTTAAAATCTAAATCGTAACTTTAAAACATATAAAATTCATAGAATTCTCCTTTATATATTTTTAGTAGGTACAATTCCTATTATATCTTTTACTTAGATTTGGAGGAAGATAAAATATTCATTCATGATTCTTTTATTAATGTATACGCAATTAATCATAACACGGACAATGAAATCATTAATGCAATACTTGTTTTGAACTTGCAAAATTAATGAAATGAAATTTTTGAAAACAGTATGCAAATCATTGTTACAAGCAAATATAATATTAGCCAAAAATCGTCAAAAATCAGGTCAAGGGTGTCATTAATAGAATGGTAATTTTCTTTCATGTCATATAGAAAATATATATCATTCGTATACATATACTCGACAGATGACAGGAGTAAATTAAGACATTTTGTATTATAAGCAGAAGGTGGAACACGCACCCTATTATCAATTAAATTTAGAGCTTCCGCTTCCGGAATTGTCGCCGACATTACAATTCTGGGAAAATCTCCAGACTAATTTCCGGTAACATAAAAATAAAATATGGCGGATATTCATTTTTCGATTAGTTTCTTGGCATTCACCGACACTTCTGAAGAACAAATCAGTTCTTTCATCGTCATGAGCACGGAAGGGAATAAATATTTCAAGAGAAGTAATCTCACGTTCGTTCCATGGTATAAATCAATCAAAACTTATCCACGTTTTCACAGAACGTCAGCTATTTAATACCGCGTTTATAGAATGAATTACCTTCTCTATACCATCTCGCGCCACCGCCTGGAACTAACGTCTGACTGCGGTCAAACCAAAGCTTTTATTTTGAATGAAAATATTCAATCAGTTCGCGTACCTAGCTGAATATTTCAGAGTACGTCATCATGAAATAGTAACACTGACGTTTTTAAAATGTTTTAAATTTTTAAAATAGAAATGGACGTGGAAATGTATTAGAAATATTGACATTTTAAAATTGCTCGGACCTCGATACATTATTGACCAGAATTTTCAAGTTTCATTCGATTCAGTTTTAGTTTCAGTTCATCTTGAATATAGATACAGAAGAAAATATTAATAACTCATGACAACAAAATAGGATTGTATTACATATTAATAATGACAATGCCTCTTAGGCCTGTTCTACAAGTGAGTCGTTTATCGGAAGTCGTTTGACATTAGTAGCACATGACATCTCTCCACAATAATTGCAAGAGTCGTATAGTGTCGTACCGAACTATTACTTTTAATTGAAGTTATGGATATTACAACTTTTCCATGTTATTTTAATTACAATACGGTTTCAAATAATGAAACTACGACGGCTGATACAAAAAAGAAGACGGAAACATATAAGACGATGGTGGGTAAATATCTGTTTTATCTTTGTATATTTTCTTTTGTTCTTATCATATAAACTACTATTTATTTTGTTGTACACAATGCTTAATTATTTCGTCAAATGACATTCCGTCCATGTTTACGTTACTGTCGTCGTATAGTTCGGTGTTGTTGTCGTAGAAAGATGGGAAATGAATAACTTACGATCCGACATCCGACACCGATAGCCGATATCCGACAACCCCTACCGTTAAATTTCAGCGTACGACATCTGGACAGCGACAAACGACTTATTGCAGAAAAGATCTTAGGCCTTACGGTATGTTTTAATTCAGTCGTACCTCCAATGACAGGCGAAGTAAAGATATGGGGTTTGTTCCACCAAAATTTGCACAATTCACTTTTCATTTACAAATTTTGTACCATTTCTTGCCCAGAAGAAGATATCCGTGAAGTAGAAACGGAAATATATTATATTTAATTGACTACGTGTCCAAATATTGTTATACATCTCATATCACTTTATATTTGCAAAATTATGTATGTGTCAATGGTGACACAAAAATAGCAAATGAAAAGTGAAAATGCATGGTATAAAGTTTTGATGGAACAGGTCCCTGGTTACTATGTTATTCAGTCCCAGATTCAATTCGTTAAAATAACCTTATAAAAAATGCTTCTAATATAACTGGCAGATAAATACAATTGCATCCTCTACTACTTCACTCCCAGTGATAAAGATTTTTTTTTGCAAAATCGAATTTCAATTTATTTCTCTTGAGTAAGACATAATGTAATAATTAAAATTAATTTAATTGTTTATAGTATTTGGTTACAAAATTAGAGCCTTGGTTACTTATGAGTGTAAACTAAACAATAATTTTGATTAAATGTAGGTACCTACACCAATCTTTAGATACAACAATATTACTTAAATAACATGTGTTAGTAAAATTTTATAAAATATATAAACGATGTGATTCAAAGTAAAAGCATAAAGAAATACTCCATATAATTAATAGAATACAATAACAGCACTTATTTTTGTTTTGAACGATTATACAATGATATTTCAGGTGGTTCAAGAAACCTTTCGGCAGTTTATTGGTTGTCTTCGAAGTGTAACAATTGTGGTCGTGGTGTCTTGTATATTTTGTGACAAAGTGATATTTTTGGCTGGATTATTCATCAACGTGGTGAGATTTTTGAGCTATGTTTATTTGCAGATTCTATTTACACATATCAGCTTTAAAATGATACCTTACCTTTGACTCGCGATAAATTACATATAGTCTTACTATTTCTCACACTTGCTTCTATTTTTTACTCAGCGGCTTACAAATCTGAACTTATACAATTCGCATATAACATTGGTCACACATTTAAAAAAAAATAAATTATATTATAACATTTTTACAATGATATCTGTGTGTGTGTGTGTGTGTATGTATGTATGTATGTATGAGTATGTGTGTGTGTGTGTTCGTGTGGGTGGATGTTAAAGGGATGATTTCTCAAATTCTATAAGACTATAAGGCTAAAAACCAATTTAACCACGTATTCCTTAATCTGACATTAATGGGAAGAGCTGGAAAGGTTTTGGTAACAATTGGACACCGGAAGTAGTAGTTTCTTAAAAGGATTTTCTAAATATTATTTTTCGGAAATTTATGTTATAACAAACATTAAAGAATATAAAATTCTCTATCCATTACATTCAACATTTTTCTTAAATCTTTTACATAATTAGAAACGGAGAATTATAAATATATAAAATAATCCGTTGTAATAAATCTCACAGCTCAAATAACTCCATGGAAATCAGTTGATAAATTAAAATGTTTGTAATCGACTGAAAAATGTTGTTTTAGTGTAACCATTAATAATAATTTGTAAATAAAAATATGTAAAGAAATAGCGTCAAATGTCCAAATATATTACTGAGACTTTTTCTGGGAAGTACCTACAATTAACATTTCTTATTTTATTATAAATTAAATATTTAAAATTGTAGATACATATACCTATTACATATTCGCATTAGAAAAACCACCAATCTCTTCAATGAATTTGAAGAATTTGGAACGTTTAGAAGAGTCGGAGAAAATTTTTTCATAAATTAAATTAAAAAATACAAAAATATCTAAAGAATATATATATATATATATATATATATATATATATATATATATATATGTAATTGGAACTCCTAGGGAGTATAAAATATGTTAAGTACATATAAAGCCTAATATGGAAATGGCAAGAGGTCTTGTGCTGGCCACAACAGATTTTTATGTCGTAGCCAGATTGAAAAATATTTTTTTTATGAACGCCTAATCATTATTTAATGAATATTTGAATATGTTCGCTTGCCATTTTTCTAAACATATCTTAATGTAACCTTACCTAATGCACACTCACACCCGCAAGTTTTGTTATGTTAAAGTGTTATTTTTTAAATGAATTTCATGTGGAGAGTACAACTTTACTTACCCTAAAATATGTGATGCCAAAATTTCTGTCTTGCAAGGAAATATGACGTACCGACTTACTTTCTAATAAAATTATTTATACTTTCATCTTTTTCGTATATAATAAATCTTCATTTTTAACAGTTTTCACGACGATGAAATCTATTTAATTTTTTATCATCCCAGTGGTAGAAAAATGAATAAAAAATAATTGAGTTAGACTTGGGGGCGCTTTCACTAATATCATTTAAGTTAGTCTGGAAGACATAAGTTATTTATACTCATTGGGGGCTTTTATATTAATACTTGTGGAAGACGCCGTACCTACGTGAGGTGACCGCCTCTATGCCGCCGCCGGGACTCGAACCCGAATCTGATGAAGATGAATACAGGTTGGGTTGGCCCATGGGACCCATTTCTCAAAAGCTCTGGAACTTTGTGCCGTTTTGCAACTTTACAAAAGCTTCGGATATTATTACAAAGTTATGCTAACCTCGATTCACGACTCCGGTAGCAGACTGCCCCGCCCCCGAAACGAGACTTTCACAGTTAGTACGCCCCTGTCCCGCAGGAGAGCGTAGGTTAATTCACGCACACCTTCATGCTCGCTTGAGGACGGAGTTACTAAGGTAATTAGTTTATTCTTCGCTTCCACCGTAAGGAACTGCAGCTAAACCAAATTTGTTTGAAATAGTTTTTAACTTTGTGGGAAACTTTTTAAAAACATTTTAAGTAATTAACGATATAAAAAGGTTAATTGATTTAGGAAAATGCAGGTTTACATATTCCTGTCTTTTTCTTTGAGTTTTAGTACCGCGTCGCTGTAGGGCTCGCGTATTTGCATGTCCGTAGCCACTTAACTCAATCTAATGCGTCTTTGGACGTGGACATATTTCATGCCTTCTTGGTCATCATCTTGGAAGAATAAAAAATGTAGTGTAGTTTTCGCTACGGAAACTTTATTTCTTCCGATGGCGTACCTATGTCCTGCTTCTCGCATTTTATCTACTGTATATGCGACAGCTATATGCTTTCGTATAGGTATTTGATTACAGTTCTGCATTATCGTAACATAACCCAATCTAACGCACAACGCAATTTTCTCATTTTTTGAATATAAAGAGAAATATGCAATCAAACCGTATAATAGAGAAGAAACATTCTTTATCTTTTATAATAATAATAATAATAATAATAATAATAATAATAATAATAATAATTTATAATAATAACAATAATAATAACAACAATAATAATAACAATAATAATATCATAAATTGGTAAAATATTGATACATAAGTTACAGATAGAGATGCACTCGATTTCGAACTTTGGCCCGACCCGGCCCGAAGCCCGCCTCGATTTCGAGTCGATCATCGAGCCGGGCCGAAGATATTTTTTATCGGGCCGAATCGGGCTAATCATTTTCAAAAATCGAGGCGAGTCGGACTTTTGATTTTGGCCCGGCCCGAAAATTCGAGCTTTTCGGGCCAGCCCGAAAAATCTTATAGTTCAATCAAATGCACAGTTTCCTTAATATTTTAATGAAAATGGATGAAGTTGAAAAGGAACCAAATGATTTAATAACAACACACTTTACATATTAATAAATAAAAATGTATTATTTTACTTCAAGAATTCAAGGTTATTAATTAAAGCCTAATAATTATATTGTGATATTGCTATAATAATGATTTCTTGTCCTATTTTTGAGCAGAAACAAAGTTAGATAAAAAATCCTTATGTAAATTATATTTTTTTTATAAGATTTGTGAAAAAATTGTTTAAATTTTCGAACGGCTTTGGTAAACAAAGTGTTAAATACTCGTAGGTCTGTAATTTTTATAATAAACTTACACTAGAAGGGTCTCTCTTTTAACTACTTATGTGAACTAATGTTGAAAGTTATAAGAATGTAGAGGTTTTTTATGCTTGACACGAAGAAAGTTAAACATTTTGCCTTAACATAAAAATCAACATTAGGAATGCTGGATGCACCCAATTTCGAGCTTTGGCCCGGCCCGGCCCGAAGCCCGGCCCAATTTCGAGTCAATTTTCGAACCGGGCTAGCTAATTTTTTTGTCGAGTCGGTTTTCGAGTCGGGCCGGTAATTTTTATTTTCGGGCCGAGTCGATCCAAACCTCAAAGCCCGGCCCGGCCCAGCCCGAATGCATCTCTAGTTACAGAAGGTAACCTATTTTTGCACGAGTTATAGATTCGCATACTAGTCCATAATTGCGAGTGGGCGAATGAACGTGTTCTTGAATAGCCTTCTGTGACGAACATTTTATACTATTTTTTCTGCTTGGCTTTTATTTATACTATTATTTCTTTACAATAATACTTGACAACTTCCATTAAGGGAAATTTCTGAAAGAATAATTAGATTAGTGTCACTGACTTGTGTTTTTTAATTTTTTCGTTTAAGAATGGAACATTATCTAGTGTCAATAAACGTGCTAGCATATGCCGTTTGTATTTCGAAACAGAGAAAATAATCTTTTATTGTATTTTCGACAAGAAAAACTGTTAAGAACTTTAAGTGAAGAGATAGTTCAGGTAAATGAATCACTACTAAAACGTGATAAGCTCTTCATATAAGTGTAAAAACAAGAAATACGAAAAAAAATGTAATTTTCGGAATTATAGTATTGGCTATACCGAAGTCGAAAAAATCGCCATACTTGCTTATTATTTAAAAACTAACCATTGAATTTTTTGAGTAAATTCAATATTTTACTTACCTACAGTGACGGAAGGTATAATTAATTTTACATTCCAGCTGCCATTTATTTTATTTTATTTTTATTTTTATTTTATTAACTTCGGCCTTCCAACAGGACAATGTCCCAATAACAGGATGGCTCAATTAATTTACATAAATTATACATTTTTAAATGTAGCAATTGAGATTAACAATTATTCATGTATTAGTAAATTAAATTGTTAAAAATTACATTCATAAAAAGAAATTATATACTAAGACTATAGAGATTAACAAACTAAGTTAACTAAAGAAATTTACTGCATCTGTTACTTGTTTTTTGTAGCTTGTTAAAGTACTATTGAATATATCTATTTGGTTGTTGTGCAACAAATATTTATTGTATAAAAATGGAAGTCTATTTAACGGAGAATTAAAGGCAGCATTAGTTCTACTAAATCCCAAACAAAAAAGATCAACTACCCTTGTGGTATAAATTAAAAAGTAAGATCACAAATAAGAATTTAAGATGAGAGGGACAATTTTATTTACATTGTTTCTAACATATTGAAGACATGAGATAGAAATACCACACAATCAGTCTCATTTTCATCGCAATTTTACATATTAATCTGACGCATAAAATGTAATTATATAGGGGTACCTATGTCAAGTACCTATCATACAAAATTATTATTAATTGAATAAATATGTTTTAATATAATGTACTACAACTAATTTTTATTATAAAATTTTAATCAAAATGAATATATTTGTTTGACCTATATGCGGTAATTGTAGAGGTATTACTTTCAAATTCATTATTGAAATAAGTGCATTAGTAGGTTAGGAATCCATTGTTTCTAAAGTTTGAACTCTGCCCTCCGTAGCCCGCGTTCTGCAGCCGTAACCGTAACGCTCACGTTACATTACGTTACATTTGCGTTACGTTCGTTAATTACGCCCCATGTCCATTAGCGTGTGTCTCTGGTGTCGACATTTATGACTTAATTAAACGTATTAATATCTAAACTCCGTCGTGCGATGTTAATATTTTATTCGCTTCAAACATAATCGATAGGTGCCTAACGGATTGATGAATTTGTTATCGTTCGCTATTATGAACTGCAATTATGGGGTTAATTATTAATAGTGGTCATTAAATTATATAAATTGACATATTACGTAGAGTGTCATCTTCGATTACCGATTATTAATAATTTATTATAATATCATGATCTGAAATTTAGTTATTATTGATAATTATATAGTCATGGTGATACAAATAACCTTACGCATTACCCTATATAGTCTGATCGGATCTAATGTATCTCGGTTCGAATCATTGAACTCAATAAATAAATACAATAAGGTCGTTTGAAAAGTTGTGAGCCTCAACATGTAGTTACTTTTCTGCCCTACGTAGATGGATTTTACAGGATGGTTTCCGACTCATGTGTCTATCTTTTCTGTAACACTTAAATAACTTAAAAACCCTAAGCTTTCGATTTTGCCAGTATCTGAATAGTACTCGAAACCGGTAGTACGTAAAATTTATTAAAATTAAAACGTGAAGGAAGACTTATGATTCAAATCTTTATGTGATATCGTTATTCGATAAAAATATTCGGAAGCTATAATAATTTTACATGCTTTGAAGGATAACTCTGAAAATTTCAGCCATTTTCAACGCACAAGTATTGTTGGATAGTCGTTTGTGTCAGTCAATGTCAGTGTACTTTTTTTTTTAGATATTTTTAACACGTTCGCTGTGTGCGGACATCTTAAAATGTTGGATTTTGTTCGCAGACTAATTATAATTATTTATATGTTATCAACAGACTATATTTAAAGCAATAAAATATGTACGGGACAAAGAGACCCCGTACCGCACAATAGAAAATCTTACATCTTAAAAGCCGGGTCCAGGCTAGTAACAGAACATTGTAACGTAACATGTTACAGTAACATGTACAGTAGTCCGATGTACGGCAAGCATCCAGACTTAACAGCGAATGTTCGTTAGTTCCCATAAATGTTCAATTGTTCGCATCAGTATTAATTTGACAGCCATGAATTCAATGCAGATAGCAGCGCTTGCATATATTTATATACATTATAGTATTAAAAGAAAAAGACCAAAGTCGCGTAGCTGGTGGATGCTAAAATTATATGAAAGTCGAAATGTTTATAGTGGATCCAGCCTATTGACAAATTTAAAATTTCAGCAGTGGATTATATAAAAATTTCACAAGAATGCATCCGTCTGATTTTGAGTTTTTGTTAAATTTAAAATCTTCGTCACTACTGATGCAGATGCTAACTTGAACTGTTCTGAACTACTAGAAACGCGTCCGAACTTTCCCGAACATCGTAACGTAACATCCTTTGATGTGACGGCAAAGACCGATAAATGGTGGAACAAGCCCGAACAGAACATTGTAACACGATTTGTTACAGGAACATGTTACAAAATCCCGTCCACATTGTTACTGTAACTTGTTACGTTACAATGTTCTGTTACTAGTCTGGACCACTGAAATATATACTAACTGGAACTCGCATACTCTACCTATCAGCGTACGCTGCACTGAAGCTCATTGAACGATAATGGCTGGTCCTGTTCGCGCACGTTCGTGCCGAACCGAACCTAGCCGAATAACTCGTATCATAGCTGATCGCTTTGTTTTCATATTTAAACATGCGCCACACGAAATAATTTCCGTCTACTCACGAACTGTCTCGATGTTTGCCAACTACTCCAGCAGCAGGCTTCCGTCTACTCACGAACTGTCTCGATGTTTGCCGACTACTCCAGCAGTAGGCTTTCAATATGCTTCACAGTCACGGTTCGTACGCGCATTCCAGTTAGTATATATTTCAGTGATCTGGACCCGGCTTTAAGTGCGGTACGGGGTCATATGCCGATACTGAGCAATTGTAACTTTTCAAGGCTCGTTATCTGCAGGTAGCTGTTTCATTTGCGGTGCAGTGTTGTTTGCTGTGTTGTGCGTTATATATATATATATATATATATATATATATATATATATATATATATATATATAACGCATTGTGTAAATATATGCCACAATAATGTCCAGTCGTGCAAAAAAAAAAAATAGACCTTAGGTACTCTTTCTTGTGATATAAGTGAAGGTTCATCAGAATTTGATGAAGACTCAGATGATTATATAGCAGACAAAAACCATACACCGTCTTCAGAATTTCTTTATATAAGTTTCAATTTTTTTAATAAAAGTCGTCTAAAATAAATTTCTGCTTTATTTTAATTTTTTTTTATTTGAAGATGTATGCGTTACGGGACATAACAGCCCCGTGCGGTCAATGTTGAACATAAAACACACTCTGAAGTATAGAACACCACCCTAACATGGTTGTTAAATGTGATGCCTGTACGACTAATACACTAAATCTGAGACAATTCGTACGGGTCATAATGACCCCGAAACGCATTGCACAATGGACAGAGTACGGAACAAATAAGCCCCGTATCGCACAACAAAATCGACCACAAAAAGAAAAGCCGCAGCGAACGTGTTAATTACGTCGCAAAATATCAAATTTTAATACTAATATGAAATACGAAAAAATAGTGTACGCACCGCGTCTGAAAAGTGATTTTACTGTACTCGTATGGCATTTAAGTACGTGCTATCGCTCATACTTTAACTTGTCATACTCGTCTGGTAAACTTTCACTTTTCTTAACTTGGAACGTAATATACTATTTAATTTGTGTAAATATTACATGACATGTATAAATATTTTGCTTGGTCCCTCCCAAATTTATTTTCTGTGTGCGCCACTGTTTCTAATAAACATTTAAAAAACGCAGTTTTATTGTAACGTATGCTTGACAGTATCACGGAATAGTTTTTATTTATGTACATTATAAATCATTTGACTATTCATTATTAATATTATGTTCTAATGAAATACATAATAAAAATGTCTGCATATAATTAACAATTAATAAGAAAATCAATTGCAGCTCAATTTATATCTTTGAAAAGTAAACGAAACAACTGTCCACGATAAATCTCTTTTATAGACTATATATTTCTACATAATTATACCAATTGTCATATTTTTAAATTAATTAATATTAAAATAATAACAATATATATGAAAAATGACCCATTTTTATCGTGTTTATAGAAAGAAATGCTCAACTTTATTGATGTCTAATATCAATATCCATAAAAGGAAAAAAATTAAAGATTAATATGTTATAACCATAGTCTTTATAAATAATTAAAACGTTAATTTTTTCGATTTGTTTATATTTTGTTTATAACAATTAAAGATGTAAAAGTGTTAGATCTCAGCTTCTATTAATAATTAAGAATTGAAATTTAGCATGTTGATTTAAAATGTAATTCGACTATAAAATATTAATATTTTTGTTTTGAAATTGATTAGTTTAATTTTAATAATTTTTTTCTGTGTATGCGCGTGAACGCATGGTGCGCTTTAACAATAAAAAATTAGCGTTTAAGTTTTTATAAAGACTATGGTTATAATATATTAAAATTGATTTTTTTTTAATTTATGGACATTGGTATTAGACATCAACAAAGTTGAGTATTTCTACAAACACGATAAAAATGGGGTCATTTTTCATATATATTGTTATTATTTTAATATCAATTAATTTAAAAATATGAAAATTGGTGTAATTATGTAGAAATGTATAGTCTATAAAATAAAGTTTGTTTCATAAGTTTTGAATTTTTACCTCCCGCTACCCTTGGTAAGGGAGGTATAGGGATCGTGCTAAAAATCTCATATCGAGATTTTAGTAAATGACCACGTTTTAAGTTCCCTAGAATCCATTTTTAACATTTTCACGATGATGTCTGTATGTGTGTATGTGTGTATGTGTGTATGTGTGTGTGTGTATGTGTGTATGTATGTGTGTGTGTGTATGTGTAGGGATTTTGTCTTCACTCTAACTCAAATACTATCATTCAGAAAATTCTGAAACCTTGTATTTCCATCCCATTCTAATATGAATAGAAGCCATTAGATTTTGGTGTAAATCGGATAACCGGAAATGACACTTTACCTGAAGCTCATAATGGTTTTTCTTCAAAAAATACCATTAAATGCCATTTTTTCGCATTTTATGTCTTATGAAAATTAAAGATTATTGAATTTTCTACTGGAATACATTAATACTTTTTCTATATAATTTACACATAAATTTAAAAATAATTTTTTTTATTAGTCGCGAAGCCTAAGACACAATAATTCCTTTGTTACACAGTTCATTTTTCAAATGAATGTAACTGACAGTTAATGTCACTGTCAAAAAACTAATCACTTCAAATTAATAATAGTGACATTTTAAAAAGAAAATAGTAAATAAAGCAATAGTTTTCTGCAATGGAACAGTTTACAGCGGTAGTAAATACGTAAGTATGTATTTAAATTAATAAAAATTCAATAGCGGGAGGTTTTGTGTTGGCCACATCAGATTTTTTTAAATAAGTTATTAAGTTACAAACTCAACTGACTATAATTATTTCCTCGATAGTAGTATAAAATCTTAAGTTAACCAAGATCCTAAGGGGTAGGGTCGAAACGGATATAATTTAATACTGAAAAAATTGAAAATTAATTACTAATTATTGAAGAAATATTGTGCGTAAGTTTGCTACGCAAAATGTGTCCTCTTTTATCAGATGATTGTCCGGAATCCTCCTCCTTCCATTTTGGATGTAATGACTGCAAACAAACATTCTCGCCGGCAAACATGATATCGCATCTCCAGGGGTCGGCTTCGCCTTCTGCTGGCGAAAGGGATGGAAGTTAGTTTCCGGCTTTGCAAACTTCTTAAACGTCACATCCTGTTTCGTGACGCAGCACTCGCCTCTTGTTCTTGCAACCAGCCGCTTAGTAATAACTCCTCATCCTAATGAATAATATATTATGCTGTACGTAATACGATGTTAAGTATACGTTGGCGTTGGAGAGCGAGGACTTTGTTTTACTCTAAGCTCACAGCCAACTATCAACTTCCACAAAAAAAATTCTCCGGCTTTTTAATTCTTTTGTGGAGGTAATTAACGTAAAAAATATATTAATTTTCCAAGAAAGAAGATAAAAAATTTAATTCTTTCAAAAGAATTCAACGTTGTACTGCGACATTTTCATTTTTTATTTTATTATTAAATAATAGAAATTTAAGGAGCTGTACTAGTTTTTCTAAAACGATAATAAAGAATAAGGTCAGCACATTGTCCTTGAAAAGACATGAAATATTATTAATATTTAGCAACCTATGCATTTATTTCCAAATAACAATACATCATTAATGGGTCGACTCTATTCACCTCACTGTAAATCTTACAGAACTGTAAATCTGTAAGTAATGAAAAAAAATCGCAACTAAAGCTGCCAATCTTATGTATCACTTTAACCAACAATAAGAATAGATGTTTTTGTCACTTTTTACAGATTTAGAGATTGAATAAAATACTCGTAAACCCATAAAATATTTTCTTAATGAGGCAACTTCATCATAATTTAACCAACTTCAGTATTACACTTCAGATAACCGAATTTCCAATAGTGGGACTCGAAAAATGAACATTTTGTATATAGACCAATCTGCGTAAAGCCTCATTTCCACCGAATGTTTTATTGCTTAATGCATAATGATTAGTGCATAAGACTTAATCATTATGACAATTTACCATTTCTAGCTATTTTGTTTAGTGACTAATTCAACAGAAATGTCACATTTTTTTCCCTTACTCCTTGTTGTCTAGCAGATTTCAAATGCAGCAACAATTATTTTTTTAAATATGTGATGTACACAATTTTCTGTATTTATATCCATACCGAAAAGTTAAAAATTTAATAATTATAAAATAGATTGACAGTTGACAGTTCAGGTTAGAAGTTTGCAATCTTTTGTTCTTACGCGCTGCTCTTAATTCTTAAGCCTTAATTATAGCTCTTACGCATTACGACAATCGGTGGAAATGAAGCTTAAGAGTAAGTACCGAGATACCGGATACTAATTGAAGCGTGTGCATTCAAAAAAGTGCCAATTTTTTTCACAAAAACATCCCATGAGTAAAAACCATTGTTTTAGGAACGTTACACTACGATTGCACGCTGTAGTAGTAATTGTAGTTGATTTTCGTACCATACGCACGACTGATTATTTTAAATAATTTTATAGTCCGTAAAAGGAATAATACGCAAGACACCCTACAAATATTAATAAGCATTGTCGGTTAGTTATAGTATGCGCACGAGAAGTTCAGACTGATGACAGATGTCAAAATTGCGTCTATTAACAAACCCGCAAATATTGAATGTAGTAAACACGTGCTACTTATTGTATTGTCGCGGTAGAGTACAAAACAATAAGTAGCACGTGCTTACTACAGTCAATATTTTCTAGTCTATACTATAACTGAACATTAATTTTTATGGTGTGTTTTGGGTACATGGATTTCATTCTATAAGGTTTTTTCAGGTAGATGACATCTCTTCTGCCTATTCATTTTTACTATAATATTATGCATTAAAAAAGTAGCTGTGACATTTGAATTATTGCTGTCAAATATTCGCGTTACATTTGTTCCTTTGATGAATTTTGCAAAACAAGAATTATAATAATCAGTCAGAGTTTTCTAAATTTTATTTTCTGGTTTTAACATAAACATTTTTTTCACTGATTTATTAATTTTAAAACAACTGCAAAACTGAATTTCCATATTTATGAGAAAATAGATTAATAAAAACTTTTGTGATGCTAAATAACTATGTAAATATTTTGATAAAAAAAATTGCTTATTCGAATATTCAAGCGTGAAATTTTACACCGCAAGCAAAATCGCGAAACTATTTAGTACAAGTCCTAAAAAAGCATAAAACCAAGCTTTAATCATACAAAAAGCATGACAAAAAATCACATTACAAAATAATCACTTTCACGTGGTAAAAAAAGCCGCAAAAATCGTTTTTCCGGCGTCGGTGCAAAAAGCCTACGTTAATCCTAGTTGGCGTCGCCCGTATTTCATGTCCGGCCCAAAAACAATTACTAGACCAATTTCAACGTGCATATTAAAACCAGAAATCAAAGCGAGCCGTGATTAAGATAATTCCATTACTGGACAGACAGTCTGGAGCGGTCGCAGCCAAGCGCAAGCGGACAATCCATTATGGCGGCGATTGTTGTTGTTATAAACACCACTGGCGGCGCTAATGCAGCGATGCGATTCGTTTGTGTTTTGTTCAAATGCGTGACCGGTTTGCGGGCGATCTAGTGTGCGGCTGTGGGACGAGGGTGCTGTGCTGTGGTGTCTCTGTCTGATCAAACGATTGCGGACGCTCTTTGTTTGGTAATGCAGGATACGAACATCCCGTGCCGGTCCCTTGGAGCTGCTTTTAATGTTCTCTTGGACGAATGGAACCAGGGATGGATTTCATATTGTTGTTTCTAGATTTGTTCTATTGTACAAGGACACTCATTCAATAAACTAAATTCGGGTCAGTCCTAAGTACAACTATATTAACTTTTTAGTTATATTCTGTGACAAGTATTACTCATTTTGTAACTCATCACCCAAGAACTAAATTGAATTGTGTTAAACAAATCTCATTAAATAGTTAGCCATCAACATTATGGACGATTAGTTCTCAAAACATGTGAGAAACACATAAACATTTTTCGTATTATCTAATCCTTTTGTTTAAAGCTTAAAATGTCAAAAATCCTTTTTCCATACACCTTCACTTCACTATCAGTATAAAATATTTCCTTTACACGGTAACTCTGAATGCAAGGCCTCTAATATGGTTGACATATTTTTTTTATAGATTTACAAAAAATCTGGGCAATATTATAAAAAATAAATTTCTTTATAATTTTTTTGTGTAGCAGGTGCGGTGGATACAAGCTCACGGTTCCAATGGGGCCCATAAGATACAAGCAATATATTTTTTTTAGACGACCATTGTAATAAGTATGACATATCAACGTAGTATCCTAACACTGAAAGTTGAACTTATCACATTAGTGTTACGATATATTTCATATCGTAATAGTTGACACGGTTCCTAGGTTACTATATCATTATTTCCTGGCTATATGTATACATTATTCATTTGTCAGCTGTCAGTACGTCAGCTCGTGTGTATTGAATTGCACTCCGCTACGCGTCGTGCGTCAATTTACACTCGCATGATATTTGATATATTTCATAACTTGTTACGAAAATAACTATTTATAACAAAAAGGATATACTTTGCTATGGAAAAAATATGATGTTTTTTACCTTTCGTCACCTTTAGAAAAGCAAGGTATTGTCTTTGGTCAAGAAATTCGACGGTGAGTTTTTCATGAATAAGCACGTTTCAGGAGGATGATGTCTGTATGTGTGTGTATGTGTGTGTGTGCAAATGTGTCTGTGGGTTACAATTTTTTCTACGACAATAACTCCAATATTACGATTCTAAAGATTATAATTCTTTCGTATTGCTCTTCTTTACATCCATATAAAGAGCTGATTAAATTTTGGTTATATTTGGTCAACCGAAAGTTCTTTTATTTGAAGTTCTGAACATTTTATCTAGAAAAACGCAGCTATCATTTTTTGACATTTTCTGTGATTATCAATATGAAATAATATCTTATTGGGTATACGGTTTGATTATAGATCTTCCCTCATATTTATTATAAAGAGATTAACTTTCATAAATCAGCCAACTTTGCTATAATCATGGAAACAGCTGATTCAACATTCAAATAATTATAATTGACAGGTGTCAGTGTCAAGTGCAATTTACTTGGTATATGTTCGTGTTATAATTTTATTATATTTATAGAATTTTTTCCAAGGAACTTTTGTTATGGAATTTGTAGAAAATAGTATATGTTTGTGTTACAATTTTACTGGATATACAGATTCATTTTCAATGAACTTTTAGCATGGGATTTGTTCAAAATAGGTACAAACAATTGACGGAAGGTAATTGCTGGCCATATCAGATTTTTAAAATTTTAATTAAATAATATAAATCAGAAAAAAATAAAAGAATCCTTGTCTTTTTATTCCTAAATACAGATCTGGTTGCCGACTACCCCTTCATATGCGTTCTCATCCCAGACCTGTAGCTCTCATCGCTTTACAGCTCTTGTAGTGTGCGCGACCACCAGACGGAATTGCAATTTGCATTTGTTTGTGGGGCACGGCACACGTTCTTTTGTTCCCTGCGCGACAGGCTGGCTGGAGTTGCAGAATGTTGGGGATGCAGTCAAAGATAAGTGCGGAAAGTGTAGGGTGTGGTTACATATTTGTAAATTGTGGGGGTGGAATGATTACACAGGAGGATGCCATGTTTAATTAACAATTTAAAAAATTGATATTATTAAAGCGGATTCCTTAAACTTTTGAAAAGAACTTGATGAGTGGAGGTTCCAAAATGATTTTTTTAAAATGTATTAATTCAAGGTTCAAGTTGTCAGATATTGAAATTACTACTTCAATTTAAAGCAGAAATTATGCATTGGTACCTGTAAACATCTACCATTGTCTATTGTGTAATACGTAGAGACCTTTATTGGTATTTACTGTTCATTATCCATAATGCAAAATAAATAAATAATGAATAAGTAAAATATGTTCTTTATTTCATTCATATGCAATATCAATGTTCAAATCAATTATATGTATCTAGTAATAATATTTGCTGGCAAATTTTTGCATATACCTGCATTTTTGTAACTTTATTTTTTTCATCAAATGTAACATTCGAAACAGATATTTAAAAAAAAATAATAAAAAAGAAATAAAAACAATGTATAATACAGTGTCAGATTTAATTGATATTCCAAATCCAAAAATAGGATTGCATATTTATAATATGTCAAATTTCATTATACTATATCAACATTATGCAAATAGTTGTGATTCCAATTCCACAGGCACAGCAATTTTATATATGTGCCTGTTAATACGTGAATATAATTTTGTTTTATATTGAACAGCATAATCTCTTGTTTTTGCAATTTGTTTGAATTGATTATCAATTTATACTAGACTTTTCATTTTCATTTGGTAAATAATTCAATTTATATTTCATTAATGAGTCATTATTGGAAATACAGAATAATTTGATTAAAGTATTGGAACGGAGATTAACAAAATATTTTATTGCAGTTTTAATATATTTATTCATTTGAAATTACGTGAATTCGAAAATACAATGAGCCAGCCTTTATCCAATCATATGGCGCATAAAAAACTGTATATGAAAAATATAATTTCATAATTTGATATTTTTCGTTTCACTTTTATGTTTTAATACAAAGAGATTTTTATATAATGTATTTAGCGATGAATTGCACAAATGAATTTAAATATATTTTTTAATCTGGTATCTCCACATCATCACTAAAACGCTCACTCTTCTTTCGGTCAAAACCAAATATTCTATCATTTTAATATTTTCTTTCTTTCGTGGCCCCACAGAGCTTCCGTACCTTGGATCATTCTAAGTCAATTTCCGTCTCCATTAAAGATGCTTACATAATTTTTGTTTACTAAGATACAGTACATATAACAGGACACCATCCTTAAATGCGCTAATTACCATTTCATAGACAATTTTTTGTTCATTGCCTTCTTTTGACAAAACTTTGTATGATACTGCTTCACTTCATTAATTTTCTTGTACTCAAACCTTTGTAGAAACTGCACATTTCTTTTAATTTCAACCGCATGAGGCAAGTAAGGAAGTAAGGAGACAAATGTCACAGCAACTTGAATAACAAAAATTGCGATGTCATTTGTTATCTTCATAAAAATCTAAAATCTACTATCTTATTTTACGAACTTGAATCAAAAAAATCTGTTGTGGCCAGCACATAACCTTCCGTCAATTCGATGTATTTTGTACAAATCTCATACCGAAAGGTCCTTGGAACACATTCTATATAATATCATGTAAAATCAAAGACGAACACATACTATTTCTATTCTATAAATCCAATAAAATTATAGCATAAACATACACTAAGTAAAATGCACTTGACACTTCTTCTTATTCTTCAGCTTCCCCTATTTTATTAGAGGTAGCTGTTTCCTCTTTTCTTCCACTCATTCCTGTCCAATACATCTTCTTGGCACAGGCATTCCTTTCAGTCTTCTGCGATACAGTCCTTCCATCTTCTCTTTGGCCTTTCTCTGCGTGTCACTTGCGAGGAGCACTATGACATACCAATTTTGTGATCCTATACTTTCCATATTTGGTTTTGCGCTTGCAACTGACATCTGTCAATTAGAATTTTTTTAATATATCAGCATCCGCTGTTTCCATGATAAATAGCAAAGCTGACTAATTTTTGAAAATTAATTTCGTTATAATGCTTTAAATTTACATCTATTGAATATGAAGGAAAATGTATAATCAAACTGTATAGAGAAGAATATTTTCTTTAATATGTATAATAACAAAATGTCAAAAAACAATATTTAACTGCGTTTTTTTAAGAAAAACTGTTAAAAACTTCAAATAAGGGTACTTCCGGTGGATCAATTATAACCATAATCTAATCAACTTTTCATATGTATGTACAGAAGAGGAATAAGAAAGAATTATAATTTTTAGAATTGTAGTATTGGAGTTATCGTCGGAGAAAAATTTGTCACACACGGACATACATACACACACACACGGACACACACACACACACACACACACACACACACACACACACACATACAGACATCATCTTAAAAATAGTAAATTCGTATTGTAGGGACCCTAAAACGTGCTTATTCATTAAAAACTCACCACCCAATTTTTTGACCAAAGACAATACCTTCCTTACCTAAAGGTGACGGAAGGTAAAAAAGGGGATTTTTTAAATTTCGCGCGTTATTCCTGCGTTTATGAAGTTTATGTCAGGTTTCATTTACATTGGATACGTAATATGTATTTCACGAAGAATTTTGACGTTCGCTTATATAAAATTGATGGTAAAATGCAGTGAAGTACTATAAAAAAATCTGTTGTGGCCAGCACAAGACCTCTCGCCATTTCCATATTAGGCTATATATACCGGGAGTTTATTTTATCAGTAAACATAGGGTTATATCATTGCCATAGTTACGGTATGAATGTTTGACAGCAATGTATTGAAGCGTTTATTTTATGAGTAAACATAGGCGTATAACATGGGAACCAGTTTTTGATAAATACAAAGGTCTGGCAATAAATCAAGCTATGCTATTGAACATGATAATAGTACATTACATCTTGTACATTATTTAATATTAATTACTTTAATAATATTGCAAAAATTACAATAAATTACAGAAACTGTCAAATAAATAATTGTTTCAATTTTTATTATGTAATATGAAAAGATTTACAAATGTCTCCGGTGGCGCAGTGGTTATAACATTGGCGTCTAGCACCATACACAATTTCAACAAAAACAAAGTAACAGTAATGTGTCTCCTAGACATAGAAAAGGCTTTCGATAAGGTCTGGACCGACGGACTCTTATACAAGTTAATTAAATTAAAGTATCCAATAGACTTAATAATACTATTAAATTCTTATTTGAAAAACCGAAAATTTCAAGTAAAAGTAAATAACACACTTTCAGACTTCAAAAACATACGAGCAGGTGTACCACAGGGCAGTATACTCGCCCCATTATTATTCATCATATATTTACACGATCTGCCTACCTTCGCGAAAACAGAAACCGCCCTGTTTGCGGACGACACGGCCATATACGCCCATAGCCACAGCGCAGAAGTCGCAGGTAGGCAGATCCAAATACACCTAAACATTCTACAAAAATTCTGGAAAAAATGGCAAATCAAAATTAACTGTGACAAAACAGAACTCATAACAATGACAAGAAAATTCACCAATACAAAAATCTACACACCCATCAAAATAGACAACAAAACCATACACATTAAAAACACAGCAAAATATTTAGGAATCAACTTAGACACGCGACTAAATTTCCACAATCACATCAATACACTAATACAAAAACTACACTTCTCACTGAAACAAAATTATTCACTTCTCTCCAAACGTAGCCCACTCACATCCAAAACTAAAAAACACATCTACACAGCTCTAATTAGACCACTAATCACATACAGCGCGCCAATCCTGTCCCACCTATCACACACAGCACTGCAACCGCTGCAAGTTTTCCAGAATAAAGTTCTGCGCCTGGTGACCGGCCACGACAGATATACACGAATCACTACACTCCACGAAGACACAAACACACCGCACGTCATAGACTACATTAAACAAATAGCAAACAAATTCTATACCAAACAAACCTGCAATGCCGACAGCGACATAGTGAGGAATATATCCAAATACCGAGCAGACAACGTAGACTTTACAATAAAACATAAATTTACGTACCAACTACTGGACATATTCAACGAGACTTTCAACGACGACGACGACAATGACGAACAAGAGGAGTAGAACAGCTCCATGATAAACAAAACACAAATTCAATCAAAATTCAAAATTCTTCTTAATCAAAATATAATTTCTTGTAAATAGTGTATATATTAGTATAGTTCTTTTTAGTTTTATATTTACCTTAGTTTTTAAGTTTTATTGTATATAGTTTTAAATACCCTAAATTAATTCCAAATTTGGAGATAATAGTTAAAAAAAAAAATCACTAGTTATAAATTATTAAATAAGCAAAAACATACATGAAATGTACAAATTATTAATTATTTCAAACAATTGTATATTATTAACAAAAACTTTAGGTAAAATATGTAGATATAGGAACCTAGATAATAATTTAATATTAGTACATACATTGTAAATATAACTAGTAATGTGAAATAAACACTTGTTCAACATTGGCGTCTAGAATTTTTGGTTGGGGTTCGATTCCCCGTTGGGATAATTATTTTTTTTTTTACATAAAAATTGTTGAACTTTTAAAAATCAGTTCATATTTTCATATTACAATCATTTAAAAATAATAATAACATTTTAATAAATAAAGAGAAAATAGTTGACAATAATTGATTACAATAATCAAAATATTGATACAATAACAATGCATTGCATTTTCTTTTGATAAATACAGTAAAATCATAATAAGTACTCAAATTTATTATATTTCAGTTATTTTTATTAATATCAAAAGAAAATACAATGCATTGTTATTGTATCAATATTTTGATTATTGTAATCAATTATTCTCAATTATTTTCTCTTTATTTATTACAATGTAATTATTATTTTTAAATGATTGTAATATGGAAATTGATTTTTAAAAGTTCAACAATTTTTATGTAAAAAAAAAATTAAAATAATTAGCCCAACGGGGAATCGAACCCCAACCAAAAAACTCAGACGCTACTGTTATAACCACTGCGCCACCGCAGACATTTGTAGAGCTTTTCATATTACATAGTAAAAAAGTGAAACAATTATTTATTTGACAATTTCTGTACTTTACTGTAATATTATTAAAGCAGTTCATATTAAATAATGTACAAAATGTAATGTACTATTATCATGTTCAATAACATGGTTTGATTATTAGGCGGACACTTTGTATTTACAAAATACAACTTCCCATGTTAAACGCCTATGTTTACTCATAAAATAAACGCTTCAATACATTGCTGTCAAACATTCATGTGGTAACTATGGCAATGATATACCCTATGTTTACTGATAAAATAAACTCCCGGTATATTGTATTGCACTTCGCTTTTGAACCGTCGTTTTATAACAAAATATTACAGAACTTTACCCAAATATTGTTTTTTATTGTATTTAACAAGTCTTCTGTACATATATAATTCTAATTATATCTATTTTATATTATTTTCATGTCAGAGATTGTTCCAATTCATTAACCAGATTGGCGGTATTTCTGATGGATATATGCATTTTACCACAATATTTAATTAATAAAACAATATGAAAAATTAAATATACTTCCCAGAAAAAGCTATCAGAATGTCACTAAAAATGTTGATATTTGACAATGACATGTGTCACGTCATGTTATAAACATTGGAATTTGTCAACTGGTTTCCTTAGTGCCTTGGCCTCTGCGATTAGTTTACTCTATAAATGATAGTGTCTTTATCTCTAAATCTATACAAGATATAATAAAAATTTTAAGTGTATTAGATGGAGAATTTTATGTTCTTCAATATTTAATAAAAAAAACTCCCAAAAAATTATATTTAGAAGAATTTTTCTAAGAAACTACTACTTTCGGTTGTTCAATTGTTACCAAAACCTTTTCAGCTCTTCCCAGGAATGTCAGATTGAGGAAACTGCAATTAAATATTTTTTAAGTGTTATAGTTTTTGAGGAATCGTGACTACAACATCCAGACATACATACATACATACATACATACATACATACATACATACATACATACATACATACATACATACATACACACACACACATACACACATCCACACACACACACAGACATCATTTTAAAAATGTTATAATCGAATTCTAGGGACCTTAAATCGTGCTTATTCAATAAAATCTGGATATGCGAATTTTAGCATGAATCCAATACCTCTCTTAGCGAGAGGTAAAAATGTTGGAAAAGGGTTTTTGTTTTGGCGACGAAGCTATGTAGAAAGGTTTATAAAAGGTACAAACATATTCAAGAGAGTAGTGAAATGGAGATGATAAGAGAGCCGGACGTTCTAGTGCCCTAGTGCATAAAAGACTGATGAAAATGTGGCAAAATTGAAGATATATAATCACTTTAAGGAAAGTTGCTGAGAAAGTTTGTATTTTTTATAGACAACACCCTTGCGATGTCGCAGCCCCCGGAATTTTACCTTATACAGTTCCGTCTATCTGATCAAAGTGGTCCTCAAATGGCTGAAATTGAAGATATGTGTGAAGGTATTTAGATTATTGTAACGTTATTATCTTATTAAATAACATTTAATTTGTATTTACCCTCAAAATGTTGCTGCGTAAACTGGTCTCATCAAACTCCGCCCACCGCTGGGCTATATTGGATGTATTGGTGATCTCGACTTCTCCTCGATATCCAAAATCATCCTCAACCAGTAGGAAGCACTTACTGCCCTTAATTCTTTAATAAATATATATAACCTTGTATCAATAGAAAAGGTAATTCATTATTCATGTTAAAGATATATAGTTTTAATTTAACCGTTTATGAGAGACCATAATTAGTTTTTTTCTGGAAAGCTACAGATCTCACTTTTACTTCATTCATTCATTTCTTCCCAGCTTTATTTCGAGAATATCTTATCTCTCTCGCAGTTTATGAACCCCACAACGACAAAACTTCACTTTCGTTGAGTAATAACAGCTTTCAGCACTAGTTAATTTTAAATGCTTGTCAAATCAGTCTGCCATTAGGTAGATCGTGAATCGTACAATTAAAACTTTCAAAACAACCAAGAATTCCTAACTTTTACTGTTAGTTACATTTTCATCATTTATCAAATTTCTCTGCTCCCACAACATCAAATTTAAATTCTATTCTGCCAAGCCCCACTGTAGGCTGTACATCACGTGGGATGCATTCGTTTTATTTCTCCTGGATGAGAAAATTAGAGGATGGAAAGTTTTTCCATTCCGCTCAATAATTAGTAATCACTGGATTTTGAGTTGAAATGTAAAATCAATGCGCTCTATATACTGTGCTGATACCTCCTAGACAACTATATTCTCTGCATCAAGAACCTTTATTCCAGTCATTTTTTAAAGTTCTTATGTTATTAAATTAAGGGTATAAAAATACATGGAAATGTGTATGAACTATCTTGACAATTTTAAATTATTTCCTGATCAGAGTTACCACATACGTTGCCTTATGAACAGATTTTGAGACATGTGTGGCAAAAATAAACTACTTCAATTACGTACGTTTACAACAATCATACACTTTTTATTGCTCAATACCATTCTCATGTGAAGAAAAAAAAAACATTAGCATAAACTGACGCATTATTGTGTAATTCTACACATTTATTATTTTATCGCCCAGATATCGAGACGCCCAGTTGCCCATCATCCAATTGCCCTCGCCCAGTTGAACGTGTCCGATGCAGATACCCCAAGACTTAATAGTTTGAAAAGCATATTCAACTCCGAGCTCCTGACTTACAGAATGGAATACTCCATTCAAATAAACTGTACTTATTTTTCCAAATTTTAAAATAGTTATTTGCGTATAGAGGGCTGAAAGAAAAGGTTTACGCCTGTGGATGAAATTTTTATTTTTTATTCGTCCAAGGGTATAAATTTCTTTCGGCCTGAGGTATGTACGTTTTAGGCACAACTGCATTCAAATCAAAACTGGCAAAAAGCTTAGCGGGCGTAATGTTGAACTCCTGCCCTGGTAACTAAGACGTAAACAAACAATTTTAATGCAGTTATGAGTAATTATTTTTTAAAGTTTGTTAAAGATTAGCTTACCGGGCGTTTTTGCTTTTTTACAGTCCGGGCGTAATGTTCAACTTTCTGCCCTAGTAACTAAGATATAAACAAATAATTTAATACAGTTCTGCGTAAAATTCTTTTTATAATATTTTAAACTTAAACTCTTACTTTACTTTTCACAAACTACAAGCTACAAATATGTTTCAATACGAATAAGTAGGTAACATAAACACCTTTTTCTGAAAATGCATACATTATTTTTACAACTATAATTAAAGCCCTTTGAAATAGTTATTTGATACTTTTACTGAACCGAGTTAGAATATATAATGTTATTTATTACCACTTAAAAGATATGGAAATTAATGCGTATTAATAATAGTGTAAAATAAAAAGAGATAAGGAAAAATTTGCATTGTTATCAAAGTTTCCTCAATAAACAACTCTATTATGAGCAACAAATAAAAAGTATTAAGCGTAAGACGATAATTAAATATTTATGAGTTATACGCTACATTTTTTCACGGCATATTCTAATTACTAAAGGGAGAAATAGTTTCGTTTATCATATAAGATTGATATGCACGTATGTGAAATAATGAATGAGTGTAATGAAACGCTCCTTCAATTTAACGTAATGAAATCTCAACAAATTCCAAGAATTTATGACGAACGATAGTATTTCAGTTGCGTGAGCTGAAGGTATTAAATCTTTAATTACCTGAAAGCTAGATTTATACTTATTATATTCATTTAGTTAATTGAATAAAGTTGGTGTCAACTCGTACTAAGTCTTATGTATTATGCCGTTTAACACTGACGAAGTTTTATTATCACACTTTTCACCCGAATTATATTTACTTAACATAAACTAAAAATTCAGTAAAGCCGAAAATAATATTATATTAACATATCAAGCCTGAAAAATATCATTTTATTGAAAGAGGCATGTAAGTTTTAGTATGAATCTCAAGAGTTCTGAAAGCCTCCGAAATTATGTAGTAAAATTATTTTTAAGACATGGTGCATACACGCTATTCTATTCGCTACCAATTTTTTATATAAAACTAAACTAATTTATTGAAATGTCACAATTCAAGAACAAGTATTTATTATGAAGGAAAATGCATCACATTTAACCGTCATCCTACACGTTTTCCAAATATATGAGTATTCCATAATGCTTTTATTTTTGGGAAATGTTCACTGAGATTCATAATTATTCGATTCTTTCGTAGGCCCAAAACCCTCATCTTTAGCGGAAATTTATGGAGAGTTTTACTATATCTATTTTGTTTAAATGTCCCTGTCTCTGTAGTTGTTCAAGATCTGTTTGCGCCTAAAGTTTTTTTTATTAAAAAAAAAAAAACAGTTTGACGAAACTTTGACTTCATCTCCATGCTATGTGACTGTTATATAAGGTTCGTTGTTGAGCAGTATTACATTTTAAAAGTTATGATTTTTGAAAGTTAGTTTATGGTCCAAAGATAATAGAACCATATACAGCATTATTTCTAAAACGTTTAAAGAAGGGAAACAAAAGTTAATAAATTAAATATATTATAACGCGTCGCCATAATTCAGAAAGATACATTCAATTAAGAAATTGTGAAATATAATTAAGAATAGTCAATTTCATTGCAGTGTTAATTGCAACAGAGATTAAGATAACAGTATAATTATGTAAAACGTATTGGTCTCTATATTTCTTCGGTAAATTTAGGATAACAGTAACGGTTGCGGCTTCATCAACATCCATTTTTCTTTACATAACCCACAAATATGGCACAAAATTCAAGATAGATGTTAGGACTTTAGTATACGAACCAATATATCATTTGAATTATCATCTTAATATCAATAGGAAAAATAATCATGTATTACACACTTTTATCCAATACCTATATTGCGCGATTCTAAAAACGACATGATTTTAATTGTACGGATCTAAAATATTGGACAGATATCTGAGAAGTAAAATAACAGCAAACATCGTCATAATATTTATCGTTTAACCCTGAAGCTATTAATGTGTTAAGCATAGATTATAAGCATATTTTTTTGTTTGATTATTGAACTGACAGCTGTACAGTTTTTAAGGTAAGTACAATAAAATCAAATCATAATATCATACGAGAAACAATATGGGGAACTGTACGAGTACTACGGGCTTTTGAAATTATTAGATAAATAGTAGATATCAACAAATCAACAGTATTGCTTTAAGGTCCCTGTTTTTACATTTTTAGTAACATAAGAACAAACATAGGTAACTTAGATTGAAAGAAAGTAAAAACATATGAATAATTTTTTTGGCAAATATCAAATAAGCAGTTTTTTACCTCACGCTACCCTTGGTAAGGGAGGTATAGGGATCGTGCTAAAAATCACATATCGAGATTTTAGTAAATGACCACATTTTAAGGTCCCTAGAATCCAATTTTAACATTTTCACGATGATGTCTATATATATATATATATATATATATATATATATATATATATATATATATATATATATGTGTGTGTGTGTGTGTGTGTGTGTGTATGTGTATGGATTTTGTTGGCACTCTAACTCAAATACTATCATTCAGAAAATTCTGAAATCTTGTATTTCTACCCTATTCTAATATGGAAAGATCCCATTAGATTTTGGTGTAAATCGGATGACCGGAAATGGTACTTTACCTGAAGCTTATAATGGTTTTTCTTCAAAAAATACCATTAAATGCCATTTTTCCTCATTTTGTCATTAGGAATATTAAAGATTATTGAATTTTCTACAGGATTACATTAATACTTTTCTAATATAATTTACAGATAAATTTAAAAATATTTTTTTTTATACATCCCGAAGCCTAAGATAAACACAATTCCTTTGTTACACAACTAATCACTTCAAATTAATAATAGTGACATTTTAAAAAGAAAATAGTAAATAAAACAATAGTTATATGCAATGGATCAGTTTGCCGCATTAGTTAATACGTAGGTATGTATTTAAATTAATAAAAATTAAATAGCGGGAGGTTTTGAGGTGGCCACATCAGATTTTTTTTAATAAATATTTAAGCTTAATTACTCGGTTGTTGAACGGTTTTGAAACGAGAAGTTTATATTTACTTGAAAATTGGATATTTGTAAATAGACCGTCAATTGTAATTTTTTAGCCTGATAAATTGTTGTAAGTGTTTATTGTATGTCTACGTCACGTCTGAATGGGGACTAACTATAAACGAATTATTATTGCGCAAGCCCATTCTTACCTGACGAATACTATATTTTTTCTTATGCTAAAATAACATATTATATATGCCTGCTGAGCGTGCAAAGTTTATTTTGTCAAGCTGATCATCGTCCATATGTCGTGGTTCCCAGTTGACCATCACCCAGTGTGACTCGCCCTGTTGTCACAAATTCGAATAAGATTTTTTGTTCTTGTATGCAAAATTGTGTTTTTTTTTATCTCGTACTATAATTTCCAAACTCGACCAAAAATGTACTATTTGACTCACTTGTTCAGTATATGAAATCATAAAACTCGTTAACATTCTGTGCAAATTTTGTAAAACACCTATATGTATAGCTGAAGTCAAATCCAGACTCGCCCTTGTTATCCAAACCAACACGGGAATCATCTCGGTCCGCATCAACGATAGAATAGTTCTATGCCTTTTATTTGGAAGAGAAATTTTATAATAATAATAATAATAATAATAATAATAATAATAATAATCATCATCATCATAATAATAATAATAATAATAATAATAATAAAATTTAATTTTTCACATACAAAGAGTACAAGAACAAGTCATTTACAAATAATTAAAGAATAAACTAATAGTGTAGTAAAGCATTAAGATAAATATTAACTAGCTTTTACAGAAAAAAAAAACTCTTGAATATTATGAGCTTTGCCTACTAAGTAGGCTTTTAGCTTTGCTTTAAATAATTTTTCAGGTAAAGATTTTAATTCAGTGGGAATATTGTTGTATATATTAATAATATTATTATAAACACCATTGTAAACCACCGATAAATTGCTCTGCTCAGTATAGTATTCATGTTTATTACGAGTATTATAATTATGTATTTTAATCATGTCTTCCAACAAGTATTTGTATTTTTTAACAAAACTTGCACTGTCTAATATGTAAATGCTTCCAATAGTAACAATTTTCATCTTTATAAACGAATTCTTGCAATGGTCTCCTGATTTAAGATTTCTAATGATTCTTAAACATTTTTGCTGAATTTTAAATATTTTTTCGTATTTTGAAGACCCGCACCAAATTTTGATACCGTATGAGAAATTGGAATGAGGAAATCCAAAATATACATGCAGTAATGTGTTGTTGTCAACTAGAGATTTTAGATATCTTAGCATGTAGACATATTTATTTAATTTATTAGCTAGGTCATTTATGTTTAGTGCCCATTTAAGATTTTTCTCTATTTTTAGACCAAAGAATTTTACACTCTCAGAAAATTGTAAATTTTCAATATTTAATAAAGGAGATGCTGATAGATAAGGACTGTAGTTGCCGAATTTAATTACCTGAGTTTTATTTACGTTTAATTTCAGGGAATTATTACTGAACCAGTTAATTAAATACGTTACGGAGATATTTATTAAATCTATGAGTTTTTCTTCAGATTTTGATTTACAAAGCATAGCTGTATCATCCGCAAATAAAAGCAGCTTACTCATAACATTCTTGGGAAGGTCATTTATATAGAGGATGAATAATAAAGGACCAAGTATAGATCCTTGGGATGCCCCCTTGATTGTATTTTGACCTTCTGGCATCGGTCAGTCATATACGATTCTAAGTTCAAGTGCTTTACCTCGGAATCCGTAAAATTTCTAGAGAAGATGCTTTATCACCCTCTTAGTTGAAGCTGGTAGTATACAATACAAGTTTTAATAAATATTTTATATAAACCAGAAGACGTTTTCGATTGGGCCAATTGGAGACGGGCATGTATATATTATGCAGATCCTACAGTTACAATAATAATAATAATAATAATAATAAATTTTTTATTATACATGCATCATAATCGCTTTTTAAAATACGCAAAAGCGTGCGAAAAATGACAATAAATATAAATAACAACTAAAACAATGAAAAAAAAAAATATATTGACTTGTTGGCTTAACGTAAACAATACCAATAATTGCTAACTGTCTCCTTGGAAACGCTCAAACACACTAAATCAAAAATCAAAACCGTATGATTTGCAATAATTTTCAGTTTTAAATGGTTATGATGCATTTATAATAAAAAATAGCGTATGATACACGTGTATAAGCTAGCTTTTAAAGCACTACGACATTAAAGTCACTCCGCTACGCGTTGTGGCTTTACACTTGTCGAGCGTGCTTTAAAGGCTAGCTTATACACTTGTATCATAATTCATAATATACTATTATTGACTAAACAGCATTTACATGTACAGCACGTCCAGGACATTTAAATACAAAGTACATACATTTTTAAATTTATAATATTTGCTTTTAATACCTACGCATTTATGAAATTTAATGAATTTAAATATTCTTTTACAAATAAAGTAGATTTAAATTTTTGGAGTTCTAATTTTCTTATAGTTTCGGGTAATTTGTTATATAGCTTTATGTTGTCACTGTTGAGTTTCGCATTTGTCCGAGTAAATTTTACTGTCGTTAAATTATCGTTATTTCTCGTGTTATATTTGTGAATCTCGGAATGAGTTATGAAATCTGATTTATTTTTTCTGGTGTATATTAAGCTATTTAATATGTATTGGAAGTAGAGTGTAAGAACATCAAATATCTTAAAGGATCTTTACAGGAGTGTGCTGGACCTATACCAGCTAGTATTCTAATAGCCTTCTTCTGCAATATGAACACTTTGTTCACATCAGGAGATTGGCCCCATATTAATAAGCCGTAACACATGACATAGTGAAACAATGCAGAATAGGCTATCTTGATCGAACAAACATGTAGCCAACTTCCTACACAATACATCGATATTACTTTTCAATTTTAAGTTTTTCTAAAAAAGGAAACCTAGATATTTTTGGGAGAGTTCATCAGATTTATTTGAATTGAAAAAATCTATTATATTTGTTTTCTCTTTATTTAGACTTAAAAGATTTGCTGTAAACCATTCAATGGCTTGAATTTGATTTTCATTGCTAATTTGTTCAAGTGTTTCCTTTGAGAGGCTGTTAATAATTAGAGTAGTATCATATGCAAACTGTATTATCTTTGATTTTACATTTTGAGGTAAATCAGTCACGTATATTATAAATAATAGGGGACCAAGGATACTTCCTTGAGGAACGTCTTTATTTATATTTCTAACAGTACTTATTGTTTCATTGACTAATACGACATGTTATACAAGTAAGTTTTTAATAACTGCAACGGAATATCCCTGATTCCAGTTTAGATAATAAAATTTCATGTGATAGAGTGTCAAAAGCTTTGCTCAAATCAACGACAAATATATTAAAATTTAATATAAATAGTGCAAAACAGGTTGACAATAATGTAAATCATTTGAGAGGTAAAGTAAAAATACTAAATAATAAAATGCACATGTCACCTTTGTAGTGCAATGTAAGTTTGATCAGTAAACCACCGAAAGTGTAATCCTAATTACCTCAATCATATATTATCCACCCGACCATTGTCAGCCATTACCGATCATAAATAGTTAATAGTTAGTTTAACCCAGCAGTGTGCATTTCATCACTAAACCCCTTGCCCCTTACCCCTTCTTTCTACCGATGAACTCAGTAGGTCTGTACATAAATCCTGCGCTGGCGAACAAGTCGATGCAGGCCGGTTATTGGCAGGTGTCAGAGGATCCCAGTAGGCCAGTCTTAATTAGTGGTCGGCAGTTCATTATTCAGGCGTGAGGTCGGTATTTGTCCGCGCCGGAGGTGGAGGCGCTACTGTCGATCGCCTTGAAATGTTTATGTGGACGAGAGGGTAGTGTTTCAATGTCTTTCCGCTTGGGGCGCTTGTTCTGTGAACCGGAACGACCAAAAGCAGGACGGAAGATGGAGGAGTTGTAGTGATATTCAAATGAATTGATTGTTTCTTATAGAAAATATCTTAAATGAAATAATAACTAAATCCTTTTTCTGATACTGATACACTGAATAATGTCCTTATTGCGACCAATAATTTATAAAAACTAAATCATATATTTCAAACAATTACGTGCTACACATTTTGAATTTCAAAAGATGCAAGTGATAATTTTTTTGTCTAGATAAAAATAAAACTTAAACAAAATTAATAAATTTTCTAAATTTACTATGTTATTTTAATGTAGAATAAACTCGTTAGAAGGGAATATTAATCCTGATTTTTTTTTTAATTCCTCTTCTTACTTGTGAATAATTGATTTTTTTAATGTTTGTTACCTTTATGGCCAATACTGTAAATACGGATAGTAGGCTCTCCTTTATAGTGCGTATGTTTATAATATATATATATTTTTTCTTCAATAGTAACAAATATTTCATCTAATAATTGTTATGAAGTTTAAAAAATATAATCAAATGTGTTTTTAAAAGCTGTTTAAATATTAATAGAATTCGTGAAAAACTGCATTAAAACTTTTGTGGCGTCACATTTACAAAGTACTTGTGTGTTGCATCACTTAGCATAGATGACGTCACGAACTGCAATTATCTATATAATTTCTTTATCACTGCTTGATTTACAGCCGGTTTCATAATAAATAAAAAAGTCACTTTACTTTTAAAGTTTGATCTAAAAGTGAAAAAAGCGTTTTATAGTTTCACTTTAAGTAAAAAGAACTGTCAGATGACTTTATTTTAAAGGACTTTAAACTGACAACTTTATATTTATTGTGAAACTGGCCGCCAGAGTTTTACAGAATAGCGATTTATCAAAAAGTATATCATGATATATTAACAGAACTAAATGTAATAATTCATGTAAATTAGCTTGAGAATTTCACTATCTTATTCCTAAATATGTGTATCTCATTAGTGAGAGTTGAAACGTTCTTGGCTCAAACTACTGCAATATATTAGTGCATATACATATCAGGAACAGGAACAAAAACTTCTAAATGTTGGAGTTAACTTAGCGGTTAACATTTGTCTAGTAACTAATTTTCTAACTTGAACAGAAACTTAATTTCGTGCTCACTTCGCTGAACGCTTAATGCTACATTTTACAGTTTCGTTTCTCTTGTAAAATTTGTTTCCTACAACTCAAATCTTGTAGTAAATAATTAATTTGTAGTACTACACAAGAAGTGAAAAGAAAGAGTATGGCGTTAATTAGTTGGTGTATCTCATGAGACGTTATGTTACAAAGGGAAAGAATGCAAAAAATAATTAGTTTACTTTTCACTACAACCAGCTACTTGTATGTAAGGAAGAAAATGCATTACATTACACCTATTTATTTATGCTAGAATTGTAAGAAGAATTAAATTACACTCATAAAATGATTGTAATAGAAAGGGAAGATACAATTTTTATATAAAAAAAATCTGTTGTGGCCAGCACAAGACCTTCCGTCAATTCGATGTATTTTGTACAAATCCCATACCAAAAGGTCCTTGGAACAGATTCTATATAATATCATGTAAAATCGAACACGAACACAAACTATTTTTTACAAATTCCATACCAAAAGTTCATTTGAAAAGGTTCTACAAATCCAATAAAATTATAACATAAACACACACTAAGTAAAATGCACTTGACACTTCCTTCATTTCTTCTTCAGCTTTCCCCTATTTTATTAGAGGTCGCTGTTTCCTCTTCTCTTCCACTCATTCCTGGCCAACGCATCTTCTTCACACAGTCCTTTCTTTCTCAAGTCTTCTGCGATACAGTCTTTCCATCTTCTCTTTGTCCTTTCTCTGCATGTCACTTGCGAGGAACACTATGACATAACAATTTTAGATCCTATACTTTCTATATTTGGTTTTGCACTTGCAACTGACATCTGTCAATTAAAATTTTTTGAATATACCTATCAGCTGTTTACATGATAAATAGCAAAGCTGACTAATTTTTGAAAATTAATTCCTATATAACGCTTTAAATCTACATCTATTGAATATGAAGGAAAATGTATAATCAAACCGTATAGAGTGGAGTATTTTCTTTAATATGTATAATAACAAAAAGTCAAAAAATAATATTTAACTGCGTTTTTTTAAGAAAAACTGTTAAAAACTTCAAATAAGGGTACTTCCGGTGGATCTATTATAACCAAAATCTAATCAACTATTCATATGGTTGTACAGAAGAGGAATATGAAAGAATTATAATTTTTAGAAGTGTAGTATTGGAGTTATCGTCGGAGAAAAATTTGTCACACACGGGCACACACACACACGGACACACACACACACACACATACAGACATCACCTTAAAAATGGTATATTCGTATTGTAGGGACCCTAAAACGTGCTTATTTATTAAAAACTCACCACCGAATTTTTTGACCAAAGACAATACCTTCCTTACCTAAAGGTGACGGAAGGTAAAAATACATAATTTTGGGGAATCAAACCCAAATCAGGCTAACCATTGTACCACTAAGACATTTGAAAATCTTTTTATATTTAAGTAATAAAATATTGAAAGAATTATTTATTTGTAAATTTTTATAATTCTTAATAATAATATAAACTTTATTGCCATCAGGTAAAGGCGGGGTACAGCCAAAGGCTGCTTTTCAACCCAACCAATACATATAAAATCAAAAAACCATTATGAACGCTGATATTATTACAACAGGTTATACACACATATATACATGTAAAGAATATTAGTAAAAAGAAGATGTAAAAAAGAGCAAATTTAACTTAACAAGTTTGATGAACCAGTAATCATTGTACCACAAGATTATAGATAAAATCACCAGATACAGTGATCACTAGTTATTAATAAAAATATAGTTTTGCAAATGATATTTAAAGGAGTTTACGGACAGAGATTTCAAGGATGATGGTATAGAGTTGTATAAATTAAGTGCTAAATAAGAAAATGAACACTTAAATTTATATTTTTTAAAAGATGGCACAATGTATAAATCCTTAATACGTAAACTGTAGCCATAGAATTTATAGACTACGAGTAATCAAAATTTTATAAACTAAAAATAAATATATTTGCCTGGTACGAATATAATTTAAAATATGATCAAATTCACGCACTTTATATACATACTCGGAAACTCGGAACAAGAATTTTGAAAAATTTGTATTCTGTGCTTATCGGCTTGTGACAAATTACACACAAGCATAAAATCAAATAGTGGTAGATAGTACTAGAGAATTATTGATCAGCGTAGTTTTACATTTGAAGATAAAATATGACGAAACTGTTATAGGTGTTTTAATTTAATTATTGCTGCCATCATTTTAAACTGTAAACGGAAATGAAAATTAAGATCTTTGTCAAAGAACAAACCTAAACTTTTGCAAACTTTTTCGGGCAGCAATTTTATTGAATCTAGTACTATGTCAGGAGCCTCACAATTTCCAATCACTATAACATCGTTGACTTATCGGAATTAATACTGAGACCATTATCTTTCACCCATTGACCCAAATTATTCAAATCTGAAATGATCTTATTTCTTAAATCCATCATATCTGAAGGATCCTTGAGGTACGTACTCCCTGGGCTAAAGGAAATGAGGGTGACGTTAAGGTTTGAAGATTGTGCACCATGTTAACGCGAAATTCTCTATTACTAAAATAATCATCACATCACTTCAATGCGTTGACTCAAAAATTATAGTATTTTAGTTTAGCTAGAAGTAATGAATGGTCAACCATATTAGAAGCTTTAGAGAAGTCTATGTGAATAAGAATAGAGATTTTGGATTAATCATAGTTTTTAATTAAAGTATCAAGAATATTAAATAGGCATGTGTTGGTACTATATCCCCTTCCGAAATCAGAATGTTTAGGCGGTAGAATATTATTTTGTGTTATATAGCTCATTATTTGTTCGAAACATATTTTCACTTAAACTTTTCATAAGGTTGGCAAAAAACTAGCAGCACCTAAATCACTGAAGGTGGAAGAATGATTATTTTTCGGAATAGGTTGAACAATTGATGATTTCCATATATCAGGAACTGTTCCTGTTGACAAACATCTATTTATAATATGCGTAATATAATTGATTATTACAGGAAGGATTAATTTAATAATTTTTCTCGATATTCTAACCATCCCGATTGCATTGGACTTGAAGTTATTGAAAATGGATTCAATTTTTTCTTATCTACACAAGTAAAATTGAATAAATCAATGTGAGTGTTAGAAAATTTGTTACTGTATTAGAATTTTTTAGTATTAAGGTTTATATTTACTGAGCCAAACTGATTTTAAAGATAAAGTCCGTAACCATGAGGTTTTTCGTTTATATTATTTAGTGGAATGGGAATTTAATCCGATTTATGCAATAGTAATATGGTAATTTATATTAAACATACAGGATGTAATGTACTTTTATCATGTTCAATATCATAGCTTAATTTTCTGCCTGACACTTTTATTTACAAAAAACTGTCTTCCACGTTAAACGCCTATGTCAAGGTTTGCTTAATAATAATAATAATAATAATAATAATAATAATAATAATAAAAAATTAAAATCTCAGAAACTACTGCATTTTAACAAGAGTACCTTTTTCTGTATTTCTGTATTGTACATATGTAATATTTTATAAGTAAAAATGAAAAAAAATGATAATAGGTATAAATTTCTGACATAGTTTCTCAATTTTTTACTTCTGGAGAGTTTGTTTTCGCATTTTAACTGTAATTATATAATATATTGATTTCCAGAAAAAAATCAAACTTAGTTTAAAATGAGGAAACCAGCCTGTGTCAAAATAATTAAAAGCTAATTTATACTTTACGCAAGTAATTTTGATGCAAAAAACGTAGAATAGATATTAGGTAAGAAAAAGAAATTTTGTCTGCGGCTATTTTAGCCGGATTCAAAGTTTTCATAAATTGAATATTAATTAAACAATTAAGCCTTTCTTCCCCTCCTATCGTGTTGGTTGTTTGCTGTATCTCTCTATTCGTGTGCGAAATTTTATCCGCCATTTGTATGACGTAAAATTCCAAGTCAGGACAAAATATTTTCACGACTGGTAATTTATACACTAAATACTTTCTACGTGAAACATTGGTACAACTTTATAGTTTGCACGATAATACATTTTCTACACCACAGAGATTTACCTAGAATAAAATAAAATAATCTTCATAATTTCTTTAACCAATTATTATTATTTAATTAAATCTGTTACAAAGCAACCTCTTGTACTATCATGAAAATAAGCTTGTCGCTTTAATTTAATTGTACTACCTTGTTTTTATTATTATTTTCATTTTATTAATTTTTATTTACTCATTATATTCTCTCCCTAAATATAATTTCGTGGTACCTTTAATAATCTAAAATTATTCTAAAAATATTGCTCTTCATAATCGCAATACTATAAAGTACAAATTGTTCTTTGGAATTACCAGTATTAGTCTCAATATGAATGAAAATTTTTCGATATTAAGCATATCACTTATTAATTATATTACCTTCGTTGACATTGGTTACAAAATTTTCCAAAACGCAAGCAATTCTTCAGTATATCCGAGTTTTAAGAACGTGAATGTTATCTGCTTTATTTATTTTTTTTTTTTTTCTAGTTAAATAAGTATGGTATACAAAATTAATTGTCATATAATAATGCAAATTCTTAGCTCATAAATTTCTAATCGTACAAATGTTAGCTAACAAAATTCCTGTAATCTTTTTTATATTTTATTCCTAAATTTGCCTACAATACGAAATTAAAAATGGCTATAGCTTAAGGGCATGAAGTACTGACCAAAATGAGTAAAAAAGCTTTCTCAGTGTGGGTCCGATCTTTAATTGTTTCCGATATATAAGGCATTGAAAATGAGTTTTTACGGGTTTACCTCTGCTATCTCGAAAACTATAAGAGTTACGACTTAATTTAAGTGGGACTTTTTGTTTACTTTTATCTTTATTTTAGATGGATTATTATTTTTTAGAAAAAATAAAATAATTGTACCAAGTTAAATGTTATGGCGACCTTACTACTTAATATCCAAATAACTTCGTAAATACTAGAAATTGAGAATAATGTTTTACATAAATTTTAATGGTTTTTTTATAGTCTATCTACTGGCATAGACAAAATTTTGTTCGACCACTAGCTTTGTTAGTTCTTTTACGATTCTAATATAAAATGGCCTCTTTCTCGGAAACAGCTGAAGGTCTGACCTAAGTTGATTGAGCTTTTTACACATATTGGTCATTTTGTTCTTAAGCTATGGTCATAAAGTCACGGGACACCTGTATGACATGTGGTCGAGCACGCAATTAGAATTCTATCAAATGATGAATTTGTTTTCGCTTTTCGCCACGAAAAGAAAATTTGGTAGCATGCGTGTCTCAAAATATTCGCCAACAGTCGTATGACTCGAGGCGAAAGTATTAAACTAATGTCATTATTTGTCACAATTCAATTCAAACTCAATTTACATATAATTTATAAGTATCTTTATTATATACAACTGTCATAATATTTTCTATTTTAATAGAACAAAACCCGAAAAGAAATTGTGAATATAGAATTATAAAGTGCATGTTACCAAGATTCGTAAAAGTAAAATCTCATTCGCCTGTGTTCTATAATATAATTCTAAAGTGCGTTCTGTCACTACAGAATTTTCATGTCTACCGTTATAATATGAAATTTGCATTTCATACAATTACAGTTGTTATAGTCATAGGTATTCTATAAAAACGCTTATATTATAAAATGAGTACAGCATGCGGACCAAAATGAATAATTTAACGAATGAAGAATATTTTGAAAATAATTAATTGGTATTCGTAGCTAGTAAAAGCAGCTAATAGCTAATGGTTTAAACTCCGCCCTTGTTTCGCAAATCATTGAGTGACACCCCACAAAATACCCATCCGGGAGCGTTCGGCGGACTCCAGCCCCAATGCACACAAATCATAATTTATGAAACTAGCCATGTTCGTCGAAATTAAAAACGCATAATTTACCTCTGGGCTGATCGAGTTAATTCAGTTGGCGTCGACATATATCACCTCGTGGCACCTCTGCCGTTTTTCCTGGGCATCATAGCGGCTGCATGCGCCCGGCGCACACATAAATCACTCATATGTGACGCGAACAATGCCGTCATAGTGACGCTCTCGCCGATGCAGACTCTATCCCAAATCACGCGAATGGTTAATGACCTAATCGCGAAATATGGGAACGTATGGGATGGGATCATTCACGGGGTATTTCAATGTGAGCCTGAAGAATTATAAGACCAGTGAGTTATGAACGACTAGATAGGTTAATTGAATATGAGAGATTAATGATATTAGCCCTAATAGGGGAGCATATAAAACATAACCTTGAAAACATAAATTAAAAGTGCTTGAACTTTCAAATTTTATGGGTACCTAGTTGTAATTAGCATCCATTTTGAATTTTATTTATAGCATACTGTAAAGTTAGTAAGTCTTTCAAATTGAATGATGTATGTTCTACAGATTCAGATTATTTTCACAAGTTTTAAAGAGTTAAATTTATGAAGCTATTGCAAAATATAAACTGCTATTATTAGCTCTAAATAGGTTGAAACGGATAGTTTCATTTATTCACAAATATATCTTAAACTAAGGGTTTAATATTTTTAGGAAGTCCGACCAAGGTCATCTACGACTTGTACGAGTTAAGATTTTAGCTCCTCTCATTCTTTCAAATTCATTAATGTCATTTACTTAGTTATGAGGGTACACAAGATACTACTAATATTCGGTTACTATAAAAATATATGTTACAGTAAAAGCATTAAAAATTCAAAAATAAGTCAAGTGATGCGTTTATTAGCAAATGTAAAACCAAATATGTGAAAAATAAGTTACTAACAAAGTGTCATTGACATTGACATAAAATACCGCTATAGGCACGGCTAACAATCAAGGTAATATATCTGAATTAATAAATTAACTTAGGTTTCAGCGAAATTATTATCAACAACGTGCAATGTTTTGAAATGGAATGTCCTAACTTATTAGAAAAAATATGAATTTTTGAAAGACAAAAGTGTTATACTCATCTTTAACGCACTCGTTAATTCGTTCATTATACATATTACCTTGATCGAACTTCTTTAAAATTTATATATATATATACAGGTTGTCCCATTTAAGGTACGAATGCATTGGTATCTCGAGAACCGTAAGAGCTACGAGGTTAGTTAAATTAGACAAAAGTTGCCCCATTAGGAGGCTATTTTAATGGTGTTTTGTTATTTGCGAAAAAATACATAGGTCACTAGATATAGGTGAAAATGTAAATTTAGCGGTTTTCTTTTTTTGCTTATAACTTTGTTATATGAAATAATACGAGATTGTGGTTTGCACTTTCTTAAGGCACTTTTGTAACAATAATAATTTATTTCATAATTAACAGAGAAATGAACATAAATTGTTATTATTGTTTTATATCATTGTAAAGCTAAAAAAAATCTCTATTTAAAAATGCCACAGCTTAATATGACCTCCTTATGAAAAATAAAAGTTGTTATCAGTAACTCGTAAATGGTTAGATAAAAAAAATATTTGAGTACTTCTGCAAACTCACCATACAAAAGTGCCTTAAGAAAGTGCAAATCACAATCTCGTATTATTTCATATAACAAAGTTATAAGCAAAAAAAGAAAATCGCTAAATTTGCATTTTCACCTATATATAGTGACCTATGCATTTTTTTGCAAATAACAAAACACCATTAAAATAGCCTCCTAATGGGGCAACTTTTGTCTAATTTAACCAGCCTCGTAGCTCTTACGGTTCTCGAGATACCAATGCATTCGTACCTTAAATGGGACACCCTGTATATATATATATATATATATATATATATATATATATATATATATATATATCGTGAGCGTAAAGTTATAAAAACTAGAAAAATTTTGTTCGCAGGGTAATCGCTCAATAGCAGCTGTAGACACGTGTTTCGCTCTTATTAGAGCTCATCAGTGCAGCATAGCTAGTTAATAGATGGACATTAACTAGAGGTAGAATTAGAAAACCGACAAATTATAACAGCACTAGTAAAATACACATTTGTTGCAGGTCAGCATTTCCACGGATTTGCGGATAAATACAACGTCGCAGAGCCAATAACATGGGAAAACAGTTTTTCTTTGCGCAAAAGTCCCCAATTAATTTTAGACAAAATGTTTTAAATAAATGTTTTGGATAATTATATTCTACGCCTAAATCACTAAACAGTTTTAATTTTGCACGTTTGGTAACTTTTAAAATCTAATTTGAAATTGTATAAAAATATTGCTCATGTCCAGCGATACCCATGATATTGAAACAAAATTAGAAAGAAATGCGTATCGTTTGAACTGTCAGAAATTCAATTTTCAATTAAAAGTTGCAGATAATTCAATTCTGCCCCTAAATTACTACACAGGAATTATTTTTAAAATCTAACACTTAAATTACTTTTAATATTATTAGTTTTCCACATTTTTTAATATATAAAATTAAATTTCTGACAGTTCAAGCGATATGAGTTTCTTTGTAATTTTGTTTCAATTTCATGGGTATCGCTACAAATGACCAATATTTGTACAATTTCAAGTTAGATTTTACAAGTTACTAAACGTGCAAAATTAAATCTGTTTAGTGATTTAGGCGTAGAATATTAATATCTACAACACATATTTGAAACATTTTTGTCTAAAATGAATTGGGGACTTTTGCGCAAAGAAAAACTGTTTTCCCATGTTAAACGCCTATGGCCAGGTTTTTAATTAACACACTGTATATATATGACTCACTATTTTTTTTCCAATTAATTGTATAAAAAAGTGCCCAACATTTTACTTTTTAATCCTCTACGTTAAGTCTTAAGGCAAATACGGTTATTACGGCTTATACGGTTCTAACTCTTACGGATAATACGGGTCTGTGGTTCTTTCTAGTAATACGGGTCTGCGGTTCTTATGGGTCTTACGGGTCTTATGGGTGATAAATCGACTCCGACTCGTATTCCATTTGATTCGGATGGCTGAGTATTTCTTATTTAACTAAATACCCCATTCGAAGTTCTAGCTTTATTTTCAAGATTAGTCCGGAGAAAAGAATTTTTAGAAAATGTAACGTCTCAATCGTTCGTAAATAAATAATGTAAGTAAAACTTCTGTATATCTAACTCAATCCAAGTTCGCAAATTAATTTCCCTGGTTGTGCGCGACACCACAGAATCAATGGGCACCATCCCCTAAGGAATTTGGCTGTGTCCGAAGCTCTAGTGTGCGTCAGACCAACAGCACCAGCAGCACGTCCCATACGCGTGCCTCACGTTCGTCAGTCACGCGCGTCAATTATGGATAACCCGTGAATTTCCCGAGGGCTGGACAATGGAGCCGAATGGTCACAGAGTGGCCGTGAGTTACTGGCTTGCAACTTTAACACGGTTGCGTATTACATGTAAATTATGCAAAATGTGGACAGGACAGGGGATTTTTGGGGATGGAGATGGAGACACTGGTGACCTAAAATCGAATGAAAGAAAACAAATTTGGAAAAAGAAATTCTGACATACTTATTTTTAAAGAACATCGATTTTGCCAGACTTGATATTTCAAGTGTTTATACTTTTAAACAAGGAAATAAATTGTTACTGATATTGATATTTGATCAGTTAATCATATATGAGCAATACGATATTATTTTTGAGTTCGAGTGGGATATGAATGACATTTTTTAAACAAACACAAAAATATTGTAATAAAATTTTTACAAATGACAGTAGGTACTTACTTTTTACCTCCCGCTACCCTTGGTAAGGGAGGTATAGGGATCGTGCTAAAAATCACATATCGAGATTTTAGTAAATGACCACGTTTTAAGGACCCTAGAATCCAATTTTAACATTTTCACGATGATGTCTGTATGTGTGTGTGTGTGTGTGTGTGTGTGTGTGTGTGTGTGTGTGTGTGTGTGTGTGTGTGTATGTGTGTAGGTATACGAATTTTGTTTGCACTCTAACTCAAATACTATCATTTAGAAAATTCTGAAACCTTGTATTTCTACCCTATTCTAATGGGAATAGAAGCCATTAGATTTTGGTGTAAATCAGATAAACGAAAATGGTACTTTACTTGAAGCTCATAATGGTTTTTCTTCAAAAAATACCATTAAATGCCATTTTTTCACATTTAATGTCATTGGAAAATTATAGATTATTGAATTTTGTACAGGTATACATTAATACTTTTTCTATATATTTTACAGATTAATTTAAAAATCATTTTTCTTTTTTTAATCCCGAAGCCTAAGATAAACACAATTCCTTTGTTACACGGTTTATTTTTCAAATGAATGTAACTGACTGGTAAACATCATTGTCAAAAAACTAATCACTTCAAATTAATAATAGTGACATATTAAATAATAAAGAAAATCGTAAATAAAGCAATAGTTATATGCAATGGAACATAATTAGTTTGACGCATTACTAAATACGTAGGTATGTATTTAAATTAATAAAAATTAAATAGCGGGAGGTTTTGTGTTGACCACATCAGATTTTTTTCAAATAATTAGCCGTAGTAATTAAAAAGAGCAAAACTGCCTGGCTATGTTGATTTAGTCTCGTCATTTTGATATACTAAGTCGTTCTAGTATAATATTTTCAACTTCCTTAACTAAGCTACTAACGCGATATCTGTTATTTTCTAAAGTATTCAAGACTATTAAATTTCAAGAAGAAAAAAAAATATGTGGCTAGCAAATTATCTTCTAACAATTTAATCCTTCACTACAGTAACAATTTAGAATATTTTATTTAAATTTAAACTTAACCCTAAAACTGTATGATAACGACAATCCAAGATTACAAAAAAACTTTTTAGTTTTTAAAATATTTGAGCTTTCAATGTACCTATTTAAACTGATCTCTTAAGGTGGTTCTATAATGACAGTCTCATAAAAAAGTTTCCGTAAGTAGAAGAATTTATAAAAATAGATATGCTAAATTTTTATTAGTTGAGGGTTAATTACAGAATAAAATTTTTGTTGAAAATATCATATAAAAATAAAAAAAAAACATTAAAGAAAAATATATAATTGGTTTAATAAATGAGAAAGTTTCATCGAAAATCACATATTTTCCACTTTCGAAGAAAATTACTATGAAATTAGCTGGTAAGTGGATGTATTTTTACACTCATGTATAAATAAATTGTCATTTGAATTGTCGTTAGTTAGTTTTTTGTACAAATCTGACATTTATTATGTGAGTTTCTACGGAAAAACAATCCATGTGAGATACCATTCCTATATTGCCAATGTATTTTCGCTGTATTTTGGTTTTAAATATCTCAGCTAACAGATGGCAAACCTATTAAATTTGCAAACATGTGTGAAAACTCACGAAAAATAACATAAGTACTTAAATTTCATTAAAAACTGTCGTAAATGCTTCCATGATAGAACCACCTTAACGTCTACGTTACTCCATTCCAAATTTTTACTTTTCTAGCTTTCTGCTTTAGCCTTTTTAAATCCGGAATAAATTTCAATTTAATGAAAACAGAAAATAACGATATAATGAAAGTATACCTAGTAGCAATTGGTTGAATTATTGATGACTGACATAGGCTGCCAGTGGTAATCAAAGCTTGAACAATGTATAATAATTATGTAGTTTAATTATTTTATTAAATTGCTTCCTGTATATGCATAGGGGCACGAAATTTATTTATGACACATTTATACGTTTTTATAACTCTGCAAATAGATTAATTTATGTGACTCGAATTATTAGCAAATTCTACTGATTGAAAACATACCTAATGGCCTTAACATTAACATTTCTCGCTTTCGTATTAAATGAAATTTTATATAAAATAAAAGAAAATAGGGAAGGACCTCATTCTATAAACATAACTATTTTGTATAAATTCCATACAGAAAGTTTCTTAAAAAAAATTGACTGGTAATATTTACTTATTTAATAAGGGCATAAATGTTTCCTGTATAATTATTTCACAAACATACTATACTTGTAAGGTCTTGGAAGAAAACCATGAATGTCACAAAGGTGGGATATTTAGATGTTTATACCACGTTGTGCAGCTCGACAAATATTAACACAGCGCTGTTTCAGATCGGGAGAAAATGACGTTCACCGCGAATATTATGCATTTTAAAATTTAAAATACACCATTTCGGGAGAAAATCGAGAATATCCATGCTTAAACGGTTGAAAACAATTCATCTCTAGTCAGCAGCAGTTTTCTGTTTGCCTTTTAACTCCAATTTAATGAAAATTATTATTGGTCATAGACTGTGTATTTAATGAATACTGCCTAAAAATATTGTTTTTTCACTACTAGCCTAGGAACCCACTATTATTTACCTTTGTTTGACATGAGAAATTGTTTTTCACTACCGCTTGCTTGCAACCATGGTAACCTAGGTCAATAATAATTTATTATTAACCTTGGTCTATAATGCAAACTATCACTTTTCAATCAAACTCAAGCCTCCAAATCCAAATATTATTTAACTCATTAAACTCAAGAAAAGTATATATTTTAAATTTGCCGCTTAATTTTAAATTGACCTACGCTGCCGCCTCGGTTCACCTTATCTGGCCGCTGTGCTGTTTTTAAAAGATTCATTTAAAAATAATAATAAACTAATTACGCTGCTGACTGTAACAGCACAGTGTTTTTTTAAATAATGAAATCAAAAACCGGGGGAACCGGGTTCGATCCCGACTGACGTTAAATATTTCCAATTTTAAATGGCACAAAAGTGACCCCTGTGGTGCACTCTCCACACCAGCTATGAGTGCCCGTGAGGTGACGCCTGGTAAGCGCCCACACGGTAAAATATATCGTCATCATTACCGATGTCTACATGTGTTGTAGATACTGGCACACCCAGAAATGGGTAATATGCCGTGTTGATATATTTATTTATTTAAAAACAAATCAAGACTCAAAAGTGAGGTTAACAAACCAGCGAAATGAGCGAAACGTCATATTTAAAAAACAAATGAAGCCTACTTTGTTTTTGTGAATGTTAACAAACAAGTTACGTAATTATTCATGTCAAACTGATTATTATCAATAAAAACATTCAAATAGGGTTTATGTGTTAGTAGTGAAAAAAATAGTATATAAACCACGGTTGAGAAGATTATTATTAACCAGGCGCCTTGTATCCCTCGGGTTTCGCCCTCGATCTACAATCTTGGCGCTGGGTCAATAATGATTATCTTCTCAACCTTTGCGTATAATATACTATTATTAGATCGTTTTTATCAAATATAGGCGAGCGTGAAATTCATTCTTTTCCCTGGAGACCCTTCACTTGACACTGACATCTGTCCACAAGACCACAAATAATACGAGTATTTGAGCCTGTTTTGGTATTATCCACATTAACAGGTTCGAGAACCTTTCGATAAAATAATATCAAATAGTTTTAAAATAAAGACAGGGTAAAAACAATGTGGAATTTCCTGTACATTTGAACTGTAGCAAATATACCAGTTAAGGAGTAAAGAGTAACCATAACCTAATTACAAAATAATAACTCGAAACATTTCCTTTCAATAAGTTCTTGTTACAAGTTAACTTCTTTACCGCACACGTTGGTGGCTTCCCCTAGGTCGTGCTCATATTGCTCATGCATCACCACTAACCCTTTTTGCTTTACTGGCATGCCCCGCGAGGGCGCAGCACTAGCGGCATGCAAATAGCCGCGAATCATGCATTCATTCCCCATCAGAGCCGGTTTCCGAATCAATTTCCCAAGTGTGCACATCCACGCACCGCGCTCTACATGGGCTTGTTTACTCCCAGCTATTTTCAAATAATTAAACGACAGAAATAGACCCAATGCACGTTGGAAATTGATGTTCACCTCAAACTCGTTTACTGCTTACAAAAATGTTAACAAACCAAATTTTCAAATGGTTGCAGTCAGTGGATTGGTAAACACAAATGTAGTAAACATATTTACACACTCTCGTTTTTTACTTTTTTAAAAAAATGAATCAAAAAAATGAATTATAATCTGAGTTTTCAAATTATTAATTAGCTATTTACGTGTTTAGTTGCAAAATTATTTTGTATTTTGTAATGAATCACATGCAAGGGTTGTACCGATTAAATTGAACATATACAACAAAATATAATGAATTGTCAGACGATAAACATATTAACGTGAAAATAAATATCATTTTGATATATTTAATATGACGAAAAAAAATTGAATGGGTACAGCAGTAAAAAAAAATAAAACAATTATTATCTACGATGTTTCAATTAGAAATTGCACTTTTCGATCGAGATAAATTCACATTTATAATTATTCATATGTTTGACATTGCAAAAGAAATATGACATGACAAAAATATGTATCACCATAGTTTAATTGTCTGGTAACATTAACGGCACTTCATTTTACTCCATTATAAATTATTGTTACTATGGTTACAAGTTTGTGATTGTTAAGAAATATAGTTATGAATAATTATAACTACGTTATTTGTTGTTAGCAGCATAGGAATGAATGTCATATTCATAATTTGTACATAAATTAATAGGAGTATAGTTCTCGTCACCAAAAATCGAGGGACGGTTATAAAAGCTAAAGCAATTTGCGGTATATTGTGCTAAACTATTCCATTCTAATTCTATAGAATAGGGAGCGATTAAGCCGTTTATGACCGTCCCTCGATTTTTGATGACGAGAACTACTGATATATATGTTTATTGCAGTTTTAATTAGAATATAAAAATTAATACAATATTGTATATAAATACATAATTTGTTATAAGAAGAGAGATTATACGTGCCTGTATACGGACACTAAAAAACTTATATTTAGAAGAAATAGTATGAAAATGGTAGATTTATTTATTTCTTTATGTATTTTTCTCTGAAGTCGTTGCAAAATATATCACATAATCGTATCATATTATATTAAATTATATTTTGTAAGTAATTCATCATCTCTTGTGAAGCATGCACGTCTTTTTTTATTCTTTCTTAGAAATTTATTTCATGTCATTTATTTATAACACAATCTTCCACGAAATCTCCGCACTAACTTTGTGAAAATTATAATATTCTTAATTTCCACGTAGCATATTTTTCCAACAAGAAAAGCTAATAATAATAATGCTCGGGTAAACTATGAGCAACAAAAATTTTCTATGGAATTGTATGGAAAGAATTATCTTTGATAGTTTTTATTTGTTAGAATGAAATTTCTATAAAATGAGTAACAGGGCAAATAAAGAGCTGATCTTTGCGCGGTTTGAAATTTCTGTTAGTAAAACTGGATTCGGCTTGTAAAAGCAGCAAGTTTTCTTATTTAAGGCTTTCCTATTAAGAGACATCGCAATAAAGCCAAACTATACTACTTGCTACGATGTTATGTTTATGACTACGACGAAGATGAAGATGACCAATAGACAGTGCTGTCCGTCAAAAAAAAAAAAAAGAAAATCAGAAGGGTGAGATTTTAATTTTTAAACAGGACAACATTTATCAGCCTTACTAAAAGTAAATACTGTATTTTATATTGTCCTGAAAAAAATGATTCTCATGACCACGAGCTTTATTGGACTTTAGATTTAATTTTATTTATGACACACTGTATTTCATTTTTAAAATAAAAGGAATGAATTCAAATATCCTAGTATTACTGCGAGTATACGTCGATTACTTTCTGATGAGCTTCACGTCGTTGATTTCTGAACCCCAAAATAAAAAGTAATTGTATATTTTATCCCCGTCTTACTTACAATTTCCTTCATAGTTTTTTCGATACGTACCTATGTTTAGTAGTTTACTAACATATTCAGAGAAAGATAGTTATACAAAATTTGAATATGATATTTGGAAGCAGTGGTACTTAATATTTTTGTAAGCTCGTTCGTAACCCAATTTCAGGCGACATTTGTCAAGTTACCCTTATGGCCCATCAAACAGTCGCGAAATTCGAGAAATATGGATTTTTGGACAAAAAATATATGAAATATCTGAAATTTTAGATTAGCCAATGTCACTCTCATGTTTATAATAATTTATTGGTGATATTTAACTTTTCTTACAATGATTTTTGTTTTTATTTAGGTAAGTATAATCTTAATAATAATCGTAAAAGGGAATAATATTTTAGTTTAACAATGGGATAATTCATTACAAATTTGCACAAATATATGAAGTAATTACATTATACACAAAACTGTTTTGAGAACTACTCGATCATGTTTCCATTACTACGAATACCTGCACCATTTGATTCATACGAACATCAAACTATGACCTGAGTCGTATATGCCTGAGTCCCATCACTTGGTAATCGATGTAATGAAGTTATTCTTGTTAGAATGATGAGTGATTAATGCAATGCGCTTCGCTTTCTTTATAATCTAACGCACATATATTTGTCGTTTTGCAGTTTAATCATAAACACAACATTATTTTAAAAAAATATGTTATGGACAGCACAATACCTCTCGTCATTTCCTTTTTGTTATATACGTACCTATCAAATTTAACATTTCTTGTATACACAAATAATTATATATATTCATTGTCGGGATTGGCAGTATATCTTAAGGATATATGTACTATTACTATTATTAAACATACCTACCTACAATTTTAAATATATAATTAATAATTCAATTAGAAATATTAAATGTACTACCCACAAAAAAGCTTTGAGTAATGTTAGTAAAACTCTTGATTTTTGACACTGACATTCATCTTTCAATTACAAATATTTGAATTTGACAATTGGTTTCCTTGGTTTAGCGATTTATTATTTTATATATTATACTTTCTTTATTTCCAAATCTATAGAAGATATAATAAAATTGTATTAGATGGAGATTTTTTTTTTTCATTATTTGTAATAATTTTTTTTTAAAAAATGAAGAATTTTTTTAAGAAACTGCTACTTCCGGTTGTCCAGTTGTTATCAAAACCTTTTCAGCTTTACCCGTTGATGTCAGATTGAGTAAATGCAGTTAAATATTTTTTTAGTCTTATAGTATTTGAGAAACCGTGGTTCTAACATTCACACTGCACACATACGAACATCATCGTAAAAATATTAAAATTGGATTATAGGGATCTTAAAACGTGCTTATCCACTAAAATCTGAATATGTGATTTTTAGCAGAGAGGTAAAAAAAAATAATAAATGTTTTTTATTCATGTTTATTACCTAAATGTTATTTATATTCATAGAGGGTGTTTAGGAACTTTTGTCTAAAGTGGGGCTGTCGAGATATACGAAGTCGATTAGTTAGACAAAAGTTGCCACATTAGGTTGCCATTGTCATTATATCTTTGTTCTTTGAAACAAATAGATGTATAAATAAATTATACGTGAATGGAAAGCTAAAAAAACATATTTTTAACTGTGTAATTTTATTCATATAAAAATTGTAACTTTAACTTTGGCATCTTAACCCAAAATCTATTAATGATAAAAAAATAAGCATCGCCATTCGAAATAATTTTAAAAATTGCCTTGAAAAGTGCAAACCAACGTTTGGTATTATTTTATTCATGCAAACTATTTGTAAAATTAAAGAACTGCAAAATTTATAGTGACCCATGATATTTTTTAGACAAACAATATACCTCTATTCTATAATAGTCTCCTAATGGGGCAACTTTTGTTTAATTTAACAAACTTTGTAATTTGTATGTCTTGAAGTCCTCGAGATCCCCATCTTCGATACGTTATTCTGGAGGTCTTGTATAACCGTATTTTATTGAGCAACTCAAAGTAATCCAGTTAGTTGCGGTTACGTCAAATATTTAACTGTGCGCTGTTCCTGTAGTGTTTAAGTTATAGTTATCTCTCTCTAGTGAATGATTATTTTGACATTTATTAATATAGGTTTCATAAATTGATATTATTTACTATTTGCTTTTTCATTTTACAGTTTATAACACAATATGTAAACAATAGTATTTTACAAGAAGTAGAACACTTTAAAGAAAATAGTTTGGTACTTGTTCAAAGTCAAGCAATTAATTTGACAGAAACTTCACTACTTTACTAGTAGCCGAGAATACTTTATTCAACCAAGCTGAAAAGTGAAAACTTACAACCCTGTTAGCAGAATAATAAACGTCTTAGAAGGAAGTTTTTATGTGATATTTTAAAAGTCAGAAACAAACAATTTGTCATAAAAAAACGTAATGAAAGTTCTAAAATGTAGTATAAAAATATATTAGTGTAATGTATTTATATAGTAGCTAATCTGCTTGCCTATTGTATATATTTAAATGTGGGAATATCTATTTATTTAAAATTAAAAGTTTATACCAGTCAGTCGTATTCTGTGTGTATGCAGGTTAACAGCAAATAAAATCTACGTGTGTATAGTTAAACTAATTCAAATCTTTTATTAAGTAAATCTAAATCCCAACTCCTAAACACCTCAACTGGCGACGAGGATTAAAATTTTAAATAATAAATAAATAATAAGATTCAAAAAATGAGTGATAGTGGTGCGGTCGTGGTTGGACATTTACGCGAGTTCGATACCACGTGCGGCGATTGGAATATTTTCAAAGCAAGACTCGAAAATTATTTCACTGCAAATGAAATAACGGCAATTATAAAAAAGCGTGCAATTCTTTTAAACATTTTAAGTGAGAATGCGTATAAATTAATATATAATTTATCAATGCCAGCTAAACCCGAAACAAAAACTTATGATGAACTTATTAAACTAATGGACACGCACTTTCAACCAGCTATTTCCGTTTTCGCGGCCAGATATAAATTTCACTGTGCACAAATGCAAATTGGCGAATCCGTGAATAACTGGGCAGTGAGAGTTAAAAATCTTGCAATTGAATGTGACTTTGAAGCGACGGAAATTCAAAGTAATTTGAGAGACCGTTTTATTGTGGGATTCCTGCCAGGGGGAATCCAAGACAGACTTTTCGAAGAGAAAAAGTCAGTGACTTTCAATGAAGTAGTGCAAATCGCCATCGCCAGAGAAGCAGCCAAATCCATCTCAACGAGCGAGAATATGCAGGTCAAATCGGAGCCAGGGCTACATCATGTCCGAGCATCGAAGGTCGGGGGCATCAGTGGGTCCTCTCCCCGCAAACCGGAACGGCAGAAGGAGTGTTCAGTGTGTGGCAAGTGCAATCATGTGTCTGATAAATGTTTTTTTAGAAATAAATTTTGCAATTGTTGTCACCGAAAAGGACATATTTCTACAGTGTGTCCCAAAAATAAAAGTAATTTTTCAAAAAACACTAGTAAACGACATCATTATTTAGAAACAGAAAATGAAACAATTGAACATAAAAATGTAGAAACTAATTTAGAAATTTTTAATATCGATTCTGTTCATGATAATCCACCATTAACGTTAGAAATATTTGTTGAAAAAGTACCTATAATTTTTCAAATTGACACTGGTGCTAGTGTATCTGCAATTTCAGATTCTCTTTGGCAACATAAATTTAAGCATTTCAAATTAAAATCTACTGAAAATAATTTGTTTTGTTATAATGGAAATAAAATTGTGCCAAAAGGAAAACTAAATGTAGAAGTTTCGTTTAAAAATAAGAAAGAGAATTTAACAATTTTTGTAATAGAAAATGGTGGTCCCCCTATTTTAGGTCGAGATTTTTTAAGTAAATATAATTTAGGCATTAGTGAAATTAATTACACTAAATTAACAAACCGATTGGAAGGTTTAAAAAATAAATTTGTAAATGTATTTTCACCAGGCTTGGGGACTTTTAAAAATGGTCTAATTTCTTTAAAGTTAAAAGATGCGAATTCAACTCCAAAATTTTTTCGACCTCGACCGTTACCATATGCATTAAAATCTAAGGTTGAGCATGAATTAAATAGATTGCAGGAATTAAATATTATTACACCAGTAAATTACAGTGCCTGGGGAACTCCAATTGTTCCAGTATTAAAAAAAGATGGTTCCGTACGAGTGTGCGGAGATTTCAAAGTTACTATTAACCCTCATTTAGAAATTGATCAACACCCACTTCCACGAATTGAAGAGATATTTTCTAATTTGCAAGGTGGTGTTTATTTTTCAAAATTAGATCTTTCACAGGCCTATCAGCAAGTATGCTTAGACAATAAATCTAAAGAATTAGTAACTATTAGTACACACAAAGGTTTATTTCAATATAATCGTTTACCTTATGGGGTGGCATGTGCACCATCTAAATTCCAAAAGATTATGGAATCTGTTTTACAGGGTTTAGATGACGTAAGCATTTTTCTAGACGACATTTCGATTACAGGCAAAAATACTGAGGAGCACCTTTTGAATTTAGAGAAGGTCTTAACTAGATTAGAAAATGCAGGATTTAAAATTGCCATGAATAAATGTAAATTTTTTCAATCTCAAGTAATATACTTAGGTCACGTGATTGACAAAGATGGTCTACATACATCTGAAAATAAAATAAAAGCGATTAAAGAAGCTCCTGTTCCTCGAAATATTACGGAATTAAAATCTTTTTTGGGGTTAGTAAAAAGTAGTAGTAGTAGTTACGCCAAATTTATATCAAATATGTCCGATATTTTGCACCCCCTATATAATTTATTAAAATCTGATGTAAAATGGAACTGGTCTGTTGAATGTTCCAACGCTTTTAACAAAATAAAAAATTATTTGACATCTTGTCCCGTATTAGTTCATTTTAATATGAATTATCCTATTATTCTCACGGTAGACGCGAGTTCTTATGGACTAGGGGCTGTAATTGCTCATAAAATGCCGGATAACTCTGAAAAACCAATTGCATATGCTTCACGTACTTTATCACAAAGTGAACAAAAATACGCTCAGATAGAAAAAGAAGCATTAGCTATAATTTTTGCATTAAATAAATTTAATCAATACCTATATGGTACTGAATTTATTTTAAGAACCGATCACAAACCATTACTTTCTATATTTAATCCGAAGAAAGGAATACCGCAATTTTCAGCTAATAGACTGCGGCGTTGGGCAGTTATTTTATCTAATTATAGATATCACATCGAATATGTCAAATCAGAAAATAATAGTGCAGACAGTTTATCGAGAATGCCGTTAAGCGATAGCGAATCAGAAAATTTCGATGTAGATTTTGTAAATTATTTTTCAAGTAATGTTGATTTTCCAATAAATTTTCAAGATGTCCAAGAGGCTATGAAAAATGATAAATTATTAATTACAGTTTTAAATTACGTACTAAATGGCTGGTCCGGAAAAAATACTTACAGTCAAGATTTAAAACCATTTTATAGAAGAAAAAATGAACTAAGCGTTCAGAACGATTGTTTACTGTGGAACAACCGTTTAATTATACCGAAAACATTACACAATAAATTATTAAATGACTTACTTCGTTCTCATATGGGAATAGTGAAAATGAAGAGCATTGCTCGATCCTATTTTTGGTGGCCGGAATTAGATAAAAATATAGAACAAGTTGTCCAAAATTGTAGTTCTTGCCAATTAAATAGAAATTCTCCACCAAAAGTAGAATTAAATCCATGGGATTGGCCCACTGAACCATGGAGTCGGTTACATATTGACTACATGGGTCCATTTTTAAATAAATATTTTTTAATTGTCTTAGACGCCCATTCAAAATGGATCGAAGTATTTATTATGTCATCCATAACATCTGAAGCGACGGCTGACTCCTTGCGCAGTTGTTTTGCTAGATTCGGATTACCCCGAACAATAATATCTGATAACGCTAGACAATTTACTTCAGATTATTTTCAAATTTTTTTAAACAAAAACGGCATAGAACATATTACATCACCTCCTTTTCATCCTGCTTCCAATGGTGCAGCTGAAAACGCGGTGAAAATGGTTTAAAACGGCTTTAAAAAAGGCAATAGGAAATAAAAAATTAAATTTAGATATAAATTTATTATTAAACAATTTCTTATTTGATTATCGAACGACGAAACATTGTACAACAGGGGTAAGTCCCGCTTATTTATTATTTGGTAAGGAATTACGTACTAGATTTAAACTGTTGGACGTTCACAATCATGTGAGAGGGGGCGAAATAAAGGATAGAGTACAAAAACAACAACAAAAACAATGTGCTTATTTTAAAGGTAACCGTAAAATTGTATTTTTACCAGGGCATACAGTATTAACAAAAGATTATCGTTTTCTAAACCAAGTAAAATGGATTAGAGGAATAATTAATAAAAAATTAGGTAAAAACACTTATATGGTGCACATTCCACAACTAGGTAAAATATGGAAGAGACACAGCAATCAGCTTTTAAAACTTTCATCATTTACTTCTGATTTCCCTCAGAAAACTCACAATTCTGATAATAATACTGAGTTAGTGGTAGAGGAAAATATTTCGCAAAATTCTAAAGATACTAGACCAAAACGCATTGTAAAAGGTCCCCAACGTCTGGCATACGATGAGAATTTTGAAATTGTAAAATAATATTTCGTTCATTTATTACTATGTATATATTGTTAATTAGGTTTATATTAAAGGTAGGGGTATGTAATGTATTTATATAGTAGCTAATCTGGTTGCCTATTGTATATATTTAAATGTGGGAATATCTATTTATTTAAAATTAAAAGTTTATACCAGTCAGTCGTATTCTGTGTGTATGCAGGTTAACAGCAAATAAAATCTACGTGTGTATAGTTAAACTAATTCAAATCTTTTATTAAGTAAATCTAAATCCCAACTCCTAAACACCTCAATTAGTATTTTTTTTCTGTATTTATAATGTTCATTATACTCCACCTAGTTGAAAAACAGCCTACAGAGAGAGTTCTCCGTAACCTGTAAAACTGTATTTATTTATTTATTTATTTATTTATTTATTTATTTATTTATTTATTTATTTATTTTATTTATGTTGGTAAAAATAGGTAATGACTTTAGTGCTTTACTCAACGCTAAATTTAATGTAAAAAGTTTACAAAATGTTTTCAAGATTTTAAGGGAAAACTTTTTCGTAAGTGCCGCCTATGAAGTGTGACGTTATTCATCCAACTCGAAATAGCGGTCAGTTTTACGGTCCCAGATTAGTTTTATACTTGACAGAACTGTATGAGAAGGACATCTTTCAGAACTAGCTTTCGAATATTGATTTGATTCTATTTTGAAGTTGTTGTTCAGATGCCAATCAATTTTGTTTTGAAAAGAATAACGATAATGTCATAAATCCCTTGTTTTCAAGAGAAATCTCCGTATTATGTACATAATTTCAACTTGAGCGAATTGATTTGTTGACAAACAGAAGAAAAACAGAATAATTTACAGATTTGTAACAATAAATTACTTGTCCACAAATATTTCACCAATTTCTTTTCGTGCATTTCACTGCCATTTTTATGTTTTGAAGTTATTCCATAAAATGTGTTTTGCCTGATATAATAAAGATAGCTGCAACTTTTTCTTTTATTAATATTCTTATTAATTTTGTTTAAATACCTGTAAACACTTACGCTTCAATCTACAAGTTTCTATTAGAATTTTAAATTAATAATTATTTTCTGTACGATACAGATGATGAACATTTATTTGAATAATTTGTAAATTATTTCGCCGCTTTTGATAAATTCGATTTCTTCATTAATTACAGGTTTTTTCTACTTTTTCAAATCATTCTCCAATTTCCTGTTATAACCTTATTAAAGTACAAAAACCACCATCGCATCAAATCAAAGCTACAGTGTCGAAGCTCGTGAAACCCAATCACTTCAATCAAATCACTTGGTGATGGAGGCAGAAGGTTTAATTTGTGACATCCCTGTTTGCTGACACCGTCGATCTCTTTCTACTTGTTTCTATTTAGAAAACGTGTTAACGATTTCCCTGCCGCCGTTAACCCTCGCCGTAAAACGTCAGCTCGAATGAAATGAGCTTTGCGCGATCGGAAATTAATATTAATGAAGATGCATCGTAATAGAATTTATGAGCCATGTTCCCAGTTTATTAACTATTCCACATAATGGAATCTATTTAGAATAACAAAAAAATTGATGTGGCCAGCACATTACTTCCTGCCAATTCCATATTCATTATGTTGGATGAACAAAAGGGTTAGTGACAGGCGTTTAACATAGGAAATCGGTTTTTTACCTCTCGCTAACAGAGGTAGGTATTAGATTTATGCCAGGTTTTACACGAATGGGCACTAGGTCCCTAGTATCCGATTTTAACATTTTTACAATGATGTCTGTATGGGTGTGCGTGTGTGAGTATGTTCGATGAGCGATTTCTCAAATTCTATAAGACTGGCGACCTGTTTAACTACAGATTCCTCGATGTGACATAAACAGGAAGAGCTGATTAGGTTTTGGTAACAATTGGACAAACGAAAGTAGTAGTTTATTAAAAAAATCTTCTAAATATTTTTTGTAAATTTATGTTATTACAAATATTAAAGAACATAAAATTTTCAATCAGATTTCAATTTTTTATTACCTATATCTTCTATAAATTTAGAGATAAAGTGTAAAATGTAGAAATATAGTTTTTTTACCCCTAATATTTTATAAAGGTTCATTCACAGCTACGAACATAAGAAATATAAATAAAATTATAAATAAGACTTTATGGTTGGTGTTCACAGCTTCGAAAATAAAACGTAAATTAACATTAACAGTCATTTAATATATTCATAATTAAGAAGCAATAATAACTACTTCATACCTTTTAAAGCACTGTACGCAATCATATATGTGAACCCTTTGTCTTAAGACAGCTTTTTAAAATTATATTTAAATTGAAATCCTTTTGCCAGAACTTAAATTGACAGCTCAAATGACAGTTGTTATGTATGTGCTTATTTTTGTGTAAAATATTTAACATTTGCAAATCCTTGTGTTTATGTCTTATGTTTAATTTTATTTTCGAGAGCTGTGAACACTTTCATAAGAATCTATTGTTTATATCGTTATTTTTATTGTTATGTATAATTTTGTTTTTATTTTCAGAGCTGTGAATGAGGCTTAGGCTGTGTTTATGTTGGAGCTGCGATAAACGATAAGAGCGACGATACTAGCGAAGCAGTGCGAATGAATGTATAGATTTTAATGTAGTTGATTATATTGAAGCAGCGCGCAAAGCTACGCTTAGGAGCTGAACAGCGATAAGAGAGTCGAGAACGAATTGAATGTATTTCTACGCTTTCATTGAGGCAAGACTGGTGAGGCAGCGATATCTCGATTTTTTTTTTATATTACATAAATATTATACAAAATAAAATATTTGTCGGTATAAATAAATATTTTAATTACCTCTTCATTTACATTTATATTTATTTATTAATTTTTGATTTATTGGGTTTAAGTAAGAAGAAAATGCCATACCATTCAAACAACAGACTTAATAAAATAATGTTTTAATCAGTGGTACCCGTTTATTATATTCATGTTGCTTGTAATGTTAATTTAGTTACTATTTCTAATTATAAATTCGAGTAATTTGAAACTCTCGAGTCGAGATCGAAAGAAACTATGGAAAAATATGACGAGACAAGATGCAGAGAAATCTTGTCCTCGAAAATTCGAGACGAGAGTGGATTATTTTTTGTCATATCTCGTTTCGCGGCAACACTAGGCAAGACGCTACGCTAGAGATGGAGGTGGACAAATTAATTAGCAAAGTATCACCATTATGGGATCAAACAAATAAAAACCATCACAACAGATCTTGTGCTGGATAAATTATGGGATGAAGTGGCAAGTAATTTAAACTCAACAAGTAAAATAAATATATCATCACGGCATATTACCCATTTCTGAGTGTGCCACAATCTGCTTTATCGCAGATATCGGTATTGATGATATATTTGTACCGTGCGGGCGCTTACCAGACCTCACCTCACGGGCACTCATTGTTGGCGTGGAGAGTGCACCACAGGGGTCACTTTTGTGCCATTTAAAATTCGAAATATTTGGCGTCGGTCGGGATCGAACCTGGTTCCCCCAGGTTCACGACCAGACACTCTGGCTCGCGGCCACGGGATATGTGGATATGTTTATTTATATTAATTGTAGGTTACAGTACATTTTGTCAAATATAATTATATGTCATTTACAATAGGATTGTGACACAAGTAAGTTTTAAATAAATCACGAATATTTTGGGCAACAAGGGTTGGTCTACCATTATTAGTCGTGGTATTGATTCGCTTTGATCGCTGCTCTTATCGTCGCTCTTATAGCTTTTATTGCAGCTCCACTATAAACACATCAAAGAAAGATAGATTTGACTCACTTTTATCGCTACTCTTATTGTCGCTCTTATAGCTTTTATCGCTGCTCCAACAAATTTACACCCAATCTCTTGTATTTTTAATCTCGCCCAAACAATTCCATGGAAACCAGTTGAGATACTTAAATGTTTGTGATGTTTTACTGACATTGCTGAAAGCTTTTTCTGGGAAGCACATTTAATATTTATTATTATATTATTAATTAAATATTTAAAATTATATGTACATTAATATTTAAATATATCATTACGAAATACTGGTATTACTGTCAATGAATTTGAAGAATCTTGAACAAAGAGTGGACAAAATTCCTGAAAGAATGAAAGATTATACAAGAAATGTTAAATTTGATAGTTACGTTATATAAAATGGAAATGGCGAGAGATATTGTGCTGGCAACAACAATCTTTTTAAAATCTATTCTGTAAAAAATTATCTGGTACCATATCATTAGATTTCAGGAATTGAATTATATTTAAGTACGAATTTTAAAACATGTCCATTTTTACTTCGGGGGTATTAAATTTTAGCGAATTTTAAAATTTAGATTCATCGAATTTAATCATACACATAATAATAATAATTTAATTTTATGATTTTAAATGTGCCATTATCGAAATGTCGAAGCGGGAACAAAGTAAATCTTAATCAGGAAAACAATTTCAAAATACATATTTAACTTTTCATTGAGAATATGTAAAATTTCAAAGAATATTAAACAGTTAATGAGATTGTAAGAAATTGCAAGTCCTGCTCTTCATATACCTATTTGTATTGTACCTCGCTTTTGTTTGTACGGGAACAAGGAATACATGTTATCTTTCCTCTCAGGAACAGTTTCTTGTTTGGTAGAGTAACACAGTAACCCGTGTTATGCACCTTGGCTCCAGTCGATACGGCAAATAATAAAAATAATGGCGCGTGAACACATCAGCCGCCTTCGCCGCCTCTGCTGAAAAGGTTAAATTGAGCATTGTAATCTGGGTTGGCGCGCCGTGTAAAGGCGTAATTACGTCTGAAATGGAATTTAATTGCTTTTTCCAATTCTAGCGAATTATCCGGAATGCTTCTATGGTTAATACTGTGTAAATAATCGCAGATGCGCGCGGGACAACGAGATCGGGACGGGACATATTGTATCTCTCAGAAAACAATTCGACGAAACTTGGGAACTGTTAACTCTAATTATTCTACTAAAATATCCCCATAGACACTCATTATTTCTTATTCGTTATTTTATACAATAAGTCAGACTATTCATCATAGCTTAATAATATTTATGTAATGATAATGATATCACTCCACCTTAAAATTTCTGATTTTTGATAAACTCTCATTTCTATCACTATTGCCACGTATGGGTTGTGGCTCGAACTACTAAGTGTTTACATCATTGCGAGTGTGTGTGTACGCAGTTTTATGTGCCCTGTGACAAATCTATAGATTTAATGATTCTTTTGTATTTTTTGCAGCTGTAAGTATTCGTTGAACGATATAATTAACTGTGTTATTCACTTTCTGTTCAATGAAGTCAATGTCCCAACTATTTTTCTGTGAATCTATAAGGTTGCATGATGTTACTCTGTATTAACTTTGAGGTTAAGTTATATGGTATTTCCGCCAAATCGTGATTTATATGAAATGTCTGTACGGGGCTGGTTGTCACAAAACCCCGAGGATAGTTGTCAAGCGAAAAAAATTGATTCAGTGTATATAACTGGAGTCGCCCCCTGACTGAATAAATTTTATACCTTTCAAAATTATAAAAGTACGGCCGAAAGTGACTAATGTATTTTGAAGCATTAAATATTCACTTAAATTCTTATTTCAATCACAAAATGTGTGTTGTGAATGAATGTTTTACTTTACTAACCTTAATTATTAGCTTTGATCTGTCCTAAATAAAATTTATTGTTAAATTTTGAATTTTTTTTCCCAGACAAAAAAAAAAACATTTTTAATAAAGCTATGGTCTCAAAACTGCAGGAAAACAGCTTACCTACCAGATTAATACTTATTCATAATTTTGTCTTACGTTTTGTAAATTATTTCTTTAATAAAAATTCACTTCAAGTGAATTCATAATTTTACGTAGATTCCAAATATATAAATATATAGCGTGTCCCAATTGAAATATGAAAGTTAATGTCACTTCCGGTTAAATCGGAAGCGCCACCATCATGCCAAATACCATGACTTATCAGCCTCTAAGTCTACAAATATACAAAGAAAATTAAAAAATAATTATTAGTAAAATAGTTATTTTCAGTGCACCCGGTCCGTAATAGGAATATTCAACCAATGCAAAGAATTATTTAGTTTGCTCTTTTTGTCTGAATTTAAAAAAAATGAGGAACTGTAGTAGCGCTACTGGCATCCTAATAACATTCTCAGTCAGAATGTTTCATGTAATACATTGAAATAATACTTATATTAAATATTTTATTTGTTTAAAACATTTTTCATTATTTCTGTATTTATTAATAAATAATTGACAAGGGAAAGAAGTTTTATTAAAAATGAATGAAAATATATGCTTAATGTAGACATTGCAAATACCCCGAGAATTAACTGTTTGAGAAGCATAACCACATATTCAAAATTAATATTTCGTTTATTAATTTGAATTTCAACATTGCGTTTTTACTTCTCGCTAAGAGAGGTATTGGATTCATGCTAAAATTCGCATATCCAGATTTTATTGAATAAGCACGATTTAAGGTCCCTAGAATCCGATTATAACATTTTTGAAATGATGTCTGTGTGTGTGTGTGTGTGTGTGTGTGTGTGTGTGGATGTGAGTATGTGTGTGTGTGTGTGTGCGTGTATGTATGTCTGGATGTTGTTCCTCAAAAACTATAAGACTTAAAAAATATTTAACTGCAGTTTCCTCAATCTCACATTCCTGGGAAGAGCTGAAAAGGTTTTGGTAACAATTGAACAACCGGAAGTAGTAGTTTCTTAGAAAAATTCTTCTAAATATAATTTTTTGGGAGTTTTTTTTATTAAATATTGAAGAACATAAAATTCTACATTTAATACACTTAAAATTTTTATTATATCTTGTATAGATTTAGAGATAAAGGCACTATAATTTATAGAGTAAACTAATCGCAGAGGCTACGGCACTAAGGAAACCAGTTGACAAATTCCAATGTTCATAACATAATTTGTAAATGACATGTCATTGTCAAATATCAACAGTTTTAGTGACATTCTGATAGCTTTTTCTGGGAAGTATATTTAATTTTTCTTATTGTTTTATTAATTAAATATTTGAAATTATAGGTAAAATTGTGGTAAAATGCATATATCCATCAGAAATACCGCCAATCTGGTTAATAAATTGGAACAATCTCTGACATTTAGAAACTTCCTCATACAATGAAAAATAGATATAATTAGAATTATATGTGTGCAGAAGACATATTAAATACAATAAAAAACAATATTTGGGTAAATTTCTGTAATATTTTGTTATAAAACGACGGTTCGAAAGCGAAATGCAATACAATACTTATATAGCCTAATATGGAAAAGGCGAGAGGTCTTGTGCTGGCCACAACAGATTTTTTTTTTCAATAATCCTACATATTTATATATTATCAAAAAAAAAAATTAAATATCGGTAGAATACCCCAGTAATTTTTCAGGTATAATAATTCACATTGCAAAAATCTACTCGCTTAATTAATGTTGTTCTTAACATATTATATTTGGACGTATATTATTCTCTCTCTATTTTATTATAACGTATCACGTCCCTGTGTGTGGGTGAAATTGAGTGGGTCAATCTCTATATTATATTCAGAGGAGTGCAGCAATATTCGCTTGACATTCAGAAGCCGGCAGAGCGCGTGTAAGATTTTCAGAAGGAAAATTCGAATTTCAACACAGGTAACTGGGATCCTTTTATCAAACACAGGGGGCGCACAATCAGCTCAGCGTCGGAATCGCACACGGGCACAAGCACAAGCACACGTACACAGAGACGTGTGAACGAAGAGATGAAATCGCGAAAACAAATAAAGCCAGGTCGGAATCAGGGGGAGGCAAATTCACTCCATACATATACAAATAGAAAGACAATATTTGATCATATTATGATAATCAATTATAGTTTTATCTTCTAAGATGGTGCATGTTGTCAACTAGCAGCCTGTTCAAGAAACCTATAGTTTATAATGGGTTCTGATTATTTCAGACACTGTATTTTTCCTCCCGCTACCCTTGGTAAGGGAGGTATAAGGATCGAGCTCAAAATCGCATATCGACATTTTAGTCCAATTTTAACATTTTCACGATGATGTCTGTCTGTGTGTGTGTGTGTGTGTGTGTGTGTGTGTGTGTGTGTGTGTGTATGGGTATGGATTTTGTCTAAACTCCAACTCAAGTACTCATCATTCAGAAAATTCTGAAACTTATTTCTACCCTATTCTAATATGGATAGAAACCATTAGATTTTGGTGCATATCGGATAACCGCAAATGACACTTGAAGCTCATAATGGTTTTTCATCAAACAATATCATTACATATCATTTTTTTTTGTATTTTAAGTCATTATAAAAATTAAAGATTATTGAATTTTCTATAGGTATACATTAATACTCTTTCTATATGTTTTACGGATAAATTAAAAAAATAATCTTTTTATAAATCTCAGAGCCTACGTTTGTTACACAGTTCATATTTCAAATGTATCTAACTGACAGATAAATGTCACCTTTAAAAAACTAATCACTTCAAATTAATAATGGTGACATTTTAAAATGAAAATAGTAAAAGAAGCAATAGTTATAATGTAAAGGAACTTATAATATGGTTTGCAGCATTAATAAACGTGTAGATATGTATTTAAATCAATAAAAATTAAATAGCCGGAGGTATTGTGTTGGCCACAACAGATTTTTTGGTTAGTATTTAACAACAGCAAAAATCAAACTCCCTAGTTTACGCTGAGTGTGCTAGTACGATATCCATTTAGACACCTTTGCTTCAGTCCAAATACTTATGATAAAGTTCATAAATCAGCAATCGACTAGAAATAAACATTTTCAGATTTTTATATTACCAATAAACTAGCATTTTATGGAAATAGGGATTAGTACTGTAAAATGCGAGGGAAATCATTGAATATTATCCTCGCAGCGGGAAACCTGCAACTGTTACCACTGAAAAAAATATCAATTTAATTCACTACATGGTCATGGCAGATCGGCGATTCAAGATTCAAAGTTGGAGATTCAGCGGAGACTGTGGTCATCCAACTTCCTGCTACGTATTATAGCTGATCCTGATAAATTTATGGAAAAATTCATTGCTGTCAATGAGACATGGGTTCATTATTAACATCCTGAATCAAAGCAGCACTCGAAACAATAGAAGAATATGAATTTATTATCTGCAAAAAAGTCACAAATTCATCACAAGAATAATTGTGGGCCATTCGTCTAGTATTGCCATGAACTTATCAATCTATCCTAGTATTATTTTTGAATATATTGCCAATATCAGACAAAGCATCGTACCTACTACAACCAAAAAGTCATTTTACTGAATTGTCAGTTCTAGATGTTTTCATACTTTATAGCTATTTCCATTAAAAAGCTGCATAAACTCGTTTCGTAAAAGAGGTAATTTATTCATCCAAGGCCTGTAAAATCTGCAAGAACAAAAGAGGATGTAAGTTAATAATATGGCTCATAATTTTTAAAAATAAATTTGATACAGACCAGTTGGCAAGGAGTTTATTGTAGAAATAACTAGTGACAAGTTGTAAATTTTATTCACTTTATTGGGACCTCCAAAATACATACTAATTTTGCACGATCTAGCGACCTCGGATTTTGCCACATCATTGAAAAAACCACGAAAAAAGACATTTTTATTGATTTATGTGAATATCTCGGTTTAGATTAACTATAGAGCAAAATATCAAGTTATTGAAAATAAAGTAAATAAAATTGTCTACATGACTATCTTCTGATAATTGATTGGATACAAAGTTAGTTATTTAAAGCACGCAGCATATATGCAGGCTTTAAAAAAAAAGGTTAAAAATTATTGAGAGCATATAGCACTGACCAAATTGAGTAAAAAAGCTTAATCAACATGCGTCCGGTCTTTAATAGTTTCCGAGATATAAAGCAGTGAAAAAACCTCTGCTATCTCGAAAATTATAAGGGTCGATTAAATAAGACTTTTTGTTCTCCTTTCATAGGTAATTTTATATGAGCTTTTTTACATCAAATAATTGTTCTTCGTAACTATTAGAAATTGAGAAACATGTTTCATATATTTTTTTTTTATTGTCTATTTACTGGCAGAGTAATTAGACTTTTATGGTTCTTCAGTAATTTTACAAACTTCATATAACCTGCGCCCTTTCAATATCTATAACCCATCAATTTACAAAAAATATTTGCATTACTTATTGTAGACAATTTTATCTATTTTATTTTTGATAACTTGACATTTTGTTGTATTAAGTTGATCCAAACCGAGATATTAATAAAAATCAATAAAAATACCTTTTTTTCAATATGGCGGCAAAATCTGAGGTCGCTAGAGCGTGCAAAATTAGTATATATTTTTAAAGGCCCAAATTAAGAGAATAAAATTTATTCCAGCTTGCTACCATTTATTTCTACAATTTCGTTTAAAAGTCCTACCGCCTGGCCTAATAGTACTGCGATGATATTTTTTATTCTTTTTTTTACTTTACATAAAAATTGGATGAATATATGAACAAATATCATTTAGGGAGTATTAAGAATCTGAAAATATAAATTATTAATTTAAAATATTATCATAATATATTTTCATGAGAACTAGGTTAGCCATTATTTTTTTGTCTCAATCCCATCTCTAAATTAAATTTCGTTCTTGTTATGAACGTTTCTCGTACATTAAGAGCAAATCCGTCACTGTGATTTCAGCTAGAGGAAGTTATGTAAACCGCGAGGCGACGCCTTCTCTCCTTATTCTTGTGTTTTTCACCCGACGTCGTTTTTTCGCCGCTTGGATTTCCTATGGGATTTGGACGCTTCGTTAGGTACGGCCTCTGTCAAACACAAACATTTTTGGGATCGCAGACGCAACCGGAATAAATGAAACTGTGTATATGTGTCCGCTTCCGGCGATAATATATGGTGAGAACAGGTGTGGATTAAGGCGGTTTCTGTATGTGGGTTACTAACTGACGGCACCAAACTCCGCTTGTTTATTTTTCTTCAAAATGAACTTCTGGAGAATATAATTTTGGTAGGTTTATGGTTATTATTCTTATGCACTGCATGTGCCGGAAACTTATCAAATTTGTAACATACATATTTCCTCAACTTTATCACGTTATTTATTTTCCAGGCCCCGCAAATTCAAAGTAAATTGTTTCTTCAACAAAAACTTTATGTCCTTCCAATTAACTTTTATAATCAACACAAAGAGGTTTCTAGAAAATTATACACAAGTGAATTTATTATACATAATTTATAATACTAAATAAATGTTTCAATAATATGAATACCTAGACCTACTATTTTACTTCTGGAGATTAATATGGTAAAAACAATCAAAATCTGATACAATTTTATGAATTCATCATGAATACTGGTAAAATATGACGAAGATTATTAATATTCACCATCATCCTACAACTTAATGATATTGTAAAGCTGAACAAATAAAAATATAACAACTAATGCATATAATTTATAATTAAATTGCGCACTTAATATAATGAGAGTTGTCGGTTACGGCGGCTCAATGGTTAGAGCAACGCCTCTAGTCATGAGTGCGCTCGGGGTTCTGGGTTCGAATCTCACTAAGGCATGGAGATTTGTGTATGTGAACCTACTCAGTAATTGGCATATTTTTTTAAGAAAACAATTTTAATACATTCTGTTGTCGCTTTTTTTTTAACTACATTCAGGTGTCGATTTTTTTTTTATTAGACCTAATTAACCTAATGTAATTCTTACAATGAAGAGAGAAATTCGTTAGTGACAAAATGAATTCAGAAATAATAAAATTGAAAATTATCAATAACCTTAAAATTAAGTGAATATTAAAATTATATACCTAAATGTTTCGGAAATAATATTCTCATCTTCAGTAGTAAATTTTACGAGAAACCATATTAAGAAGGTTTAAATAAATTTGTATTACTCGACATGTTTACCATGCTCAGGCCTTAAAAGCATTTTTCTCACAGAATGGTTAAGAATATTGAACATTGAACAATGTAAACAATTCCATATACCGAGAGTTTATTTTATCTGTAAATATAGGGTATATCATTGCCATAGTTACAGTATGAATGTTTGACAGCAATGTATTGAAGCGTTTATTTTATGAGGAAACATAGGCGTTTAACATGGGAAGCAGTTTTTGGTAAATACAAAGGTCTGGCAATAAATCAAGCCATGCTATTGAACATGATAATAGTAAATTACATGTTGTACGTTATTTAATATTAATTACTTTAATAATATTGCAAAAATTACAATAAATTGTAAAAATTGTCAAATAAATAATTGTTTCACTTTTTTATTATGCAATATCAAAAGATTTGTAAATATCTCGGTCATGCAGTGGTTATAACAGTTGCGTCTTAAATTTTTGGTTGGGGTTCGATTCCCCGTTGGGATAATTATTTTATTTTTTTTAAATAAAAATTGTTGAACTTTTAAAAATCAGTTTATATTTTCATATTAGAATCATTTAAAAATGATAACATTTTAATAAATAAAGAGAAAATAATTGAGAATAATTGATTACAATAATCAAAATATTGATACAATAACAATGCATTGTATTTCCTTTGATATTAATAAAAATAACTGAAATATAATAAATTTGTGTAGATATTATGTTTTTACTGTATTTATCAAAATAAAAAATTCAATGCATTGTTATTACATCAATATTTTGATTATTGTAATCAATTATTCTCAATTACTTTCTCTTTATTTATTACAATTTTATTATTATTTTTAAATGATTGTAATATGGAAATATAAACTGATATTTAAGTTCAACAATTTTTATGAAAAAAAAAATAAAATAATTATCCCAAGGGGAATCGAACCCTAACCAAAAATTTAAGACGCAACTGTTATAACCACTGCACAACCGAGACATTTACAAATCTTTTGATATTGCATAATAAAAAAGTGAAACAATTATTTATTTGACAATTTTTAAAATTTATTGTAATTTTTGCAATATTATTAAAGTAATGAATATTAAATAATGTACAACATGTAATTTACTATTATCATGTTCAATAGCATGGCTTGATTTATTGCCAGGCCTTTGTATTTACCAAAAACTGCTTCCCATGTTAAAAGCCTATGTTTACTCATAAAATAAACGCTTCAATACATTGCTGTCAAACATTCATATCGTAACTATGACAATGATATACCCTATGTTTACTGATAAAATAAACTCTCGGTATCTTAGCTAATTTTAAACGTTCTTTATATTGATAAAAATATGTCAAATAAATTATTATGTATTGCTCTCATTTTTTTGTTGAAACAAAATTTAAAATTTATCTGATCTGTGAAACTAGGCATTATATATTCATTAGATTATTTCGACTAGTACTAGTGACAAATTAGTATTAGCTCTACGGTACTTGGAAAAGTAAAATAATTTTCACGAAGGAATGTTTTAGAAAAATTAATAATTCATAGATATATAATAAATTTATACAAATTTAGTGTTTACATCATATTATTTTTATGTAAAAGATTTCCACAGATACTAGTTTTGTGGTTAAATTCTGTTATTGTCTTTGGACAATATTTTTGAAAATATTTGCCACAATTTTCACCATATTAATATTTTTTTATAATTTATAAATTTTATTGTAATAACTCTGGGATTCTATGGGAAAAGCAGAACTGTCACTTTTGCTGAACGTCAAAGAAAAACTTTGAGAAATAGAATATACCTGTCGATTAACATATATTTATCACTTATTATCAAGTTATTAACTCTTGCGTTTACCATCTCTCAAAATTTTCAGTATCTGATTCTCAAGCCGACAAATTTTTAAGTTTATCTAAAATGTTCAGAATTATTTTCAATTTTTTAAAGAATTTTTATAAATATAGTTAAGGTAGAGGATATCTATTTTTAATCCGTTAAGTTATTGTCTCAATCTAATAATATCTCCTTTGCAATTCATGCTGAAATGTTTTCCATCAATCCAATCCTGGTGTGGAAGCCAGTCGGTGAATATCGCATCAAGTGTGTCATCATGCAGGCGGGCAGGAGCAAGAGCGTGCACATTACCTGCATACAGCAGCAGGAGCGGGCGAGATGCGGCAGGAGCCGACAAGATGCGACTGGAGCCGTCCCGCGTCGTATTTCCGCCAGCGTCTACTGCATGACATCTCTTCAAAATGAAAATGTATAAATTTATATTTGTGTATTTGTGTGACAGCGGTGAGAAGCAGAATAGCTTAGATGCAGGAATACGATTCAAGTGACACAAATTCTTCGAGATACACACGTGGAGAAGTGGGACAAACGTGAAGTTTCCAAAGCAATGAATTCTAGTATTTCATATCGCAAAATGCATACATGCAGTAATTTTTACCTCTCCTCACCGTAGGTTAGAGTACCGTAGGAGTCATGCTCAAAATTGCATTTTGGAATTTCAGTGAATACGCACGTTTCAAGATATAAGTACCAAGAAATCAATTTTGACGTTTTTAATATACTGCACATATTCTCCATTTAGTCATTAATGAGATGTAAATTGTAACGGGAGGGTGAGTAGGGTGTAGTGAAAATCACCCTCCGTTGACGTACTGAATTAAAGCTCAAACAGCCACAGTGAGAATATAAATGAAAGTTATACTTACCTGTGGTACTACACTGTGCTGGTTCTGGAAGGGGTTGACGGGATTGTTGTACAAATAATTAAATATTTTAGAAAATAAATAATTATAATTAAAATATTTAGAAAATATTACACATAAAGAAAAGTAAGTTGAACAAATATGAAATATTAAATTAAACAAAATTTAGGACGACTGTTCGCCTCCACGATCGGACTAAGAATCCCTCTCGTTCGTGGACACGAATATTTCCTAGGCTAGTTCAATTGACAACATTGACACTTTTGCTGGTAATATTCCGCTTTTTCTCCAATATTCTGCAAAATACTGAGCGGCAGATCGCCAGCCGCATGTCAGCGATTTGCAACAGTCACGAAGTTCATTCAACGAAAATACTTAATTACAAAAATTTTAAAATCACACACGTGGCTGTTACAAAATTAATAAGGAAATAAAGAGAGCCTCTGTTTTTAACTTAGAAAAAAAATTAACCCAAGCATAATAAATGTCTTTTTCATTTATAATAAAAACTAATATAACTATATATTTCAATTTGTAAGCCATAATGCACTATTAAATATTAATTATTTCAAAAGCGCATAAATATTTAATTAACTAATACAGCACTTTAAAGTCACACTTGGGTCACATAGACCCAAACAGTGCAGGAGCGTTAAAATAAGAGAAAATTCAGTTTAAATTATGCTGTATATAACCTGCCGGCGTCGGTATCCGTATTAATGCCGGTTTTGTACTTATGTCGTAGCCAGATTGTAAAATACTGCTAGGCGTTTGACAATATGATTGACGTCTTAAAAAACGGCGAATAGCCATATTATAATATATCTATTATTTTCGCTTGCAGTCTCTCTAATTGCCGTTTTCACCACTGTAGTTTAACTCTTAGGTTTAACAAAACTTTGTTGAAGCTAGAGTTTAAATTTTTAATGGTTTGCATGGGTAATATCCAAGTATGGCTTACCTAAACCCTACATTTTATAACAAATTATTTTTGGACTCTTTAAACATTCCAAAATTAAAATACTTTTCATTTTCCTATGAAATTCTAGACACTTTGTTTGAATATTAGACATTTTTGTTTACTATTTGTGGTTTTCACATTTCAAAATAAAGTGAGTAGGTAGCTAGCTATATGTTATATGAATTATTTTTGTATATTATTTACGATATAGACAGTTGCAAAAAGAGGTCGCAATCCAAACTTTACTAAAGATGATGAAAGAATAACCATTTTAAAATAGTAACGATTAACAAAATATAAATACATTGTAAAGAAAAAAAAATCTGATGTGGCCAACACAAAACCTCCCGCTATTTAATTTTTATTAATTTAAATACGTACCTACGTATTTACTAACGCTGCAAACTGTTCCATTGCAGAAAACTATTGTTTTATTTACTATTTTTTTTAATGTCACTATTATTAATTTGAAGTGATTAGTTTTTTGACATTGACATTTACTATCAGTTACATTCATTTGAAATATGAACTGTGTAACAAAGGAATTGTGTTTATCTTAGGCTTCGGGACTAATAATAGATATTTACACACCAAGTGAGCTAAGGTAATGTTTATTCATGAGAAGAAAGTTAAGTTAATTTCTTCGAGTGAATAAACATTCTTAGCTCACGTGGTTTGTACAATATTTTATTCAATTTTGACGAAATACTAATAAAAACCATTATAATATTTAATTTTGACAGAACAAAAAACTAATCAGTTAGTAGACTGTGCAAGACAATCGTCGATGATAGATGTCAAGTCATCTATTTAAAAAGGTTTATTGTCTGTCAGAGAGTAATTTAAAAAAATTAATTCACTTGTGAAAAAAGTGTTACTTATAATTGTTGCTATGGAGTTAATAATGCCAGTTTAAAACGTCAAAATTGAAGAAAAAAAATTATTTTTAAATTTATCTGTAAAATATGTAGAAAAAGTATTAATGTATTCCTGTAGAAAATTCAATAATCTTTAATTTTCATAGAACATAAAATGCGAAAAATGGCATTTAATGGTATTTTTTAAAGAAAAACCATTATGAGCTTCAGGTAAAGTGCCATTTTTGTTTATCCGATTTACACCAAAATCTAATGGCTTTTTCATATTAGAATAGGATAGAAATACAAGGTTTCAGAATTTTCTGAATGATAGTATTTGAGTTAGAGCGAAGACAAAATCCATACACATACACACATACATACACACATACAAACACACACACACACACACACACACACTCACACACACACACATACACACATACAGACATCATCGTGAAAATGTTAAAATTGGATTCTAGGGACCTTAAAACGTGGTCATTTACTAAAATCTCGATATGTGATTTTCAGCACGATCCCTATACCTCCCTTACCAAGGGTAGCGGGAGGTAAAAAAATATGCAGTTTGCGTAGTACTGAAACACTATTATTGCTAAACAAGAAATAAATATATAGGTTACATCGTTTGTAATAAATTGTTACTTGGAAATTATTGGGAAATTCTAGACGATATTCTACTAAGGTTAATTTTAATTAATTTTACATATTTTCGGCCAAGAGTACGTCTATAATTGTCTAATGAAATTAGTTAATTTTATTGAAGAACACGATTTTATGTTCAGGCTAAACCTTGCGTCCTGTCAACATGCAAGACAAACTTAAAATTGGCGAACAGGCCAAAACGTTTTTTCCACGAAACTTCAATCCCCCTAACCTTCCCTAGGCTCGACCCATAGAAGATTTTTGGGCTCTTTTATCTCGAAAAAGTTTACGATGTAGGATGTGAAGCCCAAAATGAGGAGAAACTTTGAAGCAGAATAGACAGAAAACTCAGAAAAATCCATGTAAATGTCGTCCAAAACCTAATGTTAGGAGTTGCGCCTTTTGGACGAATACGGCTCTCCTTATTTAATTTTAGTTCATAATTATTTTATTGCTTATAAAACAGTTAATTATTATGTATTAAAACTCTTTAATTAAATTCATCTTATTAAAAAAATGTTGTTGAAATTACCGGCGCCAGGAAGCTAGCCAAGACACAGCCTTGAAATTATCAAGAAATATACACATACATACAAAAGTGTATTACTAGAAACACAAACACGTAAAATGCGAGGAGCATGACTTAATGGTACGGTCATCAAATAAGAAGAAACGAGAACTTGATGAGGAAAACTGCACTGCATTGTATCCTTCGAGGACGATGGTGACGCAAACGACGAAATATGGTTCAATCGAATTAAAAATACATGAAATACGTCAACAGTACCCTAGATCTTAAAAAAACTTTTTAGGTTAAATGATTTGCAAATATGCGGATCCGATAGAAACGCAGGAATAAACTCAAAGAAGAAGATGTCTGTTTGTATGTACGTGCGTCAGTATATGTTTAACTCATAAACTATAGTTATCAATTAAACTGATAGTCTATTCGAAATATTTTTGCAATTGACTTATATATCATCGTACTGAAACTAATTCTCGTGTCAGTTATAACGAACTACAATAGTGTAATGCAATATTCCGTTTCTATAGCTTTCAAATCTTGAAATAAATTAGAACCATTTCTCTTGTCGAATATATAATAATTTTTTCAAGATTATCTTTCAAAAAATCTAGTATTTACCCAAAAAAATAAAGCTTACAACAAAGATAAATAAACACCTAAAATCTTATTTTAATTTCATTACCTAAATTTAACATATTTTAGAACGTGGTTATAAACTAAATCGCCATAAATCATCTCGCGTCAGGCTGGCGTTTAAGACAAGGATAAATACTTTTTCCACCTCGGCGCAAATCCCGCAACGACAATTTTTTCTCTTCAAGACGCAGGTAAAAACTGAGGAAGATATATTACGACTTCCAATAGCAAGATGAGAATTCCATTAAATCGAAACAAAACCAAATTTGGGGGCAGGGGGTGATTAATGGCAGGATATGACATTTTAATCTGAGGGCGGAACGACGCATGTTGGGTACGGTTGGTATTTCCTCCTGCAACAAATGCGCAATCGTTCAAGCAAGACTAAGAAAAAAAATCAAGTGTGAATGTAAATGTCAAGAAACAATGAAACGACGGAAAATGTCACTATAGCTTGATCAATATTTTGTACATACAAGTTTCCTATAAAAATTAATGAATGCCAAGATTGTTAGTTTTTAATACTATTGTCAATAAAATGCCAGATTTTTGACATTTTTAATTGTATTCTTGAGTGTGATATTTCAGTAATTATTTTACTCTTAAATATATTACGAGGGACCCGTCAGAAATATTGAGAAGGTTTATATTTTTTAGAATTTTATTTAAATGTGTTTATCCTAGTTTCTTTCAACACTAATTCACTTTATCATTCTTTTTTTCTAATTCTTGAAAGCTCTAAACCAATACTTTTTGGAATGCTTTCAAAATGATCATGAATTTTAGCGTCATTCTCTTCTTCAACCGAAAATAGCCAAAGTCATACATTATCAAATTGAGTATGGCGGGTGTTCTACTTTTATAAATATGTTTCGCCAAAAACTGAAGAAAATGCTCTATTTGGTTAAAATAATTTTACTCATAACGATAGGTACATACTTTAAAAAATCGAGTAGCTAAATTCTGTTTATAGTTTAATAGTTTTAACAGTTTTTAAAGGCAACATGAAATTAATTTGCAATTAATTTGACGGTTTGGTAGTTTTATGTCACCAGAAATTATTTTAACAGCTTTGACAGCTTTCAAACACCCCAAAAGAATATTGGTTGGAAGCTTTTATAAAGGGAAGGAAGGTACGGATAGTAACCATACAGGACACTACACTCAGTACTGGGTAGTGCATTATTATTGTTGAAGGGAAACACTTTGAACACATTTAAAATAAAATTTTAGAAAGTATTCACCCTTTTCTCAATAATTTTAGCGTAACCCTGGCAGTTACTGTAATTATGTATTATCGATATATTTAGGTATTTGGTTTTAAAATATATATACAGGGTGGTTCAATAAAAAAATTTATTGACGGATTTATTAAAATAGTCGTTTAACCTCATGAGAATTTACTGTAAAGCGCGCTTCATAATAATACTATTATTATAATAGTGCGCTCGTTATAAGGGCCAATGTCCTACTCTTCAACGAATTAGACTGAAGTAGATTTTTTTTTTTTTGAAACGGAATTAAATACTTCTTTTTAATTCTATGATTCGTGCGTGATATGTTTTCTTCCATAGTATTTCCTTTTCTAAATCATCATGCTTTGTACATCACTATTATTGTTCATAAAATTATAATCTACATATGTCTAAACGCAATAAAGCCATAGCGTCACCAATGCTTATAAAAGATGAGCTTAGAGAAAATTTAAGGGACATATAGCGAAATAAAATTTGCGCGTGTATATTATTTCATTTCATCCTCATAAAGAAAAAATATTATGTTTCATAAAAACGTACTACGAGAGTTGTAAAAAATATCCGGGCTCCACAAGCTATGTGAAATACAAGTAGGTATTTTATAACGACATGGAAAACTACCTTTAAAACGAACATTATATTTGTTTTATTACTAAATCCCTGTTTTATATCGTGTCCGAGTCCGGGATATTGAAATAGTCATAAATTGTTTTATTGTCCAAACTATGAAAAGTTCATACATTTTTTTATAATGATCTTCATTGCTTATATGAATTTATTTTGATATATATTGCTACTGTTATCTGCGGAAATATTTTAAATTTTATGTTTAAAAATACTTTCTAATACCTATATACTTACACATATTTAATGTGTGGTACGTCTCGGGTAATGCTAATGCCTCCGGGGGTGGGGGGTCGAATTTATTTACAGCAATGAATGTCCCCCTCCAACCAGGTGGTACATTAAAATGGGACACTCGGTATATATATATGTTAGCATAAAAAACTTAATTATTAAAAAAGTATTTATTTGAGATCATCACAAAAATTATTATTAAAATCTCAGAAATCGGCACTAAAATAATCCATTATACGATGATTTCGTGCAATTGCAATGTTGCTAACCTTATGATAATTGCTGTACATATAAGATAATTTGGGCAGATGTACTCGTATAATAGTAAATTTGTACGTTTGAGATAAAACACATAATTTTGAGTGTTCTTTACAATAACTTCAATGTCCGAGGTAAGCAACTTTGAATGTAAGACTGACAGATTATATTTAAACCTAACCTATAAAATAAATATTCTTTCCATTCTAACAATTTTTCGATATCAAATAAAATGTAATATGCACCTCGGCACTGAAGTTGCCCTAAAACTTGAGTGTCTTGATACATAAATAACTATTTTTTTCATCTATGCTATGATTTTTGTAATCAATTTTTGACAAAAATACGAATATAATCAATTATTATAAAAAATAACAAATAATTTTTTCCCGTCTGTTAAAAAGTGAACTTTTTTTAATAAAATGGGTTCATGAATGAAATCTTGTATATATTTTACACAATAAAAGCGCGACAGAAAGTTCACGTTTTTTTACGCAAAATCAATAAATATATCATCACGGCATATTACCCATTACTGGGTGTGCCAGTATTTACAACACATGTAGACATCGATAATAATGACGATATATTTTACCGTGTGGACGCTTACCGGGCGTCACCTCACGGGCACTCATAGCTGGTGTGGAGAGTGCACCACAGGGATCACTTTTGTGCGATTAAAAGTCTGTATAGTGTTATAAGTGAAATAATACACTTTTTGCACATGTTGTATAAATATCAAACTATAACTGTAGCTGTAGGAGTAAGTAACGATAAGTTATCATTCTAAATTTCTATTACCTATCTAATATTTATCCTATAAGTTGAAATACCCTCTTAGTGACTTTTGTAATCAACATTAATAGACTCTAATATATTGTTTCACAAAAATTCTGGGTATTATTAATACTGAAAGTTTCCGGTTGATTTTAAATAAATTATTCTTAGAAGTACGAAATGTTGAAATTGGTTGTTCTATAGATATAATGAGTTTTACATCTCCTACTTTGTATTTACTCGCTACTTTTTAATTTAAACTATATTGTCTACGTTGTCAGGTAACTAACAGGATCCTTTATCATGCTAAACTATTAATCAAATATAATTTAAGGCACATAATAAAGAAGATAACAATTGTTACGCTACTATTCTCTATCCCCAGCGTAGAGAAACTTATGCTTTAGTGATTAATTTTTGTTCTGAACTGATAGTAAACTACGTGGGAGACATTTTATCTGACGAAGAATAAATTAGTTTGAATGCAGGAAATTGTTAGCCCTTGAGCCAATCAGGGCTCGAAGCGACGAGCATTGGGCGCTGATAGTGTCTTAGTGAAACTTTGAGGATGCCCCTAGGGCCCAACCAACCCGACAACTACTATTCTTCCTTTTAATTTCTTATCCGAAATCGATCGTTAGCCTGTAATGCTCGCTCTAGTGCTGTCGATCGTGGGAGCACTGTCATTAGTTATCCTCGTCAAGTGATTCTTAAACGGATTTCTTTCACTTAAGGTGCTAACTACTTGAAAATAGAAGCACTATCATCGTATGAATATTTTATTAATTAGTTTTTCTTGCTAGTTTTATTCAAAGGTTGTTTCAAATCCTACATCTTTATATTAATAATCGAAAGATTAAAGAACTAGTAAGCACGACACATAAGGTACTGAGTGCTCTGGACACATATGCTACAAATGTAAACCTTCTTTTATTTATTTATTTATTTAATTCTTTTTACAAGAATAAAATAATGTCCTAGTGCCCGGTAGACACATGATGTCTGCCTGTCAGTTTGTTGGCGCTAAAGTCGAAAACCACTGCACGAATTTTGATGAGGTTTTTACTGTTCCATAGAACATTTCTAGTGAAAGCTAACGGCTAATTTCATAATACATATAAAGTTACTTTACTTCAAAGTTTTATATAAAAATGAAAAAAGCGTTTCATAATTTGACTTTAAGTTAAACTTTCAGTTAAAGTAAATAAAATAATCTGATAGTTCCTTTACAGGCTTGGAGTGGAAATTAGCTTATCAGTTTCAATTCAAAATTATTGAGAAAAATGTTTTATTTCACTTCATTCTCAAGATCCAACGGAGATATTGGTCATATTGAACGATAAACACGACTTAATAATTTACGTAAATACATACATGGAAAGAAAAATAATTTCATGATATATGTAAATATAGGCTAAGCAAAAATATGGAACAGATAGAAAAAACAATTAAATTATCCAACGAATAAATAACTCAAATTTGTTATGTATAAAAGTAAGACATATCATAATTTATTAATATTTTTAGAGCAGGTTACATATCACATACATAATATGCATTTAATGATTCAAAACTGAAACCAATAAAAGATTGGCATTTATTGTTGGCGGATCACCACTAATTTTCTTTACATTGTTCTGTATTTCAAATCATGTTTTCTAGCTTTTGTTTTTTAAATTATCAATTTTAACGGCTATTCAAATCAATTAAATTTTTTGCCAAGCTGAATCCTACAAAATTTTGCAAATAAATATTAAAATATTTACTATCCTAATCTATAAAACTGAGCTAACCTTTTGTTGTTTTATTCGAACAAACAAGAACTGCATGGATGTGATTTCTTGAATTATATGCTTTGTGACGTCCCTGTTCGGACGCCAAATTGTGACGTCATTGCTTGTGCGCCAAATCGTGACGTCATCCTCACCATTCATCACTGCTGTCAGGGTTGTTTCTTCCTCGGGCTCCATCTTGTATCTCCGTGTAACTGAGAGAAGGATGAGGAAGATTTGCGGATAGGTAAAATATATAAAATAATATTACAATAAAATAGAAATCAACAAATATCTCAAGTTCTAGTTTATTCCGCCTGGGCTTAGCGCTGCGTCTTGACAGGTCTGGAATTCGTGATCCAATTGTCCAACTGACGTGAATGGTTGTTTTTGAGGTGGCCGTGTGATGTGTAGAGAGAATGCCGGCCATGAAAACCCTTGGATGATGGTGACATGATGAAAACTGGAACTAGAACTAGTTTACTTAAAGTAAAGGAACATTTTATTATGAAGCGCACATATTTTAAAATGTATATAAAGTAACTTTAACATAAAGTTTAACTTTAACTGAAGTTTACTTTTACGAATTATTATGAAACCGCTGTTATTATATGAAATCTATGATAAAGGAGACCTGAGCAGAGGTACTTTTAGTGAAGCAAATCGATGAAAAAACCTTTATTTAACCATTGTGTTTGGATCGTTTTATAATCATTTAATTATTATAAAAAATAATAAATTATTTTTTCAGAACGGCTGTATGAGTTAGATGGTCGGGCCATTCGAGGGTTCTTTCCTAACTGATGGAAAATTTGAAATTATTTCCAGTTTTCAATTACCTAGCTCAAAAGTGCCCCTATGGTGATTTTAGTTACAGGTCTTTGAAAATAGATTTTAAAATTTCAAAAAACATCAATTACTTTACTAGCTACATCATTCTCCATTGATATTAATATTTTGTCCTTGGAAATGGAATGTATAAATTTGCAATCAGATGTGCAAATTAAATTTATTTAATTGTTTTTATTTGCCTTTTATAAATTGTACTTGTTTAAAAAAATAATCGACATTTCATGAACATAACCTGGTCATAATAACGCTTTTGGCTGTACATGTATCTATTTGCGAGCTACGTTTTTCTAATATGAATAAAACAAAAAGTAAAATTATAACAAAATTTTTAGACAAAGCCTTTTGAAAATACTCTGTCATAAGAGTTAAACAAAATTGAAACGAAACGAACTGTCAAATGACAGATATATCATTGCTGTCAACAAAACGATGCAATATTGTTTACTTAATCAGAAGTTAAAATTTTAACCAGAGATTGAAAACTGGCCCTTAGTGTTAAATGGTACGATTGTATTGTTTTGTTTAAAAGTGTTTTTATTATCCAAAATTGATAATATGGATTACATTGTAGTCAGTAAATATTCAATTCTATATTGTACGCAGCTCTCGACAAATTTTTGTTGGGTGATATAATCCAGAAGAATTAAGTTGGATATCAATGGTTTAGGACAACATAAAAATAACCTTTGTTTTTATTTATTTTATTTTTATAAAACACTTAAATATCGCTATACAGTTGTTGGAAATTACTAATTTAGGAGATTTTGTCGTTTTATTGAAAATATGCAATCTGCTAGTCGACTAATATCATCGTCAAGATTACAAAAAAATTCTATTAAACAAAACTATTCATGGTAAATTCAAAATTTCCTCCGGCCGGAGGGTTAATACCCGCTTAAATGTATTATGGTAATTGTTAGTTAAAAGCAAATTAATAATTAATGAGGTATATATAATTTCCAAATTTGACGTCTCCAACACACAACATACGATCATATTATTCTATTATTTATTACAAATAATTCAACGATAGTTTATTTCAATATAAAAGAAAAATACATACTGTGTATTTCAATTCTAGTCGCATTGTCTTTTATCGGCATTTTACAAACGAAATTCCAATGTTCTTCATCGTTGTATCACATACGAAAATTACAGCTCTTATTGTCGGCACAAAACGACATGCTCCGGTCTATCATTGAAGAAATTGTCGTATTGTGAATAAATTTTCTATAAAAATGAATCGTTTTTCAATAGCTACACACAACCCAGGCACTCATTGTCTAGAGAACTTTGATACACTCCAGGGAAATGTATTCTCCGATGTTGGTTTTATTGCGAGTTTGTAGTTTCTAATTTTCTGTTTTGTTCTGTTTTTCGCTCCCATTTGATAGCGGTACTCATTTTATTAAGCAGGAAGATGTAGTTTTAAGTTGTTGTATGTTATGAGGAGAATTCACAAGTTTAAATAAAGTTGGGTAGTTTTAAACAAGTTTCTACACTTCCAGTCATTATAACTTGATAAAATTACTGATAATATTTTATCAATAGTGCAAAATTAGGTTCTGATTTCCAAGATTTTAAACTTCGTATTGAAAGCGTTAATTGAAGCGAAAAGTAAAGTAAAAATCTGTTGGGACCAGCATAGTTCCTTTCCTCATTGCTAATTTTATTTTATGTATTTTAAATAAATAATTTTTATAACCGAAACAATATAAATCATGAGCGTAAAGTTATAAAAACTAGAATAATGTTGTATTTTGTTTCCCTTTTAGCTCATCAGTACTGCACAGCTAGTTAATAGGTGAATATTAACTAAAGTTAGTAAAAAGAAATTCAGCAAAATGTAATAGCACCAGTTACTGGTCAATCAAATTACTATAAAACTTTACATGCATTTTTATCAAAAAAATCATTATGTAAGGGTATATATTAAAGTGTTATCACTGAATTCAGAATTAAATTCTCTAAAGAAAGAGGAAATAAAAAATATATGTCCTCATTTATTTAGGTCCTATATTTTGAGAACCACTGGTCGAAAAATTATTTTCTCTTTTCTTTAAATTTGCCTTGTGAAATAGAAATTGTTTGCTAATTTAACCGTCTTGTAGCTCTTATAGTTCCCGAGATGGCAATGATGGCTACTTAAAAATGAACACTGTATACTATTTTCTACAAATTCCATTCAGAAAGTTCCCTGGAAAAGATTCTATAAATCCAATAAAATTGTAATGCGAACATGTACTATGCAAATTACACTTCACACAGACATCTGTCAATTAGAAAAGCACATCTGAGTACCAATGGTACCCTTTGAAATCCGGACATCACGTATAATTACATATATTTTGATGTTATTAAAAATGAATTTTAAATCCATATTTAGAGATTTTTAGTCCTAAAAACCTATATCCGCCCCTGCTCTCATTGTACTTACTGTAACACAATAAAATGAGGGCTATTTATTTGTGTCGCACACAAAGGACTATCCGAACTAGACATAGGTTTAAGCGGAAGCTAAGGTCGGGGTCCGAATGATAAGCTTGTGGTGGATGTAGCCCAACTAAAATAAAAACTGACTCAGGCCAATGCCTGTGCAAATATTTACAACAACAAATTTATAGTTCGGACGCCAATACCTTGAAAAAAAGAAAGTGTACTCATGGAAGGGATACAACACAAATAAAATGACAAGTTTAATTTTGAGAAATGGCATAACAAAAAAAAAAAAAAAAAACTTTAAAATAAGGCAGCAGTACAGCGATGTCGTTTGACTAAAGCTGGGACATATTTGGGTGACGTGAGCCCTCGGATCTGAAGAAGCTGCAAGAACCATGCAGACACTCCGTGGTAATGCTTGGCGGGAGTCTGGCCCTCTCAAAGAACGCAAGCGAGCCTTTGAGGATGTTTCCTCTCTTCAGCTTGGTGCGACGAAAATGACCTAATCTCTTCGGAAGAGAAAGTACGTTCTCTAAGGCGTGGTTACCTCTACAAGGGTTTTTGGAGCAGGTATCGTGCCTCGTTGTCCAACCGGTCTGAGTCAAATTGTCTGAGAACGTTCGTCAAGAACCGAGGAAGTCCAACACGGCCACCGAAGCCACTACTGTCCCTAGAAAAAATTCTCTACAGTACTCTGTACTCAATAGAGCGACACATTCGCCTGAAGTTATATAAATTACTCAAAAATACAGACAAAACAAAGGAAAGGGTATAGGTTCAACTACAGTCAAAAAATTGCTTTAAGCACTTACAAACCCCAAATATATTTTTCCCGCGGGGCATCGCAATAGAAATATTTGGAAGAATTTCTTTTAAAAACTACTACTTCCGGTTGTTCAGTTGTTACCAAAACCTTTTCAGCTCTTCCCAGGAATGTCAGATTGAGGAATCTATAGTTAAACAGTTCTTAAGTCTTATAGTTTTTGAGGAATCGTGGCTACAACATCCAGACATACACACATACACACATACACTCATACACACATACACACATACACACACACATACACACATACACACATACACACATACACACATCCACACACACACACAGACATCATTTTAAAAATGTTATAAACGGATTATAGGGACCTTAAATCGTACTTATTCACTAAAATCTGGGTATGCGAATTTTAGCATGAATCCAATACCTCTCTTAGCGAGAGGTAAAAAAGGAAAAAAGAGAAAGTGTTTTGTTCCCTTTTTTCTACATCACCTTGGGTAGGCGACAAAAGTCCTTCATACAGAATCTACATAGTAATTATAGGTTACGTATCTTATTAAATTCCAATGGGTTGCCCAACCTTTAACTGAATATACCTAAAATCAAAACACGTAAAAATAGGATGGATAATGATTATAATATATCAATTTTGCAATATTATTTATTTAAGCAAATATTCCGTAATTAGTTTCCGGGTGTTTTATTTTAATATTCATTTCAATTTCCAGCTAACTTGTATCTTACCCTAACCTGATCTAACCTCACTCTACATTTCCACATTCTTGGCCACAAGCGCCATTACTCAGCAGCACATGCATCCCGTGATCAATCAACGTTGAGCGTTCGCGTTGTTTTTCTCCCTGGAACACGGAATCAGATAAGTCCGGGTGCCGTGCTCTGTTGGCTAGCACACCCGCACGGTTAATAATCTCGCGAACAATCTGTTATTAAGTGGCGTTGCATGACCACTCGCAAGCAACGATGTCAATGTTGACTGATGGCTCGCGTTTGCTGCACGAGGCTAGGTTAGCGAAGAAACAACTGAGGTTATGTTGACGTGAAAGAAAAAGAAAGAGTTTTTGTGCGTGATTGAAAATGGATTTAATTGTGGTATCGATTTGAAAGAAATAGGATAAGGGAATTAGGTTGGGGAATTATAGCACTAATTTACTGATTTGCTGATACACGTGGATTTAATTTTCATTTGGTGTATTTCCATGAAAATATTTTTAATCTAGATCAAGAAGTAAGTATATTAATTAATTATATCTTCTACAAATTTTCATGCCTTGTTAACACTAATAATAGCGGGCCTTATCTAGAAAAAAGTATTTCCCCTAGAATTTTGCCCTAAAATATTAAATTAGTCCTCCCTTAGGACTCATAGGAGTTTCGATAGATGTGAGGTTAGGTAGTTTAGACAAAAGTTTCCCTATTAGCAGGTTATTTTAGTAATAATGATAATGATATTATTGTCATTTACATTCATGTTTTTATTTTATGTATCACTGAAATAATTTTAAAAATTTGTATTTGCCCATATAAAAATCGTAAAATAACACAAAACTGATTAACCCCAATAATCACCCCAATTCTGTAAGAAAGTTGTTAAGTCTTAGCAACGTTGCTAAAAATTGTAACCAATAAAAACAAATGTAAAGCCTGTCATTTTCATGTTTTATTCAGTGTTCGCAATTATTATTGGTTATTTGCTATAGCAACGTTGTTAAGACTTAACAACTTTCTCACAGAATTGGGGCGATTATCCCAAAACTAAAAGAGTGGTGATCTACAAATTAGTTTTTCAGTTGTTTCTTATAAATTCAAAAGCTCGTGTTCCAACAATGAGAGTTCAGCACTAGACCGTCATAAATGTGTCTGCGATGTCTTACGTTGATCAGTTAACTTGTGGCATAATGGGTGCTTCTCAAAGTTGAAGAAGTTCTTGATGGGTGTGAAATTTATATGATTTAAATCCATGCTTTTTTAAAATGTTTGGAACAGTTCAATGGTGCAAATCACATTCAGTAGCAATATATTTTATACTATACGTAGAATTTTTATTTATCATAGCCAATACCATTTCTTCATTTATTTCGTTATGACGTCTTCTATTATTATTTCCTTCATTACCTTCGTTCACAGCTATGTGCATTAGCTGTGTTCTCATATTTTTTAACAAGTTTAGAAACTGTTGTTATATTTGGAATTGGTCTATTTTCATACTTTATGGAAAATAAATTACGTACTCTTCTAAAACTATTTCCACCATAATAGTTTTTAATAATGAAGACTTGTTCCTCATTCGAATAAACATTCATTATTGAATTAACTTTTTATAAAGAAGGTTTGTCAGAAAATGAATAACAATTATTTTTAAACATTTGAATCCTCATGGCTACTGCTACTACCTAACAGAAATTTTGAAATTTGTTTTTAAAAATGTGGAGACATGCAAAACATAAAAAATCTGATGTGGCCAGCTGGGTATTTAACCACGCAGTATAAAGCAATTATGTTCAAATATCTTTACATTCATTCATAATAACCATTATTTTATGTTTAACAAATATATCATACACAAAATAAATTTCACAAATATTAACAAATCTATTAGAAAAACTTAACAAAAATCAAAATAGTACTCGCATCATTACACAAAGTTTTTCAAAGCCGTACCCTGGAAGAACATCAATCAGTACTTTTAACCCATTAAAGCCGGAATTTTTTTTCTGGAAAAAAGTGATGGGAAATGTTAGCAAGGGTATTAGAAATGACGAAATTACACATTATTTACAATTATTATTGTTTATTATTAAAAAAACAGAAAAAAAATTATGTTACCGTATGGTAACACTAGGCTTCCATGAAGTACAAAATTAAAAAATATAACGCATTAAATATAATATATGATTTTCTTTGTAACTATCTAAGCTGTATGAAATATTTTAAAGCATTCAATGCAAAGACCTACGTTGCATTTGCAGCACTGTGTTCTTCCAACTGAAGAGCACCCTTCACCTGCACATCGTCTTCTTTTTGAATTTGAAACTGATTCAACTAAATGACTTATATTGTCGTATCGTATGTCGTCCGAAATTCTATTAACACTTACACTGTTTTTTGAAGTACGCGAACGTCCGGATCCTTTGGGCATTTTTTTATATTTAGTTAAATATGTAGTTACAATTTCCCTTCTAAACTTGTCATAGCTCTTCCTGAACATTTATATAAAATCCACTCATTTTGAATAGCAGAGTCTATTAGCCATGTGGTCGTTGGACTTGAATATATTTTTTTTTTTTGTGCCTGGGAATATCGTTTTACAGATGATATAGGTGTAATGCCAAACGTCGAAGATATCATCGAAATCATTGCATTGTCCATCCATCTGGTTAGCATAATACCATGTTTTGGATATTGAGGAATCATCGCATAGCTTCACACACCATTTCGTTACGCATATCTAGACCTGAATCCGAATATCTTCGTTTGCCTGGAAGTTCGTTGTATCCACTAAGTATTAGAATCCCAATAAAACATTTTATTTCTTCAACAGTAATTTGTGGATCCGGACAATTGAGGAATAATGCATATTTTTGACTCTCTGTAACTAACAAATTGAAAACGTTGTCATCCATAAACATTTCAAATAATTGGACGGGTGATTTATCCCAAAATTCAGAAAAGTTCGGCTTTGGAAAATAAAGTTTTTTCTAAATTTCCCCTCATTCATTCCTTCTCTGCCTTATTTTCTTCTTCTGTACTCTGTATCTCTTCAACACGCCTTTTGGTACCCGCATATCTCATTTCAGCTGGGGCCGATAACTGACGAGCTGGCAAATTATCTACTAAACCTCCTTCATCTTCCTCTGCTGAATCCTCATCAGTATTTTCATTCGGTTCCGGAGGAGCAATATAAATTCCTGGTGCAGATGTTTCTTCATCTGAACTATATATCATATCTAGGGCCTGTTGCAAGGAAAACCCCAGGTTAAAAAAATGCACCTATATTAGCCTAGTGTAACCGTATGGTAACTCATTGAATCGGTACGTAATATTTCAAATTTATAGTCAATGGAAATATTTTGCAAATTACAGTTTTGTAGCGCCATATTTTCCAAACATAGAAAATAACATCTTAAGTAATTACAACGTAACACAAAAAAAATATTATACTTACGCAAACTTGAGGTCCATGGTTTTTGACGTGATGTTGCGTACACTGATTTTAGAGTAGCTTATTTTGAAATATAGTAAATAATATAACGAAATTTTTACACTATACGTACAACACAGTATCTAGAATACAAATAATAGCACTCCAAACCAAAGAATGAAATGCAACTACAATAAACAAGAAACAAGTATGAACAAGACAGTGTCACCATATGGTAACTCTAGGACTTAATGGGTTAATATTTATGTATGATGGAAAATATATTAGTTTTGCACACCTTCATTTCATTAGACCCAAAAATATTACTACTATATACTTTTTAACACGGTTTCGTTATTAATTTTAATATAATTGCTTCCTGGCAGTGACATTTGTTTAAATATGTCAAAACTGTTATTAAGATATATGAAAATAAATTATATTATAAAGTTATATTTAAAGTTATTTACTAAATGCTATTATCGTAGAATTGAAGATTGTATCATTATATTCAATTTTTATTAGTAAAAGTTGCTGAAAAATTATATTCAATGAATTTTTCAGAAGAAAAACTGTTTAAAAGTTTGTACAAGCGATACTTCTAGTTATCCAGTATACACTAAAAACTAATGAGCTCTTTTCACGTTGGTATAGAATGGGTATACAAAATTGGAAAATTTTCTGATTGACAGTTATTGAGTAATCGTGTCCACAGGATCCACACATCCACACACACAAACACACACACATACACAGACATCATTGTAAAAAATAAAATATTTAAGAAAACGCTCGCCATGTTTCACAAGATTACAGCGTCTGAATCAACCTTTCGGCCATCGACAGACGCCGGCCATGCTCAGATAGTAACCATAGATGATGAGCTCTAACAAAAGCGAAACGCGAGTGTTTTCTTAAATATGTTATTTAACATTGTTTCACCTAGAGTTTGCTATTTTGCTATTAATTTTTAAATAGCTGCCAGTGCATTTTGGCGATTCCTCGATAGATGGCTCTGCATGTGGGTATATTCCCTCTTAAGTTAACTATCTTTTATGAGATGCTTTACATCTGTCGCCATGCTCAGTTGGGAATTGTCTCTGCAAAGAGACAGCAGTTATACCATACTGATGAGCTCTAACAAGAGTGAAACGCGTCTATGATTATTAGCTGAGCATGGCCGGAGTCTGTTGATGGCCGAAAGGTTCATTCAGACGCTGTAATCTTGTGAAACATGAGTGTTTTCTTAAATATTTTATTTTTCATTGTTTCACCTAGAGTTCGCTATTTTACTATTAACATTGTAAAAATGTTAAAATCGGGTTCTGAGAACATCAAAATGTGCTTATCCACTAAAATCTCTATTTGCGATTTTTAGCACAATCCCTATTATTATAACAGTTTTATACTCAACTTCTTGGTACTCTACAGATTTTGCAGTAAAATGAACAGGAGAGCAGGAAAAAATGAAAATCTCTTGTTAAATCCTATGTTCACCCCTAACCGCCACCATCCTTTGTGTATATATACAGGTTTGAATTAAAAAGCGGGCCATAGGTGTTTAACATAGGAAATTAGTTTTTCCTTATGCAAAACTTCCCATTTCATTTTAACGTTTTGTATATAATCTAATACCACTCGGCCATCCAGACATTTACAATTAACAAAATAAAATTAACTAATAATTATTAACACCTTCATTTGTCCACTTTTTCATTAAATCAGAACTAAATGCGCCAGTATACGGAATTTGTGTAATTCGGTGTTCTTTAATAATCTGCACAACATAACGACATTAGGTAAGGTGGCACTTATTATATACTTACTTAATCCTGCACCTTTCTACCTTATTATATAAATTCCTTTAAATTTAGGCAATAGTTTCTTATTTATGCCTGAAACACTAACATTATTTTTAATCATTATATAATCTCCCATACCTATTATATATTTTTCAGGAGCTTTGTATCTTTTATTATAATATATTTTATTGAGTTCCAGTGATTTTATTATTGCTTAAGATGCTTTGTTTCTTTCCTCCACGTTTCTATCAATAACTTTAGCAGACTTTAAGAATTGCTTAAAACTGTGAAGTTCTTTTCCTAACTGATGAACCAAATAATAACATGGTAAGTGTTTGTAATATTGTCATTTCATATTTTTGGCTTGTTTCATGCACCAAAGAAGTTACATAGTTATCTATCATTTGACAGAAAGTATTTTTATGGAGAAAAGTAATAGCAGGATTGGTAATATTTTCAATAACATTATTTTTTAATTTATTATTATATTAAGCAAATCTTGACAACTATAACTGTCACTTTCATTGTCATCGTCAAAATATTCAATAACTACAGAAAAATTAAATTTAAATTTAAACAATAAACCCTTTGTTGACATAAAAATGTGACCCAAAAAACCTCAAACGTCATAGTATCATCAGAAATGGCACCGGATATACAAGGTATTATTTTTAGAATATTATTAATTTGTAAATTAACGTTAACAAAGCCAAGTATATTTATACCACCGTAAGTATGACTGTTGTTATTTTTCGACATTTTAATATTTGAATAATGTTTTTTATAAATGCTATATTTCATAATACTAATAACAGTTCCAGAGTTTATCAATCCACGGTAATTATTATTAAAATTAGTTTGAATTACTATTATATACCTATCAAGTTCATTTTTGACTTCATCGATAACTATTGTACTTCCAGCAGCAGACTCATTTCTTCGCGAATGGGCAGTTCTGAGAGAAAAGAGACCATCTTCCCACAATTGTAGCAGGAACCCTTTTCTCTCTTCGGACGCCAACATGTTGTTGCCGAATGTCTTCAATGTTGCAGGTGTATGGTTGTAACCATTAAGTTTGATGTCAGTTTGTCCCTTGAAGAATAATTTGTACCGTGATTTTCAACTTGACCAGGACAATTTTCGGTCAATATGTTCATTGTTTCAAGTAAACCCCACAGTTCTTTATGTCGAGATGCTAACGCTTGAGTTCTCAATACAAAATTATCAATTCCTTTTATCATGTATTGCATTTGATCAGATTAAGGTAACTTTAACCATTAGCTTCAACTTTTCAAGGAAGTAGATTGACAAACGTTTGTTTGAATGAAGGAGACAATGTTTCGTTTGAATTAATAACACTATTCTGGACTTCCATTGTCTATATTTTAATAAATAGATTGACAAACTTTCACCTACATTCCATCTTATAACTTCCATTTTTCATACTAGGCTCACATGACTTTCATAACTGCCAAAAAGTCGACATGATTCTTCTTTTAGTTGTGGCTACGATTTCTTAATTATCCCTGGAGAACAACTGCACCAATCTTTTTCTGTTCCAGTAAGTTCTTTGGTCGCTAGCAATTTTATAACTGCATCGGATAGATATAAACATGTTTTACTTCATCAACTCTACCAACCCATGCTGATACATCTTCACTGTCTTCCTCAGCATAAGACGGTATTTGTAAATAAATATCTTTTTAATTCAATGTGTTATTTGAACATTCGAGCATTGTTCGCAAGACAGGTTTCGTACTATCAGCAATAATTTCTTGAATATTAATTATTACTTTGAGTTTTTGTTTCACTATCTTCAATAATTATTTCAGGAGCGGTATTTGACATAATTCAATAAATCACCGGATTTCTTATCCCACTTCTGAAAAATGTAACACTACAAGACTTAATTCAAAGGTATTTATTTTTTCAGTAACATAATAAATTGACATATTACACATAGATATGACTACATTATTCATAAACTACTATACTGTAACTACATGTACAGGGTGTTAATGAATATGTCTTACAAACTTTAACACCTTATTCCTGATGTCATTTTGAGCAAAATATGTTATATGAAAGTACGTGCGGAAACGTATCATTTCAGAGTTGCAGCCCTTTTAAGGTGCACCTCCTCACACACATTTTTATTAATAACTCTCTGGTACTAATTTCACTATAATTTTGAAAATTTGGTACGAGGATACTAGTTCTTTAGACGCATGTTTACACTTTCTTTTGTTTCTGTATCTCAACCAAAGGCGTCTCATTTGGGGAAGCTATCAACGTTTTTCGTCGTAATTTTTTTACCTATTAATTTTTTTTTTCATTTATACCAATAAAATATTACACACAATGCAAAAATACACAAAAACGTAGTCTTTCCTAAACTTGATAATCGCAGCAGTTTTTAAGATATTTTAATTTTTAGAAAAATCAAGTATCCAAAATATTTAGTTAAAATACAACCAAGTTACCACAGAAAATAGAAAAATATCTGTTTATAACTATAGTTAATTACCTTATATTAATTATAAGCAAATTTTCCTGCTAGTTAAAAAAAAATTGGATAATGTTGGCGCTGGTATATATGCGATATGGTGTTTTTATAGATATTGTAATGGTAATAATTGTCGTGCATTTAGATAATATCGACGTGTTCATATAAGAGTAAATCTACACGAATTTCATTGTTTCTTAATTGTTACCTATTTTTTTAGAATACTTGATTTTTTTTTCTAAAAATTAAAATATCTCAAAAACTACTGCGTTTATCAAGTTTTTGTAAAAGAACCTTTTTTGTGTATTTTAGTATTGTATGTAATATTTCATCAACAAAAAATAAAAAATGTCAATGGGTCAAAAAATAACGATGGAAAACGTTCGAGGTTTCCCCATATGAGACGCCTTTAGTTGAGATACAGAAACAAAAGAAAGTGTAAACATGCATCTAAAGAAGTAGTATCCTCGTACCAAAAATCTAAACTATAGTGCACCTGGTACCAGAGTTATTAATAAAAATATGTGTACTGAGATGCAGCTTAAATGTATAATGAAGCATTTTCGGACATACTTTCATATAACATATTTTCCTCAAAATGACCTCAGTACTATGGTGCTAAAGTTTGTAACACATATTTATTAACACCCTGTATACAATTCACAAACTACTATACAGGTATCCCAGATTTGAACCATGGATTAAACACGTTAAAATAAGGTGACAAGTTCATTTGAGCAAATGTCCGTAAATGCTTTGTTTCTGAGATATTCATGTTTTTCTTATTGGAGCAGCGCTAACCTTAAAAATCAACTTTATAACGAGATATCACATATTATCTTATTAAGTTATGACATAACAATTAAATTAATTATAGGTAAATGATTTGGCTATTACCTAATTTCGATACAAAATTTAGTTTGCTTGCCTCAGGTCAGGGCAAAAATGAAAATTATCGATGAATTCAAACAAATTTATTATATATGTACAATAAAATAATAACGATTTTTTATAACATTTATTCAAAATGTGGAGAGGAAATTGATTTCGCCTTCTCAAGGTTCAATGTAAAACTTAGTTTTTATTTGATATTTGGACGTTTCGAGGGACCCAAGGCCCTCATCATCAGCAGAATTAAAAATTTATTTTAAAATAACAGTTTGCTACAATAAATAACATAAATGACGATTATATAAATTTTTTTCCAAAAAGAATATTTGGAGAGGAAATTGATTTCGCCTTCTCAAGGTTCAATGTAAAACTTAGTTTTTATTTGATATTTGGACGTTTCGAGGGACCCAAGGCCCTCATCATCAGCAGAATTAAAAATTTATTTTAAAATAACAGTTTGCTTAAACATTGACTCAAGGGTCAATTTTAGAGATATGTTTGCATACGAGATTCCCAACTGCTAAAGCCACTTCACCTCCAAACTATTTACTTGAGGGATTAAAACTTGATCGTGTCTCCGACCCGAGTACAACCAGTAAGCGAAACTTTTTGGAGCAACGGGGATAACATTTTCAACCTCCATACTTGTTTTTTGAGGGATTAACACTTATTAAATAGATACTTTCAAATTTTTTTTTGGTTTGGATCTCACAATCCCATGTTTGTCACTTCGAAATCGGAGACGCAATCTTTTTTGGAGCAACGGGGATAACATTTTTAACCTCCATACTTGTTTTTTGAGGGATTAACACTTATTAAATAGATACTTTCAAATTTTTTTTTGGTTTGGATCTCACAATCCCATGTTTGTCACTTCGAAATCGGAGACGCAAAAATTTATATAATCGTCATTTATGTTATTTATTGTAGCAAACTGTTATTTTAAAATAAATTTTTAATTCTGCTGATGATGAGGGCCTTGGGTCCCTCGAAACGTCCAAATATCAAATAAAAACTAAGTTTTACATTGAACCTTGAGAAGGCGAAATCAATTTCCTCTCCACATATTCATCATCCAAGGTACCAAACAAAAGGAAAACAATTTATTCAAAATGTTCTCCTGTAGTAAGCAAACAGGCACGACAACGATCTGCTACTGCATTGGTCGCTGCGTGACAGCGTGACATTGCTCGGGAGATATGGTTTCGCAAACTTGAATAATTTTTCTGCGTAGAGTGTCCAAATTATGTATCTGTTCATCATAAACTCTTTCTTTTATGGCAACCCAAACAAAGAAATATAAAGGTGTTAGATCGGACGAATGGGCTGGCCATGGTACAGGTCCTCTGCGACCAATCCACCGTTATGGATAGTGTAAATTTAACCACTCTCTTGGTTGTCTCCCATAATCTGCAGGGCAGCCATCTAACTGTAGCCAAGAGTTTCTTCTTATTGCTAATGTAACTTCTTCCATTAAATCATTCAAATCATTATTTAGAAAATTGTAAAACCTCTCTGAATTTAAACGATGTGGCAAAAAGAAAGAGCCTATTAAAGTATTTTCAATAATACCTTGCCAAACATTACATTGAAATTCATAGTGGAAATTTTTCTCTTTAATTGCATGAGGATTTTCATGTAACCAAAGATAAGAATTTCTTTGATTCAAAACCATATCTCCCGAGCAATGTCACGCAGCGACCAATGCAGTGGCAGATCGTTGTCGTGCCTGTTTGCTTGCTACAAGTGAACATTTTGAACAAATGTTATAAAAAATAGTCATTATTTTATTGTACATAAATAATAAATTTGTTTGAATTCATCGATAATTTTCTTTTTTTTTCCTGACCTTAGGCAAGCAAACTTAATTTTGTATTGAAATTAGGCAATAGCCAAATCATTTACCTCTAATTAATTTAATTATTATGTCACAATTTAATAAGTTAATATTTGATATCTCGTCATAAAGTTGATTTTTTAAAGTAGCGCTGCTCCAATAAGAAAAACATGAATATCTCTGATACAAAGCATTTACGGACATTTGCTCAAATGAACTTGTCACCTTATTTTTACGTGTTTAATCCATAGTTCAAGTTATGCCGTTTAAATTTGGGACACCTGTATATACGAGTAGAATAATCAATTACATTCGTGACATTGATCAAATTTTTTTTGTTAATGTCACTAGAGAACTGGCTCTCGTAACAATCTAAAAAAAAATCCGGTAAAAATTACCACTTAAATGTATTATTAATACAACCACATTTATAACTAAAACTTTACTAATAAAGTAGTGATAATAACCATAAAATTTCTATCATATTTTCTTCCCTCTTAATGTGTAACTAATGAAGTTCATGTATTGCGTGTTGCAGTTAAACGAAGGCGTATCAAGTTTCGCAAATTTTCCAAACCGTGACAAAACAGATAAGTTTAATAGGTCACAAAAACCGAAGGTAAGAGCTATTATGTGAACGTACGTTACCCGATATCTTGAATCTCGCTTATTTAAACTTAATAACTAAAATAACACTAGAACGATTGGTTGAGCTCGGTGCACGGCGAGGGTAGGTAGGATTCGCGTGTGAAGGCCCGAGTTTAATTAAATGGTACGTGTAGCACCTGATTTAATACTTCTATTTGAGTAAAAGTATTTGTGCACGAACCAATTTTTATTTTTAACACAACGCAAAAACCGGAACAGGAAACTTCACATATATGAATTTGTTTTTATGAGTGTACAACTTGAATTAGACTTACAGGAAAAATAATATTTTCAAATATGGAAACAGTAATATGCTTTAAGAATATTGTTTACGGTCATAAATGAACCATAATTATTAGAGAAAGGAAATAGATATGCTCGTATGGTGCTTAAATTTTTGATCAACATGTTCTTCGCTCTATAACTAGAATATTTTGATTAGTTTGATCTAAATCTAAACTATATATTTTTATTTGTTCATAACGTTTATTATTATTATTTAAACTTTTTTAAATTCATACCGACTAAACAAAGGTAGTTAAATATAGAGATGCATTCGGGCCGAGCAGGGCCGGGCTTCGAGGTTTGGATCGACTCGACCCGAAAATAAAAATTACCGGCCCGATTCGAAGATTGACTCGAAATCGGGCCGGGTTTCGGGCCGGGCCGGGCCAAAGCTCGAAATTGGGTGCATCAGGCATTCCTAATGTTGATTTTTATGTTAAGGCGAAATGTTTAACTTTTTTCGTGTCAAACATAAAAAACCTCTACGTTCTTATAACTTTCAACATTAGTTAACATAAGTAGTTAGAAAAGAGACACTTCTAGTGTAAGTTTGCTATAAAAAATACAGACCTACGAGTATTTAACACTTTGTTTAGCAAAGGCGTTTGAAAATTTAAACTTTTTCACAAATCTTATACAAAAAAAATATTATTTATATAAGGATTTTTAATCTAACTTTGTTTCTGCTCAAAAATAGGACAAGAAATCATTATGGTAGGAACAAAAATCACTTTATTTAAGTGTACGACTAATAACAATAATAATAGCAACATCACAATATAATTATGCTTTAATGAATAATAACCTTGAATTCTTGAAGTAAAATAATACATTTTTATATATTAAGATGTGAAGTATGTTGTTATTATTATTTTGATCTTTTTTAACTTCATCCATTTTCATTAAAATATTAAGGAAACTGTGCATTTGATTGAACTATAAGATTTTTCGGACCGGAACAAAAAGCTCGATTTTTCGGGCCGGGCCAAAATCAAAAGTTCGACTCGCCTCGATTTTTGAAAATGATTAGCCCGGTTCGGCCCGATAAAAAATATCTTCGGCCCGACCCGATGATCGATTCGAAATCGAGGCGGGCTTCGGGCCGGGCCGGGCCAAAGCTCGAAATCGAGTGCATCCCTAGTTAAATACTAGATTTTACAGTCATACAGATCACCTTCCGTCAATTTTACGCGTTTTGTACAATTTCCTCACCGACAGTTTCTTACAAACTATTCTTTATTTCAGTAAAATCATTTTAAGAAGATATTTAGTCCAGTCAATAGAGGTTTTTACACTACAAAAGGTGGAGAAAAACGACATTAACATATGTTATTTGGGTCGAGACGGGGATGAAAAATTCAAATCTGTGATCTTGGGGAGGCTCGGAGAGAGCCGCAATCTTTTGGATCAAAGGTGCAAAAAGTGAGTTTTTTGATATTATCTCGAGAACAGTAGCCCGTATCAAAATTTTACAATAATACAAAATTAAAGCTCGTAACATTTTATATAAAAAGGGTTCTTGAATTTTTTACCTAGGATGAACTCTCAAAGAGTTATGTTCAAAAATAAATGACCAGAACAAAAATTTATGAAAAAAAATTATTCCTTCAAAACATACACAATATTAAGCTTTTGATGCTTAGTGTAATAGATTTTGTTATTTATAACACTTTACATTCGTCCTGGCATCAAAAGAAATTTCTACACGTATTAAATACGCAAAAATGTTTATCTTTAATAGTGTCGAAATTTCAGAAGGAAAAATGAAAACTAAACCGAAGTTTCAAATTTTAGACAAATTTCATATAACTTTAAATTGTTAATAATTCGTGACCCTCTAATCGGAGCAAAAACCGCGGTTTCGTATTTTTAACCGGGTCAAAGTGGTTGATGAATTTGTGAGAAAGCGTTGACAAAAATTATTTAAAAATCATCGATAATTTACTTCTTTTGATGCCACTACGATTGTAAACTGTTATATATTAGACTAATATCCAATTGCACCAACATGACATTAATTTTAATTACATTTAATCTACGTTTAAACAAAAAATTGCAAATCGAAATTTTGACAGCAACATATTATAATTCATTTGACATTTCATTTCGATGCATTATTGTCAATTTAACACTAGAAGCGCCGAGCCGCAGCTACTACCTTAAAGAGCCAAAGGGGTCATTTCTGTCCCTCCAGTAATTTTGTGGTGAAATTTTAAATCTGTTAATAATTTTTCAGAAAACGCTATTTCTACTATATTTTGTAAGAAATAATATAAACATTTCAGAAGAAAAATGTATTTTCCAAAGTTGTACATATAGTGTTATGGGCAATCGAAAATGATATGAACTAAAAATAAATTCTTAGAATAAAGTATAATGTATTTTGTACTATTACTGTCCGTAACAATTTACACAAATGGATGATACTTTGATTGTAGCTGTGCACTTATTACCCTTGTTTGCCTCATATCGGGATTTTATTTGATATTTGCGTCTGTCAGGTAATTTTTCATCTTCAACTCCACATTCTTCGAGTTCTTTGTTGGTTACACGATTTTTCGAATGTTCTTTCGCGAGTTCTTTTGCTAAATCTAGCAAATAATTTCTTTGAGAAATTTTCTTTCCAATTTTAAATGGCACAAAAGTGACCCCTGTGGTGCACTCTCCACGCCAGCTATGAGTGCCCGCCCGCGAGGTGACGCCTGGTAAGCGCTCACACGGTAAAATATATCGTCATCATTACCGATGTTTACGTGTGTTGTAGATACTGGCACACCCAGAAATGGGTAATATCATGTGATGATATATTTATTTATATTTATTTAGTTTCTTTATACAAAATCAAGGAATTTATTCCCGCTGCTATATCTAAAATATTATAAAATGTATGCACTGGCCATCTGTGAGAAGCTGCTTTTACAAAATATTTTCTGCACATTTACACCATATTTACTTTCATTATAAAACTCTATAGTTTCGGGTTTTTCTTATTATCTTGTCCAATTTGCAAGTCAGAATGCATTGTACTCATTACAATCACATTTTTCGTTTCTTTGCCCTGATAAACATTGACTGATATACTAAACTTTAGTAAAACTAACTGGACAAAGCGGCAACGACTAAATTTGTACTTGTCAACGAGAACACGAGAATATTTTTCAATGTCTGTAATTATTTACAATGTAGCGCGTTTTGCAATAATAATAATAATAATAATAATAATAATAATAATAATAACAATAATAATAATTATATATGTATACATATTGTATTTATAAGGAAAAGGAAGAATGTATTTTGGCATTTATTCATTTATTTTACCTGGGGACAAAAATGTCCCCTTGGCATTTTGAGGCAAATATGGTTGTAAAAAAAAAATTAATGGAAACACAAAGATCATATTCAACATAGACATTCTTCTATAAAATTAATGAAAAGTCACGAAATCTCAAGAACTTAACTGAAAAAACGCATAAAATACATGTACCTAAATTTCATGCGGGGACATATTTGTCCCCTTGGCGGTTCTAGTGTTAAACAGTGTTTAATATTTAAGATACATTGGTGCAATCGGGTATAAGTATTAAAAACTTAATTGTGTATATTTTAAGTGATTTCATTTTCTTTCAAAAATTGTTGTTCTGGTTACCTATTTTTTGAACATAATTCTTTGGGAGTTTCTCACAGGTAAGACACAAAAAGTTACGAGCTTTAATTTTGTATTCTTGTAAAATTTTAATACGTGCCATTGTTTTTGAAATAATAATTTTTTGCACCCAAGGTTACAAATTTGAATTTTTCATCTCCGTCTCGACCCAAACAACATATGTAAGTCTTACAGATCAGTAAATCTGTAAATAAACGAGTAAAATCGCAACGAAAGTTGCCACCCTAACGTATAATTTTATATTAATCAACAAAAACAGATGCGTTTTTGTCAGGTTTTTACAGATTTGTTCAGAATTGGCCTATTAGGTAGCCCAAAGCCTAAACAGTACTGATGTTTTTTCTATTCATTAAAGAACATGCAAGAGTATTATTAGAATAATCTTCAGTGGTTTAAATCATACATGAATATGGTGTATTGCAAAATTGGTGGTTTACTTATGTACATTTTTCTATTAGGTCAGTAATTTAGTATTATGTTCTCGAAAGTCTGTTTTGGTCATCATTTTGTTAGAAAGTTTAACAAACTGCTGGAGTAACTGTGTGAACAAAGGACATATAAAAAACTACATTATGAAAAAACTGTAGCGATACGCAGCACATAACTCTCCCGTAGGCAGGGCTGGACTGCACAACAACAGAACACGATTCGAGTAGGATTCAGAAGTCAGAGGGAAGGGAAAAGAAGAAAAAGAAGTACAGTGGAGGAAAAGGAAAACATAAAAAGGCCGTTAAGAGCGACGTTATTAATTTATTTCAGTGAAACTCTGCTGCAGAACCAGAACATGGACATGTAACAATCAATCTTAGGGCTCATTTGTCTTTAATCCAAACGGCCCAAGATTTCCGCATTGGGAGAATTTTTGATTATTTTTTTTTTTAGATTTCTTTATATAATTGTATTATTTGCGATTAAATTACGTTTAACGTAAAATATTATGCCCGTGTTAAATTAGTACAATTTTTACACATAATGAAAATAGTATCTTCACTAAATTTAACAATGAAAGTCTTATCTACTCTAGAATAAATTATAGTGTAATTTTTAACACTAAAAATAGTGTGGGTCTGAGACACTTTCTTGTGGACCATCAGGTTTACACTTTTTTGTGTGCATATTTCAGATAATTTCAACATTTTTAGCATTATCTTATATGTTATATATATACCGGGAGTTTATTTTATCAGTAAACATAGGGTATATCATTGCCATAGTTACGGTATGAATGTTTGACAGCAATGTATTGAAGCGTTTATTTTATGAGTAAACATAGGCGTTTAACATGGGAAGCAATTTTTTGTAAATACAAAGTGTCCGGCTAAATATTTAACCATGCTATTGAACATGAAAATAGTATATTACATCGTGTACATTATTTAATATTAATTACTTTAATAATATTGCAAAAATTACAATAAATTACAAAAATTGTGAAATAAATAATTGTTTCAGTTTTTTATTATGCAATATGAAAACATTTCCAAATGTCTCCGCGGTGCAGTGGTCATAACACTAGCGTTTGAAATTTTTGGTTGGGGTTCGATTCCCCATTGGGGTAATTATTTTATTTTTTTTACATAAAAATTGTTGAACTTTTAAAAATCAGTTTATATTTCCATATTACAATCATTTAAAAATAATAATAACATTGTAATAAATAAAGAGAAAATGATTGAAAATAATTGATTACAATAATCAAAATATTGATGTAATAACAATGCATTGTATTTTATTTGATAAATACAGTAAAGACATAATATTTGCACAAATTTATTATATTTCAGTTATCTTTATTAATATCAAAGGAAATACAATGCATTGTTATTGCATCAATATTTTGATTATTGTAATCAATTATTCTCAATTATTTTCTCTTTATTTATTACAATGTTATTATTATTTTTAAATGATTGTAATATGGAAATATAAACTGATTTTTAAAAGTTCAACAATTTTTATGTAAAAAAAAATAAAATAATTACCCCAATGGGGAATCGAATCCCAACCAAAAATTTCAAACGCTAGTGTTATGACCACTGCACCGCGGAGACATTTGGAAATGTTTTCATATTGCATAATAAAAAACTGAAACAATTATTTATTTCACAATTTTTGTAATTTATTGTAATTTTTGCAATATTATTAAAGTAATTAATATTAAATAATGTACAAGATGTAATATACTATTTTCATGTTCAATAGCATGGTTAGATATTTAGCCGGACACTTTGTATTTACAAAAAATTGCTTCCCGTGTTAAACGCCTATGTTTACTCATAAAATAAACGCTTCAATACATTGCTGTCAAACATTCATATCGTAACTATGGCAATGATATAACCCTATGTTTACTGATAAAATAAACTCCCGGTATATATATATATATATATATATATATATATATATATATATATATATATATATATATATATAACGTCATATTTATTCCTCCCATTTTTATTTCAAGTTTTACAATTTAAATAACCAAATATTTTTATATACATATTGCGGTCCATATCGTCACATATAGAAGATAGTTACATTGGTGACCCCGAGTGTGTGAACGACGATCTATACTTATAGAAGGTGCGTTCAGTAAATCATACGGAGTTGGGGTATTTACGGAGCGGTGTTGGAGTGGAGTGGGAGTAGAGCTGGAGTTGGAGTAGATCGACGGAACAAGGTACACTCCATTATTTGTGATTAACCGAACGAGTAGAGTTAAAATTTTGGTGTACGAATATAATAACCTCCTTTTTTGATAATCTGATATACTGCACTGCTAAAAAAAATAAATAATGAACCATATAGAAGTTATTCAGTTTCGTATTATTCTTTAATGATTCTGAAGAAAGTATATATTAGAAAAGGTACAGAATTCTTACCTTTCCGACATATTGTGCCTAATTAAATTACAAAACAATATTATAAATATAAAATAATTGTGTATAATAAAATATTTCAACATAAAAATACAAAATGATCTGACAGATGTCAAATAAAACAAAAAAAAACTGTGTTAAGAGTGTACAGAGTGAAAAGAGTGAACAGAACTCATTTGCCGAACGCACCTATAATATCATACAGCTCCTCGAAGAAAACATTTGCCTCGGAAAAAATGTGAACTAAATTTGTAGCGGTAAATCTATATCCAATCAGGAGGTCTATTCTAAATTCATAGCCACATGTGCTATCCGCTATCCGCTATATAAGTTCCACTACTAGCCAATAGATGGATTCAAGTCGGATAGCCACATGTGCTATCCGCTGTATAAGTTCCTCTACTAGCCAACAGATGGATTTAAATCGGATAGCCACATGTGCTATTTGTTAGAATTATAAATAATTATTATAATTATAAATAGGTACTTACAATATATAGATATTAATCAAATATTATTAATATAACACACGAACACAAGTATTTGATCACAAAATTGAAAAGCTGAACTACTTGTCAACTTGACATCTGGCAATATTAATAAGTTCCACTACTAGCCAACAGATGGATTCAAGTCAGATAGCGGGATGGGCACCCCCATCTGTTGGCTAGTAGTGGAACTCATATAGCGGATAGCGGATAGCACATGTGGCTATGAATTAGAATAGGACCCCAGGACAGCAAAATTGTGATTGCGCAAGTATACACACTGTCAAAATCATTTACGTTGACTGGACTACGCGATTTTTGAATTATTAAAACAGTTTTGTGAAAACAGTCTTTGTCAATACTACTTTGGCCAGTATATTTAAAGAAAAACGGTATGTAGTTATTTTGTTTATAAAAACTTAACTGATTTTACAATGCATAACCTCAAAACTACTTTTTACTCTTAGTGTACCGTACAAACATATGAGTGTATGTAGCGACCTTAGGTTACGCCCCTTCAGGGGCATTTTTTGTTTCGACGCGCTGTATGTGATCAAATTTTTTTTATATAATTTTTCATTACAGTTAGTCACTGTCCAAACAGGCAAATTCAATAGACACTTACCCAATTGTAATTTATTCGAGCATATCTAGCGGAGAAGCATAAAACTAAAGGTTGCTATGGTTATCACTTCCAAACAAAGACCTGTCATCAGCCGTAGACCTCTACACTCCAGCTATCGTTTTAATTAAATAATTGAATGATCTTCAATATTATCAAACAAAAAAGTTGCATATATTTTTTATATTGTACGTACTTTAGCGGGTAGCTAGCTAGACTGCTACCAGGGGGCGTGCGATGTATGTTATATGGGTGTGCAACACCGAAAAACTTTTTTCTGTGCCGTAAAACTGTATGCAGTACTTTGAAGAATGAAATACTTAATTTTTTAGTGTCAAATTTTTTTAATTTACAGCTTTATTTAGCATGTAATCTTAATGGGGTCATACCACATTTTCATTTTTTTTATAAGTACATCTAAAATTATTACATAAATATATATTTTATTATTAAAATATCTTTTAAAACTCATATTAATAATTGGAATAATACTACCTTTTTACCTTCCGTCACCCTTGGGTAAGGAAGGTATTGTCTTTGGTCAAAAAATTCGGTGGTAAGTTTTTAATGAATAAGAACGTTTTAAGATCCCTAGAATACGATATTACTAATTTTACATTGATGTCTGTATGTGTGTGTGTTCGTGTTTGTGTGTGTGTGTGTCCGTGTGTGTGTGTGTGTGTGTGTGTGTGTGTGTGTGTGTGTGTGTGTGTGTGTGTGTGTGTGTGTGACAAATTTTTCTCCGACGATAACTCGCAAACTAAAATTCTAAAAATTATGATTTTTTCGTATTCCTCTTCTTTACAACCAAGAGCTGATTAGATTTTGGTTATAATTGGTCAACCGGAAGTACCCTTATTTGAATTTTTTAACAGTTTTTCTGGGAAAACCGCAGTTAAATATCATTTTTTGACATTTTGTGATCATTAATATGAAAGAAAATCTTATTCTATATACAATTTGATTATACATTTTCCTTCATATTCAATAGATATAGAGTTATAGAGAGTTTAAGAGAGGTTAACTTTCAAAAATCAGTTAGCTTTGCTAAAATTATGGAAACAGCACATATAAAAAAATTCTAATTGACAGATGCCAGTGTCAAGTGCAAAACCAAAGTGGAAAGTATAGGATCAGTGGTGGAACTCTGCTCTATTGCAATGCGATAGTATGACGTCAAGCTAGCAGCGTATGTTTTGGTACTCTACTCAACGGTCGCAATCCACTTCGGGTGTTTTCGATATAATGCGATAATTTCAATCTCGCTGAATTACTTTTAGGGATTTTTCCCATTAGTTTGAAGTTAACGCTGGTATTTTTAATGAGAAAAATGTCATCTATCAACAAATAATTATTTAGGTTATATTTATTTCAAGGTAATTGAGTAATTATACTTTTTTTTTAATCCATTACATGACTAATTTTTACCTCTCGTTAAGAGAGGTATTGGAATCATGCTAAAATTCGCCTATTCAAATTTTAGTGAATAAGCACTATTTAAGGTCCCTTGAACCCGATTATAACATTTTTACGATGATGTCCGTATGTGTGTGTGTATATATGTGTATGTATGCATGTTGAAGCCACGGTTTCTCAAATACTGTAAGACTTAAAAAATATTTAACTGCGGTTTCCTCAATCTGACATTCCTGGGAAGAGCTAATTAAATTTTGGTAACAATTGGACAACCGGGAGTACTAGTTTCTTTAAAAAATTCTAAATATTATTTTTGGCATTAATAATATTAAAGAATATAAAAATCTCTATCCGATATATTTAATTTTTTTTATATCTTCTATAAAGTTAAAGATAGAGAGATAGAGATAGGGAGAAATATATAAAATAATAAGTTGTAAATTAGTCCGCAACCCATGGAAAACAAGTGGAAAAATAAAAATGTTTGTAATTGACAGATAAATGTGAGTGTCAAAAAGCCAGGAGCATTACTGAGCCAAATACATTACTTAAGACTTTTTCTGGCAAGTACATTTAATATTTCTCATTTTATTATTAATTAAATATTTATAATTATAGATACATGTTAGAGAGGTATATGCTTCAGAAATACCGCCAGTCTCATCAATGAATTGGAAGAATCTCGAACATTAGAAGAATAAGAGTGAATAGAATGAATTACAAAATATAAAAATATATAAATAAATGTTAAATATGTACAATACTTATATAGCCTAATGTGGAAATGGCGTTCATACTTAGAGCCAAATTTTTTGTTTAAATAAATATAAGCTATATTACTCTTGCTTGTAATATAGGAAAAACAATTTATAAAATTATCAATATAACATATACATAATTAAATTTGTTTAGTGCCTTATATTTTTTATTTATTTATATATATATATATATATACAATAGATTCTTGTTAAATAAATACACTATTTGTAATAGTTATTTATTATTTAAAAGTACTCTCTCGTCTCTCGTCTTCGAAATTCCAAATTTTATTTTTATCATGAAACACTCACCTTCTCTCTCTGACTAATGCATATTCGCATTACTTTGTAAAGGATAGAGCACATTGCGATCGCTTCGAAACTGTCGCTTTCAGAGGGGTAAGGGGAACGAACAGCAGCGATGGAAAAGATATAGCAGAGTACCAAAATTGCAATTCTACGTCACTTTTACGTCATACTATCGCTATTTTGATGAAAAATGGTGCAACAAAGAGGGATTGTCTGTAAACCCGACAAAAACCACAGTTGTACCATTCACAAGAAGGAGGAAACTTGATGGACTAAAACAGTTATATCTGTATAGAAAAGAAATCATGATAGGAGAAGAAGTCAAATATCTAGGAGTAACACTAGATAAAAGACTGACATTCAAATCTCATGTGGAAAAAACAACAAACAAAGCCATTAGATCCTTGTGGGCCTGTCGGCGAATGTTTGGAAAAACCTGGGGACTATCACCAGCAATGACGTACTGGATCTATTCAGTAATGATCAAGCCCGTCATAGAATACGCCAGCCTGGCCTGGTGGCAAAGAACAAAGACAAAGCACTGTCAAGATGCACTCAGCAAGGTACAAAGGCTAGCCTGCTTAGGGATTACAGGAGCTATGTCAACCACACCAACATCGGCAATGGAAACTCTGTTAAGCTTGCCCCCACTACACTTAGTTGTAAAATCAAGGGCAATGAGCGGAGCATATAGGATAAAAATTTTCTCAAAAGAGGATAAATGCGGAAATGGACACTCTGAAATTTACACAGAGATGCACAAGCACTCCATTTTACAAATGGTGCCTGATAGAATCAACAAAATGTACACCATTGACAAAACTTACAGGATAATAATTCCTGAAAGGGATGCATGGGAACACTCTCAAAGTCCAGTGGAAAGAGACGACATAGTCATCTATACAGACGGCTCCAAAACAACCAATGGAACCGGAGCTGGAATACATGGGGCAAAGGGACTAAGACACAACCAATCGGTTGGACTTGGGACAAATGCAACAGTATTCCAAGCAGAAGTACACGCAATTTTAACCAGCGTGCAATTACTATTGGAGAAAAACTATTACAATAGAAGAATCTCCATAGTAACAGCCAGCCAAGCCGCACTTAAGGCACTAAACTCGTGTGAGGTAGGCTCAGGACTAATTCTGGACTGCATCCACAGATTGAATGCCTTAGGAGCGACGAATAAATTAAGATTGATATGGGTATCCGGGCATTCAGAAATTGAAGGAAACCAGGCAGCCGACCATCTTGCAAAAGATGGGACAAATATACCTTTTATAGGACCAGAACCTGCTTGCGGAATAACTGCGCAAACAGTTAAGCAAGAACTTAATACTTTGCTTTGGCAATGGCACAAACGGCATTGGACAGCCACATCAGGCCAAAGACATTCCAAGCTCTTCCTGAATGAGCCATCCAAGAAAAGAACAGACAACTTACTTGTAATGAGCAAGCAAGATGTCAGACTAATAACAGGACTGGTAACAGGGCACTGTCAATTAAATAAACATTTGCATAGGTTGGGCCTCAAACAAGAACCAACATGCAGAGGATGTGGAGAAGAGGATGAAACCCCTGAACACTTAATATGTCACTGCGAAGCATTTATGGCAAGCAGACATAGTCTTTTAGGAGCAAAGAAATTGCACACTGAGACACTAAAAGACATTAGTCTAAAGAAAATCTTGGAGTTTATAAAACATACAGGGCTCCTAGAATAGGAGGAAACACGGAGGGTACAATAGACCAGATAGGTCGCAGTACAGGGGCAAGAATGAACCACCTCCCGACAATAATAAAAATAAATAAAATCGCTACGCTAGAGAGCAGAGTTCCACCACAGAAAGTAACATAAGTGACAGAGTGTCCCTCGCATAAGTGACTTGCAGTTTCAATGCCGGGAGTACGAGGAAAGCCAAAGAGAAGATGGAAGGACTGTGTACCAGAATATTTGAGAGAGGAAGAACTATCTGAAGAAGATGCGTTGGATAGGAATGAGGAAGTGTGAAGTGCAATATACAGAATGTACATTCGTGTTATAATAATATTGGATTTATAGAATCTTCCCAAAGGAACTTGCAATATAGAATTTGTAAAAAATAGTGTGTTCGTGTTACAATTTTACAGGATATATAGAATCTTTTCCAAGGAACTTTTGGTATCGGATTTGTACGAAATACATTGAACTAACGGAAGGTTTTGTGCTGGCCACAACAGATTTTTTAGTTTAAGTTCTGTATTCTTTATTATTAAAACCCAAAGTTTCGGCACCATATATTTTATGTCACAAGTTTCTACTTTTACAAAAAAAAAAAAAATTATGTTTTCAAATGATGTCACAATTTTGAGACCTTGTAGTCTCTTTCGTGATGTGACAACAAAATTGTGTCGTCACAGCATCAGACAGAATAATTATAAAGAAAATCAAGAATGAAAAGTATTATAATATTGAATATTTTTGATGAATATATGCATATTAGGTAAATTTTTCATTTATGAGAAAAAAGCAATACTTTTTTGTATGACCCTATGTAAACACAAATAGATTACTTAAAGTTGAGCGTACATGAACTGTTAAATATCTATTTTGGCGTATTACTTAATTTTCAGTTTACCCGACTTTACCTAAATTTGAAAATTTATCGACTATCATTTATATGCAACAATTAATATATGAATACCATTTTTTACCCTCCGTCAAAAGGAAGGTATTGTCTTTGGTCAAAAAATTCGGTGGTGAGTTTTTAATGAATAAGCACGTTTTAAGATCCCTAGAATACGATTTTACTAATTTTACATTGATGTCTGTATGTGTGTGTGTCCGTGTGTGTGTGACAAATTTTTCTCCGTCGATAACTACAAAACTACAATTCTAAAAATTATGATTCTTACGTATACCTCTTCTTTACAACCATATGAAGAGCTGATTAGATTTTGGTTATAATTGGTCAACCGGAAGTACCCTTATTTGAAGTTCTTAACAGTTTATCTGGTAAAAATGCAGTTAAATATTATTTTTCGGCATTTTATGATCATTAATATGAAAGAAAATCTTATTCTCTACACGATTTGATTATAAATTTTCCTTCATATTCAATAGATATAGAGTTATAGAGAGATTAAGAGAGGTTAACTTTCAAAAATCAGCCAGCTTTGCAAAAATTATGGAAACAGCAGATATATTCAAAAAATTCTAATTGACAGATGTCAGTGTCAAGTGCAAAACCAAAGTGGAAAGTATAGGATCAGAAAGTAACATAAGTGACAGAGTGTCCCTCGCAAATGACTTGCAGTTTCAATGCTGGGAGTACGAGGAAGGCCAAAGAGAAGATTAAAGGATTGTGTAGCAGAATATTTGAGAGAGGAAGAACTATGTGAAGAAGATGCGTTGGATAGGAATGAGCAAGTGTGAAGTGCAATTTACAGAATGTACATTCGTGTTATAATTATATTGGATTTATAGAATCTTTTCAAAGGAACTTGCACTATGGAATTTGTAAAAAATAGTGTGTTCGTGTTACAATGTTACGGGATATATAGAATCTTTTCCAAGGAACATTTGGTATTGGATTTGTACAAAATACATTGAATTGACGGAAAGTTTTATGCTGGCCACAACAGATTTTTTTTTCAGATGTATCTAATGTAGTCAATAAAAATCGAATTTCAAGTTATGCCGGCTTTCAGTAGCACCGACCTGTATTATTTCATTGCTACCAGAACTAAAACGGGTCGCAAAATGCACTAATTCAAAAACTGAATCACTAATTCTATTTGCAAGAACCCAAAAAATATTTGCAAATATAATTGGTATAAACTTTTTGAACAAAGTTTAAAACTGGCTCACAATAGCACAAATAAGCACCTAAACAAATATTTACAATTCAAATAAAATCACAGTAACTACCTACTCTACACAATCCTAGTGTGAATCACCGTGAATGCACTATACCAACGCTTCATCACCATTTCATTATTTCTCCCCAATACCTTCAATACTCCAAATACTTTCAGCAAGTAAAACATGAGTCACTAGTTGCTGGTCAATAAGCCACCCTCTGTCCACCATCTACCCTAGTTAAGCGAAGGGATTTGCACCTTTTTACCGCCAGAATCGTGAGTATATTTGACAAAGAGTAAGAGTACTACCCTAATAATTACCCCAGTAAACATTTCATTCCTCGAGTAATGTTCATGAGTTCTTTATTTCGTTGGGAGTTGTCATGAAACGTGATACGTGATGTGTTGTTTTACGCATTGCGTGCTAAAGGTACGTGAAGGAGATAGCATCAAGACAGGGTTGGAAATTGTTCGTTTTGTAAAATAAATGTTAGTTCGTTTAATGTACTCTTATAGGAATTTTATTTTGTATTTGTTGGTGAGATGGTTTATTTTAAATTTATACAAGGGTGATTCAAAATGTAACAGCATATTAACTAATAATAATAATAATAATAATAATAATAATAATAAAAATAATAATAATAATAATAATAATAATAATTCTTTATTGTATTTCAATGTCTAATACATTATTACAATTTTGATGATTTGATGGGGGGTGAGTTTTACTTTGCATGTATTTTTTATACCATTGCTTTATAATTGATGCGTTGATGGAGATGAGACGATGAAATGACACCCAAACATCCATACCTTACCCGGGATTCGAACTTAGAAACGCTGGCACGTGGAGCTAGTACGCTACCACCAATCCACTTCGGTTCTTTCAGAATATATTGAGTATCAAAAATACAACCGGTAAAAGCGGAAAGTAGTCTTTATTATGGCGACATACTTATGTTTTCATAATAAACAGAAGCAGTGATCATATTAAATTTTTATTATTAGAGGGTATCGAAATATAAATACACGATATGTAAGTATATAGGAACAAATTTATTTTAGGTAATTACAATAGTCTTTTAATATTTTAACCAGAATAGAATAGATAATGACAAAACACTGATTTTGGGTGAAATTTTTAGTTTCAAATTAGCTTTTTGTCACTATAGGTGTCCCATTTAACCGACGTTATATCTCTTATATTTCCCGAAATCCCAATTAGGGCCTTTGAAATCCGGACGCAGAATATGAAGTCGTATCTTTTCATCAAAAAATTTAACCTTAATATAATTAACAGAGAGAGAAAGGGAGTGATAAGACACAAAAAAGTATAAGTAATAGAAGCAAACTAAATTCAAAATCTTAAAAGAGGGTGTGAAGTTTGATGAAATCCATTACAGAATGTAACAATATGCAGACTGTAACAGAAATTAGTACATTAAATTTAACCAGTGATAGAACTCGGCAAAAGCAACAATATTTCTCCGAAATCGCAATTTATTTTTTGGAAAAAAATATTTCCAATTTTGAGACATTATATTGGTGAAACAGAGAAAAGTAAGTGATATAGGCAGAACTCGTCGAGGACAACAATATTTCTTTGTAACATTTTTTTTGAATTCTCAATTTTTAGGCAGGTAATGAATTTTACAAAATTTTGAAATTTTTTAACACAATATCAAGAAGGTTTACATAAAAAGTTACTAAGAAATATTGTTGCTCTCGACGAGTATGTATCGATTCTTTCAGTTTAAAATTTATTATTTATTTCTGAGAATTTGAAATTAGAGATTTATTTATGAAATGATATAATTAATTTGAAAAATATACTTTGATATATTGAAAACCTTTATTTAGTTTATTTTATTATAATTCAAGGAAATTCTTTTAATTTTCACAAAAAAAACCTTTGCTGAACATTTCCTGAATATTCACATTGCATATTTTTATCTCTTAAATCAATATGGCTTTCTACGGTATAATATGTAATATTAAATTATAAAGTCATAATATTTTATATTCATGATCAAGTAAATACGGAATTCAACTGCATATCGAAAGAGCCCCTCATTTCGATACGCATTTTTTTTTTGTTTTAGAAGGTCGGTTCTAGATGATTTATATTCTCTTAAAATTATGTTCAAAAACCAAAATTAACATGAACTTTCAAATAATTGAATAAATGTTGATCCAATATTATCAACATTACCTACTCATACTTAAATTAAATATAATAATAAACCTTTCTTCACAAATTATATTATTTTCAAAATGTACATTTCGATTGCATTGCAATCATCATCAGTTGTAGTACAATAATATAATAAACATAATATTTATAAATATGTCAATATTATTTCAAAAATTATTTTATGTCAGTCACAATATTTTTATCATACTTGATTTAATATAAAATACAAATAAGTAATAAAATAGTAAATTAGGATAATATTAATTTGAGGAATGATGTTCAACAATTGGGTTGACAAATTTTAGTAGTGTATTCTGTATATGTTAAGATTTTTGTTATAATTAACTTTTAAGCATTTAACATTATCAGAAGTGAAGTTATGACCTGTTTCATGATGGTGTAGGGCTAAGGCTGAATTAAAAATGTTTTTACTTTTAAGATGATAAATATGTTCTTTAAATCTAGTACTAATTTTCCGTTTGGTTTGGCCGATATTTCACGTTTACTCAAATAATTTATTAAGTATTACTCATACAAATTTCCCTAAATCAACTTAGATTAATATAGGAGTTTTTAAATATTTTAGTATATATAAAACACAAAATATTAAAAATGGACTCATTTTATAAGGCTTTCTTCGCATCTGTCACCAGGGCTCGTTTTCTAAATTTTTAACACGTGCGAAACAAACATGTCTGATAAAACTCGTATTATAAAATAGTATTATTTGATTCGCTGACTATCGGAACTCTTCCTAAAAACTGTCTATCTCATCCAGTAAAAAGCTCTATCTATATTTGATACTTGATATAAGATTTTCGAAATATCTGCAATGTTTGCAGGGTTTATTCTGTACGAACATCACTTAATGTTGATTCTACAAATTTAATCTCGACGCGGTCGTAAAGGGCTGAAAGAAACGTTTTTACAGCTGTCATCTGTTGGCTCGTCAGCCATCCTATACTTCCTCCGACAGATCGACGAGTTTCCGGCCAATTTCCTGCCTTTGATGTCACGTCCGGTTTTGACTCATTAAGATAGAATACCGATAATATGCATAAATTCTTATTTCATTTACATGTAAAACAGAAACACTTCTTATATCCCACGCCTACTAGATGTAGAGGAATATGAGATAATGTTTCAGGGTGACGTGCACGCAAGAAACATTGTATTACTTAAAACTGTCTGGCAAGAATGGTGATAAGATAATTACTGAATTCTTTGGGAGTATTTAATTAAAATTGTTATCAGTTTTCATTGAAAATAAAACAAATTAAATAACTGAAGCAACTGTTTTTGTTCTTGGCAATTTAACGTTATTATTTTAATTTCAAAAAGAATAAAGTTACTATACTCTTACATATATATTTATTATGATGACTAATTCTAATTTTATTGCCAATAATTATTTGTATTGTTGTAAGCAGAGTGTTGGGAGATAATAATATCAAACATCCTTTGAATTACAACATTATTTCAAAATACTTAAAAGAATTTGGCAAACGTAGTATGATTTAAGAACAAAAATTTGAACATGTCTCATTTTACTTTTAGTTTTTAATATAAGTACTTAGATAAAAATATAAACCTACTTAATTATCGTTTTCATACTGAAAAACAGGCACGCGCGATCTCTTTCTGAATGAGCATTTTTGAAATATTTTGAATAAAACTTTCTTATCTTTTTATTTATGATACAAGTGAGTAAATAAATTAGCACACGAGGTGTTAGCCGTTGTTGGTTGTTATAAAAAAGATAAAGGAATCTTCCCAAAAATGATATATCCATATTTAATTGACGTTTTAAAGTCCTAAAATCCAAATCTAACATTTTTACGAGGATATCTATATGTGTATGAGTGTGCTATATTACTAAAGACCTGCGAAATTATGTATTCCTCAAGTTAACATTAATGGGAAAAGCTAATTAGTTTTTTGACTATCAGAAGTACTTTATAGTCCTTTAAAAGAAACTTTTAAATATTATTTTTTGATAATTTGTTAATAAATTAAATAACAATAAATTCTCCATCTTTTGCATTAAACATCATTATTACATATTAAATAAAATAAACAAATGTGTTCTAATAAATTTCACAATCCAAACTATTACGAATAATTTTTCTGAAGATAAAAAATCTACAACGGTGAGAAAATAAATTTTAATAGACATAAACAAGAAATACGAAAACAATATTTTTTCTTGAGCGCAAAATTTGTAAACAATTCTTTTTTCCTCGGGTTATCGCTCAAATGCAGCTGTAGACACGTGTTTCGCTCTTATTAGAGCTCATCAGTACAGCATAGCTAGTTAAAATAGAATTGTTTACAAATTTTGCGCTAAAGAAAAATTATTGTTTTCGAATATTTACGTTTGGGGTCCAAGTAACGGGTCTGGTGGGTGGTTATAAATCACCGCCGCTTTGACGTTGTATTTATCCACAATGTGTGTGGAAATGCTGACTGAGACAACATGGGTGTATTTGGCTGCTTACTAGTTCTGTTACACTGTGTCAGTTTTTTTATTACTACCTCTAGTTAATGTCCACCTATTAACTAGTTATGCTGTACTGATGAGCTCTAATAAGAGCGAAACACGTGTCTACAGCTGCATTTGAGCGATAGCCCTAGGAAAAAAGAATTGTTTATAAACAAGAAATGTTAAATTAAATACCTTATGGAGTAAAGTAAAATTGAATTGACGAGAGGTACTCTACTGGTCACAGAAATTTGAGCTAAATTTGTAGATGGCATTTAACATTTATATATGTGTAATATTTATATCTGGTTTACAATGCAAGTTTTATTGTTGTTTTGGGTATGTATTTAGTAATGAGATATCACTACATAAAATACCTTTCTACAAATAGGTATGGGAGAAAAAATATTCAACATATTGTAACATAAAATCTGCAAAAAATGATGGAGGTTATTGCTACAGTAAATAAAAGCAAAATATGGATCCACAAACTAGTGACAATATTAGTAACAATTGATAATTCCCAACGTTTTATAGTTTGCTTCATACTTATACACATATATTTTGAAATAATTACAAGTGCACGCGATCGGTAATTCGACAATTTTTATAAACAAGAAGGCAATTTACACAACTTTCTAAATCAAATCAGTATATTTCTACTCTAATCTATCCTCAATCGTCCCTCTGTCGTTGACAGCATTAAACAAACACAAGTCCATTTGGAGCCCGGAAAACAAATTCCTCCCCTCGCAACATCTGACAGTCGGATGGATACGTCCGGATCAACCGGACGCATCGAGTTGTCGTTAGTTAGTCCGGGCTGATCCAATAAGTCCGGTTTCTTGCAGTGACGCAATGCGAAGTTGAAGCCACCCGTCATCGGGCGATGATGTCAACGTCAACCCCAAATCGTAGGATGAAGGGGCTGGATGATGTGATGATAAGATGACCACTTGGGGTGTGAATTGAGCAGGGCAGTTGGGGATAGTTCTCGGAGGGTGTTATTCAATTTTTTAGTTAGTGGTAAGGGAAGAAATAAGATAATTTTGTTTGTTGTTTAAATTGTTATAGGTTTAAACTCTAGGGAGTTAAATTGAATAAGATAAAAGCCAATGTGGATTCCTGTTCAAATATCTAGCTTTATTGTTAAAAACCGCTGTTTTTTATTCGAATGTTAGTTGCCTATGTTCTGGCAACAACATTGCATTTTAAGTTTTTATCACCCTAATGTACCAAATCCTAATTTTATATAATAATAACGTTGTTATCTAAGGAGACATTATTAATTAGATTTTGAGATTTGCAGGAGCACACTATGCTCTGAAGTTGATGTGCATTAATAAAATAAATCACTTGCGGTGCTACAATTTTTGATAAATATTTATTGGCGAAAACGGCTTTTAGTTTATGAAATATGATATTCAGATAATATAATCTTATACAGTAAATTAAAAAAAGAACCTACCTATACAGGTACATTCTGATCTGGGACCCAATTTTCAATTTTCACCAAAGTGGTATTCAGTGAAAATTTTTCACTTATCACTTGGAGCTATCATCAATTGCAAAGTGTTGGATGTGTTTATTGGGTGTTGACAATATTTGTTGCGCGTAACAAGAAAATTGGAATTTGGTGCATGTGTTTGTTCACATTTGATAAACAAGTGATACAAATTTATCATTTCCTTCTAAGTATATTACAATGGTGAAAATTAAGAGTTGGGCCCCAAGTCCTAACATTTTGATTATTTCAGAAAAAATTCGGTTCGAGGATAATATTCATATATCAGTAATCGAAATTCTATCTATTCCTGTTCCAGAATCTAGATTGGGCTAGCTTCGATTCCAGAACTGTCAATCGGTCAGTTTTGGTTCTGAAATTGAACACGGATAATTTTCGATTCAGAATCGAGAATCAATTAGTTATATGTTAATTAACTACACGAGCTGTCATAGAATTTAGAATTCTGTCTCTGGACGATCGTAGGAAAATGCATTCTTGTCTACATCTTCACAAAATTATGAATAACATGATTGATGATACCATAACATTGTTCAGTTTCAATTTTTATGTTCCTTGATCAAGAATAAAATTTAAATTCACCTATTCTATACCAAGGACAAATTATGAGTTCCAATCACCTGTCACGCAAATGATTATAAATCTTAATAAATTCATAGATGCAAATGACGAACTGGGTAAATTTCACAATACCTTTTTTATGAAAGAATTATTGAAGTATTTCTTGCAAAAGTCTGCTACTCTATAATAATACAATTTTGTAACAACAGGTTATAATATTTTTTGAATATATAAATATGAAATAAAATCGATTGAATAAGCTATGGGCCATCGGTGAAACATTATGAAATAAGAATTCAAATTAAAACACTCGCACTGTTTCACAAAATAAGTATTTTATTCCTTTACTACAGTTTTGGCTTTCACGCCATCATCAGAAGGATTATGATGATGTCGTAAAAGACGACACTGCAGTAAAGATATAAAATTCTTATTTTGTGAAACAGTGCGAGTGTTTTAATTTGAATTCATATTAAATGTTTTATTTTGCCGGTACTCGTATATACATTTAATATTTTAATTAGATATACATACTGCTATTTGTATATCGATGATGTGATGTTAATATATCTGTAAGGTTGCTCTGTAATTGGAATCCTATAGATCTGATAAGCCAATAAATAAATAAGTAAACAGGTAAATGAAATAAATTTATACATTTTAATAACCAGTCATTCGGAGGAATAATTCCAAAACCAATACAAAATGTAATCGGAACCAGTTCCCACCATCAGTAGGTATTTACTAAAATACTAAATGTTAAAATTTTATGTAATTAAACTATTGTTGATTATTATATATTGTCTAAAAACAATTCAGTATCATTAAAAGGATTAAGCTATTATAAATTAAATTTTTATTTACTTGCACTATTAACAAATTTATAGACTGTAAATCGATAACTTTTAGTTTGCAATGAGAAAAATATATACTGTTTGAAAATTTCAATTTGGCTTATATGTATGCACGTAATGTACCACAATTTCAGGTACAAACTTGAAGGGCATATAGTACTATTCAATATGAGTATAAAAGCTTAATCATCATGGGTCTGATCTTCAATAGTTTCCGAGATATAAGAAAGTAATAAATGCTACCTCGAAAACTGCCAGAGGTACAACTTCGATTAAATAAGACTTTATGTGTCCCTTTGAGTGGTCATCTTAGTTGTGTTTTTGTTTTAAAAAATCAAATAATTAACAAGTTGTGGCGACCTTGGCTCATATTTAACTTAGAAATAACTTCGTAACTATTAGAAATTGAGAAAAAAAATGTTTCATATAAAATTTTATTGTTATAATTATTTTATACTATAAAGTCTGTTTAATTTATCACTATCTTTGTCAGTTTTTATTCAATTTTAATACAAAAATGACCTCTTTCTTAAAAATAGTTGAAAATCAAATTTTTGTTGATAATGCTTTTTTTACTCATTTTGGTCAATACTATATATCCTTAAAGTTTATACCTGAAGGTGTGGTACACCTTGTAAATTTAGTTATCATATGCAGCATAAAAAATAAAACTACATGTGTTAGACATTAGAAAAAAGTAGTACAAGATTGAATTTTTATAGGTAAATACAAATTATTGTACAGAGGAGCATAATCTAAAATAAAACATAAGGTAAATTTAAAAATAACTAAAACATTTTGTGAAATTTTCTTTTGTGTGTTTTATCCTTATTTGCTGAATACCTTTCCCGAATCAAGAATAATCTGATTTTCCGTGCTATTCTTTGTGTTCAGTGACTTTTCGCGTGAATTTTTCCTCGACTGGGAAATTCTGAATTTACACATTCCTGTTCACGCTTGTCGGAACAAGTGGCCCCTGACGCACTAGCTTGACATTCAACTCTAGGACGGCGTATTGTACTTGAAATGCATCTCCCTTTGTTGGTATTTCTATGATATTATTTTTCTAATAAAAACATTCTTGATATGATGTTTATGTAACTTATATGCTTGTTGCTACTAGAGATTTGAGGTTTTCTTAGAATTTCAAGCTTAAAGATGGTTAAATGTTTAAAATATAATATTATCATGTTGACTGCGGTGATAGAATACACTGTATGCATTTATATGCGTAATCGATCTCTGGAGACAAAATTTTGTTAGATTAGATTAGAAAAGAGAGTTGCATTTTTACCTCCCACTACTCTTTTAAGGGAGGTATAGGGATCTTGCTAAAAATCATATGTCAAAGTTTTGGTAAATAACCACGTTTTAAGGTACCTAGAATCCGATTTTAACATTTTCCCGATGATATCTCTCTCTCTCTCTGTGTGTGTGTGTGTGTGTGTGTGTGTGTGTGTGTGTGTGTATGTGTGTGTGTATGGATTTTGTCAAAGCTATAACTCAAATACTATCACTCAGAAAATTCTGAAACCTTGTATTCCGACCCTGTTCTACTATGGAAAGAAACCATTAGATTTTGGTGTAAATCGCATAACCGAAAATAGCACTTTACTTAAAGCTCATAATGGTTTTTTTTTTTTTTTATCAAAAAATACCATTAAATGCCTTTTTTCGCATTTTATGTCATTATGAAAATTAAAGATTATTATTGAATTTTCTACAAGTATACATTAACACTTTCTACCTATATGTTACAGATAAAATAAAAAAAATCTTTTTTATAAATCCCGGAGCCTATGTTTTAGAAATGAACACAATTCCTTTATTAAACAGTTCATATTTCAATTTGAAACCTGCCAGATAAATGTCACTACAAAAAATTAATTATTTCAAGTTAGAAATGGTGACATTTTAAAAAGAAAATAGTAAATAAAGCAATAGTTATATACAAAATAACGTAAAATAATAAAGATGTATAATGACGATTACAGTAAAGGTTTTTATTTATTGGGTACAGATTTCGGAAAAATGTCCGTCATCCTCTAATAGACAAAATGATAGCGGACATTTTTCCAAAACCAGTACTCAATTGATTGATTAAGTAAAAACCTTTACTGTATTCATTATTATACGTCTTTATTCCAGTTCTACAGTATCATGAACGCTTTTATCAATCTATCGAACTTAATATAGTTTGCAGCATTAGTAAATATGTAGGTAGGTATGTATTTAAAGCAATAAAAATTAAATAGCTGGAGCCATTGTGTTGTCCACATGAGGTTTTTTATATGCATTATATTGAGTCAAAACGAAAATTTTCATGTTGTAATTTGTTTAAAAGAAATAGACAATGTGAGTTAGAATGAAAAATATTAACTCATTATTGTACGATAGTTCTCTTCCTATGACAAAATATGACAAAATCACAAGTTGTTATGCCGTACAATAAGGAAAAATGGATAGTGTCGTCACCAGATCGTCGTTGTATCATCATCGTATCATTATCGAATCGCTAATGTAAATTAAGCCTAACTTAACAGCGAAAATATAAATGTCACTTGTTGTTTTCATGGCTAGATAATTTACACAAAATTTTCCTCCATTATTATCGCCCACCAACTGAACTCTAAATTCCCGCAATCTCATCTCCTTCATCTCGTGAAACAAAACAAAGCTATCGTAACAAGTGAGCTACTTGTGAATAAAGTGTGAATGGGTTTGCGCAGGTGATGTGTTATTGTTTAGTCGCTCTTCAGGCGTAATTAACGTTCACTGTAGCGTCTTGGACGCGTTACGCGGCTGCGTTAGCGTTTTCAAATGTGCTTGTACGCCACTTCTCTTTCTTAGTTTTATTTTTACTCGACGACGGAATTGCTGGTACTTATATGCTCTCATACCTCGAGGATTTCTGCCAACAATGTCATTAAATGTGTTTGCCTTACTATGAAGATTCTAATTGTTATTATATATAGTATCAAATCAAAACACAGCAAAACTGAAGGCACTCGTATTATCTTATTATTGCCATTGTTATCTTTGCTTCTTTTTAACTCCATCGAAATTCTATAATTCTATATGATGAAATGAAGAGAAAATTTATCAATTCCAGATCAACCAATAATAATTAGCTATTTGCATATTGCCAATGTAGTGGCCGTGCGCATTAAGGCGCTATGTCTCTAAATGCTCAGATCGAATCTGAGGTTCGTCAGTTCGAATCTACTAATCGCACTCTTATGCGACGATCTGACCAGTTGTTCCTGTTTAACATAGATGGTGCTAGCTATAGAAGGAGAATTTCTGCTGCCGCACTGGTTGCTTAGCAATCGGTGGTTGTCGCACGGACTAAGTACGCCAACTGCTCTAGTACTATCGGTTACGAAATGAGCATAGTGAAAATAAATAGGCAGAAGACTTACACCTAATCCAACACCCATCCTGGGTATAATGAAAAGAAGAAGAATATTTGGAAATTAGTTTCTAGTATTATTTTACAAAAGCGAGTACAAAGAATGTATGGAGTTCAGTGCAATCTAATTTGGCACGACTAAAGGTTCATTCACAGCTACTGTTTTAATTTATTGTGATAATGCTTAAATTATAACTTTAATGCATAATGCTATTACTTAAGATAATAGTCAAATATCCATTCGCTGCGAGGAATTTAATGGATAAGCGTAAAGCTAACGATGGTTCCGACATCTATTCGCAAATATTAGAACCTTACAAAAATAATACTAATAATAATTATTAGCAACATTTATTTATAACAAATTAACAATAACACTATACAAATAACAATACAAGAATATAAAAATATAACTTATAACAATAAATAACACAACAATATAAATAAAGGTTTGACAATACACAATATAAAGTTACAAAAATTTGAAATTAGCAATATAAATGTAATTAATTTACCCTTTTGAAGAAAAACTTGGAATTTTAAATATCGTCATATAAATTCACTGCTTTTAAAAATTTCAAAATATTCCTGAACTTGTTATGATCTGTCAAAATAAGAGAAAGGTTCTGGTCAATTTTATAAAGTTGCCTGATTTGGTCATACTCTGGACATGCAACAAGGATGTGATGTATAGTAATTATAACATCACATCTGTTGTACATAGGAGCGTTATCCCTACTTAGACGATAACCATGCGTCAACCTTGTATGACCCAATCTTAGACGATGAATTTTGACCAGTTCCCTTCTCTTAAGATCACTGGGAAGTAGCACTGGTGCAACAGACGGCTTGATAGATCGTAGATGGTTCTGTACCTCATTCCATGTTCTTTGCCAAATGGACAATACCTCTTTCTTAAGGTGGAGACATGTGTCTGAATGTTTTATCAGTGATACATCAACAGAATCATTTTCTGCCGCAATACGTGCTGCTTCATCAGCCATCTCATTTCCTTTAATCCCAATATGACTGGGCACCCAAAGAAATGAAATATCTTTTCCTATATCTTGATAATACCTTGATAATAACCTTTGTAGTTGAAGCCCAATAAATAAATAATAATATAACATTTATTTATTATTAAATATATACATGTAAAAAAATTAATTCATACACATCGTAAAGTTAATACCAATCTTGCCCCAGGTGAAGTAGTTAATCGGAATGTATAATTTTTTTTTAAATTTTTGGTCCTACCAACGAAAATGGCATGTCAAATTGATTTTTGGAAAAACATGTGTAGTTAAAAACATGCTTTCGTCCCATAATCTCATTTCTTGTATTAAGTTTTCCTAATCTCTTTGTTGAGACCGAAGCTGATTTACTGGATGAGTTCTCCATCGGCGTTTTGATTTTTCGTTTCTTTTGCTATTTTGCTTTTTATACAATTAATTATAAAGATAGCACTTGCGGCAGCTATAATTTTTTTCTGACGTTGAATAAATTAAAATTGTTCAGAATTCATGTTGACAGTTGTCATCAAAGTCAAATATAAAAATAATAACCTTCCTACGCATGCGCACACAAAGTTAATGCATAAGCATAGCGTTAAAAGTTTGGCGTTTGCAAACTTTTGTGTTTATGCATTACGCTTACGCGTTAGCACTAATTTTTACCTGTGAATGGTCTTATGCATTGCCATCTATCAAACTTTTTCTGCGTTATGCGTTAGCATTATGTATTAGTATTACACATTAAAACAGTAGCTCTGAATGAAGCTTAAATCATACTATTTCATTTATACAATTTATATGAAAATTAAATGTAGATGGTATTTTAAATACGGTTCTCTTCTTCAATGACGTAATTTTTTAAATAAGTGTATAATCTATGTTTACAACTGTCACTAATTAATTGCGCAGTGTCTCACACAACTGATACCATCCTCAAAACTTGATCAGAAGCGGTAAAGGGTGAGGTAAAATTATCACTTCGTGTGAAACTGAGCAGCGAAAATAAAACTTTCAAAATTTTCGATGTCACTATTTTGCTCGATTAGAACTGAGAGCTCAGTTAAAAAAGTATACAGCAATTTAATCAAATTTTCTATATCGTAATTAAGTATTATTTTTGTTGTAATCAAAAATCTTTTTAATAAACTAATAGAGTATAAACAAAGAAATTCTCTAAATTATCTGCAGCCTTGCTACTTAATTATATGCATATATTACTAGATTAGATTAAAAATATACATTAACAATAATAATTAATTTGTATGTACAATTTAGAATTTTTGTCGTAATCAAAAACTTTTTTTGAAGTTTTTTAGGTCCACAATGTTTTGTGGTAGAGCATAAAGCGGTAGCGCTGCACATTAGATGAAAATTGGAAGTTGACATACACCGAACTTATGTGTAATAAAAAGGAATTGTCAACAACAATTTTTTCAAAATGCTTTTTAGTCATCTAATCTATTTCTGTCTAAACAACCCTAAATCATAAAGGAACTGCCAACTAATGGAAATGAAGCTGGGTTCGTAGAACAATATTTTTTTATCCTATTAAAATTTAGCGTGGTAAATAGTAAACGTACAACAGTTATACGATATGGACTTATTTTAATATAATATAATAATAAAGGTTCTAATAATTTAAATTTATCTAAGTTATTACTTTCAGAGATAGTGCGCATATACAAATGTATACTTCATATATACATACTTTACTTTCATAACTCGTTTTTATTGTTTGCACCGTTTATCTTATTTATGTTTATTTTGAGACATAAATGTTTATTTGGTCACAAATTGAACTTCGTTGCATCATATTTCTATTTTATTGTGTGTTGTGACATGACAGTAAAGGAGTAAAGTTTATCTAACAAAATCTGGGTCAGTTTGTTGAATCCGATGACAACGCAGTATCAATTTCCATATTTTTTAACAAATTATCTGTTGATCACAGTAGTTAGAATACGTGTACGCATCTTTATTACCGCCGCAACATATGCTCGTTAATCTTGCTCAGTTTACAAACTGCGCCATGCTTCATTTACTACGTTGTTACGGCAGCTTTATCACCTCGTTTAAATTCGAGAGCATCATTTCCAGCCCTCTATATAATTACACTTTAATTCTTGCGCTGTTATCAGCGCCCGTCATTTTTAGTACGGTAGTTTTCCCTTACCTTCGTAACGCTCGCGGGTTAGGTAAGGTTAGGATGGGATGCTACGGCAGAGACGGCTCCAGTGGCGGCTCTACAGGGGTGGCAAAGGAGGATAAGTCACCTCCTAACTTATCAGAATAAAAACTTTTTCGAAACATTTACTTTCATGTATATTCTTTGTTCTATTTTCATTAATTTTGTATTGTTTTGCATGTGTAAATGGTCTCAAGGCATAATTTTTCTGTATTAATCATGTTACGCCTATTTTTTAGACCGTTGTGCATATAACGGAGGCTAAGCTCCTTTGCTCTTTAAGTGCATATTTCTTATAGGCACACCCCACACTCGTGTGTGCTCGTACACGATACGTGAATCATGACACATTATACCAGCGAATAAGTTCACAGATAATATAAAACCTACCTGAATAAGTTAAAATAGGAGGCTAGCTTCCACTGCTCTTCGCGAATGCTCGGCTTGATTCGTGACCGTTGTCGTTCGCTAAACGATATCTAGCCGCGGTACAGTGTATGTACAGTAGTAGGTTATTTTTATTTTCAATTGGGTGCAACGCAAATGCAATAAACAATAAGTAAATAAAGGACAGATTAGATGAAATTAAGCGTTGTGATGAAGTGGTAGACTGTGGAAAAATTGTTAAAATAAAAGGAATATTTATTTTATAGGTTAGGTTTAAATATAATCTGTCAATCAGACATTCAATGTTGCTACCCTCACACATTGAAGTTATCGTAACGAACACACAAAATTAAAAGTTTTATCTCAATCTTATTCATCAGAATTATTTAGTTCGCTCTTCTTGCACATATTTTTGTCATTTGTACGTGTCTAAAAATATGGTATCATATATGCAATGTGAAATTACTCTAGTTGGGAACATTATTCCTGTTTCACTCTTAGAATCGTGTTAATAGAGTTAAAGCGTAATCCGTGAGTCGTGAGCCAATCTTTACATATCATTTTAACCAGAGATACTCCTAATTAAGTAGGATTAAATGAATACATCATGGTCATGGTCAGCAAGTACGAGCAAATGTTTGTTATTTTGGGAATTTACGACATATAGACTCAGACGAGTACACAAAGTTCTCTTGTTTATGAAAGTTTCTAATTTGCGACTAACATGAAAATAAATATTGTCCGCATACATTTTCAGTAAAAAAATGCAACTTTACTGGTCTAGTTCCGAAAATTAATTTTTAAATATCTTATGACATTTTTAAACTATGGGCCCAATTCTCAATTTTCACGATTGTGATGAAATAATAAATTTATATCATATCGTTTATCAGTGTTATGATATTATTTGTCAAATATCATCAAACACGGGCGCCAAATTTGTATTATCTTGTTATGCGCAACCAATTTTGTCAACATACGATAAATGTATACCTACATTATCACTCTTTCTCACTAATTTATATCTATTTTGCAATTGAGAATAGCTCCTAAAATAGCTGATAAAAATTTTCTCTGCATCACTTCGAGTAAAATTGAGAATTGGGCCCTAAGAGTAGTATGTACCTACTAGTAGGTATATTTAAAATTTTCTTAAGGCAACATATTCCTCTATTTAGCTAAAGCTTACATATACATAAGACTTCTTTATACAAAAATTTATTTAGATACCTATGTTTTTATTCTACTAACTACTTAATACCCGAGAAAAAAAGTAATGAAGTTTTGAAAAGTGTTTATTACGTGTCATATCATTGCCCCAAAAGCGAGTGATATACTAGTCCGCTATGAAACAGAAATAGAACGACAAAGAAAGAAGAATGAGTAAATCGTGAAGGTAGAAGAAAATCATAAAATTACAAAAATTGATATCAGGTAATGAATTTGTAACAAAAGGAATTCTCATATACATATCATAAATACAAATACGCACCAAATTTAATTACCAACAGAGCATGCTTAAAATCCTCAAGCTTATGAAGTATTGGGGCCGTGATGTCACAACATTATTAAATAATTTTAAATGAAATGAATATTATAATATATTCACAATTTGAATACCTAATTTATGGCGAGGCTGCATCCTTCCAACCCTTCTATACCATCCGCCTCTGCAGTGCAGCCAATATAACCGACTCACAGGCCCTCTTACCGTGGAAACCACCGTTGAGGAGTGAGTTGCCAACATCTGGTGCACGAATTCTCCACATCTTACGTCCGACTGCCGTTCGCCGTCATATTTTCCGGGTCCGTGTAACGTGTACGATATTCGCTGCGCAAGACATAGTTCGTGCATTCCTGGTTGAAATACTTAAACGGTTTTCCTCTTTCAGATGTGTTGTCGATTTTTTTTTTTTTTAAATTGTGGAGAGTGCTTTTCAAAATTTGCTCTAAATATGAACAAGGACGTTTTCTCTGGAACGGATTGGAAATAATAGTAGTGGCGGGAATTTTGAAAGGAAATAGTCTGCCTCCCATAATACAGGGTGGGGCAGAATGACCTCCCTGATTTGAAGGATTAATTGTAAGAAAACGGTTCAAGATACATAAAAAAGGTTTTTATTGCTCAAAAGTACATATAATGCCGTTTTATTTTCACGATGTTTGGAAAACGATATCATCCAAATGGCGGCCTTGGCGAGTAATGCACATATTAAGCCTTTCGACGAAGCGTATTTTCATCTTTGTGGCACAGTAAATAAACAAAATTTTCGTTACTGGGCATCTGAGAACCCTCGTGTACTGCATCAAAGACCTATTCACAGCCCCAAAGTAACAGTTTGGTGCGCTGTGTCCTCTATACGCATTATTGGGCCTTATTTTTTGAATTCGAAGAATTAACTGTTCTGTTATCGTCAATTCGGCTCGCTATTGTGACATGGAGAACTTTTTGCTCCAAAATGGAAGAGTAACGCGAGGAATACGACACGGAAGCCTTCTAGTTTCAGCCACGGCCCATACTGCCCGTCGATCACGCGAAATTCTACAAGAGTTCTTTCCCGGTCGCCTAATCTCTCACCGGGAGGATGTTCCGTTGCCCCCTCGCTCCTTCGATTTGAGCCCGTGTAACTTTTTTCTTTGGGGATATGTCAAACCTGTAGCTTGAAGCTCTGGATGAGGCAATTGAGGACGTCATCGCTAGAAATTCGCTAGATATACTGGGAAGAGTAGTCGAAAACTTTGAAAGGCTCAATATGTGCGTTGCTCGCAAAGGGCGCCACTTGGACGATATCATTTTCCAAACATCGTGAAAATAAAACGGCATTATATGTACTTTTGAGTAATAAAAACCTTTTTTATGTATCTTGAACCGTTTTCTTACAATTAACCCTTCAAATCAGGGAGGTCATTCTGCCCCACCCTGTAGAATATAAAAAAAAACACTGATGGGGCCAGCACATTACCTTCTGTCAATTCTATGAATTTTGCACAAATCCCATACCGAAAGTTCCTTGGAAAATATTCTATAAATCCAATAAAATTATAACTTGACACATTCATCTGTCATATCAGCTGTTGCTATAATTATAGCAAAGCTGAGTGTTAATCCCTTTATAATTCTTTACCTCTATATCTATTGATAATGAAGGAAAATGTATAATTAAACCGTATAGACAATAAGATATTTTCTCATAATGATATTCACATAAAATGTCAAAAATGATATTTAACTGCGTTTTTTTCAAGAAAAACTGTCAGGAACTTCAAATAACCAAAATGTAATCAGCTCTTCATATGAATGTAAAAAAGAGGAATACTAAAGAAATATAATTTTAGTATTGTAGTATTGGAGTACACACACACACACACACACACACACACACACACATACACACACACACACCACATCATCGTAAACTAGTAACATTGTATTCTAGGGATCCTAAAACGTGCTTAATCCTTAAAAACTCACCACCAAATTTTTTGACGAAAGAATACCCTCCTTACCTAAAGTTGACGAAATGTAAAAACGTTCATATAGCATTTCTGGAACGCCTCTTTGAGAACAGACTTTCTGTCTTATCGTTGTTGTAACCGGCCCCGTTAAGTAACATTTTTAGCCTAGGGAACAGCCAAAAATCATAAGGGGTATTAAGAACCTCTAGTAGTACGCAGTAAAATTTTGGCTTTATGGTGCGTATTCACTACGTATTATCCCACGGCAAGCAAAGAAACCGGTCAGCATTACTTAAACATGCGGTCATCTTTAAAACGGTGCTACCACTATTTAATTTTTGTGATTCCAGTGACACCTTCAATGAAAACATGCTGAATTTTTCAAATTATATTTACATGGATATCAACAATCTTGATACAAACATTTATGCAATACCGCTGCTCAACTTGTTCCAAGATCATGAAGAAAATCACTTATGTATTTATATATGTTACCTGACAAACCCGATTTCAGGATAAACTAGTTTGGTGAAGGCCAAACTAGTTCCTAATACGATAAACCAGTATAAGTTTAATGCGTTAGGTAAGGTTTTGTTGAGGTATATTTAATTTAAAATTAAAGCAACTATGAGTGTAATATTTATTTTCTACACCTTTAAAAAACCTTACCTAACGCACTAAACTTATGATTAATTTATGTTATTAGTAACTAGTTAGGCCTAGGCCAAACCAGTTTATCCTGAAATAACAATAAGTAATTTTGAATTTACAACTACAGGAATACATAGATGAATATGTATGTACTGTATTTTTTCACTGAAATGAGTTTATAAATTATATCATTTTTAACACATAAATAAATATCTATTATGCAACATGAGTAAAAAGTATGGCTTTATTTCACGAATGGGGAAGTTTTGCCGAACAGGCGAGTCAAATCCTATGAGCAAAATAAGACACTTTTTACTCTAGATTTATACATTTTTACCTTCCGTCACCTTTAGGTAAGGAAGGTATTGTCTTTGTTTAAAAAAATCGAAGGTGAGTTTTTAAAGCATAAGCATGTTTAAAGATCCCTAGAATACGATTTTACTAGTTTTACGTTGATGTCTGAAGGTGTGTGTGTGTGTGTGTGTGTGTGTGTGTGTGTGTGTGTGTGTGTGTGTGTGTGTGTGTGTGTGTGTGTGTGTGTGTGTGTGTGTGTGTGTGTGTGTGTGTGTGGTGTCCATGTATGTGCCTGTCTGTGTCCTTGTGTGTGTCCGTGTGTTCGTGTGTGTGTCCGCGTGTGTGTGTATGTGACAAATTTATCTCCGACTATAACTTCAAAACTACAATTCTAAAAATTGTGATTCTTACGTATTTCTCTTCTTTATCTCCATATGAAGGGCTGATTAGATTTTGGTTATAACTGGTCAACCGGAAGTTCCCTTATTTAAAGTTCTTACAGTTTTTCTTCAAAAATCGCAGTTAAATACCATTTTTCCACATTTTATGTGATTATCAGTATGAAAGAATATTTTATTCTCTATACGATTTTATTATACATTTTCCTTCATATTCAATGGTTATATAGTTATACACTTATAAAAGATTAACTTTCACAAATCAATCAGCTTTGCTAAAATTATAGAAACAGCTGATATATTCAAAAATTCCTAATTGACAGATGTCAGTGTCAAGCGTAACACCAAAGATGAAAAGTAAAGGCTCAGAAAGTTGTATAAGTGACAGAGTGTCCCTTGCAAGTGCTTGCAGTTGCAGCCTCGCCTCAAGATTGGAAATTTCAATGCCGGGAGTACAAGGGAGGCCAAAGAGAAGATGGAAGTACTGTGTAACAGAAGATTTAAGAGAGGAAGAACTGCGTGAAGAAGATGCGTTAGATAGGAATGAGTAGAAGAGAATAATAAGAAACAGTGCCACCTAATAAAATAGGAAAAACATGAAGAAGAAAGAAGGAAATGTCAAGTACAATTTACATAGTGTATGTTCATATTATAATTTTATTGGATTTATAGAATCTTTAAAGAAAGAACTTTTGGTATAGGATTTGTACAAAATACATCGAATTGATGGAAGGTCTTGTGCTGGCCACAACGGATTTTTTTTTACGTCTGCAATAAAAGTGTGAAAAAGTTGCCATAGTTTCATTTTTTTACCCGTTTGTGTTTTTGTGCACTTTTCTTCACACTTTTATTACTTTATGCTTTAACTGCCATTAATTCATTTGTTCAGTTTTCTATTTCGCTTGAGATTGTAGATTGTAGGTATCGTAGCGTACATATTTAAAGATTTTTGGGGTTAAATGATTTATATTGATTTGTTATACATTCGCTATTATTTTGGTCTATAAATCACGAATCAATTTGTTTTAAGAAAAAGAAAAGTAGTAAGTGAAGTTTATACGATAGATATGATAAGCAAAATGACTCGTACACGGAATGAATAAAATAATAAATATTGATGAACAAATTAATTGAATAATAAAATTTAACTGCCATTATCCGAGGACATGATTTAAAATAATAATTTCATTTTCTTAATTTTGCTACATGACAGTGTATTCCATTCCATTTCACAGATTGTGGAATAAGTCTTTAATCACATCAGAATATCTACGATGACATAATAGGTTAATAATATGTAAATGAATGTCGTTGCGTATTAAATTAAAACATTATATTGAAAAGCTGATGCATGTCGCAGCTTCATAATTATTATCTATTAAGTTCTAAATATGTAAACGAGTGTATGCAATGTACACAGATATTATAAGATCATATCAATTTGCTGTACGTGACCAACTTTAATTACCACTATTTTCGTTGGTTATAAATTAGCGTGTGTAATTGCAATGTGGATATCACTATGCTGATACAACTCTGCATAAAAGCTCAATTATTTATATCAGATTAATGGGCGAGCTTAATTAAAGTATCACAGGAGTAATTTATGGCTTTTAATATAATAACTTCGATGAATGGATTTTTTTTTTCGATGTTGTGTGTATTGTAATTATACGTGTTCTATTTCAGTGATATATGGTTTTGATTGTTTGTAACATGATGTAATTGATAATAATATTCCATTAGACACCAGCCTGGAACCAAATCGTGTTACGTGGGACGAAATGAATGTTGACAACTAAAAATATATTGACAATTGGACGAAATGATTGTAATTAATAGTGATACTTGCAAATGTACGTAATGTGCACTAATGGCATGTATAAAATCATATTAAGTTAATCTACATTGTAACTCGTATCTTAATAAACATTAACTGTTGATGAAATATTCGACGTATGTATAATATATTTAATAATATTTGAAAATGAATTGTATTAGCTCTAGAAATAAGCATAAATGCTTGCAATAGTAAAAACGGTACGTTACTAACCAATTTTTATTTTAATAAGGGTATGATAAATTCTGAAAATTCAAGCATTTAAGTTCTAAGAGACCTAAATACCAAGAAAAAGTATACACATACATAGGTTCACATAAAAAAATTATATAAGATAAGCTTTGAAATGGTACAAGATCAAAATTCCCGGCCGGTTTGAAATGTAAAGTCAGAAATGGAACTAATATTGTGAATGAATAATAATAATAAAATGGATATGAATATAATTAAAGGAAAAATTTATTTTTCTTGAAAAAACTTTAAAACAAAAACATAAAAATTTAAATTCTTTTAAATTTAAATTTCTAATTTACTCTGGACTTAGTCTTTACCAGAGCCATAACTAACCTATGGCCAATGTGGCCTCAATTTAAGAGGGGCATTAAAAACCGAAAACGTAGTTTCTGTCTCTCAAAAATATAGTTTTTATAAAATCAGTTTTCTGCATCTTCCGCAAAATTTAATTATGAAATAAATAAACTGAAAACAAAATTATAGTAAAAGTGAATAAATTTGCATTACGATCGCACCGTGTCTGTTTGGAGACGTGGTTGTTACGTGCGTAGTGTGCGCTCGCATCGGATGCGTGACAAACGATAAAAAAACATGGCCACACTATGGTACAGCTGTGTTGCAGCCGTGCGTTTATACTTTTATTTTTTTTTTTTTCGTTTGGTACACACCCGATTGGGTCGTACTATGCATGTAACCAACCAGTCGTCATGGTACAGCCGTGGTGCAACCGTAAACTGTAATGTAAACATCTCAAGGGGTGCAGGCGTGTTTCGGCCACAGAGCAGCCGAGTATCATTTTTACTCGGAAATTCGTAAAAAATACTCCATTTTCATTCCTGGCTAGGCCCCAAAATTTCAAATTAAGGATATCATTTTCTATAATCTATTAATTTTTACCTTCCGTCACCTTTAGGTAAGGGAGGTATTGTCTTTGGTCAAAAAATTCGGTGGTGAGTTTTTAATGAATAAGTACGTTTTAAGATCCCTAGAATGCGATTTTACTAATTTTACATTGATATCTGTATGTATGTATGTGTGTGTGTGCCTGTGTGTGTGTGTGTGTGTGTGTGAGTGTGTGTGTGTGTGTGTGACAAATTTTTCTCCGACGATAACTCCAAAACTACAATTCTAAAAATTATGATTCTTTCGTATTCCTCTTCTTTACAACCATATGAAGAGTGATTAGATTTTGGTTATAATTGGTCAACCGCAAGTACCCTTATTTGAAGATCTTAACAGTTTTTCTGGAAAAAACGTAGTTAAATATCAATTTTCGACATTTTATGATCATTAATATGAAAGAAAATCTTATTCTCTATACGATTTGATTATACATTTTCCTTCATATTCAATAGATATAGAGTTATAAAGAGATTAAGAGAGGTTAACTTTCAAAAATCAGTCAGCTTTGTAAAAATTATGGAAACAGCAGATATATTCAAAAAATTCTAATTGACAGATGTCAGTGTCAAGTGCAAAACCAAGGTGAAAAGTATAGGATCTGAAAGTAACAAAAGGGAGAGAGGGTCCCTCGCAAGTGACTTACAGATTCAATTCCAGAAGTACGAGGAAGGCCAAAGAGAAGATGGAAGGACCGTGTAGCAGAAGATTTGAGAGAGGAATAACTGTGTGAAGAAGATGCGTTGGATAGGAATGAGGAAATGTCAAGTGCAATTTACATAATGGTCGTCCGTGTTATAATTTTATTGGATTTGTAGAATCTTTTCAAAGGAACTTGCAATATGGAATTTGTAAAAAAATAGTGTGTTCGTATTATAATTTTACAGGATATATAAAATCTTTTTCAAGAAACTTTTGGTATCGGATTTGTACAAAATACCGCGAATTGACGAAAGGTTTTGTGCTGGCCACAACAGATTTTTTACTTTGAATGTTATATGTTTATTATTCTAAATCAGGGATGGCTAAACTATAGTCCGGAGACCACACGCGGCCCGTTTTGTCACATTCTGCGGCTCTCACGTCGTTTTGAAATGGTTACGATAGTGATAGACTTTTTTAGATGAAATGTGTCCACTAAAGACTATACCTGTCAATGTGGTCCTTGGGATTAAAAATGTCTACTCTTGTTCTAAATGGTAGCAACAATATCATTTTCTCTGAATTGCTCGTTTGCTAGTCACAGAAAAATATTGTGAATATTTTTCTGTTAAAATGTCTGTATAATTTCTAATAACTTCTAATAGAGAACTAGGAGAAACAACGTAAATCACATTGTTCATTTTGCAAATTAAGAGTAGCAAATTGTCGTCAATTATCGTTATCAAAGCATTAAACCATTTCTACTTTCCGCCAACAAATTCACAGATAATAAATCTTACATTTCTACTGCACGCGAATTAAAAATTCCGAAATACAATTCCTTATCCAAACAGCAAGTAACTCTACACAATACAACACGCAATTAATTTAAACTCTACTAGATTTCTTTCTCATGAAAATCACATCTGCAATGAAAAAGTGAACAAAACACGCACGAAATAAAAGTATCATATTTCCCAACAACACAGTGTACGTTTTAACAAACTCGTTGCACCATTCCGAAAAATTAAAACGCCGAGAACGTGCGCGAAATACACGTAAAAATAAAATATCACCGCCATTAAATATTCTTAACAAACGGAATGTGACAAATACGTGGTGCCACCGCCTAAAAAGTCAGCGAATATTATACATGCAGCCGACAGAGACAGAAGAATGAAGATGGCAAGGGAAGAAGAGAGACAGCGGTTTGGAATATGCAAGAGACAATTTTGTGTAAAATGCCGCAAAAAATGTGAAACATGGCTGTTAGTTGTGCCACATGTACCTAGAATAACTCATAATACACTGATTTGCACACCAGGACGAATACTGCAAATCCTAGACAATGAACTAACCAACATATTTTTATGCAATTTTCTTTCCGTTTCAGAGGCAAATCAAGTTTTTCATTTTTCATAAATATTAATATGTGTATATTACATACTGAGCCGCGGTTTTCTCCATTAGAGTCAAGTGCTGAGTTAGATGACCGATGTAAACTGTGAGCGCGAGGATGGAATAAATATTTTCGTGAGGTTAGTATAATATTTTATTCACAACAATTAGCGATCATTGCCTTTTAAATATGATTTGTTGCAGTCTTGTATCTGGTTATCTGCTACAATTCTGTACACACGGATTGTAAACTCGTAACTACGTAAAGCAGTAGCTACCGATTTACTCGAAATGGGTGAAGTTACAAATATTACAAAAAATGTAATTCTGGGCTTGAATCTGTAAGTTCATTAGTTACGAATGTACAGGGACGGACTGGCTCTTTCAATCGGCCCGGGAAATAACATCCTGAACCGGCCCCCCGTGGTAATAAAATAAAAATACAGGATATATACAAAATAATACATGTTTTTTTTACCATATTTACGGGATATCTCTAATACTTGTATACGTAGACATAGCTTATACCTCAGAGTCTTAGGGTGATTTTAAACAAAAAGTTCTAATAAACTTGTATTCCACAGATATATATTTTGCTTCCTAATTTGAAAACGCTTAAAGATAAAATTAAGAAACTTGGTATAATTATTATATCATAGAAACTTATTATTTTTTTCCTTTTGAGAGTCATTTCAAATCTAAATAAAAAAGATACTCTGACATTCAATAATACGCATCGTTCTTCAGATACCAAAATAACAAATTTTTCGGTCATAGCAATTTTTATGTTTTGCAGAAAAAAATAACAGTTTATTAGACATGTCATTTTCAGTAAAAAAATATCATAAAAATGTAAGTTTTAATCTTATCCTTTTAGTTACCAAAATACAAGATATCAAAATTAACTGATATTTACAAAACTTTGAAAAGAAGAAAGAATACAAAATAAGCAGGTTAAAGTTGATTGCAGGAAAATAAGAAGACACACGGAAAGGTATGTATGGAATGATGAAAAGGAAAACTTAATAAAAACTACGGTCCCTGAATTAATGGAACAAAATTTGGCAATTTATTCCAGATGTCATTTTGAGTAAAAGATGTTATATAAACATAGGTCCTATTTCTTTTAGTTTTTGAAATACAAGAAGTCAAAATTAACTGATACTTAAAACTTTGACTTCTTGTATTATGGTAACTGAAAGAAATAGGATCTATGTTTTTAAAACATTTTTTGATCAAAATGGTATGTGGAATAAACTGTTATTTTTTTCTCTAGTTCTGCAATAAAAATAAAAACACTGCTAATTTGAAACGAGATCGGACATAAGTTTGTTAAAACTTTTTGTTTATAATGACCCTTAATCTATGGTTGTGTCCACGTATTGTAGATACATCCTCTATAATATAATTTTAAACTTTTCTACACAGATATCTACGTTTAAAAATAACAAACATATAGCAACATTTTTTAATTAACATATTTGGTAATAATTTTTGATCGCCAAACAGGCTTAATACATTCGCCCCCTACTGCAAATTTTTATTTTGAGTTGAATGAGTAATATTGTTAATTAGATAAATACTTCAGATTTCTGTAATTACTTTCATATTATCTTTACATAATTTCTAATGCCTACACTTATATTATCGTATACAAAATATTATGTTATATAAATGATAAAAAAATATCTTTTTAAATGTTCCTCTAAAATGGCTTCTATAATCTATATTTATATTAAATTTGTTAAATATTATTCATTTACGAGTACTCGTTTGTTTCCAAGCGAGCACAAAATTGCAACATAATTTTAATAAAATATTACACATAACACATGCTCGTATATTTATTTATATTTTCACAACAATGTGGAAGTAGTTTAAGACCATTGTTCTATTTACAAATACTTTATAGGCGCAATAATTCTATCCGTTGTTCTCGTACATAGTAGTGAATCAACTAGATTTATCTTCACAAGACATTTATGGAGAATAAACGTCAATGTTAGAATAAGGAGTGCGTCTAATTTTCTAAGTGTATTGGTGCGTGTTTATGAAGAAGAGCATGAGGAAAAATTTTCGCTCCTAACCTATTTTCGTCACGTTTACTGCCCATTCAATTTTATTTCTCTTTGCGATATTATATGAACCACGAACATGTGCAGTACGCCTATCCATTTTCAACCATAAAAAATCTCTGAAGATGGGAATCGAATATACAGGAAAGGTTTGAAATTGATAGCTGATGTATCACCAGGTATCAATTTCAGAATTTATTCTTTGTTTATTCAGGAAAAATGTTTCATGACTGATTTATGTGATACGCTAAATGAAATATAACATAGTAACTATATTTTAGTTAATAATAAATAATATGTAAATGAAGATTTTATATGCTGATTATTATGATTTATAAGTTGTGTTAATATAACACGTTATCTACAAAAAAATGTTTGTATACTACAGTTTCTAGGTACGAAGTCCTGATGCCTTATCCCCTACGTAGAAAATATGAAAAATAACTTGTTATTATGAATATTATAAAGATGGCGATTAAAATTATATTTTTTATAGCTGATATCACTAACCGTAACCAGCATGTACAAGATAGAAAAAATATTTACTTTAAGAACCTATCTCAGAGTTTTATTATACATTTCTTTTTGAAAAATGAAATATTTGTATCCGTTTTTCTGTTTTGCTCTAATGCCCATTTGCACCAACATGGCTTAAATATTAAGCTAGGATTAAACAAAAAAATGCAAATCGAAATTTTGACAGCAATATTTTATATTTCATTTGACATTTCATTTCGGTACAATATTGTCAATTTAAGCCGAGTTTAATATTTAAGTTACGTTGGTGCAAACGGCCATTAATAAATTTAGTTCCATAGTAAATTTAATTAAATGAACAAATGCAACGCGGAATTTATGACAGCAATGATTTAATTGCCATAAGAATATGGAAATTGATTCGAATTTGTTCATTTTATTAAATTCTGAGGAACTAATTTAACTGGACGTTTATAAACCGTGAATTACACGATAAAGTTTTTCTTTTCAAGTGACTTGACAAGTTTTCTTTCTCGTTTAATTTTAAAAATTTAATTTGAAAAAGAAATATTTATTTCAAATAACAGTTACAGAAAAATTAATTGTATCCATGTTTATTTGTATTTTTCTCCAAAAAGTGTCATAAACGATAGACAGAGAAAAAACATTGCAAGTCAACTGCTCGCTAATTCTCTTTATACTGTGTATTACTGTAAGTAATTTCAATCTGCAATTCAATAAAGTGAAATACATTAGTATATTATATTAATCCCTGTCTCCGTAGATTTCTGCACTACATTATAATACAGAATTTCCCTCGCTCCAGTTCTGGTTAAGAAAAGGCTGTCACACATCCTCGTCTATCGTAAACAAAAGCTTGCCTGACTCAGAGATATTCAGAGTCGATTTTCCATAAGCATAAATACATTTGGTCGCGGGTTGTGCGTCTGTCCATCCACATACGAGCCCTGCAATACACCTCTCTCCCCCAACCATGAAACAGGGAGCATATTATTTGGAAAGGTTCTCGAGAGCATAAAAATATCGGCCTTTCTTGTATTTCGCAGAGAATTATTTTCTTACATAAGATATGCGACGACGAAGAAAGCAAAAAGAATAGCGGGGATGGATGTAGTGGGAAGGAATTTATTTATTCTAAAAATAAATATATTAACTTCAAGGAGATACATTTGCATGACACTAAATCTAAAATATATGCTTATAAGTATCCAACCACTAGAACACAGGTTCGGGGTAGGATAAATAATCGGCAAGAACCTTCCCTACACCAAGTGCATTAATTATACTCAGTCATTTTTTCGCATTTTATTAGAATATTAAATTAAAAATCTAATGTGGCCAGCCCATAACCTCCCGCTGGGTATTTAACCATGCAGTATAAGTAAAGCAATCATTATGTTCAAATATTTTTACATTCACTCATAACAATTTTTATTTTACATTTAACAAATATATCATACACAAAATAAATTTCACAAATATTGACAAAAATAATAGAAACACTTAACAAAAATAAAAATAATACTTGCATCTTGACACAAAGTTTTTCAAACCCGTATTCTGGAAGCCAATGAAGCAAATCAATAGTAATTCTAATATTTATGTACGATTGAAAATATATTATTTTTACTAACCTTAATTTTATTAGATTTAAATACATATATTATTACTACATTCTCCTTAACACGGTTTCACTATTAATTTTAATGTAATTGCAACCTGACAGTGACATTTGTTTAAATATGTCAAATTGTTATTAAAATATTGTTTTTGTTTGAGGCATAGGCAAAATGATATATGAAAATAAATTATATTATAAATTTATATTTAAAGTTATTTAGAGTTATTTACTAAATGCTATTATCGTAGAATTGAAGATTGTACAATTATATTTCATTATCATTAGTAAAAGTCGCTGAAAAATTATAGTCAATGAATTTTTTTTAAGAAAAACTGTTAAAAACTTGTGTAAGTGATACTTCCGGTTATTCGATATACACTGAAAACTAATCAGCTCTTCCCACATTAGTGTAGAATGAATATACAAAATTTCAAAATTTTCTGATTGATAGTATTTGAGTAATCGTGTCCACCAGATCCACACATCCACACACACATACACACACACATACACACACACACACACACACACACACACACACACACATACATACCCACAGACATCATTGTAAAAATGTTAAAATCGGCTTCTGGGGACATCAAAACGTGCTTATTCCCTATACCTCCCTTACCTAGGGTAGCGGGAGGTAAAAATAGAAACATTTAAATGAAAATGAATCTAATTGAAGTGGCGCATCCAAGGAGGTGCAAGGACGCACTTGCACCTTCCTTGAAATGGCGGCTCATGGATCAGATAACTGAATAGGCGCAAAATAAAAATAAAGATATTATATTAAAAAGTTTTTCCCTGTTTCGGACTTAGAATGACATATTCCATCATGCTTAATTGATGGTAGAATAAACTTCATTTTTAAACAATTTTTGGTGAAATTTTGTTTATTGAAAATGGTGTGAGTACATTAAATACACAAAATATCTAAGCAAAAGACAAAATTATCGCTACCAAAAATATTAGATATGCGCCGGATATTCAGTTATTAATTGGTATTCTTTTTTTTAAATCAAGTATTCTGTGCACAAATTATGTACGGACGACGTCGAGTCTGTCAGTGCAATTACTCAATTAGGCATGTTCAAACTTGAGTTTAACGCTTCCATGCACAGTGCGCGCTCATTTTAACTAGAACCGAATATTTGACAGCTGTGTATTTCAGTAAAATTTCGTATTCGATTATTCGGCCATCACTAAAAAATATCCTATATTGGAAATTGTGAATTATTTTTAGAAATAAATAATGTAAATGATAGCAGAAACAGAGAAAATAGTATAAAACATTCGTTACAGAAAGCTATTCAACCACTCGGTCGTTTGCCCACTCGTTTCCAAATATCTAAATCGTGCTAGAATAGATTGCTTTCTGTAATTGGGATATTTAATAATATAGCTTAGTACAAAAAAATATATTTTCTGTCTTTTTTATAGTGCATCCCCCTATTCAAATTCCTGGGTGCGCCACTGTCTACTTGCAATTTATACCGTTCGCTACCATAAGCGAGGTACATCAATATTGTAGAATTCACGCTAACAACCATATATTGAGTTTTAATGAATAAAAGCGATAATCCGATTTTGTTATTTTTACGGGTATGTGGGTGTGTGAAAATTTTGTGTATGCTCTAACTATAATTCTACCCATAAAAACTTTTTAAAACAAGTATTATTACTATTTATAAAAAAGAAAAGAACATATTAGATTTTTAAGTCAATCGATAAACTGAAAATGACGACACTTTAATACAGAGTCCGCGCGTCCAGAGCAAAAACTTGCGTAGGGAACAAAATTCGTCCGGGCGAGTGCAGCTTATGAAAGTAAGGATTTTACGATGCAGGTGTGTAGCGTACAGGTATTTTTTTAAATGTGGTTTTTGTAATTGTAATTTTTTTTTATGCAATAAAGCGCTTTTAGTTTTATCGATTTCGATTTTTGTTGTTTACTATTGCGAGTGATTGTACAGTCAACATTTTTAAGTTGGGTATTACAACTTCTACTGCGCTGATTTGTTTTTTCTCTAAACGCGCCCACTCTAGCATTTTTTTTTTTTTTTTTTTGAATATAAGTTATAAATATTAGAGATCATTGAATATTTTACAGTTCTTATATATTAATTTAAATGAATAAAACTGACAGAGGTAATGTGTTGGCTACATTAGATGTTTTAAAGTTATTCGAAAAGTGTATATGCACTTTGAGCTTTATATTTCAGCCATGTCTAGCAGTACGAGTAGATATGGCCGTATTCTGTACAAAAATGAAAGTATAGAGATATGCAAATTTGTAAAATAAAAAAATTAAGTAAGGTATCTTTTTCCTTTCCGGTTGATCGTTTATAAACAAAATCTAATTTGTTGTTTTAATAAATAGAAGTCTGTAATACGAAATTAATTTCGTGCCAAAAATAATCGACTATCATGGGCCTATAGCCCTCACCATCAACTATAACAGTTCGACCTTCATCATTTTCGAAAAAATAGGTTCCAATGACGCCACCTGACCATAGTGCGCATCAAACAGTCTCATTTGGACATGTAATGGTACCTCGTAAATCACATGAAGATTTTCCTCTGCCCATATCTGGCAATTTTGCTTATTAACATACCCAGAGAGGAGAAAATGTGCCTCACCAAAGAAAAAGATAATCCTCGAAAAATCATCATCAACTTCCAAGTGCTCTAAAAACGCAATCTGTGTAAATTCTTTACTGTACATGATCTATGTCATAAATGTGTAGTTGTAAACCAATATTTGACATTTTGAAAACACGTACTTATACTGACAGATTTATATTTATAAATCAAATATATTTGTACTAAATTCTTCTTCACACGGTTTCATTATTAATGTAAATGTGACAGTAACATTTGTTTAAATACGTCAAAATTTTATTGAAGTATTATGTTTTTGTTTGACGCATGGGTCAGATGATGTACAAAAATAAATTATTTTATAAATTTATATTTAAAGTTATTTAAAGTTTTTTAAAGTTATATTATCGTAGAATTGAAGATTGTACCATTATATTATATTTTTAATGGTAAAAGTTGCTGAAAAATTATATTCAATGCATTTTTTCAAGAAAAACTGGTAAAAGCTTGTATAAGTAATACTTCCGGTTATCTGATATACACTAAAAACTAATCAATTCTTCCCACATTAGTATAGAATGGGTATACAAAATTTCAAAATTTTCTGGTTGATAGTATTTGAGTAATCGTGTCTACAGGATCCACACATGCACACACACACACACACACACACACACACATACCTACAGACATCATTGTAAAAATGTTAAAATCGGATTCTGGGGACATCAAAACGTGCTTATTCACTAAAATCTCTATATGCGATTTTTAGCACGATCCCTATTCCTCCCTTACCTAGGGTAGCGGGAGGTAAAAACTGACAAAAACCCGTTACATATTTTTTATTATTTATTTATTATTGATCTCCTAACAGGATTAAAAAATCCCAATTACAAGGGGGTCGGACATACAGCAATTAACTTATTAAATTAATGAAAGTATTTTTCATTACTAAAAAATATAATGGCAACCTTCATTGCGATTTTGTTCATTGTTTGCAAATTTACTGATCTGTAAGACTTAGGGCTAATATACCATATCGGGTAATAAAACATTTATATGTAGTTCCCTACACACTGATTTAATTTTTCTCGGAGATCTAAAAAAAAAGCAAATTAACGTGACATTTTACTTTATTTTTTTAAAAGTGGATCTATTTCGATTTTTTTAAAAATAATTTTTATAGTAAACTTTCGCGCACCTCTCTCACATGTGTGCAATAAGCTGAGCATCCCTATATTAAAGCAAATGTACTCAAGTAATAGCTAATTCGATATTTACGATACACTATAATTTAGCACTAATATTAATATAGTTTGTAGAAGTTCTTCTACGTAAAATAAACTAGTTCAAATTTCATGAAAAAGTTTACGATAAATACTAACGACATGATCAAGTCACGATGGTTACTCACAGATTGCGATATACCAAATTTCATTCAATATGCTGGTTTGGTTTGAAAAATATATGTTCCTGTTTTATGTCCACTGATTATTTACTATATCATGAATAAATCATAAAACAAACTAGTGCCAGATCAGCAAAAAATATTCCGCTAACCGTTGTGAAAATATTGACTCTGATATAAAAGCTGAAAGCAATAAGACTGGAGCTGGAGATCGAGTTTATTTAGTCGCTGGTAAAATATAAAGTTTGAAATTGTGAGAGATAGGTTGTCTGTTTTTGTAAACGCTCCTCACGCATGCGGCCCTTGGGAGAAAAGCAGGAAGCGTTCGGGTAGAGGGACGCGTCCTGCTGTGTCCTGCGATGTCCCGCGGTCACGATGTCTACACCACACATGTTTTGTCAGCGTAAGTTAAAAGGTTTCAGGAAGATGACAGAATTTTTTTTAGATGTTTTCGAATGAATAATGTATTATTATTTTTTATAAAATACTTTTGCAACCAAATTAGCAAACTACAAGATTTTGCTTCCAGACACAATTTAAAATATTGGTTATGCCGTTACGTTACCATTGATTTCATTGTTTTGAAGTTCTGAGTGATACGTATTTTCTTGAATATCAGCTACATGCGTTACGTGATAACGACCCTATTTTAGTCTCCTTTTGCAAACAAAATATAAGGAAACAAATTTTATTTTAAATCATGTGACAAAATTACATAACCTTGAATTAGAAAATATATTTGCTTTGATCATGGTTTAAAATACTGGTCTATTGAAAAACATTCGTTAATAGATATTTACATACCAAGTGAGCTAAGGTAATGTTTATCCATGAGAAGAAAGTTTAGCTCACGAGCCCGCAAGGGCGAGTGAATTAGTTTCTTCGAGTGAATAAACATTCTTAGCTCACGTGGTTTGTTCAATATTTTATTCAATTTTGACGAAATAATAATAAAAACCATTATAATATTTAATTTTGACAAAATAAAAACTAATTAGTTAGTAGGCTGTGCATGACAATTGTTGCTGATAGACGTCAAGTCATATATTTAAAAAGCTTTATTGTCTGTCATTTATGTTGTAAAAAAATAATGAAAAGGGCTGATAATGTTTGAAAAATAGTGTGGTCAGTGTTATTTTCGTTCTTGATGTTATTTTTAAATGTATTTTTGTTGCAGAGTAAGTTAAAATTTTGTGAGAGTGATTTAAAATTTTTTAATTCACTTTTGAATAAAATTTTACTTGTAGTTGTTGCTATGGAGTTAATAATGACAGTTTAAAATGTCAAAATTGAATAATAGATATTTACACACGAAGTGAGCTAAGGTAATGTTTATCCATGAGAAGAAAGTTTAGCTCACGAGCCCGCAAGGGCGAGTGAATTAATTTCTTCGAGTGAATAAACATTCTTAGCGCACATGGTTTGTACAATATTTTATTCAATTTTGACGAAATAATAATAAAAACCAATATATTATTTAATTTTGACAAAATAAAAAACTGATCAGTTAATAATAATAATAATAATATATTTTAATCCTGTAGACACAATACAATGTGTATAGAAATTGTGAGTTTACAATAAAAAGAAATAATACAATGCATCCACAATAAAATAAATTATACATAAGAAATTATATCATTACATGTTCATGTTCAATTTTATCTCATTCGTTTGATTTTTAATAGAATCAGGTAATTTATTAAATATTTCAAGACCGAATCTGTCAGGGGAATATTTAGCAACATTCACTCTTGAGCCTGGGATATAAAATTTGTTGACATTCCTAGTGTTATAATTATGCCGATTACAGATCCTATCAAAAGAAGATTTATTTTTATAAATAAACAAACAGATTTCAAGTAGAAAAATACTTGGAATAGTGAGAATATTAAATTTTTTTAAAATGTCTTTACAAGATGTTCTGTAGCTTACTCCAGCTGATAGACGTCAAATCATATATTTAAAATGCTTTATTGTCTGTCATTTGTGCCGTGAAAAATAATGAAAAGGGCTGATAATGTCTGATAAATAATGTGGTCAGTGTTATTTTCGTTCTTGATGTTATTTTTAAATGTATTTTTGTTGCAGAGTGAGTTAAAATTTTGTGAGAGTGATTTAAAAAATTTTAATTCACTTGTGAATAAAATGTTACTTGTAGTTGTTGCTATGAAGTTAATAATGACAGTTTAAAACGTCACAATTTAATAAAATAAATAAATACTTCATAATAAATTAATACATATTTTTAATGAGATTTTATAATTATTCTTTCGAAAATGACGAGCAACAGTCGGGTCATTATCACAGAGTGTCACTTTACGCCTCTAGCGGAAAAAGCTAGGACACGCATGCCCTTTGAACATGCTTTTCAAGGTGAGCGGAACAACCAGTATATTTTGAATAGTATTTCAAGCAGAGGGTGATTCCGAATATTAGCATATTGTTTACGAAGTGTACTGTTCGATTATCTTTCCCATCAGTTTAAAAAGAAGAAGGTGGTAGGTGGCAACTGATGCGAAATTAATTATGATAGCACTTAGTACAGTACCCTGTTTCGTAAGAGGGTGGATCAAAAAGATCGCGTAATGAAGGGGTTTTTTATTTTTTTAAAATAATATTTATTATGAGGTTATTTACCAGATATTAACATTTTTGTCCTTAGTCTAGACTCGAGATGTCGCCGAAAAATGAATTCAGTCTTTAAAAACTGCAAGTATGGAGAAAATAGAGTTTAAATTTCTTACTCGTCAAGGAATATCTCCTCAGATTATTCTTGAAAAAATATTAGAAGTTTACAGGCACCATTGCTCTAGGAAAACTATGATTTATAAGGTAATAATGTTTTTAAACAAAGAAAATATTTGATTGGAAACGATTTCCATCTGGGACGGCTCGTCGTTTAAGCCATTTCGTCAAAAAATATGAAGAAGTTCAAAATGAAAGGTGCCCGGCCAAAGAAAAAGTAGCTTGCAGGGATGAATGTTGATCGCCTACAATCAAACATTTTTAAAATCTTTTAGCTTTTAGGGATCTCAAATGTGATTGCAAGGTGGTTGCCAAGAATCCTCACTCCGCTTTACAAGTAAAAAAAAATCTGATGTGGCCAGCACATGTCCTCCCGCCAATTCCATGTTTAAAATAGCATTGAGCAAAATATATTTTGTTGTTCCAATAAATAGAAAAGTTTGTAATACGAAATTTTGGATTATATTTTATTATGTTTTTCCTGACAAATCTGTTAGAGCTTCAAATTAAGTACTAAATCCGGTTTATCATATATAGTCAAAATCTAATATGTTGTTTCAAATTATATAAGAGTATTAAATACCAACTTTGCGAACTTTTGGATCATTAATAGATTTTAAGGAAAAATCGTCACACACACATTATTGTCAAAATCATCACCAACTTACTTATGCTCTAAAACGCAATCTGTGTAAATTCTACGCCGTACATTATTCATTTCGTAAATGTGTAGTTGCAAATTATTATTTGACACTTTGAAATCACGTTCTTATTGAGAGCTGTTTGATATATAATGCTGCAAACATCAAATTTGAATCGAATTATCCTGTATATCTAATATTTATGTATGATGGAAAATATATTATTTTTACAAACCTTAAATTCATTAGAATCATATTTAAACTATTGAATTCTTCTTAACACGGTTTCATTATTAATTTTAATGAAAATTGCTGCGTGACAGTGACATATGTTTAAATATGTCAAATTTGTTATTAAAGTATTGTTTTTGTTTGACGCAGAGGCAAAGTGATGTACAAAAATAAATTATTTTATAATATAATATAAAGTTATTTCAAGTTATTTACTAAATGCTATTATCATAGAATTGAAGATTGTGCCATTATATTCAATTTGTATTGGTAAAAGTTGCTAAAAAATTATATTTAATGAATTTTTTACAAGAAAAACTATTAAAAGCCTCTTGCCACATTAGCATAGAATGGATATACAAAATTTCAAATTTTTCTGATTGATAGTATTTGAGTAATCGTGTCCACATGATCCACACACACAGACACACACACATACATACCTACAGACATCATTGTAAAAATGTTAAAATCGGATTCTGGGGACATCAAAACGTGCTTATTCACTAAAATCTCTATATCCGATTTTTAGCACGATCCCTATACCTACCTTACCTAGGGTAGCGAGAGGTAAAAATTGAAAATGTTTTAGTGGAAAATGCTTGAGTGAAAATAAAGCAGCAGAATACGTTTTAGTTACAAAAGTGATTGATGTGTCACCTATAACCATTTTGAATATGTCATCAATATCTAGCGATGTCAAAAATGAATGCAAGTTGGGTGCCGAGTATGCGCACGCCGCTATAAAAGCGACAACATAAGTGTAGTTCTTATTCTGGTTGTCATTGGAGATCAACATTATTATAAATCTACTTCGATGCAGGAGTCCTCACAGTGGTACAAAAAGGGCACACCACCCCCTAAGAAGTTTAAGTTGGTCCGACAGGCTGGGAAAGTCATATGGCTACTATTTTATGGGATACAGAGTGTATTCTGCTAATTGATTACCATAATAATGATGTTTCAATTGAACATTATTACGATGATTTGCTGAAACAATTAAAAGAAGTAATAAAGAAAAATAGAATATGAATATGAACCAAGTGTGCTGTTTTTGCACGACAACGCAGCTGTGCACAACAGCAATGTAATACTGGCTGCTCTTAAACTGGTTATAAATATACATTTTTCAGGCTAAAAGTAAAGTACATACTTTACACACTCTTTAGTATTTGCAAAGAGTTACTTTTCATAAGAACCAGTGCAAACTACTTTTCAAACATTAGTTCATGAAAAGTAAATAGAAGTTGCTAAGCAACAGAAACACTCGGTTAATATTTCAAGTAGATAATTGCAATTAGTTGCATTTTTAAAACGCAAAAATGTATATTGTCACTTAAAACATCGTCAGTGGTGGTAATATTCATCAATTAAAGTAGCACGAAGGTTGGGAGTCTTCCACTGTAATTGAAGGATATGGGGAAGATTCGTTGTCCGTTAAAAAAGTATAGCATGCATAGTACAAGGACAAGTGTCATCAACGTCTTCAATTAATATATTTCTCGATGTTTCTGTCGTGGCACCAGCAGAAAACAGTATTGAAATCCGTTTAACTACAAATAAATTAGCAAGTACTTGATTATAACATTAATTTATTTATTCGCTTAATTTGTTGTTATAACCATAATTGTCTACTGTCTGTCAAACTACAGGAAAATGCAGTAGGGTCGGTAATAGTGTTGCAAATACAAAAACATAAAATAAAATACGTCATTTGTTAATAGAAAGATTGAATCTTCGTGACAAACTTTGTCAAATCACAAATATTTTTCAAAAATATTATTTCTAACACTGTTTTTCTTACATTGAATAGTGAAATTGACATGAAAGCAATTTAATGCATGAAAGAATTGTCAAGTGTGTCATTTGTTACCGGCGCGAAAAACATATATTCAAATTAACCTGAATTTTTAAAATTAAATTAAGTTATTTGAGTAACAATTTTAATGCATAAAATATTAATACGAGGGTCACGCCAAAATTATTGAGATACAGAAATATTATTTGAAGGAGAAGCATGCAGTTTTACTGGTGTTCAAAGTAGTCCCCCCTGCTTCAACAAACTTTTGTAATCGAATTTTCCAGAGATGGAAAGCTTTGAGCCATTCATTTTCTGGAATCGTATTAAAATACTCCATTATGGTGTTGTTAATCTCCTCTTCTGACGTAAAATGACAACCACGTAAATGTTTTTTCAAATTAAAAAATAGCCAGAAGTCACACATTGCAAGATCAGGAGAATACGGTGGATGCTCAATGACTTTAATACCATTTCCTTTAAAAAAATTAACAGTTGTCGCAGCGGTATGGGAGAACGCATTATCATGGTGAAGCATTAAACCCTTAATTTTCACACTGCGAAGAACTTCAGGTAGACATTTTTGTGTGTATCATTTGGCAGTAACAGTCTTCTGTCCCTCTAACCTAATTGCTTTCACAAGACCTGTACTTCTGAAAAATACAGCGTACATAACTTTTTTAAGTGCACGTTGTTTTTTCACAGTAACTGGTGTTGGGTCATCTTCAAACACCCATACCCTACTTTCTTGACGCTTTGGAACATCATAAAAGGGTATGCAAGTTTCATCGCCAGTTACAATTTTAGAAAGAATACGATGACCGCCATTATTTAACAATTTTAAAGTAGCGCGACTAATTGTAACACGCTTGGCTTTTTGTTCTTCCATTAAGTTGTGTGGCACCTAACGAGAAACAATTTTTCTAACATGAAGTTCTTCATGCAAAATTTTAGCTATTGCTGCGGATCCAATGCCAAGGGCATCTTCCATCCTTTGATAGGCGACACGATTGTCATCCTTTCTCATTTGTCTGATGGCAGCTACATTTTCTGGCACTACCGCTGTACAAGGCGTCCCTGAGTGTTTCTCATCACGCAAGAAATTACGGCCTCTTTTGAATTCTGAAAACCAGCCAAATATAGTTGCTCGGGATGGAGCTTCATCTCCAAATGCCAATCGTAGACGTTCCTCGCACTGTTCTTCACGTAATCAAATTTTAAAGTCGTAGTAAATCATAGCGCGATAATGCTCTCTTCCTAACTTCATGTTGCAGTTTATTTCCACTTCGAATTCCACCACAATAAATCACTTCAACCAGATGTTATTATTGGACAGATATTTTAAATAAATTGTAGTTTGACATTTGTGCATTAAAAATTTTCCAAAGCCAACTGTTTCCCAGCATCTCAATAATTTTGGAGTGACCCTCGTAAATAAAATCTCTCGATTGTATTAAATCTTGCTATAAATGTTTCCGTTTTAAAACCGTCGCAGAATTATCAAAAAATATAAATTTATTCATTATAAAATAGTGGTTAATAATGAAAATTTTTATAATAGTAACTATGAACAAGTTGAGAAATTAAATTCCACTGCACTCTATGCAGATTCAGAACAAAAAAGTTGCTCCGTGTAGCTAGTTAATTTTACAGGACACATAATATTTGTGATATGTTAAACAGTTGTAAATTTAAAAATTTAGCGCCTTTTTTTGTTGTTATTTAGTTTGTTTTGTTTTGTTGTTACTAACATGCGGTAATTTTTAATTTGTGTAAACAAATATATGTTCTGAATGTAAGAGAAGAGGATATATGCTCTAAATAATACGAAGCATAATAAAAGGTCTTTTATTCAATTCTATATTTTAGGTAATATTGTTTTAAATACTTTGTAATATAAATATTAATAAACTATATCTTACCAATCGTATAGTTGTGCACATTATTTAAGAATTACGCTTATGCCACGTGTCACAAATTCTGTGCATTAATATAATAAATTCAACTATCATATATTTCAAATGATAGAATATCTCATTTTACAAAAACGTGTTTTAGATATATAGGTACTCCTAGTGTCCTAGTTAAGTAAATTTCATCATAAAAATAATAAAATATAAGGTAATCGTAATAAGAAAATTTCCTTTATACAAATTGAGAGAAGTTTTAATAATATGTTCATGAAAACACTAATGAAATATGAAGTCTATAAAATGTAGAGTAAGTTTAATTTGGAGAGCAAAATAAAACAGGAACTATATTTTCTTCCTCAAAATCTGGATTCGTTTACGACCGAGCAATCTGTGGCTTCACTACTTTACTCTGTATTCTATTTCTAGAGAAAATATCTGGAAAACTATAAAGCATAAATACTTTCCGATGAAAGAAGGAAATATCTATAAATAAATTTACAAAATAAAGAAAACATATTGAACCGATTTATATAATTTAGCACAGAAAAGCATCATACGAGAGAAATGTGTAACGGTGGCCTGCCAAACATAAAAAGAACAACAGACATGAATTCCGGACGCTCGGAAGACAATACCGGAAGCCATCACGTACGAATATAACACAAGTGAGTCATATACTATCTAACACGAGCGCTGTTATAAATATGCCAATAATAATCCATAGAAAATTTATTCTAGGGTAGGAATCTTTTTCAAAAACACATTAAACATAAGTACAAATCATTCCGAGACACGTTCAGGGGCGGGCTAGGGGTATAAAGCACAGTGTCAGCACCCCCAATGCAACATTTAAAACTTCTGTGAGCCCCTCATGTGGGAAAGTGAGCTGGGCGACTGTATTTCGGGCACTATATCGTTCCGGCCGACAATTTCAAGAAAAATCGCCGTTTTTATAGGGTTCATATGGACCCAGCAACACCAGAGACGGAATAAAAAATGTATAGAAAATGAGCTACATTTTTCCTCAGTTAATTTTATTGGAATGCTCCGACATTATTCATCTACATTCATTTAAATACGGCCGACGAAGTCAGTGTGTATTTTACGTCAACCTTTTCAATTATTCTCAAATCGTGCCAAGAAATATTAACTCTACTTTGAAAGATAAATAACCGATGTAATATTTAACATTAGCTAAAGATATTTATATTACAGTCATATAATTTTAATATTGATTCTGATTATGACCGCACGCCATTTTCACATAATGAATAATTTGTTGGATTTAAAGAGTTTTAACTCTAACTTCTTCAAATTCAGAATTATTACTATTATTTACTATTTAAAGTTGAATTTAAAAGTATCTAGCCTTCTAGCCTTCTAGAGCAGGGATGGCGAACCAATGGCACGCGACACAATATTTTGGGCACGTCACTGATCACAAAATTCATTATGATGCACTAGATACATTAGAAATACATGAGAAACCAGACGAAGACCAAGTTACTGAAGAATTTATTTCTGTGAGTGATTCTTCAGTCAAGGAATTTTCAGCGAGATTTTCTCAGTTCAAAGAATTATCGGAAATACTCAAGTTTATTATGTACCCTGATGTGACGTCATTTGATGAACTGAATTTGTCCCAATTTGATTGGTTGGAAATTGAAGAATTTGAAATGCAGCTGATTGATTTCCAGTCTAGTTCAATAATATGGATTCAAAAATTTATTGAAACAAGGAAAGAGTTAGAATTAATTGAAACAGAAAGATTGACAAGCAATATAAGTGAAAATGCTAATAACAAAATTTTGGAAACATGGAATGCGTTACCAGACACATTTAATTGTTTGAAGAAGCTGGCTCATGCTATTTTAACAATATTTTCATCAACCTGTGCCTGCGAGTCAATATTTTCAGAGATGAATAACATTAAAGGTATAATTGAAACATTGCAAAATATTCCTATTTTTTTGTAGTAAATAAAGAGTTTTGAGTTGATAGTATTTATTATTATTATTTTCCCAATAATCACAAAGTCAAAATTATTTGATGGCACGTCTATGACCTTATTAAATATTTCTTTAGAAAAATGGCACGTTGATACGTAAAGATTCGCCATCCCTGTTCTAGAGCATTGCTTTACAAATAATCTAATACCTCGCTTTTGTACACATATATATACGAGCCCCGTCTCACAGCAGTTGGCTCACTTTTTAAATATTCCTTTATTCCTTAACTAATAGAGTTTGTAATATTAATTAAATAAATCTTTACTTTTTATTTAAAATGAAGATTTTCAACATTACGCAATGCTAAATTAAATATTTCTCTAAAGATTAAAATTTGAACGTTATAACAGTAATACAAATCGATATACGTATTTTTTTCACGTTATTTATCAACATTGGGTAACATCGCTTTTTATTCTAAATTACTTCCGTAATTCTTTTAGACATTTTGTTTAAGAAAACCTAATAACTTTACGAATTTTGTTTTTTTTTTCTTAAATTTTTGGTTCTAAGTACCAATTAGTTTATTTTACATTAAAAAATGAAATATTTTAGAAAACCTATCGTGCTACGTGTCATTAGAACGACAATATGTTTGTGATATTAATAAAAAGTGACGATGATTTACGTTAGTTATTATTTGTATTATAATTAACCAAATAAAATGAAATTAAAGCGGGTGGGCCAACTGCTGTAAGACGGGGCTCATATATATATATAGTGTGTTAATTGAAAAGCGGGTGACACGTTAACCAATTTTTGCTATTTTTGCACTTTTAGTAACATGTAAAATGAAATTTGAAATTTTAGAAATATTGCTCATTTTAAATTATAGCCGTGGAATATAAATAAATTACGAAGAAATGCATATAATTTAAACTATCAGAAATTCTATTTTTAAATAAAATTTACAGATATTCGTAATTAAATTCTGCACCTAAAACATTAAACAAAGTTTAGTTTTAAATATTTTATATATATATTTATAAAATTTCAAATTCGATTTTACAGTTTACAACTATGCAAAATAAAATCTGTTTAGTAATTCAGGAGTAAAATATTATTTTCTACAACTTTTATTTGACACATTTTTGACTAAAATTAATTGACAAATTTAGCGTAAGGAAAAACTGATTTCCCATATTAAACGCCTATTGCCCACTTTTTAATTAACACACTGTAGACAATACGTACATAACGGTTTTTTTTATTTAATTATTTTAATAATAATTGTTTACATTCTCTTCATTAACATGTTTAAAATCGACGTAAAGTCGAGGTATGAGTGAATTCGTTAACGCAGTAGAATTCGTTTGTACGTCTCTTTTTCATTTATGTTCCTTAGATTATTTTATGGGCTAAATAGTAATTTATTAATGATGTTTTTAAAGAATATAAATTGACTTTATTTGCTGCGTAGTAAATGAAACAGTATAGTTTTATATGTTCAAAAGAATATAATATTCTTAAATTAAATATTTACGACGAAAACATCTAAATAAATTTAAAAACTTTTCAGAAGGTTTTGTACCATCTCTATACACTATTTTTGTATAAAAGAATCCTGCCTATTATTAATTTTCTACTAAAGTTCCGTTTTATTTCTTGGGCAACATTTTTAAATTTTATTTTAACATTTCCTTAGGTCTAATACGACTTAAATTATTATATTGATCACTAATATTAAAACGAGACCTTAAAACTGTGAGAAATGAACTTTCAAAGTTGTCATACTTTTTAGTTTTAAAATATTGGAGTTTATAAAGTCATATACGTCAAATATCTATTCTTTTATCGCCTGCTTGAAATACGGAATTCATTTTCATACGTAATATAACAAGTGATATGATTATCATCGATGATATTTTCGAGTGAAACCGAGTTGCAGATTTTACGAGTCCGAAGGACGAGTGAAATATGCTACTTCAGTTTCACGAGCAATATCTTCGATTATTAATCATATCACGAGCTTATATTTAATGAGAGAATATAATAAATTTTTGTTAAAATTAACTGTCAATGTTGTAAAAATCCCTTAGTAACGAATGTAAATAAGGTGATAATTTCTTTGTTTTTTATCATCGCTGTGATAGACATGTAACTAGGGAGATTCTGAATGCTGATTGGCGGAAAACATGTCACGTGACTAATTAATTATACTCTCATGTAAATAAAATGAAAAAAATTTAAACAGAAAAAGTTAACCAAATAACACTTATCTGAATTTATATGAAAGTGGCAGATGTTGAATGGCATGAATAACTTAATATAGGTACTAAAGTAAGGTATTTTTCATTAATTATTTTGTTAAATTGTTTATAATCCACGTATATTTGCTATTACTGACTACATAAATTATGTTAAAGATATATTTTTGTTGAAATAGAAACTGCAAGAAAGAAATTAGAAGCAGAATTGCACAGGGAAAGACAGCAATACAAATACAAGATCTATTAGCAGCTAAACGCATAATATTAAACTGCGAAAAAGATTTACAAAATGTATTATATGAAGTACTGTACTGTATGGCTGCGAAACGTTGACTTTGCGGAAGAAGAAGGAAAAAATTCTTAGAAAGTTTTGAGGTGTGGTTGCCACAAAGGTTGGAGAAGACAGAGTGGAAGATGGAAGGAGAGAGTCAGGAACGAGGAGGTGCTAAGAAAACTGGAAGAAGAAAGAAGAATTTCGAAAGAAATAAGAAAGAGAAAAGCTAACTGGATTGATCATATTTTAAGGAGGGATGATATATAGAAAATTATAACTGAACGGATAATACATCGTGAAGGGGAAAAGAATAAGGAAAATTTGGAATATTAGCTGAAGTTAAGGATGGATAGAATTACGATAAGCTAAAGAGGGATGTGCAGGACACTTTACCAAATGATGAGGATGAGATTAACTTGGGACTGCAATTATTAGCGAACTCCAGTGGCAAAAGAGCTTAACACATACGTCATTGAATATTTAAAATTATATATACATATTACGATATAACAAACAACAATCCAGACTTTTTGAAACAACGGATCGTTTACAATTTATATGAAATTCCATCGTTCGTTTGAATGAAGGAGACAATGTTTCGTTTGAATTAATAACACTATTCTGGACTTCCATTGTCTTTATTTCAGTAAAGTAATAAAACAACGTTTCGATTGTTGAGGTATCTACAATCGTCTTCAGGTGAATACTAACAAACTTAGAGACTACTAGAGACATACTTCTGATTGTAGTTCTTGATCTGAATACTGTGTTGATGTTGTAACTTCTTCCTATGCGTTTTATCGTCTCGGATAAGCCTTTGATGTATGGGATGCTGAGTAGTACTTCCGGTTTTTCTTCTTTTCTTTTTGGTTGCTGGCTGTTGGATTGATGTTTGTTTTCCATTGTGAATTTGATGGTTGGTTTGATGGTGTTCAGGTGATGCAGGAAGTGTTCTAGTTGTCGATCACTGTGGTTCCAAACTATGAAGGTATCGTCCACATATCTGATATCTATAAAACGCATAGGAAGAAGTTACAACATCAACACAGTATTCAGACCAAGAACTACAATCAGAAGTATGATCTCCCATACGAGACCGCAGACCAGTCGAGATTCCAAAAATTGTATATACCAAGTCCCGTGTGAATGCGGTGAGTCATACGTGGGGGAAACGAGAAGACCTTTAGAAATCAGACTTAAAGAACATAGACTTCATACGCAGAGAGGAGAAACAACAAAATTCGGCATCGATGCAGTGGTCTGAAGCAAAAATCATCTCCAGAGAAGAACACTGGTACAAGAGGAAATTCAAGGAAGCAGCAGTCATCAACAACAACAACGAAGTCTTCAGCCAACCAAGTGTAGAAATAAGCAACGTGTGGAAGCCGATGATTGGGCATTTGCATCACCTTAAACTACACTAGTGCTTCCATTTGTAAACTTTGTACGCGTCATTAGATCACTTATTATGTTTTTAGTATAAAAGCTCTAGTAGTCTCTAAGTTTGTTAGTATTCACCTGAAGACGATTGTAGATACCTCAACAATCGAAACGTTGTGTTATTACTTTACTGAAATAAAGACAATGGAAGTCCAGAATAGTGTTATTAATTCAAATGAAATTCCATGTTCCATAAAAATAGTGAAAGATTCCAATAATTTATTGTAAATCATTTTTTAATGAAAATTGTCTCGTAATTCTTAAAATTTCTATTTTTCTTTATAACATAATGATAATAGTATGTACTTAATATGTACCAATAAGGTACGCATTATATTATAATGCGTGTGTAAGTGCTAAAAAAGGCTATTGAAAACCCTAATGGATTTTTTTCTTTTTTATGTATTCCTTTGTATAAAAAATCCTTTCTCTTGTAAATTTAGTCGCAACAACGATATATGAGTATAATGATTTAAATTTGGAGTAGAATTGCATTTAGGTGGATAAATGCAATAGCTCACGCGATCCTAAGTGTTCATGTTTCATGCAGGTTTTAAAATTGATCGCAGTTGAAGATTGAATTTGCGATAAGAAAATAATAAATATGTTAGAAATATCACAACCACTCTATTAACCTAGTTTTATAAAGTTTTCGATTTACTTACAAGGTATTAGTTTGCGGTATCTATTAAAAAGTTTATTCTTAGAAATTAATCCTTCCTATTTATATTTCAGAATATATAGGATATAGTATTATAGTTGAACATATTCAAAGAAACTTATTGCAGATTTCTGATTAAAACTTCGTATTACACTGTAAATATAAATACAAATATATAAATATCTCGAAATGTTTCATGCATTTCGTGTTTAAATCTTTTTTTACGCACATGATGATTGGTTTTTCATTTTCTAGCTTATATCTGCTGAAATATTAAAGATACAAGAAAAAGTTTATTGTAAATATTGTTTAATACCACCTGATCTATGATTTAGCATAAATAATTTTTTCCATGGCCTACTAAAATATCCTACTTTGCGTGTAATAAAGCAAATATTAAAATGATAATAGCCGGTTGTGATATTTATTGTTTATATCTGTCATAGATAGATAGATGTTATAGAGAAAAATGTTGAGGTTCTTATTTAATTAAGAAAAATTAACATCGGTTACAAAAATATTGCAAAAGTTGATATAAACAATAGAACTTCTCAGCCGAGTAATAATTTTATTATTTGCTTTATTACACATAGTTTAAAGGCAAACCCCTACTTTGTTATACATCATTGTAAAGAGAAATTAATTTAGAATCTTATTCCGTGAAATATATATATGCTGTTCCATTTAAAACGTCAAAATAAGACATTTTTCCGGAAAACTACTAGGAAAAAATTATTTATTTCTCAATTTGGTAATAGGCCTGATGTATTGCCCGGCATTAACTAAGACGACGAGGTATCTTCTCCGGAAATTCATCCTTTACGCTAGTGGAGACCGTCCACATAACCCTGGCAGAGAATTGGCCTGGCTAAATTATGTTTATCCAGGAAATAGCACAGTTCAGAGCTGGTGATGCTGGTTAAGCCAGATCTTATCTCGTGCGTTCCTCTGCTAAGTTTTCTACTATATTTATTAAATAAGGTGAAAGAATTGTTCAGGATTTTGAATATGACAATAATTTCATCATCTATGGCACAACAGCCCTTGTAGAGCCAAAGCCTCAAATATCGTAGATACTTGTTCCGTGACCGATTAGCACTAATGAAGTTGGTGAACGTGCCAGCGGAAATACTCGTGCAGCTAGCACCATCTATATTTGACATAGACAACTGATCAGGTCCTCACATGTGAGTGCGATTAATGCCTGATATGTTCGCATTTTAACGACCACACACTTTGCCGCCCGGTAGAATTAAACTGAGGAACCTCAAATTCGATCAGAACAAGCAGAGACCTAGCGCTTTACAGAGCAAAAATAACTGTTTAAGATATTTTTTATTAAAAAGTGTTATTTCGGTTTTTTTATATTCTTTTAATTGTTTTTCATACTTTTATAGTTTATATCGGGAGTAAATGAAGCTGCATGATGTACCATTTGTAAAAAAAAAAAATACTGTACATAATATACACATTGTAGTTTCTTACGAAGTTACACTTAAGTAAATTACTTACAAATTTGACTTAAGTAAAATTCAAGTTACGTAAATCACGGAACTCATTATTTACGTAACTCAGGGGAAGACTGTAGTATATAATATAGTCACAAGTTTATGTATAAATGATATTTGCAATGAATAATCTATTTGAATTTGACAGTTAAAGTAGCTAACTAATTATACTTCAGAATTTGTGTGTATATAATTGCCTGATTTTTAGTTTTTCACTATTGGTTCTAGAATAAATTTTAAGTAGGTATATTATTTTCAGAATGTGTTTCTGTTTGTAATATGACGTTTTAAATTACAATTAAAATGTTAGTTTTTCTCATATGCATTACATTTTTTCCAACCAAAATAATTTCAGAATGTAAAGGCAACAACATATATACCTATGTAAATAAAAACTGAAAATGAACCCACTTATTATTTTTACCTCTCGCTAAGAGAGATTTTATTGAATAAGCACGATTTAAGGACCCTAGAATCCGATTATAACATTTTTAAAATGATGTCTGTGTGTGTGTGGATGTGTGTATGTGTGTGTGTGTGGATGTGTGTATGTGTGTGTGTGTGTGTGTGTGTGTATGTATGGATGTTGGAGGGACGATTCCTCAAAATCTATAATACTTAAAAAATATTTAACTGCAGTTTCTTCAATATTATATTCCTGGGAAGAGCTGAAAAAGTTTTGGTAACAATTGAACAACCGGAAGTAGTAGTTTCTTAAAAAAATTCTTCTAAATATAATATTTTGGGAGTTTTTTTTATTAAATATTGAAGAACATAAAACTCTACATCTAATACACTTAAAATTTTTATTATATCTTGTATAGATTTAGAGATAAAGACGCTATAATTTATAGAGTAAACTAATCGCAGAGGCCAAGGCACTAAGGAAACCAGTTGACAAATTCCAATGTTTATAACATGACACATGTCATTGTCAAATATCAGCAGTTTTAGTGACATTCTGATAGCTTTTTCTGGGAAGTTTATTTAACTTTTCTTATTGTTTTATTAATTAAATATTTGAAATTATAGGCAAAATTGTGGGAAAATGCATATATCCATCAGAAATACCGCCAATCTGGTTAATGAAGTGGAAGAATCTCTGAATTTAGAAACTTCCTCATACAATGAAAAACAGATATAATTAGAATTATATGTGTGCAGAAGACATGTTAAATACAATAAAAAACAATATTTGAGCAAAGTTCTGTAATTTTTTGTTATAAAACGACGGTTCGAAAGCGAAGTGCAATACAATATTTATATATCCTAATATGGAAATGGCGAGAGGTCTTGTGCTGGCCACAACAGATTTTTTATTTTAATTTCACTGAAACAAGAAAAGTATCTATCTTTTCAATTAATCTGAAGTTAATTTAGTTAAGCTGAATAAAATGAAATTTATACAAAGTACCTTCCTTCCTAAAATGGTTTCAGTGTCTTTCCATCATCACATTTTTCATTATCTGCTTACCACATCCATCAAGTAAAAAAGAGAGAAAACGTTTATAAGATTACAGCAACAAATGTTTGAGTGAAACTTCAATCTTTCTGTCTCGGTCCCGTCTCAGTCGTTGGCTTAGGCTCCCAGCGGCGAACAAAACATCTGAAATATTGAACGTGAAAACTCACCTCCTCAGGCGCGTGAGAACGCGTGAAGGCCGGGGGATACGCGCTTGTTCTTGCAAGTTCTACGTCATTCCCTTTGTCAACAAGCAGGACTAACGTTCGCTTGTTTCCGCGCCTCTAAGGACGAGACACTATCAAGGTGTTAAAACGCGTTAATAAATGAAGGGATACTAACATGAACGGCGGTCTAGGGACCCCTTTAAGTTTAAAAGGGTTCTATATTTTACAGTTATTGAAATATTTACGGATTTATTAGCAGATAATTTTCGCACACCATACAAGAAGCACAATTTGTCTTTATAATACGCGCTTTACTTGACACTTAAATCAATAATTACACATAAATATTTTACATGTTTACTCCGAGGTTTAGGAGGCGTAATCCTGATTATAATCGGTAATCTTTATAAACAATTCTTTTTACCTCTCGCTAAGAGAGGTATTGGATTCATGCTAAAAATCACATATCGAGATTTAAGTAAATAAGCACGATTTAAGGTCCATATAAATGGATTTTAACATTTTTACGATTATGTCTCTGTGTGTGTGTGTCTCTCTCTCTCTCTCTCTCTCTCTCTCTCTCTCTCTCTCTCTCTGTGTGTGTGTGTGTGTGTGTGTGTGTGTATGTGTGTGTATGTGTGTGTATGTGTGTGTATGTGTGTGTGTGTGTGTGTGTGGATGTGAGTATGTGTGTATGTGTGTATGTACGTGTGTATGTGTGTATGTATGTGTGGATGTTGGAGGGACGATTACTCAAAAACTGTAAGACATAAGACCAGTTTAATTATGAATTCCTCAATCTGACATTCATGGGAAGAGCTGAGAAGGTTTTGGTAACAATTGGACAACCGGAAGTAGTAGTTTCAAAAAAAATATATTCTTTTGAAAATTTTTGATATTCTAATATTGAAGAACATAAAATTCTACATCTGATACATTTAAAAATTTTATTATATCTTCTATAAATTTAGAGATAAAGACGCTATAATATATAGAATATCGGGATGTAGTAAGTCGAGTAGGCTAAATACACTAAGGAAATCAGTTGACAAATTCTAAAGTTTATAACATAATTTGTAAGTGACAAATGTCAGTGTCAAAAATCAAAAGTTTTAGTTACGTTCTGAAAGCTTTTTCTGGGAAGTACATTTAAACTTTCTTATTGTTTTATTAATTAAATATTTAAAATTATAGGTAACATGCATATATCCATTAGAAATATCGCCAATCCTGTTAATGAATTGGAAGAATCACTGACATTTAGAAACTTCCTCCTGCAATGAAAATAGATATAATTAGAATTGTACGTGTGCAGAAGACATGTTAAATACAACAAAAAACAGTATTTGGGTAAAATTTTGTAATTTTTTTTGTTATAAAACGACGGTTCGATAGCAAAGTGCAATACAATATATTTATAACAAAAAATGGAAATGACGAGAGGTCTTGTGCTGGCCACAACAGATTTTTTTCCTAGGGTTATCGCTCAGGCAGCTGTAGACACATGTTCAATCAAAAAAACCAACAAAGTGTATCAGCACCAGTAAGCAGCCAAAAACACCCTTGTTGCGTCGGTCATAATTTCCACACTCATTGCGGATAGTTAAAACGTAGCAGCGACGGTGATTTGTAACCACCCACCAGACCCGTTACTTGGACCCCAAAGTAAATATGCGTTAATAATAATAATATTTCTAGAGCTGAAAATAATCTTTATGACAGTACATTTGTATATTTTCATAATTTGTGTACGTTTTCTTATTTATTTCAACTAAACAGCTAGAATTAGAATTTAAATAAAGAACCTAAAAACAAGTAGACAAGTAAACAAAACTCGGAGTTCGGACACTAACAAAAAATAAACTAAGGTTGTTTTTGCTCAGTTGTATTATTTAGAAGGTGCTCAATATTTTTCGTAAAGGCCGTGCGAGTAAATTAACAGGCTTTACAATAATTTATCTTTTTCCTGGAACAATCCACATCAATTAAGCATTAGGCAACGAAATGTTCGTCAACAACAAATTCACTATTCACGTGTCTCTGGTTGTGAGAATTCCCAGTGCACGTCACTGTTGTCAGCAAGAGCTTGCTAGACAGTGCGACGGTCCACAGGTGTTAACTAACTATAGCCGCAGCCCAACAGCGAAGCGGGCCTCGCACCTGTTTGTACTGTTAATATTTCAGCAGGACGCGGAGCCTGAATCATTAAACTCGCCTAAACCTTGGCTAATCGCTGCGGTGGAACACCGAACAGACTCTCACACACTTCCACACAAACTTTTCAAAGAAGATAGGAGAAGCACAATAGAGGAATTGCAAGAATATTAAGTTCGTATACAAAGTAAATAAATATATGAAGAAGGAATTTTGTTGTGCTTTCAAACAAAGAATTTGCCATCCTTTAATTTGTTATTTGTCAAGGAAATTAGCAGAATGGTTAGTTGCATATTTATGAAATTTGTGATAAAATCCCGACCATTAGTTGATTATTGTAGATTACACAAAAAGGAGAAAATAAAAAAAAATAAACAATTTTATTTAATACGTTTTTTTTTTCTGCGAAAGATACTTTAGCACATAAATCGTGCGATGTAAATTATTTTAACGACACTCTTGAAAATGTACTATAAATCGGAAGCTGCATGTGCTCCATTGATAAGTTGTTATTTAATTCTTGTGATTTTAGTATCTTTGTCCCGAATAAAGAAATATTAATTTTTATTATTGTAGAAAAAAGCAATATTTTTCTATTACCGTCTGGCAAAGTTAAGTATTCATATGGGTTTGGAAATAGTTATTTACATACTTAGTGCGGGAAGACACTCTAACCGCATGAGCGCTTATTTGAGGCACGAGCGAGCTTGAAGTTTGTACAATACTTTTTGTTATGAACAAAATCATTATTAATAGAGTATATAGCAGAAATTTCATAGCAACGGTTGTTAAGTAAATTGTTTATTTCTAAATAATTGTTTGCATATTTTTTCAGAATTTAAAGTCAAAATGTCTGATTTTGATAATAATAATAATAATAATAATAATAATAATAATAATAATTGTTAGGAGGAAGTAACGCCGTACTTGTTGATAGATAAAATGTATTAACGGATTTCTCGACGGTGATTGTAAGGAATTATATTGTTGTTATTCCATAAAATAGTTAATTTTATTTAAATTTCCTTTTAATATTTCGTTACACATTTCGTAACTTCACCGGGGTATACTAAAATGTACATAATTTTGTAAAAAGGTAAGATACATAGATGAATTTTGTTTTACTTACAAATAGTTTAACTGGTGTAATCATTTGACAAATTGATAAATTCAGAAACATTCAATTTTGAAATTGTTATTTGTTTGTATATTGCACTAATTTACATATTATTTAAAGAATTTTGACTATCTGCTTAGAACATATAAGTTACATTAAAATAATATTAAAATGTAAAAATTACTCTGTGAGCGTCACATGTTGGCCGAAAAGTGTGAGAATATTCTAGAAGTTTAAGGTTAGGTACGAATTTAAATAAAATTAACTACTTTATGGAATAACAACAATATAATTCCTTACCGCCGATAAATCCGTTAATACATTTTATCTATAATAATAATTGTCCTATAAATATTAATGTCTATAATAACTATTCCGGTCTATGTAAATCAGTACCTAAATAAAATATAAACTAAATTAAGCAAAAGTCGTCAAGCATATTTTATGTTGTACTTACCAACTTTTCAAATACTTTTTACTAGCTAGTAGTTTCCTTTTCATGTAATACGTGTAACATCTGATAATTTATATTTAAGGTTACGTTCTATTTTGACATTAAACAGATGACAGATTCTCCAACAGATGGCACTGATGGTAGGCAAATTTATTATTTATTAATAATTTTTTTATTATTATTGGTTTTCGATGCTTGAAAATCGTATGAGTGCCATTTTATAAACTATATTTTGTTATTTTAAAGATTATTTTGTTGAAGAATGCCCAGAAAATGTCAGTGTTTTTGCTTAAATTCGTAGTGCAGTGCATCGGGAAAGTGATGTTTCCGGTTGTCTATAGCGTGTGTCAAATGTCTATTCCGACGTTGTGAGTACAAAAGGTATTTATCCTAATTCGTTCGGAGAAGTGCTTTATTGGAATATTCATTTGAGTTTAAGTTATAACTTTTCTGTACTCGGATAGATGATAGTCCACTTTTCTGTACTCAGTACAACGCATAAGAAAAGTATTTTTCATTTTCTGTACGTGGCGTGTTTTAAATCTCGGCTGCGCCTCGAAAATATCTGTTATTCTTACTTAGGTCTTGCATAAAAAATAGCTAATTCTTACACTAGTGTTACTATTCATCTACTGAACAGTGTCAGCATGTTATGCAAGAATATATCATCTGTACGCTTGAACCACCATCGTATATCATAAACATCAAACAAATCAATTCCCAAAGGATTGTCCACTTAGTTGTTTTAGAACACATACATACCTCTCATCCAAATATCCCTATCGTTTCCTTCCATTTATTATTCATCATCCTTTGCCGTCATTGTTTCCGTGTGTACATCTTTCTGGACGTCACTATTCAGTCCAGTGCACGACTTGCGTCCATGTGCATGCTGTACGGACGATTGGCCTCGTCGGATTGAAACGCACCGCGTTAGCCCAACCCGGGCTCGTATCGTGTCCATGTTCATGTCCATGTCTAATCCAGAACAATGCGAATCATTCACAACAACAGCAGCCAATGTGCACGGATTTCAAATCTGGAATCTGTGCACTGGAATGGAAACGGAATATGTGAATACTGCTAACTTGGGTATTTCACGTCATTTGATTTGTTCATTGTGTAATGTGCAGAGTTGGAGGTACAAGTATAGTTTTGATGTACAGTTTAAAGTACAAGCCGAATAATGTTGTCTTATATGCAACTGAACAAGACTAAGGAAAGTCAAAAAATAAAGTAACATTTATGTTTTTCTGTTTAGGTATTTGTCAGCACTGAATGGATCTTTATTAATTATTATAACAATGTGTCCATAAGTGTACAGCGTAGTAGTTTATTGTTTAGCTCTGTTTTATAGTGACCTCAAGGCAATTCAATGTAAGTGCTCAGTTATCAGATAATATCAGACCCATGGCCGGTCGGAGGCAGGTGTGAACGATATACAGAATTACTATAGACTCCATACATCCAAAGCGATCAACAGAAAGACCTCCTCACTTGAAGCATTCAAAACTTATCTTAAAAAAATGGTTTAATGTATTTTTTAAACTATAAATACCTACGTAATTAAAAAAATTGAAAATATTTTATTCTCGCTTTGATTGTATACGAGTATTTGTCTTCAAATGGTATGTATATAGAGATAAAAAAGATTAACGAAGTGAAGGTCCGATCTTTTGATCTCTGGTTAAACTATGTTAACGTAACTATCACTTAGATCGGGGTGGGATTCTGTAACTCGTCCGTTATCAAACGGTACCGTTATCACTATAGAAACGCATTTTTTACAAGACGATTGATATGTTTACGTCATACTTGATAAATGAAATGTGTTCTTCTATATAACCATAGTGATAACGGTACCTTTTGATAACGGACGAGTTACAGAATCCCACGGCCCCCGAAATTTTTTTGTCTGGTATGCGGTAATTTTTTAACTGATCTTGATATTTATTAATGCATTTTTTTTGTAAGTTTTGACTACAATAATTAAAAAACCAACATATTTATAAGAATTTTTCTCACTTTTCATGCTGCAGTAATTTGTCAAAAACTTTGTCGAGATACAATTTTTTTATTGAAGACCATGTTCAAAACATGTTATTGTAAGAAAATTTTGCGGGTCAATTTAATGATTTTAAAAATAATTCATAATATTTCAGCTTTTCAAAATCCTTTTGTGGTTGTGATCGAAGATGTAGGTAAGAATTTACAATTAGAACTTCTTGATCTTTAAACTAATGATGTGTTGGAGGAACTATTTAACATTGAAAATTTGAACTGTTTTTTTTTTGCATTATTAAAGGAATCTAAATAACCAAAAATATAAATTCGCGAGGAAAATTGTATCAATTTTTGGTAGTCCAAGGCATATTACATATGCAAAAAAGATATACGTATAATTTATGTTTATTTACATTTACAATCCAGTAAGGTTTCCAATAAGAATTAATATCTGGCCCGCCATATATTTTAAAATTTCGTATGTGGCCCGCTTCTCAAAAAGGTTGGGGATCCCTGACTTAGACGAATTTAGCGTCGATATTACACCATAGCAAGGATGACCTGGAAATATCACATATCTGTCATGTTCAGCGAGAATAAATTAATTAATACATGATTTGAATTTTCCGTCGCTATTTTTAATGCAATTTAATTTTTCCTGTATTTATAGTTGCCGTCAAAAAGCACGAACTGGAGATTTCTTCACTGTTGCTAATTCAATGCTATGTTGAAAATGCTAAGTTAGGAAGAATACCACAGGGCAAGGGTCAAGATGCTGCAAGGGAAAATGTTGAATATCAGTCCGTGGTTCATACTAATTTGACGGCGACTACAGCTATAACGTCTATCTTCCATTTATATTGAAAACTAATTAGTAGATTTCAATTACCTATGCGTGCCTTTAGGAATTGTAATTTAAAAATCCTCCGTGAAATTTAGTTAAAATCATGTACCTAGATGGTATTGCCCGGTCATCAGCGATAACTTGTAATAATTACAATTATTATACTTACTCAAAAGATTAAAATTTGTAGGAGTACGTACCATTTTACTATACTGGATGATTAGGATAAATAAACTTTAACAGTTTGTTGGTGAAGTTTATTTACACTAATCCTGAATCATCCTGCAGCAAAATGGTAGATACTCCTATAAATTTTAATATTTTGAGTAATAATTGATTTTACCTCTATTTATTTGTTATTTTAGCTATTTATTTAAAGTGACTTAAAATAGTTTGATATTATTCTAGTATTTTCAGGTATAATGTTACTTATTCATTCACATTATCATTAAATTTAATATACATATACAAACTGCATTAGTGTAAGCAGCATATCACGTTACTTTTGTTACGAGAAGACAGTAACTAATTCATTTGGTTGTGTTTGTAAAAATAAAGTAATCATGCGGTAATGAGACATCAGGATGCACTCCAGCACACATATCTACATTCCGATGCTCCTCGGCTGTTTCTGGCGCCATCCAACAAAACGCGGAGCGCCGGCGAACCGTTCCGCGGAATAAAGCGTGTTTTACAAAAATTAAATTATTCAAATGGCGAAAGCATGTCACGCTTCCTGTTCGGACATAATTTGGAAACTCGTTTAAATTCTACTGCGGCATAATTCTGTTTGGAAAATTGTACGCCGTTTGTTTGTTCACGTAATTTTGTTTTAATTTCATTGTCTATTTTTTGACATGATTTTTCCCTTTGATTTTATCATTCAGCATTCAGCACTGAATTTGATGGTAGGTAGTGATTGAATTATATTGTTGTATGTTGTACATAATAATTTGTAACGAGTGTAACGAACTTTCTACAATTTTTTTAAGTAAAGAATGTCATATAAACATACGGCTTATTTATTTTAGGTACCAAAATACAAGAAATTAAAATTTTATAACTAATATTTAATTTTCAAACAGCGCTTACAAAAAAATCACACTGACCGCTCAGATATAACCCCAAGGATATCACTTGGGAAACAGATGAAAAATGGTGTCTAGTAAAGATACATAGCGGGAGAAGTTAGAACTAGCGCCCTACCACCTGTAATAGGTAGAATAAATCCGGCCACAAACACAAAATAACTCCAAGAAACATAAAAGATATAACCGATCAAAATTTTAGGCATAAACCATAGTATTTAGATTGTGGTGGTTGTACTCGCATCACCATTCCAAAATTCACAAATAAAGCAATATGTGCATATTCGGTAGCATTGAAATTATTGATGTGAAATCATCATCATTATTAGTGAATTCCCTCGTAATTCCCGTCATTCTTGATATCTGTTAACATTCCAAATTTTCTTCTTTCTCTTTTCCTCGACCATGTACTTACCCTTCAATTATAATTTTATGAATACAAACCCTTCCTCTTTCTAATTTCCATTTCTCTCAAAATTCTTTTCTCTCCTCGAAATATACAGCACAATACTTTATAAAAAACATTTTTCGTAGTATCGTAGTTCTATATTAATGCGCAATACTGTAAAAAGCTTTCTATATTTTATTGCTTTTTTCATGGATAATTCTGCTCCTAATTTCTTCCTTACTGTTGACATTCCAAATTACTATTTTCTCTTCTTTAAGAAATGAAAGATATAAATATTTAAGGTTTCAAAAATATGTTCAACAAAATTTGAAAATGAATAACTCTTATTTATATATAAAACTTTGGCTTTTAGTAAATTTTGGTAATGAAAAAGAATAGGACCTGTGTTTATATGAATTTTTTCTCTCGAAATATGACCTCTTCAAATATCGGTAAGTTTGTGACACTTGTTTTAAATTATTTCATCTCATACGTATACAGAGTGTAACAGAAATAAGTACATTAAATTTAACCAGAGATAGAACTCGCCGAGAGCAACAATATGGCTTTATAACTTTTTTTTGTGTTAAAAATCTTCAAAGTTTTGTAAAATAATTCATTACCTGCCTAAAAATACAAGAAAATATTTGAGAATTCAATGTCACTTATTATTTTTTTTTTTTTCTGTTTCACCAGTATAATTGGAAATATATTTTAAATTGCGATTTCGAAAAAAGTTACAAAGAAATATTGTTGCTCTTACCGAGTTCTATCACTGGTTCAATTGAATTTACTTGTTTCTGTTACACCTGTGTCATGGAATAGTAAACTTGCGAAGTAATGTATGTATATGTACTTGATGTAACGGGTCAGGTTGCGTGACATTCAGTTTGCTAATACTTTTACTCCTTTTCATTTTACTTTTACGTTTTGCTCAGCAGATATTTCATTTACTTAATTCTTCAAGAAAATTTTATGTTTTTCAGTACGAGTATATATACTCTTATAGATTACATATCGTATCGCCAGACGCAGAATTTTGTTTAAAAAGGGAAAATTTATTTGCTTTTAATCGTAAACACGAACCAGAGCTGGGCAAGTTACTTTTAAAATGTAACTAGTTACAGTTACAGTTACCTCCAAAAAAAAGTAACTAAGTTACTTAAGTTCCAGTTACTTTGGTGAAAGAACTAAGTTATTTACTAGTTACTCATTAAAAGTAACTTAGTTACCTTGAGTTACTTTCTAACTACTTTTAATGGCGTGAAGTGTAGACTTTGACTGTTGACTTAGTTATTGTATACATATCAGGGAGTTTTTGCACTAACTACGTTAACCTAAATTTTAACGTTATTGCTTGGCAACACCCAATCAGATTATTATTGTTAATGTTAACGGACCTACAGGTAGTGTTGCCACAAGACCAAGACCAGTCTTGGTCTTGGTCTCGTCTCGTCTTGGTCTTGTCGAGACGAGACCATCATTTGGTCTCGACTAGAAAAGTCGAGACGAGACGAGACTAGCATCAAGTCTTGTCGAGAAAGTCTTGAGTCTCGACAAGACTCTCGACTTCAGATCAAAGGTATTTTGCAAACATATACCTATTCTAAAAGTGCTTCAAAAACTGAGAGTATTGCTGTAAATACTGATTGAAAATTCGAATAAATAAGAGAGATATTAATTTTTCAAATTTTGTAATTTTCTACTTTCATAATTGTGTCCCAGAAACATTAATTTATGTAAATATGATGTATTCCTTATTCATATAAATAATCCAAATATAAGTTTTAAATGAATTTAAATTACAATGTAAGTGGGTTGAAATGAAAGAAGTATCAATTTAGAATTCTTATGTTATTTTAATGCTCCAATATTTTTTATTAAATTAAGATCAACCTTTATTTTATACTACACATGTTGATTTTAATTTAATTTTTGTTTAATTCTCAATTAATATATTGGTACAACTGGGTATATGAAATACTGACTACATCTTCAAAAATATTTTCAATTCAAATAGCACACAAAATTTACATCTGTGGTGCATTCTGCAAGTTAGCAATGTACTTCAGTTTTATTTATTAAATTAATATATTATTACAAAAGTAACGTTCCCTTCAAATATACATTATTTTTCTTTTATTTTTAAAGAATCTATTGTGATTCTTAGAATTTTACGAAAATGCACACAAAGATTTTACGATCTTAGGGAAATTCCCGTTTTAAAATAACCATATTCTACATTTTCAACGGATATACTTCTTATTCACCTAAATAATTCTTCCATTGAAACATATGAATACATATCGCATGTAGAAATAAGAATTTATTAATTGCAAATAATGTAAACTATTAATACTAACAAATCAGTTACATAATTATATTGTAAAGAAACAGTAAAAATATAAAAAATACATTTTCAAAGGATGTACTTCTTATTCACCTAAATAATTCTTCAATTGAAACATATGAATAATATCCGCATGTAGAAATAGGAATATATTAATTGCAAATAATGTAAACTATTAATACTAACAAATCAGTTACATAATTATTTTGTAAAGAAACAGTAAAAATATAAAATACGAAGATTTAATTCTTCTCAAACTTTGTATCTATAATTTATGTAAAAATACTTTTCCAATCAATGAAAATAAAACATTTTCTAGTGTTATCATTAAAAACTAACAAAAAAAATCATAATGTATCATTTAGTAAAAAAAAAAAAATTGGAAAATATGTGCTTTAAAAGATAAAAGTTTATGTATCTTTTATGTGATGTATAATGAAAGTAAAACTTTATCTCAACAAAATTAAATGTAAGGGACATTGTTAAAATATGTAGTTACAGGTATAACAATTTGGGAAAATTGGTATCAGATATTCTAAGAAACTGGTATTAAGTATTTCTCGTAAGAACACATGCAAAATGCAAGTACACTCACCTGGTGCCCATGGGCGTATACAAGCGGGTCAGGGAGGGGCGCTCGCGCCCCCTGAGAAAATTAGAATACATTGTATAAATTCATTCACATGAAAAAATTGAAAACAATAATCAACGTTTATTTAAAGCCTTAAAGAAAATAGAAATATAAAAGTCGTAATGTACAAGCCCTTCTTTAACAATTTTCTTAAAACTTTATATGCACAAATGTGTAAAACAAACTGTTTTTCCAATTCCCTAATACAATATAATTTTTAAAAAATGGGTAAAAAATAACACAACATTTCTTTTCTTGTAAAAATCCAATAATGGAACAATAAATTTTAGAACGGCCTGTGCTTTAAATGCTGCATATTACCAGACAATAACAACCACTTTTAGACATCTGCTTGTAATAAAAGTAGGTAGGTTTGCCCAACCCAAATCCAAATATTACAGAATACAATACCTTGTCAATCTAACAATTTTGCATCCTAAAAATATAGAACCATGTAATAAAGAAAAGTATACACTGATGATACAAGAATTAAATGAAACATAACATAGACAATTTTTATGAGGAATCATTATTATGGTTTCATAAGTGGAAAGAGGAACCTCTTGAGAAAGAAATACCATATGAAGAATTATTAGATATCTCCAAAAAATTCTATCCATTTTTACTACATGGCTTGATTTTATTTTTAACTCTACCTTCTACAACATGTAAAAGAAGTTTTAGTAGGTACATAAAAAATCTGTTGTGGCTAGCACAAGTCCTTCCGTCAATTTGATGTATTTTGTACCAATCCCACATCAAAAGTTCCCTAGAAAAGATTCTATATATTCAATAAAATTATAACACGAACATATACTATTTTTTACAAATTCCATAACGAACGTTCTTTGGAAAAAAATCTATATATCCAATACAATTATAACACGAACAATCATTATGTATATTGTACTTGACACTGACATCTGTCAATTACAATTTTTTGAATATATCAGCTGTTTCTATGATTATAGTAAAGCTGACTGATTTTGGAAAGTTTTTTTTTTTGTTCGAGAATTGTGTTTATGTAACTACCTACAGTTTTTATTGAATATACCATTATTATTCTAAATACGTTTTTGGAATAAGTGTATTTTTTTGGCAAATAAATAACATATAAATATATGACTAACTATAATTTTATTCGTCAAAATTTGGATATAAAGCAGAAGTTCTCAACCTGTGGTACGCTTACTAGGGGATACGCGAAAGGCTAAGTTTTAGTTTTCTACTTATTTAACATTTATTTAGAAAAATATAAAAAAAAATGGCGAAAGAAGTTACTTTTTTGGGGATTTTTGTCCATTTACTTACTGTTTCATTTAAACATATACATATATATTTAACTATTGCTAATAATAGAAATGCATTGCTGTGATTTATTCTGTAGCTAAGGAATTGAAATTATATATTTTATGTTTATTAATAAGAAACAACACTCGGTATGTATGTATATTTTCATATTAATTATTTCAAGAGCTTAAGTATCAAGTTGATGATATTTACAGAAAAAATAATAAATATCTGAAATATTATTCGGAATTTTTGAATCGCGATTGTACTGCTGTTCTTAGAATTTTATGTACTATTAGATGGGATTATAAAAAAATATGTTAATGGAAGCAAAGTCGAGAGTCTTGTCGAGACTCGAGACGAGACGAGACTGACATCAAGTCTCGTCTCGACAAGACCAAGACGAGACCACTCTAGTCGAGACCAAGTCAAGACCAAGACAAGACCGGCCCCAAGTCTCGTCTCGTCTCGACTTCTGGCAACACTACCTACAGGGCCTTATTACCGCCTAGGCCCACGAGGCCACGGCCTAGGGCCCGCTTTGACAAGGGGTCATCAGGGCCCGGTTGCTGTGATAAAAAATCTTATAAAAAGGCCCTGCGGACCTACATTCTAATATAATATAAAAATTAAAAGTAACATTTTATCTTGTCTTGCAACTCTTGGAACAACGAACAAAATACACTATTTTTTGTATAACCTGAAAATTGGAATAATTTTGATGATTTAGTGGCAGTTTAATTATAATTTATTAAAACGTATCATTTGTAAGCGAGGAAAACATTTGAAAATAATATATTTTATAAGTCAAATTTAACGTTTAGTGACTTCTTAATTCTAGAATTAAAAGTTATAATAATGTGTTATTTTTAGTTTTTCTGTTTAACGTCAAAAACTATATTATTAATGAATAGAATTACTCATTTTATTATCTATTATGGCTTGAATTTAATTATGTAGTAAAATAAAAGTTACACATTACAGAGGGTATGCTCGATGCTGTGCTCAACACTCCCACTCTGGACAGACATTTATTTAAAACAAAACAGTTTTAGTTAGTGTTTCTAAAAAAGGCATCAGCCTCAACAAAATATTTCTTTGAAATTTTAATCCCCCCCCCCCCCCCCCCCCCGTTACTTTTTATGACTAAGTTACATTCCACTTTTTAAGTTACTTTGACTAACTTAAGTTACATTCTAATTTCTGAGTTACTCAAGTAACTAGTAACTAAAAACCGTAAAGTTACCAACTACTTTTCCGCAGCAAGTTAAGTTACAGTTACAGTTACCATATTTTAAAAAGTAACTAAGTTACGTTACAAGTTACGTAAAAGTAACTAGTTAGTAACTAAGTTCCTAAAGTAACTAGTTACTGCCCAGCTCTGACACGAACCATGCTAGTATAATTTTGAATTTACTTCTCTCAGTTTTATACTAAATGTAATAAAATAGATAATCCAATTTCCTCTTTCAGTTGTAAATGGGAAATTTTTATTCCAATTATAAATTACTTGGTCAGTTATATTCGTAACCAAGGTCTTAATAATTATAATTGTCATATGAATTCGTGGTGAATCAATAATTATTTAAATTATCAGATTGCGAATTAATATACATACATTTTCAATTATAAATTAATTACCTACTACAAACCATATTTTCTATTCCGTTGATCTGTCAACATTCTATTTCAGTAATTCAATTTTCTGCGGATATCTGTTTTTAAATGTTAATTATGTTATCAAAATTCAATGAAAATTTATTCATATGCAAAATTTTGAATGGCATCTAACAAATAATACTATTCCATATATAATATTACTTTTTTGGCAAACTATGTCAGAGATTATTTCCAATTTATTTATAGTTGAAAGTGTTTATGGTCTTATTTGATTGTAATGTTATATTTTGCTATTTCGCAGAATTAAAGAAAATTATGTTTTTACTAAGTTCTTTGGGAAAAACTATTATTTGAAATTAGTACTAAATTGCATAAAAATCATCATGAAAATTTTAAAAATCGGCACTAAAGTAATTCATTATACGACGATTTCATGGAAACCAAATGATGTGTATTGTACATGAAAGATAATTTGGGTAGGTGTATACGATGTACAATAGTAAATATCTACGTATAATGACAGAAAATATGTGCGAGAAGAACGAACTAACTAATTTCGATTTTGAGTGTTCTTTTTACAAAAAAATCAATGTTCAAGATGGTTATCATCATTGAAAATAAATTCATTTGTTTGACTCAGATAATTATGTAAACATAACCTATAAAAATTCCAAAATACTATTAAAAAGTAAAACTTCAGTGCCTTGATTCATAAATAAAATAAATAGATAAATATATAATGACGGCATATTACCCATCACTGGGTGTGCCAATGATGACGATGTATTTTACCATGTGTGCGCTTACTAGGCGTTACCTCACGGGCACTCATAGCCTTGTTACATAAATAACTGTTACTTCAATATTCATATAAATTAGGACAAGTACCTATTTTTTCTGCACTCAGCATGGAATAGCATTTTTTTTCAATTACTGGACGTTATCTTCTAATATCATTAACAGTAATATTTTTAGATTTATTCCAAACGGAAGTAGAAAAAATCTTATGTATAACACGTAGAAAAAGTTATATTTTTTATTGTTCATTGCACAATACGTTGGAATACATACTTGTGTTGTTATTTAAAATATTTGGCGTTCATTATGTTTTCCTGTCTTTAAAAATGCTTGTCGGACTGAAAAATTGTACCCGTTTATCATTTGACGTTTCGACTTCGGATCAACAAAAACACCAGCGAATTTGGGGGTATTACATTTTTTGATAAACTCAGATAATAATACGATGAAAGGGAACAATATTGTCTGAAGTAGTGATTCTGTCGAGGCGAGATATTTCTCGATTCTCGTCTCGTCTCATACTCGAGATTTCTCATCTCGACGAGACGAGATAGAAATGTGAAAAATATTTAACGAGACGAGATTGTTTCGAGATTTCTCGGTTGTTATTTTTCTCATTAGTTATATTTGCAAGCGTGTGAAATTTAACATATTTTTAGTGATATCTGTCTCTAATTATCTTTGTATATTTCATGGTTGACATCTTAATATTTATACGCATAATATGAAAAACTATTTTCATTACAGTGTACTCTATAAATTTTTACAAAATGTGTAAACGCTTGTGTTGCCACATTGTTCTACCGTATATCTGTTTATAACAATGTAATGCTTTTACTGTGATTTTATTACTTAAATGTCAACAAACACGACATATATCTATGAAATAATAATAATAATAATAATAATAATAATAATAATAATACTAATAATGGCAGGTAATTCAAAAAGCAACCTCAAATTTGAACACATAATATACAGACTGTTAATTAAAAAACGGGCCATAGGTGTTTAATATGGGAAAACAGATTAAAAATGCTAGATAAATATTAAATTAATAAAATTATAACATAATAAAATTTGCACAAGTTTTAGGTTTTAACAAATTTTGACAGATAAAACGACAAATTTATTTATTTATTTATTTATTTATTTATTTATGAAAAATGGCCGTACAACAGGACAAGGTCCCAATAACAGTACAGCACGATTACAATACAATCAATTACAAATATTACTTATCTGTTAAGACACAACAAATATGGTGAAAAATAACAATCTTAAGTGATTCAAACTTAGAAAGAGGTGGACACATGAGTACAAATATTTTTTATGAATTTCTTAAATACATACAAAGTACAACTGAAAATATCAGGTACATCAGTAAGACATAATAAATTATTAAAACAACACAACAGGCGATTTAACGGAGAAAACATTGCAAAATTAGTTCTAAACATTTTTACAGAAAAAATATCAGTTGAGCGAGTAGAATAAGACGGTACACGTAAAGATATTTTACTCAAGAAAGTTGGACAGTCAATATGACCATTTATAATTTTATAAAGAAAGATTAAGTCTAACATCTCTCTACGCTTTTGTAAGGATATGAAAGAACTTGCATAATTAGGAAATTTAAATTTAAGCACAGAAATAAATTTACGCTGAATACCCTCAACTCTATTCACATATATCTGATAATGTGGGGACCAACATACAGCAGCAAATTCCAGTTGAGACCTGACAAGTGTATTATATAAATGTACAAGGGTTGTGGGATTTTTAAAATTTGATCCCACACGCAGTATAAAACCTAACATTTTATAAGCCTTTTTAACAACGCTATCAATATGAATATCATAAATTAGCTTATTATCTAAGATTACTCCAAGATCTTTGACATGAGATACACGACTGATGTCATTTCCATTAATATTGTAATTATATTCAAATATACTTCTACAACGTGAAAATGAAATAATGGAACATTTTCTGTAGTTTATAGATAAATCATTCTGCTTTAGATAAATGCTCAATCTATCTAGATCTTCTTGAAGACTAAGACAATCATTCATGGAAACAATTTTTTTATATAACTTGAGGTCATCTGCATACATTATGAATTTGGAATTTTTAAAGCAAGAATTTATGTCATTAATAAACAATAGAAAAAGGAGAGGTCCTAGATGGGAGCCCTGAGGTACTCCAGAGGTTACAGGATAGATGTCAGAGTTAAAACCATTAACTGTAACGTATTGTTGTCTGTGGCTAAGATATGATGTGAACCACTTTAATAAACTGCCATGTACGCCATACATCTTGAGTTTATCTATTAAAATTGAATGATTTATTTTGTCAAATGCCTTGCTGAAATCAGTGTACACCGCATCTACTTGAGTATTATGGTCCATAGTAAGAAGTACATAGTCTGTGAATTCAACCAGATTGGAGTTGACAGATCGTCCACTGTAAAAACCATGCTGTTCCGTATTTATAATTCGTTTGAATGCAAAAAATAAGCATTTGTAAATAGCTTTTTCAAAAATTTTCTCGAAAATGCATAGTTTCGAAATGGGACGATAACTGTCAACATAATTACGAGAACCAGATTTAAATAAAGGAACAACAACAGCTGTTTTCCAGAGGCAATATTTATTTAATTTAATATACATATTAAATTTCCGTCGAGAAATCTCGGCCGAGACGAGACTCTATTAAACGAGACGAGAAAAATTTCGAGACGAGACATAATTTTAGGAATTTGAAACGAGACGAGACGAGACAATGGATTTCTCGTCTCGTCTCGTTTCGACCAATTACTAGTCTGAAGTATGAAACTATATTCATAAGTTTTATATAGGTACAATGTAGTTATTTGTAATTTTGGCATATCTAACTACCTACGAAAGTACAGTATTAAACTAAAAATAAATATTTCTGAAAAATGAAATACAGGTGTTAAAAAAAATAACTCGTAGTAGGCCATGAACAGAGAAACGTATGTCTGATCATTATTCAATTCAAATGTCAAGTTGTCAAAATTGATCTTGAAATTTAAAGAGAAAAAATAATAAAGAGTGAAACAGAATATCATTGTTTCGCCATTTCCTAATTTATTCCCATTTCTAAAAGCTTTGATTTCTTTAGATAACATTTTTGACAATATCTTGTGTAAAATTGGCATTTAATTAAATCCTTTAAATGAAAACATACATTTCTTCTTCATATACTACACCGAGTTAGATTTTTTTATTATTATTATTTCACTATATAATTGAAGTATTGAAATTTAAAAGATCAAAATACCGGGTATATGTATATTAAAATTGAAACAAAAATTGGTCAAAACATTATAAAGTAACTGAAATAAAATTAGAAAACTACAAGAAAATTGTTTGTAGAGATGAAATTGTTTACATAAAGTTGAAGTATATTTTTCTTACAACCGTGCGTAAAGGGTCACTTTTCAAGGACTAGTGAGTGAAAAGAAAATAGGCGTTGCTAGGCAACATACACATTCGTTTAATTTACTTTGGCAATTATGTAATGAGAATTAGGTAGTAAATAAGAGTGAATGAAATAAGATTTATTAAGAAATAATAATGTTCATTACAAATGATACAAGTATAACAATTATTAATAACAGATTGAGTACTTGCAAACCCAATTGTATATGAAGATGCTTGCGTATAATCATTATTATGAGAAACGGCGCTAACATTTTGGTTTTAGGAAGAATGTAGTGTGCAACACGTACCTATGTAAAATAAAGATTTTTTATCTCGTGCTATAATTTCATGCGTCTCACTAGACTAAAAAAGGTCTATTTTACACACTTGTTGCATAAATAACTAATTTCAGATTGGCATTAAAGTAAAAAAAAAAAAAAAAAATCGAAAATGTAATATAAAATTATGAGAGTCAGAGAAACGAAAAGACTGGCAAAATTTTATGGAATTGGTTATTATAAAAGTATAGGTACTATTATCGTGACAAGAGTTATTATAATTTTAAACTTAAGAAACAAATACTTTCGAAATAAAATGAAAATTGTGATATTTTAATACCTTCATTAGTAGATTGATTTTAATAAATTGTATATTTCACTTTTCTATTTCATAATTAATTAGTATGGACGAAGTGAAAAGATAATGTACCATATTTTTTATTTATTTATTATATATATGTACTGTAATATTTACGGTTCGTGATGATCTGATACCAAAGACCACCCCTCTGAATTTAAACCTGCGGATGCTGAAGTGTAAACTAGCTTTTTCCTCTTGCGATTCTTCGCCTAAAATGAAATTCAGAAAGATTTGAAATTCAAATGTAGCGGCTAATTGTACATTTAAATGTCGCGATAGGTTTTAATTTTTTCTCTTTACTGAGATTTGGGATTTCGTTTTGGATATGCTTTTAATTTTTTATACAGTCTATTAGAATAAAATGTTTTATGCCTCTTTTGCTACTTCATCTGCTAATTCATTGAATTTATAATTTATTTTTTAAAGTTATTCAAATGCATTTCTGTTTCCTGGAAATTAATTCACGGTGAAATTTGTTATTTTTTAAAATGATATTTTTACTGTCAAACCTGAAAAATGGGGCAAATAAAAGTTGGTTAAATTGAATACAAATGAATAATATTTGTGATGTAAAATATAAACACATATTTCTTAATTACCATTTCAAAAACATAGAGTTTTTTCGCCCGATGACAGATGATAACAGCATAAATGTATCTGTGTGTATTTAAATGAAATGACGCTAACATAGACCTATTGCGTCATATTTTCTCATTTGTGTGATTCAAATTTTGAAACGAAAGTAACGCGATGCATTTTTATCATTGTATTTTGATTGGAAGGTCGTAGACATATATCATACTTAAATTATCATGTTTTTATTATGCTTTTCCTGTTCAATGAAATATATTTGTGTTTTTTGTTACATTTTTCATTTTAACTACACGAATTTTTGTAATTCTGTACAGCAAATTTGATTTATAATATTATTTTTTCTGATTGTTTGCAGTATTTAAAATGATAGTTAATGCATTTTTGTTATTTGGTGTATTGCTCTATCTACACAATTTGTACTTGTCAAAGATATAAATTGGTTTATTTCATGTCAATATCAGTGTACTTATAGTACCCAATATGTGATTCAACCTTGGAGTACTAAAGTTATAATACCTAATTATTAAAATTAAACATTTAAGAATATTTAAACATAAACATTACTCTACTATACATTACTATAATTTAAATTTTAATAATTTTTTATGGGGTACATTGGCTTCTTCCCACTTCGTTATAGTTAAAATACCTTAATTTCACTCATGATCCATCATGCAATGAAATCGGTATGTTTCGCTGGTGTGAACACTACACTGACAATAATAATCAAGCTGCAGTTTTACTGAGGCAATATTTTCTCATTTACGTTTCCAAGATTCATTGTTAGAAAATTATTATAATCAGCTACTTGCGGGGTACTGAAAATTCATATTCTATCACTATATATGTTGAAAATGTATATAATAATATAAATTTTATTTAAAAACAAAATATATGTTTCTTAATTAATTAAGAAAGGACATTTTCTGTGACGTCATTATTTTGTACTAGAGAATGGGTAGCATATTTAAGATTGTAACCTAAATTAATCCGTAAATGGCATGCGATTTGTCTCTCTTGTTTATTATTTGCATTTTGCGTGATTTCTGTTACTTTTATTACGTATTTCGATTTTTTACAAATTCCATACCAAAAGTTCCCTTGAAAAGATTCTATAAATCCAACAAAATTATAACCTGAAAATACACTATGTAAATTGCAGTTAACACTTCTTTCTTCTTCAGCTTTTCCCTATTTTATTAGGGATCGCTGTTTCTTACTATTCTCTTCCACTCATTCCTATCCAAGCGCATGTTTTTCACGCAGTTCTTCCTCTCTCAAGTCTTCTGCGATATAGTCCTTCCATTTTCTCTTTGGCCTTTCTCGTATTCCCGGCAATGAAAGTTCCAATCATGAGGCGAGGCTGCAACTGCATGTTACTTGCAAGGAACACTATGACTTACACCACTTTCTGATCCTATACTATCAATCTTTGGTTTTGCACTTAACACTGACATTTGTCAATTAGAACTTTTTTAATATATTAGCTGTTTCCATGATAAATAGCAAGGCTGATTGATTTTTGAAAGTTAATCTCTTTATAATTCTTAGAGAATAGAGCAGAGCATTTTCTTTAATATTTATAAAACATAAAATGTCAAAAAAATATTTAACTCTTCATATGGACGTAAAGAAGAGAAATACGAAAGAATTATAATTTATAGAAATATAGAAATATAGTATTGGAGGTACCTTCGGAGAAAAATTTGTTCACCACGGACACACACAAACACACACACACGGGCACACACACGGACACACACACACACACACATACACACGTGGACACAAACACACACACACTACAGACTATATCTTAAAAATAGTAAATTCGTATGGTATTATTAATTAAAAACTCACCACGGAATTTTTTGACCAAATACAATACCTTCCTTACCTGAAGGTGGCGGAAGGTAAAAATCTGTTGAGGCCAGCACTATATCTCTCGCCGTATCCATTTTTGTGTTATATTAGTATTGTATTTCACTTCGCTGTCGAAACGTCCTTTATAATAATAAAAAAAAAAAATACAGAACTTTACCCATGCATTGTTTTTTTTTTTTAATTGTATTTAACATATCCGGTGCACACATAAAATTCTAATTGTATCTATTTTTTCGTTGTATGAGGAAGTAAATGTCAAAGATTTTTCCAATTCATTAACAAAGTTGGCGGTATTTCTTATGGATATATGCATTGTACCTAAAATTTAAAATATTTAATTAATAAAACAATGTACTTCCCAGAAAAACCTTTCAGAATGTCACAAATTCTACTGATTTTTGACAATGACATTTATCTGCCATTATACACTAAGTTACAAACACTTGATTTTGTCAACTGGTTTCCTTGGTGCAGTTTAGCCTGTACGATTTATTAAATCATATTATTTTATATATTATAATTTCTTTATCTCTAAATCTATAGAAAATTTAATAAAAATATTAATGCCCGTATTCATAAACGTCCGTAACGAAGGTAACGCTTTGTTATATTCAAAACGGCAGTAAAAGAACAATAGCAATATGCATAAGTTAAATTTAAAATGATGTTATAACAGTTTTAACTAGTGGCCACTAAGAATAGCAAAAATACATATGGTTTTACCTAGCAACATTTTAAATTACCTTAGAAACCTACTTAGTGGCCATTAACAAATTTATGCATACGGCTGCAAATTTTTTATTCATAAACATTCGTTATCCATAACAACCGTAAAATTCATCGTAATATTTAACGACTCGAATTTCGGCTGTAATACCTATTACAGCCCGTTAAATTTGAATATATTCATTTGTTGAAATTCGTTGCATGTAATTTTGACATTGACAAGTGTACATTTTGATCTAATATAATTGTCGTAAGGTACGTTTAATTAGATGTTATTTAAGGATATTATTAATTTATTGAAACATATTTTAGAATTTGACAATGTAATCATTATCATCTACATCATCATTATAGACATAATCTACTTCTTCAATATTATTAACATCATCTTCTGATTCGAACAATATTTATATAGAAAATGTTATTGTAACTATGCCAAAACCTCGACCCTTTAGAAATAGAACCGATTCATTTGATATATATGATGAAAAGGAATTTAAAAATCGATTTCGGTTTGATAAAATTACAGTTATGCATGTATGTGAACTAATAGGTCAAAATTTAGAAAGCCCTATACTATGAAATAAAGCTCTAACTTCCATGGAAAAAATCTTAATTACGTTAAGATTCTATGTAAGGGTCCGGCTCTTCCGTGTTATTTTTGGCATTGAACTTTTGAGTTATTTTTCCCCATGCTTCGTTTTTCTGTTTTAAATTTACTGCGTCTGTTTTCTTATTTTCTATAATGTCCACATTTTCTTCTGTTAAATCTAGAAGAATTGCAATTTCTGTATCACAGAAATATTTTCCTTTTGACCTTTTCTTCTACAGATTCATATTCATCATCTCAACCACAAGATTACAATATTGTTACACAATGTAAACAATTGTCAAATCTATTATTTTTAATTTTTTCACAAACTACTATATGATTTAAATTTTTTATTTGTATGGCCTGAAATTAGTATTTAATATCAAACATCATTAGGAATTATTTCAATCTATCGTTTCAAAACGGAGCGTTATATTTTGTTTTTAATTTTTATGAATACTATATGTTAAATTTAACGATCGTAAAAATATTACGGCTCGTTTTGTAAGGAAGCGTTATATTAAGTTTTATGAATTAATAAAACAATTTTTCAGAATGAATATTTAGAAGAATTTTTTAAAGAAACTACTACTTCCGGTTGTCCAATTGTTCCCGAAACCTTTTCAGCTCAATGTCAGATAGAGGAATTCATAGTTATACTGGTCTTAAGTATTATAGTTTTTGAGGAATCGTTCCACCAATGTACTCACATACATACATACATACACACACACACATCCAAACATCCAAACACACAATCACAACACACACACACACACACACACACACACACAGAGAGAGAGAGAGAGAGAGAGAGAGAGATAGCGAGAGAGAGAGATCATCGTAAAAATGTTACAATCGGTTTGTAGGAACCTTAAATCGTGCTTATTCACCAAATTCTGAATATGCGATTTTTAGCATTAATCCAATTTCTCTCTTAGCGAGATGTAAAGATGCACAACAAGTAGCCCATTTTTGAAAAATAGGGAAAAAATGTTATTTTTCGAAGAATTGTCATGCCAAAAATTAGTTTGTGACAGATGTTCTTTAGGCATTCTTGTAAATTTTGCCAGAAAAACTTGCCGGGAAATCATAGTTACAGTCCGGGATACGAACAATGGACTAGGGAACAAATATTAGCACCAATCATTGTATAATATATGTATATATGCTCCGTTTAAATCTACAAGAAATACAATTAATTTACTGTGCGCGTAACTAATATAACATATTTATAACAGTTGCCCAAATAAGTTTTAAAGCTACGCAGCCTTCCTCATATTGATAGTTGATCTGTGCAATTGGTCATCCTTATCAGTTCCTGTCGTATTTGCCCTCGGATCATAACCGTCCCCAAATAAGATAGGAGCGCAAAGTTACTATAATAATTATTTTTTGATGGCTTCTATGGAATTTTAGGAAATAAGCGTTTTTTCCCTTATACCTCAGCTGAAGACTAGTTTGCCGCACTGTTCTAGCGGTACTATCTTTTAAAACAGTGATAAAATAAAATACTACATATTTAAGTTTGCATTTCTTAACCTATTCATCTTTTTTATTTTTCAGTATATTTACAGATGCCAAATCAGCAAATACATAAAATATGTAACAAAACTGAATATATATTTTTCTTGTTTCATAAAACTTATTTTTTAAATTTTTATAAAATATCTTTTTTAACTAGGTACATAATGAATGTGATAGTTTCGTGATATTATCTTGTCCTGTTGAATAAAATTATAACTACATTTGAACTATCAAGTTATTTTGTAGTTTATAATAAGGAATGCATTATGGTAATTGTAATATTGTGGTATTGCTCGTGTTTACATGCACGACCTTATATTTATACAGTTAGTTCCATCCTTGGCTTCACATTTCAACCATCTCTGGAATTTTATGACATGTTTACTATGATTTCTAAAACATTAACTCCGATCTGTTTTCTAAAACAATTTCATATAAAAATATTATATATTTTTTGGAATTTAAATTCCTTTGAATTTAAATATTTCAGTTATTTTCCGTTTATTAAGGATTTTTACTTCCTTGTACGAAGTAAAGAAAAGTATTGTAATCGCGAAAAATTTCTGTTTTCAGATTTCAACGGAACTATCCATTTTGACCATCCCTAAATCCATTTTGACCAATTCCGTCGTGACGTCTGTACGTACGTATCTCGCATAAAAAATGGCAAGCCGTAGAAAGTTGAAATTTTGTATTTAGGACTGTTATAATATCTAGTTGCGCACCTCCCTTTTTGGTCATTACATAACTTCCGGAAATGGTACTTTCCTTGAAGCCTATAATAAATTTTAATGAAAAACTATATTAAAATATAATCCGAAACTTTTCAAATTTGATATATAAGACTTCTGTATTAATGGGAATAAAGTAATAGATTTTGGTTAAAATGGTCTAACCGGAAGTGGTACTTTACTTGAAGCCTACAATAGATTTTAATGAAAAACTATATTAAAATATAATCCAAAACTTTTCAAATTTGGTATATAAGACTTCTATATCAATGGAAATAACATAATTGATTTTGGTTAAAATGGTGTTATTTTGATTTTAGAAATAAATGCTTCAAATAAAAGGTTTAGGGAATTAAATTCTGCGTCTAACACATCACGTGTAATTAAATTTGCTCGTTGTATAAGCGAGATATGTAAATTTAAAAATTATGTAATTTTCTGTTTTTGTAATTAAGTTTGCTGTGGACAGAGCTGGGCAGTAACTAGTTACTTTAGGAATTTAGTTACTAACTAGTTACTTGTACGTAACTTGTAACGTAACTTAGTTACTTTTTAAAATATGGTAACTGTAACTGTAACTTAACTTGCTGCGGAAAAGTAGTTGGTAACTTTACGGTCTTTAGTTACTAGTTACTTGAGTAACTTAATTTAGTTAAAGTATCTCAGAAATTAGAATGTAACTTAAGTTAGTCAAAGTAACTTAAAAAGTGGAATGTAACTTAGTCATAAAAAGTAACGGGGGGGATTAAAATTTCTAAGAAATATTTTGTTGAAACACTAACTAAAACTGTTTTGTTTTAAATAAATGTCTGTCCAGAGTGGGAGTGTTGAGCGCAGCATCGCGCATATCCTCTGTAATGTGTAACTTTTATTTTAATACATAATTAAATTCAAGCCATAATAGATAATAAAATAAGTAATTATATTCATTAATAATAGAGTTTTTGTACGGTAAACAGAAAAACTAAAAATTACACATTATTTTAACTTTTAATTCTAGAATTAAAAAGTCACTAAATGTTAAATTTGACTTATAAAATATATTATTTTCAAATGTTTTCCTCGCGTACAAATGATACGTTTTAATAAATTATAATTAAACTGCCACTAAATCATCAAAATTATTCCAATTTTCAGGTTATACAAAAAATAGTGTATTTTGTTCGTTGTTCCAAGGGTTGCAAGACTTGAATTCGTCTCATTTTTACAAATTCCCTTCTCACAAGATAAAATGTCACTTTTAATTTTTATATTATATTATAATGTAGGTCCGCAGGGCCTTTTTATCAGATTTTTGGGCACTAGGCCAAATTTTTTTTTTGACCCCCTCCCTCTTTATAGTAAAAAACAAGTACGTACAAATATTTGTATAATTATAATGTAAGTTTATTTAATAAAGAAGAAAATAAAATTGCCTGCTGAGAGAAAAGCTGATCAATTATATAGCACCGCATGCTCGATTCTAGTTTGAGGTGAAATTTTAGCGTAATATTTTGTTACTCCTCTCTAGGGCCGTTTGGCGATTTTGCCGGGTTTCGGGAATATGTTATTAGCGTAGCGGGGCCCCAAATATTTATAGAAAGATACTTTTTCATCAAATTTTCTTAGATATTTGAATGTGCAGAGCCCATGTGAGCGCGGGGCCTCAGATTGAAAATCGACGTATGATCCGAGGTTTCCAATAAATTAATCATTATCCACTAATAAGTCTAGGAAATAATGTCTGCATGTTTTATACATTATAATGGTCATGTCATGTTAGAAAGAAAATAGATTCTTTATAACTTGGTATAAGAAATCAAAATTTATAAATAAATTAAGAAATTTAAAAAAAATCACAGTAAACGGGCCCTGCGAGCCCCTTGTTAAAGCGGGCCCTAGGCCGTGGCCTCGTGGACCTAGGCGGTAATAAGGCCCTGTAGGTCCGTTAACAATAATAATCTGATTGGGTGTTGCCAAGCAATAACGTTAAAATTTAGGTTAACGTAGTTAGTGCAAAAACTCCCTGATATGTATTCTACACAATAACTAAGTCAACAGTCTAAGTCTACACTTCACGCCATTAAAAGTAGTTAGAAAGTAACTCAAGGTAACTAAGTTACTTTTAATGAGTAACTAGTAAATAACTTAGTTCTTTCACCAAAGTAACTGGAACTTAAGTTACTTAGTTATTTTTTTTTTTTGAGGTAACTGTAACTGTAACTCGTTACATTTTAAAAGTAACAGCTCTGGCTATGGATTAGAACAAAAAATAATAAAAAATAAAGGGTTTAATGTCAATGTCAAATTATGTCCAATACATGCAATTTTATGATTGGGTCTGTTATAATACATATTTTAATTATTAACAAAATATGGATAGTTTAACAGGTGTACAAGGAAGTCATGTGGTGTCCACATCAGATTTTTTTTGTGAATGTACCTGCCTAAGTATAAATTTCATTGTCGTTGAGCTCGTATATTTTCATATAATATTCTCGTGCTCACGTCACAAAATAAAATGAATTTCTTCATAAGATACAATATACTTGGTGTAGTAAGTGCTGACCTAATAATCCCGTAGTTTAAAGTTTCATATAGAACTATTTAAGTTTTAATAAGCTCTTAAAAGTGTGTAGTGGAAGCAATTTTTACTGTGTATATAACTTCCGTCGGCCTGCATAATATATCTCTATTATGTCGAGCGATGCGATATACACATGATCTTCGCCTGCAAAGGGAAAAGGGCTGGCTTGTTCGTGCTCTACTTACCTTAGCCCACAGACATAGTATACGTATATAAATAATAAACATAATGGGAATTTTATTACCAAGTACTAAAATGTTTTCAATGTTAATGTGAAAGTATACGTATAAAATGTTCCGTGTTTATTTGTTTTATTATTTTATTTTTCATCCAAATGAAATTTCCAACGAAGGTAGAAGAAAAACAAATAATTCATGTACAATTAAATTCGTTTCATTATATTATGATATGAACGTAAATGACTAATGGCTGTGGCTTTGAGGATACAACCCACATAGAAAACAAATGTTTTCACTTGTCATTTTGATTATCAGACGATTCTTCGAATCAAATTTTTAATAAAAAGTTGCTAAATTTTATTTTTAAACTAAGTCAACTATTGCCAAAAGTCAGATTTTTATAATTAATTAAAAGAACAGAAGGAATATTTGCAGGAAATTTGAATTACTGAACTTTTTTTCATACGAGATAATAAAATAGCGTGCAATTTCTTTTTGCAAAAAATTGTTTGTTTTGACTTTGGAAATACATATCAGAGAAATTCACGAAACAAAATTACTAAACGTCGAAACGAAAAAATTTTTTTCTACTCCCGTGCGTGAAGTGAGTACTTTACGTATCAATTTTTATGTGTGAAGTTTGAGTTTTTGCACACTGTGCGTGAAATGCTACTTCACGCACACTGTGCGTGAAGTAGCATTTCACGCACCGTTCATTATTTTAAATATTACAAACTGAATTGTATTTTAATAAAACAAAGCTGTTAAACACCCGTAACGTTGGTAACCATGGTGACACAAGTCGATAATACAGAGTCTTTACGTTAAAAAAATGACAATGTGAAGAAAAAATATAATTTATTGCAAGGTCGTAGAAAAAGTATAGTATGTAACACGTGTGTGAAGCCTATTTTACATTCGGGTGGTTTGCAACACTCGCCTTCGGCTCGAGTCGCAATCTCCACCCTCATGTAAAAAATTCAACTTCACACACTTGCCACATAATATACTATTGTGTTAGGATACAAACGAGATGGAGAGCTAGCCTGCGAGAAGCACTAAACTATTCACATTTTAGAAACCGACTATCATGAATATTTATGCTATTATTAGAGAAATACACAATAATTTATTAAGAAAGTCGAAATTTTGTTGGAAATTGTACCTTCTTCATGGCGAAAGACTAAATTGTTATATAATGATACATATAATAACATACTTCTGCATGAATGGGAATAAATGCTACTCGTGTAAATAAAACAGTGCTTAACTGTTTTTAAAGGATTGATCTATTTTGTAATTTGTATTTTAATTTATCAACGAAAGAGACTTCACAATTATTATTTTTTTAAATAAATTAGGACACTGCATTGAGGCTATTAATGTCATCGTACGTAATTAATTAAACAAATGAAGTGCGTTTTTGTATAATTTATGCTGAATTAAATTCTATTTTGGAAAAAGCATTTAATCCAGGACTTCTAATTGAATCAAATTGTATAATGCACTTTTCTTGTTCTAAAGTGTTCACGTAAAAACGAACAGGTGTCATTAGTGCGCTATTTAGATCTATATATTGTCGTTTTTGACTATTTTATGTAGTAAGTAATAATTATTAAATATACCGCTTGAATTACCTCACATATTCCTTGTTCTGCCAATTAGGTCATAAAAATAGCTATTTTTAGTACAAGTGAGGAAAGTATGTTTTTACTCACGCGCCCGGAATTGGCCAACTGGACAAGTGTGAAAAGACATGCTCAAGTGTGCTAAACATGATTTTTTCCACAATCTTGAAATATATTTTTTCTAAAAAACGTAAGATTGTACTTCTTTACTAATGGAAAGCTCAACAGTACATATGTTTATAACTAAATTTAATGTAAAGTTAACTACAAAAAATTATTGTTCCTTCATGTAGAATGGAAGATATTTATTTTAGAATTTGTAACTCCATCAAAATTTATGACTCCTAACGTAAATTATTCTAGACTTGTGCATTTTGCTCACTTGTGAAAAAAGTTATTTACGTGTGCTTCAACATGCTACTTTGCTCACTATTTTAAGATGAATAAAAGTGAATTTTGGTAACGAGTGTGGAAAAAAACATTTCTCTTCTGAAAGTTTAGTTTATTATATATATACCCTTTTTAATGTACGCAGATGATTTAAAACTCTTCTGTACTATATCATCTATTTCTGATTGTGAAAATATACAAGACAATTTAAACAATATTCATAACTGGTGTGTTAATAATAATCTATTATTAAATGTCAACAAATGCAATGTGATGAGCTTCCATAGAAAATTCAATGCAATCACCTTCAATTACGCTCTTAACAATATTAGTCTGCATAGACCTTATTTATTTAAAGACCTAGGCGTTGTTTTTGACGCCAAATTACTTTTTACTGACCACATAAAACAAGCAATAGGTTCCGCATGTAGGAATCTGGGATTAATAATCAGAAACGCTCAATTTTTCGATGATATTTCAGTTCTAAAACTGTTATTTATATCTCTTGTGCGAGTGCGACCTCACTTAGAATACTGCTCGGTAATTTGGAATCCTATTTATAATAAAAATAGTGATTCTCTCGAAGGGGTTCAAAGAAAATTTTTAAAATTTACCGCTCATTTCACATCCTGTACCAACATTACACCAAAACAAAATATAACTTGTTGCGCAACTACAACGTACTTTAACATGTGATTTAGTCAAAATTATTACAAGTTTTATTTTTGGAAATTTTAACTAAAATAATGTCAAAATTCTTCTGTTTTATAAAATCAATGACTTATAAACAACTTCACCAAAACGTAAGTTTTTTTAAAATCAAATTATTTTATACACTTGTAAAATTATTTGTATTTTTACTTCAGTGTCCTGATGATGTGTAAAAAACTAAATACACGAAAGCTTGACAGATTTTAAAAGAATCAACTTTAATTAAAGCCCACAATCCACTGACACACCCACGATATTTTCCTCCTTAACTAATCGAAACAGTGACGATTACACTCCACACATATATATATATATATATATATACATATATATATATATATATATATATATATATATATATATATATATATATATATATATATATATATATCTGTACCTCAGAATAAAAGTGTATTAAATCACAAAATTAATATTTTACAGGAAAGCATTTAAATGATTTTCGAAAAAGATTTATGTTTTTAATTTCGAATTATTCTATCAATGAATGTTATTATAAAGTTTTTAATTATAATAATGCATAATCTTTCAAACCTAATTTCTTTTGTAAAATATTATTTCAAGTTGGGTGCTCCAGATATTGCAAATTTCTTAAATTTGCTAAATACTGTTTTTATTTATATTGAAATGACTGCTTCAAACAGGACTTACCACAGTATTCCATACGAAAGAGGAGTTAAGGTTATGTTTATTCGTGGAGAAATCTAATTTTCCGAAAATATGGACTTAATACTGTTTTATCCTGGGGTACAGATATATATATATATATATATATATATATATATATATATATATATATATATATATATATATATATTAGTCCATATTCCATGTACGAACTATAAATTATTTGTAGTATATATTTAAAAATTACTTCTATAGGTATTAATATTAATATATAAAATACAAATATAATTAATTAATACATAAAAATATAATAAAACAATACAAATTAAATATTTTCAATTTTTACTATCCAATTTAGTGCATCTTCCGTTAATTGATGAAGTTCCACGAAAATTTAGATAAAGGTCATTCTTCTACTATGTGCTGAATTGTGTTTCTTTCTGCTCCACATTCACAATTTGGACTATCAGGTACTTTCCAGTGAAATAATATACTATTACATTTTCCATGGTATTTAAAAAGTAACGTACTCAGTACTTCTTAAGAATTATAATGGAATTAATTGAGCTTACAAGGACTGATGGCACACAAAATAACAGATTTTAGAAATTAATAAAAAGTGTTAGCAAAAATATTTTCTTTAAGTTTTTTTTTATAATGTAGATGTGAATGTAAACTAATGAATAAACACTAAATTTCTTTAAGGCTAATGCCCCTCGTTATTAATTAAATAGTAGATAGTTTATTTATAAAGTTTGTTAAAAATATTCTGCGATAGAAATATTCTCCATATATTCTCTTGAACCTCTGTATCCTTTGTTAGTCGTATTCTCCCGATCGAACACTTACACAAATTGAGGAACAAATCTACATGAACAAGGCTTGGAGCTTATATGACCCAGTCTAAGACGAGCCAGGAAACGATCTGAAATCGCTTGATACACCGTCGGGTGTGCAGCGTTCAGTGCAGTCAGGATCGCATAAATATCCACTTGTATAGCTAAAATAACAGGAAAACTACGCGCAAGCTCCCTAGTGTAAATAACAGCACGTGAACGTGAACAGAATTCCGAGTGGGAGGTACTTGCCCTCCAGATACTCTGCATTCTACGCCCATGTAGGAGGATAAAGATGAGGAGGATAATTTTTATGTTTCATTTTATAAGCTTGACTGAAAGAGGTGTGCATGTGCAGTTTTATTGAAGTAGGTTATATATTGTTTATTTCAAATTTTAAATGATGCGCTAAAATTTTAACGTCTGAATATAATCGTACAAAACGGGCTATAAAATGATTTCCTTAACTATAAAAGAAAACAATTGAATATAGTAAAGTAATATTTTTTGCACGATCAGTTTTTTAATGTTTGCTTTCATACTTAGTTTTGTTAAAATGAAATGTTTAATATGTTTTACTTCCTTGTACGAAATAAATGTATTGTAATCGTGAAAAATTTCGGTTTCCAGATTTCAACGGAAATATCCGTTTTGACCATCCCTGAATATCTCGCATAAATGAAAAACGGTAAGCCGTAGAAAGTTAAAATTTTGTATTTAGGCCTGTTATAACATATAGCTGTGTACCTCCCTTTTTGGTCGTTACATAACTACCGGATGTGGCACTTTACTTGTTTTAATAAAAAACTATATTAAATATAATCCAACACTTTTCAAATTTGGTATATAAGACTTTCATATCAATGGCAATAAAATAATAGATTTTGGTTATAATGGTGTAACCGGAAGTGATATTTGAAGCTGTTATCAGTGTTTCTTGAAAAAATGGTTTTATTTTGATTTTAATGCTTCAAATAAAAGTTTTAGAAAATTGAATTCTGCTTCTAACGCATCAAGTATGATTAAATTAGCTATTTGTATAAGCGAGATATGTAAATTTAAAAATTATGTACTTTTTTGTTTTTGTAATTAAGTTATAACAAAAAAAAAATGTAATGTCAATGTCAAATTATGTCAAATACGTGCAGTTTTATGATTGAGTCTGTTATAATACATATTTTAATTATTAAAAAAAATTGTATAGTTTAACAGGTGTACAAGGAAGTCACGCGGTGGCCACATCAGATTTTTTATAATTTTCTTCGTTCTTGCTTCTACAAGCTTCATTGATCCGCACTCCCGTGAAAATTATTTACACTATAATTACGCTGTAAAATTTACACCCATCATCCTTTTATGAAATTTTTTTGGTTCACTGCATTATTTTGTTAAAACTTTATGAGTATAATCCAATGACGACTGTCTCATTTCCTTGTACCTATTCAACCTTTTTGCAGAAACTCCAAAACTCTTTCATTTTAAATCATACGTGGTAAGTAGGTAGACAAGAGAGCATGAGACGAATTTCAATATATATATACAGGATGTCTCTCAAATAGGGGGACATGGCTTAACCACAGATTTCTGAAGCTAAACTAAGACGATTAACCAAACTTGCTTCTACCGGAAAGTGTACCATTTAGACAGTATTCTGCTTCAAAGTTCTTCGAAAAAAAAAAAAAATTAATTTTGCTTATAATAAGCGGACACTTTATTCGATTTGGATGAAATTTGGTATGACAGTTTATATGGTTATAAGGCATCTTTTAAGATGATACTTTTCTTCGCAATATTTTAAAATTATTAATATCTGTTTGTTCGGCCTAATAATATTTTACTACCACTATTATAAATAAGACAATTACATTTCTTAGCTTACTCGTAAACAAAGTTGTGAAGATTGACAACTCGCTACTGTCATTAAAAATTCGATGTTTGGCATTTGGACAGACTGCTAGATAAAATTTATTTTAAAAATTTAGCGGTGCAGACACTCAGATTTTATTGTTTTCTGTGTGAACCGTAACAGATATCTCAAATTACACAAAGAGAGAAAAGTTTACTATTGAATTTATCTTTGCGAAAAAAAATAATTTCACGTTATCAAGCCCTATAATATTAGCAAAATATTAATATGAATAATGTTGAAATAAGAAATAATTCATAATCACGAAAACTGAACGAAAACTGAGCCATGCCTCATTGCCAAATAACTAACTATAAAAATAAAAGAAATCTGTTGTTGCCAGCACAATACCTCTCGCCATTTCCATTTTATGTTACATAAGTAGGTATTGTATTGCACTTCGCTATCGAAACGTTTTATAATAAACAAATTACAGAACTTTACCCAAATATTGTTTTTTATTGTATTTAATATGCCTTCTGCACACATATAATTCTAATTATATTTATTTTACATTGTATGAGGAAGTTTCTAAATATCAGAGATTCTTCCAATACATTAACTAGATTGGCGGTATTTCTGATCGATATATGCGTTTTACTTACAGTTTTAAATATTTAATTAATGAAACAATAAGAAAGATTAAATGTACTTCCCAGAAAAAACTTTCAGAATTCACTAAAACTGTTGATTTTTGACACTGACTTTTGTCACTTACAAACTATGTTATAAACATTACTATATTATAAACATTTGAATTTGTCAACTGGTGTCCTTGTCCTTAGTGTAGTTTAGCCTCTGCGATGTATTACTTCCGATTATTCTATATATTATAGTGTCTTTATCTGTAAATCTATACAGGATTTAATAAAAAAATTTAAGTGTATTAGATGGAGAATTTTATGTTCTTCAATATTTGTAATAACAAAAATTTCCAAAAATTTATATTTAGACGAATTTTTCTAAGAAACTACTACCTCTGGTTGTCCATTTGTTACCAAAATCTAATCAGGTCTTCCCAGGAATGTCAGATCGAGGAAACTGCAGTTAAATATTTTTTAAGTTTTATGGTATTTGAGAAACCGTGGTTCCAACATCCACACACACACACAAAGGGACATCATCGTAAAAATGTTATAATCGGATTATAGGGACCTTAAAACGTGGTTATCCACTAAAATCTGGACATGTGAATTTTAACCTGATTCCAAAACCTCTCTTAGCGAGAGGTAAGAAGTAGATTGCTTAAAACAGAAGTCTGAACAACACCGGTATGTGTTATTATACGCTACTGCTCTGCTTTCCATCCCTCACTCGTCCGGTGCCCACTTATCCGTCACACTCGTCGCACAGTTGTCCGTTGCCTAGCTGACCATGGCCGTCTCAATTCCCTCCTGGAACTGGAAGCTGGAAGTAACTTTTTTCAAGACCCCATAATATCCTTTTATCTTTGACTAATAAATAATCTGTATGTATAAATCTGTGATTTTCTACATATAAATCCCGCACGGAATAAGGACCCGGGTATAATAGCCATTAATCCCTCTAATGCACCAGTTAGAATATTTTTAGTAAAATAAATATGCAAACAGACTGAAATTTCAATATTACATATATTCATTTCCAAAATTACATCACAATTCATTGCAATGTTAACCTAATTATAATAAATATCTGTCATGTGGATTATTTAGATTGAGGTTATGAATGAAATCATAAAAATGTTATATATTATAGATTAGAACCCACTATAATGGCTATTATTACCTCGGATGATTACAACTCTTGCTTGCTTCGCTCACTCGCGTTGCTTCATCCTCGGTAATAACAGTATCCATTATAGCGTCGTTGTATAATATACTATTACAGCCTCAATCACCTAATTAGTCGACTGAAATATCTTTCCAGCAACATTTTGAAATCCGAGGGAATTAAATCAGGCAAATATGGTGGTGCGGTAGGTTGCAAATTCCATCAAATTTTGCTCGAGTATTATACTTGTCATCAGTATCGTGTAGTATTCGTCAATATCAATTTATCGATTTTGATTTTTTTTTTGTTTCGACTAACAAAATTATCATTGCCGTCCCAAAAACTGATGCCATCACTTTCTAGTCGACTAAATGCTCTTAGTCTTCTTCTAAACTGATACATCAAGTGTACGTGTCTAATGCAGTCGCTTTTATTACAATTAAAATTAATTACTTAGTCAATAGGTACTTCACAAATAAAAATTTATCTGTTCGTGAAATGAATAATTTACATTTATAATAATTAAATATGGGATGAGCACTTTGTACTAAATATTAATATTCAAGTAAATTGACATTATTTTTTGTTAATAAAGAGAATATCTGCAACAGTGTTTGTTCTGCATAAAACTAATTAATTAGTTGCCATTTTAATTAAAATATTGTAATAAATAGCATGCTTTATACTATAATATTAAAATAAATTAATTTTCGCACTCTTTAATCCTATAATTATGCCGTCAATTTTATATTTTTATTAAAGAATTAGCTGATGTATAATTATGAAATTATATTAATTTTAATGATATTATTATATTTACCTTTTCCATTCTATTAAATCATTAACAACAACAGTCTTTTTAATAAGCATAAATTTTTATCCATAATTATCAAATTAGGTAAAATTATTTTCACATTCACAAACCTAAATTATATTAATAATTAAATACTATATTAAAGATCTAAAATTCTGAAAAATGAAAGCTGCAATTTTATTATAATTTATAATTACAATTTAGCTGTAAGGTATAAAATATCAGAATTGCAACATGATACATTTTCGACATAATTATTAAATATATGTTCTCGTTTGCATGATCATATATCTAATTACATTATCATATATTTTGATTATCACCGTACACAATAGATTATGTTTAAAACAACCATTGACAGTTAATATGAATTTTAAATTTTGTTGTACGGCAAATTTTATATATGACAATTAATAAAAATTTTAATAGCATATCATGTGCTGAATTCCCCGGTTGTTCATATATAATTTACATATAAATAATTATTAAATTAAACTATGATTAATTTACAACTAAAAATCTGTTTGTACCAGCCAGAACATGAGAATATTGATTAATATTATTTATATAGTAATAAACTATTTTGGAATGAATTTTTCATTTCTCTTAACTTAATTTTAAAGTGAGACTTTAACTATTGAAACCTGACTACCTAGTACAGTAATTTATTAGGATTTTCTTTTTTTTCTAGAATCGTGCTCTGAAACACATTTCGTAATTTTTCTATTGCAAATAAATATAGTTTGCTATCGTAACACATACAGAAAACCGTGCGGAAAACATAATTCTGAAACTTCAAGTTTCAATGGCATTACTTTCGTCTTATCTCAAAATATCGAAAAATTCATTCAAAATGAAATATTTGTTATAGGTTATAGTACTTTTTGTCAAAAATTGTCATTTACAATAGGATTGTGACACAAGTAAGTTTTAAATAAATCACGAATATTTTGTGCAACCAGGGTTGGTCTACCATTATTAGTTGTGGTATTTGATTGTTTTGTAATATTTAATGTATTTTCTAAATGATGTTCAATGCCTTCCATGTCAATGATTGTGTTATGTAGGACACAAATAGCTTTAAAAATATTGTCAGCAACATTTATATCAGTTTCTATCGTTGCTCTTATCATCGCTCTTATAGCTTTCATCGCAGCTCCAATATAAACACATCAAAGAAAAATAGATTTGATTCGCTTTTATCGCTGCTCTTATCGTCGCTCTTATAGCTTTTATCGCAGCTCCAACATATTCACATCCTAAAACACGAGATTCTACTGCACCACTATACTCGCCGTCAAATGATTATGGACTGATGTTCAACTTTTATCCCTATCCGCACCCTGTCCCTTGCCCAGCAGTGTTACCGCTTGTAACTTGACATGACCAGGAATGAACGCAAGTGTCATATAATACATTTAAAACTAATTAAAATTTTTAATACATTGTAAATGAAGAAAACATTATAACAAATATGTAAGGTAAGACAGTAATACGTAATATAAAATATAAAAATTGTCTTGGAAAATTTATATTTATATTTTGACCAAAGTTTCCACACATCAAGCTAAGGTCGCGTTTGCGTTAAAATACGATAACCTGTAAAAATCTTAAAAAAAGGTAAGAATAATTGCTTATTAGGTGAATTGTAGATCTGACAACACAAAATGCTTCTGCATTCAAATCCAAAGTTTTCTTGTTATTTAATATATTATAAATTTTTTCAGGATGTAACGCCAATTTAAAAAAAAATCTGTTGTGGCCAGCACAAGACCTCTCGCCATTTCCATATTAGGCTATATACATATGTGTTGTATTGCACTTCGCTTTCGAACCGTCGTTTATAACAAAATATTACAGAGCTTTACCCAAATATTGTTTTTTATTGTATTTAACATGTCTTCTGCACACATATAATTCTAATTATATGTATTTTATATCATTTTTATGTCAGAGATTGTTCCAATTCATTAACTAGATTGGCGGTATTTCTGATGGATATATGTCTTTTACCACAATTTTACCTATAATTTCAAATATTTAATTAATAAAACAATAAGAAAAATTAAATATACTTCCCAGAAAAAGCTATCAGAATGTCACTAAAAATGTTGATATTTGACAATGACATGTGTCATGTTATAAACATTGGAATTTGTCAACTGGTTTCCTTAGTGCCTTGGCCTCTGCGATTAGTTTACTCTATAAATTATAGTGTCTTTATCTCTAAATCTATACAAGATATAATAAAAATTTTAAGTGTATTAGTGGAGAATTTTATGTTCTTCAATATTTAATAAAAAAAACTCCCAAAAAATTATATTTAGAAGAATTTTTCTAAGAAACTACTACTTCCGGTTGTTCAATTGTTACCAGAACCTTTTCAGCTCTTCCCAAGAATGTCAGATTGAGGAAACTGCAATTAAATATTTTTTAAGTCTTATAGTTTTTGAGGAATCGTGACTACAACATCCAGACATACATACATACATACACACACACCCACACACACACGCACATACACACATCCACACACACACACACACACACACACACACACACAGAGACATCATTTTAAAAATGTTATAATCGGATTCTAGGGACCTTAAATTGTGCTTATTCAATAAAATCTGGATATGTGAATTTTAGCATGAATCCAATACCTCTCTTAGCGAGAGGTAAAAATGTGTATATTCGCAATAATTGTTTTTGCCTGCCCTTTTAAATCATCCTAAACGTCTTTTATAAGAACCAGGATTATTTAATTAATGAGTTTCACTCATATTCTTTTCAAAATATTTAAATATAATGCAATTTATAGGATAGGGAATAAAAAGCGCACGCAAGTATCTACTAACGAAAATGTCAGAATATAAAATGACATTGACAGAATACAGATATTTGTACAGGTAAACACTTAAAAAATTTAGCATCAGGGAGAAATCTTCAGTCCATAATTATTTGACGGCAAGAATAGTAAAGATATTCACTTTTAGATAAAATATGCCTTTTCTCAGTTGTACCATGTATAATTATTACATTAAATTATCATTGTATTATTTATTTATTCTACGTTTCAATTAAAATGATTAATTAATGGTTTAAGTCTTCGCGAAACTCCTCTGTCAATGGCTCCCTCCTCCTTCACTGTGTTAAATAGCGCAGTATTGGACGGCGTGTCGAGTGTTTTGTACACAATAATCTCGGTGGTTCGCTTCATTATTAGCCGGTGGAGCTCGGTAAATTACGTGAAAAATAAATACTTCAACTGTAGTTTCAAGGAGTTCGACATTGATGAAGAATTACTTATACAAAACTAAAGCCACTTCAAACTACTAACATCTGACTTTTGTTTCAAAGACAGAAACTCTTGGTGGATAAATATCGTCAATAAATAGTTAGCGACTGTTTTATTGGCTGTTAAAGGAATTAAAAATTATGGGTGCTCGAAGAAAAATATTCAATATTGGTATATATGGTACATTTAGATTTTTATTGACACGTTTATTTTAAATTTTGAGACAACAGTTTGACATTTGTTTTCATTATCGTGATATAAATAAATAAAATAAATATATCATCACGGCATATTACCCATTACTGGGTGTGGCAGTATCTACAACACATGTAGGCATCGGTAATGATGATGATATATTTTACCGTGCGGGCGTTTACAAGGCGTAACCTCACAGGCACTCATTGCTGGTGTGGAGAGTGCACCACACAGGTCACTTTTGTGCCATTTAAAATTCGAAAAATATTTAGCGTCGGTCGGGATCGAACCCGGTTCCCCAGGTTCGCGACCAGACACTCAGGCACGCAGCCACGGAATCCCATAATCCTGGATTCTACGGGTAAAACTACATACCTATATATGAAAATTTTCACTGATTTTCAGTTTAAATATCTGTTAATCAAAGTTTTAAAAAAGAATAAATGACCAAAAATCGTATAAATAATAATATAAACCCCTGATTTTGGCCATTTTTTGGGGTTTTCAGTTTTCTATAATGAAAAGTTATAAAATTTTCAGGAATTTTGAAATTGGAAAACTTTTCTTGCCAATTTTACCGGATTCTTTTTTCAAACAAAACGAATACATTTGTTCTTCGAGCTTTCATTTAATACCAGGTTTGTCTGTGTATACATATATTATGTTTGAAGAAACAAAAATTATGTGATTGTGAAAAAAGTGTTTATTAAAGAGATAGTAAACTTTCTAAGAAATAAATAAAGCTTATGTCGTATATCTTTCATTATTTCTTGGGAAATATTTAATATTACAATAATTATTATTAAAGTGACCCCTGCGGTGCACTCTCCACACCAGCTATGAGTGCCCGTGACATGACGCGTGGTAAGCGCTCACACGGTAAAATATATCGTCATCATTACCGATGTCTACATGTATTGTAGATCCTGGAACACCCAGTAATGGGTAATATGCCGTGATGGTATATTTATTTATTTATTATTTTACCAGTAAATTTTTTGACAACTCTAATAGAAACTGAATCAATGAATCAAAAATTTTGAAACTTGGTATACCTATGTAATATTTTTCATAGATTCAAAGAGTCGCTGTTTCCACCTTTTTTGGGTTATATAGGTCTTTTTGTCTCGGGAACGAAATAATATATTAAATTACAGTTTTAAACAAATTAAAAATTTGCAAAATCTCGAATTTGGTTATACCTTATACCCATTTTTAACTTCCGTCACCTTTTAGATAAGAAAAGTATTCTCTTTGGTCAAAAAAATCGCTGGTGTGTTTTTAATTAATACACACGTTTTAGGGTCCCCAGGATACGATTTTACTAGTTTTACAATGATGTCCGTATGTGTATGAGTATGTGTATGTCTGTGTGTATGTGTGTATGTGTGTGTGTGTGACAAAAATTTATTCGCCGATAACTCCAATACAACAATTCTGAAATTTATAATTCTTAAGTATTCCTCTTCTTTACGTCCATATGAAAAGATGATTAGATTTTGGTTATAATTGATCAACCGGAAGTTCCCTTATTAGAAGCTCCTTAACAGTTTGTCTTGAAAAAACTCATTTTATTGGATTGTTAATATGAAAGAATATCTTATTGTCTATATGATTAGATTATACATTTTCCTTCATATTCAATAGATATAAAGAATTATAAAAAGATTAACTTTCATAAATCAGCCAGCTTGGCTATATAATCATGGAAACAGCTAATATATTTAAATAATTCTAATTGACAGGTGTTAGTGTCAAGTGCAATTTACATAGTGTATGTCCGTGTTATAATTTTATTGGATTTATAGAATCTTTTCCAAGGAACTTTCGGTATGGAGTAGAAAATAGTACATGTTCGTGTTACAATTTTACTGGATAAATATACAATCTTTTCCAAGGAATTTTTGATAAGGGATTTGTACAAAATACATAGAATTGACTGAAGGTAAATTTGCAACAGATAAATAGAAACTTGATAACACATTTCTAATAATAAATACCGAAGGATACATTTTATACCACGGGAAGTTCAAAATACAGTTTTAGATTGGTTTGAATTGTTTTAAATATCTTCAAGAGTTCAGAGCTCAATTACATCAGAGAAGAAAAAGAAGTTAATCATATTCTTATAGGTATACCTATACTTTATATATTACCGAACAAACACGATTTCAGGATATACTAATCCTAATAGAAAAAATCAGTTCTAAATTTTGTGCGTTAGGTAAGGTTTTGATGAGGTATATTTAATTTAAAATGAAAGCAGTTATGTATATATTATTTATTTTCTAAATATACCTTCTCAAAATCTTACCTAACGCACAAAACTTATGATTGATTTAATCCTGAAATCAGGTTTGGCCGGTAACATATAAAGCCAGAACTTTCAATTTAGCAAACGACGAAGTAATCACCCAACTAATCGCATGCTTAGTTGGGAGTATAATTTAATTGAAAGAAAGTATTTTTATATACAGTGTGTCCCATTTAGACGTGCCACCAATGGGATTTCGAGAACTATAAGAGATACAATGTCGGTTAAATGGAACTTTTTGTGCGCCTTTAGGAGGCCATCTCAGATGTGCTTTTGTTTTTCCAAAAATTCTTACAGGGCACTAGATAATGTCGAAAAACTGAATATTGTTGATTTTTTCTTTCTCAAATAATTTCTAAACTATTAGTAATTGAGAAAAACGTTTCAAATATAAAAGATAGATATTTTTATTAACTAACTAGTGACGTACGAAATAAATTTTTATATCGGTAAATTTTCGAGATATAACACAAACTTATATTTTTTTAAATGGAACCCATATCTAATTTTAGTCTCAAAAAAATAATTATTTTTTTCTCTTTTCAATGATGTAGGGTTATTATGTATTATATTTGTTTTGCTCCTAAAATTTAATTTTTCTCTTTATTTTCCTGAATTTTCTTATTATTTCCCAAAAAAACATTATTTTTATTAATTATATTGTATTTGATCAAAATAATTTGTTTTATGCCTTTATTATTTAATATTTTTATTCTAGACTCATACTACATACATACTACACTATGATGTGCCAAGGGCGACCTGATACAAAATTTTATAATAATTAATTTGATACGAGTTTTGAGTAAAATTTTTTAACGAAATAAATTATTTAAATACAAGGAGTATTTCCAAATAGAAATCTACCAATATTTTCAAAATAATTGTAAATTTAATACAAAATAAGGAAAAAAAATTATAATTTTGAAGGCAAAACAAATATAAAACATAATAACCCGTACATCGTTGAAAAGAGAAAAAAATATTAATTTTTTTGAGACTAAAACCAGATGTGGGTTCCATTTAAAAAAATATAAGTTTGTGTTATATCTCAAAAATTTACGGATATAAAAATTTATTTCGCACACCACTGACTAGTTAATAAAAATATCTATCTTTTATATTTGAAACTTTTTTCTCAATTATTAATAGATTAGAAGTTATTTGAAAAAGAAAAAATCAACAATATTAAGTTTTTCGTCATTATCTAGTGCCCTATGAGTATTTTTGGAAAATAAAAGCACATCTGAGATGGCCTCCCAAAGGCGCACAAAAAGTTCCATTTAACCGACATCGCATCTCTTATAGTTCTCGAGATCCCAATGGTGGCACCTCTAAATGGGACACACTATATTTATGAATAATGACATAGTAGAGAAAAAGAAGGTTGAGAAAAATTCGACTGCAAATGTAGATAAAATTGTTCTAAATAACACAAGTGTGTAATGAGATTAATCGTTATAATAATAATGTGAAAACAATCCTTATAAATGGCAATTAAATTGTAATCCTAAAACAATAATATGAAATAATAATAATAATAATAATAATAATAATAATAATAATTTTGACATATTTATAAATATTATGTTTATTATATTATTGTAGTACAACTGACGATGATTGCATTGCAATCGAAATGTACATATTGAAAATAAAAAAATAATTTGTGAAGAAAGGTATTTTATTATTATATTTGATTTAAATAATATGACACTTTAATTTTGTAGTAAAATGTACGATTACAAAACATATGTGTTGGTGTATCTAAAATTAGAATCACTATCAAAAATAAAATAAAATATATAAATGCTTTGGGAATGAGTATGTATGACTCATCGACCTTTAAACTAATGGACCAAGTGTCTCCTAGTCTTTTAATGTTAGAATAATGCTCCAACGTAAAAGGATAGAAATATATATTCTGTCCTTAAACAGTACGGAAGTTCTCAGTTAAAGTGTACTGCGCATGCGTTCGTACTCATTGTACATCTGTTTCAGCCGTATGTAAACCTCTATAAGTACATCGCTCTCTATCACTAAATAGTTGTCAAAATCTACATTTGACGTTTCGTGACTGTTTGTGTATTATTTACTTTTCTGGAGAACATTTACAATTATTTCTGTCAATACATACGTATATTTGTTGTGAGGTGTGTATGCGACAAAATAATGGGGAAACGGTGTATTTCGTGCAGTCAGCAGTACGTACGCGGGTCAGCTGTGTCATTTCATATGTAAGTTCTTATTAATTATTACTTGTTCCCTATAATATAATATGCATATAATATATTGTATTAAAAATATATAATGAAACTAATTATGTACAAAAAAAATAAATCTATACTCTTAGCAATTATGCACCAAGTATAACAAGTTAGGGACAATTTTTTTTTATTATTTTGCCGCTTTTTCTTAACTTCCGTACTGTTGAAGGATAGAGATACTGTGTTTGCACCGATATGGCGGGACAAGCGTTTTGCTCGTACGCTGCGTCTATTAGTTTAAAGGTCGATGGTATGACTAATTTTTTTGTAGCTTATGAGGCAACTTGATTGCCACCAGTGGTACAGTTTCTGATAAAAACTCTTATGTCCGTATTCATAAACACTCGTAAAATTTTAAACGGTTCGTTATAATATTTATCCAATAAAAACAATCGACATTAATAGAAAAATCGCAATTTTATTTGTCAAGTTTGATTCTATTTGTCTAAAATTAAAACGAACCGTTCTGAAACTTTACGAGTTATTATGAATATGGGCATTATTATTGTACTCTACATTTAAACATTTTTCTTAATTACATGCTCAGGGAAACAATAAATTATTCTACCCTGAAAACTTCTTGATTTCCAACATTTACAGACCATTTAGAAATCCAGTGTTGGCGCTAGAATAAAATAGCACGTTCGAAATTAGATCGTCAGGGCGATGAGAAACGGGCCTGTCGAGTTAATCGCGTCCCTTGTTACCGACACGGACGGAGGACGAAGGCGACACCGATATGATCTGACGTCACGGCCGCCAGAGCTAGGAAGATAAAGTGCCCCTTCTTATCTTTATCTAAATAGGGTTGTCTTGACATCATTGTAAATGGTCTGCGTGATACTTGCGGGCCCAGGGCCTGAGCCGGCCCTGGCGGGTAGCGGAGTGATTTGTGACGTCATGATCATGCACCCTTAACCCGACGCAAATGGGGGAGCTATCGACAGCACGGCCCTAATGCGATCGATCATTAAATCAAACGGTTAATCAAGACACAACTTTAAAACTAGGACACTTTTTACTACATGTTCAATCGGTTTTTGTTTCAATATTGACAGCTGAATTTCTTGCATAATGTTGCATGTTATATTAAGCTCAATTGCTGATTGATGTGTAACTGGAAATATAAGCTAGTTTTTGGGAGCGTAATACTTTTGTATATCATGAAATTTTTGTGTTATGTTTTATATTTTTGAAAAAATTGTGTTAATTCTACGAGTATAGCAAGTTTAAAAATCTGTTATGGCCAACACAATACCTTTCGCCATTTTCATATTAGGCTGTAAGTATTGTATTTAACATTTCAGGTACACACAAAAAAATTCTAATTACATCTATTCTTTATTTTTCAATTCATTCTATGAACAAATTTCCTCCCACTCTTCTAAATACTTCCAAATAATTGAGGAGATTGGCGCTATTCCTGAAGGATATATAATGAAATATGTATATAGTAAGAGCGTGTTTAGTTGACACTGATATTGTACATACTTTGGCTTATAAATGAATCCCCTTTCTTTTTATACCAATTTTAGATGTTGACGGAGTCTTTCAATAGTTATTACAACAGCATATTATATTACTATTATATTTCGACTTGTTCATGTACGAATTCTATATCTATCTATAATTTTAAATATTTAATTAATGATAAAATAAGAAATATTAAATGTATTTCCCAGAAAAAGTCTTCAGTACTGTCTAGTTTTTTGACACTGATATTTATATCAATTACAGACATTTTAATTTTTCAACTGGTTTCCAAAGGCTGTTTGATTCATTATACAATGTATTATTTTACATAGTTATAATTCGGTCTATCTCTAAATCTATACCTACCTAGAAAAATTTTCAATGTATTGGATAGAGAATTTTATATTCTTGAATATTTGTAATAACATAAAAATAATATTAAAAGATTCTTTAAAAAAATACTACTTCCGGTTGTCCAGTTGTTACCAAAACCTTTTCAGCTCATCCCATTAAAGTCAAATTAAGGAATATGTAGTTAAGTTGATCTTTATATTTACAGGGTTTCTCAAATTCTGTAAGTCTGTCTACAACATCCAATTATAAATACATGCGTCCACACACACACACACACACACACACACATACACACACACACACACATAATTGCAAAAAGTTTAAAATTGTTTTCTAGTGACCTTAATACTTGCTTATTCACTATAATCTGGATATGCGATTTTAGCATGATTCCAATATCGCTCTTAGCAAGCGATAAAAATGGCATCAATCATCTCTACACAGATTCTCTTGTTTATGATATAAATACCAGTTATGTATATGCCGATATAAAGCAAAGTTTAAACCATTTTGATACATTAAATTTCACACTATAATATCCATATAATAATACAAAATTTATTGGTTTACGTTCTAAAATGTATTCGATACAAACACAAGAAACAGAAATTAGAAAAGCGAAAGGTATTAAAACACATATAACATAATATGAAATAACTCACAATTAGTACAAAAATGCATTACATACAAATGAACAGTACTATAGAGAACAAAAAACTTTCAAATCAATTAAACATGTAAATTATACAATAAACTAAAGTAAACTGTATTTATCCGCAAACGATGATAAACGATTTATAATGGATAATGGTATTAAAACTTTAGATTGAGGTCATCATAAAATAATATTATTATGTATAGTTTTATGTAAAGAATGTGTATTATAATCTTACATACTATTACATAAATAAAATATTTATATGGTATTTTAATTTTTAACTGTGTAATCCATTCAAAAAATATGACTATTAAATTATACAAAAATAAATTAGTTTACCCAATAATGGGTAACGTGACGTAATAATATATTTATTTATAATACTTACTTACTTACTTAATCCTGCACCTTTCTACCCTCACGGGTGTAAGGCGTTCCCCCGGCCTGCGGGGGAGGGGGTTGAGTTCTGATTTGTTGGTCTTCTCCATATTTCTTTCCACTCTGCTCTATCTTGTGTTGCTGTCTTCGTTTCTTCCCAAGTTAGACCTCTTCTTTGCGCTGCCTCCTTTACTTCTTCCAGCCACGTTCTTCTTGGTCGTCCTCGTGGTTTCTTTCTTCCAATTTTTGCTTCAAACACTTTTTTAACTATTCTCTCCTCTCCCATCCTTTCTACATGCCCATACCATCTCATCTGTCCTTCTGCTATCTTATCTTCTATTGCTTTTACTTTTAAGTTTTGTCTGTAGGTTGTGTTTTCAATTCTGTCCAGTCTTGTTTTCCCCTCTATTTTTCTCAAGAATCTCATTTCGGTAGCCGTAATTTTTTCTTTTTGTCTTTGCGTTAATGTCCATGTTTCAGCTCCGTGTATGAGTATAGGTGTCACTACTTTCTTAAATATTTGTACCCTGGTCTCTTTCGGTATTTCTTTCTTTCCTAAGAAGCTGTGTTTGATGCTATTGAATATTTTGCCTCCTGTTGTTCTTCTTTCTTTTATTTCTTCATCAAATCTTCCATCTTCTGAGATCATTGCCCCCAGGTATTTAAATTTATAATAAATGTTATATAAAATTAAAATGTTTTAATATTAGTCAAAAGTAAATTCTAAGTACAAAAGTTTAATGTTTATTTATTCGTATTACTAAAAATCTTTTAATCTGCTAAATGTTAATTAACATGTTGCATGACACTTGAATTTAGACATTTTTTCGCCTCATCCTAAAATGTTCAGCCGCCGCTTATAAACGACAGAGGCACTCACAAATTATCCCAGCCACAATTGTGGATAGCGCAGAACCGGCGAATCCTCTATACTTAGCTTGCATGTTGTTCATATTGATGCAACATTCTGTAGGTATGTCTTTTTACCTTCCGTCAAAAGGAAGGTATTGTTTTTGGTCAAAAAATTCGGTGGTGAGTTTTTAATGTATAAGCACGTTTTAGGGTCCCTACAATACGAATGTACTATTTTTAAGATGATGTCTGTATGTGTGTATGTGTGTCCGTGTGTGTGTCCGTGTGTGTGTCTGTGTGTGTGTGTGTCTGTGTGTGTTTCTGTGTGTGTGTGTGTGTGTGTCTGTGTGTGTGTCCGTGTGTGTGTGTGTGTGACAAATTTTTCTCCGACGATAACTCCAAAACTACAATTCTAAAAATTATGATTCTTTTATATTCCTCTTCTTTACAACCATATGAAGAACTGATTAGATTTTAGTTATAATTGGTCAACCGGAAGTACCCTTATTTGAAGTTCTTAACAGTTTTTCTTGAAAAATCGCAGTTAAATGTTATTTTCGACATTTTATGTGATTATCAATAGAAAGAATATCTTATTCTCTATACGGTTCGATTATACATTTTCCTTCATATTCCATAGATATAGAGTTATAGAGAGATTAAGAGAGATTAACTTTCGAAAATCAGTCAGCATTGCAAAAATTATGAAAACAACAGATATATTTAAAAAACTCTAATTGAACCAAAGTGAAAAGTATGTGATCTGAAAGTGATATAAGTGACAGAGTGTCCCTCGCCAGTGACTTGCATTTGCGGCCTCGCCTCAAGATAGGAACTTATAATGCCAGAAGTACGAGAAAGGCAAAAGAGAAGATGGAAGGACTGTATAGCAGAAGATTTGAGAGAGGAAGAACCGTGTCACGAAGGTGCTTTGGACAGGAATGAGTAGAAGAGAAGAGTAAGAAACAGTGACTTCTAATAAAATAGGGCAAAGTTGAAGCAGGAGGAAGTGTTAAGTGCAATACATAATGTACGTTCGTATTCGTATTAAAATTTTATTAGATTTTAGAATCTTTTCAAAGGAACTTTCAGTATGGATATGTAAAAATAGTATGTTCTTGTTACAATTATACAGGATATATAGAATATTTTTCAAGGAACTTTTGGTATAGGATATGTACAAAATACATCGAATTGACGGAAGGTTTTGTGCTGGCCACAACAGATTTTTTTATTTTTATTATTATTACTTATTATTATTATTACTTATTATTATTATTATTAATTATTATTATTATTATTATTATTATTATTATTATTATTATTATTATTATTATTATTAGGCTTATTTGATTAACTTAGAATAGCCTATTGTTTTGTGCCACGTGCTTTATATTATAAATTTAGAATATTTCATTATATTGTAAAAACAAATTCATAATTCTGGTTATATTGTAAAGGAGCAGAAAATATATCCTTATTTAAATCTGAAGTCTATTTTTGTTTGAATCAATGTAAAAATTATTTATATTTTAGTAACTTAGCACATATAATTACCGCTGGCGGCCAGTTTTGAGGTTGCCAGTACAACAGAACAGAAATGAATTTACTTTATTTGTTTTACATCGTAATCTAAATGCTCCACAATTATGACATAAACATCCGCATATAAATAATGAAATTTATGTCAAGAATTATCAACAAAGAACAGAATGCATCACTCAATTCAGTAGTAAATACCCTTGCACTCAACCTCTGACACAGATACCATCCTCCCTTATTGGGAGGATACAGGTTAGCAATTAAGTTGAAGTTCACATTCAAAGGCTTCTGGCCGGTACCGGACAAATACAATTATCCTTACAACAAAGTAAACAGTCCCACTTTGACGTCGAAGGACCCCTAGCGACGACACTACGGTTCGGATGCTGCTACCAATCTTTGTTTCGGAAGCATTGTTGCAGATGGAGGCAATAAATTTGGGGAATCTAGTTTAAGAGGAATAGAAATAGAACAAAGGGAAGGTTTTTGTATAAATGTTACACTATACTTTAAAAACAGAACAAGATACATAAAGGGCAAACAAAAAAGAAGTAAGTGACATTATCAATTTTATACTACCTCATGTCAATTCTTTGTATTCATTGACATCTACGAATATTGCAATATTGCTATATTTCAACCACCAAAATTGTTTTTCTTAGAAAACAAACTGAATATTTCATAATTATTTTTATATCTAAATTGAACGAATATGAGAAGACAATGGGGCGTTCCACCATAGTAAGAAATTAGAAAATGAGTCATTCATATTAAAATTAGACTATAATCTATCGTTACTAATGAACTGAAATTATGAAATCCCTTTTTAAAATTGTTAAGAATCAAAAAACATAATAAAAAATTGTAAAAACAGATTTTATACAGATTTTAATACTGTACAACTTGTTCTCAACAGTTTTGCCGTAATATAACCTTAAATCCGTATGTTCACCCTTTACCGCCACCACCCTGTGTAGAGAAAGAAGTTTTCTTTAACATATATTTGTAATATTTAAAAAAAAAAGTTAAAATAAATCTTAAACTGTTGAATTCTTCTTCTTTCAGTTGATCAATTTTAATATAAAAAACTAAGCAGCTGTTATATAAAATATTTTCGTTAATTAAAAACGTACTATCTAGGACAAAGGAAAAAATAACATTTACTTTAAAGTCCATTTAAGCAAATTTATTCATAGAAATATAACAGTTTCAACAATCGTGTTAGAGAATATTTAATATCAAGCTGTGTTTTAATAGTTCGTTCGTCATATGAAAATATCTGTAATTTTTATCAGTATGCAAATGTAATACAACGTAACAGCGAAGATAAAGATCGAAATAATTTATGTGGCAGTTCATACATGCATAATTCACCCTTACGATCTTTAAAAATTTGCGATATATGCATAGAAGAACATAAAATACACTCAATGTTACGTAACTTTTTCACTAAGTCATAAATTAATATTGTCGTAAAATTTTTATTTCAGGAACATTTGCAGTTCATTTAAAAATCTATACAGAACGAAATAAAGAGCCCATTTACTTGTTAGCTACGTTTTATTTTTTTAGTCCATTTTACGTTATGAGAATTTTTTATCAATGCGGGGAAAACGTATTAAATGTTTTACCGATTTTTTGCACGGAAATAGAAATGAATTATCTAATTGAACTGGAAACATAAACAAAGGATTACTTCACTTTGTCTTTTTTATTTAATTCCGAATATTTTTTTTATGTATATATTTTAATACAGAATGGACGATAGTTAAATTAATATTTTCAATGAGCTATTTTAAATAAATGCGTTTCAACCTGCCAATTAATTATAAGAACTTAATATGGAATGTAAATATTCAATAAAAATATGTAACTATCATTTTATCTAAATTTTATTGTTCGCAAATATTTTTGTTTAAGATTATCGTCTAAAACCTCGTCAGTAGGATTTTAGCGCAACTTGAGATGCAACAGGATTTAGTTTGTTTTAAACCTGTTCTATCATAATGCTAAAATCTTGAATGTCTCATTTGCACTGTGCTGCCTCTAACAAGAAAAACAATAAAACTCGTATGATTCATACATGGTGGTTTTATTTCTTGTATCTTACTAATGAATTATACGAGTTTTATTATTTTTCTGTTAGAGGTAGCACTGTGCAGGTGAGACATTTGAGATTTTAGCATTATGGTAGAACAGGTTTAAAACAGCCTAAATCCTGTTGTATCTCGAATTGCGCTAAAATTAAACTTACGAGGATTTAGAAGAAATGCGACGATATGCACCATTTTGAAAAACGATTTATATTTGTGTCTAAATCTCTAAGAGTCAACTGCAAAAACTATACTTCTGATATGTAAATATTTTTTTTGTTTTGATCGTCCAGAAGATGAGCTGTTTCTGATCACTTTTTAAACCGGAAATTTCCTCTTTACTGGGCTAAAACGGAAAATTACCTATAAGTGACTTACCGATCCCTACATGAACGTTTCCATGGCGGTCAGTTGTTTATTTATTTACGCGACTTTTCATGAAAGTACTGACACTGTGACTGTGAAATAGTGGCGTCAACCTGTGTAAACATAACTCATACCGTTTTAAAATAATACAAACTTAATTTAATTGTAATTTAAAATTTGTCACAAACATATTTTTTATTAAAATACGAGTACAATTAAATCTCCAATAAAGATAACGTAATATTTTTTTCACAGAAATGATTGAAAAAACACCTAATGTGTCACAGTTAATAGTTCAGGGGTGGGATTCCATAACTTGTAACAACTATAAATAACCATTGCTCTTGTTAAATATCAATAGGAACTGTAGATAACAGTTGCTCACGTTATTTTCCAATTGATAAATAACGACTGCAAAATACCAGCCGTTTGGCAGCCATATTGAGTTTTCATATCTGACATTACTCAGTCGGCAATTTATTTGAAAGAAAATAGTAAGTACAAACAGTTTTTATGATAAATTAACAAAATAATTTACTTATTTAAATTGGTCATATTAGATTTGGATAATAGGAATAATCTTGTACTTAATATTTCGAATTTTTTTATACATTATAACCTAATTTCTCTTGTTACGTACCAGCAACTAACGATCGCAAGTTCACTTTGTAGTTGATATTTGCAATTGATATCATAACAAGTTCAAATGATAGCAACCGAAGTTATGGAATCCCACCCCAGAAATCGTGTAATAATGAAAGTTCCATCCAATTTGCATTCTTCATCATACATGATTTAGATTGATTTTATACCACGATTTTTCTATAGTAACTTTTTACAGTTAATGTACTGGCCACGACAGATTTTCTACCTTTTTTATCAAATGTACAAATATATTGCAGTCCTTTTTTCAAAAATTTCATTTCAGCCCATGATGACATACTGCAGATATTTCCGTAATAAATAAAATGCTCTCTTTTGACATATCTCGGTCAGTGAGGGCAAAAATAATAAACCTATTTCCGTTTACAAAACTGAAATTTGTCGCTGCAACATACGTTTCCGGCGGTCACTAATTCGTTGTTTATTAATGGTTAAATTTGGTTTATATTTCATTTTAAGCGAAATAGTTACAAAGCAAAAATAGGTAACATGTAGCGCAATATCTAGTATAGTAGCGCAGCGCAGTTTGTGTTCGTGACATGTTATTTATGTTCATCACAAGCTCTGATTGTTTATTTGCTGCGAAAGTCGTTCTATTCTCCACCAACGCATAAAACCGCGCTTTAGATTGTGGTAAGCGAATTATGATCATTAAAATTAGGCTGCTAATAAATTTGGCATTTTGGGGTCTCATTAGCTTTTGAATATTACCGTTTACTCTTCTCATCTACTTCTCGTTAATTAAAACTTTATTAATTGTTATAAATACTTTGAAGTAAGCAAAATTACTTTCTAATTCATTTTTTATTTTAGTTGTAATTAGAATTTTGGGGGATAATTATACGTACATATAAAAAATTACATTAATACTAAATAGTGTCCCAAATAATATGGTAATTATACATTGAGTGAGATATTAACAAAAATATTGCAGGTTTTTTTCAAAATTTATTTTATCATTATCATCATCTGTGGCACAGCCTGTGTAGAGCTAAGGCCACAAGTACCGGAGGTATAGTGGAGGCAAAGATATAAGAGCTATAGGCTGTCTCAAGATATGTGCACATTTTTACCTGCGCCCTTCCCAGCGGGAGGCAGTTTAAATACATTAGAGAGGCAAAGAGTACTGGAACGTATTTATTTATTTTTTATTTTTTTGAAGTAATCAAATATTAATTTTCATGAAGTCAATTTTGCGACATTTTTATTGTTTAGTTGTTATAAAAATTTATTTAGTAACATTATTTTGACGAATAAAGTTAACAATTATTTTTAGAAATGCATTTATATATAAATTTGAGATTCTTCGTTCTCAAACATTTTCTCGCTAATTTTATGCTGTTATTACTACTAAACACTTGAAGAAGTTATAATACAAAATACGTGTTTACGCTACTGATACAAAAACGGGTAGCCATCTATACTAAATACATCATTAGTCAAATGTACGTTTTCTTTGAAAAGAGCGTTAAATAGTTATTATTAATCAGTGGTAAATTATATTCATATTTGGAAAATATATTTCTTTGAAAATAATTATCCTTTTAAAATTTACCTAATCCTAACCTTATTAGTGAATTTTCTTTGAAAATAGCGTTAAATAGTTAATATTAATCAGCGGTAAATTATAATCATATTCCGAAAATATATTTCTTTGAGAATATAATTAATTCATTAGTTACGTGGCATATTTTCCGCCAATCAACATTCATAATTTCCTAGTTACATGTCTATCACAGCGATGATAAAAAACAAAGAAATTATCACCTTATTTACATTCGTTACTAAGGGATTTTTACAACATTGACAGTTAATTTTAACAAAAATTCATTATATTCTCTCATTAAATATAAGCTCGTGATATGATTAATAATCGAAGATATTGCTCGTAAAACCGAAGCAGCACATTTCACTCATCCTTCGGACTCGTGAAATCTGCAACTCGGTTTCACTCGAAAATATCATCGATGATAATCATATCACTTGTTGTATTACGTATGAAAATAATCATCCTTTTAAAATTTTCCTAATCCCAATCTGGTCAAATCCCCAACAAAATATCCAGCTGTGAAGGGTCGGACCGCTACTTCACAAGTAATGGAATGTACATATAACTTGAGACAACCTATACCTCATGTTGCGTGTCGTCAAAACTGAAAAGGTAACCAACCAATTTGCAAAGGAATAAATAATCAATGTACAGGTATAAAAACAGGGATGTATTCAGTATTACATCGCTTTATTTGCAGAAAACTCATTATTAATGAAAATAACTGTCGTGTACCTTTCGATATAAATAGTTAGTAAATAAAAATAAGATTAAGTTCATATTTAATTTCATATAATTCATATTTAACTGAAATACATATCTATAATATATAGAAATAGGCTGAAAGGATCAAGAAAATTATAAATATACTCATTTCGTGACCGACTAGTATAGTAGACGCAAATATATATGAGCTACGGGTGTGGAAGCTACTAATAGCGGTTAAATCCAGAATGGCAGGGGGTCTTCTTACCTAGCGTATTGGCCCGTATTTAACACTAATATCGATAGGTATTTCAGTTAAATATAAATTATGTGGAATTTAATTTTAATTTAATCTCATTTTCTTTTATTTACTAACTATTTATATCGAAAGATACACCACTGTAATTTTCAATAATAATGAGATTTTGTAAATAAAGCAATATACAATAAACTGAATACATCCCTGTTTTTATACCTGTACATTACGTGTTTATTCCTCCAGCATGAGGTAGCTCCTATATCTTTGCCTCTACTGTACTAGTGCAGTTGATGTACTTAATCCATGCAACTGATTGCTATGCAACCACTGCGGCAGTGGAAATACTCCTTCTACGGTTAACATGGACAACTGGTCAGGTTGTCTGGTATGTAGGCATTTTAACAACACTCTTCGTCGGCCGGTAGTTTCGAACCGATCAGAAGATGCAGATACATAGCGCTTCAATGCGCGCGGCCACTGCACCGGCTATTTATTTATTTAACATATGGTAACACAGTCGGCTCGTCAATCAGATATTAAAATAAAATAATTTTTTGGGCGAGGTTGCAAATGGAATTGGCCTTTGTTGTGATGGTGCCACAGAGGTTGGTGCTTTGCTTGAAGAGACTGCGTTAGTCGAGGCGATCTAGATCACCGGAAGATAATGGTGAAACTGCTGTGGTGCTTCTACTTCGTTTTAACTTTGAGCCACTGTGATGACTGTAATGACAAGGAGATCTAAAGGATTGTCTGGCTACCGATTGTGCTAAATCTTCTAGAGTATTCAAGGGTGCACCACAAAGAGGCGGACTAGCTTTCAAATAATAATAACTAAAACCATCAATTCATACACTTTTGCGTATACTCATTCCAACTTTCAAGTTGTGATGTCGAAGTTGTAATTTTCAAATGAACGTTGCAGTAGAAATGAGCTGTAGAAATGTACACAATTGAACTTAGAATTTTTTACTTTTCAATGATATGTAATTTATCTACGTTTATAGGTTTCAACATTGCATCTATTATTAAATATATAGGGTATAATTTGTTTTTACCGTAATTTTTTTTTATATATAAACTGTGGGGATGTAACCCGAGTTATTCACTAAATTATCACCAGCATAAAGCGTACAGTAATCAATTTTTGTGTACAATTATGCATTGTTTTTGTACAAATATTTTTTTTAAAACTAAAGGGATTTGACATAGGGTATAATATTCATTAAATTCGCTACGCGCTTAATACACATATGCACATAGGCCCGAATGAAACAATAACATAATAACTTATGAACTTATAATGGAAGTTCCAGAATGTTATGTGTTATGTAGTAAAGTACATTGTGGCGGCGTTGCATGAAAGGTGAGAATTACAGTCTACTTATTGTCAATTCCTGTAGTATTTATACACCGTGCCATTTTGAAAACGTTATCATGGATATATGTATATCGCCTACTGCGTATTAGCCTTGCAAATTACAAAAGATGGCGCTGACAGCAAATGTCAAGATCATGACCAAAGGGACATTTTTCGCTTCCATAAGAATAGTATTGCTGTCAGAGTATTTTTCTTAGTTGCTTGAGTTATTTTATGTTTTAGTTTATTGTTTTTTTTACTAATTTCGGTAGAGTTTAGTTTAAAGTTTCCTTTAGTTGTAATTTTAGTGAAAGTTTTATTAATATTTTCATTTAATAAGGATAATTACTAAGTACCTGTAGATTAACAGTATTTTAATTTAGTTCATAATAGTTTTTTATATTAATTTTGCTTTCATTACTTTTATTTTAGATATAGTTGAGCTGTTAGTATGTAGTTTTTAGCTGTATTGTGCATATTCGTAAATTTAGTTTATATAGCTTAGGTACTTACGTTTAGTTCAAAAACTAGTAGCGTTTTCTTATTTTGGAAGCCCAATACCTATACTCTTTATATTTTATTTTTTATAAACAAAATTATGTATTTTCTTCAGCTTTTTAATTCCAAATAAAAAATGGACACAGAGCAATGAAGAAAGTACAGTGGTTGTCCATCCTAAATCTACACTTCGCAAAACCTTAGATGTGGACTACTGTAGGGGGTATTACTCCCGCTGCAAGCGGTCACTTCAAAGCTGCGTCCATGTCACAAGCGCTAATGGCTCGGCCGGCCAGCGGCTTAGACAATGCCCCTCGCTCGCTGTATAAATCCCCTGAATAACAGCCCCACCAAGAGCTGTTGCCTTAGTCCGAGTGTTGCTGTCCATCCATTTCCCAGACCAGAGAGTCTCCAAGACTCAGACAAGCCCTGGAGTGTTAGTGTGTCTAAGCGGCTCTGACACGCCGGACGCCGGGAGAAATTGCCTAACGACCGATAATATTGTTCTTGGACTTCACAAGAATGGAAGGAAACTTTGTCAAAGCATTTTCCTTTCTTTCGTAATACTTCTACGCAAATTAAAGATATTTATGTTAATTTTATGATTAGATTATGAAAATCGATTTAACTTTTTTTCTTTATGTAAGCAATCTTTGCAACCCTTAGTCATAACTATCATTATACATAGCACAATATTTTGACCATCCCCTATCCTATCTATACATATGTTGCAACATGGTCTTGAAAATTGATAAGTTTCTTGAAGATTAAAATATTATGTAATTATTTTTTACTACCGACCTTGTAAGTGAGTTTTGCCACCGAGTAGTGTAGTCAATTTATGTACATATCAAAATTTTACAGCATTCAAAACTAATTGTTAGAAAGCTATTTCATACGGGATGTTCCCAAGAATCACTTGTGGAGAACATCTCTAAATTTTGAAAAACCTTATGCTACATTGGAAGTTGTGTAAAACTGATTTAATGACAACAAATAGACCCATGAACAAATTTTTTTAAAATATTTTTAAGTGAAAGTTCGTTTAATTTTGAAGCAATTCGACGTATCAAAAAGTCATAATTGTTTTTTGTATAGCTGCATTTGATTTTTAAAGAAACCTATAGCTATCTTTCTCACACCAGTTTCTGTAGTAGGCTGTGAAAGAAAGATACCAATAGTGTGACGTCATCTGTATCCCTGGAAATAAATTCGAATATCTCGCAAAGCAATTATTAAAAAAATGTTTTTTTTATCTTAATCGTTATTTATTTAGTAGCACTTTAAGGATAAAGTGTACATTTTATTATTTTTTGTTCTGGTTTATGATACGGCGCCTATTGTATTAACAATCTGGAAGTGCAGTTAATGCGGATTTATTCAGAAAATTATTAAAACAATAATTTCACATACATGTAAATTACAAAATATTGTTTAATTATAGTTAAGATAATTTGTTTACAATAATGAAATGAATGAATAATCACACAAAGAAGTACATAAATATAATACATTGAACTTTAGCATGCAAAATCATACTCTCGTAACTACATACTTTCTTAATTAATGAAGGCAAGAAAGTTTCAAATAAAAGTTGCGGAGTTTAATATTCTCCCTCTGAATCAATAAACAAAATTAATTTAGCATGCTTTGTAACAGTAGAAATTCGGTAGGTATGAAAATGCTGCAAATTACCCCAAAAATAGCGATAGCCATGGAAATAAAACAAAAATCAATAAAAAATGTTTAACGATCTATCTTTCAACGTTAATTTGTTTTTATTATTATTATTATTATTTGTAATTTATTTTCAAGTGAATAAATAATTAATAGGTAATTGTTCACTTGAAGAGAAATTACAAATAATGAAAATAAACTAACCTAACTTGACAGATAAATATTTGTTAACTTATTTGTTTCAATTCCATGGTTGTCGCTAATTTGGGGTGATATTCAACATTTTCATAACAAATTTCAGCCGTTACAATATATACACATAATGAATTTTGCTTACTGATTCAAATGTACTTGCTCTACAATTTTTGTTGGAAGCTTTCTATCTAAAATAATTAGGGAAACAGGAAATTATAAATGTATGATGTTACATGTAATAGTTTGCGAGTGCCGGTCACCGCCCTGTATGTGTATCAAGACGGCAGATAATCTAGTAAATATACTTATATGCCCTTCTAATTATATCCCTTTAAGTATTATTTTTTTTTTTATTTCAACAATCAACAAAGAATTGCTTAATTACGATAAAAAAAATTGATTAAAATAATGAAAATGAGTAATGACACAAAAATAAAATGCATATATATATATATATAGATATATATATATATATATATACCTATATTTAGGAACTTCCTCTTACAATGAAAAATCGATATGATAGAATTATATGTGTGCAGAAGACATTTTAAATAAAATAAAAAACACCAATACAATACTTATATAACATAAAATGGAAATGGCGAGAGGTATTGTGCTGGCCACAACAGATTTTTTTATTTTTACAAATAACTTCTAATTATAAAGCAATACAGAAATTTAGTTTGTACATCTTTAGGACACTTTTTTATTTTCTTTCGAATGACGATGCCCAAATTTTTGTATCTCTGTTAGATTTCGAGTTATATCGAACTTATGATTTTCATATGGACGCCACATTGGAAAGTTAAACTATTGAAAAGAGATTTTTTTTAACTTTCCAACGATGTAAGTATTACTTATTAATGTACTTTTGTTTAAAAGTGAATCAAATACAACAATTATTAATTTAACTAAACTGGGAATTTAGCAATAAAAATAAACAAATTATAATCTATAGATGTGTTGTAGTTTGTTTCATTGCTTAAATCATTGTTTTACCCTATACAATTAATAATTGTTGCATTTTTGCTTTTTTATATAATAGAAAATCAATAGTAATACACTGGGGTGTAGTCGAGGGTACACGCGGGTATACAACGTATACCCTCTGGATTTTTTAGGTGCCCGAGCGTGTACCCTCTGCTTTTAAATATTTGAGACAAAAATTATAAAAATTAAATCAACTAATGAAAATTTTATCCCACATTAATATAATTTTTTTAGAAATTATATTGAAATTATCTTTATGTTTATAAAATGTACTTTATTTGATTGGCGTCGCCATCTATTATTGAAATTTTAATTTTGATTTTTGTTATATAGAAGCCGTATACCGTTTTCAGTTTTCGCAAAATGTACGATTCGTAGTAGGCAGGTTTGCGACTTTGATACGTAAGGCAGTATTTAATTATTTTATTTTATTCTTTGTGTTTATAGTTTTTGTATTTTGAATTTTAGTTGAAAATTTAAAAGATGACATTAACTTCGTATTAAGTCACAATATATAATAGTCGCGCGCATGTTGTGTTGTTGTGTTTTGATTTTAGACAGTTTATCCAGATAAATATATTCTCTTTTGTAAAATGTTCTGTGATCTGGCAATTTATTTTTATACATGAAAGGGGAAAAACATGCAACTTCATATCCCTTGAAAAAATGTAATTTTCAATTATAAGGCATTTGACCTTGAACGAAAAATAATTTCGCCTGCGGCGCCATACCAGAATTCTATATTGATTACGTTATTTGTAAAAATAGAAAATAACAAAATTTGAATTTTTGCATTTACTCGTATATAGTGACCTATGAATATTTCAGGAAAAACAAATATATCTTTAAAATGACCTGCTAATAGGGCATCTTTGCTCTAATTTAACAGATTTTGTATCTCTTATAGTTTCCCAATGTTGAGCCTCGAAAAACGGACACTTGTATGTCTGTAGTACATTTTTTGTTATTGGCAATTTTCTGTTATGAGAACGGAACCGCAAGCAAATATGAAAGATGGGACAAAAAATATAAAAAGATATTTCATCATGTCGCGCTCGCTAGTGCTGTAATACGTTAACTAAATTATTATGTGCACAACGTATCTGTAACATAAGGACGAAGTCTTAATGGAGTTGGCTGGTTCAGCTCTCTCTGATCTTATTTACATTTTAATTCAAATTTTCATTTTTCATTCTGTTTCAATGTTAATTAATCACAGTTTATATTCAACTTTTTGTGAGAACTTCTGTTTTCAAACGTTTTGCAATTTTCTGTGAGAAATTTAAATATATAGAGTGTACAGTACTGTCCAAAAGTAAGGGTATTCCTGCTGATTTGTAACCATAAATGTACTGAATTTTTTCCTCTCAAATAATTATTCTTAATGAAAATTACAAAACATAATAAAGTTAAACATTTTATCCTATTTTTGCGATTGCTTACATTCCTTTAAAATTTCAACTAATAACACCAGATTTCATGTTTATAGTCGTTACTTTATTAGTATTTTAGCTTTATCACATTGTTAAATGTTATTAATGTTTAGTTGAATGTAACAATGTTATAATTATTTAATTATAAAAAATAGTGAATCTATCAAAAATTTAAAAAATGGCAATATGTGCAAAGATATTTCTCAAAATATGCTTGTGTTGTGTTATGTTTTGAGGGAAGAAGGAAATTGCTTGCGATAAACAGAGAGAAACTAGTGTTTCTTTACACGGTAACGGTGTCAGAATAATAATTATCAGTTATACCCTTTATTTTATATAGCACCTACTGTAAGTATAAGTGCACCATTCAATAACTAATTATATTTCAAAAAATAGAAGGTAGGTCCTATGAATTTATTCTTTCTTTAAAAACTGGCATTAGAATATAAACATAATAAAGTAATAGTTATTTACATAATCAGGTATTAAAAGAGTGCTGTTGTTTGATGAACATAATATTTGACAAAACGTGCAAAGGGAGATTTGCAAATTATGTGAGTCAAACAATATAACGTTTTCATAACGTATTATGTACAAAATTTTATCTAATTCCGCTAAAATAATTTAAAAATACACAAAATTCTAGGTTTTTCTATGACAACTCAATATACATATTTCAACATCAATTTACCAGATCGTTGTTGTGAAAATAAATGAATCGGTTTTTTAAATTTAATGCTGTCAGTGCATGCGTATCATCATTGAAAATGAGTTCAGAATGTGTTCTGAAATCGAAGTAGGTCTTCTTTCTGATTTACAGGAACTAGTTGTGAGTCAAAAATTCATAAATTGATATTAAAGAAATCATTATTGATATATTCATGTTTCTTTTTGTATCAAATGTCAGTTGTGTAACATTCTTTAAGCAACTCAGTTATATAAAGACTTTTACAAAACTCATTTTGTGTCAATTATGCAAAAAGTGACATTTCAAAACGTCAAAGTTAGGTAAAATTCAACTTTTTAAAACGGAATTAGAAAAATTAAAATCTTTCTTAGTATCATCTATGGTTCCGATTGGCTAGAGCGCTATCTTTCTTTCTTGTTTACACCTGAACATCAATAAATTTCTAATTTTGTCGTTTAATCATGTTGATTTAACTTCTAACAAAAAAATAGGATTTATAATGAAATATAAGTATGTGTCTCGGAACCCCCGACAGAAGTGATAACTTTGTCCCGATTATTTTAAGTCAAAATAATTTTATTGTTTTAAGTAATTATTAATATAATAAATTTAATGATTTGGTAAAAGATTTGAATTAAATAAATAATTGTTTAGTAATTACTTGCATTTGATAATTTAAGTACAAACACAACAACGTATATAATATTAAAAACAAGGGAGTGTGCGTGTAGCTTTGTGGGCAGCTAGAGAGAACGATAGTTTCGTGCACACTTTGGGCACTGGAGTGGGAAAAAGTTTTAATCGCCAGGTCTGAATTCCTAGTCACTTCAAAAAATAAAAAACAAATTTACACAAAACCTAACCTGTCATACCCTAACCCTTTTTGCCGTAGAAAACGTTTTTGTTGTAGAAAACTTTTTCATGTAAATTTCATGTTTTGTATGTTTCAACTTGCAGATATTATTTATTATTTAGTTACACGCCTATATTTTTTTTACAAAACAATGAAATTTGTTTTTCAAAGTTTACTTTTTCTATGTTAAAAACAAAGTATAGTTTATGAAAATATCATCAGAAGTACAATCGATTCGTATTATGTAGTTAGCGTCCTTAATCCAAGCAAACAGTGCTACATATTTTTCGACGAATAGGTAAGTGTTCAAAGTAATTTTAATATTATTGTCATGCATATTTTCTGGGCATGTGAATATTCAATTCATCTCACTAAATGTTTTCAAAGTTAATGTTGCGAATGTATGGCTTATTGTTATTACAGAATCCTTTTATCCTGAATCTCGCTAATGTATCTCAAAATATGCGAATATATCTTGTTGCGAGAGAACCAGGACGACCATGAACTGATTTGAAAAGGGATCCAACAGCTGCCGTAACATGACATCGGTGTTTTTCTTACATCTTTCCACGAGTTTAATCCGTTTTTTATTAGAAAACTTAGTCGTAGAAGGGTTTCCTTTGTTTTTAATTTCGATGTTCGTTCTCTCTCGTTATCTGAACGAAAACACGCGTAATTGTTTTCGTTTGTCTTTTGTTGAGAGGAAAAAACGCAGCAACATGACGGAATGCGAGTTCGGTTCGGGTTGTTGTGAATCGGAGCCCTGATCAATCGTCACTCCGAGTCTAGAGTCCGGAGCGGAGTCCGGAAGTGCTTCATCTCCATTCCATGCGGTCCACTGGACTGCGACCTCCTACGTCAGGAACTGTTTAGGTGATCTATCTACTTCTACTTCCAAAATCAACTACACGCACAATGTGAACTGTATAAATTGTTTCTTACGTGCCCTGCCATTCTTACAATTCTAGTCTAAAAAATCGATTCTTACTTTGAAAAATATTCATGCCATTCATTTACAAACCCAAAGTAGCTATTGGGCTGCGGCTGAGTGAGTTGTGTGATCAGTTGTGGGTCTAACTGTCCGGCGTCGAATCAGACCGACGTCAAAGTTGAAACGGCGGTGCCCTCTACACGACAACTTGAGGGCCTGTGAAGTGACGATTGGTAAGTGCCCTCAATCGTCCAGATACGCGAGATAGTTTCTAAAAGTTTCGGAGGCAATAGAAGAAAACAACATAATCTCTCCTATTACCTTACTTCTATATCTTTGAAATAACTTATCTAAGACCTTGATAAAATAAGCTGAACTTTTGTCTGCAAAATGACGTATCTTTCACTTCAGTGTCATAAAAAAAAAATTCTTTGTCGAAAGTCTTTTTCAGTTACAAGGAAAGGTAGAAGTCACTGGACGCTTAATGTGGACTATTCGGTTGATGTTCTATTTTTTTTACAACGTTACATTCCTTCATTATATCCTTAGAAGTAGCAGCAAAGAAGAAATGTGACTGGGCACCCATCTTATACTGATCTTTCTCGTGTAAAACTTCTAGCAAAGGATATGAGAAACAGGTGTTACAGAAAGCCCCAACTTTGATATTTCTTTCAGCTGTCACTAAGCGACTAAACAATGATCAGGTGTCATATTTTTCAGTAAGTATTTGAAAATAAAGTTCATATAATATTTTCCGTATAAAAATAATAATTTTGTTGTTATTTTGGTAAATAATTAAATAAAAAGATTGGCGCAAAAAATAGTTATGACAAACAACCACCCACTCCTGTGACGTCAAATTATACGTACGTACATCACGTCATTCTTAGCCAATAAGAAAACAATTTGTTCATCACATACTTTTTACCTCTCGCTAAGAGATGTATTGGATTCATGGTAAAAGTCACATCTCCAGATTTAAGTGAATAAGCACGATTTAAGGTCCATATAAACCGATTTTAACATTTTTACGATGATGTCTGTGTGTGTGTGTGTGTGTGTGTGTGTGTGTGTGTGTGTGTGTGTGTGTGTGTGTGTGTGTGTGTGTCGATGTGTGTATGTGTGTATGTATGTGTGGATGTTGGAGGGACGATTACTCAAAAACTATAAGATGTTGGAGGGACGATTACTCAAAACTATAAGACATAAGACCTGTTTAACTATGAATTCTTCTAAATATTATTTTTTGAAAATTTTTGATATTACGCCTTTTGAAGAACAAAATTCTACATCTGATACATTTAAATATTTTATTATATCTTCTATAAATTATAATATATAGAATATAGGGATATAATAAGTCGAGTCGGCGAAACTACATTAAGGAAACCAGTTGACAAATTCAAATGTTTATAAGATACTTTGTAAATGACAGATATCAGTGTCAAAAATCAAAAGTTTAGTTACATTCTGAAAGCTTTTTCTGGGAAGTAAATTTAATCTTTCTTATGGTTTTATTAATTAAATATATAAAATTATAGGTAACCTGCATGTATCCATTACAAATACCGCCAATCTTGTTAATGAATTGGGAGAATCTCTGACATAGGAACTTCCTCTTATACTGGAAAATAGATATAATTAGAATTGTATGTGTGCAAAAGACATGTTAAATACAATAAAATACAATATTTGGGTAAAGTTCTGTAATTTTTTACAAAACGACGGTTCGGTAGCGAAGTGACATACATTACTTATATAACATAAAATGGAAATGGCGAGAGGTCTTGTGCTGGCCACAACAGATTTTTTATATATAAATTGCATAATGCGTATGAATTTTGAATATGCATAAATAAATTAAAATATAAATTCACTTTTTACATTTTTCAAAAAGTATTTCAAATGAAAATATGTGCAATATTTTTCATGATAAAAGAATATATAATATTTTAGTTATTTTCTTAAATAACTAAATAAAAAAAAACTAGCTCCAGATATAGTGACGTGAAGGTTCATACATCACTTTTTACATTTTTCAAAAAGTATTTCAAATGAAAATATGTACAATATTTTTCATGGTAATAAAAGAATATATAATATTTTAGTTATTTTCTTAAATATCTAAATAAAAAAAAATAAAAAATAGCTCCAGATATAGTGACGTGAAGGTTCATACATCACTTTTTACATTTTTCAAAAAGTATTTCAAATGAAAATATGTACAATATTTTTCATGGTAATAAAAGAATATATAATATTTTAGTTATTTTCTTAAATATGTAAATAAAAAAAAAAAAATAGCTCCAGATATAGTGACGTAAAGGTTCATACATCACGTTATTCATGACGAATAGAAAAACAGTTTGTCGCATGTGAAGCTCCATGAACTTTGACGTTACATTCTGTTTCAGATCACGTAACTTTTGCAAAATATTGCACAAATTTCAATAATTAAATGTAAAATATCTAATGGATATTTCGTGATATTTTCAAATATAAAGCTAAAGGAAAAACATTTTTTAAAATTTAATACTTAGAAGGCATATAAAAATTCTTGCAAACAGCTCTAATCCTCCTCACCTCCTTGGTATGATACATATTCCGCGGTTTCACGGGTCGACCATCGCGAATATCACCATCAATGCCCTCTCTTTCCAGGTAAAACAGTTTAGCCTAATTTTTCATGGTGGAATATGAACAAGAAGCTGTAAATATTATTCATTCGCTATTTAAAAATAATTGAAGGAAAATCTTCTTTGGTGCAGAATTTTTTATAGCACAGTAATCACTTGCAACATAATATTATTCAAACAAATGAACAAACAATCGAATGACGCCATTGGAGAGTTAAAGTGAGTGCGAATTTTGTATGTCACTCTGGATACCTGTGTAACCTATTTCGTATCGAGATTGCAGAAACCTGCAAATAAAAACAGTTTGGTACATTACATCCAGAAAGAGGTAATAGGTAATAGGTAATAAGTCGTAATAGTAGGTACATTTATTTGTTTATTTTATGTATAATTTACTCTGTCTAGAGTAAATCACAGCAAGATCTGCGGACAAGTATCATTTCTTAGTACAAGAACGATTCAAAAAGTAAAAGCAAATAAACAGTATTTCAGGAATGTATCACCTTATATATTTAAAACTCCCGCTTATTGAACAATACAACATTTTTAATAACATCCTACACATGGAATGTCTGTATGCAAGTATTGTATCTTGGTAGTAATCTCAGCAGTTTGTACAGTACATGAGCAATGAAATGAGAATTCATAAGATTTTTGTGGTCCAAGAGTGATAAATTTTGTAAAATTCATAAAAAAAGCTGCTTCTATTACAAAAGTTTAAAAGTACGGAAGTACTAGAAACATCTATAGAAGACATTATATAGAAAAATGATCACATTAATTGTAGTTTAATTTTTTATTATACAATGATGAATTTGCTGTTGGGTGCTTATTGAAACCTGCTCTTTTCTTTGAAGACATATGAAAGAAAATTTTCAATAATATATGAATGTATGAGTAATAATATGTTAACAAAATAATAATGTAATAATTGTAATATCAATAATACCCTTGATGAATAGTGAGTCATACTTTTTGTGTAACATATAAAATGGTCTATCTCTTTGCATATTCAATGATATTCTGTTGTTCGGTTCCTTTTCTGTTGTTATACCCTGACCTGACCTTATTTTCTATTCATTTTCTTGTCAATCAAGTTCAAAATTATCTACAATTTACTTGCAAGAAATTCCGATGAAATATGAGACACAAGACAAACATGTGCCACGATGATTTCTATGATTTATGTATTTCTAACAAAAAAAGTTCTTAGAAATCAGAGAAATAATTTTTAGTAACAAAACAAGTAGCTTAAATCTTTGACATTTAAATTACTTTTTGTAGTTACTCTACACTAATAATAAGAATATTTTCTCGAATAATAATAATAATAATAATAATAATAATAATAATAATAATGTAGTAATTTTTAAAATTGAAAACTTCCGATTGTATTGAAATGACTTTTTTTGTACTAAATAAAAATTAGTACTGAAAAGTCAACTGAAGAATACAATTTAAAAGAGAAAATATTAAAAATATATGAACCTATTTTATTGATTCGTTACCTTAGCAACGTATAATGCTTTGGGATATTTTACAGCACTAGTACGGAAATAGTTATTTTTGTTGTGAGATATTAGTGATACTGAATCGAATGCAGCAAAACAGGCGTAGGCACAATATAAAATGACAATAGTGGTTTCCATTTCATATCGAATTTTTATATAAATTATATGCATCATTATTTCTTCTCATATTGGCGCAAATTTCTTTTCTATATATTTTATCACTTTTTTTATACATGCTAAAATATATTATGCACTTTCAAAACGCGCGGATTTTTCTGGGCTTGATGATGTTACTGAACCCGACTCTCCTTTATTGGCCTATACTGTAAGTAGGCGGTCCTATCATTAAACCAGTGACTGCCAGACTATTCCACTGGAGAATTTTTATTTTTATAAATACTTAAATACTAAACAACTTTAACTACAATATAATACACTTAAAATAAAAACAAAATGAAATTTTTAAATATAAAGCACACAACGACAAATGGTTTAGAACCTCTGATAAAAGTACCCAAAACAGCAGTTACTGAGAGAGAAAGTACGATATAATACCATTACTCGCCACCACTGGATTCGCTTACGTCGCAAGGCGGGAAATACAAGATACCAAATATTTGCCATTTTTTTTTCTTCCATAAAAAGCTGAATTAAAATAAGAAAAAATAGAGAATTTATGAATTTAAAAATACTATAACAGAAATAAAAAAAAATCGTGGAATCCCCATTATGATATTCGTTCATTAATATAAGGTACTATTTTAATCCATGTAATTATAAAGTTATAATTAATATAGAAACCCATACATTTTTTTAAATATTAACGGAATTCGAGAAAAATGATGTTAAATCTGTGCGAAATAATGCAAAGAATTAAATTGGGAGAAAAAGGAACAGACTTATCTCTTCCGGTCACGTTGCTTGTATTACTTCACAAAGCTTAATGTAGTTTTTCTCTAATTCTATTAATTAATAGAAAATTAATAATACACTAGAATCCCGATTAAAATTGGGGCGAAGAAGTAAGGGTATCCATTAAATTTGAAAATGAGTTATGTACATGCTAAAGTATTTTTTCCAATACTTATAAATTCCGACTATCGACTAATCGATCATTTTAGAAGCCGGCCGATTAATTTCAGGCATCACTAAAAGCCGTTCTTCACTGAAATTCGTTTCCAATGTAGTGTGTTAGTCTGAAATATGCATTTGCCTAACATTTCTTCATCACAATTTGCCTTTGATTAATAAATTATGAATTAGTTACATGTTAATAACATGTAATCTTACCTATATACGAGTATAAATCTAAATAGGAAAATTGTCTCATTTTTCTTGTTTTGTTTTAGTTTTCTTTTTGTTATATCGGGCTATGGTAAATAAATGTTTTTACTAATTAATTTACTAAACAAAACTATTTCTGTGCCTTATTATGGCTTATCAAATACTAAGGCAATTAATTGCTGTTTTTACCGACTATTCGCCGCACATAACTGTCACTTCTTGCTTTTACATTAAATGCCAACGTGCCATTATTTGTGCTGCTCTGTTGAAATGAAGACTCGCATTGAATAGATTCCTTACCTACACTGTACAATAAAATAATCTTACTGTTCCTTTAACGTAAGTGCTACTTTTGTTTGAAATAATTTCTTATGAAAATGAAAACTGCAGTTCCATAAAGGTTTTGGGAAATTGGGTTATTGTGGAGAAATTAATGGTTTTAGTACCATTATTACATAGTGTAATTAATTAGGTGTGAAAGCTGCGATTTAAAATTAGCTTTTTCCAACACTATTTTCAGAATTTTAGTCACATTCATTAAAAGTAATCAACTGACCGAAAATCCTTTTGGTCGTAAATGCGTTGGTACATAATAATAAATGAAACGCGCTATACTGCGGCGCATATATCCGATTACGTTTGTAATTGCTGGTTTTTGATTTACTTCTGCTGATTAGTTCACGGCAAACAGCTAGTAATTCAATAACGCCGAATATAAACGTTATTGGCAATTAACTGCTAATCTAGTTTCGTGTTTACGAGGATGATGCTGATGCACTATTCGATGATATGTTTCGGTGACCAATAAATACTAATATATATTTTCACTAAAGATTCTAGGTTGCAAATTCTATTTTTAGAGGAATGGGATGTATACAGGGCAGGTAAAGCTAATTCAGATTCTTTTGTGCAGGATTAAATAAATGTAACGCCTAGAAGAAAATTAGTATTAGAATTACATTAAACTATCCCCGGCACGAGGTAGATGAAAATTCATGTTGAAAAAAAATCATTAAAACATTAATTTATAGAACAGCATTTATTTGTCTAATGCCCAGTTGCACCATTAACACTTAAACTTTAAGGTTGGTATAATTCATCTAGTCAATTTAATTGTACACTTGAAAATAAAAAATTATACAATAGAAATTAACATCAATATATTTGGCTAACTGAATAAAGCCGAGTTTAAATTTTAAGTGTTGATGGTGAAAGTGGTTATAAGTATATTATAACAATTGCAGTTAATTCGAAATTAATAAGTGTTATTAATTTATTAATAATAGTGATAAGTATTTAAAAATCAGATGTGGCCAATACAAGACCTCCTGCTGTTTAATTTTATTACTGAGATGTATAAAAAATATTGTTTAAATTTATCTGTAAAATATATGGAAAAAGTATTAACATATACCTGTAGAAAATTCAATAATCTTTAATTTTTATAATGACATAATATGCCAAAAAATGACATTTAATGGTATTTTTCGAAGAAAAACCATTATGAACTCCAAGTAAAGTGCCATTTCCGGTTATCCGATTTACACTAAAATCTAATGGTTTCTTTCCATATTAGAATAGGGTCGAAATACAAGGTTTCAGAATTTTCTGAATAATGGTATTTGAGTTATAGCGGAGACAAAATCAATAGACATACACATACACACACGCACACGCGCGCACACACACACACATACACACACACATACAAACACACACACACATACACACACGTGCAGACATCTAGGGACTTTAAAATCTCGATATGTGAAATCTCCCTTACCAAGGGTAGCGGGAGGTAAAATTGAAGATTTTTTAATTGTTTGTTGTGTTATTTACCATCTCCGTGTTGCACAGAAATGCAGTGTGGCGGTCGGAATCTCGCCCTAATCTCCAGCGCTCCAGTGGCGAGCGCATCTACATTTCATCGTACGGTCCCCGGGTTCGATTCCCGGCCGCCGCAATTTCCAGCTTCTAATGCCCGGTTGCATCGACGTTTCTTTCTTGTATCTTAAATTAACACTTAATAAAACTGAACCTACAGTAAGTATCACTTAATTTTTATTTACTGTTGCACACATATTTTTTTTAATAACCTTAAGTAAGTGGAGTTTATATATATTTAAGCTGTTTAAATTGTACTTTTAGTAACAAGAAAAAATTTTGTTTGTGTTAAAGTTTGGAGGTTATATTGGTAAGTTCGATTCAAATAGAATTATACTTTTTAAAATTGAAGTGTAATTAAATATATTCATTGTTTTTAGCAAAAATGGTATCAGACGAAAAAAGAAAGCGAACACGAAGTGCCAACTAATTAAATTAATAAGTAAAACATTGAAAGAAAAATGAATGCAATACTTACAAGTCGTTGTAAAATTCAATATTATTTTCTATTAAAATTAGTAATTGCAATGCTGCATATTTGGTTAATCGAAATCGTTGAAAAAGAGCATGATCAGATAGAGTATGAAAATGATCAGATCTGTCGTATATTTGCCTTGGTATTCCGCATAAAATTAAATCCAATGCATCTAAATCGTCATCATCGACAATAAAATCAATAACTTCAATGATTCTGATAGAAATTAAAAACGATACCATTCATTATAACCTCACTACTTATTTGTGTGCAAGATAAACCGTCAATTTCGGAGGCTTAAATTTATGGAAGCCTTAAGATGTTTATGGACAGTTTAGCGCACAGTGCAACGAAATAAAACTAAACTTAAGGCTAAACTAAACTTAAATTCTTAAGTGGTATCGGTGCAACTGGGCTCCCATGCTCAAGATGAAAAGCAACTCACTTCTCTTCACAGCTCTGATCACAACATACTTCGCACACTACAAGTCCACGCACTCTGGCGCCAGTAGGCCAACGAAAACGGTTTGAGAACGAAAAGTAATAATCTGCAAAATTGTCGTCCGTAAATTAGTAAACCATTTTTTGGATAGGTTAGAAATTAATACCAAAACAACAAATAATGTAAACTCCTTATATCAAGAAGAACCTTTAATAACCGATAGGTGTACTTATGTTCACAAAACCTTACAAATTGTGACACGTTGGCCGAAGGGATGTAAAACATATATATATATATATACTGTGATAAGGGACAAATTCGGTAAGTTTTTTTTCCTTCATATATTTCTTATAATTAGAATTATTTTTATTACTTTAATCTCGTAATACAAAAAATCAACCGTTCTCGAAATAAAAAAGTTTCATATTTTTATATCGATGTATGGGGGAGGATGAAAAGTTTGCGGTCTAATACAGAGAAGGCAGCACAAAACGAATGATTAATTTACATCGATTACCAGGTGGAAACTGAAGAATTTTCTACATAATGTCGTATACCGTATAAGGTATAAAACACGCATACTCCATGCGCCAAGTCGAGCGCTTTACGATGATTTACATTTTGTGCTCGTTTTTTTCGAAACCGGTGAGTATTTTGGAAAAAAAATCAAATATAAATCATCTCTAATTCATCTACTACAACTTTCTCGCTTTATAAGGGTCTATCTCGTAAGGACAAAAAGTTTCTCGCTTAGAGCTGCAAAATCCAAAACAAGCGTGTTCGAATGTTAGTTTTTATTATTTTCCTTATCAATTTAGAAACAAATATGATATTTTTATTACATAACCACATTCTTAAAATATAAATAAATCATAATCCAAAAAAATAAGAATATCTTCAATAACTAGAAAAATATGAGCAGTTAAAATTACAAATAGTGAAGAGATTTAAAAGAGGTGATTTGAAAAAATGTGAATTTTCAAGTGTTCGCAATGAGGTAGAACATTGCGAATAACTCCATCAAATTTGTCGGCAATTTTCCTATAAGATTATGTAACTTTTAACTTTAGGGCAACTAGTACGGTGTACCTCTTAAAATAAGCTAACTAGGAAGGTTAGGATCTCCGACTAGTTTGTCTAATGAGAATAAAGATTCACCTTCATCAAAGTCTTGAGTTTTTAAGAACTTCTCCCGCTCTGTACTATGCAGCGAAATCGCTGTAGCCACCCCTGTTTCTTACGGTATATCAGTAACCAGACGTGGTAGTACGCAGCATAAAACTCTGCAAACACTAATGTCAGACCACACAAAAAATAATTATGCGACTAGTGATGCCATCTATTTGTTAGGCAGCAATCCATCCTAAAATATGCGGGACATCTACCGATATTGGGCCAGTTTTATTTGTTTAAAGAAAAATCATATAGATACGAGTTTTATAAAACATACACAGATAATTTAAAATCATACTGAAGAGCTTCACTGAATGAATTGACTAAAGAAATAGGTTACATTGAAACGTATTTATATGACGTAAACATTTCTATTTACAAAAGACATTCCGTAATGATTTTGCTCTATCATGAAAGTTAAAACATACTTTACAAATAACAATATTTACCAAGGAGTGTTCCCTGCGCCGTCTGTTTGTAGAGATGCTTGAGATAAACGAGATTTAATCCCCGGACAGACGGAATATGAAAACATCGAACGAATTTGTTTGAAAATTGGAAAAAAGAAAGAAAGACGAAAATAGAAGAGCACTCAACTTTTAATTTCGATGCGAGGCCGAAATCTGAGCGTGAACTGTTTTCTTTATAACCCAGTACAAAGCGAAGATTTCGTTCAGCAAACACGAAACCAAATGAATTCGCAAAATTACACTGAATTCTTCTCTTTCCGTGCAGCGAGCGATTGTGGATGTAGGAACTTGATAGGTAGGAAGTCAAGTTCATTTAGAGAAAATCTCGGGCCTTTCGATCGATCCACCCTGCTATCAATAATTCTAGCAGCTATTTTTCAAATGGAGCGATATACTTGTCGCCTTGATTGTTTGTCACCAAGAAGAATTGCTTTCGGTCTGACGTTTCCGACCAATAACAGCTTTAAATTCGGTTGGAATTTTATCTTAGTCGGGTTTGATAAAGCAAAAAGTAGTTTAAAATAAATTAATATGAAGTAGATAACAGAAGCATGTGAAGTGTATGTAGCAGATAAGGTTCTAATATGATACACGATGATGTATGTACGGTTCCATGGTGTAATGGTTAGCACTCTGGACTTTGAATCCAGCGATCCGAGTTCAAATCTCGGTGGAACCTTTCTTTATTTATATACAAAGTATTATATTTAAATTTCTGAATGTAATGACAACTGTACAGGGTAAAAATAATTTTGCATTATGTTAATTGTTAAATATACACTAAAATAAATTAAAATAACTAAAAAATCTGATGAGCAATCATTATGTTCAAATATTTTTATATTCACTTATAACAATCATTATTTTACATTTAACAAATATATCATACACAAAATAACAGAAAAACTTAACGAAAATCAAAATAGTACTCGCATCTTTACACAAAGTCTTTTCAGAGCAGTACCCTGGAAGTAATAAAGCAAATGTTACCTACTTCCAATATTTATGTATAATTGAAAATCTATTATTTTTACAATCTTTAATTTCATTAGATTCAAATACATATATTATTACTACATTCGTTTAAATATATATATATATATATATATATATATATATATATATATATATATATATATACAGGGTGTCTCTTAAATAGGGGGACATGGCTTAACCACAGATTCCTGAGGCTAAAATAAGACGATTTAACCAAACTTGCTTCTACCAGAAAGTGTACCATTTAGCCAGAATTCTGCTTCAAAGTTCTTCGAAAAAAAATTAATTTTGCTTATAATAACTGAACGCTTCATACGATTTGGATGAAATTTGGTATGACAGTTTATATGGTTATAAGTCATCTTTTAAGATGATACTTGATATTATTAGTGAACCACTAGTATATGAAACTTAGGTGTCCCAACATTAATTAGACCGTAACTTTTTAATGGCAATGCAGATTACGTGAAATTATTTTTATTCAGAAAGATACATTCAATAGTAAACTTTTCTCTCTCTGTGTAATTTGTGATATTTGTTACGGTTCACACAGAAAAAAATAAAATCTTTGTGTCTGCACTGCTAAATTTTTAAAATAAATTTAATCTAGCAGTCTATCCAAATGTCAAACAAGTAATTTTTAATGACAGTAACAATTGTTTTACGGGTTGTCAAAAATTTTCTTTACAATATTCTAAAATTAGTAACATCCGTTTGTTCGGCTTAATAATATTTTACTACCATTATTATAAATAAGACGATTACATATCTCAGCTTACTCCTAAACAAGTTGTGAAGATTGACAACTCGTTACTGTCATTAAAAATTACTTGTTTCACATTTGGATAGACCACTAGATTAAATTTATTTTAAAAATTTAGCAGTACAGACACAAAGATTTTATTTTTTTCTGTGTGAACCGTAACAGATATCACAAATTACACAGAGAGAGAAAAGTTTACTATTGAATGTATCTATCCAAAGAAAAATAATTTCACGTTTTCCGCATTGCCATTAAAAAGTTACGGTCTAATTAATGTTGGGACACCTAAGTTTCATACACTAGTGGTTCACTTATAATAACAAGTATCACCCTAAAAGATGACTTATAACCATATAAACTGTCATACCAAATTTCATCCAAATCGTATGAAACGTTCAGTTATTATAAGCAAAATTAATTTTTTTTCGTAGAACTTTGAAGCAGAATTCTGGCTAAATGGTACACTTTCCGGTAGAAGCAAGTTTGGTTAAATCGTCTTATTTTAGCCTCAGGAATCTGTGGTTAAGCCATGTCCCCCTATTTAAGAGACACCCTGTATATATATATATATATATATATATATATATATATATATATATATATATATATATAAATATTCATACCCACAAGCATAATTGTAAAAATGTTAAAATCTAGTTCTGGTGACATCGAAACGTGCTTATTCACTAAAATCTCTATATGCAATTTTTAGCACGATCCTTATACCTCCCTTACCTAGGGGTAAGAGATAAAAATGAATAAAAAAAGAGCAATCATCATTTTTTTGTTTATTTCTTAAAATAGTTTTCAATTTATTTTATTTTACGTTCAAGTTTTTTTTAATAATAATGAGGTCCACTAAATTTTATTATGAAGCACAAATGGCCATATACAAATTAATGTGCTATAATTTATTATTTGTACTTGTATGTGTCCACTTCACTTATCTAAGTATTTAGCAATACTGTAATACTTGTAAAAATAGTTTATTTCAATATTTCTTTATTAATGCAAAATTATATTCTGTATAATAAAATTCCAAAGTTGATGAATTAAAGATAAATGTCTTTTCATTTAATTCAAATGTCTTGTTAAACAAACAAAACAACGTCGCTACTTTTCTTCTCGTAGTGCAGTTTGTGGTTTACATTTATCGAGCGAGAATCTCCCGCTTCAAAACTTATCCAAATAATTCAATGAATAAAAAGAGTAGGAATTAAATAAGTGCGCAACAATGAAAATAAATAACCAGCTGTATGTTGGATAATGGAGAAGTTTTATAATTGATTCTAGAGCGCTCGACGGCTATCCGCGAACTAAATTGAATTACCCTCTCCAAAGGAGGATGATTCTGAAGCACAGTGGTAACCAACATTTTTTTTTCTTAGCAACCACAACGTTACGTTTTTCAAAGTCATATTGCAAATATTCATATATTAATAGATCACAACTGAAATAGAAAATTTACATAATATAAAATATTCAAGTTCTACTGCCATTTAGGGCCGGTTTTTTAATATCTGGTTAAAATTTTAACTAAAAGTTAAATAAATTGTTTAAGGTGACAACAGAAGGCTTATATGGTCCACTTGTATTTTCAAATTATTTATTATGGACGTTTCGGGCTTAGGGCAAGCCAATCTTCAGCTATCGTTGAAATATACAGTAAGTATTATTTAAAATTTATAATAAAATTTCATTAAAGTTGTACTAGTCACGATGATCTATATGAACTAAATCAGTAACAATTTTAAATACAGCATTTCAACCATCTACCGAATCAATTCGGAGTTGGTGAAGAAAGGTTATTTATTATTAATATTTTTAATAAATATAATATTCAAAATTCATAATACAATATGCAATTTATAAATAGCCGTATACTGTACGGACCCATTAACTTATTAACTCCACAAATTCTTTAAAATAAACCCTCCACCTGTTTGGTAGTGTTGGACACCACTGTTCTCGCTTCTTCTCTTTCTGCGCAATCCGTTGTCTCGCGCCGATATTGTAATGGACACGGCGTTATTTATGGCTACCCTTCCTGCCGATGTTTTTAAAAAGCCTGCGAGGATGTTCTCAGGCAGACCTTTTGTTTTCAACACAACGCTCGTCTGTCATTTTTAATGGCGCACAAGCGACTCCGATTTTCAGACATTTTGTTTCGTTTTGTTATTTTTTCTCGAGCACAAGCACAAGGTGGCTAGTTTGGGTCAGGATTTTGGGAATCGGTTCAATGTGGGACAAGTCAAATAAATATGAAGAAACATTGCGGCTATGTTTCTCTTTTGTAGAATTCGTATCACGAACAAAGAAAATGGCTAATAAATGTAATAGCATCATGTTTGTTAAGATGTAATACTTATAAGGATTTTCACAAAACATTGCCGCATGAGTTAATCTAAGTTTGGTAGCATTTCAGTGTAAATCATACACACTTCAGTTTTTATTACTTTAACAAGCGAGAATGAATTATATTTGTAAATCGTTCTGCAGAATATAAACTGACATTGGTAGGTATATACCTGCAAAAATAAAGATTAATTTGTTCATAAACATATCTTAAACTAAAGATATATTTCGGAGGCTCTATGCTCTATGACAAAACCAAATTTGTCACTTTTTCAAATATTCCAGCACTCCATAAATAGGACATCAAATTTAAAGTTTTTCGAATTAAAGAAAATTAAATTTTGAAAGTTCTTAAATACTTCTATAGTTATTAGTTTACTTTGTTATTTGAATCTATTTTGAGGGCCTTAGTACTGAACACTTATACACTGTATAAGTTATTACAAGAAATATGGTGTATAAATAATTATAAAACAACTCAAAAAACAGCTCAATTTTGAATTAGTTTTACACATTCGCAGCTCCAAGAAATTAACACGCCACATATTACTATTAAAATATCTCGATTATTTTAATTAGAATTGACTTTAGTTGGAGTTTTAATTTAGTACGCAGGTTGTTACGCAAGTTTATTTGACGTCTGAATAAGACTCGATTTCTGGACTGACATTATCTTTATTGAAAACACAAAATTATTTTACACAACGTTTCGGATGCTAAGTTCTGCTTCCGAAACGTTGTGTAAAATAATTTTGTGTTTTCAGTAAAGATAATGACAGTCCAGAAATCGAGTCTTATTCAGAGTAATACATTTATTTGACGTGTTTTGTTTTCTTTACTATTATGCCAAACGAAACAAGAAATTTGACCCAAAATAAATGTGTTCAAGCAAAAGTATTGAAGTAAGAACGTTGGAGCTATCGAAGAATAGAAGAAATTTGGCGTGTCCTATACATCGGTGTCTTAGATGATGCAAAGGTATAGGGAAACTGGTTGCCACGCCAGAAGACTTGAACACGGACGTAATTGTGCAACAACGCTGACCCAAGGCTGTTTCCGTCTTAAGAAAACGGTATTTAGCAGCCAGAAACTTGTAGTCTCAGCTTCTTGATGTGGATGGTATTCGGATATGTATTAAAATTGTTCGCCAACGTCTCAGGGAAGCTTATTTAGTACCCCGTATTTCTTCTCGAAGTTCAGCCTAGACTGTAGATCACCGAAGAGCTCGGTTAAATTTTACCAGGAATCATCTGGTCAGAGGCTGATTGGGAACAAGTTGTCTTTACAGATGAATCTAGATTTTGTTTGTACAATTACGATGCACGTGTCAGAGTATATCGACGACCAAATGAGCTATATGCTTAATACAATACTATGGGTACCAGTTTATTCGATGGAGAGTCTTTCATGGATTGAGGGGATTTTTTTTTTAAGAAGTACGGCGTTAATGGTATTAAATAATGGCAACCTTAATGCTATATACGGAATATTGGAGCCTTGAGAAGCATGTCGCATTAATTTCTAGGGGCAGTGTATGTCAAAATGTCAAAGAGCCGTTAGATTGGTGCGCTACATAGCGGATTTTTACGTAAGATGTACAAATCGCGGACACATTTCAGCAAGTCTTTGAGGCAGACTTTCTTGCTACATACTTTGACAGCTTGACTTCATATTAAGTTTACATGGTCACCAAATGCGTAAATTTAAAAAATGGCATGAAAACATTTAGAATTTTATATACAGGCTAGTGGCGGTTAAAGGTGAACATACGGATTTAACATGGGTTTTTAGTTATAAGCAATTTTCTGCTCTCCTGTTCATATTTCGACAAATACTGTATAGTTAAAAGTTTTAAAGCATTAAAAGTTGCATACAAAACTGTTTTCATATTTTTTATTACGTGTCTGATTTCTTCACATTTTAAAAATATATTTATAACGTTACATCAATTAATAGCAATAGCAACGGTTTTGTTTTCTTGTTTCTGGTTTTTATAAATTGTTTATAAACGTCACACGTCAATCTATAACTTATGAAAAATAAATAATACATTCTTTAATAACTATTTTCACCATAATATTTCTTTATGATAAAGAAACGTTCCTCAGTCGAATAATAATAATAATAATAATAATAATAATAATAATAATAATAATAATAATGATAATAATAATAATAATAATAATCTTTATTACTATTTAAGTAAAAGGCGAGGTTCAGCCCAGGGCTGTTCTTCCACCTAACCCGATACAATACAAAAATATATGACAAAGTAATAGAATCATCAAATGCTAGACACAATTTAACAAAAATTAAAAATAGTACAATTACATTCAAAAATAGTTCACAAAAAAAACAAATATGAAAAAGAAATAGACAGACGGTCTTAATATAATCATCATTATTTAATTTATTTTTTACAAAAAAAAAATTGACATGAATAAAATAATATTATTTTAATCTTCCGTCACCTTTAGGTATGGAAGATATTGCCTTTGGTCAAAAAATTCGATTGTGAGTTTTAAATGAATTAGTCCCTATAATACGATTTTATTATTTTTACGATGATGTCTGTATTTGTATGTGTGTGTGTGTGTGTGTGTGTGTGTGTGTGTGCATGTGGATGTGTTCTGTGTGTGTGCATGTGGATGTGTTCTGTGTGTGACAATAATTTCGATCGCGATAACTCCAATACTATAATTCCAAAAATTACATTTGTTTCATATTCCTCATTCAATCGGCAGTACCTTAATTTGAAGCTCTTTATTTTTTGTCTTCAAAAACCCCAATTAAATATATATTTTTTTACATTTTACGTTATTAAATATTATTATATTGTATTCTTCATATTCAATGTATTTAAAGATAAAAATTTATAATGTAATAAATAAACAGTTTCAGTAGTTCAATATTACTAATTGACAGATGACAATGTCAATTACAATCTACATAGTCCGTGACATAATGTTACTAGAAAAACGAGAACCTCTGTATGGAATTTACATAAAATACGTAGAAATGAAGTAAATTATAAAATTGTGAGGAAACTAAACACATAATAAAACATCTAAAACAGTTTTGTGTTCAACTTTTAATTCTATAAAATTTTTCACTCTACAGTATTTGAACAGGAGAGCAGGAAATTTCATAAAATTAAAATCCCAAGTTAAATCACCATGTTCATTCCTAACCGTCACTATCCTGTATATGTATATAAAGTTTTGCAAGATAGATTTCAAGAAACTGTTTTCCCATGTTAAATGTCAATGTCACGAAATCTCATAGCTACTGGCCGTGTAATTTTTTTTTTAGTAAAAAACATAAATTATACAATTCTCTTCAGTTCTACAATAAAATTGATGAGTCTATATTATGGTTTTACGTATAATCATAAAAAGTGAAATACTATTTATTTATAAATTCCAAATTTTATATAAATTCTGCCTTGGTTGCTACTTATTACAATATTTTTTTTTTACCTATACAATATAACGGTATATTTAAATTTGATTATGATTTTTTATAATCTTAAATATGGATAGAGATGCACTCGATTTCGAGCTTTGGCCGGGCCCGGCTCGATGATCGACTCGAAATCGAGGCGGGCTTTTTATCGGGCCGAATCGGGCTAATCATTTTCAAAAATCGAGGCGAGTCGGACTTTTGATTTTGGCCCAGCCCGAAAATTCGAGCTTTTCGGGCCGGCCCGAAAAATCTTATAGTTCAATCAAATGCACAGTTTCCTTAATATTTTAATGAAAATGGATGAAGTTAAAAAGGATCAAAATGATTTAATAACAACACACTTCACATATTAATAAATAAAAATGTATTATTTTACTTCAAGAATTCAAGGTTATTCATTATAGCATAATAATTATGTTGTGATGTTGCTATTATTATTGTTATTACTCGTATACTTAAATGGAAGTGATTTTTGTACCTACCATAATGATTTCTTGTCCTATTTTTGAGCAGAAACAAAGTTAGATAAAAAATCCTTATGTAAATTATATTTTTTTTATATAAGATTTGTGAAAAATTTGTTTAAATTCTTTGGTAAACAAAGTGTTAAATTCTCGTAGGTCTATAATTTTTATAACAAACTTACACTAGAAGCGTCTCTTTTTTAACTACTTATGTTAACTAATGTTGAAAGTTATAAGAACGTAGAGGTTTTTTATAAGTTTGACACGAAAAAAGTTAAACATTTCGCTTTAACATAAAAATCAACATTAGGAATGCCGGATGCACCCAATTTCGAGCTTTGACCCGGCCCGGCCCGAAGCCCGGCCCGATTTCGAGTCAATTTTCGAGCCGGGCTAGGTAATTTTTTTGTCGAGTCGATCTTCGAGTCGGACCGGTAATTTTTATTTTCGGGCCGAGTCGATCCAAACCTCAAAGCCCGGCCCTTCCCGAATGCATCTCTAAATATGGAGCTTTATTGTTACTAAATTTGTCAATCTAACCTAACCTAAAGTACTATACGTACATCGTATCACAGTATATTTTTCTTTACATTGCACAATGGTAAAATCGAATAATGGCTGACAGCAGACATCAAACATTTGCAGACTGGAGAAGTCGAATAAAACAATAAGTAGATAATAACCCCGAAGATAATACCCGGTAAATAAAAGCTAAAAGAGTTGATGTAGTGCAGTATAGCAATATAGCACAAAAGAACGAATGAATCGTAGTAGGGGTGCACAAAAAGAAAGAAAAATCTGCTCGAATTGAATAGAATGAACAGTGACGGTTTGAACGGCATTCACTATAAATCCAAATGAAATGTGTCTGGATGATTGTGTCGCGCTATAGGACAATAGCACCTTTGGTGGCCGAGAATAGACCGCAATGATATCAAGAATCACTGCGGTTTGATTAAAAACTTTTTAATCGGGATTTATAATAACGCATTGCAGCACGCAATGCCAATATGCAACGTAGGCTGGGGTTATCGTACTGTAAGAAGTTTTGAAAGATTTATAAAAAATATATGTGTTTCAGTCAATTGCATGCTAAAGCTTCATTTCCACCGATTGTTCTAATGAGTAAGAGCTATAATCTATGCTTAAGAATTAAGAGCTATGCGTAAGAACAAAAGATTTTAAACTTCTAACCTGAACTGTCAATCTATTTTATAATTATTAAATTTTTAATTTTTCGGTATGAATATAGATCAAAAAATTATGTAAATCACATGTTTAAAAAAATAAGAATTGCTGCTGCAATTGCAGTCTGCTAGACAACAAGTAATAGGGGAAAAAATTGTGACATTACTGTAAAATTAGTCACTAAACAAAATAGCTGGAAATGGTAAATTGTCATAATGCATTTTAAGTCTTATGCACTAATCATTATGCATTAAGCAATAAAACATTCGGTGGAAATGAGGTTTTATTAGATATAGTTTTATTTTGCAATTTTCGAAAAGTAACACTATTTAAGGAAGCAGGTAATTTTAAAGACGAAAGCCTCCAAATCCAATGAATTAATTTTCTGGTCGTTGTGTGTACGTTATTTTAACTATTACCAACAATATTTGAAAAAGTGAAATGGTTCTGATCTATTTTTTAAAAAAATTAAGAAGTGTAAATTCAAAATTTTTCTAGTACGATGTACAAACACGGTCAACTGGGTAAAATAGTAGATATGTAGAATTACAAAATAGTGCTGTAGAAATAAATGTTTTGAAAAATAAGAGCACCATTTTAACTATTTTTTGACACCCAATATCCCATCACGCCTAGTTGTCAATTCTATTGATTTTGACGTTAATTATTTTGAAAAAGTTTTTTTTTAATTATTCATATTCAATGATTTGAGAATTCTTAGATAAATAAATGACTGGGAGAAACGGAGAAATCCGTCTCGAATATTTATGAAAATATTTTTATTATAAATCTAACGTTCTTTTCAACCCTTGCTCAGAATATGATCTGTAAGATGAAGAAAGGTTTTAAGTTCCCAAGATAAAAAAATCGTTCTTTCACGTAGTAAAACTAACTTGAACTTATTTCTTCTAGTTTCACCATTGACAAATAAACACTTTATTCATCAATTGAACTATTCGCCGTACAAAATAGCATATTTTTGTTTCACCAACGTCTGTTAGCAACTATTCAACGAATAAATCGTTGCTTTCATCCCTTTTCTTATTATTTTCGGGTTTTTGCTAACCCACTAAGTGGGAAACGCGTGATTTTATGTATGTATGTATGTATGTATGTATGTATAAATTATTTGAAGATTTTTGCCCAGTTAAATATTTATTCAACGAATAGTTTGACATTTTACATTTTTATTGTGCGTGTTATAATTTTATAATTCTTCAGTAAGCTGATCCAAAGAATTTTTCCTCACCTTGAAAAAAAAAGAAAACTAATATATTCTATAAATAACTCTCTATTCGATTATTTTGGTTGGTGAAACGAAATTTTGACTAATCAAAGAATAAAATTTATTCGTTAGATAACTATTTGTGAATTTATTCGGCAATGGTGAAACCGGACATTTGTCCAATAAAACATTCTAGTTTTGTAATTTGTTTTTTATTAATTAAAAATCTGCCAGTAATGTGGGTTATTGAGTTGGTTGCAGATAAATGTCAAATGGTATTGATTTGTAGAGGTACTATGCACTAGGTATAATCAACAACGTATGAAAAATTAGATTCAACTAACTTTTAAAAGGATTCAGCCGTTATCAGAGATTTGTTGTTCTTTTCAGATGATGGAGGTATTTTTCAGTTAATTTTAAACTCCTTAAGAAGTTCGCTTTATATCGATGCATCCACATTCTTGCTTTTAATTGTGCGACATACTTACTCCTCGACCCCTGAACTAGGGTGACCCTCAACCCCTTGATTTATAAGGAGCCCGATTGCCGAAATTCTGCTACAGATTGGCACTTAACTAAACGAAAGCGAACTTTCGCGCCAGAAATACCATGCGACACACTTCCAACTTAGTTTTAAATTGTTCCCAAGCAGTGAATAATGTGCGCAAGGACCGTATTCCGACAATTTGCTATCAAACTTTTATTTTATATCAACATTTTTATAGGGAAGCAAATTTTAACTTGTTTCATAAATTTGCAGATATACTTGCCAAGTTTTATGCTGAGCTTTTTTACTTTCATACTTTCACGGATTAGAAATGACATCAGAAAATATTGTGCTTAATAAATTTATTTTACAAATATCTCTTTCCCATAAAAGTAATGATAAAGCGTAAGTTAATTCAGAATAGACAATTTTATTTCAAAATATTTCACAAAAATTACGATTTTAGTTATAATTTTAAACTTAGTACACTAGTATGAAAAAAACTAATTCTGTAATGAAAATTGTGTGTGTTATAAATTTTAAATTACTATAACTTCCAAACACAAAAAGATAGATATAATAAGGATTATAAAACTGACAAGCATGAATGTTTCTCCGTTTATTAATCGGTTGCCATTTAGGAAGACAGTAGTTCACGGATCATTATATGAGAATAAATTCAGTAAAATGAGTTACTGTATGAACAAAGTAATATGTGTGTATTATTTTTTAACGTAGCGATAATATAATCAAAAATTAGTGAAATACCCTATTGTAATTCATAATAATCAATTTTATTTCAGAAATCAAATGTAATTTAGAGCATTCAATTTCAATTCAGATAGCTTCAATTTTAATGCAAATAATATAATTGTATTTCCAAAAATATCAATAGAGATGTATCACAATAAGAGACACGATTTTATATATTTTCTATAAAGTATTATTACATACTGCGAAAAATTGAAATAAATAGGCTACAAGAATTAGGTATGCGGCCTTAGTATAGGCGTATGAATGTAGTATGAGAAGCTTTAACGATTAAACAGGGGTAGTTTTACCATGTTTGTATGGCGTACAAATTCAACGTTTTGAAAAACATTTGATATCTTTTGACATATATTTTTTTTTTCTACAACCACCATGAAATGTTGATATTTATGCTATATTTTGTTATCGTAAAGTTAATGGTGACTAAGGAACGAGTAAAGAATACTTCACCGCTCTTTCAATAGCAACTCAGTTTATTCGCTTAAAGAGTCGAATACCTAACTATTCTGTTTGTGTCTGTAATATATATATATTTTTTTATTATTATTTGACTATTCTTGAAATAAATTAAGATAATATCTGAAATTCAATGGTAACAGTTATAGATGTTCTAGTTTCTAGTAGTGAAGTAGTGTAGGTATCAAAACTAGAACAGGTTGGTCATATTTCAAGAAATTTAATATTGAGGATGCTTTGGTTTTAATAAGCTAAAATTAGAACCCATTGTTTTACAAGAAACTAGAACAACATAATCATGTTTTCTGATATTATTAAATGGGTGATCTGGATGACGTTAATAAAGTAGAGCATTTAATTAAAATGCATACTAAAATATACCTACATTAATTCTTGAAAATTTATAATGGGTTTGTATTTACTACTAACGGCAACAGTTACAGAAAAATAATGTATTTTTTCGTATTTTATTTACTTTACACATTATAGTGCTGCCACCATCAATACACGTGTGGCATTTAAGTTGTATTACCTAAATTTAGTTTCTTTTCGGAACCTTCATGTTGGTAATACTGACAAAACTACAGTATCCAACTTCAGATCTGTTATCTGTCAAATGTCAAATTCGAACTCGGTATTTGTTGTGTTCAAATTGTTGTCTGTTAAATTTCTAATTTATTTCAAGAATGTTATATGAGGTCATATGAATATTGTATGTAACTCAAGTGTAAACAAGCCTAATGACATTCGGTCAACAATTTTCGTGACTTATGTCCTAAAGCTTGTGTTTGCACTTTTGCTTCATAAATAACTATTATTTTTTTCACGGAATTATTGAAATTTAAAATACGAAATATATGTTTAAATGATCCTAATATCTATAAATATAATTAGGTCATAAAATACATGAACACTTATTTATATTTATAAAAAGTAAAAGTAAATTTAAAAGTTAGAGCATTCTAAAATTGTCTTTCCGGTTTCGTAAGGCAAATACACAAATGTACATTTCTGATTTAAAATCCCAAGACTTTACAAAAGTTATGAATAAATTTCTCGAGTTCTCACAGCTCCGCTTCTTTTGTTCCGGGTGCACAAACTAACAGAACAGAACACCAACAAAACGAAGAGAACAACTCGGAACCCTTAATTCAGTTTGTATGTATAATTATGCGTTGTTGCTGCTTACGTCAGCCGCGAAAAATTCGGAAAATTCGTCGCGGAATGCGCGAAAACAAGGCTCTGTTAGGAAATGTAAATGTGTTGACACTTCCCCAAGTATTTATCTCTGGAAGCGAACACTAAGGGCACAACGCAAGTGCACAAGTGACTGTTATTAGATTAAATGTGTGAGAAAACAAGATACAAGATAGGAAATTGGTAATTGATTTAACTCATGTCAGAATAGTTCTGCTTCACTGTTATTACATTTAGCTGCATGCACAACAATTTGCACATTATTGAAAATTTGTTAATTGAAATTTCATGCTTCCGGCACTTTCGTATTCCCTCACTTTAGATATGATTCGATTGCAGGATGACGTTTTGAAATGTACGACTATAATGTGTGTGATGTTATCTCTACGTGTCATTCAACCCCTTCAAATAAATTAGCTGCGGTAACATGTCTTTATACTACAAAATAATTTACGACAAAAAGTAACTTTTTCTAATTAGAAAAAAGTCCTTTACTTTAAAACCAACTCTTTCAAAGATTGAATTTATTGGAATTTAAATAAAGACATTCTACATAAATGCAATTCTCTTACTAGTTCAGGCTAATGGTTAGTTATTTTTTATATTTGAATTTATTTTATATTTAGAAAAACTTCGCGCCACCACCTTGAAAAAAATGACACGAGTAATACGAATAGTTTCAAAATATCTCTTCCTTCACAGGTATTAGAGCAAAAAGAATATCTATTTTGTAGAAGATAAAATATAAAACTATTGTTTAAAACTTTTTTTTGGAACCAATAGACAGCGAGCAGCAGCGTTTCAGTCACTGGATATAGACAAAAATTATAGAATTTAATTTTAGAATATAAATTATTAAAATATCTTTCAGAACTCATATGAATAATTAGAGTAATACTGCCTTTTTAGTTTAAGTTCTGTATTTTTATTTAATACCAACGTTTCGGCCGCATACACTGCGGCCTTCTTCAGGGGAAAAGAATTCTTTTTATTCTATAACCAATAGAGAGCGGGCTACGCCGTTTAAAACAATTAAATACGAGTATTGTTTTACTGAATTAAATTTTTGCTATTAACTTCCACTTATAAAATAATACTGAATTTAGGTTCGCACAACTCTACGACAATTTTTTATTATGTCTCAAAAATATATCATTTGCATATATACTTTTGTTTGAAACAGCAAGAATACATTAATTATTATAGCTTTATTAATGTAATAATAGTTGTTTAAAACAAAAGAACATATGCAAATTATAAATCGTTGAAAATCTAACAAAATCCTCTTCCCAGAGTTGATACTATTCGTATCTACCATACCGTGTACCTATATAAAATTCTGACTTTAATGTTATAATCCTAGATGTAGCTATAAAAAAGTATGAATCAAAATTCAGTATTGTTTTATAAATGCAAGTTATTTGCAAAAATCAGATTCAGTAATTTTGTCTTCTACAGAAGCGATAATAACTATTTTTGCTCTAATACCTACTGGAGAGGAGATATTTAAAAAATAATGATTATAATCATTTTTCGAGATAGCGGTGCATCCTAGATCGAAAACTTGGATTTTTTATTAGGACCTCTAAATATAAAACATATCTAAAAATCAACAGTACACAACGAAAAATGTAAACCATGTCAGAAATAGAGAGATGTCAATAGTAAAGTGAAAATTGGATCAAAATCCATCAAGTTATTTTATACAATGTAATTAATAGAAGAAATTATTATTTAAAAAAATTTATAGCTTGATTTTTCTAATACGAATATACGAGTTTTTAAAATAAATACATTTTTTAAAATTACCTAATGCTCTTGGTCGAAATTTTTACTGATAATGTAGAAATAAACGATTTTTAAGAGAAATATTTAAGTTTAACTCACTATATACTCAGTATATTTTTCAGTAAGAACTCAAAATTACGTCCACATGATGGTATTCACTTTATAAATAGCACTTTTTTGCTTAGTTTTGGACATGTATCCCATTAACATTTAATCATCCAGCTTTTCTCCGTGACCTCTTGGGTCGCTATCACACGTCGATCGGCTTCTCCGTGGCACATCACACTCCATGTAACCGCGCATCTCCAGCGTCTCCTGGCATTTTCATTTCGGCCGATAAGCAATTTGAAAAGGATATTTATGAAAATGAAAGCGCGCATCGTCAAGAGTCGACGCATGCTTGGAATGCGTGACACGTACACGTTGAAAAAGTGCTAGCCTCAGTAGCCTCTAAAATGGTAGGATAGACTTTATGAAATGATTCTGGTTATTTTCATATAGTTAATCTTATTTTGTGCAGAATATAGTAGTGCTGTCAAACACTTTAGAAAATAGTAGCGGGTTAATTCTGACATCTAACCGTTGCTAGTATTATTGTAAAAATAATTAAACAAACTATCATCAGCTTACCCAACTAACCATAATAGCAATCAATTCGGTAATTGTTAATAACCAGCTAACCGATTAATCAAAATCTGGTTAATAAATTGGTTGAACCGATTAACCGCTCAAGCGATTTTCTATTTATAGGAAATAATTCACTCTAACTGATTACTAACTGAGTATTGTTGACAGCACTAGTAGTTAGAGTATTAATAGAAACACATTTCAAATATATCTTTACTTTTCTCTGAGAATATGTCTTTCGTTATGCCTGTAACTTGTATTTTTTCACTATCTAGACAATAAATTTATAAACTTTTGATAATTTGCTATTAGAACACTTTAAAACTTTGACTGTATTGTTTCACATAAATGTCTTTTTTCTAGTTTTTATAATATTTATAGACTGTTTTGCCCTGTCCTACAGATTTTCAAAGGTTTTTGAATGCTGGTAAACTGAACATGTTTCGCGTACCTATTTCAAATCTGCTTGTTTAACAGCTTACCAAATGTACTGAAAATATGCATATAAAAAATACTGTCGTTACCCAAAAATAATAAATGGTCTTAGAGTCTTTTTATTATCTGTAAGCAATATTTTATTTAGAAAGAAAATATAATGATAATTATGTTACATAATAGGTAAGAGTGTTTTATAACGCACCTATAGTTTATTTAGTTACTTACGATATAAGTGGCATATTTACGCACGTATTGTGAATTGCCTAAGAGCCCACTGGTTGAGTTAGGGTAATCACATAATGCGAATAACTTAGACTAGGAATCTTTTTAATTTATTTTGTTATAAAGGAGTTTATGTTCCTCTCCTTTTAACAAAAAGTAAATGAGATACATGTAAGTGTTTAAGTTGGTAGTAAATGTTTAGAAAAAAAGAAACACATTTGTTTTATATTAATTTGAAGTTAGTTAAATGAATATGCCCTGACATCTCATGTGTGTAATGAAACTCTGAATGTATACAACATATTGACGCTCGGGTAGCAAGATCTCATCTAAATTGCCACTGTACGAAGACGGTGTACACGACAAGCGTCGTCCTACGTCTTGTCCTGAGTATTACGATACATGTGTACATACGCGCTACACATACTACTACTATTCGTGTAAGATGCAGAGAGGAATCACATCATGTGCGACTAATGACGTATCTGGCGTGATGATATTTAACTTTGTCTGACCTCACCCAACCTAAACTAACTTTACCTAACCCGGCTGTTTTCCGCTACTCGCTTCATTTAATCGCAACGTCATGTTCTTGATTCAAACTTAGTGAATTAGAAATAACTACCATTATCCATCGAACAACAAACTTCCCCGACCATTTTTCAACATCAGTTTATTGATCAAGCGCTTCAGGCTACATGCAATCAACAATCAGGAGCTCAAATACTAAACTTACTCAATTTTCGATATACGAGTATATTTCTTTTCTTATTTCCTTCAAAGGAAATTATTCTTTTAAATAACTAGGTACTACACAAAATTACTCATAAATAAAAAGTTAAATAGTCAAACATAGAATTGACGCATTTAAATTCTGATATAAGTGCTTCTAAGTCTTTAATTCATTTATCAAAAAAGTACTTTACATGAAAAAACAAATAGTTTCTGCGGAGCATAATGAAAATATTTCGATAACGTTAATATTACGTCTAACACGAGTTCATCACATTTAAGTTATGGACAAATATTAATGTTTAAATGACAGATGTTTCAATAAAACTTGTGTCTACTAGTTTATATGAAATCTGTAGTTTTCACATACAACTAATCACAAATAATTACAATACTACCAAATAACCTAAGTATTAATGTACATACGTATTGCAAATACGGCCGGTTTCATAATAAATATAAAGCCACTTTACTTTTAAAGTTTGATCTAAAAGTAAAAAAAAAAAACTTTTCATAATTTCACTTTAAGTCAAAGTTGTCGGTTAAAATACCTACCTATTTAAAAGATACTTAAACTGACAACTTTAAGTTAAAGCGAAAATATGAAACGCTTTTTCCATTTTTAGATCAAACTTTAAAACTAAAGTGACCATATTTATTATGAAACCGGCCGTTAACCTTGTATGTATTAGAAATACATGTTAAACACCTACGGACATTCGATGTGTGAGAAACAATATTTAAGTATTACTCTTGTTTACCTAAACAAACCGCCATAAAATTACTTCCGCTTCTAATCTCTGGCTTTACATTTCAGTTACGTTATAATTTCATAAACACTTGTGTCATTTCTAAAACATTGGATTTTGCTCTTAATCGACGTTTGCATGTTATATATGAGGGTGATAGAGGATGTTGTCTACCTAACCATGAAGGAAAACAATTGAATGCAAATTTTATTTAGTTGCTTCTTACATCTATACTTCATTTATATTCAGTAAAACTTTCAACTTACGTTCCGTTAAATGTTCAACATTTCTACCTTCTGCTACCCTTGGTAAGGGAGGTATAGGGATCGTGCTAAAAATCTCATATCGAAATTTTAGTAAATGACCACGTTTTAAGGTCCCTGGAATCCAATTTTTAACATTTTCATGATGATGTCCGTATGTGTGTATGGGTGTATGTGTATGGATTTTGTTAACGCTCTAACTCAAATACTATCATTCAGAAAATTCTGAAACCTTATATTTCTACCCTATTCTAATATGGAAAGATACCATTAGATATTAGATTTTGGTGTAAATCGGATAACCGGAAATGGCACTTTACCTGAAGCTCATAATGGTTTTTCTTCAAAAAAAAAAAAAAAAAAACCATTAAATGCCTTTTTTCGCATTTTTGTCATTACAAAAATAAAAGATTATTGAATTTTCTACAATAATATATTAATACTTTTTCTACATATTTTACAGATAAATTTAAAAATCAATTTTTTTATACATCCCGAAGCCTTAGATAAACACATTGCCTTTGTTACACAATTCATATTTCAATTGAATGTAACTGCAGGTGAATGTAACTGTCAAAAAACTAATCACTTCAAATTAATAATAGTGACATTTCAAAAAGAAAATAGTAAATAGAGCAATAGTTATATGCAATGGAACTGTTTGCAGGATTAGTAAATACAGAGGTATGTATTTAAATTAATAAAAATTAAATAGCGGGAGGTTTCGTGTTGGTCACATCAGATTTTTACCTCCCGCTACCCTAGGTAAGGGAGGTATAGGGATCGTGCTAAAAATCGGATATAGAGATTTTAGTGAATAAGCACGTTTTGATGTCCCCAGAATCCGATTTTAACATTTTTACAATGATGTCTGTAGGTATGTATGTGTGTGTGTGTGTGTCTGTGTGTCTGTGTCTGTGTGTGTGTGTGTGGATCATGTGGACACGATTACTCAAATACTATCAATCAGAAAAATTTGAAATTTTGTATATCCATTCTATACTAATGCGGGAAGAGCTCATTAGTTTTTAGTGTATATCGGATAACCGGAAGTATCATTTATACAAGCTTTTAATAGTTTTTCTTGTAAAAAATTCATTGAATATAATTTTCTAGCAACTTTCACCAATACAAATTAAATATAATGGCACAATCTTCAATTCTACGATAATAGCATGTAGTAAATAACTTCAAATAACTTTATATTATATTATAAAATAATTTATTTTTATACATCACTTTGCCTCTGCGTCAAACAAAAACAATACTTTAATAACAAATTTGACACATTTAAACAAATGTCACTGTCACGAAGCAGTTTTCATTAAAATTAATAATGAAACCGTATTAAGAAGAATTTAGTAGTAGTTTAAATATGATTCTAATGGCATTATGGTTTGTAAAAATAATATATTTTCCATCATACATAAATATTAGATATACAAGATAATTCGATGTTTACAGCATTATATATCAAACAGCTCTCAATAAGAACGTGATTTCTAAGTGTCAAATAATAGTTTGCAACTACACATTTACGAAATGGATAATATACGGCGAAGAATTTACACAGATTGCGTTTTAGAGCATAAGGAAGTTAGTGATGATTTTGGCAATAATGTGTGTGACGATTTTTCCTTAAAATATATTAATGATCCAAAACTTCGCAAAGTTAATTTGAAGCTTTAACAGATTTTTCAGGAAAAACATAATAAAATATAATCCAAAATTTCGTATTACAAAACGTTCTTTTTATAGGAACAACAAAGTAGATTTTGTTTACAAACGATCAATCGGAAGTGAAACTTTACTTAAAGCTCATTGCTATTTTAAACATGGAAATGGCGGGAGGTCATGTGCTGGCCACATCAGATTTTTTATGTTTTCTTTTGTTGTTGCTTTCACATTTCATCAATCAATTCATATCCGGCCGCATCAAAATTTCGTACACCGTAACTTGATAATAACTACAAAAAATTGATGTAGGTCTTTATAGGTCAACTACTTGAGATAACATTAAGCATCATAGGAATTTTCGATCGTCTTTTGTTTTTGAGCTACAGGCTAAAACTTGCTTTTCGTTTAATTTAAAAATACCTCATAACTCGCTTATTATTAGACATAAAAAAAATGTTTAGATCATTTTTATAGTTTTTTACGTAGAATAACGTGGTATAATTAGATTTTTTCAAACCTTAATAATTTTCGAGATATAACACAAAAATAATATTTTTTAAATAAGAATATATGTTGAAAATAAGCTCATCTTTTTACTTATTTTATAAGCTTGTCAACGATGTATAACAATTCTTTATTATTTTGTTTTAAACATGAATAAAATTTGATATATTAATTTTTGGAAACAAAAAAATAAGTTTTAGCTCAAAAACAAAAGACGATCAAAAGTTCCTGTGGTGCTTATTAAAGTTGTCTCAAAAAGTTGGCCCATAAAGACCTACATCAGTTTTCTGTAGGGTGCATAATAAGAAAGTTTTTCATATACGGAACTCGAATTTGTTCCACCGTGTACATGTCGCTGTATATAACTCACATTTCCAATATTTGAACTATGGTTTTTTACCAAAAGTTCCTCCATTGTAATCTAATCACATTCTGTAGTTATACACTAGCCTAATTTATTTGTGATATATAAAATTAAATAAAATGTGTTAGGAAATGAGATCATTATATAACGCATTTTTGCATTACTTTATTAATATGCTAATAAATTACATTACATAGCTCCCATAAATGCCCATAAATTATATAATAAAGTCCTTATCCAAGCAATCGAATAGGTAAAAAAGTATTATGATATTGATGGACGATAAGATTTAAAAATATTGGTTTTACAAGATTGATTGTATAGTAGGTAAGTACCACAAGTGTATTGTATTGTCGAATAAGTGAGAAAGAAAACATGTTAGAATTGTGTCACTTGAAGTTGTTTAAACTTTCCAAGTGGAGTTTAATGTTAAAAGTGGTACAAGTAAAAAGCAATTCTGGTTAAAAGTTGTAGGTTATGAGCACGAAGAATAAGTGGTTCCTGTTTTGCTTCTTGTTGAGGCAATTAATCATCCTCTACTATTGCCTCTTTATTTATCTCATTTGCATTTTTATGCCCTACCGTGAGCTTATTTATTTTTGGCCTCCTTGCACATGCATTATACTCTTTGACTTCCGTACTAGTTACTGTACACTAGAGCAATGAATATTTTATCTATACGGTGTCCTATTTTCCACGGATTATAATAACAATAAGATGAAATTATGTAAATATGAACACACTGTGTATTTACTTATAAATAAATAACTAGTTTTACAATATTTCTTTGGCGAACTATTCATATTTAATGTTTGATCGGCAAAGTATGGCTATTATTAAAGAAAACTTTTGAGATGATTTCATAAAAGTTATTATTTAAATTGTTTTTTTCCAAGAAATTCTTGGCCCAGTTGCATAAAACCTTGTTAACTTTAATCACGCTTGTTTTCCAATGTATTTTTAATGTATCCATAGTTACAATGAGTAGCTAAGAACATGATCAGCTAACAACGCTTTATGCAACTGGCCATTTATCTGTTAATAGCTCCTGCTAAAAATGGTTGTTCTACTATCAGGTTCTTAAGTTCTGTTATCTGTTATTTGATATCAGCACTCTAGGACAATCTTAAAGAATACTGTCAAATTTATTGTTGAAAGTTATGTTACACCAAATTTTTATTAAAATTGTTGACGGTAGAAGAGAATAATTTTTATTATTATTATTATTATTATTATTATTATTTAAAGATTGAAGGGTTTTCAACATCAAGGTTATTAAACCCCGGTACAGTACATTAGTTACATATTGTATGTTATATTTTATTGTACATATTATGTTTTTTAAGTATTTTACTAGGTTTTGGGTAGTTCGTGGGTTTTTGGACAGCTCTTCTTGAATGGTATCGATTTGGTGTTGGTTTCTTTCATTGTTGTATCCTGGGCATTCTCCTATTATGTGCTTCACCGTGATGTTGATGTTGTAGTGGGTGCATTTATCTGCTTCTGTTCGATTGAGTAGATGGCCGTGTGTTGCTCTTGTATGTCCTATTCTTAGCCTTGTTAGGACTATTTGGTCTCTTTTGGTATCTGTTGTGGGCCATGGTTTTGTATCACGTTTTATTGTCTTTAATTTATTATTGGTTGTATTGTTCCACTTCTCTTGTCATTTTTTTCTGATTTGGTTTTTGATGTGACTCTTCAAATCATCGCTTGTAATAGGTGACTCTGTGATTGCCTCAGTTGTGGTGGCCTCTTTAGCTGCAGCATCGGCTTTTTCGTTTCCGGTTATGTCGATGTGGGAAGGAATCCAGAAGAAGTTTAATTTGTTGTTGTGTTGGATATCTAATATGTGGAGTTTTTGGAGGATACTTAGATTGATTGGGTTATTGGTAGAGAATATTTAATACAACTTCAAGTCTGTATTAAAACAGGGGAGTTGCTCATTACAGCACTATGAACTAGTTTGTATTTTTCGCACATGACGTGTTGCCAAACTCACTATATCGATTGCGAAAAATACAATCATTTTGCAATTAAACACATACTATCTGATATTTTTAATTTTTAATTAATTTGTCAAACGTGACAAAATTGAGAATTTATGAACAATTTTGAAAAATCGTATTACTTCAGGAAAGTGCGTCTTCATTCTTCACATGACTCGCAGGTTTACAGTACCGGTTCGTAAGCGTCCTGTAAAAAATCACTTTCCTGATTTATTTATTTCAAATTCTACCGTACATTTCTCCTAATTATAATAATTATTAATTACTAAAATGTTTTAAATTAAATATCAAAATTAATTAAATATATTTTTGTTATTTCTAGTTCATGCACTGCATCAATGTAATAATTAAATTGGGTTCTCTTTTTCATATCCACATTCCAGAAAGAATCATAGTATGGAACAAAAATTGCCAATATTTATTTATCACAAATAATGAATCCACATTATGAATGTTATTTCATCTGTCACCAAAACATTCCACATGACTACTCCCGATAAATAACAAAAGTTCGTTTGCTGGTTGTAAAAATTCCTGCCGCGATCGAACGACTCAGTAATTTTTAAATCGTTGATAAATCCGTTTAACCAAACATATAAATGTATGCAATTTAGAATAAAATATTTAATTCTCAATGAACGTTGTTTATGCGCGATACTTCAACTGAAAATAAATCGCATAAAAATTTCATTATCAGCCAGAAGGATTGATCGCAGGACGAACGTCGAACTCGAGGGCTGATTCATGGCGGGATATTATGGCGAGAAGCCATCGAATCGCATTAATATTAATGGCGGCTGAAGGAATACCGAGAAGAATCGAGACTTCTTATGAGTGGATCTGGTTTAGATTGTTGGATTTCGATGGTATTATTCTTTATTCTTACAAGAGTTCAAACAAATAATTTAACCATTTTGATAAACTTTAATTTAATTACTATTTATTATTTAGTTTGTAGTTTTTGAATTACCTCGTAGTACAGTTAAGTTGAAATAATATGAAAGGTTACCGCCTTCTCGAGGTGGGGAAAATGAAGAACATTTGTATTTTTATAAGAACATATTCAATGTATTGGAACGTTTCGGAAGCTGGAAAACTTCCATCATCAGCCAAGGACTAATCTTCAAAAATTTACACTTTACATCTATAATACAATAGTAGGAATTTTTTAATAATACAATAACATTTTATAATTGTCATAAACTACTTACCAGAGCATTCCCAAACAATCACCACATGGCCACGCCTGTCGTGTTATTCATCAGATTTGAACGTTTCACTGTCTGAAACGAAAGTTTGTGATTGTAACTGGATGGGTATAATATGACAATTTACACTTTTTTTGTGTATACAAGTATTAAAGACCTCCGTGGTGCACTGGATTGTAAAGTGCTGTTTTGAAGCATGGAAGTGCAACACACCATAAAAACACGTTTTTCATCAAGAAAACGCATTATAAAGCGATTTGAACACATTTTATGAAAAAACAGTTTTTATATTAGATTTGAATGTTTCGCGGTCTGAAACGCAAGTTTTGTATGTACTTCTCGGGACACGTTTTCACTTCATGTTCAGCATCATATGGCTTAATTTTCTGCCGAAGACTTTTATATTTTCAAAAAACTGTTTTCCCATGTTAAATGCCTATCAAGGATTGCTTGGGATACTCCGTATGTACAGGACACTGCATATATATGCAATTTTTTTATATAAAGATACATTCTGGAACTGAATTGAATTTACCTGAATTTGAAATTGATAGTGAATTAAGTTTTTCTGAACATAAATATTCTTTTTTTGAAAATGAATTTACGTCTTATGAAATTTATCTGAAATTAATACTACTGAAACATATGTCTGATATTTATTTAATTCATAACTCATGTTGACATTTAATTAAATACAGTCGGGTCCGCTTATAACGAGTACAACTTATAACGAGTTTTCGGTTTTAACGAGTCATTTTCAGTGTTACTAAAAATCGTTCATTATACTTAATACAATTTGAGTTCGGATACAACGAGCTTGGATATAACGAGCACTTCTTTTAGTACAAGCAAATTTTCTTTATAAAACTGTTATATCGCTTTGTACACAACGAGCAATTTTTAGTCATGCTTGAACAATATTAGCCGCTGCGATTACAACGAGAAGCCGACACATTTTTGGGCTGTTAGCTTCGTTTATAACGTGCGTCTAATGTTAACAAACTTGCATAACTCGTATATATATTCTTTCTCCTGCGTATGACGACGTATTTTCAGTAGTAACCAGTATTTGTTATAAGTGACATCACAATCATGCCAAAAAATAGAAAATCCCTTACGTTAGAACAAAAAAATAAAATTCTTTTTAAATAAATATTTCATAAAAACATATGTATATTATTAATATTGCATATTAAGAATATGTATTTTGTATCTTGTATAGATTAATTATGTTAAATAAAAAGTTACAACCCTACAGTATTATTTGTAATGAATATGTAGTATAACAAGCTTTCTCGTTATAATGTTTATAACGAGGACACTTGTTGTAACCAACCTTTGTAAAAATCGCTTATAGCGAGCGTTCGCATATAGCGGACACATTTCTTTGGCACCAGCGCGCGCGTTATAACCGGACCTGACTGTACTTTCAAATTCAGACATACCTTTGTCTTTTCATAACCTACTCCGTATTAGGTTTCTTTGTAGGTACACACTGTATATTAAATGCCTATGTAACGGGCTTCGAATCATCCAGTATACATAATCAAACAATATAGAAATCATGAATTTATTCTTTCTATTTAAACAATAGCTAATTGCCAGTATTACTTAAATATTTTATCAAAATTTTATTTAATTCAACGTGAACTCGTCGATTACATTTTTCTCTTTGTCGCTATAAAAATATTTCATTAGCAATGACAAACAAATTGTCTTAGTGTAATTAAAAGAATTTCCATTGTTTAATCTCAAACATTGTCCAGAATTTCAAAGGTAGATCAAAAGATCATCTGAAACTCGTGCTCAGGGAAACATGAATAAGTACACATAATTACTGCGAAGAAGAGACGAAACGAAGAAATTCCTCCGGTTGAAGTATTCAGTTTTGCTGTTATGACGGTTGTTAGGACTGTAACATTTTGATTAATTCGCGACACAGTGAACAAGACGTGTATATTAATGTGTACTTGTTCGCGAGTTTTAAGCAAACGGTCTAAGAATGTATTCAAGTGCTGACGCGCTGTCTATTGTGAAAGTTCCACGAGCACGGTATTGTGTGCGAAGCGCTGACATCAATCTTCTGCTGCCTGCTGCCTACTGCCTGCTGGAGTTCTCTCCTGCTGCTGCTGCATAATGCCCGCCAAAGCACAACTGGCTAACTACTGCTTGTACGACAACAAAACTCACACATTTTTATTCAAAAGTATTTAAATTTCTTGCTAACTTTTCATGTACAAATATTGTTGTTTGCCTTTTGTTAAAAACTTGAGAAAGTGAGATGTAACAATGTTTACAAATTTTCAGGGTATTATTTTAAAATGCTCATAAAATAAACGCAAGTTTTAGAAGATAATTTTCTACAATCACTTTTTCAATAGTTCGCCTATGATGTAGTTTTTCATTATTTGTGATTAAGTGAGATATTTACGAGGCATTTAAATTATGGAACAACAATCATCCTTTGCTATAAATTTCTATAGGAATGTAATACATTCATATTTGGAAGCAATATAGGAGTCCCAAATAACGTGCCCTGCACGGGAATCTTAAGAACTTAATTAACTCAAATTAGGCAAATGTCCCAGTAGAAGTCCATTTTACTGGAATATTGTTTATCTGCATACATCAACAGATACATTTAGGTAGGTGAAAATGTAAAATTTGCATTTAATATTTTGTAAATAACTTAACTAACTGGATTTGCACTTCTATAGGGTACTTTTGCTTCTATATCAGTCTTAAACGTCTCTGTTCACTCATACATGCTTTTCTTTAGTAATACATGCAAGTCCATATTGTTGACATTTTTTGTTAAAAAATATAAAATTTCACTTCCTCCTGCTCCTGCCAAAAAATGATGATTACTGACTTTTCGTCTACGAGCTCTACAGTGCATACATGCGACATCTGTTGCACACTGTCAGCACTTGCAAGAATTTATCTTCCATACGCGGGAATTTGAAATATCTGCTTAGGGATATCTTTTTGTTAAATAATGTCATTATGCTCTTACTTTCCCAATTATCTTCACCTTTATAATAACAATATGAATTACGGAAGTAAATTTCTTACAGAAGGTTTTCTTCTTCCTTGCCCTTAGTCCTACACTTCTGGTAGGATCGGTACAATTTCATAAAGATGTAAGATACAACCGAAAAATATTTGTTCCGCCTGACGTTCAAAATCGAGTGACAACACCGGTATTATATTGAATACGGTTTTATAAAACCGTCGACATTTATTCAACTTTGTCTTACTCTTTTTTACCTCTCGCTAAGAGAGGTATTGGATTGCATGCTAAAAATCGCATATCCAGATTTTAATGAATGAACATGATATAAGATCCCTACAAACTGATTTTAACAATTTTACGATGATGTGTGTGTGTGTGTATGCGTGTGTGCGTGTGTGCGTGTGTGGGCGTGTGTGTGTGAGTGTGTGTGGATTTGTATGTGTGTGTGTATGTGTGTATTTTATTGTGTATGTATGTGTGGATGTTGGAGAGACGATTCTTCAAAAACTATAAGACGAAAGACCAATTTAACTACGTATTCCTTAATCTGACATTAATGGCAAGGTTTTGGTAGCAATTGAACAACCGGAAGTAGTAGTTTCTTAAAGAAATCTTCTAAATATAATTTTTTGGCAATTTATGTTATTACAGTTATTAAAGAATATAAAATTCTCTATCCAATGTACTGAATATTTTTATATCTTATATAGATTTAAAGATAGGGAGTTTAAAATACATAAAATAATCAAAAAGCCTATGGAAACCAGTTAAAATGTTTGTATTTGATATGTTAGTGTACTGAAGGCTTTTTCTGGGAAGTACATTTAATGTTTCTTATTTTATCATTAATTAAATATAAAATTGACACTGTTCCTGAATGCGGAAAACGTAAAATTCGTACATGAACAAGTCGAGATGTAATAGTAATTATTATATGCTCTTGGTATAAAAAGACATATCATTGTTAACTAAATACGCGCTTACTATATATATATATTTTATTATATACATTTCAGAAATACCGCCAATCTCTTCAATGAATTGGAAGAATATCGAACATTTAGAAGAATAGGAGGAAAGTTGTTGATTGAATTGAAACATAAAGAATAGATATAATTACTAAATTAAGTCAAAGAGTAACGTGAAGATATTATAGAAAATATTAATAATAAATAACCTTTCTTCACAAATTATTTACAAATATTATGTTTTTATTTTTAGTACAACTGATGATGACTGCTTTGCAGTTGAAATGTACATATTAAAATATTAATAATTTGTGAAGAAAGGTTATTTATTATTAATATTTCAGATATAATTAGATTTTTTGTGTACCAGAAATGTTAAATACGATACTTATATAGCCTAATGTGAAATTAGCGAGAGGTATTGTGCTGCCCATAACAGTAGTGGTAGCGTATGACTCGAGGCGAAAGTGTCAAAGTAACGTCATTATTTTGCCACAATTCTATTCAAAGCCAATTTATATATAATTTATACATTTATTATATACAACTGACATAATATTTTTTTTTTTAATGGTATAAAATCCAATAATTTCCGAACCAAAAAACGAATATAGAATTCTAAAGTGCATGCTACCAAGATTCGTAAAAGTAAAATCGTATTCGCCTGCTTTCTATGATAGAATTCTAAAGTGCGTGCTACCACTACAGATTTTTACTATTTGCTACATCCAATTTTCATTCCTATTATTAATGAAAATTTTGTATTTATTAATTCGTACATCAAGCTTTTAAATATTTATTTTAAATATGTTCATAGAAGTTTCCTTCAACAATAATACATTTCACCATTCTTTTCTTGGACTTTTTAAAAGCTTCCAACCAATATTATTTTGTTATGCTTTCAAAATAGTTTAAAAATTGATATTCTTATTTTATTCTCAATAATTTCAGCGTGCTCCTTGCATACATTATATTAATTACATTAATTTATTATATACAAAACACTATTCTTCAAAAAATTACTATATCAATGTACCTGTTAAAAAGTAAATATTTGGTAAATGAAACAATACGATCTATACCTTCTCGGTAACTACCTTATGAGGAAATTTCTTAAAGACTAAACAGAATTTTCCTTACCTTTTGTTCTTGATAGTTGGGACAGGTCGAGGAAGTCGCCACACGGATGAAAAGTGAGGATGAAGCCGCCAAATGCTTCTTTAACTGGGTCAAGACATTAAACTTACAAAATTCCCGTGAATTAATCTTTAACCGTTAATTAAGAACGCCGCTTCTGTACCCTGAAAGCCGAGAACCGTTACCAGCATGTAGCAAACGAACGGCCAACTCGGCTGCAGTCGGATATCCTCGTACCGGAAACCGGAAGAACATCGCCCCCTGCCTTTTTTGATAAATAGAAGTCGTACTGCACTTCTTATTTGGAATTATGATGTTTATGAGAAATTAACTTGAGAGTAAAATATTTTAAATAGGGTATTCCACCAATTTTTTTTTATTTTATATTATATTATGGAAGTAGGGAAGAATTATAGTATATAAATCATAGTTTCACTCAAAAATAATTTGAAATATATGAGAAATTAATAATTAAAATGTGATACAAAATTCAAATTTCGTTCAACATCATTCTCCCTGAGACCGGAAAGAGAGAAAACTGTTACAGACACAAGCGCCTCCAAGCGAATAGCGATAGAAGCTTATTAGTTTACATATCGCAAAACCATGATAATTCTGCAAGTTTAATAAAATATATTGTAAACTTGGGACTATATTACTCCAATACAAACTAACCAAACTTATTAGATGCTGATGGTTGTATAATAGAAGTCGAATTTACAATAAATGCAAGTCTCTGCAAGATCACAATTAGTAAAAATAACCTCCAACCAAAAATCAAATGTCAAAAAGGGTTAATATGGGCTGCGTTCATCATCAATCAAGTATACCGAGTTTTGGCGTAGGATTCAGAGTATGTTGTGTTGTGTGTTTTGAAACGAATGAGAGTTTTGTTGAAGTAAAAAATTTAAACTAAATTAAAAATAATTTTAAAAAATTAACAAAATTACTTATAATCACAACATAAATGTCAAGCCCGTATTAAAAGCGCCCTTTTATAATAAAAGCGCGTTTATGGAGCACTCTCCTCATAATATAATGTGAAAGTACGCTCCATAAAAGCGCTTTTATTATAAAAGTGTGCTCGTAATACGTTTTTTTTTTTTTTCAAGAAGACAAATTACAAATTACTTTCACACCTTGTAGTGGATAATTATTTCTCTATTGGTTAATATAATCATTTTACAAGTATCTTAACAAATTTCATTAGAAATTCGCACATTTCAGATACCTATAATATAAGGAAGTTGCCCAATTATAATTATACAGACTTCTCCATAGTATATACCGTTAAGTAAAATGAAATAAATTACGAGCTACCGTGGAGGGTTTAGGGTCTTAACATATTTCATATGAAATTTGGAAACCAAAAATAATCTAAGAAAAGGAGTATGTTTCATTGTTAAAGTATTAGGAAACTATTGAATTACAAACAGGCAATGGTATATATCGTTAAGTAAAAATAAATTACATTATAGGATTATGAAGTCTTGGAGGGTTTAGAACCATTTTAACAAATATCATACGAAATTCGGAGACTTCGAAAATGATCTAAGAAAAGGAATATGTTTCATTGTTGAAATAACTGGAAAGTTTTAAATGACTTGATAATGGTTCCTGTAAGTAGCATAATTATCTGAATATTTATTCATACTCAGCTTATGGTTTGCGCACCTCCAATGAATAAATCTAAAATATAATTGAAACCTTTATTTGAATTCGTTTTATTTGAATATCATGGTTTGAACTGTTCTATAAACCCTGTTTCGAAACTTAGTTTTCAATTAGTCTTTTACAATAATTTTGTTGTTTACAAACTTATTACAAAATCCTGATTTAATTTTTAAGAGATAAATAAATAATGAACTTTACAAGAACAATCATTTTTTGTGTAAATTCTTTTAAAAATGTTTCTGTAACCTTGAATTTTGCCAGATAACAAGGTCACTTTTGGCAAAAGTAAATAATTCTTGTAGGTAGAGATTTTGATACAATTGCACTTAATATTATAGTATTTGCAATAATGAAATTAATTGGCAAATACTTCAAATTTGCTTAATTTAAAGATTGAATGATGAATATTAATTAGTTTTTCGTCAAATGTATTTAGATTCAATTTCAATTTGATTATTCAAGCTTATATCTTAAAACTTGGTGCCCGATACTTGAATAAGTAATTATTTATTTTAGGCGTCAAATTTATAATAAAAGAAGTTCATTTTGAATATTCAAGCTTATTTTTCAAAACCATGTATTTAGAATTTAATTATTTAATTAGTTAGTTTATGTATATAGTACATACTCGTATATACATACATACATACAGGGTGGCGCGCTATACCCGGTTTACGCTAAATGTTTTAACATCTAGGGGGCCACATTTTATTAATATTTTTGTTTTTTTTAATTCACTAATATCACCCCCACCACTACCAACTTTTAAATCTTAAATGGCAATATACCCCTTGTGTCATTTGAAATGAAAGCTCTTGAAAAATGCTATACAGGCTTGTCAATAAATTGATATTTGAATAAACCGTTTTAAAGTTAGAAACAATAATGTAATTTTAATTTATTTTAAAATCTTATAACAAATACTCAAATTGGGCACCATTTACAACTAAGCAATGGTACAACCTATCACTAAATGCTATTTGCACCCGCTGAAATGTTTCTTTTGGGATTGCTTGACACTCTCTTCTAATTCTGTTTTCTAAATCTTGGAGATTAACAGGTGGAGTTTTATAAATAATTGATTTTAATATCCCCAAGGAAAAAGAATCGTTGGGTGCCAGATCAGGGGACCTAGCGGGCCAATCAATTGGCCCCCTTCGAATAATCTATTGTATTTTGTTTTCATTTTGTCATTTCCATAGCACTGCATGCATTGAAATTTTAGAAACTATTGTTTCTAGCTTTAAAACGGTTTATTCAAATATCAATTTATTGACATGCTTGTATAGCATTTTTCAAGAGCTTTCATTTTATATGACACAGGGGGTATATTGCCATTTCAGATTTAAAAGTTGAGAGTGGTGGGGGTGAGATTAGTGAATTACAAAAAAAAAACAAAATATTAATAAAATGTGGCCCCCTAGATGTTAAAACACTTAGCGTAAACCGGGCATGTGTATCATATTTCGTTTCAAAGTTATTAAGGGTGGATCGTCTTAAGCGCACCATCCTGTATGTATGTATGTATGTATATACGTCTTAAGCGCGCCACTCTGTATATAAAATACTTATAATTTTATAATAATAAGTATTTTCTTAATATGTACAAAGATTTCTAACTGTAAAGACCGATATTTTGTATTTGGCTTGAAAATTAATTTTTCAAGCCAATCCAAGCTTCTAGTCAAGCCCATGAATCTCTAATTTTGAGTCGGTGTTGAATAACGATCTTCTCCCGGCCCGAGAAATAGAGCTTTTTGGATCGGCCCGAGAACAAAATGTATGTATATTAAAATTAGTACACATTTTCCTTAATATTTTAACGAAAATGGATTATTTTAAAAAGAATCAAAATGATTTAAAAATATCTTCCTTTACACCCCAGTAGAAAAAGAAAACAGTATCCAGTTATTATACTTCACATTAAGATTAAATAGAAAAAAACCTTTACGGATAACATCGTTTAAAAATTGGTAAAAAAGTTAAATAGACTTTCCAATTTCTTTGGTACACAAGGTGTTCGATATGAGTACGTTTATAATATTTATAAAGAAAAATGTATTGCTAAAAAGCTTACACAAGAAGCGTCTCATTTTTAATAAAATATGTTAACCAATGTTAACGATGTAAAGAAGTAGTGTGTTCAATTTTTGTATTCATGAAGAACATAATGATTAGTGCATAAGATTTAATGCATTTCCAGCTATTTTGTTTAGTAACTAATTCAACAGAAATGTCACAATTTTTTCCCATATTACTTATTGTCTAGCAGATTGCAATTGCAGCAGCAATTCTTCTTTTTTTAAATATGTGATATACTCCATACCGAAAAATTAAAAATTTAATAATTATAAAATAGATTGACAGTTTACAGTTCAGGATAGAAGTTTGCAATCTTTTGTTCTTGCGCATTGCTCTTAATTCTTAAGCATTAATTATAGCTCATACGCATTAGGACAATCGGTGGAAATGAAGCTTTATTATAAGTTTCACAAGATGTCATATATCACATCATAAACAAAACTAGAGATGCCGAATACCATTAATCTAGAGCTTTGGTCGATTTCGAGTCAATCTTCGATTTGGCGAGTCAAACCTTGAAGCCCAGATCAGGCTCAAGTGCATCCCCAGTGACCCATGCATGTGCTTTCGAGCAGGACAGAAAGTAATGTAGAAAAACAAGACGATGCGCTAAGAAACTATTAATTATTCTACCTTTATTTTTACGAATTTTGTTATTAGAACATTAAAGTTTCTGTAGAACTATAACATTATGGTAAAAGAACTACAGTGCGCGACTTCCTAACTGCTTGCGTTGTTGTGACAAAATGCTGCACGACAAGTTGTAGTGCTCGCCTTTCCTTATATATATATATCATTTTCCCGAATAAAAACATACAATATCCATCCGCAAAATAATTCCAGCAATTTTCCGATTTATTTTGTTGTTGTTCTTGAGAGGAAATTGATATCTATTATCTTTCTATGAATATTTTGAACGATGTGTAAAACTAGGTATTCTTTATTGTAATATTTTGTAAGACCTTACTGTCAGTGTGAATTATTTTATGTCATATTGTTTTTATTAAATGTTATAGATCCCGAAGAATATGCAAGTATGCACCGAAACGTCGGTGTTGTAAGAATAAATACTGTTTGACTGATATTTCGAGTTTCCAATTGTTAACACTTTAACTATACCACAGTCGAAAAATTTCCCCCATTGACTCATACAAAAATCATTTTCGTATGACAATGGATGAACAATAAAAATATAAAACTTTTAATTTCAAACGAAAACAAAACTTTCGACCAAAATTAGTTTGTCGTCATTATCTAGTAAACTATGAATACTTTTGACAAAACAAAAACATTTCTAGGATGGCTTCCGAAAGGCGCACTACATGTCCCACTAAAGTCTTATAGTTTCCGAGATCCCGTTAGTATCCTTCGATATCCAGACATCTGCATGTTCATAATTAGGTATAAATTGAAAATAGTATTTTATAATTTTGCAAATATACTGTTCATGAATTTGGCAAAATGGAGAAAAAATAAATGCAAGACGTTAAAGAAAACAACTGCAGTAGAAATGAAGCTTTATACTACAAACAGAGATTAAATGATTGTCTGGCATGGTAATTCAGTACAATGGGCCCTTTATATTTCGGTGATTTAAGTACATCGCAATTTTAACAGTACGTTCACTAATATTTATTACAATATTAGACATCATATTTATTTTAAAGCCAAATAAACACTGATAACATCACACTCGATCAATGGGAATTAAGCATTTCATAAAAGGGATTATTACTGAATTTCAGTAAACGCAATTTTCATGCTGCGGATAAAACTTATAAATGACTTTGTATTATCTACAACAATGCCAAATATACATAGTCTTCTTTTATTTGTATTTAGCAACATTTTTTATAATCTTTCGAAAAATCACAGCTACATGGAGCAATTTTTTCATTTTAGTTCAATTTTCTTTATATGCAATAAGCATATTTCAACAAATAAATACCTACTTAAAATTATGTTTTGTGACTGGTTGTTATTTTGGCGGCTCGAATTTGTATTTATAATTTATATCCTATCAGGGCCGGATACGAGGTCTAACGCCGGCCTGGTCAAATAGTGGCAGACCGACTCAAATCAAAATGAAATCTAGTTTGCAAAAGAATAATTTTAAATTATTGTTATTGAAAAGTTTAAATAGGTATAATTTTTTTCCGTTCATTATTTATTTAAAAATGACTATACGAATATAAATACCATTATTCTGGCCGGCCTGATTTTAAGGTTCGGCCCGCCGGACATTTGCCCGGTTGCCCGGTGGTTGTATCCGGGCCTGTATCCTATTTTTAGTAGTAGGTTTTTCATCAATGAAACATGTGGTGCACTCCACGATTTTGGGTGTCCTTAACGGTACAGGTACAAATATAGATAATCAGCTATGATGATATATTTGTCGTCATTTGTACCTCTCGCTAAAAAAGGTATTGGAATCATACTAAAATTCGCATATCCAGATTTTAGTGGATAAGCACGTTTTAAGGTCTCTATACTCTGTTTATAACATTTTTACGATGATGTCCGTGTGTGTGTATGTGTGTGTGTGTGTGTGTGTATGGACGTGTGTAGATGTGTGTATGTTGGAACCACGGTTTCTCAAATACCATAAGACTTATTTAACTGCAGTTTCCTCAATCTGACATTCTTGGGAAGAGCTGATTAGATTTTGGCAACAATTGGATAACCGGAAGTAATAGTTTCTTTAAAAAATCTTCTATATATTATTTTTTGAAAATTTCTGTTATTACTATTACTGAAGAACATAAAATTCTACGTCTGATACATTTAAAAAATTTATTATATCTTGTATAGATTTAGAGATAAAGGCACTGTAATATATAGAATAATCTAATCGCAGAGGCTAAGGCACTAAGGAAACCAGATGACAAATTCAAATGTTTATAACATAGTTTGTAAATGATAGATGTCAGTGTCAAAAATCAACAGTTTTAGTGACATTCTGCAAACTTTTTCTGGGAAGTACATTCAATCCTTCTTATTGTTTTATCAATTAAATATTTAAAATTGTAGGTAAAATGCATATATCCATCAGAAATACTGCCAATCTTGTTAATGAATTGGAAGAATCTCTGACATTTAGGAACTTCCTCATACAATGAAAAATATATATAATTAGTATTGTATGTGTCCAGAAGATATGTTAAATACAATAAAAAACAATATTTGGGTAAAGTTCTGTATTTTTTTTTTTATTATTATAAAACGTCGATTTGATAGCAAAGTGCAATTTTCAACGTAAAAAAAAAACGGCGAAAAACGTTCAAAGCTTCCCTATATGAATCGTATGTGGTTAAGATACAGATAAAAAGTATAAACATGCATCTAAATAAGTATTATCCTCATTTCAAATTCCAAATTTTAGTGCATTTAGTCTAGAGTTTAATAAAGTACTTAGTATCAGTACTTGAGTACATTATTGCTATATACATTATATTCTAGCTTTACCTCTGAAACAGGACCTGTCCTCTCATTTAGTAAAGTCATTTCAATCCACTATACATAATTTGAAACATACTCTACATAAGGTATTTCAAATTTGTAATCTAGTTGTAGGATTCAAGCCATAGTGAACATTCTAGTTAACCCCAATGTAAACACCTTGACATTATCAAGGTACCCACATAACTCACCCTTACCCTACTGAGGTAAACAGAACCATTGCCTCCCAATATCGGAAATTATCAAACCAATTGTAACCTACACCTCTCGACCCTTTACCTACCTACGTGCCAGCCTTACTTTAATTACTATTAATGAGTTAATTGGGGTGATCCAATTCTGACACAATTTTCCCTTCATAATTCAATACGTTCTAAAAGTGGACCCTTTCTATTCCACGGAAATCGTCAGGTAAATGTAATAATTTTATTAGGTGTCATTAGAAAATTTAAGAATTTATTTTTACTTATTTGGAGAAATGATATTAGACCGACCGAGGTAGATTGGTGATAGCGTTAGCTTCACGTGCCAGCGAGTCTGGGTTCGAATCCCAGGTATGAATTCATCATCTCGTCTCCATAATCGCTAAGTGAAAATTTGAAATGTTATAAAAAAAAATTAAAAATTGGCTGATCATCTGTATCACCAAAATTCTATTAACTAAATAAGTTGATATATAAATAAGTAAATATATTATCACGACATATTACCCATTTCTGAGTGTGCCACAATCTGCTTTATCGCAGATATCGGTAATGATGATGACATATTTGTACCGTGCGGGCGCTTACCAGGCGTCACCTCACGGGCACTCATTGCTGGCGTGGAGAGTGCACCACAGGGGTCACTTTTGTGCCATTTAAAATTCGAAATATTTGGCGTCGGTCGGGATCGAACCCGGTTACCCAGGTTCGTGATCAGACACTGGCACGCGGCCACGGGACCCCATATACAATAAAGATTTTTATTATTGTTATTATTATTATTATTATTATTATTATTATTATTATTATTATTGATGTTATTACAAATTCATAGTTAATAATGCTGACAAATGTATTTTCACATATTTATATAATTTTTTATATTCCGAATAGATTGTAATGCTAATATTTTCTTCGACTTTAGCCTATATTAATTAAAACACAAATATTTATTTTTGACATGCGTGTTAACAGCTAATAAAAAGGTTTTAGCGAGCTGAATTGAGTGATAAATTTAAAAAGAAATGTATTCCTTTGTTTTAATGGAACACTATTACGAGTAGTGCTCCGAATACCGGTGGATCCAAAAGACTACCCGTTCACCCGTATTTTAGTGAATACGGGTCGGAGTCGATTATTCACTCATAAGACCCTAAGACCCATAAGAACCGAAAGAACTACAGACCCGTATCACCCGTAAGAACCGCAGACTCATATTATCCGTAAGAACCATATCACCCGTAAAACCGTATTGTTATGTTGCTAATTATGTTTAAATAATTATACTGTTGAATTTTTTTTTTATTTAATTTAGTTGATTTATTTGATTAACCATTTCACATACTCGTAATACTTTTAAAAGATAAGTTAGTAATTTGTACAATAATAGGACAACTAAAAAAAACTCAATTTATAAGGCAGACATCATTATGAATAATTTAAATGTGTGTATTTAAATGCAATAATAAGATATGTATCTTCTCAGTACGGCGAAGTATGCCCCTTACATGAAGTCGTACGCTTCACATATAACGTCAAGTCTTAAGGGAAATACGGTTCTTCCGAGTTAAACGGTTATTACGGGTAATACGGGTCTGTGGTTCTTATGGGTCTTGTGAATGAAGAATCGACTCCGACCCGTATTCCATTTGGTCCGGATGGGTGGGTATTTCCTATGTAACTAAATACCCAGTTCGAAGTCCTAGCCTTAATTACGAGTATATATTTCACAATGTTTGACCAAATCTTTATTATTTTTAATGTTTTATACAAGTTAAAACATAAAAATGTAATTTATTTACCGGTTTCTATTCAGCATCATTGCATCATAAGAAAAACAAAAGAAAAACGTGAGTTTTAAATTTATAACCAACATTAGTGACGTCATTTACAATTTTTATGGATATAGGAATAAATAAATTATTTATATGTCATATTCTTGGTTATGTTGTTATTGTCATTAACCCTTATTATGCTTCCTTAACAATTTTAATTGAAAATTTTCAAGAACCATGATTTATGCAAATTAATAGTTTTTTATATTGAATTATGGTGCATACTATTAATTTTTAGAATACTTCATTATTAAATTTATTAGAATTTTATAATTAATTAATTAATTTTATTTTTATTTATGGGGTCCCGTGGCCGCGTGACAGAATGTCTGATCGCGAACCTGGGGAATCGGGTTTGATCCCGACCGACGCCAAATATTTCGAATTTTAAATGACACAAAAGTGACCCCTGTGGTGCACTCTCCACGCCAGGAATGAGTGCCCACGAGTTGACGCCTGGTAAGCGCCCGCACGGTATAAATATCATCATCATTACCGATATCTGCGATAAAGCAGATTGTGGCACACTCAGAAATGGGTAATATGCCGTGATGATATATGTATTTATTTATTTATTTAGAATCCGCAAAATTTATTGGCGGCGTTGTAAGAGCACCTGTCATGGCGCCTAGTATATAGGATTTGTTTACAATTCGAATGAAGGCTTTCTGACAAAATGTTAACATTTCAACTAAACACAATTTTTAAGTTTATTTATCAAGACACCTAGTTAAATGATAACAAGTCATAAATTTTGGTTTCATTACTACTTGTGGTGTAATTCGACTTACGACAATACTGACTGCAGAGACAAATATTAATAAAATTAATGAAACTGTAAGTTTAATTTATCAATGTGGTCAATAATTGCATTAAAACTACATATCTCCAAAATTGTATTATATTTTTTTATTCAATTTTGACGTTTTAAACTGTCACTATTAACTCCAAAGCAACAACTATAAGTAACATTTTATTTACAAGTGAATTAAAAAATTTTAAATCACTCTCACAATTTTTTTTAACTCACTCTGCAACAAGTATTTATTAGATATTATCAGCCATTTTCATTATTTTTCACGACACAAATGAAAGACAATAATGCTTTTTAAATAGATAACTAGACGTCTATCATTGACGATTGTCATGCACAGCCTACTAACTGATTAGTTTTTTATTTTGTCAAAATTAAATATTATAATGGTTTTTATTATTATTTCGTGAAAAAATAATGTTTATTCACTCGCAGAATTTAACTAAAGCTAAACTTTTTTTCTCATGATCATTATCTTAGCTCACTTGGTGTATAAATATCTATTAAAATACAAAATAGGTATATGCCATAATATCAAATTTTATAATAAACTATTATGGCTTTCCGTGGAATTGTACATGATTTATGCTTTTCTTCGTGCTCGGTGCTCGAAAAACATAACAATTTTTGCCATAAAAATTAAAAGTATAGTAGAATATGTACCACCCGTTAATTGGCCCAATGGATTATATTTTATCGTTTGCTCGCATGTTCCAGAGATATTCTCTTTACACGATTGTGAGAATGGAGGCCGGACACTGGTCAAAGACATGCAATAAGGCCTATTGAGTGAGTTATTACGCGCGAGTAATGTTGATGTTAACAGGTTTTTATGACCATTCGAACTTCCTGATTGTTTTGGAGATTGTTTTATGGTTATTAGAATGAGAACAACCCTCTGGTTTGTAGTTAGGATTTAATGGTCAGTCAGGGGAATTTGCATATAAATTATTGGGAAGAAATATTGTTATATGTAAGAATAAAGGGAACGAGTTTGATAAGAATATGCTCAACATACCTTACTACCTTACATTGTAATGTAATAAGAATAAATAATAATTATAAGCTGTAAAATAGTTTGAAGAAAAATATGTTTTCTCTGAACTAACTAACAACTTATAACTTTGAAGGATTATTTAATCCGCGGTTCTTTTCCAAAAAAAAACTTAATAAATAAACTTTGGGATATACCTACGGGTCTCCGTTGAATAATACAGATTTATCAATTTTTATCAAATTAGCAAAATTTGGAAAACTGACATAGAGCTATATAAATAATAGCAAACATTGTGCAATATTGAAAAATGGATACCTTTTTAAAGTGAAAATTTCTTTAGGCGCACCTTGCACACTTTTTCCTGGGCAGTGAACTTAGTTAATCCGTCACGCCCCGTATCGCTTCGTGACTCGCGACACATCCGACGCGTGGACGCATCACGGTATTCGGGTAAACTCGGGGAGAACCGAACGTCTTGCGTCACGGTCTTCGGGTCATAGCCTACGTTGCGTTATTAGTACAAGGCCGGGAAACACAATATCACTATTTGCATTACCGATATCTGTCTACAAAGCAGATTGGTACACCCAGGTTAGCAAACCCAGTAATGGGTAATATGCCGTAATATATTTATTTAGTTATTTATATATAAGTAAATACATTAGTGTGAAGTTCCCACACTAATTTTCATACTGCCATTTATAATATAGTAAAAATTAGATATAACTGCATGAAAAAAATACATGTTACCAACCATATAAAAGTGAAAAAATTTAAACTTCGATCGGCGTTTGTTTTTTTTTACATAAAGTTGTCATAAATATGTCGTGTTTGATATCAAAAGTTCCCACACTAATTTTCATACTACCATTTATAATATAGTAAAAATTAGATGTAACTGCATGAAAAAAATACATGTTACCAACCATATAAAAGTGAAAAAAACTAAACTTCGATCGGCGTTTGTTTTTTTTACCTAAAGTTGTCATAAATATGTCGTGTTTGATATCAAATGAAATGTTTTTCGACCGGCTGCCATGCAAACATAGCAAAAATTTAACAACTCGCTCGGCTTTTGTTTTTTGCATAAAGTTGTACGAATCATGACGTGTTTGGTATTAAATTAGAGGTATCGTCAAGGGCTGCCATGCAGAAATGTCAAAAATTCGACAGCTCGATCTACATAAAGTTGTCAGAACCATGTCGTGTTTAGTATCAAAACGTTTTCTGACGTGCAATCATGCAGAAATGTCAAAAATGTGACAGCCTGATCGTAAATAAATTATCAAATATACATGAAACAAAAGACAGTTGTTTTGATGTTTATGAGCTGTCATTAATTGTATGAAACATTACAATAAAATAGAAGTTTTCACTTCGGACGAGCGATCTTAGGCACACACAATTTTATTTTATTATTAAACTTCATTCCCACCATTATTTAAAATTTACCTATTATTTCATTGTTTTTACTTTTAAGTACGGCAGATATTGTCTTTGGCCAAAAAAATCGGTGGTGAGTTTTTAATGAATAAGCAAAGCACGTTTTATAGCCGAGACAGACGACAAAAATTAATGATCATTAACGGTTAGTTATAGTATGCGTACCTTAAGGTGATACTGTTGACAGATGTCAAAATTGCGTTTATTAATAAACCAAAAAATATTGAATGTAGTAAGCACGTACTACTTATTGTATTGTACTCGTACAGTACAAAACAATAAGTAGCACGTGCTTACTACAGTCAATATTTTCTGGTATGTTCATAGAACATGTATCATCAGAAAGTGCTATAAGTGATCTCGCGTACGAGGAAGGCCAAAGAGAACATGGAAGGACTGTGTCGCAGAAGACTTGAGAGAGGAAGAACTGGTTGAAGGAGATGCGTTGAACATCAATAAGTGGAAGAGAAGAGTAAGAATCAACGACCCCTAATAAAAAAAGGAAAAGCTGAAGAAGAAGGAAGGAAGTGACAAATGCAATTTACATAGTGTATGTTCGTCTTATAATTTTATTGCATTTATAGAATCTTTTCACAGGAACTTTCGGTATGAAATTTTTAAAAAATAGTATGTGTTCGTGCTTCGATTTTACAGAATATATAGAATCCTTTCCATTGAACTTTTGGTATGATATTTGTACAAAATACATCGAATTAACGGAAGGTCTTGTGCTGGCCACAACAAATTTTTTTGAAAGGGAATAATTATTTATTTGGTCAGTACTTATTTTATTTAAATGAACAGTATTTTATGTTCATTATTTTTCATAAAAATAATGATTATAAATGTTCAGTAAAATAATTATTTTTCAGTTGTGATAATGGTGTTCAGTAAAGTATTAAATGTTCAGTAAATTTATGCGTGCAATATTTAAATCAAACTTTCAATGAGAATATTAAATGTTTAGTATTAATTTGTACATATAATTTTAAATAGGGCATTTGAATTCGACGTCGTTTTATTCTCTAAACCATTTACAGACGCCCATAGACACGTCACAATAGCTAGGATCGTTTTTCAGTTTTCATCGATTCTCAAAACTATCGACACTTAACAATGAAGCGACGAACTCGTCGTTTTTGATTTTTCATCAATTCTCAATGCCACTCAGTGGTAGTCAAATCTTAATGACTGTCCGAAGATATCGATGTCCATCAACTTTGCGGCGCTAGGCGTCGTATTTGAGTTTTCATTAATTTTTAAAACAACTTATCGGGAATTAACTTCGATGGATGTCGGAATATATCGACGTCGCGACGCTGAACGATACCTTAGGTTAGGCGCGCAGTACGACTTTACGCCGCGTGTTTTAATCGCCGAGAGATATTTTACCGTGCCGCATTTTCGTGAAATAAGGTTTTCTTTATGAAGATGCGTCCACTTGCGTCGTAAGTGCCACAGCGGCAAAAACGACGAACTTTTGTTTTACGACACAGATTTACACGACGCAGCGCTCACTGTAATAAATCTCTGCAGAGTTCTAGCATGATTGACACTCGAGATATATGTTTAAAATCATACTTATTTGTATGATATGTCAATTTGTATCAACGAAGATGCTTTCTCCGTTATCACCCGCGACTCCTAGGGCAGTTAATCTCGATCTTTGCCCCAGCCCATCCCGTAGCCCGTTCTGATTTCGAGTCGGGCCAAAGTAATTAAACAGAATTGAGTCAACCGTTTGGAAAAGTTGAGCCTAACCAAGTTAACGATTTTTTCCCGGCCAGAGCTTTTTGGGCCGGCTGAAAAAAAGTATATGTATATTAAAATCAAATACACATTTTTCTTAATATTTTAAAGAAAATGGATGGTTTTGAACAGAATCAAAATGATTTAAAAACAATATTTTTTCCATCCCAGTAGGAAAAGAAAACAGTCTCTAGTTATTATATTTCATATTAAGATGAATAATATAAATAAAATAAACCTTTACGTAAAAGATCGTTCAAAATTTGTTAAAAAAGTTGAATAAAATTTCCAATCTCTTTAGTACGCAAAATGTTCAATATGTGTACATCCGTAATTTTTGTAAAGAAAAATATCTTACTAGACACTAGAAGCGTCTTATTTTTAATTTACTACGTTTACCAATGTTGAACGACGTGAAGAAGTAATGTTTTCAGTTTTTTATTCTTGGAGAAACATATTAACATTGATGTGCTAAGTTTAGAGTGTTATTATAAGTTTTAGATTTCCCATCATATCATAAAAAAAATCTGTTGTGGCCAGCACATGACCTCCCGGCAATTCCATGTTTAAAATAGCAATGAGCTTTAAGTAAACTATCACTTCCGATTGATCGTTTGTACCTAAACAAAATCTACTTTGTTGTTCCAATAAATAGAAAAGTTTGTAATATGAAATTTTGGATTATATTTTATTATGTTTGTCCTGAAAAATCTGTTAGAGCTTCAAATTAAATACTACATCCGTTTTATCATATATAATCAAAATCTAATATGTTGTTTCAAATTATATAAGAGTATTAAATACCAACTTTGCGAATTTTGGATCATTAACATATTTTAAGGAAAAATCGTTACACACACATTATTGTTAAGATCATCACCAACTTCCTTATGCTCTAAAATGCAATATGTGTAAATTCTTTGCCGTACATTATCTATTTCGTAAATGTGTAGTTGCAAGCTATTATTTGACACTTTGAAATCACGTTCTGATTGAGAGCTGTTTGACATATAATGCTGCAAACATCAAACTTACATCAAATTATCCTGTATATCTAATATTTATATATGATGGAAAATATATTATTTTTACAAACCTTAATTTCATTAGAATCTTATTTAAACTACTAAGTTCTTCATAACACGGTTTCATTATTAATTTTAATGAAAATTGCTTCGTGACAGTGACATTTGTATAAATATGTCAAATTTGTTATTAAAGTATTGTTTTTATTTGACGCAGAGGCAAAGTGATGTGCAAAAATAAATTATTTTATAATATAATATAAAGTTATTTCAAGTTATTTACTAAATGCTATTATCGTAGAATTGAATATTGCGCCATTATATTCAATTTGTATTGGTAAAAGTTGTTAAAAAATTATATTCAATGAATTTTTTACAAGAAAAACTGTTAAAAGCTTGTATAAATCATACTTCCGGTTATCCGATATACACTAAAAACTAATGAGCTCTTCCCACATTAGTATAGAATAGATATACAAAATTTCAAATTTTTCTGATTGATAGTATTTGAGTAATCGTGTCCACGAGATCCACACACACACACACACATACACACACATACACACACACACACACAGACACACACACACACACACACACACACACACACATACATACCTACAGACATCATTGTAAAAATGTTAAAATCGGATTCTGGGGACATCAAAACGTGCTTATTCATTAAAATCTCTATATCCGATTTTTAGCACGATCCCTATACCTCCCTTACCTAGGGTAGCGGGAGGTAAAAATAGAGTGTAAACCCTATAGGACAGAACTTGTGCACAAGTAATCAGGACAGGTAAGTGGATAGCCTCCCAGGCTATCTACTTAAGGCGGGTTTACATTGGTGTAGTAACTAAGCTTAGTAGTGTTGCCAGAAGTCGAGACGAGACGAGACTTGGGGCCGGTCTTGTCTTGGTCTTGACTTGGTCTCGATTAGAGTGGTCTCGTCTTGGTCTTGTCGAGACGAGACTTGATGTCAGTCTCGTCTCGTCTCGAGTCTCGACAAGACTCTCGACTTTGCTTCCATTAACATTTTTTTTATAATCCCATCTAATAGTACATAAAATTCTAAGAACAGCAGTACAATCGCGATTTAAAAATTCTAAATAATATTTGAGATATTTATTATTTTTTCTGTAAATATCATCAACTTGATGCTTGAGCTCTTGAAATAATTAATATGAAAATATACATATATACCGAGTGTTGTTTCTTATTAATAAACCTAAAATATATAATTTCAATTCCTTAGCTACAGAATAAATCCCCTAGTACACGTGCCACAGGTTGAGAACTTCTGCTTTATATCAAAATTTTGACGAATAAAAATATAGTTAGTCATATATTTATATGTTATTTTTTTGCCAAAAAAAAAATACACTTATTCCAAAAACGTATTTATAATAATAATGGTATATTCAATAAAAACTGTAGGTTTACATAAACACAATTCTCTAACAAAAATAAAAGCAGTGCTCAACTTGTCGCCCTAGTGGCAACATGTCTTTTAAAATTACCAAAGACTGTCTGATATAATTCTAGACAAGATGTGGGCATCCACAAAAAAAAAAAAAAAAAAATTTGTAACTAATAAAGAAACTTTATAATATATTGTAACACACTTTATAATTGCTGAAGATGGACAAATATTGTCCGAAACGTCCTATTTTTTACAAATAAAAACGATTATGACTGTTAGTCATAATTTTTGGAACCTACGGCCTGTTTTTTCCTAAATTGAAAAAAAACACTTATTTGAAAAACAAATAAATTATAATAAACGTGCTTAAATTTATAAAATTAGTAAAAAAAAATAGTAACTAAGAAACTTTAATAATAACAGTTGTACGGTTTAATGAATTAAATAGATTAACTTTCCAAAATCAGTCAGCTTTACTATAATCTTAGAAACAGCTGATATATTCAAAAAATTGTAATTGCAGATGTCAGTGTCAAGTACAATATACATAATGACTGTTCGTGTTATAATTGTATTGGATTTATAGATTTTTTTCCAAAGAACGTTCGGTATGGAATTTGTAAAAAATAGTATATGTTCGTGTTATAATTTTATTGAATATATAGAATCTTTTCTAAGGAACTTATGATGTGGGATTGGTACAAAATACATCAAATTAACGGAAGGTCTTGTGCTAGCCACAACAGATTTTTTATGTACCTACTAAAACTTCTTTTACATGTTGTAGAAGGTATAGTTAAAAATAAAATCAAGCCATGGAGTAAAAATGGATAGAATTTTTTGGAGATATCTAATAATTCTTCATATGGTATTTCTTTCTCAAGAAGTTCCTCTTTCCACTTATGAAACCATAATAATGATTCCTCATAAAAATTGTCTATGTTATGTTTAATTTAATTCTTTATCATACGTTTATACTTTTCTTTATTACATGGTTTTATATTTTTAGGATGCAAAATTGTTAGATTGACTAAAGTATTGTATTCGGAAATATTTGAATTTGGGTTGGACAAACCTACCTACTTTTATTACTAGCAGATGTCTAAAAGTGGTTGTTATTGTCTGGTAATATGCAGCATTTATAGCACAGGCCGTTATAAAATTTATTGTTCCATTATTGGATTTTTACAAGAAAAAAAATGTTGTGTTATTTTTTACCCATTTTTACCTCCCGCTACCCTAGGTAAGGGAGGTATAGGGATCGTGCTAAAAATAGCATATAGAGATTTTATATAATAAGCACGTTTTGATGTCCCCAGAATCCGATTTTAACATTTTTACAATGATGTCTGTAGGTATGTATGTGTGTGTGTCTGTGTGTGTGTGTGTCTGTGTGTGTGTGTGTGTGTCTGTGTGTGTGGATCATGTGGACACGATTACTCAAATACTATCTATCAGAAAAATTTGAAATTTTGTATACCCATTCTATACTAATATGGGAAGAGCTCATTAGTTTTTAGTGTATATCGGATAACCGGAAGTATCATTTATACAAGCTTTTAACAGTTTTTCTTGTAAAAAATTCATTGAATATAATTTTTTAGCAACTTTTACTAATTAAAATGGAATATAATGGTTTAATCTTCAATTCTACGATAATAACATTTAGTAAATAACTCTAAATAACTTTAAATATGAATATATAATATAATTTATTTCCATGTATCACCTATCCTATGCGTCAAACAAAATCATAATTTTAATGACAGGTTTGACATATTTAAACAAATGTCACTGACAGGCAGCAATTATATTAAAATTTATAATGAAACTGTGTTAATGAGAATATAATAGTAAAATATTTTATTAAGGTATGTAAAAATAATATATTTTCCATCATACATAAATGTTAGATGAACAGGATGATCTGATTTAAATTTGCTAATTGCTATTTTTGCAGCACTATAAATTAATATTAATTTACAACTACACATTTACGAAATGGATTATGTACGGCGAAGAATTTACAAAGGTTGCGTTTTAGAGCACCTAGAAGATGATGCTGATTTTTATAAGAATGTACGTGTGTGACTATTTTTCCTTAAAGCCTATTAAAATATGATAAAAAACTTCTCAAATTTGGTATTTAAAACTCATATATAATTTGAAACAACATATTAGATTTTAACCATATATGATAAATCGGATGTAGTACTTAATTTGGAGCTCTAACAAATTTTTGAGGAAAAACAATAAAACAATCCAAAATTTCGTATTACAGACTTTTCTATTTATTGGACAACAAATTAGATTTTATTTACAAACGATTAACCGGTAATGATACTTTACTTAAAGCTCACTGCTATTTTAAACATGGAATTGGCGGGAGGTCATGTGTTGGCCACATCAGATTTTTTAAAAATTATATTATATTAGGGAATTGGAAAAACAGTTTGTTTTACACATTTGTGCATACAAAGTTTTAAGAAAATTATTAAAGAAGGGCTTGTACATTACGACTTTTATATTTCTATTTTCTTTAAGGCTTTAAGTAAACGTTGATTATTGCCCCGAACGCCCCTCCCTGGCCCCCCTGTATACGCCCATGGGCACCAGGCGAGTATACTTGCATTTTGCATGTGTTCTTACGAGAAATACTTAATACCAGTTTCTTAGAATATCTGATACCAATTTTCCCAAATTGTTATACCTGTAACTACATATTTTAACAATGTCCCTTACATTTCACTTTGATGAGATAAAGTTTTACTTTCGTTATACATCACATAAAAGATACATAAACTTTTATCTTTTGAAGCACATATTTTCCAATTTTTTTTTACTAAATGATACATTATGATTTTTTTGTTAGTTTTTAATGATAACACTTGAAAATGTTTTATTTTCATTGGTTGGAAAAGTATTTTTACATAAATTATGGATACAAAGTTTGAGAAGAATTAAATCTTCGTTTTTTTATATTTTTACTGTTTCTTTATAAAATAATTATGTAACTGATTTGTTAGTATTAATAGTTTACATTATTTGCAATTAATATATTCCTATTTCTACATGTGATATTATTCATATGTTTCAATGGAAGAATTATTTAGATGAATAAGAAGTACATCCGTTGAAAATGTAGAATATGGTTATTTTAAAACGGGAATTTCCCTAAGATCGTAAAATCTTTGTGTGAATTTTCGTAAAATTCTAAGAATCACAATAGATTCTTTAAAAATAAAAGAAAAATAATGTATATTTGAAGGGAACGTTACTTTTGTTATAATATATTAATTTAATAAATAAAACTGAAGTACATTGCTAACTTGCAGAATGCACCACAGATGTAACTTTTGTGTGCTATTTGAAAATTGGAAATATTTTTGAAGATGTAGTCAGTATTTCATATTCCCAGTTGTACCAATATATTAATTGAGAATTAAACAAAAATTAAATTAAAATCAACATGTGTAGTATAAAATAAAGGTTGATCTTAATTTAATAAAAAATATTGGTGCATTAAAATAACATAAGAATTCTAAATTGATACTTCTTTCATTTCATCCCACTTACATTGTAATTTAAATTCATTTAAAACTTATATTTGGATTATTTAGATGAATAAGTAATACATCATATTTACATAAATTAATGTTTCTGGGACACAATTATAAAAGTAGAAAATTACAAAATTTGAAAAATTAATATCTCTCTTATTTATTCGAATTTTTAATCAGTATTTACAGTAATACTCTCAGTTTTTGAAGCACTTTTAGAATAGGTATATGTTTAAAAAAATACCTTTGATCTGAAGTCGAGAGTCTTGTCGAGACTCAAGACTTTCTCGACAAGACTTGATGCTAGTCTCGTCTCGTCTCGACTTTTCTAGTCGAGACCAAATGATGGTCTCGTCTCGACAAGACCAAGACGAGACGAGACCAAGACCAAGACTGGTCTTGGTCTTGTGGCAACACTAAAGCTTAGTTACTTGTACTAGTAGCTAACCTAGCTAGCCTACTGTCTCGGATACAAGACAGTGGATGTCTACACTAAAAAAGTATTAATGTCCACTTGTACTAGTAAGGCTATCACATCAAGAGGATTTATACAATTTCTCATCATACTAGAAACAAAGAGTTAAAAGAAATATTTGTGCAAATTACACAAATTGTTATTGAAGAACTTATTAGAGAGATTGAGAAAGAAAAATGTCATTTAAAAAGAGTGTGGGTCAGGAAATTTCGATAAAGTTCCACATACTTAATTGTATCCCCTTCAGACTATCTTTCATTGTACTCTTTTTTTAAAAAAAATCTCTTAATCAAAAACACCGGCAACTATACACCCTTCAACTCCGTACAAAATATAAATTTACTGGCACTAGCTTATAAATACACCAGCAATTGTTTACATTGGTATAGTAGATATACAAGCCGGTAGGCTAATGTCAAATATGCTGGTAGGGGGACAGTGGCTTTGCAAGTGGTAAGTAGATAGCCTGGGAGGCTATCCACTTGCCTGTCCTAATTACTTGTGCAAGTACTGGTACAAGTACTGTACTATAGGGTTTACACTAGGTTAGTAACTGTCTTGCAACCTTGTAAGTTACTGGTACAAGCAACTAACCCAATTACTATACCAATGTAAACCCGGCTTTACCGCTTGCAAACCCCCTGCCCTTCCCCCACCAGCTTTTTTGACACTAGCCTACCGGCTTGTATGTCTACTATACCAACGTAAACATTTGCTCGCTTGTGTATTTGTAAGCTACTGCCAATAAATTTCTGTTTTGTGTATAGTTGCCGGAGTTTTTGATTAAGAAATTAAAAAAAAAAAAATTAAAGATTGTCTGAAGGGGAAACAATGGGTTTGTGGAACTTTATCGGAATTTTCTGACCCACACTCTTTTTGAATGACATTTTTCTTTCTCAATTTCTCTAATAAGTTTTTCAATCACAATTTGTGTAATTCGCACAAATATTTCTTTTAACTTTTTGTTTCTAGTATAACGAGAAACTGTGTACATCCTATCGATGTGATAGCCTTACTAGTACAAGTGGACAATAATACTTTTTAAGTGTAGACATCCACTGCCTTGTGTCGGAGACAGTAAAGGTGGATTTATGCAGCTTATTTTTTATTTTACTTTTTCTTTTCTTTTTCGCTTTTACTTTTACTTTAAGTTTGGTACTTTATGCAGCTACTTTAAAGCCTTCTGTACACATGCGCAGATGTGATTTTTCTGGCATATCAGTTGACATAAATGTTGTTATAACCTATAAAAATGGACACAAATGTAATAATTTGTGCATCTGCTATATTACTTGTAGCTTTACCCATTTTCTAACTTTTGCAATTTTTCCTACACAAAAACAAATAAATACAGGGTACGCTGACGTTTGTCACGTGAAGTGGTACACATGCGCAGTTGTGAAATTCTTTTACTTTAACAGTCTTAAGTTGAAAGTTGGCCAACTTTAGTTCTTATAGTAAAATTAAAAGTGTGCACATAAAGTAGTACATTTATTAACACACCTTTAACTTTTGTAAAGTAAAATAAAAAGAAAAGGTAAAATAAAAAGTAGGCTGCCTAAATCCACCTTAAGCTAGCCAGGTTAGCTACTAGTACAAGTAACTAAGTTTAGTTACTATACCAATGTAAACCCGCCGACAGTGGTTTTTAGGTAGATTCGAGAAGTGGCCGCTAGAATTGTCGGCTAAATTCCGTCCAGGTGCGAAAGTTCACAATTTTTTATTGCGGCTCTGTCTGGACAGTACAGTATACAATAAAATAAAACAATATTTTGGCCTTCTGCCTGCGTTGTGGTGTCGTACGGGACGACAAAATGCCGCACGACAAGTAGCAGTGCGCGCCTAGCCTTATATGTATGCAGGCACAGGAACATTTTCCCGAATAGTAAAAACATACAATATCCTTCCGCAAAATAATTCCGGGTATTTTTCAATTTATTCTGTTATTTATTGTAACGTTTGTCAGGTCTTACTGTAATTGTGATAATGTCCAAGTTACTTTGTACGTATTATATTGTTTTTACTAAATTATATAGATCCTGAAGAATGTGCAAGTGTGTACCGAAACGTCGGTGTTGTAAGATAAATACCGTTTACTGAGATTTCGAGTAATTATAAATTATTTTTGTATGCCAATGGACGAACAATAAAATTATAATATTTTTATTTCAAACATTTTTCTAATGATTTAAAAGTTAATTTGAAAACAAAAATTTCAACCAAAATTAGTTTCTCGTCATTATAATAATAATAATATTTGATATGATAAACAACATATATGGTGTGTTAAACAAAAATATCTGTAAAAATTTTACTGGCATTTCGACACATGATGTAGACTGGGGGGCGTTGCAGTATTGCAGTGCGAGAAGTAGGGAGGTAAAAAGAAGTGGCAGGTCTTCCTTGGTACATGGAATGAAATCCTAGATAGTAGAAAGAGTGCGTCAACTATGTTGTGAAGTAGCGACCAGAGAAATTTGGCACTGATACATTATCTGGTGAACTATGAATATGTTTGACAAAACAAAAACATTTCTGTGAGTCTGTGATAGCTCCCGAAAGGCGCACCACATGTTCCATTTAACTAAACTCGTTTTTCTTATAGTTTCCGAGATCCCATTAGTATTCTTCGATATCCAGACATCTGTATATCCATAATTAGGTAAAAATTCTAAATAATATTTTATAATTCTGCGAATATACTGTTCATGAATTTAGCAAAATGGTGAAAAAATAAATAATCGTAAAAGAGAATTACTGCAGTAGAAATGAAGCTTTAAACTACACATAGGAATTAAATAATTGTCTGGCATTGCAATTCAGTCCAATGGGCCCTTTATATTTCGGTAATTTAAGTACATTGCAATTTTAACAATGCGTTTACTAATATTTATTGCAATACTATATATCACATTTATTTTAAAGCCAAACAAATACTGATAATATCAAACTCGATCAATGGGAATTAAACATTTCATAACAGGATAAAGCATTATTACAATTTTCATGCTGTGGATAAAACTTTTATATGACTTTATATTAACTACATTAATGTCAAATCTATATAGTAACAGTGGTGAATTTTTACTGAATAAGCACGTTTTAGGGGCCCAACAATACGATTTTACTAGTTTTTCAATGATATCTGTATCTTTGTGCGTCTGTATGTTTGTGTGTGTGTGTGTGTGTGTATGTATGTGTGTGTGTGTGTGTGTGTGTGTGTGTGTGTGAGTGGGACAAAAATTTCTCTGACGATAACTACAATACCACAATTCTAAAAATTATAATTCTTTCCTATTCCTCTTCTTTACATCCATGTGAAGAGCTTATTAGATTGTGGTTAAAATGGTCAACCAGAAGTGCCCTTATATGAAGTTCTTTTCTTGAAGAAACGTAGTTATATATCATTTTTTGGCATTTTATGTGATTATCAATATGACAGAATATCGTATTGACTATCGGTTTGATTATACATTTTCCTTCATATTCATTAGATATAGAGTTAAGGAAAGAGATTAACTTTCATACATCAGCCAGCTCTGCTATAATCATAGAAACAGCTGATATATTCAAATAATTCTAATTGACAGATGTCAGTGTCAAGTGCAATTTACAAAGAGTATGTTTGTGGTATAATTTTATTGGATTTATAAAATCTTTTGCAAGGAACTTTCGGTATGAAATTAATAGAAAATAGTATATGTACGTGTTACAATTTTACTGGATATATAGAATCTTTTCCAATGAACTTTTGGTATATGAGATTTGTACAAAATACATAAAATTGCTAAAAGGTAATGTGCTAGCCACATCAGATTTTTTGGTTCTTTTCAAAATGACGAGTGACAGATATGTCGTTCTCACGTTGCGCCTCTAGCAGAAAAAGCAAGGAAACACGTATCACTTTGGACACGCGTTTCACGGAGAGTGACATAACCAGTATATTTTAAATCGTTATTCTCATCTAATGTATAAATTCGAAGTGGATTACGCATAGTAGTACGTATTGCATAAAAATTTGTACGGTAGAAACTCGTAGAAGCAATCCCACATCTGTTTATGATTAGTGCGTAGTGCATAAGCGTAATGCATAAGCAAAAATGGTTATAGGGTTCAAGCTTTTATCATAATTCACATCGCATAAGCGTATTTGTGAGATAGGGATATACAATGGTCTCTATTTTTTAACCGCGAACTGTCAAAATTAAAGAAATGTACCTAGCCTGTAATATACGAATCAAGGAGATGCTCCTTAACAGGAATGTTTTTTGATTGTCTATTCAATAAGCGAAATTAATATCCAGAAAACAATATGCGATGCCGTAAGACGTAGAAAATAAGCGTTTGGTGTGGCAGCGTAAGTATTTATTATGCAATGCAATAATAATTTGTTTCGTCCAAAAATATCATCTGGAGCTGGAATAACTATTACTTTGCAGTAAGTAAAAATTTATTGATTTTGTAGAAAACAAATTACTCAACGATTGAATTAAAACATTCGCTGGGAATGATCATAAATTATGTGTACTAACCACTAAGAATTAAGTTTGTGTTTATGCGCCATCCACTACGCGTTAAAACATTTGTTGGAAATAGTTTCACTCTGGTTAAAAAAAAATACTCATTTTTTTATTTTACACATATTATTATTATTATCATTATTAATGATTATTATTATTATTACTATTATTATTAATTAATTAATTAATTAAGGATTTTAAGCGCTAGTAACTTTTGTCACTGCAACCTATAACATCTAGGCGTGGATTGCATGAAAGTGGGTTAACCTTTGAGTTACGCTAACCCAGGGTGACGTACACAAACAGAGTGTTTGACAGCTAACCTAAAAAATCTGTTGTGGCCAGCACAAGACCTCTCGCTATTTCCATATTAGGCTATATAAGTATTGAATTGCACTTCCCTTTCGAACCGTCGTTTTATAGCCAAAAAAATATAGAACTTTACAAAAATACTGCTTTTTATTGTATATAACATGTCTTCTGTACACATATAATTCTAATTATATCTATTTTTCATTGTATGAGGAAGTTTCTAAATGTCAGAGATTGTTCCAATTCATTAACCAGATTGGCAGTATTTCTGATGGATATAAACATTTTACCTATAATTTCAAATATTTAATTAATAAAACAATAAGAAAGATTAAATATACTTCCCAGAAAAAGCTATCAGAATGTCACTAAAACTGTTGATTTTTGACACTGACATGTGTCATTTAAAAACTATGTTATAAACATTGGAATTTGTCAACTGGTTTCCTTAGTGCCTTAGCCTCTGCGATTAAATTACTCTATATATTATAGTGTCTTTAACTCTAAATCTATACAAGATATAATAAAAATTTTAAGTGTATGGGATGGAGAATTTTATGTTTTTCAATATTTAATAACAAAAATTTACAAAAAATTATATTTAGAAGAATTTTTCTCAGAAACTACTAATTCCGGTTGTTCAATTGTTACCAAAACCTTTTCAGCTCTTCCCAGGAATGTCAGATTGAGGAATCCATAGTTAAACAATTCTTAAGTCTTATGGTTTTTGAGGAATCGTGTCTACAACATCCAGACATACACACATACACACATACACACATCCACACATACACACACACACAGACATCATTTAAAAAATGTTATAATCGGATTCTAGGGACCTTAAATCGTACTTATTCACTGAAATCTGGATATGCGAATTTTAGCATGAATCCAATACCTCTCTTAGCGAGAGGTAAAAAGTAATTGTGTTAATACTTTCCTTTCTTGTGTTAAATATGACGCGTGAAATGGCAACTGGCAGCCATATTATTATTTTTTGACGAAAGTTTAGCTGTCAAATAGGCTGGTAACTCTCTTTTTGTGTACGTAACTCTGGGTTAGCGTAACTCGAAGGTTAACTGACTTTCATGCAATCCACATGATCCTATCTAATTTTTCTGAAAGCAGTCCCAGAGTTTTCATGAAACCAGTTACTGCTCTAGGAGTCGTTTCCTGATCTCATTTGCCTAGATGCTTAAATCTTCTACGGCCACAGCTTGACATTCACATACGATGTGTTCCGAAGTTTCTTCGTCCTCTTCGCAGAATCGATAGATACTGTTTTCAAATCTTACTTAGATTGTATTTCAGAACAATGGCCAGTAAAGATACCCGTCACCCGTCATAATTCTAAGACTCTTTTTGCTGAGGGCTATTTAGCATTTGACAAAAAGGGTGAAATAAATTTCTTCGGCTGACCTAGCCCCGAAATGTCTGTCTAATATGAGACTATGGCTGATTCCTTCCAGTTTTTGATCTTCTTCTTTATATGGCTTTTAAAGGGTCCACAAGAAGATTCAGGCCCGTAAAACGGTAATTTGGCTCCCTGTTTAGTGAGCTCATCTGTTTTGTCATTGCCTAGAACTCCCTCATGCTGTGGTACCCACCACACCGTGGTGTGTGTGTCTTATTTCATATTAAGAATAGAAAAGAATTCTACCTAGATACATAGTTTAGAACAGCATTCTTGATTCAGATACTAAATATTAAAGATGATCCGCATTTTTTTCTCTTTTTTGTCGATAATTGTCCACTTTTGAACATCTCTATTCACAAGTAAGTATATATTCTTCGTATAAATGCAAAGAACTTAATATTGTTCAAACATTTTAGACGACTTTTACGGAGCTTTACATCCTTTGACTACAAAATAATTGGTAATTGGTCATTGCTTCTCATTGAAAGCATTCAGAAGACATGTGGTCGCTGAACATGTTCACCATTTTTCTGCTGAATGCAATGCTCACCAGAAACCGTTCACTGACTGGTCACCTACCAGCTAAACGTAAAAAAATTACGGTCAGATGTTCCTGGTCATTTGGTCACTTGATTATGCGCGCATTATTTAAATTCACTAAATTTTCTTTTGCTAATAGAAATAATCTAAGGTCATCTATTATCTGTGCAGTAAAACAATAACAAAATAACATTAATTTACATGTACAGCATCGAAAATAAATTAATTATTGCCATTATATTATGAATATATATCAATAAGTAAATTGATTGAAAAGTTAAATAACTACTACTTGTTGTCAAATTATTAAAATTTTCTTATATTGTAATCTTTTAATTTGTTTAACAAATAACATAAAAGTTATTATAAATTTAAGATTATGATTATTTGACGTTTTAACCACGTAAATGTGAAAAGTGCATTCAGCAGAGACTTCCTTGTTCGGTGACCGGTCGGTCTGATGTTCAGGGACCAAAGAAATCTGCTGAATGCACCCAATGAATTAACAGCATTGTCATGAATTAGTCGCACATACTATTGCTATTTACAAGAAATAATGAAACGGTAGAACGGTTAATCGCATAAACCGATTTAACGTAAGCGGTTACTTCCATTAATCTGTTAGCCGATTATTGCGAATAACCGGATAGTTGTAAGCTGCAAATATACTGCCCTTCTGCGTAAACACGCCCTTTCATCTATTGGGCCAGTAAGAATATCTGCTGATTTCAAAACTACTCGAAAATATCGTCATGTTTATTAAAAAATCTCAAATTAATGTAACGGTAATGTCTTATTACACTTTACATTTACAACTCTTAAAACTACCTGTTCTTAAACTAATTTTTTAATTATGAAACTCACTAATAACAATAACTATGTATTTTAGATACTAACTAATGATAATGAAATAGTAATTGTAATTACTTAATTGTTTGTTTAATGACTGCAACACATCTGCTAAAGACAAGCGATGAGCATTGAAGACCTCGTTAACGATAAGAAGAAACATCTATCTTCAAGGAAAATGAAGTCAACGAGCCACCTGTATATTATGCAAACGAAAGCAATTAAATAAATGTGACTTGTATTCATATGGTAATTCAAGTTTTGATGGCAATGAATTTATGAACTGCCAAAGATAACAAATATTACGCAGAATTTTTTTCACGTAACAAAATTGTTCATAAAAATGTTTTACTATTTGGCAGAGCTGGGCAAGTTACTTTTAAAATGTAACTAGTTACAGTTACCTCCAAAAAAAAGTAACTAAGTTACTTAAGTTCCAGTTACTTTGGTGAAAGAACTAAGTTATTTACTAGTTATTCATTAAAAGTAACTTAGTTACCTTGAGTTACTTTCTAACTACTTTTAATGGCGTGAAGTGTAGACTTAGACTGTTGACTTAGTTATTGTGTAGTACACACATCAGGGAGTTTTTGCACTAACTACGTTAACCTAAATTTTAACGTTATTGCTTGGTAACACCCAATTAGATTATTATTGTTAATGTTAGCGGACCTACAGGGCCTTATTACCGCCTAGGCCCACGAGGCCACGGCCTAGGGCCCGCTTTGAGAAGGTGCCATCAGGGCCCGCTTTGACAAAGGGCCATCAGGGCCCGGTTGCTGTGATAAAAAATCTGATAAAAAGGCCCTGCGTACCTACATTATAATATAATATAAAAATTAAAAGTAACATTTTATCTTGTGAGAAGGGAATTTGCAACAATGAGACGAATTCAAGTCTTGCAACCCTTGGAACAACGAACAAAATACACTATTTTTTGTAAAACCTGAAAATTGGAATAATTTTGATGATTTAGTGGCAGTTTAATTATAATTTATTAAAACGTATCATTTGTAAGCGAGGAAAACATTTGAAAATAATATATTTTATAAGTCAAATTTCACATTTAGTGACTTTTTAATTCTAGAATTAAAAATTTTTAGTTTTTCTATTTACCGTACAAAAACTCTATTATTAATGAATATAATTACTTATTTTATTATCTATTATGGCTTGAAATCAATAAACAATAATATTGAATTTAATTATGTATTAAAATAAAAGTTACACATTACAGAGGTTATGCGCGATGCTGCGCTCAACACTCCCACTCTGGACAGACATTTATTTAAAACAAAACAGTTTTAGTTAGTGTTTCTAAAAAAGGCATCAGGCCCGTTACTTTTTATGACTAAGTTACATTCTACTTTTTAAGTTACTTTGACTAACTTAAGTTACATTCTAATTTCTGAGTTACTTTAAGTTACTTAAGTTACTCAAGTAACTAGTAACTAAAACCGTAAAGTTACCAACTACTTCTCCGCAGCAAGTTAAGTTACAGTTACAGTTACCATAGTTTAAAAAGTAACTAAGTTACGTTACAAGTTACGTAAAAGTAACTAGTTAGTAACTAAGTTCCTAAAGTAACTAGTTACTGCCCAGCTCTGCTATTTGGCATAATAATTAGTGTCATCATTCGTATATTAGCATAATTTATTATTACCATTACCTATTTAACAAACACATTTCAATATTTTAATTGTTTATTATTGCGATCAAATAAATTTTCCTTATTACCAATCATAATTTATATGGCATTGATATTTACATAGTATATATTTTCCAAATGTATTTTATTTTCTATAACTGGAATATTAAAAGGCATACCTACTTGCGATACCCTGCTATTTTGAGACTAATGACACATTCGACTGACAAGCATTTGATCGGTGCTGGTTCGCACTGAATTCGGTCATAGTACGGACAAAAATTCCAAGGACTTCAGCTGATTCGAATTAAGCCAGTGCATCGCATGGAACGAGTGCGCATTCGAGAGACAGGAGTACAGGAAATGTCAAAAAGTACTGTGCAAGAAAAACTCCAGCATGCACATGTGTCGGCCAAATGCAATATTCGATCTGCATTCAAGTCGTGCGAACTAGCCGAATGCAGATATTTGGATGCACTAGAACAGTGCAGCTCAGTCTAATGCACAGCACGAAAAAAAAAAAAAAAATCGAACTCAGTGCGCACTAGTGCTACCAGTCGAATGCCCTATAAGACACGTTGTTCATATATTTTAGAATTTTAATTTACATTTATGTTGAAAGTAGTATTAGCCTGTGTCTGATGTCGCATTTTGGCATTTAATATTTGGGATTTAGGCCTTCTTCACATAAATACAACTCCGACTAGCACACTAGTGATATCTATTGGTTTGTATGGCAACACTGTAGAACAACAATTAATGCTTGAGAGTAAATGTTAATATTATATTTCATAAAATAGAAGCTAAGAAGTTATTCTTTGACAGTAAATTTGACGTTTTGTACAAATTATAGCAACGAATATGATTTGTTTAATTAGTGCGCATCAACTTCAAGGCGAATTGTGCTCCTGCAAAACCCTAAAACCTAATTTCTAAAACCCTAAATAATCATTAGATTTAGGGCATATAAATTTAGGATTTAGATATTAGGGTGATAAAAGTGCAACATCGGACACAGCCTTAATATTTTCTTATTATGTGCTTTATTCTCATTTTTAATGGTTTACGTAAATTGTATATATGGCCTGAAACAGGCAAATATTATACAAAATAATTAAATAATTATGTTAAAAGGGTATGTTGAGGAACTTCCGAACTGTGTTGCAGGTGTCCAACAATACAGATTTTTGTAGTAGATGATACAAATTTAATTGTTTCAAGGCTTTATATAGACTGTAAGGGATTTCTCCAGTAGCCGCTATCGTAATGTGAATGATGTTTATTGTTTTTTAGACCCACGTCTGCTTCATATCTATGCAAATGGTGAATAATTTATTTTTTCATCGTATTTTTCTTATAAATTATTGGGGGTTGCAATATCAATTGTACAAGTTATTTTTGCTTTTTGTCCTGGAGAACTATGTCTGGTATGTTATGTTCGACTGGTCTATCAGTCTAAATTAGTGAGATCCCAATATCATTCATAGAGAGTTTTATCTATCACACTTTGCGGTATATAATTATATGGTTTTTCTGGAGTTCCTAGTAATTGTTGACATAGTTTCCCGTGGATTATTTTCGCCACATTATTACGCCTCTTCAGATATTCAGTTGATGCCAATGGAGTACACGTTGATAATATATGTTCAATAGTTTTCGTTCTTTACATCTCCTACATCTTGTAGGAGTTTGTTTTGGATCTTTGATTATATGTTTCTTATAATGTTTTGTAGCTGTAACCTTATCCTGTACAGCCGTGACAAAACCTTCCGTTTCAGGATATAGGCCACTATTTTGATATCACGAGTGTGATACATTTTGATCTATGTGTTCTTCCTCTATGGTTGCTATGAATCTACTGTGTACTTCTTTTTTATTATTATTCTTTATATTTATTATTATTATTATTATTATTATTATTATTATTATATTTATTCTTGCCCTATTGGCTTAGAATCAACATGTATATAGTTAAATAGTAGTAATATATCCTATTCTTAAATTAACCCCCGTTTCTTGATTACTTTTCTCTTCCAGTCTTGTCCTGATCCTAAATTGTGTAACACAACCTTTTCTTTTCTCCCTTCTCTCTAAACTTCTCTGCATGATGTGTAAATATTTCCTATTCTCTTCCGTATGCTCTACACCGTCTTGCATCACTTGCTAACTATAATTTATTGTTTCTCTTTTCATTACCACATCTGAATCTAATAATCATCTTTTTTCTTTTTATTCAATAAATGCCGTAGTATTGACGACATGTTATTAATTTGTATTGTTTGCTACAATTCCAATTGTTGATCTTAAATTGTAATATATGTTTTCTCTACTTATGCGTAGCTTGCTTATTTGTATCGCGCAATATTAAAAAAAAAAATGAATTATAAATAAAAAATGATCTCTGGTTATTTCTATATTTTCAATCAAAACTATACTTTAAATAATTGATTAATTAAGCTCTAACTACGATAACTTTCACAACTTAGGGCCATTTTCATAATAAACTTCATTTTCACTTTAACACTTTAATTTAAATTAAAAATAGTCGTAGAGTAATTTTAATTAAAGCCTCAAAGTGAGCTTGATTATGAAAACGGCCCTTAATTTCGTGACATAAATTACTGTTTAAAATTTTGTTTTCTATGGCCTACCTGATTTTTTCTCAATAACTTAATAATAATAATAATAATAATAATAATAATAATAATAATAATAATAATAATAATAATAATGTTTATTTTTTAACAGGCGAACCCAAATCAAGAAAATGTATTACATAAAGATACAAACTATACAGAAAACAAAAATTAATTATATTCATTATAAGCGTTGCACATAACAACGATCGGAGATTTAAGCAAAGTGTTCGTCTTACAAGATGGTAGATAAAATAAACGGTAATTCCGCGATGATGTTGTTGGTACATGAAATGGCAGTTTATATAATAAACTTGGAATGTCAATATTATTATTCAAAAATGCTAGAAATGGTATTAAATGCTATAAGTTTATGACGATCTTCAACAGATTCAAAGTTAAATTCTTGTAAAAGAATGTTGTGTTCTATTCCTTGAGCAGGGTAAACATGGAATTTTTTACCCCACATGAACTTAAGAAATTTACGTTGAACACTTTCAAGTAAATATTAATAACTGATTTGAAGAGGGTAGCAGATTAAACATACATATTCAAGTTTAGAGCGAATGTAAGTCAAGAATAATATTTTACATAAATGTATTTTCACTGTAAGATTTCTGCTATTTTTGGCAATAAAACCGGGTTATATGTTAAGTGAACAAACTAATTCAAAAATATGCTCAAGAATTTTTCATTCAGGATCAAATACGATGCCTAAATCTTTCATGGAAAAAGTACGGGATAAGGGCACATTTTCAATACAGCAATGGATTCCTTCTACCTGCATAAGATATAATTTTGCATTTACTAATATTTAAAGGTAAATTGTTAATTTTGCACCACTCGTGAAAGGTATTAATATTATTCTGTAAGTCAATGCAGTATTGTAAAGAATTAATTTCTCGAAATATTTTTATATCATCCGCGTACAAAAGTATGTCATAGTTTATAGAGGAGCAAACATCATTAATAAAAAGTATGAAGAAAAGCGGACCAAGATTTGACCCTTGGGGTTAAAAAAATTAATAATATCACTATTGAAACCAAATAAACCCAATTTATGTAATAAAATATCATGATCTAATTTGTCAAAAGCTGTGGAATAATCAGTGTAAACTACATCAAGTTGTCCATTCATATCTAGAACCTCAGATGCAAACTGAGTAAAAATGCATAAGTTAGAAATGGTGGAACGTTTCGGCAAAAACCCGTGTTGTTGAGGCGATATAAGAGTAACCCTCGTGTTCACTCTTACAGTTTACTGTGACTTAAACAGCAAATTTTTAAGCAACGATAAACGAACAAACTCACTAACAGTTGTAAGTATCGAGTGAGTATCGTCGAGTAACATCAACATCACATTTTTTGTAACTACACAAAAAAACACACATTTTATAAAATAAACATTATTCTATTATATATTTATTTTGGCATGACATCACAATTTAATTTGCAGCAAAAAGTGTAACGTGTACTTCCCAATTTCATCAAATATATGTACATATTTTTTTTTTAATTCATTTCAAGGAACGCTATAAAAACATAAAACCAATAGTAAATATTTACTGACAATTATCTTAAGCACAGTTCTTTTTATTTTGATAATAACCTGGGAATCCCATAAATACATTACGATTTCCTTATAGACACATACATTATCTCTTATCATTCTCTCCTCTACGATTCTCTCTTTGAACGCCTTTCGACTAAGTGCAATATATCCACACATATGTCCGCCCGCACTAAGCGAGCTAATGGACGCCAAAACAGCGTCGAAAGACGACGCCTATTACCTGCACCTTGCAGCGGCATTCACACCAAGGGAGATTTTGAAAGAGAATGTTATAGAGGGATAGTGAAAGAGAAATGAGTGTATTAAGAAGATGGATAAGAATGATGGTCTGTGCCTGTATAAGGAGAGTTGATCTAATAAATAAATAAGGATGTATGAACCGTTCGCTTTAAATAAAGCACTGATAATTTGCTTGTGTTGATCGAATCTAAAACCTACTTCACATTATACTTTTCCAATACTGAAACTAAATTTTAGGCAAAAAATAGTAGATTAAGAAGTAATAGAAAGTGGTAGTTTTTATTTTACATTTTAAATGAGATTGAAGGTATATTTTCCTCACCCATGCAACAAGATATTTTTTTGTGTACCTAATAAAAAATAGCTATTTGTGCATTAAGAGCGTAAAAGAGGATATTCTCGACAATGTCCATTTGCGCTCGAAACACACACAATATTTTTTCTACAGTCGCCACATGCGGTCCTTCACCATAACAAAAATAATAAAATATTCACTTTGTACTTACATTACTACTCAATAAATAACGATTATATTTTTAAATTTTAATTTATCATTATTTTCATTCTTTTTGAGCTATTGCTTTAATCTAATCTAAGCATTTTTTACTTTCGTTTTTGTAATTGAATACCTACTTTTGTATTCCTTTACACAGCAAGACGACATTTTGTTTGGTTATGTAATATACCGACGGAACAATCATATGTCAGATTGACTTGTGGCGATGATAAATGTGTAAGCAACTACAGCTCCATTAGTTCCTGACTAAACGTTGAATTACGAATGTAGACAAGTGATATTTCTCAACATTATATAGTTAGATATTAGGGCAGCGAGCATTTTTTCTATTTGCGCATGAGCGGCAAAGTGACATTTTGCGTTGACAAAAGCAAAAGCGAGCGCCTACTGCCTACTTTGTATATAGACTTTAGAAAAAAAAGTTATTTACCACGAGCATAATAGCTGCTTACGATATTAGATCAGTGACTTAAGCATTTATGATATGAAGTCATAAATTCGGCTACAGATCGTATAGTTTTTTGCATACTGAACATGAATTTTTGTCTTTTAAATATGTAGTAGGAAACTATAAAATATATTCAAATATTCAATATTTTGCCTATAAATGTTAATTTTACCACTGTAAATGCTTCATTTAAAAATGGTAACCGTTTTGACTGTTCATCAATGTGACAAATATTAGAATTGTCCCAAATTGTTCTTAAATAAAAAAGTAACCTTTTACAGATATTTATGGAAAAAAGATGTTCTTTTCCATTTAGTTCGCATATATTGTAAAGTAGGATAAAATACGTACGTAAATTTTATAATAGAATTTTTCCTGTTTTATTCTTCAAGCTATCTCCAGGCAATCTGTTAACTTCCGTTGTAAAAATTGGAAATATAACTAAGCAATTTTATTAAGTTTATTCCTTTGTTAATTTTTTCACAAGTGTCTAAAACTTTATCAAACAATGTGAAAATGGTTAAACTGTTTTCATGTATTAGTAAAAATAATAAAACAACGTCAAATTTAACTTGTATGAAAATTTAAAAACTCCTAGCAATTTTTTTTTTCCAAAACTCATAGGGTGGTAGTATGAACAAGTGATTAAGGGTGATTAACTAGGAGATGTCTAGCAATGTTTTAGCGCTGTCAATCGTTTATGGATTATTTTAAAGAAAAGTACTTCAAATAGCAGTTATAGAAAAATTAATTGTGCACAACTTTTATTTGAAATATTTTTCTCCAAAATAATCCATAAACGATTGACTGCGCTAAACCACTCCTAGCTAATCACCCTTAATCACTTGTTCATACTACCACCCATAGAATTTAATGAAAAAAAGTATAATGTAAATCAAGCTTAGAGGCAGTTGACACCGTAATAATTTTGTTAACACACTTGTTATGGTATATGTATAAAAAACAAATTTCATAAGGCAATCTGTTAACATACGAGTCTTTGTTTTATAAAAGACGAATGCGATAACATGCCTTGCGAAACATGTTGTTTATATTGTTTTTCTACAATCGTTAGCAAAATTCATTATTATTCAACTCGTTGAATCACAAGTGAGCAAAGTAAATAACTTTCTTCACATGTGAGCAAAATACACAAGAATATAATAATCTACATCAGGAATCATAAATTTTGATGGAGTTACAAATTGTACAATAAATATCTACACCATTCTACATGAAGGAACAATAATTTTTTGTAGTTAACTTTACATTAAATTCAGTTATAAACATGTGTACTGTTGAGTTTTTCATTAATAAAAAAGTACAATGTTTCGTTTTTTAGAAAAATTGTATTTCAAGATTGTGGAAAAAATCATGTTTAGCACACTTAAGCATGTCTTTTCCTCACTTGTCCAGTTGGCGCACTCGCATCCCGCTCGGCGGCCAATTTTTGGACGCGTGAGAAAAAGACATGTTTTGTACACTTGTAGTAAAATACCTATTTTTCTATTCAGTTCATTTTATAATTCTATTAGATTTTGAAAAACTTCGACTTTTTGAAAATACGACGCTTTTCTGTTTTTCATCAGTTATGGTAATGCTTTCTGTAAAAAAAAATTAAATTCATACATGAAAATACATTGTCAGCAATTTGATGTTATATATCATTCATCTGTCAGTTTCATACTACCTACAGAACACTAACAGCGTCAAAAACAGTGGATTTATACATAGTCTTAACGAAGTGTTTTTACTGAAATTATAGATATAGACTCATAATAACATCGAAATAAAAAACAAAATTTTGTGGGCATCAAACAGATCCGAGTAAACCGTAATTTATAATGAAATTTATTACTGAATAGAACGTATCTTATTTGACATGCAGCATTCGTTACCAACGAAACAAATTACTACCACATTTGTTAACAAAAGTGATGACAATTTATGACTGTCTCAAACAGGCTTTAGACATGGTTGTTCCAAAATTGCTTTTTCTAAAAAACTTGTTTAGCAAACAATAAATTAATATTCTCGTAAATTGATAAGAAAATGAATTATTAATAACTAGTTATCGAAAACATTATAAACAAGCACGTAAACATAAACATTTGCATAAATATTGGAAACATTTTGTTATACAATGTAATAATAATATAAATAAAAAGAAAATTTATAATATACATCATTTGTAAATAGCCCGAATGAACTTGAGATAAATCTCACGCGATATAAAAAGTAAATATGAAATTATAATGCAGCAATTAAAAGCATCAACATTGGTGTTCCATTTTCCCGTATTTCTACATAATACACACAAATGATGACGTAATTGGCACTACTGGTATTTAACCAAGTTCATCACCATGTTACACACAGTTTTCACACAACCTTGGTTCGAGTACGAAGCATTAGTTCTGCACGGGTTCATCATGAAGGTACTCGTACTCATTGCTGTAGTAGCTGCTTGTATTTCGTTAGTTCTGGGTAAGCATTGTATTATAAATTTAACTAAGTAGATAGCTAGTGATTATTTTTATATACAATGTGGTGATATAGGACTTTAACATAAAAGTTGTAGAGTATAACATTTTGTATTTGAATCAATAAGCAAAATTAATTTTGCGTGCTTTGTACGGGCAGACATTAGGAATTAAAATATCGAGAATCATCATAATACTAATAGCCTCGGAATTTAACACGGAGCATATTCATAAACCCAGTATAGTGAAGACTTAGAGTTCGGAGGCTCAAGTTCAGTTAATATTATTATAAATAAAATTTGTCTTTTATAATTGTATCAACGGAGACTGCGTGAATGTTAACCCAATGCAATTTTAATGTGAAAAGTGTAAGTGATAAATGTTGATGTGTGAGTAGTAATCTTTATAAATAAAAGTCAGAACTGATCTTATTTTCCCCAACCCAAAAAAATCTCACTAGGTTAAAAATACTTTTAAAAAAACCTATCAAAACCCTCAATTAATGTAAAGCAATTACATTTTACTTATTAAATATGAATTATTAGCTGAATAAACATTGAGGCTATCAATACAAAATTCTGTAAATATTTTAGCCAATATATTATTAAGACAAGAAGAATTTATCTTGCAATTCGCTATTAATTGAAGTCACATAAATTAATCTTTTTTAGTACTTATATAAATATTTCAATATAAATGAACGAACTCTTGCACTCTAAACAGGTATGTTAATATAACTTTTTTAGACGACCATTGTGATAAGTTGAACTTATGACATTAGTGTTACGATATATTTCATATCGTAATAGTTGACACGGTTGCTAGGTTACTCTGTCATTATTTTCTGGCTATAATCATATGTATACATTATTCATTTGTCTGCTGTCCGTACGTTTGAACCTAAATTTCAGTTTTGTAAAAAAAGAAAAATTTATTTAAGCTCGTCTAAAAAATAATGTTCATAACTTGTATGAAATACAAATATCTTAGCTCGTGTGTATTGACTTGCACTCCGCTACGCGTCGTGCGTCAATTTACACTCGCATGATATTTGGTATTTTTCATAACTTGTTACGAAAATAACTATATTGGATTATATATGGAAATATGTGTGGATAATAAATAAATAATTTAAAACAATGATTAATAAAAAAAACTACGTATATATTAGTCCAGCGTATGTAATTCAATAAATCTTTTACTTTCATCCTAATACATGAAGGATCTATCTGGCATGGATTTGTAAATTATACAAATGTTTAATTTGTTTACTTTCGCTGTTTCATTATTTTTTGCATTGTTGCAAATGGATTCTGAATTTTAAAACGGCGTCAACAAAAGGTTTGAAAGTAGTGAGAATTTGGAATAGAATAAATGTGAGACATAGATACAGGGAAAAGGAACTTATATTAAACACTGGATTATTTTGAAAACTAATAACTATTTTAAACTTTGATACTTACAACCGGTTTCATAATAAATATAAGTATATATATAATAAGTTATGATAATTTTAATGTTTGATCTAAAAGCAAGAAAATAGTTTCATAGTTTAATTTAAAGTTAAAATTGTTAGTTTAAAGTCCTTTAAAATAAAGTCTTCTGACAGTTCCTTAACTGGTTTAAAGTGGAAATTAGTTTATCGAATCCCATTCCACATTTTTGAGAAAAATGTTTTCTTTCACTTCATTGTCATGATCCAACGAAGATATTGTTAATATTAAGCAACAAAAAGTATATTGGTTACGCATTAGTCATTTAAATACATATGTGGAGTAAAAAAGAATTTTATGGTAGATTTAGATTAAGGAAAACTATATTTTTATTTAAGGTTAGAACAGATAGAAAAAATAATAAAATTACCAACAAATACATAAGTCAAATTTGTTATGTATAAAAATAAGACATATAGTAGGTAATTTATTTTTAGAAAACGTTGCATATCGCATATGCATTTAATAATTCCAAAATTAAAACCAAGACTAAAATCAATAAAGGATTGTCATTTGTTGTCGGAGCGCCACCACTATGGTTTTCTTTACTGTTTTTCCAAATTATGTTTTCTAGCCTAGCTGTTGTTTATTAAGTTATCGTACTTTAGTTTTAAACTGCTGTTCTGTACGAAAATATTTTTAATCCTACAAAATTTTGCATATAAATATTAAAATATTCACTAACCAAACGTATAAAATTAAGCTTACTTTTTCTTGTGTTATTCAAACAAACCAGAACTCCATGGACTCCCTAACTTTACTTGTGATTTCATAAATTATATGCTTTTATACTAGTACTTTGACATTTAATATCGCGATTCTGATGTTTGTCCATAATACACAATTTTTAACTAAACATTTCGTTCTAAAATGATTTTTAAAACTTTGGAACTACCTATTTTACTTAAAGCAAAGAAAGATTTTAGTATGAAACGTACATTTTAAAATATATTAAGCATCTATGCTCTAATTATTTTAGTTCAATGGACTTGATAAGTAATATACGACTTCTTTATTCTAGGTCAGAACCTGGACTCATACTACGGTAAACCCGAACCAGAATGTTCAAGTCAAGGTGGCCGATGTATCTTAAAATCTCAATGTGAGCCTGGACAAAAATCGACGACAGGTTCATGTCCAAGTCAACGAGCTCAAGGATTCGAGTGTTGTCATGGATGTAAGAGCACATTTTACATTTTTATTGTAATTTTATTGCACATTTATATATTTCAGACCCTAAAAGTGAAAACCGTTGTAAAAACTTCGGCGGTGAATGCTTTGAGAAAAATTACTGCAAGCGACCGTTTTTGAGAGCAACTGATTGTGGAGCTGGCAAGGATTGCTGTATTTTATTAGTTTAAGATAAATCATAAATTTTATTTTTAATGCACAAATGGGCAATATGAAAAATATCTATTTGTATTTAATATATCAAAATTGTGATCTTAGCTCTAGTATATTTTGTTTGTATATAAAAAATTATAATATAGTAATTGAAGTATAATAAAAACAATAAATAGAATGTTTTCTTCATTGAATATTAATTTCTTTTAGTTATATGATGTTTTCATATTTCAGACTAATATTGTTAGTTAGTAGGTAATGAGTTCATTGTTCGGTGATTTAATAAAATTTATTTGATTTTGTAATGTCGTCACATAATAGTACATATGTCCTAACCAGATTATAAAATGGCGCCAGATTGTCAAATCTTCATTGACTTAGCAATGACTTATTATCTGGCTAGTTGTATAGACTTAGCTTGTATATTTCTCTATATATAACAATATCAATCTCACCTAATGTATAAAACTCGCTCCGAGTTTTCCAAGAGTGACTTGTGTGCAAAAATAATAGCCATCCGCCATAAGCTATGCGTTATTTTATAAAACGTCTTTATAATTTGGTTAATTTTACAATCTGGCTAAGACATAATTACAAAACCAGGATTAATACGGATACCGGCGCCGGGAAAGTAGAAATATTTTACTATTTTGTTTTATTAAAGGCAGCTGCATAATAGACCAGAAACGAGAACGAGATCACTTCTAACCTCAATTTTTAGCTATCAAATAATTATTTTCAAATAAAAATTATTGTTTTTAAATTTAATGTAAATAAATAATATTCGGTAATTTTTCTTGCAAACTTCAACTTATTTTATCACCAAATTATAACAAACCAGGTTTGCTTACACGTTAACAAAATAACTTGCAATTAAGTCAATTTAATGTTATTAACGTTTTTGGCTACGCTCGAGGGTCACTTGTCATCCAATAAAATTATTGCAATCTTGCGTTTTATTTTTATAAGCAGAATATTAATATTGTAATATGGATGCAATTAGATTCGTTTTCAATACAGCTGAAAACAATTAATCAGTCTCGATTCGATTCAATCTAACTGAGGAAGAGACCTTAGACTTTCAGAGGTAGTCTATCCCTATGTATGAGAAATATATTGCTAAATAACTTTCGTTTAAATTAATATCAAATAAATATATTTGTATTTATTTTGTTTATTATTTTTTGTTCAATATTCTTAATAAATATACCAATTTTTCTTTACTTTATGTTTAGCTAATTTAAAAACTAAGAGTGCAAATCGAGATCACGATAGAAGGATTATCGACCTTTCTCGTTTTCGTTACCGGGTAATTGTGCAGCTGCCTTCAGTTTATAAATACTTTGGCTTTACATTTCAACCACGTCTAAAATTTTATTACAATATTGACACTTATACTTGTACCACTTTTAAAGGACTAAAGGACTCCTAGAACGTTTTTATATAAAAATAATATACTTTTGGTACTTAGATCTTTTTAAACTTAATGCATCAAAAAATTACATATTTTTTGCACGACCGGATTTTTCTCAATGTTTACCGATAAGATTACCAAGGCAGTAACCTTTATTTACAAATTTGCTGATCGGTAAGTGATGTGAATCGCTACCGATAAGGAGATGCAGGCAGTAAGTAAATAAAAACAACGATTAAGAAATTTTAATATGTCAAAATAATTTTCAAATCTTATTTATTTAAATTTAAGTAAGTGCTCTTCTACTGGTACCGGATATATTGGAAATCTCGATTTCGTCTCGATCTTTAAAATCATCCTAAACCAGTAGGGAAGCACTTACTGCCCTGAATACTTAAATAACTATTTCCCACTCCCGATATCGTAAGTAAGCTTTTAGAAGGTTGTTTGTAGGAATGTATGTTTATTTTACAGTCGAGGAAACGGTTCCTATTAACGACGAGATATAAATAATTTCATTGCATTTCTACACAGCTACTTTACCTCCCTATTTGTGAAATATTTGCTTATTCTTATAATTTATGATTTTGAATCTACTTTCCTTCAAAATATCCTCATTTCACAAATATTTTCATTTAAAGGTTACTTATCATGTGGTTATCATTGACGAGTCAAATGTGACAGATAACAGCGTGTTTCTTCTTATTTTTTCGTGGAATACTAAGATCTGATCTCCGGCGTTCAGCGCTGCCAGCGCTGTGACATGCTGAACACGCCCAACATTTAACGGTATTGGGATCCACAGAATCCATTGGCGGCGCTGTAAGCGCATCTGTCATGGCGGCTATTAGGACTTGTCAATTTGTTTACATTCTGAATGAGGGTTTTCTAACCCAAAATATTGTTACAGTTCCACTCAATACGATTTTTAAGTTTGTTCAGTCGAAACCTTTATGAAGGAACATAGTTGAGGGTGACCAATTCGTAATTTCGGGTTTATTTACTACTTATGACCATTTTAACTTGGAATTGTAGTCTACGGGGCAAATATTAGTAAAATCAATGAATCTACAATTTTTATTTATCAATACGTACTATCAGTAGTAGTATTAAAACTACATAATGCACCTGAAAAAAATTATTAGAAGCTCTTTTTGTGAAATGCAAAAAGAAGACATATTTATATATCAGATTAAAGTTTTGCGGTATACTCAAATTTCTTTTATATACGTTCAATCGATTAATTTTATCTTCTCTCATGTTCTTTAATTCGCTTATATTCCACACATTTTCAAATGAAATTATAAAATTTAAGCATGAGAATACTTTTTTATGTTAAACGAAATGATGATTTTTGACGTTTACATATTTGACATGTACTACTGGCTGCCATTAATTTAGTTTCCATAAATTCCGCTAATGTCGCATGCTATTCTGCGGATTCCAATTCCTTGACATTTCTGGTAGTTAATATGAAAGGGTAAAAAATAAATCATCAGGAGTGGAAGAAAAGTTATATGCAATTCGAGAAGTACTTAAATATCTTTGACCAGTCTCGGAGTTAAATGCAAACCGTCATTTTGCTCGGGTGTCAACCACGTCCTCGACTGGTAAATACTATTTACCTCGCTTATAGCATAAATAACTATTTTCTAATTGGTGTATAACACAGGTGATACAGCACCCAAAAGTGTTCGTTAATAGCTCCAGGGCAGTAATATACGTAAAATTAATTTTTTTAAAACTGATGGTTGTGAAAGTCAAAAAAATATCAAATATTTCGTTAAATTATCGGACACAAATTTTGAAAGTACGATTTTTTATTTAAAAATCTGATGTGGCCAACACATGACCTCCCGCCAATTCCATGTTTAAAATAGCAGTGAGTTTTAAGTAAAGTATCATTACCGGTTAATCGTTTGTAAATAAAATCTAATTTGTTGTCCAATAAATAGAAAAGTCTGTAATACGAAATTTTGGATTGTTTTATTGTTTTTCCTCAAAAATTTGTTAGAGCTCCAAATTAAGTACTACATCCGATTTATCATATATGGTTAAAATCTAATATGTTGTTTCAAATTATATATGAGTTTTAAATACCAAATTTGAGAAATTTGGATCATATTTTAATAGGCTTTAAGGAAAAATCGTCACACACGTACATTCTTATAAAAATCAGCATCATCTTCTAGGTGCTCTAAAACGCAATCTTTGTAAATTCTTCGCCGTACATAATCCATTTCGTAAATCAGATCATCCTGTTCATCTAACATTTATGTATGATGGAAAATATATTATTTTTACAAACCTTAATAAAATATTTTACTATTATATTCTCATTAACACGGTTTTATTATTAATTTTAATATAATTACTGCCTGTCAGTGACATTTGTTTAAATATGTCAAACCTGTCATTAAAATTATGATTTTGTTTGACGCATAGGCTAGCTGATATATGGAAATAAATTATATTATATATTCATATTTAAAGTTATTTAGAGTTATTTACTAAATGTTATTATCGTAGAATTGAAGATTAAACCATTATATTCCATTTTAATTAGTAAAAATTGCTAAAAAATTATATTCAATGAATTTTTTACAAGAAAAACTGTTAAAAGCTTGTATAAATGATACTTCCGGTTATCCGATATACACTAAAAACTAATGAGCTCTTCCCATATTAGTATAGAATGGGTATACAAAATTTCAAATTTTTCTGATTGATAGTATTTGAGTAATCGTGTCCACATGATCCACACACACCACACAGACACACAGACACACACACACAGACACACACACACATACATACCTACAGACATCATTGTAAAAATGTTAAAATCGGATTCTGGGGACATCAAAACGTGCTTATTATATAAAATCTCTATATGCTATTTTTAGCACGATCCCTATACCTCCCTTACCTAGGATAGCGGGAGGTAAAAAGGACACAAAAAGCGAAAAAAGTAGAAAAATTAATATATTATGCAACGAATTTAGAATTATAGCTAATAACACGTGAGCATGAACGTTTTGATGTCCCCAGAATCCGATTTTAACATTTTTATAATGATGTCTGTAGGTATGTATGTGTGTGTGTCTGTGTGTGTGGATCATGTGGACACGATTACTCAAAAACTATCAATCAGAAAAATTTGAAATTTTGTATACCCATTGTATACTAATGTGGGAAAAGCTCATTAGTTTTCAGTGTTTATCGGATAACCGGAAGTATCATTTATTCAAGCTTTTAACAGTTTTTCTTGTAAAAAATACATTGAATATAATTTTTTAGCAACTTTTACCAATACAAATTGAATATAATGGCACAATCTTCAATTCTACGATAATAGAATTTAGTAAATAACTTGAAATAACTTTATATTATATTATAAAATCATTTATTTTTGTACATCACTTTGCCTCTGCGTCAAACAAAAACAATACTTTAATAACAAATTTGATATATTTAAACAAATGTCACTGTCACGAAGCAATTTTCATTAAAATTAATAATGAAACCGTGTTAAGAAGAATTTAGTAGTTTAAATATGATTCTAATGAAATTAAGGTTTGTAAAAATAATATATTTTCCATCATACATAAATATTAGATATACAGAATAATTCGATTTAAGTTGGATGTTTGCAGCATTATATATCAAACAGCTCTCAATAAGATCGTGATTTCAAAGTGTCAAATAATAGTTTGCAATGACACATTTACGAAATGGATAATGCACGGCGAAGAATTTACACAGATTGCGTTTTAGAGCATAAGTTGGTGATGATTTTGACAATAATGTGTGTGTGACGATTTTTCCTTAAAATATATTAATAATCCAAAACTTCGTAAAGGTGGTATTTAATACTCTTATATAATTTGAAACAACATATTAGATTTTGACTATATATGATAAACCGGATGTAGTACTTAATTTGAAGCTCTAACAGATTTTTCAGGAAAAACATAATAAAATATAATCCAATATTTCGTATTACAAACTTTTCTATTTATTGGAACAACAAAGTAGATTTTGTATACACACGATCAATCGAAAGTGAAACTTTACTTAAAGCTCATTGCTATTTTAAACATGGAATTGGCGGGAGGTCATGTTCTGGCCACATCAGATTTTTTCTACATCTATTTACAATTAGAAAAATAAACTAAAGATCAATAAATATATCATCACGGCATACATCGATTATAAAATTCATCTGCATCATAATGATAATCTGTATTGAAAAGACAATCTATATCATAATGAGAAGAAAATATGTATGATAATGAAAATTGTATTATAATGTAAATCTGCATCATAATGAGAGCCATTCAAGTAATACCCGAGACAGACGACAAAAATTAATGATAATTTACGGTTAGATATAGTATGCGCATGTGAACTTGAGACTAAGGACAGATGTCAAAATTGCGTCTATTAACAAACCAGAAAATATTGACTGTGTAAGTAAGTATTACTTATTCTATTGTACTGTATGAGTACAATACAGTAAGTAGCACGAGCTTACTACATCCAATATTTTCTTGTTTGTTAATAGACGCAATTTTGACATCTGTCAATAGACTCAAGTACACATGCGCATACCTAACCGTTAATGATCATTAATTTTTGTCGTCTGTCTCGGCTACAAGAATAACACGTACTTAATAAGTATATTAAAGAATAGCAGTAGAAAAAATAATATAAACAAGTCATATCATAATTATTATTGTCGATTATTTTTATCGAAGAGTTGATGCCACTCCGCTGCGTGCCATGTCGCAAATTTTCTTCTCACAATATAAAATGACAATTATGACATTCATTCGTTGATATAGTATTGTAACTCTGATCTGAATATTATCCGTAACGTTATATTAATAACACAATTAATTTAAGACAATTATTAATATTAAAAGGGGATAAACGGATACTTTTCTCGTGAGAAGATATATGACTGGGAAGTGTAGTCAAATGTGAACAAACGTTGTCCATAGTATATGGGATTAGAGGATTACCGTCATTGTCAAACGGCATTAGTGCGGATAACAAAGATTGCCGGTTCCGCATTCGGCTTCCGGATGCGATCCGACCCGGTCCTGCATCATACTGGGATGGCCCACATCATAAACCCACTTCAAAACAATCGCCGTATATATGTACGTATTTTACACTAATATGAATATGACACAAATTTAATAATCTAAAATGAAACATATATATTGACACAAATATTATATAGCCTTGGATTGTGTAATAAAAATTATAAATTTTGCAAACCGAAGATATGGTTCCGGGTCAAGGTTGGCTTTTTATCATGATTACTAATAGCTGTCTAGTTATTCGTATAATATATGAATAAAATAATCAATGTAAATATGCACAATATACATATGATTTAATAACTAATATGTATAATGCATAATCAATGAGAGGAATATTACAAAATATTGTTGATATTGTTCAATGTCACTATACCACTATTAATAAAAAAATAAAATGAATTAAATATTGCATAATTGCAATAATAATAATAATGATAATAATAAAAAATAATTAATTCTAATAGTTATTTATGGTATCGTATCAGCGACCAACGACATTTTATGAGCAAACGTAATTTTTATAGATACAATTAAGCACCAATGTAAATTTAGTTGACTGGTATACGGATATTTATGCTGGGTTTATGCAGCATGTAAATTATGAAATTAAATTAAGCCACTATAATAATAAATTGCAATAGATTATATTTATATAAGATAAAAAAATAAAAGTACAGTAGAACCCCGATTATCCGTGCGCGTTTAATCCGGGCGGCGGATTTTCCGTGCGGCATTTTATGATTGGACTTCCGTATGGATGATGATTATCTAAATAACCAGACTTCTACAGAAAGTTCTGGCGAAAGTAGTGATGATGATGAAAATAATTTCATCAAAACAAGTCATCCAGACGCCAGAGGTGCAGTAAATGTACTCATCGAATATTTTGAAGAACAACCTGAAACTGATAGCATTAATCTACAGTTATTTCAACTTAGAAAAATGAAGGAATTTATAAGAATAAAATTTACGTAGCCCAAAAACAGAAAAAAATAACCGATTTTTGTTACATGTATCACGTTTGTTTCGTTCCTCTGACATATGTATTTGTCAAAATAAATTATTTAAAAAATGAAAAATGAGGTGTGAAAAATCAAAAAAAAAAAAATGTTTCTTAAACTCTTTTTATCTACGATTAATAAGTAATATTTTATATGAAGTATGTGTTTTTTGTAGATATAATGACAAATATAAATACCACAGGGAATAAAAGAATAATAATCATTATTCCCTCTGATACACCATTCACCAGTCAGAATAATTTTAATAAAATATATATGCAACTTACATCGCAAAACATTGCAATGTTAATCTAATTTTAATGAAATAATACGCCATGCGGATTAATACAGTTTTGGGTTATGACACGAAATTATAAAAAATCTTGTACTTATAATACATTAGTTGTAGATAAATTATAGTGTACATTTGCTTCCCTCGCTCGTGTTTATAAACAACGTCGGTAAAAAGAGCATTCGATATAGCGTCGGTACATAATATACTGAAATGTAAACAAATGAAATATGTATATAATATTGTAATTCATGCATGAATAATGATAATAGAAGCTTCAGAAAAAAGTTAGTAAAATATAAACAAATAAAATTTGAAATGGAAAATTACAACATTTTATTCTTTTCCATATTCCCTTTTATCACAAATAACGCAAACTACACTCCATTCGTAGCACCCTCTTCATAATTTCAGTTATCATCATCTCCACCGTTTCCCTTCCTTCCAGGGCTGTGGGCCGGGACAAAACCGTGGTGGAATCCTGTAATCTCCCGTGTACACACGGCGGTTACTTCGCCAGCTCTTTATGCCTCGGCGGAGGTTTTAATTTCGGATTAATTCTGATTTCTTTATCAGCGGCAGCAGGCGCGCTCGCGCTAGAAGCAACCCGGCTCATTGTTGGGATGGGCTTATTAAATTGTGAGGAAATTAAAAAGGGACTTGTTGCGCTCTGGAAGAAATGGGAGAGTGGTGAAATGACATTTTCAGGGAAAATCTTTGTGGTATATTGGTATATTAGAAAAGAAAATTTGGGAATAAAAAGTACGAGGGTGATTTAGAATATGGTGAGTGCAAAAAGTTGTGCTGACTTCAAAATAAAGCCTGTTTTCTTTCGTCAATTTAAAGAACTTGGCCAAATTCTGGAATTTGAGCTTAAAAAAAATTAAGCCAATTATCCTGAAAATAGAGCTTACTGTATTTTATCTTCAATTTGTTAATGATTTCTAGTAATTTTAATAACACACCTACATGTCAATTTAATTATGATTGTTACATGTTAATGCCTTTTGATATTTCAATATGAAAAAAAATCAGCTTACTAGACATTGGTCATTTTACTGCAAAATTTTAAGCACAATTCTAAGCTCAACCAATTTCTAGAATTTAGTCGTTCTTAAAATTGACGGAATACTGACAACTTCTAAGCATTAAATTTAAAAAAATGTTCTTTTTTAAAGAGCTTCGAATTTGAAAATATCGCGAAATATCCATGAGATATTTTACAATTAATTATTGAAATCTGTATAATATTTTGAAGTCACGGTGTCTGAAACAAAATTTGATGTCAGATACATAGGCTGGTAGCACAAGCCTTGTTTTAACTAAAACACTGTTTTAAGAAATGTCAAATTTCATTATTTAATAACAAAAATAAATAACATCAAATATATTAAAATATGATTTTGAAGCAGCACATAGTTTGTATTCAATCAAATATTTTTTAAAAAATCGTTCTTTACACATAAGGGTGAAATTAAACATTGAAATTTGAATTTGACATTTCTTAAAACAGCGTTTTAGTTAGAACAGGGCTTGTGCCACCAGCCATACAGTTTAACATGGTGACAAAATATCGCCTACTTTTATTTATATGAATAACGTAGGTGATGGACAAACTGTTTCCTATTGGCTGTGAATGACGTGCAGAAGTGGGGGATTGTTTTTATTTATATACGAAAATAACAAAAAAATATTGTTTTTGTATTACTATAAAAAATATAGTTTTTTCTATTAACTATAAAAAATATTGCATAAACTTTCATTCAGAATACTTTCTCAAAAATTTGAAACTGACTCATTAAATAAAACCTTTTGCAACTTATTAATTTCCACTTTCACAAGGAAACAAAAAGAAAATACGAGTAATTGAAAGTGGCGATCCGACTTCTGACATATATGTATAAGTATCATAACAGGCACAAAACTCACGTTCACAAAACACGGCTGTATAAAGGTATCCTCAACATCTCAGCCCTTATTTCGTGCGTAAGTTTTATGCATTAAAATAAGAGCGCCATTTTTAAATATTTTGCCTTCTAAGCAATCTTACACGGTAAAAAATTACATTGATATTCCGGACAAAATTTAGTTAGCTGTATCTTTTTTGTTATTTCAACAATATGTTTTTGCCGTGTATATCGAAAACTTTGTATTTTAAGTTTCCAAAACAAAACCATTTTTGTTGTGTATAAAAAGTATTATTTGCTGTAAAATATTAGTCATGGTAGCAATTAATATTAGTAGTATTAAGCAATCATTTTCTTACTTTGTTCAGATTACAAAATCATTTTGCAACAATTAAAAATATTTAATCTGTTACTGGGACAAATTCTATTATTTTTTTTTCTGTGACATTATATTTTGTAAAGATTACAAATTCTTCTTCCCGCCATATAATTTGTACAGGTAACTAAAACTTTTGTGTAGACAGGGTATTCCCTGTTATACAACATAATTCACTGTTTGTGTTATACTATTGTACGTCGTGTCGCAATTGCTTGCGCTGTTAAGTTTTGTCTGTCGAAAATTGTGTTTTAAAAGTGCTTGTTTCTTGTGTCCGTCAATATAAATGGATGATTTTGTAAAAGATATTTTAAAACAATGGCAATTAGAGTGTCTTATTGAGAAATTTGAAGGTATGTATCGATTACTGATAAATCTATATAATTTAAGTGAATATTGTTTCATAAGTTATTTTTTTATATAATATTTGTTACATGTATATAGATTATAATTATAAATAAGTAAAATTATTATAATACGCATGTATTTAATTTTTACCTTACTACCTCATTAATGCATTTGTATATCTATCAAAATTAATTAGTTTCCAAAACAAATCCATAGTTATTAATGGTAACTTATTTTATTTGTTCGCATAACAAATTTATATTTCTTAATAGTAACATAATTTATTTGTTCGTATAACAAATTTATACTTCTTAGTGGTAACTTATTTTATTTGTTCGCATAACAAGTATCTTTTGTTATATATAACAAAACTGTATTTGTTGCCACAACAATTTTTTACCAGCAAATTTACCTAGGTAACTGTAACAAACATATTTGCTGGTCCTATATTGACAAAAAAAATTTCTGCTGACACTCATTTTTGGTAATCACAACAAATTACGTCTATTACAAAAAGTTCCTTTTGAAGGTTATTAAAGTCAAGGGCGCTACTTTTAGTAGTAGTTAATGTTGACGTCTTGTATTTTGGTAAGTAAAAGGAATATATTTGTATGACATTTTCACTCAAAATGACCTTCCAAAACAATTTTAAAAGAATTACACTAGCCTTATATCACCCTATGTAAGTAATAAAAATTTGACATTTAATTCTCATTGATATTTTCGAAAAAACGACTGCACTTTCCTTTCAATGTCTTGACGTTATTGTCCTTCCATTCAATATCAAGGTCATAAACCTTCCCTAACATCAATATCACATCCTATCACAATAACACAGCATTGTGTTATTGTGTCTTTATACAATACATCTCTCAAGGTCCTGTGTATGTCAGTATCTATATGAGAGGCTTCTCTAATGCCTAGGACATTCCACACCGCAATCTCTGATATCAGTGCTGTTGTTCGCTAAGCCACTGAAGTGAATTCCACCACTGAAGTTGAGTTTCAGGTTCCACCTACTATAATTTGTACCGCAGTAGAGGCGTCGCAGCCAATTTTTTTCTCATGGCTCTCTGAGATTACGGATGACGTGTTTCTTGTTTTGTTCCTCCGAAATTAACTTGACGGGGGAAACTGTTTGACACGGGTAGGCGACAAAAAGTGTAACGCACTCAGCCGAGGATTATAAATTAATCGTTTAATACTATCGGTCGTGAATTTTAGTTGCTGAAACCGTGTCACTAACAATGGTGTTTTGTGGAAACACAAGTGAAGTATAACAAAACACGTAAAGAACAAATATCTTATTGTTGTATTATGATTATAATGTATAAAGCAGTAACATGTAACATGTAACTGCACTTTGAATCTGACAGGAACATATAAAATTGGTGGACCTTTTGCCAAATATAAACTATGTAACTTTATGAACTTATCAGTCACTTAAGAAGTTTAGTTTAATTAGTTTCTTATCATATGTTAAATTAAGGGTCAACTTGTATCCTAAATAATACGAATATGTAAGTTGCCTGTTTCATGTATACAAAATCAATTTTTTCCATGTCTCGTTTACAAAGATTAATTTTTACATCTATTTTTAGACTTTTTTTGAGTCAGTTAAATTTAAGTGTCCAACACAGATTTAACATTGCCCATGTAAAATTACTGCAATTTGATGTTTTTTTTAAATAATTACATCAAACTATAATACACTTTTTTTATTAGAGTTTGAAATATTTATTTTTAGGTTGATAACATTAACATAATAGGTAAGTAGGTACCTACAAATTTTAACTCTAACCTAAATTCTAAATAACTATTATCAAAATGTCAGAATATATCAAATTTCAAATGATTATGTCACCAACCTTGAAATTATATTATTTTTAAGAATAATAACAATAATTTTGAAACACACGTAAAATGAAGCGAAATAAAAAATATTATAACAATAACCACGCAAGTATTACGAGTACAATTTTCAATAATTGTAATACTCGTTTTAAATTACTGGAAACAGATTTTTTATAATAAAATAATTGCATCAAACGGTAAAATTCAAGGCACTTATTTGTTTTTAGATTGATAACATACATATGTACAGTATGTACCTACATAATTATAAATTATAACTTTAACCTAATTTCTAAATAAATGTTAGTTGAAATTATCAATGTTAGCAACCTTGAAATTAAAAAAAAGGTCATTGTCATACTTATCTTTTAATAAACTATCTTGAGATGTAGACCATGAATTTCTCTATTTTTACACAAAAAAAAAAAAAAAATTGAAATACTTCACTCATCAAACAGAAGACAGCTTTAATAGTTTCCGTAATAATTTAGCAGAAGACAAAGAAATTGTAGTTAATGTTTTCTAGTTGGCTAGTATGCGCAAATCAAGTCTCAACTTAACCTGCGCCAGCTATACCTAGGTATGTGTACCGCAGCCAAGTCAATAAAATCACTTGTATATTTTGCGTTCACAATAAAGTCATTTCGAAACCCAATTGCTTATCGAAAAACTTTCATTTCGATATGCAACATTTTGTATTACCGTCGAATTAAACTGAGAAAATAAAGTTTTCAAAATCCAGGGGTTCGATTACCACGTATTAGAAACCAGCTGGCATATTACAGCTTAGCGATTCACGTGTTTAGCAACCAACCACAGACCAGTATTCTGCCAATGATATGGATTACGGTAGCCAGCAAACCAGTCAAAGACCTATATGTATATAAGGCGTGTTTCTTCGGTCTGTGATTCGTGATAAAATTGAACAAAGTGAACATGATCAAAATGAAAATTGTTTATTCTTTCGTTATTCGTTATCCCCACTCTTTCATTTTGTGATCATAACACGCCATTCCCCTTTCCCTTCGGAATCAGTCTTTTCGCCTGATCACTGTGATTGAAATAACAAAAGATTTGAAATGGCGGAAAAAGCAAGCGATGAAATACTAGAACTTGAGTCAGCAGTTTCAACATTCATTATTGGTTTCGATTTTTCTAATATTAGATCCTGCAGGTTAAAAAATAAAGTTAAAGAAACTTGATTTCATATTTTACTTCACATTCCATACCAAAAATATTATTTCTGCTTCAGCAAAATTCATCTTTAAACTATTTTAGATTTGTGTATTACTTCAATCAAAACAGCTGATTTATCATTTGAATTGTATAGGTTTCGCGTCGATCGAGTTAATTTTGTTGTTTCTTTGGAATTAAATTTAATCATGATACGAAGAAATCATTATTGAACAAATCATTATTTAGAAAATCATAATCACAGTCCGAAGAAACACGCCTATAGTTCGTTGTAGTTGTAAGAATCGAGGTTCACGAAACAGATAGTCCGGGTTAGTTCTTTAGACTAGTTTAGTGGTTGAAAACTATTCGATCAAATAAAATTCTCCAGAACTGTTCGTTTGGCACTTGTTTAATAAAAAAATTCTGAAAAACAATTAACTTCCTAATTAAAGTTCCATCCGAATAAAACTACTTACCTCCGTAATACAATTAAATAAATGACAGGCTCCTGTAGTCCTGTGCGGTGTGTTGTCCAGGTCCTGATTAAAAAACAATTACGTCGCGAGCCGATAATTGATGATCACGTAACGGGCACATGCGTGTGCGCAAATTACATCGCACACACTCATTCGCGCGCTCGCAGAATGATTATCCCGTGTTAATAGACAATCAATGGCTTGTCCTCGGATCGGTTATGTGCATACGGAGAAAAAATACAGCTTGATTGATAAATTATTGGATTGCGATTGTATAATTGCAGATTAACCTATGAGTACTTGTACAACGATAATTACATTCAGAGCCTAATTGATTTTTGATATTATTTTTTTTTTGAAGGGGCTAGTCAAGATATGACAAACGTTTCGTCGGCAACGCGGGAATATTTGACAATAATTTTGAATGTAAAATAACAGATGAGCGATGCTATATCTATGTAACTAAATGATTTGAATGATGTGTCAGTTAAAGCGTATAGTTTAATGTAAATTGTACTTTAGCAGTTTAAAAAAGCACACATAACATTCGTTACAGAGCTTTACACAATTAAAAGCGCGTATACACCATGAAAACTGTTTATAAAAATGACTAATTTTGAACAGTTAAAACATCCCCAGGAATTAAAAATAAGTGGATTTATGCCCATGTAAAGTTCAGAATACAACTACAGACTAAAGATCAGTACTAAATTTACAATAATTACGAATAACTTTCATAAAACCTTTCCATGGTTCACTTGAGTAGTGACAACTCAACATTAGATTATTCAGGTGGCATTCAAAATTTCAAAAACACATATCTACTTACATCTAAAATAGCGCATCATTATTTTTAAAAATTCCACACACTGTGGAAAAATATTTCAGTGCGGAAAAGTATTGTTTTCGGTACTTACTTACAAAAGTAGACCATCATTTTTTGTTGCTTCATTTATTATAAATATTAACAATAACATACTTACACTTATTCAAAAACGATATTATAAGTTTGTTTCAACTATAAGTTCCTGAACCGTATATTGTATGTTCGCTCTTGTACTCTTGTCATTTCTATATAGCCAGAGCTATGCGGCTTTCTTTAGTAGATTGTTCTGAAACGGAACTTTTAGTTATTGTTTGTTTACACCGTAATTTTTTTCCAAGTTCAAGTTTTATTTGATTATTATTTGGTAACACATATGACATCGTCATTATTAAAACTTGAACTGTTAAATTAACATAATTTATTTAAAAATTAGAAATAATTATAAAAATCAATCATACAAATTACTTTTATATAAAATATCTTGATGAAAAAGGGTTTATTTCTTGGCTGGAAATGGTGATGTAAATAAAGGAATTTCTGGATATCAGCCACTAAAATTTATTCAGTCTCGACCGTTTCGACCCCACATGGGTCTTCTTCAGGAGATGAACCTTGTAAACCAGTAGCAATACATGTAGTGTGTAATGTAGTTTAAAAAATAAATAAATAAATTAATAAATAACATGGAAATTTATAGATTAAAATTGTTAAACATAATATTTAACACAGTCGTCAAAATAAAATAATACATATAAAAAATATGATAGTCTAACATATAAAAAAATATGAAAATATAAAAAATATATGAAATTAGGTGTGCCACACCCTAACGGACACCTTAGACTGAGCCTATTTTTTATATTTTCATATTTTTTTATATGTTAGACTATCATATTTTTTATATGTATTATTTTATTTTGACGACTGTGTTAAATATTATGTTTAACAATTTTAATCTATGAATTTCCATGTTATTTATTAATTTATTTATTTATTTTTTAAACTACATTACACACTACATGTATTGCTACTGGTTTACAAGGTTCATCTCCTGAAGAAGACCCATGTGGGGTCGAAACGGTCGAGACTGAATAAATTTTAGTGGCTGATATCCAGAAATTCCTTTATTTACATATAAAATATCTTATTCTAACTACGTTTTTATCAACAAGCAAATCACATAACCTATCTTTTCAACGACCTAGTAATGAAAGTACGGAGAACGCGCATGCGTAACTTGGTTTTCATACGTTTACAAGAGAAAACTGTCTTATAGTCAACTCCTTTGGTAAGGCACTAGCTTCGAAATGTACTAGATTATGCTGGTATGTCAGTGTTTACACGAAGCGTACTATACTAAATAGTAGTAATACAGTCATAATTTAGTGTCTGGTCAGCTTAGCAAGATATCGGTGTAAACCGGGCCATTGTCTCTGCAAAGAGACGAGAGTTATACCATATTGATTAGCTCCAATAGGAGCGAAACGCGTATGTGGTTGCTAAATAGGCTCGGCCAACATTTGAAAAATAACCGGCAGATAGGTTCAAATGCTGAAATTTTATGAAACATGGCGTGTGTTTTTCCAATAATTTCAAATTTTCCCAAATGTTATAGTAGAAACTGTTTGGATGACTTTCGAATTATACAGTATGTCCCATTTAGAGGTGCCACCATTGGGATCTCGAGAACTATAAGAGATACGATGTCGGTTAAATGGAACTTTTTATGCGCCTTTGGGAGGCCATCTCAGATGTGTTTTATTTTTCCAAAAATTCTCGTAGGGCACTAGATAATGACGAAAAACTGAATATTGTTGATTTTTTCTTTTTCAAATAACTTCTAAACTATTAATAATTGAGAAAAAAGTTTCAAATATAAAATACAGATATTTTTATTAACTAACCAGTGGCGTACAGAATAAATTTTTATATCCGTAAATTTTTGAGATATAACACAAACTTATATTTTTTTAAATGGAACCGATATCTGATTTTAGTCTCAAAAAAATTAATATTTAAGTAAGGGTTATTATGTTTTATATTTGTTTTGCCTTCAAAATTATTATTTTTTCCTTATTTTGTATTAAATTTACAATTATTTTGAAAATATTGGTAGATTTCTATTTGGAAATACTCCTTGTATTTAAATCATTTATTTCGTTAGAACATTTTGTTCAAAATTCGTATCAAATTAATTTTTATAATATTTTGTAACATGTCGCCCTTGGCTCATCATAATTCCATTTAACCGACATTGTATCTCTTATAGTTATCGAGATCCCAATGGTGGCACTTCTAAATGGGACACACTGTGTATTAGTACTTACTCTGATTATAACATTTATTGTTAAGAACTAAATCATTTTGCAATTGTCATTATTATTTAAGAAAATATAAAATAAATAATAAGATATTCCCAAGGGAAATGGTAGTTTTTGTTCGAACGCGTACAATATACAAGTTTTATCGATTATGAAGAACATATGCAAATAATAGAATTGTAGGTATTATGAAAATATACGAGCATATGTTTATTTGTCATTTTAGAGGAGAACATTTATTTAAATATACACAATTTATAAATATATGGTGGGAAACAGAACAGACCATCCCCTATGTACTCGTATTCGACCTGCTCAACATTACAAACTTAGGCACTTTCCCAGGTGTACCTCTCAGCAAAGATACATAAATAACTTGGCTTCCCTTAAAATTTCATCGCAAAAATGTGCCATACATTAAAGCGGCCCCTACATAAATCCCGTCGCGGGAGAGTCGAACGTTTTACCCTCACCACTGCACGCGTGACGTATCTGTGTACAGGAGCTTCAACTTTCTCGGCAATTTGTATTTAAATTGTAGCGCGCGATGAAACATTGATAATGCCGCGCTTCGCCGTTTAAACCACACGTGGAAAAAACTTGAGGTGACTACAAATTGCCAAGCTTATCGATAAAACTGATAAAAAAGTGCTTATAAATAAAACTAATCGGAGGATTTAAGTTGAAAGTGCCAAAAAATATGTATACACCTAAGACTTAAAAAAATATTCTATGACCAAACCATTTAAGAAAACTGTCATAAAATTCCCGACATAAATAGCATAAATTAGTGCTGTCAAAAATATTTGGTTAATCGGTTACTCGATTAACTTGAAAACTGGTCACGGCGGTTTGCAGAAATAGGAAATAGATTAGATAGAATAGGTTTCTCGGTTACTGGTAATTTCAAATAATTAGTTGGCCGGTTATTGTGAAATAAAATGTTTATATTTTAAATTTCTCAAAATACGGTCCTCTACGTGAAGAATTAGAAGATGTCCTTAAAACTGTAGGTTGAGGACTATCATAGTTTTAAGAATATTAATAGTTTTTCAAATAATCGAGTTTTTAACACCATTTCCTCATCACTATATCTAGGTCACAAATTTGCTCTATCCCAAATTTTCACAACTTTTAACTTTTCTGCTGTCGCCCTTTTTAAATACGGGATCAGGTATATAAGAAGAAAATAACAAAATAATGAAAATAAATTAAATAACATATGATTTAATTTATCATTCAACACCAGATAATTTTTTGTTGAATTTATATAAAAGTGAAACATATGTTAAATGATATAGGCTATTAGTGTTCATCAAAACTTGGACTGTATATCCCTAATTTTTATTAATTATTTTATTAAATTGCTTACTATGTATTTCCAATTATTCAAGTGTTATTTTAACATAATTTATATATTTTTACCACTCGATAAGAGAGGTATTGAAATCATGCTAAAAATCGCATATCCAGATTTTAGTGAACAAGCACGTTTTAAGGTCCCTATAATCCGATTATAACATTTTTAGGATGATGTCTGTATATATATATATATATATATATATATATATATATATATATGTGTGTGTGTGTGTGTGTGTGTGTGTATGTATGTATGTGTGGATGTTGGAGCCCCGGTTTCTCAAATACTATAAGACTTAAAAATATTTAACTGCAGTTTCCTCTCTCTGACATTCCTGGAAAAAGATGATTAGATTTTGGTAACCGGAAGTAATAGTTTCTTTAAAAAATATAATTTTTTGGATATTTTTGTTATTACAAATATTGGAGAACATAAAATTCTCCATCTAATACATTTAAATTTTTTATTATATCTTGTATGGATTTAGAGATAAATAATATATAGAATAATCTAATGTAATACATCGTAGAGGCTAAGGCACTAAGGAAACCAGTTGACAAATTCAAATGTTTTAACATAGTAATGTTTATAATCCAATGTTACCAACTACAACATTACACATTTCCCTAAAACAATTTGGTTTAATATAGGAGTTTTTTAAAAATATTTTAGTACAAAAGAAGCAAAATATAAAAAATAGTTAATAGACTCATTTCATAAGACTTTTTTGATTTCTAGACTTGCATTTTTTTGTACCTCATTTCAGCAATTTTACTATTTAATTGAGTCGGTATGCATGTTATTTTACTCGATTCAAAAAGCTTTCAGAATTCATCTACTTCAAGCAAGTAGGTAACATAAATATCTTATATTTATTTTTAAATTATTATTTACAATCAAAGAACGCAAATTTTGACATAGTTTATCTGCTTCTGTTCCTTGATTAACATTGTCCAAACAAAAACATAATATCTTTTTAAGGAACGAAGCTTCGGAAGACAATAAAAATTTTACATCAACGTTTTGTCCAATTTGATTAGATAGAAAAACTCTCGGTCGTAAATAAACTATTAATGATGAAGTGTTCCTCGTTTCATTTTACTCGGGGTTTTATGTTGGCAACAAAAACAAGATCGGTAGTACGCTAGTCGACTAGTTTAGAGTAATGCAGGGCATTTCACTAGCCAGGCATCGCATCCACAGCTTCCAGCTTGCAATGCGTTGGATGTGAGGTTATGTATACTCTGAATTTATTGCCAATTTTATGGAACATTTCGTTCTTGATATCTCTGCGAGATCGAGTGAGGTGAGAGTACCATAATTCCACAAAGTAATAGACAAGTGTAGCGCATGTTTCAAAGACATACAATTTGGAAGTAAGTAAACATCTATATAGTGGAAAATTTGGAGAAGGGATACCCAATCTTTTCTTTTTTATCTCCCGCTGCCCTAGGTAATACAGATATTGTAGTGAATAAGCACGTTTTGATGTCCCCAGAATCCGATTTTAACATTTTTACAATGATGTGTGTGTGTGTGTGTGTGTGTGTGTGTGTGCGTGCGTGCGTGTCTGTGTAGATCGTGTGGACACATTAGTTTTTAGTGTATATAGGATAAACGGAAGTTTCACTTTTAATTTCAGCAGCTTTTACTAATAAAAATTAAATATAATGGTACAATCTTCAATTCTACAACAATAGCATTTAGTAAATAACTTGAAATAACTTTAAATATAAAATTACAAAATAATTTATTTTTGTACATCATCTCGCCTGTGCGTCAAAGAAAAACATAATATTTTAATAACAATTTTGACATATTTAAACAAATGTCACTGTCAGGAAGTAATTACATTAAAATTAATAATGAAATCCTGTTAAGGAGATTGTATTGATTCTAATGAAATTAAGGTCTGCAAAAATAATATATTTTCTATCATACATAAATATTAGATGTTCCGGATGATCCGATTTAAGTTTGCTGTATTTGTTATCAAAGTATCAAATATTAGTTTACAACTACACATTAAAGAAATGGATCATATAAAGCAATAGATATATGTAAAGGAACTTAACATGATTTGTAATTTTTTAAATAACTTCTAATAATTGAAGAAATCAGTACGAACTCATATTTTTTTATTTTTAATATTATCTGTTTGTTTCCGAGTCCTTATATGCTGTTACCAAAACAGACACCGGTGTCTACTTTATATTTTCGAGAACTTTGTTCCCAATTATGTGCAAATAGCACAAATAATTCATAGCTCCTGTTTTTGGATACAAAAAGTATTTACATCAATGTTGCATTCGCAGGTGGTTACGACTTTGGTTTCCCAACATTAAGCCGTATGAAAGTGTCTACTTGTCTCCAGTGCATATAGGAACGGAGAATTAGACTTACCGACTTTTCAGCCGTGGCAGTCAACGTGTTAATGTTTAAGTACATACCAGATGGAAATGTAGTACTAATGACTACCTATTAGGGGAACTTTTGCTATTTATTCGTATTGTTTCCATGATATATATATATATATATATATATATATATATATATATATATATATATACATATATACTTTTATCTAGGAGGGTGGGTTTAAAGGTTAGCGGAATAAAAAAAGTTTTGGGGATGCTTAATGTTCTTTTTTTAATGTTATTTATTATAAGGTAATGAACCAAATATTAACATATTTGCGTTATTAATTTTCGAGATATCGCCGAAAAACAAATACAGTATTTGGAAAAACTGCAAGTACGAAAAAATTGAGTGTCGAGCTGTCACAAAACAAGGTAAATCCCCTCAGGTTATTTCTTGGCTCTTGTCCTTGGAAACCTATGATTTATAGTTTGCATAATACTTTTCGATGATTGAAGACAATCTCAGTCCGTTGAGGTTATTTTGTTAGAAATTATTATAGAAGAAAAATAGTTATCATGCTCGAAGGCAAAAAAACACAAAAATAATATATACATCAAATAAGTTATAAATATTGAATGAAATAATTATGTTAAAAGTCATGGAGCATTTAATAAATATAATTCTATGTGTCATTCTCTTACTAGTAATTAAATAGTAGATGTAACACAATGCGATCAAGTTAATAACTAGGCAGCATATTCAAGGACTTCGGTGTCAAAATAATTAGAAAATTAGTAATTTGGAGATATCTGATTTTTGACGCAACATGTTAAATAAAAAATGAAATAAACAAAACTATGAAATATGACATGTTTTATTTATTAGCGTAAGTTGTGTACGTACATTTAATTTAAAAATGTATTTTTAGACGTTATCAGGAAACAAAACACAATATATTATAAAAAATTAACATTTTTACATATATCCGGAATATAAATCAGTATTCTCCTTCTGAAAAAAAAAATCTGTTGTGGCCAGCACAAGACCTTCCGTCAATTCCATGTATTTTGTACAAATCCCATACCAAAAGGTCCTTGGAACAGATTCTATATAATATCATGTAAAAACACATACTATTTTTTACAAATTCCATACCAAAAGTTCATTTGAAAAGGTTCTATAAATCCAATAAAATTATAACATAAACTACACTAAGTAATGTCCTGCCATCTTCTCTTTGGCCTTTCTCTGCGTGTCACTTGCGAGCAACACTATGACATACCATTAAAAGTTTTAGTTGATAAATAAATTTTTCTACAGTCACTTTAGAAAGTAGCCATTTGCGCTCTCTTTTGTCAACGCAAAATGTCACTTTGCCGCTCATGCGCGACAAAGTAGAAAAAACGCTCGCTCTCCAAATTTCTAAGTATACAATGTTGAGAAATGTCACTTGTCTACATTCTTAAAGAAAATGTTTAGTTAGGAACTAATGGCACTGTAGTTATACATTTATCTCGTTCACAAGTCAATTTGACATATGTTCTGTCGGTATTTAACATAACCTAACAAAATGCCACACTGCTGTGAAAATGAAATAGGGCATCCCTTTACAAAAACGAAAGTATAAAATGCTTAAATTAGATTGAATAAAAACTCAAGAAGAATGGAAAATAACGATAAAATAAAATTAAATATAAAATAAATTGTGTGAACAGTTATGTTTAGTAATAGGAATGATTGTACACAGATGGCGGTAGGATAGTTGCGAGTCGTACTGACATCTGATCTCTAGTTAACTATTTATTTTGATTACAATAAAGTTATTAGTTATTTCGTTACTTAAATAATTGCGAGAAGTCAGTCAATGCACATACATGTCTATATAATCACAAATTCCTTGAAATATTTGTTAACTCATCAAATCATCACAAATCCTTGTTTCCACGCTCTAATTTTGGTTTTTTTATGGAATAGATGGCTAATGTAACGATAGAATCATTTAAAAGCCTTTTTAAGCTTAAACCGTATCTTTTGTATTAGCCAATCGTTATTTATTGAGCAGTACTGTAAGTATAAAGTGTACATTTTATTATTTTTTGTTATGGTGGAGGACCTCATTGTGGCGACTGTAGAAAAAATCTTGTGTGTGTTTTGAGCGCAAATGGACATTGTCGATTTCGAGAGAATGCCGCGCTTCTTCGTCGCGCGGCAACAACCTCTCAATCGACAATGTCGCATTTTGCGCTCTTAATACACAAATAGCTATTTTATGGTTTTTTATTAAGTTCATCTTCTTTTAATTTTTAGGCAAATAAATCTGATCAAGTCCTTTTGAAACTTTAAAATGCCTGTAACTCAAAAGTATAAATTTTGGACTTGATCACTTTTACCAAGAAACCGCCAATTTCGCTAAAAAGTGGAGCTGCCTGGTTATTAACGCCTCAGCTTCTGTCAAAAAAGATGTACGTCGCATCAGACAAATATTATTAAAATCAAAATTAGTTTACTTCTGGTTTTAAGCCAGATTCCCCAATTGTGTGCAAATAGCACAAACTATTCATAGTTCATGTTTTTGGGACACAAAGAATATTAACAGCAATGTTGCATTAGCAGGTGTTTATGACCTTGGTTTCCCAACTATAAACAATCCATCCTACAATCAATTAGTAATTCCTAAATTAAAAAATGAATTTGGGGCTAGGAAGGAAGTAATAAAAGAAGATGTAAAAGCTAAAATTTCGGACTATTTTCAATTAATAACCAAAGTTTTTTTTTCTATATTTTTTTTTAAGGAAGTTAAAAGTGCATTAGATTTAAGTAAAGGGAAATATGTTGGAACCTAAAAATAATAAATTGAGTTCTATATTTTTAACCCTCCCTCATTTTATAATAGGAAATAAAAGTTGTTAATCATATAATATAAAAATCTGATGTGGCCAACACATGACCTCCCTCCAATTCCATGTTTAAAGTGGCAATGAGCTTTAAGTAAAGTTTAACTTCCGATTGATCTTTTGTAAACAAACTTTGTTGTTCCGATATATAGAAAAGTTTGTAATACGAAATTTGAATTATATTTTGTTTTTCCTGAAAAATCTGTTAGAGCTTCAAATTAAGTACTACATCCGGTTTATCATATATAGTCAAAATCTAATATGATGTTTGTAATTAATAATAGTATTATATTATATTATATTATTATTATTATTATTATATATATATATATATTATATTATTTTATAATTATTAAATACCAACTTTGCGAAGTTTTGGATCATTAATACATTTTAAGGGAAAAATCGTCACACACACACATTATTGTCAAGATCATCACCAACTTCCTTATGCTCTAAAAGGCAATATATGTAAATTCTTCGCCGTTCATTATTCATTTCGTAAATGTGTAGTTGCAAACTATTATTTGACACTTTGAAATCACGTTCTTATTGAGAGCTGTTTGATATATAATCCTGCAAACATCAAACTTAAATCGAATTATCCTGTATATCTAATATTTATGTATGATGGAAAATATATAATTTTTACAAACCTTAATATCATTAGAATCATAATTAAACTACTAAATTCTTCTTAATATGGTTTTATTTTTAATTTTAATGAAAACTGCTTCAGTGACAGTGACATTTGTTTAAATATGTCAAATTTGTTATTAAAGTATTGTTTTTGTTTGACGCAGAGGCAAAGTGATGTACAAAAATAAATTATTTTATAATATAATATAAAGTTATTTCAAGTTATTTTCTAAATGCTTTATCTTAGAATTGAAGATTGTGCCATTATATTCAATTTGTATTGGTAAAACTTGCTAAAAAATTATATTCAATGAATTTTTTACAAGAAAAACTGTTAAAAGCTTGTATAAATGATACTTCCGGTTATCCGATATACTCTCAAAACTAATGAGCTCTTCCCACATTAGCATAGAATGGATATACAAAATTTCAAATTTTTCTGATTGATAGTATTTGAGTAATCGTGTCCACATGATCCACACACACAGACACACACACACACACACACAGACACACACACACACATACATACCTACAGACATCATTGTAAAAATGTTAAAATCGGATTCTGGGGACATCAAAACGTGCTTATTCACTAAAATCTCTATATCCGATTTTTAGCACGATCCCTATACCTCCCTTACCTAGGGTAGCGGGAGGTAAAAAGAAATGGAAACCATCAACTTTTAATTTATTCATTATAAGTGTATAATAATTCTTAATATATCTTATTTTTATACGAATTAGAGTTTAAGCATTTTTATACATTCGCAGCGTACCTATATTGCGTGCTTTCAACAGACGTTATCTGTTTGAAAATCACAGAGAAGATATTTCATGCAAAATTATCTGCGCTATTATCAATCCATTGGAAAGAAGATAATTAAGAACTATTTGAAAACGAGTGACCTACATTTCCAGAACATAAATCCGCGTTTTCCCAATTATCCGTCGATCACATTCAATTTTTGTGAAAATAGATTCTTTGTTGTTTCGTGAAAAGAAAACCAGAAACACCCCATCAATCGAACAAACAATTGTACAACAGTCATCTTTTTCATTCCATACATATTACTTTTCATCTCCGTTCCAAAAGGAAAATAAAACGAAAATGAAAACAGACAAAGAGAAAAAAGCAAAGAGAAACTATTCTTTGAGAGTCGTTTTTCTTGTTCGCGTATGATTAACACAGATGTCTTTTTAATGTACCGCCGGTTTCAAAAACACTCAGTGATTTCATCTGTCTTTCCATGTAATTAAATCGAGTGCGTGCTCGTCGAGGGAAAGTGTGAATTTATTCATCAAGGGGCCTGACTTTATCGCAACCGACATGTCCCGAAGATTTATGAACTATTTTATTGGGACAATAAACTGGAAGATGTATATACGTGATAGATTTGTGTTACAGTATCCCTAGAACGGAATACATTGGTTTCAGCTGTCTGAATGGGGAGAATGACGGATTTATTTAGTGATATGCCCCCAAATGAACCCAGATTGTGGCAAAGTTATTAATGAGTTTTATAAATATACGTCTCGTTTATGGTTCTATTATCAAGGGAAATATGATTAACACCGTAGTGTATAACCCTTTAAAGAGATAACAGAAATATTTATGATTCTGAATAACAGGATCCTTCACTATTTTTTCTAAATTGAAAGCGATCTGTTCTCCTGAAAAGTCTTAATTGTTATTCGTTAAGCCGTAATAATTTTTTAATATTCTATGTTCTGTAACGTAAATGTTACTTTCATTTTATTATTAAACTCTCTCCCTCTTCTTCTTCAGCTTTTCCCTATTTTATTAGGGGTCGCTATGTCTTACTCTTCTCTTCCACTCATTCCTGTCCAATGTTCTTCTTCACATAAACCTTTTTCTCTCAAGTCTTCTGCGAATCACTCCTTCCACCTTCTCTTTGACCTTCCTCATACTCCCGACATTGAACGTTCCAATCCTGAGGACTACCTTTTTTCTTCAGAGGTCAAAGGTCAGGTGGGGCACTTTCCGATCCTACACTTCCCTTCCTGCCATCAACCCTTACCATATTTACCTGGGCTTGGGACCGGCACCAAGTTGAGTTGGCTTGCTCCCTCAGTGACTGGTTATATATAATTAATAAAATTCACAATACTAGTAAAGTAGACATACGTCAACAAAACCTCACTTAAATATAAAAATATTATTACATGTGCAAAAATAATGTAAATAACTTAATAAATTATTATGCAGTATATAGCAGAAAAATAAACAGATTTATATGTACATCATGTAATTTAGTGGCATATTTCATATATTGTAGTATAAAATTTAGACATGTAGACGAATTACAAAAAAAGTATTTTAAATGAAGGTTTATATAATATTTATCACAGTAGTAAAAAGAATAATAATAATTTATTGTTATTTTCGTGAATAATTAAATAAAATTATTGGTACCAGAAATAGTCATGGAAAACAACCCGTCACTCCTGTGAGCACATATGTGTAATTTGTTGCCAATATGAAAACAGTTTACATCATTGATATAAATAAAAGTAGGCGATAGTTTGTCACATGTTAAACTGTATGTACTCTGACGTCACATTCTGTTTCAGATCACGTGACTTTTTCAAATTTTCACACAAATTTTACTATTTAATTTTAAACTATCTAATGGATATTTCGCGATATTTTCAAATTTGAGATTCTTTAAGGGACAATATATTTTAAAATTTAGTACTTAGAAGTCATATAAAAATTACTGTAACAGCCCTATTGGAAATATACATAGATAAAAAAGAATTGAATAAAATAATGAATAAAAAAATTCGTAGTAGAGTTCTAATTTGATATCACTGTTTACGTAATTCAATATTATCTTTTATTTACGTGAAAAAAAATGTAGCATGTTTCTACCTGCATTACCAAAGCAATATTTTTGTTTAGTATCATTGTTTCTTTCTTTTTCCTAATTTCCTTTATTCATTTACTTGAAAATGGATTCTGGACTTCAAGAAGGCGATAGCAGAAGGCTTAAAAGTAATAAATAGATAAAGTAGAATAGATGTGTGACGTAGATAATAGCGACATTATAAACTCAAATATTTTATTAATAAATAACTTTTTTAAATTTAAAAAAATTAACAATTTTTTATTTTGTAGCTTTAGATGGAGGTCCCTATTATAATTTCAAAAATAAAAACATTTTGGCAATAAAATTGAAAAGTATGTAAAAATGAAAACTATTTTACATATTTTGAGAACAATCTTCTCATCCTCAGTAGAAAGTTTTATGCGAAAGCGTATTAAGAGGGTAAAGAGAAATTAGGATAACTCAACATGTCAACCATAAGTTTTAAAAACTCCGAGTTAGGAGGACGACTAGGTTTATACGCGTATATGTAAGTGAAAGCTCATCTAATAAGTAGTGGCAATTCACATCACATATTACCAAGAAAGGAAAAAATCTGATGTGGCCAACACAAAACCTCCCGCTATGTAATTTTTACATACATACATAAAATCACGCGTTTCCTACTTAGTGGGTTAGCAAAAACCCGGAAACAATAGTAACAATAAGAAAAGGGATAAGAGTAAGAGCTCAGCTAACTCACTTCACTCTTTAACAACATTCTTCTTTCGCCTTGTCCACAATCATCATAGCATTCATACATAAGAACATATTAAAGTGACTGATTTTCGGTAGCGAATAACCGCATCTGGACCACAATAATAGTTACGCAATAATCATCCTTCCACACATATCCCTATCCATTTTTATTAATTTAAATACATACTTACGTATTTACTAACGCTGCAAACTGTTCCACTGCATAAAACTATTGATTTATTTACTATTTTCTTTTTAAAATATCACTATTATTAATTTGAAGTGATTAGTTTTTTGACAGTGACATTTACTGTCAGTTACATTCATTTGAAATATGAACTGTATAACAAAGGAATTATTGTGTTTATCTTAGGCTTCGCGACTAATAAAAAAAATTATTTTTAAATTTATCTGTAAAATATATAGAAAAAGTATTAATGCATTCCTGTAGAAAATTCAATAATCTTTAATTTTCGTAAGACATAAAATGCGAAAAAATGGCATTTAATGGTATTTTTTGAAGAAAAACCATTATGAGCTTCAGGTAAAGTGCCATTTCCGGTTATCCGATTTACACCAAAATCTAATGGCTTCTTTTCATATTAGAATAGGGTTTAAATAAAAGGTTTCATAATTTTTTGAATGATAGTATTTGAGTTAGAGCGAAGACAAAATCCCTACACATACACACACACATACATACATACATACACACATACATACATACATACATACACACACACATACACACATACAGACATCATCGTGAAAATGTTAAAATTGGATTCTAGGGACCTTAAAACGTGGTCATTTACTAAAATCTCGATAAGTGATTTTTAGCACGATCCCTATACCTCCCTTACCAAGGGTAGCGGGAGGTAATAATAGGATTACGCAGAGATGTCGTATAACCAAATAATGATTGATATTACTAAAAAGAGAAAAAATGATTTATTTACATATTTTCATTACTAAGATGACTTATTGCAGTTTTCTTTACATAAATATATTACTCAATATTTACAGTCTTCTAAAAGAATCCCTAAATTTCCCATAATTCCAATTTAATAGTTAATGTCCCTCTGTGTGCATACACAAGTCAAGTGGACTTATAAAACTAGCGGGGAGTCATAAACAACAGCCCATGTCCACGAGGATCGTAAAACATTTTAGTGCGGCGCACGACATAGGTCGGCTCACGCTTATATGCGACGCTATTTGTTAAAAGTAATTTCACGTAAGGCTCAATCTTGAGCGACAACGTCATCGCAAAATTCGCCTTTTATGATATTTTCATGGAAAATAAAACTGTTAATCACTGGTTAATTTTTTATATTTAGTTTAATGGTCATACGAATATTGTGTAATTTAATCATTATAAGAAAACATAAATCAAAAGATACATGCCCGTATTCACCAACATCAAATAAATCTTTGAATAGCTTATTCATTGAATAAGAGAAAAATATCGCATCAAAATATGACAGCTAGAACAAATTCCTTCATTTGTGTTATGGTATCGATGCGATATTTTTCTCTTATTCAATGAATAAGCTATTCAAAGATTTATTTGATGTTGGTGCATACGGGCAACAGACTTTGAATTTTGAACTGAACGTCACTTTAGACCTACTTGAAATTTTATAGAGTACAAAACCTACATGATGACACTTTTATTAGAATTAACTAGCTTTCTAGTGAGCAAGCGGTAAAAATTAAAAAATATTAACTATTTCTTCAAATTCGTGATCACTAACTTAACTAATTTTTGTCTTACAGGATATACTTGCATTAAACTATAAATTAGAGTACAGATGTTAATACCGACAAAAACGAACGTAATACGATTTTTGGCCATACACCCAAATTGCGGATCCTTTTATCTCTCTTGTCGCATATCCTGAGCAAATTAAAATCAAGCTGTAAGCTGTTTACGAAACTCTGCTCCATCATTTGCCATTGTGAAAAGATGAGCAATGAGCAGCTGAATTTAATAATGCTCAATTGATAATGAGCATTCGTAACGACCAACAATTGCGACCACTGCCGATAGTATTGAAAAATTTAACATAACATGTACTTATACATTTTTTAATATGTGAATATTACTTTAAATTCTCTATTGATAATATACTTTAAATCTCAGTCAGTTTTGCATTATTTATGGCGGTACTCTGTATAGAATTTGCACACATATGTTAGGTTTCAAATGTATATGTATATCATTAGACATTGTACAAACAGTTATCTATTATTATCATAAACAAACATCTACTAATTATACTAAATCCACTCACCTAGATCACCAATGAATCTTATTGCCATTGCTCCTTTCCTTCTCCAAGTCCACAACAACTCAAATACCATGCAGATACCCACCAAATAATACATTTTTGTAAACTTCAGTTCACACTACAATAATATTGTTTCCGAGTTAATTACAGTTACATCAAAATAACATCACAATAATTTAAGTAAGAAATTTTTGTTCATAAAGTGACAAAAATATACAAATGTCACAGCAATCTCAGGAAGGAAGAGAATAGCAGAGAAAAGAGTTTCAACTTAACAAAAAAGTATTGCAAAAATATTAAAATATCAATAACTATTTCATCAAATTCCAGATCACTGACCTAATTAGTTATCTCTTAAATATAGTAGTTAATACTAGTTACTCCTATTATCATGGCTTAAAACTAAAAATTTTATTTATCCGTAATAAAAGTACAATAGCGAACCTAAACAATGTCTAATATTTAGAAAAACACTCGCCGTGTTTCACAAGATTTCAGAATCTGAATGAACCTCTCGGTTATATTTCAGATTAGATATTGTTTCATCTAGAGTTCTTTTGTTTTCCAATAGCTACCAGAGTTTTACGGCATTCTTCAGTAGATGGCTCTACATGTGGTTAGTTACCTCTTAAGCCAACTATTTTGTATGAGATGTATATTTTACTCCGTGCCTAGCTGGTAAATTGATCACATTGATGAGCTTCTACAATAGTGAAACGCTAATGTGATAACTAGCTGGGCCCGGCCGCCAACTGAAAAATGATGAGAGGTTGATTCAGATGCTGATGTGAAACATGACGAGTGTTTTTCTAATTCTTTATTTGTCAATAATGTCAATAACTGCATTAAAACTACGTTGGCTATGAGTTTTTGTTTTAATTTTCTTTTAATATTTTGTAACAGATTAGAAATTACTTGGAAAAAAATTAATTAAATAATAAATAATAAAACTTTCACAAGTTAGGTTATAATGTCTTATGATATATAAAATGTCAAACATCTGTTTGTCTTTTTGTTCAAATGCCTCGGTTGTCCCTATTAATTAAGATATTGAATAAATTTAATAATTAATTTATAGGACTAAACTATTACGTAATTTATATGTATTTGGTGTAATTTGATGCAGAAATATCTTTCTATTGATACCACAACCATTGTTGTCAGTTGAAACGGGAAGCAACACTGTGCAAACAACGACTTTCCTGTATTAACACTTTCGCTGCGTACGACGCACACGTTGCGTCCCGTATGTTGTCGAACTATTGCGCACGCCGCATCAGGTGCGTCCAGTACTCTATCTTGTTTCAACCGGCGTCGTTTCGTCAGCCTTGTAAAGAGAACACTGTGCGTTGGTCAGCATTGTCAAACAACTACAGAAAAGTGATTTGTGGGGTTAGTTTACAGTTTTTTTTTTTTTGCGTCATGGGAGACCACGACCAGGGTTATTTACAACTCAAAAGGGCTAAAAACACAACAATTAAAATAATGGCTATTACATAAATAAAAGATAAAATATTAAGCAAATAAACTTGAGTTGTCTAACATGTTGATTTCAGAATTCAAGAGGCTGTACGCATAGGTGCATCGTTAGCATTGCAGAACAAAAGGTGTCCACAATGCTGCCGATGCACCGTATGCGTTAAAAAAAAAATACTGAAAAATAAGAGTAAAGACTTCTACATACACGCAATATTAACAAATTGAGAAAAAAAAAACTAGAATTGCGCCAAAACTCATTACCGCGTTACGGGTGCGACGCGTGCATTTATACGCAGCGAAAGTGTTAACACGTTTTCAAGTATTCACCTGTTATATGATTGAATTATCATTGCACTTCTATTAAAAAAAAAAAAAACCTTTAATTGCATATTACTAAAGGCAGCAACGTTTTTATATTAATATAGTAGAGAGAGTATATTCTAATTACGGATCCTTGGAAATTCATTTCTAATAAAAATAAAATTACAAGTGATCGTTATAAAGTTGATGGACCTCGTGTAAACCTTCGTTGAAAGATGAAGGAATTCTCATTTCGATTGAATGAGTAAGAAGGCGTATTCCTCACATTTTCTCTGGTATATGAAAGCGGGAACACGATATTAAATTCAGTGTAATCTGTAGAACGTAAAAGAACATTTCGTAGCCGTTGGCCAAGTGTGATGCGGTGGCCTTCATGAATTTCTGATGGTCCCGTCCCCGTCCCGTCGTCTTCTCTCTTCGCAAGAGCCAGACCGATCGATGCGGAAATCATTGGAACGTCGACCATATCTAATTAAGAAAGTTTTAATGCACCTTTTAGTTTCCAGCCGTTGTAAACTTGCAAAAATAACTCGGTAAAGGAACAATCTGCATTCGTTAATAGTTGGAGGATGGGAAACTTTACGGGAATGCTTTCTCCGCAGAAAAAAACTTTACCGAAACCGAACGAAAAAACTCCTTGTAAAGTACTCAAAGACTTGTATAATTTAATTTTTCTTTATTTTGAGTCTTTACTTTTTCTTTTACATTTCGACAGTGGATGATAGCCTATTTTTCGCAAATAATTAATGAGAAAAGCTTTCATTTTTAAAGAGAAGTAAATGCTAAAAATAAAATCACAATAGTAGTCGAAAGAAAAGTGAATGTTCACCAGACGAGTATGGCAAGTTTAAGTACGAGAAATAGCGAGTACTTCAATGCTATACGAGTATAGTAAAATCACTTTTCTGGCGCGATGCGTACACTATTTTTTCGTATTTTATATTAGTCCTAAAATTTGAATTTTTTGCGGCATAATATATGAATTAAAAACATCTAAAAACACATAGTAGTCTGATTCTCAGTAACAAAGTAACTCGACAGTTATTGTTTTTTGTACCTTACAACCTCCAAAAAAATTAATTAATGGAGATCGATTTGCAAAACGATGACGAAAAGAACATTGAAAACGATTTAGAAGATAAACAATAAAAAATAAAAATAAACAATTCCTTGTGTCAAAATATATTTTAATAACAAAACCGTTGCTATGCAGTAACGGTTGCTATGTTGTAAAGTAACCCATTATTGTACGATTTTGAGTATATTAAAATAGTACATTACTGTACAAAATACGAAAAAAATAGTTTTATGTGAAGAGATAGCATTAATACAATCAGTAGCAGTATTAAAATATTTCCAGTTTCACTGTCGTATTTAAACAAAACAAATTAGAAAATTACGCAGAAAAAAGGTTCTGGTCCATAAACGAAGAGAAGAACAATTCCAACCCTACATTTTAGCTGTGAAACAAATATTTTCATACAAATTAATGTTTTATATAAATTTTGAGTTTAAATAAATGATTTTTGTCAATGTTACTCGTTCTCTGTAAATTTAAGCTAATTTCATCATCAAACAAAATCTGCGTTTGAATTACCGTTTTATGACGAATATGCAGCCATCTACAGGTCTATTTGATTTTAAATGTTTCAACCATTGTCGCCATTATTTAATATTTCATTCACATTTTATTTTAGGATCTATACAAACAAGGTTACAAGATTTGTGAATACCATACCCGGAACAAGAGATGGGGGGAGCTTTCCAACAAAAATCGAAAAAAAAAATTGAAAACAGTAGGTATCTAGTTATAACATTGAATGAACTAAAATTTTATTGCTGTAGTATTATTTGCGATAGTTACAATTCATCATTAACCCAGCTGTCTAGTTTTGTTTATAATTTTTACATTATTGTAATTCTGGTTTCATGCTTCCGTGTACCTTCCACTACATTACCATCTGTATTCTGAATGTACCTACTCCCAATTTATGTCTGTTACGAAAGTAACATCAACTTATTTTCACGTGAGGAGTATGTTCCAGTTACATATGATAAGTAGCCAACGAACTAGCACTTTTGTAGACCTATGTACATAGACGATGGTTTTGCATGAGTTGAAGGAGCCTTACAGAAAAACAAAGTACTATTGTGAAGCTGCCATAAATAGCTATGTTTGGTACATATGGTTATTTTGAGTCAAATGTGTTATATTGAAGATAGGTAATGAATGAATGACACTAAAGTGAGAATATGAGTTTTTCAAAGAATTGTAATTTTTATGTAAGAATGGAATGTATTCAATGTAGGTTATTATAAAAAAGTTTTCCTGCTTTGTTTAAAAGTTTTGTTTTTAAATTTGAAATTACAGTAATCAATATGTTTTATACACGTATCTCTACATTTATTTTATTTATTTCCTTATTTATTCCACTAGTTACAGAAAAAAAAAAACAAAGATGTGGTGTATATCACATCGCACTAACTTCCAGAATTTTTTATTATTTTTAAAAATTAAGATAATCGAACATTCAGAACCCCTCTCATAGAAAAACAAGCAATTAAGGCCCAAAATTGGGACAACTCCGGAAAAATAGGACGTCAGGCTTTAGCCACCTTATCCACAAATGTTTTGAAGGAAGAATAATTGCTCTTAATATTGTCATATTTCAAAAATGTTCTTAATCTTAGATGTGCGTATATTTTTTTCATATTTAATACGCCAGGCTTTATACCTCAAATTAGTAATTGGTAACTGACGATTCACGAGTGACCCAAGAAAATTATTAAGTAACTTTATAAAAGTTTTGTATTTGAAACCTAAAAATTGTTTTTTCTACTCCTATGCTTTAATATACTTATTAAGTACGTATGTGTCATCTATACTTGAATAACACTCATTGTGATTCAGATTTTCATTGATACAGATTATCATTATGTTATAGATTTTCTTTTCATTGCGACACAGATTATCATTATGATACAGATCAATTTTGTAACCAATTTATTGGTTTATAGTATATATTTTTTAATTATGATGAATAGTCGTAGAAAAAATACTTTATGCAACTCATGTAAAATAACTATTAATACACTCGCATGATTTACGGTAAACATCATTATATACTCGTTGCATAATATACCATTAACCAACATCAAACTTAAATTATTTTCAATTTTCATATATATAAGCTCCCTATGATACGTTCTCCAAGAACTTTAAGTGATCTAAGTTAACATCATAGAAAAACGCCCTCAGTGATATATAGTCTTTACTGAAAACAGAGAAGGCAACAAACTAGCACATTCAGGAATGGATAATAAACCGTAGGTAATGACATATTTACTGGACTATTCACATTGATAATTTCTATGTAAGTAAATAATTTTAATTCTGATTCAACTGTATGTTATGTTCGGACATCGAACAATTTCATTTTCATAGCATCTCACCAATCCCAAGCCACCGTCTCTTCCCTTCCCGGTTTTAAAATGCATATGCGGTGCGAATTGTAATTATTGTAAAATGTAGAACCAGCTCTTTCCGTTCGCTGCCGCTACCTCTATCAGGCAGGCGTTTGGGGCCCACCAGTCGCTAACTTCCTGCGAACACGAGTGTTTTTCCCGCAACATGCCGCGCTAACAAACTTTCCTATTACCAATTCGTACGTGTCAGCCACATGTGTTGCACAGATCTACAGGGAAATATGTTAGCGAGAAATTAAATATTTTTTAAATGGAAAAATATGCTAACTTAGGGAAAAGGTTTTACGTTTACGGACCTTGAGAATACTCCAATAATTTTTTTTTAAACGGTGGATGGAAGATGAAACGCAGCAGTGATCTGTAAATATTCAAGTCTATTTGTAAACCGAAACTGATACTCCAACCTCTGTTTAGATTAATAAATTTAAATTTTGCTATATGATTTTTACCTCTAGCCTATTGAATCAATGCTAAAAATCGTATATCTAGATTTTAGTCAATAAGCACGTTTAAGGTCACTAGAATCCGATTTTAACATTTTTACAATGATGTGTGTGCGCGGATGTGTGTGTGTGTGTATGTCTGTGTGTCCGTTCGGATCGTGTTGACACTGTGATGATCCCGTAAAACTAAATTGAGCTTTATACAAAGAAAAACTCACTCAGGGTTCGTTACATTGAAAAATAAATGATAATCGTAGATTCCTGGTTAACAATGAATATATTGTTGCTTATACACAAAAGTTCTCGTCCAGTACAAATTATAGGTACAAGAAAGTTTAGACAATACAAACATAAAAGAACTTATCTTAAATAAAATGGAGGAAACATGTGACTGTGCAGAGTTGGTCGGCGGTTTACAACCGTCAGCAGGTCACCGTTGCCGTTGCCTTCTCGCTGTTCCAACGACCACGTGCTGGCCGCTTAAAAATGGTGGATTCTTGCTCCTTAACCGCAGATCTAATAGCTGGTGAACAACCGGCTGCTTCTTGGCTGAGTTTCGCCACTTGGCTCGTCAAGCAAACCTTCTGGCACGAACTCGTACACCACTTGAAGACTGCCTACAATAATGGAAATTCGTTCCTTTCTGGCCCAAATACGAAGATCACAGGTCACATACGACCGACCACACTCGCTACCACCTTCCTACTCCCTCCCGCCTTCTTGCACCATTTCCCAACCAATTCACTTGCCATTGCTTTCACGGCACACTGTTACCAACAAAAACACTTCTTATTCTATTATATAAAAATACCTTAACTTACATTACATGTATGTTGTACCTTGTGTCTACCTTGTAGGGGTTGATAGGTGAGATATTACAACACGATTACTCAAATACTACCAATCAGAAAATTTTGAAATTTTGTATATCCATTCTATACTAATACGTGGGAAGAGTTCATTGGTTTTTAGTGTATATCGGATAACCGAAAGTATCACTTATACAAGCTTTTAACAGTTTTTCTTATAAAAAAATATTTGTTAATTTTTCAACAACTTTTACTAATAAAAATCGAATATAATGGTACAATCTTCAATTCTACGATAACAGCATTTAGTAAATAATTTTCATGGCTACAACAGGTCTTTTTATTTGTTTAACAAATCGTGACAATTAATGCGTTAAATATTATTTATACAGATAATTTATAACCTGATAAGCGTAGATATTATTTTAAAATGCGAAAGTATTTCCAAAAATATTAGGAAATCCAATATTTTGTGCGATATATGTGTACATAATTCAATATGAAATATAGTATCATTAGAATTTTGAGAGACCGTGAGGTGAAGCCTCGTAAGTGCCTTCATCGATCAAAAATATCGTCTTATTTTAGTTAAAAATAAATATATAACGCTATTGGGGACAAAAAGATCAGCACAATTTTTAATCTGCTTTTAGTTAAGTGTGTTGTGGACAATTGACAAATGTTTCCATTACATTATTTGTCAATTGTTAAATTTGGTATAAACGCATTTGTGAATACTTACCACTTCAATATGTATTAAAAAAAAAAAACCCCCAAAGCCGTAGTGATCGCCGAATTTTATATTGAACACATACATTTAAAGAAATATATCACTGAAAATTAATTTTATATAATCGGAGTTCCAAAACAAACCATTTACGACGTATTGACTCTGGAAAAAACATCGCAAGAAAACCTGGTTCTAGAAGACTAGCGAAGAAAATGAATAAGAAGAAAAGAATGTCTTTGTTTGAAGATGCCTACGGGAATCTTAGCGTTTCACTACGAGAACTTGGCAAAAATTATAAAATTGATAAAAGTATATTAAGCCATCCTTAAAGAAGAAGAAGAAGAGGAACGTAAGGTTATATTCAGATGGCCAATTTTTATTCTGCCCATTATGCCAATAACGTGATAACTGCTTTTAATAGAAATATCTCAAATATTCCAAAACTTGGGCATATTTAAAGGTTTTGAAGACTTTTAAAGATAGAAGAAGCATATAATGGTGGTCGGGCGGCGAAATAATTAAAGACAGAAGTGACACTTCTGCAACTTACATAAATCTAAAAAACTAAAATTGTGCAAGCAAGTCAATATAGTGTTGATTCATATATATGATGTTTAAATAATTAAATCAATATAGTTCTGTATGTAACAAAATTTATTAACATTATTAAATTACGTTAAATAAAATGTGCAGATTTTTTCCCCAAACCCTTATATCATTAGATTATTATAGCTTGTTAGTTACCAGACGTCACCTCACATACTCTCATGGTTGATAGTTGTTACGAAAAGAGCACCACAAGGGTCACTTTTAAGATATTTAAATACCAGAAATAATTTCAAAGTTTGACTTTGATAGAATTCAAGTCTGGGCCGCCAGAACTACAACTAATTACTTGTATTACAATATTTTAGATAAAATTGATATTTTTATAAATGGTTTGATGCTCCCTGTCTTACCAACAATTTTGTTGTTTTGTGTGCCCTCAATCATGAAGGCACCACTTTCTTACATATCGCCAAATATATTTTTTTTGTAAATAAGCAAGTTTTAAGGTCTTTGAATTTAATTCTAACATTTTTACGAATGTCTGTGCATGAGTATCGTTCCTGTGTGCGTTTTAATTAAAATTCTAGTATACAGAAGATTTTGAAAACTGACATTGCTACTCTGTACTCATGTATGGAAAGAACACATTAGATTTTCAAAAACAGAAATAATACTTATCTTTTTGCAATTTATGTTAATTAAACATTATTCAATTTTCTATAGATTTGCAGCAATACTTTTCCATATATTTTATAAAACAATTTATAAAATAATCCATTTTTATAAATCCTGCGGCCTATACTTTGAAGATTAATTAAACTTCTTGATTACGTAGTTTAGGAAGGTACAGGGTAGGCAGAGATATGACATTGTCAAAAAAAGATGACTCGTAATACGAACATACTTTTGTTAAAAGTGATGATTAACGTCAATAAAATGTAAAAGCGCGCTTCATAGTATCGCTATTATTACAACAAAAAATAAATTTATGATGGTTAGATTTTGGAGAAGTCATATATTAATAATCCACTAAAAGTTGGTGCATTAGTTAATGCAAAGAATTATAAGATACAGTTGCCAGCATTGGTGAATATGTATTTATTTACATGAATAAATATTATATGGCGCGAGGTAATGTGATGGTCATTTTAGATTTTTGATTTTGGTCTTCGTCTTCGGTGTTCATGAAATTTTAAATTTCTCTGAGCAAACGTACATACTTTTTATATCAATATTAGCAACTCCATATTTTTACAATAATCTCTGATAAATTTTGAAGGCTTTGCACTCACTGATTACAAAAATTCAATGATAGCTTACTGCTCCTTTACGCACTGTAAACAGCCAAGAACATTGCAATTTTACCTATTGGGACACTATCAAAACCTTTTGCAAGGATGCCTCGTCCCAATTCATAAGTTTGATATACCTCAGGCGATCTTTTCTATAAAGTGCTATCAATTTACAGTCACTCTTGTAATATTATAAAGGAAATTCATATAGAAAGAATACATCGCATCTATACAGGGTCGTAGCCGGAGGGCAGCTGGCCAAGGGCTTGGTAAAAAATTCCTGGCTCTGGTAAAAATAATTAGGCTTATATATAGAAAAAAAAAAATCTGTTATGGCCAGCACAAGACCTCTCGCCATTTCCATATAAGGCTATATAAGTATTGTATAGTACTTCTCTATCGAACCGCCGATTTATAACAAAAAATTACAGAACTTTAACCAAATATTGTTTTTTATTATATTTAACATGTCTTCTGCACACATATAATTCTAATTATATCTATTTTTCATTGTATGAGGAAGTTCCTATACGTCTTCCAATTCATTAACCAGATTGGCGGTATTTCTGATGGATATATGCATTTTACCTATAATTTCAAATATTTCATTAATAAAATAATAAGAAAGATTAAATATACTTCCCAGAAAAAGCTATCAGAAAGCCACTAAAACTGTTGATTTTTAACACTGACATATGTCATTCTCAAACTATGTTATAAACATTTGAATTTGTCAAGTCGTTTCCTTAGTGCCTTAGCCTCTGCGATTAGAATCTGCTATATATTATAGTGTCTTTCTCTCTAAATCTATACAAGATATAATAAAAATTTTAAGTGTATTAGATGGAGAATTTTGTTCTTCAATATTTGTAATAACAAAAATTTCCAAAAAATTATATTTAGAAGAAATTTTCTAAGAAACTACTACTTCCGGTTGTTCAATTGTTACCAAAACCTTTTCAGCTCTTCCCAGGAATATCAGATTGAGGAAACTGCAGTTAAATATTTTTTAAGTCTTATAGTTTTTGAGGAATCGTGTCTACAACATCCAGACATACATACACACATACACACATCCATACACACACACAGACATCATTTTAAAAATGTTATAATCGGACATGCGAATTTTAGCATGAATCCAATACCTCTCTTAGCGAGAGGTAAAAATAGGGTAATTACGTATATCAAGGTCAATATGTATCTGTAATTATATAAAAATACGCTCTATCCATTACCAGAGTTTAATAAAAATTGTACCTGGGGATTTGCAAAACTATTTTTATTACCATTATTGCAGATTAAATAAAATATCTCATATCAACATCATTTAAATATATGTATTTATTTTTTGCCGAAAACTGTAGAGTACAAAGTTGTACAAAATTAAAAGTTGCATATAAAACTGTTTTTGCATTTTTATCTCCGGCCATAACGTTTTCGGTACAAAAATTCGATAGTATTTTCAATGAACAAGCACGAATTAGGGTTCCCACAACACGTTTTTAACTATTTTTACAATGATGTTGTAAAACATTTCTCTTATGCTGGTAACTGCTTAAAATCATTTCTTAAGCCGGGTCCAGACTAGTAACAGAACATTGTAACGTAACAAGTTACAGTAACAATGTGGACGGGATTTTGTAACATGTTCCTGTAACAAATCGTGTTACAATGTTCTGTTCGGGCTTGTTCCATTATTTGTCGGTCTTTGCCGTCACATCAAAGGATGTTACGTTACGATGTTCGGGAAAGTTCGGACGCGTTTCTAGTAGTTGAGAACAGTTCAAGTTAGCATCTGCATCAGTAGTGACGAAGACGACAGGTTAGAACGCCAGTTGCTAAAAAAACGCAGGGTCACAGCCAATCTTTCTTGAACGGGAATCGCTTTTCCAAAAGTGGTGTCCTTTTTAGAAATTTTTGGCCCAATTAAATTTGGCAAAAACTCAAAATCAGACGGATGCATTCTTGTGAAATTTTTATATAATCCACTGATTTGCTGGAATTTTAAATCTGTCAATAGGCTGGATCCACTATAAACATTTCGACTTTTATATAATTTTAGCATCCACCATCTACGCGACTTTGGTCTTTTTCTTTTAACACTATAATGTATATAAATATATGCAAGCGCTGCTATCTGCATTGAACTCATGGCTGTCAAATTAATACTGATGCGAACAATTGAACATTTATGGGGACTAACGAACATTCGCTGTTAAGTCTGGATGCTTGCCGTACATCGGACTACTGTACATGTTACTGTAACATGTTACGTTACAATGTTGTGTTACTAGTCTGGACCCGGCTTTGATATCCGCTTTTCGCCGTAACACTGACAAATTTTTCGAGAGCACTTTCAAGATCTACATCTACATCGCCCGCCATCTTGATGACGTGTGTCGTGTGTGTGTGTGTGTGTGTGTGTGTGTATGTGTGTGACGATTTTTTCTTCTAGGATAACTCATATATCAACTTTATCAATTTTAGCTTTCTCCATTAATATGAAATATTGATTAGATTTTGGGTAAAATTGGATAACTGGAAGTGGTACTTTATTTGAAGCCTATAACCGATTTTAATGGAAAAACTATATTAAAATACAGTTCAAAACATTGTAATTTTAGTACTTAAGTCTTTTATGTCAATGGGAACAGCATATTAGATTTTAAGTAAAACTGATAAACCCTTTACTTGAAGCTCAGAACAGATTTTCGTGAAAGCATATTTTCTTTTCACTTTTCAAATTTGGTATTAAAGACTTGTTTATTAATGAGAATAACATTATAGATTTTTTCTCAAATTGATAAACCAGAAATGGTATTTTATTTGAAGCTCTAAATAGAATTTTTTGAAACAATATAAAAAATATGATTCAAAATTTCTCAAATTTTGTATTTAAAACTCATATATAATTTGAAATAACATACTAGATTTCAACTATATATGATAAAACGGAAGTGATACTTAATTTAGAGCTCTTAACAGATTTTCGAGGAAAAATAATAAAATATGATCCAAAATTTAGTATTACAGACTTTTCTATTTATTGTAACAACAAATTAGATTTTGTTTACAAACTATTAAACGGAAGTGATACTTTACTTATAGCTCATTGCTATTTTACATCAGATTTTTGTTATATATTTAGTAGCAATAGCAAGAGCAATAATATGTACTTCTATTTGGTAATTAAAAAAAATGTAGGTGAGCCCCGGCTAAAACAATATGAACCCTGTCAAATATTCATTTGTGGCTACTACCCTGCTTCCATATTTTAATATTTAAGATAATATAATATAACAAATACCCTCCACATATTCTAACCATTCAACAAATCATCCTACATAACCTCTCTTCGCGAAATCCTCTGTTCTGGTGCGGCACATTCGTGAAATCGGTTTAGTGCACCTCTGCGAGCAGTGCCGGTCGTAAAATGCTGATTGGCTGCGAGGGGTGTAGTACACAGACAGCCCGCTGCACGGAGACACTGACAACGTCATGACAAATGTGTTACACAGCGCTCAGGATGATGCAACTAGCAGGACAGGAACATAAAGATTGTAAAGTGGGGAAAAGATTTAGGGGAGTGTGATAAATGATTGACTAGTAATCTGTCACATAGTGGCATGTTTTTAAAATGTGTGGAAATTAACGAATGGCGGGGTGTCTCCGAATGATGTTATTATCCCAGTAGGTTAAAAAAAATCCAAATTCTTATTTTTCGTGCTAAATATTTTCATGTATTAGTGCCCAAAATCAGAATACTTCGCCCAGCACAATATTTTACTCTAATGGCATTTCATTTATTACAAAAAGTAGAGATGCACTCGATTTCGAGCTTAGGCCCGGCCCGGACCGAAGCCCGCCTCGATTTCGAGTTGATCATCGAGCCGAGTCGAAGATATTTTTTATCGGCCCGAATCGGGCTAATCATTTTCAAAAATCGAGGCGAGTCGGACTTTTGTTTTTGGCTCGGCCCGAAAATTCGAGCTTTTCGGGCCGGCCCGAAAAATCTAATAGTTCAATCAAATGCACAGTTTCCTTAATATTTTAATGAAAATGGATAAAGTTAAAAAGGATCAAAATGATTTAATAACAACACACTTCACATATTAATAAAAAAAAATGTATTATTTTACTTCAAGAATTCAAGGTTATTAATTAAAGCATAATAATTATATTGTGATGTTGCTATTATTATTGGTACTACTCGTATACTTAAATAAAAGTGATTTTTGTTCCTACCATAATGATTTCTTGTCCTATTTTTGAGCAGAAACAAAGTTAGATAAAAATCCTTACATATTTTAAAATTGTATTTTATTATATAAGATTTGTGAAAAAGTTGTTTAAATTCTTTGGTAAACAAAGTGTTAAATACTCGTAGGTCTGTAATTTTTATAATAAACTTACACTAGAAGGGTCTCTTTTTTAACTACTTATGTTAATTAATGTTTAAAGTTATAAGAATGTAAAGATTTTTTATAAGTTTGACACGAAAAAAGTTAAACATTTCGCCTTAACATAAAAATCAACATTAGGAATGCCGGATGCACCCAATTTCGAGCTTTGGCCCGGCCTGGCCCGAAGCCCGGTCCGATTTCGAGTCAATTTTCGAGCCGGGCTAGCTAATTTTTTTGTCGAGTCGATCTTCGAATCGGGCCGGTAATTTTTATTTTCGGGCCGAGTCGATCCAAACCTCAAAGCCCGGCCCGGCCCGGCTCGAATGCATCTCTAACAAAAAGCTCAATAAATATTTTATTCTTACAAAATTTATATTATTACCGTAAAATATACAATAGATTAAATTAACAACAAAAATAAAATAATTTCGATAACAATTAGGTTTTAAACTAAATTAAATTAGCTATAACAGACGAATCAGAATAGTTCACCCAGTTTCAAATTTTGCACAAATTAGGCAGTACATGACTTATCTGATGACAAAACCGTTAATACATTGATGAAATCAACAAAATGCTTGACATTTATTCTAAGTGATAAGTTTTTGCACTAAAATGGCTCGTGGTGAACCATTTAGTAAAGATTTAAGAATGTCCATAATTAATGCCAATGCCCAAAAGAATGGCATTTCGGTACGAAAGATTTCGAATTCACATTCGCTTTCACGATCGACAGTACAGAGTATTGTTAATCTGTTTAATGTAAATGGAAATGTTAAGGAAAGAAGAAAAACTGTTCGTCCACCGTCGATTTTTAATCATCGAGCGTTAAAGAAAATTGTGAAATTTTCGATCAAATGCTTGAGATATTACCGTACAATGGCGGAAAATGATCGAAAAACAAATTTCGGTAACTACTACTATAAAAAGAATTAAGCAAATAGGATTTTGTTAATTTTTTGCCATTTCTCTATTAAAAAGAATTATTAGTATTTTGCATATTTCCCTATGCCATAGAAATACGATTACTTACCAAATTGCAATAAAAATTGGACTCAAGAACAATGGCACAGTGGCATTTGGAGTGATGAATCCATATTTGAAGTTTGCCTAGGAGATTGCAGAATATTCGTTCTTTTTGCGAAACATACCAGACAGATTGTTCCGTTAAAAAAGTAAAATTTACTGCAAGTGTTATAGTTTGGGGTGGTATGCTTGGAAAGGTAACGGGAAAGCTATATTTTGTAAATGGTTCTGTTAACGCTGATAAATATAAAGAAAGATACACTTGAAGATCATCGACTCCTAATACGAGTATATTCAGAAAGATGCAGTTATCCTGTACCCTATATATAAAATTCAGTTTCAATAATATGATATAATTGATGATACAATTAATACTTAAAACAGCATCTTTTTCATTCAAGAAAGCACTTATATGTGAATAATTTGTTAAAAGAGTGTATGTCAAAAAGACTAAGTTTTAAAAACGAGTAAAGAAAATAATTAAACAAGTTAATAATCATTTATAACATAATCATTTTCAAATAAATAAAAACTTACTACATGACAAAATATTTTTGTTTTGAATGAATTATTAATTCCAGAAATAAACGAGAAAAAATGTTCGGTACATATATAACCGACTAAACAAATTTAGCCATAGACTATAAAAAAACAATAATTTTATATGGAACATTTTTTTCACTTTCTAGCAGTTACGAAGTTATTTGAAAACTAAATATTGGCCAAGGTCGCCCCAACTTTTGTCTTAGTAAGTACAATTATTCGATTTTTTTGAAAAACAAAAACACATCTAAAATGACCTCTGAAAGGTAAACAAAATGTCTCATTTAATTAAAGTCGTAACCTTACAGTTTTCAAGATAGCAGAGGTAAACACCGAAAAGAATCATTTTTCATTGCTTTATATCTCGGAAACTATTAAAGCTCGAACTTATGTTGATTAAACTTTTTTTTTACTCATTTTGGTCAATACTATCAATACTATATGCCCTCATAATTTGTGACACTTATTTATTAACACCCTGTTTTACCATAGTCCATCTTTCGTGTCCCGGACTGTAGTTCCGTTCTGCTAGAACCACTGTCACTGAGGTCAATTGTGGTCAGTTGTTGCCAAAGGAACTCCATATTCATGTTAAGGTAACGAGCATCATTTACGATTATAGCGATTCCAACTGCATTTTCAAAAAATTATTTCTAAGTTTTTAGAATAATATCGCGTTATTCTTTCGCGAAACGTTCCATCTTTATTAATCTGGACAAACAAATTACAATTGTCAAGTTTCAGAGATACCAATCAAATAAAAACCGGCGCCTTTATTATGCTAAAGTGGAAATATTTTTTTTATCCTATTGATATTTGATTTTGGTAGTGAACAACAAAATCAATTGAATAAAAACCAAGTTAATCACGAAATTGTTGACCTGCATGAATACAGGCGGCATTGGGTGGTTTAGTTTTATTTTCGCAAGTTCCCAACTGCAACAAAAGTCATTTGGAGTGCAGTATTCTCGCCTAACAAGTTCAGTGTAATTTACAATTACCCGGTGAGCGCTCCAAAGCCCTAATTCGCATTCAATCGAACGCGATGCATTAAACTCTGGCTCTGCAGGTCAGTTAACAGCAAACTAGCGGCACTGCATTACTCTGTCACATATATGAATACGTAATGGCCGCCGCTCCAAGTGTTAAGTGATACGGCGAGGGCTCCGCTATCAATTACCCCTACTCTACTCCTACCCTCCAGGGCCTCATTTATGGGGGGTGTGATATACCACCATAAAATGGTAGGGGGGTCACATAAAAAAAATTAACAAAATATAAATGTTTAGTGTCAGTCGCTAGTCGCTTCTATTTTATTCACTGAGTAGGTTTAATCAGTAAAAATCAATGATTAATTATTAATTTAAAAAATAATTATAATGTCCGGTTTCACCATTGCCGAATAAATACATAAATACTTATTTGACGAATAAATTTTATTCATTGAATAGTCAAAATCAATATATGCCATTTAATTCGACGAATAGTTCGACTGGTGAATAAAATGTTTATTCGGCAATGGTGAAACCGGGCATAAGAAAATAAATTATTTATATCTAGCACTAAAATATGATCTCTAAATATAATAACAACAGCGTTGGTTTAATAATATTTATTTCGTTCAACATTACATGTGCAATAAGTTCAATATTTTTTCAGATTTTTTTCTGGAATTTTGCACTGGGAAAACTTCGGTATTATTCCAATTATCGACAAGTCGGCAACTGTAGACTTAGAACATTCATATTATAATAATAGATTAAACGGATGGAGACGATTCAAAAGGGAGCAAGTCGAACATTATAATTATTTGTACAAGCATAGTGTATTTTGTACACTATAACGATTAACTAAGTGTTAAGAAACATAGTTCTAATAATATCTTGTGTTAAACGCACCATTTTATAAGTACAGTGAAAGCTCTCATAAACGGACACCGATGGTTCCAACTTTTTTGTCCCCTTATGGGAGCTGCTCGCTTACAAGAAAGCTCTATGTAAAGATATGAAAAAAATAATAAATAAAGTACAAATTTACTAGGAATTTTTTTATTGAAAAATATGCACTTGTAGAATATGTATATGTACATACTTCAAAATAGTTAAAATATATCTAAATAATAATAATAATAATAATAATAATAATAATAATAATAATAATAATATGTACGTACATAAAACTTAAGATTGAACACAAAACAACATATTTGAACATATCGAAAAAAAATCTGATATTTTTAATTACGTCCATTTTCTACATTTTTCTTGTAAAAAATAATGTTTGCAATGCGACTCAATATTTTTTTAGCTGTTCAAACGCAATAAAATCTTCTTGACACGTAAAACATTGCATTTCTGTAAAATATGGGAACCCTCTATGTTAATGTTTCCTTGAGAGGAAATACTGAGGAGGCTGTTTATGTCAGGTTTCGGAGTTTCGCGTCCGCTCATGAGAGCGTTTCGGTCCTGTCGGTAAAAACTGTGTTGTCCGTGTCCGTCCGGTAGATAGTGCGCTTATGAGAGCGCGTTTTATATAGGAATTGATACCCAAAAATATGGTTCCAGAAAAACTGTCCTGTTATGGGAGATGTCTGCTTGTGGGAGCTGTCCGCAAAGGGAACTTTCACTGCATATAGTTTTGAAAGTTTGCGCAGTTTCAGGGAACCTATCTAGTAAAATAATTATGGTGCTATATATGGTACAAAAGTGCGTACGCACCAAGAAAACTGATGAATACATATAAAATACATACATCAAGTGTTAAATATCGAGTAGGTATCCGAGGATATAAAAATGATTACAAGGTTTGATAAAAAAATACCCAAATAATTTGTTTGATAAAATAAAAATTTATTCAATATTAATATTTTCCTCTTCCTCCATTAAATATAAATCATTGGTGCCAACATTGTGCCCAATCTACAAGACACTGGTAGAGTTAGAATGGCCGGCACTTTTATCATCATCCACCTCTTCACGGCCCTCTAAAAAACATTTGTAACATTCGTTGATTTATAGGCCGTGAGCAGACACGTAACTCGAGCAACATTAGGCGTGTTTCTTCGGACTGTGATTATGATTTTCTAAATAATGATTTGTTCAATAATGATTCCTTCGAATCATGATTAAATTTAATTCCAAAGAAACAACAAAATTAACTCGATTGACGCGAAACCTACACAACGTCGAACGAACTAGCGGCAAACGTCAAATAATAAATCAGCTATTTTGTTTGAAGTAACACTCAAATCAAAAATAGTTTTAAAGATGGATTGTGCTGAAGCAGAAATCATATTTTTAGTATGGAATGTGAAGTAAAATATGAAAACACGTTTCTTTAACTTTTTTTTGTACTTGCAGGATCTAATATTAGAAAAATCGAAACCAATAATGAATGTTGAATCTACTGACTTAAGTTCTAGTAGTTCGGATGATTCTGATGTAGACATAAATTTGCATATTCCAATATTTCATTGCTTGCTTTTTCCGCCATTTAAAATCTTTTGTTATTTCAATCACAGTGATCATGCGAAAAGACTGATTCAGAAGGGAAAGGGGAATGGTGTGTTTTGATCACAAAATTAAAGAGTGGGGATAACGAATAACAAACGAAGACACAATTTTCTCATGTTCACTTTGTTCAATTTTATCACGAATCACAGTCCGAAGAAACACGCCTATTGAAGGGCTTGGAATCAACTTATATTTATTTGTGCGCGTCTCACTTTGACAAAAACAATGTCACTTTGACAAGAAGAGTGTTTTGACTTATTTTAATTATTTAAAAAGTTATTATTTCTCAATTTTCAGGCAGTAAAATATATGAAAATAAAAATAATAACTTTTTAGTAGTTCAAAATTAAAATAAGGTGAAACATTGTTCTGGCCATAGTGACAAGCGCACACAAATCAGCTGATTCCAAGCACTTCAAGATCACTCGAGTCAATATATTCTCGCGGTCTATACCATTATAACACAAAATGTGGATTCTTTGTTCCGTCATTTATAAATAAAAACAAAATCGCCTAAATGCTTCGACAATATGTAACTGTCAAACACAAACTACGAATCCAATATGAATTGAATATCATACAGCATACCCTTCACAGACCGTAAATTTTACCTTGAAAATTATATCCAATATTCAGATGCTACAAAAGTGAGCTGTGTGGTGTTCTCTGTACGATATCTTTCAAACCCCGTTAGATTACACCCAGATATGATTAATAAACCGTGAATATTTATTTTATTTTTGTTTTGAAAATGATATGGCAATGTTATACTATGAAATTTTAACATTGTTAATTTCTGTAGACTTGAAAATGGTCGTAATCAAGGCCGAAGCTTTTTAAATCCAAGAATCCTTATTACTTCATTAGTAACCATAGCTTTAGAAAATTTCAACCGAAACTAAGTAAAATCTTCATGAGAAGGAAATGAAAATAAGTAAAAAAATCGTATGAAACTAAAAATTGACAAATATTTATTTTTTAATTGACTGGCAGTATTGGATTTCTCTTTCCCGGGCTCCCTATTGTCAAATCCGGTCCTGCCCCCACTCTAGTATTCCCTTACACCACAACAGTGGTGGAGGAACATTTCCTGCACCGGAAGAGTTGGCGATGCGTGCGAAGTCTACAAACAACTGCTTGTCGCTGTGCAATAAGCCTACTTGATTTATGGCCCATGCTATAAGCCGTAGGAAAGCAGGATTTTCAATTCAGGAATTGTGAAATGGTTTGTGGTGTTTAATTGCGGATATGAGGCTACAATTGCTTCTTCTTTATGTGCCTTATCTACTTATGTAGATTCCTATCCACTTAAAATATTATTGTGAGACAGGACAGGTGAGGTGATGCAGTAAACAACTATAATTCATTTTGACGGTTTCTAACATTTACGTTTTATAATTATATTCACACATAAACTACTCGCGTATGTTTACAGATATTTATCCCTTTTTCATGCGCAATTAACACACGTAATTTTCTTCACGTAAATCTATTCCTCTTTGTTTTTCCTTATCATTAGTTCATTAAAATTCTCGCAGCATAATTTATTTTTATTTATGATTTACCATAATGTAAACATGTTTAACAGTATGAAATACAGGTTATATTTTACGCTAACATGACTTTAAACGCAATATAATGTACTTATACATTTTACCAACTACGAGTATATTTGCAGTATAAAGAAATAAATTTAGGAACTTTAAGAGAAAATTGATAAAATTACTTATATCGTACGCAGTGTTTTTGAAATAGATTGCCATATTCTATTATGGTTATTAATACAAGAATGAGCTTCATTCTTAAACAATTTTTGTGGATTTTTTTATTTGAGATAGGCAAGACACATACACAAAGTATTGTAACGCGACATACCTGACCTCGTCTAATTGAAGGTTTTACTTACCCTACGTTGTGTTTATATTAAATAAGTAACCCTTACCTCGTTCGTAATACAGAATAGCTGTTAAAAGTGGGGGAATCGGGATAGGTATTTGACAAATCAAAGAATAATGTTTACTCCAAAAAGCAGACAGAATATGTCAGCTTTGTGCATTTATTGAAAATTAATTATGAAAGTAAATACCAAATAACATGAGAAATACAAATGAGTGTAATTGTTTGAACATGACACCCCGCTGTGGAAAGGCTCGCTCTCCGGCATTCGCCTTTACGTACGAGGGGAACCACAGCTAAAAACCCCGCACAGAGAGACATCTAGACCCAATTTCAAAAAATAATTTATAACAAATTCAATATAGTAACAATGATACGTTGTCACAATAATTTAATATGAGCAACATTGCAAATAGACATTAATTAGACCTCTATATTGATAGCCAATTACAATCGTAATTGTGTACGTGTATGTGAGTGTGTAAGTGGGGTAAGCTCGGTTTCTCCGAGGTTACCGTGGCGCTACATGCCGATTTTTGTATAGATAGCGTCGGGTCAGCAACACTACCTGTGGTAATAGCGTAGGGTCAGCAACACTATTTTGGGTTCGCGGCTGAGCCGCGTCACCCTGATGGCAGAACAACCGATGTAGCCGGATTATTCGCCCGACGTGTGACTGAGTCGCCACGCCGTATGTACCTTTGAGTACCTGTGTCGCACTCGCCGGCTGTGTATTATGTAAGTTATACCCAAGTGAACGTGGACAAGCCAGCGTTCGGTGCTGATACGGCACACATCTTGAGCTTGGGTGGCTGCAAAGCAGCAGACCCGCAAAATTACGTTTGATTGACAACCAATATCAGGTCATGTACAACAACAAGTCAAAAAGATTGTTTATAACTTGTCCAAAATAAGTTCGCCGTGGATGAAACGGGGGCGTACAAGGAGGGGAGACCCGGCGTGCCTGACATGGCCATAGCAACTGCACGGAGAGGAAAGGGGAGAAACCCGACGTACCTGACGTAACCATAGCAGCTGAACGGGTGGAAAAAGGGGGAAACCCGACGTGCCTGACATAGCCATAGCAGCTGAACGGGTGGAAAAAAGGGGGGGGGGGACCCGACGTGCCTGACATAGCCATAGCAGCTGAGCGGGTGGACAAAAAGGGGGAACCCGACGTGCCTGACATAGCCATAGCAGCTGAACGGGTGGAAAAAGGGGGGAAACCCGACGTGCCTGACATAGCCATAGCAGCTGAACGGTTGGAAATTGTGAAGGTATCGGAAAGCGGTATTGAGGAGGGACCTAGAGAACTTACCTCGGACAAGCCAAGAGTAAAATTTGGATGAATCCAGAAACTCGGGTTACCCAACGTGTCAACCACGCCAGAGGTCCAAGCTCTAGGATGCCAGTATCTCGTGCCGAACTCGAATCCTTCATCTCCTAGTAACATAAGACACACAAAAAACAACTGTACAACAAATATTTACCCAATGGCCATTGCAACAAAATATATTTTCAATAAACAAATAAATATATTACCGTACTACAATAATATTAATAATAATAATAATAACAAATAATAAAAATAACAATAATAATATTTATAGCGTATCGTCTCAGTATCTAGACAACGGATAAAATAAATAACACAAATCAATGAATTAAATATATCATCACTGGCCGGCACCAGTGGCTTAGCATGTTGAAGCAGCTCAAGCGATTTTCGCAGTTAGAATCTGGTGTCGTGGGGACGAATCCCATTTAGGGCATGGATGGATGTGTGTGTGTGTGTGTGTGTGTGTACTTTCATAATTTCATCCCCCATCTCGCGATGCGGTAAAAGCAATGGTTAAGGAAAACCTCACCCCAATACATATCACCGCTTAGATACTATGGCTCGTACTACGATCACGGTTTTAACTAAAACACTGTTTTAAGAAATATCAAATTTCATTATTTAATAATAATAATAATAATAGTAATAATAATAATAATAATAAATACTATCAAATTTATCAAAATATGATTTTAAGGCAGAATATAGTTTGTATTCATACAAATATTTTTGAATAAATCGATCTTCTAAAATAAGGGTGAAATTTCATTTTGAAATTTGAATTTGACATTTCTTAATACAGCGTTTTATTTAAATTGAAATTGTGAACTAGATTTAGGAGAAGTGAGCAACCTTCTACAATAGTTATTTTCGCAACAAGTTATGAAAAATACCAAATATCGTGCGAGTGTAAATTGAGGCACGGCGCGTAGCGGAGTACAAATCAATACACACGAGCTAAGGTATTTGAATTTCATACAAGTTACGAATATTATTTTTTAGACTAGCGTAAATAAATTTTACTTTTTTTACAAAACTGAAATTTAGGTTCAAACATACGGGCAGCTGACAAATGAATAAAAAAATAATGACAGTAACCCAGCAATTACACTAGTTCAACTGTCAGTGTTAGGATACTACTTTGATATTTTATACTTATCACAATGGTCGTCTAAAAAAAAGATATACCTATCGTCATTGAAATGAAATCTGCGAAAAGAAACATTAAAATATTTATACTCGTCAGCATATTTCGTACCTGATTTTTTTGTTAATAAATGACAAATTTACAAAGCAATTACATGTATAACTAAGTTTATTACTTCACGGCACAAAGAAAAATTACAGTTTGATACTTCGTCTACCTTAATTTCAACATATCTAACCGCATTAAGGGCATCAATTTCCGTGGATGGCGTATATTATTAATTGTCAGTATGAATTTCAGCATTTGCTAGTAGGTGGTAGATAGGGTAATCACCGCACATCACATTAATATTTCATGACATGTCAATACGGTACAAGTAGCGCCGTGTGGCGATGTATAGAACTAACCCACCAGGTGCACTCCAAGTAATGTCTCCGTAGATGTATACTGCTCAACGCGATGCTGATATATAATGATGTTAAATAGAAGATAGCGTGATGGAAACTGATGGTAGATGTAAGGAGATATTATATGTATAGGTGATAATTCTAAGTATAATTGTTGATGAAGTGGTGCATTCATGTCTTATATTAAGATGTAGTATGTTAGTATGCATGTGTATACGCGAATCCGTAATATAAATATTTAACATTGGAAAAGGTTTTTTTGATAATTCTTTATGCCTAGAGATTTAAAGAATAAAATTCTGAATTTTTAGGGGTCATTATTTTTAAATTTATTCGTTTGGTACCTGAGTAAACTTAAATTAAAAACTTAGTAAATTTGAATTTAGTATGCCCTGATTAAATTATCTCCACCCGGCTAACGGCACAAACTCCATTTTCGTGTAAAAATGCCTTAAGAAAAAGATCAAAATCAAATGTCAAAAACAATCACAGTAATCTATAGGCATTTTTTATTCAAGTAACCCGCTTACATAAGGTTAACCAGTCAGTAACCGTCCTGCATACCCCAGTTATATGTTTGACTTAACCACAAGGAACCGGGATGCTCAATAAAAAGGGCTTGCCATGTAACCCGAGGTAACCGGTCTTAATAAAAAACGCCTTTAAAGCGCAAATTTCTGCGGGCACCTAGCATTAGTTTTTGAATGACATTTATAATGATTTCTCGGACTTCACAGTTAGCAACTCCGAAGTTAAAGGAAATGATGGTTTCATTGATTTCTATACTGACAATAGGTGCGTTCGGTAAATGAATTCTATTCACCCTTTTCAATATGTACACTCCCAGCATCGTTCGGTAATTACATGGAGTGATAAGCGTCTTAAAATGGAGCGTTCGGGAAATGCAGAATGGAGTCAAGTGGAGTGTAAAGTGTTAACTCCATAAGCCCAACCTCGATATGCAAGCATACATGGAGTTTTTTTTGTTTTATTTGACATCTGTCAGATCATTTTGTATTTTTATGTTGAAATATTTTATTATACACAATTATTTTATATTTATAAAATTGTTCTGTAATATAACAAGGCACAGTAGGTCGGAATGGTAAGAATTCTGTACCTTTTCTAATATATACTTTCTTCAGAATCATTAAAGAATAATACCAAACTGAATAACTTCTGTATGGTTCATTATTTATTTTTTTCGCAGTGCAGTATATAAGATTGTCAAAAAAAGGAGGTTATTATATTCGTGCACCAAAATTTTAACTCTACTAGTTCGGTTAATTACAAATAAAGGAGTGTACCTTGTTCCCCTCGATCTACTCCAACTCCAGCTCTACTCCCACTCAACTCCAACACCGCTCCGTAAATACTCCAACTCCGTATGATTTACCTAACGCACCTTATGTTGCATAGGACCCTAATAATGTCAGATAAAAAAGAAACAAATTTCCACAGGGGGTGTATTTAGACCTTCCCCAGGCTTGTCCCATAGAAGTTTTTAGGCTCTTTTATTTCGAAAAGTTTACGATGGAGGATGGGAAGCCCAAAATTAAAAGGAAGTTCGATGCAGCATATACAGAAAGTCCGAGAAATTGATGTAAAAGTCGTCCAAAACTTAATGCTAGGTGTGCAGAGAAAGTTGCGCCTTGTAGAATAATACGGCCCTATTTATTTAATTAAGTTCATAATTTTGTTATTTATGAAATAGTTAATTATTAATGCCCATTTGCACCGCTTACACTTAAATTTGAAGCTAGATTTAAACAAAAAAAAAAAAAAATGCCAAATTTTTGCAGAAATATTCACTATTCCAAGTAACATTTCATTTCGATACGATACTGTGTGATTTAAACAAACATTTAAAATTTAATCGTTAGCAGTACAATTAGGATAAAGCTTCATTTCCACCGATTGTCCTAATTCGGTATGGATATAGATACAGAAAATTATGTATGGAACATATTTTAAAAAAGAAGAATTGCTGCTGCAATGGCAGTCTGCTGAACAACAAGTAATAAGGGAAAAAATTGTGACATTTCTGTTAAAGTGTTGAATTAGTCACTAAAAAAAGTCGCTGGAAATGATATCCTAATAAATTGTCATAATGCATTAAGCCTTATGCACTAATCATTATGCATTAAGCATTAAAACATTCGGTGGAAATGAGGCTTTAGTATTACAAAACATTAAGTAAATACATTTAAAAAAAAACTTTTGTTGAAACTTGTGCCAAATCTTATGGAACATACGTTATTTTTATATTATTTTTATGAAAAATAAATATGTACTTTCTAATACCTAATTATTTACTAGTATGCAAAAAGATGACCTTGTGAGGTTCACGAGAGAATAATCGAGCTACATTGCGATCAATGTGTGAACCCACTACTTCACGCATGGAATTAGAAAAACTATTTTAGACTAATCATTTTCTTATCTATTTGACAATACCCAACAATTATTCCCATTTTCTTTTAAAGTCTCTATCCATCTGTAAGAACTATGCTGGTCACGCTCACTTCTGAATTCCTGCATCGGGCAGAAGTCCAGAACCACTGGAACAGGACAAGCACGAGGAAAGGGCAGACAGCAGGACAGCAGCAAGAGTACGACTGAGCAACTGATGAGATGAACTGTCCACTGCAGGACCGCAATGTTACGCACGGTCGCGCGGCTGATGGTTCATGCTGAAGCTGAAGCCACTGGACGTGATAGTCAGTGGATTGGGTGATTCGACATCAGGAAATATTACAGAGATAATAAATGATGGATTTATATATAATATAATAAATAAATTTAATAAATTTGTTTCTTTTTAAATATTCTTTTTTCTTTGCATTGTACAATGTTTCAGAGTTCCTTATCAACTTCTAGATTTTATGTTGAATTATTTTTCCAGACAATAATTTTCCTGCAATATCTGCATCTATTAATAATTCGATATCACCTTCATAATATCAAATTGTTATATTATGCCGAGTGAGTTCTTCTTGTTGCAGTTCATTAGGGCAAGATAAAATATTTCTACATATTGTATCTTGATCTAATGCAATGAAATTACAAATATAATCTTTTTTAATATTGCTTAATCTAACTCGATAAGCTTTATGAATTTTCGCTATTAGTTAAACCACCAAACAAAGAATTAACTATTTTTTTCGCTTCCTTCCGACTGAAAAGTTAATTCACTAGCAATACTTTTTAAAATGTATGATCTTTGAGAAGCCGTACTTATCAAAGACCTAGCAAATCGTTCTTTATTATTAGCTTCTCTTAAATTTACAATAAATGTTTACATGTATACCTTTGACACTTTTGTTATATTAGCTAATAAAATTTCTTTAGAAATATTATCTACAGTTTTATTATTACTATTTATGTTGGGACACCTAATTAACAAGTGACGTTTCTGACAATTTCCACATTTAACAAATACTTTATAGTTTTTACCTTCTGTCAAAAGGAACGTATTGTCTTTGATCAAAAAATTCGATGGTGAGTTTTTAACGAATAAGCACGTTTTAAGATACCTAGAATACGATTTTACTAATTTTACATTGATGTCTGTATGTATGTGTGTGTGTCTGTGTGTGTGTCCGTGTGTGTGTGTTTGTGAGTGTGACAAATTTTTCTCCGACGATAACTTTAAAACTACAATTCTAAAAATTATGATTCTTCCGTATTCCTCTTCTTTGCAACCATATGAAGAGCTGATTAGATTTTGGTTATAATTGGTCAACCGGAACTACCCTTATTTGAAGTTCTTAACAGTTTTTCTGGAAAAAACGCAGTTAAATATCATTTTTCGACATTTTATGATCATTAATACGAAAGAAAATCTTATTCTCTATACGATTTGATTATACGTTTTTCTTCATATTCAATAGATATAGAGTTATACAGAGATTAAGAGAGGTTAACTTTCAAAAATCAGTCAGCTTTGCAAAAATTATGGAAAAATCAGATAATATTCAAAAAATTCTAATTGACAGATGTCAGTGTCAAGTGCAAAATCAAAGTGGAAAGTATAGGATCAGAAAGTAATTTAAGTGACAGAGGGTCCCTCGCAAATGTCTTGCAGTTTCAATGCCGGGAGTACAAGAAAGGCCAAAGAGAAGATGGAAGGACTGTGTAACAGAATATTTGAGAGAGGAAGAACTGTGTCAAAAAGATGCGTTGGATAGGAATGAGGAAGTGTGAAGTGCAATTTACAGAATGTACATTCGTGTTATAATTATACTGGATTTATAGAATCTTTTCAAAGGAACTTGCAATATGGAATTTTAAAAAATAGTGTGTTCGTGTTACAATTTTACAGGACATATAGAATCTTTTCCAAGAAACTTTTGTAATCAGATGTGTACAAAATACATTGAATTGCCGGAAGGTTTTGTGCTGGCCACAACAGATTTTTTTTTTGCAATAAGTCCTGATTTTAGGCAATAGAAACAACATTTACTTTCGATTATAATTTTCTTTTTCTGAGTATCTGACATTTTTATCACGCCACATTTTTCATTATTATGTTTCCCTTTACAAAATAACCTACATGAAAAAGTTTTATTACTTGTGAGAAGTCCAGTAGCAGTAGAATTACTAGAATGACCCTTAACCATCTTTAAAGCTTCTTATATTTAAAGATCCAATACCTGCAGCAACAATCAAAACTCTATCTTCCTTTTCAACTTCCGGCGAATAAAATTCATCAGCTTATCCATTTTGTCCTTTGGCGAAGTCACCTCAGTGATTTGATACTCTTATTTACTAGACTTAATATTTCTATAACATAGGTATCAATTAATAAATCTTTTCGTCCAAATCTTGATTTTAAGGCTTGAATCGCATTCGGGTAATTTTCTGAAGTTGGTGGAAAGCTTTCAACAACAGTTCTTGCTCTAGAATTAGGAATCATGCTCTGTAGTAAATATTGATACCTACTTTTCTTCATTTTTAAGAATCGATTCTTTTAAAAAGACTACAAAATTGAAGTCAATCTTTCAATTCTTCATTAAGTTTCTTTAATTCTATTTTTCGAAGTCTAAAATTATTTATCGTCGCTGAATTTCTTGGCATAATCTATTCATTCTGATTAATATTAATAACCGTCTCATTTCTTTTGTTATTCATTATATCTTCTAATTATTCGGTTATTGTCTCGGTTATTATATTCATTTTCTTTGTGTATTCATCAGCGATTTCTGTTTCATTTTCTACTTGTATGCAATCAATATTATCATCTTGAATCATTAGCTCAAATATAATTTTATCTAAATTTATCATTTCACTGTTTTTCTTCTAAAATCTTTGTACTTTTACATCACTTATTTGTATCTTATCTTTTAACTTCTCAAAATCTTTCAAGATGTGAACGAATTTCGTAAGACACTTCTGGTCTTCTTCGCCTTTTCCATATTTACTTATTCTTCTATATTATACAATTCAACCCAACAGATCCTGTCACGGTCCCTATAAAATATGTTCAATCAAAAATTATGTTGATACGTAGGAAAACTCAGAAGTTGGATTGATTGTAAAATATTTAATTAATAAAAGGCACTTTTATGACGAAAGATACAGATCCATTTTAATACTGACACAAATACAAACTCACTATTTAACTTGAAAATACTTATATAAAAGCATAGCATACTTATAAACACGGAACATATATTATTTTGATATTGCTCAAGAATCTTCCTATCTAATCCTCCCGACAGTCTAAGTTCGGTTTGGTTTTAACTAATTACAGACACTGTTTGGTTGACACTGTCACTATGAGAAACAAAATAAACAGCCTTCATTACCTGCACTGCTGAATTCATAGTGCTGAATTCGGCCCATTATTGTTTACGAAGTTAGCATCTACTAGATGTCTCAACCCATAGGCTGATAAATTCCAACCACTAGTTTTTAACCATTCATGATGCAAAACATTTCAACCAATGAGAACATTATTATACTAATAAAATTCCGTTGCCCCAATAAAATTCCACTACCAAGTTATTAAACAGTTGTTAGTTAATATTTCCAGTTTAGAAATAATTTCTGATATTAAATTGTTTCATTGTGCGTTGACTTTGGAATTTATCTCACCAAATACCGTACGAGCTCTTCTTTCTTGGATAAACTTTTATTTTTAAGCATTAATTTTTTTGCTTTTATGCAAAACCGCTCAAGCAATCTAACATGTAAAACCCCTCCTCATTCGGAGCCGGAGTAGGTAGCTTTCGTGTTTGTTGCTAAGCCAAAATATTCGTGTAAAATTAAAAATTATCGATAAAATTAGTGATATTACTTCTCATAATTCAACTCTAATATAAAGTAAGCCATAAAAAACAATTTTTTTGTATTTTGTACAGTAATGTACTATTTTAATATTTAATGTTACTACATAGTAACTATTTTGTCATTAAAATACATTTTGACAAAAAGAATTGTTTATTTTTATTTTTTATTGTTTATCTTCTAAATCGTTTTCAATATTTTTTTCATCATCTACATCCATCATTTTGCAAATCGATCTCCAAAAATTTATTTATTTGGAGGTTGTAAGGCATAAAAAATAATAACTTTGAAGTTACTTTGTTACTGAAAATCAGGCTATGTTTTTTTAGATGTTTTTAATTCAGTATAACTGATATGCCGCAAAAATTTAAATTTTAAAACTAATATAAAATATCAAAAAATAGGGTACGCACCGCGTCAGAAAAGTGATTTTACTGTACTTGTATGGCATTTAAGTACGAGCAATTGCCATACTCGTCTGGTAAACGTTCACTTTTCTTAATATGGAACGTAATATGCTATTATCATTTTGACAGCGGATAAGGAATGTAACTTTTTGCAAGTGATTACATTAATACCATTTACATTACTTGTCCTTGCTTGTACTGCAAAATGAATAGATTTAAAAATATTTTTGAACAAAATATAAAAGAAAATATTAAAGGGCCAGTTTTACAATATCCGGTTAGAATTTTAACTACAAATTAAATAAACAATATTAAATCGGTTTATTGACAGCAATGATCAATGTGTCATTGAGAGTTTATTTCGTTTCAATTTTGTTTATTTAACTGACAATTAAAATTTTAACCAGAGATTGTAAAACTGGCCCTACAGTCTAGCAATTATCTCGTGGCGCGTGACGTCAGAATGCGCAGTTGCATCGCGAAGATTTGTAGTGGGGACTTCCCTTTCACTAGCGTTTATTTCGACAGAAAGTAGTGCGTTCTCTCTCTGCGCAATATTCTTCCCCATGAGCCACGAGATAATTGCTAAACTGTAAGTGTGCCTATAAACACAAAAAACAATAAATCATGTATCTGGCATATTTATGGTATTTTGTAAAAACCGAAATTATTTATTAGAAAGAGAAACGACAGTATGTCAAATTTCAAACATTTTGCTAGATTGGGCTGTCTTCGTTAGCAAAAGCAAGAGTAAGCGATCAACAAATTATTAAAATAACAGGTCATTCCAATTCTTCAATAAAACCTTACCTTCAATTTAAAGGATACTTATATTGTTTATTGACATGGTTAAATAAAAGATAACGCGATTTAAAATTTTGAATGGGCTACTTGCGTGGTACTGAAAATCCGATTTCTATCACTATATATGTAATGTTATGTTGAAAACATATATAAAAATATAAATTTTATTTTAAAAATATTATTTGTTTTTTAGTAAATTAAGAAAGAAAATTTTCTGTGACGTCATTATATTTAACTGGAGAACCATGTTTAAAAATGTAAAGTATAGATGGCATGCGAGAAAGTTTTAATTTGAATTTGACATTAGTTCATTTTTCTCTCTCTCTGGTCTCTCAAATATATTAATTACTTCACAAATAAACACATAGGTAGTTACATGTAATTTAAAATATCGATACCAAAAAGATAAATTAAAATACTAACCTCCAAACTATTGTCGAAACGTCAAACAGGAGATCTACATTATCTGTACAAACCTTGTACAAACAAACGCAATGGCTTTACGACCATTCATTGGTGCGGCGTAATTCTACGTCATACATGGCGGGAATTCAAATAATCAAATTTCATTATTTTTTTTCTGGCTAATTAACAAAAATTTTGTCAAAAAAAAAAAATATGGGTAGCAAGTTTTTACCTGCTCTTCAAAAATATTAAATAAAAAAAAAGGTATGCAAGTAGCCCATTCGGCTTAAAATTCTCTTTCGTATCATGTATTACATTTTTATTGATGAGCGTTTCGCGAGTTACTAACAACGTAAACACATGATATTCTTGTAATATTTTAAACATCTGAAAATCGGCTCATTTTTCATCAAAAATTTCAGCACGATTAAAAATATTCATTTAAATAACATCGTTATTGATAGAAGGCAAATGTCAAATTTTTAAATTTAAACTTTTATGAACAAATTTCATAACCGTATCAATCCTATTTTAAATTCCAAATCATAAACAAAACTCGAACATTAAATATAGTCCCGTATAAATTAAAACAACAGAAATATTAATAATTTTGTTTACCGTCTGAAATTTATCGCAATCCAATACCAACTTGAATTGAATCACGCTCGCAAACCACAACTTTTCAATTCGATAAATAAATCTGTTTCGCGTACACAAAGGAGTTATACACCCGCCCACTGGCACAGTGCGTGTATTACGCCCCTCGTAAATTATCCGCCAATAATTATATTAAAACTAATCGGCACAACGCGATATATAAATTCCACCAGTGCAGTACTTGTCATGGGGTACTCATTAATAATGCATAAATAGTAATTTTCACTCGCGGGAACAATTATCAGGCCTCTCGCTCCGGCAATTAATCACTGGGTGGGGTGGGGAGAGTGTGTGCCCCATATGCACCGCCACTGATGACCTACAAAGATTTTTTAATATTCATATTTGCCTAGCTGAGCGAAATTCATTGTTAGTTGTCGTCGTTGCAGGAAGATGATCATTTATTACATGAATGTTAAGGGTTAATTAATACAGGGTAATGAGACTTGTAATTTTTTAAGGAGTGAGATATGAGATATTAATAACGTATGACAATGTGGAAAGGTTTTTGATTATAATTGTTCCGGTTTTAATTTTTCAAATTTATTAAAAGAATAAGTTTGAAAAATAGAGGTAAAATCTTGATGTAACAAAATGTGAAAATAAATAAGGGTGAAATATTGTTTAAAATACACAAAAAGTTTTATATAATAAAATGAATGCCCCTTCAATCATTTTTTAAAATAAATAGGAATCTACGGTTTTTAAAAACTGGAGATGCACGGAAAGCTAATTTAAAATACTTTCCGCAAATATATATATATATATATATATATATATATATATATATATATATATATATATATACAGGATGTCTCTTAAATACGGGGACATGGTTTAACCACAGATTCCTGAGGCTAAAATAAGACGATTTAACTAAACTTGCTTCTACCGGAAAGTATACCATTTAGCCAGAATTAAGCTTCAAAGTTCTTCGAAAAAAAATTAATATTGCTTGTTGTAATAACAGAATGCTTTGTACGATTTGGATGATATTTGGTATGACAGTTCATATGGTTATAAGTCATCTTTTAAGGTGATACTTGTTATTATTAGTGAACCACTAGTGTATGAAACTTAGGTGTCTCAACATTGACTAGACCGTAACTTTTTAATGGCCACGCCGATAACATAAAATTATTTTATTTTTCAGAGATACATTCAATAGTAAACTTTTCTCTCTTTATTTAATTTGTGATATCTGCTACGGTTCAGGCAGAAAAAAATAAAACCTGAGTGACTGTAACGTGAATTTTTTAAAAATAAATTTAATCTAGCAGTCTATCCAAATGTCAAACACCTAATTTTTAATGACAGTAACGAGTTGTCAATCTTCTCAACTTGTTTAGGACTAATCTTACATATTTATTCGTGTTGTTTCTAATAATGGTAGTAAAATACTATTAGGCCGAACAAACGGATGTTACTAGTTTCTGAATATTGCGAAGAATTTTTTTGACAATCCGTAAACAATTGTTTCTGTCATAAGAAATTAGGTGTTTGACATTTGGATACACTGCTAGATTAAGTTCATTTTAAAAAAAATCACGGTGCAGTCACTCAGGTTTTATTTTTTTCTGCCTGAACCGTAACAGATATCACAAATTAAACAGAGAGAGAAAAGTTTGCTATTGAATGTATCTTTATGAAAAAAAAAATTATGTTATCGGCGTAGCCATTAAATAGTTACGGTATAATCAATGTTGGGTAGTGGCGGATCTAGACTTTGTTGACTGCAGTGGCTTAGATTAGTGCGGGTACATTTTTTTTTTGTTCAAGGAAAAGACCTATATTGATAGTTACATTTTTTCCTGAGATGAAAAGTTGCAATTTTTAATTATTTATATTTATTATTTATTTAAATTTTGCCTGCAGTAAACAAAAGATGAAATGAATATGAAATGGGGCATAAGTAAAAATTTATTATTAATTAATTCTATAAAGTTAGTTATAAAAAATATATATATTATATAAAGACCAAACCCAAACGCAATACTGAACAACAAGAAAATCTTCCATGTAATACAAATAATTTCGAATTAAAGTTAGTAAACTGATATATTTCTTCGCAAATAAATAAAAATAGCTATTGATGATTACCAAGATAACTAATCCACTTTTAACACTAGTCAGTGTTAAAAGTAACAATGATCTGTCACTTTTAACACTAGTGACATAAAATAATATTTTTAACTCTAACAACAAACTTTAAAAAGCTTATTTTTAATAAATTTGTAGAAAAATAATACTATGTAAATAAATTTAATTTTGAAATATTTAATTTTTACTTATTGGAGATTTTTGCAGTGGCTCAGAAAATTTCCACAGTGGCTCGAGCCACTGTAAAAAGGGCCTAGATCCGCCACTGATGTTGGGACACCTAAGTTTCATACACTAGTAGTTCACTAATAATAACAAGTATCACCTTAGAAGATGACATAACCATATGAACTGTCATACCAAATTTTATCCAAATCGTATAAACCGTTCTGTTATTACAAGCATTTTTTTTGAAGAAGAAGAACTTTGAACTTTGAAACTAAATTCTGGCTAAATGGTACACTTTCCGGTAGAAGCAAGTTTAGTTAAATCGTCTTATTTTAGCCTCAGGAATCTGTGGTTAAGCCATGTCCCCCTATTTAAGAGACACCCTGTATATATATATATATATATATATATATATATATTTACATCCCACTACCATTGTGGCGTCCCCTGTGTAATTTTCTACATTCAAAGTGACGTCCTTGTGCATAAGACATCCGTATACCGGACGTCATATGCACATGGCCTTATAAATTTTTTTCTGACATCAGGGGGGCCTCTAGTATCGTATAGCAAAATTTGTTATGGACGTCAGAATGATAGCGGAATGGAAAATGTATATTTTTTGTAGTTCAAAAAAATTCCACTTGTGGCGCTAGTGTCGTCCGGCGTATATACAATGTATATACTGAAGTTTCATTCCAGCGACATTCTGAACTCCGTATACTTGGCAACAGTGGAACTTTGGGTACTACATTAGCGCGCAACTCTTTTAATCGTATTTAAATCTACATTGTGCACTCCTGGTAGTATTTTAAATTAATATTTATGTAATCAAACCTTTTGTTTTGCACTTGTAAAATCCTCTGAGCAAATACAAAATCAATAAACTTTGAAATCAAAATGTATGGTTTACAAATGTAATAAATTTAAAAAAGGTAATTATTTATAAATACTCATACCATAAAGCTGAATTATTAAGTACAAAGTCGAAAAAGATAGTGTAGAAATAATTATTAAAAGAAAAAATGTTTAAAACATATTAATATGTACTGCAAACGATTTATTAAATATAGATATTTTTTATTCTGCGTACTTCTTTCTATTTCTCCTCTAATTGAGGTGTTTCATTAAAGAGTTTTCTTTTAATTAGAAAATATTTTTATACATTTTAGATAGTTTAAATACGTTAAAATATTTGCTTTTTATTTTTATTATAATGAAATTGAAAAATTTTATTATATGCGTTAGTGAGATATGTAGAAATATAAATGATGAAAAGTAATAACTTTTAAAAACACCGTATTTTTATTGCAATCTATATGCAAACATAGAAAGAAACACGTATAAATAATTTGTTTATGTGTAACAACTAAAGATTAATGAAACAAATTAATGTTTATGAAATACTCTCTCTGGAAATAAGCAGGACTGTTCGATGTAATAATAAATATTTCATAAATTTCACTTATTTGTTTTTACCTCCCGCTACCCTTGGTAAGGGAGTTATAGGGATCTTGCTAAAAATCGCATGTTGAGATTTTGATAAATGACCACGTTCTAGGGTCACTAGAATTCCAATTTAATCATTTTCACGATGATGTCTGTATTTGTGTGTATGGATTTTGTCAACGCTCTAACTCAAATACTATCATTCAGAAAATTCTGAAATCTTGTATTTCTATCCTATTCTAATAAGAAAAGAAGCCTACACATACACACACACACATACATACATACACACACACATACATACACACACACACACACACATACAGACATCATCGTGAAAATGTTAAATTTGAATTCTAGGGACATTAAAACGTGGTCATTTACTAAAATCTCGATAAGTGATTTTTAGCACGATCCCTATACCTCCCTTACCAAGGGTAGCGGGAGGTAAAAAAAATTGATGTGGCCATCACATTACCTTCCCTCAGTTCTATACAAATGCCATACAAAAAGTTTCTAGCAAAAGATTCTACATTTCCAGTATTTCATTACATTGCATTCTGGCAGTTCCATGTATTTTGTACAAATACCACATAGAAAATTTCTATATTTTCAGTAAAATTATAACCCAAACATATTATGTAATTTGCACTTGACACTGACTTATTATGTCAATTAGAATTTTCTTAATAACATGCCTATTATTGTAATTTCCGTAAAAATTCCAATTTATTGGAAAAATAGCCGAACGGCTGCTTTTCATATATTTTTACTATTTTATTGACATGTGAAAATTAATTTGTTCAACAAATAGCTATTTACTTAGAATAAGCGTATTAAAATCGGAATTGAATATTAATAATAAGCTTATTATTAGAAATTTCATAAAAATTTGAATTTATTACACAAATAACCGAAGTGCATCCAAACTGTTGTTTTTCACATATTTTCACTCTTTTTACCTCCCGCTACCCTTGGTAAGGGAGGTATAGGGATCGTGCTAAAAATCACATATCGAGATTTTATTAAATGACCACGTTTTAAGGTCCCTAGAATCCAATTTTAACATTTTCACGATGATGTCTGTATGTGTGTGTGTATGTATGTATGTATGTATGTATGTATGTATGTATGTATGTATGTGTGTGTGTGTGTATGTGTAGGGATTTTGTCTTCGCTCTAACTCAATTCAGAAAATTCTGAAACCTTGTATTTCTATCCTATTCTAATATGAAAAGAAGCCATTAGATTTTGGTGTAAATCGGATAACCGGAAATGGCACTTTACCTGAAGCTCATAATGGTTTTTCTTCAAAAAATATCATTAAATGCCATTTTTTCGCATTTAATTAAAAATTAAAGATTATTGAATTTTCTAAAGGAATACGTTAATACTTTTTCTATATATTTTGCAGATAAATTTAAAAATATTTTTTTTATTAGTCCCGAAGCCTAAGATAAACACAATTCCTTTGTTACACAGTTCATATTTCAAATGAATGTAACTTACAGTAAATGTCACTGTCAAAAAACTAATCACTTCAAATTAATAATAGTAATATTTTAAAAAGAAAATATTAAAAAAATCAATAGTTTTATGCAATGGAACAGTTTGAAGCGTTAGTAAATACGTAAGTAGGTATTTAAAGTAATAAAAATGGATAGGAAAGTGTGGCGAAGGAATATTGTTGCGTAACTATTATTGTGGCCCGGATGGGGTTGTTCGCTACCGAAAATCGGTCACTTTAATATGTTCTTATGTATGAATGCTATGATGATTGTGGACAAGGCGAACGAAGAATGTTGTTAAAGAGTGAAGTGAGTCAGCTGAGCTCTTACTCTTATCCCTTTTCTTATTGTTACTATTGTTTCCGGGTATTTGCTAACCCCCTAAGTGGGAATCGCGTGATTTTATGTACGTATGTATGTATGTAAAAATTAAACAGCGGGAGGTTTTGTGTTGGCCACATCAGATTTTTTACAAATAATTTGTTTAACAAATAGAATAAAAATATTAAAATCGGAGATTAATAATCATATTAACCTTATTATTATATTTCTTCACTATTTTATTGACATGTAACAAATACTTTGTTTATCAAATAAAATTTTTATGACTATAATACAAAGGATGACGGCAAATTTTACTAAAAAAAATACTGCAAGTATTAATTCAGTTCATATTAAATTATTATTAAAATAACTGTCTGTACTTTTTAATTGTAAGATTTTGGGGTTATTTAAATAATTCATTCTTCACTTATTTTCACATATTTACATTTACCGTCGGAGAAAATAGAATTGTTGTTCTTGTACACAAAGTGCAAGAACATTTCACATTTCTATCACATTTTGTACCATCGAGTTCTTTTACTGTAAATACATTATCAAGATTTTGTTATTGTTTACTTGTATAACGGGTATCTACTTTTTTTTGTTATATGTATGTGAAATACAATGGTAAAATTTTAATTTGGAGAAATTTTTTTCCTAATAATTTTAGAACAAAAGTATTAAGTATTAAAAATGACATTTTAAATGACAAATTAACAGTTCCATTTTCAAATTGCTTACAGATTGCCAAAAGAAATTACCATTATCAAACATTGTAGGAATCTATGATGTTTACAGCAAAGTATGCATATTGTTGTGAAAGAGTGCTGTGGTTTCTGCATCAGAATAATGTATTTAATATTGGCAACGCTGCTGGACGTCACTGTAACGGTAGTATGAATAAAAATATACAAATTGGACGTCACAAGTACTGATTATGTCTGAAGTATATACTGTGGACGTCGGATTCACTCAGAATGGAGGAGCTCATAATGTCCGTCAAATGAAAGGAAACGTATATCGTTGTAAATCGACTTTATTGAAATTTGAACCGAAATTCATAATCAGGGGGAAAAATAAGTAGATATACTTTATAAAGCCGATACCTATCTCTATTCCTTTCGGTGGTTGCCACAATGTCCTAGCCATGAAAGGACGCAGCAATGATAGCGGGATGTAAATATATATATATATATCACGGGGTCCCGTGGCCGCGTGCTTGAGTGTCTGGTCCGACCGAAGCCAAATATTTCGAATTTTAAATGGCACAAAAGTGACCCCTGTTGTGCACTCTCTGCGCCAGCAATGAGTGCCCGTGAGGTGACGCCTGGTAAGCGCCCGCACGGTGCAAATATGTCATCGCCATTACCGATATCTGCGATAAAGCAGATTGTGGCACACTCAGAAATGGGTAATATGCCGTGATAAGTTATAAGCATAGTATATTATATTATAAGTATTTGTATCTACACATGTTCAGTTGACTTTTATATTAATAAAAGTGTGATCCAACTGCCTCGTTTTCTTAACAAAATACCTGTTACTCCAATTTTACACTCCTAAATAAAAAAATACATTACAAGCTCTTTAGTTTCTCATTCGGCTTCGAGTTGGACCTTCAACCTTATACACAAATAATTTTATAAATATCATAAACTAAAATGTTTATTTGTTCACAAATTTGAGGATCCGGGTTCGATCCCGACCGACACCAAAAAAGTATTCCGAATTTAAAACGGCACAAAAGTAACCCCTACGGTGCACTCTCCACTCTAGAAATGAGTGGCCGTGTGGTGACGTCAGGTAAATGCCCGCACGGTACGAATATATCATCATCATTACAGATGCGATATCTGCGTATAAAGCAGATTGACTCACCAAGCAGTGGGTGATGATCGAGTATATATTTATTTATTTTGCAGAATATTTACGTAATTTTTGTTGTAAATGTTACTTCTCTACCAGTATTCTAGATTAGACCTAGAAAATAATAAAGTTAGGAAGAAAATTGCATATATGCAAAAATATGTATTAGCCACTTTAATCTTTTCTTAATAGATTTCCTCTATTATTACACTGCTTTATAATTAAAGTGACATTTTATTTAAAATGGAAAAATAATAGTATGCAAGTTTATCAGGAAATTTAAATGAAACATTAAAAAATTATTTAAAATATTAATAATTATAGTCATTTGAATAATAATGCAAAAGGACATCAAAATTGCATAGCAAAATAGCAAATTATAACAGCTTTGTAATTATTTTTAATATATCATACAGAAAGTAGGTTAATGGTTCATGTCTTTAAAAATAGCTATAAAAGATGTGTGATGCATTTATTAAATATATTCATAAATTTAAATTCCCTCTATTAGAACTGTAGTTGCAGTAAAATAATTTCTAATTACACTTACGAAAGTAATTTTCCTAATTACTATTAGCCTTTTGGAGTTCCATGAATAGTTCAGATGTTATAACCACTTGGGTGAATTATGCTGAACATTTTCGCGATTTATTACCTTTATTTCATTTAATTGGCAAAACATCTCACCATATATTTTCTCCTATATATGACATCTAGGAAGGGCAATATTTTATGCTTTCCGTTTTCTAATTCTAAGGAGACGTAGGATATAAATTAAAAACTTAAATAGATATGGCATTTTATTAGCATAATGGTATTTAACAAATAACATTTGATGTGAAATTTAATAATAAAAAGAATAATTTAAATTCACATGGATCTTCGTAGGCTTGACTACTTTTTGTCATAATAATGGAATAATTACATGAAAAACTTTTAAGAATATTGAATTATGATTTAACATTACATTAGTGTCCGTTTATAATAAACCACTACCTGCCAACAAAAATTATGGCCTTTTCTGTCATGAAAGTTGTTCGATATAAGCATATTTGGTGGGTGATGACAGCAGTGTAACTAGGGAATTGCAAAAAATAGGCCTTATAAATTTTATAGTGTTGCATGAAATTGAATGTAATGTGTAAATCGAAAAGTGGGCCATAGGCGTTAAACATGAGATAACAGTTTTTCGTTGCGTAAACTTTACCAAATTATTTTATATTACACAAAATTTAATTCTGCATCTAAATTATTTAGTTTAGTTTCTTAATTTAGTAGCTTAATTTAATTTCAGAATTTATATGCTGCATAAACCCAAAATAAATGATTTTAATTTGTCCCTTGTAGTTTGCAGTTTTTCTTGTTTCTTATAAATTATTTCTTATTACATGTAGATCATCTTTAGTTTGTAAATACCTATTACAATAAATAATAATTGTTTCTGATATAAATATCCTATTTTTTACTTTATTTTGGGTTATTTTGTATTGGTTCATAAATTAATAACTTTAATCTTTAATTGTCCCTTATCATGACAATGTTTTGTTACTGTCATTTTCATGGCTAATGATATTTTTTTCTTAATTGTAAAATTTTTTAAATTTAATTTCTGGCTTTATGTAAAACAGAAATGTAAGGTGTTTGGTATCAAAAAATTCGTAATTTTTTTCTTTATTATTTACCAATTATATTTTAAATAAATTCATATGGAAACTTTTGGCGTCTAAAAAACTGTTTTTCTATGTTATAGCCATATGACCCGTTTTAAAATTTACACCCTGTATATATATATATTTATTTATTTTTATTTTTCTAACCCAATTCTGTGATTATGCTTATGCTCATATATATATATATATATATATATATATATATATATATATATATATATATTTACATCCCACTACCATTGTGGCGTCCCCTGTGTAATTTTCTATATATATATATATATATATATATATATATATATATATATATTTACATCCCACTACCATTGTGGCGTCCCCTGTGTAATTTTCTACATTCAAAGTGACGTCCTTGTGCATAAGACGTCCGTATACCGGACGTCATATGCACATGGCCTTATAAATTTTTTTTCTGACATCAGGGGGGCCTCTAGTATCGTATAGCAAAATTTGTTATGGACGTCAGAATGATAGCGGAATGGAAAATGTATATTTTTTGTAGTTCAAAAAAATTCCACTTGCGGCGCTAGTGTCGTCCGGCGTATATACAATGTATATACTGAAGTTTCATTCCAGCGACATTCTGAACTCCGTACACTTGGCAACAGTGGAACTTTGGATACTACATTAGCGCGCAACTCTTTTAATCGTATTTAAATCTACATTGTGCACTCCTGGTAGTATTTTAAATTAATATTTATGTAATCAAACCTTTTGTTTTGCACTTGTAAAATCCTCTGAGCAAATACAAAATCATTAAACTATGAAATCAAAATGTATGGTTTACAAATGTAATAAATTTAAAAAAGGTAATTATTTGTAAATACTCGTATCATAAAGCTGAATTATTAAGTACAAAGTCGAAAAAGAGAGTGTAGAAATAATTATTAAAAGAAAAAATGTTTAAAACATTAATATGTACTACAAACGATTTTTTAAATATAGATATTTTTTATTCTGGGTACTTCTTCCTATTACTCCTCTACTTGAGGTGTTTCATTAAAGTGTTTTCTTTTAATTACAAAATATTTTTATACATTTTAGATAGTTTAAATACGTTAAAATATTTGCTTTTTATTTTTATTATAATATATAATAAAGTAATAACTTTTAAAAACACCGTATTTTTATTGCAATCTATATGCAAACATAGAAAGAAACACGGATAAATAATTTGTTTATGTGTAACAACTAAAGATTAATAAAACAAATTAATGTTTATGAAATACTCTCTCTGGAAATAAGCAGGACTGTTCGATGTAATAATAAATATTTCATAAATTTCACTTATTTGTTTTTACCTCCCGCTACCCTTGGTAAGGGAGTTATAGGGATCTTGCTAAAAATCGATTTTGATAAATGACCACGTTCTAGGGTCACTAGAATCCGATTTTATCATTTTCACGAAGATGTCTGTATGTGTGGGTATGGATTTTGTCAACGTTCTAACTCAAATACTATCATTCAGAAAATTCAGAAGCGTGTTTTATCCCTATTCTAATATGAAAGAAACCATTAGATTTTGGTGTAAATCGGATAACCGGAAACGGCACTTTACTTGAAGCTCATAATGGTTTTTCGTCAAAAAATACCATTAAATGTCATTTTTTCGCATTTTATGCCATGAAAATTAAAGCTAATTGAATTTTCTACAAGTATACATTAATAATTTTTCTATGTATTTTACAGATAAATTTAAAAAATATAAATCAAATAAATATATCATCACGGCATATTACCCATTTCTAGATGTGCCAGTATCTACAACACATTATTTTATAAATCCCAATGCCTTTGTTTCAAAGATAAATTCCATTGTTACACAGTTTATATTTCAAATGTGTCAATGCAAAAAAAAATTAGGTATGAATTTAAATTAATAAAAATGAAATAGCGGGAGGTATTGTGTTGGCCACATCAGATTTTTTCATTTTATTTTCTCCGAAGGGGTTCAATAACTCTCAGGGGAGATTGATAATTTCAGAACAGTTCACAAGCTAAAACTCTAAAATTATCTTGCTGTGATTTATAATATTTTATCAAATTTCCATAATTTCGACTATACTCCTATGTTAAATAAAAAAAAATTGATGTGGCCATCACATTACCTTCCCTCAGTTCTATACAAATGCCACACAAAAAGTTTCTAGCAAAAGATTCTACATTTCCAGTATTTCATTACATTGCATTCTGGTAGTTCCATGTATTTTATACAAATACCACATAGAAAATTTCTATATTTCCAGTAAAATTATAACACAAACATATTATGTAATTTGTACTTGACACTGACTTATTATGTCAATTAGAATTTTCTTAATAATATGCACATTATTGTAATTTCCGTAAAAATTCCAATTTATTGGAAAAATAGCCGAACCCAAACGACTGATTTTCATATATTTTTACTATTTTATTGACATGTGAAAAATAATTTGTTCAACAAATAGCTATTTACTTAGAATAAGCGTATTAAAATCGGAATTGAATATTAATAATAAGCTTATTATTATAAATTTCATAAAAATTTGGATTTATTGCATAAATAGCCGAAGTGCATCCAAACTGTTGTTTTTCACATATTTTCACTCTTTTTTACAAATAATTTGTTTAACAAATAGAATAAAAATATTGAAATCGGAGATTAATAATCATATTAACCTTATTATTATATTTCTTCACTATTTTATTGACATGTAACAAATACTTTGTTTATCAAATAATTTTTTTATGACTATAATATAAAGGATGACGGCAAATTCTACTAAAAAAAAAATATACTGCAAGTATTAATTCAGTTCATATTAAATTAATATTAAAAATAACTATCTGTACTTTTTAATTGTACGATTTTGGGGTTATTCAAATAGTTCATTCTTCACTTATTTTCACATATTTACATTTACCGCCGGAGAAAATAGAATTGTTATTCTTGTACACTAAGTGCAAGAACATTTCACATTTCTATCACATTTTGTACCATCGAGTTCTTTTACTGTAAATACATTATTAAGATTTTGTTATTGTTTACTTGTATAACGGGTATCTACTTTATTTTTGTTATAATATGTATGAGAAATACAATGGTAAAATTTGAATTTGGAGAAATTTTTTTCCTAATAATTTTAGAACAAAAATATTAAGTATTAAAAATGACATTTTAAATGACAAATTAACAGTTCCATTTTCAAATTGCTTACAGACTGCCAAAAGAAATTACCATTATCAAACATTGTAGGAATCTATGATGTTTACAGCAAAGTATGAATATTGTTGTGAAAGAGTGCTTTGGTTTCTGCATCAGAATAATGTATTTAATATTGGCAACGCTGCTGGACGTCACTGTATGAATAAAAATATACAAATTGGACGTCACAAGTACTGATTATGTCTGAAGTATATACTGTGGACGTCGGATTCACTCAGAATGGAGGAGCTCATAATGTCCGTCAAATGAAAGGAAACGTATATCGTTGTAAATCGACTTTATTGAAATTTGAACCGAAATTCAAAATCAGGGGGAAAAATAAGTAGATATACTTTATAAAACCGATACCTATCTCTATTCCTTTCGGTGGTTGCCACAATGTCCTAGCCATGAAAGGACGCTGCAATGATAGCGGGATATAAATATATATATATATATATATATATATATATATATATATATATATATATATATATATTTACATCTTACCATCAATGTGGCGTCCACACATTATGTATTTACCATCATTATAGCGTCCAGTTGCATTAGGGCGTCCGTATACGGACGCTCTAATGTATCACCGTTGGGGTGCTCCACAACATCATATCTAATCGTCTAGTATCGAAAAACGAAAGTTGCGGGGGACGCTCTAATGATACCACCATGAAAGATTTTGTATATTTTTAGTTCACCATATACCCCACCAGTTTCGCTAGTGTCGCCAGCCGTATATACGCCCCGTATATCTAACTTTCATTGTGACTTCATTAGAGCGTCCGGTGTCGTCAGCCGTATATACGGCTCCGTATATCTAACTTTCATTGTGACTACATTAGAGCGTCCGTATGTCCTTTCTTTCATTGTGAAAACAGTAGAGCGTCCGTGAGTGAATGCCTTGGTTTGCTCAATTCTAGGGAGCAATTTAAATTATTATTTGAATTTAATTTTCTAATTTGGTATAATATGGAGTAGAACAATGTTTTTCCATATTAGATATATTATTTTACTTTCAATAATTTTGGCATTCTATAAATCATTCAGTAATTAATGAATAAATATTATTCACTCAATAAATTTTAGTGAGATTCACCATTTATTTTATTTGTTTATTTACTGTTCAAAAACGTATTCATTAAATAACCATTTTTCAAAATATTTTTTAGTATGCTATTATCAAAATTGTTACCTGTCCGTGTCAAAGAACAATATAAATAAATATTTTAGTGCTCCTTGTTAATTATTAAAGTTGGTAAATTTATTCAGCGCATAATTCAAATAAACTAAATCTGTTGTGTCCAGTACAATACGTCCTGCCATTTTCAATGAAGGTTATATGTATAAGGATTTGTTATATTTTACATTTCTGATATACACAAAATTCCAATTACTCTATTCTTAATATTTAGATATTTTTGTATACTTTTAAATTCTTTATATGCCGTACAATTATAAATGTTCGAGATTCTTCAAATTCATTGGGCGATTAGTGGTATTTCTGAAGAGTGTATATAATATACCTACAATACTAAATTTATAATTAATATAATACCTAAGTGATATTAAAAATCCTTCCCGGAGAAAGCCGCCAGTAATGTATTTTGATTTTTGACACTAACGTTTATCTGCCACAAATATTTTATAATTTTTCAATTGGTTACTTGGGGTTGTTTGGGTTGTGGGATTTATTACAACAGATTATTTAATATATATTTTTTTATCTGTAAATCTATAGAAGATATAATGAAAATTTGAAACGTATCGGATAGAGAATTTTGTACTGTTTAATATTTGTAATAACATAAATTTTTCACTTCAGACTCACACACGCACTCACGGTTCCACAATCAAATACTTACACTACACACACACACACTCACGGTTCCACAATCAAATACTCACACTACACACACACACACACACACACACACACACACACACACATACTTGCATACTCACAAACACAAACTCCCACACACACATACACACACACTCTTTTATACTCACCTACTCACAATCATACCCTCTCACACACAGCTGCGCATTTTCATACAAACACACACACACACACACATAAATCAGATACCACTCACATACCACACAGACTAGTGATGCTGCGAGATCTCGTCTCGAATTTCGAGACGAGACGAGAGTAATGCCCTCGAGATTTAGAGACGAGAGTAGAAATTCGAGATCTACATTGTACTATTTCTTTTATATTACGTAAATATTTCTAATTAAAATATACAAAATAACAAAATATTTGTCGATATAAATAAATATTTTAATCGCCTCTTCATTCACATTCATATTTATTGACTAATTTTAGATTTATTGTAAAAATGGAAAATAATCAGACATGCAGTCGTTTGTAAATTATTTATTTCCTGGCCGACGTTTTGAGTTTAACAAAAGTCTTCTTCAGGGCTAGAAATAGTCAAAATTGTAAAGTAGCAAGTGGATCCCCTATGCGACCCATTGGAAAGTCCAGGTGAAAATAGTAAAATAAATAAATAAATAAATATGTTGTGTCTGGTCAATTTTTAAAAAATAAATTAAGCTGGAGCGTCCTGAACAAATGAAATATGTAAAATCAAAAAAAAAACTTTTCATTTGCTACTTTACAATTTTGACTATTTCTAGCCCTGAAGAAGACTTTTGTTAAAGTCGAAACGTCGGCCAGGAAATAAATAATTTACAAACGACTGCATGTCTGATTATTTTCCATTTTTACATTCTGAAATCAGTCGATCATCGTAATCAACCATTTAGATTTATTGTTTAAGTAAAAAAATAAATTCACAAAACTGACCTCTATGGTATATTGTTGCCTCAAGTACCTGCATTATACGAATTATAATCATAATTACCAATATTAGCGTACAAAGCAGATTTCTACACCCAACAACGGGCGATAAAGGCTTGATATTAAAGAGTACATATTTTTTACCTACCATTCAAACACCAGACTCAGTAAAATAATATTTTATTCGGTGGTATCCTTTCATTAAATTCATGTTGCTTGTAATGTTCATTTATTTACTATTTCTGATTATAAATTTGAGAAAAGTAAGAAAAAATATGACGAGACGAGATGCAGAAATATCTCGTCTCGAAAATTCGAGATGAGAGTTAATTGTTTCTCGCCATATATCGTCTGGCGGCATCACTAACACAGACACACTCACACACAATCATACACTCACATAAACACATTTTCACAGACTGATATCACTCACGCTCAAGACACATACCCTTTCACACACTCAAACGCTACATACACTCTCACACATACTCACAGACACACTCAAACACACACACACACACACACACACACAGTCTCGCAAGATTTACACACACACTTTCACCCTCAAACGCTACGCATACTAACAAACATGCTGACACTTCTTACACACTAACAAACATGTGCTCACACACACATACTTACACACATACACTTGCACACTCACAAACACATGCACACATTTTAAAATACTAAGACACCACACACGTACTTACATCCATACACACTCGCTCACACACATATAAAACATACATACAAACTCAAACACACCACACGCACTCTTACACATTCACAATCAGGTATGAGCACGCATGCACACGTGCTCACGTACACACACACACACACACAAGCACACAGCACATAGCGCGCACACACACACACAAGCATACATCACACACGCGAACGCAAGCACGTACGTATACTTTTACTCACACACTTTTACACAGTCACACACATGCTCAAGCTCACACACACACGAACTACTAAAATACGAACAAACACACACACACACCACACACACACACACACACACAAACGCACAGAGACACCACACACACCCAAATATACTCTCATACACATACCCACACACTCACACGCACTCACACCACATATACTCACACACCTACTCTAATACATACATAATAAATATATCTAAAATAATGTTTAATAAAAGTTGGCAATGTAAGCAATTTGTGGGAAAAGTTATATAAAAACAGCAAGAAACCACCTAATTGATGGACGCTATAAAGCCGGAGAAATAAAAGAAAATATATATATATATACGGACTCCATAAACACGTTGTATGAAAGGAAGCTGCATTGATAGTCATGTAAAAAAAAAAAATTATATACGGACTCCATAAACACGTTGTATGAAAGGACGCTACAATGATATTCATATGAAAATATCGGCGTATAAGGACGCCATAATTCACAGCCATGAAAGGAAGCCATAATGATAGCGGGATGTATATATATATATATATATATGTATATATATGTGGAGTGTAATCGTCACTGTTTCGATTAGTTAAGGAGGAAAATATCGTGGGTGTGACAATGGATTGTGGGCTTTACTTAAAGTTGATTCTTTTAAAATCTGTCAAGCTTTCGTGTATTTAGTTCAGGACAGTTTTGGTGAAGATGTTTATAAGTCATTGATTTTATAAAACAGAAGAATTTTGACATTATTTTAGTTAAAATTTACAAAATTATTATAAGTTTTATTTTTGTAAATTTTAACTAAAATAATGTCAAAATTCTTCTGTTTTATAAAATCAATGACTTATAAACATCTTCACCAAAACTGTCCTGATGATGTGTAAAAACTAAATACACGAAAGCTTGATAGATTTTAAAAGAATCAACTTTAATTAAAGCCCACAATCCACTGACACACCCACGATATTTTCCTCTTTATATATATACAGAGAATTTATTTTAAAATGCAACATTAGTTCATCACTTCCATGGTTACTCACTATTGTCAAAAAATGACAGCAATGTAGTGTTGCCAAAAGTCGAGACGAGACGAGACTTGGGGTCGGTCTCGTCTTGGTCTTGACTTGGTCTCGACTAGAGTGGTCTCGTCTTGGTCTTGTCGAGACGAGACTTGATGTCAGTCTCGTCTCGTCTCGAGTCTCGACAAGACTCTCGACTTTGCCTCCATTAATAATTTTTTAATAATCGTATCTAATAGTACATAAAATTCTAAGAACAGCAGTACAATCGCGATTAAAAAATTCCAAATAATATTTGAGATATTTATTATTAAGTTTTCCATGAATATCATCAACTTGATACTTGACCTCTTTAAACAATTAATATGAAAATATACGTATATATCGAGTGTTGTTTATCATTACTAAACATAAAATATATAATTTCAATTCCTTAACTACAGAATGCATTTCTATTATTAGCAATAGTTAAATAGATATGTATATGTTTAAATGAAGCAGTAAGTAAATGGATAAAAATCCCCAAAAATGTAACTTCTTTCGCTATTTTTTTTTTTATTTTTTTCTAAATATATGCTAAATAAGTAGATAACTAAAACTTAGACTTTTGCGTATCCCCTGGTACGTGTACTACAGGTTGAGAACCGCTGTTTTATTTCAAAAGTTTGACCTTGAGTTATGTTTTGAGGTAACGTTATATGATGATCATACTGACTATAAAACTTAAGGGATGGGGGACAAAGCAATGTTTTTTCCAAAAATATCACTTCCTTACAAACTTTTCTAATCTTTACATTATGCTTATTTTTATTAATTATATTCTGGCAACAATTTTATCAATGAAGCTGAAAATAAGAAAATATGAATGAACAAAAAATTATGAATTATAATCCCAGTACAAGGATATCCCTAATTCCACTATTTTATAATACCCAGTTAAATTGAACCTTAGATTAAAATACGCCGAAAAGAAAATAAAGGCCTTTATGACCAATGACACCGGGCGAGGAAAGTGTACTTGTACTTTGCACGTGTTTTTACGAGAAATGTTTAATACCAATTTCTTAGAATGTTTGATACCAAATTTCCCAAATTGTTATACCTGTAACTACATATTTTAACAATGTCCCTTACATTTCACTTTATTGAGATAAAGTTTTACTTTCATTATACATCACATAATAGATACATAAACTTTTATCTTTTGAAGTGCATATTTTCCAAATTTTTGTTTATATACGATACCATAATTTTTTTATTGGCATTTAATGATAACACTAGAAAATGTTTTATTTTAATTCGCAGGAAAAATATTTTTACATAAATTAAGGATACAAAGTTTGAGTAGAATTAAATCTTCGTTTTTTATACTTTTACTATTTCTTTACAAAATAATTATATAACTGATTTGTTAGTATTAATAGTTTACATTATTTGCATTTAATATATTCCTATTTCTATATGTAATATGTATTCATATGTTTGAATGAAGTGAAATATTTAGGCGAATAAGAAGTACGTCCGTTGAACAAGTACAATATGGTTGTTTTAAACCGGGACACAGACCTGGAATTTCCCTAGGATCGTAAAATCTTTGTCTGCATTTCCGTAAAATTCTAAGAATCACAATAGATTCTTTAAAACGAAAAATACTGCATGTTTGAAGGGAACGTTACTTTGTTATAATAAATTAATTTAATAAATAAAACTGAAGTACATTGCTAACGTGGAGAATGCACTACAAATAACTTTTTTGCTATTTGAAAATTGGAAATATTTTCCAAGATATAGTCAGTTGTACCAATATTTTAATTGAGAATTAATCAAAAAATAAATTAAAATCAACATATTTATACATATAAAACATGTATATTATAAAATAAAGGTTGATTTTAATTTAATTAAAATATTGGTGCATTAAAATAACTTAAGAATTCTAAATTTATATTTCTTTCATTTCATCCCACCTACATTGTAAATTCATTTAAAAGTTACATTTGGATTATTTAGATGAATAAGGAATACATCATATTTACATAAATTAATGTTTTTGGAACACAACTATCAAAGTAGAAAATTACAAAATTTGAAAAATTAATATCTCTCTTATTTATATGAATTTTCGAACAGTATTTACAGCAATATTCTCAATTTTTGAAGCACTTTTAGAATACATGTTTTAAAAAATACCTTTGAACTGAAGTCGAGAGTCTTGTCGAGACTCAAGACTTTCTCGACAAGACTTGATACTGGTCTCGTCTCGTCTCGACTTTTCTAGTCGAGACCAAATGATGGTCTCGTCTCGACAAGACCAAGACGAGACGAGACCAAGACCAAGACCGGTCTTGGTCTTGTGGCAACACTACAGCAATGTAATATTTGTCCATTTTAAAATGCATTATAAATAGTATTACAGCACAGGAGATACCTCCAAAACACATCACAAATGGTGTCAATTCTTATTACGACCGACTAGAATATTGCCTCAGAGTGATTGGGGGTATTTTAACATTTATTACATGCAAGTTATGAATTTTTGTAAGCTAAAGTTTTTTAAGATGCACAACATTAATGTTTTGATTATTTGTTAATCGTATGTTGGCTAATTTATAGGAAATTAGTGTTGATAATACAAAACTACAAATTTTGTATGTTGCATTTTAAAATGGACAAATATTACAATGCCGTCATGTTTTGACAATAGTGAGTAACCATGGAAGTGATTCGCCATATGTTGCATGTTAAAATAAATTACCTGTATATATATTTATTTATTTTTATATTTATTTTTTTACATATTTATTTATATTTTTTTAAATGGCATTATATATATTTTATTAACTCATTAAATGGAGAATTTTGTTCTGAATTCAACGATATAATAATATCATACCCTTACATTGCGAAAAATTTGATAAAAATTAATTCAAAGTTAATATTTCATTTCTACTTTATCTAAGTAATCTTACCAAGGGTAGCGGGAGGTAAAAATGGAATTTTACGAAAAAGTTCAACTATTAGAAAAGGATATTATAAAATGTTAATATCCATATATAATCAATGCTCATACGTTGTCATGTCGTAAATGTTAGCATAATTATATTGAAACAAAATGCATAAGAATAATAAAAGAAAAAGATGCAAGTATTGTTTCACGCAAAAAAATTTTGTTGAAAATATTTTTTAAATAACACTTAAATCCCTTTAAATTTATATCCTTCAGTTTTAAAATTATGTTACATAAACAGTACTAAACATATACATTCGTTTAATTTATCTTTATACTAAGACAGTATTACGTCATGTTATTAAAAATACTCATTAATAATAAAGGAATGCGGTCGTCCTACGGAAAACTCGCTCAATGACACAGCGGTTTGCAAGAGCAGAGTGGCGCAGTGGAAGCGTGCTGGGCCCATAACCCAGAGGTCCGTAGATCGAAACTACGCTCTGCTAAGCATTTTTTTATTTTTTAATATAAAATTATATTTTAATTTGAAATGAAAAAAAAATGTTTCTTTTAACCATTTTTTTTATATATTTAGTCAAAGTGTAAAAAATAGTAGTAAAAAATAATTATATATACAATAAGACAAAAATAATAGCAAAATTTAAATAGCTTCTGATTATAATAATAAAAATTAAACATTATTTTGTGATTTTATTTTTTTCATCATTACCGATATCTGTATGCAAAGTAGATTGGCACACTCAGCAATGTGCCGTGATGACATATTTTATTTTTGTCCAATGTCATGGTTAAATCAAAATTTAGTCTCGTATTCCAATGAAAGAGGTCATTTTTGTTTTAGGTCCTAAATTTCAATCTCCTAACAAAGTTCCTTAAAAAATTACCGGTCTATAACAAAATAAAAACAGTGTATTGAAATTATTATTCAAATTGCAATCATTTCACTTTATGTCTTTTTGCGATGTGACAATTTTTATTTGTTAAGAAGTTTAGTTTAGGGCCAGTTGTACAATCTCCGGTTAGAATTTTAACTGGAAGTTAAATAAACAATATTGAATCGGGTTATTGACAGCAATGATCAATTTGTCATTTGACAGCTCATTTCGTTTCAATTTTGTTTATTTAACCGACAGTTAAAATTCTAACCGGAGATTGTACAACTGGCCCTTAAAGTTATTTAACAACGATAGCTACAACTTATACTCTGAGCATTAATATTCTTATTCATTTTTTTTTTTTTTCAAAAAGATACTAAACAATATTTTAACTGATGAATCTAAACCCTTTGTTCATAAAATTAGGTTCATCTTTCCAATCACGTCTGTAATTCTATAATATTTGTGAACTTAGTTCATAGATTTTTGTCATGTAGAAATCTTATACAGTAAACTCTCCTATATTCGGCCCTTTCGTAAACGAAAAGGTCGCAAAAATGGAACAGTAGGAGACGGTTGAGGTGGGTAAGTGAAACATTGTGTAATTTTTACCTCTCGCTAAGAGAGGTATTGGATTCATGCTAAAAATCGCATATCCAGATTTTAGTGAATAAGCATGTTTTAAGGTCACTAGAATCCGATTTTAATATTTTTACAATTATGCCTCTGCGCACTCGTGTATGTGTGTGTGTGTGTGTGTGTGTGTGTGTGTGTGTGTGTGTGTGTGTGTGGATTTTGGAAGGACGGATTCTCAAATTATATAAGATTAAAACTCAATTTAACTACATATTCCTTAATATGAATATGATATTAATGGGAGGAGCTGAAAGGTTTTTGGAACATTTGGACAACCGGAAGTAGTAGTTTCTTAAAAAAAAATCTAAATATTATTTTTTGGATATTTATGTTATTACAAAGTTTAAAGAATATAAAATTCTCTATCCGATTTATTTAACATTTTTATTATATTTTCTACAGATTTAGAGATAGATAATTATAAATATATAAAAAAATCCGTTTAATGAATCTCACAGACCAAACAACTTCATGGAAACCAGTTGAAAAATTAAAATGTTTGTAATTGAAAGAAAAATCCAGATACATTATTATTGGCTTTTTTGGGAAGTACATTTAATATTTATTATTTTATTATTCATTGAATATTTAAAATTATAAATAAATATACATATAACAAATACCCATCAGAAGTACCGCCAATCACGGCAATGAATTTAAAGAAGCTCGAACATTTAGAAGAGTAGGAGGAATCTTATTCATAGAATGAATTACAAAATATAAAAATATATCAATAATAGATGTAATTAGAATTTTTTGTGTGTACCAGAAATGTTAATGTCTTGTGCTGGCCACAACATATTTTTAATTTATATTTTACAGTTTAAGCATTAATGAAAATACCGGGCCATAAATTACTTTGAATTTAAATGGTTCAATGGGGATGGCACACAAAAAAATTTAATCTATTTTAATTATAAAATTGAAGATAATAGACTCGTATTTTAAAAAAAGAAATTTAAATACGCTGTGACGTCATCACCGGCTAGTTACAACCAAAAAGTAAAAGAGATAAGAGATAGGTAAATAAATGGCGTGAGCTCTGAAGCTGATAAATTATAAATATTCTAATTCTAGTTTCTTTTTTAATAAGTTTAAATATAAAATATAATATAAAATGCAATACGCAATACCCAATTTATAATACTTTTATTAGATATTTCTAATAAATAAATTTTTAACAAGAACTACGAAGAAGAGATTGCATTATCCATTTTCATCTAGTTATATTACGTTCGTACTAAAATTTTATATCGTTTGAGAATATTATACCTTGCTCATTATTCTACTTCAGAACGTCTTCGTAAATATTTCCTTATTACCGTAGCACAAACATTTCATTAATATGAGGTAGTTAAGATGATCCCATAATCCGAATCTCTCATAGTATAATAATTCGTCGTCGTAAATCCAAATCGCGGATTCTAACTACCCTAGTTCCCATGCGAATTATTCACTAAAGAGATGCCATCAATTACATGTTGTATTGTATGGCAGGAGACAGTTATTAGCTCTTAAAACTTGATACCAGTAAGACTAGCGTTAAACACCTTATAAAGTACCCCAATTTAGCGCAATTCAGATGCGATAGAGAGAAATATGAATTATTAATGATTATCGTACAAGGTATCTTAGTATTTATTCGTAGACAAATATTAACTGTTACTTTCGATTGTTATGGCAGAATGTAAGAGAACAAAGGAACTCGAAAATCGCAAATAAAGTTTATCTTGCCAGCATATTATATTAAATTTATTCATTTTTTTTACGCAGATGTTTACAATTTACTACTTGGGTTAAAAATAGAATAGTACATATTCGTCATGATATTTGAGTCATTCCCCAAATATATTCCTTAGCTGGTCGTCAAAGAAATTCTAATTTGAACAATAAAGTAATTAGAAACTAAAAATCGAATACGAAACTGCAGGCGTGACTGTCTCTTTGCGTAGCGGGCCAACGACGACCCGGTTCGCTCGACAGCTCAGAAATGAACGAACCCGGTTGCAACGTTCTACGTGCCATATAAACCCTGTCAGCCCTCTGCTGGCAATTATTTTACGCGGCAAAACTGGACGAAAAACCCTCAGTAAAATTTAATTATGAATCTACTTACCTAGCAACAATAGCCGCCGAATACTATTGTGCTAAACAGCGAGTCTAATGCCCAGTTGCACCAACAAGGCTTAAATTTTAAAATAGGCTTAAGCAAAAAAATGCAAATCGAAATTTTGACAATAATATATTATAAATCATTTGACATTTCATTTCGATGCAATATTGTCAATGTAAGCCGAGTTTAATATTCAGGTTACGTTGGTGCAACCGGCCATAAGGGTCATAACATATTTTTAAATAAAATTTAAACAAAATTCTACAAAACTTTAGCAAATTAATGTAGTTTGTGAAAGACCAAAGGCCAGTTCACGCTCACCGACAGAGTTAATACTCCAAGAAACAGTTTTGTGACACATTTAAACACATATAACAGATACTATTAAGATAGTCAACTGAAATGATAAAGTAGTAGGCATTCATGCCCTGCAATACTAGCGCTCGGTGTTGTAAGACATAACTAAAATCAGTATGGCGGGTAGTATCGGGGATAGTCTGCATCTCGCATTACTATTGAGAACATATTTATTCTTTTTTACCTTCCGTCACCTTTAGGTAAGGAAGGTATTGTCTTTGGTCAAAAAATTCGGTGGTGAGTTTTTAATGAATAAGCACGTTTTAGGGTCCCTACAATACGAATATACCATTTATAAGATGATGTCTGTATGTGTGTCCGTGTGTGTGTGTGTGTCCGTGTGTGTGTGTGTGTGTGTGTGTGTGTGTGTGTCCGTGTGTGACAAATTTTTCTCCGACGATAACTCCAATACTACAATTCTAAAAATTATAATTCTTTCGTATTCCTCTTCTGTACAACCATATGAAGAGTTGATTAGATTTTGGTTATAATTACTCCACCGGAAGTACCCTTATTTGAAGTTTTTAACAGTTTTTCCTAAAAAAAAAACGCAGTTAAATATTATTTTTTGACATTTTGTTATTATACATATTAAAGAAAATACTCTTCTCTATATGGTTTTATTATACATTTTCCTTCATAATCAATAGATGTAGATTTAAAGCGTTATAAAGAAATTAATTTTGAAAAATTAGTCAGCTTTGCTATTTATCATGGAAACAGATGATATACTAAAAAAATTCTAATTGATATGGAGCGTATAGGATATAAAATTGATATGTCATAGTGTTCCTCGCAAGTGACACGCAGAGAAAGGCCAAAGAGAAGATGGAAGGACTGTATCGCAAAAGACTTGAGAAAGGAAGGACTGTATGATGCGTTGGACAGGAATGAGTGGAAGAGAAGAGGAAACAGCGACCCCTAATAAAATAGGGGAAAGAAGAAATGAAGGAAGTGTCTAGTGCATTTTACTTAGTGTATAATTATGTTATAATTTTATTGGATTTATAGAACCTTGTCGAATCAACTTTTGGTATAGAATTTGTAAAAAATAGTATGTGTTCGTGTTCGATTTTACATGATATTATATAGAATATGTTCCAAGGACTTTTTGGTATGGGATTTGTACAAAATACATCGAATTGACGGAAGGTCTTGTACTGGCCACAACAGATTTTTTATTGATATAGTAATAAACAGAAAAGAACAATATATATATTTAACAAGAAATAGAACGCATTTTTATTTCTTAAAATTACATAAGGAAAATGAAAATATAAAAATATAGTCAGATATCCTTTTACCAAAGGTACAGGGTATACAAATACATTTAGTTGTGTATGAATTTCGCCCATTGCTTCTTATTTCTTCAATATTACCTTAACCCAGTTGTCTTTAGGTCTCCCTCGGTCTGTTTTTTCTACCACTTCTGTCATCCATATTTGTCTCACCGGTCTAGTTTCGTTCATTCTGATCATGTGGCTCCACCAAGTCAGCTCTCTCTGCTCAATGAAGTCCAATACAGATTTATATTATAATTGTTCTCTAATTATTTAATTTCTTGTTCTACCTTGTATTTGGATGAGCTACTCGTTCAATCCAAATTTTGTAAATTTCTTCTTCATAAATAGGAAAATAATGTTTTGTTGTATTTTCAACGTCACAATCCGGCACACAAAAACCTCTTGGCATTTTGCAGAAGCAAATAAACACAGAAACAGAAAAATATAAAATAACACAATAATGAAGAATAACGCTTCACGAAAATACAATTTCAAATTTGAATTGTCAATATGACGCCACGATTTTAAAATCACTGAACATTCGAACATTTACGAATTTTAACGAATTAATCCGAACGAAGCACTACTAGCGCTAAGTATCGTAATACATAACTAACTGAAAGTCTCAAGGTCATGCTATATAGTTGACATGGCCAGCATTTAAATTTTATTTTACTAAAAATTGTAAATTGTCACAATAAATAGAAACCAACGACCTAATCTACTGTTATACGAAATGGTAACATAAAGAGTAAATAATCTAACCCTGTTAAATCCCAGTAGTATGGGTAATTTTCAACGTCGAAGCAAATAAACACAGAAACAAAAAAATATAAAATAACACAATAATGAAGAATAACACTTCACGAAAATACAATTTAAAATTTGAATTGTCAATATGACTTGTCGCCACGATTTAAAAATCACTGAACATCCGAACATTTACGAATTAATCCGAACGAAGCACTACTAGCGCTAAGCGTCGTAATACATAACTAACTGAAAGTCTCAAGGTCATGCTATATAGTTGACACGGCCAGCATTTAAATTTTATTTTACTAAAAATTGCAAATTGTCACAATAAATAGAAACCAACGACCTAATCTACTGTTATACGAAATGGTAACATAAAGAGTAAATAATCTAACCCTGTTAAATCCCAGTAGTATGGGTAATTTTCAACGTCGAACGAATCCAGAAAAATTCCATCTAAAGACGGATCATCCGCATTTGAACCGCACTCGGAACAGCCATCGTCTGTAAAGCAAACAGATATTTTTCCTCTAGCCAATTTCCTTCGTATCGCACTCTTTCGGTTGCAAAGATTGTGCGCAGGACAGGTCCGGGGTAGGGTACAATTAACACTCCTCGCTATCGCGGTCGGCATATCGCGGTTAATCCCCCCCTGTCTCGATGCTTTATTGCTAGATTTATATCTGAATCGCTTGAAATCATTCCCGGGAGATAGCGCAGCGCCCCTTCAAGAGTTATCGTTCGCGGGGCCCCAGGAAAAATAAAAATAAAAAGGTTAATTGTCGATAGGGACGGGTTTATATGGCAAAGCGGGTTGCTCAAATAAAGAAGTTCAACTCCGATACTCCAATGTAGATATCGTTTATAAATGGATGTTTATTTGGGCTTCTGTTTGTGTTAATGACAGATGTTAAGGCATTGTGTTGTAATTTTTGTAAGTTATCAGCCAAAAACATAAAGTTATACTGTTTATTTCTTGGAAAATAAATTATAATTTGGATTTTAAATGCTTGTTTATAATGGGTATAAACTAATTCTGCAAACTTCTTATGATGTAGGATATATGTTGTTATTTTCAACTACTTGGTTCATAATAATATGTGTCCCAATATCGTACTTATATCTGTTTCCTCCTTATAACTGCCAGAAAGTCAGAAACAAATCTGTTAGTAGAAAGAGATTTTTTTAAATACTTATGCAATGCTCTGAATAACTTAGCAGGAATATTATAATAAAATAAAGGCAGCAAACAGTTCAAAGCACAAATATAAATTCTTGCAATTCGTATATGTACGTAATACAATAATGGATGGGAATAGGATGTACGATATTTAAAAGTTGATTAACTTTAAATACATCCATTACATAGCCTCAAGTTGTATGAACTTCTGACAAAGATAACGCTTCTAGTAATTAATCATTTTTTTTTTTTTTAATATTTTTACTTTCTTGTACGAAGTAAAGGAAGTATTGTAATCGCGAAAAATTTCGGTTTCCAGATTTCAACGGAAATATCCATTTTGAGCATCCCTGAATCCATTATGACTAATTTCGTCGTGACGTCTGTACGTACGTACGTATCTCGTATAACTGAAAAACGGGAAGCCGTAGAAAGTTAAAATTTTGTATTTAGGACTGTTATAACATCTAGTTGTGCACCTCCCTTTTTGGTCATTACGTAACATTCGGAAGTGGTACTTTACTTGAAGCCTATAATAGATTTTAATGAAAAACTATATTAAAATATATTTCAAAACTTTTCATATTTGGTATATAAGTATATATAATATATCAATGGGAATAACATAATAGATTTTAGTTAAAATGGTCTACCCGGAAGTGATACTTTACTTGAATCTTATAATAGATTTTATTGAAAAACTATATTAAAATATAATGCAAAACTATTCAAATTTGGTATTTAATACTTTTATATCAATTTGAATAACATAATAGATTTTGGTTAAAATGGTCTAACCGGAAGTGATACTTTACTTGAAGCTGTCAGCAGTTTTTTTTTGAAAAAAAATGGTGTTATTTTGATTTTAGAAATAAATGCTTCAAATAAAAGTAGAGAGATTTTAATTCTGCGTCGAAAACATCAAGTATGATTAATTTAGCTCTTTGTACAAGCGAGATATGTAAATTTGAATATTAAGTACTTTTTGCTATGAAGACAAAAAATAACAAGAAAATAAAGAATATAATGTCAATGTCAAATTATGTCAAATACGTGCAATTTTATGATTGGGTCTGCTATAATACATATTGTAATTATTAACAAAATATGTATAGTTTAACAGGCGTACAAGGAAGTCATGTGGTGTCCACATCAGATATTTTTACCTCTCGCTAAGAGAGGTATTGGATTCATGCTAAAATTCGCATATCCAGATTTTATTGAATAAGCACGATTTAAGGTCCCTAGAATCCGATTATAACAATTTTAAAATGATGTCTGTGTGTGTGTGTGTGGATGTATATCTCTGTGTGTGTGTGTGTGTGTGTGTGTGTGTGTGTGTGTGTGTGTGTGTGTGTGTATGTATGTATGGATATTGGAGGGACGGTTCCTCAAAAACTATAAGACTTAAAAAATATTTAACTGCAGTTTCCTCAATCTGACATTCCTGGGAAGAGCTGAAAAAGTTTTGGTAACAATTGAACAACCGAAAGTAGTAGTTCCTTAGAAAAATTCTTCTAAATATAATTTTTTGGGAGTTTTTTTTAATTAAATATTGAAGAACATAAAATTCTCCATCCAATACACTTAAAATTTTTATTATATCTTGTATAGATTTAGAGATAAAGACACTATAATTTATAGAGTAAACTAATCGCAGAGGCTAAGGCACTAAGGAAACCAGTTGACAAATTCCAATGTTTATAACATAGTTTGTAAATGACACATGTCAGTGCCAAAAATCAACAGTTTTAGTGACATTCTGATAGCTTTTTCTGGGAAGTATATTTATTATTTCTTATTGTTTTATTAATTAAATATTTGAAATTATAGGTAAAATTGTGGTAAAATATATCCATCAGAAATACCGCCAATCTGGTTAATGAATTGGAAGAATCTCTGACATTTAAAAACTTCCTCATACAATGAAAAATAGATATAATTAGAATTATATGTGTGCAGAAGGCATGTTAAATACAATAAAAAACAATATTTGGGTAAAGTTTTGTAATATTTTTTTATAAAACGACGGTTCGAAAGCGAAGTGCAATACAATACTTATATAGCCTAATATGGAAATGGCGAGAGGTCTTGTGCTGGCCACAACAAATTTTTTATTTTATTTTACAGATCAGAGAGCGCATATAGTATACATTACTGTTTAATTATAGCTATTGTCGGCTCAGATGGCTCAACGGTTGGTTAAAGCAATGCCTCTTAGATATAAGTGCGCTGATGGGGGTTATGCTTTCAATTTGGTTCTGAACGCATCTTATAAATTTGTTATAAAAAAACATTTTACTACCATTTTCATGTGTAGGACTTCAATTATTGATTTTTTAATGTAAAAATAGTTTCACTTGATATAACTCGAAACTTGGCTCGTTTTCGAGTTAAGTTTCGAATCGAACCTGTCTTACTTTTTTCGAGACAAGTTTCAAGTTTAGTTGTTTTTAAAAATATTCAAGTCGAGTCGATTTGTTCAAAAACTTGCCTCAAGTGTTCTCGAATTTATCAATACATCAATATAGCCATAATTTTGACATTTAAAATAATAACAAAAGTAAGTACCTATATTTAAATAAAATTGTAAAATAATATTTTTTTACTTATATTGTTATTAATGACGCATTTAAGTTCAAAGAGAAGTAAGCACCAAATAATATTACCTGCACTGTACAAAAGTTTTATATGAAAATGTTTTATAATCCAGGCCCATGCCTAACGTTTTGTTTCTTTTTATTGAATAACTTTAAAACATAACAGTGTTGCTTAGAACCATTTGAATTTACGATTAGTTGAAAAAAATTTACAGATTGCATAACATTATTTTGCATAATTGAATTGTCTGATAGGGCAGTTTTAATATTTCGAGAAATTATCTTAAAGCTGAATTTAAAGATATTTTTATTTTAACATTTTCAAGTCATACTTGACATGTTTCACAAGATTTCAGTCTCTGAATCAACGTCTCGGTCATTTATCAGAGACTGGTCCACTCAACCAGAACCACAGAAGCGTTTAGGTCTTATTAGAGCTCATCAGTGTGGTGCACTGATGCCTCTAAGACTAAGTTCAGTGGACGGATGATAAACCATCCAATTTCAAAGATATGATGGGAGGCAGAGCTGGGCAGTAACTTGTTACTTTAGGAACTTTGTTACTAACTAGTTACTTTTACGTAACTTGTAACATAACTTAGTTACTTTTTAAAATATGGTAACTGTAACTGTAACTTAACTTGCTGCGGAAAAGTAGTTGGTAACTTTACGGTTTTTAGTTACTTGTTACTTGAGTAACTTAAGTTACTTAAAGTAACTCAGAAATTAGAATGTAACTTAAGTTAGTCAAAGTAACTTAAAAAGTGGAATGTAACTTAAGTCATAAAAAGTAACGGGGGGGATTAAAATTTCTAAGAAATATTTTGTTGAGGCTGATGCCTTTTTTAGAAACACTAACTAAAACTGTTTTGCTTTAAATAAATGTCTGTCCAGAGTGGGAGTGTTGAGCGCAGCATCGCGCATACTCTCTGTAATGTGTAACTTTTATTTTAATACATAATTAAATTCAATATTATTGTTGATTGATTTCAAGCCATAATAGATAATAAAATAAGTAATTATATTCATTAATAATAGAGTTTTTGTACGGTAAACAGAAAAACTAAAAATAACACACTATTTTAACTTTTAATTCTAGAATTAAAAAGACACTAAATGTTAAGTTTGACTTATAAAATATTATTTTCAAATGTTTTCCTCGCTTACAAATGATACGTTTTAATAAATTATAATTAAACTGCCACTAAATCATCCAAATTATTCCAATTTTCAGGTTATACAAAAAATAGTGTATTTTGTTCGTTGTTCCAAGGGTTGCAAGACTTGAATTCGTCTCATTTTTGCAAATTCCCTTCTCACAAGATAAAATGTTACTTTTAATTTTTATATTATATTATAATGTAGGTCCGCAGGGCCTTTTTATCAGATTTTTTATCACAGCAACCGGCCCTGATGGCCCCTTGTCAACGTTAACTCCCTGATATGTATACTACACAATAACTAAGTCAACAGTCTAAGTCTACACTTCACGCCATTAAAAACTTTTAATGAGTAACTAGTAAATAACTTAGTTCTTTCACCAAAGTAACTGGAACTTAAGTAATTTAGTTACTTTTTTTTGGAGGTAACTGTAACTGTAACTAGTTACATTTTAAAAGTAACTTGCCCAGCTCTGATGGGAGGTAACTAATCACATTCAGAGCCATCTATCGAGAATGCCGCGAGTTTCGCCAGCAATAAATAACAATAAATGTACAAAGTACAATTGCGATACTTGGTGAACTGTTCTAATATAATATTTAAAAAAATCATACTTGCACATTTCACAAGTCTCTGAATCAACCTCTCGGTCAATTATGTGAAACGTGTCAGGTATGATTTTTTTAAAAATATTATATTAGACCTGTTTCACCAAGTATCGCAATTGTACTTTGAACATTTATTGATAGTTCTGCATAGCACTTTTTTTTATAAAAATTCAGAGTATGTACTTTTAAGTTGATGCGTCGTAACATTAATTTTATTTAACGTAACTTCTAAATGTTAAAATAATAAATTAAATTACAAATATTTAAAACTTTTATTATTCCAATTTTGATATTTTAATAATAATAATTTGGAAATAAATCTAAATTAAAGCAATAAATGCTTGTTTCCAATAATTGTAATACATTATACTTGAGTAACACGCCTAAGTCTTGATTAAGTAAAATGTACTCGTATTCGGATGATTGTAACTCTTTTATTTTAATATACTATTCCGCTTTTCTCATAATTCATTTTGTTTAAAACATTTATTCCACACCAAAATTTCCCAAATTATTAAAAAAAAAAAAAAACATAATATCGTTTCCTGAATCATATCTTTAACAATGTTGCACCTAAATTCCTTAAAAGCATTAAATCACGTACAATCTCCAGATACAACATTTTATCTGATGGAATTACATTGTATCCTTATTCTGCAGATAGGTAAGTGGCTGATTGTGCTGGTAGGATGTGAAGGACAAAGAAGACAGCGCCCAGGACGAAGACAGAAGAGCGCAGGACAACGGAGCAACGCAGCTCTGCACTATAATCGGTCGCTCCGTCAACAGACAACCGGTGGACGACATTAGTGCTGCCTTCTTTTGTTTCTACCCGAGACGGGGAAATTGTAAGAATACGGAGCAATTTAGTTGTCATTTATTTCTTGTGGTTTCCAACAAAACCCAATTTCTTTTTGTGTCGCACACGGTGAAACATTGACGATCGCAGGATGGCAGAAGCGACTTGGATGATACTAATCGTTGAATTTGTTAGCTTGGAAAATTTATACGTGTTTTTTGCTTTGCACTTTTCTTATATCTTTAAGGGAATATTTATAGTCAGTATGGTCTTTTCCGCAGGTTACAAAAAACGTTAATTTTTCATATAATACATATTATACGGTGGCTTCTAGATGTTCACTATTTATTATACAATAATGATGTTCAATAAATCTAATTATCTCTTTAAATATTCTGTTCAATAAACTGAATTGAGTTGATCTGTAATTCATTTAATCTTTCGCTACACGAACTAATTTTAAAATTCACATTTTTACCTTCCGCTACCATTTGTAAGGGAGGTATAGGGATCGTGCTAAAAATTACATATCAAGATTTTAGTAAATGACCACGTTTTAAGGTCCCTAGAATCCAATTTTAACATTTTCAAGATGATGTCTGTATGTGTGAATGTGAGTGTGTATGTGTGTACGTATATGGATTTTGTCCACGCTCTAACCCAAATACCATCATTCAGAAAATTCTTAAACCTTGTATTTTGACCCTATTTTAATATGGAAAGAAACCATTAGTTTTTGGTGTAAATCGGATAACAGGACATGGCACTTTACTTAAAGCTCACAATGGTTTTTCTTCAAAAAATACCATTAAATGCCATTTTTTCGCATTTTATGTCATTATGAAAATTAAAGATTATTGAATTTTGTACAGGTATAGATTAATACTTTTTCTATATATTTTACAGATAAATTTAATAATTAATCTTTATTATAAATTCCGAAGCCTAAGATAAACACAATTCTTTTGTTACGCAGTTCATATTTCAAATGTTTGTAACTGTCAGGTAAATGTCACCGTCAAAAAACTAATCACTTCAAACTAATATAGTATAACATAACATAGTTTGCAGTTTGCAGCATTAGTAAATACGTAGATATGTATTTAAAATAATAAAAAATAAATAGCGGGAGCAATGCCATTGATTACATAACACGTGTTGAATAGATTATCCACCTTGTGAATTTTTGTGTAACACAATTTGTGTGCTATTATTTTGCTATCTTTGTTTGATTATTTTACTATCCGTTCCATATAAAACGCTTTATATTGGCTCCTTCTATTGACTCGCCTGTATCTGTTGCAGTATAAAAACCCTGCCCTTCGGCAGAACCAGAGGCCTCCAAAGAGTCTATGGCGTTGTTGGTAAGTTGAGTAACCCAGATCTCTGAAATCCGATCACCGATCACTATTTGATCTTCATGTTCTGGGTACGTTAAGGATCTAAAATATTTTATTATATTTTCGGAAATTAATCAGTTTTTATTTTTAAAATTCACAAAATTAATTGCACTTTATGAAGTATAAATTTTTAACTTCACTCTAGTTTTGCTATAGCGTAATAATAAAACTACTACTTTAATATTAAAAAATCTGTTGTGGCCAGCATAAGACCTTCCGTCAATTCGATGTATTTTGTGCAAATCCCATACCAAAAGTACCGTGGAACAGTTTCTATATAATATCATGCAAAATCGAACACGAACACATACTATTTTTTACAAATTCCATACCAAAATTTCATTTGAAAAGGTTCTATAAATCCAATAAAATTATGACATAAACAAACACTATGTAAAATGCACTTGACACATTTCTTTCTGCTTCAGCTTTCCCTTATTTTATTAGGAGTCGCTGTTTCCTCTTCTCTTCCACTCATTCCTGTCCAACGCATCTTCTCCACACAGTCCTTCCTTTCTCAAGTCTTCTGCGATACAGTCCTTCCATCTTCTCTTTAGCCTTTCACTGCATGTCACTTGCGAGGAACATTATGACATACTAATTTTTTGATCCCATACTTTCCATATTTGGTTTTGCACTTGCAACAGACATATGTCAATTAAAATTTTTTGAATGAGCAGCTGTTTCCATGATAAATAGCAAAGCTGACTAATTTTTGAAAATTCATTTCTTTATAATGCTTTAACTCTACATCTATTGAATATGAAGGAAAATGTATAATCAAACCATATAGAGAAGAGTATTTTCTTTAATAAATATAATAACAAAATGTCAAAAAATAATATTTAACTTCGTTTTTTTTAAGAAAAACTGTTAAAAACTTCAAATAAGGGTACTTCCGTTGGATCAATTATAACCAAAATCTAATCAACTCTTCATAGGGATGTACAGAAGAGGAATACGAAAGAATTATAATTTTTAGAATTGTAGTATTGAAGTTATCATCGGAGAAAAATTTGTCACACACGGACACACATACACACACACGCACACACACACGCACGCACACACACACACACATACATACAGACATCATCTTAAAAATAGTAAATTCGTATTGTAGGGACCCTAAAACGTGCTTAGGTGAGGGAAGGTAAAAAGAAAAACATTTACAATATTTTACAAACTGATTACTTATATTAATATTAATTCTAATAATACACATACATAATACTTTCAATGTTTAATTAAATAGGTGATGAAATGTATTGTCTCCCGAAGCATAAACCTCGCCCCAATTTTTTTTTTTTTGTATTTTGGGACATACGCTTGCAAAACGTAAAGCTGGTGCACAGTACTTTATGAAGAGAATGCAAAATACGAATTACTAATCTGAGCTTATTTTAGAAAAATAACTGGAAATGTCGCTAGATATACATAAAAATCATATTTGAATCATTAACCTCACTAGATTTAGTGATAAAATCACTAAATTGGCAATATTGCTTCCACTCAAATCACTCATACGATTTGGGTATTTCTGCGCCATAGCTACAGTGTTACAGTAAGTTGTAGTTTTAATTTCCGACACAGGAACCTAAACGTTCCTTGATAGAAAAGAGAAATTAAGACAGCCGACTGGAATATTTATTAAGGTGGTTATTTAGTGAAAAATCTTAAAACTGAACCTTTTCATTTATTTGATCATTGCATTTTTATTTAATTATAATTTGTTAACCTGGTCTGTTTGGTAGGGCCCGCGGCGGATCGCAGAATTGCATTTTGCATAACGACGATACAAGTATATCGAAATAAAGAAACACACTCATTTTTTTCAGTCTTTCTCGCAATCCAGTTTAATTTTATTTTGCAGGGTTTGTAAACTATGAGGCATAGTTTAAAAAATTCTGTGCTAGAACATTTGTTAAATATTCGATTTATTCTAGAATATAATTTATTTAAGTAAATGCTCTAATTGAAGTAGAATATTAAATTCTAGAGAAGAGAAAGAAACTTGAACAAAAACAAAAAAAATATTAAGATTATGTATTTCTATTCGCATTTAAAAATTAAAAAAGATACATCTGATACATATTAAGTATTTCAACTTTTTAAATCTAATTCGTAGCATTGTATATTTTAGAATAATTACATAGAAAACCATATGTTTTAGTGTGTTATGTTCAACTGCAATATTCAAAATTTTGATCAATTTAATTTTAAAATGTCATTCAAATTCATTTTACATATTCCACGATCGTACTACGACTGGTATCTTAAACGTAATATCGGAAACATTTGGTAGTACAGTTCGTTGTGAGTTTATGTTTAATGCGGCTTTTAATATTTACATGGTGTGTTTGCTTGGCAGCGTTCGACAGTTGAAGCTTCCCGTCTCCTTGGATGGAGTTATGAGTTGTAAGTTTCAAGGTCGCGGCCCCGTGCTCTGGATGTTGGTCAGAGATTAATTGTCATGGAGATTAAGATTGTTTGTGGAAATGAAATATTGTGGGATTTGAAACAAAAGATGTTCGCCTGACATGATAAATCTGTGTCGAGTAATGATGAAAGTTTTATGACTGCGGACTTGAAATATGAACAGAAGGTTGAAGTTTGATTCGAATGAGAAGGTGTATCAAACAAAAGTTTAATATTTATCAGTGACGGTTTGTGCTCTACATTGGCGTGGCAGCATTGAGGAAAATTGAGAATAACAGCTATGTATATTTAGTTAATTAATGCGCTGTCACTCATTTTGTAAGGCAATTTAAATATACCCTTGGCTATTTTCAAATACAGTACTTTTGTTTGATCATACATATTAAATGCTTTTGCAAACATTTCTTTTAGATTTTTGTATGTGCATAACGATTGTTTATAGCTTGCAGTACAGTAAAGAACAAATGTTATACATAATAATTTTTTCATTTTGCTATAACTACGTTTGAATATAACATTATAACATTTGTAGCGATCACCTCCACATACGCTCGCAATGCTCGCATCACACACATTGATAATCATATATTGTAATTATGTCAATATGTTTTATATTGTGTTCCTTCTATTGTAAATATGTTCTCATTTGTATATTAATTTTATTATCAACAAGATTGCATATGTTATGAGATATGAGAATACAGAAACTATGAGTGCCCGTGAGGTGACGCCTGGTAAGCGCCCACACGGTAAAATATATCATAATATATAAGATCACGGGATGTTACAGTAGCGTAGCTAAAGTGGAGGAGAGAGCCCGCCCGGGCCGCACTTTTTTCGAGGCGGCACTTTTAATTTATAAAAACTTATAATATAAATAACATACATACAGTAATATTTCTTTTCATACTTGAAATGTATATGTAAACGACAATTCAGAAAAAAATTAACGCTCCGAAAGTTTTGCCATCTTACGGGGAGCTGCAAAACTAAAATAGACACACTGAGAAGCGGTAAAGGTGGATTAAATACAAAGCTACGTCTTTTTACCTCTCGATACCCTTGGTAAGGGAGGTATTGGGATCGTGCTAAAAATCACATATTGAGATTTTAGTAAATGACCACGTTTTAAGGTCCCTAGAATCCAATTTTAACATTTTCACGGTGATGTCAGTACGTGTGTATGGATTTTGTCTTCGCTCTAACTCAAATACTATCAATCAGAAAATTCTGAAACCTTGTATGTCGACCCTTTTCTAATTTGGAAAGAAACCATTAGATTTCGGTGAAAATCGGATAACCGGAAATGGCTCATAATGGTTTTTCTTCGAAAAACACCATTAAATGTCATTTTTTCGCATGTTATGTCATTATAAAAATTAAAGACTATTTTCTACATTAATACTTTTTCTATATATTTTACAGATAAATTTAAAAAATACGTTTTTTATACAGCTCAGAGCCTATGATTTAAAGATTCGTTTGTAACACAGTTCATATTTCAAATATATGTAACTCAGATGTAACTGACAAATAAATGTCAATGTCACTGTCAAAAAACTAATCATTTTAAATTAATAATGGTGACATTTTAAACAGAAAATAGTAAATAAAGCAATAGTTATATGCAAAGGAACTTAATATAGTTTGCAGCATTAGTAAATATGTAGATATGTATTTAAATTAATAAAAATTAAATAGCGGGAGGTCTTGTGTTAATAAATCTTGCAGCAAATTAGTGATGAAACAGACTTTAACAATGTTATTGACGGTGATGCAAACAAATATACAAGAAAAATAAAATTTTAGGATGTTAAAAAGTTATTTGAAAAATAAACATAAATGTTGTCATTTAATTCCCTATACCTCATTTCATTTTGACCTTTTTTAGTATTTTTAGTGTATTGAGAGGGGCAGCAAATTCGGGAACCGCCCCGGGCGGAAAAAGTTCTAGCTACACCACTGGGATGTTATATTTCGGGAAGATACGTTTAAAACAATTCAGAATTTACCCGAATCAAGTCAAGCCCAAGAGAAAGAAAAAACAATGAAGAAGACAATGAACCCAAAAATGACAAAGAAGAAGACAAAGATATAGCGAGTGCACAGTGGACTACAAAGAAAAGAAAAATATTTTGAAAACTCGTTTATGTTAGCGAACATGATGGAAGTATATCAGAGTCCTACCAAAAAGCTTTAAAAAGTAATGAAGCAGAAAACTTGCTATGGAGTCCGAAATGAAGTCACTACAAGAAAATAATACGTGGACCTTATGATGTGATTTACAACATAATAGGAAAGAAATATCTTCAAAATGGGTATATATAAAAAAGTTTAATGCTGACGGTTCACTGGGCCTGGGCCGTTATAAAGCCAGATTGGTAGTAAAAGGATTTTGTAAGCGACAGGGTATTAGAAGAAACATTTACTCTATAGTAGCTAGAAGAACTACAATTAGAACCACTTTTAAGTGTAGCAGCCAATGAAAACATATATCTTCATTAGTTTGATCTTTCAACTGCATTCCTTGATGGCAAATTAAAGGAAGAAATATATGTCAGGTAACCTAAAGGATTTGAAGACAAATGTCAACGCTATTTTTTAAAACATTCTAATTTTGCAATTTGGTTACTAGTAATAATATAAAATTTGTCCCATAAAGAAAAACTTATAAATGAATTACTACATTCCTATTTCAAAATGACATATTCCTATAGCGGTAAATGGTTTGAGATAAAACGAACTAATTAATGAAGAGAATCAAATATTTGTGACAGACAGAATAGCTTTGAAATATTGCAGTAGGATTGACAGATATCTTTAATTTGTTTATTTTGTAAATTTACAGTTTATCTCTTGTTTTGTTCGAAATCGACATTTATATAAATAAGCATCATTTATAAAAGCAACCGCATGTGAAAATTGTCACAATTGCAATTATAAAAATACAATTATTTTTACCTCCCGTTACCCTAGGTAAGGGAGGCACAGTAAAATTTTTGAAAGAAGTCCGATCAAGGCCATCTACGAATTGCATCTATGAGTTAAGATTTTATGCTGTCAAATTTAGTAGTGTCGTTTACATAGTTTTTATGAGGTACACAAGATATTATGTACCCTCATAAAAACTAAGTAAAAGACACTATTAAATTTGACAGCACAAAATCCTAATACATAGATACAATTCGTAGATGGCCTTGATCGGACTTCTTTCAAAAGTTTTACTGTATAGGGATCGCGCTAAAAATCGCATATAGAGATTTGAGTGAATAAGCACGTTTTGGTGTCCCCAAAACCGGATTTTAACATTTTTAAAATTATGTCTACGGGTGTGTCAGTGTGTGTGTGTGCGTGTGTTTGTGTCTGGATCCTGTGAACCCGATTACTCAAATACCATCATTCTGAAAAATTTGAAACTGTGTATTAAATATGGAAAGATCTCATTAGATTTTGGTACAAGCTCAAAACAGTTTTTCTGAGAAAGATGCATTTAAATTACATTTTTTCGTAATTTATGAAATAAAAATTGAAGATTATAAAATTTTCTGCGGGTCTGTATTAACACTTTTTCTACATATTTATGTATAAATTTATAAATTAATTTATAAAATACATCCCGAAGCCTTTGCTTTAAACAAATATCTTCTTGGTTCTTGGTTACACCAGTTTACAGCTCACATGTATGTAGCTGACAATTAAATGTCACTGTCAAAAAACTAATCATTTCAAAGGAAAAATGTAGATATGTATTTAAATTAATAAAAATTAAATGACGGGATGTTTTGTGTTGGCCACATCAGATTTTTTTATTATTTTAAAGACAACCTTTTTGTCTACAATATTACTACCTATTACTATTATTAGTTCTTAAAATAATATTTTGTACTATCATTTAGAAGTTTTAATAATCTTACAATGCGCAAAAATTGTACATATAGCGCCATCTATGATACAATAGCTGCAACAGAGTTCGAAGTAAAAAGAAAACTGTAATTTTGTTATTAAAATTATTTCCAATAAAAATTAAGGTTTTATTGTAATAATAATTCCTGAATCAAAATTATTTATTTGCAAAATTATGAAACTCTAATAAAATAATGTTATTTAATTTATGGCACCTGTTAAATCTATGATACAATTATCTATGATACAATAGCTGCAACAGAGTTTGAAGTAAAAAGAAAGCTGTAATCTTGTTATTAAAATTATTTCCAATAAAAATTAAGGTTTTATTGTAATAATAATTCATGAATCAAAATTATTTATTTGCAAAATTATGAAACTCTAATAAAATAATGTTATTTAATTTATGGCACCTGTTAAATCTATGATACAATGATCTATGATACAATAGCTACAACAGAGTTCGAAGTAAAAAGAAAGCTGTAATCTTGTTATTAAAATTATTTCCAATAAAAATTAAGGTTTTATTGTAATAATAATTCATGAATCAAAATTATTTATTTGCAAAATTATGAAACTCTAATAAAATAATATTATTTAATTTATGGCACCTGTTAAATGTATTATTGAATTTATTATTTTAATAATAAATAAAATTATATATCAAACTTTTATATTTGCATTGTTAATAAATATATAAATTTTGTACTTTAAATGCCATTAAACTATTTATTAATAATGAAAATTCATGTGGAAGTAGAAGTATCGAAATAATATAAAACGTTACTAACCTCGGTTGCAGATCTCAGCAACTTAGGAACTCCGTTATCAGGAAAACAGCATTTTAGGAACACCGAAACTCAGTAATACACTACCACAATAGCAATACACTATATTTCCTGAAAAAGAAATTAAACTATTTTAAATATATACACATGCAATGTTTATAAATATTTATGTAATTATATATGAATATAATTTTTTTTTTATTATATTTAAATAAATTTTAATAATCTTGAAACATTTCGTATTAACTATTTAGATGTAACTTTGAATACTGATAATATATTAAAAATTATTTTTAATAAATAAAAATAAAAAATGAATTTTCGACCGTGACAGGACTCGAACCTGCAATCTTCGGATCCGAAGTCCGACGCCTTATCCATTAGGCCACACGGTCTTGTGAAGTTTTGAGCAATATGACGTCACACCACGGACCCCATATAAGGAAATAATATTATATGCATTGTTATAATGTAGCAGGCCTTTTTATACAATAATAATTAAAAATAATTAAGAACATTAAATTTTTATCATTAATAAATCATTTCACTATTTAAAACAAAGAATATTTTTTTATATCTCGTAATTTAATTTTTGATCACGACACCAATGGTATTTATGAGAATCTATATTTTGAAATAGATCTTTTCAATTTAACAGCTTTCTCTTTCTATCTCTACACATAGTAAGTAAAATGGCACCTGCAACTGCCAACTGGGCTGTCAAACAAAAAGTCACCTCTGTCTCAGCAGGTCTACTGTTCGGGTTTTAAGCTTGATTTATGGCAGGAAAAGGACAGATACGTTTTAAATGTTTTCCTATTTTATTATACTTTATTTTGTAATAATGAAACAATTTTAAAAAAACTCCTTTAATGATAATGAAACAAATACTATATAAAATACAAAACTTGACAAATAATAAAGTAAAAAAATCTGATGTGGCCAGCACATTACCTTCCGTCAATTCTATGTATTTTGCATAAATCCCTTACCGAAAGTTCTTTGGAAAAGATTCTATATATCCGGTAAAACTTTGACACAAACGTAACTATTTTTTACAAATTCCATACCAAAAATTCCTAGAAAAAGTTTCTATATATCCAATAAAACTATAACACGAACATATACTATGTAAATTTCCCTTGACACTGACATCTGTCAATTATAATATTTGAATATATCAGTTGTTTCCATGATTTTAGCAAAGTTGGTTGATTTATGAATGTTAATCTCTTTACAGTTCTTTAATTCTATATCCATTGTATATGAAGGAAAATGTGTAATAAAACCGCATAGAAAAAAAATGTTCTTTCATATTTATAATACCATAAAATCTCAATTTAATTGCGTTTTCTTATTTTTTCTCAATTTGTAACAATTGGCAAAGACGTATTTTGATTTTGCGAGTCCATTAAATATCAATTTTGAAATACGAAATGCATACAGAGATTTGCAATTTTTTTTTTGCAGTGCGACCCTAAGCAACCGTTAGTGCTACCCCCAGCTGTGCCCGGTCGACCACAGGCTTAGTAAGTCAAAGCCGTAACGGTAGAATTCTGTACAAACTATACAAAATAACTAATTGATAATTAAACATTATTTTTAAACTATATGCTTTTTTATACTTTTCTCATAAAAACTTATGCAAATTTATAATATATCTTTACAGTATTGTTAAATTATCTTTATATGATATATATGCAAATATATTCACTGAAAATTGTAAATAAACTATAAACTCATTATTCTTTTTTACCTCTCGCTAAGAGAGGTATTGGATTCATGCTAAAATTCGCATACCCAGATTTTATTGAATAAGCACGATTTAAGGTCCCTACAATCCGATTATAACATTTTTAAAATGATGTCTGTGTGTGTGTGTGTGTGTGTGTGTGTGTGTGTGTGTGTGTGTGTGTGTGTGTGTGTGTGTGTGTGGATGTGTGTATGTGTGTGTGTATGTATGTATGTCTGGATGTTGTAGTCACGATTCCTCAAAAACTATAAGACTTAAAAAATATTTAACTGCAGTTTCCTCAATCTGACATTCCTGGGAAGAGCTGAAAAGGTTTTGGTAACAATTGAACAACCGGAAGTAGTAGTTTCTTAGAAAAAATCTTCTAAATATAATTTTTTGGGAGTTTTTTTATTAAATATTGAAGAACATAAAATTCTACATCTAATACACTTAAAAAATTAATTATATCTTGTATAGATTTAGAGATAAAGACTCTATAGTTTATAGAGTAAACTAATCGCAGAGGCCAAGGCACTAAGGAAACCAGTTGACAAATTCCAATATTTATAATATGACACATGTCATTGTCAAATATCAACAGTTTTAGTGACATTCTGATAGCTTTTTCTGGAAAGTATATTTAACTTTTCTTATTGTTTTATTAATTAAATATTTGAAATTATAGGTAAAATTGTGGTAAAATGCATAAATCCATCAGAAATACCGCCAATCTGGTTAATGAATTGGAACAATCTGTGACATTTAGAAACTTCCGCATACAGTGAAAAATAGATATAATTAGAATTATATGTGTGCAGAAGACATGTTAAGTACAATAAAAGACAATATTTGGGGAAAGTTCTGTAATATTTTGTTATAAAACGACGGTTCGATAGCAAAGTGCAATACAATACTTATATAGCCTAATATGGAAATGGCGAGAGGTCTTGTGCTGGCCACAACAGATTTTTTATATTCTTATGAGTTATATAAAGATACTAAAAAAAATAATAAAATACAAATTTATGACGTCATAAATTATGAGAGTATATGTGTTGTATGACCGTGTGGCCTAATGGATAAGGCGTCGGACTTCGGATCCGAAGATTGCAGGTTCGAGTCCTGTCACGGTCGAAAATCAATTTTTGTGTTTAAAATTACAATAAAAAATCTGTATTCTTATGTAAGTCCTAGTATTGCAAACAATCAGAACAAATTATATAAAGAGGAATCCGAGGAGGATTTATTATTATTTATTAATAGTTTTTGTCCAAAACTCCTTTTTTAATGCGAATAAAAAAAATAGAACATCATAATTTCATTGATTTGTACCCATCTGACCAAATATTTAGTAGATTCCTATACTTGCTTTTCCTACTCGCCAATAGATGGCAGCATACATATTGTACTTGTTCATGTCCATACAAGTATCCATTTATTATTTACCGGAAAACACAGAACCGGCTTAAATTGAGGGTATAAATATGTAATAACTTTATATATCACTTTTATCATCAATAAGAAATATTGAATAAAAAAATAAAAAATCATTTCGACCGTGACAGGACTCGAACCTGCAATCTTCGGATCCGAAGTCCGACGCCTTATCCATTAGGCCACACGGTCACATAACCTAAATTATATCACAGAAGGTATATGAGTTTATTGTAATTACTTTAATTTTAATAAATATTTATATATACATGTATTTTCTGAGAAAAACCAACACAAAATTTCAACATATAGTCTAAGGGTCATTCAAACAATTGATATAAACTATGGATCAATTCTTCTCCGTTTTAGAGATATCAACAGAAACACAAGATATCTTTATTAATCAAAACTTTTTTACTTAGAATGACTTCTAGAACACATGATGGTAAAAGTTCATCGATTTCTTCAAGGAGGGGACACCTGTATGCATTAAAAAAATATTTATATTATAAAATATGTATACTGCCAAATAATTTTACGACCGAATAATATACAAGCCATTTGATTTTTTTAATACTATTATAATGAATGTAAAGAATAAAACTTAATGTTTAGAATATTTTTAAGATTTTGAGGTAATCGTAGGCGTATTTAGGTACTAATATTAGCCCTCAATTTTCAACATCTAGTTTTTGCATTTGAGCAAATTCTTCTGCTTTACCTACATATTTTTCTAAAAAATACTTAAGTCAGTATTATGTTCATAGACTAAAAAATATATATGCATTTAGACTGTACTTTATCTTCAGTACAAGTTGTTTTGTAAATTATTTATGGTGTCCTAATACTATGCTACTCACAAAGTAGTACAACGTCACATTTTACTATACAAATTTTCTCATTAGAATTATTTTGTGTATAATACCATTTTTAGCTTGTTCAACTTATAAATATATGTAAGTACATTGTTTGTATTTATTTCTACTGGAGGAGGACAAACCTTACTATTATTATTTAATCGAAGGCTTTAAGCTCTTAAGAGAGTTTGGGCCGAATTCAGCACTCTTCATTAGTGTAGTACCGTCTCTAAGTAACTATGGAAACAGCTTTCATCTTTTTCTCATTAAAGCATCAATGTACCTATATGTCTTTCTTTATTTTGTTTTTTTTATATAAAAGGAGAGTGCTGAAGTCGACCCTTTGTTATCGCGTCTTGTACATTATAAATGTTACAATTTTCGGGAAACATATCAGGCTCTTCGTGAAATATCTGACTGCTCCGGGAATCAGTTTCCTGATCTCATGTGCTGCGAGGTGAAAGCCTTTTCGGAATGATTCAGGTACCCACGACTGCAGCAAGGCAATTATATAATATCTTCCAATGTTTTCTCGTCTTCTTTCTCTTCGCAGAGTCGACAGATACCTACTCTGAATTGGAGCCGTTCATCAACAAAATTGTGATCAGCTCAGCTCTACTATATTCCTACATTTGCATTTACTGACCCAGGTTCATAATAGTTCAACCGGCTTTCATTTTCAACAAATTACATAAATGAAGGGAAATTTTTACAAAATTCTGTTTAGTAGGTACTTTAAATATAGGCTTAAAACTTACAAAAACTGTGGGCCAAATGACGGGTGATATTAAAGGGTCATCTTCTAGTCCAGATTTATGTTCTATCGAGACCAACGAGCTATAAGTAAATATAGAGTGGCGCATCGCATGCTGGAAGCGTACTTTACCCGTACACAGTTGAATGCTTAGGTCGGCGGCCATTACTGAGCGCTCAGCTCAGACGCTATACGTTGTTTTTCTCTGCGCTTATTGCACTATTTATTAAAAGTGCCCGCAAAGTGTGTTGTTCCTCAGTGTGGAAACAGACAAATTAGAAATAGTTGCAAGTCGTTTCACAGGTAAATTTTATATTAAAAAATTTTAACTTTTAAGTTTTAATTAGCGACGAATTTACGATTTTACCGCCTGTAGTCTGATAATAGTTTCTCGCCTAAATCCAACAACGAATATAATCAATTTATTTTTATGTAATTACTGATATTTATTATTACAATCAAATTTCCTTCATTGAAGCAAAAATTTCTGTTGTAATTAAAATAAATACAAGAACAATTATTATAGGTAATAAATTTTTTGTGTAAATAGTAGGACTGTTTCTACAGATATTCAAGGAACTAACATTCGACAATTTTTGACCATATTTAAAGGTCAATAAAAACATTATTTTCTATTTCATATATGTAGTGATTATTTTCACAATTTTGTTTATTTTATTTGAAGAATATGTTTTTGTTATTGTATTTTATATGTTATATTTTTTATATAGGTACGTTATTATTGTCATAATAAAATATATAATTTAATTTTCACTATTTTCGTTTTTATGTATCTATCTACCTACCTTGCTACTTTTTCAATATATTGTATTAATGCAGTTACATTTTTCATATTAATTGTTATTTATTATCGTAAAATATTATAACAAAATAAGGATTTACAGTAAAAATTCTTAAATTATATTAATTTATCAATAGTTTCACATCATCCATATTATATATCTGTGAAACTAAATATGTATTAATTTATTTATTTATTTCGAAATATGATATATGTCAGAATAAAACTTTTCGCCACAAATTGCATTATTTATATTTATAATTCTAACATAAAAAGTAAATTATTTCGTTAAAAATAATTCAGAAATATTACTGGTAGGCTGCAACCTGCCTGGCAGGACATGGCGTCCAAGTGTGTACGGCCAGCAGCGCTCATCCGCCACTCTATATTTACTTATAGCTCGTTGATCGAGACCCTTTACTTTTGGCACAATATGAAAAACAACTTCGTAAAAATCTAGTGCGTAAAGTTAAATCCACCTTGCAAGACATAATAGGACAATATTCGAACAGAAGAACGTGCAAAGCTTGTGGATACAATGCCTAATAGAATAGAATTAAATATGTTACCAATAAAGGTGACGTAAACCAAAATAAAATTGCGGAATATTTGAATAACATATTCAGGTTTCGTAAATTTAAAATCTATATTTTAAACTGGTCGAAAGAAATTTCCCTCCATATTTGTAGGTGTAAAGATTTGTTTGTTGCAAATGTAAACCGGCCGAACTATTATGAGCTTGGGCTCGTAGATAGTGTTTTAAGGAGGTTCGAGCGATTCTCGTGTAAAAATTAATTTTCAACTTTATGGTTTCAAATTTTGTAATTATCACGAATAATATCTTATCCAACTATTCTAAAAAATAAAACACTGTCTAGTTTCTTATAAATACGCTTATAAAGTTGACGTTTTCAATGTTCTAATACATAAGCTCTTACGGCAGACACATTTCCTTAGATACTTTTTACCTCTCGCTAAGAGAGGTATTGGATTCATGCTAAAAATCACATATCGAGATTTAAGTGAATAAGCACGATTTAAGGTCCATATAAACCGATTTTAACATTTTTACGATGATGTCTGTGTGTGTGTGTGTGGATGTGTGTATGTGTGTGTGTGTGTGTGTGTATGTATGGATGTTGGAGGGACGATTCCTCAAAAACTATAAGACTTAAAAAATATTTAACTGCAGTTTCTTCAATCTGACATTCCTGGGAAGAGCTGAAAAGGTTTTGGTAACAATTGAACAACCGGAAGTAGTAGTTTTTTAAAAAAATTCTTCTAAATATTATTTTTTGCAAATTTTTGATATTACGCCTTTTAAAGAACAAAATTCTACATCTGATACATTTAAATTTTTTATTATATCTTCTATAAATTTAGAGATAAAGACACTATAATATATAGAATATCGGGATATAATAAGTCGAGTAGGCGAAACTTCATTAAGGAAACCAGTTGACAAATTCAAATGTTTATAACATAATTTTTAAATGACAGATATCAGTGTCAAAAATCAAAAGTTTAGTTACATTCTGAAAGCTTTTTCTGGGAAGTAAATTTAATCTTTCTTATGGTTTTATTAATTAAATATTTAAAATTATAGGTAACCTGCATGTATCCATTACAAATATCGCCAATCTTGTTAATGAATTGGAAGAATCTCTGACATAGGATCTTCCTCACACAATGGAAAGAAGATAAAATTAGAATTGTATGTGTGCAGAAGACATGTTAAATACAATAAAATACAATATTTGGGTAAAGTTTTGTAATTTTTATGTTACAAAACGACGGTTTGGTAGCGAAGTGCAATACATTATTTATATAACATAAAATGGAAATGGCGAGAGGTCTTGTGCTGGCCACAACAGATTTTTTTATTTGTTTTATATTGATCTTTCCAATTTTGATGAACAAAAAACAAGTATAATAAAGCTGGTGACTTGTAGTATATTATGAGAAGTTTATAATGCCTTTTTACCGTTCAAATTAATTTGAAAATTAATGTTGAACATTGTTTTCATTTTACATCGATAGTTGCAGAACAGATGAAGAATGACATAGCAACGTTGCACGTCCCAGCTGATATAAAGGAAAAAGATTGAAGTATAATTTGTATCTATATTATGGATAACTTTTTTTCGAATATAATAAAGCTATTTAGTTTTGTGCTTTTTAAAATTTGTGATTACTGAAATTGATAGATAAATTTAATATAATAATTTTACAAGACGCGCTGTTTCCACATAACTTTCGTCCATCACATATGTTCAAAATACTGAAGTCATTTCAGTACTTTTTTTGTTAAATACAAATTAATTATGTACTTATAGGCTCAATACACGTTTATTAATTGAAATTATAAATTTTTACAACTATTTTAGCAATTAAAAGAACAAAAAAATATAAATATTATTTGGCTCATTAGTTTCGCTCGAACCTCCTTAAAGGACAATGACAATAACCAGTATAACTCTAACTTATCTGACAGTAGACGCTTATAATAATAATAATAATAATAATAATAATAATAATAATAATAATAAAAAAATCTGATGTGGCCAGCACATAACCTCCCGCCAATTCCATGTTTAAAATAGCAGTGAGCTTTAAGCAAAGTATCACTTCCGGTTGATCGTTTGTTATCTAATAAATAGAAAAGTCTGTAATACAAAATTTTGGAACATGTTTTATTGTTTTCCTCATAAATCTGTTAAGAGCTCTAAATTAAGTACCTAGTTCATCCGATTTATCACATATCTAATATGTTGTTTCAAATTATATATGAGTTTTAAATATCAAATTTGAGAAGTTTTGGATCATATTTTAATAGGCGTTAAAGAAAAATCGTTACACACACATTCTTATAAAAATCAGCATCAACTTTTAGGTGCTCTAAAACGCAATCTTTGTAAATTATTCGCTGTACATGATCCATTTCGTAAATGTGTAGTTGTGAATTAATATTAATTTATAGTGCTGCAAAAATAGAAAAAAAATCAGATTATCCTGTACATCTAATATTTATGTATGATAGAAAATATGTCATTTTTATAAACCCTAATTTCATTAGAATTAAATGTTCTCCTTAACACGGTTTCATTATTAATTTTAATGTAATTGCTTCCTAACAGTGACATTTGTTTAAATATATCAAAATTGTTATTAAAATTATGTTTTTGTTTGACGCATAGGCAAGATGATATATGAAAATAAATTATATTATAAATTCATATTTAAAGTTATTTAGAGGTACTAAATGTTATTATCATAGAATTGAAGATTGATCCATTTTATTCAATTGTTATTAGTAAAAGTTGCTGAAAAATTATATTCAATGTATTTTTTTCAAGAAAAACTCTTAAAACCTTGTATAAGTGGTACTTCCGGTTACCCGATATACACTAAAAACTAATGAACTCTTCCCACCATAGTATAGAATGCGTATGCAAAAATGACAAAATTTTCTGATTAATAGTATTTGAGTAATCGTGTCCACAAGATCCACACATACTAACATACACACACACACCTACATACCTACAGACATCATTGTAAAAATGTTAAAATCGGGTTCTGGAGACATCAAAACGTGCTTATTCACTAAAATCTTTATATGCGATTTTTAGCACGATCCCTATACCTCTCTTACCTAGGGTAGAGGGAGGTAAAATTAGCTCGCGCTACTCATAGTAGGCACGGGCCTCCTCCTCCATGGTAGTGGAGATGGAGAACGAAAGATGACTGGTAAACAAAGAATCCTCAGGTTACGGTAGAAGAGAAATGAATGAAGAGAATTAAGTTGAGCTAATAATAATAAAATGGTGGAAAATAGCAATAAATACAGCAATATATTCCATCCGGCTGAGCAGTTCCTTCATCAGCTCAGCTAATAAAAAGTCGATTCGTGAGCCGTGCATTCAACAAAAGCGTCTCCGTCGCCAACAAAGCGATATAGAGCGGCATTATGTGAAGCACTTGGCAGCTCATACCTGTTCCGCTACAATAATTGTTTTATCCTTGTACAAAGCGCGTCTTTGGCGCGTCGCTGTCGCTTTCCTGATCGCTTCGCCGGACCCATTCAGCCGCCTCCGGCTGTAATCACTCGCTCAGGTGCGATAATGCGTGAGCGAAGCGTTAAAAATGTCAACTTTCATCTCCCTTAAATGGCTTCACGATTCACGGCCTCTCTATGTGTTCCTACATTGCTCGCTATTCACTACAGCCCCATTCACTTTTGTTCCATGTACAACAAAGATTTTACGAGATATTGATTTTAATTTCCTGTTGTACTGATGCAAATGCGATACTTTTAGATTCAGCCCCCAAACTATATTCCTAATTAAATGATTTTCAAAACGCGAATATTAAAATGGTGATATTTCATATCTAGAGAAGTTCCTTCACGACGAGGTTTGCAACTTTATTTTTATATTATTATGTTACGCAGCACTATTATTATGTTTTATTATTCTTACTTCTTTTGACATGCTATCTGTACAAGATATAGCCCCGGAATGACATATTGTCAAGCTAGGCACGAACAAAATTCCAAATGGTAAAGACAGCATTCCAGATGGTCTGCGGAACTCGAGTACGCAGGGCCGCATTTATATCTTAAGAGGCCCGAGGCGCAGTGATCTGTTGAGGCCTCTATTTTTATATACTTTAAAATATATCCGGTGAAAAACACCTGTCTATTTTAAATTAAAGGATAAGTTATTAATGGTTATTAAATCAAAATAAATTATGGAGTATTAATAATAGTTAATAATTTTATTATCATTAGTATCACAAAAACAAAAATAGTTCAAAAACTGTAAATAAAAATATTATCTACCTATATAGTACACACCTACATAACATTTAACGGTTACTATGGTTACCCTACAGTGATATCAAAATAAAAATAGAAAAGAGGCATTCTCAGAGGCTGAAAGAACCTGTAACACTGATTTCCTACTGAATAAAATTCAACAGCAACTACTCGAGGGTTAGAATCCAGCGAGTAAAACGTGAATATAGGTACAATCGCACAAAAGTTGTCAAATGTATACGAATGAGGTATACAATATCAAGAATTTGGAATGAGATACATACATAGTCACTTTATCACTAACTAGATGGCAGTGGCAGTAACAGTAACAATAACAATTATGAATAGATTCAAAATCGCCTGGTAAGCGCCCACACGGTAAAATATATCGTCATCATTACCGATGTCTACATGTGTTGTAGATACTGGCACACCCAGAAATGGGTAATATGCCGTGATGATATATTTATATTTATTTATTTATAGATTCAAAATCAAAGCTTATAATAGCAAGTGTTTTAAGTTTTAAAATATTTTTTGTAGTTTATGAACAAAAATAAATTGTACGAAAAGAACTTTTTTCTGAGGTCCCCCGGAAGATGAGGCCCCCAGCTAGCGCCTCATGCGCCTCTGCTTAAATGCGACCCTGCGAGTACGTCTGCAGTCTGAAGATATGTGCCCTGTTTTAGGCAATGATATACAAACTTGATTCGAACTTACGCCAAAAAGCAAAACACGATGGCGGCTACAGCCGTGTACGTGGCATGTGCGTGGGCTTAATAGGCAATGAAAAACATACATATATAAATATATCATCACGGCGCATTACCCATTACTGAGTGTGCCAGTATCTACATTACATGTAGACAAAATTTTTATGGGTGCAATAATCCGCCATCCGGATAGCTCTGGTAGGTGGGGTCGAAATTCTCCACGTAAGCTGCTGCTGCCCAAGTCTAAGGCAAGAGAAAGAAAGAGATCATAATTATTAATAATATATTAATAGTTAGCTGAGGTTTATACTCGTAATCTCCCGAGTTCGTTATTTGCATATCGGCCGTATGGCGTTCAAGATTTTTCGTAATAACATAAAATTTAAATATTTTTAGGAATAATAAAATAATGATAAAATTCTTCTTTTTCTGTCATACTGAACAACTTTTTTGTTGATTTATAAATTCTCCTTGACAACGGTCCAGCAAGATGCTATTATTTTTCTAGGAACGTTTGATCCTTAATTGAAGGCGACTGTTTTAAAAAATAACGGCCGACGTTCTTTAATTTTATCTTTTCACTTTTTTTTTAGTCCTGTTATATCATAAATAGTAACAGTATGGTATTACAAAAAAACAATAACGATTGCCTTCTCGATGAAATTGTACGAATTGATTTTTCGACGAATAAGCGAATAGGTACCTATAATCTTGTACCTGTACTTAGAAGCAGTGATGTGTCAATTTCTGAAAATCTATTGATGATGAAAAATTCCTAGAATATTTTCAAAAAAAAAATCTTTGAAAATTTCCCAAGGAATTTCAAATATTGCGAAGAACCACAATGTTTTGACGGAGTTGGGGTAGGTAACAAACAGGCACAAGACACATCCATGCAAAACAAAAGAACAAACTTTAAGGTCTAATATTTCTTTAAAAACAGAAAATAAATTCCAAAAAAATCCGGGGAAAGAAGTTAAGATATTTTTCCCAGCAAATCGTGATTGAAGAAATTTCCCGGGAAATATAAAATTCCTTCCGGGAATTTCTCAATGGCACATCACTACTTAGAAGTGAATATTATTAATATAGACGTACAATCACATTGGCCAGTATTAAGAACCCACTTTTATAGACTGCGTTTTTCTCATAAGAGTATAATAAAAACACGCTTCATAATGACATTGCTATTACAATAATGCGTACAATTTTAATTTTTCGAATTAATTAAATAAAGAGCAGTATACTCGGATTTATAGTAATAATCCATTCAAAATTACGAAAAGAGACTATCATTTTCATATTCATTTTTAACTATTTTTTTAATATATTGCTATCATACAACAATATTTCCAAAGATATTTCTTATTTTGTAAATTATTTTGCAGTGCTTCAACGTAATAAACAAATATAGTAACACCCAAATGACTATAAATTTTGTAATTGTAATTTGTAGACTATTTTACTGTTTCTTTTATTCTGTTTATATGGAATAGATTCGGAATACATCAGGAGAAGGATTTCGTATTATTTTTAAGTTGTGAGTTCTGTGTGCATTATTTTCATTCTTTTCGTAAACAAAGGATTTTCTTAGGACTTTAAAAATTCTTTTGGTTTTATCCGCAAGCAAATCAATTATGAAATAAATGAAAGATTCAGGTCAAATAATTGCTCAAAATAAAAAACCGAATCCAATTTCCACAAGACCCTGCACTTCCATCTTTTCCAGATAAATAAAAACAAGAAACCATCGAGAAGAATAAAAACAATCGAAATTAATTAAACCTCCGTTGTTTTCATAATTACAGAACTTAACCTTACTCTAACACCGGAAATCAGAAATCAGAATCACTTAGAAGTGATCAGATGCAGCAGCCGAGGTTGATTGTCATTTGTCCTCCGGAGATAGCCAATAAAAGAGAGAAGAACAAAACGTGAATGTTTTGATTGGCTTATCGCGGTCCTCGAAGCGATGTTTGCGTGGAAATGATAAGAAGCTGCAGCAGGATTGTGGGAAAGTGGTTTCAAGCAATAGGGGAAGTGAGAACCAAGGGTACTTGGATGGATTTCCGGATCAAATGGGCTTATTAATATCATAACTCGAGGGGGCAGCTAACATTAACGTTAGACGGATTTACGGTGATTTAAGCTGAAATAAATTCACTTAACTTGTTCATAGTCTTCAGCTTCAAACCATAATGTATGATTAGAATATATACGGTCAGTGCATTGGACGTCAACCCGCAAAACTGCTATTCCCAATTTTTAACATAATGTAATTAACATGAGCAACCCTGGTAATCGGGCCTATTCTGTAACTCTATGGTTAATTTTCTAAAACTGGTTAAAATCTTTAATCAAATGCAAATGTAATAAAAATTTCAATATTTATTTATGTTATTCGGATAAAAATTTTAACCAGTTGCTAAAAATTAACCACTTTGTTACAGAATAGGCCGAATGTTTGTTATATCCTATATTGGGGACTTTCCAATTATGCGAGCGACACACTCAGATACTGTGTTGCACAGCAAATGGAACGCATTTTGGTTCGCTAAAAGTGCACCAGATTGCGTCTCCATGAATATTTTGCTCTTTTTGATCTACAGATTTGTTCGGAATAAGAATAAAATAATTTTTCTTGTAAAACGTAGTTTCATTTATTTATTTGTAAAAAAAATATTTTAGAATATATTTTTTGAGACAGATTACGATAAAAGTAATTATTATCAGTATAATTTAATTTATTTATGTTACTTACCAGACATTTTCAGAAAATACATATGTAAATTCCGATTTGGTACTTTAGTTAAATAAATTTATAAACAAACATCACACCATCACACACTGAAACACAACTTTTTCTTGTATCAGGTAGTGTTCGCTTGTGTCGTTAATAGAACGTTTTGTGTCGTACACTGTGTTACACAGTGTCTCTCTGTGTCTAATTGGAAAGCCCCCATTTACATGTATCAAATTTAAAAAGTTATGTATCGGATTACATAAAAATATTATAGGTACAATGCATTAAATAGTTCAAGAATTTTTTAACATTGTGAATACTTAATGCCTTTGTCGCATAATAATCTAAATGACCTACGAAACTGCTATATACATATTTATTAAAATTTGAGAATCTTAGATTCATAATTCCAAAAACTTCTCAATATTGAGGTAATAAAAATTTCTGGATTGCAGTCACAAAATTTTATTTACTAAATTCTCGGTTCGACCGGTTTCGATCTCCACATGAGCCTTCCTCAGGAGCTGAACAATATTTACAACAAACATTACAATTTAAAAATCATAAATAACAAAAATATAAATTACTTACATGAGAATTATGAAAATATTAGATACATGGCATAACAAAATATATGAAATATATGAAAACGTAAGTGCTACATAAAGCACATGGATTTCGTCAAAAAGTTAAAAGAATAAATTATATAAAACTTTTTATAAAAAACTAAGAACAAATGTTCTACGTGAACCACACCCCTGGAACTACTTAATTACTTAAGTAATGTATTAGCATGTTAAGACACTTACTAAAGTCAAGGTTTTTTATTGTTTAATTACGTATAATATTTTAAATTTATTTTAGTGCAATTTGTTTTTTTAAAACTTTTATTTTTAAAGATAAGAAAAATGTATTTTATGATTAAGTTTTATCATTATTTTTTAAGCTATGTTTTAAGACGTTGGTGTATATTTTACTAATGTACATAGTATCAGTCCTCAATATTGTTCGCCATGTATGTAGGTAGTACAGTAAAAGTGCATAGTGGAATAATGTGCACATTGCCCGCCAAATGTATAGATTTGCCTAAAACTAAAGTATAAGTAAAATGTAAAAAATGAAATATAAATTTTAACCACATTATCCGGAAAATGTACATCGGAGCTTCACTGCTGCATAATGTGAAAATAATGGGGGAAAATAAATAACTACAACAATACAATAAACTCGCCTCGAGTTTTCCAAGAGTGATTATTGTGCGTTAGGAGGTTATTGTTGTTATATTTCGAGAAATTGCCAACGAAAATAATAACTATAGCAACAATACCCTCATCTGACGCACAAAACTCGCCCCGAGTTACAGAACCTTATTTATAGTTGTGTTCACACGTTGCACATTCGCCAACCAGCCAGAGCTGGGCAAGTTACTTTTTTTTTATTTTAATAAGTTCAGAGATATTTCGGCACTTTAGCCACTAATACCTCGGTACATTAAATATTTACAATATAATAGGCGTATATACATTGTATAATTTGTGTGGTATATCATGCATATTTATATTTTGTTAAAAATATTAATTTGTTTAAGGAAGTTTATGACGTTGTTCGTGTTGTCCATGTTGTTTGCCAAGGCTTCTTGCAGTGTTGCTGGTATTTGGTGTTGTTGTCTTTCCACTGTATATTTGTTGCAGTTTATTAGTAAATGTTCTACCGTAATTTGAGTGTCACAATTTTCACATATTTCGGGTTGGGCTTTTTGCAATAGGTAACTGTGTGTGAGACGAGTGTGTCCAATTCTCAGCCGTGTAATTACAGTTTGTTCTCTTCTTTCTCTGGGTGTTGGCCACTTGAAAACTTGGTCTTTTATATTTCTGAGTTTGTTATTTTCCGTCCTTTGCCATTCATTTTGCCATGCTTCCATTAGTTTGTTTTTTATTATGATTTTTGTGTCCTGCGGTGGTACTGTTACGTTAAGTCTTCATTTGTTGTCTCTTTTGCAGCTTGGTCTGCTTTTTCGTTGCCCGGAATATTACAGTGAGATGGGATCCATAATATGGTTAAATTCTTGTTTTGATTTGTAATGACTTCGTGTATATTGTCTTGGATTTGTTGTATTATTTTACTCTCTGTGTAAAGATTTTTTATACTTTGTGTGAGACTCAGAGAGTCTGTGCATATTACGGTTTTATTTAAGTTTTGTTCTTTGATCAGGTTTGTGGCTTCTCTTAGGCTGAAACTTTCTGCTGTGTATATACTACATACTGCTGGTATTTGAAATTTCAAAGTCTGGTTTTCTGTAACGACGCTAGCACCGGTTTTATTCTTGGTTTTAGACCCATCAGTATAAATGAAATGATTTTCCTGGAGATCTTCTTTGATTTCGAAAAAATAGTTTCGGTAGAGCTCAACAGGAGTTTCGTGTTTGGGGTATTTTGTTAGGGCTAGATTCATAGTTGGGTCTTTTAGTTTCCAGGGTGGGTATTTGTTATACGATTTTTCTTGGATATTCGGGAAAGGTATCTGGAAATTGTCGAAGAATGAGATGACATTTTTTTGGAGAGGAGTTTCTGATTTTATTTCTCTATTTGTTTGGAATATTTTTTCATATGCTATATTATGTGGATTGTTCGATAATTTAATTATATAATTTATAATTAATTGCTGTCTTCTTATTTTGAGTGGCGGTTCTCCTGTATCTACTAGTATACTGGCTATTGGGCTAGTTCGGAATGCACCTGATGCTAATCGTAAGGCTGTATTGTGTATTGGATCTAGTAGTTTCAGTTTAGACTCTTTCGCTGTCGAGTATACTATACATGCATAATCCAGCGTGGACCTTATGAGAGCCTTGTATATGTTGATAATGGATTCCTTGTGAGCTCCCCACTTTAGATGACTTAATGTTTTAAATATGTTTAACTTATACAAGCATTCTTTTTTGAGATTTAGTATATGTGGTGTCCAGGATAATTTTTTATCTATTGTAACTCCAAGAAATTTTACAGTATTCACATATTTGATGCTTTTATTATTTATTTTGAGTGTTGGTTGTTCATTACAATTTCTACTTTTACAAAAATGCATTGCTTGTGTTTTTATTTCAGATTAAAATTAAATTAAAATGTAACTAGTTACAGTTACAGTTACCTCCAAAAAAAAGTAACTAAGTTACTTAAGTTCCAGTTACTTTGGTGAAAGAACTAAGTTATTTACTAGTTACTCATTAAAAGTAACTTAGTTACCTTGAGTTACTTTTTAACTACTTTTAATGGCGTGAAGTGTAGACTTAGACTGTTGACTTAGTTATTGTGTAGTATACATATCAGGTAGTTTTTGCACTAACTACGTTAACCTAAATTTTAACGTTATGGCTTGGCAACACCCAATCAGATTATTATTGTTAATGTTAACGGACCTACAGGGACTTATTACCGCCTACGCCCACGAGACCACGGCCTAGGGCCCGCTCTGACAAGGGGCCCGCAGGGCCCGGTTGCTGTGATTTTTAAAAAATTTATTCATTTATTTTTCAATTTTGATTTCTTATACTAAGATATAAAGAATCTACTTACTTTCTAACATGACATGACCATTATAATGTATAAAACATGCAGACATTATTTCCTAGACTTATTAGTGGATAATGATTAATTTATTGGAAACTTCGGATCAGACGTCAGATTTTCAATCTGAGACCTCGCGCTCACATGGGCCCCGCACATTCAAATATCTAAGAAAATTTGATGAAAAAGTATCTTTTTAAAAATATTTGGGGCCCCGCTACGCTAATAACATATTCCCGAAACTCGGCAAAATCGCCAACCGTCCCTATAGAGAAGTAACAAAATATTACGCTAAAATTTCAACTCAAACTAGAATCGAGCACGCGGTATTGTATAATTGATCAGCTTTTCTCTCAGCAGGCAATTTTATTTTTTTCTTTAATAAATAAACTTACATTATAATTATACAAATATTTGTATGTACTTGTTTTTTACTATAAAGAGGAAGGGGGTCCGAAAAAAAATTTGGCCTACTGCCCAAAACTCTGATAAAAAGGTCCTGCGGACCTACATTATAATATAATATAAAAATTAAAAGTGACATTTTATCTTGGGAGAAGGGAATTTGCAAAAATGAGACGAATTCAAGTCTTGCAACCCTTGGAACAACGCACAAAATACACTATTTTTTGTATAACCTGAAAATTGGAATAATTTTGATGATTTAGTGGCAGTTTAATTATAATTTATTAAAACGTATCATTTGTAAGCGAGGAAAACATTTGAAAATAATATATTTTATAAGTCAAATTTAACATTTAGATAGTTTGTTACATATACTACAAGAATAAAGTATTTATAACGGCGTAAACAGTATCGTTCAGAATAATAGGCAGTTTGCGAAACTTAGTTACGTATAACGTAACGTGACGTACAACTCAAAAAATGACTTTTCCACGGTACAAAATCTACATTTCAACGGTTTGGTGTTAAAAGTTATTTAAGTGACGTTATGAAACCAAATAAGCTTCACAAACTATTTACTATTTCTAACCTAACGTGAAAACATCCAATTGAAAGTCACGTTACATTATACGTAACTGAGGTTCGCAAACTGCCTATTTTAAATAAAACTGGATTTCGCTGGAAAAAAATGATACCAGACGTGTTACCTTTTTAAGAAAGATTTGGATTTATGAAGGCAACCCACAGATCATATTTTAATTGGTTTTACGTGCCCATGTAAACTTTTTAACATATAACATCATTGTTTCTAGTGATATTGTATTTATGACATAAACCGCTTGATTCGCTATGGATGGCCCATAGTTCCATGGCAAAAATTATTATATTCTTGGGTAGTTTTTATTTCTGGAACAAGTTTTGTATTTACAATTTTCCTCTAAAATTAATTGGTAAGTAGTTCTAGCAAAAAAAAAAAATGATAATAAATTGTATTCTTTGTGTAACAGATTTCAAGTACCTAGATACCCGGTATACGAGTAGTTAAAGTAGGCAACCCGTATACTAATGTATAGCAGAGGTGTTTTCATGTATTTGATAATGAAGCCAGCCTGCACTTACGAATATCATAAAACTATCTGTGTTCCAATGTTACTGTAAAAATAAAGAGAAATAAATTTTATTATAAAATCGTTTCGATGAAAAACGATAAGCGCAACACTTGTTTGCGTACTTCAATCACAAATAGACATATGATTCTGTCGAAATTAATTACCTCCATAGGTAAACAAAAATAACATCCTCATCGTCAGTGTGATCCACGTGTACAGCACAATCATACAATGAACAATCGCATTGAGCGGTATCCCAACAACTTAGAAAGTTATTAGCAACATAGAGTGTGTGGGACACAATAGTGAGCGCTGAGTATTGAGGGTGCACCTGTCTCCTGTCTCGCGGAGCTAAATTGTTAATTAGCGGGTGAAGTCGGTGTGAAATCCGCCGCAGTTCTCACAGTCCACCGGACAATAATATAATCAGCGCCGCGCCCCCCACAGGCGCGGATTTAGCGACGATCACGCAGGGCAGAATCAGAAAAAAATCCGAAATATATAAATATTTAGCTCTTTTATAATAATATAAAAGATTGTTAAGTTAATACAAAGATGATATTTAATACATTTTTTTTTTATTTTTAGTTAATCAATCTTCTTCTTTCTGTTGCTGCAGGATCCACATTTTTCCATGCTCGTCTCAACTTGTTTCCTCGATCTAAGGTATCTTCTGGGGTTTCATATTTTCTCTTCGGTCCAGCTACGGAACTAGCGCCTCTTTGGTCGCCCGTGTAGCAGTCGTTTTGAAAGGATAAAATGCAGTGCTGTTGTGCGACATGACTCTTCGTTTCTTCTCATTACTTGACTGTAACTTCTAAGTCTTGCTTCTCGCACTTTATCTGCTACGGGTGCGATAGCCATACGCTTCCGTATAGTCAAGAAACGTAAAGACCGAGGTATCATCGGGGAATTCTCATTTCCATTACTTGCAGGAGTAATATTTCTTCAAGTTTTTCTGTCGTCAGATGACAGATATTTTCGTGATAGTTTTTTTACAGAGAAGAATTGATCATAGATTTAGATAAAGGAAGAATCCTTTCATCTTACTGTTCATAATGCAAACAGTGTTTACAATAGCGAAAAAATTATCAGTTATGAAAACTCGGCAATAGTAACTGATAATTAATTACGATCCCAATCTTGCCTTTGTAATTTTTAATATGGAGGTTGTATAAGTACATTTTTACAGACAAGGATTTAAATTCGTAATTTAATGTGCGAGAGGAGGTCAAAAAATTCACAGAATGAAAGAGAAGAAATAAAATTTTAATTAGACAAAGAAGTTTAGGATAATTGGTTCTTATTTGAGAAAAAGCATCAGACCATTTAGGAATTGTGATTGTAAAGTACTAAACTAAGTAAGTAGTAGATGATAAACTGTTCCAAACAATATGTAACTCTTTTTTCTTTTTAAGTGTGAAAAGAGTTCATATTTTCACCCGTTTGCGTTAAAAAAGTGGTTTTTGCACACTTTTATTCAGTAAAAAAAATTCTATATAAACTCATTTTAATGAAATCGTGCTCTCATAAGCCTGACAACAAGTTCTATAAGCGCTTGATCTTGATACAACGTATTAATTTATACAATCAGACAAAATTCACAACACACAATACACAAGTTGTCAAAATACTAAATTTCAATTGTTAGTGGGCAGTGCTACCAACATAACTGGCAAAAAAATATGTATGATAAGGCGCATTTTTAAAATTCCCGTTGTAAAATTATCTCAATAGAAAAAATTATATAAAAACATGTTTCATAAGACCTGTTACACTCGTCCTTTCTAACTCTCCTCGAGGCTCATTTTCCAAACTTAGACTCGTATGTTATCAGATTGCTTTATGATATTTGTTTTTTAATGTTCTTCAATCTAATATAACTTTTTACCTTCCGTCACATTTAGGTAAGGAAGGTATTGTCTTTGGTCAAAAAATTCGGTGGTTTTTTAATGAAGAAGCACGTTTTAGGGTCCCTACTCTATACGATATTACTAGTTTTTGGATGATGTCTGTATGTTTGTCTGTGTGGGTGTGCCTGTGTGTGTGTGTGTGTGTGTGTGTGTGTGTGTGTGTGCGTTTGTGTGTGTGTGTGTGTGTGTGTGTGTGTGACAAGAATTTCTCCGACGATAACTCAAACACTATAATTCTAAAAATTGCAATTCTTTCGTATTGCTCTTCTTTACATACATATGATAGATTAGATTTTGGTTATAATTGGTCAACCGGTTGTAACAGTTTTTCTTGAAAAAACCTGTTAAATATCATTTTTTGACATTTTATATTACTATAAAAATGAAAGAATATTTTTACTTTATTGAGTAAAAAAATCTCAATGGCGAGGTTCGGCCAAGGCTGTTCTTCCACCTAACCAGCATATTACAAAAAAAAAAACATAAGCAAACTAACAAAAATATCAAATATATATATCAATAAACAGATGCATATACATAAGTACTAAAATAGTACCTATACATATTAAAGAGAAAATAAATACAAATGTTTGCATATACATTACCTATTAATTACCGATATAAGTTTTGTACATGTTTTTTAAATGTACTATATGACAGGAGATTTCCAATCATGTGGAATATTATTGTACAGTGTTGGAGCTAAGTATGAAAATGAGCTTTTAAATTTAGTTTTATTGAATGATGGTACTGTGTACAAATCCTTGCCACTTAAATTATAGTTATCATTTTTGAAAACTAGTTTATCGTACAGATATTTAGGACACCCTGTAATTTTTATTTTGTGTGTAAGACAAATTAAAAGTATCTTAATTAATAAAATTCAGACCAGCTAAAGAGCGATATTTTCGCACACTATACACATATCTCAAGCAGCTTTTCTGAAAAAGATCAATTTTGTGTTTATCGCCTTGAGTTAAGTTCGGTATATAGACAGAAGTACAGAATTCTAACAGTTGAAAAATTAATAACTGGACTAGTTGAAGTTTTACTTCAGAGGATAATAAATAATGGTATTGGTATAATAATTTAAGTTTAAATTTGGCAGATTCTAATTTATTAATTAAATGCTCACGAAAAAGCAATTTTTCATCTAGGTATAGAGATACCTAAACTCTTGACCACAGTACTATGTTGCAACGTTGCACCATTAAGTACAACTTTTGGTTTCATATTTGTGTCATATACAAGTAATGATGATTTACTAGCATTAATTAAGAGGCCATTATTTTTAACCCAAATAGAAAAATTTTCAAGGTCCACCATGACACGCGCCATGCTGTTATTAGTTTCATTTTTATTTATTGTTGCTTAATCTGCGTATCATCTGCATATGAATGTGCAGTACAAAATTTTAAGGTGTTAGGCAAATCCGCAACATATAATAAAGGGGGCCTAAAATAGAGCGTTGTGGGACTCTCGTTGTCTATACTATTTGATCACACATTTTTCTTCATATTCAATACATATGGAATTAAGGAATTATGAAGAGATTAACTTTCATAATCATGAATCAGCTATCTTTGCTATAATCATGGAAACTGCTCAAATATTCAAATAATGCTAAATGACAGGTGTCAGTGACAAGTGCAATTTACATGGTTTATGTCCGTGTTAAAATTTTATTGGATATATAGAATCATTTCCAATGAATTTTCGGTATGAAATTTGTAAAAAATAGTATAGGTTCGTGTTACAATTTTACTGGATATATAGAATATTTTCCAAGGAACTTTCGGTATGGGATTTGTTCAAAATACATAGAATTGTCGGAAGGTAATGTGCTGGTCACATCAGATATTTAGTATTAATTTTTAATAAAATATTTGTATGAATAATAGAAGTATTTCGAACTTTCATTGTCTTTATTTTTTGAGTTACACAACGTTTCGATTGATAAAATCTCCAATCGTTATCAAGTGAAATATTTGTAATTATTGATGTATTTATACTCGTAGTCAAATGAAAATGGACTGGAAATTTCTACACTGTTACCAATTCAGTTGGCTATGTTCAAAATGCCAAGTTATAAAGTAGCGTCAACACCGCAGGGCAAGGGACAGGGACAGGGTGCGGAAAAAAGGTAAAAGTTGAGCATCAGTCCGTACTTATTTAACGACTACTATAAAATGTGTTCGTACGGTTCTGGCGTTATAACAATAAAATTTGAAATATAATGTCAGATATTCTTAACTAAATATTGCATTCTTTCTTCGAAAAGACCACTGATAATTACCAATGTATTGCATAAATTTATTGTTTCACTTCAATAATCAATACACAATAAATATGATATTTCTTATTATTCTAAATTTGAATGTACATGTATTGAAATTATTACTAAATTATGGTAATAAAACTCTTAAATAAATATTATGTTTGCGGAAATACTAGAATAATTTGTTTAATTTTCACATAAAAAATTGTATGTAAATCACATACTTATATTACGTTACTGCATTGAAGCTTATTATTCATTTTAAAAAATACATATTTACTATTATAAAAACCAATAAAATTTAGCTTTCAAATATATTTCAATGTACACAGTGATTTAAACAAAATCAAATATGTATATATTTGACCTTTTCTGTCACAATAATAAATAATTACATTTTAATTTATAAAATTGATAACAATAATCTTCAAAAAAACTCCATTAATCATAATTTGCAATGTCCGTGATCTAATTATCAAATATTATGTTTCCACAAATTCTTTCCAGTTGTAAAAAAATAATAGTGCTTATAAAAAACTATTACTATAGTTGATAATTCCATCACAGAGGGACAATACACGGTAGACAAATAACAATACTACTCCAACAAAAGCGGATAAAATCTATGTTTATCCGCCGTTAAATGCGACATCCGCAACTACACGCGATATCATTCAGTCACCATCAGATCTTCATCGTTTCAACATGCCCGAAGAAGACTCCATGAAATCCCACGTGAAGAGACCCATGAACGCCTTCATGGTCTGGTCAAGGATAAGAAGAAAGAAGATCGCAACAGACTATCCTAAGCTACACAATTCGGAGATTTCGAAGTTGCTTGGAGTTGAATGGAAGACGCTGACAGAAAGTGAGAAGATGCCGTTTATTGATGAAGCGAAGAGACTGAGAAATCAACATATGGTGGATCATCCTGGGTATAAGTACAGGCCGAGAAGAAAGCCGAAAGGGAAGCCCGACGAAGAAGAAGAGAAGAAAAGAGATAATGGGTATGGGTTTGTGAATCCGTTGGATCACTTTGGAAGATCCTTTTATTTCAATCCAGGTAAATACTTAATGCGTTATCTCCTAATTTTTAAGGTATACTGTAACATTGATTTATGTAAATAAACTCCTGGACAAATGAACGTACCACTTTTAATTTTTTATTTATTCTACAAAGTTAGCTTATTTTCGGCATGCTGTTTAGTTTTTTAAATTGGTCTTTTACGGATAATTAAAAATGTGTAGCAAATAACGCAAGATAATATACTTTTAAATTAAAAACTACAATATTATACAAAATGAACACAATGTGAATTTTTTAAAATAAATTAATTTTAAAATTTCATGGAAAAGAAATCATTTAATACTTGATATTACATCTCTTGCATTAATAATGTCTTGCACTCTTCGTCCCATGCTTCGAAATAAATTTCAAATTGCATGGTGAGGTATGTTTTCCAACTCTTGTAGCCCAGCTTAAACTCCACTAGCTCAACTATAATGCATGGGTTGGGTACAAGACCTCTTTGCTTCTTTTCAGCATATCCCATACGTACTCTATAGGATTCTGAAGTCTGAACTTCTAGCTGGTTAATATAGTTAATTCCTACTGTATTTCAATATTCATCTACGCCCCGATCCCGATGCGAACTAACTAGCCCCCATCCAATAGAGTTAACACCCAAAAAACTTCAAATTCAAACAAATATCGATCTCTTTTAATGTTTCCAATTCAATCTAATGTTCATTTTGTGGTAAAACATAGAAACATTAAATTAAATTTAAATTAAACGTAAAAACACTTTTAAACTTTTCCATATTTTTTCCTTGTCAAGAAGGAAACAATAAAATACCCATATAAACAAGAATTGATTCTTAATTGTTATTATTTTCATATGTCTAGAACCCTAAATTTTCAACTGCACCCTAAGAAAATTTCATATATCATTCTGTTTTAAAATAAATCGCGAAAATATACGTGGTGCGATAATTTTGTCCAGGAGTTTAAATACATATATCATCACCGCTTATTTACAATTTCTGGGTGTGTCAATTTACTCCTATTTAAATGTTTCAGTAATGAAGATGTATCTGTACTGTAAAGTATTATCTTCAGTTCGGTGGTGGTTTGCTACTTTGTAGTTACTTTGATAAGATTACAATGGATTAGCTGGTAAAGAAAGATGTTTTGAAAAATTAAAACTTTATGAAAATACTGAAACACTAAGGCCCGGTTGCACCAACAAGAAATTTAATAATTATTAACAAATGGAGCATTAAAATTTAACGTAACATTAAATTAATGAGCGTTGCACAAATATATTTTTTGATTCTTAATGTGTCATTTAGTAATGAAGCATTTAATTTAGGTTGGTACTGATTTCAAAACATTCAATTTTGTTTAGACAAAAAAATAATGTGTCAATGTCAAATATATATATATATATATATATATATATATATATATATATATAAATAAGATAATGATATTCAAAATTTGTCCAAGTTACGATGGTCACTCTCGAATTATTAATAATAAAACATCTGCTCCAAATTTTTTAGACTATTATTGTAAATAAGTAGGTACAAAATAGTTCTCTTCATTAATAAATACACTTCACTATTCTTTTCTTCCACTTCTTAAAAGCTCCCAACTACTCTTTGGATTTCTTTCAAAATAAACATGAATTGGGTATGTAACGATAATAGAATTTCAATATATGAGACATTAAATATATAAATTAACCACTATGGTTTCACATTATAATAATGAAAATTAAATATTGTTTTCTAATAATAAAGTTTTTTACAAATGGAAGTTTGGAAAGGGTATACGATGACGCGAGCGTGTACGGGGATTTACAACTACCATTATGAGACTGTCTGTCGCGCTTGGTACCCGGTACATTGTGACATCACAATACCCCTTCTCCAAAACTTTAATAATTTCTCACAATTTAGTAATAATTATTCGATTTTGAAAAACACGGGTATTTTATTTTTTGTCTAGTATCATATAATGGCACTATATCAGCATCAATATCTTCTTCAGACGAAAACATGCTGCATGAATTTCTTTTAAAATCCAAATATAGCCAAAAGTCGCATATTATCAAATCAGGTGAGGAAAAAATAATGAACTACCTTTAACTATTTTATTTTGTCAATTCAATTTTAAATGACAGGTAAGTAACCGTTTGTTTCGAATGATCTACATGATTGTCTTATTTTTAATAATTCTAATGCGACTATCGTATGTCTATTTTAAAATACTCATATTCAAAATTTTAAATAGGTAATTTTATTTTATGCCTACTTGAAAATTATTAATTTTCAAATAGCCCGGAATTGAACTTATCATCTCTTTGCAGTACAGATATATCGCCATTACCAAAATCCGCAAATAAAAATCTCATTCGCACGCTCAGAAATGGGTAATAAGCCGTAACGATATTATGATTATTTAAATTTTTATTTTTCTTTAAAATGTATATATTTTACACAATGAAAGTGTGGAAAAGTGTACTTTTTTAACGCAAACGAGTGAAAAAATGAAACGCTATGGTACTTTTTTCACACTTTTTTGTAGACGTAAATAATGTTTGTATGTAACTAGAGTAAAAAGTGTTTTATTTCACTAATAGGAAATGACACACTCGTCTACGGCTCGTTGAGTCAAACTTTCCAATTTTTTTAAAGTATCCTATTTTAAATATATATATATTATCTAACTTTTATTTTTTATTTCAGCACCCCCTCTTCCAGATTTCCCCCCACTCTCCTTAGACCCACCTCGCCACCCTTTACCACCATGTGCCAGCCTTCCAGGGGGCGGAAGCCTCCCACATCAGGCGTTTGTACGCGCTGCCGCCGCATCGATATACGCCACGGCCTACCACGATCTTGCGACGGCCGGAGCCGCTGTTTCGACGGCAGGAACTGTAGCAGGACCCACACCAGGAATTACAGCAGGAATTGCAGGGGGGTTGGGAAGTCAACATGGAATGGGGCAGATGGGAATGTATGGGGTAAAAGATATTGGGTATTATCAGCATAGGACTATTTGAAAAGAAAGAAATTAAATACTTAAAAATGTGTATGGCAACTTTAAGTAAAGCGAATTCTCGCTTTTATATAAGAAGAATTGTAAGAATTAATAAAGCCATTTTCCAGGACTATAGATTTATTAACAAGATTCACGAAACTATGTTGAAAATATCTTTTTTTTTTCTTTTTTTAAATATTTATATAGCCCCATATATTTACAAAATCTACTGATATGTATTCTGTATAGTACCATGTTAATTTTAACAGCCTGTTAAAATTTGTAGCCAGTAGAAACAAATGCATTATGTCATTTAAATTTTTTATTAAATGTATACTATTATTATAGGTGAAATATTTAAGCAGGTTATAATTATAATGACGGGTTACAGAATACACCCCATTATCACTGATATTCTAGTCAAATGACCAATTTTAATTTTATAGTTATCTAAAGAAATTATAATGAAATAATTAGATACAATTAATTTTAATAAAGGATAATAATTTAAGAAATAAAGTATAAGTTTCTTTTATTTATATAATCACAACTATTACCAAAGAGATTTCCATTACACATAATTATTAATTAGTTAAATAGTTTACGCTTTGTTTCATGGTAATTAATACGGGGTATTAATAAATAATCGGCCGCTGGGGGTCGATTATACCGGGTGAGTCAGGAGAGACGTGTCAAACCTTTGAAGTGAATTTATGTGAAGTATACATTTCCTTATGTTTAATATAATTACTAAAAAAAAAAATCTGTTGTGGCCAGCACAATACCTCTCGCCATTTCCATATTAGACTATATAAGTATTGTATTGCACTTTGGTATCGAACCGTCGTTTTATAACAAAATATTACAGGACTTTACCCAAATATTGTTTTTTTATTGTATTTAACATGTCTTCCGCACATATATAATTCTAATTATATCTATTTTTCATTGTATGAGGGAGTTTCTAAATGTCACAAATTCTTCCAATTCATTAACCAGATTGGCGGTATTTCTGATGGATATATGCATATTACCTATAATTTCAAATATTTAATTAATAAAACAATAAGAAAGATTAAATGTACTTCCCAGAAAAAGCTATCAAAATGTCACTAAAACTGTTGATTTTGACACTGAAATCTGTCATTTACAAATTATATTATAAACATTTGACTTTGTCAACAGGTTTCCTTAGTGTAGTTTCGCCTACTCGACTTGTTACATCCCGATATTCTATATATTATAGCATCTCTAAATTTATAAAAGATATAATAAAAAATTTAAATGTATCAGGTGTAGAATTTGGTTCTTCAAAATTAGTAATATCAAAAATTTTCAAAAATTAATATTTGGAAAAATTTCTTTTAAAAACTACTACTTCCGGTTGTTCAATTGTTACCAAAACCTTTTCAGCTCTTTCCAGGTATGTCACATTGAGGAATCCATAGTTAAACAGTTCTTAAGTCTTATAGTTTTTGAGGAATCGTGGCTACAACATCCAGACATACACACATACACACATACACACATACACACATACACACATACACACATACACACATCCACACATCCACACACACACACAGACATCATTTTAAAAATGTTATAAACGGATTATAGGGACCTTAAGTCGTGCTTATTCACTAAAATCTGGGTATGCGAATTTTAGCATGAATCCAATACCTCTCTTAGCGAGAGGTAAAAAAACAACGAGAGTTGTAATCCGATTTTTATTTATTTTTGAATTAGTGCCTTCATTGTTTAAATTCATTGAAGTAGGCTAGCACATTTTTGATTGTTTAATGGCCAGTTGCATCAACGTAACTTAAATTTTAAATGCACTTTAAATTGACATTGTCGTATTGAAATGAAATGTCAAACGAATTATTCTGTTGTCAAATTTCGATTTTTGTTTAAACGAATCATCAAATTTAAGCATCTTAATGGTGCGACGGGGTATACAACTTTATCAATTTATTAAACATTTAAACACCGTAACTCAAAACCAAATAAATAACGAATTACATTTCTTTGGTAATTTCGAAGTTTGGCGATTTCTCACTGATTCACTTTATACATGTCAAAAACATATAAAAAATTTACGTAAAATATATCTTTGAAAGCACAATCGTAAAATTATAGAAATGAAAAATACGGCTAATTAATTTTTTAAAGCATTGAACTTTAATTTGGCGACCAACCTGCTCTTCGGTTTACTACTTAGATGTATCAGTGTTTTTATAATATTTTAATAAATCTATCCATACAATTAAATATTGCAGCCGACCAACGGTAAGTACAGGGTGGAAAAAATTCAAGTTCCTTACATGAAAAACTTTCTTTATTATGCGCCAACAGAAAATTGACATAGGTCTTTCTGGGCCAACTTTTTTAAATAACTTTAATAGGCACCACAGGAATACCTTATATCTCACTTATTATGAGAGATGCAGAAAAAATGTTTAGATCCTTTTATACTGATCTCTACGTAGGATAACGTGTTGTAATTAGATTTTTTCAAAATTTAATAATTCTCGATATATTCCAAAACATAATATTTTTTAAATGGGAACATATGTTGAAAATAGTCTCATCTTTTTACTTATTTTATATGCTTTTCAACGATGTATGACAAGTCTACATTCTTTTGTTTTAAACATGAACCAAACCTGAATTATTAATTTTTTGGGGTAAAAAAATTATATTTGTTAAGGAACAAATGAAAAAATCAATTACAAATCATCATTTGTTTATTTTGGTTATATATCTATTAATTATATTCTAAAAATTATTTTTAGTCAATTATTTCCGGATTAGTTACTTTATTTTTTATCGGCGTTGTATTGTAGTTGGCTTTGACACGATTTCAAAAACGTGGAAAATATGCTCTCTAAAGCATATAAATTAGTAAAATGAGTAAAAATAATGAAATAACATTAAAAATAAACAAATCATGATCTGTAGTTGATTTGATGATTTTATTTTCAATAAAGTTTTTTACCCGAAAAATTAGTATTTCAAGTTTTATTCATGTTTAAAACAAGAGAATGTAGATTTGTTATACATCGATGAAAAGCTTATAAAATAAGTAATAAAAGATGAGACTCTTTTCAACGTATGTTCCTATTTAAAACATATTGTTTGTGTTATATTTCGAGAATTATTAAATTCTGAAAAAATCTAATCTAACACGTAATTCTGCGTAAAAAATGTATAAAAATTATCTAAAAAAATTTTCTGTATCTCTCATAATAAGCGAGATATGATGTATTTTCAAAATAACCGAAAATAAAGTTTTACCCTGTAGCCAGTTTAACCAGAGATATTACCCGCCTAAATATCACATATGAGTCGATATATGGTAAAAAGGCCTTTTGAACCATATATTAATAAGAATAATATCACTAAACAATGAAACAAATGTTATAACTCTAAAACTGTGCGTCAAATAACTTCCCTTTTTTAAAATTATTATTATTATTATTATTACTATTATTATTATTATTATTATTATCATTATTATTATTATTTGGTTTGTAGAATCAACTCTTATTCATCTATTAATTTACAACCACGCATATGTTTTTCTATTTGTAAATAAAACTGTATATTTCTTTTACTTGTTTTAATTGACAATATTATTTGAAAATAGAACTGGAAATGTTGATATATAATTAGGACGAACGTTGTTCGTTATAACATTATAGAATAATTAGGCATAGGAAACCCTGATTTGTTTATTGTTTGTCAGGCAGTAATTACCAACGCATATAGTTATTGAACTAATATGCAGGGGACAAAACAATCCATGCAAACACATCGATTATTACCTGCAGTTTACATTCCCATCATTCAATAAACACATGCCCGAACAATCTAAACATTAAACTTATCTTGTATAACAAATCCTGACTAAAACACATCAATAAAGACTATACTCCTCTTACAACCAACAAAGCTTACACAATGTCAATTCTCTGGGCTCAATTCACAGAGAGAATGGCCTGGGATAATAGGTGTGTTATAGATACACCCAGTAAACACATTCGTCAATGCGCTGAATCGATTGTGCTGGCCGCACAATGCCGATCAGAACAATGTCCACACATGCATTGTGATTGTCGGCTCTGCGAACTGTACAATGCCGTGTAATAACTACCTGCACGAGGAAATAATGCGACAGTGTGAGGGGGTGGCAATGGTCGTGGTAGTGGGATGCTGCTGTGCCTCCGCCCCCGCCGCAACTAGCTAGGGGTGGATTGGGAAGCAATGAGGAATACACAGGAAAAGATTGGGTTACAACTGCAAGATGTTTGGGATAAGTGTTGGGATAAATGAATATAACAGGATGAGTGACAAGAAAATTGTATAGGTAGTTCTATTGAAAATGTTTGTGACAGACATATCACATTCTTAAATCATTTGGAAACTAATACCAACGAGTACTTTCGAATAAAGAGCGAGAAAATATGTCTCACAAACAGAACTATTCGTGATGCAGAGAGACGAGAAATAGTTCATTGTCGATTCATCTCAAAAATTTGATGCATTGACTCAATATATAATAGCATAATTCTACAATACATCAAGGGAGAGATATAATGCAAGGTAAGTGCAATTTAAAAACGAAAAGCAGCATTCTCTCCTGAGGAGGAATGTCATAGACATATTGCAATATTGCAAAATTAATATTTGGTAATTTTCGTTAGGAATTGATATCAATACAGCTCGGGCCGAGTTTTGTGAGTGAGGTTAGTTTATGGTAAGTTCTATTTGGAGAAATATACAAGTTAAAGTACGAGCCCTAATCCATATTAGTCGACCTAGTCGCTAAAATTTTATTTTATTTAGCGCATATACGAGTATAATACAAATAATATCTAACGTAATTATCGGTGTTTTTTTAATATTATAGATATTTTGTGGTTCTACTTAGCAAGAAGTATTTTCTGTTCTGAAGTATTTTGTTTTAATTTCAAACGAAATAATTCATAGCTTTACTAACAATAAAATTAAAGTTTGAAAAGAATTGACGTCATTTGTTTGTCAAAGTTTAGAAATAAGACACTATAAAAAATTACATCAATTTTTAAGAATAATCGGCGAATTAACCAATTTTGATAAATAATAAATTTGAGTTATTATACAGTTAAATATTTATGTTTAGCTATAAATATAATTTAAAGTTGCCTTATAACGTGGAAATATCTTTAAGTAAAAAATGAAAACTTCCTCCATTATTATTAGAAATAATACTATTTAAGTTACGATAAATTCAATTAACAAATAGGCCATCTAATACGAATTAGGGCTAAATGTTTTATAAATGAATTTTGCAATCTGGCTACGACATATACAGGATGATTCATGAACAGTGAAAATAAAACCCTATATTAGGGTACTTATTTTGAGTAAAAAATGTCAAATGAGGGTATGTCCGGAAACTTTTCGTTACAGAGTTACAGCTCTTTCAAAGTACACAGACACATTTTTATTAATAAGTCTGGTACTAGTTGCATTAGAATTTTGAAACTTGGTAGGAGGATACTAATTTAGATGCATGTTTATAGTTTTTTTTTTTTCTGTATCTCAACTAGAGGCGTCTTATATGGGGAAATCGTGAACATTTTTTATCGTTATTTTTTACCTAGTAAATTTTTTCATTTTTACATTTAAGAAACAATGAAATTTATATAAGTTCATCTTTGGATATCTACGTCGATATTCTCTGGACGTACAACAACCACTACTGTTATAATATCCATAAATAAACTACCATATTCACCAGCATTAACATTTCCTACTTTTTTAATTTACAAAATAATATACGAATATTGAAAATAAGATAATTAAACAATAGTAATAAACAGATTTGCTTCTTTTTTATATTTTGTTCTATTTCCTATAGTAAGTTGATTGTTTTAACTACTAACTAAATATTTTGGATAATTGATTTTATCTAAAAATTAATATATCTCAAAAACTACTGCATTTATCAAGTCGTAACACAAGTACTTTTTGTGTATTTTTGTATGGTATGGAATATTTTACAAGTAAAAATGAAAAAAATATTAATAGGTAAGAAAATAACGTTAACAAATATTCATGACTTCCCTTTATGAGAAGCTTCTAGCTGAGGTACAGAAACGAAAAAGGATAAGGATTATCTTCATACCAAGTTTCAAAATGTTAGTGCAACTAGTACCAGAGTTATTAATAAAAATGTGCTTTTGTGCATGATATAACATTTTTTACTCAAAATCAGTTCCCCAATATATGGTTTTATTTTGGCACACCCTTCATAAATTACCGTGTACTACCAAAAGAAATTAGTATTTTTTTTTAATTCATACTTTGACCACGTAGACTTTTGTTATAAACAAATTGAATTTACTCAAATTTCAAGAACTACTAAAAATCCAACGAAGAACCGTCGACCAAAACCCAAGAAATTGTTGATCCAACTTCAGTAGCTGTTCTAAACAAACTTACTACCCATGAGTTCTAGAAAGTTGTCTGAAGCAGCCTATTGGGTGTATTTTAAGCACAATCCGTTGCATGTAAACCTATCGTTAAAAAATTCAGCGAATTAAGTAGATTGACATATAACAAAATCCAAGTTTTTGTTATTATGTCAATCTACTTGATTCCCTATTTTTTTTAACAGTCCGTTTACATGTAACGGATTGTGTTTAGAATACACCTATATAGCCTTTATTAGTCAACTGAACTAAAAATAATACAAATTCTCTAGGCTATATTTTCGATATATTTTATGTCATCAAACTTAGGGATTTCAACTCTCGGTGGTGAAAAATCACTAATGACTTTAGCCTAATTCACAGCTACTTTCTTTTAATGCATAACGTTAATACGTACTGCTAATACATAATACATAACGAAGTAGGTATGTTATATGGTAACGCCCAGGGCCCACAGCTAGTATATAATACTAACGTATAATGCATAAGCACAACGCATAGTAACAAACAGCCATTAATGGAAATATACGTACATAATGTATTTACAAATTCATTAATCGTTACACAGGATACGTACCTATCAGATATTTTTCTAATTTATTAGCAACAAATTTGATCTATTCTTTGCGTGACATTTTATTTACACTTATACATACTGCAATATAATGAAATAATTGTTCTATTCTTTGGTTTTTACACCATCAAATGACAGCATTATAACATTTTTTCCTGCACAATAGCCGTGCATTATTCCTGCATAATTCGTCACGTTTCAGTGTTTCTAGTTATTGTGTTGAACAATTGTGTCATTATTTAACATTATATAGAAATAAAATCTATTTATTGGCAGCACTGTGTAGGTACGAGGTTGCTTTTTGTATAGAATCCTTTTTATTTATTTTCTATATAATGTAACAAGTTTTTTTATTGTATTATTATGGAAATTAGTTTTATTATATGGAATAAATTATATTTGTTATTGACGAAAAAATAAAAACTTGCAAAATATGATATTTTTGTAGCTGTGGAAAATTAGTAGATAATAGAAAAATTCAATTAAATTTGTATTGTATTATAGGTATTAATTTAAAAAAAATACAGAAGAAATATATACAATAAATTTAAATTATTCAACTTTTAGTCTTAATAATACGATATCGTATACAATTAGTTTTTGTAAGAACCTTGTTTCTGACTTTGGAAATCACAGAAAGACAACAATAATTTTTTAGAGCACTGCGTCTCACCAGTTACTTTCTACACTCTCTTGGATAATTGTCGATTTATCGGACGATAAATAGAACTATTTTGTGTGTTGCGATTATTGAGTCGATACCTAAGACAAGTGGGTACTGGCAAAATTTGAAAATGTTATTTGGGCAACAGAAATTTACAATTTTGCACACTTAGCAAGCATACAATTTGTCATTTTTTAACAGGAAAATAATTAAAAGCGGAGCTCAGATTTTATAAAGCACGTTTTAACATAACCTAACGCACATTTTTTTATTTTACTCCCGACTATATCAATATTGTTTGTTTACATCTTAGTTAGGGCGGAAAGATGAACATTACGCCCGTCGGACTTTTTGCCGATCTATAAAAGAACCAAAACGCCCGGTAATGATACAAACCTTTATTTAATTACAAGAATTTGAGAAATATTTATTTAATAATTTATAACAGTGCTTCTCAACTTATAGGTCACGACAGATCAAAGTGTCACGATCAAGCTTCAGGTGTGTCACAAAAATTCTCCAATTGTTTTTTAAAAAATTATAATTGATTTATTATAAAATCGAATATTTATATATATTTAGTCATTCTCCGCTTCGATTCGTGTTTACTGTTATAAATATAAACTACCGAATTATTACGCTGTTGTATACTTACTTGTAACCCTACTTTCTACTTAACTTCAGTTTTGTTGGTGAATGAAAAAAGTATTTCTTAACCTTTTTCTTTGTATTCTGTTCTATAGAAACTGAATATATATATATACATATATTATAGGCGTATATTTAATAATCTTTATCTTTTATTTATCTTCAAATTCGCAATTATACAAAACCACTTGACATAAATATACATAAGAATAATTCCTTCAATTAAAAACAATTATTTCTAAAGCTTCTAGTTTTAAAATAATAAAAATACATATCATGGCTACTTCGTAAATAAAATAATTCTACAGTTTCGGCCATTCTGACTTATGGTCGACCCGACCATAAATAAATTGACGTATTTTAAAATTTTTGATCCAGGCAGTTGGTGTTGGCGGATGCAGCGGTAACTGATTTTTCAGTATTTTGACTCGTTCTAATGTTCGCTGCAGTTTGGATTCCTCTAATTTCCGTCTTGTAATATTTCCACGTGTGTGTCATTTTCGCGTCCCTCTAACTCTTCCTGAAACTGTACAATATTTCTTTCATATTTATTTGTCATGTCTTCCAGATTTTGTTTCAGATTTTCAATTTCCTGAAGGAGCTGTGTTTTATCATCGTCGAATTCTATGTCTTCATGCAGGGGAGTATTTTGATGTTCAAGAATATTTCTCTTTTTTCTTGCGCCATCAGTTTCATGTCTAAGTTGTATGGCCTGCTCATGACGTTTTTCCTCTGCTGCTTGAAGCTCCTTCAACTTTTTGCTCATTAGTTTCGGCACCCGAACCATTTGTTCCTTGTTGTTTTTCAAATCTCTTATTTCTTTTTCGAGGTTTTACATTTTTCTTCAAGGTTTCTCAGCTGCTCCGTCGCCTCGGACTTAACTTCACTAAGTTCCTTCTGTAGCCTGGCATTCTGCGCATTTAGTTCTTTGATGTTTTTTCGAAGTTCTTCAAGCTCTTTTCCTTCGGATTCCCTGTCGGTGATATCGCTTGCTTCTGTAAGAGTCTTACATCGTTTTCCTTTTATTACTAATATAAAAGCAGTAGATTTCTCACTTCTTTGCTTCTTTGGGCAGTTTCGGAAGTTATGTCCATGTTCTCCACACGAAAAACAAGAACCTCGTTCTCGTTTAGGTTGCTCACATGAAGAGGCGTAGTGTCCCTCTTGATTGCAATTATAGCATTTGATGAAGTTCTCTGTCTTCTGTCTAATTGCTTCTGCTGGTCGGAAGTATGTACCACTCTTCTTTATCATAACAGCGACGACTGGATCTCGAGACGAACGTCTGATTTCATTCTGTGAAATAAGATTCATGAATTCTAGGAATTCATTAAGTTTGACATGTTTGGCAGCGATAGCTTGTGTTTGTAAACATAATTGTCAATTCCTTCGATTATATATTGAATAGTATCAAGTTCTACTAAATCCAAATTATTGCAGAGTTTTAATTTATCGTAGAAGTATTCAGAGAACTTCTCTCCTACCTTCCATCTCCTGGATTCCATTTTTCTTACTCGGCTGACATGACTTTCATAATTACAGAACAGCATCTTCATTTCATTCTTTAACTGTTCCCACGTTTTATTAATCATGCCTGGTGAACACTCGTACCAATCTTTCGCCCGACTTCTAAACTGTTTCATAGCAAGCACTTTAATAATTTTATCATTAATTTCATATGCAGTACGGATTTCATCCACTCGATTGATCCAAATCGAAATATCATCGTCTGATTCTCCAGTATATACAGGAATTTGAGCTCCAATATCACTATAACTCAGTGAAATTTGTCTTTATTCTGGTTGAACTCTTGTAGATTGTAGAACGGCACGCGTCGTAGCGGCTATAATATCTTCAATATTCAAAATTGTTATATTAGTTTCAGGACCGCTAACACTAGTTGTATTTAAATTATTTTCTCCATTCATTTTGAGATCTAACTAATGTATGCGTTTCTTCAGGTGAATCCCACTTCTGATAAAACTATAGGCGTATATTTAATAATCTTTATCTTTTATTTATCTTCAAATTCACAATTATACAAAACAACTTGACGTAGATATACATAAGAATGATTCATTCAATTAAAAACAATTATTTCTAAAGCTTCTAGTTTTAAAATAATGAAAATACATATCATGGCTACTTCGCAAATAAAATAATTCGATCGAGCTCTCTGCTGAATTCTAATTGGTCGGTACTAGTTTGGCAGAACATGGCGCATGTAAATTTAAAGTAATTATACCATATTTATATATCCAATAGTGTAAATAATGCATAACATCCTTCATCTAGATTTCCATAATACCAACTACATGGAGGTTTCATGAGTTCTTCTAGTTCATTTTATCTCAGTTGTGCGTAAATTGTTATGCGTACCCGAAAGAAAATTACTCATTTAGATGAAAGTTCGTCTGCAGGCGTAAGCATTTTCCTGCATCCCTTTATACGTAAACTATTATCGCCTAGACGTCAGGCGCCCACTGGGCCATCTTTCAGTTTACCACCGCCCAGCTTTCTGTCGCCCAGATTACTATCGCCCAATCACCGTCGCGTAATTGATTGTGACTGTAGCTTTGTACATTTAAAGCTTGCGGCTAATATACGTAACATATTTACATATAAAAAATTGTTAACATTAATAAGGAGGCTTCTTTGATAGTTTAATAATTTATATTAAAACTATTTAAGACCTAAATGAAAATTGTGTTTTGGTTCAAAACAAGGATAAGTACTAGCCATTCAAAATCATAGATCGTACTACAAAAATTTTAAGTATGCTTCTCTGCGTTAAAATCAGTATAATAAGAAATAATTCCCTCTTCTATGAATTTCAATTTAAATTTCATTTACAGGAATCCAAATTAAATTTAGCAAAATTACCGAACCGTCTGTTGGTACAGATGCTTTTATATTATGAAATTAGTTACAGACTTTTCCTATTAACATGTTCAATATAGGGAAACAGCTGCCAAACTAAGTCTATTAAATTTTTAGTGTGGAAACAAAAACATCATAAACAATTTCTCAGTATTCTGCATGGTATTGATAAAATCAACAACTATTAATTACTTCTCACAAACATATTTACGTGTGGAAAATCACAATCCATTTGAAATCAAACGTGGCTGTGGCGGTGGGTACAACAGTTAGGGAAATAAAAGACGGCAAACTCTGCAACAGGAGTTACAAAATAATTCTACAAACTCGTTAATAATTACATTGCTGTTACATCAAACGCAGGCGTTTTCGAGGGTTTCTTTAATTATAAAATAAAATGGTTTCTTCGGCACGATTTAATCTAGCGCCCGACCACCTGAAAGGTTTCTGCATTACCGACTGAAATTGAAACCGTCTGCAATTAACAGCGACCCGGTTTAGCATTATATTTGGGGTTTTATCGCTCGTGGCACAGGGATTAATTTTTTGATAGGTTTGTCGCGGTTGTTTGCAGTGCATTTAAGGAATGTGATTGGTTCGGATGTTTGTGCTGATTATTATTTGATTTTATCGTCCGGTTCTTGCTCTGTGGTTGATACATTGCAGGAAATTAAACTGATTGTGCGGTGCTTGATTCGTTTTATGACAGACAGCAAGGAGTAGACGCCATCGGCCCTTTACACTTTAAATTGATTTCATTTCTCACAGCTATTGATGTACCTACTTAAGAATCATTCGCTTCTACACTCATGATTTATTCATTATTTAATTGAAATCTTATACGAAAGATTACATACGTATCATACTTTAATTATTATTATCATATTTATTGTCATCGAAAGATGTATTTCTACTAACTTTACTTATGAGTAAAAAAAATATTGAGTAACTGCCGTTTTTTAGGTTACGAAAACAATATTTCGATAAGAAAAAAAAAAAATCGAGAGAAAGAACCTATTTGAAAAAAAAAGCTTAATCAACATGGGTCCGATCTTCAATAGTTTCCCAGATATAAGGCAATGAAAAATGAGTTTTTTCGGTGTTTGCCTATGCTATCTCGAAAACTGTAAGAGTTACGACTTGGATTAAAGGGGACATTTTGTTTACCTTTCAGAGTTTATCTTAGATATATTTTGTCTATTTACTGGCATATAAAAATTTTGTTCGATCACTATCTTAGTCAGTTTTTCTTCGATTCTTATACAAAATGGTCTCTCTCAAAAACATTTGAAGATCGGACCCATGTTGATTAAACTTTTTTTACTCATTTTGGTCAGTACTATAGTCCTCATAATATGTGACACTTATTTTTTAAAACCTGTAAATGATAAACTACTTATTTATTTAATATGGCGTAACATCACCTTTTGCTTTCATTATTGGCTCATTTCTTTTAGACAAGAAATTTAAAATCTAAAAGGCCAATCCAGTACTGTCATGTCATACGTTTTGAACCAATTTCGGGTAGTTTTGGCCATGACATGAAGCTTTGTCATGTTAGAAAATAAACAGCACCCTTGAATAAAATTTCAAAGTATAGTTGTGGTACTTACAACGTAGCTTATGATTTTTTTTGTTAAAATGGCACTTAGATCGTTCGAAAATTGTACTCTAAGTATATCAACACGGCTTATTGCTTATTGGTTTTTATTTGCAGAATCGGTAATGAAAATAAAAATTATTAATATCTGATTTAATTTTTAATGACTTATGTAATCCTTTTCTTTATAATATCGTACTAGTGTTCAGTATGACATTACTATACTCTTATTCTAGACCATTTGTAAATTTAATTGAGAATAATTTTGTTTCAATCAATTAAAAATATTTTCTAAACGTAATTAAGGGTACGAACATTATTAAACATCAGGTTCGTATATTTGAAAATAATAGATCAATAATTATTTATTATTATTCATATCATATTTATATTTGCAAATTACCTAAAGTGTTACTTAAATTTTTTAGTAGGTTGAGGTTGTATAAGATTTTATAAATATTCCCTTGATGCTTGTATGCATGCGCCTGAAAGCTCATTTGTGCTCCACCATCACAACATCTATGTACCGGCATACCAGCAGGCGCTAAAATCAAACCTCACATTCCACGATGTCGTTATCACACCAATTCCACATGAATCGCATTCAACACCCCTCACCCCATGCCTCTCTTGTCATACGCTGAGGCTAGACCCACTCATCTAAATGATAAATTCACCCTGGCGCCGCGATAATAAGACGTTTCATCACGAAACGTGGAAATAAATTGATTTCGCGCTTACGACGACATATTAATGCGTGGTATTAAGATCTGTGACACACGGGATGGCAGCGCAGATGAATCTTCACGTCTGTTGGTTTGTCCCTTGTTGAAGATTTGGTTGTAGAACTTGGGTGATATTAGAATCGTGATGAATCTCTCGCGTATGCATCTCAAGATGTGACGTTAATGGCGCGATCACGATTGATATATCGTCGCGTCATCTGTTTGCGTGCCGGATTCTGAATTTGGTGACAAAATGGAAGCTATTCGCTATTCGCGCCATAACGACTCAATGCGGCGTATTGTAATTAGATCTGAGAGGAGTGTTAGACGTTGAAATTTCAGAGTAAGTGGAAGAAGGATTGTGTCCGTGAAAGATGAATGGTATCTGCTAAATGGAACCGGGATACTACCGCACAATGTGGGGATTTTTCATCAAAATTACATTCATATTAAATGTGCTTATATGTGGGATAAAATCTTATTTATGCAAAGTGCTAAAAGTGCTCGGATGGATTACAATGATAAATGAATTTTGAGGTACAATTAAATGAAAATTAAACATAATGAAATAGTGAAAAATTATTTTGAGAGAAAGTGAATATACAGCTTCAAGCTTCAATCAAATATGATAAACACTACCGACCAAATATAAGTTACCTTTTTTGCAATTTAACTTTAATTAAAAAAATATATTATGATCGCAGCTTATTAGTGGTAGGGCGTTAGTGCCAACTTCTCCTTCTAGGTGCCAGGAATTGAAAGAATAGTCAGAAATCGAAATTTTTATAACCTCTCCCAAGCATTGCTGCTGATTTTCCTAACAAGAAACAAAATTTTATGTTAACACATTGCTTTTTAATACCCACCATTACAAATTCGCCGAATACGTCAAACAGCGATTAAGAAAAAATCACATTAACTTAGATGTAACCCTAAGAATGACGCTTGGCCAAAAATCATTCATTGGCTACAGCAGTGACCGCCATATTTGTTCCATTCTATTCCAGTTTTAGCTTGCGTTGTATAGGAGTTCGTAGTCGTTTAGCAGTTTTTATTGATAAGTGAATGCCAGTGATTGAATCAAAGATTATTTTATAACAAGGTGTGCAACAAGCCAAATTTATGTAATAAATAAATATAACGTAGTTTTGTACACAATAACAGTCAGTTGCACCTCTTTAATTAAATTTTAAGTAGGTAGTTCTTAAATGAGTTATATGGGAATCGAAACCAAAATTGTGAGTCATAACCTTTGCTGCTCTCATTATTTCGATTTGACATTTGCATTTTATTTAAGTATACTTAAAATTGTGTTGGCTACTAAACATAATCAGTACCTAAGTTAAATTGAAGCATGCACATTAGTAATTATTGTTGACGAAATAATAAAAAGGTTTGTTTTATTGCAAGCAAAAAACTAGAATCTAAGAATGTATTGCATGCCAGTAAATCATTAATGTCTTCCACTTTATAATTTGAGTATTATTTTTTTGTGTTATTGTAACCTTTCTGTATATATTTAGTAACAACTATTTTTCCTATACTTCAATTGTACCTATACTATCTTGATGAACTCATTTTTGGTACAATAAATTAAAATGTTCATGTAAAATTTATTGGTTTATTTTGTTTATTAGTCTTCTTTTTAAATTTAATATTAATTTTGTATTCAAATAATTTGAAATGAAATATTTCATCTTATGCAAAATTTATGCATGAAGTCTTTTCTGACCTGACGGTAATAAATTTTCTTTTTATATAAATATAATGATTTTACAAGCATTTCATTATTTTATTTATATATATTTCTTATTTCCAAATATCTGTATGCATCAAATTTATAAATAAAAGCAATTTCAAGTAATACGTTCGCAAATAATATTTTCGTGTTATGTTTGTATACCATCTTTATTAAACTGGAACAAATATAGCGGCGATAATAGTATGTCATAGCTCTCAGTTGCAGGCACTATACGAAAAGGTGTCTAGTAAAGACACCTAGCGGGAGAAGTTGGAACTAGCGCCCTACCACCCGCCAGAAAAAAATATTCGGTAATTTTTGGGTACCCTTTCTTATACATGATGTGTGAGGAATTTTTCCAAAATATGTTACGTGTTTCAAGAAGTTTATTAACATTCTCAACAATTTTGTTGGAAACCAAGGAGTTTATTTTGGCTTCTCACGTGTTCTGCTTTTTTATATATAGTTGCAAAATTTTCAGTATTATTTAGTATTTTGTAATATGGCTAAGACACGTGATACTCCAGACTTGGATGAACGGCGACAGCAATTTATTATAAAGGGTCATTTAAAGGGAATAAAGTCCTTCAATAAGTACACAATTGTAAATAAAAGAATTAACTGCTAAAAAAAAATTATATTTTAACAGAATAGTAAAAGTAAATTATAATAATTAATAATTAAATATCTGTAGAACTAAAGTAATTTATCAACTCTCGTTTGAATACAATGTATGAATCAGCAAATACATTCATCTTACAAGGGATTTCATTAAAAATATTACACATTTGCCAGATTGGAGATTTCATTTCATGATTTGTCCTAACTTTATTACAATGGAAAGTTGATTTATTTCTAGCTGGTATATGAGGGATGTTTAATGAAAAGTGTCCTAGAATACAGCTGTCATTAATAACATTATTAAAGATTTTGTGCAGAAATAAGCAAGACTGTATTTTTCGGCGATTGTACAGAGATATCGAAACTGGGATAGTGATTATACTTTTTATCAAAACAATATTTAATGTATCGTTTCTGAACAGATTCGAGTTGATTTATATATTCGTTGTAAATGGAATTCCATATATGAAGACAGTAGACAGTATTCCAGTTTTGATCTTACTAACGAATAATGTAATCGTTGTAAAGTAGATAAACTATGAAATGACTTGCAAGAGCGAATAATGAATCCTAATATTTTTAATGATGCTTTTCTTATGTGATCATAATGCAAAAAGCTTATTGTCGATTATTGTAGATAGGAATTTTTGATGACATAAGGATAAGTATAAACATTTTCTTTTACTAGAAAGCTCATTATTTTGCATTTGCTGAAATTGAAAAATAATTTAGATTTTTGAGACCAAGCCAATACATTCTCTAAATTATTTTGAAAAGACGAAATTCATTTATAGAATTTATAGTTTTAATTTTTTTTAGATCATCAACAGAAAGTGGTACTTCAGAATTTTTGACATCAACTACATCGTTTATAAACAATATGAATAACAGAGAACCGAGATTCGAATATAGACACGATTATAAACTAACTATTTTTTTTTTATTATTATTATTATTATTATTATTATTATTATTATTATTATTATTATTATTAAAATTAGATATGTAAATTTTCTTCTCAAAAATTAGAAGAAAAGTTTATATGTATATACCTATATAACTAGAAGGAGCCCTATAATAGGAAGACAATACTATTTGTTTCATTAGGTCATGTAACTTTTATACACTATTTCATTTCAAAAACTTATTTTATGCTATGTCGAGCCATTTCGTGATTCACCCTACGAATTTAATAGCATTTAATTCTCATATCACTTCACCAAACACATTACAAAAATAATATAACAAACAAACAACAATAAATATTGGTGGAGTAGATAGAGTCCATTCGTGAAGTCGGTAATGCTATAAATATAATGCTAACAGTTTTATAGGCAGTAAAAGCGATGTGGAACGTTTATTGCGTGGATATAATTAGTAAGAAAGTTCCGCGTGGACTAATTCCACGCACATAAATCAAGCAAGCCGTGGTTAGTCGCGTGTCGCAGAGGCGGTTTGTAGTGTTCGAGTATACTCGTGCCTTGTGCCTATACTGTACATGGAGAATGGGAGAATTGTGAGGACGAATAGGTACGGAAGGTTCTGAGAAGTGAGTGCTGGTATAGAAGAGGTACTTCATTCTGGACAATTTAATTTAATTTTAAAATCAGAATTACTTTTCTACAATATGTCTACACGTGGTCGTATTTTACAATAAATAACTTCTGTTTTAACTTAAACATGTAATTATTACCAATATTCTTTATTACAAACATGTTAGATTGCATCGAAGCGTCCTCATTTTAAAATAAAAATGTCCATCAAACATTTCAAATAAATTTTATTACAATAATCCTACGTCACTTTTTTCCACAGTCATAAAATTCTGTTCAATCACCAAAACATTTTTGTTATAAAAATCAGAGAATATTTTAGATTTTGTTCAAATTTTATTATTTTAATAGGATTTGGTAGCTGAATGCGTTAACCAGAAATTACACTAGCCAACTTTGTTTAATGGAAACTGGACACCATGGTTGAAGCAACTTAGTTTTCTTCAACCAAAGTTACAAAAATTATTTACACTAGTCAGGTTATATTCACAACTAAATTAGTTCAGATATTTGTTTAGGAACAAAATATTTGTATAATTATAATATTAGTTCATCATTTCTTTCTCTAACATTTTTGAAAAGAAATCTCTTTTAATTCTATTTGCAACTGCAGCTGCAATTGAGCGATATTTTTTATTTTATTTTATTTTAAGTGTACACTACCCAACAGGCATAGCCCAATGAGAGGGTAGGAATAATAAAGAAATACATACAAAAATATATAAATTTGGTTACATCAAAAATATTGATTAAATACATATACTAAAAATTACAGATATTTAATTGATTTCGAAATTCATTATACGAATTAAAGAATATGTCAACTCTATCAGAAAATTTATTACTTAATTGACTCATACGTATTATTGGAGATTGTAAAAAAATATTTGTTCTTGCAGCTGGCACATGGAAAATATTTTGTGATCTGGTTTGAATTGTAGGAGCAAGAAAATCAAGGGTACTTAAGCAATACGGGTCATCTATGATGCTGTGAATAAGTTTAAAAAGATACATGAGTGTATTGAAATTTCTTCTATGCAAAAGAGACTTGAAATCAAATACAGTTAGCAAGATTACATAGGAAACCCTATAATCAGGATAAGAGCCCATGATTTTAAAATAGATATATTTTAAGAATTTTTTTTGTATAGACTCAATGAACTTTTGATTAATATCATAGAGTGGACTCCAAATTATTGAGCAATACTCTAGTTTAGACCTAATAAAACAAAAGTACAATGAAAATATTGCCTGTATATTGTGAAAATTGCGAGTGTTACGGATAACAAATCCAAGCATTTTATAAGCGGAACTTGTAACATTAAGATAAAGTTTATTTAGATCACACCACTCATTTAATTTATTAAGATCATTCTGTAATTCTAAGAAGTCAATGTAATTTGAAATGGCACGAAAAATTTTGAGATCGTCTGCAAACATAAGTATGGTACTATCAAATATGTGTGATAAATCATTAATGAAGAGAAGGAAAAGAAGAGGACCCAGATTAGATCCCTGAGGAACTCCTGAGGGAACATCAAGCTGAGAGCTGTTGTAGCCTAGGAAGTGAACAAAGAAGAATCTATTTTGTAAATAGGAAGAAAGAAGTGAAATTAAGGATTTAGATAATGAATAAGAATGAAGTTTGTTGATTAAAATGGCGTGATCTATTCTGTCGAAGGCTTTTGCGAAGTCGGTATAAATTGTGTCAACTTTAGTATTATTGTCTAGGTCAGATGAAACGAAGTGTGTAAAGTAGCAAAGGTTGGTAGAAGTCGCTCTTTTGGACATGAAACCATGTTGACGAAACGAAATTTGGTTTTTAATTCGATTATAAATTGTTTTATATATTAAGCTTCCAAATATTTTACTAAAATTTGAGACTACGGCAATCGGTCTATAATTTTGTATGCTGGACTATTCCTAGGAAGAAAGAATTGTTTACAAATTTTGCGCTCAAGAAATATTATTGTTTTCCTATTTGCAATATTTTCGAGATTTACGTTCCACAAATATATAATAATAATTAGAAATAAATATGCAGATATTAAATCATGTCTTCAGCGTTCCACTTTACCATTTTAATTATAAAAACTAACCTAATTTCTAAAGAGTACAGTTGCAATCTAAATGAATGAGGAAAACGGGAATTTACTATATTATATTTTTCAACTACACAACTATAAGCTCAGAATTGAAGTTATGTTCCAACTAAAGTTAACTTTGGTTGACACGGTTGTCGGTTTTCTATCAAATGGCAAAAATATTATATTAGTCAAATCCAGTTGTTGTCATAACCAAAGTTTATTGGTTGTCATCAATCAAAGTTAACTAATGTAATTTATTGGTTGTATTTCTGCCGACTGAGGTTCGAATCTGACGGGGGTGATCCCTGTGGCTCTCTTTTTACGACAGCGTTGAATGCCCTTGACATGACGCCTGGTAAGAGCCCTTAACGGTAGATATATATTATTATTACTGAAACGTATCATTAATTAAAAGGCTTGCTCGTTTTCCCGTCTAGGAATTGTAATTTTAAAAAAATGTAAACATTTCGTTATAATGTGGAAATATCTTTACTTTAAATAAAAAATAAAAACTTCCTCCACTATTATTAGATATAATACTATTTAAGTCACGATAAATAAATTCAATAAATAGTTCAACTTATATGATTAGGTTAGGTTTTGTTTTATTAGGTTTCAATTAATGTCAAGCTAACTAATAGGCTGCTATTTAAATTGAGAAAACATTCTGGCGTTTTGAAGATGCAGTGTTATTGGAAGTGAGCACCTCTGTGATAACATGAAATTTAAGAACGAGTATTTTCAAGCTGCAATTTTCTACAATTTTAAGCCTGTATTAAGCCTCTAAGTATATTTTGATGAAGTGAAGAAGGTGTTCGGGTGTGACTCATACTCATTAGTTACCATAAACTTTGGTGCAATAGATATCGTTTTTACCATTAAACAATGAGTTTCGTGTAGTGCATCCAAAAACTGTTACTGAGGAAAACATTGCGTTTGTACGCGGTATGATCGAGAAAGACCATCATGTTCATCTTCGTTTAATTCAAGCAACCAAGGACATGGGCTTAAGCGATCAACACCATCTTGCACAATCATTTGGATGTACAGAAGCTATGTGCTTGCTGAATGCCCCATATTTTTAAGCAGATCTTGTCAATTGGTGCAAAGCTACTCTCGCATGCTTTGCTCACTCTTCTCATCATAATGTTGTGCAGGCAACGAAAATAGGATCTATTTGTAAGAACCTGCAAATTGTAGCAGTTAGCTAATGAGATCTTCCAAAATGAGTATGCTCTAATAAAAGTTGTTCGTAATAAGAATATGATCGCTACTTTTTGGTATTACTGAACATATTGCAAAGCTCTGGATGATTAGGTCAATTCTGAATATTATTTATACTACGGCGTACTAGTCTGCAGTACTTCAAAAGATCTTTGATATTCGACCAGTAATACTGCATCAAAGATAAATTGCAGGGAATGCATTTTACTTCGGTCAATAAAGCTGTCGGTGCTTTCAAGAGAGAGATGAATGACATACCTCCAGAAACATGGAAAAAATGTTTTGGAAATTGATTTCTTCGAATGCAAAAAAGTATTGAATGTGATGGGGAATGTTTCGACAAAAAATTATAAAATTCTCAGACTGAGATATCGTGTTTTTCTATGATATCTTTTATATTTATATATTAAGAGAAATAAAGAAATATATCATCACCGCATATTATCCATTACTGGGTGTGCCAGTATATACAACACATGTTGACAATGACATCAGTAATGATGACGATATATTTTTACCGTATGGGCGTTTACCAGGCGTCACCTCACGGGCACTCATAGCTGGTGTAAAGAGTGCACCACAGGGTTCACTTTTGTGCGATTAAAAGTCTGCACTGGCCGAGGTCGAACCCGGGTCACGAGATTGGCAACCAGACACTATACGCACACGGCCTCGAGACCCCCTAAGGGAACAACCCTCATATATTTATCTAAAGTAATACATTTATTCCTAATCTTTTACTTAAAATTCATTTATGTCTCATGGCCGCGTGCCTAAGTGTCTGGTCGCGAACCTGGGGGAACCGGGTTCGATCCCGACAGACGCCAAATATTTCCAATTTTAATTGGCACAAAAATGACCCCTGTGGTGCACTCTCCACACCAGCTATGAGTGCTCGTGAGGTGACGCCTGGTAAGCGCCCACACGGTAAAATATATCGTCATCATTACCGATGTCTACATGTGTTGTAGATACTGGCACACCCAGAAATGGGTAATATGCCGTGATGATATATTTATTTATTTATTTTAAAATTCATTTATCTCTGTTAAACCATGTTTCCAAAACACGCTTCCGTTTAAGTAAAATATTGAAATAATCCGTAAAGGTAACTAATTATCTGTCGTATGCGTGCGTGCGCACTAGCCATCACTACCCTGCGACGTTGTCTGTCTGCCCAGAGGAATATATGCGAAAATTATTCAAAACCAGCCCCTGGAGACTCTAAGTCCGCACTGTACCTTTCACATTTACCCGCATTCAAAAAGAGAGTTTATCAAAATAACAGGAAGAACTTTCAATACGTTCCAAATTTTTAAAAGCGGACTGAAAAAGTTATAGAATATTGAATTTTAAGTAAAGCTGGATATGTATGAAGATTATTTATTGTAAAATTGTCAGGTTTAGGCAAATTTTACAAAGACTAAAATGTTTTAATATTTGTTGTCATTGCTATCTAATAATCGTTATATCAAATTAGAACATTCTGCAAAGAATAAAATTCATCACAAAACACATTATATACATACCTACATATATTATTTGTTTATAAATTGACTTTGCTTACATATTATAAATAAATAATTGTTTATTTAGAAACACTGAAAATAAGTACAATATTGTAGGTAATGATTATTTTCAGTAGTTTTCTTAATAAAAATTAAAAATTTTAGAAATTGATAAACTTTTGTATTGTTATTCGTGTAATCGGATGACAATCTCGCCAAGTTACGGCCGATTTCACCACCGATTCCTAAACCGTTGCCTAGCAAGGAATTTCCTAAATTTAAGAACTGCCTAAACTGATACTTATCCATTTTGGATTTCACCAAACAAAGCAATGCCCAGCTAGGAATTACTTACGTAGGCATCGGATTATTAGTTACTTTTGTGATATTATATTTGCACACTGGAAATAAATGAATATTTTTTACAATTTATGACATTTGTCAATTATATTTGTCAACATTGACATTGGAAATTATGTGGAGATATCATTAATATTACATTGAGGTATACAAAATAATTAAATTTTTAAAGAAATTTCCTTTACAGATATATATTTATAAATTTGTATTACAGAAGTGGAAATTATAGTTGGAACAAAGATAAAAATGAACAAGGATAGAAAAATATAAATGGGAACATATAGAATAAATAATACAAAAACAGAAACTGAATCCTATGATTTCAAGAAAAACTTTAAAATATTACAACCGGAACGCATTTTTATGATATTTGGCTATGGCATTTTTCCAGAAATTATGAATTTAATTATATGTGAATACCCAATGTAATTTCCCAAAATATAAAATAAAGAATAAAAATTATATATTTATGTATTTACTAATTTTATATCATATAAACTCGTATAGGTATATAAAATTCTGTTTTCTAATGAAAAGGACATTTTTTCCAAAATCATTTTTCATCATAGAATTCAAAACAATTTGTTCTTTCTTTTCTATCTTGTGCATGTCTTTATATTTCTTCGTTATAACTATCAAAATATTCAATAAAATTGTACAATATTCATTTTGAAGTATCAGCTGTCAAACGTTAGGAAATACTTAGCGATTTGGGCATCGGAAAACAGATACCTAGCTAAGTAATTCCTAAATCAAGATAGGCAATGCTTAGCGGTTGGTGAAAACGAAATTTTGCTAGGTAATGCCTATGTGGTGCACATCGGGTACATAAGCATTACTTAAATTTTAGGAATCGGTGGTGAAATCGGCCATTAGTGTCTCAGCCAGTGTTGGATATCTACATGTAGAAAAACTGTTTTATACATGTACGAGTATACAAACGTAGATAAAATGTAGGCTATTTGGATAATGTCGACAACGTAAATATTAACACAACTGATGATCTGGTGACTCTCAGAACTCCGTAGATTTCGTCATTTGAAAAGTCATTTGCTTTTATTTTTTGTTGTTGTGAAATTTAATGCAAAATGCAAGTATGCGTATTTTATTCTCCGAAAGAGTAATTAGCTACTATAAAAAATGTATAGTGGAAAAAATCTAATTAAATATATATATTTTGAAAGAAGCTTTCAGAAAACATATTTCATAAATAAAACAATATTTGGGTTTGTTCTGTAAATTTTTTATTATATTACGACGCTTCGACAGCGAAGTGCTGCTTCATCAGGTAAATGACAAACAATAAAATAAATAAATATATAATCAGGTTACATGTTTACAAAAAATATGATAACATTGATCACAGGTTTTGGAAAAAAACACGAAAACTTAAATCATATAAATCACACCAAACATACTAAAGTGAGGATTTTTGTTAACGAAACATCGCATCCGGACGACAGTAATAATTAGTCACTCAACTATCACCCTTCATATGCAACCATATTTTGTTTTCGCCTTCAACTTCATGCGACAAAGATATTTCCAGAAAATTAAGAATGGACAACGGTTGCTAGTGCGGCACATCAAAAATACTGCCTAACAATTATTCCTGTAGCATTTGAACTATCTGGAATTTATATCTGAAACTTTTTTAACACGAAAAATAGCAATATAGCTAGGGTGGTACGTTACCATATTAGACAAAATCCCTTAACTTAATTAAATAATTAATTAGTAAATAATCAAATATGTAATTTTTCTTTCACATTTTTAAACGTTCTAAGCAGGCAATTTAAAAAAATAAACGTAGCTCCCTAGATAATACACCAAGTAAAAATTAGATGTAAATATATACATATTTCCGTACGCATTTCGTTATAAAGATTAATGATACACAATATGTACTTCTAAGTTTACGCGCTAGATATCACTAGCTACAAGACAAGCTGCTTGGTGTAAGTTAGTTCCGCCTGAGGGCTAGCTTATGATGAATTTAGTTCATATATTACATTTACATTTTTCTGTCTGGTCTAGGTTCGGTTTTGAAATTATGGATCTGACCAATCAATATCTATATGTGACTTGTTATTGCTTGTCATATTTTGACGTTTCTCCAGTTCAAATTTTAGGTTACGATACTATTTTTATAAATTATGGATTGGTTAAACACTAATGCGCAAGATGATTTTTTTAAATAATATCGGGAATGTGTTTTCACTATTGCCGATTTGTATAACGAAGAAAGACACAAACACAAACGGTAAAAACATAGACGGTCTGTCAGGCCGTGGTTAGGTCTATGAACATATTAAGATAAACGGGCATTATCATAGTGTTTCCGAAAATGAAAGAACAAGATCATGATAAATTTATCAAGTATACTCGTACGGGTGTATGTACCTTTATTTAACTCCTTGCTATCCCTCGTTGCATTGAAATTACGGAAACGTAGAATGACAACCGCTTTGTCATAAGCACAATTTACATTTGGAAATATAAAATATAGTTATATTCCAAATCTAAATTTCAAATTTTTACAGTAGCAACGATTAGTATTAATACGAAGGATTCAAAAGTCATTTGTTCAAATGATTACAGGACAAGCTATACGATACTATAATATTTTTATTAGCATTTACAGCCCGATTCACAAAAAAGTTTAAGCTAATCCTCATTTTTGGATTAGTGAATTCTATTCTATTCCGGTATTTAAAATTTAATTTTCATGATATTATCAATAAAGGTAGATACTAGGAATAGATTAGACTATATTTTAAGATATAAACTGTCAAAATTAGAGTAGAATTTGCTAATCCAAAAATGTGGATTAGCTTAAACTTTTTTGTGAATCGGGCTGTTAATGTTTAATTTTTTTTTTAAATTATGCTCCGGTGGCTTAATATTTAGAGCAACGCCTCTTATCATGAGTGTGCTCGGAGTTCTGGATTCGAATCCCACTAAGGCATGGATGTTTGTGTATGTGAACCTACTCAGTAATTAGGGTACTATACCATAGTCAAATTCTAACTATTTTAAACAAAAGACGAAAAGACGATTGAAGTTGATTACTAATTGGGTATGACGACGCGTTAGGTAGATACTAAGAATTTGATTGGTCGCCTGATTTTAAAAAGGAGATTCGCGCCTGCTTTTGTCACCTTTAAAATATTATGAAATGTCACGTTGATGTATAACCTAACAAAAAAATTAGCAATTTTGTGTTTGATGAATTTGTTTAATTATAATATTTAGTAATATTAACAATAATGTATTTATAATTAAATCATCCGTCGTCATACTTTGTGTCATATTATTGTCAAACTGTTTCAATGTTCTATAATTTATTAGAAAAATTGCTTATTATTTATGTTCTTTATACTTAATAATCATTTCTTCGTTTATATAATGTATAAGTTTTTATATAAAATTATTTCACCACATTCTTAAACTTTAAAAATTCATATCTCGCTTATTACGTAAAATTTTTAAGTCACGTTTGCACTAAAATTCTTAATTCATCCTGTTCTTACAGAAAAAATATATATAGTTCCCTATTTCAAAAGTTTAATAATTTATATCTATCTTTTTACGAATTTTCAAATAGTATTTGCGGTATTACTCTTAGTTTTTGATGCACTTTTACAAAATATTTTAAAAAAATATCTATGAACTTAAGTCGAGAGTCTTGTCGAGATTTGAAGACTTTCTCGACAAGATTCGATACTGGTCTCGTCTCGTCTTGACTGTTCAGTCGAGACCAAACTATTGATTTTGTCTCGACAAAAAAAGACGAGACGAAACAAGAGGAAGACTGGTCTTGGTCTTGCGGCAACACTACTTGAACTCTACCACTGAGATACAAAGCACCAACAATGGTCGGCGATTTTTCGTGCACTTGTTGCCAGCACTCTTTTTTTCAATTGCTATAATATTGTCGCAAAAATTGTCTGAAATGCTCTCTTTATCAAGTATCTCGGGTATTACTGCAGAATTCAGAATTGAATTGGTATGTATGTATTAACAACCAATCGTACTTAATACAGTAAAACTCGAAAAATTTCCGCCTCATAAGCATTTTCATTACCAAATTTTTAATTTTATACGTACATATTTTTGAAAAGTATTCATGCCAAATTTTAGCATTAACCTAGTTTAAATTTTCGAAACATATATTCTTATTACCTGAAACTTAACAACAATGGGCATTTCAATTCATTTGATCACCAACATTCACAATAGCTTCCATAATAATAATAATAGCAAAAATAAAGCAGAACCTCACATTTCTATTCTAGCTAAAAGCAAAAATTTCTTTCGTTGTTGGGAACAAGGCAACGCAACAACGGCGGACGAATGCAGCGCCGTCGCTGCGAGTGGAAAACAAAGCTTATTGTGAACGGGCCTCGGCGGCGTGCGGCGTCGCGGCGCTCCTGCGACGATAATGGCGCCTTTGTCCCTACCTCGCATACAGAACTGTCTCTGTTTTCTGCCCATTGTGGGCACTGTGCAGCTGAAAGCACACCGAGCACAAGAATGCCAAGAAAAATGTCCAGCGAAGCGATGGAAGACAAACCAAAGACCATCATATGTTTTAAGTTGATATATAAGTGTTCCCGATACAATGTACATAGTTCAATTAGTAACGATTTTTCTTTCTAATGGGAACATGACAAACATTTTTTTTTTTAAACACCTACTTATTTATTTATTTATTTTTCATTTTGAATATAAACCGCAAGGCACAATTTCAAAAATATAATGTTAAAATTCTATATGAATTTTAATAGCTCGTTAACCTTGATAAGAAATTGTTTTAAAATTTTGAAATACTTATTTATATAACAAAATATCAAAATTATACTTTTTATCAACATACATACATAAAATCACGCGTTTCCCACTTAGTGGGTTAGCAAAAACCCGAAAACAATAAGAAAAGAGATGAAAGTAAGATTTCCGCTGAATCACTTAACTCTTTAATAACATTCTTCTTTCGCCTTCTCCAAAATCATCATAACATTCATACAAAGAACATATTAAAGTGACCGATTTTCGGTAGCGAATAACCGCATCCGGACCTCAATAATAGTTACGCAACAATCATCTTTCGCCACACATTCCTATCCATGCACATTTCTTTCACCTCAGCCACATTCATAAACGTATTCATACATATTAACATATTAAAGTGACCGATTTGCGGTAGCGAATAACCGCATTCGGACCACAATAATAGTTACACAAAAATCATCTTTCGCTACACATTCCTGTACCAACAGCAATGAAAATAAAACTGTGGTTTAATAACTGTCAATAGTGTCGTACATTAATGACATCAGCGTAAAATACAATGTTCAATTTTCACCACGTAAAGTGTTACTTTCTCAATAAAAAAATATTGAAATAATGTTTCTTTTCCCGTTGGTTTTAGATAAGAAATTTCATTTATAAAATATACAGGGTGTAACAGAAATAAGTACATTAAATTTAACCAGTGATAGAACTCATCGAAAGCAACAATATTCATTAGTAATGTTCTTTTCTAGATATTGTCTTCAGTTTTGTAAAAAAATTCATTACCTGCATAAAAATACTAAAATAAAATGGGAATCCAAAAAAATCTTACTAAGAAATATTGTTGCTCTCGGCGATTTCTGTCAATGTCACTTACATTTTTCTGTTTCACCAATATTTGTCTCGAATTCAAAAAAATAAATTGCCATTTCGAAAAAAAGTTATTAAAAATATTGTTGCTGTTGCCGAGATCTATCACTGGTTAAATTTAATGTACTTATTTTCGTTACACCCTATATATGATTAGCTAATTATAGTACTAAGCATGGGATCTCGAATACGCTTTTGTTCTAAATTTTAATATCGGTCGAATTAAAACCCGGGACATCAGAAACACAACGAATAAGGTATGTGACTATAACTGTATTCACATACATCGATGGCACAAATGTTATTTGTCTAGTTTTTATGGTTTTGAATTTAAAAATAAGAAACATTTTAAAGAAACCCATAAAACCCAATAAAAGTCAGATTAACTATTTATGTGTTATATTGCAAAATGATGATGTTTTTCACACCAGACGTGAAGACGCCATATGCAAAAAACACTATTTTGCAACATATCAAGGTGTTTCTAATTCCGTTTATATTTAACGAGATACAAACACTGAATTATTATAAACTAGAACTGACGCTTTTTGCATTAGTGCGAAAATGTGATAAGCTATCGCTAATTGTATGAGGCCACTTTTTCGCATTAGTTTTAAAAAGTGGCAGACAAACGCACTAATGCGAAAAAGAATGTAATTTTTAAAGTCAAATTTAATTTATAATGTATAATTAAAACAAAGATGTATATTAAAATATAAGTTTCATAATGCAATCTAATAAAGCACGAATCCAAAGTTTGGGCAGCAGGCCTCATTGCGACGAATTTTAAAATTTTTATATTTTTAAAAAATACTACACATCGAACAAAAATATAACTTAGTCCTTTATATCAGGTTGGTATAATTAATGGATTATTTTTTTTTGTCTAGTATTATATTTGCATGTAAAAATCAAAATTTATTCACATATCACGTTAAAAACTTAAACACAAATTTAAAACCATGTAACAGAGAAATTTTGATCCGGCACAGTTATACCAATTATTTTTTAAAAAATAAATGTTTGTCAGAAATGTAAATAGTATAATAATTTTCTCTAACACTACTATGGAAATCACACATTCTGCAACTGAAAACTATGACAGAATGAGCATATTCAGTGAGACTGTTACAGAATATTATTCTGTAATAGGAAATCAAAATATTAAAATACTTGAGAAAACACAATTGTTTTCAAAATCAAGCCGGCTTTGCTTGACGCGTTGTTTTTTTTTTACTTCCTTATACGTAGTAAAGGACGTCGTGATGCCTGTAGGTACTTACATATGTACGTATCTCGCATAACCCATTAGCAAATATGTCAAGTGATGAGGAAATTTTTTTTTAACAGTATAGGTAGTCTAAAACTCGTATGATATAGTATTTCCGCCACTCGCGATTTATTTGTTATTAGTACCTAATTATTATTGCCCTGGTTACGGCTGGAAAGGAGTTCAATACGTAACAAGTGCTTTTTGGTAAACCTAAGCACAAATTTATTTCCGCAACTGTCAAGTACAAACTGACAGTGATAACAATTTAAATATCTCGCGAAATGCGGAGTTTTAATTTCTCTTTCAAATGTAGCAAAAATCAAAGAAAGAAATTAACAGTGTTCAAATGAATACGATTTTGAAGAAAAGTGTGTTCAGAAAAAGACCTAACTCAGAGTCAGCTATGAAGAGAAAAATATATGTTCCAATTTAAAAGTATTTAATTAAATGCCAATTTGACACGAGATATTACCAAAAAAATGTAACCTTAAGAAATCAAAGCTATTCTTCTTTTGGAAATAAATTAAAAAACAGCGAATGGCAATATTCCTTTTCTGCCTCTTACAATGAATTTCAGGAAAACGTAAATGAAAATTTTTACATTACACAAATATTGACACCTTTTATTGAACAATTGGATAATAAAAAGCTACAATATAGATTTTTTCAACAGGGTAATGTTACTGCTCATACAGAAAACAACCAAAATCTCCAGACTTTACAAGTCTCGACTTTTTTCTGTTCTAATACTATTTAAAAAATAATGTTTTGGAAAAATCAACCTCAAAACTTAGTGTAATTGGAATTTATTATTTTAAGACTTTTAGGAGTAACACCTGACCTGAAATGCTCAGTACAGTAACAGTAAGTGAACACATGAAACGACGAGTGTACTTGTGGCTTGAGAATAATCGACATTTTCAACATTTGTAAAAAAATATATATATATACCTATATTCTTTATTATCTTTTCTTACATTTCAATTTTGACAATTTTAACAATTTGACTTTCGAATTGAATAAGACGTACGGTTCTCTGTTCGTAGTTCACTCCGAGTAAGTTTTTTTTAACACATTTGATATAATAATACAGTGAAATGTTTACTTGTATAAGTAACCTAGAAAAATGTAGCAATCAGCAAATATCACACAAAAACACTGTAAAGTATCGTTATAATGTAATATTGACAAAATTTCATCAATTCTGATAATATTTTAGGGATTTTCTAAATTATTAGTTGTAGGAAAAATATTCCTTATAACACGTTTCGAAAAAAATTAAGTGCACGTGCAAATTTCCGCACTCGACATGCACTTTCACGTAACATCACTTGATATAAAAATAACTACAAAATAACTATGTTTAAATAATACTACCTTTTAGTTTAAGAAGAAAAAGGCGGCAGTGTATGCGACCAAATCGTTGCTTTTAATTAACATACAGAACTTAAACTAAAAGGTAGTATTATTCTAATTGTTAATATGAGTTCTGAAAGATATTTTAATAATTTAACTATGTTTGGTGTTTATATGAAAATGTTTGCCGCATTTACATGGCATTGAAAATAAAATTTAAAGGTAGGTATTTTCTATGTAGGTACATATTCCATGACGTCAGTTGTTATGTTAATTTATACGAGTACGAGTACATTATATTTCAATAATTATTTGCCAGATTTAAATGGATTTTGTAGTGTGCAAATAAAACCCTTTTCAATTTAATTATATATTCAATATTGGCGGTGAAAGATACCATACATATTAATTACGTCCTTATAGGAAATAACTGATTTCAAACGCAAATATTTACTATACTATATTGTAACTTACGAATATGATCGTAATTGAATTCTCATGCTTCATCTGAATATTCATTTATAAATTAGCATTAAAACTACATATTTGTACTTTTTATTTCTTCATGAATTCATTTCAATCCTTATTCTGTATAATTAAATATAGCTAGAACATACAAATCATCGCCCGCTATAAAAACTTGAAGTTGTTACTAAACCAACATCAGAACTACTATAAATTTCATAGCACACCACGATTGGAATCCCGTTCCGCAAAATCCTTATAAATAAACATAACGAAGCCATCATAACGCATAGAGAATGCACTGAACGTCAGACAATACCATCATTCAGCGTCGGAACAGTCCATTTCAATCATTAGAATTTTAAAGACGCGAGTTTTAGTGCGTCGCCGTGTGGCGGCGGCGGCGCTAGCATCGCAGAGTGGGAGGGGGAGCTTACAATGGAGCTTTCATCTGGATTAGCACAAAGCTCCCGGGAATAAAGCGCGCCAGCTTTGGAAGTTCTCTCTTCTTATGGTTATTTGTCTAACAGGTTCCTTCGATTTCAATGCAAATAAAATCTGTGTGCGGAATCGTTTCAGGTTTATGGGAGAGTCATCAACGTGCGGATTGTAATTTTATAAATGAAATTGTGAACGTGTTGCTCCATTCACTCGATGTCTTATACCGAGCTTAGGGGTTTTCATTTTCATTCAATGCGCTATGCAGTTTTTTGCTTAGTTCCTTTTAGTACAATTAAACAAATATTGCAAATAAAGAAAGGAAGACTGCTATTAGTAAATGGAATGGAATATAATTTCTTACTTGCCTCTTTTTATTGACATTTTAATTTTCGTATACCTATGGTAGAAAAATAGTGAGAATTTTCATTTGTTTCAAAATGTAATATTTCATTAGTCAATATTTATATTGTCCCCTTATTATTATTCTCTATTAGATATAAAATGAACTTACGTCAAAGTTGTTTCCAAATCCGCGATTTTGCCTTTATTTCTTCTATAGTCGCAAAACTTTGTCCTTTTAGTCTCCTCTTTATATAAGGGTATGTTCAGAGAGAAAGCAGGTTGCCTGTTTCCGATTTACCCGCTTTACCTGCTTTAACCTGCTTTAAAAATGTTCACAAGTTATTAGGAGTAGGCGTTCAGAGTAAAAGCAGACAACTGCTCAACAGGCGCTTGTCAGGCAGGTATTACCCGCTTTCCGATTTTGCCGGAACGAAACCAATATTCTTATTGAGCAGGTTAAAGTAAATAAGCCCAAAATATGTTTAGAAAATAACTTTGGTATGGATATTCTAATATCGGAAGTTCAAAAACGGGAAGCAATTTGGAACAAATTTCACAAATGTCATTTTAATAGAAAAATTATTGAAAAATTATGGGGAGATATTTCTATCAATATGAAATGTGAAGGTATGAGACATAAATATCACCTGAAAATACGATTTCTGTTATATTAAACAGGTGAATAGGTGATGATACTCTTCGTATTTTACTCTATTCTTATTAATTGCGTGGATCCCTATTTTCTTTCTACGTCGTTTCAAATTATTATCATTACAGAGAATAAAATCTTAGTCCGTGGAGCTCGAGTTCCAAGACATTTTCTTTTGTATTTATTAATGATACTGACACTAAGTTTGACACTTGACAGTACGAGCGGAATGGCCTGTTTTCTGTGTGAACACAACCTGTACCAGCCTGCTTCGGCTTAACCGGTTTTTCATGCGCTTGTTAAGCTGAAGCGGGAAACCTGCTTTCTCTCTGAACGTGGCCTTAGGGAAGAAAAAGTCGTTGACGGCGATGTCTAGTGAATACGGTGGCTGTGGCATCACAAGGTGTTATTTTTGGCCACAAATCACGAATAAGTATAGAACTGTGAACCGGTGCGGTTTTCGTGGTGTAAAATTCAGAAGATGTTTGCCTACAATTCTTTTCACATAAGCTATATGAAATACCAGCTTTCTCGGTATTCTTCCTTATCTGGCGATTACTAAACACATAATTATTACTTTTTTCCATATTTTCATTGGAGGTTGATATACTAAGATGCCCGACTCTCTTCTCATCTTCCGCGTCTTGTACCATTTATAAACCCGTGGTTTCAACATAGCTTCTTTGCCAAAAACCTTGTCCACAATTTATAACAGTTCACTAAACTATTTTCAACACAAAATTCAATGTAGATGTCATTTTTAAATTTAAAAAATTGAACGAATATTAATATGCTTAAGACCCGGTATTTTCATCTCCGTTTAAACAGTCTGTTAATTTAACTGTCGGTTAAAAGAAAAACACAGAATCGATATCATAGATTAAATTGTAAAAATTACACGTGTCAATTTTTCGATATTACATTATTCTTACAACTGACAGTTAACCGGCAGTTTAAACAGAGATGAAAATATCGGGCCTAAACCAAATCTTAGAAATTACTTCGACCACATGTAGCTGTCAACAAGGATTTGCGTTTGGGTATATTCTTTGGTAATTTACTTACATACTTAAACGCGTATGCGCTGTTATTGATAATAAATAAAAATTTTAACAAAATTAAGTTATACTCGGAAGCATTTTTTGTTTTCTTTTAACGGCCTAACTTAAACCTCGGATTAAACATGTAAAAAATCAAGTGACTAGTTCATTTGAGCAAATGTCCATATATGCATTGTTTCAGAGATAGGTATTCATATTTTTCTTATTGGAGCAAGGCTAGCGCTGCTTTAAAAAATCAAATTCATAACGAGATATCAAATATTATCTTATTAAGTTGTGACATGGTTATTAAATTAATTATAAATGATTTGGTTATTACCTAATTTAAAAAGAGAATTTAGTTTGCTTGCAGCGATGTCAGAGTAAAAATCAAAATTATAGATGAATTCAAACAAATTTATTATTTACAAACATATATAGTCCAGTCAATAGAGGTCAGAGTGGTTGGTGAATTTGTGGAAAATAGTTGACAAAAATTATTTAAAAAACATCGATAATTTACTTCTTTTGATGCCACGACAAATGTAAACTGTTGCAAATAACAAAATCTATTAGACTAAGCATTAAAAACTTAATATTGTGTATATTTTGAGTGACTAAATTTTTTTTCATAAATTTTGAAGATAACTCATTTTAGGTGAAAAGGTAAGAACCCGTTTTGTACAAAAAGTTACGGGCTTTAATTTTGTATTCTTGTAAAATTATGATACACGCTACTGTTTTTGAGATAATAGCGAAAAACTTATTTTTTGCACCTTTGATCCAAGATGGCGGCCCACGCCGCGCCTCCCCGAGGTTACAAATTTGAATTTTTCACAGTAGCGTAGCGTAGGGGGGGCAAAGGGGGCACCCGACCCGGGCGGCACTTTGCTAGGGGCGGCAAATTCCCTGTCGTTGTCTTAATATTAAAAAGACTACTATAGGAGAAATAATTATAGTCAGTTGAGTTTGAAACTCAATAATTTTTTTTTTTAAATATATAAAAATTTGAAACGCACTTTCATTTATAGACTATATGCAGTTTTTATATAAAATATTCATAAATTTAATTTTTATTTAAAAATGATTATTTTAATTTTATTACTTTTTTTAGTGTTTACTCGTATGCGCATGAACGCATGGTGTGCTTTAACAATAAAAATTTTTAAAATTAATGCCAAGTTTCAAATGCGTTATTAATAGTAGCTGAGATCTAACACTTTTACTTTTTTAATTATAAACAAAATGTAAACAAATCGAAAAAAATAACGTTTAAATTATTCACAAAGCTCATGGTTACAAAATATTAAAATTTAATTTTTTCTATTCATATTGGTATTAGACATTAATGAAGTTGAGCTTTTCTTCAAACGCGCTAAATATGGGGGTCATTTTTCATACACCTTTACATCCCTTGAAAAAATGTAACTTTCAATTATGAGGCATTTGACCTTGAATGATAAAAAAATTTCGCCTGTGGCGCCTTCTTTTCGAATTATATTTACATGATTCATTTTCTTTTTGTGTTTCTAAGAATTTTTAAATTTGTAGGGAGGGGGGGTGTCAAATTTGACATCTGCCCCAGGCGGCAAAACCCTACGCTACGCCACTGATTTTTCATCCCCGTCTCGACCCAAACAACATATGTTAAAATTGTTTTTTCCCCACCTTTTGCAAGGCAAGGGTCCTTTTTGGTCTCCATTAACTGGACTAATAATCTACTATTTTTTATAATATAATAAATTTGTTTGAATTCATCGATAATTTTCATATGACACCAATGCAAGCAAACTAAATTTTGTATTGCAATTAGGTGCAAGTTGTGACATAATAATATTTGATATCTCGTTACGAAGTTGATTTTTTAAAATAGCATTGCTCCAGTAAGAAAAACAATAATACATTTACGGACATTTGCTCAAAGATCTTGTCACCTTATTTTTACGTGTCTATCCCAGGGTTTAAGTTGTGTCTGGGGCACCTGTATACAGAGCTGGGCAGTAACTAGTTACTTTAGGAACTTAGTTACTAACTAGTTACTTTTACGTAACTTGTAACGTAACTTAGTTACTTTTTAAAATATGGTAACTGTAACTGTAACTTAACTTGCTGCGGAAAAGTAGTTGGTAACTTTACGGTTTTTAGTTACTAGTTACTTGAGTAACTTAAAGTAACTCAGAAATTAGAATGTAACTTAAGTTAGTCAAAGTAACTTAAAAAGTGGAGTTGTTGAGCGCAGCATCGCGCATACCCTCTGTAATGTGTAACTTTTATTTTAATACATAATTAAATTCAATATTATGGTTGATTGATTTCAAGCCATAATAGATAATAAAATAAGTAATAAGTAATTATATTCATTAATAATAGAGTTTTTGTACGGTAAACAGAAAAACTAAAAATAACACATTATTTTAACTTTTAATTCTAGAATTAAAAAGTCACTAAATGTTAAATTTGACTTATAAAATATATTATTTTTAAATGTTTTCCTCGCTTATAAATGATACGTTTTAATAAATTATAATTAAACTGCCACTAAATCATCAAGATTATTCCAATTTTCAGGTTATACAAAAAAATAGTGTATTTTGTTCGTTGTTCCAAGGGTTGCAAGACTTGAATTCGTCTCATTTTTGCAAATTCCCTTCTCACAAGATAAAATGTTACTTTTAATTTTTATATTATATTATAATGTAGGTCCGCAGGGCCTTTTTATCAGATTTTTTATCACAGCAACCGGGCCCTGATGGCCCCTTGTCAAAGCGGGCCCTAGACCGTGGCCTCGTGGGCCTAGGCGATAATAAGGCCCTGTAGGTCCGTTAACATTAACAATAATAATCTGATTGGGTGTTGCCAAGCAATAACGTTAAAATTTAGGTTAACGTAGTTAGTGCAAAAACTCCCTGATATGTATACTACACAATAACTAAGTCAACAGTCAAAGTCTACATTTCACGCCATTAAAAGTAGTTAGAAAGTAACTCAAGGTAACTAAGTTACTTTTAATGAGTAACTAGTAAATAACTTAGTTCTTTCACCAAAGTAACTGGAACTTAAGTAACTTAGTTACTTTTTTTTGGCGGTAACTGTAACTGTAACTAGTTACATTTTAAAAGTAACTTGCCCAGCTCTGCCTGTATATATATATATATATATATATATATATATATATATATATATATATATATAAATTTTTATGACGTAAACTATAGCATTGTCCACTCATAGACAATGACGTAGTTTACATAGCCTAAATTAGCCGCCTCGGTGGCCGAGCGTGTTGAGGCAGTGTGTCTCTTGGCAGTGCTCGAAGCGACCTTCACCGCTCGGAGCTTGAGGTCGTGGGTTCGATTCCCACCAGGGGCTTGGATGTTTGTATGTGTCTTTAATTTTTATTTGGGGCTATAACTGATATAGTTGAAAAGCCGACAAAATATTATTACATAGCCTAAATTACAGGCACATCACTGGTTGTCAAACACAAACTACGCGGCCATTATAAATAAAACCTGAAATACACTTCAAATATCCGTAGTAACTACTTAATTAAAAAATGAATAATGTTTGAAAATCAAAAAGTTGAGTTACTTTTTTATCAAACCTTGTATTTTAATAGTAAAATTATAACATCCTAGTTTAAAACACGGGACCTCTGGACTGATAGCTCATTCCATTATTCTATCCTCTGAGTTAACGATAATAGACTCAGTTCTCAGATAATTTGTATTTAAATAAAATATAAATAAATATATCATCACGGCATATTACCCATTTCTGAGGGTGCTATAATCTGCTTTATCGCAGATATCGGTAATGATGATGACATATTTGTACCATATTTGTATTTTAGTTTCTTAAATATATAACTTTACGAGTAGGTATGTATGTATGTAAGAAAATTAATTATTTATACACATAAATTTGCTAAAGGTTACTTTACAGGAATTACAGTACCTATATTCACATATGAGATAATAATCCAACCGACGGCAAACTTGAAAATCATTTTCAAATTTCAACCCCAAAAGTGACCGCCTATTGTGTTAATGGATAAAGCAACATAATTATCTACAAATAAAAGTAAAACCCAGATATAGGCAATATACTATGATGACGTATTCATTTGTTATAAATAATAAAATATTAAACGCTTTTCAAACCGGGTTCGATCCCGACAGACGCCAAATATTTCCAATTTTAAATGGCAAAAAAGTGACCCCTGTGGTGCACTCTCCACACCAGCTATGAGTGCCCGTGAAATGACGCCTGGTAAGCGCCCACACGGTAAAATATATCGTCATCATTACCGATGTCTACATGTGTTGTAGATACTGGCACACCCAGAAATGGGTAATATGCCGTGATGATATATATATTTATTTATTTATTTATTTTTCAAACTTTTCTCTAGATTATTATATAGAAATAAAACTTTTAGTAAAGTATCGCCATCACATGAACTTGTAAGTAGAAACCTTCTTGTTAACTAAATTGCACGTTTAAAGTTTTAAATAACTTTAAGGAATTACAAACATCCCAAGAACTTGTATTATCAACAATTACTTAAATTAATTAACAATAAATTAAATGGCATTTCCAATTAAGGTTAAGAAAACGAAAGACAATAGTCAAAGGATAAAATAAAACCGGCAGAATGAACAAACCTTAGTAAATCTAATCAAGTAATTCAATCCCCAAAATTAACAAACCAAATAAACAAAGCGTGCTTTGAAACAACTAAAAGCAAAAAATAACAAGCAAACAATAAACAAAGGAAACAGTCAACAAAAAAATAAAAACAAAACCCCGGAAACAAATGACAATACCGTCGAAAAACGAAAAGTTTGTGAGTGTTGCTGAGGAAAACGAACGACGAAGTACGACAGCAGGCAGCAGGAGCAAGAGGCAGAGAGGCCAGGATAGGGTCCTGCTGGGACAATAGCCTCGTATTTAACCCTTAGCTCGGGGGCGAAGGGCCTGAACTAGGAGTGCGTTAATTACTACGCATATTGTAGGGGACACGTGCATTTGCGTTAATCGGACAGGGGTAAGAAAACAGACATGGTCTGGATTAAGCTCAGAAATGTTTGGAATAAGGGATGAATTTCTCATTTAAAACTGTTTAATATTTAAACCGCGCCATCAAACAAAATTATATTTAGAAGATTAATAATAATATAGGCCAAACTCAACACTCTTCTTTGGTAAAGAAGCTTATCGAAAAATAATAAAATATAGTGTCATTTACTGTAATACCATGATACATTAATAAGAAAAAGATGCAAATTATTTTTATGTATAGACTAGAGACGATTACTAGACTAAAGAAGAGTGCTAAATTCGCCCCAAGTTCAGAAAATGAAACTGATGACTGTCGAATAAATATTAAAGAAACTAGCATTATTACATGAAAAACTGAATATGAGACAAATGACTGTGTTAGAAGCCGCGCTTTGTTACTACCAAAAACGCATTCCAATAAACATTTTTGAGGCCATGGGTTCTCGTGGCCGTGGGTTTGAGTGATCCGGGTTCTATCCCGTCCCACGCCAAAAATTATTTCGAATTTGAATGGCACAAAAGTGATCTCGTCGGTTCACTCTCTCGGTACAAATATACAGGTGTATCAAGATAATGGAACAGTGCCGTTTATTCGTGTATGTGAAAAGATACAGAAAATATCTGATGTGGACAGCACATGACTTCCTTGTACGCCTGTTACACTATACATATTTTGTTAATAATTAAAATATGTATTATAACAGACCCAATCATAAAATTGCACGTATTTGACATAATTTGACATCAACATTTTATTTTTTTGTTATTTTTTGTCCTAATCCATAGCAAACTTAATTAGAGAATAAAAGAGCTAATTTAATCATAATTAATGTTTTCGACGCAGAATTCAATTCTCTAAAACTTTTATTTGAAGTATTTATTACTAAAATCAAAATAACACCATTTTTCAAGAAAAACTGATAACATCTTCAGGTAAAGTATCACTTCCGGTTAGACTATTTTAACCAAAATCTATTATGTTATTCCCATTGATATAGAAGTCTTATATATCAAATTTGAAAAGTTTTGGATTATATTTTAATATAGTTTTTCATTAAAATCTATTATAGGCTTCAGGTAAAGTACCACTTCCGGGTAAACCATTTTAACCAAAATCTATTATGTTATTCCCATTGATATAAAAGTATTATATACTAAATTTGAAAAGTTTTGGATTATATTTTAATATAGTTTTCATTAAAATCTATTATAGGCTTCAAGTAAAGTACCACTTCCGGGTAGACCAATTTAACTAAAATCTATTATGTTATTCCCATTGACATAAAAGTCTTATATATCAAATTTGAAAAGTTTTAGATTATATTTTAATATAGTTTTTCATTAAAATCTATTATAGGCTTCAAGTAAAGTACCACTTCCGGGTAAACCATTTTAACTAAAATCTATTATGTTATTCACATTGATATAAAAGTCTAATATACCAAATTTGAAAAGTTTTGGATTATATTTTAATATAGTTTTTCATTAAAATCTATTACAGGTTTCAAGTAAAGTACCACTTCCGCAAGTTATGTAATGACCAAAAAGGGAGGTGCACAACTAGATGTTATAACAGTTCTAAATACAAAATTTTAACTTTCTACGGCTTCCCGTTTTTCAGTTATGCGAGATACGTACATACGTACGTACGTACAGACGTCACGACGAAATTAGTCAAAATGGATTCAGGGATGCTCAAAATGGATATTTCCGTTGAAATCTGGAAACCGAAATTTTTCGCGATTACAATACTTCCTTTACTTCGTACAAGGAAGTAAAAAGTGATTAAGATATTTTGTAATTTTATTATCTTAAATCCAGTGGTACTCAAACTATTTGGCAATATTATATTTTTTTAAATGGCATTATATATATTTTATTAACTCATTAAATAGAGAATTTTGTTCTGAATTCAACGATATAATAATACATTGCGAAAAATTTGATAAAAATTAATTCAAAGTTAGTATTTTATTTCTACTGTATCTAAGTAATCTGAGCAAACATTCAAGCAATAAAACAAAATATTTATTTTAAAAGTAGAATTTATTGCCAAAATCATAGCTTACTTGCATGTAATAAAACTAAAATAAATTTTATTTTGTTTTATTGATTGAATGTTTGCTCAGATTACTTAGATAAAGTAGAAATGAAATATTAACTTTGAATTAATTTTTATCAAATTTTTCGCAATGTAAGGGTATGATATTATTATATCGTTGAATTCAGAACAAAATTCTCTATTTAATGAGTTAATAAAATATATATAATGCTATTTAAAAAAATATAATATTGCCATATAGTTTGAGTACCACTGGATTTAAGATAATAAAATTTATGTTAAAATGTGTCCCCCTCTATGCCTTACAAAATATTTTAATCACTTTTTTCTGTATCTTTTCACATACTCGAATAAAATGCACTGTTCCATTATCTTGATACACCCTGTATATTCATCATTACCGATATCTGTGTACAAAGCAGATTGGCACACCTAGCAATGGATAGTATGCCGTGTGATGATATATTTGTATTTTATTTATATGTTGGAACAAGTTATGCGAAACGAGTAGGATTTTTGCGTCAATTTATAACTGATGATGAAACTTGTATCTACTACTACACACGAAGGGTGAACCTGCACCAATGAAGACGAAAACTGTTACATAGGCCCAGAAGGTGATGGCGACCGGCAACTGCTTTTTGGTATAGTTATGGAAATGACATATTAATAGTATTTCCGCCTTTACTTGACATTGTGCAAACAGGAATAAGAAGGTCCCCAATCTATTGCCAACTGAATTATTTATTTTTGATCACCCTGTACTTGAAAAGCTGAAGAAAGAAATTGAAAAAGGTCACATTTGAAGAAGAAGAAGAATGTGCAAAGGCAACGTACCCTTTCACATTTTGACGGTCGCCATGATAAAAATTAATGAATAGCAATTTGAACAGATTGATCACCCATTGTATTTACCAAATCTGCCCTTCAGCGACTTTTTTCTGTTCCCTAAGCTCAAAATTTGGCTAGGAAAACAGAGATTTTCATGAATAGCTCATCACATCCGTAAAGCCTATTTTGTAAAGCAAGACGCCAAAGATTATTTGAACACGTTGAAGTGATTGGAGCTTGAGCGTCACTGAAAAAAGTGTGTCGACTTAAAAAATACATTTTGAAAAATAAAATTGATTTTGGTCGACAATATACATTTTTCTTTCTATACTATAAGCTCAAAACTTTTCAGACTACCCTCGTAAATGAATTTTAAAATAAATACTTGAGATGCTTAACAGATTTGGCCAAGGTTAATTTGGCTAATTTCCATTACGACATTACATATAGAAACTATCATGAAGCACAATAAAAGGAAATTTCTACATCTTTAAATCTTTAGATTTGCAAACGTTATATTTGCAAGTACATTGAGCGAAACAACGACTTTGGAACGTAGTAATTCACTTATCCCGTTACAAGTGAATAAAAAAATGAAAAACTAATTAACAAATGCAGCGGAGCGTTGAGGACGACGCGATGACGTTTAATTCCACATATCACGGCAGAGCACCCCTTGATTAAAATCGCCGTTTTCGAGCACAATGCACGTCGTAGCGTCGGATCTGCTAGCTGCTCCACATATCCGTCTAATCACGCCGGTCTTTGTCAATGGAAATATATTTTTTGATTGATTGAAAAAGAGACTTGTTATACTGTTCCCCCGATCGGTTTTGTTGGGAGATCCACTGCAGATATCGGCTGATTGAGATGTGTTATTGACAATTCTTTGCGTTTTATTTAATTTCAGAAAGATTTTTAATCTGATATGTTGGATGGAATGGAAAAGATTGATATCTCGTTTTCTGGTTTTTATCTTGTCAATTCTAGAAATATTAAATGTCGATAAACGGTTTTTAAAATCACCTCCCTTTACTAAGAGCTAGGTATTATTGTTGAACATACACGTCAAGTTTCATGTTAAAAGTAGATTATTTGAAAATATTCAATTTTCTAAATACAGCGGTAGTTATAATTGAATTACTAATAAATTTTTATCTACAGTAAATTCTGAACTTAATTTTTATCACTCCTCAAACATATTATCAGAGTTGAATGGCTCAGTAAAAGAATCGTACAAATGCGTTTATATTTTATAAAAATTAGATAAAATATAAGAAAGTTCTTATTTATTTAGAAATGCCTGAATACAACGATAGCGACGCAGAAGTCGTATCCAGTATCTTCGTCGATCCACGACAGTGCTACACCTTCTTCAACGACGTCCTCTACCAACTCAACCAACTCAGTCTCTACAAGTTTAGCACTGTCCTCGGCAGCAACAGGTACCATTTCCAACTGCGACCTTGCCCAACAAATTAATTTATTATGCAAATGATTTGTGATGATTGAATTGCCATAAGAAATAAATGGCTGAAGTAACACTTTAATGATAACAAGGGACAAAAATTTCTTAAATTTCAGATTTCAAGTGAATAAAAATACCCACATACGGTAGACATGCGATACCGTGAACATATTTTCAGCTATAATATCCCGAGGACATTGATAATTACGAAATAATTTTATGACAGTTACCGAAAGCGCGTTGCTTGGTAACAGCCCGACGCCGAAAGCGGAGGTGGTGTTACCTAAAAGCAACGAGCTTGAGGAAGTGTAATAAAATTATAAGTATTTATCAATGATCGAGGGGTATTCGGTGAGAAAATTTTTTGCAGTTTTAACATTAAATTTGCCTAAAATTTATATTTGACAGAATTTTGTGTCTAACATAGCCCAGTACATGTCGCTAGTAGCTATGAACGTGAATGTGGCTATGAATATGTTCAGTGTGAAGTGTGCAATGAGAATGAGACATCTTTGAGTGAGACCAACGAGAAGAAGATAAGACATACAAAAGTCCATAAATATTCTCCACATTTAGTTTTTTATTTAATACAGTATTTTCTGATGTGTTTTCTTCTATAATTTTGTTGATTAAATCATCATTTTCATTGACAGCGTGAAAATGACATTTTTAAATTAAAACAATTAATCTTTAATTATATGTCAAAAACTGTTTGTTACTTAGCAACTTAGTGACATAAGTGATAATTGTCTTAGGATAATTATCAGTGTAAGTTTGTTTTGATTGGTTACTTTCGCACACGTGGTCAGCAATAAAGGGATTCAATTGGATAATTTTTAACCAAAAAATTTTCTTTGTATGTTTGTTTTGATTGGTTACTTTCGCACACGTGGTCAACAATATAGGGATTCAATTGGATAATTTTTTAACCAAAAAATTTTCATTGTAATGTTCTCCGAACATCTTGAACCTATAATAACGCTACTAGCTACCTTAAACATCAGTTGCATAATTTCGAATTGGATATACTCCTTTTTCTCATTATATTGAACAATAACATTTTTTTTATTCGTTTCAAAAAGTAATAATTTATTCGGACCTATTCTATAACTCGGTGGTTTATTTTTAACAACTGGTTAAAACAAAAAAATGGATTTTTAGTTGTCAAATAAATATCTATTGGATAAATTTTTTAACCAGTTATTAAAAATTAACCATTGAGTAACAGAATGGGCCTGAATATCATTTTTAAATTAAATACAGTAGATGTAATGCATTTATGCCAAAGTTCATCACAATCTACAAAACACTTGTGGTCCCGTGGAATGAATTTGTGGCCTTTATCTCCTCTACGGTTGCAAAATGTTGTCCTCTCTGTCTTATTCATATTCAGGAAAAGGAAAAAGTCACAGGAGGGCAATACGATGGCTGCGACATCACGACAGTATTGTTTTTGGTAAAAGTAGTTTCTCAAGAATCTTCCTTAAAGTGATTTGAAGATTACTGAGTACAATTTTTTTCTCTTTGTTATTATCCTCGTTTTCACTGTCCTCTTGAAACCGTTTATACCCGTAAATTCATGGTTTCGATACAATTTCCTCTTCAAAAATTTAATGCAAATTCTTTATTCCGCTATTTTTAAATAAAATCGTTGAGCGTGTCAAAATGTTTTGTCAAATATAAACTTCGCGTCCAATATGAATTAAATCGGGCATACATTTCACAGACCGTGATAAAAAAAAAATAACTCAAATGATAACGAGTAACGTACAAAATTTAAAAATTCTCGTTACTTTTTGATCAAACCTCAAACCTCGTACATAGATTAACAGCATAAAATATAATTTCATGTTTTTAGTTTTTTTCCTAAAATTTATTGGTGCAATAACTCAAATTCGCCAATTTTGGATTTTTAACTTCTTAGCACTAAGGTATACAAATGTCAATTTATAATCAAGCGCATGTTGTAAAATTCAAAAAGTACCATTTTCCACAAATTCTGAAACATTACGAATATTTGGAGTAACGATGATCGACTGGAGATTGATGTGTGGAGAAGAAAATAAAGTACTCGGAAACTGCAGTCAGTCGAATATTATATTTAATATTCAAATGTTTTCTGCAAAGTGTTTGTATTCCATTCTGAAACCTGTAGCACTTGAAATGATGACGATGACAATAATTGATAAAACTCATTATTCGTAGGCGTAGTCAATAACTCCACCATCGAACAATCACATTGTGTTCGATTTATTTCTAAAGTTGAAAAATAACATTGTTCTGATTGTATAGCTCGTTGTTAGTCAACTTCATTAAAAATTTATATGTAAATTTCACAAAACTTGATGAAACGAACGCTGAAAAGAACATTAGCTAACGCGTGCGTTACAAATAAATCACTGTTTATTGTTGCTTATAACGCTGACATTTTATTCAGCAAATTCGAGATCGTTAGGCCAAACAAGTCTATAACAAGAAGAGTTGAAAAGAGCAAACAAAAATATCAATAATGTCTATTCAATACGACGTCCTCTGCCTTCGCATATAACAGACTTGAGAAGGAGGACGACATAAGAATAAGAAGTAGCGCAGGGCCGCAATCAGAAATATTATGCTGGGACATTACACGTTTCATGTTATTTTTTTAAGTTTTCAATTAAATATGTAAACATTAGTAACTGAAATATACAGCGTGTACGTATTTTATTTTAAGGGTAAAACAAACCCATACACCAATAGAAAGAGAGAGAAAAAAAAATAAGTATATCGATGGCTAAGAAGTGATACCTCGTAATTACAAAATTGTAAGTTTACAGGAGAAACAAAAAACTGTTTTAAAGATATTTTTTTATGAAGTGGAAAAAGTATACGATGTCATCCAGGTTTAAGATATTTACGAGGAATCACCAGAACCACTTCAGCTTATAAGTTATGTGTAATTACGCTTGCGCTCTGCTGTCACACTTACGAGTTATCACCAAAAATAAACTTTTAGCCTAACATACCAGATGTCACTATTAGCGAATTACAAGCTTTTTGTACTAGTATTTATATACGAGGTCTCACCAGTCGATGAAGATGAAAATTTTTAGTTCACTGACACAAAAATCCGTAAATGGTTATTTCTGTAGATACGAGGTATCACTTCTTAGCCATCGATATTTTTAAAAAAGCAAATATGGGTTTCAATAAAAATAATGTGGGTTTGCGTTATATATTCAAAATTTATCGATAGAAACATTATTTTCACAAAATCTTTTTTCGTTAATTAAAATGTCCTTGATTGTTAAGGCCTATTTCTGTGATTTAAAAAATTATTTTCGTACAACGCTGGATAAAGAATAAGAATATCTAATTTACTCGTATCGTATTACCTATAGTTTAAGAGTTATTTGAAAATAAGAATTTCAACGAAAATCAGTTTTTCGTCATTATTTAAGAGCCTAAGAAAATTTTTGGAAAACAATAAAACAAACAAAAAGCTTTGGCTTCCCAGCGGTACACCAGACGTCCCTTTTAACTGAAATTGTATCTCTTATAACTTTGTAGTATCCGAGATCCCAATGGTGGCCTTCGAAATTCGGACATTCAGTATTAACTAATACGAAATTTGTAGAAATGTAAAGTAATATTTTATAAATTTACTTATTTTTGGGTCATCTTTCGCAGAATTCTAAACAAATGTGGTAAGGAGACAAACATATGTCTCAGTAATGTGTAGTAATAAATATAATTTAATTAATTATTTTGAAAAGGTGTCAACTCTAGTTTACTTAAGATCTGTTTTTGAATAAATAGTCAGAAACTTATTTTTTCTAGCTAAGAGATGGTCCGTTTTCGAAATGAACTAAGGTTTTCAATATTATATCCACTTTTATGCCATCCGTGTATTTAATGAAAAATCAAAAATAGTTATATTTTATTGGAAAATGTTTTGAAAAAGAAGTGTAACAAAGAATGAAGAAAATTATAATTCTTCGGGTGCTTGGACTGTGGACGTGGTGAGCCACCTCATTTATATTTTTAGGAGTTTTCTCTTGGTAGAGATCATTGTTTATTAATTATGTGCTACGATATATTTATTATGTTTTCTGCAATGTTAATACGGTTTTTCAAAATTATAAACAAAAATTTACAAAAAATACAAATATAAGTATTATTTTTTTACTAATTATATATATATAGTAGCGGCGGTAATTTATAACCACCCACCAGAGCCGTTACTTGGACCCTAAGGTAAATATATGAAAGTATTCTATCGTGAGCGCAAAGTTACAAAACTAGAAAAAATGTTCGTAGGGAATCGCTGAAAACAGCTGCAGACACGTGTTTCGCTCTTATTAGAGACCGCCGCTGCTCCGTCATATTTATTCCACAAATTCGTGGAAATGCTGACCGTATGCAACAATTGTGTATTTGGCTGCTTGCTGGTACTGATACAATTTGTCGGATTTTTTTTTCTAGTTAATGTCCACCTATTAACTAACTATGCTGTACTGATGAGCTCTAATAAGAGCGAAACACGTGTCTGCAGCTGTTTTGAGCGATTCCCTACGAACATTTTTTCTATTATTTTTAGGGATGCATTCGGGCCGGGCCGGACCTTGAATTCTTAAAGTAAAATAACATATTTTTATTTATTAAGATGTGAAGTATGATGTTATTTAATCATTTTGATCCTTTTTAACTCCATCCATTTTTATTAAAATATTAAGGAAACTGTGCATTTGATTGAACTATAAGATTTTTCGGGCCGGACCAAAATGAAAAGTATGACTCGCCACTTTTTGCAAATGATTAGCCCGATTCGACCCGATAAAAAAATATCCTCGGCGTGGCTCGATGATCCATTCGAAATCGAGGCGGGCTTCGAGTACATCCCTAATTATTTTGATAAAAACTATATTCTGTAATTTCTGATAGGTAAGATGTCATAAAAATTTGTTGCAAATTCTATTTTAATACCATGGCTAACACTATAAGGAAGTAAGTTTTATAAAATTTTAAATTTAATTTTCTCGGTTACCAAAGATGCAAAAGAAAATATGACTATTGGTTAAGTTACAGAATTTAATTCCCTACAACATTTATTTAAGTATTTTTATTTAAAAATTAATAGGCCAGTTTTGGTTAAAAAAAAACTGTTTTTCCATGTTAAACGCCCATGAACCGGTTTTCGCGTAACCCCGGTAAATATGAATGACCGTGACGCCTCAAGCGTGACGGATCAGCCTTGTTTACTGCCCAAGAAAAAGTGTGCAAGGTGCGCCTAAAGAAGTTTTCACTTCAAAAAGTTTACAAAAGCACTACCACTACATTGCACAATTAAAATATATAAAAAATAACACTTGACATGTTTCATAATATTTTATTTGAAATGTATCACCAAGTATCGCCATCATATTGTACTTTATTGTACTTTTATTACATTGCTTAATTAACTGATCATCTCTAGATACGTTCACGTTTCTAAAAACAAACGTAACAAGAGCACCCAGTACTTTACACATGCCTCATTTATAATCCAAATTTCACAAATTCATATTTATTTTAATTTTCTTCAGCCTGAAACAAGTATGGCAGTCCTTCCCTGCGTTATATTGGGTGAAGACGAAGAGTACATCCTCGTCGTCGTCTTATGATTAATGGGCAGTGAAACATATAAGCTTTGGTAATGTTTCCCGCGCGGAAGTGCGGTAAATGGGCGCACGACAGCAGCGCCCGCTGCTTCCGGCGGCTATTAGCCGCATTATTCGGGGGCGGTACGGACGGCTATTTGTTTCCAGACCACCGGCCGCCGCAACTCCTCCCAAGACGACAACTAAGTGGATCTCAGCTCAGCTTTGTGTATGTAGGAAGATAGTTTTGATTTGGGAATTATGATTTCATTAAACAAAAATAGCAGAATTTTTTTTTAACAGTAATAGAGGATGAATCAAGCATTATATATAAATTCATAGAAATAGACTTAATAGATAAAGGATTTTTTGATTATCTATATAGTGGAACGCTCTAATCATCTGAGCTACAATATAATAATTCTTTATTGTTTATCAACTTACAAATTATAACAACTGATATATTAATGGGGGTGAGTCAGTATTTCGTTGAATACCTTACCCAGGATTCGAACCCAAAACCGCTGGCACGTGAATCTAGAACGCTATCGCGTCGGTCGGTATCAGCCACAAGATCCCACTGGAGTCAATGAATCTTTCACAACCTTTTTTAGAAATCGTAACTAGTACATACACTCTCCTAACTGGAAATATGAATACTCAGCACAAACAATGCGTTATATTATATTGTTGTGAACTTATGCTGTCAGCCGTCACTGATACGTTAATAATTGATAATTATACAGGATGTTAATGAATACATGTTACAAACTTTAACAGCTTATTCCTGAGGTTTTTTTTGGGTAAAATATCTTGCATGAAGGTATATCCGGAAACGTTTCGTTACAGAGTTACAGCCCTTTTAAGGTGCACCTCACTAGACATTTATTATAAACTCTACTATACTAGTTGCACTATAATTTTGAAACTTAATACAAGGATACTACTTCATTAGATGCACGTTTATATTTTCTTTTGTTTCCGTGTCTCCATCAGAGACATCTTATATAGGGAAGCCTTGAAAGTTTTCATCGTCATTTGTTACATATTCATTTTTTTTATATTTACATACAATGCAAAAATACACAAAAAGGTACTCTTGCTAAAACTTGATAATCCAATTAGTTTTTGAGATATTTTAATTTTTAGAAAAAAATTATTTAGTTATTAGTTACAATACCTATAGAATCACAGAAAATAAAAACTTAAAATAATCTTATTTTAATTATCTGTAAATTTTTCTATTAATTAAAACAAAAAGAATAGAAAATGTTCGTACTGGTGAATATACAGATATGCTTTTTATGAATATTGTATCGGGAATGGTTGCGTGCGTTTGGAGAATATTGACGTGTTCATTCAAGAATGAATTTATACGAATTTGATTTATTTTAATGGGATATGTGACCATAATGGATCATAAAATACACCAACTAAACCACTATAGTTTCTCATTGTAATAATAAAATAACTAAGTTATTCGCAATTGAATGATGAGAGGGGATACGGTGACACGAGAGTGTACGGGGTCACGACACCCCTTCTCCAAAATTTTAATAATTTTCTTCTCGTAAACTATAAATAATTAATCGATTTAAAAAAATACAGGTATTTTATTTTTTGTTATGTAAAAATTTGGTCACATACCACATTGTTACCTATTTTTTTATATTTGATTTTTTCTAAAAATTAAAATATCTTAAAGTCTACTGATATATATAGGTAAAAAATAAAGATGAAAAACGTTCAAGGAAAGTATGAACATGCATCTAAAGAAGTAGTTTCGTCGTGCCAAGTTTCAAATTATAACTAGTACCTGAGTTATTAATAGAAATGTATCTGGCGAGGTGCATGTTAAAGGGGCTGTAACTCTGTAACAAGACGTTTTCGGACAATTTCATATAACATATTTTGCTCAAAATGATCTCTGGAATTAGTTGTTAAAGTTTGTAACACGTACTTATTAACTCCCTGTATATAAACTAAATCATAATTTGGCAAAAATATGTCACCTGAGGATAATTACAGTTATTATTAACATTCAAATTATATTATGTCCATTATATTATAATATGAACATTTTTTTATTTAATATACGAGTATATTATGATACACCATTTGCTGCCAATAACAAATACACCGCCTAATGACAAATGTGACCGTGTTTACAATGTTATTGCAGGTAATATTTTCGGTTTTTATATCTTACTTGAGCTTGAGAAATGTTTAACAGATTATGATAATACTTTCAGATTAAAAATAAATAAATATAAGCTAGCTACACCAAATTTTTTAAACTAAAATACAAGTAAGTAACTATGAAATATTATAAAATTTTAAATAAAATGTTCCTATTAATTTCTTGTACCACACAGAGTAGTTTTTTTAAAATTAATAATAATAATATTTTGTCGGCTTTTTAACTCTTGGAGTTATAGCCCCAAATACCTTATTTTTCTTTTACATTTATACAATTATTACATTTCTTATTACATTATAAAGTATTATAGACGCACACAAACATCCAAGCCCCTGGTGGAAATCGAACCCAAGACCTTAGGGTCCGAGCGGTGAAGGTCGCTTCGAGTGCTGCCGGAGCCACACTCCCTCAACACGCTCGGCCACCGAGGCGGCTAGTTTTTTACAAATTTTATTCATAGCTTTGCTATCTCAAAATGTCTTGTATTTGGATTAGATCATCTACTTTCATTCCATCAAAGAAATCCAAGCCTTTTTAGAATGAATACCACCGAAAACCACATACTTATAAGGCAAACAACCCAAACAAAATACACTACTCATATATTGGGCAAAAGAATACTAGAAAAAATTTCAAAAAAATTGTAGTGCTATGTTTTCATCTCTCAATCAGTCGAGTAAATTAAATTCAATAAAAAAATTAAATAAAAAAATGCATGTCACCAAATACTTGCAAATACTTTTCAAATTTACTGTAAACGTTAGTAAAGGCTAGTTTATGTAAGCTGTAAACTTGAGAATTTACCTTAGCATTAGCATTATAACTGCATTAATAATTCAAGGATACATGTGGCTATAACCTTAACCTTAGCATTATGCCGTAACCCTAGAATATTATAATTTCTAAATTCATAATGCTAATGCCACCCAGAAGAGTATATGTTCAGCTTGATTCTGGAGATATTTACGACTGTCAATTTGACAATTGTCATCATTTTGTTACTTTTGTCTTAACTGAAAATGAGTGTCATTGAAAAAGACGCCCAACTAACACAGTTAATTGAACATTGCAGACATATTTATGATAAAATAAGACGTATCGATTTTACAAAAAGTAGCATTATACCGGCCTGCTCTCATTGGTTTGCCCTAAGAAGTTCATGAACCGAACAAAGTAATATAAAGTTTAAGGCAAAGTCATAATGCCAATGCTAAGGTAAATACATTAGCTTACTGCTTACATAAACCAGCCTGAAGTGCATATTTATGTTTATAAAATAATTAAAATAACCTTAACAATTTTTAAGTTTCATTTAAAAAAAGTAATTTTGAATAACATCTTTTTTCCCTATACTGCATAAATATGTATGAATTCAGGGTCCCCTGTAATATATTCTATTCCAAATTTAAAATCCAAACAACTCGATATTACTAAATCAAAACTTATTTCCCTTGTCAATCGCCCCTAATAATTTATATAAACTGAAGTTTACTATCAATCTCAACTCAAACCAACAAAGATCAAACACAATATTGTCATACATTTGCAGGAAAAATAAGTTCCGGTTGACAGGACTCGAGCGCCACTGGCGGGCGCTTTTCGAACCACTCAGCAGCCATCACTCATCCTCCTCACAAGAGAGAAAGAGATGGTAAAAGCACAAAGCTCCGCATATAAGTTTGATTCAGTTAAAGAAGAGCTTAATGCTATGTCCCATAATGGCTGTTTTCCGAACGTATGCTCTGATTTACTTTCCTGATATCGGATACTGAGGATAATGTACTGATATTTGTTCCCCTACATTTCGTTCCTATGAAAAAGGATTTCCACTTTTGGAAGATTTTATTGAGGATGAAGAAATTTTTAACAGGCTCGCTAAACTCCATAAGTAAATTGAATCACTATTGAACTCTTTCAACGCCTAAATGAACACTTATTGAAACGCGCTATACTTTCGTGATATGCTGGTCACCAGAAATACTGTTTGTCAATATGAGAGCTATTCTCTTAATTTCGTGCCTAATATAATAAACACAGTATTTCAATCAGAAAATTATATTACGTGTTCTCAAAATATTTCCAATTTCAATCAATATACATTTTTGCATTCCAAGGAACCAATTTTAAAACATCTTTTCCATATTTTTGAAGGAATACCATTTACATGTTTTTTGAAATCTTTGACAGTTTCATTCACCAAAGTAAAATGCATTCCCCACAATTTTCTTTGGCCTGTGGAAATAAGAAAAAGTCGTTGGGTGCTAAGTCGGAACTATATGGTGGATGAACCTTCAATTCAATGTTCTACTTGTTTAAATACACTATTGTGTGAAGGCTTTATGAACACATCGTAGCATACCATTCAAAATTGACAGTACTGTATTCAGTGGCGTATATAGATTTTTATATTGGAGGGGGCCCAGGTTATACAAAAAATCTTATAGTGCAGATATACAGGTGAACACTAAAAATCGTGACATAAGCGTTTAGCATAGGAAAACACTAAACAGATATAGGGCCGTTTTTATAAAGAAATTTAATTTTCACTTAAAATTTAGTTGTAAATTAAATTTAATGAAATGAACAAATTCGAATCAGTTAGGTACCTTGTTCTTATGACAATTGCATCATTGTTATCATTGTTGTAAAAAAACGCTTTGTATTTTTTCATTTTTTAAATTTACTTCCACAGTAAATTTTAAATGGAGATAAATTTCTTTATAAAACCAGTCATTAGAGAATTTTTATTGTACATTTTTGGATGATAATTTTTTTAAATATTAGCTTTTGATACCCGAGAAAACTTAATTTAAAGAGGTGATAAAAACAAATTTCGTTTGCGTTCATTCAAGAAATGAGCGTCAGTAAACTGTCAAATACCTATTTTTAACTTGTTATTTGGTTTGACCGATTACATGACGTTCATTTTTTTTTAAATACTGCATACTATTTTCCATGTCTTTCATTTAAATTTTACCAAAACCGCAAATTTACGAATTTGGCACCTAATAATCCAGAATTTTATTGTTTTTTGTATTAAAACATCACATAATGTTACAAGACAGATAATATTTAAGAAAAACTGTTTTCTCATGTTAAACTCATAAGTCACGGTTTCGAGTGTTCACCTTCTAGCTTTTATATAGAAAACAACGTAGTAATATAAAAATGTGTATTGGTTTATGCCGAATGTGAACATACGTAGGCGGCGGAACAAAGTGCGCTCCTCTGTCGAATGTAAATTATCTCCGCCTGAAATAAGATATTGCCGGGAATTTAAAAAATAAGTATTTGAGTTTAATTAAATTATTATATTAGTAATAAATATAAAATAATTTTAAAATGTACAAATATTTCGATGGGGGGATCGCTGATTTTCGTTGTTCTATGAAACATTGTATCAGTTCATTAAAATATTCTTAGCGGCTTAACCCACGCTTTAAATTGTAGAAAAATTACACATTAAGGCCGTATCACACTAGCGGGTTTCGAAACGGTTAGCGGGTGCGGGTACGGGTGCTGGTGGTGGTTCTTGCAATCGTACTGTGCGGTGCAGTTGCCGCTCTCGTTCCGCCACACCGCCACTGTTTATTCATCTTGAAATTTTATTGATAACGAGAACGGTTCAACCCGCCGGTGAACTCGTGAAAAAACAATGGATAAGTTAAGAGTTAAAAACTATAGTACATGTCAAACCGCTGTCACGTGACATTATTAGGCTCTGTGACTGGCTACGCGCGGGTGCTGTCGGCTATTTCTTCACCCATAACCGCTAGACACCGCGCTCTTATTAGTCGAGGAGTCACCCGCATCCGTTACCGCTATCCGCTTCAAAACCCGCTAGTGTGATACGCTCGTTGTTAAATTTCATTATTTTTCACAAAGGTGAGTACCTTTCCAATAAATATCATTTTTTTCTATCTGTTTTTTTCTTATTTCTGCTGGACTGACAAAAGATGAAGTCAAAATGTTACAATTAAATTTGTGTCAAAAAATCACAGCCTACTACATAGTTATGCTGGGCTCATTATTAAGGGAATGCTGCGAATTTAATTTCACTTTCCTATCTTGTTTATATCCCTAATTTGAGTTTCAATAAATATGCAATACAAGCCACAAGTAGCACAATTAAATATATAAGTTTACGTAGAATACATTTCTGCATTAATCAAGCGAACAATATTTCGCTGCATTTTGCATTGCTAGTGAGCCAATTTTGTCACCACCCGACGACACGTCAACAAAACCACAAGGCTACACGCCATCATCTGATAATCATGTCAGAGAAAGCTACAGCCCTCGGTAGCAACAGAAAAACGCATACGCGGAACGATAAACATTCACAAATATATGATTTAGAGAGACGCCGCATTCTGTGCTGTATAGCAAACTTCAAGGAACAGGAAGAGCTACATATAGGTGGGATAAGAAGTTAAATTTATAATATTCAACTCACTACTCCTTAAAAAAAATTTCATCAATGTGCAATTTGTTCTCAAAATTAAAACAATGACTTTTAAAATACTTGTAGCACAAACTAAACCACTATTTATTTTTGTAATGTGTTTCTGTTCTAATATTCATGTAGTAATTTTATATAATTTATAGTGTTTATGAAGGTCAAATTGTGAAATACGTGTTAAAATTATAGGCATTTATTATATGAACAAATAAACAAAATCAAACTATCAACTGTATATTTCATTATTTATTTTTTATTACCCGTCAATTAATATTTAATTATATAGCGTTAGTAAACTATTTCTTTTTACATGTTTTTTACCAAGTTTCATTTCATCTAACCTCACTTTTCGTATGAATTAAAAAACTTTGGAAAAAAAATATACACTTAAATGTTCTATTAAATACATTCATTTGAACAAAAATAAATATAAAAAACATCAAATTGGCGATTCTTTGTAGAAACTGAAAATCTTTTATAAACACAAAATATTAAGTAGGTATACTTTTATCGTCATCTTCAACCGGAATTAATAAGGATAACGGCAACGGCACCGGAAAGCTAGACATAAACTATATTATAATCTTTGGATTAAGTAGAAATAAAAAGATCCAAAATGAGGAAAATCATTATTTTGGTACAAATTTGCACATTTTTCGCTTGCAACTCTTCAAAATATGGCTTAACATAACCCAACCTAATACGACAGAATTCATTTCGGACAAAAATTGCGTCACTTGCGACTTTTTAAAGCCCGCATAACTAATATTCTCAAAACTGGACCCGTTACTTTTGTTTTTTGCCATCTATTTAAAGAGCCAAAAATAATTACTGCAAGTATTTACTCTTAATCAGGAGTGATTACGCTATGGTTAAAATAAATTTAGTTTTTTTTTAATCATTCCAATGTTTTTTTACCTCTCGCTAAGAGAGGTACTGGATTCATGCAAAAAATCGCTTAATCAGATTTTAGTGAATAAGCACGTTTAAAGTGCCTAGAATCCGATTTTAACATTTTTACGATGATGTGTGTGTGTGTGAATGTGTGTGGATGTATGTGTATGTATAGATGTTGGAAGGATGTTTCCGCATAAACTGTAAAACTTAAGACATGTTTAACTATGAATTCCTCAATCTAGCATTCCTGGAAAGAGCAGAAAATGTTTTGCTAACAACTGGACAACCGGAAGTAGTAGTTTCTTAGAAAAAATCTTCTAATTATATTTTTTTGGAAATTTTTGTTATTACAAATATTGACGAACATAAAATTCTTCGTCTAATACACTTAAAAAATTTATTATATCTTTTATAGATTTAGAGATAAAGACAATATAATATAGAATAATCGGATGTAATACATCACAGAAGCTAAACTACACTAAGGAAACCAGTAGACAAATTCAAATGTTTGTAACATAGTAGGTAAATGACAGATGTCAGTGTCAAAAATCAACATTTTTAGTGATATTCTGATAGTTTTCTCTGGGAAGTACATTTAATCTTTCTTATTGTTTTATTAATTAAACATTTAAAATAGTAGGTAAAATGCATATATCCATCAGAAATACAGCTAATCTTGTTAATGAATTAGATGAATCTCTGACATTTAGGATCTTCCTCATACAATGAAAAACAGATATAATTAGAATTATATGTGTGCAGATGCAGAAGGCATGTTGAATACAATAAAAACGATATTTGGGTAAAATTCTGTAATTTTTTTGTTATAAAAGGATGGTTCGATAGTCTAGTGGAATACAATGTTTATATAACATAAAATGAAAATAGCTAGAAGTATTGTGCTGGCCACAACAGATTTTTTATTTTTAAATTTGTTAAATTTCAATAGGAATCGGTATCTCTTTTGCACATAATATATAAGGCCAATTTTATCAAATTCTATCAATATTTAATAAATTATAAAATAGGTCACATAAATGTAGTTCTTGTCTGATCAAAGGAATGAATAACCGCGTTTTGAAAGTTCAAGTACCTAGTTATTGAACGCGTACAATACTGCGTTTTAACCTAACCTTTATATGTTTATTTAAGCTGAAATAGTTTTTTTTTTAAATTATTTTCAATATTTTTTTTTTTCTAAATATTTATTTAATTCTTTAGAAATTCTAGAGATTAGTACAGGTCCTTAATTTTGTTGATAAGTTAATAAAAATGAATGAAGATGAAGTTTTAGACTATAAAATTCTAATATACCAACATATTATCGACAAGACGCGTGGAGAACAAAAAATATGAAAAGTTCGTCCTCCAAAAAAAAAGAAGACCCTACACATTACATCTCAAAGTAGAAGACCTCCTCCTAATAAGTAATTAGCAAACCTCATTTCAAAAAATCATTTTAACTTCCTGATTCAACATCAACCTCAATTTCTACCCAGCCTGTAGAAGCTCCCCGCTTTGGCAGGCATCCACCCACCTACTTTTTATTCCATTTGTTGCCTGTTATCAGAATTCACGTTCTTTTTTAATATCTGTCAAACGCACGGCGCGGGCCATTGTCGCTGTGTCGCTGTGTCTCCCGTTTTCATTGTCGCTGACGCTTCGCGTCGCTTTCATTATCTAAGTTGGCGGACAGAAGTAGAATGCAGATATTGGCGCGATGTACGGTGCGAATGGCGTTTTTCTACTCACAGGCCACCTTTTATTTTTACCAGCCGGATGAATATGTTTCTAGAGGCAAGGGTAATGGGTTTTATTGTCAAGAGGTTCAGATGTGGGAAACTGTTTAGTTTTTATGATGGCACTCAATTAAGTAATTAAATGTTGATGGTTTTTATTGGGAAATGCATTTGTGGATATCAGGGTAATTGATCAGGATAGGACGGAAATTAATTGCATTACTTTGCACATGTGAAATACAGGTGAAAATAAATGGGCGGCCGCTAATTAATAAGTTCGATTGTATAAATCTAATGGATAAAAACAAAGTACTCGTATGTACGAGGGTGATTCGAAAAGTTCTCGGCCTGACACAAAAATGGTGCCAGGAGTGTAATATATGAATAATTTTTTCAAAGGTGGTACAGTAAAATGTAAAATGCCAGACAGGTAGATCCGTTTAGTAACTTGTGTACAAAAAAATCTGTTATGTCCAGCACTATACCTCTCGCCAGTATTTCGGATGATGCCGCAACTGGTGAAATTGTATAATAAAGTAAAAATCTACTTTTCTTGTGAAACTAAACCAAATGTTATTATTATTATTATTATTATTTTTATTTTTAATTTTTATTAATTTAAATATATAATATTATATGCCCACATATTTACTATATTCTGTTCCTTTGCGTTCGCATAACTATTGTTTTATTTGCTATTAAATTTTTTAAAAAACACGTTAAGATTAATAATTTCAAATGATAGGATTTTTTGACGGTGACATTTATCTGTCATTTACATAGATACATTAAAATGTGAACTACGTAACTAAGGAATTGTTTTTATTTTTAAAACATAGGCCCCGGGACTTATAAAATAGATTGTTTTATATATTTATTTAAAAAAATATGTGTATAGAAAAAGTATGAATGCATACCTGCAGAAAATTTAATAAACTTTAATTCTTACAATAACATAAATCGCGAAAAAATTACACCTAGGTACCTAATTTACACCAAAATCTAATGGCTTCTTTCCATATTAAAATAAGAAGGTAGAAATACAAGGTTTCAGAATTTTCTGAATGATAGTATATGAGTTAGAGCGTTGACAAAATCTATACACACTTACAGATCGGATTCTAGGGACCTTAGAACGTGATCATTTACCAAAATCTCGACATGCGATTTTTAGCACGATCCCTATATCTCTCTTTGCCAAGGGTAGCGGGAGGTAAAGAAGTAACTAATTCTACTTTGGAAAACTGTTCAGTATCTTTTTTTAATGATGAAGAAAAGGGCTGCTAAATTCAAACATGGTGTGCCATCCATATCTGACGATGTACGTTCTGGTCTCCCAAAAACCACAACAACTGAGGAAATTGTCGAAAAAATCGACGAATGAATGTGCGTGAGCTTACTGACAATGGTACCCTATCAACATCAACAGATCGTGTCCTCAATATCTTACACAAACACATGAAAAACAGTCAATCAGAAACGCATTGAATGAACGTTTCTCAAGAGTGTGTTGACAAGTTTAAACACAATATATCCGAGCTTATGCAACGATTCAACACTGTTGGTGTAATCTGGACCCACCACTATACATCAGAGACAAGCCAATGGTAGAATAAAGTGAATTTATTTCGAAGAAAGCAAAAACTGTTCTATATTATCTGAAAAAATAATAGCGACTGTTTTTGTTAGTCGAAGTGTGTAATGTTCTACTTAAAAAACCTTCAACGAATAGTAGTATGTAACAAATGAACGAAGCTATTAAGGCCACACGTTCGCATTTAGTAAAGAAAAAAATGCTTCTCCATTTCAGTAACGCACTTGCTCATACTTCTTCAATTGTAATCTCAAAACTGTACTCAACTTGCTACCACACTCACCGTATTCACCGTACATGTCAGATTTAGATCCAGTGACTTTATTGTTCCCAAATCTGAAGAAATTGCTCACTGAAAAAAGATTCACTTTCAAAACGAGTTATTCCAGAGACAAACGCGTTTTGTAAAGTTGAAGAACTATGATTCTATGATTATACTGAAGGTCCACGCAATTTTAGTAAGGTGGGGTAAGTTCGCAAACGGGGCAAATACATATACCGGATATTTTTATTAAATGTGAACGAAATTTCTTTAGCTAGTATGTAGTAATGTACTACAAGCTAATACAAGCTATTTGACATAGATATCGGGCAAGACTGAACGGATTGTCCTCGCTTAAATCAACCATTGCTAAACAATCATGTGAGATGTACACTTGTCAATAATTCTGTTCTTGCCCCGGTGCACATGAAACAAGTATTTTTAACTAAAAGTTAGGGTCTTGCCCTATTTTCGGAGAAAGTGCAAAGTAGTTGACATTTTGTACAATATCCTTTCAAAATGAAAATTTACAAGGAAAATTAGAATCCTAGTTATTACTAATTATTCAGTAATAACTGTGCAAAGCGTGTGGTACCGACAACGTTGAATACCAGACTGAAAATACACTGGTTTAAATCCCAACTTTACAAAACCAGTCTTCACCTTATCAAAAATAACATTACAATATGTTTTAGTGCTCCACAGTGTTGAATTACTTAAAAAGTCATTTTCGCTGGGTGTAAAAATTAGCTACTAAAAATTAAATACATTCGTATTTTTTATCGCGTATAAACAAGTTAGAAAATCATCGGCTAAGTGCGTTGTGTTAAAAGGACAAAATATTATTAAGACTTTTTTCCTTAAAAAATTATATGTTACTATATAGGTAGAATAACGGCCTATATTATTTATTCTTTGTAATTACGAAAAATTCTACAAATATATTGGTTAGTAGTGGCACCCTAGTTAGCAGGCTCTCACATGCTGAATATATCAATTATCAAATTATCGTTGAGTTCTAGTTTTTACCTCCCGCTACCCTAGGTAAGGGAGGTATAGAGATCGTGCTAAAAATCGGATATAGAGATTTTGCTGAATAAGCACGTTTTGATGTCCCCAGAATCCGATTTTAACATTTTTACAATGATGTCTGTAGGTATGTATGTGTGTGTGTCTGTGTGTGTGGATCTCGTGGACACGATTACTCAAATACTATCAATCAGAAAAATTTGAAATTTTGTATACTCATTCTATACTAATGTGGGAAGAGCTCATTAGTTTTTAGTGTATATCGGATAACCGGAAGTATCATTTATACAAGCTTTTAACAGTTTTTCTTGTAAAATATTCCTTGAATATAATTATTTAGTAACTTTTACTAATTAAATTTGTATATAATTGTATAATCTTCAATTCTACGATAATAACATTTAGTAAATAACTCTAAATAACTTTAAATATGAATTTATAATATAATTTATTTTCATATATCGTCTTGCCTATGCGTCAAACAAAAACATAATTTTAATAACAATTTTGACATATTTAAACAAATGTCACTGTCAGTCACTGTTAGGAAGAAATTGTATTAAAATTAATAATGAAACCGTGTTAAGGGGAATATAATGGTAAAATATTTAATTCTAAAGAAATTAAGGTTTGTAAAAATAATATATTTTCCATCATACATAAATATTAGATGTACAGGAAGAATTTTTCTATTTTTGCAAGCACTATAAATTAATATTACTTTACAACTACACATTTACGAAATGGATCATGTACGACGAAGAATTTACAAAGATTGCGTTTCAGAGCACCTAGAAGTTGATGCTGATTTTTATAAGAATGTGTGTGTGACGATTTTTCCTTAAAGTCTATTAAAATATGATTCAAAACTTCTCAAATTTGGTATTTAAAACTCATATAATTTGAAACAACATATCAGATTTTAACCATTTATGATAAATAGGATGTGGTACTTAATTTGGAGCTCTAACAGTTTTTTGAGGTAAAACAATAAAACATAATCTAAAATTTCGTATTACAGACTTTTCTATTTATTGGACAAGACAACAAATTAGATTTTATTGACAACCGATCAACCGGAAGTGATACTTTACGTAAAGCTTACTGCTATTTTAAACATGGAATTGGCGGAAGGTCATGTGCTGGCCACATCAGATTTTTAGAATTGGAAACCATTAGAAACTGCGCGCTCTTGTAGGCTGACAACCTGTATCAACAAAATGCAAATAAAATTTGGTGACGAAACAGTTGAAATACCTCTTTCATGGACTGCAAAGAAGGTCATTTCTTTAATACCTCTATCAATGCAAATAGATAATAACCGTTAGTAAACAAAACTAGATAAATTTTATCTCAAATCAAAAGAAAAACACAAACACCAAGTTCGCATTGTGTGTTCATTTACTCATTCCTCTGTTCTGTTCCCATCAATTCTCTGCTACCCTTCGGCTTAATGATCTTCCAATCATCACTCCAGCATTCCATCGGCAGCCGAACCCGCAGTGAACTTTTAAATCCTTCCATCCTGGGCTGATTGGAGCACAATGCGCGTAATGATTCGTGCGAACAAACCAACAGCCGCCAAGATAATGCGACTAACGACCCGTCTCATCGCCACAAAGGATAAGAGTGTCCTGAACTCCAACCCGACGAAAAACACATGCGATGACAATGTAATCACCACTTATCATTTATCTTACAAGTTTGGGGAAGTTTCAGACATGAAGAGGAAGTGATCGGATGCTTCTGTACTTCGCTCTTATCAAGGATTTTGTAAAGGATTATGGATTTTGTAGTGCAAACAAAGAACGTATGTATATTAAAAAAAAAGTTAATTCATTCATTTTTAAGGGGGGAGGAGGGCGTAGTAACATACAGTTTGGAAACCTCTGGAATTTGTTTGTAAGCATTTTAAGAACTATAGTTGTCATTATACTTATAAAGACATTTAAAAAATTCAATAACTTTATGAAAGATGCTTCGCCTGTTGTTGAAATTATATTCATATTCATATTGTTTTCAGTAAAAGAATTTCAAATTTCACTAATATTCCTTTCGGAAAACCCGATAAAAAGCCAAATCAAATTAAAACAAATCCACTGAAGACAATTGGCAACATGCAGATTATCTGTATTTGAAAAACTTAAGTTTAAAAGTAGGGAACAATAATTAGTCGGAATAATCGGATATACCTACTAATAATTAAATAGAATAATTCTATTAAAGAGTCTTAAATTATTACAATAAATTCTGAACATGGATTAATGTCTTACAGTTAATTCGTGGTTCTTTTCCTAGAGGAATCCTAGTGCAGGATGGAACAAATTCGAGTTCCTTACGTGAAAAACTTTCTTATTATGCACGCTACCGAAAATTGATGTACATCTTTATGGGCCAACATTTTGAGACAACTTTAATATGCACCACAGGAATTTCCTATCGCCTTTTGTTTTTGAGCTACAAGCTAAAACATTTTTTTCGCTTATTTTGAAAAATACTTCATATCTCGCTTATTATGATAGATAAAGAAAAATATTTAGATATTTTTACCTTCCTTCACCTTTAGGTAAGGAAGGTATTGTCTTTGGTCAAAAAATTCGGTGATGAGTTTTTAATGAATAAGCACGTTTTAGGGTCCCTACAATACGAATTTTCTATTTTTAAGATGATGTCTGTATGTATGTGTGTTTGTCCGTGTGTGTGTGTGTCCGTGTGTGTGTGTGTATGTGTGTCCGTGTGTGACAAATTTTTCTCCGACGATAACTCCAATACTACAATTCTAAAAATTATAATTCTTTCGTATTCCTCTTCTGTACATTCATATGAAGAGTTGATTAGATTTTGGTTATACTTGATCAACCGGAAGTACCCTTATTTGAAGTTTTTAACAGTTTTTCTTAAAAAAACGCAGTTAAATATTATTTTTTGACATTTTGTTATTATATATATTAAAGAAAATACTCTTCTCTATACGGTTTGAATATACATTTTCCTTCACTTTCAATAGATGTAGAGTTAAAGAATTATAAAGAAATTAATTTTCAAAAATTAGTCAGATTTGCTATTGCTATCATGGAAACAGCTGATACATTCAAAAAATTATAATTGACAGATGTCTGTTGCAAGTGCAAAACTAAAGTGGAAAGTATAGGATCAAACATTGGTATATGTCATAGTGACATAGTCGCAAGTGACATGCAGTGAAAGGCCAACGAGAATATGGAAAGACTGTATCGCAGAAAACTTGAGAAAGAAAGGACTGTGTGAAGAAGATGCGTTGGACAAGAATGAGTGGAAGAGAAGAGGAAACAGCGACCCCTAATAAAATAGTGGAAAGCTGAAACAGAAAGAAGGAAGTGTCAAGTGCATTTTACTTAGTGTATGTTTATGTTATAATTTTGTTGGATTTATAGAACCTTTTCAAATGAACTTTTGGTATGAAATTTGTAAAAAATAGTATGTGTTCGTGTTCGATTTTACATGATACTATATAAACTGTTCCAAGGTCCTTTTGGTATGGGATTTGTATAAAATACATCAACTTGACGGAAGGTCTTGTGCTGGCCACAACAGATTTTTTATATTGTTTTTTTACTTAAATAACTGGGTGTAATTAGATTTTTTTCAAACCTTAATAATTCTCAAGGTAACAAATAATAATTCAAGTTTTATCCATGTTTAAAACAAAAAAATGTAGACTTGCTATTAATGAAAAGCTTATAAAATAAGGAAAAAAATGAGACTATTTTCAACATATGTTGCCTTTCAAAAATATATTGTATTTATATCTCGTGACGATGGAAAATTCCTGTAATGCCTATTAAAGTTATCACAAAAAGTTGGCCCATACAGCCCCACACCATTTTTTTTTTCTGCAGCGTGCATAATACGAAAGTTTTCTTTATGAAGAATTCGAATTTGTTCCACCTGTACATTGTACCTATTCAACGAAATTATATTTATGAATATATGTAATTAAAGAAAAATACGTGATTATATTTGGTAAAAAGTATTTCATTTGCATATTATAATACTGGATTGGTATGGGATTTAATTAACAAGTAATTTGTATATTAAATTATTTTGTTAGAAGTTAGAACGTAAAACCGAATCAATATGTAGTCAAAATAAGACACACGAACTACATCATACTCTTTATACCTGCAGTTCAGTACTGCATTCATCATACAGTCTCACGCAATTATTTCTCCATTTCTTCTAACCTCAACAGCTCTTCACCTATTATTACTACCTTTGCATTCCCATAGTCGACATACAGCAGGCACTTGAAACACAATCGCAATCATTGAGATCGAACACAGAGCCAGGGTTAAACAAATCATCGACTTGAGCGACCGCAGGCCGTTGGTACCGACTTGGCTTTGTGCGGGGTGACCACGGACAATAACGCCGCTGTTTTAGAGGGATGTAAGAGGACCAAAAGTGCTTGAGATAAGTGTGGGAAATAATAGAGGACGTTGGAAATTAAAAAAATGGATGGGAAAGTGATTTTTCCGTCAAAATTTTAAGTACTCAGGCGTTGAAAGCTATCGTAGTCAAATATTTTTTTATTAAATTTCCGTCACTAGAGACAGGTAGTTTCTTGCAAAAGATTTTGAATTTCCAGAAAAATATTTTGGAAACATACCTACTACGTAAATTATACTAGTTTTCATGGTAGCAGCATAATATGTACAAGATTTTGAAACTTAATATCTTAATATAATTTTTTTATCCCTATATCCATAAAATACAAAAACAAATATGTAATCAAACCGTATGAATATAAGGAATAAAATTAGTGATTCTGTCGAGACGAGATGTTTCTCGATTCTCGTCTCGTCTCGTACTCGAGATTTCTCGTCTCGACGAGACGAGACAGAAATGTAATAGTTATTTTCGTAACAAGTTATGAAAAATACCAAATATCATGCGAGTGGAAATTGACGCACGACGCGTAGCGGAGTGCAAGTCAATACACACGAGCTAAGATATTTGTATTTCATACAAGTTATGAACATTATATTTTAGACGAGCATAAATAAATTTTACTTTTTTTACAAAACTGAAATGTAGGTTCAAACGTACGGACAGCTGACAAATGTATAATGTATACGAGTACATATAGCCAGAAAATAATGACAGTAACCTAGCAACCGTATCAACTATTACGATATGAAATATATCGTAACACTAATGTCATAAGTTCAACTTTCAGTGTTAGGATACGACGTAGAATATGTCATACTTATCACAATGGTCGTCTAAAAAAAATATTTTACGAGACGAGATATATTTGCCGAGATCTCGATTCTCGAAAATTGTTTCGAGATTTCTCGGTTGTTATTTTGCTTATGAGTTATATTTGCAAACGTGTGAAATTTAACATATTTTTAGAGATATGTCTCTATTTAGTTAGCTATGGCATTTTTGAGCAAAAAGATATGTAATAAAGTATTTGACATTTTATCTGCCAGAATTTGTTAAGCGTGCATTATACGATGAAGTTTTTCTTTTCAAGTGATTGAAAAGTTTTCTCTCTCGCACAATGACATGAGTGCAAGAGAGACAAATGAATAGACTTTTAACGAAAAACTTTTAAACAAAAACTGGAACATGCGCTACTTTTTCTAAAAAGTCCCTACAAATTTTAACTGTCAAGTAACTGTCAAATGTCATTTGTGTTTCTATATTTGATGTATACAAGTAGTGTTATAAGTGATCGATATTAAACTGAAAAATGACAAAATGGGATAGATAAGTAAATGAAATCTTAATGTAAGAATAACTTAAATTTTGACACTTGGATATTTTAATCCACGCAAAACTTGATCGTGTAAATATACTTGTTATGTCACTTATAAAGACACTTTTCAAGTCACTTGAAAATAAAAACTTCATTGTGTAACCCAGGCTTTAGCTAAGATTTTTAGGGTTATTTTCTTTTTAGTGTTTCATAACAGATTAGAAAATGAAAGATTAAATATTAAATTAATAAAATTACAAAATAACAAAATTTGCACAAGTTTTTTGTTCAAATTACTATTAATACAAAATTGTATAAATTTAATAATTAGTTTATGTGACCAAAATATACATTTTAAATTTCCGTCGAGAAATCTCGGCGAGAATCTTAGCCGAGACGAGACGAGAAAAATTTCGAGACGAGACATAATTTTATGAACGTGAAACGAGACGAGACAAGACAATGAATTTCTCGTCTCGTCTCGTCTCAACCGAATCACTAAATAAAATAATAAAATAAACTATTTTACTGTATTTTTCCGAGAAAAACTGTTACAAGCTGTAACTGAAAAGGTATTTGCGGTTAACCAAATAAAACCAAAACTTATCGGAGACGAAAAAATTAGCACATACACAAACACACAGACATGCAAATATATAGGTACATAAAGACATCATCGTAAAAATAATAAAATCATATTCGAGGGACTTTAAAAAGTATGGTTATTTTTTTAAAACTCAGTGAATTTTTTAATAGAAGACAACACCTGTATCTATCTATCTATCTATCTATCTATAGCTGATGGTGATGGAAGGTACAAGATAAAAAGTTTTAAATTATTACCACTACATCGATTTAAAACAAAATATTTGAATTCATTATAATGTATAAGGTATAATATTAAACAATTTACAATATTTCAAATACGTATGCCAAATAAAAATATTCAGCTAAATAATTTCATTAATTCAACATTCAGACATACTTAGTATTTTTTAACATTTTAAATGGCATTGAATTTACTTATATTTACACCATTTTCTAGAATATTTCTTGTCAAATAAGGAATAAAAATAGCACATACACCATACACCTATCCAGTTGCAGAAAGTGTTTATGTAATCTTCTTTCGAAAACAATGTCCCTTGCTTCAAAAAGAGAAGAAGCCCGAAAATGATAGCTCCCGATTTGAAAATTAATGAGACAAAAATTTGCAAGAAATATGTTAAACTCCTACTACGGAATGAAACTTTTTCTGAGACTTTTTGCCGCGACAGAAAAAGTATCTGTCAAAAAAGTAATACCTACTTTCAGTTTTAACGGTTGCTATGGAATTTTAAAATATGTTATATTTTTTGACATTTGAAGAAAAAGTATTTTCTTCCAGAAATCAAAATATATACATACATAAATGTATCATCTCCGTTTCTTTCCAACTTCTTGCTGAGTGTATTCTAAACATAATCCGTTATATGTAAACGGACCTTTAAAAATTTTAGCGAATCAGGTAGATTGATATACAACATAAACCAGGCACCATCTCATGGGCACTCAAGGCTGTAGTGAAAATAACACAAAAGAGAACACTTTTGTGCTAGTTGTCAACTAGGTGGAATAATTTTTTTTGTACGCTTAGCTGGCATACAATTTGTTGAATTTTTTGCAACAGAAAAAAAAATTGTTAAAAGTGACGCTTCGACAAATGTTAACATATCCTAACCTAACGCACAATGGCGTTATTTCACATTTTCTGATTTATTTTTTTCTTGAAAGAAAAGATCAAATTAAATACCTTTGTAGGTGTATGTTTTACATTTTACAAGTCTTTAGAATCTAAGATATGATTTTTTATAAGTTGCTCTTAATTTCAAATATTTCAACGGCTGACGACAACAGTTTCACGGATACGACAGTCAAGCTCTGCCGGTTTAATTTGGAACTATGATTGTTTTGTTTGGTATTTATTTAAATAAATGTTTTATTTACATACCTTTTATAGCACTAGTACTTTTAAAGTAATAGAAAATAATAATAATCTTCTCTCTTGTATATTTTGATGTCAGCTGTCACAATTTTAGGTTAGATTACTGTTTCATGTTGTGGAGCGTAAATGTGCTAATGTGAATGTGTGTGTGTGTGTATGTGTGTGTGTGTGTGTGTGTGTGTGTGTGTGTGTGTGTGTGTGTGTGGGAGAGAGAATTGTCTTTGTGTGAGTATGAAACTGTGTCATCGCAAATTTAGTCCGTGTTTAACAGCGCGAAAGTTTATTAGCAAATTTATAAATGAAAAGTCGCATATTTCAAATTATTTTCTATTACTATATTTGTTAAATGAGATGAATTTCATGATTTTATAAAAAAAAATCTATATTTTTTTCTTTTTCTTTTAAATGACCCCATTGTATAATTCTACATCTATTATTTTATAGCCCAGATGACGCGGCACCGTCGTCCGTCGCCCAGTTGACCAGCGCCCAGTCTCCCTGGCTCAGTTGTCCGTATCCTCGTTAGCCACGCCATCGATAATTCTGTTTAAACTATTGGAGAATGGTGATAGACAGTCTATTTTTGTGATGTTACATTATATTAATCTGTATATTAAAATAATTATTTACCATTGCAATTTCAAATGCACAAAATAACCCCTATCGCTGTAGATGGATGAATTTGAAATAATTCCGTGCATTATTCCATTAGCAGCCCATTTGATGCAATTCTTTCATTAATCTTTCCTCCACACCTTCTTGAACCTCGCACGCATATCAGCTGTGGCTCCGCCCCGACCGCCATCTTGTCTCACCAACACACGCACCTCGGCGCATCAATCTAATTGATAAAGATCATTACTCATTGGTAGCATCTGCTGCACGATTCACGTTTCACGGCCGATCTGCTGTCTACCGCATGCTCAATACTCAATCAACCGACGCGGTCTTCAACTAATGTGTTACTATTCCATCGCTTTTTATCCGCAGGAAAACAATTATTCGGTATTGTAACAGAGGTAAGGTTAGGTTAGGATGATATGCTGCAGGTAGAGATGCTGATTAAATTAATTGTGCGGTGGGAATCTGTGGTTTCGATGCTGTGAGAACTGTAATCAACGATTGTTGTAACAGATGATTGATTTTATTTCGGATTTCTTTTATGTTTAACTATAACGAAAGGATTTTAATATATGTACTGAATGTATGAATCTAAGGAACAAATATTTGCAGAAGCAGTTATAAAAATAAAAAAATGTGTTTTCGCGTTTTTATCCAATTTTAAATCCGGTCTTTCGTAAACAGCAATTCATAGAAAATAAAAATTGTGGCCTTCTGGCATATAATAGTAGTTTTTCAAGATGGTGAGTGCAGATATATTTTATCAACCAACGGAGAGTTAAAGTTTAAGTTGGCCAAGTTGGCATACAAAATTTGTTCTAACACGTAAATCTTAGGTCTCTTTTTAAACAAAATTAAGAATTAAATTAGTGTTTCTGTTTAATTTTTACAGTTACCAAAACAAATATTAAGTAATCACTAAGGCTATATGAATATTGTTAGTTTTGTAGGTATTTACTTTATCAGGTCACTAATGATGTTCTCTCCACCGCAGGTTTGAGAGAGCTTGAGATGACGCCTGATGATCGCCTCCAATGCTTCTTATACACACTTAAAAATAATACTCGGCTTTACTATAGTCACACCGAATATTTTGGCGAACAAGCACGGCCGCATACTTTGTTATATTCGCTCACAGTACAGATGCGGATGCAACACGTCCGTACCACGAAAAAAACAAATCCGGTGCGACCATATTGTTACCGTGTATAAAATTTTGTCCATTTCTACTCGGGTGTAAAATCAAAATCTGCAAATTGAATTAGATTGGCATATCCCGAAATGTGATTTATTCATTTATTAGTCATTAAAGAAATTTTATTCATATAATAATTATTATTTCGTTTTTTTAGTAACAAGATTTCAGTAGATAAGGTGTTATAAATCTTGTATTTGCAATACTTAGATTAATATACCTATGCATTATAAATTTTCATAATATAAAGCACACGATTTTATTTAAATTTCTCGCCTCATATTACTTCCCCCTAATTATTGTGGCATTGGTGGATCCTTTGTCCTTTAAGCACTTTTTACCTCTCGCTAAGAGGGGTATTGGACTCATGCTAAAAATCGCACATCCAGGTTTTAGTGAATAGACACATTTTAAGGTCCCTAGAATCCGATTTTAATATTTTTACGATGATGTCTCTTTCTCTCTCTCTCTCTCTCTCTGTGTGTGTGTGTGTGCGTGTGCGTGTGTGTGTGTGTGGTGTGTGGATGTATATATATATATATATATATATATATATATATATATATGTGTGTGTGTGTGGGTGTGTGTGGTGTGTGGATGCATATATATATACCGGGAGTTTGTTTTATCAGTAAACATAGGGTATATCATTGCCATAGTTACGGTATGAATGTTTGACAGCAATGTATTGAAGCGTTTATTTTATGAGTAAACATAGGCGTTTAACATAGGAAGCAGTTTTTTGTAAATACAAAGTGTCCGGCTAGAAATCTAGCCATGCTATTAAACATGATAATAGTACATTACATCTTGTACATTATTTAATATTAATTACTTTAATAATATTGCAAAAATTACAATAAATTACAAAAATTGTCAAATAAATAATTGTTTCAGTTTTTTATTATGCAATATGAAAATATTTACTTATGTCTCCGTGGCGCAGTGGTCATAACAGTAGCATCTAAAATTTTTGGTTGGGGTTCGATTCCCCATTGGGGTAATTATTTTATTTTTTTTACATAAAAATTGTTGAACTTTTAAAAATCAGTTTATATATATATATACAATGGATTGTTATTATATCAATACTTTGATTATTGTAATCAATTATTCTCAATCATTTTCTCTTTATTTATTACAATGTTATTATTATTTTTAAATGATTGTAATATGAAAATATAAACTGATTTTTAAAAGTTCAACAATTTTTATGTAAAAAATAAAATAATTACCCCAATGGGGAATCGAACCCCAACCAAAAAAATCAGACGCTACTGTTAAGACCACTACGCCATGGAGACATTTGTAAATATTTTCATATTGCATAATAAAAAACTGAAACAATTATTTATTTGACAATTTTTGTAATTTATTGTAATTTTTGCAATATTATTAAAGTAATTAATATTAAATAATGTACATGATGTAATGTACTATTATCATGTTCAACAGCATGGCTTGATTTTTGCCGAACACTTTGTATTTACAAAAAACTGCTTCCCATGTTAAACGCCTATGTTTACTCATAAAATAAACGCTTCAATACATTGCTGTCAAACATTCATACCGTAACTATGGCAATGATATACCCTATGTTTACTGATAAAATAAACTCTCGGTATATATATATATATGTGTGTGTGTGCGTGTGTGTGTTTGTGTGTATGGATGTGGATGAGGGACGATTCCTCAAAAACTATAATAGTTAAGACCAGTTTAACAAATGGACAACCGGAAGTAGTAGTTTCTTAGAAAAATTCTTCTTAATATTATTTTTTCGAAATTTTTATTATTACTTACATAAAATTCTCCATCTAATACATTTAAAATTTCTATTATATCTTCTATAGATTTTGAGATAAAGAGACTATAATATATAGAATAATTGGATGTAATAAATCACAGAGGCTAAACTACACCAAGGAAAACAATTGACAAATTCAAATGTTTCTAAGATAGTTTATAAATGACAGGTAAACGTCAGTACCAAAAATCAACAGTTTTAGTGACATTCTGAAAGCTTTTTCTGGGAAGTACATTTAATCTTTTTTATTGTTTTACTAATTAAATATTTAAAATTATAGGTAAAATGCATTGCATATTGCAGATATACATACTGTCAATCTTGTTAATGAATTTAAAGAATCTCTGACATTTAGGAACTTCTTTATACAATGAAAAATAGATATAATTAGAATTGTATGTGTGCAGAAGACTTGTTAAATACAATAAAAACAATATTTGGGTAAAGTTCAATATTTTTTTTTATTACAAAACAATATGTTGCGACAGCGAAGTGCAATACAGTACTTACATAACATACAATGAAAATGGCGGGAGGTATTGTGCTAGCCACAAAAGATTTTTTTATTAAGCCCAGAGACTAGCCTTTAAAGCCTTGTATAACATATGTATTTAATTTTCACCGGAGTCCTATGCTATCAAAAACATTCTGCATTTTACTAATCATTCTACATACCTATTGAAAGCAAGCTTCATCTTTCAGATCACTTGAATAATATTATATATTAGATATGACAATTTTCAAAATTTTGCTTTTTCTTTATATAAATAAGATATTGTAACGGAGGCCACTTGAAATTTAGTATTGGTAAAATATATGAACCAGTTTTAAAAGAATGCACTGTCAAGTGTCAATAACAATGTTTCAAATACAGTTGATTCTCATGTTTCTCCTGATACGCTGCCATTAAATTTTGCATTTTTGCTGTGCACTTTTCTCGTCAACTATGAGTGCCCGTGAGGTGACGTCTGATGGTAAACATCCGCACGGTATGAATATGTCATTACCATTACCGATATTTGTGTTCAAAGCAGATTGGCACACCCAGCAATGGGTAATAGGCCGTTGTGGAATATTTATTTATTTGACATAAAAAGAAAAACACGGTTGTTTTAAGGACATTAGTTTCCTTTAACCCTTCGGCGGGCGCGCAGCGGCATTTTATGCCGCAATTTTTCTTTTTTACATATATCACATTTATTTTTATTTTCATAACTATGCCCTTTCTGGTATTCTTAAATGACTATTATAACAACGCATACTACACAAAATCGGTGAGTTGTAACCATAGGTTCAGTAGTATTTAAGCCGTAAAAGGGACAACTACCAAATAGCGGCACTCCGTGCCGCAACGCGACTAGTCATGTAAGTAATGTGTTTCAGAATTTTACTTTTTTATTTGAATGATTTTAAATATTTTCATGAATGTTATAACATCTATATAGTGTAAAATAACTTTACTTATAAAAATTATAATTTTAGGAGTGGAAAATTTTCAAGAAGGAACCTCAAATTTAAATTCAAACCTGTCACCATGTGGTCGAGGTAACAAAAGTGCCGGTCACTTTCATTTTTTAAATAACTTTCAAGCCTTAATCCCTCAAAAAAACAGGATGGAGGTGAAGATCCACCCTCTTATAAAATTTACGGGGTTTTGCAAGAGAACACATTTTACCACACAACATTAAATATAAAATTTAGAACACAATAATGTAAAATGCTGAAGATGGAGGTTTTTGGACCTCCGAAACGTCCAAATAAATGTTACAATCAAGAGAATTATGAACATGAATTATCCCTCTTCTCGACACCTTGAGTAGGCGAATTAAGTTCGACATTTATAATAATAATAATAATAACATTTATTTGCCCAACAGTTTTACACTACTTACAGGACAAAAATATAAAACTAAAGTAAGCATGTACAAAAAAAAAAATATGTAAACAAAAATAATAAATGTAAATGTAATATTAATAATAGTAAATATATAACAATACATAAAATGAAAACGTTTATATGGCCGTGTTGATTAGGAAATTCTTTAAGCTATTGTAAGATATATTATAAATATCTATGAAGCTAGTAATCTTATTGGCATTGTTGCATATTATGTTGACTGGAGATCGGAGTAAAAGATTGGTTCTGGAGTGGTTCGGCTGGAATGCAATACATGATCGAGATGAAATTCTGGGAACATGTATGTTAAGTTGTTTTAATAGGTCTGGACAGTCAATATCATTATTTAATAATTTAAATAAAAATAAAATTGACATATTATATCTACGATGATGTAGTGATAATTCGTTAAATTTATCAAGCAGAAGATTGTATGGAGTACCTCTTGGTGGATATTGCCTATCACATTTTAGACACAGATATTTAAGAAACCGTTTTTGTACAGATTCCAGCTGATTAACATGATAATTGTATATTGGGTTCCATATTAGTGCACAGTATTCCAATTTAGATCTTACATAACTCACATAAAGAATATAAATTGCAGATACATCAGTAAAATTTGCACAATTTCTAATAATGAAACCCAACATACGATTTGCTGACAAAATAATTTCATTGTAATGGAATGTGAAGGTAAGTGAAATATCGAAGTTAACTCCCAAATCTTTCATATTCATTTGTCGTTGTAATTTGTCATTAGCAACTCTATATTCAAACATAACAGGATTTCTTTTGCGATGATAAGACATTATTTTACATTTCGACGGATTTAATTTCAACTTATTCTGTTCACACCATTCGTTTACAGTATCAATCATAGATTGCAAATAACAACAGTCAGGTATATCGGATACAGTACAATACAATTTAGTATTTATTGTAATAAGAAATATATTTAATTATGTTTTTTTTTTATTATTTTATAAATAAATTTTGTTTTTTGCATTAAATTGTAGTTCTTTTTACTTGCGGCATAAAATACCGCAGCGCGACCGCTCATGTGATTTTCAAAAGCGCGCCCGCCGCAGGGTTAACCTACATTTTCTAGGTTATAAATAATTTAATTCTTAAATACATTAAATATTTATGAAATCGTAAAATCTGTCTATTATTTATTTAAACAAACGTAAAAATCTATTTCTCTAAAACGTAAGAGTACATTTCAACACTGCACAAGGTAGAATATTGGTGGTATTCTATAAAAATTAAACAATACCCAATGAAATTCCAAAACCCATTCTTCACTATATTATCTTAATAACCACAATTTGATCGATATTTCCTGAGTGTGTGTGTGGAATACCTATTGCATCCTGCACCCACTCATCACATTCACATCCAAACTCACAGACTTTGTGGAGAGATCAACAGACGATCTGCATGTGAAAAGGTGCCACGCGTCTCCTGTAAATAATATGGAAATTGATTCGAAGCCGACAGAATGAGATTATCAAGCGACTGCGACTGAGTCTGTTACCATACCTTCCTCTTCAACGGAGAATAATAACTCCGTAAATACACACACTGGGCGCAATGGGAATTATAATGCGCTTGTGTCAATGTGTGGATACACAGAGAGTGATTGGGGTGTGGGATGATTGAGTGGGAGGGAAATCTAATTTAATGGTTATCTGTTTGAAGTCGAACAAGATTTTTAATAAACACTTCAATAATAGTATGTTCTGTAATAAGTAAGGAATGAGACATCTTTTCCGGAGTGAAAATTTATTAACGATTTCCTGATGGCGGAGAAACCATTCCGAACAAGTAACAGACTATATGTTTTCTACGACTGTAAATTAAATAATGAAAATAAATAAGATATTATTTTTCGTATTTTGTACAATAATGTAATATTTTAATATACTCAAAATCGTACAGTAATGGGTTACTTTGCAACATAGCAACCGTTACTGCACAGCAACGATTTCGTTATTAAAATACATGTTGAAACAAAGAATTGTTTATTTTTATTTTTTATTGTTTATCTTCTCAATCGTTGTACGTGTTCTTTGCATCGTCTAGATCCATCGTTATGAAAATCGATCTCCAAAAATTAATTTGTTTGGAGCTTGTAATAATAACTATCAAGTTACTTTGTTACTGAGAATCAGCCTACTGTATTTTTTTATTGTTTTTAATTCAGAATATGCCACAAAAATTTCAAATTTTAATACTAATATAAAATACGAAAAAATAGTATACTCACCACGTCAAAAAAGTGATTTTACTGTACTCGTATGGCATTTAAGTACTCGCTATCGCTTAATCTTGCCATACTCATCTGGTAAACTTTCGCTTTTCTTAACTTGGAACGTAATATACAATTTTCGTATTTAATTAATTAAAAGGTGAAATGATAGGCTTAAATGGTCTACGAAAGTTGTAATAGTTATTTATGTATTAAGAGCGTAAGGCTTTTATGGCTTGCAGTGGAATTTTGAGCCCGAGGCGTAAGCCGAGGGATAAAAACACGTCAAAGGCCATAAAAGCAAGTTACGCTCGTGGTACATACAAAACATTATGCACGGACGAAAATTTTTATTATGAGTGTTAGAAAAATTGTATCGAAAAGAATTTGTCCTCGTACATCCAGTATCTAGTGTTGCTATGGAAGCGGAGAACAACAGTATATTGTTTATTTATTGGTTATGTCATTTGAGTTTTATTTTGTGTATCTCCGTGCTTTCCATATAAATATCACAAAATTAATTTTCATTTTTCATTAAAGAATATAAAAATTTTCGATTTGTAATAAAAACTTTTCATGTTGCCTGTTTAAATTGTTTATATTGTAGGTTATAATTTAGTTTGACGTCTCATTATAGCCCGGCGGGCTATATAGTATATTAAGTAACTATCCGGTACCCAACCGAATTGAAATAAATATATAGGATAAGTATAAGCCGGATACAGAACAGTAACCATCACCATCATAGGTACCTCCGTTGCAAATCGAACAATATAAATTATTAATAAAAATTGTTTGAAGATGCCACTACTTGCACTCATTCTGACAGTTAAATGAGAATATTTCTGCACAGTACAAGTATAAATCCAACCAGTGCTTAGAATTCAAGGTAGAATGCCGCTATTCTGTAATTAGTGAAGAAAAATTAATTTTAGGGTGATTTAGTATTAATATTTTGATATGTTTGTAATAAAAAGTATCTTATATTTCATTCTTTTACATGTACAAAGTATTCACAGTTAGGAGAAATAAAAAGAAGTATGGAAATAGTCCATTATGTTTGATTTTTTTTTTGCACTCTTTTGAACTCATTATCATGATTACGGTTCTTCTATCAACAGCCAACAGCCTTTCACTTCATGAAACATAAATGTCAAATAATTAAAATAAATTAAATGAAGTTTTCTTGTTAGTAAATGTCAAATATTTCTTTCAAATTGTTATCATTTCTGACCAATCATGGTAATTAATATTAAGAAATAATTATTCTAATCAGTTTGCAGTACGGACATGCGGAGATATAATAGAATAAACCCGACAAATTCGTATACCTGTGACCAGTTCAACAAATCTGTATTTTAAAATTACATTTCCGCATTTCCCTTATTTTTCCCTAACTTTAAGGGGAAAAAGGTGCTTGATATTGTCTGTTTCAATATATAGTAGAGTGACTTTCGTTATTACAAAAGGTGCACTCCCAACTAATGCGATGTAGCTAATTGATCCAACAGCCGATTTTCGCCACATATACTTTCACTCACAAGAAGTAAGTATAGGTACCTTTTTCATAGAGGTACAACATTTTATAACTATTTTTAGGGACAACATATAAGAAATAAATATACACAGATAAAAAGTTAGTAATTCTAAAATTATATTCTTTTTTTCTTGTTACTGTATTAATAAATTTAATGCAAGAAACGTCAAATTATTTAATTATAAATTATTATAGTAAGTTTCCAAATAGTTAACACAATTTATTTCAATGAGTCCCTGTGAGGTGACGCCCGCACGGTACAAATTTGTCATCATCATTACCGATATCTGTGACAAAGCAGATTGGCACACCCAGAATTGGGTAATATGATGATATATTTATTTAACTTATTATTTGTTTCAATTTATTATTTTTTGTTTTACAAATAAAACATGAACATATATTGATTACTTTTGTATACTTACAAAACCAGTATAACGGCCCGAGTTTTATTATGTTAGTTTTTAAAAATTACATGTAAAAAAAAAGTCCAAATATTGGCCAGAAAACAGCCATTAAACATTAACAATTCTCCTAATTGCTTCAATATAAATATAAATAATATGCTAAATTAAATATGTTACAGCTATATTTATCATATATCTTATCACCGAAAAGTAAATATGCTGCTTCTATGAACCCCTCTGTGAATAAGGTACACCAACTTCTTGGAAGTCAAAGGCTTAGGTATAAGTAGATCAGTTGATATCTAAAATCGACTGTTCGATTAATTTAATCAGCACCGCTTGCTGATAGAAACAAATATAGTCAATCTACTATATCTTGAAACACACTGTCTCTACTTTTTTCCGGTAACTAGGGAAAAATGTGATTTTAAAATACAGTACTGTTGAACTGGTCACAGACATAGAAATATTTTTATACTTCTGTATTCAATATTCAATAATTCTATATTTAAATATATAAATGGACCAACTCCAAAGTTTTGAATAATACACACGTGCTACCTGCATGTTTTTGTTTAAACTTTATTAAAATAGAACATTTTCTATACGAAAATGTGTGGGCTATAAAAATGAATGCATATGAGCTAATCTGCTTTATGAAAATAAGAGAATTTTTTAATTCGTATGCATAAATCAGAAAAATACAGTTATTTCGACGAAGAATATTATTTCAAAACTAATATTCGCGTGCACATTCGCATCATACTCATATAAAGCAAACAATCTATTTTGATTGTATTGTAACATAAAACGTATATTTTTATTATGTACATTTGTAAAAGAAAATAAAATTCAAAACCTTGTACAACACATGATGCAAAAAATGAAAAATACATACGCACAAATCTCCGAGCTCACAAACTTTTTTTGTATCCCTTTAAAAATTCGTAATTCAGTGTACACACAGAGAGGCGCGCGCACATTGTCAACTCGTGAGTGGTGGGGCACTGGCACTGTGTATATCGGCAGTCTCGAATGCTACAAATAAAATACACAAACGGGGTATTGTGCGGTCGAAATTTACAAAGCAATTGAAAAGATTTCAATATGCACAGTGTACGAAGGCGGCGGAGGCGGTCGCGGATATTTTGTGTGACGCGACGTTCGACGAATTCGATTGAAAGGATGGCGATTCGCCATTGTGATGAAAATTTACACTTGTGCACTCCAAGTCACGTGGGCCTGCGAGTGTTCTCTTTTCTATTCGTATTCGCTATTCCTCTATTCGCACATTCGGCATTCCCGTATTCCACATTCACTACCAACGCGTTCTACACAAACATATATCGAATCCATATATTTCTTTCCCAACAATTGGAAAATTGAGGACAATGCATAATACACTAAACGTACTACATTTGTTAAGATTCAATATTGCTTAAGACCTTCAGGAGGTACATACAATCGGTGCTGTTGCATAATTACCCATTCTTGCTTTTTCCTAGTTCTATATTTTAGGAAAACGAAGAAATCAAACCTAGTTGAAATTTGAATTATTTTTAAATTCTTACATAATGAATGGGAAATATATAATACCATAACAAAATTAATATGCAGGGTTATGTAAGTAAGTGTACACCGCTTAACCCATGGTAGAACTAATCCCATTGACAGTAAATCTGGCAATAATTTTTGTTTAACATGCTTTTTACAAGAAATAGAGGTCTTTGAAACTGACCAATCCCGTCATAGTTTAATTATTGCCAGATTTAGTATCTATGGGATCATTTCTACCATAGGTTAACCGTTGTACACTTACTTACATAACACCCTGTATTAAACATTAAACAACAAAAATACTACACAACAAAATGAATTAATAACACGGCAAAATAAATTCTAGTTTAAGGTTAGTTTTGTGTGTTTGGGCAAAAATGAGTATATCGGTCCGAGTTTTACGGGCGTGAGCTCGTGCATTAGGTTAGGTTATGTTAAAATTTGGTTAGAATTTTTTTGCCGTTAGTATATACAGTGTGTCCCATTTAGAGGTGCCACCATTGGGATCTCGAGAACTATAAGAGATACGATGTCGGTTAAATGGAACTTTTTGTGCGCCTTTGGGAGGCCATCTCAGATGTGCTTTTGTTTTTCCAAAAATTCTCATAGGGCACTAGATAATGACGAAAAACTGAATATTGTTGATTTTTTCTTTCTCAAATAACTTCTAAACTATTAGTAATTGCGAAAAACGTTTCAAATATAAAAGATAGATATTTTTATTAACTAACCAGTGGCGTACGAAATAAATTTTTATATCTGTAAATTTTTGAGATATAACACAAACTTATATTTTTTTAAATGGAACCCATATCTGATTTTAGTCTCAAAAAAATCAATAATTTTTTCTCTTTTCAATGATGTAAGGGTTATTATGTTTTATATTTGTTTTGCTCCTAAAATTTAATTTTTCTCCTTATTTTCCTGAATTTTCTTATTATTTTCCAAAAAAACATTATTATTTTTATTAATTATATTGTATTTGATCAAAATAATTTGTTTTATGCCTTTATTACTTAATATTTTCATTCTAGACTTATAATTACAAATTACACTATGATGAGCCAAGGGCGACCCGACAAAATATTATAAAAATTAATTTGATACGAATTGAGCAAAATTTTCTAACGAAATAAATTATTTAAATACAAGGAGTATTTCCAAATAGAAATCTACCAATATTTTCAAAATAATTGTAAATTTAATACAAAATAAGGAAAAAAAAAAAAATTTTGAAGGCAAAACAAATATAAAACATAATAACCCTTACATCGTTGAAAAGAGAAAAAAATATTTATTTTTTTGAGACTAAAATCAGATATGGGTTCCATTTAAAAAAATATAAGTTTGTGTTATATCTCAAAACTTTACCGATATAAAAATTTATTTCGTACGCCACTGGTTAGTTAATAAAAATATCTATCTTTTATATTTGAACCTTTTTTTTCAATTATTAATAGTTTAGAAGTTATTTGAAAAAGAAAAAATCAACAATATTCAGTTTTTCGTCATTATCTAGTGCCCTATGAGAATTTTTGGAAAAATAAAAGCACATCTGAGATGGCCTCCCAAAGGCACATAAAAAGTTCCATTTAACCGACATCGTATCTCTTATAGTTCTCGAGATCCCAATGGTGGCACCTCTAAATGGGACACACTGTATATTTTACGATGAACTTCCATTTTTGCTCTTAGAACTAATATTCATTTGCTCTCTTACATGTTTTGTCATTATATGTACCTATAGAAGTTAGAATACATATTTTGTCTTTCTTTGATATGCATATTTTCCTGTCGCTTAATACTACCACCCCGAAATGGAAAATATCTTGATGATTATTTTATTACCAAATTGTTACCGTGTAAAACAGATAGGTGAATAATAAAAATAATTTATAATTAAATTTGTGATGGAATGGAATATGCATATTTGTAAAAATCGTTTCCATTGAAACAATTTGGTATCAAATTTGATAATAAATTTGATAACAATATTATGACCGTGTCGAACAGACTTAATGTAGTTATTATACATATTTGAAGAACAATGCGGATATGGCTATATTTGTTTGATTTTTTTTACCTCCCGCTACCCTTGCTAAGGGAGGTACCTATAGGGATCGTGCTAAAAATCACATATCGAGATTTTAGTAAATAACCACGTTTTAAGGTCCCTAGAATCCAATTTTAACATTTTCACGATGATGTCTGTATGTGTGTATGTGTGTGTATATATGTATGTATGTATGTGTGTATGTGTGTGTGTGTGTATGTGTAGGGATTTTGTCTTCGCTCTAACTCAAATACTATCATTCAGAAAATTCTGAAACCTTGTATTTCTATCCTATTCTAATAAGAAAAGAAGCCGTTAGATTTTGGTGTAAATCGGATAACCGGAAATGGCACTTTACCTGAAGCTCATAATGGTTTTTCTTCAAAAAATATCATTAAATGCCATTTTTTCGCATTTTATGTCTTATGAAAATTAAAGATTATTGAATTTTCTACAAGAATACATTAATACTTTTTCTATATATTTTGCAGATAAATTTAAAAATATTTTTTTTTATTAGTCCCGAAGCCTAAGATAAACACAATTCATATTTCAAATGAATGTAACTGACAGTAAATGTCACTGTCAAAAAACTAATCACTTCAAATTAATAATAGTGACATTTTAAAAAGAAAATAGTAAATAAATCAATAGTTTTATGCAGTGGAACAGTTTGCAGCGTTAGTAAATACGTAAGTATGTATTTAAATTAATAAAAATGGATAGGAATGTGTGTCGAAGGATGATTGTTGCGTAACTATTATTGTGGTCCAGATGCGGTTATTCGCTACCGAAAATCAGTCACTTTAATATGTTCTTATATATGAATGTTATGATGATTGTGGACAAGGCGAAAGAAGAATGTTGTTAAAGAGTGAAGTGAGTCAGCTGAGCTCTTACTCTTATCCCTTTTCTTATTGTTACTATTGTTTCCGGGTTTTTGCTAACCCACTAAGTGGGAAACGCGTGATTTTATATATATGTATGTATGTATATATGTAAAAATTAAATAGCGGGAGATTTTGTGTTGGCCACATCAGAGTTTTTTGTCATAAAAATAGAACATAATAAACCGAATAAATTTGTCAATGAATTAAATCCTTCTCAAACCTGCCTCTAGTGTAACATTTAGTCAGCATGTGAAACCACATGACCGCGATGCATTGATCAGGCACTGCATAGAGCTGTAAGCATTCGCACCCACCCGCAGTGGTAATTGCTAACTGCCTCCTGTTCGGCGACGCCTCCAACCCCTGTAGGGGATATGATGTCGTGGTTTGTGGGTAAAAGCATATGTGATGAAAATGTGACAATGTATCTTCCAAAATTAAGATAAATGTTTAAATTATTTTTTCGTTGATCGTTTTTACCTCTCGCTAAGAGAGGTAATGGAATCATGCGAAAAATCGTATATCCAGATTTTAGTGGATAGGCATGTTTTACGATCCCTCTAATTCGATTATAATATTTTTACAATGATGTCCGTATGTGTGTGTATGTGTGTGTGGATGTGTGGATGTATGGATGCGTGTATGTGTGGATGTTGGAACCATGGTTATACTATAAGACTATACTATACTATATTTAACTGCAGTTTCCTCAATCTGACATTCCTGGGATGAGCTGATTTTGGTAACAATTCGACAACCCGAAGTAATAGTTTCTTTAAAAAATCTTTTAAATATTACTTTTTTGCAAATTTCTGTTATTACTAATATTAAAGAATATAAAAATCTCTATCCGATACATTTAAAATTTTTATTATATCTTCTATGGGGTTCTATAAATTGTAAATGTATCTCGCAGCCCACGGAAAACAAGTGGATAATAAAAATGTTTGTAATTGACAGATAAATGTGAGTGTCAAAAAGCCAGAGATATTACTGATGACTTTTTTTGGGAAATACATTTAATATTTCTAATTTTATTACTAATTAAATATTTATAATTATAGATACATACCCTTCAGAAATACCGCCAATCTCATCAATGAATTGGAAGAATATCGAACATTAGAAGAATAACAGTGAATAGCATGAATTAAAAAATATAAAAATATATAAAGAAGATATGTGTTTTTGTGTGTATCAGAAATGTCAAATATGTACAATAACTTATATAGCCTAATACACAGAAAAAAATAAGGTGGTAAATCTATATAAAGTTTAGTAAAAATATCTAAATATATTCGTTAAAAATTAGCTAACTAATTATATTTGTTAAAATAACTATTTTGAATTTACTCAATCATATACTTATTATCGTAGTTTTATTTTCTAATAAAGTATTTAAAAAAACTAATATATTTGACAATTTTTCTACGCAAATATCGGCTTTTTCTCTATTTTGTTTATGTGTATTTACTACTTTTATTATATTTTTCATCTATTATATTAACAATTTTATCACCTGATTTTAGTCAATTTTGCTATATATTTATCGTTAATTTATCTAATATAATTAACAGCAGTACCCATTTATTTTAGCATAAATATCTATTCTTTATTTAAAATGTATATAATAATTGTAGATAAATGATCTACATATTTTTAAATGAATTTACTAATCAAATTAGGTATTTCAAATAAATAAACTATATAATATTTATTTATTTTTTATTCAAAATTAAACATTTAAAACTTAAATATATATTCTACTGAACTACAAAACAGATATAAAAGTGAAAAATTAACATTAATCATTTGCTATTACATATCAATACATACTAGTATTATCCTTTAAGACTAATAAAATAATAATAATTATTATCAAACAATAACAGAAAATTTATAAATTAAACATACGAGGGTTTAAGTTTTACAACAAAAGATTTATCATATAAAGTAACAACGTTTGTTGGAGGATATCTGATTAAACGGCTTGGTATTATATTTGTAATATTGATTTCATCAGGTCGTTCAATCATAAACGCCAAATAATGTTCACTAAATTTTTTAATAATTATTTTACTTACTAGAAAGTAATATATACTATTAACTCGTATTATATGCATTACCAAATAAAGATTAATTTCATTTTTTTCTTTGATTGCTATAACATCGTCTATTTTATATTTTGTATGACATATGTCAATTTTGGAGAAACATAACACATTAGTCAAAACTGAACCATCAAATTCAATAGTGTTGAAATCAATATTATCAATTTTATTACTTAAATCTATATATTTACCTATATTTTTAAACGAAGTCAATTCAAAATTATTTTTTGTAGCATATATATAATTTGCATAATTATACTGCCATTTAACGGCTGCCGTATAAAGAACATTTCTTCTGCTAGTAATCGTACTTAAATAGCATTTTGCTTGTTTATGTTTTGCTTCTTGCCTGATAACCCACAGTCTTTTCAAAGGTCCTAATTTTCGGATTACATTTGGGTAGTGTATCAAAAAATGGTGTTTGGGACTTAAATCTGTTTTAAAAGTATTTAAGTAGGTTTCATGGTGCAAATTAATAAGATTTTTTAATTCATTTAATAAACTTTCATTATAAGAGGGTAATAGACACATGTCTACTAATTTTATGAGTAAAATTAAAATCTTCCAAACATTGTCATTTTCAGGAACAAAATCACCAATCATTAATGGTATATGATGTAAAAAACATTGCATTTCTGTAGCTGACATTTTTAATTTAGCGTTGTTTAAATTTGTAAGTGTTATATTCACTGATTTGTTTGTATTATCGGAAATATGATATTGAAAATTTGTTTTTCGATTATTAAGAATTTCTAAACTGAAATATTTTTTTTCAAATATAAAATAATTTAAAATATGGCAAAGTTCTGAATGACAAATTCCCTCAAACAAATCGTGCATTATATCAACAGATATATTATCTGTTGTTTTAAAAGAAGGAATGGTATTAAAAACACAAATCTCTCGTACACCAGTTTGTGAAACATTATCTGTGAAAATATCTTCCCAATAATTTTCTTGTGTTCTTAGTACATTAGAATCTTCAACTGTTTGCTTTTTCGTGACATCTTTACTAGCTTTACAAATCCTACAAAAAAAATTTGCAGAAAATGAACGCGAATATCCCATCATAGTATTTAAGCCCAAATTATCTCCTACTAATGCTGCTAATACTAAATAAATTTGTTGTGTTTTTGAATTTAGTTCTATTTCAATACCATTTTCTTCCAATTTTTTTAAAATCGAACATAAATTTCCAAAATTTTTGATAGTTCCAAATTCGAGACTAGATGTTTTTGTTAGACAACATATAAAAATATTATTTAGTTTAGAAATATCTTCCGCGTTTAATAAAGGAAAAGTAATGTAAATTGCTGATATTTTCTGAATACCACTTTTTGAACCTAAAGGGTTATTAATTTCGAAATCATCTTGATATAATATATACGGTATTACAACTTTGTTTTCAAATTTTTTTACTTTCCCTTTCCAAACATTTCCACTGCAAATATTTACAATATTTCTATTGTTATTTACATCTTCTAAATTTTTTAACATAGAACTTAAGATGTTAGGTAATTCCAAAAATCTCTTAATATTTTCATACAATGGAAATATTATGCCTTTAGAAACAGACGATAATAAATCAGTATTTGAGCTATTATTTATTATAAATTCAGTCGGTTCCGAATATATGTCATTTTTAATTAGATATTGCTTCATTTTATATTCCGATTGAAACGTTTCAAATAAATCTTTTAAAGTTGTTATAATTTTAAAAACATTATCTATATCTATATTATCTTGATGTTTTACTTCTTTTATATATTCAAGTAAAGGAACAATTATTAGATCATGAATAAATTTTACTATATCCAATGCAGTTTTTCTATTAACAGTCATAGTACCAAATAAATTTAAAATAAATAATGTTACTTTTTCCATTAAATTTTGATCTATAGATTTTGTGGCTGACTCATTGAATTCATTATCGTCCCTAGTATCATTACTATTTTGCATAGATATGTTAGCTACAGATATCTGTGGAATATTCAAAATTTCAGAGGAATTGCAATAACTATTGTCCGCATTACTTTTAGTAGACTGAGACCTTTCCGTATCAACTAAATGTTTTTTAATATGACGTTTGAAAGAATACATTGATTGAAATGACTGTGGGCACTCAGTACAAGAAAATGTTGACAATGAATTTTTACATTTATGAGTCATTTTTAGATGGCTAATATATTCAATGGCATTTGAAAAATATAACTGACATAGGAAACACTTAATCATGGTTATTATTTTTCTTGTTCTAATTCAAAAATTAAAGCATATAACGTTCGGCTTATCTTTTTTGTAGATGATTGAATATTGTAAAAATATTGTTCAATAAATTGCCAAGCTTGGTTACATTGAGGGGGATATTCCAAATTTAAAACATGGAATATTTGGAATGTTGCTGATACTGCTTTTAGGAATGAATCAACTTCATATAGAATGTCATTTAAGTAAATATAAAATTCGGACAAATTTTCAATTGTGGATCCTATTACAATGATAGTAGGTTGTAATGTCCAACGTCGATTTTCGTAATCTTTCTTTAATTTATTCATGTACGTTTGAATGTAACTTTTATCCTAAAATAATTAACAATAAAAAATGTAGCGTAAGAATAATATTAAGTATAATTTCTTTACCGTTAAGTGTACTGCAAAGGCATTTTGTGCATCCAAAATTGTTGGTCTATAGGAACTTTCATTGGAATTTTTTATTAAATAAGGAATCAGTATTGCATTCAAATTTATGATAAAAATATAGTTTTTTGAATCTGAAAATTAAATATTTAATTAAAAATACCAGTATTTTTATCTAATAACATACCTTCTGTGATTGTCGATAATTTTAATTTTGATAACAGTATTTTACATTTCTTGTCCTTCACATCTCTTTCATAAACTGATACAATTTTGTTACAAAAGGTTGTCCATTTTGAAAACAAAAGTACATTTTTCTGGGGATATATTTTGTCGAAATCTAGTTCAATCTAAAACAAAACATGTTATTATATTTATGAGAAAGTAATCACGAGTGCTAACAATACAATTTATAATTATTGATTAAAAATTAACACGAATTTGAATATTAAAAACAATAAGTTATTGATAAAATATTTACCAGAGAAATAGCAATCTTCTGTTTCAGTATTGGCCAATTTAAAAATAGTTCGGAATATTTATTTAAAATATCTTTTCGTCGTAGCGAAAAAGTAATATTCCACTTATCATAAACTAAATTTTCAGGAGAATTATTGTGTTTTAACCATTCAATTTCAGATATTAAAGAATTTTGTATCTCTTGTGAATCAGAATCTGCATTTGAATCGCTAGATTCAGTTTTCTTTTGTGTACTTTTCAAATTATAACGACTTTTTACAATTCCTGCACGTCGATACTTTTTACAGAGACTGTAATATTTATCTGCTAATTTCCCCCTCTGTTTTTTGCTATTTAAATATGTTTTCTAAAACAAATTTATAAAAATTCACAAATCAAATTTAAAAATGTGTTCATAATTATTACTTCGCTTTCATTCGGGAATATCTTTTTTATTTCTTCTACTGCTTGGCTATATATTTGGTTATTTACAGTAATATCATGATTTATCCAAAAATCTGCAATTGTTGTTGTTAAAAAATTCCTATCACAACTAGATAAAATTTTATTCAAACTATAACTGTTTAGAAGTGATTTTCCACCGACTGTACTATTTAATAATACCAATAAGTCCTACAAAGTAACGTATTGTTCAATGCAATATTTAAAAGATTATATTAAAATTATTACATACCAAATTTTTTTGTTGTACGGGCGATGGATCTAATATTGTAACAGGTAATGACTCTAACCAATTATCTACATTTACTATAGAATTATTGGTTACAGTAGAAGCTAATGGAGAATAATATCCCTAAAATGAAAAGTTATATAGCGACATATCAAATGCACATTTTTTTTAATGCATACATTTGCTTCTTTCCACTGGAACAAATTCTTCCTGAATTTAATTCTGAGCCCAAATTTCGCAGCAGAAATCAAATTGTCGATGTCAGCAACTGTTAATTCTTTAAAAACTTCAATATCAATTCCTTTTGCTGTAAGAAACACAAAAATATTTTATAACCGGTTTAATAAATATTATTTTGCCTATAAATAAACTATGCATTTTGTAACTTTACATGTACTTATTGAGCAATTAATTATGATTTATATATTTTAATAACTACAGAGTCTAAATATGAAAAGTGCAGTTCATAAAATTAAGAAACTTACCCTGAAAATCCGGAATTAATTCCTCCAATTGCCACTGATGTAGTAATGTGCTCACTACATCATGTATTACATTATCTGCCATTTTTAAAAATGTTATAACACAAACACTGACAACTGTTCTAGAAGGAATTGCAGAATATTGTGCAATAGTCGCGGTCGGGGATGCACTGGCACCGGCGTACTAACTAAAAATGAAGAGAAAACGCCAAACAACAGAATGTGTTGTTAATTTGTCTAATATATTTAGACATTAGATCAATATTTTTCTTGTGTTTCATCTACTGGAAATAGTTTATTTTAAATTCATGAAAATATAGTTATTTTTTCTACTGACTATATAAGTTAACTATAACACTGGAGAAATAACAGATATTATCACTGGATATTGTAGCTATTTAAATTCTTCAATTTTTTCATTCGTTACAATATCTAAATATTTAGTTCTTTCAGCTAAACGTATGGATATATTAACAAATATTTTTTTATCTAATTTCAAATAAATGAAATATAAATTGTAGAATGGTTAAACTTAAACATAAATAGATGTTTCGTCTAATTCTTTATATTTTTTATTTAAAATAAAATTAGCTATTTCTAATTTGCTGTCTTTTCTATTTTATTTTTCTCTGTGTATGGAAATGGCGAGAGGTCTTGTGATGACAACAACCGATTTTTTGTTCAGTTATATTATTAATTAAAAGGTATGTAACCTTTTAGGATCAATCTTACAGTTAAATATACAAAACTGAATTAAATATTGTTTATTATTTTGAAAGTTAAGTATTAATTGGGAATTGTTAGACCGTTATACCCGAGACATACTATAAAAATTAATTATCATTAACGGTTAATTATAGTATGCACACGTGAAGTTGACATTGATGACAGTTATCAAAATTGCGTTTATTAACAAACCAGAAAATATTGACTGCAGTAAGCACGTGCTACTTATTGTTTTGTACTGTACGACTAACGACTACAATACAATAAGTAGCACGTGCTTACTACAGTCACTATTTTCTGGTTTATTAATAAACGCAATTTTTTACATCTGTAATCAGTCTCAACTTCACGTGCGCATACTATAACTAACCGTTAAGGATCATTAAATTTTAGTAGTGTGTCTCGGGTATTAGGCCATAAATGTATAATTTCCTATAAAAGGTTGATTTCTCTTAATAAGTAACTGGACACCACTATAGGTACAATAATTAATGTAAACTTTAAGCTTCAAACGTTAGCTTTGTTTATTTAATTGGAAATTAACAATGGGAATTGTAAGACTGGCCCTAAAAGAAATCGATTCTTTGGCTAAAGCTCAACCTTGTTCAAAAACAAAAAATGCTTCCATTTTAAGTGAGAATAATCTCACTGATGTTAATGTTGAGTTAATTTGATATAAATTCTTTTAATTATTAAGATATATACTGCGTTTCATTTATGAATGCAGTAAATGGCACTTTTTAACTAGCGTACTGGTCCGTATTTAACACTAATGTCTATAGGTATTTTAGTTAAATATAAATTATCTAAAATTAAATTTATTATTTTCTTTTATTTACTAACTATTTATATCCAAGGAAACACGACAGTAATTTTCAATAATAATGAGTTTTCTGTAAATAAAGTGATATAAAACTGAATACATCCCTTTTTATACCTGTACATTGTTTGTTTATTCCTTTGCAAATTGGTTTATTAACTTTTCCTTTTTAATTCACAGCACGACAAGCTAGCATGGCGGTAGCTCTTATATCTTTGCCTCTACTATAACCACAGATGCGCTTCGCTCTTGTTGGAGCTCATCAGTGTGGTCTAACTGACGCCTTTTTGTTATTTTATTTATTTATTTATTTATTTATTTATTTATTTATTTATTTATTTATTTATTTATTTATTTATTTATTTATTTATTTATTTATTTATTTATTTATTTATTTATTTATTTATTTATTTATTTATTTATTTATTTATTTATTTATTTATTTATTTATTTATTTATTTATTTATTTATTTATTTATTTATTTATTTATTTATTTATTTATTTATTTATTTATTTATTTATTTATTTATTTATTTATTTATTTATTTATTTATTTATTTATTTATTTATTTATTTATTTATTTATTTAATTTAATTTATTCATTTATTTATTTATGTATTTATTTATTTATTTATTTATGTATTTATTTATTTATTTATTTTATAATCCTTCAAAAGAATGAAATATTTATTACAGTGCGGGTGGACATATCCAAAAATCTATGCCTTATCGAGATTTGAACCTTGGACTCCTAGCGTGTTCATGAGCATGACGTAAAAGCCGTTGCTTACCATTGAACAACTGGGGCCGTCATTTAATCCCATATTATTTAATTTCTCGTTTCTGAAAACTTCTTTCTTATTTTCAAGTTCATTCTGTGACTATTAATTGAATTGAGAATAAGAATAGTGCTATAAATCACGTAAATCCAGGTGCTGGCCAGGTATCCTTCTGAAGCTGGACATCTGAGCCGCAAATAAGTGAACAATAGTCGGTAAGGAATGGTGCAACGTGCTGCTGACTCGGTTGACCCATTGCCATTGTCCTTGCGCATTGTTGAGGATCCGTCGCATTCGTGGCCATTGTTGCCCCAAGAGAGCACAATGCCACCATTGTTTACAGACTCCTGTCGCAAATACTGCACAACTGTTTCCAAACTAACCCCTTGTCCACAAAACTAATAGTAGGTAGAAAAATTCAATGAACATGGATTTTGAAGAAAAGGAGAATGTGTAATGTGTCAGAGAAATCCAAGTTCCACTTGGGATGAAATTTAATGAAATGGAAGAAAATAATAGGTATATCTAACATATGTAGTACAAAATATTATGTTTATTCAATGTTGGAAGAAATTTCTTTAAAATCATCTGCTCAAAAGCAATGTTACGTAAACTATTCGTTTAATTCAACATTTACAAGAAAAAGAATGAATTGAGGTGCTGTCTACTTTTCGCAGTAGTAGAAACGGAATTTAGAAAAATATTATATGAGAGTTTTACATAAAAAGGTTTTATAATGTCATAAATTCCAGGACGTTGAAATGTAAAAAGAAAAATGAAACTAATTTTAAGTATAATAGATGGTGTAGTTAAGCAAGTACCTGCAGATAGTAAAAAAAAATAATTCGTACTCCGACTTGTTGAAAGTGTTTAGCCTGCATTTAAACAAAATAGATAAATGTTAATAAAAAAAGAAGTTGCAGTCATCATCATATTGTTTCATGCAAAATATTTTTTGATAAATTTTAAAACTGAATTTAAAAGTTTCAAATAAGTAATAAATAGATTATTGTGGCTAAACTAAAATCTCTGTTATACATTTTGTTTTCTTTAAAAATTAAAGTACCCAACGAATCAGAATTTATTAAATTGGCCTGGCCACCAAATTATTCCTGCTAATTTAATTATATCATAAAAATCAGATGCTATTGATATTTTTACCTCTCGCTAAGAGAGGTATTGGATTCATGCTAAAATTCGCATATCCAGATTTTATTGAATAAACACGATTTAAGGTCCCTAGAATCCGATTATAACATTTTTAAAATGATGTCTCTGTGTGTGTGTGTGTGTGTGTGTGTGTGTGTGTGTGTGTGTGTGTGTGGACGTGTGTATGTGTGTGTGTGTATGCATGCATGTATGTCTGGATGTTGTAGTCACGATTCCTCAAAAACTATAAGACTTAAAAAATATTTAACTACAGTTTCCTCAATCTGACATTCCTGGGAAGAGCTGAAAAGGTTTTGGTAACAATTGAACAACCGGAAGTAGTAGTGGTTTCTTAGAAAAATTCTTCTAAATATAATTTTTTGGGAGCTTTTTTTTTATTAAATATTGAAGAACATAAAATTCTCCATCTAATACATTTAAAATTTTTATTATATCTTGTATAGATTTAGAGATAAAGACACTATAATTTATAGAGTGAACTAATCGCAGAGGCTACGGCACTAAGGAAACCAGTTGACGAATTCCAATGTTTATAACATAATAAGCTTTTACTGGGAAGTATATTTAATTTTTCTTATTGTTTTATTAATTAAATTTTTGAAATTATAGGTAAAATTGTGGTAAAATGCATACATCCAACAGAAATACCGCCAATCTGGTTAATGAATTGGAACAATCTCTGACATTTAGAAACTTCCTCATACAATGAAAAATAGATATAGGTAATTAGAATTATATGTGTGCAGAAGACATGTTAAATATAATAAAAAACAATATTTGGGTAATGTTCTATAATATTTTGTTATAAAACGACGGTTCGAAAGCGAAGTGCAATACAATACTTATATAGCCTAATATGGAAATGGCGAGAGGTCTTGTGCTGGCCACAACAGATTTTTTTTAGTATGGCTATAGTGCGTTTCACTTGAGAAAATAGAAGATTCCGCTTGATAGCCGACCGTTTATAAAAGGATTAAATAAATACATACCTAGGTATATAATATAAATTTTTGAAACCAAACTTTATCAACAATAAATATATCATTCGATTATCGTTTTTGAGAGGAAAAGGATGTATTTATGTGCCTCTTTGTATATGTAATTTTTCAACGAATGTATTATGTATCATGATTTACCTACAAACTGTAAGATCTTACTAACTCTGAAGAAGGTGCAAGTGTGCACCGAAACGTCGGTGTAATTGCTAACACTAATCCATATCACAGTCGAGGAATTTTCCCACATTAAAAAATATTTTCATCAGAAAAAATATACAATACCTGAATATTAAGAAATAAAAGTCGAAATAAAAAACATGGTTAAATATCACTATCAGATGAAGTGAAATGCACTTAACTTATATTTATATAAATAATAAATTCCAAGAGTTTAAATTTTAATACTTTTTCCATAAAAATAATACTGTGCGATAATACGATTATTTTAATAACCTCACTTTCGAAAGGAGGAAATTGCAATCTGCAGATTCCCTGTTAAAAAGAATTACATATTAAAATTCAAGCAGTCAGTCAGAAACAGGTGTATGTTCCTTGTAACTTGCATTATTATATAAATAATTAATTAAACATATGTAAAAATTGTACATTTATATTACTTTATACGTTTTTGTATCCCATATTATAAATTAAATATTTATGTAATAATAATAAAAAATATAGTTCTACAAAGTAACAATCTTACAAAGTGGTATTCATCTATATCGCCTCTAAAAAGCATGAACTAATTATAATTTAGAGTGTGCGATTGGTATGCGAATATGGGTAGTATAAACATGTGAATAATCCAGAGAAATATGAGTTTCGATTAAATGAGTGTTTGAAAATAGAGTGCAGTACAATTCTGTATCGAAGCATAAATAATATCGGCGAAAATATGGGCGATCAAGCGGAATAAATAAACCTCGCCCAGTTGGCAATTATCGCATGGCCGATAATTTCAACAGGAGGAAATCGTACTTTAAAATGCTAATCACGCACTCGCGTGCTCTTACATCTACGGCAATAAACCTGCTGCATTCCTGCATGCATAAATAAAAAACCAGAAATACTAACACTGCGTGTCACGGTACAGCAAACAAAAATAGAGGTGGTGGGCGCGAACCAATCAGCTCTCGGGGTGGAGCTCAACTCAGAACCGCTCAAAGCTCCACCCCTAATGCAGCTTGCAGCCGACAGCCGTCGTTCGGGTGCTTGGTCAGTTGATCATTCGCTCGAGTAGTGAACAGTCAGTGATCATGTCTTCAGCCAACGTGTACGGGTATCCCATGATTGAGGACTTCCAACATCTGCATCAACAACAGGCGATGCATCACCAGCACCAGCCTCAACAACACGTGCAACAACAGACTCCGTCTTCTCAGCAAGAACACATCAAGAGGCCTATGAATGCGTTCATGGTGTGGTCTCGCATCCAACGCAGAAAGATTGCTTTAGATAATCCAAAGATGCACAATTCTGAAATCTCCAAACGACTTGGGGCGGAATGGAAACTGTTATCCGAAGTGGAAAAACGACCATTTATCGATGAAGCCAAACGACTCCGTGCTATGCACATGAAAGAACATCCAGATTATAAATACCGACCACGAAGGAAGCCAAAATCTACGTTACAGAGTCAAATGAAAACAGCTGGAGTTCAGTTTCCAAATTTCCAGTTGCCGTATTTTCCTCCGATGGACGCTCTAGCTTCGCCGTATCCATATTTCAATCCAGCTTTCGATATCTCTCGCATGGGTATCTCTGACAAAGCTGCAGTTACCCCCAGTCAAAATGCAGTGGTAACTTCTTTCTACTCGTCATTGTATCAAAACAGTGCAAAGGGCTACCCACATACCCCAACCAGTTTGGGGCTGTTTCCATCTCCTCCAACAATGATGTATCCAGGATCTACCAGTCCGGTGACATCGTCTCCAGCGACGGACCTGGAGCTCAGGAGGCCCGTTCCAGTTATGTATTAGTTCGGGTGCCTTTTTGTGTTTGTGTAAATATGTTTTCGTTGATCGAAATAAGCGGAGGTACATATTTTGTTTGTATTTTTTGGAAATTTATCAATATGTATGAATGTTATCTTGCAATGTGAAGTTTGCTGTATAGTGTGTCTTGTACATATTATTAGAGTTAAGATAACTGTGATTGTTTATGCGACTGAATATGTAAATAATAGGGTAGTGTCACTAAAGTAAGATATGATTTTGCAACCCCACCATAACGTTATCAGGATGTTGTTAATTTATTCTTTAACACATGTATGTGTCACATGTATATAATTAGATGTGATGTTTTGTTAACTAATAAAAATTTTACCTGTCAAACTATGGTCTTTTTGAGTTTTTTTTTCTTTACTTTTATTTCAGGTAAATATAAAAAAATACTCGAGTAAGTATTTGGACATATTTCAGTACAGTAAGTATAAGCTTCTATTCAAGAATACTAGCTATGCCTAAATCGTAAAAATCATTTACTTAGACAACATTTCTTCATAAAATATATTATGGTTCTCTATTAAAAACATAACGCTTTTATCGACGGGAAAGTGCATCTTTCAAATTTTAAAGACTAAATGATAAAACTTTTACTTTATAAATAGAAAAGTTCATTATTAATCTTTTATATTCAATATATCAAAATAGATTCAGAAACTTTGAACAAGATTTTGCGTCACTTTTTGCTGTTTTTACAGCTTGTAAACTGTTTTTCTAAATTTTGTAATTTCTCTATTTAAGTTAAGATATTTTTCACTTTTTGAATAGGCTTACATTATTATATTTTTTATGTGACTATTTTCAAATTTTGTCTGCATGTTACTTTTTCAAACAGATTGGGAAATCAAATTATGAAATATATGTATGCAAATTTTTATAGATCGCTGAAAGTGACATCTGCTTTTGCCAGGGAACCTTATAATTATTTGTTGTTAAAGAATTTCTTGAAAGTATACTTCAGTAATACAAATTCAATGACATCGAGCTCGTAATAAACTTACATTAAAATATATACATATTCTCAATAAAATTTTAATTTATGTATCCGACCGTAAATTCACCTGTATTTGTGTTGTATTATGTTATAAAATTACGGTAATCGTCCCGTAATTTAGGCTTAAACTAAAAGTTACATTTATCGATAATTTTAATCCAAATTAATGCTTATTAATTGCTGAAGTGAATAAATAACGTCTTAATTTTAATTAGTGATGTATACATGTTTTACCTCTCGCCAATATAGGTTGAGGTATAGGAATTAGGCTAAAAATTGCATTTAGAGATTTTAGTAAATAAGATTTTTACAATTTTGCGGTAATGTACGTGTACGTGGACGATATCAAAATAATTTCTCAAATACTGTAAGTTTAACGTATGAACTCCTGTATTCGTCATTATAATATTCACGGAGAAAACTGACATTTTCTTGTTACCTTTACTTTCTTCATTTAATCTTCTACAGTTTGAAAAATATGTTGTATTAAATTTCGCAAACCATACTACTATTCCAAGGAAACCAAATAGGATATTCAAATAACTGATAGATAAATGTCAGTGCCAAAAATCAAGAGTAGTAATTTTGCTAGAATAATATTAGTAGAATTTTATTACAGATATCTCTTTGCAAGTAAATTTTATACGATATTTACTTATGTTACATATAATGGAATTGCGAGAGATATTGTCCTGGCCACAACATATTTTTTTACATGAATTATATTTACGCTTATGCTGCCTCAGTATATGTAGGTATTTTATTTTATAAACACATGATTCTTTTACTTAAAACGTTATTAACAATATAAATATGATAAGCATTGTTTTAAGAAACTAGGACTTATGCCTTGTTGCAGCAGTATTTTAATTCGGATTTAAACAAAATTAAATTAAAATCAATACTTATATAACATATTTTTTCTACAAATCTGTTCAAAGTAGGCTTTTTAATGTTTGTTAAAAATGTCATCTTATGACACCAATATTAAAAGTGAATTAGTTACCTCGGTAATGATAATCAACTTTTTGGCATATATGTCAAAAATAATTAGAAATACAAAAAATTTAAATAAAAAAAAATTATGATGATATACGTGTGAAAAGTGATTCCTCCTCACAAAATAAAATGTCACTTTTAACACATATCATAAGCAGCTATTATTAATATAATAATGTTTATTTAAATTAAATTTTTCTTTAACTCTACCATAAACTAAATCAGGACAATAAGAACAATATAATAATCAATAAATAATATTTCACTTTCGTCTTACTTCCCCACAAAGAAGAAAAGGTTTCAAAATCGAAGGTTCTATTGAAAGGTAGATGAATGGCAACTATTCTTCCCGGTATAAAAGTTAAAACAACCGTCCATTTCAACCCTCAAAGCTCGAATAGAATGAGAGAAAATCAAGCAGCACAAACAACACAAGCAGGCTGTGGCGAAAGAAACTTGGAAACAAAATCACGTCGCCATCGAACGAAGTTTTTCAAAAACACATTCATTGTAATTACTCCCTCTGATGAGGGAGACAATACCTCGAGTGCTCAGTTTGAAAATTACAACCCTTTATTCTTTATTTCTTACCCTCTTTGTTATATTGTATTTACCCTATTGGACAAGAGTAATTGAAAAATTAATTGAATGAATACAGTGTGGCTTTCTCCGAATGGCCTACCCCCGGTGGTTTTTCCACGGGCCGCGGTAAGAATTCCGTTGGGTAGAAAGGAAAGTTGTGTTTAGGTTAGGATTTCTAGGTCCCTAGGGTGATTTCGGCGCTCAACCATGCTGAGTGCTGATTGCTGAGGAATTATTGTCACTGTGGGAAGTTTAGGAACTTATACGTAAATTCCTATTGAAATAAGAATGTGTGGTCGCTGGATTTGATTGAAGCTCAAATGTTTCGAGTCGAAATTTTAATTAAGGGTGATATTTTGAACAACCTACTAAATCTGTAAAACATAGCCTAATTGAAAGATTATTTTGGTGCAACGGTATATTCGTCATATTAAAGATTTCAGATTTAAAATAAATATTCAGAATTAATGTTTCTCGCTATAATTCTTATATAAATATGGAAATATTGTATTAATCCAAAAAAACTGAAGGAAAATATAATCCGAATACGGAAATTCTTTATAACACAAACCGTCACTTTTTCTTATTTGCTAGATTAGTTCAAACGATTTCAAATATAATGAGTTTACATTAGAATTGTTTCTATATACAGATGGTAATGTCAAAATTGATATAACTTTTGCAGTATATAAAATTGACATTAACTCCAAGTTATAGAAAAATATAGATTTCCGATTTTACACATCTTTAATTGAAGTTACAATTATAGGTACTTTAAATTAAATATTAGTTCACACCTAAAATATTTAAATAAATTCAGAAGCTTTTAGAAAAATATTGCATTTTCTTACTCTATAATTACGGCTCATTGAATCATACAATTCTTTTATATTAAAATTTCATTTACATTTGCAAAATATAAGTTAATATATATTTATGATACAAAGTGATATGTCTTAATACTCAGCAGTGTAACAAAGTCTTTTTCTACACCTACCTCCTACCTATATCTCCTATTTTTACCAAAGTAAATTATGTTCCTTCGTGCGGATACATAAATAATCTGTAGTGTAAGTATTTATTAACGAGATTTCAATAGATGATAACGTGAGTGTTATTAGTTTTAAATTTAAAACGGTTGTTTAGTAACAAGGGTTCATTAGTCACGAGATTTTAATAACGCTAAATTTGCAAAACCAGTTTAGATATTTTGTTATCATGGCAAACTTCTCATTTATCATTGTGATTGTATTTTTACCTCCCACTACCCTTGGTAAGGGAGGTATAACGATCGTGCTTAAAATCGCATGTCAAGATTTTGTTAAATGATCATTTTTTAAGGTGCCTAGAATCCTATTTTAACATTTTCTCGATGATGTGTCTGTATGTGTGATGTGTGTATGCGTATGGATTTTGTCAACGCTCTAACTCAAATACTATCATTGAAAAAAATATGAAATCTTATATTTGTACCATATTCCATTATGGAAAGAACTCATTAGATTTTGGTGTAAATCAGGTAATCGAAATTGGCACTTTACTTGAAAGTTCAACATTAGTTTTCCTCCAAAAAATATTTTTAAATACAATTTTTTCCCGATTTATGTTATATTTAATATAGTTATGTTTATTTAATATTTCCATTTTTAAAATGGCACCAAAGTGACCCCTATGGTGCACTCTCCACACCAGCTATGAGTGCCCGTGAGGTGACGCCTGGTAAGCGCCCACACGGTAAAATATATTGTCATCATTACCGATGTCTACATATGTGTAGATAATGGCACACCCACAAAAATGGGTAATATACCGTGATGATATATTTATTTTATTTATTTATAAAGATTAGAAAATTTTCTATAGGTACGCATTTATACTTTTTTTTATGTAATTTAAAGATAAATATATAAAATAATATATTTTATAAATCTCAGAGCCTATGTTTTAAAGATAAACACAATTCCTTAGTTACACAGTTCAGAATTCAAATGTATGTAACCGACAGATAAATGTCACTGTCAAAGAACCCATAATTTCAAATTATTAATGGTAACGTTTAAAAAAATCTGATGTGGCCAACACAAAACCTCCCGCTATTAAATTTTTATTAATTTAAATACATACTTACGTATTTACTAACGCTGCAAACTATTCCATTGCAGAAAACTATTGCTTTATTTACTACTTTATTTTTAAAATGTCACTATTATTAATTTGAAGTGATTAGTTTTTTGACAGTGACATTTACTGTCAGTTACATTCATTTGAAATATGAACAAAGGAATTATTGTGTTTATCTTAGGCTTCGCGACTAATAAAAAAAAATATTTTTAAATTTATCTGTAAAATATATAGAAAAAGTATTAATGTATTCCAGTAGAAAATTCAATAATCTTTAATTTTCATAAGACATAAAATGCGAAAAAATGGCATTTAATGGTATTTTTTGAAGAAAAACCATTATGAGCTTCAGGTAAAGTGCCATTTCCGGTTATCCGATTTACATAAAAATCTAATGGCTACTTTTCATATTAGAATGGGATCGAAATACAAGGTTTCAGAATTTTCTGAATGATAGTATCTGAGTTAGAGTGAAGACAAAATCACTACACATACATACACACACACATACACACACACATACACACATACAGACATCATCGTGAAAATGTTAAATTTGGATTCTAGGGACCTTAAAACGTGGTCATTTACTAAAATCTCGATATGTAATTTTTAGCACGATCCCTATACCCCCTTACCAAGGGTAGCGGGAGGTAAAAAAAAATTGTAATAGTAAATAAAACAATAGTTATATTGTAAAAATGCAAAGGAGGATATGTTTCCAGCATCAATAAATATGTAGGTACTATGTATTTAAATTAATAAAAGTTTCACAAGAAAAGTGTGTTTTTACTTCATTATACCGGGTTCGATCGCGACCGTCGCTAAATATTTCGAATTTTAAATGGCACAAAAGTGACCCCTGTAGTGCACTCTCCATGCTAACAATTACCGAATCATTACCGATATCTGTGACAAAGCAAATTGGCACACCTAGAAATGGGTAATATGCCGTGATAATATATTTATTTATACAATTTCGCCAGTTGCGGCATCATCAAAAGTACTGGCGGGAGGTATAGTGTTGGCCACAACAGATTTTTTCTATGAATCCAACTCAGGCACACTCTATAATTGATTATTTGTAAATTTTATGGGTGAAAATCATTCAGTTAAACTGTTAAATGAATATTTTTACTGAGATGTACGAAAATCATTGTTCTTGTGTTGACCCTGTTAATTACTAGAATTTTATTTGTTAATTTTGTATTAAGTTATGTGTTAGGTAAAATTAAAGAGACACATTGTCCTTACAAAAATAGAAAATCTGAAAAATGGCTTAGTTTGTTAAAAGCATTTGATGTTGCATCAGAACGAAAAAACTGACAAACGTCAATGAATTATCATCAAGCATTCGCTTTATCCTATGATGAAATGAAATCGATGGATGGCAACTTTTTGTTTTTTGTATTCAGAATAAATGGGGTTTGTTTTCAATCGTTTTTGACAATTAAGTTGTCAACGAATATCTCTATTCATTTTTAGGATGAAATGTTCAATTTTTCTTCTCTTTGTATAATTGTTTGTTTATGAAACAAGATAAATATTTATACAGTTGGGTATCATTTTATATGTATGGCATAATAATAGTAATAACAGTGGTAATATTGTATGCGTCTAACTGTATTCTTCTGACTAATAATATAATCCCCTCTTGTAAAGTGTGTGGGGATTTCATGAATCGCCTTTGAGTTAGAGCCGCTCTTACGCTTATTAATTAACATAATCACGATTAAACATTGTGATTCGGTGAGGTTTAACCGTATTATTATACCAGAAAATACTATGTAATTATATATTACAAACTAAACAAAAAAAAAACACAGTTCTTTGAAATTAATCTGGGAACTAATTATTTTAAAAAGATACTGATGATAAAATATGTTTTTAATAACTAGACATATTTAATTTATTCTTAGAAAATCAATTAATCAAATTAATATTAATAGTTTTTGATGATATACAAAAAATTGATTAAGCAATAATGTTTTAGTTGTTAGTAAACCGTGTGAATCGGAAATGGTATACAAAAAAAAAATACATTGTCACGGCGTAATACCCATTATTCCCATTACTTATTTGTACTGTTGAGGCACTTACGAGGCGTAACTGCATGGGTATTCAAAGTTATCGTGGAGAGTGCACTACTACTCATACGTTTATAGTCAGGTTTATCTTATAATAAATTAAATTAACTTTTGCTGACTTATGTTTCATTTTTATGTTTATAATCAAGTTACATCTTACACTTACAATGGAAGCAAATTCTTAAGAGTGGTAAAATTTTTTACTAATAGGACAATACCATTTTGCCCTAATTTAACCGATATTACTCTGTTTTAAAAGTAGAAAGATTAAATTAACAACAAACTAATGTTGGGTTTATGCAGACAATTAAATTAAAAAATTAAATTTTAAAGCTAAACTAAACAAGTAGAAACAATTGTTATTAATAACAATTTTTATGGAAGAACTAAACTAATGAAACTAAATTAAGAAGTTGTTTATTTTCAACTTTTAATTTAATTTTATAATTTCTTAGTTTTGCGCCTGCGTCAATTGCGCATTTAACAGATGTTAAAACCTAATCTACGAAAATGTATAACAATGACTAGTGTCCGCAAACAAGAACGACGATATACTAATTGAACTTATTCAACAATATGTATATCTATATAAATATAATGTACGCCAATTTCACCAATAGAAGATAGTTTATACGAAATGTCAAACAAAAAATTCTTAGTTTTAATTTACTGCACCACAAACGACGTTTTTTTAATTTAGTTTCTTAATTTAGTAGCTTAATTTAGTTTCATAATTTACATGCAGCGCATCATAAACCCAACATACGATTTTCAGCATTATAAAGCCCAAAAACAATACAAGTTTTAGTTATTGAACTTATGGTTTCAATTGTTGTATTTAACTTTGGTAATATCACAGAATGAAACTTACAGATTAATAACTTTTTAAATTATCAATCTAGATAAAAGTGTTGGAGTAGAAAGGAACAAGTCTAAACAATAGCCAATCAGAAACACAGGCACTGGCACTACTAGAGAAATTTTGTATTTACTCCACTTAGTTTTTATAACCAGACTGAAAAACAAAATAGCAAACTTCTCACAAACTCGAACTAGCATCTACTTTACATAGGAACATATTACAATTCAACTGTGCATTCGTAAAAAAACTTATCAACGATCCCTCTTTTCGTGCAACGGGTCTCCCCTCTTTGCCTACACGTATACAGATTATATAAAATTGAATTCAGAAATGATTTTCTCTGCACAATGCGTCAGTTTGGGCCAAGAAATGAACACTAGAACATGTAGCGAGAGGGACGCAGATCAGCGATAACCACCACGAAGACGAGGACTTCTAAGGGGAGACATTATGTCGAATCGGATTTATAAATGAAGAATGAAACCTTATGATGTTTTTGATATGTTTTTCTCGGAAAAATGCAAAGAATATAAGTTTTATTTGTTAAGAAGATTTGAGGCATTGATGTTTATGTATGAAATTTGAAAGATTAATAATTTAAATAGAATAAAGCGAAAATGTGTCAGCTGAATGAAGTTAATTTAGTATTTATCATTAATCCTGATTACATGTTTAATTTTACTTACAATCTTGGAAAATTACGTCGCTATAGTCTGATTCACGAAAGATGACAGTTCAAGGACAACACTTCATATAGCAGTAGCTTAGCAAATTTTGTGTTAGAAAGAGAGACTATTTAACGTATATCTATTTAATTAATGCTGTATGACAGATATACGTAAGTGGTGACATTGCTTTTTAACACACTAAAAGTAATAGTGACGTATGTCGTAGATTGACAAATATATAATGGGGGATTACACCATTTTTTTTATAATTTCATCTGAAAATATTAGGAAAACTAAAACTATTGATGAAAATCCGGTGAAAATATTCCTATTAATAAGCGAGTTATGGTCTCCCGAATTTTGAAAAGATTGACGTGACGTCACATTTATGTGTATTTATATCAAACTGTTTTCATCATGGACATAAATGTTCTTGAAATATATGCTATTTTAAGTTATATTTACATAAAAATAAATGAATATTATAACACTGTACATACTTTATAATTACAGGTGTATTTAAATTATTAAGTTTAATGCAAGAAATTTATGTTAAAATAAAAACTGTTTGGAAACTGTAGTACAGGAATGTTAGCCCCTCCTTTCGAATTTGAATTTCTTAACTTCCATTGGTAGTAATCCCACCTCCTAACACGCTATTTGTAATGCATGTATAGGCGGTTTCTCGGTCGCCAATCAAAATATTTTCATATTAGTGTCGAAGCGTTATAACAAAAAACCCTTTATTTCCGAAATATCTCAATGGGGGATTACGGCTCAATCGAATTAAAGGAAAATAGTAAAAAAAAATACGAATGTATATGCTGAGTAACGAATATTAATAAAAAAAAATGAAATGGTATAATTGAGATATTTCGGAAATAAAGGGTTTTTCGTTATAACGTCTCGACACTAATATGAAAATATTTTGATTGGCGACCGAGAAACCGCCTATACATGCATTACAAATAGCTTGTTAGGAGGTGGGATTACTACCAATGGAAGTTAAGAAATTCAAATTCGAAAGGAGGGGCTAACATTCCTGTACTACAGTTTCCAAACAGTTTTTATTTTAACATAAATTTCTTGCATTAAACTTAATAATTTAAATACACCTGTAATTATAAAGTATGTATACTTATACAGTGTTATAATATTCATTTATTTTTATGTAAATATAACTTAAAATAGCACATATTTCAAGAACATTTAGGTCCATGATGAAAACAGTTTGATATAAAAAGACATAAATGTGACGTCACGTCAATCTTTTCAAAATTCGGGAGACCATAACTCGCTTATTAATAGGAATTTTTTCACCGGATTTTCATCGATAGTCTTAAGGTACATTCACAAATGAAAATTAGGTTTATGGTTTGTGTTTAGATTTAAGTAAGTCATTCATAAATGCAAGTTTAATTTAACTTTAATTTAGTTTTGATCGTGCTGACATCTATGTAAATGCTTCGAAAACAAGATTACAATATCGGTAGAGCAGTACTTAACTTGACGCCGTAAGTTGCATTTTTTGATGTGGCCCAACGAGAGATAGCAATTTATCGAACTGTTCGATATTTAATCTTGTGTACGAGAAAAACATTTCTCTATCGGTTAACCTCATTTCTGCAATTAAGTTTTGTCAGTCGCCTTGTTTTTCTCTCATTCTGTTTAAAGGCCGAATCCACCACCTCCTATTTTTTTTTCTTTTTTTTTTTAAATATAAATATGTTAGCAAAACAATAACAATTTTTTTACGTCGGTTCATTATTTTGCTGTTTGACGTTTAAACGATACTAAATAAAGATAGGTGTATATTTCTATATCGTTTTAGACTCGTTCTTATTGGTGAAGTTTGTGACGTCAAACTAAATCATAAACCAAAAGTTTGGACCTTGCAATGTTTAGCTTTATGAATTGGATTTAGAAACACTAAATTCTGAAGTGTGAATGGAGTCATAACATAATATGCGGCCAAGGTCTTTAAATCTAAAGTATAAACCATAAATCTAAACCTAATTTTCATTTGTGAATGTACCTTTAGTTTTCCTAATATTTTCAGATGAAATTATAAAAAAAAAATGGTGTAATCCCCCATTATACCATTTAATTTTTTTTATTAATATTCGTTACTCAGCATATACATTCGTATTTTTTTACTATTTTCCTTTAATTCGATTGAGCCGTAATCCCCCATTATCTAATGCACTACTCCGAATAGGTTTTTTCTGAACACGCTGTACTTATATAAGTCAAGTAAATGAATAAAGACTTTTTTTGGATAGATTGAAAAACATGTTTAGGACAAATATTATAGTTTTAGGATTTTATAAATGTTTTACTTACGAAAGCCGATGGAGTGGTTATTAAAAAATCATGTTTTGAAATTTTTGATCGATCACTATTTTGTCATTTGAAAAAATAAAAAATAATTGTAAATACCAAATGTTTTAGAGTCCTTAAACTAAGGGAGTTATGACTATTTTTCAAAAACAAAAGAACTTCAAACTACGAACCGGGCACCAAATCAAAAATTGGAGCTATGAAAAGTTGTTTGTCATAATGAGTTCTAACTACCTACAGTGTGATCACGCAAGAATGAACCAGAAATAATTATCCCCGTTATTAAGTAATTTACTATAGGCAATATGGACAATAAGATGTACCTAGAAGCGTTCTGTTACTTCCGGTTCCAAAGTATGTGATACCAACTTTGAATTATTTTATATTTTTGAAAGGTGTACAAAATTTCCTTTACAATAATGGCAAGCAAGTAGTATGTTATTTTATTAAAAAAATAAAATGGCGCCCGTTTAAACTATCTTATAAAATAAATCAAGAGAGTGAAAAATATTGATTTATTGGGTCTGTGTAACCCAGGTTACGCAATATAAATGAATTTATCTGAAAAAATATCATCATCTATGAACAAAAAAAAAAAAAAAAACATGAAAACCTCACACACTTGATTTTTTCATTCAATATATTCATATTTCAAAGGTGCGCCATTTTATTTTTTAATATTACAACAAACTACTTGCTTACTACCATTGTAAAGCAAATATTGTGTATTTTTCAAAAATATAATAAAATATAGTATATTCGATTTGTAATTTCAAAGTTAGTATCACATACTACGAAACCGGAAGTAATAGAACGCTTCTTGAAACGATATGTTATTGCACATATTGTCTGAACTAAATTTGCTTATATAAAGATAATCGTTATCTCTCTTAATAACAGAGATAATTTCTGGTTCATTTTCGCACGTTCACCTGTATATATTCGAAAAATAAATTTGTTAATTATTGTGAAGAAAATTTAATGAATAATATAAGAAATAATAGAGCTTATTTATTTTGTGATAAAGTTTTAAAATTTTCCGTATTCCTTCACTGGTAAATTTCCTTTTTGCGTAAATCAGTTTTTTTTTTTGGAAATTTTCCGACTACCAATTCTAATGGCAATAAATAAAAATTCATTGTTGACAAACCTTAACAGAATGATAGTACTTATAGAAAATGGTATGAATGTATGTATATTTGTCGGGCAAAAAACAGCAAGTCTGTATACTGTCACAATAAATTGAAAACTAAAATGCACACATTTTTTGCAATATACAATTAATTTTTAGAAACTAATTTTCCTCATGTTTTTGACAGCGAATGAAAAGACTGATATATCCTTGCATTAATTTATTTCATACACGATTTAATAAATTGCAGTCAACATTTTGTAATGTCTACAGTGATTAAAGATGTAAATATGTTTAAAATTTGAAGATGAATTGCATGACCACAATTATGTCGTAATAATAATGAAATAAAATGAATTAATAGTTAACACATGCACACCCATAAGTGAAGCAATACGTTTGAATAACATCCCCATGAAATTAAATCACGCACCCCATAAACTCTACAGAATGAGAAACACAAGCACGGGGTGAACCACCACTCATGCACACAAACACATACACACATTATACATGTATGAACATGTGATTGCACTTGTATGATAGGACTTGGACCATAGCAGTGTACGCTAGGACTCAAAAGTACTGACAGATATACAGTACCAATATTACCATTTGCAGTCTATGTAATACAAAGTTATTTATGGTACAAGTATGTAAAGACGTATTTTATAAACAAGCAGAAAATGTCTATGAGTTAATACTTTGTTATGGAATGATAATTCAGCGAAGTAATTTTATTATTTTGTTTTTCTTTATTATAAAATGTTTAGTCTGCATAGCAATCACAGATCTATAATAATTTAGCTAGTAACATAACAAAATATTAATTGATTCTGGACATTTTTATTATAATTTAATTACAAAATGGCAATTATATTATTATATTTTAGCGGTTGGAAAGTGACGTCGTGACGTTAACCTAATCGGATTTTATTTTCAGCCATATATATATGCTCGTACTTAAATGCCATACAAGTATAGTAAAATCACTTTTCTGGCGCAGTGCGTACATTATTTTTTCGTATTTTATATTAGTATTAAAATTTGTTTTTTTTTTGCAGCATAATATACTGAATTAAAAACATCTAAATATACGTCATAGTCTCATTCTTAGTAACTAAGTAACTTGACATGACAGTTATTATTTTTTGTACCTTACAACCTCCAAACAAATTAATTTTTGGGGATCGATGGATATATTCGCGATGCCAGTTTAGACGTCAGCGCCGCTAGTGACTAAATAGTGAACTTCTTTGGTGGGTGTTGAGATCTGTCAATCTCGTGTTTACTTTGTCATATTTTTGTGTAATTTCGCTTTATTTTTTAATTTTTATGTAAACATAGGTTTATAATAATAATATAATAGCAACTACGATGTTACTGAATATTTAATGAAACTGAAATGATATAAAAATATCACAATGAAATTATTACATAACCTTGTAAGTATTACCTACTATAAAAGTTCCAATATCATTACTAGATAGATGAAAACAATGCTTATATACAAAAGTACTGTATATTCTTATCGCAAAACACTTAAATTAATAACAATAACACAAATATAAAAGAAATTACGCAAAAATATTACAAACAAGAGATTCACAGATGTCAATACCCTCCAAGCAAGTTCACTAGCGGCGCTGACGTCTAAACTTGCATCGCGAATAGATGATGGAAAGAACAGGGAAAATGATTTAGAAGATAAACAATAAAAAATAAAAATAAACAATTCCTTGTGTCAAAATGTATTTTAATGACAAAATCGTTGCTATACAGAAACGGTTGCTATGTTGTAAAGTATCCCATTATTGTACGATTTTGAGTATATTAAAATAGTACATTTTTGTACAAAATACGAAAAAATATTTTTACTTATGAATAACACAACCTTTTTAGTTTTCGTTCTGTAAAATTTATTATTTCTAAAGTTCAGCACAATTAACTGGTGCCTACTTCAGGGAAAATGACAAATAAATTACAAAGAGACAAAAGCAAAAATCAAGTCTATTTTGTCACTTTGTAATTTATTTGTCATTTTCCCTGAAGAAGGCACCAGCTAATGGTGCCGAAACGTTGGAAATAATAAATTTTACAGAACGAAAACTAATAAGGTTGTATTATTCCTATTGTATTATGTGTTCAGAAAGATTTTTTAATAATTTATTTTCACTTATGTTATCATCACAAAGTTTGTTGGTAATTTTCGAATTGTATGTCACCAGCGAATAAAGAAATTTGTATCCATCTTCATAGTTCAAGTATTACTTTAATAATGAGATTTTAGAGGATGGAATTAATAATATACTGCAATATAAGTGTGTATCGGGAAAAAATGTGATAAACTGTGCAGTACTTTATTTATCTGCTTGTATAAAGTAGTCAATTTTATTAAAGCTAACATTACAAAAGAATCTATTAGGTGTCATTATTTCACCTGGTTTTAACTGGTTGAGGAAAAGGTGACAAGGTGAGTAAAAATTAGTTAAAGAATTCCGTGGCTTGCAAGACCTACTGAGCTAATCTAACATAAATCATCTAAGGCTGTAAATCGACTACTTTGAGAAATGCAAAGACAATTTACATTGGCCAGATTATTTATGTCAAAAAGAGAAATATTGATGAAAATTGTGTTTCAGCTAGTTTCTAACGACATTCTCTAAAATTGACTTGTTAATAAAAACATGGTTCGAATTTTGGTCAGTTCACTATTTCTGATTCTAATACAGTATAACCTCTTTAATTCGGACACAATTTAATCCGGACATCCAGTAATTCAGACACCAACCATAGTTCGGACGCTCCTCGTTAATCCGGACATTTTGTGTGCACGGACTTCTCAAACTTCTGACAAAAACAGATAATCTAGTTCTTTTATTGATGATGAAGCTTATTCGAATACCGTCAAGCACAAACAAGCTATTTCTTCTTTTAATACCCGTATCACATGGTCATCAGAAAATGATATACCATCCCATCAAGTGCTTTTGCTTTACGTTCTTCGTAACAAGGCAGTCAGAACTGAAATGGGTTGTAAGAAACAACGAACCATCAAGAACTTTTTTCCTGGATTGCCAAAGTAATTCATAATTTTGTTTTGATTTTTTCATACAATTAGTTATCTAGTGAAATAATAAGTATAATACACACAGTATTATTATACTTACCTTACATACGTCGTACTTAGAATGTATGTACATAATGTAGTTTTATTTTTGTGCAAAATTGAAAGTATTGGAACAAAAAAACTTTCTTCGTGTTTCCGTATCCCTATAATTATATAACGTGTATATTCCATTCTTACATCAACATTTTTTACAAATATCCAGTAATCCGAACAAATCGATCATTCGGACACACCCCGTGCTTTTAATTGTCCGAATTAAAGAGGTTGCACTGTATTTATAATATACTACGAAAAATTTAATTTGTCTGAAGAGTAGACGTATTAGAAATGAAAATTATATTGTTGCATCATAAAAATAAAACGAGGATGAGCATTGGTTTTATAAAACCGTATTCTATTTAATGGCAGCGTTAAAACTCAAGTATTGTTACCTTGTGATAGAAATGACATGTTACACCTTGAACGTCACGCGGCGCTATGCTCCGGTACAAGTATTTTTTGTCGTACCTTGCATGCTTATGAAACAGTGCTACCCTTCCAGTTTCACCAACAAGGCTTAAATTTTAAGCTAGGTTTAAACAAAAAAAAAAAAAATGCAAATCGAGATTTTGATAGAAATACATTGCATACACAGTTGACATTTCATTTCGATGCAATATTGTCAATTTAAGTCAAGTTTAATATTAAAGTACCTTGGTGCAATCGGCCATAAGGGCAAAAAATGTACTGATTTCCATGGATACATTTTGAACAGGTGCGTTATTTCATGACCTGACTATTATTTGATTGTTCTTTTGAGAGTCAGTGTCCATGTCCAAGTAGTGAACGATGACTCTTTCGTCATTATATTAAAGCATAAATCATGCGACAGCATAATCGGCGGTTGAAGTCCTGGTTGCGACCCCATATCAATTACGTAGCGATATTTAACTATTAAAGCCGGGCGCGGTAACAAGATTTACACGCGCTTGTACCAATTACAACATCGACAATCAAGTAGGCTCGAGGTTCGACAGTCGACAGTCGACGGGACGGGCGAATAAGTGCATCCAACCGGCAGACATTAATTGACGGAGAAATGATTAAGAATTTTTCTCCGAGTAATTATTGTGTCGTGACGTCAAAAGAGCTTTACAGGCTTTTATTTATTTTTATTTTCTCGAGAAAGAAGAGAGGCTCTCAACGCAAGGCGTTTGAAGTTGCCTCGGCTTTGTGTCCGATTGAATGATGTTTTAATTGTATCGATTTTGACCGATTGTGTGTTTAATTCCCATTCGAGAGGGAAATAATTGCGTTTTGTTTCGTACTTTTTAAGATATTAACGCGTTATTGGCGATCTGACGTTCTAAATGGATGCTAAATAAAGAGTAATGCACTTAATTAATATTCATTATACACAGCAGTTTTCAGTCTCCTATCTACAATCGCTGATTGTTAACTATGCATTTAATAAAACAACAATCATAAATGAACGTATTATACCTTGATAATATTCACTTAACATAAATATGTTGATGTAGAATGAAATAAAACGGTCTTGTCTTTTTTGTTGCATATTAACATAAACTATTATATACCTACACAGTTATTACCATATTTTTTTCGGAGTAAAAAACAATTAACAGACTTTTTTTCATTAAAGAATTAGAATTACCTCAGCGAATAATACATTTTTTTAAAAAATTACATACAATACAAAAAAATAAATAAATATATCATCACGGCATATTCATATTACCCATTTCGGAGTGTGCCAATCTGCTTTATAACAGATATCGGTTATGATGATATATTTGTACCGTGCGGGCGCTTACCAGGCGTCACCTCTAGGGCACTCATTGCTGACGTGGAGAGTGCACCACAAGGGTCACTTTTGTGCCATTTAAAATTGCAATACAAAAAAAAATACAAAATAAAAAGATAAAAAAAATTGGGTAAAACTTTAATAATTATTTTATGCAATATAATAATATTTCGAGAACGATTTTTTTTAAATTTATAAATAAATATATTATCAATATGATTCATCCTTAAATTTTCCATCAATCTGCGTCTATTCGTAAATTTCGGTAATGGCGATACATCTATACCGTTGAGAATGTTTAACAGGCGTCAACTCGTGAACCCTCAAAGTTGTCATGGATAGAGGTTCACATGAGCCATTTTTGTACTATTTCAAAATTAATAATAATTAATAATAATACATAAATATTTAGGAGTATTGGTGAAAAAGCAATGTTAAAATTCGAATTAGTAAGCGAGATATGAATTTTTGAAAATCTGAAATAATTTGCTACGTCAAAGTCCCGAGATATGTGGTCCCGTGCCCGCGTGCCTGTGGGTCTGGTCGCGAACCTGGGGGTACCGGGTTCGATCCCGACAGACGCCAAATATTTCCAATTTTAAATGGCACAAAAGTGACCCCTGTGGTGCACTCTCCACACCAGCTATGAGTGCCCGTGAGGTGACGCCTGGTAAGCGCCCACACGATAAAATATATCGTCATCATTACCGATGTCTACATGTGTTGCAGATACTGGCACACCCAGAAATGGGTAATATGCCGTGATGATATATTTATTTAAGTCCCGAGTTGGTTGTGTTTCTCAAACAGTTAATTTTGGGGGTACCTATCTGCTTTATCTGTATTAGGCATTAATTTTTATTAAAACTTCTTTCCCTTGTCAAATTAATTTATAATGAATAGAGAAATAAAGAAAAATGTTTAAAATAACTAAAATATTTCAAATAAGTATAATTTCAACCTATTTCATAAAACGTTTTGGTAATGTCATTAGGATGACTTTAGTGTTGCTATAGTTCTTAATTTGAATTCAAACAAAAACAACGAATAGCATGTCTAGACCGACCGAAGTCATCCGAAATTTTACGATAAAAATCGATTAGGGTCTGTGACGTTGCGTTTACAATAATTACGAGTATGCATTTTTATTACATCGAAGTATTATTTCATCATTTTTATTTTACTAAAATTATTAGCTTAAATTATGCTATGATCATTGAAGTTTACTGTTTCTTTGCAATGGTTGAATACCCCATTTTGTAACTCTACGTACATACATACATACATACATACATACATACATACATACATATATACATACATAAATACATACATACATACATACATACATACATATATAGATATATATATATATATATATATATATATATATATATATATATATATATATATATGTAGTATTGCCCAGAAGTCCGGCGCCTAGACGATCACAGTTCATTCGCCTTCGCCTTGTTGGCCGTGTCCGTCTGATACTAGTCGTAAGATGGTAATTTTGCCAGTTCGTTTAACCAGCAACATTAAAACACTGGAAATCTTCACATACCTCGATTCAGATCTAACAGCCGTTTAAATTGTAAATATATGTAGTCGTAATAGGTCATGACGTCACGAAATACTTAAAGCTTTAACCGAGCAAAGGCCTCATATTGATGATTAAATGAAATGTTAAAAGAAAATTATTCTCTTATGTAGCATCCAATTTGAAAATACTTGATAAACATTCACCTATTCTATTTGCACAATTCCTTTACTATTCTTGCTCTAGAACATCGCCATTATTCGCCATCTTATCCTGTGTAGGTATCACTCAATCTTGAGTCTTCCAGCAACGCGTAATTCCGTTTCGTGTGCGAACAAAACGCTACATCTGGAGACAAAACGCGGTGTGTTGGCGGGCGACAATGGCAGCTTGCCGTTGTGACAAGTTGGCGTCATTCGGCGACGGCGACGGCAACGACAACGACGCCTGCCGTCTTAGCATTCAGCAAGCAACGCTGCCGTGTTTTGTCAACACATTTATCTCGCACTAACACACAATTATAAGCATAAAGTGTGTTCGGGGAATGTATTATGATTATTATTATAACTGTTATGAAGCGAATGTTAGTTGAGGATTGAGAGAGGCACTCGAGTACAGCTAGAGAAGAGATGTGAGTGGATGTGGATGTGAGCCAGTGCTTCTGAATATTTCTCGTATGTGGATGGATTTGTTCATCTATTCATAATAACACAAGTAATTCTGATATTGCCTGGTTAGACGATCATAAATTTAGTTTTTCGTATTTTGTACAGTAATGCACTATCTTCATATACTCAAAATCGTACATTAATGGGTTACTTTACAGCATAGCAACTGTTACTGCACAGCAACGGTTTTGTCATTAAAATACATTTTGACATAAGGAATTGTTTATTTTTATTTTTTATTATTTTTCTTCTAAGTCGTTTTCCATTTTCTTTTTATCATTTAAGGCGTATTTATGCAGCCATTTTCATTTACATTTAATTTAATTTTCATTTAAAAGATAAATATATGTAAACCAATGTAGCCATGCATACACCATTTTCATTTACGTTTTCATTTATCTCTCATTCTCATTTATTTTTAAAGGTAGCCAACTTTTATCTAATAAATGAAAATTATAAATGGCGCATGCGTGTACGACATGACAAGGACGAGAATTTGAGTTGATCAGCTGGTTGTCATTATGTATCTCCGATATCGTTTCTTTTTACGGTTTTTTATTGCAATAACACGTTTAAAACAAACTCATAACTTCTTCGCTGTCACTATTGTTGAATATTTTTATTAATAAATTTTATTCCAATGAAACTCGGTTTTATAACGTTAATCATCTGTCAGCGTATTTTTATTGTGCGCATGCGTTCATTTTCATTTATTTTTGTTATATATTTTTGTATGAATAGGTACATTTAAAAATTATAAATGAGAATTAAATGAAAATTAAATTAAAATGTATATGTAAATGAAAATGGCTGCATAAATCCGCCTTTAGATCCATCGTTTTGCAAATCGATGAGCAAAAATTAATTTGTTTGTACAAAAAACAATAACTGACAAGTTACTTTACTGCTGAGAATCAGACTACTATGTTTTTTAGATGTTTTTAATTCAGTATATTATGCCGCAAAAAATTCAAATTTTAATACTAATTAAAATACGAAAAAATAGTGTACGCACCGCATTAGAAAAGTGATTTTACTGTACTCGTATGGTACACTTTCACGTTTCTTAACTTGGAACGTATTATCAATCATTTCGTATTGCTGTTTTGATCAAAAAACATCAGTGATCTAGTAAGGACTTCTGAATTTTACAAACCTAAACTATATTATAGCTTATTGTGAATTTCTCGATGAGTTAATCCGCTTCGTATATTTCGGTAATGACAAATATTTACATCGTATTAGGGGCTTACCAGATGTCAATTCACGGGCCCTTAAAGCTATCGTGAAGAGGAGTCACTTTTGTGCTATTTGAAAATTGCAAATTATTTTCATATTTGATGTCGGTTGAATTCGAACCAAGATGACCACATACATTACAATTAGTACTATTAAAAGCTACTTAAAATAATCGCCGGTTGACTGTGATTACTGATCGTGGTTAGTCCGCAATCCACAATTCGCCTGTTTAATCGCGAAACTGGCTAATAGAGTCAACTGGTTAACTGCAAATAACCGGTTAATACCCATATAATTAGAAGTATTCGGTGCATGTATTAACTAGCTAATAATAAACATACTCTTTTGCCGATTGACGTGAAAAGTGCGATTTTTTGTTGACAGTTAAGAGTCTGTAAAATTTCACTTTTACTGCCTATTGTATAGCAACCGCTATGCATAGCAACATAATTTGATAGCGATAACTTTCAAAGTAGGTAAACAAATCATTAAATTAATATTAATTCTAAAATCGGCAAAAAAAATAATACGTTCAGCACGGCACTACACACAGAGCTGGGCAGTAACTAGTTACTTTAGTAACTTAGTTACTAACTAGTTACTTTTACGTAACTTGTAACGTAACTTAGTTACTTTTTAAAATATGGTAACTGTAACTGTAACTTAACTTGCTGCGGTAAAGTAGTTGGTAACTTTCCGGTTTTTAGTTACTAGTTACTTGAGTAACTTAAGTTACTAGAATGTAACTTAAGTTAGTCAAAGTAACTTAAAAAGTGGATTGTAACCTTGCAGTATTAGTCATAAAAAGTAACGGGGGGATTTAAATTTCTAAGAAATATTTTGTTGAGGCTGATGCCTTTTTTAGAAACACTAACTAAAACTGTTTTGTTTTAAATAAATGTATGTAATAATTAAATTCAATATTATTGTTGATTGATTTCAAGCCATAATAGATAATAAAATAATTACATTCATAAATAATAGAGTTTTTGTACGGTAAACAGAAAAACTAAAAATAACACATTATTTTAACTTTTAATTCTAGAATTAAAAAGTCACTAAATGTTAAATTTGGCTTATAAAATATATTATTTTCAAATATTTTCCTCGCTTACAAATGATACGTTTTAATAAATTATAATTAAGCTGCCACTAAATCATCAAAATTATTCCAATTTTCAGGTTATACAAAATATAGTGTATTTTGTTCGTTGTTCTAAGGGTTGCAAGATTTGAATTCGTCTCATTTTTGCAAATTCCCTTCTCACAAGATAAAATGTCACTTTTAATTTTTATGTTATATTATAATGTAGGTCCGCAGGGCCTTTTTATCAGATTTTTGGGCCCTAGGCCAAATTTTTTTTCGGGCCCCCCTCCCTCTTTATAGTAAAAAACAAGTACGTACAAATATTTGTATAATTATAATGTAAGTTTATTTATTAAAGAAAAAAAATTGCCTGCTGAGAGAAAAGCTGATCAATTATACAGTACCGCATGCTCGATTCTAGTTTGAGGTGAAATTTTAGCGTAATATTTTGTTACTCCTTTCTAGGGACGGTTGGCGATTTTGCCGGTTCTCGGGAATATGTTATTAGCGTAGCGGGGCCCCAAATATTTATAAAAAGATACTTTTTCATCAAAATTTCTTATATATGTGAGCGCGGGGCCTCAGATTGAAAATCGACGTCTGATCCGAGGTTTCCATTAAATTAATCATTATCCACTAATAAGTCTAGGTAGGAAATAATGTCTGCATGTTTTATACATTATAATGGTCATGTCATGTTAGAAAGAAAGTAGATTCTTTATATCTTGGTATAAGAAATCAAAATTGAAAAATATATTAATAAATTTTTAAAAAATCACAGCAACCGGGCCCTGCGGGCCCCTTGTCAAAGCGGGCCCTAGGCCGTAGCCTCGTGGGCCTAGGCGGAAATAAGGCCCTGTAGGTCCGTTGACATTAACAATAATAATCTGATTGGGTGTTGCCAAGCAATAACGTTAAAATTTAGGTTAACGTAGTTAGTGCAAAAACTCCCTGATATGTATCCTACACAATAACTAAGTCAACAGTCTAAGTCTACACTTCACGCCATTAAAAGTAGTTAGAAAGTAACTCAAAGTAACTAAGTTACTTTTAAATAACTTAGTAAATAACTTAGTTCTTTCACCAAAGTAACTGGAACTTAAGTAACTTAGTTACTTTTTTTTGGAGGTAACTGTAACTGTAACTAGTTACATTTTAAAAGTAACTTGCCCAGCTCTGACTACACATAGATTTACAGCTTCGACAGCATTCATGAAACGGTAGCCTCTGCTGTAAATCTGGTATTTTAGTACCTAGTTAAACAAATAACTATTAATATACAATTAAAATGTTCTAAAAAAGGAAAACTACATAGTTATGTGTGCAAAGTTTTACGTTAATTAGATATACACACTTCCATAATTGAAAAATATAATTAATAAATTATTTTTACGAAAATATTGTATTGTCATCGGAAACAGGCTCGTGTGCAAAATTTCAAATTAATCCGATATGTTGATCTAAGGATGTTCAATGAAACCTTCTAAAAGAAATGTTTGAAATTTAGTCAATTTCACAGACGGATAATGTAATAATTTGGTAGTGACTATGAAATAACGATTTCGAAAAGAAAATTATTTTTGAAAGTTTCTGAATTTATTTTAATGATTTTATTTACCTATATTTAACCCCAGATAACAAACTAGCGTCTAGCCGGTTTACTCGCGTTGGTTCCGAAAATGAACAACAGTTGGCTGTCAAGCAATTCAACCAAGCACAACATCAATAACATCACCTAACGCACTAAAATCTCTCTTGTACCCTCTCCTAATGCACAAAAACCACTCTTGCAATTCAAATAAATGTAACAACAATAACCTAACGCATAAAACTCACCCCGAGTTTTTCCAAGAGCGATTTTTGTGCTTTAGGTGAGGTTTCCACTCTCGTTCGTTTTCGTGATCAGAGCTAGTACATCGGCTAGACGCTAGTAGAATACAACCATATCCTTCGTAAGTAGTGCAAGTATTATATGTAATGTAAGGTGATAGGTATGTGGTTCTAATAAATCAATTTATATTCTGCAAAACTTTTATTAATTTATTCAGAATCTTTTTCAAATAACGTAAAACACGTTATTAAAATGTGTACAACCTCGTTGACGACAATCTCATTTTATTATTTTGTGAACATTTTACGATTGTACCACCGATTGTTGGCCACTGTTCTCATAACAAAATCACTAGAATTGAAACATCACGCGTCGTGACGTCTCCTCGGGGCAGAGCAGGGGCAGGAGACGCATGCAGCAGGAGCTGTTGATTTACCGTCTAGTCCTCTTGACTTCTCTTCCTCCTCAGCTTCGCAGGCATATAAAACGATACAACATACATTGTTATTCAGATGTTATGTGTTTATTGAGTGATACACGCCAGTGTAATGCCCGAATACATCACTTCACCATGGTGCATAAATAATATTCTGCTTTCTTCTCCTTAAATTGTCCAATGACGATATAGCGATGGCAGTGATTGAGAATGCATGAATTGGATGGATGCTTTGTAACCAAATTATGAAAGCACATATTTCAATACGTCTCAAGAAATTGGTAGCTGCTGAAGGTATAGATTTGTTTGATTAGATTACACCCACACGTGATTGTATTATTGTATAGTTGAAGGTATTTTTATAAGGTGTCTATCTAAACAGAATAACTTAATATATTGAAGCCGCATGCATACATAAGTGGCGTACATTTCATTCCTGTTTTAAAAAAAGAATATTTTTAAAACTGCAAAATTATATTTAACACCCTCTAAGAATGTGTTTTTTAATTGAAATAATATTAATAAAAGAGGAACAGTTACAGGATGCATCTAAGAAGATCCCCCATAATTTTTTATTATAAGTAAATAATAAAAAACGGCTTATTTATTTTTTTTATTATTTTAAATATACTATTTGAGGATATAGATATTTTTATAAAGTCTGGGTTACAAGATACGATTATCAACTTTTATTTTTAAATATGTAATTTTAATTATTTTACTAAAATATAAACCGCCATTTGTTTCTCTTTTCAACGATGTCAAATGTGAAAAATATCGAGAAAAATAAGATAAGTGAAAAATACCTGGAAGTATTTTTATTCAAATAAACTAGATGGCTTTGTGAAAATAATGTATAATAATGAAAAACAAAGAAATAAAATGGACATTTAATAGTTACTTGTTTGACGTGTATTTTAAATTGATAAATTAGCTTTTAAATTTAATTTTCAGATAGCCACCTAGAATATTGGAATAAAAATAATTTCTGATGTTGTTCAATTATCTTATTTTCTCCAATTTTTTTCCTATTTTTGATAGTTACATAAATTTTTACATCATTGAAAGAAAAAAATCTGATGTGGCCAACACAAAACCTCCCGCTATTTAATTTTTATTAATTTTAATACATACCTACGGATTTACTAACGCTGCAAACTGTTCTATTGCATAAAACTATTGCTTTATTTACTATTTTCTTTTTAAAATGTCACTATTATTAATTTGAAGTGATTAGTTTTTTGACAGTGACATTTACTGTCAGTTACATTAATTTGAAATATGAACTGTGTAACAAAGGAATTGTGATTTTCTTAGGCTTCGGGACTTGTAAAAAAAAATTATTTTTAAATTTATTTGTAAAATATAAAGAAAAAGTATTAATATATTCCTGTATAAAATTCAATAATCTTTAATTTTCATAACGACAAAATGCGAAAAAATAGCATTTAATGGTATTTTTTGAAGAAAAACCATTATGAGCTTCAGGTAAAGTGCCATTTCCGGTTATCCGATTTACACCAAAATCTAATGGCTTCTTTTTATATTAGAATAGGGTATAAATACAAGGTTTCAAAATTTTTTGAATGATAGTATTTAAGTTAGAGCGAAGACAAAATCCCTACACACATACATATACACACACACATACATACACACACATATACACATACAGACATCATCGTGAAAATGTTAAAATTGGATTCTAGGGACCTTAAAACGTGGTCATTTACTAAAATCTCGATATGTGATTTTTAACACGATCCCTATACCTCCCTTACCAAGGGTACCGGGAGGTAAAAATAGTCTATATTTTATTAAAATAATTATAGATTGCTTTTTAAAAAATAAAAGTTGATAGTCGTAAATTGTTAATATGACTTTTTAAAATATTTATATTTGCCATGAAATAGTATATTTTAAAAATAAAACTTCTATATGTGCCATTTTTGTCTATTACTTATAATAAAAGAGTTAAGATGGGGGGAAGGGGAGTAATTTTAGTATGAAAATATTTGTTTAAAAATAAGGCTGGAAGTGTTTCAGGGCTATTGTGCAACTATCTTTCTTTTTCTTCTTTCCTTTTTGGGATCACTCTTGTTTTACAGTTGAGCTTTGATCTTTGCCCGGTATTGCCGCATCTTCTCCCGATGTAGACTTGTTTTCCTCTTGTCAGGGGTACCTTTCGTCTTCAGGGGTTTTTCCTGAAAATTACGGATTTTCTTTAGGATCTATCACACAGATTGTCTGTTTTGCGACTCCCCAGTTCTTTTATGGTCTTCTCAGGGTCTGTTATCCAGATGGTACAGACTTTCTTGTTCCACCAGAAAGTGAACACGTGAATAGGCAGTTGGATATTCCGTTGGGAGACAATCTTGTCCAATGGCAATAGTAAACCATCTTGCTTTTCCTAGCATTGTCAGAAAACCTCTCAATTTGGAAATAAAGTTCTAAACTACCTGTTACGTTATGTTACAGCACGGTACGTTACAATACGGCATACGATGTATAAATCCAGCATGAATGTAACACGGAACTATAACTAAAAGATTGTTTAAATATTTCTTTAATAGATCTGAAAAATATTTTACTAATTTTAGATTTACATGGAATAAAAGAAGGTCAGAAATGAATGTTGAAAGAAATATGTGAATCATTTCGAATGCAACGAAATATTTGCTTATTAAATTTTATATATACAGTGTAAACAATCTAATAAAGCCCCCGTAAACAAACCCCTTATCACATTCTTCCAAATCAGATAAAAATTAGCGCGCTCAATTTGATTGTGCTTGTGAGTGACAAGACAATAACCGTTTGTTTTGACTGCATGAATTGCGAAAACATTGAAATCGAATCTGGGCAAGGGGTTGCCCGGTGGCGTCGAGGCGTCTGGATCACGTGTCCATTGTTGTGCCCTATCTCATTGGCTCACACTGGCACTGCACCCCCGACAGGCATTGTTCCCCGCTGCCGGGCCCCACGCACTCACTCGGAGGAAAGAAAACGCGAGGAAATGAGCCAACGAGATGCTTTGTCATTTCGGGATTGCGAATAGGTTCGAGTCGGAGATTTAGGGTTACAATACTCATGGGAGATGAGTACGGAGATTTCAATTACAATCTTTTTAAAGTATTTCGATGTGTACGTAATAAAAAACTAATCAATCTTACATCCATTAGGAAATTTCCACTTACTTAGTTAAAGGTTTTAGCCAGTGATTTATCTTGTCTTGAAGTCTATTGTCTAAAAACAGACACCACAAAATATAATCTAAAAATATTATGGTTGTTTTTGTCAATTGTAGTATACATACTCTGTCTCATCGAAATTGAAAAGGACGCATTAAACAGCTTAAAAACCACTAAATACAAAGGAACAGTTTAGGTTTGTCACAATACTTGCAATTCTCAGGGTTAGATTAAAGGAAAATTCTTATGAGACAATACACTTATGTAATCCTACTCAAAGAGGCAAAGACACTTGTACATAAAAAAAAGAAATTATTATTGGTGTACAGAGCTGGGCAAGTTACTTTTAAAATGTAACTAGTTACAGTTACAGTTACCTCCAAAGAAAAGTAACTAAGTTACTTAAGTTCCAGTTACTTTGTTGAAAGAAATAAGTTATTTACTAGTTACTCATCAAAAGTAACTTAGTTACTTTGAGTTACTTTCTAACTACTTTTAATGGCATGAAGTGTAGACTTAGACTGTTGACTTAGTTGTTGTGTAGTATAGATATTAGGGAGTTTTTGCACTAACTACGTTGCTTGGCAACTCCCAATCAGATTATTATTGTTAATGTTAACGGACCTACAGGGCCTTATTACCGCCTAGGCCCACGAGGCCACGGCCTAGGACTCTCTTTGACAAGGGGCCCGCAGGGCCCGGTTGCTGTGATTTTTTTAAAATTTATTAATTTATTTTTCAATTTTGATTTCTTATATCAAGATATAAAGAATCTACTTTCTTTCTAACATGACATGACCATTATAATGTATAAAACAAGCAGACATTATTTCCTAGACTTATTAGTGGATAATGATTAATTTATTGGAAACCTCGGATCAGACGTCGATTTTCAATCTGAGGCCCCGCGCTCAATCAACAATAATATTGAATTTAATTATGTATTAAAATAAAAGTTACGTATTACAGAGGGTATGCACGATGCTGCGCTCAACACTCCCACTCTGGACAGACATTTATTTAAAACAAAATATTTTTAGTTAGTGTTTCTAAAAATGGCATCAGCCTCAACCAAATATTTCTTAGAAATTTTAATTCCCCCCGTTACTTTTTATGACTAAGTTACTCAAGTAACTAGTAACTAAAAACCGTAAAGTTACCAACTACTTTTCCGCAGCAAGTTAAGTTACAGTTACAGTTACCATATTTTAAAAAGTAACTAAGTTACGTTACAAGTTATGTAAAAGTAACTAGTTAGTAACTAAGTTCCTAAAGTAACTAGTTACTGCCCAGCTATGGCTCTAATTTAAGTAAATTGGCCTGGATTAACGTAGCCAGTTTTGAGTCTTAATTATATTGACGACATATATAATTTCGATATATTTAAGAACTGGTAAAACTAAGCCGGATTGAATTGTCTCCAAATAAAATACATTATAAGAAAGACTTAGTTCTGACACGTGTCTATTAGTAAAATTCATATTATTTAAAATCATGTGGCAACCGTGGCACCGTGGGTTTCAAATGATGGTGACATAGCTGGTGTAAATAATAATATAATGAACTAGACGTTTTTTTGAGAAAATTCAACGTTTAAAACCGAACCAAAAGAAGACACGACTGAAGTGGAACATCACAATGAAGTTGAAATTATTTTGAATAAAATTTATTTACACCAAGACACTAACATGCGCAGCTGCTTGTGTTAAATATTTATAAAAAGTGCGTAGTTTCATAATATTTTTGTTATGAGAGTCCAATTCTGTGCATAGCAGTGACAACATTTACAGTCTTATTCATGAGGGGTGGAAATTTGGGTTTCTTTGTCAACTTAAGTGAGAAGCGTTCCAAAGGTTTATTGCGATCCTTTGGATTTCGAGACAGAGTTACTCGCATATCTCGAAGCAAATTTGTAAAATCCGTCTTGTTATGAAACTTCTAGTCATTTTATAAATCGCGGCCAGATTGCTAAATCTTCGTTTACTTCGCGATGTTTTACAATATGACTAATCGTTTTACAAAACGTCAAATAGCTTTCTTAGCTTTTATATTTCTCTAAATATAACAACAATATAACCAAAAGCACGAAACTCGGCCCAAGTGATAATAAGGAAACTGCAAGCGAAATATGAAAGTCTAAATATTCATATTCGGCTCCGGTGGCTCAATGGTTAGAGCAACGCCTCTTGTCATGAGTGTGCTTGGGGTTCTGGGTTCGAATCCCACTAAGGCATGGATGTTTGTGTATGTGAACCTACTCAGTAATTGGGATTTAATCCTGTTGAGAGGTTTTTTTTTTTTTTAAAAAAAAAATATGGTCGTAAGTTGTTTGTTAGGCTACGACATAATACTTACAGGTATCTATTCAAATAATGAAAATGGATTCAGTTTCAAATTTATATAAACATTTTCCACATTATAATTAAATTTTTATTCGAACAATCGGATTGTTTTCAAATTCCGGCTCCGGTGGCTCAATGGTTAGAGCAACGCCTCGTAGTCATGAGTGTGCTCGGGGTTCTGGGTTCGAATCCCACTAAGGCATGGATGTTTGAGTATGTGAACCTACTCAGTAATTGGGATTGAAACCTGTTGAGAGGTTTTTTTTTTTAAAAAAAGTATAAGTCGAAAGAGATCTAAGATCTAAGTGTTAAAAACATACGATATTTTATATAAAAACTTTATGAGCCAAGTCAAAGGTTTCATTTTATGAGGTAAACAAGTACAAAAATATTTGCTATCATTGTTGTTTTGAACAAAATATTTGAATAATCTTAAGGCTCAGATTTAAGTACCAAAAAGGTTTTTGTATAAAAAATGTTTTTTTTTTAATTATTCATACTAAAGTTATTAGGTAATTTGTAAAATATGACAATTTTATCCGTACAAATGGAATAATTTATATAGGTAAAATATAAAAAAAATATTTTATACAAAACTTTATGATTAAGCTAACCCACCATCATACTTTATTTAACCTTACCTAACATAACCTTTCCTTGTTGTACATTTTTTTTCTGTATAAATCTTATTTTTATACAGGTTGTTAATTAAGAAACAGGCCATAGGAGTTTATTTAACATAGGAAATCAGTTTTTCCTTGCGTAAAACTTCCCATTTAATTTTAGACAAAAATATTTCAAATAAATGTTGTAGGGAATTAAATTCTACTCCTAAATCACTAATCAGATTTTATTTTACATATTTTAATAAGCTGTAAAATCTAATTTGGAATTTTATAAATATTGCTGATGCTGATTTGTAGTGATAACCATGGAATTTAAACAAAATAACAAAGAAATGCATATCGTTTAGGGACAGATGTGGAATATAATTATCTTTAATTTTTATATGAAAATTGAATTTCTGGCAGTTCAAATGACATGCGCATATTTGTAATTTTATTTATATTCCAAGGCTATCACTGCGAATGAACAATATTTATAAAATTTCAAATTGGATTTTACATGTTGCTAAATATGCAGAATAAAATCTGATTAGTTATACAGGTGTAGAATTTAACACTCTACAACATTTTTGTTTACAATCATTATAGTAATATAACGATTCCTAACCTTTTCGAGGTTGGGAAATATGTCATTCCTAACTTTAATGACAATCTCTTGGGTTGGAAATAACAGATTTCACTTCTATCTCTTGGGCTGGAAATGTTTATATAGGGGATGCCTAGCAACATTGCCTTAATTCCTATAATAAAGTAGGCTAGACAAATTTTAAGAGAGCTGTCTAAAATATTAATAAAATTAAAGGTTAAAACACATTGATTTATTTTGAAAATTATTGATTTAAAATTAGAATGATTGTGAATAAAATGGTATACATAACCTCGGCGGGAGTCTCATCACAGCCTCACGCTTTATCTCACCTCGAGGCTTCGCCTCTCGGTATAATATAAATAAGCCCTTGGGAGTAATGAAACATCTCCCACCTCGAATGTAATATACTATTAAACATTTGGATGAAATATATTTCTCTTAAATGAAATGGGAAGTTTTGGGGCAAGGAAAAACTGATTTCTTTTGTTAAACGTCTATGAACCGCTTTTTAATTAACATCATGTATGTTACGACTTTATTGTAAATAAACTTTTTTGCACTTATATTTTTTTGTTCTTAATGTACAAATACATCTATTTATTGCACAAAACATCATAATATATACAGAAAAATGACACTAACATCCTTTTTAATTTAAATGTTCAATTGTATATATTTAAAGTGACCGGTTTTATAAAAAAAATTAAGCTTCACTTAAAATTTACTTCCACGGTAAATTTAATGAAGTGAAAAAATGCAACGCGTTTTTTTGACAGCAATAATACAAATGTCATAAGAATAGAGAAACTGATTCGAATTTGTTCATTTCAACAAATTTACTTGACTAAATTTTAAGTGAAGCTTAAATTTTTTTATAAAACCGGCCCTTAAAAATAAATTTTAACCAACACTTGCACACAATGAAGTACTATATTTTTATGTAACAGCATAACTAAATTGTAAAAGTATGATAAGTATGACATCCAGTCAGAAAAAAAAAACTGCAATGAGTTTCAAGCAAAATTTGAATACATATTTGAAAGATACATGTTCCTTGAGATTATGTTAAATATTCTTCGAAATCTTTAAATGGTTGTAGAGCTACATTTTTACTAACCACAATGTTTCAAATTCATGACACACAATGCACAATACCCCTTAACAATAATTTCTTTCTTCTTTAAGTATGATTGATTTATCTATTGGCTTTAACCAAAATCAAAAGCAACAAAAACGATTCACAAGGATATATTTAGAACCAAAATTATGAAAGGGTATTCTTGTCGAAATGAATCAACTAATACCGATTTACTGCTCTTTGGCTTAGAAACTAGTCACCAGAAATTCCTCCGAGCCGTAAAAAGGAGTTAGCTGAAGTCCGGGATTTTTTCTATTGTGTGTTTGAACTAGGGTGTGAACCTAAGTCTGATTGCTCCTGTTTGGTTAGTGCTTTGTGTTAACACTATTACAAGACGTGGCGTTTAACTTCTGGGCTTGTATGTGTTGTGTCTTAGGTGTCGCGAGGAGCTAAATGCATTCATTGATTCGGCACACAAACAACTTGTGGAAGGATGTTTGCATTGTGTTGTTTCTAACTTATAAAGATGACATGGTTTTCAAAATTGATTATATAAAATACAAGTACCCTGTCATTACTGAATTTCACATGCATTATCGTGTTATTGATAGAAGAAACAAAATTATTCTAAAATAAATCAATCTATTTGTATATATTTCTATAATAAATTCATAATCAACCTAGTCATTTTCAGTAAACGTTGGGTTGTATTCATATACTTTAATACAATGTGATTTAGTATACTTATTACCTAAGAATTGAATGTAAAGAAATATTTCATTCAGTGAAGCCCTCCACTATTTTTTATGAACCTTCTAAATTGAAAGCGATCGATAATTTCAATAAGCCTTAATTATTATTCATTAATCTCTAATACATTTTTTTACTATGTTAAGCTTGTTTTTACCTTCCATCACCTTTACCTTTACCTAGAATATGATTTTACTAGTTTTATGATAATGTATCTCTCTCTCTCTCTCTCTGTGTGTGTGTGTGTGTGTGTGTGTGTGTGTGTGTGTGTGTGTGTGTGTGTGTATGTGTGTGTGTGTGCGTGCGTCTTCTTTACACCCACAGAAAAAGCAAATAAAATTTTAGTTATAATTGGTAATCCGGAAATTTTTCTTGAAACACGCAGTTAAATATCATTTTTTGTTATCATTATGAAAGAATATCTTATTGTCTATACGGTTTGATTATACATTTTCCTAAATATTCAATAGATATAGAGTTAAAGAATTATAAAGAGATTAACTTTCATAAATTACCCAGTTTTACTATAATCAGTGAAACAGCTGATATATTCAAATAATTCTAATTAACAGATGTCAGTGTCAAGTGCAATTTACATGCTCGTTATAATTTTATTGGATTTATAGAAACTTTTCCAAGGAACTCTCGCTATGGAATTTGTAGAAAGTAGTAAGTATATGTTTTGTTATGTTACAGTTTTACTGGATATATAAAATCTTTTCCAAAGAACTTTTGGTATGGAATTTGTGCAAATATGTACTTACAATTGACGGACGGTAATGTGCTGGCCACTGGCCACATCAGCTTGGAGTTCGCTAATAATAGGAGTCATTTAAAATAATCTATTCCAGCACTCATAAAAATATATTGTAAATATGTTTAACATAACTTTATTCATTAATAAGAAATATGTATGGGGAATAAGCAATTTGGAAAAATAAAAAATACGTATGTTTTATGCAAACGCAAGTGGTTTTTGTATGACATGTCATAATAACTTCAAACAAGTAATGCATAAAATAAAATAACTGTAACATGTAAGTGCTAAGGTTATTGGTAACTCGAATAATAATAATAATAATAATAATAATAATAATAATAATAATAATAATAATAATAATAATAATAATAATAATATTAATAATAATAAATAAATAAATAAATAAATAAATAAATATATCATCACGGCATATTACCCATTTCTGGGTGTGCCAGTATCTACAACACATGTAGACATCGGTAATGATGACGATATATTTTACCGTGTGGGCGCTTACCAGGCGTCACCTCACGGGCACTCATAGCTGGCGTGGAGAGTGCACCACAGGGGTCACTTTTGTGCCAATTAAAATTGGAAATATTTGGCGTCAGTCGGGGTCCCGTGGCCGCGTGCCTGAGTGTCTGGTCGCGAACCTGGGGGAACCGGGTTCGATCCCGACATAATAATAATAATAATAATAATAATAATATAATTTGATATTTTCAATAAAGAAAGTGATGAAATATGAAACAGAATTACAATACAATGTACATAAAAAATTATAAAAATATAATAATAATAATATAATTATACTGCTTTTTATTTACATATCTGAAATTAAATTAATAATACTTTTAAATCACTATATTATGGAATTTTGCACCTATTCGCACCTATACCTACGTATAACGAAATTTTTCATATTTCTCTTGCATTTATTTACATTACATGTTTGTATCACACAAAGAAGTAAATTCTTAATTTCAATGATATTCGTCATATTTCCTTTGATTTGTCAATTGTTACTCATCCATTCATTCTGTGATCTACATTTCCATCACTCATCGATTCTCTTGTGTTAGAAAGAGATGGTCAGTAGGGTTCTAATTGCTGTCCACACTAATTACGCGCGAGATGAGTGTAGTTTGTGTGTCCACTTAGCTCCGAGGCGTGAAGAGCAGCCGGGAGCCGACGCCTCTTCCCCCGCACTCTAGAGACCCGTCGGTAGGTAAACATTGGCTCAGCCAAGAGCCACAAGGTGAGAGGACAGCGATTTGCGTTAATTAATAACTGAATAACATGGCATTATTCTTATAATAATAGATAAAGATACGATGAAAGTTAGAGTTTGGTTAGATTCGAGAATAGGTAAACTTTCTTTGTCAAATAAAATTGACAATTGTTCATTTTTACCTCTCGCTAAGAAAGGTATTGGATTCATGCTAAAAATCGCATATCCAGATTTGAATGAATAAGCACGATTTAGGTTCCTACAATCTGATTTTAATTGTTTATATTTTTGGAAAAATCGGGCTGTTTTGTGCGTTATGTTAGATTATTGTTGTTATATTTACATTTAAACAAAACTTACGCTTGGAAATCTCGGGCGAGTTTTAAGCGTTAGGTTAGGTTATTGTTGTTATTTTTAAAGAAATATATAATTTCTGTCATCAGCAAAGAGATGTCCTAACTACAGTCGCGACCAGACTGCGACCTCTTTATCATAACGCTAGACACAGCAAAAATAAAAATATTCATACAATAGTGTAGTAGTAAATTTTATTGTTATTAATTTTCCCCGAGATAAATTTGCCAGCGATAAATTTTCCATGCGCACAGATTTCCAAGCTATCAATTAACCAACGATCAATTTTCCTAGCGATCAATTTCCCGACGATTGCAATTCTCTCCGGGATCAATTTACCGGCGATGAACTTTTAGCGGCAAATTTGGAACAACACCGCCATCAGATGGAATACGGTTTTATACAATCATCAAGGTTTCTTGTCTTCATTGTACTTTTACTGTCCGGTATAAGGTTAAAAATCTCTAAAATGTACAGAAATACTTTATTTCCAGCCTAGACCGGTAAAACTTGATATTTTTATGACTTTAAGTTGGTATTGCTGTTCAGATGAGCTATCAATTTTTGAGAATGTACTAAATCAAATCGTTAAATGTAAGCCAAATTAAATACATTTTAACCTAAGTTATTGTTAAAAACACTCGCTTTATTTACAAATTTTAACAATGTTTTTATTGCAATTTCGACTGTTAGGCCATCATTAGAAGACTGTCTTCTAATGATGGCTTAACATCATCAATACCTTTTTAATATAAAATAAATATATCATCACGGCATATTACCCATTTCTGAGTGTGCCACAATCTGCTTTATCGCAGTTATCGGTAATGATGATGACATATTTGTACCGTGCGGGCGCTTAGCAGGCGTTACCTCATGGGTACTCATTTCTGGTGGGAGAGTGCACCACAGGAGTCACTTTTGTGCCATAAAACTCGAAATATTTAGCGTCGGTCGGGATCGAACCCGGTTCCCCAGGTTCGCGACCAGACACTGGCACGCGGCACCGGAACTACATTTACATTTAGTATAAAAGATAATAATAATAATAATAATAATAATAATAATAATAATAACAATAATAATAATAATGATAATAACTATAATAAAAATAATAATAATAATTCTTTATTGCATTTAAGTATTACATATTTATTAGAAACGATAAATGGGAGTGAGTAATTTTTAGCACATATTTTTGTAACTTTCACGTTGCATTCTTTGCGTTGATGGAGATGAGATGATGAAAGGACACACAAACAACCATTCCTTATCCGGGATTCGAACCCAGAATCGCTGGCACGTGAAGCTAGAATCTACCACATCAATCCACTTCGATCGATTTTTTACATTAAGTGATTATATTTGAATTTGCAATAATAATCGACGAAAAAATGTTTATTGATTGTAAAAAAAAAATTGTAGTAGGTACTTAATATTTGGACAATAAATTAAAAATATAACAAATATTTGGAGAAATCAGCAAAAAAGTTATTTTTCTACAGTCTATATATACAGTAATCATTTGCGCTCGCTTTTGTCAAACGCAGAATGTCACTTTGCTGCTCATACGCGACAAAGCAGAAAAACGTCCGCTATCCGAATTTCTAACTATAAAATATTGAGAAATGTCTCTTGTCTACATTCTTAATGGGAACGTTTAGTCAGGAACTAATGGCGCTGTAGTTACTTACACCACCTCCTCAAGCCAATCTGATATACGACTGCTCTGTCGGTATATTACATAATCAAACAAAATACCGTACTGCTATGTAAAGGAATACAGTAATAAAATAGGGCATTCATTTACAACAACGAAAGTAAAAAATGCTCAGATTAGATTAAAGCTAGAGCTTAAGAAGAATAGAAAATAACGATATTAAAAATAAAAACTGTAATCGTAATTTAATGAGTAGTACAATAAGTATAAAGTGTACATTTTATTATTTTTTGTTAAGATGAAGGACCCAATTGTGGCGACTGTAGAAAAAATTTGTCTGTGTTTCTAGCGCAAATGGAGATTGTCGATTTCGAAAGAATGTCGCGCGGCAACAACCTTTCAATCGACAATATCCCATTTTACGCTCTCAATACACAAATAGCTATTTTGTAACAAATGCAGAAAATTAATGATACCGTAACGAATACAATTTTCTGGAGTTGGAGGCTATGTGTGGTATTTTCAAGTGTCATGATAATTCTTCGCATGCCAACAAAATATTGTGTTTTAATTCTTTCTCGCACTAGTTCGGTATTTAGCTATTTGTCTAACTCATTTTGAATTCAGAACAATTATTTCTCGCACAATTATTATTATAAGATCAGTAATTGGTTTGCGAGTTTTTAAAATAATGATTAGTGTTTCAAAATACAAATAACTAATACATATAGAATTTTACAAGCAATTAATTTATTTTAATCACTAAAATTTTAAATGAGACTCTTTTGCAATGTTATTTCTTGGTTCAAGAATTGTCTCATCGATCATAGGTAGTTGAGAAACTGTCCATAAATATTTTTGTTTCTTAAAGATTGAACTAAAGAAATGATAAAGAGCTTAAAATATAGTTGACAACGTTAGAAATATGTTTCTCCTAAAAATATATTTATTCCAAGTAGATCAAAGGTAATCGAATTATTTCTTAGTAATTCAAACATATCGCCATTATTAAAACAACATACGAAGTAGTGATGGAACGAAAATCCGGCTATGATACCGACTCCGGCCGATCCGGCCCCTTGGCCGGAATTCCGGTTCCGGCCGGATCGAATAGAACATTCGGCCGAATCATGTTATTAAATATTATCTATATTTGGATATTATTTATTCATTTTATTTTATTATATGTATGTAACAAAAACATATTTATTATATTAATTAAGATAAAACATAAAGAAACACAAAAAACTTTTGTTTCGTCGCTAATATTTATTTTTAAGTATTGCCATACTTTGTTATCTTTTGTACACATTTTGAAATAATACGAAGTAATCTTTATCAGCCCGATTCACAAAACAGTTTAAGCTAATCCTAATTTTTGGATTAGCGAATTCAACTCTAATTTTAACAATTTATTTCGTAAAATATAGTCTAATATTCCTAGTATGTACCTTTATTGATAATATCATGAAAATTAAATTTTAAAGACCGGAATAGAATAGAACTCACTAATCCAAAAATGGGGAGGATTAGCTTAAACTTTTTTGTGAATCGGGCTGTATATGCACAAGTCTCAACGTGAATTGTTTATTATTGGGGGTAGATGCCGAACAAGCTACGATTTTTACCGAAAAATTACGAACGATCCGGCCGCCGGAATTCCGGTGATCCGGCTAAATAAAAGGCCGGAATTCCGGGATCCGGTAATCCGGTCAAAGGTCGATCCGTTCCATCACTAATACGAAGTAAGGGTCATACAAGTACCCAGATATCATCAAAACCGCATCGTTCACCATTCTACTCCAAAGACCCTGCACATCCTCACTTGACATGTCAGACATCGAACCACTCTGTGCGATTTACGTCCGCTAGCATATTAAGTAAAATAAAATAGTCGTGGTCGGAGCTGTGGCTGTGCTGTCAGGGCCCCATTGAGCGTCTGTGTGCGCTGAGCTGTCGATTGTCTTGGTGATTGCCGTGTCACTCGGTGTCGTGGTCAGCAGCGGCCGCTCGAGGACGACGTGCACGCCGTAAAGTGGACGGTTTATAGCTCGCCTGACAGAGATGCGACCGGAGGCAAATTGTTTTTCTACCACGTCAAGCATTATTAAAGAAGAGGAGGAATAAATGGGGAACTAATCAGTTTTTATGGACAAGTGTTTCAAGGATGTGGTTAGCGAATACATAAAGGAATGTTTGACGTTTTTCGCTGCCTAAAATATTTTTCTTTACACCCGTTGCTACAGTATAAATATATTTTGCTTTTATAAGCCAACTTAATGTGGATGAAATTTTCTATTTCAGTTTAATTGATAAAAAAGTAGGTACGTCTTCTCTCAATAAAAAATCTGTTTTGTTTTTATTGTATTTAACATGTCTTCTAAACACTTACAATTCTAATTATATCTATTTTTCATTGTAGGAGGAAGTTCCTAAATGTCAGAGATTCTTCCAATTCATTAGCAAGATTGGCGATATTTCTTATGGATATATGCATTTTACCTACAATTTTAAATATTTAATTAATAAAACAATAAGAAAGATTAAATATACTTCTCAGAAAAAGCTTTCAGAATGTCACTAAAACTATTGATTTTTGACACTGTCATCTATCATTTACAAACTATGTTATAAACATTTGAATTTGCCAACTGGTTTCCTTAGTGCCTTAGTCTCTGCGATTAGATTATTCTATATATTACAGTGCCTTTATCTCTAAATCTATACAATGTATAATAAAAATTTTGAATGTATCAGATGTAGAATTTTATGTTCTTCAGTAATAGTAATAACAGAAATTTTAAAAAATAATATTTAGAAGATTTTTTTAAAGAAACTATTACTTCCGGTTGTGCAATTGTTACCAAAATCTAATCTGCTCTTCCCAGGATTGTCAGACTGAGGAAACTGCAGTTAAATATTTTTTAAGTCTTATAATATTTGAGAAACCATGGTTACAACATCCACACATCCACACATACACACACACACACACACACACACACACACACACACACACACACACACACACACACACACACACATGGACAGCATCGTAACATGTTATAATCGGATTATAGGGACCTTAAAACGTGCTTATCCACTAAAATCTGGATATGCGAATTTTAGCATGATTCCAATACCTCTCTTAGCGAGAGGTAAAAAGACAAGGAGGAAAAGTGTTACATTTTACTTAGCAACAGTTATTTTCTAAGTAAAAAATGCTTATTTACCCGTCATTGCGATGTTTTTTTATGTACCATGTATAACCAGCAGCAATCTTCTAGCTAAAATTACAATTATAGTCTCCAGGTTGTAGTGATTGCACTTACATCATCATTACAAAATTCAAAAATATAACCATATCTGCATATTTAGATAAGCACTAAAACCTTTGTCAAATAAAAATATGTATACCTAATTAAGATGCAATAATTGCTTATTTAAAAAACATAAATTGTAAACGTTTTGCTTTTCAAAAGTAAATTGATTTATATCATTGATTTGAATTTTGTTAACCTCCTCCAAAAAAACTGTTAAACGGTCCTTCTGTAACTCATTAGTTCATTTTTAAAAACTGGTTCAGATATTGATATGACAACTAAAAATATAATTTTGTTACCTACATAAACTTCGTTACACATTATCTATTATCACTATGTATTAACGTTATACATTAAATAAGTAGCTGTTAATGAGATTTAATGTATCACCATGCTTGAATTGTTCATTAATTTTTAACAATTTGTTAAAAATTAATCATTAAGTTACAGAATATGCCCAAATGTGAGTTGCATTTTCTAAAGATTTATAAATTATTTCCTGTTTTTAAATGCGAAGAAATAACTTCAAAAGTCGTATATGTTTAAGAAAATTGAAAAAAATATTTCCAATAAATTTATAATATTGAATTTTCACTAGTTTCAATAAAAAAAACTTCAAGTGACAAATTTTCGTAAAATAGATTTGAGCAATGTCATTCAACCACTTGTTAACAGAGTATAATTTTGAATAAGAAAAACATATTCTTTCTGATTAATACTATAATCACTTATCACTTTGAAGTTGCAACATGATATTTACTCTTAAAGCTCGAAGTATTTATTAAAAATATGAACGAAATGTTTATTTTATTAAAATTTTTTAAAAGTGTAATTTGAAATTAGTTATATTTTGACAATTTGAAAAAAATATGCAACTTTTTTTAATAAAGATGAGTCCCATTTTGAATTTCCTACTCCTCTTAGTATTGTATGTACTAGAAAGTATTGATCATTCTTTTTGAAAATAAAAGTGTGTGCATACGACAAATTTTATTTATTTAGTAAGAAACAGTAGCAGGTAGTAAGAGACAAAAAAGTACGTGTGTGTACTTTTCTTCCTTTTATTTGTAGAGCAAAGAACGAATTTTTTTCAGAAGCATAATGTCTTGTGTACTCTGTTGACTAACTGTTTGAATGAAAGCAAACACAACCCAAGCTTTATGTCGTTTTTCTCAATACACTTCGAAAATTGTTCTTTAATTGTTGTTTGAAGTTATTAGAGCCTTTTGTAAATGAGGAAAGAAAATATTTAAGAAGAATCAGTGTGTTTGAAGAGGACTAATCCAACCCATTGCACAAATGCACGCAAGGCCAAAGGGACCTTAACCTTTTTACGTTTTTAAAAATCTTTATTTTTTTCAATGTAACATACAAAATTCTTAAAAATTCTTATTTGAATTCTTTGATTCATTGTTACGCTGAGATCAATAAAAGTGTATATTATTAATATTTCGTGTTGACAAATTCGTTCTTTGTTGACATTTTTTGCAGATATACACCTACACTTACAAATAAAATTAAATTCCTTTTTCGGACACTTTTCTTTTCATTCTTGGGCTATGATTAATGTATGACAAGCCGCCAACAATCAGTCATTCCACTCAAAACATTTTTCCTTCTTCAAAAAAATGTGACAGTCCAATTGTAACGTGCCACAGTTCTTATTTTTATTTATAGGCCTTTTACTCTCCGCCAAGAATACTTTAAGATAAAAGATTTCGTATAAAAAAAAACTAAATAATAAGTGAAAGCAGTTACATGCTTCGTCAGTGAATATGTAGATTCATAATATTTATAAATTGAAAGTATAAATTTGTAAAGAACATATTATATATGTTGAATTCTTAATAAGAGCTACTTAATTTTTTTTACAAAATACCTTTTTGTCTTTGGTCAAAAAATTCGGTGGTGAGTTTTTAATGAATAAGCACGTTTTAGGGTCCCTACAATACGAATATACCATTTTTAAGATGATGTCTGTATGTGTGTGTGTGTGTGTCCGTGTGTGTGTGTGTGTCCGTGTGTGCGTGTGTGTGTCCGTGTGTGTGTGTGTCCGTGTGTGACAAATTTTTCTCCGACGATAACTCCAATACTATAATTCTAAAAATTATAATTCTTTCGTATTCCTCTTCTGTACATCCATATGAAGAGTTGATTAGATTTTGGTTATAATTGATCCACCGGAAGTACCCTTATTTGAAGTTTTTAACAGTTTTTCTTAAAAAAACGCAGTTAAATATTATTTTTTGACATTTTGTTATTATATATATTAAAGAAAATACTCTTCTCTATACAGTTTGATTATACATTTTCCTTCATATTCAATGGATGTAAATTTAAAGCATTATAAAGAAATTAATTTTCAAAAATTAGTCAGCTGTGCTATTTATCATGGAAACAGCTGACATAATTATTCAAAAAAATTTAATTGACAGATGTCAGTTGCAAGTGCAAAACCAAATATGGAAAAAAGTATAGGATCTAAAATTGGTATGTCATAGTGTTGCTCGCAAGTGACACGCAGAGAAAGGCCAAAGAGAAGATGGAAGGACATTACTTAGTGTAGTTTATGTTATAATTTTATTGGATTTATAGAACCTTTTCAAATGAACTTTTGGTATGGAATTTGTAATAAATAGTATGTGTTTTTACATGATATTATATAGAATCTGTTCCAAGGACCTTTTGGTATGGGATTTGTACAAAATACATCGAATTGACGGAAGGTTTTGTGCTGGCCACAACAGATTTTTGTTTCTAAAATCAAACTCCCATATGAATCTGAAGTAGGGAATTCAAAGATTCAAACTCGCGCCAAAGGCAAATTCTAAACTTACCTTTCTAGTTTATGTGTTTATGCTTAATACTTTCTTGGGTGACAATATTGTCATTAAATAGATTACGGTTTTATAAAACCACTGCTCTCTGTTCATCCTAATTTTCTTTATTACTGTTTGTTACAGACTACAGAAAAAAATCCATTTCTAGTTATTGCACATTTCTTCAAAGAAAGAAATCTGTTGTGGCCAGCACAAGACCTCTCGCCATTTCCATATTAGGCTATTTAAATATTGTACATATTTGACATTTCTAATACACACAAAAACAATCTTCTTTATATATTTTTATATTTTTTAATTCATTCTATTCATACTTATTCTTCTAATGTTCGAGATTCTTCCAATTCATTGTTCATTGATGAGATTGGCGGTATTTTTGAAGGGTATATGTAACATATATATCTATAATAATAAATATTTAATTAATAATAAAATAAGAAATATTAAATGTACTTCCCAGAAAATGTCTCTGGCTTTTTGACACTAACTTTATCTGTCAATTACAAACATTTTAATTTTTCCACTTGTTTTCCATGGGCTGCGAGATTCATTTACAACTTATTATTTTATACTCGTATATTTATACGTCTCTATCTTTAACTCCATAGATGATATAATAAAATTTTTAAATGTGTCGGAAAAAGATTTTTATATTCTTTAATGTTAGTAATAACAGAAATTTAAAAAAAATAATGTTTAGAAGATTTTTTTAAGAAAACTATTACTTCCGGTTGTCCAATTGTTATCAAAATCTAATCATCTCTTCCCAGGAATGTCAGATTGAGGAAACTGCAGTTAAATATTTTTTAAGTCTTATTGTATTTGAGAAACCGTGGTTCCAAAACACACACACACACACACACACGCACACACGGACACACACACACACACGGACATTATCGTAAAAATGTTATAACTGGATTATAGTGACCTTAAAACGTGCTTATCCACTAAACCTAGATATGCGATTTTTAGCATGATTCCTATAACTCTCTTAGCGAGAGGTAAAAATTTTCAATACAACGAGCACTATATAAAGGCTGAATTTTATAAGGTATTCATTTATTAACATAACGCTAACAGAATTCGGAAAATTAAAAATTTGCATTTTATATTTTGTCTAAAATCTATACTGGCAGGTATATTATACATATAATAATATGGTTTATTACTAACACAGAAATTTTAACTATAGCAGCACTTAATCCACATAAATGACCGAAACACCCCGAAATCCTTTTTCATCTATTCTCATACAAACATAACGGTACTCAACCCAAAGACAAGGTAGGATTTTCCGAAAACGGAGGGAAAATAAAGACTCTGCTTGAGACAACGCATCGCCTTACAGGCTTAGCATTTCTCCATTGTAGTCTCATTACCTCCATGAACCAACTTCTTGGTAAGGTGTTGTAAAAGTACAGATTACAAGAGATTACAGCTTTGTCTGAAGCTGAAGCAGACACAGGTAAGCTGTGTGATAATGGCTTTGCGCAGACCAAGGATTATCTACAGCAAAATTGACTGCAATTATAAGGAGCAATTGTTGGCGGGATTAAGTCTGACTTTCGACAGTGCGGTCATAAATGTATTGTTAGAGTTATTGTCTTTTTCTCAGTAGAAGCAAAAAGGCGGCGCCCAAACGTGATTGAATTGTGGATAGTGAAGTCAATAAAATTAATATTCATAGAAGAAAATAGAATATTTATAAACAGAAAAGAGTGAATTCTTAGAAAGAAAAACCTGCGGCGTTATTTTATGACACTGACATTTTTCAGCCAATTACAAACATTGTAATATTTCTACAATTTTAAATAATAGGTGTTTCTTTTTATTTAGAGCAGTTACCTATAAGTTACTTAAGGTTAGGCGATACATGGTAACCGTATTTTATTGAACAATACAACATAACTCCATTATTTGCGGTTACAGTAATGTAAAATATATAACTGTGGCTTACAGAATGTTTACATGCACGGTTAGTATAACTATCTTATTCTAGTGGTTTAACAATATTGATACATAAAAAAACAAAGTTTTCAAATGCACGTATCACGAGTAATGAACAAAAAGTTAAATAATTGTCAAGTGTTATTTAATTTTCTAATATTTATTCTTAAAGTGACACTTTAACCTTGAAAAATGTCGTTACTAAAACAATAATTTAATGATGAGGATTGACAAAAATTTATTTAATCTCTTAATTTATTTAAAATAAAGGAACTAGTCGATCGCTATAAAGAAATTGTTTGATTGCTACAAAGACCTAAACTCTAGTGATACTCCATAAAGAATCTTTAATGAACAATGATTTTATTCTTCTAATTAATATGATTATATTTTATTATACAAAAAGAACAGATTCTGCCGTCTCGTTTGAAAAAGTAAGGTGCTGTAATTTTTATTTTATACATTTTATAAACAATAAAAAAATAAATTACCTACATAATTTTGAGGGATACTAAAAGAGTTCTAAATGTCTATGGATACCGGGCTCACACGTGATCGTTTATCCATTTGTGGTTTGGATCATATCTATCATTTCATTTTTTTTCTAATTACAAATAATAAATATTTAAAAAGAATCAACTTTTTTATACTTCATGATATTTAAAATAAACTATATTTAAAAAGTTAAGTTCATAAAACGATAATCCTGCTGATGAAACTATCCTGTTTGTGCAACGATCGCTTTAGGTAGGTGAATTCAATTTTGTAAATAAAAGTTCTACAAGTATTGTTAAGTATAAAAATGTTTAATTTTCAAATTTATGTAGGTAGGAATATTTTTTTAGACAAAATTATACATTATGTGCAATGTTCTATTTATCATCTCTGACCTTCAAAATGACAGATATGATCCAAACCAGGACTGGCCACAGTATAAAGGGCAAGGAAGGACTAGGGCCGCAATATTTAGAAATTTTTCGCTTGAATGACGATTTCTTCTCAAAATAAACGCACAAAAAATTTCTTTATATACAAATGCTATGAAATATAGATATTTATGCTCTCATTCGTCATTGTAAAGTAGATGTTTTTTGAGGAGCGAGCAAAAAAGTTCATGTTCGCGCGTTGCCAAGATAGTAAAACGAGCGCATACTTTAGACTACAGACCAATCGAAATGCATATAGGTTTCAGTTTGAATCTCCCTCAATTATTAGCAGAATCTATTAAACAGAAACTAAACAAAATTATATGTATACTACATGTGTGTATGTGAGACGTTGCTACATATTGTTTACATTTTACTATTTTATAAAGTATGAAACACATTAATTTTATAAAACTAAGTTTCCAGGTTTGTTTTATTACCTACACATACTTAGAAATAAATGGTACAAATAAACTTTCAACATAACCTCATTGTTAAGTTCAAATACAAACAAGTTTAGAAATAATAAATTTTCGAATCTTGGATTTTTACAAAAAATATCGATCCGTTATCTTCTACATTATTGATGTTCATTTTTATTTTTACCGACCCATCTCGTCGATATGCTTCATGCGTCGATATGTACTTCAGATTTTTCAACAAAGTAGGTAAGTACAATTCTGAAATTTTTAATCTTTCTTTATAGAATAAATAAATTACACTCCTTTTTAAAAATTTGTCTTGATTTTTCAGGTAATAAATTGAAACTTGCACTATGCGCCACATCAAGGACATCCGGCGGTGTATTTGAAAGATCGCTATCGTAATTTTCCTCGCTATTTTACATTTCGAACTATGAAACACTTTGTACACAGACAGAAAACTAAAATAGTGCCCTGTATAAATTGAATTTATTTACCTTGATAGTTACCGTGCATACAAACAAAACAGAAACTTATTATATTGGCAGAACGACTTTATTTTCAGTAAATATGCCTTTTTTAAATAATTTAAGATGATTCGTACAAAAAATAATGTGTATTTTACGAGCGAAAAATGTCTTTATCGCTTTCGAAAGATTTCCGCGCTCCGCTCATTTTACGCTCTTAATACACAAAAAAAATAACTACTTATACTACTTACTGTTTTAATATGCTAACTTCATTCTCAAAAAAAGTAAAATGTAATAAGGTATTTAATATAAACAATAGCATACTTAGTAATATTTGTGTATTAAATTTTTGGAAAAGAAAATATTGAAAAAATTAATGCTTTGGTGTTAGGGTAGTTATTTTATTTATAATATTTAATTTGTAGTTCCTTATTTGCCACAAATATTTTGAAAACAAATTACCAGTTTGTACTAAATCTTAGTATTTTTTTTTTTGAAAATTCTTTCATATAGCGCGTGGTGTTGTTACCGAATTATTTAAACAATGATTAACACATACGCACAATAAAACAAAAATAAAAGAAAAAATTGTGCGTAAAATTACCTATCTGAACCTGCAAAATGACTTTTTCTGCATTTGGTACGTAATATACTATTAACCGTATTAAATTATTATTCTCTGACCATCTAGATATTGGAGTTGCGTAACCGAAATGGAAACAGATTGTTGACACCTGATTTTAATAAAGTATTTGTGGCATGCAATTTTTAATGTTGGAAGTGTTGAAAAGATCGCAACATTTTCATCAGCGCTCGTAATGAAAAAATGGGCCAAAATTGAAAGTAACTGTCATTACTAACAACGTCCACCCACTTTAATTTAGACGAAAAATGTAGGTAAAAATATGCCTGTCAGAATGACATTACACAATAACGACACAAAAAAATCGATCACACACGAAAAAACTCCTGGTAATCATTAAACAGAATCTAAAAAAACCAATCTATCGCTTGTCAGTTGTCACCGGTTGTTTTCGCTCGCGCATTTAAAATGGAGTCGGAGAGAGAGGGCGATAGCCAACCTAACAAAACAGTGCATTGATGTCGCGCAAAGATTAATGGCAGCGATTGTCCGCCGCTGACAGGAAATTAGCTGATGCCAAACCGCGCGGTCGTCCTTGTTCCTCCTTCACTTTGTCTCTCCTGCACTCCGTTCCAGTTCTCCTGCTTCTTGTTTATTCGCCATTCTTTCCGCAAACTTTCGCATTATTATTCTTCTTCTTTGTTTGTTCTTGTGAAGTTGAAGTTAAGGCCTGCCTGACGGACGACATTGTCAGGATAACTTCTGTTTTCTTGGCTTCCTTCAACACTGTTCAACGCTCCATAAATTTATTATATTTTTCTACTACTACAATTTCACATTAATTCTTCTACAATATAAGAAAACATAAAGAAATCCTTTTACTTTTACTAAGTTATGAAGAAAAAAAAAATTGAATATAGGTATAAAACTTATAATATATAACTTAATATTTTATTGAGTTGTCTGGAATCACCACTTCATTATTAAAACTGCCATCCGTCGTTCTGCTTAAATTAGATCTAAATTTCACAGTCTTTCCTCACATTGATCATTCTCAATCGATTCCCAGCCTTATCAAAATTGCTTACACCATAATTACACCGTAAAATATGACGGCGAATGTTTCTCATTACGTCAATAATTCTTTCATGAATAGTTTTTAGTCCATCCCTCTTTTTCCCAGAAATTCTTTCCAGAAACTCCAAAACTCTTTTAATTTTAATCAAGTAATACATAAAATAAGTAAGCAGACAAACGTTACTGTAACTTGAAAAAAAAAAACTGTTGTTACCAACACAAGACCTCTCGCCATTTCCATATTATATAAGTACATATTGAATTTAACATTTCTGGTACAAACACAAAAATTCTAATTATTATTTATATATTTTTATATTTTTTAATTTATTCTATAACTAAGTTTTCTCCTACTCTTCTAAATGTTTCTTCAAATTTATTTATTTATTTATTGGGCTTCAACTACAAAGGTTATTACCCTATAACAAATTAACAATAACACTATACAAATAACAACACAAGAATGTAAAACTATAACTTGTAACAATAAATAACACAACAATATAAAAAAAAAATTCAAAATATTCCTTAACTTGTTATAATCTGTCAAAATAAGAGAAAGGTTCTGGTCAATTTTATTGATGAGACTGGCGGTATTTCTGATGCGAATATGTTATATATGTACATATCTATAATTCTAAATATTTAATTAATAATAAAATAAGTAATATTAAATGTACTTCCCAGAAAAAGTTTTCCATATAATGTAAATGGATTTTTGACACTGACAACTGACATTTTTCTGTCAATTACAAATTTTTTAATTTTTCAACTGATATCCATGGAGTTATTTGGGCTACTCGATACATTACAACGGATTATTTTATATAGGTACTTATGACTATAAATCTATTGAAGATATAATTAAAATGTATCGGAAAGAAAATTATATATTCTTTAATATTTATAATAGCATAAATTTCCAAAAAATAATATTTACAAGATTTTCTTTAAAAAAAACTACTACTCCGGTTATCCAATTGTTATCAAAACTTTTCAGCCCTTCCTATAAATGTCAGATTAAGAAGTACATAGTTAAATTGGTCTTTAGTCTTGCAGAATTTGAAAAACCGTTCTTCCAACATCCAGACACACATCCACACACACACACACACACACACACACACACACACACACACACACGCACGCACACACACACACACACATACATACATACATACATACATACACACACACACGCGCGCGCACACGTCCTCCTAATTCATACTTAGTGGAACCAATGCGTAATCCAGGTTTGAAAGGATCGAACGATGCCTTCTCGATCTGTGTTCTGTTGATTTGCAGTTGATGAATGACGAAACAGAACAGTCGCCCTATTATGAGTCCGGCTTCAATTAGATCGAAACGAAACATGGTAGAATGGAATTCTTGACTTGTGTTGTGTACAAGTCCAGGAGCTAAATGAAGTCTTTTCAGGCGCGGGTATAATGGGAGAATGCGGCCCACAATGCTCTGCAGCGGACCACGTGAGCAGCAGGATTGCAAGAGAAGCAGGATAGTAGGCATACAACCTATTGTTGATCGATGAATTACTTCAGAGCAAATTAATTGATTGGGATTCGGATTAGGGCAAGTGGATTATCAATTATGATATATTTAGATCATACTCGTATTTCAAATCTGAGGAAATTGATAAAATGTTTCTATTTCTTTGTAAAACATTATACTTATACCCGATAAGCAATCATTTTCGCAATCCAAAATATATACATGTGTAGTTTTTTATTTTCCGTCAGCTTTAGGTAAGGAAGGTATTGTATTTGGTCAAAAATATCGGTTGTGAGTTTTTAATGAATAAGCACGTTTTAGGGTCCCTAGAACACGATTTTACTGGTGTTACGATGATGTTTGTGTGTGTGTGTGTGTGTGTGTGTGTGTGTGTGTGTGTGTCTGTGTGTAACAATTTTTTCTCCAACGATAACTCCAGCACTACAATTCTAAAAATCTGATGTGGCCAACACAAAACCTCCCGCTATTTAATTTTTACATACATAAACATACGTACATAAAATCACGCGTTTCCGACTTAGTGGGCTAGCAAAAACTCGGAAACAATAGTAAGAATAAGAAAAGGGATAAGAATAAGAGCTCAGCTGACTCACTTCACTCTTTAACAACATTTTTCTTTCGCCTTGTCCACAATCATTATAGCATTCATACATAAGAACATATTAAAGTGACCGATTTTCGGTAGCGAATAATCGCATCCGGACCACAATAATAGTTACGCAACAATCATCCTTCGTCACACATTCTTATCCATTTTTATTAATTCAAATACATACTTACTTATTTACTAACGCTGCAAACTGTTCCATTGCATAAAACTATTGATTTATTTACTATTTTCTTTTTAAAATGTCACGATTATTAATTTGAAGTGATTAGTTTTTTGACAGTGACATTTAATGTCAGTTACATTCATTTGAAATATGAACTGTGTAACAAAAGAATTGTATTTATCTTAGGCTTCGGGACTAATAAAAAAAATTATTTTAAAATTTATCTGCAAAATATATAGAAAAAGTGTTAATGTATTCCTGTAGAAAATTGAATAATCTTTAATTTTCATAAGACATAAAATGCGAAAAAATGGCATTTAATAATATTTTTTGTAGAAAAACCATTATGAGCTTCAGGTAAAGTGCCATTTCCGGTTATCCGATTTACACCAAAATCTAATGGCTTCTTTTCATATTAGAATAGGATAGAAATACAAGGTTTCAGAATTTTCTGAATGATAGTATTTGAGTTAGAGCGAAGATAAAATCTCTACACATACACACACACACACATACATACATACATACATACATACACACACACACACATACACACATACAGACATCATCGTGAAAATGTTAAAATTGGATTCCAGGGACCTTAAAACGTGGTCATTTACTAAAATCTCGATATGTGATTTTTAACACGATCCCTATACCTCCCTTACCAAGGGTAGCGGGAGGTAAAAATTATAATTCTTTCGTATTCCTCTTTTTTACATCCATATGAAGGAGTGAAGATTTAGGTTATAATTGGTCAACCCATTTTTGAAGTTCTTAACAGTTTTTCTTGAAAAAAAAAAAACAGTTAAATATCATTTTTTGACATTTTATGTGTTTATCAATATGAAAAAATATCTGACTGTCTATACGATTTGATTATTCATTTTCCTTCATATAAATATAGAATTAAAGAATTATAAAGGGATTAACTTCCATAAATCAACCAGATTTGCTAAAATCATGGAGACCTCTGATATATTCAAATAGTTCTAATTGACAGATGTCAGTGTCAAGTGCAATTTACATATAGTGTATCTACATGTTATAATTTTATTGGATTTATAGGAACTTTTCCAAGGGACTCTAGGTATGGAATTTGTCGAAAATGGTATATATTCATGTTACAATTTTACTAGATATATAGAATCTTTTCCAAGAAATTTTTGATTTGACGGAAGGTATTGTGCTAGCCACATTAGATTTTTTACCTCTCGCTAATAGCCGAGACAGACGACAAAAATTAATGATCATTAACGGTTTGTTATAGTATGCGTACCTTAAGGTGATAATGTTGACAGATGTCAAAATTGCGTCTATTGATAAACCAGAAAATATTGACTGTAGTAAGCACGTGCTACTTATTGTTTTGTACTGTACAAGTACAATACAATAAGTGGAAAGTGCATACTACATTCAATATTTTCTGGTTTGCTAATAGAAGTAATTTTGACATCTGTCATCAGTCTTAACTTCAGGTGCGCATACTATATCTAACCCTTAATGATCATTAATTTTTGTCGGCTGTCTCGGCTATAAGAGAGGTATTGGAATCATGCTAAAATTCGCATTTTTATGATGATGTGTGTGTGTGTGTGTGTGTGTGTGTGTGTGTGTTTGTGTGCGTTTGTGTGTGTATGTGTGTTTGTGTGTGTGTGTATATGTGTGTGTGTATGTGTGTGTGGGTGTGTATGTGTGGATGTGTGGGTGTTGGAACCACGGTTTCTCAAATCCTATAAGACTTAAAAAATAATTAACTGCAGTTTCCTTAATCTGGATTTTGGTAACAAATGGATAATCGGAAGTAATAGTTTCTTTAAAAAAATCTTCTAAATATTATTTTTTGAAAATTTCTGTTATTACTATTATTGAATAACATAAAATTCTACATCTGATACATTTAAAATTTTTATTATGTCTTGTATAGATTTAGAGATAAAGGCACTGAAATATATAGAATAATCTAATCGCAGAGGCCAGGGCACTAAGGATACCAGTTGACAAATTCAAATGTTTATAACATAGTTTGTAAATGATAGATATCAATATCCAAAATCAACAGTTTTAGTGGCATTCTGAAACCTTTTTCTGGGAAATACATTTAATCTTTCTTATTGTTTTATTAATTTAATATTTAAAATTGTAAGTAAAATGCATATATCCATACGAAATACCGCCAATCTTGCTAATGAATTGGAATAAATAAAAACAATATTTGGGTAAAGTTCTGTTATAAAACGACGGTCCGATAGCGAAGTGGAATACAATACTATACATATACAATATAACATGGAAATGGTGAGAGGTATTGTGCTGGTCACAGCAGATTTTTGATTTGATCACGAAACTTATTTTAAACATATTTTACATACATATTTTTTCTAGAATTTTACACATTGTTTACAATTACAATTTAGATGAAAAATATTTTTTCTACTCCTACTCTGAAACAAATGCTTTCAAAATATTTTTCAATGTTGAAAGTAGGCGTTTGTAGCAAAGTGTGCTGCAAAATGCCATAACTGTGCGGCAAAATTTTGTCACACACTTTCACTGTTAGGTATAAATCAAAAGACAATAATTATTACTTATTTACTTTAATATGATTAGAAAAAACATTAATGATAATTTACAGTAATATTACAATTATTAGAATTTACAACATTAATGGAAAGTGGCACAGTTTGCTTGAATATATTTTCATTAGACGATACTAATTCAACATTTTTAGTGCTATTGTTTTCTTCAGAAACTTGAAGTTGGTTTCCATCTTTATTCTCAGAAGTACTACATTCTCCAAGTATTTTATTTGCAGTGTTAAGTTTATTTAGAATGGAATTCTCTATATAATTCTCGGCTACAGATGTCGACTTCCATCCTCCGTGCCAGAATCTACTAACAATGTTGCCGAAGTTCGCCGGAAACTGTGGCCAGTATATAGAGGCGAATTTGACAGTTTCAAAAAAATTGCAATTTTTTCTGGAATTTTTTCAATCATATTTATGCCAATCGGTTGATTTGTGCGTTTTCCTTTGTTATAATATAAAAAAAATCTACTCAAATTGGTATTCGTAGGTGTAAGTGCAATATATTTTCTGTACAACTGAAGGTATAGCCCGCCAGGCCCAGATCTAACTATGAATGTTCTACTAATTTGCTATTAGTTTCGGCATTTTCGAAATATCTATATTATTCTTCACAATAATAGTTGATCTTAACATTGAATATTCACTCCATAAAGTCGATAATTTCATTACTTCAGATTTTTTAGAAAAATATCTAATAAAACATTCTCAGTAATAATTGAAACATTTTCTTCTTTGCACCAGTTATCAAATTTTGTAAAGGCTATTAAATATCTCTTTCTTGATTTTTCCGGTAACAAATCCAACGTTACCTTATTTGCCATTTCTTCTATACTGGTATTAGGAAAGGTACTCGAAAACACCCTCTCTTCAATAGTCTCATTCATTATGCTCTCGGTCTCGACTATACTACTTTTAATATAAATGTTTTAAAAATTACGAGACGATAAGACTAGCGACTGACATTTAAACATTTATTTATATTAATTTTCTCAAATATTTCTCACTACTATGACAACGAACAAATTTTTTAAAATAAACCGTAACCTACTCTTAATAACGTAAGCTATGAAACAAAACAAACTTAAGAAATGTCAAATTTAAATGAATTATTTTCTAAATAAAAATTATATTCTTTTTCAAAAGTATGAGTAGAAAAAATAGTGTGTATAACACGTGCTGAAAGTCCTTTGTCGAACACAAACGATTGCAACCTTCGCTTCGCTCAGGCTGCAACTTCGTTTTGGTTCGACAAAGGACCACTTTCAGCACTTATTATACAAATAACTATTAAAAAATAGTGGAGGACTCCAATATGGATAACGCGAGATGAGAGACAATATTCACACACAGATGTTGGTATTAATATTATATGTATCTCTAGTATTCTTCACGCATAGGTATGATTCTTGACGTTATTCGCAATTGAATTTTGTCATGCAGGTTGTAGAATCTGTTCATAAGGCAAAGAATTACATAGCTATGTTCTGGAAATAATTTGGAATTATTAACATAGTTCGTTTTAGCATTTTTGTGTTTCATGTTGATTTACGTGATTTATTAATAATGTCAAAGAAAAACTATCGAAAAGGACTATATAATGGTTTTGTTTGCAAGTGCGTTTTTGATGCAGTTTCCTTGTTTCCCAGTTGGTGTCAGCACAGATTATAGAGTGAATTGCAATACTTATAAACAAAACATTGCGCAATGCCAATCTTACGTGAAGAAAGAAAAGGTTAGGGTAGGTTAGGTTAGGTTAGGAAGTTATTTTCTTTTTGTAAAATTAAAAATCTCTAGTGACAGCAATCTACGCAGTTTTCGGAAAAAACTTTGGTAGGTACATTTTAAAATGGAAAAACATTGTCCTATTTAACCGACTTTGAATCTCTTACTCTTAAGAAAACAGATATTCTTATAGTGCCGATCGATAAACGTGCATCCTATGTATGGTTTTATAGAGTAATAATTCAAAAGTTGGTAGAGATATAAACATTGCATTATTATTCGATTCTCTCCAGATAAATCTATGTATTAGAAAATTTTCTACAACTTCATTTGGTCTAAAATAACATTTTTCACGGTAAAATTCCTCCCAAATTCCTTTTAAAAACCATTTCCATTTACACCCGACCTCCCAAGTCTAAGAAACAACATATGTTTTCCCAACAAACCATCTTCCCATTTTCCTTGTTGTTGTGTTGATGATGTCCATTGGCGTGACAATGGCATTTTGCACGGGCGGCGATTAGTTGACAAAGAGATTCTCACAGAGGGCAGGTACAGTGCTTTGTCCAGCATGGCCCTAGAGAGGACAGCAGATACTACGGCTTTGGACAGTGATCATAATTGAAATGTAAAGTCTCGCATTTGAAAGAAAATGTGTGAAAAATTTATTATTAATCTGAAAATTTGTAGATCATATCAAAATTTGTAGACGATAAATAAGAAATTTTCTTATAACCGTGCGTTATGAAGAACAGCACTAACATTTTGGTTGTAGACAAATTTTATATGCATTAAGCGTGTGTAAAATAGTGTTTTTTAATTCGTGCTATAATTTCCGCATTCGGCTATCGCACTCGACCTAAAAAGTATTACTTTACTCACTTGTTGCATAAATAGCTATTTGCTATATCTCATTTGAATGATAACGACTGTTTCGTTTCCGACTTCTGATATAATTTTCAGAAATACTACATTTTGTTGGTCACTATACAATGGAAACTTATGGTCGTATTGTGTACAAAACTTCAAATCTGTAAATAACAAAGTTTCCACTCCCATGTATTTTATATTAATCAAGAAAAATATAGGTATGTGTTTTGTTAGTTTCTTTTTACAGATTTAGAGATATGGAAGACTTACAGGGCAGGTTTGAAGACTAATCTATTCATTGAAAATTAGAATTCAGCATGTCATTATAATTATGTAAAAAAAATATTTATTAGTATTTATTTTTAATAAGAAACACTCTTCTTCTTTCCCTGTTTTTCTAATTTTATGGTTTATCCGCGATGATGATGTCCCTTACAGTGGCGTAAATATGCCAATGCAGCCAATGCGGTGCATTGGGGCCCACGTCGTAAAAGGGCTCATTTGTTGAATCTATTTTAAATTTGTCCTTAAATTTAATTATTTATATACGATAAATATCTAATATTAATATAATACTGCGAAATATTTAGATTTTATACACTACCCATTAATTCAATTCAATTTACTACAATAACGCAATCGCAACAGTTTAAGAATGAAACATCATTAGGCAGTTTGCGAACCTTACTTACTATACCGTAACGTGTAATACAGTTGGATGCTCAGTTTGCGAAACTTATTTTGTTTGAAATCGAAATTTCTGAGTTGTAAAATGTTATGATAATCCTAAAGATTGATGTATGTTGATGAAGTGGCGTAGGATCAAAGTAATAAATTGGTTAAAAATGGTTTTTAAGCATTTTTATTACTCAAATTTTAGGACGTTTTGATGCAGTCTTGCATCATCAGCTTTAGCTTTTTTGTGCAGTGGTGTTGACTTGTAAATTTTTATAGTGTTCATATCCGAAAAAAGACCTGAAGTTGATGAAGAAGTCTTGTTGGATGTATAAGTCATCAACATCAGATCTTCTTTCGGAAATGAACACTGCAAAAATTTATAACAATAACATCATTAAATTTGTGTAATAAAAATACATTTTCTGAGTTGAACATCATATTACGTTATACGTAATTAAGGTTCATAAACTGCCTATTATAAAAAAATGTGTTCAAATGATCTATCTGTATCTCTGCCAATGCAATTGCTACTATGTGTTAAATCTTTAAAGATCGACATTAAAAAACTGCAGACAATTTATGAGTTAGCTGAACTAGACATGATTAAGTACTATGATATGAATGCTAGTTTTTCTGACGTATATTCTCTATCTATTTTGTATTTAACAATACCTGTAACAAACTGCAGAACATTTATTTTCCAAATTAAAAATTATATGCGAAAACGTGTCTCTTCGTTAGCACTTTTAAGCACAGAAGAAATTTTTTTCCTAGCCAATACAAGTAAATTTTCTTTTTTATTTTGTTTTTTTTTTTGGGGGGGGGGGGGCCTTCCCCAAAAAAATGCGTATATGCGTATCGAAATTTTGACAGCAATATTAAATTAGTCATTTGACATATTGTTTCGATACGATGATATTTCAGTGTAAGGGACGCTTAATATTTAAGTGTCAGCGCGCAATCAGCCATTAAATCATTGCTGTCAAAATGTCACCATCTTTTCTGAATTTTAACTTTTTAAGTTGCAAGACTGCAAGAAGTCTTGCAATTCAGTCTTGTTCTTGCGGGCTTAGTCTTGGTCTTGGTCTTGTAAGCAAATAGTAAATCTTGGTCTTGGTCTTGTTCTTGCATTTCTTGCAAGACCAAGACAAGACTGCAAGACCAAGACTGATTTTCAGCATCACTAGTTGCGACAGAGTAATCAGTGATGTGTATTTATACAAAGCTTTCATAAAATTTTATATGTAAAGAAACGAAAAGCATTGAAAATAATAAATCTAAATAAATAAGTAAAAATAAATGTAAATAAATCAAAATTTAGCTCTCGACAGTTATGAAACACTTTCCATCTCGGTTATAAATATGGTATTGTTGATCACATCGTCAGATTTTGGAAAGATGAAAATCCATATTATCTTTGTATGAATATATTTAAAATTAAAACCATATACTTCCTTGTACTTGATATGGAAATGTATATTTATTTAATTAAAAATATCTTACTTTTAATGTATATCCATGTATGAATATTTAACTCTAATTAGTGTAAAATAAATATATTCACACGTTTCACATATTTAAATAACCTTGTTAATTACATAAATGATTACAAGTTAAAAATATTTGTATTAAAGTACACACATGGTGAAAATGTAACATCAAAACAGGTGATTAAAACAGGAAACTACCCACACATTTCAATAAAATTAAAATCCATTTGATAGTCGACGTCTGTTGCCATTTAGGTCAGCTTACAATTTGCCGCTTTTCATGTTTAATCCTAACGCATAATAAAACATTAATTAATTCGTCCCGACGCAGGCGGCATCGTTCCGGGTTCCGGGAAGCAGAGAAGCGTTTCTGTGGGTGCGAAAACTAATTATTTTTGCGCTTTGAGCAATGAAAACTGTTTACATCACAAGGGAGCGTCTAGGAAGTCCTCACACGTGGAGCCAGGAGGCCATGGAAATTTGAACTATGCTATTTCGTTCTGAATACTAAAAGGAGCCATTCAACAATTTTTAGGTCTTCAAACAAAAAATTAAACATTGCCATTTGAAATACATTACACATTACATACAGTCCGTGGTGTGTTGGAGTCAGAACGTCATGCCGGAATTTTTTGTGAGAGCGGGAACATTTTATTTTAAATATAGTAAAAGTATAAATTACGATTTTAACGTCAATTAATTAAATATACATAAGAAGAAAAGTACATGTTTTTCTTTTCAAAACTTTTTAAAGAAAATCGTTTAAGTATGATAAATTAAATATTGATGAAGACTGTTTTAAAAATAATGCTTTACTAGTGATTTGAAATTGAGTGTTACGGAACTTTTTCGTTGACGAAGACCGTTCCGGTATAGGTATTATTTGATTTACCAATATACCGCTGTATAATATCAGTACAGTAAGGATATGTTGCCTCACTAACACTTATTGTTATAGTAGAGAGTGCTCATTTTAAAAATCGAAACTTCCCTAGAAAATGCTCTAAAAATTTGAAACTAAATAAGGATTGTAAATACGTATCGGTAAGTCGGTAAAAATGTTATTAAAATCCTATTTACCGGTAATTTACCGAGTTTTTAGTTTTTGATATCTAGTAAAAAATAAAAAATCTGTTGTAGCCAGCACAAAACCTTCCGTCAATTTTATGTATTTTGTACAAACCCGATACCAAAAGTTTCTTGAAAAAGATTTTATATATCCTGTAAAATTATAACACGAACACACTATTTTTTACAAATTCCATATTCCAAGTTCCTTTGAAAAGATTCTACAAATCCAATAAAATTATAACACGGACGACAATTATGTAAATTGCACTTGACATTTCCTCATTCCTATCCAACGAATCTTCTTCACACAGTTATTCCTCTCTCAAATCTTCTGCTACACGGTCCTTCCATCTTCTTTTTGGCCTTCCTCGTACTCCTGGCATTGAAACTGTAAGTCACTTGAGAGGGACACTCTGTCACTTTTGTTACTTTCTGATCCTATACTTTCCACTTTGGTTTTGCACTTGACACTGACATCTGTCAATTAGAATTTTTTGAATATATCTGCTGTTTCCATAATTTTTACAAAGCTGACTGATTTTTGAAAGTTAACCTCTCTTCAACTCTCTATAACTCTATATCTATTGAATATGAAGGAAAATGTATAATCAAATCGTATAGAGAATAAGATTTTCTTTCATATTAATGATCATAAAATGTCGAAAATTGATATTTAATTACGTTTTTGCCAGAAAAACTGTTAAGAACTTCAAATAAGGGTACTTCCGGTTGACCAATTATAACCAAAATCTAATCAGCTCTTCATATGGTTGTAAAGAAGAGGAATACTAAAGAATCATAATTTTTAGAATTGTAGTTTTGGAGTTATCGTCGAAGAAAAATTTGTCCCACACACACACACACACACACACACACACACACACACACACACACACACACACAGACACACACACACGGACACACGGACACACACACACATACAGACATCAATGTAAAATTAGTAAATTGTATTCTAGGGATCTTAAAACGTACTTATTCATTAAAAACTCACCACCAAATTTTTTGACCAAAGACAATACCTCCCTTACCTAAAGGTGACGGAAGGTAAAAAAAATCTACATAAACTATAAATAAATTATATTAGAACATAGGATTTATTTTCATAGTTTTAGAGAATTTGCTAGCGTAAAACATAGGCTCATATTCTCATCTCTTGAAGTAGCTCTATTCCATTCAACATTAAGCATATGTTATATTTTTAGTCTATACAATATTTACAAAAATATAGACTTGATGATACATTTTTAAGTACAAGAAAGTGTTTCACATTTTTTTGTAACTTAAACCTATACTTAATATTTGAATTTTTCTTATTAAAATGGATATTATTTTTCTGAAAAAGCGCTAGGTACCTGCATTAAAATATGAAAATACAAGCCATAGTTATTGAGGCTGGCATAACCTAATTGAGACCCTATTGTTTTTTAACAATGTCGATATAATTTGAATTAGCATTAAACTTACAAAACCTTCTGATTCAGAATCACTACTTTCTGATAATTCCGTCGTAGTTTTTGATTCTTGTTTATTATAAATGGGCTCAAAAATGAAAGATTCTTGTGTCATTTGCCGAGAAATTGGTAACTCATTGTACTGGTATTAAATAAATAAATATAAATATATCATTAGTGCAATATTACCCATTGTGCCAATTTACTTTGAATACAGATATAGGTAATAAAGAAATATTTGCACCGTTCGGGCGATTACCAGGCGTCACTTCACGGTAACTCATTGCTGGTATGGTGAGTGTACCAAAAGGGTCAATTTTGTGCCATTTAAAATTCGAAATAATTTTTGGCGTCGGTCGGGATCGAACCCGGGTTCTCAAATTCGCGACCAGGCACTCAAACACAAGACACTGCAATCACTAATGCTGGATTTATATAGCGTAAGTCGTAACGTAACGTAATGTAAAGAATAAAACAATGCAAACAAAATGCGATCATTTATACAGCCGTAAGCCGTTACCTGACGTACCGCGCCGTTACGTATTAAAATCCAAAGATCGCCAACTTTTATCTTTCTACGTTACGATATAATACAATATTGTACAATTACAAATATACAAATAAATAATTTATTTTACAAGAGAAGAATCGTCTGAATTCTAATTTTCAATAAAAAATCAACGTTTAATTTTTGATGTTCGAAATATTAATTTTTACCTCTCGCTAAGAGAGGTATTGCATTCATGCTAAAATTCGCATATCCAGATTTTATTGAATAAGCACGATTTAAGGTCCCTAGAATCCGATTATAACATTTTTAAATGATGTCTGTGTGTGTGTGTGTGTGTGTGTGTGTGTATGGCTGGATGTTGGACGGACGATTCCTCAAAAACAATAAGACATAAGACCTGTTTAACTATGAATTCGTCAATCTGACATTCCTGGGAAGAGCTGAAAAGGTTTTGGTAACAATTGAACAACCGGAAGTAGTAGTTTTTAAAAGAAATTCTTCCAAATATTAATTTTTGAAAATTTTTGATATTACTAATTATGAAGAACAAAATTCTACACCTGATACATTTAAATTTTTTATTATATCTTCTATAAATTTAGAGATAAAGACGCTATAATATATAGAATATCGGGATATAACAAGTCGAGTAGGCGAAACTACACTAAGGAAACCAGTTGACAAATTCAAATGTTTATAACATAATTTGTAAATGACAGAATTCAGTGTCAAAAATAAACAGTTTTAGTGACATTTTGATAGCTTTTTCTGGGACGTACATTTAATCTTTCTTATTGTTTTATTAATTAAATATTTGAAATTATAGGTAATATGCATGTATCCATCAGAAATACCGCCAATCTGTTTAATGAATTGGAAGAATCTGTGACATTTAGAAACTTCCTCATACAATGAAAAATAGATATAATTAGAATTATATGTGTGAAGAAGACATATTAAATACAATAAAAAAAAATATTTGGGTAAAGTTCTGTAATATTTTGTTATAAAACGACGGTTCGATAGCAAAGTGCAATACAATACTTATATAGCCTAATATGGAAATGGCGAGAGGTCTTGTGCTGGCCACAACAGATTTTTAGATTTGAATGCCAGTCTACCTACATTTATTCGTAGATTCCGGTAATAATGACATATATGTATGAGGATTGAAGGACGAATCTTCTCACGGGCACTGAAATAGAGTGTAGAAAATTATATTTCGCTAGTTTTACTAAGAAAATTTTGTTATTAAATTCATTATTCCTACAAGAAAACTATTTGTATTACGAATCAATTTTGATTTCAAATTATATGTATTAATATTGTATGTGGTACAAATTCGCATGTAACATATTCTCATTCCTTCAAATGGCTCTCACCTCCAGATTGCATAATTGCCCCCGGTGGGAGAGTCCATTTTAATTAGTGCCGAGGGGTGCAGTTTACTCGGTATGGTACATACAGCGCCAGCGCCATTTTCTAATTACGCCGCGCTATTTACGCAACAAACACACGCGCAATTGTTTCTCGGTGTGAAGACTTCAAAGACGCCGACACTGTGCGCCAATTAAATGCGCCAAAAGCAGACGCAAAATGAGAAAATCAAGTTACTACTAAATTGTAAAACAAGCACGAGTGTTCATAGAAAAGTATGCGAACACGAGCGTTTGAATTCACTTGTGATTCTAAAACGGTTAACAAACAAAAATAAATCATTTACCATTTACTTTTCACCCAATGTGGTGAAAAATAGATACTACTATAAATAAAGAACAGGAAAGTATCTGATTGGAGCATGTCACTTCGAGTACACGAACCAAATTTAATATTTTGCATTTTTTCTATGTAAAATAAATGAACATAGGTAAATTATACAACGTTCGAAAGCTAAAAAAATATTCGTTTCACTGGTTTAACTTTTCATCTAAAAATTATAACTTTGCATCGTAAATTGAATTCCAATAGTATCAAAAATAATTACACCATCACGATTTGAAAGAGCTTAAAAAAGTGCCCTAGAGATGTATAAAGCAAAATACAATATTATTTTATGGTAAAGTCGGTAGAGAAGATTTTGTTTATTTATACAAATCTACTAAAAAATCATACAGTAAACTTTGCACATATATTAGTATCGCATTGTTACCAAAACTCATATTATTCAATATAAATATAATAGATGTTTTGTAAAGAAAACCATCTCACTCGACATATATTTATGTTTTACTAGTTTTAATTCGTTTTGCTTGCACAAGTAATTTTATATTTAGATGCTTCATTTACACCGAAATTTGTTTTATTGCATCATCTATGGACGAAATAAAGTCATTTTCAGTCCATATTCCTCTTCTACAATTTCATTCTCATTATAAGGCAAGAAGAGAATAATACGTATTATTAATAACAACAAAGTAGTATTCCATCTCTCTGCCATATGCCAACTTCCTTGGTCATTGACGAAGAAATGGTGGATATGTTGACACTTAAGAAATTTCAACAAAGTAAAAGATTTATAGGTTAGAATACTATATAGGTACATATTTTACTATCTTCATGTTACAATAAAAACTTTTAAAAATCAACTACCTATTATAATTTTAATCAAAACATTCAATAAATGCATGAAAATAACTTGTGTTTACAATGATTCCGTATCTCTTATACGAGATCTCTCTGTTGGACACATAATTCTTATCAATACCTATATATAACCTGTCCTTCTTTCGAGAGGGCTGCCTTCTTTTTTGAAGTTATGCCCTCCTTTGAAATTGTGCTTCTTTTTACCTCTCGCTAAGAGGTATTGAATTCATGCTAAAAATTGCATAGGTATCTAGATTTTAGTGAACAAGCACGTTTTAAGGACCCTAGACTCCTATTTTAACATTTTTATGATGATGTGTGTATGTGTGTAAGTGTGTGTTTCTGTGTGTGTGTGTGTGTGTGTGTGTGTGTGTGTGTGTGTGTGTGTGTGTGTGTGTCTGTGGCTGGATGTTGGAGGGACGGTTCTTCAAATTCTGTAAAACTAAAGACCAATTTAACTACGTATTCCTTAATTTGACATTAATGGGAAGAACTGAAAAGGTTTTGGTAATAATTGGATAACCGGAAGGGATAGTTTCTTTAAAATGTCAATGCTCAATCATATTCGATGGTTAATTTCAAATATAATGTATGAGGTTTTATATTTCTATGGTTTCCAGATATTAATGAAGTTCAGAAACTTTCGTTGTAACGAAGCGAACTTTATTTGGAAAAATTAGTATTTCTGAGGTATTCTATAAAGAAGGATGAAATTTAGGTAAGCCCTGAAAACCAAACGCTATTTTGTCTTTTGTCTCATACCGACAATATTCACATAACAAATAAATACTGAAATATAATATTCAAGAATATAATCGACAACAAAATATATATCAAAAATATCTGTTCATTTTGTTGTCTGGTTTCCTTAGCAACACACATATTATTTTTAAGAAATTTCCAGGACAGATTCGAAAATATAACTTCAGACTAGTTCAGTAATGTATTATTCTCTCATTAAAAAATTGTCGATAGTAAAACCACTAAAGGTTTGATTTGGCCGGATATTTTTTTATTTATATGAACACTTGGTTGCTTGGCAATTTGTTGAAAAGATTTGTCCGGCAAAATCTTTGAAACAAATTGCCATCAAGAAACCAAGTGTGAATATTTATAAATAAAAAAAATATTCCGTGCTAAAAATCAAACCTCGAGTGGTATTTGTCAAGATAATTCCACGAGTAAATCGAGAATTCATTTCTTCTTCACGTAATAAACAGAAAAGAAAATAAATTTATTTATTTGACATATCAAAAATGTTGAAAACAATGCGTCACCATGCCCACCATGGAGAAGGTAAATAAAAAAATATCCAATCTATCCACTTGCATTTTGTCTTCCTTCCTATTTTATCGATAGCAAACTGTGATTTTGACGTTTTTGAATGTCTTTTTTTATACAGTAGTGGAATTATCAGAAGTAATATCACAAGACCTCCTGATTTTATCGATAAATTTTTATTTTGCACGAATTTTTTTTGCCTAGCAACAAACACGAAAGCAAACTGCATGGTAAATCCCGACTCCGAAGGAGGAGGGGTTTTACCTAATGTCAGTTTGCTTGAGTGATTTTGCTTAAAAGCAAAAAAATGAGTGCTTAAAAATAAAAGTTTATCTGAGAAAATCTGAGAGGTCGTGTGGTATTTGGTGAGATAAATTCCAAAGACAACGCAAAATGAAACTTGACACATTAATTATCACACTGACAGTTATAAACAATAACAAATGTTTATTTACTTGGTAGCGGAAAATTATTGGGGTAACGTTTTATCAGTATCTGTTCCCATTGGTTGAATTTTCAAGTGTTCTGCATCATGATTGGTTAAAAACTAGTCGTTGGAATTTATCCGTAATATTTTTCAGTTAGCGCAAATAAATGCAAATTATATAACTTGTTGGGTGCCACTGTCGGTGAATTAATTGCTATTTGCAGAAGGTGGCGGACCTACTTAATTAACATTCAGAGCAAAGCTGAAAACTGAAAGCGCTCCTACACTTGTGTAGGACCATATTTCGCGGCTACAACTGGGAATCCACAGAAATGAAACTCAAATTTATTCATTAGTATTGTAAAAACTGCCGCTTTCAATGGAATTATTTCATTAAATTCATACGTTCAATTTAATTTTACAAATTAAATTTGAATAGGGTAGAAGTTCATACATTAAATATACTGCAGTCTTATTTATACTTAAAAGATATGCATAAATTTCAAAAGGAACTTTGACATTGATATATTTCCCTGTTTTAGAAAAAGAGTATGAAATAGCTTAAGCGTATGTATAGTACATTAATCAATAAGCGTGTAATAATGGCTGCAACTAGGGCCGGCAAAAATATATCGATATTAATCGACTTTTTCTCAAAAGAAGTTGATAGACGATTAACAAATTTTTGTAAGTCAACATCCAACAATTATCTTAACAAATGTTATAGGTATATAACTGTGTGGAACCCAGTTTGGAAATGTATTCACACTGGGATTGAAATTTTAACAATATCCCGAAGATGCATTGCCACATTTTCCTATAGTTACAACTGTGCGATTTCTATGTTATAATGGGCTACTTGCGTGGTACTGAAAATCCGATTTCTGTGACTATATAAGTAATGTTATATTGAAAACATATATAAAAATATAAATTTTATTTTAAAATAATTATTTGTTTTTTACTAAATTAAGAAAGAAATTTTTCTGTGACGTCTTTATATTGAACTGGGGTGGGGAAGCATGTTTAAGTATGTTATCAATAGATGGCATGGCGTGCGAGAAAGTTTTAATTTGAATTTGACATTAGTTCATTTTTCTCTCTCTCTGGTCTCTCAAATACATTAATTACTTTATAAATAAACACATAGGTAATTACTTGTAATTTAAAATATCGATACCAAAAAGATAAACTAAAATACTAACCTCAAAACTATTGTTGAAACGTCAAACAGGTGATCTACATTACCCGCACAAACATACCATTACTATGGGACGGCACCACGCTTGGCTTTGCGACTCTTCATTGGTGCGGCGTAATTCTACGTCATACATGGCGGGAATTCAAATAATCAAATTTAATTATTTTTTTTCTGGCTAATTAATAAAAATTTTGTCAAAAGAAAAAATATGGGCAGCAAGTTTTTACCTTCTCTTCAAAAATATTAAATAAAAAAAAGGTACGCAAGTAGCCCATTCCAACTATTATTGCCTTGGTAACGACTGGAAAGGAGGCAAATACATATCAAGTACTTTTTGGTACACGTAAAACACAAGTGCGTTTCGTTTACGCAAATATTAAAAACAAACTGACAGTAACAGGACAGCAATTTAATCATTCCATGAAGCACGGAGGTTCGTATTTTTATTAATGCGCCGTTTTTATACAGGTGTCTCACAACTCGCTCCCCAGACGAAACTGACACTTGCCGACGACAATAGGTTGCCAACAAATAGAAGAAAATCATTTGCGGCTGCTTGCATAACGGAGTTACAAGACTTTTTAATCCACCAATCCCGGAAGGATATCTTGAGGTGTGATGATATTATTACAAAATGAAACTAGTTACTAGGTTTTAAAAATACTACTAGTGAGTTACAAAATTTGTTTGACTTACTGTAATTTTGACACTTTAGAGTTGACTTTTTTTTACTGTCAATAAAATTAGGTTAGCGAAGGTGTTATCCGAGATCATCACAAGATTTGTATCCAGAAAACGTTCCGAATAGACTCGTGCTGCCTCTCTGGCGTTACGTCAACATTCTCCGAAAATTATAATCATTTCTAAGTAATCAGTGGCTGAATACATGGTAAGAATTTGCCTTTTTTTATTCACCTTGTCATATTTAATTTGACACTGACATTTTTCGAAAACTACAGGCGCCCACGCATTTTAAAGAAGATTTGATTACGTTGAACACGTTAAAGGTGTAGGTCTCTGATTGGTCAATTTTGAGAAGTCTTTTCTCTAATATCTTTTAAGCTAGATTTTTTTTCTTCGAAATTACACATCCGAGTGCAGTCTCGTGTCTCCTCATCCGCTCTGGGGCGCTAGTTGTCAGACACCCTGTGTAATATAATAGGCTCAGTTTAAGACATTAATTGAAATTTAAAATTATTTTAAGACTTAATTCTTCTCTTTAATTTGAAGAAAAGCTACAGTGCTCACTAAAGTGTCAAAGTTATATTATGAAAACGAACATAAATTTAATTTTAATTTAAAATGTTAAATTAAAGATAAAATTTATTACGATAACGGCCCTAAACCTCCATAACTGATTAATATAGTTCAGACATTTTGAATCCATTTTAAATTATTTAGTTTTGCTATTGATTTAATATTTTAACTTTCAACTTGTCAAATTTATTATTTATGAGGGAGCGTGGCTGAGTGTTTTATGGTTAATTAGTACACGAAGTAACCCCTTTGGTTCTTTTTACATAACATCTTTGAGTGTCTGAGAGTAATCACTCAGTATGAGACACATATAACTGTCATTTTCAAAATTTAAGAAAAAATTCAAAGTGCCACACGCAACACCCAAAAATAGATATTAAGCCACAATATTACAGTTATTTAATTATTTATCTTATGGAGCAAATTTTAGTAGGCAATTGATTACTTTATTATAATATTATTGTATTTCACGTATTAACTAGTTTTACTTTTTTTAAACTTTTCCATATACCTATACAAACTTCGATTACTTTAAACTAAAATAGCTTGAAAAATAATTAAATTTTGATCTAAATAAAATTATTTGAAACATGATTACTGACATTTAAATATTCCTCTTCACCTTGTATTTTTAGTCTTTTTCATCACGTTTTTTGTTTATAAAAATAATTAATTTACATGTATAGATACTGTTCATATTTTGATCGGTACCTACTGTAGTATTTTACAGCTGTCAAATTACAAAGCATTATTATCCATATATGTCAAACCGTATTTATATTTTATTGACGCCTTCCTCTCCGTAAATTAAACTTGTCTCAAATATTTAGGTTAACAGTCAGATACTAAAAACATAAACAGATTTACGAAGCATAACAAAAATTTATACCATGTGTTCCATAAACGAATAAAACACCTTTTCACTGGAAAAAGGAAAACTGTATTCCATAACTGCAAGTTACAGCCACTAATAAAACAAGCAGCCGCCGATAATCTGAAGAAAGCATTTCGCCATAAAGTCATCTAAAAGTCAACGAAGATAATAAATCCAAAAATGGAATAGAAAAAGTAAAATCTTAGGCGGCTTTTACTGATTGGAGGTAGAAATCACTGCTGGACGGATGAAATATAGAAGAGAAGTCAATAGCGGTTGTAAAACGGTTTATAGTGGGTTACCTGCATACAATAACAACAAGGTTTAGGCATTGTAACCATAACTTTTCCGGGAAATATTTTATCCAAGGTTGGCTAAAAGTTAACAAGCTTATAATGTCTAGACAGTCAAGTGAATTTTCTTGTTAATTTTGTTATTTATGACACTACTTTAGGGTTAATATTATGGACATTTACAATCGCTTATATTTTTCAAAGTGGTGTTAATTATGTCATAATTTTAAGCTTGGGTAATAATTTTATTATATTATTTTAGTAAAAGTTACCGAATTGACAAAATTGAAATATACGGATTTTAAACTAACGGTATTTTTGAAACTTTCGGGTACGTACAATGGGTCCATAAACCATAACAAAAAATAATAAAATGCACACTTTATCCTTAAACTAGGTACTACATAATAAATAACGATTAATAGAAAAGAAAAACGTTTTTTTAATAATTACTTTGCGAAATATTAAAATGTATTTGCAGGGCCAACAGATGACTTCACACTATTGGTATCTTTCTCACGCAACCTACCACAGAAACTGGTGTGAGAAAGATAGCTATAGGTTTCTTTAAAAATCAAATGCAGTTATACAAAAATATTTACGACTTTCTGATACCAGGAATTGCTTCAAAATTAAACGAACTTTCATTTATAAATACGAGTATTTAAAAAAATTGGTTTATTGGCTCATTACTAGTTTTGAATTACATTAGAGAATAGGTGTATAACTTTTTGGATCCTCTGGTCCGCATTGCTCAATAATTTTTTTTCAGAGGCCCCATTTAGAATGTAATATTTACTTATGACTACAGTGTAATGTAACCTACAATAATAATTAATAATAATAATATATTTATTCTGCCAAAAGACCAATTACATTAATATGTGACATCAGAGAAATACTTAGTCATAATTTTATTACATAAGATTAGCTATAGCTTACTGTAAATTAAAGCCAAATCATCATTTAAACTTTCAATTTATCATTTATTAAATATATATAATTAAAGGAAAAACAAAAAAAAAACAACTTTAAAAAATATAAAGTCGAAATGAATATATTTTCTTATATTTAACCAAATTGAATATTGTTGCAAACAATTTGCTACGAAAAAATACTCAATTTAAATGTTTAATTCGTCAGAAAAAAAATCTTTGGGTTTGTTAACAGCTTGACAATCTCTAGGCATTCTTTCTACCATAATCCACCATAACTATAAGAATACAAATTCATCATAACAATGACACCAATAAAATCATCCCCTACATTTCCAACTTTTACCATCAATCTCGAATCTCCTCGTATAATAGCAAATATTTATTTAGTAACAGGATGTAAGCACCAATGATCCTCTATTTCAATTGTCTGGCACTGCCCTCTATGATCCATACGCGATTTGTCCATTCTCAAATGCCCGTTTTTCTATAGAGAGTATGCTTTCTGTGTGAAAATATCGAGTAGGGGTCCCAGGCTTGTTATGACAATTTATGGAATATTATTTTGGGCAATTTTGCGCGGTTGAGTGCCCCGCGGTAGAATCAAAGCTGAGGAAAGGAAGTTTGCTGTTTTGGAGCTGGTGTAATGTTCAAGTGGTGTTTGTAGAGTTTTGAGGAGATGTGAAGTAGAAAGGATGATAAACTTAGTAGAATTAATATGAGAATAAGTGCGCCTAAAAGAGATGAGAAGATTTTGAAGATGTATCCGGTTAACTTTGGGTAAAGCGGCTTACTTTGATATTTTTGTGGTGGTGCATTTTAACAATATAATACTTTAATCTATAAATAAGTGTTGATATTTATAAAAACATGTTCTATGTTTGATTTTTTTCTCATGCATACATAGTTATATATTTGCCATGTCCTTTTATTTGAACAAGTGGAGAAAAATCCTGCCCTCTGATTGGTGAGAATACACACCCTGTTATAAAGGCGAAAAAAATGTCACCTGCCAGTTGTCTAATGAAATCGATAGAAAGAATAGTGCACTTTTTTTCATTAAAATGAATTTATAAAGTATGTCTTTTTCAACACAATAAAAGTGTGAAAAATGCACTTTTTTAACATAAACTTGTGAAATAATGAAACATTACGGTACTTCTTTCACACTTTCATATAAGACTAAACTTTTTACTTTTGTTGTATACATAACTAATTAAGTATGTGTCGTCTGTGTTTGAATGACACTCATTATGATTCAGATATTCATTAAGATACAAACCATCATTATGATTTAGATTTTCTTTTCATTATAATAGGGATACCTATCATTATGTTACAGATTTTCTTTTCATTACGATACAGGTTAATATTATAACCAATTTATTAGTTTGTAGTTTGTTTTTTTAATATTTATGAATAATCGTAGAAAAAATCTGATGTGGCCAACACAAAACCTCCCGCTATTTAATTTTTATTAATTTAAATACAAACCTACGTATTTAGAAATGCTTCAAACTATATTATGTTCTATTGCATATAACTATTGCTTTATTTACGATTTTCTTTATTATTTAATATGTCACTATTATTAATTTGAAGTAATTACTATTTTGACAATGACGTTTACCTGTCAATTACATTCATATGAAAAATAAACTGTGTAACAAAGGAATTGTGTTTACCTTAGGCTTCGGGATTAAAAAAAGAAAAATGATTTTTAAATTTATCTGTAAAATATATAGAAAAAGTATTCATGTATACCTGTACAATATTCAATAATCTATAATTTTCCAATGACATTAAATGCGAAAAATGGCATATTTAATGGTATTTTTTGAAGAAAAACCATTATGAGCTTCAAGTAAAGTACCATTTCCGTTTATCCGATTTACACCAAAATCTAATGGCTTCTATTCCTATTAGAATAGGGTAGAAATACAAGGTTTCAGAATTTTCTGAATGATAGTATTTGAGTTAGAGTGCAAACAAAATTCGTACACATACACACATACACACATACACACATACATACACACATACAGACATCATCGTGAAAATGTTAAAATTGGATTCTAGGGACCTTAAAATATGGTCATTTACTAAAATCTCGATATGTGATTTTTAGCACGATCCCTATACCTCTCTTACCAAGGGTAGCGGGAGGTAAAAAAATAATGTTTGCAACTCATGTATAATGACTATTAATAAAAACTCGTTGCATAATATATTGCTTTCATTTTTCATTATATAATGCATTTTTTAATTACATTACTAATGTGATAATGAACTACATTACCTATCACAAATAAATGCAATGAATTACATAAATAATAAGAAGTTATTCAAGCAGTCGTAGATAAATGACATTTAATCTTGTTTTTGAATACGACTTTATAATAAAAATGTTTAGTAAGTAATATAGATAAAGTTTGGCTTCACGAATTTAAATTATTTATTTAATGCAACGATCAACGATCATGTCATTTTCTAACTTGAATTCGTGAAACATACTATACGAGTATTTGCTTAAATATTATTAATATTTTTTTAATAAAACAAGAACGTACATAAGGATCGTATTTATTTAAATATACCTCTTAATAATATAAGCAATATCTCCACGCCAGCTATGAGTGCACTTGAGGTGACGCCTGGTAAACGCCCGCACGGTATAAATATGTTATCATCATTACCGACATCTGCGATAAAGCAGATTGTGGCACACTCAGAAATGGGTAATATGGCTTGATGATAGCTTTATTTATTTAGATTTTAAAATGTTTAGACGCATTCTATAGATATTTTTCCAACATCTAACTATACTTATAAAGTGATTCTTTATTGACTGAAATCTCATTAATAAAGTTGGGGCATTATTAATTTATTTAGTTCTTTAGTCACTAGTGGATTAAAGAAAACAAATAAATAAAAATAATAATAAATCAAGAGTAATCAAAAAAATTGCGTTAGTAATTAAAAACAGTTGTTAAATTTCACATTAATTCAAGCTCGAAGAGGCCTAAAAAAGTGTTCAAAATAATGTATGCCTCTAAAGAGTAAGAACATTTTATCATAAATAACAATTATTCCAGATTATTTCATGGGGTCGCGTGGCTGAATTATTTTCAATTTTTGAATGTATACTAGATGGTGCTCTCTCCAAGTCATCTTTGCAAGTCCGTCAGATGACATCTGGTTATGCCCACACGGTATCAATACATCGTCTGTATTGACTTATGCGTTCAGAAAACGTTTAGCACACCTAGAAACAATGTCATAATGATATGTTTATTTATTATATTTCAGCATTCACACACAAGCTCATAGATGTCAAATGAATTTTATTTATATAGAATCTCATTCATTTCCATCATATTTTATATTTTAAATTAAAAATTATCGTTACTGTTCTTCCTTGAAATAGTTTCATTCTGTAATATTATTTGACTTGCAATATGAATGACTCGGCAGTTGGCAATTACACCAGACAAGTTATTCTAGAATAATGTCACATTCATTTTTCATAGCATCACTATCCTGCTTGGCTGTCTTTAATCTATTCTGTATTCTGCTTTGACAAATACATCAACCGTAACCAATGCTGAAAGAAATTTACACAAACTACACAATCACTACCATAAAGCTATTTACAATTTGAATAATATTGTCTTCATGTCATATTACTTGCGTATAGTAACTACAATAATGCAAAGATGTATGTAACTGTACATTCATCGTCAATGAGAAGTACATAAATAATTGCTTATATTTATACAAATACACACAATGAGATGTAATTTAGTAATTCATAAAAATAAATCATCTCTCAATACAATTTGCATGGCTAACAAAAAAAAAAATCTGTTGTGGCCAGCACAAGACCTCTCGCCATTTCTATATTAGGCTATATAAGTATTGAATTGCACTATTGCACTTCCCTTTCAAACCGTCGTCTTATAACAAAAAAAATACAGAACTTTACCCAAATACTGTTTATTTTTGTATTTAACATGTCTTCTGCACACATATAATTCTAATTATATCTTTTTTTCATTGTATGAGGAAGTTTCTATATGTCAGAGATTCTTTCAATTCATTAACCAGATTGGCGGTATTTCTGATGGATATATGCATTTTCCTACAATTTCAAATATTTAATTAATAAAACAATAAGAAAGATTAAATATACTTCCCAGAAAAAGCTGTCAGAATGTCACTAAAACTGTTGATTTTTGACACTGACATGTGTCATTTAAAAACTATGTTATAAACATTGGAATTTGTCAACTGGTTTCCTTAGTGCCTTGGCCTCCGCGATTAAATTACTCTATATATTATAGTGTCTTTATCTCTAAATCTATACAAGATATAATAAAATTTTTAAGTGTATTAGATGGACAATTTTATGTTCTTCAATATTTAATAACAAAAATTTCCAAAAAATTATATTTAGAAGAATTTTTCTCAGAAACTACTACTTCCGGGTGTTCAATTGTTACCAAAACCTTTTCAGCTCTTCCCAGGAATGTCAGATTGAGGAATCTATAGTTAAACAATTCTTAAGTCTTATGGTTTTTGAAGAATCGTGTCTACAACATCCAGACATACACACATACACACATACACACATACACACATACACACATACACACATACACATATACACACATCCACACACACACACACACACACACACACACACACACACACACACACACACACACACACACACACACACACACACACACACACACACACACACACACACACACACAGACATCATTTTAAAAATGTCGGATTCTAGGAACCTTAAATCGTGCTTATTCAATAAAATCTGGATATGCGAATTTTAGCATGAATTCAATACCTCTCTTAGCGAGAGGTAAAAAAAGATATTTTACTTTATAACTGTGGCTTCGATCAATTGGACAAGGCGTGACGTAACAACCACTAACGGGTGATTGAATAAGCATGAGGTGAAATTGTCTGCTGTAGTTGGAAGCTGTCATTCAGTAAGAATAAATACCTAATCAAAAAAGCATATTTCTGAATTTCAGCTGTCTTCATTTGCAGTCGTAGGAAAAGTTTAGATTGTGGCTAATACGGCAAATCAAGCATTACGATTTTTGCAAGAATTTTTCGATGATAGATTAATAAATAGAAATTTATGGCCACCAAGATCTCTAGACTTGCCAAGTCCCGACTTTTTTCACTTCTCTTACTTAAAAAATAATTCAAGTATTTAAAAATCGACCTCAAAATTTAATGAATTTGAAAATTATTATTTTAAGGCTTTTAGAAGAAATAACACCTGAAATGCTCATTAGAGTAACCGGAAACATGAAACGACGAGTGCATTTGTGCCTTGAGAATAATGAACAACATTTTCAAAATCTTTAATAAAATATGGTTACTCTTTATTATCTTTTCTTCCAAAAATTACATTTGAATTTTGACAATTTTGACAATTTGACATTTGAATTTAATAACGATCAGACTTACGTTTCTCTATTCATAGCCTACTCCGAATTAGCATTTTTTCTATATATTGAGAGTCTAAATAAACCCTTATTATTATTATTATTATTATTATTATTATTATTATAATTATTTTTCTCTTGCTTCCTAATAATTAGATATTATTTAAAATATTTTGTTTAATTCAATTTTTTTAACTAGAAACTGCTAAATATTTAAAACAATTTCAAATTCTTTAACCTATTACGGTTTGGGTGATTCAAAAAGCAAATTGTAGTTTTACCTCTGTTTAATAATTTAAAATTATTTAAAATATTATAAATTTAGTAAATACTAGATGGTGTTACTAATATTTGAATTCTTTAATATAATAATATTGAATCAAAAAGCAAATTGTCTAATACTTAGATAAAATGGCGTTTATATGTAATAGGGAACAAATAACAAATTAAACACTAAGTAATAAATGCTAGATAAAAAGAATAAATGCTCGACGAAAAGGTTATGTTACGTTTGGTTAGGATTTTTCAATTTTTCTTATCGAGAATTTTTTATTATTTACTTTGTAAAATCTAATAAAATACCTAGCGTTTATGAATTATTTACTTCGTATAAATAAAATACGTAACGTTTTATTGGCAGATGCGAAAAGACAGCAGAAACATAAATTTGCGTATTCAGAGTTTATAGAACAATTTGCAGAAAGTGAATCAAAAATGTTTTGAAAGAAGTTGGCGTAACGGCAAGAGAAGTGTATTAAAAATGGAGCATCATTATATAGATAGAGTGATGTATAACGAGTGTAACAACCACTTTTGTACGATCATGTTTCTCTAAATGTTTATCGATAGGTTTTCCAAGGCAGTAGGTTCTTTTTACATAAGCAATGCGGTCAGTGATTGGTCTTCTATTGGACTCGGATGTGTTGCATTGTATGTATTATCCTTAACCGGTAGGAAGCACTTACTGTCCTTAATACATAAATAACTATAATATCTTAAAATTTTATATATTAAAATTAATTTTCAAATAAATATTAAGTAAAGGAATTCTACACCATTTTCTAAAAATATATATTTCCTTAAACTTCATCTAAATAGAAAGCAATCTGTAGTTCTAAAATATTGTAATTTATTAATAATGTTTTCACATTTTGTTCTCAAACAGTGGAGTACGTTCCCATGAAGCCCTGCTTGTGGCGAAAAATTTTACATGAGGCGCACTTGTCATAAAAAAGATTGAACTATACCTGGTCTGGAGCTAAACAAAAAAAAAAAAAAAAAAAAAACAATTAAGCGAATGACAAACTATACGGGCGCAAAAACTTCAAGAGTTTGTGGAGTCAAACTACGTTAATATGCCAATGTAATCTGCTTTGTACACAAATATCGATAATGATAAAATATTTGTCCCGTGCGGGAGCTTACCAGACGTCATCTCACGAGCGCTCATTGCTGACATGGAGAGGGCACCACAGGGGTCAATTTTGTGGTATTTAAAATCCAAAATAATTTTTAGCATCGATCAAACCTGGGCCCCAAGATTCGCGATCAGACATAGGCACACGGCTCCAATAACTTAATCAACAAAATTTGAATATTAACTCTTAATAAAATTTGACAATTTGAAATTGAAATGAAGTCCCCAGAAAACTATTTAAGATTGTTAAGCTTCATCCTTTGTATATATTTTATATGTAACTGTAAACGTTATATTTCAAAAATTGAGTTCTTTATTTTTAATTTTATAATAACACAATCAAACTTGAAGTAATGTTTGAAATCTAAAATCTGTAACGAAGTGAATTAGACTTTAATTAAAATTACATTGTCACGTAACAAAAAGCACAATGCCTATTCCGTAAGAATGGTTACAAATTTATCTGTATAGAACGAGTTTACAATAACTTTTACCTCTACCTTTAGAAACTGATAGCAATAGTAACAAAAGGCAATAATTGTCGAGACGCAAAATGAAAACCGTGAAATATTCTCCAAAACCGTGTCAAATATACGACCTTCAAATATTAAACTTTGATTTAGAATCCTTTAAAATGTCACTGGTAAAAAAGAAAGCAGTCCCCAATGGATCTAATTGCCGATTTACGACTTACAGAGCGACGGTCCCTACACAACTATATTTCCGTATAAATTTTTAACTTGTGCTTCTCTTTTTGTGGAGCGTGGAAGTTTTTGTTACACAGGCCTCGGACACAAACGCAAATAGCCATCCCCTCGCGTCTCGCGGTTCGCACAGTCCTTATAATCATAAAAGCGACAATGGTCAGAGTAAGGATGTTTACTATGCCCATTGTAAAAACGAAGAGAAAGTTGTGGAAATGTTTGCAGGGTTTGTAATAAAGTGGAAGGTTTCGTGTTAGGTAGAGAAAGGGGAGACACAGTGGCGTACGTTAAAATTAGCTAAAAAGTGAATATTTTAGATAAATTTTCAAATCTGATACCCGAAGGGGTCAAAAAGTTTGCAGAATGAACAAATCAAAAAGTTAAAATTTAGCTAAGTTAATATTTACACTGTAATTTAAATTGTCATGTACTACCAATATCTCCTATCTTTCATTTTTAATGAGAATGAATTATGAGGACTTTTGGATTCTGCAAGCCTTTTTAAATTGTAATTTAAAAGTCTCCCGTAAAATTTAGCTAAAATGGGAAGTCACTCTCGATGTTCTCTTATAGCTCTAATACATTTCTCAGTTCTTTAAAAAAAATTGTATATCCTTGAGAAAAAATGTTTTATTTTGTTTCAAAATTACAACTTTAAATTCTTTATCGACCTTAATTTTTTTTTCCTCTAAGTCTGGGAATAAATAATATTCCGGACTGTTAGGAGAGGGGTTTAAAGTTTGAAAGCCTAGGTCCTAGGTCATGAAGAGTACCCAATACTACATTACAGTTGTTGACGAATGAGTTATAGGAAAGCAGCATACGAGGGGATACCCAAAAATAACAGGATTCATTTTCTGGCGGGTGGTAGGACGCTAGTTTCAACTTCTCCCTTGGGGAAACATGTGAGTGGTCAGTGTGATTTTTTTTGTAAGCGCTGTTTGACGTGTCAGATGTATCCTTAAGGATGACGCTTGGGAAACAAATCCATAAGGGTGTTTATTAAAGACACCTAGCCGGAGAAGTTGGAACTAGCGCCCTACCACGCGCCAAAAAATAAATCCGGTTATTTTTGAGTACCCCCTTAAACCTTTAGTCCATTTTTCTTTTTTTTTCTGTATATTACACACAAAACATGTTCTTTTCAATACGCGAATTTTCAAGTTTGAAACCCCGCAGAACGTTTTTGAAAAGAGAATGTATTCAATCTTAGACCAAAACTCAGATTGATCATTTCTTAATATTATTTATACACATCAATGGATCGAGTTTCTAATTATAGAATTTTACTAGTGTGACTACCGAATCTACTGGGCAAAAATTATAAAGATCCATAAATTCACATATTTTTGAAATTTAACATATTAATGCTACACATATTTAATAAGTAGATAGCAAAAGATATCACTCTTAGTTTTAATAAATCTCGTACTGAACATAAATCAACTGATCAAGATATTACTTGCGCATATCGCTGTACGAATGGTATTTTTGTACCTTGCCTCTTGGACCCTCATTCTTTTTAACTCTTCTATTGAAACTTTTTAAGCCTGTATTTTAGGACTATTACTGTTTTTCTCTCTTTTAAATATACCATTTCACAGCCCAGCCTTCAGTCTATAAGTAGAACCAATAATCTTATTTTGCTAGAAAATGGACATTCATTCTTTCCCCCCCCCCTGGCTATTTTATTGTTTCAGCAGATCAATGTAATATTGTTCAATTATTGAAACACCCTTATCCTTGTAGTCAATTAGCAGAATATTTACTGAACAGAAACCAGCTGATCAAGTTATTACTTGCGCATATCGCCATACGAATGGTCTTTTTGTACCTTGCCTCTTGGACCCTCATCCTGTTTAATTATTCTATTGCAACTTTTTAAGCCTGTATTTCAGGACTGTTTGTTACTGTTTTTTTCTCTTTTAAATATACCATTTGAAAGCCCAGCCTTCATTCTATAAGTAGGACCAATAATCTTATTTTGCTAGAAAATGGACATTCACTCTTTTTCCCCTCTCGCTATTTAATTGTTTCAGCAAATCATTGTAATATTGCTCAATTATTGAAACATCCTTATCTTTGTAGTCCATTAGCATAATATCCTCTGTATCTCCAAAAACAGTAACCATTATTTTTCAAACCGATTGCGACATCTTAAACTTTGTAAAGGATGGCGAATCTTGCTTCTACTCAAAAGTTGATAATGACAAACCCAATTTTCATTTGCAATGACAATGGGGGATTCCAGCTCAATCGAATTAAAGGGAAATAGTAAAAAAATACGAATGTATATGCTCAATAACGAATATTAATAAAAAAATGAAATGGTATAATTGAGATATTTCGGGAATAAGGGGTTTTTTGTGATGGCGCTTCGACACTAATATTAAATCTACATATAATTTTTTTGTTGGCGACCGAAAGACCGCCTATTCATGCATTACAAATAGTGTGTTAGGAGGTGGGGATTACTACCAATGGAAGTTAAGAAATTCAAATTCGAAAGGAGGGGCTAGCATTCCTGTACTGCAGTTTCCAAACAGTTTTTATTTTAACATAATTTTTTTGCATTAAACTTAATAATTTAAATACACCTGTAATTATAAAGTATGTAGACTTATACAGTATTATAATATTCATTTATTTTTATGTAAATATAACTTAAAATAGCATATATTTCAAGAACATTTAGGTCCATGATGAAAACAGTTTGATATAAAAACACATAAATGTGACGTCACGTCAATCTTTTCAAAATTCGGGATAACATAACTCGCTTATTAATAGGAATTTTTTCACCGAATTTTCATCAATAGTCTTAGTTTTCGTAATATTTTCAGATGAAATTATAAAAAAAAATGGTGGAATCCCCCATTCGGGTTAATACTTTATCTTTGTTTTCTCCGCAGAAGTCCAAAAACAGTCGAGAATATTAAAAACGTTGTCTCTTTTGAAGTAGCATAAGTACTTTCGGCACCAATATTGCACACCTTTGACATCCCTAAATGTTGATTAAGGATATTGAAAATGGTTATAGAAATACACCAACCATTAGCTGAGCATCTTCCACTTTGATTTTCAACTTTTCGATAATTTCTGTCTAGTTGCATCAACGTGCAGCTCTGAACGGAGATCATCTTCAATCGACTCTCTTCCTTGTTTAAAAAGATCATGTCACTTTTATAAAGGTTAGTTTTTCCAGGGTAAGAGTCCCCGTAATCTGCCGACATTTCTTCAAGAATGTTTTGCAAAGATTTTCTTAGCCCTATGAGCCCAAGAACCAATTTTCCCCATTATTTGCATTATTTTTAAACAGTGTATGACTTCTTCACTATTAGCTCAAAGATTAATGAAGCTAGTACGTTAATTTTTGGTAGAGAATCCCAGTAAATGATATTTGAAAATAATGGTCAGTAAGTACAACTCCTTCAGAAACTCATTTTTCAAGAACTTTCTAACCCATCCTACTTTTCAAATAAGGGCTTCAATTAATACAGAATAATTAGATTAGGAAAGATATTTCGATCAATCTTTGTATTTTTACCTCCCGCTACCCTATGTTGGAAACGTATAGGGATCGTGCTAAAACTCTCATATAAAGATTTTAGTGAATAAGTACGCTTTATGTCCCCAGTATCCTTTTTAACATATTTACAATAACTTGGGGTATCCTATGGATCCTGTGGACACGATTACTCAAATACTAGCAATCAAAAAATTTGTATACGCATTCTATACTAATGTGGGAAGAGCTCAATAGTTTTAAAACACATTGAATATAATTTTTCTGCAACTTTTACTAATAAAACTTGACTATAATGGTACACCCTTCAATGCTACGATAATATCATTTAGTAAATAACTACATAACTGTAAATATAAATTTATAAGATAACTTGTTTTACACATCATCTTGCATCATCTATGGGCCAAACAAAAACTTAATACTTTAATAACAATTTTGACAAATGTCATTGTCTGGAAGCAATTACATTAAAATTAATAATAAAACCGGTTGAGGAGAAGGTAGTAGTAATATTTTTGATTCTACCGAAATTAAGGTTTATAAAAATAATATATTTTCCATCATACATAAATATTAGATGTACAGGATGATCCGATTTAAGTTTGCAATGTATACAGCACTAGAAATCAAAGAGTTGTCAATAAAGACTTGTTTTCAAAGAGTCAAATATTATTTTACAACTACATATTTACGAAATGGATCATGTACAGCGAAGAGTTTACACAGATTGTGTTTTAGAGCACCAGAACGTTGATGCTGACTCAAAATAGTTTTTCTTTAAAAAAATACCTTTAAACGTAATTTTTTCACGAGTTATACTATTACAGAAATTAAATAAGTAAATTTTCTACAAGTATGCCTGTGTTTTAAAGATAAACAATTTCTAAGTTACAGTTCAGATTTCAAATATATGTAAATGAAAGCATAAATAGTAAATAAAACGTAGTTTTAGTTATACAAATACAGGGGAGCGTAATATACTAGCATCAATTAATATGTAGGTGTGCATTTAAATTAATAAAAGTTTAATGGCGGTGGTGTTGTGCTGGCCACATCAGATTTTTTTGTAGTTATATCAAGAAATGCTTTTTAATAAGCTTGATATACATTTACAAAATGCAACTCAAATGAGAAAAAAATTGTTGAACAAAGGAGACAGAAATTCTACGAATGTGTTCATATTATTTTTAACATTATGATATTTTCTGAGAAACTTGTTCATTGATCTTTATTGTGACTGATACAGTTTTTATTTGTAGAAGAAATTATTCATTAAATATACAATTAGATTCTTACTTTAGTTTTTCAAAAGCACTAAAAAAGGAAAGAGCTCTACGATTCCTTACTTATTTTATAAGTACTCCTAATGAAGGTCATGTTCATCATTAGATGCGTTCTTAATACTGTCGTAGAGCATAATTCTTAAAAATCGATTATTGCTCTTTGGCCAAGAAAATAAGTTATACAAATTGTATTTCCCACAAATTAATATCAATATACAATAAGTGAGATAAATGTACAAGCAATAGTCGATGCTGCCGGTGAGGCAGCTTTGAACTTGTTATACCCTAAATTTAAAGATTTGTATAATAATGATAAAGCATTAAATGTCATTATTTGTCAAAATAATTAAATATCCCCTAGGGGAAAAATGTAAACATTTTATCTCTAAAGGCAAAATAGTATATTTCTTTTTCAATTTTGTTAAGTACCTACCATAGAAATTTTGACATTAACTTTCACTCATAAATATATTATTTTACAGTACAAGTCAGGTAAAACGGTTTTTACTGTTGAAAGGAGGAAACGACCGGCGAGCCGAGCAGGCGAGCCTGTCATCTCCTTGGGGCAGTAAAACATTTACGTGGCGTGTATTGTACAATATTTTAATTTATTACTAATTAATTAATTAATTATTTATTATTAATGGGGTCCCGTGGCCGCGTGCATGAGTGTCTGGTCGCGAACCTTGGGGAACCGAGTTTGATCCCGACAGACGCCAAATATTTCCAATTTTAAATGGCACAAAAGTGACCTCTGTGGTGCACCCTCCACACCAGCTATGAGTGCCCATGAGGTGATGCCTGGTAAGCGCCCACACAGTAAAATATATCGTCATCATTACCGTTGTAGATACTGGCACACCCAGAAATGGGTAATATGCCGTGATGATATATTTATTTAAATTAAATTTAAAATTATATCAAAAAAATATCATTTGCAATTATTGACACTTATTTTGAATATATATATGACAGCGACAAAACTATCAATTTTACAAGTTATTAACTAGTAAAGATTAATTTTCAAAAGTAGTAGGCGGTATTAATAAATGAAGTTTACAAGTGAGAAAAAATAATATTATTTTACTTCATTTGTCATTCCTTTTTTAGATCAAAATGATAACTTGAAATTATGATTTTATGAAAAAATATAAATCTGTTTGTATTGGCGTACCCGTATATGACTTAATTTTAGAATGCAATGCACCCACCATATAAATATAATTTCGCGGTAACCCATTTTGATTTCTAGGAAGCTATCTCTATTTCTCCCTCTTGAAACGGTAGCAATCATTCTCTCTGCAGGAGTCCTGCATTGTCTTGCATTCCACCGGTATCATCACTCTCTCTAATTACCAGGCGCATTATGTTTTCAATTAATACGATGACAGTTCGGTTTTTACAATAGCCTGCACGCCGACAAAACCGCGCGGCTGGTGTTGAATCTGCCGAAGTCTATGCCGATCCAAACGCAATACAGACACACAACACAGCCGGACCCGGAGTTTCTTCAGATGTGGAACGCGATCATTATACACCAGTAATTAATCGAATCACAGTGAGTTGGAACTTTGGAGAGAGGGTTTTGTCTCCGATTTCATGGGGATGATTAAAAATATTCTTTTCTTGCCAGACAGAAATAAGATGGATAAATAGATACAACACCACTACATTTAATTTCAGTTTAAATTTAAAATGAATAAATATACTTTTCCGACGACCACTAAGAAAAGTACATAAATTCACACTCTAAACTATTACTGAAAGTTGGTCATTGCGCATCACTAGCAATGCTGTGCGATATGAAACCTCTTTGGCCAATCAGATGCGTCCGCAACTGTGTGATATGATTTTATCCCACGCTGCGATAACTGAGAGAAGTAACCTAAAAATTTGTATTTAAAAATTTGACAGTTGCAGATAATGTACTGAATTTACACGGATTAAGAAGGTTGGACACCGATTTATCAGATTTTAACATAATTTTTGGTGAATTTTGATAGCAATGATGTTAACATAATCTGTTTTAATATTTTTAGGTAAATTTTATATTGTTTTTCTTTTTTGTGGTCGTCGGAAAAGTATCGTGTACAACACGTGCTGAAAGGGTATTTTACACTCGTGTGAAATATCCAACTTTCAGCACTAGTTATACAATATACTATATCATCAGTGCTTATTACCCATATGAGTGTGTCAATCTGCTAATATTAAGGATGTCCTAGGCGACACATCAAGAGCTCTGAATGCTATATTGCACCAAAGGAGTCTCTTTTGTGCTATTTATTTGAAAATACAAATGTAACGTTTACATTTATTTAGTGTGGGTTTAAAAATTTAACTAACTATTGATTTACTTAATTTATTTGAACATACTAGACAATGAAACACTTAACAAATACAATTTATAACAATGAACAAATACAATTTATAACAATGAACAAATTTACCTCCTCATTATTCGCACCGTCTGACTATCATTAATTCTAACTTAATACTCCTCTGTCGCACTCGTTTTCTACCACTCTACCTTATACAGGGTACAGGATATTTAGGATAAAATGTCCAATATCCAATATGGGAATCTCACGAACTATAAGCGGTACAAAGTTAGTTAACTTAGACAAAAGTTGCCAAATTATTAACATGCGATTTTAGCATCCAGAAAATATGCACAGCCCAATACATAATGACAAAAATCCAGCACAAGACTTCTCGCCACTTCCATATTAGGCTATATAAGTATTGTACATATTTAACATTTCTGATACACAAAAAAACACATATCTTCTTTATATATTTTTATATTTTTTAATTCATTGATGAGAATGGTGGTATTTCTGAAGGGTATTATGTAATATATGTATCTATAATTATAAATATTTAATTAATAATAAAATAAGAAAGATTAAATGTATTTCCCAGAAAAAGTCTTCAGTAATGTTTCTGGCTTTTTGACACTCACTTTTATCTGTCAATTACAAACATTTTAATTTTTTCACTTGTTTCCCATGGGCTGCGAGATAAATTTACAACTTATTATTTTTTATATTTATATCTTTAACTCCATAGAAGATATAATTAAAATTTTAAATGTATCGGATAGAGATTTTTATATTCTTTACTATTAGTAATAACAGAAATTTTGAAATAATAATAATTAGAAGATTTTTTACAGAAACTATTACTTCCGGTTGTCAAATCGTTACCAAAATCTAATCAGCTCTTTGCAAGAATGTCAGATTGAAACTGCAGTTAAATATTTTATATATCTATAATGAAGTCTTATAATATTTGAGAAACCGTGGTTCCAACATCCACACACACATCCACTCCTCATATCCACAGATCCACATATCCCCACACACATATACACATACATATACCCACGGACGCACACGCACGCGCACACACACACGGACATCATCGTAAAAATGTTATACCAAATCGGCTTATAGGGACCTTAAAACGTGCTTAATCACTAAAATCTGGATAGCGAGAGATAAAAAGCAATTCGCAAAATAATAAATGCTTTTAAGTTACGCATCTAGCGTTTTTTCTGTAGAAATATTTATGATTTTATTGCAGCAGGTGACGCGTCTGTATCACACATTCTATAGAGCTGAGTCTGATCGCGATCACTTCAGGAATTCCAGGGGCGGACATGAAAATATAATCCTCTCTTCTTTATATGTATCTGTTTAGCGTATAGCTGTATGCGAAACATTCTTGCATGAATGTATTCTATGTATGAACGTAGTCATGTCATACGACTGGTCACTAGATAAACATCTTCAGACCTCATGTAATTTGTAGTGGATAACACTTGGTGTGTATTTATAGAGTTAGCATAGCAAATTTGTTTAAATAAATATGAGCAATAAAATCTAAAACTAAATGTGCAATAATATGAAAGATAACATGCGTAGTGTAGAAGTACAAAATCCTTAAATTTATATGTTTTTATTGAATAATACGTAGAATGGAATTAGCATTTGCCATATGGTATATTATATACGAATGTTTCTTGTTTTTTGTATTATTGTTTACTTTTATGTTCTCTGGTATCTACTGCACGGAGTGTCTATAAAATGATCGACAGATGGAAGAAACATATTTGAAAGGAATGTTTTGCATCAACAACATTTCTAATATATTAAACAACCCCAAAGTATTATAGAACCATCAATGAATGTATTCTGCAATATTTATACATAGAACAAATTTTCATGACATATTTTCTTTGATGAAACTAAACCAAATAAAAATTGTGCCTGACAATATTATAATTATTTTTTTGTTAAAGATAATGCTCAAGTGGATTTTTACAATTGGTAGCTATATCAAAAATAAGGGTGAAGTATTGTCACAACACCACAAAAAAAAAAAATCTGTTGTGTCCAGCACAAGACCTTCCGTCAATTCGATGTATTTTGTACAAATCCCACACCAAAAGGTCCTTGGAACAGATTCTATATAATATCATGTAAAATCGAATACGAACACATACTATTTTTTACAAATTCCATACCAATAGTTCATTTGAAAAGGTTCTATAACTCCAATAAACATACACTAAGTAAAATGCACTTGGCACTTCCTTATATCTTCTTCAGCTTTCCCCTATTTTATTAGGGATCGCTGTTTCCTCTTCTCTTCCACTCATTCCTGTCCAACGCATCTTCTTCACACAGTCCTTCCTTTCTCAAGTCCTCTACGATACAGTTCTTCCATCTTCTCTTTGGCCTTTCTCTGCATGTCACTTGCGAGAAACACTATGACATAGCAATTTTTGATCCTATACTATCCATATTTGGTTTTGCACTTACAACTGACATCTATCAATTAGAATTTTTTGATTATATCAGCTGTTTCAATGATAAATAGCAAAGCTGACTAATTTTTGAAAATTAATTTCTTTAAAATGCTTTAAATTTACATCTATTGAATATGAAGGAAAATGTATAATCAAACCGGATAGAGAAGAGTATTTTCTTTAATATATATAATAAAAAAATGTCAAAAAATAATATCTAACTTTTATTACTTTAAAAACTCACCACCGAATTTTTTGACCAAAGACAATACCTTCCTTACCTAAAGGTGACGGAAGGTAAAAATTCACCGTGGTGTACCCTTTACAACACTGAGTGATCGTGAGGAGATTTACCTACCAATATTCATTGCCGAAATCTACAAAGAAAAGTTAAATAACTCAGTCAGAAATTGGTAATTATTAATTAATAAGCCCAAGTTTTCGCAAAAATAGAAGAACGGCTCAGAAAAGAAATAAAGTTGTAACAATAAACAGAAATTATTATAAATAATTATTTACAGAATTAATAAAAAAGAACTAATGGGTCAATTCTGAACAAATCTGTAAGTCTTATAGATCTGTAAATAAATAAACAAAATCGCAACGAAAGTTGCCACCCTAATGTATAATTTTATATTAATAAACAAAAATAGATGCGTTTTTGTCAGGTTTTTATAGATTTACAGATCTGTATGACTTACAGATTTGTTCAGAATTGCCCTATAATCTTTTAACAGAAATAAAAAAAATAATTTTTCATCAAAAAATCCACCTTTTATTTTCCCCATTAATACAAAAAAGAATATTTATTTTGACATTTAGTATTAGTATGTAACTTCTTCAACAGATTCAAAAAATCTGATGTGGCCAGCACATGACCTCCCGCCAATTTCATGTTTAAAAGAGCAATGAGCTTTAAGTAAAGAATTACTTCCGGTTGTTTGTTTTGTAGACAAAATCTAATTTGTTGTTCCAATAAATAGAAAAGTAAGTAATATAAAATTTTGGATTTGAAAAGTTTTGGATCATATTTTAATATATTTTTTCAAGAAAATCTGTTCAGAGTTCCAAGTAAAGTACCAGTGCCGGTTTATCAATTTTAGAAAAAATCTGACATGCCGTTTTTATTAATACAGAAGTATTAAATACTAAATTTGAAAAGTTTTGGATGACATCATAACATATTTTTACGAACATCTGTTCAGCGCTTCAAGTAAAGTATCACTTCCGTCTTATCAATTTTAACTAAAATTTAATATGTTGTTCATCTTGACATACAAGTACAAATATTTTGGGTTATATTTTAATATAATTTTTCATTAAAAACTGTTATGGGCTTCAAATAAAGAACCACTTTCGGTTATCCTGTTTTACCCAAAATCTAATAAACTTTTTATATTAGTGCAGAAAGCTTAACTATGGAAAATATATTGGAAGTTTGATGTAAAACTTATCGTGGACGAAAAAATCGTCACAGACATACACACACCATTGTAAAAATAGCAAAAACGTGTTGTGGGGACCCTAATTTATGCTAATTTACTGAAAACTCAATATCGATTTTTTGGACCGATACCTCTCTTACCTACAGTATGATGGGAGGTAAAAACATACAAAAATTTAGATAAATAAATGTATGACTTTTGAGAAGTAGGTAATATCAACAGAACACAAAAACAAAGAATGAGTAGGTACTACTATAATCATAATCAATCATGCTACATTGAAATGCTTACATAGACAATAATAAATATTTAATTGTGTTATACTAGGTGTCCATATAGTCATATTCGTACACAAAGAAAAAGAGATAATGTGTATAATTACTTAATCAGACCCCTTTGAATAATGAATCCCACTCCGCCTATGTGTTTATCCGTTCGACAAACAAACCAACACTTTCCATGCGTATTCATATTTATTACAACTCGTCCTACGGGTCACCGGGGGGCTCTGATAGCTACTGCCCCTCTTACCGTGATACAACCCACCTCACACGTGCGCCAATGTGTTATTATAAGTCACGCACGGCTCTGGATGTGGATGGTCCGATATTTCGAATGTATTTGAATTTGGGACATAAATAACTCGGCTTTTGTTTGCAACAGGTGAAGTGCGATTAATAAATTTTGAGGCTACGTGGTACATGTACACTTAATTGAGCTCTTTTGTGACTTTTTTACTGTTTATAAAAAGTGAATAATATCGGGGGACGTAGATGACAACTCGGCAGGGAATCTAAACTGATACTATTATTTTTTTTTAAAATGATTAGTTCACTTTATAAAATTACTTTCAGAATTCTGGTCTGTCGGAACTTTTTATATTACCCCAATTATTCGTAAAAATCACCTTTTGGCAAATTATATTATATTTACAGAGGATAACCTTGTTCGTCGTTCATAAAAAATTTGGAAAATGTGCGTAAGCAATACTTGCAGATCTTTCAACCAACTATTTTGCTTCATTGAAGATACAGTCTGCCGTAATCTTTTCCCCAAATAAATGGGTAATAATTATTGCTGAAAAAAATACTTTGTTACTGCTATTTACAAGAAATAGAAAATCGATTTAGCGGTTAATCAGTTAAATCTGATATTTACGCATTGATAGGACTGCTAGTTATTGCGTGTCACTGGATAGTCGGCTATTATGATTACTACTTAAGTAGTTTAAGTAGTTAGTTTTTAGTTTATATGTTTTTGCAATAATATAAGAAATTTGAATGAAATTGAAGAAAATTTGTAAGCTTAAGTAAATTGTTTCTATTTTAATAAATTAGTTATGTTTTATGGGCTACTTTTAGTTATAACGTAATGTAGAGCAGTTTTTCTCAGTTAAACGGTAAAACTTATTAGCTAGTTTTCTACAGTATTTTTACAGCACTATTCATAATGTGTTAACAATGGGGTATGTGACTAAATTTTGATTTTTACATATATGATACTAGACCAAAAAATAAAATACCCGTATTTTTTTAAATTGATTAATTATTCGTAGTTTACGAGAAAATAATTATTAAAACTTTGGAGAAGGGATCTGTGACGTCAGTAGGGTAGAATGATAGAAGAAAACAGTTAGACTGAGATAGATATATTGTGGTAGGCGAAAGCGACAGCAGCTGTCACTTTCGCCATTCCATAACCTATCACAACATATCTATCTCAGTCTAACTGTTTTCTTCTACCATTCTACCCTACTGACGTCACAGATCCCTTATCCAAAACATTAAATTGCTAATAGCAATATTATTACAAACTAATGTTTAGTTTTTATTATTATAATGAGAAGCTATAGAGGTTAGTTTTTATATATTATGACTTATATATTGGAATTCGATTATGGTCACATACCCCATTATTAGAAATCTCAGTCAAACAGCATTTATTCTTACAACACCGATGTTTCGGTGCACACTTGCAGGGTCTCTAACTTTCAATAAGAACATGGACATTATCACACAATAAGACCTTATAAAATATTTCATATTAAAAACGGACAACAGAATAAGTCAAAAAATAGCCGGAAGTATCTTGCGGACGGATTCTTTGGTGACATCATCCATACGGACTCCTATTAGTCTTCTGTACATCAACGATTGTGTACCTTGGTGTAACGGTGTAGAAATTTAAATAAAGTGTAAAGAATTTAATAGACACTTACAAAATTGCAATTTGCACGACCGCCTCTAACGGCAAAGCATAGAAATCAAGGTTGCTATGGTTACCACGTCCAAACAAAGACCTGTCATCAGCCGTAGACTCTACACTCTAGCTATCGTTTTAGTTGAATAATCGAATGATCTTCAATATTATCAAACAAAAAAGTTGCCCTAGACACATCTTCTGGTTTTAAACTGATTTTTATTGAACACAACGTACAAATCACAATAAAGAATTAGGTTTAACACTGAATAACAGATGCGAACACAATTACAGATAGGAACACGGAACGGGACGTAAGACAACGACGGGAGGTTTGTTTGGATGCATCTTCTATCTCTCTCTTGCAGTGACGTCAATTTTGTAAGTGTCTATTGACACTTAATTTGGTCTGACATTTGCTTTTTCTTTTTTGAACTTTTCCACCAAAATATACGCTATGTAGATCTTGTTCTTGCATTTATATTATTGTAATCATCCATGGTTGTGATATGTAGAATGTTTTTCGTGTTACTGTTGATCTGCGATGTTAGCTCATTTGGATCTTCGCAAATCGTTTAGTACTTCCTACGTATGTAACTTTGCAATTTTCACTAGAACAATCAACTTTTACAACATTGTCATAAAGATTTAATTTCATATGAAAACTAATTAAATATTTGATATTATAGTTAAAATTGTGGTAAAATGCATATATCCATCAGAAATACCGCCAATCTGGTTAATGAATTGGAAGAATATGTAGATCTTGTTCTTGCATTTATATTATTGTAATCATCCATGGTTGTGATATGTAGAATTTTAAGAAATGTATGTTCGGAGTAATTCTGTTCGCCATGTTTTTCGTGTTACTGTTGATCTGCGATGTTAGCTCATTTGGATCTTCGCAAATCGTTTAGTACTTCCTACGTATGTAACTTTGCAATTTTCACTAGAACAATCAACTTTTACAACATTGTCAAAAAGATTTAATTTCATATGAAAACTTCAGTAGGTACTAATTCTTTTACTACTGTTAACAGTATATATATATATTGCCGCAACTTTTAGACGTTCCCGATAAATCACATTGTATATTGGGAATCAAAGTTTTATCGAAAAATAATGAACGATCCGTAGTTTTAAATATGTACGACGAAATTCAGGTTCTGGCGATTCAGCTAAAAAGAGATCCATGGCATATTATTTTAGTTGTTTAGCTAAATGTGCCACCAGATATATTATTTAACCAAAGTAATATCTCTTATATTCGTTGTTTCCGAGATCCTAATATTGGCTTTCGAAATTCGGACATGTTTATCAACACGGAATTTTGTTTTATATTGAAATAATCCCTCACAGTAATAGATATAAAAATCTGATGTGGCCAACACAAAACCTCCCGCTATTTAACTTTTATTAATTTAAATACATACCTACCTACGTATTTACTAACGCTGCAAACTGTTCCATTGCAGAAAACTATTGCTTTATTTACTATTTTCTTTTTAAAATGTCACTATTATTAATTTGAAGTGATAAGTTTTCTGACAGTGACATTTACTGTCAGTTACATTCATTTGAAAAATGAACTGTGTAACAAAGGAATAGTTTTTATCTTAGGCTTCGCGACTAATAAAAAAAAAATATTTTTAAATTTATCTGTAAAATATATAGAAAAAGTATTAATGTATTCCAGTGGAAAATTCAATAATCTTTAATTTTCATAAGACATAAAATTCGAAAAAATGGCATTTAATGGTATTTTTTGAAGAAAAGCCATTCTGAGCTTCAAGTAAAGTACGATTTCCGTTTATCCGATTTACACCAAAATCTAATGGCTTCTATTCCTATTAGAATAGGGTAAAAATACAAAGTTTTAGAATTTTCTGAATGATAGTATTTGAGTTAGAGTGCAAACAAAATTCGTACACATACACACATACACATACACACACACACACACACACACACACACACACACACACACACACACACATACAGACATCATCGTGAAAATGTTAAAAATGGATTCTAGGGACCTTAAAACGTGGTCATTTACTAAAATCTCGATATGAGATTTTTAGCACGATCCCTATACCTCCCTTACCAAGGGTAGCGGGAGGTAAAAATATTAAATATCTGAAAACAATATAGTTGATTTGATGCCGGTCCTGTCTGATGAATATTCAAAGCAGATCTTAAGCACTCCTAGAACACCTGACTTACAAATCTCCGGCTGCTGGCGCGTTAAAGACGATCAGATATCCCTGCGGTCAATCCCACCCGCTCTTTGTGCCGCGCAACGCTTGATAGACAGCCTGACTCACTTTTGATCTTGTAGATTGGGCTAGTGTCCATTTAGCGAGAAAGATCAACGTCTCTCTTTATTCCCAACTGATACAGAGACAGAGACCGAAGCCGGCACAGATTTTACGCTTGTAACAGGTCAGGTTACGATTGTATGACTGATCAAAATACAGAGTTGAGTAATAGATTCTCATATTGCATATCAATTTATTCATTGCACTCATATGGTAAATAATTCTAGGTGGATTCTGAAAGTTAATTTAGTTGAAACTACTTTGACAAATGGATTTTATTCAAGAATAAATGCAACAATGTTATAATTATCAGCAATGTTCACTCTACATTTTTATGCAGCATTAAATACAGGGTGTTTCAAAGAAAGTGTAAAAAATTTAAGGTCATATAGTACTGGCCAAATTGAGTAAAAATAGCTTAATCAACAAGGATCCGATCTTCAGTAGTTACCGAGATATGAAGCAGTGAAAAATGTTTTTACGGGGTTTACCTCTGCTATCTTGAAAACTATAAGAGTTATGACTTTAATTAAATAAGACTTTGTTTACCATTCACGGATCATCTTAGATGTGCTCCTGTTTTTTTAAAAAATCAAATAATTGTAAGTTAAATGTTGTGGCGACCTTGGCCAATAATTTTCATTTTTCATATAATTTCGTAACTATTAGAAATTGAGAAAAATGTTTCATATAAAATTTTATTGTTTTTTTTTATAGTCTATTTACTGAGAGACAAAATTTTGTTCGATCCTATCATTGTCAGTTTTTCTTTGATTTTTCATTTATCTCGGAAACAGTTGATGTTGAAGTTCAGACCTATGGGCTCGTAGTATTATCACGGTTTTAACTAAAACGCTGTTTTAAGAAATGTCAAATTTCATTAATTAATAACAATAATAAATAATATCAAATTTATCAAAATATGATTTTAAAGCAGAACATAGTTTGTATTGAAAAAGATATTTTTAAAAAAATCGTTCTTTAAAAATACGGGTGAAATTAAATATTTAAATTTGAATTTGACATTTCTAAAAACAGTGTTTTAGTTAAAACCGTGATCATACTACGAGTCATGGTGATTAAGATTTTTTTACTAATTTTTGTCAGTACTATATGCCCTTATTTTTTTACACATTCTTTGAAACAGTCTGTAGAAATCTATAAATAAATGATGAATTTCTCCGTTGATCGTATCTTATTAAATGGAAGAAAATCTAATTTTACTCCATGAGAAGTTAGTAAGCATTTAACTCTTAGGTTCAATATTTTCATCTCTGGCTAAACTGTTTATTAACTTGATAGTGAGTTATGAGAAAAATGTCGCATCCTTTAATTTTCACATCTTATGCTATAATATCGATGCTATATTTCTTTTAACAGTTAACATCCAATATTGTTTTATGGTGTCTAGAATCCGATTTTAATATTTTCACGATGATGTGGGTGTGTGTGTATGTGCGCGTGCATGCGTGCGTGTGTGTATATCCTCTCATTAAAATTCTATGAATCGTAATATTTTGAATCCTTGTATTTGACCCAATTAAATAGGTTTTCTTCGAAAAGTGCCTTTCAATGTAATTTTTCCGCGATTTATATTATAAAAATTAAAGATTATTAAATTTTCTTCAAGTACACACCTAAACTTTTTCTATATATTTCATGGATAAATTTATAAAATGATCTATTTTAAACAGGATTCCGTAGTTAGATAGTTCAGATTTGTAATTTATGTAACTGACAGATAAATGTCACTGTCAAAAAACCTATTATTTCAAATTAATAATGGTAACGTTTTAATACAAAATAGTAAAAGAATAGTTATAGTCATATATGAATATAAAGGAACATAACATAGTTTACAGCATCAATAAATATGTATGTATGTATTTAAAGTAATAAAAGTTAAATATATCTAAAATTTTTCATTTATGTACAGAATAGCTATTTATGATATTAGTGTTAAAAGAAGTGATATTTTATTTTGTGAGAAGGAAGTTTGGAATTCAACGTGAAGCACTTTTTACAGAAACTTAAAATTTTTGTAAGCTTAGCAGGTTAGATGGATTTTTTCAAAAGGCAAAATAGTTAAGTGCCGCTCTGATTTTTATAAACATATTATAACGTAACCTAACACAACAAAAAGATAATTCAAGACTATGTACCTACACTGTCAAATTTGGTATCAATGGGGTCCTGTCCTATACCATTTTTCTATTATTTTTTTTCTGTAAGAAAATAAGAATTTTAGTGCAAACGCGACTTAAAAATTTTACGTAATAAGCGAGATACGAATTTTTAAAGTTTAAGAATTTGGTGCGTGACGTAGCAGGTACTGACCACTGATCGACAAACAATGGGACAAACTGTTAGTTATAGAGGGAACAATTTTTTTCATGTTTGCATAGCTGAAATGTTTTTATATAAAAACTTATACGTTATATTCATGAAGAAATTATTATTAAGTACAAATAACATAAATAATAAGCATTTTTTTCCTAATGAATTATAGAACATTGAAACAGTTTGACAATATTATTACACAAAGTATGACAACGGCTGGCGCTAGTGTTTGCCTGTTTAGAAGTTTCAATATTAATTTAATTAATATTATTATTAATTTAATTAATATTACAAATTGATTTAATTATAAATACATTATTATTGTTAATATTACTAGATGTTATAATTAAACAAATTCATCAAACACAAAATTGTTAAATGTTTTGTTAGGTTATAGAAGAACATGACATTTCATAAACTCTTAAAGGTGACCGCTGCAGACGCGCGGATCTCCTTTTTAAAATCAGGCGACCAATCAAATTCTTAGTACCTAACGTGTCATACCCAATTAGTAATCAGCTTCAATCGCTTGTAGTTTGTGACCTAGTCAATATTTAAAGAATTTTTTTTCACTAATACTCATTAATTTATGTATATTTTCGTCTTCTTATTTAAGATAGTTAAAATATGACTATGGTATAGGACCCCATTGATATCTTCCACAGCCTATACAATTATTCAAACTTCATTATTCTCTTATACACAATTTCATGATGAATTGTTTCAAGAATTAATATACCCATAATGGTCCCCGAAATTACCATTTTCATTTAAAATATATCTCTGCACCCACTTTAAATTCCCTTTTAACTCTTATCCATCTCCAAATGACTCTCCCACCTACTGCAGCATTCCAGGCCGCGATGCGATCGGCTCTCTTCTCGATGGTATCTTGGGACCCGTGTTAAGGACATCACTATCCCGTGTTAGTAGGCGTACATCGCCTATTGTTATGTAATTGTGTGTTTTTTGTTTGAGCGAGCACGCCGGGAACGCCTCGGCCTCGGTGTCAACTGTCTTCATCTCGACCGCGCGGCTACTTTCAGCCACCTGGTGTCTCACGGCTGACAACCGCCGCTAACATCAATGGAGAGAGGTTACTCACAGAGAGATAGTCACTTTGGATGGGCCTGTTTCGACCACAACACTAATTTATTACGACGTGTGGTTTGGTGGTTTGTTAACGTGATTTCTGCTTAAAAGTTCTTCGACTAGTCAGTATAAAATAAAGTCCCCGGTAGTCATCTATATGTCTCTTTGTCTGTCTATTTGTTGGCGCTAATTTCCACTGAGGACCACTGGACGAATTTTGATGCTATTTTTACTATTCTATGCGAGATTTAGAGTTTGGTCACAAAGTTCCGACAATTTTTGAATTTATAACACTATACACGTTACGTATTCAATTGAAACATTTTTACTTCCTTGTACGAAGTAAAGGAAGTATTGTAATCGCGAAAAAATTCGGTTTCCAGATTTCACCGGAAATATCCATTTTGACCATCCCTGAATCCATTTTGACGAATTTAGTCATGACGTCTGTACGTACGTACGTATCTCGCATAACTGAAAAACGGGAAGCCGTAGAAAGTTAAAATTTTGTATTTAGGACTGTTATAGCATCTCCCTTTTTGGTCATAGCATAACTTTCAGAAGTGGTACTTTACTTGAAGCCCATAATAGATTTTATTGGAAAACTATATTAAAATATAATCCAAAACTTTTCAAATTTGGTATATAAGACTTTTATATCAATGGGAATAACATAATAGATTTTAGTAAAAATGGTCTATCCGGAAGTGGTACTTTCCTTGAAGCCTATAGTAGATTTTAATGAAAAACTATATTAAAATATAATCCAAAACTTTTCAAATTTGGTATATAATACTTTTATATCAATGGGAATAACATAATAGATTTTAGTTAAAATGGTATACCCGGAAGTGGTACTTTACTTGAAACCTATAATAGATTTTAATGGAAAACAACATTAAAATATAATCCAAAACTTTTCAAATTTGGTATATAATACTTTTATATCAATGGAAATAACATAATAGACTTTGGTTAAAATAGTCTAACCGGAAGTGATACTTTACTTGAAGCTATTATCAGTTTTACTTGAAAAAAATGATGTTATTTTGAATTTAACAATAATGCTTCAAATAAAAGTTTTAGAGAATTGAATTTTGCGTCGAAAACTTCAAGTATGATTAAATTAGTTCTTTGTATAAGCGAGATATTTAAATTTAAACATTATGTACTTTTTGGTTTCTGTAATTAAGTTTGCTATGAATTAGGACAAGAAATAACAAAAAAATAAAGAATTTAGTCAATGTCAAATTATGTCAAATACGTGCAATTTTATGATTGGGACTGTTATTATACATATTTTAATTATTAACAAAATATGTATAGTGTAACAAGCGTACAAGGAAGTCATGTGGTGTCCACATCAGATATTTTAAAAAATATTGATAGACATGTCTCTGACAAATGTGTTAATTTTCGGCCGTGTTGAACGGGTAGTTTTTATTTGAAAGAAGGATAAGTATAAACCATGTTGATGTGCTCGCCGATTTTTTTTTTTTATTTGAAAAGAAAAAAATTTCATTAATTTTTTTAAATGAAATAAAGTGCAGTAACATGTCGAAGGTATTGCGTAAGGTTTTTTGACGAGTTTGTTATGAAACAAAGAAGTGTTCATGAATGGTACAAACATCTCAAAGAAGATAGTGAAGACATCGAAGATGTCTAGAGACAGTTGGACTGCCTAGCAACATATAAAAATGTGACAAAATTTAATTAAGTTGTTCTTGATAATTACCAAAACACTATTAAGAACATACAGTAAAATTTTTGAAAGAAGTCCGATCAAGGCTATATACGAATTGTATCTATGAATTAAGATTTTGTGCTGTCAAATTTAGTAGTGTCTTTTACTTAGTTTTTATGAGGGTACATAATATCTTGTGTACCTCATAAAAACTATGTAAACGACACTACTAAATTTGACAGCATAAAATCTTAATTCATAGATGCAATTCGTAGATGGCCTTGATCGGACTTCTTTCGAAAATTTTACTGTACGTGGTTTTTGAAAGGTAAATCGACAAAAACGACCAGAATTATGGAAATACACCTCGTGAATCGAATAAGATCGCGATTCATTTCTGTTCATAAAAATAAATAGAAACAGAAAAGGGCAACCTTTTGCGATCATAGAGCAAATAAAGGCAAAGAAGGTTCAACTCCTTCAGGCTATACCATAAAGTGCATTCCACAATGAGTGTTTTACGTCTGTTAAAATTTTTTTTTTAATTAAAATGGGTTCATACACTTTGTTTTCACGCTTTTATGGTAGACATAAAAATAGCTTTTTATACAATATGAGTAAAATGTACTCTTATTGCACGAATAGGGCTCGTGAAATATGACACCTTTTACTCTACTTGTATACATTTTCTTACGTCTGTTAAAAAAAGTATACTTTTTTCATTAAAATGTCTTTTTGAAACAATAAAATGTGAAAAAGGTGCGCTTTTTAACGCAAACAGGTGCAAAAATAATACGCTATGGCACTTTTCTCACACTTTTATTGCAGACGTAAATGGAAATTTGTATGCAACTAGAGTAAAAAGTGTCTTATTTCATTAATAGGATTTGGCGAAATCGCTTAGGAGCCGGTTGGTCAAACTTTCCTATTCGTGAAACAAGTCTATACTATTTACTCATGTTGCAGAAATATCTACCTTCATGTCTACAAAAAGCGTGAAAAAGTGCTATAGTGTTTCATTTTTCACTCATTTGCGGTAAAAAAAGAATTTTCATGCATTTTTTATGCAAAAAATACATACTTTATGAACCCATTTTAATGAAAATAAGTGCGCTTTTTTAAAACACGTGAAAAATTGTTATTATTCTTTACTTAAATGAAAATTGAAAGCAGTCCTTTATTGAAGAGCGTACAAAAAGATTCTTTATTGCAAGCTAATATTCGATCATAGAAAGAATATTGTACATATAAACATTTCCCTAGCATTTTTTGACATTCATATTTAATTGACGAAAGTATCATACAATAAATAGCTCTCTAATACGAATTTGGAAATACGTAATACGATTTGGAAGCGGGCGAAGTGAGAAGCACCGCTCATTTGCCGCGGAGATCAATAAGATTGGATCCATTAGATCTGTCGATCGCTGTATCGACGATCGCGGTTCGCATGCCGATGTCAGACGTCGCTTGTGAATCTGACGTAGAGATGTTTGATTTCCAGCCGGGATAATGGCTCAGATTTTGCTCATTGGTTTTTTAGATACATTTAGTTTTTTGTTGCTGAATTAGGGGATGTTTGTTTAGGAATGGGCCAGGCTTTGTGAAGGGGAAATGAATTACAATTAAGATGATTGATGGTTTACGTTTTGATGTGAAATGAGTTTATTAATAATAATAACATTCTCCTGCATTGTCACATTAGACTTTTTTGCTCTATTCACAAAATGTAAGATTTGAAAGGAATTTATCATATTTTATTATAAAAAATTACTCATGTGGAAACAAATAGAAATTACTATTTTTATTCTTATGCCTGTTCAGATGATAACAAATTCAATCTCAGAAACTAAAAGGTTTTTTTATTGTTATATTAAAAAAATATAATTACGGCTGGATATGCGAATCTACTGCTATTTGCAGTTTTCGGTAATTAAAATATATATGAACAGCTGCGGGCGTTTATCAGGCGTCATCTCACGGGCTCTCAAAGCTATCGTGGAGAGAGAACCGCAAGGGTCACTGTATTGGTGATTGAAAATTGTAACTATTTAAAGCAGTGTCCATATTTGACACAATACACACAGCCACGCGACAACCATCTTTATTTAAATGAAACAGTTGTGATAACTGAATTTCAGAAATAGAAATTAATAAAAAAAAAATTAAATACGAGTATAATGGAAGCATTTACAGTGAAAAAGCTCTAAATAACATTTCCATTTCCTAAAGTTATTCGTAAATAATAACTGAAGCTTTATCTTATTTACCGTTAAATATTCTAATCCATTTTGTGTAAATACATGCTAAACATTTAAGTTCTTTATGTATGAGTCAAAATATTTTAGTGCTTGTTTATTTACACAATATTTTGTTCATAAAATTAGTTTAATCTTTGTCTTTATTTCAACCACGTCTTACGACACTTGGCTCAAAAAAATCTAATATACATACAGGAGTACACCATTTTAATATATATTTATTTTGCCCGATAATAGATAAAATTCAAATTTTGCTAATTTTTATTTTTACAAATATTTTTACATTAACAACGAAACAATATGGAATTTGGGCTTGTATTTCCCTAGAATCCGATTATAATATTTTTTAAAAATGTCTGTGTGTGTGTGTGTGTGTGTGTGTGTGTGTGTGTGGATGTGTGTATGTATGTGTGTATGTGTGTTTGTATGTATGGATGTTGGAGGGCCGATTCCTCAAAAACTATAAGGCTTAAAACATATTTAACTGCAGTTTCCTCAATCTGATATTCCTGGGAAGAGCTGAAAAGGTTTTGGTAACAATTGAACAACCGGAAGTAGTAGTTTCTTAGAAAAAAGGGAGTTTTTTTTTTATTAAATATTGAAGAACATAAAATTCTCCATCTAATACACTTAAAAAATTTATTATATCTAGTATAGATTTAGATATAAAGACACTACAATTTAGAGTAAACTAATCGCAGAGGCTAAGGCACTAAGGAAACCAGTTGACAAATTCCAATGTTTATAACATTCTGATAGCTTTTTCTGGGAAGAATATTTTATCTTTCTTATTGTTTTATTAATTAAATATTTGAAATTATAGGTAAAATTATGGTAAAATGCATATGTCCATCAGAAATACCGTTAATCTGGTTAATGAATTGGAAGAATCTCCGACATTTAGAAACTTCCTCATACAATGAAAAATAGATATAATTAGAATTATATGTGTGCAGACGAGATGTTAAATACAATAAAAAACAATATTTGGGTACAGTTCTGTAATATTTTGCTATAAAATGGAAATGACGAGAGGTCTTGTGCTGGCCACAACAAATTTTTGTTATTTGTAAAAAGTAAAATCAGCAGCATTTGAATTTATTTACTTAGTAACCAATGTATTTTTTTCGAAAAACAAATGGTCCACTAATTCGATCTCAATGATTGGTGGTGGTCGAAAGATAGGCTCCCCTATATAAAAAATTTTGGCACTTATATCCATAGATCATCAACATCATCTTTTTACAATGTGGCATGTGTTGTTACAAATATTGTAAGCATTTGAAATAATTAGATTCAGTCATTTTTAATTAGCATCGAAATACAGCAACAAACAAAACCCGATGAGGCAAATAATTTATGCCGAACATAATTTCCGTGCGTGAAGCAACAAGGATTACGGATCGAGTTAATCCTCCAACAAAAAAACTCGCATTCAAGAATTCCCATGAATACTTTTCAGGCTTACTAAAATAAATAGCAAACAAAGGCAACGTACTTGCACATTACTGGCATAATAAAGCTTCAACAAATACCAACAATGAAAATAATACACGCTCAATAGAGACTACCCGGCTAAATCCAACACATATGCCGGGGTTAGTCACCCATAAGCACCTCTAAACGCCCTTATATAGCGCTCAAAATCGCTTAGAACCCAGTACACTCCAAGTAGAAACTTCACGTGTTTAACCATACGTATGTAACAAGCTACGACGTACCTCGTGTGAAATCTATCATTGCGAAACCCACCTTTAAATCACTACTCCATAAGATTGTGTATTCTTCTACCCCAGATAGCAGATGATACTCTAAATATGGTGTTTGCATGACCATGGGTGAATGGAATTAATGTTGCTGCACTAATATGGGGTTCCTGTGGACATTTTAAGGGTTGGGGGGGAAATGGATGAACTCAGCAGCGTCTTCAATGCCCCGTGTCCAAATTGAAAAATTGATTGTTTGATCAAGGAAATTTGAAACATTTAATCATAGTAAGATGAAGGGGATGATGTAAATGCTCTGTTGACTGTCACCCGATGTGATAGTTTGTGAAAGATTGTTGTTGGTTATTCTCAATGCAGTATGTTGGTGAAATAGATTAGGGATTTTTTATGATGGGAAATTTCTTTTATTTTGCTGTGTCAACACACATTAATCTTGGGGATACGTAATTATTTTATCCCAATAATATAATATATGGATTGTATTGTGGTTTTATAAAGATCAACAAATAACCATAAACTTCTACAAAACTAATTGGATTTTTAAATTTATTCATACATTAGTACAAAAAATTCATAATTTTGTGATGTCTTTTATGAATGTGTAATTTCAATATTATTGTACCTGGAATATCATCTTTAGAATAAGTATGTTGAAAATTAACTATAAAAGTTTTATTAATTTTAAAGTGCAATTGATCAAATATTATTTTTTCTAGTCTATATACAAAGTAGGCATTTGCGCTCGCTTTTGTCAGCGCAAAATGTCACTTTGCCGCTCATGCGCGAGAAAGTAGATAAAACGCTTGCTGGCCGAATTTTTAACTATAAACGTTGAGAAATGTCACTTGTCTACATTCATAATAGGAACGTTTAGTCAGGAACTAATGGCGCTGTAGTTACTTTCACATCTACCACTTCCACAAGTCAATCTGACATATGACTTCTCTGTCGGTATATTACATAACCAAACAAAATGCCGTACCTTGTGTAAAGCAATAGAGAAATAAAGTAGGGCACTCATTTACCAAACCGAAAATAAAAAATACTTAGATTAGATTGAAGCAATAGCTCAAGAGGAATGGAAAATGACGATAAATTAAAATTAAAGTATATCTATAATCATTATTTATTAAGTAAGTACAAAGTGCATATTTTATTATTTTTTGTTATGATGGAGGACTTCATTGTGGCGACTGTAGATAAAATCCTGTGTGTTTCGGGCGCAAATGGAGAATTGTTGCGCGGCAACAACCTTTCAATCGACAATATTCCATTTTACGCTCTTAATACAAAAATAGCTATTTTCTACAATCGTGGGAAATACATAAGTGTTCTTAAACTCAAAATTTATGTAGAGCTTGTATTGTATATTGTCGGTTATTCTTTTCTAGCGAAATCACTGTCAGCAAAATTTTATGACTGCTTAAAAATACTGTATATGGAGGCGCCCAAGTATTAAATATGACAATAATAATGGTAAATAACCTCCGTTTTAACAGTAGATACATCTTTATTCCATTCAGTTGAGAGTTTAAATAACTGATAAAAAAAGAAAATGCAAAATAAGTTTTTACATGACATTTTTACATTCTTCAAACATGAACTACTACATATCAACCAAATATAATTGTGACAAATTGTATTTAAGTGAACCGGTATTTTATATGATATATAACTTTAACATCAGTCGTCAACACTTTGATTTAAAAATTAATTTCGATGGCGTCAAGATGATTAGCGCCAATCCGTGAGATAACGCTTGAAATTTAACACATTATGGAACACGCAAATATTGATATATGCAATGTGCAGGGCAACACGAAAAATAATTATTCCAGACCAACCCGGGAATCTTCGCAGACTGCGATCAGCGACAGGTTGTCATTTCTTTGACATGGTTTTCCCATTGAAATGAAACAGGAAAATAATCTAGAAAATATGCGGACCCTGCAGTGACGCAGGAATAAACGCAAAGAAGAAGATATTTTGAATTTTATACATTAATTATCGGATGTCTATTGTTTACTAAATTAATATAACAAGCGATATATTTGTATTTTGTGTTGGTTGCTAAATCGGCAGTGGGTGTTTTGTATACGTATAATTTGAGTAAATGATGTTAGCTATAACTTTAGACATAATCCTAACAAATAACAAAATGTTTGCGAGTTACTATTCGCATGAGTCGCGTGCCCACACAAAATCAAATAAACAAACAATAAACGAGCGATTAAACACTCGAACAATGCTCGATATTTACGGATTAATTTCCCGCAGACCTCTATAATAAATTTAGTGGGAAATTTATTCAAAAATATTCATAAAGTCTGTGTTGGGCCATGCGCGCGCCGAAACAAAAGCGAGTGGAGCGTATGAATAAAGAGTACAACAGTCGCTCGCGCATGCACAGAGGCCGACAATAGCGCAAAACACGTTTTAACATTACAATGCCGAGATTTAATTTAATCCCGCGTGAACAAAACACTACGTTCCCTGCCGCTCTCCCCGCACAGGAGCAGGAGGGTTGGCACCCCTGCCGAGCGCGTTTATCGAAACAAAAAACAGAAATAGATTCGCTACAGTAATCACGTGTCGTATGGACGATATTCAGGTTAGGTGCACGGATGTTCTTCCCCGAGATCACATACTCGTATGATCGAAACCGAATACGAGTATAGTCGTAGTCCCCACACTGTAAAAAATAATAGCGATTTTGTGGAAAAGTTATAGTAATTTTTTACTATAATATGTATGCAATAACAAATTTTACATAAACTATGTAGACTTACATTTACATAGCAAATAATTCTATAAATTTGCTAATTCACCCTTACAAATATAAAAAAAATACTAGAACTACTATGTAATATTCATATTACAATAAATATATGAAATGTTAATATTTCTATAACAATTTTGTCAAATTTTATAAGAACTATGTAAAAACACAATTCTTTTTATTTTAGTTTCTATTTTTACAGGAACTATGGACAAATTCTAAATTTTTTATAGTAAATTTAAAATACTATTTGTATTTATTACAAGTTTAGAGGTAATTACTACAAATATTTGTGTTTTTACAATGATGTATTTATTTTTGTATAAAAATTTTGTCAAATTTTATAAATACTATGTAAAAACACAATGGCTGGTAGCACAAGCCCTGTTTTAACTAAAACACTGTTTTAAGAAATGTCAAATTCAAATTTCAATATTTAATTTCACCCTTATGTTTAAAGAACGATTTTTTTAAAAATATTTGTTTGAATACAAACTATGTTCTGCTTTAAAATCATATTTTCACAAATTTAATACTATTTATTTTTATTATTAAATAATGAAATCTGACATTTCTTAAAACAGCGTTTTAGTTAAAACAGGGCTTGTGCTACCAGCCAATGTTTTTATTCTAGTATATATTTTTACATGAAATAGGAGTAAATTCTAAATTTATTACAGTAAATTTAAAATACTGTATGTTATTTATTATAAATTTAGAGTTAATTACTAATATTATAGAATTTACATGATTTTAGGTAGGCTTAGCGGGATTGGACTTGGGCAGAGTAGAAAATTAGGCTCTAGGCCCGGGGAATATAAAACATAAACATAATCTATTACTACGTGAAATTTATTTAAAATATAATGAAAAATATGTACTTTTACTAAATTATGTTTTAAAAAGATTATGTATATTATTAATATGTAAATTTACTTAAAGTACGTATCAAAATTTTTATGGAATTTATGTTTATGTAATTTTAAAAATGGTAGACAAAATTACATTTAACTGTAAATTTAATATAATTCACTTAGGCAATTTGGACGCCAATAACAATTAAAGTAATTTTACAGAGGAATTTTTTACAGTGCAGGGAATATTGATGCGTATTTCTTTTCTAGTATGTCACAACACAACTTTTGATGCATTTTCTGAAATCGAATATCTTTAGATCTGGTTAGATTTTGATATTATTATTACGTATGAGAAAGTAAATTAAAAGAAGACGAAGTTCAAGGGGAAGGAATAAAAAAGATAATAAAAATCTCGGGATACCTTAAAAAATGATAAATACAAAAATAATATAAGCAGAAGAGACTGAAAGAATTAATATGCATCAAAAACAAAATAATAGTTATACCGTTGATTAAATAATGTGAATAAATAGTTTGCAATCTTAGGAGCAATTGTGTATAGTATTATTAGGTATTATGCTGCCATCTTTGATTTTTTCACTATTTAGCATTTCCAAGATTTGTATTAAATCGTCTCATTTAAATGCGCACATAGTGTATAAGCAAAATTATAGAAAACGAAGACAAAACCCAAATTAAACTAATATGTATGAAAATTATTGTTTTTTTCACAAAACTGGTACCTATTTTACAAAAGATATTTGATTACCTGGATGATGATGTCTAAGACACTTTTTCCACGAAAAAAATGTATAAATAAACAACGTTTTAGTTAAAGTCTTGTGTTCATCTTCTACTTTCCGTTTATTCTGTCCCCTCTTTGATTGATCTAAAGCATATTAAATCATTACGTCTGCATAGGGAGTTGTCCTTCATTAACTAAAAAATCGAGGATGCATCTTTCTGGATCAAATACCGTTAATCTCCACAGAAAATTTAGAAATAACTAAAAGATTTATATAAAAAAAAAATAATTTGTTGGGCATTTTCGCAGTTCGAATTGGCATTTGTTGTATTTGGTGTGACGGGTTGCCGAGGTTGTGCTGGTCTTGGTATTGGTACCCATCACCCATTAAAAATGGTGCAGTACTGTCTTGTTTGTCCTATCTTGCACCATCGTATGGATGCAGTAGTGAAAGTCCGGAAATTCCTCCTTTATGTCAATGGGAAACCTTCCTCTAAACCATGACACCAAAAGTAACCTGACTACGAAAATTTCCGTGTGGGTTTAGATCTAGTTTCATCATCTTATGCAAAAAAGGAAAAATGTCTCGTGATTAGTACAACCAGTATTTATTTACTTTGCAATCATTACAAAATTTAAAAAGAATCCGATGTTGTTGAAATTGGTGCTTTGCTGTGATGATGCTACAGTTAAAGAAACTGAGTTGGTGGAAGGTACCGTTGAAGGTGGTGTAGTACTGTCTTGTTTACCCCAACTTGAAACGTCGAAAGGTATAGTGTAAGCCATTGTGACGATTGTACCTATAGTGACCAGAAGATCCTAAAGATAGCCTCGTTGGTATTTTTTAGAGTTACCCAGGATGCACCATTAGAAGGCAAATTAACTCTACACCCCATTTAGTAATTAGTAAATGCAGGAAACGTTTTTTGTTCTTCTTAAATTGAAAAATTATGTGCTTTTGGGTATGTGAGTTATAAATATGTGTTTATATGATTTTGTAGGTCGATTCTATACAATATTTTAGAATATACTTTTTTGTAAGTGTTTAATTGTATTCGTATGTGATAAAGTTCCCCTTCACACCCCCTGGTGTGCAGCACTCATGTTCAACCCGCTTAATCAATCCGCATTCATATTGTATTAATCATATTACGCTTAAGTAAGAGGGGCGTGACCAGCGGTTTTGAAACTGTTCAAACACCTCACCCCGGGACGGAACCACTGGACACCATTGAACGTTCACGCAACCCGTATCCCCAATGCTACGCGTTTCATTCCTCACACAATGAAACTTATTACAATTGAATAATCAGGTAATATGCTGCTGAATGGCTACGCTGCCACAAATAAATAATTATTCAATTTAGCATTACTATTAAAGTTGAACAACTTTCAAATGAAGTCTGAAAGAGTAATTTAAAAGTCAGTTACTTGGCTTTGTATAATTTTCAAATTAACTCCAGCTGAATAAGAGCACTTATTAAAAAAAAAATTAATCTGGACAATGTGCGTCATTATTTGTAACAATAAAATTCAGTTTTAATAGAAAACTGTGCTGGCACTGCTATTACACCAGCACAATATGGAACAGAAAATTTACGTGAAGAATAGGTAACTGGTTTCATATAGGAGGATTCAGCAAAAAATTTGGATAAGTTACTTCATTAAAAAATCTGTTGTGGCTCGCCAGTATTTCTAATGATGCCGCAATTGGAGAAATTATACAATAAAGTAAAAATACACTTTTCTTGTGAAACTGAACCGACTGTTATTATTTTTATTTATTTTTTACCTTTTATTAATTTAAATATATACATACATATTTATTGATGATGGAAACTTTTTCTGTTGTATTCGTATAATATATAACTATTGTTTTATTTACTACTATTATTTTCTTTTTAAAACGTTACCATTATTAATATGAAATGATAGGTTTTTTGACAGATTTATGTGTCAGTTACATACATTTGAAATCTGAACTGTGTAACTAAGGAATTGTGTTTATCTTTAAAACATAGGCTCCAGGTTATATACATACAAATATTATTATACATATTTATCTCCAAAATATTATAGAAAAATTAAGAAGGCATACCTGTAGAAAATTTTTATAATACTTCGCGAAAAAATTACATTAAAGGTATTTTTCGAAACTATTTTAAGCTTCAAGTAAAGTGCCATTTCCGGTTACCTGATTTACACCAAAATCTAACGGCTTTTTTCTGTAGTAGAATAAAGTAGAAATACATACACACATTCACACAAACTTACACAAACACACACATACAGACATCATCGTGAAAATGTTAAAATCGGATTCATTTACAAATATCTCGACATGCGATTTTTAGCACGATCCCTATATCTTCCTTACAAAGGGTAGCGGGAAGTAAAAACATAAATTTCTAGAACAGTAATTTCTGTATATATTCAACGAGTAAATTTGTCCTTTGCGATATTTATTATGAACTTACTTTTTTTGTCGTATCTAAACCATACAGAATATAATTATTAAAAATACGAAACATACATACTAATGTAAAATTGTCTTTTTGATAATAATACGAGGTTTGATGCACCGCCCGGCATTAACTAGGATGGCGAGGACGCAACTTTTCCGGATTTTCCTCCGTCATGCCACGCCAGTAGAAATTAGTCCGCAAAATCCTGATAGAGAAGTGTAGCTAAATTGTATTTCTGCAGAAAATGGCACTGCTTAGAGCTATTGCTGTTGCTTTAACCAGATTTTCTCTCGTGCATTCCTCATATAAATTAGCACGAGCGAACAGATGGGTCATTGTTTGTTCTTATCCACATTAATATGAAGTGGGTTCTACTTGATACCTCCACTTAATATGTTATTTGCTCTGCGCTTTCTTACTTGAATGGCAAAAAAAAAGATCTTGTTTCACCAAGCCAGTTCATTCAAGTCGTATTGCTCAACAAAAATTGCCCGAACTGAGATTTGAAAACGCCCCCCAACCGCCGAAACTCAAAACATTCCTCGCTGGAAAGAGATTTCGATCCAACGAAAAAGCCATCGAAATAGTAAATGTTTATTTTGAGGACCTCAAAGAAAACCATTTTCGGGAGGGAATCGACGAAAGGTTAGAAAAACATTGGACGAAGTGTGTTGCCCTCAGAGGGGACTATGTAGATATATAAAATGTAATCCGTGTTTAATATACATATTTTTTCATATCATTCCGGAAACGCCAAATATTTCCAATTTTAAATAGCACAAAAGTGACCCCTGTGATGCACTCTCCACACCAGCTATGAGTGCCCGTGAGGTGACGCCTAGTAAGCGCCCACACGATAAAATATATCGTCATCATTACCGATGTCTACATGTGTTGTAGATACTGGCACACCCAGAAATGGGTAATATGCCGTGATGATATATTTATTTATTTATTCCGGAAACTTTTCAATCCACCCTCCTACATATTGTTAATGTCATTATCAAAATCTATGAATTAAAGCAGATTGGCATACTTAAATATGATCAATAAGTCGTAATGATTATTTATTTATTTATTTATTTTAACACGAATGCAGTATTTAAATTCCCATTATGTAATTGTTTACTGTTTGAGTATCCCTGCCTTCAGCATCCCGAATCGCTGAATATACCACAACCGAACCGAATTCTCGTCGGTTAAATTCAAGTGTGTGTGAAACGTTATCTGCACCGGAGATCTATCGATTCGCAGTCGATTTGTCGTCGGTACATTAATAACAGTTTCCCTATGCTGCTGTACATATGCTCCTTGTATCGTCTGTCCCTAGGGCTTACATTCCCGTACAGAACAGGGCGAGCCAGATGTGTCCGCGCAAATCAAACATGTGTAGTGAGACACGACAATGTGAGTTAAACGTGCGATTAGCTCGGGATCAGGATATACTGCGACCCCTCGGAGATGTCAGAAGTCATTAGTTTGAGGCGACAATTTGTGCTATTATACCAAGCACCATGAAAAACAAATAGCAGAGGAAATGTAAACGCCTTCTTACAAATAATGAATAAAAATTGCAGCTGTTACAAGTCCTAAGCTTTTTAAATAAACATTTCCTGTGATACTAAAGGTATTCCGCTAATACGATTCTGTATCATAGTCAAAATTTAACTATCTTACCTTAAATAAGATAGTGAAAATATACATACATAATTTTATGAGTATAAAAATGAATGAAAAATAAAATTGTTTAAATACGAATTCGTTTGCGAACTACAAGACTACAGGCAATTAAAAGCTTATGACGTTTCATGTCCTAAGCAATTTGATTGGTTGCCTGTCTTTAAAAACGAGACCCGCGCTTTAGCTCTGTTGATGATGAAACGACACACGTTTAAGGCTGAACTTTAAAAATTCATATCTCGCTTTTTACATAATTTTTTAGTTACGTTTTGCACTAAAATTCTTAGTTCACATTAATTGGTCTATACTAATCCTTAACTTAACTGAGATTTGAATTTTTCACAAAATATCTTTCTTTGATAATTAATAAATGATTAAATCGTTCATGGTCTGAATATTATAAAAATAACAGTAAAATCAGTTTATAATAAAGTTACTAAAGCAAAAAGGTCAGATGGATATTCATTAAACTGAATTATAGTTCAAGACAAGCAAACTAATATTTGAGGAATTCATTGACTTCAAGGGAACTCTCAAAGCTCAATTGTGTTGGGAAATAATTCTACTAAACATAGGAAAGTCCTAAATTCTACCGCAGTACATTTTTTACAAAAAATCTTTCTTCGGTATCTTCCAACTGGCTCAAATATCACGGGCTAGTATTTTTAAGACCAACTGAAAAAAAAAATATGTGAGAAAATACCCGATTTATCTAAGAAGAATATCATCTTTCACCATTACAATGCTCGTCCCCATAATGTGTGTCGTTGTAATTAGGGAAATCAATTAATTCAAGTACTTAACATTTCCTGCTACACCCACCTTATTCACCTGATTGACGCCATTAGATTTTCATCTCTTCCTGAAGCTGAAAAAAATTCTTGTTGAACAGCGATCTACAACAATTAATTAGCTTCTAAAGATCAAAACTAAAACATCAGTTCAGGAATATTTTGCAGAAGTTTCAAGGGTCAAGGGAGACTATGTTGAAAAATAAAACAATTTCAAGTAATCTAGATAAGTGCATATGTCATATTGTATTCCAATAACATTTCAAATAATCCTCTTAATTTAAAAGACGTATATTTATAACTGAATCCTTAAATATCTGAATAAATACAGGAACTTTCAAAGAAGGATTGTTGCATATTTTCTGTAATTACAGTTCATAACATTGATTTATAATAACTACTTCACTTTATTCTTTTGCACATCGGACATAATGTACTTAGATTTACTTGAACAGTCAAACATACAAAAAATTGAAATAATGTTTGAGCTTTGAGAAATAGAAATAACTTTTAGAATTATAAAAAAAAAAATCAAAAAACTCATATATGAACTAAAGCAAATCTTTAGCGAAATTTGAAACTCTTTTACAAGATTATAACGTAAAGGATTGATGGTGGTAATTTGTTGGGACTAGAACGATCAGGAATACTGTTTTGGTACCTACAATCTTTTAGAGCATCAGGAACATGTTTCGCAAGTATGTACATATTTTACCTATATTTTGAATCCAATTTTTGTTTCAGATTTTAATATCCATTAATTTAAATTATTATTATTATTATTATTATTATTATTATTATTATTACTATTCATTTGCCAGAATCTATAACAAAAGTATCACTTTTCCAAATATTTTAGGTGAGTAAATGAATTTGTCAAGTCATAGGAACAAATTTTGAACTTACTTTCAGCTTTCAGCATTTTTTAAAACATAGTAACAGTAGGAAATGATAAGTTGATAAAAAGTTATAAATCTGTATTGTTCGACTAATTGTAAAATGTTCTACTTCCAAAAGTCTTGTTTTTTACGTTCTTCAAAAATGACATATCTGCTTTTGCTATAGAACCGAAAAAGTTATTATTTAAGTCATGAGCACTTGTTGAAATGATCTGAAAAATACTAAATTTTGAAAATATGTAAAGGTGGAAAAATACCGGCCCCGGTGGTGTAGGGTGCATGGGCAACTTAGCCAACACTCGATCCAAAGGCCCCGAATTCGAATCCCGGGTAAGGTATGATTGTCCTTTCATCATCACCTCATCTTCATTAACTTAACACTTCAACTACCATGTGCATGTAAAAGTATAACGCTTTTTGGGTCCAGTACGCCGGATGTATAATTTCTTATACACGAACAATAACTTTGTCCTAGCCATGTCGTGTATGCTGCCATAGGTTTCTTATGAAGGATGATTGGTGTGGCGTGGAGTAATACTCATTGCAACTTAGCCGATTTTTTAAAAAAAATTTATGTGAAAAGGGTTAGGTATTATTGCAAAAATAAAAACATAATGACTTATGTAAAAATGGGAAATAATCAGACATGCAGTCGTTTGTAAATTATTTATTTCCTGGCCGACGTTTCGACTTTAACAAAAGTCTTCTTCAGGGCTTGTTAAAGTCGAAACGTCGGCCAGGAAATAAATAATTTACAAACGACTGCATGTCTGATTATTTCCCATTTTTACATTCTGAAATCAGTCGATCATCGTAATCAACCATAATGACTTATAATGAGTGGCACAGTTGCAAACAAAAATATACAAAAGTAACATAAATAAGGTATTGAAAGCCTTTAAGTTCCATTAATGTTTATTTATTAATTTCAGACGTTTCGGTCTATATTTGACCATCCTCAGTGCTAAAAAATATTTTTTTTTTATGTCAAAGTCATAAATACATAACATAAATAAAAATCAACAATCAACTTAACTATATTTACATAATTATAACATTTTGGTATCTTACATTATGTTAACAAACATCTTCATCTTCAATATGACTGTACTACAAGAGAAGAAAAGGATTTATATTACCAAACAGTATTATTTTTTTTTATAACAATTATGAACTTACCACATGAAATTGTCGTGTGACATTGTATTATGTGAAATAGAAGTTATTCAAATCCTAAATATATTGGAAGTTGCAGTTGAAAACGTGGTAAATAATTTGCAAGCCGAAATTAAACTCACTGTGAGTTTAATTTCGTATATAATAGTCCTAAATACATCATTTTTAGGAAAATTAATAGAAAAAGTTGTGTGGCTTGAAGAACCTTTTTCAAAAAAACCCGCGGCAGTTAAGAAATACGACGTTGAAGTTAGAAAATATGTATGAAAAATTGACTCACTCCCGTAAATATCAATTTTAATAAGTTGTGATAACTTTAAATAAAATAAAAAATAATAATAATTATTATATTATTATTATATAAATGTGGAAATAACGTTTGTTGTAAAATCCGTTGAAAGGCTGTGTAGCATCCATAATTCGAAGCGTTTATTTGGTTAATCCTAGTGTTGATAAGATCTATGAAATCACAAGCATACCATTTGTTCTTTAATCACAATGACAAATACCCTGCATTGTTGTTGCGCTATATTCGTTCGAAGCACTCGTAGCCATATCACGATCCTACACCAGATAACAACATTGAACAACGTGCGTTGCCATTGAGACCAGCAGTTGCGGTTGTTTGTCGTGATTGTTGTACTGTACTAAGAGCGATATTGGGATTTGTTGAAATCGATTGTTTGATACAGGAAAGACTGGTGATAAGTTTGTATTGTGTTTGGATTGTAGGGGAGACTAATTTAATTATTGAGGGTACGATTTAAGAACTGTTTTGTTATAATTGCGGAGGTTTAATGCTTGTTATTCAGATTGTAATGCCCTTGTTATACGTTTCAAATATGAAATGAGATGCTTTTATGTTTAAGAGCGTTAATTCCATTCGAAGAATATTCCTGCATTATGTATAAATAAAATTCTAGATATTTATGATTCAAAACATATTATAAAGATTTTATTATCACCATCACTTTTATAGAATAAAACTATTATTAACGCCAAAATAAAAAATAGGCCCATCCAATTCTACAGCTTTTTATACATTAATTACTAACAAGGACGGAAAAACATAACGATACTCGATAACGTCATAATAAAGTTTCATTTATCAATATTTTTAAAATATCTAACGTAACAGTTACAAAATAACGTTATGTAATCGTAATATAACAAATAGCGATTACCTACAACGATATTCCTATATATAAATTTTACAAGATTTTTGCCGTTGAAAGTATAATGTCCTTATTTCTGATAATATATTATTTTGTGTTATAAATTGTTTAGATGTCACTTGTGGCGTGCTGTGTTTCAAATTCAAATGTTGAACACTTCAGGATAAGATTAGTTTAGTATAAGTTTTTTTTTAATAGACATTATTTGTAATACTAATTTTTATTACTAATTTAAGAAAAATACAGTTATTGAATATTATAGTAACGAAACAAAAATAACGTTATTTTGATTTTGCTTAAGTTATTTATAAGATATATAACGATTTTTTTTTTTTATAAAATTATGAAATAACGTAACATTTTGTTACCGTTATCCGATCCCTGCATACGTTTATTCCTGCGTTACTGCGTTACTGTGTGTGTGTGTGTGTATGTGTGTGTGCGCGCGTGCGTGCGTGCGTGTGTGTGTGTGTGTGTTCGGCAGGTAGATGTTTTATGTGTGTGTGTGTGCGTGGATCGTGTAGTCACTATTACTCAAATACTATCGATCAGAAAATTTTGAAATTTTGTACCCATTCTATACTAATGTGGGAAGAGCTGACTACTTTTTAGTATATGAGATAACCGGAAGTATCACTTTTACAAGTTTTTAACAGTTTTCTTGAAAAAAAAATTGAATATAATTTTTCAATTTTTTCTACTAATAAAAATTGAATGTAATGGTACGATCTTCAATGCTACGAGAACAGCATTCAGTAAATAACTTTAAATATCTTTAAATATAAATTTATAAAATAATTTATTTTTACCTTCCGTCAAAAGGAAGGTATTGTTTTTGGTCAAAAAATTCGGTGGTGAGTTTTTAACGAATAAGCACGTTTTAGGGTCCCTACAATACGAATGTACTATTTTTAAGATGATGTCTGTATGTGTGTGTGTGTCTGTGTGTGTGTGTGTCTGTGTGTGTCTGTGTGTGTGTCCGTGTGTCCGTGTGTGTGTGTGACAAATTTTTCTCCGACGATAACTCCAAAACTACAATTCTACAAATTATGATTTTTTTCATATTTCTCTTCTTTACAACCATATGAAGAGCTGATTAGATTTTGGTTATAATTGGTCAACCGGAAGTACCCTTATTTGAAGTTCTTAACAGTTTTTCTTGAAAAATCGCAGTTAAATATCATTTTCGACATTTTATGTGATTATCAATAGAAAGAATATCTTATTCTCTATACGGTTCGATTATACATTTTCCTTCATATTCAATAGATATAGAGTTATAGAGAGATTAAGAGAGATTAACTTTCGAAAATCAGTCAGCATTGCAAAAATTATGAAAACAACAGATATAATCAAAAAAATCTAATTGACAGATGTCAGTGGCAAGTGCAAAACCAAAGTGGAAAGTATATGATCTGAAAGTGATATAAGTGACAGAGTGTCCCTCGCCAGTGACTTGCATTTGCGGCCTCGCCTCAATATAGGAACTTATAATGCCAGAAGTACGAGAAAGGCAAAAGAGAAGAAGGAAGAACTGTGTCACGATCACGAAGGTGCTTTGGACAGGAATGAGTAGAAGAGAAGAGTAAGAAACAGCGACTTCTAATAAAATAGGGCAAAGTTGAAGCAGGAGGAAGTGTTAAGTGCAATACATAATGTACGTTCGTATTCTTATTAAAATTTTATTAGATTTTAGAATCTTTTCAAAGGAACTTTCAGTATGAATATGTAAAAATAGTGTGTTCTTGTTACAATTATACAGGATATATAGAATCTTTTTCAAGGAACTTTTGGTATAGGATATGTACAAAATACATCGAATTGACGGAAGGTTTTGTGCTGGCCACAACAGATTTTTATGAATCATCTTGTCTATGCGTTAAACAAAAATATAATACTTTATAACAATTTTGACATATTTAAACAAATGTCTCTGTGACATTTAAATTAATAATGACACCGTATTGAGGAGAGTGTAGTAGAAATATATTTAATTTCTAATGAAAGTTTGTAAAAATAATATATTTTTCATCATACATAAATATTTGATGTGCAAGATGATCCGATTTAAGTTTGCTATGTTTGCAGCACTATAAATCAAACAGCTGTCAATAAGCACGTGTTTTGAAAGTGCCAAATATTAGTTTACAACTACACATTTACGAAATTTATTATGTACAGCGAAAATTTTGTACAGATTGCGTTATAGAGCACAAATAAGTTGATGCCGATTTTTCAAGGAAAATCTTTTCCTTTGATGAGGTACATTATCATTATCTGGGTATGTTAATAAGCAAAATTGCCACATATGGGCAGAGGAAAATCTTCATGTGGTTTACAAAGTACCATTACATGCCCAAATGAGACTGTTTGGTGCGCACTGTGGTCAGGTGGCGTCATCGGAACTTGCTTTTTTGAAAACGATGAAGGTCGGACTGTTATATTTGATGGTGAGCGCTAGAGGTACATGATAATCGATTATTTTTGGAAATTAATTTCGTATTACAGACTTCTGTTTATTGAAACAACATCAAATTAGATTTTGTTTACAAACGACCAACCGGAAGTATTACTTTACTGAAAGCTCATTTCTATTTTAAACATGGAATTTGCGGGAGGGCATGTGCTGACCACTTCAGATTTTTTTTAAGTTTGAGTTGAAACTTTAATTTGATTATAGTAATTTATTGCAAAGAAATACAGTTGCTAATCAATGATACAAAATTATTTTGATTGTACATTTTACATCTATTTATGATTTTACCATTATATTTACGTTCTAATTATTGGAATTATCACATCATCTTCCGTTTATCTTTATAAAAAAAAATATCCCGTACGGTATTATTATCTATTTTCATATTGAATAAGAAGCATAACTCAATCACAACAATGGTAGCAGTAATTCCAATAGTAAGATAGTCATTCCTCAACTATACTTATAGAAATGGCAGTCATGATAAAGCAAAGGAGCCCAGCAGCCATCTGGCTGATGTTCATCTGTCGATCAGATGAACATCAGCTCAGCTCAACTCGCGCTCAAGGCATGCTTGGATCCACCTCTTGGCTCTACACTACACGTTCACCCGCGTAACGTCTCCTCAACAAAGGACCAGTTATATTAAGTTCCTCCACGACCGACAAGATAAGAACGATGTTCAATTTACATTCCAAAGCCTACTACAATAGCTCTCGAGTGGACATTTTATATTTGGTGGACAGCGATGGAATAATGACCGAACAGTTCCAACCTGCGCGCCGTATCGCTCTTTAGATGTTCTAGAGAAGTAGAGGGCTAATGCTTTCATGACCTAGTGGTGCAGGTTTGGAAGAATTATATATTAGGAGTATATAATAGCTATTTAGGTGTTTAGTTTGCAAAACGATGGCGTTTTTCTCACTAGATATAAAGATTGACAAACGAATCATATAAAATTAGATTTTTTTCACTATTTTCTTTTCAAAACTTGATTTAACTTGTCTAAATGTACTAATGTAATTTTGTACGCAGAACTGAATGATAATCTAACCAAGTTTTTTTTTTTGAGCTCCTAAAATCATATTCATCCAATTATATCCCAAAAATGGGCCTAAATTAATCATTCTTGGCATATAAGAATGACGATACGATTGCAACTACTTATAAAATGGGTTACATAAGTTTTGGTTCAATTAAGTATGAAAACCCCGTTGTATATTATTATTATAAAATGTTTGCTAATATGGCCCGCGTACCTGAATGTCTGGTCGCGAACCTGGGGGAACCGGGTTCGATCCCGACAGACGCCAAATATTTCCAATTTTAAATGGCACAAAAGTGACTCCTGCGGTGCACTCTCCACACCAGCTATAAGTGCCCGTGAGGTGACGCCTGGTAAGCGCCCACACGGTAAAATATATCGTCATCATTACCGATGTCTACATGTGTTGTAGATACTGGCACACCCAGAAATGGGTAAAATGCCGTGATGATATATTTATTTATTTATTTGTTTGCTAATATTATTATTACCCAAAAATCAAAAATGGACATTTTTGTGGTACAAATTTAAATGTAAATATTGAAAAAAAAATCTCAATCTATGGTTTCCAAATTTGAAATTAGCATATTGAAGACTATCCAAAAATATAATTTTCATTTTTTTCCAACTTCTTAAAGAAATATGAGCATATACGTAGATTTTGGAGGTAATACACGGGTCACGCTAGAATAGGCCACATGGCTAATATTTTTTGAATTATATTTTAAATATGGAATCTAGGTGATTACTTGACTAGGATGGATGATGAAAGATAGGTCTCAATATATCTGGATTTCAGTCGACTTCATTGTCATACCCAAGTAGTGAGTGTCGAAACTAGTTGGGCGTGACAATAAAGTTGACTGAAATCCAGGAATATTGATATCTTTCATTTTAAATATGTTGGTAGTAGTTCCCTTCAACAACTACACACTTCCCTATTCTTCTTAAAAGCTCCCATTCAATCCTCTTTTGAAATCATAAAATACAGCATCAAACTTTTCTTGAAACGAAAACCTCTACTTCAAAAATAGCCAATAGTCACATATTTCAAATGACATAAATAACTGTAAAATAATAGTGCAAATATTGTTTTCCACGGCCTACCATATTTTCTTACCCTCAATAATTCTAATATGCCTTCATATTTCAAAAATTGACAGCAATACAGCAATACGAATATAACAGTGCAATTATTCATATGATTATTTAGTGTACCACTATACAAATTGTTCATATATATTTTCATACTGCTGCTTATATTCTTGCCACTCTTTAAAATAATTATGGATTTTTTATTCCTTATTTCTTCATCTTTGTTAAGAACTTTTAATTTAGTTGAGGCACCTTTGTTCAGTACCCAAAACATCAATGTATAAGTCCAGCTCTAATTTCAATTTCCTGTTCCCTGAAAAACCTCTCAATCCCACCCCTGTTCAGTTCAGTATCTTTTCCTTTGAGAATGTCGCACACAAAACGTGTCCACCTGGCATTGTTCCATCAATGAAACATAGTTATTCGGGCACATTGAGCTGCTGCTATACAGTAACAATGTCGCGCTAACATCTCCGAAAAGAACATTCTCAACCTCCTGTATGAATGGCCCATTCGGCAGGTAGGTAGATGTTTTCTGTGAAAACTGACCACACCTTCGACGTGTTCTTGAGAGTTTCCGGTGCTTTGTTAATGCATTCTTCTCCAAGATTTTGTTAGTTATCTTTGTTTAGATTCCTCCGGTTACGATTTACGGGTGATGGATTATTGAGGTGCAAGTTGTAGGAGGCTCACTCTAAAATAGCGTTTCCCAACATTTTTTGTGCCGTGGTGAAACTCTTTACAATTTTACACTATACATAATTATGGAACACTTAAAATACGTTTACAACAAATTATTTGAAGTCTCCTTAACACATTCAATCCGAAAGAAAATTTTTCGAGTTTTTCTGTAGTGCGATTATCGATATTAATCCATTATACGATTGGTCCCTAATACATCAAAATCAATTCAGCAATGAGGGTTATTTTCTCTAAATTTTTATTTTAAATATTTCATTCTAATGGGAGGTAAGTAGATGAACATATATATTGCCTATTTAGACAAGGAATGGTTTGAAAGTTGGAAACTATTAGTACCCGCTTAGATCTTACTTATTCTAGTGTCGCAGAAAAACTAGCATACATTAGATATGATATAATGTTATAATCAAATTTTTATACTTAGCCCTTCTACTATTAAAAGGAGAATCATTTGCATTTACTAATCTCGTACAAAGGTGGATTTGAATTGACAACAAAATACAAAAAAGAACAAGTTCAATGATGATAAGAGCAAGTTTTATGTGAATTTAATCGCATACCTATATGATTCATATTTTTCATAAGGCGAGGTGCTCTCTCTACGACTGTTTTGTAATGTCTCACCATAAACTATACAGAGAATTTATTTTAAAATGCAACATTATAGTTCATCACTTTCAGACTTAGTCTAAGGTGTCCGTTAGGGTGTGGCACACCTAATTTCATATATTTTATACTTTCATTTTTTAAATGTTAGACTATCATATTTTTTATATGTATTATTTTATATTGACGACTGTGTTAAATATTATGTTTAACAATTTTAATTCTATGAATTTCCATCTTATTTATTAATTTATTTATTTATTTTTAAACTACATTACACACTACATGTATTGCTACTGGTTTACAAGGTTCATCTCCTGAAGAAGACCCATGTGGGGTCGAAACGGTCGAGACTGAATAAATTTTAATGGCTGATATCCAGAAATTCCTTTATTTACATTATAAATAGTATTGCAGGACAGGAGATACCTCCAAAACACTTCACAAATAATGTCAATTCTTATTACAACCGACTAGAATATTGCCTCAGAGTGAAAGTTATGAATTTTTGTAAGCTAAAGTTTTTTAAGATGTACAACATTCATGTTTTGATTATTTGTTAATCGTATGTAGGCTAATTTATAGGAAATTTGTTTTGATAATACAAAACTACAAATTTTGTATGTTGCATTTTAAAATGGACAAATATTACATTGCTGTCATTTTTTGACAACAGTGAGTAACCATGGAAGTGATTCGCCATATGTTGCATGTTAAAATAAATTCCCTGTATGTATATTTACATACTCTTGACTGGTGAAGGTAAATGACATTTTGATATAAAAAAAAAACAATATAAATTGTACGTCTATGCAAAAAAAAAAAAACGTTTAACGTCAGTTTTGGCAATCAATATTTTTCCAATGAAATTCAGTCAGACCGGGAAAAATAAAATTTTAAACATTTATTTATCTATCATTTGAAAGTTAAAACGTAGTTACTCCAATTTTTAAAAGTATCGTTGTGAGCGAAAATATGAAATTAATAAAATTACATTATCTTCGATTTTTAGCAAATATATATATATATATATATATATATATATATATATATATATATATATATACAGGGTGTCTCAGGACGAGCTTACGCTATCTATATTTTAAATATTATTTAATATAAATTAACGAAATTTGGTATCTAGGGGTTATCCAACATGCCAGTTTCAACTAAAATATTTTCAAAGCAGTAGCGCTTCCGGTTTGACCGGAAATTGACCTCAACTTTCTTATTTTAAATGGAATACGCTATATTTTATTTTACCATTGAATGCAGCGGAAAATTTTACATATGAAGCAATAAAAACATTTTACTCATGATTAACTACTTCCGGCGTTATTCAACTTGTTTTGATTTTTTGTCTGAAATCCGCCACATTTTCAAAACTCTGTATATCGGGAACGAGATCGAATTTTTATAATCTGAAAAAAGCCTTTTATAAAGGAGACTTTAAGCTACATTCTCCATAGAAGAATCCTCGATTATTTATAAAAATGTGACGGGTACGTTACACCAAAATTACAGTTGACAAACTTTGAAAAAAACTGAAATTCTATCAACTTTCAACAAAGGACATGTTACATAAAGTACCCTTATTTTTTGCCGTAGAACACATTTATGTAATAAAAAAGGGGGGGTTCCATTTAAAAAAATTGTCTTTCTCGAAGTTTGTCAACTGTAATTTTGGTGTAACGTACCCGTCACATTTTTATAAATAATCAAAGATTCTTCTATGGATAATGTAGCTTAAAATCTCCTTTATAAAAGGCTTTTTTCAGATTATAAAAATTCGATCTCGTTCCCGAGATACAGAGTTTTGAAAATGTGCCGGATTTCAGACAAAAAATCAAAAAAAGTTGAATAACGCCGGAAGTAGTTGATCATGAGTAAAATGTTTTTTATTGCTTCATACGTAAAATTTTCCGCTGCATTCAATGGTAAAATAAAATATAGTGTATTCCATTTAAAATAAGAAAGTTGAGGTCAATTTCCGGTCAAACCGGAAGTGCTACAGCCTTGAAAATATTTTAGTTAAAACAGGCATGTTGGATAACCCCTAGATACCAAATTTCGTTAAATTATATTAAATAGTATTTAAAATATAGATAGCGTAAGCTCGTCCTGAGACACCCTGTATATATATATATATATATATATATATATATATATATATATATAAGTAATAGAATACCCCCCATATTCACCTGATCTGACAATGTGCGACAGTTGAGAAGATTTTTGAGTGAAGAACAGATTGATGCTGCAATTCATGATTATTTTGAAAGCATTCAGTATTCCAAAAAAAGATTGATTGGAAGCTTTAGAAAATATATTGTTGAAAGGAATTACTTTCGAATATATTCGAAGTAATGTATTAAAAAAATACGAACCTTGTGTCTTATTCTCAATTATTCTAGCATAAATATGATCCTCGTATTTATATTTAACTAAAATGAAAAACATATTTATAATTACGAAATGCAGAAATAAAATAACATAAAATTTAAAATAATTTCATTGCAACTCAATCGAATACAGTTTTAGATCCGCTGGTCCAAGTGACAAGGGGAAAGAGAGGTGTTATTTTTGCGGGAGGTTCTACGTTCCATACGTTGACAGGGTTGCGTGATTTATTATGATGACTGGCGTTTACAGGTGGACAATGAATGTTGTTTTGTAATTAACGACTTATCTACCTGTTTGGCTTTTTTTATTTTCACTGATAGTGACGTATTTTTGTTGTACAATTGCTTTTAATAATGTGTCTTTCACGACAAATAATAGGGCAAGGTTCTAAAAATGCTAGTTTCTCTTTTACTTTTACAAAAGCTTCATAATAAACTCAGGTGTCGTTTATCTGAATATAATAAAAGAATTATTAATTTACCATTTAAAGAAAAATGAAATTCCAACACTGCCATTATGTATTAGCCAATTATGTTTACTTGCCCAAATTTCAAAAATTAAGCTTAGCAATATTACAATAGGTAAAAATATATATATATCTTGATTATATACATAATGGGGTCCTCCACCCCAACAAAAAAAGAGAATGTACATTTTGTACTCAATAAATAACGATTAAAATAAAAAAAAAACATTATTTTGTTGTCAGTGTCACTGTGACGTCACACTAGTGCTATCTTTCTCTCGCAATTCACTAGTCTGCATGGTGCGGATCGAGAGAAATATAAGAGTGTCGCCGTGACGTCATATTTAACATTAAAAATCATATGCAGTTAAACTAACGACAATGGGGTATTCCGACATTTTTTAAAAATATTTTTTTACATTAGTACAGACCAGTAGGACTCTGAATATCTAACTTTGAGTAAGAAAATGTATGCATCACATGAGATATGAATTTTAAAAAATTTCATCGCAATTCAAATTTTCTTATCATGGCGCGCTTATGACGTCAACTCGATGGTGACATCTGCAACGAACTTCAGCACCTAAATCCACATGTTCATGACAGCCATTTGCTTGTTTACATATGATTTTAGTAGCAGCGTGTATTTCGGTGTTTATCCTGTGTTTGTTTATGGTAAAAATAGGAGTAATAATTATAAAGTGGACGAAATGTCAAACAAGAAATATACCCGTGCGTGTTAACTACTGGCATCATCTGTGTTTTTAAACGAAAATATTTACTTTGAAATGAGCAACAGATTATCAACGTGACGTCACAACTTTCAAAGACGTTTCTAGAGCTGTAAAAATTCCAATTTTGTAACATTGAATTATGAATTAAAACTTTTTATTAAACATGTTTTATTATATTTTTCCACTATATGAAGATGGAAACTATAGAAAAAGTTATTATTTTGCATTAATTCCATATCACCGGAATACCCCATTAAAGTTTTTTAATACTGCGAATTGCTTCAAAATTAAACAAACTTTCCTTTAAAATAATAACAAAAAAAAATTAGAGTGGGGGACTCCATTAAAGATTAATGTGGACCCTTTCATCATTACCATTTGAGAATTTTGTCATTGAACAGGTCTCAGCGAATATGCTGCCTCCACACCAGTCTGTCCTGAACCTCTCTCTTCCGCCCCCCGTAATTCTCAAACTCCTTGATATTTCACAATATTCTAAATTTTCTTCATCCCATTTTTCTTCTGCCATGTATTTTCCCTTCAACTATAATTTTCCCAATATAATCCCACTTTTAGTGATGTCCAATCCATTAAGTTTATTATTTTTTATTTCTCTCAAAATTCTTCACTCTTCTCCAATTCTTCTCAACATCGCCTCATTCTTGACATTTTCTTTTCGCCCAATCTTCTCCAACCGTCGCAACAACCATATCTCAAAACTTTACAAGTAATTTTTCTCTTTTTCCTCAAGGTCCCATGTTTCGCATCCATACAGCGCAATACTCCATACAATGCATATTGCAAATTTTTTTCGCTGTACTACATTAATGCAGCTTGCTGTTAATAGTTATAGTATTTTAATGTGTGCTGTCTTTCCCTGCTCTATTCTGCTCTTAATTTCATTCTTATAGTTGATACTTCAATTTAGTAAGCTTCCTACATATTTGAGGGAAACTCCATTCAACCATAGTTCTGTGTACAGTACCAATTCCTTAGTTATCCTCTTTACTTTTGATTTTTTTATACTTATTTCCATTCCCTACAATATTATGCCCTTTCATACTTATTTAGAAAAGATGTCAGTTACAAAAGTTTGTAGTCGTGTGAAAACGAAACTACATATGTTGTGCTCAACACAACCGTAATATATATTAAAATATTTTTCTGTGAAAGAAATTTTGGAAGAATAAAAACTTGAAATTAATAGACCCTTGTAATTCATCTATAAGAATACTCAGACATTTTGCATATAATTCTGCAACGAATACCTTTTCATAATTTTTCCCTGTGTTGTATTTTGTAAAGAAATTCTGTTTCTAGTTTAACCCTACGTTTTTATATCACAATATTTTGCTTTAATATGAAAATAATATTACCCCTATGAATACAATAAGCTTGTTGCGATGCAACTGGTCTTATAAAGCTACTCATAACTTTACAGTTTCATGTGGAAACCAGGTGCAACCCTGATACATCTAACGTATTTTTAATTACGAGAATTTTGGGAGATTGGAGTATCCACTTGAGAAATCCGGTTACAATAGTAACGTAACCTGAAATTTAGAAAGGGGTGCAACTAACAAAATTCAGAATTGCGTGTAGAAATATAAATAAATATTTGTTGTCTATTTTCGATGAACACAATTTTATAGACAGGCGCTTGTTCGCCAAACGGATCTTATGCGGCCGTGTTGCAGCCGTGTATAAAATTTGTTCATTTATATTTGCGTATATAAGATTTTCAGATGAATACGTTCTATGAATTAAGCTCAATATTTTAGAAATAATTATTATAAACCACAATGAAACAACTTTAAGTTAGAAACAATGAGTTGTAGATTCACTTATTTTTTTAAAATATTTTGACTAGTCCAAGAATCGTGTTTAGCGAAAAATTGTAGCTACTGTTATTATTTTGTAGAATATATGCCAATACAATTATATTTGAAATAGTTCGAAGCATCAAGGTAGTTAGAATGTTTCTTTCACTCTTTTCTTCTCGAATTAATCCATACTAATATAATAATAAATGCGAAAGTAACTCTGTCTGTCTGGCTGTCTTTCTGTCTGTCTGTCTGTCTGTTACGTTTTCACGCCTAAACCGCTGAACCAATTTTGATGAATTTTGGTATAGACATAAATTGGACCTTGGAGAAAGACATAGGCTACCTTTTGTCGCGAAAATAAAGCTTGAAAGGGTGAAATAGGGGATGAAAGTTTGTATGGAGAACTCATCATTTCTTCCGCTGACCCAATTTTGATGAATTTTGGAATAGATGTAGATTGGAACTTGGAGAAGGACATAGGCTACCTTTTGTCGCGAAAATAAAACTTGAAGGGGGTGAAATCGGGGATGATAGTTTGTATGGAGTACCCATCATTTCACAAGGTAGGTATATACAAATTCTTATTTATTTGCTTTTGGTAAGAAATAAAGAGTGTTTTAGCGTTTTTGAAAAATCATCCCTCAAGGCGGTACAATAGGGGATGATTTAAATTATTTTTTATCTTTTTAACTGTAGTTAAGTTTTAACCGTTAGCAGATTTTCGATATTTGTCGAAAAGATAGCTTGCATCATATGTACATAAGTAAAAGTATCCGAGTCATGTTTAGAAAAGGGCGCTGTTAAGTGCGGTGCGGGGATCGGGTGGGCAGTGGGCGGAGCCTGTTATATGTACGATGCGAGGCAGATTGCCGGCTCCCTACGCAGCGCATGTCTTCGAAGTAAATGTGAAAAATTACTGGTACACGTGTAGCTAATCATTATTCTAGCTTTACCCGTGCGAAGCAGGGGCGGGTCAGCTAGTGTTTTCGTAACTTAAAAAATGCCAGTTACCAATAACTTACGCTGTAATTTTGGATACTAAAGTGTAAGTTGTAACTTATGCGTTATACAGGCCTGTTCTGAAACTCATTGGTTCATTTTTAACAACTGGTTATAGTTATTAACGTCATTAGGACGATATGAGGCAAATAACGGACGCGGCTGAGGTTTGTAATCAGCCGGATTCGTTATTTGCATATCGACCGTGTGCCGTTTTTAGTAATAACAAAATTTAAACATTTAGGAATAATAAAATAATAAAAATTTTCTCTTTCTGTCATACTAAGCAACTTTTTTGTTGATTTATAAATTCTCCTTGACAACGGTCATCAAGATGATGTCCTATTTTTCTAGGAACACTTGATTCTTAATTGTAGACGACTGTCATTAAAAATTAACCAGTTAATTACAAAATAGGCTTGATAATGTGTTATTACTTCTCTAAAAAGTATGAAATTTCACATAGAACATTTGAAAATCTCACTCCTTGTTTATTCTCTTTGGTAAAATCCAATAAAATTTTCCTCCATTCTACGGACCTATCTATAGCCAAAGAGTGTTTTTCAACTAAAATTAAAAGGTTTGTTTCACATTTTAATTTAAACACTTCATATTTCAATATCATATGTGATGTACGAGTTTAAAAGTAAACCGTCTGCTTTCAAATTCTAAATGGTACATCACATTTCAAACAGTTATTTAATTATGTCCAAATAAAGTCACGTCCACAATCTAATATTAATCATTTAACAAGTACCGTAGTTATGAATACGATACTTTCTAGCCAGTGTATAGATATACTGTTCTGTTCAAATCTTTAACTACAGCCATGTTGCCCAATTTAAGACGAAGCACCATCCTATTGACGAATGAATAATCATTCGATGACGAAATGAAAATCACTTTATTGTGCTGGGCTAACGAACAGGCACATCTCTGAGAAACTCTGAGTGTTTCTCTACAACAATGCGCACTTAATAATGTTTTTACAGTCGTGTTAAATGCCAACAACGCGCTTGTCGATCAAGCGCGACTGTACGCTTGACACGGCGTAATTAAAATTTAATTCGTCGACGAAGAGAACGAGACGTAGAGCCCCTGTTGCTTCTGTAATAAATATAAGGCGTATTCAACTGACGCACTGAATGAAATTTTCAAAATGCGACGTGAACGCATGAAATTGAAATTTGGAATTTCATTCATACCTGTAACTACCAACTTTCAGGTAGAAAGACAGTGTAGGATTAAGAAACATTCCAGACATTTTTTCACGTCGGGATTTTGTAAATATTTTCTCGCACCTTTTTGTATTAAGAAGATTTATATTCTTTTTTTGTACACTATAATAAAATTTGGAATTCATATTTTAATTCACCTTGCATTATTTTAGTTTTAGAATAATGTATACATAAATATTAAAGGCATATAAATATAAAGTTTACAAATTGAATGTATTTAAATAAATAAAGTAGGTATTTATTATTGTACCTACTGTATAGATTCTTATGAAAGTGTTCCTGTTCACAGCTCTCGAAAATAAAGTTAAACATGAGACATAAACACAAAGATTTGCAAATGCTAAATATTTTACACAAAAATAAGCACGTACATAACAACTATCATTTGAGCTGTCAATGTACGTTCTGGCAGAAGGATTTCAATTTAAATATAATTTTAAAAAAGTTGTCTTAAGACAAAGGTTTCATATACAACTGCGTACAGTACTTTAAAAGGTAAGAAGTTATTATTATTCCTTGTTAATTATGAATATATTAAACGAGTTATTTTCGAAGCTGTGAACATCAACCATAAAGTCTTATTTATAATTTTATTTATATTTCTTATTTTCGTAGACGTGCATGAGCCTATATTCAGAGTGATCAAGATCACGTGATAACTTTTGTAAGTCAAAATTATTTTCCATAATTCATCAAAACTATATTCCATATATGACATATGATGACAGGTGCATGACATTTGATTAATATCATTGCCGTCCGTTGATTCATTTGATATTTGTTTCTCATGCCTTCGAAAAAAACTCTTGTAATTTCTTTTCATTATGGCTTTTAATGAAGAGCATGACAAATTCTTTCTTGAAGCATATTTTCGTTCGGGCGAACGTAAAGAAGACGGTTCTTAGGATTATTTTTATGACAGCTAGCAAAATTTGAAAGATATATCTATGGAAATAATAATTCTGTCACACTAGGTAAGCGGCAAATGTCAAAATCGTATGGAGTGACACGCTTCAGCCTTTTTGATCACTCTGTATTTGAATAGTAATAGTGTATAATATATTATTATTAAATTATTAATTATCTTAATTTTCGATCTTTAGTGAAAGAATATATTCTTATGCTTATGGAAACCAATAATTGAACTAATGTGTTACTGTAATCTTAAGTAATTACTATTGTATTTTATTAATGATTTTTTTGATCATGATTAAAGATGTCATTTAACATTTATATCTTGTAAACTATTTTCATAAAGAAATAATGTAAATGAAAACCGAAACAAAAAATACTATAAAAAATCTCGTTACGGAAGGCTATTAAAGCACATGTTCTTTCGTCCATTTGCGTTTCGCGGCTCGTGTCCGCTTTTCTCCTACTAAAAATGGTTTTCTTCTGTAACTTATGTTTTAATATATTGTCTTACAGGATGGTGCATCGAAAGACACACCATAGCCATTTCAATATTAATTTTCAAATGTTCAAATATTGTCTCTCCTAATTATTTCTTAGGAAAACAACTAAACAGCGTTTTGTAGAAAAATATAGGTATATCAAAATCGATGAAATTTAATTGGTAATTCCATCTGTGTTGGCCCTGCATTAATAACCATTTCTATCTTTTTACCTCTCGCTAAGAGAGGTATTGGATTCATGTTAAATTCGCATATCCAGATTTTATTGAATAAGCATGATTTAAGGTTCCTAGAATCCGATTGTAACATTTTTAAAATGATGTCTTTGTATGTGTGTGTGTGTGTGTGTGTGTGTGTGTGTGTGTGTGTATGTGTGTATGTGTATATGTGTGTCTGGATGTTGGAGGGACGATTCCTCAAAAACTATAAGACTTAAAAAATATTTAACTGCAGTTTCCTCATTCCTGAGAAGAGCTGAAAAGGTTTTGGTAACAATTGGACAACCGGAAGTAGTAGTTTCTTAGAAAAATTCTTCTAAATATAATTTTTTGGAAATTTTTGTTATTACAAATATTGAAGAACAAAATTCTCCGTCTAATACACTTAAAAATTCTATTATATCTTGTATAGATTTAGAGATAAAGACACTATAATATATAGAGTAATCTAATCGCAGAGGCTGAGACACTAAGAAAACCAGTTGACAAATTCAAAAATCAACAGTTTTAGTGACATTCTAATAGCTTTTTCTGGGAAGTATATTTAATCTTTCTTATTGTTTTATTAATGAAATATTTGAAATTTTAGGTAAAATGCATATATCCATCAGAAATACCGCCAATCTGGTTATTGAATTGGAAGACATATAGGAACTTCCTCATACAAATAAATATAATAAAAAACAATATTTGGTTAAAGTTCTGTAATTTTTTGTTATAAAATGACGGTTCGATAGCGATGTGCAATACAATACTTTATAGCCTAATATGGAAATGGCGAGAGCTCTTATGCTGGCCACAACAGACTTTTTTATTAGTACCTATACAATTAGTGCCTATAAAATACTATAGTCGCCGGTCGCCGTCAGATAGGTATCGATTGATGCTCAATTTTTTCTCTTCTCTGTACTCTGCTGTATTGCCGCTTCTACATATATAAATTATCAATTTTAACATGGCCTCTGTAATAGTAACAGTGTAGAAATCTCCAATTCATATTTATTTGGCGGCAACTACGTCAGACACAAAATGTCAAACAAAAAAGAGTAATTTTCAGTGTGCGCATTTATTTATTGCTCCATGGTATCACTGATTTGGTTAATATTAATAGTTATATAGTTCTATTTTTATTCTTCTGAATAACAAAAAAATATGAACTGGGATATTATTAAGTGCAGATATTTTCTACAAAAAAGGTACCTAATCGTTTTTTTGAAAAATAATTAGCCCGTACTTGAAAATTTCAAAAATTAACATTGAAATCGCTATGGTTCGTCTCCCGATACACCACCCTGTATACATGGTGCATATTGTATTTTATCGTTCACCGACAATATTTTCAGAAGTGAAATAAGAAATTACAAAAAGACTAGTCCAGTACAATACTACTTTTTCATTAAAAAATTGCTCGCAAAATGTTTATTTTCTAGAAGGTTGCAGCGGTTACAAGTAAAACTGCTTTTCTATATCTGTATTGTCGTTTGTTATCTATATCGAAGCGGAGAAAGAGAACTATTGTAGTTAATTGTATCAATCTGGAATGGGAGGTAATCCTTCCGAATAGAAGTCAAGTCCAATCCATCACCCTTGTTCCAAAATAAACATCGACATCCACATTTCTCGATATCCTCCAGCTCAAATTCTTTCATTCACACACGTCAGAAGAGCAGCTCTACACAATGGACGTGATACAGATGGACATTTACGAGCGGGCCTTTTTGACACGGCAAATCTCGAATTTGCTTCTCTTTGTTAGCGCAGTGCTGCGCTCTGTTGGTATTTGTGACACTCTTATCCGGTCTGACTGACGCAGTTTCGTGCCTCTCTTTTGTCATGTCAATACGGCCGTAAATATGGGCGGCAAATTTAATTGTTGTCCGCAGAGATTTAAGCCAATAGGTTTTATTTTCCTTTTGTGAGGATAATGGCCTGTAGGTTAATTGTTGTGGAGATCTGAGCGCTTTGTGAATGCTGATATGTTTGATAAATGTTTTTTATTCGAGAAATTTTGTAGTAAATTTTTGGTACAGTGTGTCATATGAATACATGAGATGGATACTTAATTTATGGTCACATATGAATAGGCTTTGATTCTATATGTTCTTTGTTACTTGGAGAGCTGCCTACTTTCATTTTTCCATTTAAAAAAATTCTATGTAGTAACTGAGCATTCCAACTGACCAATACTACTCTTTTCTTGGGTGAAATGCATTATACTTACCCCTAATTTTCTTTTTACAATTTTCATTAAGGGAATTTTTTGGTGGTATATGAGTAGTTGGCTGAATATGTTGATTTTTTTATTGTTATTATTATTTTGACGATTGAATATATGTTTTGTTTAGGTATTTATCGCAAACTCAAATAATATAATGGGTATGTCATTAATAAAAAGTGCATTTAATATGCACATGTGATACTAAAGTATCGTTTTAATGGGTTCGAATTTCATTTTCATTAACATTGATATCTTATAAATAGTAAAAAAATAGTAAGTACATCACTGGATTAAGCTAATATTTTCCAATATAGATGGCATTGTCTTTGGTCAAAAATTTCGAAGTTGAGTTTTAAATGAATAAGCATGTTTTACTATTTTCACGATGATGTGTGTATGTGTGTGTGTGTGTGTGTGTGAGAGAGAGAGAGAGAGAGAGTTTGTGCGCGCGCGCGCGCGGGTTTGTATAGCGAATTTTTTGGCTCCGATAATTCCAACAATTCCAAAAATTACAATTTTAAAATATTCTTCGGTTTCACATACATATTATTAAATTTTGGTTTTAATTGGGCAACCGGAAATACTTCTTTATTTGATGCTTTAGCATTTTTCTTATCTTTTTGACATTATACGTTATTATAAATATTAAAAATTATTTTATTCTACACGATTTGATTGCATTATTTAGAAAAATCTATGGAAAATAAAGTTTCATAAATGTTGAAATTTATGCTTTCACCAGGTATATCGTTAAGATAAGATGTTCAAATATAACTACTTGACAGTTGACAGATATCAGATTTCACTATGTTCGTCATATAAATTTACTGGAAATATGTATATTAGAATATTTTGCAAGAAACTTTCTTTGTGGAATTTATATAAAATAAATAGAATTGATGGAAGGTAATAAACAAAATTTTGTCTATGCCAGTACATAGACTATAAAAAACAATAACATTTTATATAAAACATTTTTTTTCACTTTATAATAGTTACGAAGTTATTTGAAAACTAAATATTGGTCAAGGCCGCCACAACTTTTGTCTTAGTAGAATTATCCGATTTTTTAAAAAAACAAAATCTCATTTAAGGTTACCTCTGAAAAATAGACAAAATGTCTCATTTAATCAACGTCGTAACTCTTACAGTTTTCGAGATAGCAGAGGTAAATACCGAAAAAACTCATTTTTCATTGCCTTATATCTCGGAAACTATTGAAGATAGGACCCATGTTGATTAAGCAATTTTTACTCATTTTGGTCAATACTATATGCCCTCATAATTTGTGATACTTATTTTGTAACACCCTGTATATAAAAACTTAATATTGTATACGAATAATTATATATATTATATATATATAAAAAAAAATTGTTAATTGTTTAATTTTATAAAGATAATACTATTATTGTATTATTGGTATTTTCTAAAGAAGCAAAGAGAAACTTATAATTAATTTAATCTGAAACAGATTTATTTCTGCTAGGCTAACCAGAATACAATTTTTCGTTTGACTTCTTTCAAATTCCTTATCATCTCAATCTTTCGTCGACATTCCTTCGGGTGCCAGGCAGTCTAGCCCTGCGACACCCTGGTCTTGGGCGCCGTGCAGTCTAGCATCTCTAACAAACCCCCGCTCCCTCTAAGAGCGGTCAGTTTCTCCTCGTCCGGAACGGCATTCAGCCTAGACATGTACGACACAGGTGGGATCGAATCACATTTCCCTCCAAATTCCCCAAATGCTTCGGCTGACTCGGCAGTATTTCTTTCTCTTCTCCCGAGAAGACCAGCTCCATTCATGAAGGATGCTTTGCTTGGACCCTTGGACCATACCATGGGAAAAGGGTGGAGGGCACGGTGTGAACGAAATGATGTAGTGGAATGTAAATATGGGTTTCTGGTTGAGCTTTTAAGGTTTTATAGCGTGAAATGATTTAGGTGATAAAATGTATTCTTCGGAGTAATTTTCAATGTAGCAAAGAATATATTGTTATGCTTTTGAAATGATTTATTTATAACATTCTTTGAAGCGTATCATGCCAGTTCTATTGTTATGCTAGTAGATATACAAAATAATAACGGCAGGTTGCACCAACGTAAGTTAAATTTTAATATTCTTTTAATTGACGATATCGCATCGAAATAAAATGTCACATATATATTCCTACCAAATTTCGATCTGCATTTTTACCTCTCGCTAAGAGAGGTATTGGATTTATGCTAAAAATTATCCAGATTTTAGTGAATAAGCACATTTTAAGGTCTCTAGAATCCAATTTTAACATTTTTACGATGATGTGTGTGTGTGTGTGTGGATATGTATGTGTGTATGACTGTGTGTATGTGTGTGTGTGTGTGTGTCTGGATGTTGGAAGGACGATTCCTCATAAAATATAATGCTTAAGACCTGTTTAACTACGTATTCCTCAATCTGACATTCATGGGAAGAGCTGAAAAAGTTTTTGTAACAACTGTACAACCGGAAGTAGTAGTTTTTATAAGAAAAATTCTTCTAATTATTATTTTTTGGAAATTTTTGTTACCTATTACAAATATATTGAACGTAAAATTCTCCATCTAATACACTTAAAATTTAAACAAACATATGCTTGACATTTATCTGTCAGAATAGGTTAATTGACAGATAAAATGTCAAGCATTTGTTTTCTTTTTCTTCAAATTTGGCATGGCTACTACTATTAATAAGAAAATTAATTACCTTATTAGCCTAAAATATTGGATAATTTCCACGAATTTGAATTTTTTTATCTTTGTATTGACACCACAACCATCGCCGTACTTTAAAACGGGGGCCAATGGTTTGCAACAAACTGATTCCCATGTTAATCTTTCATGTACACCCTGTATAACATAAAATGGAAATGGCGAGAGGTATTGTGCTGGCCACAACATATTTTTATTTTATTTAAAAGAAACATAAATATAAACCATGCCATTTTTATGCAACTATGTATTTATTAAAAGTAGCTATGTAAATAATTACCTATTTAAATAAAATAACTAAAAAAGTAATGGGATTTATTAATTTTTGAACAGTTTCAAAAATTATTTATTGTAAAAAATATTGTCTCATAAGACACAATTATTCAGTGTATAAAACAGTCATTTTTATTACAAATGAAAAAATTAAAGAGAATGTATTGTTTAAATACTATGTGCCGGAAGTAGTAGGTACTTTTCATTTAATAAGATACGATCGACGGAATAATATTGTAACTAACACGTGTGATAATCATCAATTAATAATCTCTACCAAAACGTCTCGATTATTAATCGCCCTTATTAATACACTTGATACTTAAATAACTAGTAATACACTTAGCGTTCTGGGAGTAACAGAACAAATCAGTAACCGTTCTTAGAAAATTTCCTTCTTCTTCGAAAATTCTCAGCCGACGTGAAAAGCGCAAACATCAAAGTGCACAGCACAAATACGCGTTAAAGTATTAACTCCCAAGTTTCTAAAACAGAATAATAACACACAAATACCGAGGGAAAAGACGCTGTTCAATATAACAATAAAATTCGAGATCCATAAAAACATGAATGGTAGAAAAGAAAATACAAATTTTAATAACTGTTTACGAAAAGACGAAAAAAACTCACACCCTAAAAATTTATTTCAACAAGGGGCCAAGCCGTCTAGGTTTCAGAGAGTCGTTCTCACAGGAGAATACACTTCACTGTGCCAAGGGAATATCAACTTTATGCTATCGGTTGCTAAGGAAGCGATTTGTTTATAAAAGCTGACGATCCATCACAGGTAATGTGACATGACAGTACGCATGGCCCGACTCTATTGTAATCTGCCCATTGTTGAATATTCTCTGCACTGAGATGTTCTTTCACATGTATTTTTTCGGTTTTTATGAATTACTGTCATAAAGTAATAAAGGTCATTATATTTATTTGTCTGTGTGCGTAGATAATTCGACACAATGCAATTTAAAACTCGTATGCATCTGTGTATTGGTGTCCGTAGGGTTGAATGCCAACAAGATGATATGTGTTCCGACTGCCCTTTTTATCTCAGCGATGAATAAAAATACTGGTTTATAGGATTTACATTTGGGTTACTGAGAAACAAATTGAGCTAATTATTGTGACATTGTAAAGGATTTTTTTCTGCTTTTGAAACTTACTAATCTCGTTATGAATAATAACTGACGAATAAACAACATTCATCTATGGGATTTCGAAGGGCTTAAGAATAAGAATGCTTCACTTTGAACACAAGGGTTTGAAGCGAGCCAATTTTGATGTGCATGAATATTTAATTTTTTAAAATTTATACTATTAAATAAATATGTATATCTTCACGAATTATTACTTATGCTTAGCTGTTTTTTTTTTTTTATTTTTCACTGATTTCGATACAGTGATAATGACTCGTAGCACAACCATTGTTTTAACTAAAACGCTGTTTAAAAAAATGTTAATATTTAATGACCCCTATATTTTAAAAAACGATTTTTTTAAAATATTTCTTGGAATACAAATTATGTTCTGCTTTAAGTTTGATATTTATTATTATTAAATAAAAAAAATGCCAACCATTAAAACGTTTTAGTTAAAATTAGTGGCAGCACAGGATTAGTGTACTTTCTAAATTTGCAGAATGTTATGAATATTGATAGTTTGTGTCAACACAAGTAACAGGGTTATGTTGTCTAATCGTAACTAAAAATGTGTTCTTGTTTACGCAAAACAAACTGCTTGCATCGTTTGTCGAATAGTGATATTATAGAGAGAAAGTTATGGTTAGACGAATTTAAATTAAAAAATCTGTGTGGGTATTTAACAGTGATCTCTATAACATAACTCAAAACAAACTTTATTTTACATTTAACAAATATATTATACACAAAATAAATTTCACAAATATTGACAAAACTAATAAAAACAAAAATTCAAAATAGTACTCGTATTTTTACAGAAAGTCTTTTCAGTGTCGTACTCTGGAAGACAATGTCTCAAATCAATAGTACATATAATATTTATGTATGATGGAAAATATGTTATTTTGACAAACCTTAATTTTATTAGAATCAAATATAGTACCACTATATTCTCCTTAACACGATTTCATTATTAATTTTCTGACAGTGACATTTCTTTAAATATGTCAAATTTTTTATTAAATTATTGATTTTGTTTGACGCATACGCAAGATGATGCATAAAAATAAATTATTTTATAAATTTATATTTATATCGGATTCTGGGAACATCAAAACGTGCTTATTCACTAAAATCTCTATATGCGATTCTTAGCACGATCCCTATACCTCCCTTACCTAGGGTAGCGGGAGGTAAAAATGATTTTCCACACTTCACATTAGTATATTCTCAACATAAACGAACGAAGGCGGACTATTACCTACAGCTACAATTCCATTGAAAACGCAAAATAAACTAATGCAAACTAATTAAACATATTCGACAATAACATATATTTATACCCGGTTTCATAAAACAAATGTTCAAATTTTACTTCCAAAATAAATTTAATATATTGAACAAATGTAACGCGATTTTTTTGGCAGCAAAGATTTTAATGTCATGAACATGGAAACAGATTAAAATATGTGGACATGTCAAACTGGGCATTATTCAGATTAATATTATTTATGAACTAAATACAAAATATAAATCTGTTGTTTTAAGTTACATATTAAATAATTCACTTTTAACTTTGACCATACCAGTTCAAATATTCCCGGGTGTAGTACACAAATCCTCTGCTACCATCTACTATAAGCTTCCCCAAACGCTCCCATTTGTCCAAAGCCCCAGGGTTAGGTTTTATGAACATTATTGTTCTCCTTTTTACGACATAATTCAACTTTAAGAATATACTTATTATTTACTTACAAATTTTATGTTCCAGCTACAAACTTAATATGCTCCTACGAATGAATTTTATTTAATATATTTTATATTTATTGCAACAAAATACAAATACACTGCCGAACAGCGAATGGGACAAAAACTCCATGATTCAATAACCTTTGGCTATCGACACTTTACCTCTCTCTTGTGATCTATACCTACAACAATTTATCGCTGCATCTGCATAAATTGCATAAATATTTATCCGTAAAAAACAATTTGCAATAAGTTGAGCTCTTCTATATCTCAATCTGAGACATGTTACATAACACCCTCTCAGTCTGAAGACAAACTCTGGTCACACACGCACCATCTCCCCATAATGTATGCACGCATCGCATTTGAATTCCTTCGCTCCTCGGCAGACACCTTGGCGGCTGGGACTCCCGCGGACACGAGAATGTCCAGAGGGCCCCGCAGCGCTGGAATTCTCCACGTGTTGTATTCGGAGCGCAGCGCGAGGACAAGAACCAGCTCGCAGCTCGCGGGAGTGAGAAAGAGCCAGGGCTACGCCGTCAGGTGTAAGGATGTGGTTGTAGCACAGCGAGGATTGTCACATAATTTACAAACCAATACGCGATTTTTGGGATTTATTGTACTGGATTGCAGAAATAATTAATTGCGTTGTGAAGGAAAAGTTATGGGGTATTGTCACGAGGGAATAGGGGTATTGATTGCAAATTACTGCTCAAGTCGAAACTAAAGTCAATAATATGTGAGCTACACCGTACTTTGCATATTTGAGGGAAGATTTTTAAATCACTTATGCCCGGTTTCACCATTGACGAATAAATGGTTTATTCCTCAGTTAAGCTATTCGTCGAATAAAATAACATATTTTTGTTCCACCAACGCCAGTTAGCAGTTATTCGACGAATAAATAGTTAGTTAAATTATCTGAAGATTTTTGCCCAGTTAAATATTTATTCAACGAATAGTTTGACATTTGACATTTTTATTCTGCGTGTTATAATATAATTGTGCAGTGGCGATCAGAAGAATATTTACAAAAGGTACCAATCTAAAACGGATAATAGATAAATATGAAAAATGAAGTTATCTTTTATTGTTATTTATATTTCCGTCAGTATTAGATCTCATCTTCATCATTGTTGACATCTTCTGATAAAGAAATTGTTATTCAGGCGAAAAAGGAATGATCTGTATAATCACATAATCATAATTATTTATAATCAATTTGACGAAGTAGATTTTCGCATGCGATTCTGATTATCAAAACAAAGCGTTTAAGAAATTCTAAATATGATTCAGCATCATCTGGAGCCAATAAATGAAAGAATTATGCCAGTTCTTTTATGAAGGATATTTTTTTGTGCAAAAATATTCCATTCTTTAATTTTTTCTTGTGACAACACATCGTCAGTTTTCTTATTTTCTATAATATACAAATATTCTTCCACTGCAATTTTTAAACATTTTTTTTTTTCTTCATGAAGGAATTTTTTGCTTCTTTCCCTCTTCTTATCTATATTTTCACTCATTTTCATTTGATTTCAATGACACAAATCAGAAAATTATTTTCGTTGACAGCGAACATGACAGTTTTGTCAGGGAGATGAACTTGTTAGCTGTATACTCAATGCAAAATAATGGAAAGAAAAATAATATTCCGCGAATAACTATCTATTCAACGATTTTGGTTGGTGAAACGAAACTTTGACTAACTGATGAATAAAATTTATTCGTCAGATAACTATTTGTAAATTTATTCAGCAATGGTGAAACCGGGCATTATACTTGCCGTCAAGTAAATATGGACTAGAGATTTCCACTCTGTTCCATTGGTCATGTTCAAAATGCTAAGTTATAAAGAAGCGGCAACACCGCAGAGCAAGGGACAGGGAGCGGAGAAAGAAAAAATTGAGCATCAGTCCATATTTATTTGACGGCGAATATAGCAATGAGGGAAAACAAATGAATGTAAAGCAATACTTCGTCTATAATGGGATTCTAGGCATATAAACATTTCTACAAAAACTTACTTATTGAAAGAAAGGAAATTCTGGGGGATTTATGTGTCATAGAATTCTATAAATACCCAACACATTACAGATAACTTCTATAACATTACCGTTAACCTAATGTTAACCACAGATATCGTAAAGTTTACATTTTTGTCTTCTAATACTATAATAGATAGTATTACGTCAGTGTTGCAACTTGTACGTAATTTAGTGGAAAAGAATTGAAATAAAAGTAAATAGTCCAGTCAATAGATGTTTTTACCCTACAAAAGGTGGGGAAAAAACTATTTTAACATATGTTGTTTGAATCGCAACGGGGATGAAAAATTCAAATTTGTGACCTTGAGGAGGCTCGGCGTGAGCCGCCATCTTGGATCAAAAGTGAAAAAAAAATGAGTTTTTCGCTATTATCTCGAAAACAGTGGCCCGTATCAAAATTTTACAAGAATACAAAATTAAGGCTCGTTAGTTTTTGTACAAAAAGGGTTGTTGCATTTTTTACCTAGGATGAACTCTCAAAGAGATATGTTCAAAATAGGTAACCAGAACAACAATTTATGAAAAATATTTTATCACTCAAAATATACACAATATTAAATTTTTACTACTTAGTCTAATAGACTTTATTTATTTATAACAGTTTACATTCGTCGTAGCATCAAAAGAAATTAATTATCGATTTTAAAATAATTTTTGTCTACGCTTTCCCACAAATTCATCAACCACTCTGACCCGGTTAAAGATACGAAACCGCGGTTTGAAAATTTTAATTCAGCTTGGAATTCTCCTTCATGTCATCGTAAACGATTTTGCTCCGATGAGCATAACATACAATTTGTAGCCCGTAAAGAACAATCCTCCTAACGTACCCGCAGGCGGGACCTATTGAAACTTTTTAGGCCGTTAGTTAAAAAGATGTACGACATATGTAGTAGTCCAAAACTGAAAACAATTCGCAAAATATATTTTGAAACACACATATCAGAATTAATCTTCATCGTATAGAAGAAAACGATCCAGTAGCTCTAGGTATATTAAATTTGAGTTATAAAGCTTAAGCTATGTTAATTATTAGTAACAAGCAGATTCAATATATTGCCCTTAAACCACAGTATCGTCCATTCAAATTTTTCCCAAAGACATTCTGTCAGATAAGTTTCGATGTATTGGCAACTTTTGCGAATAGGTTGGTTAGAAACTGTCAAATTAATTATATTTAAATTAAACCTGCTACTTAGCAAACAAGTATCACAGTAACTTAATAGCAAAAAAAAATCAAATATCATTTGTTATTTTCTTTTGTAGGTAGAGCAGATACAATTTTTTTCTGATAATCAAAAATATTGGATCTTTAGCACAATTCCAGCAACTTTCTTATTAAGAATGACTACTTTTAAAACTAACAAATTCTGGGAAGTTGTTTTATAATGTTACTTCGTACACTTTTGACATATTTACACCATTTCTAACCACAAACATTCACATTCACATTCCTTCGCAACACCCCACATAAATTTCACGTTCAATTTCCCCCAAATATTTACAAGGCATTTGAATTGTTTTAGAACATCTTGAAACACAAGACTCGACATAAAGTTTACGACACACGTACAACAAAAACGTTTTATAAGCAGTGAATGAAGGCGGGGTGTGAAGTGCTTGTCTGTTTGCTCGACTGTTAGTGCAACAATAAACTCCATGCCAAGATTGATTAGCATTGTCTTCCTAAATGGGCGACAATGGCTCGGTGACGTCACCACTCAGGCTTTCTGACTCGTTCGAGTTCGAGATGCTGCGAATAAGGATGGGTTTATTGCGGCTATAAATTTGATAGCTGAAAGCAGGTGCCGTTTTTGTCATTCCACACTAGGTAAAAACGGTAAATTACTCATGCAAATATGACCTAATTTTATATATTTTTGACACCCAATTTTCCTTCGTGTTTACAAAAGCGACGATTTAATTAGCTATGTACCGTTCCATATTTTTTTCAGAATAACAATAAGACAATATAGCGCATGGTTTTACACTACCATTATAATAAGAAAAATTACTGCCAAAGTTTTGATATTTGTCTATTGGTAACGTAGGTTATTTCAGCCAAAAGAAATAAGGAGAAAGAACCCATTTCTGGGTAGGTCAATATGCAGATTTCAATAATGTTACAGGCTCTCCTCAAAGGAGTTACTTTTGTGCAATCACTTCGCACATAGCCGAACCACCCAATGAACTTTTAAAATATAAAATTAAAGCTATATTTGATTTTATTAATTTAAAGATCAAAAATATTTCTTTTAATATAGGGTTCTTCCGAAACACCATTTTTATATTGTTTCTTTAGCTGAAAATACCAGCAAACATTTACGTTCAAAGTTCAAACGCACTACTTTCTTTAATTTCCATTCTATAAAATAATTATAGGAGAAAATGACAAACACCTCACAGTTTTACTGTTTTAATTAGTGCGTCACAAATGGCAAAATAGAATGTTTGAAAATATCAAACCCCTAGGACCAGCGCCTCTATTATAAAGCGTCAAACTACTTTCAAAGTATGCCTTCACCATTTAGAACGAAACAGTATATTGGCCATGACATGTAGAACGCATTTATAAAATATCTGATGTGGACAGCACATGACTTCCTTGTACGCCTGTTACACTATACATATTTTGTTAATAATTAAAATATGTATTATAACAGACCCAATCATAAAATTGCACGTATTTGACATAATTTGACATCAACATTTTTTTTTTTATTTTTTGTCCTAATCCATAGCAAACTTAATTAGAGAATACAAAGAGCTAATTTAATCATAATTAATGTTTTCGACGCAGAATTCAATTCTCTAAAACTTTTATTTGAAGCATTTATTACTAAAATCAAAATAACACCATTTTTTTCAAGAAAAACTGATAACATCTTCAGGTAAAGTATCTCTTCCGGTTAGACTATTTTAACCAAAATCTATTATGTTATTCCCATTGATATAGAAGTCTTATATATCAAATTTGAAAAGTTTTGGATTATATTTTAATATAATTTTTCATTAAAATCTATTATAGGCTTCAAGTAAAGTACCACTTCCGGGTAAACCATTTTAACCAAAATCTATTATGTTATTCCCATTGATATAGAAGTCTTATATATCAAATTTGAAAAGTTTTGGATTATATTTTAATATAATTTTTCATTAAAATCTATTATAGGCTTCAAGTAAAGTACCACTTCCGGGTAAACCATTTTAACCAAAATCTATTATGTTATTCCTATTGATATAAAAGTATTATATACTAAATTTGAAAAGTTTTGGATTATATTTTAATATAGTTTTCATTAAAATCTATTACAGGCTTCAAGTAAAGTACCACTTCCGCAAGTTATGTAATGACCAAAAAGGGAGGTGCACAACTAGATGTTATAACAGTTCTAAATACAAAATTTTAACTTTCTAGAGATACGTACATACGTACGTACGTACGTACGTTCGTACAGACGTCACGACGAAATTAGTCAAAATGGATTCAGGGATGCTCAAAATGGATATTTCCGTTGAAATCTGGAAACCGAAATTTTTCGCGATTACTATACTTCCTTTACTTCGTACAAGGAAGTAAAAAATAAAACTTGTTAAAAATAACACTCAAAACTTCTGGAAATTCCATTACGCTCTCTCTAAAACAGTACTTTCAGAAGTCATATGTTTTTAAGTTGTGAAAGTTAGTGAGTTAGAACTTAGTTAATCAGTATTTCAAAATATAGTTGTAAGTAAATAAAGAATATTTTCTTCAGTTTTGGGCAAAAAAATATAATATAAAAGTAATTGAACACCCGCCATACTCACATGTTTTCGCAATGCGCGACATTTGGCTATTTTCTAGAATTAAAAAAAAAAAAAATGGGGGTAGATGGTGTTTGTCTGAAGAAGAAATTAATACTGCAATAATACAATTCATGATTATTTTGAAAGCATTTTGAACATATTTAAAATAATATTTAAAAAAAATACAAACGTGTCTTATTCTCAAAACTACCAACAGACATAATACTGAGATAATACGATCAAGTAACATTTGTGGCTATCTGGAGTTTTTTTTTTTGCATGAAATACAATTTTCACATAGTTTATTTACTATAATTGTTCATATAAATGGTACATTTTTTTATAATTACTATATAAGTATATCTGTTAGCTGCCATATTGTCAGTAATGAGACCGCCTCCAATGTTTGTTTTGTTTGAATAGGTAGACTGAAAATTCAATAAATTTAAAATTACTACCATTAGGAAAAAGTTTGTAATGATAAATTTTCCATAATTTTCTTCTCTGTAAAATGTTTTAAAATCGAGATATTCTAAAAATATCCTCATCCTTTTCACGCATTGAGAATATTTGAATAAAAGATGAAATTTCTGTTCTCTCGAACAATTACGCCAACACAACAAACAACGCGCTGAAACTAAATCCCTGAAATTGCGTACATTGGAAGCAGAATTGTGATTGTGATTGCAGATTCTGTGTACTACAGGTAGGGCACAGTGAGAGAAACAAGCATAGCCATGCAGAGAAAGAATGAGCATTATGGCAACTTCCTTCTCAGAGAGACACACGCTGGACAAAGATCAGTGGCGGCTCGTTAGTTAGGGCTAAATCCCACGCCTTCAATAAATGGATTTTCATTTTTCATTTAATATTTAATTTTATATATTTTTAGCTATATATTTCTTCTTTTTCATTATTTGCTTCATTTTGTAATCTTAAAATGTGAGTAATATTAGTTTGATGACACTTTATCTGGCTGGTGGACGCTTGCTGGTTTGACTACCACTTTATTGAGTAGGAACACACACTAACTCTTAAACGGATGAGTGATGAACATATTTTTATATGGATAACTTAATATTTCTTTGTACTACTGATTTGTATTTACATGTTATTTACAATTACTAACTTTTTAATTATTAATTATTACACTAAACTAACATATCTAAATCCTAAATATGCCAATGCACCCTTAGGCCTAAATACTTGCGTCATGAAGAATGCGAGCCAAAACTAACACTTTACTCCATGACCTTCTGACATGAATCTTAACTAGAAACTTACTAAAACAAACGGTTTTCTTCTTCAGTAGAGCATGAGGGATGCGGGGTTTATCATACCGCATCCATAGCTAAATATCATCCCAACACGTAGCCTAGCAATAACTTACAGCCTTAATTGTCAACAAACTAAATATCTAAACGACTGACATCTAAGACTAAACATAGATAGTTATGGGGAAAATTATAATTATTTCTAAACAGAATTTTGACTTACAAAGATAACAAAGTTGAAATATTGATATTGAAAAAATAATTTAGAAGAGTTCATAATAAAATTATTAGCTTGTTATTGCTATGCACTCACCTTGTCACATTTGAAAGCTCACTATCCATCCAAGAAAACTGCATTAATAAGTGAAATATGTGATTATGCTATGTAATTGTTCCTGTGTTTACTATGATATTTTTACTTCCTTGTACGAAGTAAAGGAAGTATTGTAATCGCGAAAAATTTCGGTTTCCAGATTTCAACGGAAATATGCATTTTGACCATCCCTGAATCCATTTTGACTAATTTTGTCGTGACGTCTGTACGTACGTATGTACGTATCTCGCATAACTGAAAAACGGCAAGCCCTAGAAAGTTGAAATTTTGTATTTAGGACTGTTATAATATCTGGTTGTGCACTACCCTTCTAGGTCATTACATAACTTCCGGAAGTGGTACTTTACTTGAAGCCTATAATAGATTTTAATAAAAAACTATATTAAAATGTAATCCACAACTTTTCAAATTTAGTATGTAAGACTTTTATATTAATCGGAATAACAAAATAAATTTTGGTTGCAATGTTCTATCCGGAAGTGGTACTTTACTTTATTAAAATATAATCCAAAATTTTTCAAATTTGGTATATAACACTTTCATATCTATGGTAATGAACATAAGAGATTTTGGTTAAAATGGTCTAACCGGAAGTGATACTATACTTGAAGCTGTTATCAGTTTTTCTTTAAAAAATGGTGTTATTTTGATTTTAGAAACAAATGCTTCAAATAAATGTTTTAGAGAATTGAATTCTTCGTCTAACACATCAAGTATTATTAAATTAGCTCTTTGTATAAGCGAGATTTGTAAATTTAAAAATTATGTAATTTTTGGTTTTTGTAATTAAGTTTGCTATAGGTTAGGACAAAAAAGAACAAAAAAATAAAGAATTTAATATCAATGACAAATTATATCAAATACGCGCAATTTTATGATTGGTTTTGTTATAATACATATATTAATTACATATTAAGAAAATATGTATAGTATAACAGGCGTACAAGGAAGTCATGTGGTGTCCACATCAGATTTTTTAAATTTAAGTTTACACAATTTATAGAGCTTAAAAATTAAGTAGCTTCCCACGAGCCGCCACTGGCTTAGACCCACGAACCTTTCGGTATTCGCAACGCGTGTATATTTTAGCAGGGCCCCATTGTGGCCAACATAATAGAATAAAACTGTATACGGCATAGATTCAATGCGCATTCAATGGCCGATATAATACATTGTCATATGGTCTTTTCGCCCTGTGACAATACAGCCTTGTGTGTGTGGCACTGCCTTGAATAGGGTATTACTGTTCCACAATGTAAAGAATACACCTCGGATTGCTTTCGACTCGAGTTTTTCCATTCACCGGACGAGATAGCGGCGTTTTGTTTCACCAGAAATGTGAAAACAAACGGACCTACAGTCCCGCGGACGCTTCCCGAAGTGATGATGTTATCTTCATCGTTTACCAACGCCATCTATTCTTTCCAACACTAACATTTTCTTTTTTCTTTCGCGCTTTTTGTTTCTCTTTCGTTCCAATAAATAAAGCGACAGTTATTGTTAGATTTGTTCGCGGACAAGTGCACCATTGGAAATCAACCACTGTTCTAAATTATTCTTTTTTTCCTTTCAAATATCTACAAACAAACAAGGAAATGATAATGGAGAATAATGAACTTTGAAACACAAACAAGGATTCATCAATAAAGATTGTAGCAGTAAATATGAAAATGCTGTAAAATTCTGACACTGTGATAAAATATTGTCACAAATATGTGTCATCAAGTTCTTTACAAGTTGAGAAATTCAAACTTTAAGATAATTTATAATTCCTTAGTTCATCCGTTATCGGATTTGTCCACTCGAATAAACTAACATTGATACATTCTCATAATCCTAACATAAAATGAGCAATACACGTAATAAATTTCCTAAAAAAAGGCTTACATTCATGATCATAATTTCCAATTTACATATTTACCTACTACATAGTTGTGGACATATGACATCATTTACTTCACGAGTTCATCGAATGATGATTCATTCATCATCGTTAAAATAGAAAAGAAAAAACTGAAGGTCAGCATATTAACTTCCGCCTTTTCTATTTTTATTTTAATTATGAGTTGTTTTACTGAAGTTCAGGAAAATAACAATCTTTTTTTCTAGATTTTGGGAATACAGAGGAGGCCGTTACTGCAGAAGTGCAGATCGTACAAAAAGTTTGTTAACGGGTTCATTAATGTAACTATGAAAAACGTTTATTGATGAGTATAATTAACAAAAGGTACCACTGCTAAATAATTATATTAATGTCAAAAAATTAGTGTCATAACTAGACTACGTATGTATGCTTTTCCACAACCATTAAGTAACACCTTCATTACATATCTTTCTTAATTAAACAATACAGCATATTACTTACGGGCTATGAGTTTTCTCTTATTACTCACGGGCCGTGAATAATGACGCGGGAGGAGCAATCATAATCATCCATTACTCAAAATTGCAATTTTATCGATTATGCTTTGGCTCAGAACAATGTTCATATGTTATAATTGTTTTTCCAAAGTTAAAATATCAAAATTATGAATCTGTATAAATTATGTAAGTTAATTAAATAAAAACATGGATTCAGATAGTGAGAATGAATACTTGTATGCCGCCAGATTTTATAGAATTAATATAGAAAATTATAAAAGGTTATGTAGCAAAAACAATTCACTCCCCTTATGGAAGCGCATGATATTACTAATATATATCTTGCAACAAAGGTAAAAAATTATAAATTATAAACTTTAAAATATACAAACATTAATAATAATTAAACATTTAATTATAGGTACCTATTCAGACGGAAAAGTTCAAAGTCCTATTTAATACTCATTCAAATGATTTACAACACTCGCCTTCGGCTCGCGTTGCAAACTTCATTCTCTTGAATAATATCCCACATTACATGCTCATTGAATAATGTACTATTTTTCGATACGATTAACGGAATACTTAATATTGTACCCAACAGATATTTATCGGACCCAATATTTGAGTTAACAATGTGCTATGTGATCATATTTGAATTTAAATATACTCGTATCTTGACATACAGGATAAAAATTAAATTCAGATCTACTTACTGATTATGAATTTTTCCGAAATTTGCAAATCTTGAAGTGTACATTTCTAGTGCCAATGGCCGACACGAAATTTTTAATAAAGATAATGAGATCTGATTTCGTAATTGATGTTGAATAGAAATAAATTAATTCGTAATTATTTGTATTCAAAATTTCGAGTCAGCTATTAGCACTAAAAATGTGCACTTCAAAAACCATGCCCTAATAATTTCGAAAATCGGAAATATTCTTTTTGATTCTTGAATAGTACGTGACGTAGTGTCTCTGCCATTTAATTTTTATTTTTAAATTATATGGTATATTAAAATTACTCATTATCGTTTCTTTTTATAATAACGAAAATTAATAATATATTAATGAGCGTAAAATGTAGGGCAGGTATATTACATGAGGATGAAGTTTTTAATACGAGCCGTAGATGAGTGCAATTATCCGAATGTGATGTACCCATACACGCGAATCAAATATATACTTTATTTACAACTATCAATTACACCTTTAGGACATTATAAAAAATTATGATATAGTATATTGTATAACTGGTGATGAAAGTTGGATATTTCATACGAATGGGAAGTTTGAGCCACGAGCCGAAGGCGAGTGGTTTAATCACGTGAGTGTGAAATACCCTTTCAGCACGTGTTATATACGATATTTTTCCGACGACCACAAAAAATAAAACAATATAAAATTTTCATAAAAATATTAAAACAGATTATGTTTACATCATTGCTCCATTCTTCTTAATCCGTGTAAATTCAGCAAATTATTTCCACTGTCAAATTTTTACATACAAATTTTTAGGTTATTTCGCTCAGTTATCGCAGCGTGTGATAAAATCATATCACACAGTTGCAGACGCATCTGATTGGCTAACGCGCTTTCATTTCACACAGCTTTGGAGTAATGTGCAATGACCAACTTTCAGTAATAGTTCAGCGTGTGAATTTATGTACTTTTCATAGTGGTCGTCGGAAAAATATTTTGTGTGGTTATGTTACAGACATTGACATTACAGCGGAAAATGTAATGATATGTCAGATGTCAAATGTTAATGTTATATGTTGACATGAGTAAATGATTTCTTTTTTAATAATTTGAAGTAACTAGCATATTTTAAATTTTTCAAAAAATAGTGAGCTGCACAGTTTTATAAAAGTATGAATAATACAGCTTATTTTAAAAAAGTCTTACCGTGGAATATGAATGTTTTATATTCCACGTGTGAAATATGAATATTTCGTATTCCACATGTGAAATATGAGTGATCTATTATATATATATATAAGTTATAGTGCTACCCCTGTACTACATAATAGACAAAGTGCCGATGTGCCAGAACGTGACTCTATCATATTTCAGTAGTATAAAAACATATGTAATGCTTTAGATTAGTCAGTCTGTATTCTATTATCATATTATCAAGTAGTTTATAGCATATTATAATTTGTACTCGCAAAAATAAAACTTTTTAAAAACCTATTTGATCGAACGAGAAATTTAAGTGGCGCAGTCTTGGTAGGATTGCCAAAACAATTTAGCGAATATAAATTGTTTCACTTTCGTGATTAATTTGGCAAATTCGAATATCTCCATACTTCGATCACCGTATCTTGCATCTGAGAGGACATCAGAAGCAAGACACATCTCGACGAGCCGAGCGAGCCAAGCTGAGCGGACATCAGTGCAACTCCTGCCTCAACTTCGAGACGAGACCGTGTTCGACTTCAGGGCACATGAAGCCGACACTACTATTTTTGTGAGTACCATATGTCATTCAGAGAACCAGAATCTTTGTCAGATTCAAATAATTCAGAAGCAGACTCCGATCTCGAAACAGAAGATCGTATAATTAATTCAAATACAAATCCTATTAATAGTATCACATTAAGAACGCCATTATTAAACATGGTTACTCCAGTATTAAAAAAGGAATATCTGGACATGGTGCCAGAGTTCCATGGGGAACGTGAATTACTCCCTAGGTTTACTAGCGTTTGTGAAAAATTAGTAACAAAATTTTATAATACCACAAACACAAATGATTTCCAAAATGAATATTTAATGAGCAGTATATTAGCCAAAATAAAAGGTGAAGCTGCTATTAATATTGCAAGTTCCACAATTTCAAAGTGGGAAGATTTGAAAACAGCACTAAAAAATGCTTATTCAGACAAACGTGACTGGTTCACACTAAATATGGAAATAACAGAGCTGAAACAAAATCCTAATGAAAACGTTTTTGACTTTTACGGTCGTTTACAACACCTCTTAAATTTACAAATTTCTTATATTTCAACAAACGCTGCTGCCGAAGCATCCGTAGTAATGATTGACTATTTTCAACATTATGCTTTACGCGTTTTACTAAAAGGTTTGAAAGAACCTATAGGTCAATTAATGAGGGCAAAGAACCCTACAGACTTAAATTCAGCTTTAAGTATGTTAGCAAATGATTTTCAATTTGAATATTATGCCAAATCCAAAACCACTAATCAGAATACACACAAATTAAATCAAAAACCACAAATCCACCAACCAAGATACAATATTCCTAAACCCATACCCTACTTTAATTACACACCCAATAAAACTCTGCATCCTTCACCTATGCAACAAACGACATACAGACAACAATATACTCCTCAACAACAAAAACAATATACTCCTCAACAACAAAGACAATATACTCCTCAACAACAAAGACAATATACACCGCAAACACCACGCCAAGGTCCATCCACCAGACAAAACCTTCCTGCACCTACTCCGATGAGTATTTCCACGCGAAATACAACTCAATACCGTCCTGCACAAAACCGCGCAAACACAGCGGGAGAATTATTTAATATCAACGAGTCAGCAGAATCTGCCGTTGACCCATATGTTTATTACGATAACCAAGAACAAACTGACCAAGTATTAATTGATAACAATGATTATGAAAATCCACAAAACCCCGACAATTTCGAAGACGATAATTTTTTAGACATCGCAGCCTCGGAAACAATAGAAACATTTTACCCGGAGTCGAACTAATGAACCTAACAAATAAAAGTAAATTACCTTATATTATATTCCCTGAAAATAATCTGAAAGTTTTAATAGACACAGGAAGTACGAAATCTTTCATAAAACCTACCATAGCGCATAAATATTACAAAAATTCAATTTTTAAAGACCCTTTCCAAATTTCAACTGCGCATGGAACTTCAATTGAGAATTACAGCACACTCGTACCTATTTCAAAATTATTTAATTTAAAGAAAAATGCAAGTTTAAAATATCACATTTTTGATTTTCACGATGAATTCGATCTCTTATTAGGATTAGACAATCTGAGTACATTAAAAATAATTATAGACCTGAATAAAAATGTAGTAACAACACCCACCTGCCAAATAAAAATTCAACATCAAAATTCTGAAAATAAAATTAATACAAACAAAATTTGTCAGCCAAATAATAATGTAACATTAGACCCCAAAACCGAAAAGGTAATCAAAATTCAAGTAACTCAACAAAACGGAACCATATTAATACCAAAACAACAACAGAATAATTTAATCATCCCCGAATGTGTCACCACAGCCAATAATTACCATGCACTTTGTACAGCAATTAATAACTCAGAATCACATATCAACTTTACACAATTAGAACCAATTACTGTAGAAAACATCTCTAACTATGAAACGTACTCATCGCCCAATTTTAATTTCATTCAATCAGAAAAAATTAAATTTGATATTTCAAAAATTCGGTCAGATCACATGAATTCGGAAGAAAAATCAGCTATCACTAAATTAATTCACGATTATTCTGATATATTTCACGTAGACGACAAAAATTTAACATTTACTAATCAAATTAAACATTCCATAAAAACAAGTGACGAAATTCCTATTTATACGAAATCTTATAGATACCCAGAAATTCACCGACAAGAGGTACGTTCTCAAACACAAAAAATGTTAGATCAAAATATTATTAGACCATCATGTTCGCCATGGTCATCACCTATTTGGGTTGTCCCAAAAAAACTTGACGCATCTGGTAAACGCAAGTGGCGTATAGTGGTAGATTACAGGAAATTGAACGAAAAGACTATTAGCGACAAATACCCATTACCGAACATAACTGATTTACTAGACAAACTCGGACGCTGTCAGTATTTCACTACGTTAGACTTGGCATCTGGTTTCCACCAGATTGAAATGGACAAACAAGACATTCAAAAAACTGCATTTAACACGGAAGACGGGCATTATGAGTTCACTCGTATGCCTTTTGGCTTAAAAAACGCACCCGCGACATTCCAACGCGTTATGGACAATGTTCTGAGAGGGTTAGTAAACAAAAAATGCCTTGTTTACCTCGACGACATTATTATATTTAGTACCAGCCTACAAGAACACATTCAAAATTTAAAATTAGTTTTCGAACGTTTGAAAAATTCAAATTTCAAAGTACAACTAGATAAATGCGAATTTCTTAAAAGAGAAGTAGCGTATCTCGGGCATATCGTAACCCCTGAGGGCGTGAAACCAAATCCCGACAAAATTTCGGCTGTTCTAAATTTTCCAATTCCAAAAACTACAACACAAATTAAAGGTTTCTTAGGACTTTTAGGCTATTATCGAAAATTTATTAAAGACTTCGCTAAGATAACAAAACCGCTGACTAGACGCTTAAAGAAAAATGCTGTTATTGACATTAACGACCCTGAGTACAGACAATGCTTTGAAAATTGCAAGAATTTGTTGACTAACGAACCACTACTCCAATATCCTGATTACGACAAAGAATTTAACTTGACATGTGACGCGAGCCAGCTGGCTATTGGAGCCGTGTTATCCCAAGGTAGTCTAGGCAACGACCTACCAGTAGCTTACGCTAGCAGAACACTGAACGAGACAGAGATAAACTATTCTACCATTGAGAAAGAAATGTTAGCTATCATTTGGGCGACTCAGTATTTTAGAACTCACTTATTAGGACGCAAATTCAAAATCTATACAGACCACCGACCCTTGCAATGGCTATTCTCGTTAAAACAATGTAACCAAAAATTAATAAGATGGCGCCTCAAATTAGAGGAATATGACTATGAAATAATCTATAAGAAAGGCAAACTTAATACCAATGCCGACGCCTTAAGCCGTATACCTGTTGAAATTAATAAAACTCAAAATTTACAATCACAAACACAAGTAGATGACACTCCACTAGCTCTATTCAAAGACTACTTAGATAAGAAACATTGCCTTAATCACAATAATAACAATATTATTGAAGTAATAGGAAATCTATTCGATGCACCATCTGACTCTAGTCTAGCTCATTGCGTGAGCAAAGATTTAGAAATGTCATCGGGTATTGCCAAAAATTTTAAAATTAAATTTAACAACGTACACAAATTAAAATCTCAAAATCCTCAACTTCATAACCTAGTATATTTAAAAACCCCACAAAGATATCTATTATACTTAATAACAAAGGAAAATTATTACAATAAACCTACTAAACAAGACATATTCTATACCTCACTAAATTTGAGAAAATTCTGTTTACATAATAATATCAAAAATTTAAGTATACCAAAAATTGCATGTGGACATGACAATCAAATTTGGAACGAAATAAAATCAATGTTAAAATATATTTTTGATAATACCAACATACTAATAACCGTTTACAAACTCCCTGAACCCAAAATTCCCCAGACCGAATTAAACATAAACGAAACAGAAAACATGAAACACTTTCATAAATTCATAGAAAATTTTAACACAGAGTTAAGGAATAAAACAGATAACAAAGACGACGATACGCAATCCCTTGCAGTCGAGGTAGGTGACTCACAACATAATGAGATAAACGATGACGACACAAGCGATAGCGATATCACAATACATTCAAGTAAAGAAAATCCTATCGTCGGAATCCCGATAGTAGAATGCCCCGTAAACTATGGCAAAAATCAAATTATTATAACAGAAGTCGATTTTAATCCCAAACAAGTAAAAATTACAAAATTATACGAACACAAAAAATTACGAATGGAAGTAGAATTTTCAAAAAATAATTACAAAACTGAAATGATTGCTTTTATTAAAGAATATCTTGTTCCAAAAATAAAATATCATATTTATTTTCAAAACGAACTATACGAAAAATTCAGTTTAATTCTTCAAAATTATTTCAAAAATTCTCAACTATGTTTAGTAAAATGTACAAAATATTTAAGCGACGTTACCAATGAGGAAGAAATCATACACATCATATCGAATTACCACTGCAGCAAAAGTAACCACCGTGGTATCGATGAAACAGAAGCGCGTATAAAACAACAATATTACTGGCCAAAATTAAGAAAATCCGTTCAAACATTTATTAATAGCTGTGAAATATGCCAAGTAACAAAATACGACAGGCGACCCTTAAACGTAAATTTAAACATCACACCCACAGCTACGAAACCTTTCCAAACCTTTCCAAATTTTACATATAGACCTAGTCAAATATTTTACACATCATGGAATCCCAGAACAAATTATTTCAGATAACGGGTTAGAATTTAAAAACTCAGTCGTAAAAGAATTGCTGACACTACACAAAATCGACATACATTTCATAAGCTCACAACATCCAGAATCTAACGGCATAATAGAACGATTCCACTCGACCCTTATCGAACACATAAGACTGTTTAACAATCAAAAAGAATACAAAACGGAGCCTATAGAAGCCAAAGTAAATTATGCGTTATTAGCTTATAATAACACAATTCATTCTGTCACAAAATTGAAACCATGCGAAATTATTACCGGCCATTTAGATACCAACTCCCCATTTAATATTGACCTCGAAAAACAGCTTATTAACAATTATATAGAAAGTCATAAGAATAAAACTAAATTACTTTACGAATCAATTAGAGACAAAATCCAGGCAAATAAAGAAAAGGTAATAAATAAATGTAATGAAAATAGAGAAGAATTACCCAAAATCCCCAAAAAGGTATACGTGAAAAATAAACAGAAACAACAAAAAACTAAAAACAAATACAAACCCGAAAAGCTAAAGAAAATTAATAAACGTCTTAAAACAGGAAAAATACAAACCACCCACGGTAATACAACAGAGAATATCCACCTCTCTAACATTAAACGTCCTAGAAAAAAAACTTACAATTTTGAACCAATTCCAGGTTGTTCGCATTGGGACAAGGAACAATAATTAGAAACATAACAGAAAACCTCGGAATCCTTCCCATCAATCTCGGTCCTGCCAAACTCGAAAAGACGACTCACACCTTCATACACTACTACAATCTCCAAGCTCTCCTTAATCAGTACAACAATCTAAACACACAATACTCAGCACTAAAATCAAGCATATCTAACCATTCACAGTATTTCAATGAACTCGAAAATTATGATAAAATATTAGAATTTATTCGGACAAAAATTGACACAAAAATTAATAACATCGGATTTCATTCTGATCACCATAAAACTAAACGTGGCTTAATAGATGGATTGGGGACAATATTCAAATCAGTCACAGGAAATTTAGATGCCGAAGATGGCAAAAGATATAACGAAATGTTTGCACATATGCAAGAAAACGAGCATAATTTGGAAAGTCAACTCAAACTCTCATATTCGGTGAACCACCAAATTATTCAAAATTTTAATAAAACAATCTCAGATATTCAGCACAACGAGGAAATATTAAAATCCAAAATTTTACAACTTTTCAAAATTATAAACAGTACGCACATTCAAAGTATACTGTATGGCAAAAATATTTACGATCAACTTACTATATTATACAATTCTATATTAAGCGTCTTACAAGACATTGAAAATTCAATCACCTTTTGTAAATTAAGAACGCTGCATCCTAGTATAATACACCCCATGGAGCTACTAGCAGAATTAAAACAAATATCAAAATTTTACCATTTGCAGTTACCATTCGAACCCAGACAAGAGAACCTTTTAGACATCGAATCCTTGTTAAAAATAAACTGTAAAATAGAAGCGACCCAAGTAATCTATTTCATTTCTACCCCCATAAATTTCGAAAAAACTTTTGAACTCTACTACATGTACCCAATTCCAACCAAATATGAATCAAAATTTATTACAATCATCCCTAATACGAAATATCTTCTTAAATCTGATAAAGAGATCGTGCCCCTGAATGATATGTGTGTTCAAGCAAAAATATTTCAGTGCCCTAATAAATATCACGCCCACTTCTCAGCGATCTGCGAAGAAGAAATATTCCAAAATCAAACTTCGAGTCACTGCCATTACACAAAAATTAACTTAATTGAAAATCATGTCGAAGTAATTCCAGAAATCAACAAATACCTAGCCGTTTTCCCACACGAGGAGAAAATCACCATTAAATGTCACGAAGAAACCAACATCCAAACCTTAGAGGGAATCTTCCTAATCAATAATCAAGACAACTGCGAAATTCACTTCAGACAACAAATACTAATATTCCAAAATGAAAACCATGGCCAACCCCTACTACTTCCTAAACTGAACCTAAAATCCCAACCGTATAAAATTACAAATTTCTCTATTAACCTAAATCCCTTGAAATTAAATGATATCTCCTTGAATCCAATCGTTCCGATAACAGAAAAAACATACAACATGCACATCCCAAGTATATGGTCCATCATCCTGTACGTGGTTGCTGCAATCATCGTTGGGTACTTCATACGTAACCAAATAAAGAAGAGGAAATCAGCCAAGCTGAGGTCATCTCGCACCCCAGAAGACGTTGAACTTCAACTCCCCCAGGAGGCTCGAATCTGAGGAGGGAGGAGTTATAGTGCTACCCCTGTACTACATAATAGACAAAGTGCCGATGTGCCAGAACGTGACTCTATCATATTTCAGTAGTATAAAAACATATGTAATGCTTTAGATTAGTCAGTCTGTATTCTATTATCATATTATCAAGTAGTTTATAGCATATTATAATTTGTACTCGCAAAAATAAAACTTTTTAAAAACCTATTTGATCGAACGAGAAATTTAAGTTATATATATATATATATATATATATATATATATATATATATATATATATATATATATGGATATGCACAAAATTTATGGTTAACTTAATAGTTGTCTTCGAATCCTCTATTTTAAAAAAATATGCCCGGTTATTTATGAAATTTCTATCATATTAATAGCTTGTCATTTAATTGACATATACAAATTATTTATTGTTTATTTCATAAATAACTGTCATAAACAAATAAAACTATATTTTTCCATATTTTGTGGTGCTAATAATTTCAATTTATATTATACAAAATCTTTATTAACTTGTGTGGAAATAATTCACAAGGCATAATCATTATATATAAAAGGCGTACGAAATTAATTTACGAACTTCTGAAATAGCTTCCAGATGTTATATTTTCTGAAAAATACCGCTTAAAGTTCTTAATCATTTTAATTTAATATTATTTCTACATTGTGAAGCGTAAAGATTGCCAATTTTCTGGTTCAAATAAATTTAAGCTTCTTACAAAAATACTTCACGGTTTAAAGACAATTCAAGATAGCACATTATCCATTAAAATTTCATAACCTTTCATTTAGTAATTTTTTCCGTGTTGATCTTTTCACTTGGTACAATGCGTATTTTGATATGCATTATCCAGGATTGAAAACAGTGGCCAGCTGGCCTGGCAGTTTTTGTTAGTAGGTAGCAGAAGACTCTTTATTCCCTATATGAAGAATTGAAGAATGTCTTATGAAGTTTGCGGTACAATGGTTAATTTCTGACACGCGGAAAATTAATTTCGCACTCGATAAAGCAACGAATGACTCTCGATTTTTGCATCCCGTAGGATGGATGACGCGTGTCGGATCAGATTAAAAATATCTGCTCTTCGATCTGAGCTGTGCGCTTTTTCAGAAGTTTTTTTCTTTTATGTTACAGCAAGAACAGGAATGTGTAACTAGCTAGTTATAGGATTAATAAAATAACCTGATTCAAACACAGCTATAGTCATTTATCACGGGTAGTTGTGCTCTAGTAGTTAGCAAGATCATCATGGTGCAATAGAAGCTGTTTAGATTAGCTATTATATAAAAAAGTTATAGAGATAAATAAATTACTCTTACAATATTTTTAATTCATAATTCATATTTACATACACCTGAAAAAATATTTATAACAAATTTTTAGTTAGTCTTCCACCATTTTATTATTATTATTATTATTATTATTATTATTATTATTATTATTATTATTATTTTATGAAACTTCATCAAAACTGAGAGTGATCCGTAATTTTAAGAGAACTTATGTCATATAAATACATAAATTGATCTTTCTCAAAACTTATAAAAATAAATAACTATGTTAAAACAACTTTTGTGAACAATAATTGAAAATATGCGTGGATAATAAGCAATTTTATAAAATAATTAATAAAAACCATACATATTGCAGTTCAAGTATTGAGTGCCATCAGCAGCCTATGCCATTCAACATGTCTTTTTTTTCTTTAAAATGTTAAGAGGAAAAACTGCAAATCGTTCTGTCGTCAGCAAATATCAGCCTCCTGTTCTAAATTGGCAGCTTAAAAATAATGTTCATGTGCATAAATTATTAAAATAGGTTATATCAAAATATCTAAACGTTGCAATTTAAAATTTATTTTTTATTTTATGTCTTGGTGTGAACATGAATATGTTTATTCTAGCCAATCAAAAAGTAAATCCCATAAGGGAAATTTTGAATTGACTGCTCTTAGTTGATAAACGTACTCCATTGTCTTATAAATTCACAAATTGTTATATGACGAATAAATTTTATTTATCTATTAGTCAAAGTTTCGTTTCACCAACCAATATCGTTGAGTAGATAGTTATTCATAGAGTATCATTTTTCTATCTATTATTTTGCGTTAAGTAGGTATACAGCTAATAAATTCGTCTCCCTGACATAATTGTCAAAATAGCTGTCAACGAAAACAAATTTTTAATTTTTGTTATTGAACTCAAATGAAAATGAGTGAAAATATAAATAAGAATAGGGAAGGAAGCAAAAATTAACTCGAGGAAGAAAAAAAGTTTAATAATCATATAGTGGAATACTAGGTACTTGCATATTATTGAAAATGAGAAAACTGACAATGTGATATCACACGAAAAAATTAAAGAATGGAATACTTTTGCACAAAAATATGATCCTTCAAAAAGAAAAAAATCTGTTGTGGCCAGCACCTTCCGTCAATGTATTTTTTACAAATTCCATACCAAAAGTTCATTTGAAAAGGTTCTATAAATCCAGTAAAATTATTACATGACATAAACACTACGTAAAATGCACTTGACACTTTCTGCTTCAGCTTTCCCCTATTTTATTAGGGGTCGCTGTTTCCTCTTCTCTTCCACTCATTCCTGTCCAACGCATCTTCTTCACACAGTCCTTCCTTTCTCAAGTCTCCTGCGATACAGTCCTTCCATCTTCTCTTTAGCCTTTCACTGCATGTCACTTGCGAGGAACACTATGACATACTAATTTTTGATCCCATACTTTCCATATTTGGTGTTGCAGTTGCAACAGACATCTGTCAATTAGAATTTTTTGAATGAGCTGCTGTTTCCATGATAAATAGCAAAGCTGACTAATTTTTAAAAATTAATTTCTTTGTAATGCTTTAAATCTACATCTATTGAATATGAAGGAAAATGTATAATCAAACCATATAGAGAAGAGTATTTTCTTTAATAAATATAATAACAAAATGTCAAAAAATAATATTTAACTTCGTTTTTTAAGAAAAACTGTTAAAAACTTCAAATAAGGGTACTTCCGGTGGATCAATTATAACCAAAATCTAAACAACTCTTCATAGGGATGTACAGAAGAGGAATACGAAAGAATTATAATTTTTAGAATTGTAGTATTGAAGTTATCTTCGGAGAAAAATTTGTCACACACGGACACACATACTCACACACACACGGACACACACACACACACATACATACATACATACATACATACATACATACATATATATATATATACATACATACATACATACATACATACATACATACATACATACATACATACATACATACATACATAATATACATACATACATACATACATACATACATACAGACATCATCTTAAAAATAGTAAATTCGTATTGTAGGGACTCTAAAACGTGCTTATTCATTAAAAACTCACCACCGAAATTTTTGACCAAAGGCAATACCTTCCTTACCTAAAGGTGACGGAAGGTAAAAAAACGCTGTCATATTTCTGGCATTTAATGGCTCCTGATGCTAAATCATATTTATAATTTAATAAACGTATTGTTTTGATAATCAGAATCGCTTGTGAAAATTTACTTCGTCAAATTGATAATATTTCATTTTCTATACCTATTTATCTATTATTCATTTTAAATTGGTACATATAGTCCAGTCATTTGGTAGAAAAATAAGGGTTTATTCCACAAAAGGTCGGGTATTTTTGATTTTTGGATATATTGTATATTTAGGGGTCCTAATAAAAAATGCAAGTTTTCCCCCTCGGGGGCCTTCGGGAAGCACCGCCAACTTGAGAAAAAAGGCGCAAAAAAGCGGTTTTTTCTAAATATCTCTTCACTGATTTGCATTAGGCAAAAATAGTTAATATCTAATTTGTTGACTATAAAATTCTCTACAACTTTTATCTAAAACATTTTTTTCTATAATTAATAAATAGCGAGCTACAGTGCTTCAAACAGACCAATTTTTTTGAAAATTACATGATTACTTCATTTAAATCCTATTTTATTATATTTTTTTTACGTTTTTTTACAAATTACTTTTTGACAATCATTAATTATTATTATTTAAATCTTAAAACCGCATCATCGTATCTTTAACAAGATCAGAGTGGTGGATGAAAAACTAAAAAATTGCAGGAAACCGTTAATAATTTTTATAAAACAGTTATCGATAACTTACTTCTTTCGATGCCACGTCGAATGTAAACTGTTGTAAATAGTGAAACCTATTAGACTAAGTATCAAGTACGTAATATTGTTTGATTTTTTGAATAATTTAAATATTTTCATAATTGTTTTAAGCAAATGGCCATAAACTTGAATATGCCGCCATTTGTCCAAATTGGCGGGAGGATCCCATGCTCCGATTTCGGGAAAATATTGATATGTTATTCAGCGCACTTTTCTGGGACTGGATTCCGTTAAAAAGCTTTTGTTGTAATTACTTTAAGGTAAAATCATAAATTTGCTGGACTATAAAAAATCTTTAGAATGAAAAAAAAACTATAAACAATAATTAATATTTATATATATATATATATATATATATATATATATATATATATTAGTTAAATAATAATAATTAATGATTGTCAAAAAGTAATTTGTAAAAAAACGTAAAAAAATATAATAAAATATGTTTTAAATGAAGCATTCATGTAATTTTCAAAAAATTTGCTCTGTTTGAAGCACTGTAGCTCGCTATCTATTAATTATAGAAAAAAATATTACAGATAAAAGTTGTAGAGAATTTTATATTCAACAAACTAGATAATAACTATTTTTGCCTAATGCAAATAAGTGAAGAGATATTTAGAAAAAATCGCTGTTTTGCACCTTTTTTCTCAAGTTGGCGGTGCTTCCCGAAGGCCCCCGAGGGGGAAAACTTGCATTTTTTGTCGAGACCTCTAAATATATAACATATCCAAAAATCAAAAATACCCGACGTTTTGCAGGGTAAATCTACCTAATGCCTGGACTAATATTGTAAATATTCTTTTGATCACCTTACAAAATTATTATAACACGCAGAATAAAAATGTTAAATATCAAACTATTCATTGAATAAATATTTAATTGGGCAAAAATCTTTAGATAATTTAAACAACAATTTATTCGTCGAATAACTGACGTTGGTTAAACAAAACTATGCTATTTTATTCAATGAATAGTTTAACGTATGAATAAATTATTTGTTCGTCAAAGGTGAAACTGGGCATCAGTCATGTTTGGAATTGTGAATTTATTTAGATGTAAATTATCTGGACACTGAAAATTGCAACCTACAATTCCAGGCAATATTAAAAATACTGTCTTTGTAATAATAGCAAAATGCACAATATAAGAAACTAACAATACTATCAACTCACAATGTAACAAATTATCAACGTCAAAATGATCTAATTCACCACATGAATGGCAAATTGATAGGAATATTCAAATCATTCAATTTCTATTTCAGTTTTTACCTCTCGCTAAGAGGTACTGGAATCATGCTAAAAATCGTATATTCAGATATTAGTGAATAAACACGATTTAAAGTCCCTACAAACTGATTTTAATATTTTTACGATGATATCTGTATGTGTGTGTATGTGTGGATGTTGGACGGACGATTCCTCAAAAACTATAAGACTTAGACCAGTTTAACTATGAATTCCTTAATCTGACATTCATGGAAAGAGCTGAAAAAGTTTTGGTAACAATTGGACAGCCGAAAGCAGTAGTTTCTTTAAGAAAATCTGTTACATTTTATTTTTTGAAAAATTGTTTTACTACTAATATTGAAGAACATAAAATTCTACATCTGAGACATTTAAAATTTTTATTATATCTTCCATGGATTTAGACACTGTAATATATGTATAGGATAACGGGATGTAATAAATCGCACAGGCTAAACTACACCAAGGAAAACAGTTGATAAATTCAAATGTTTCTAACATAGTTTATAATATCACACAAATGTCAGTGTCAAAATCAGCAGTTTTAGTGAGATTCTGAAAGCTTTTTTTGGGAAGTACATTTAATCTTATTGTTTTATTAATGAAATATTTAAAATTATAGGTAAAATGCATATATCCATAAGAAATACTGCCAATGTTCATAATACATACATTGGAAGAATTTCTGAGATTTAGGAACTTCCTCAAACTATGAAAAAATAGATATAATTAGAAGTTAATACAATTAAAAATACAATATTTGGGTAAAGTTCTGTAAATTTTTTATTATAAAACGACATTTTGGCAACGAAATACAATACATTACTTATATAACATAAAAATTAATATGGCGAGTGGTATTGTGCTGGCCGCAACATTTTTTACCTTCCGTCAAAAGGAAGGTATTGTTTTTGGTCAAAAAATTCGTTGGTGAGTTTTTAATATATAAGCACGTTTTAGGGTCCCTACAATACGAATGTACTATTTTTAAGATGATGTCTGTATGTGTATATGTGTGTCCGTGTGTGTGTCTGTGTGTGTGTCTGTGTGTCCGTGTGTGTGTGTGTGTGTGACAAATTTTTCGCCGACGATAACTCCAAAACTACAATTCTAAAAATTATGATTCTTTCATATTCCTCTTCTTTACAACCATATGAAGAGCTGATTAGATTTTGGTTATAATTGGTCAACCGGAAGTACCCTTATTTGAAGTTTTTAACAGTTTTTCTTAAAAAAATGCAGTTAAATATTATTTTTTGACATTTTCTTATTATATTTATTAAAGAAAATACTCTTCTCTAAATGGTTTGATTATTCATTTTCCTTCATATTCAATAGATGTAGAGTTAAAGCATTACAAAGAAATTAATTTTCAAAAATTAGTCAGCTTTGTTATTTATCATGGAAACAGCTGACATAATTATTCAAAAAAATTTAATTGACAGATGTCAGTTGCAAGTGCAAAACCAAATATGGAAAAAAGTATAGGATCTAAAATTGGTATGGCATAGTGTAGCTCGCAAGTGACACGCAGAGAAAGGCCAAAAAGAAGATGGAAGGACATTACTTAGTGTAGTTTATGTTATAATTTTATTGGATTTATAGAACCTTTTCAAATGAACTTTTGGTATGGAATTTGTAAAAAATAGTATGTGTTCGTGTTCGATTTTACATGGTAGTATATAGAATCTGTTCCAAGGACCTTTTGGTATGGGATTTGTACAAAATACATGGAATTGACGGAAGGTCTTGTGCTGGCCACAACAGATTTTTTTTTTTTGTTATTTGAATGAAGAAAGCATTTCCATACGTACGAAAATGAGATAATAATGAATAAAAGTCTCCATGCGTATATGACAAAGATGCTACGTAAACCTTTAGCAATTATTGTTGTAGCAGAAACTGATGGAGTTATTATCAACTCTCGGAAATAGAGTGTATGCAATTATTAATAGATATACAATATTGTTCATTAATTTGAGAAATAAAAATACAATAACAATACTTAAGTTTCTTTCAAACTGTAATGCATAAAATATGCAATAAAATTTACAACTTCCTTATTTTTAAATAAATGAAAACATAAACACATATACATAATCTTGATGAATGAATAGAATTCTTAAGTTTTGTGTTGCAAGATGTACAACTAATAAAAAATGCCACATGCTATTCATTTTGTCGTACTCATAAAAATGTTTATTGCTTTCTTGACAAACAAATGAAAGAAACATATGACGTGACATCTATTGTACATGACACATTATTTCTTAAATATTTACACCTGTTAATGGAACAGCATTACCCGCAACTTCTTTTCGGTACACTCAAAGAAACAAGTTGATTTGCATATAAAATTAGACAAAAATGTATTACTCATAAAACCTTAGTAGTCAAAAGTATAATTCTATGGTACTATAGCAAAAGTAGATGTTACATCTTGAAATGTTTTAGAACATCAAATCAAAAATTTGTCAGCTAATGAAAAATCAGATTTTGATATTTCTTTCAGCAAATTTTGAAAGTTGGTAAATGTAGGAATTGATAAATTAGTAAAAAATGATAAATTTGTTTTATTTAACTGAGATATTTCATTTCCGAAAGTTTTATTTTTATGTACCATAGATATGTAGACTCTATGGCTGGTACCACGAACATGGTTCCAACACCAGTGTCAACTAAAACCATATCAACGAGTTGACACATATTTCAAGGTCAGGGTTGTTAACAAAATCAATGTTGCTAATTTACTGATTAAATCAAAAATGTACTGGCGGCCATATTCAATAAATCTGGAGGCAATATTTAAAATTGTTTAACGTTATTTGTTTCTTGGCTTGCTTTTAAGATAAGGAATTTAAAATAATGAAGTCAAGTGGCTGTCTATACATTTTCGGCTTAACTAAGCAACACTGATTTTGTTAACAACCCTGAAGTATGTGCTAAGTCGTTGACATGGTTGTACTTGATATCGGTGTTAGAACCACGCTCGTGTTACAGCCTTGTGGTCTGCACTCAATCAAGAATGAGAATGGCAGGTATCTGAATGAATAACTGCCTAGAAACAATAAAAATTTTAGGTCAAAATAAAACTTCTTTCTTTAACATTTCTACTCGTAGACCTAGACATCAACCAAATGGGCGCCGAATAACACTGCGCAAAATAGTAGAATAACGAGTTAAAAAGAGTGTTTAAATTGTGCGTTAAAATAGATTTTTGTTAAGGTATGTTCAGAAAAAAAGTTACAGCAGCGCTTTAACTATTTTTCTTGTTGCAAAAAAATTCGCCAAATCATATAGTTACCCATCGCCCAGTTATCTGTCGCCCACTTGGTTACCGCCCAGTTGATCATCACTCAGATGACTGTCGTTAAATTGTCGCGTATTGCTACGAGGATATTTCAAAAAGTAGGATTATGTTATGACAAAGTATGTTCTGTTGTGGCCAGCACAATACCTCTCGCCATTTCCATTTTATGTTATATAAGTATTGTATTGCATTTCGTTGTCAAATCGTCGTTACATAATAAAAATATCTAATGTGGACACCACATGACTTCCCTGTACGCCTGTTACACTATACATATTTTGTTAATAAGTAAAATATGTATAATAACACACACAATCATAAAATTGCACGTATTTGACATAATTTGACATTGACATTATATTTTCTATTTTTTTGTTATTTCTTGTCCTAATTCATAGCAAACTTAATTACAGAAACCAAAAAGTACATAATGTAAAAATTTACATATCTCGCTTATACAAAGAACTAATTTAATCATACTTAAAGTTTTCGACGCAAAATTCAATTCTCTAAAACTTTTATTTGGAGCATTTATTGTTAATTTCAAAATAACACCATTTTTTTCAAGAAAAACTGATAATAGCTTCAAGTAAAGTATCACTTCCGGTTAGACTATTTTAACCAAAGTCTATTATGTTATTTCCATTGATATAAAAGTATTATATGCCAAATTTGAAAAGTTTTGGATTATATTTTAATATTGTTTTTTATTAAAATCTATTATAGGTTTCAAGTAAAGTACCACTTCCGAGTATACCATTTTAACTAAAATCTATTATGTTATTTCCATTGATATAAAAGTATTATATACCAAATTTGAAAAGTTTTGGATTATATTTTAATATAGTTTTTCATTAAAATCTACAATAGGCTTCAAGTAAAGTACCACTTCCGGGTAGACCATTTTTACTAAAATCTATTATGTTATTCCCATTGATATAAAAGTCTTATATACCAAATTTGAAAAGTTTTGGATTATATTATAATATAGTTTTCCATTACAATCTATTATGGGCTTCAAGTAAAGTACCACTTCTGAAAGTTATGCAATGACCAAAAAGGGAGGTGCACAACTAGATGTTATAACAGTCCTAAATACAAAATTTTAACTTTCTACGGCTTCCCGTTTTTCAGTTATGCGAGATACGTACGTACATACGTACGTACGTACATACGTACGTACAGACGTCACGACGAAATTAGTCAAAATGGATTCAGAGATGGTCAAAATGGATATTTCCGTTGAAATCTGGAAACCGAATTTTTTCGCGATTACAATACTTCCTTTACTTCGTACAAGGAAGTAAAAAATACAGAACTCTACCCAAATATTGTTTTATTTATTATATTTAACATATCTTGTACACACAAAATTATGTTCTTCCATTCTTTGAAAAAGATCCTAAATGTCAGAGATTCTTCCAAGTCATTGACATTATTGTCATTGGTGATTTTTCTTATATGCATTTTACCTATAATTTTAAATATTTAATTAATAAAACAATTAAAAAATTAAATGTACTCCCTACAAAAAGCTTTCAGTAATGTTACTAAAACTCTTAATTTTTGACACTGACATTTATTTGTCAATTACAAACTATGTTACAAACATTTGAATTTGTTCATTGGTTTCAAAGATGTAGTTTGGACTGTGTGATTTATTACATCAGTTTATTCTACACATTGAAGTATTATAAAAATGGACGGAACGTTTATACTGCTTTACAGTATAAGCATTGACACAGCTTAAAAAATTACGGAAGATGGTAGTATTTGTGGAAGAGACGAAGACAGAGCTAATTTGTGTAAAAGATGAAAAATAACACAGAGTGTTTAGTGTTTAGAAATATTCATAATAAAAAAAAATCCTGAAACATTAATGTAAAATATAGTCCATTAGTATTCTAGCAAAACTACAGTAATTTGCGATATCAGTTTTGATAGCTTCTTTTGTATTTTTATATTTAAGGGGTGTTTAATCGGTATATTACGATCCCTCAAGTTCTTGTGACGTACTATACGTTATGACAGATGAGAGTTTACAAACTAAATTTCAATTTTTATTGGATGATATGTCGCTACTATCACAGGCGATCGAAATGTGCGAGTTCGTGCGTTCACACTAGGACAATACGATAGGGTACATTACGATCCTATCGTTATCATCTAATGTGAATGGGGCATAAATATATAGAAGATATAATAAAAATATTAAATTTAACAGATTCAGAATTTAATGTTTAAAAAATAATATTTAGAAGTTTTTTAATAAAAAACTATTACTTCTGGTTCTCCATTTGCTACCAAAACCTGATCAGCTCTTCCTATTTATGTCCGATTAAGGAATCCGTAGTTCAACATGTCTTAAGTACATATTTGAAACATTCACACACACACACACATACACACACATACACACACACATCATCATCATCATTATCGTAAAAATGTTATAATCGGATTTTAGCGACCTTAAAACGTGGTTATTCACTGAAATCTGGATATGCGATTTTTAGCACGATTCCAATACCTCTCAGCGAGAGGTATAAACCATATCATTTTTATCTACGAGCCCCTTCTCACATCATTTGGCCCAATCCGCTTAATTTAATTTTATTTAGTTAATATACGAGACAACCCAGGAAACACACATGATACATAACAATCAAAAATAAATCACATTACAATTCCTTCGTGCTTTGATTTATCCTTGATAGTTATATATCATATATGTGTGTGTTTCCTGGGAAATAATAACTGACATAAATTATCACCAATTTTTATTAATATTACAGACATTTTGTCGTTTTACCGATATATCAAGATATGTTTCCTAAAACATTTTGCTGTTTCAATGTAAAATGAAATAATACTTAGTTTTAGCAACAATTCAAGAAAAACTGAAAAAATTAAACGAATTTAGGTCGTAATATTGTACGGTTTTATTAAATAAAATGTCTAAAAGATTTACAGTAACAATTTACATTTAAAAGCGACGTTATTCAATATTGATAAATAATATATAATTAATATATTAGATTTGTGTTAAAGTTATACCATTAAATTTTTAATCTTGAGCTAAAAATTGAATTTAAAATTACGCTATAATGCTAAAAATCTACATTTTAAATAAAAACGAAAGATTCATTTTAGTATTATTAAAAATGCTATTAGTTAAGTCAGCATAAATGAATTTTATAACAATCGGGCCAACTGAAGTGAGAACGGGCTCGTATAATTAAATAATTATAATATCGTAATCGCAAGAGGCTATATTTCTTATAATTTTTATAATATAATCATCCTCGTATTCTCGTACATGACTCTGTCATTCAATCAAGATTATCGCAACTTTCTCTGTAAAGCAGAAAAGTACCGGAACAATTGTTGGAAAATATTTTTTAAAATTGTTCAATAATTTTAAATTTGTAATGAAGAATAAATTTTCTATCAATTTTCTGACATTTTTTTTAATAATTTATATTTTTCGTTTCGTATACTTACTACAAATTATTTAATTTTAAATTCGTTTCAGATTTTAATAAAAGTACCAGAATGACGTTCCGGAATTTTCCAGTCTCAAAACACCATTAGTCATTCCACGTTTAGTCAATGAAATTGGCATATTGGGTAGTTTGCGAACCTTAATTACGTATAACGCAACGTTAAGTACAGTTGAATGTTGTCACGTTACGTTAGAAATCATTTGCAAAGTTTATTTTGTTTCAAATCGTGTATTAAATAACTGGTAATAATGTACCGTTGAAATGTAGATTACGTACTGGCAGAAACGTCATTTTGTGAGTTGTACGTCACGTTACAAGTAACTAAGGTTCGTAAACTGCCTAGTTTCTAAAAATAGTTGAAGTTTTATATTTAATCTACCCTAAACAATTCAGGTGAATATAAAAAAAAAACACTTTTACTGTCTTTTGATTTGTTTCCCGGTGTGTACATATTAGTACACCACAAACACGCAAGAACGGCTCATTCTGTTATGGAAATGATTGCGGTATATTCCATAGGAAACATAATGTGTTATCTACCGCTGGTGCTGCCACATAGCGGCCGAGACGGTACATTAATCACCCGGCCCGTGCATATATATTTCAATCAACCCTGACACGGACAATGCAGCAACAAAAAACCACTTTCGGCCACTGGTCAGAACTTCCTTTGATCCCCTAATGCATCCAGGCGGCGGTGGAGGCGGAAAAGTGAAGGCGGCTTGCCACCATCATCGGCCGACCGCCATGACACCTGCCACCTGGGATTGTTACTTGCGAGATTAGCATGATTCAAATTGTAAAGATTTTATACAGAGTGATGATATCTGATCATGACGTAGGGATTTTTGATATAAAATTGATTTGGGATTTGTATGTCACTATGTGATATTAATTTATCACTATTATACTTCGTCAAAAATGTTTTTAATATTGCTGTTAATGATTCGTCATAAGATAAATATGAATTGCTCATAAAAACAAATTATTAGTAGGTAAATTGAATGAAATATTCACAACCTAAAAATAAAGGACTATAACTGGTAGGATTTACTTTTAATCAGGGGTGATTAAGCTATGACTAAAATAACAAATTCAGTTGTTTTTTTATTTATTCCAATGTATTTTTAAATGGTAGCCAATTAGTTAGGGTGATCAATATAATTTTATTTTCTTTTGTTCTTGCTTTTAAAGACCACTCGCATTTAAAATAATCCTCACTCGATTCCCGATCACCATCGACATTACTTACACCAAAAATTTCACTGGGCGCAATTGGGAGACATATGGTCGTTGAACATGTTCACTATTTTATTTTTCTGCTGAATGCACTGTTCACTATAGTCTATTTGAGAATGACTGGCAGTAATAAATCATTCTGTCAAAGACATTCCAGTGGCGCGCCAATAATTGTTTGCACAGGGATAGTCGAAATGACTAAATTCGGTAGAGAACTATAGTTTTAGGTCTAAGTTGTTTTTCAGGGTCAGGTAAAGTCATTTAAATAATTAAGATGAAACTACCTGAATATAATGTAAAATATGGTTTTCCTAAGCCGCTTAAGACATAACTTTTAAATTGGACAATGTGAAAAAACTTTTTATGGATGCATTAAAACATGTGACTGCCGATAATTGGAAAAACTGTATTTAACATGTCATAAAGGAAGAAGACCAAATGTGCAAACTTGACCATCTGATAGACGAAACGATCGAGCCATTTATAATTTCAGTAGGACAAGATTCAGAATCAGATTCTGATTTTTAATAATTTATGTATAAATATATAAGTATATGTAATGTAATATGTATATTTAATAGAAATATGATAGGTACCAATATCTTGACAACACACATGAAATAAGTATAAATTTTAGTATGTAACAAATAAAAATGTAAATATTGAATGTATGTATGTAAATATTAAATATATGCAATATAATAATAATGACTGAGAGAGTTATATTTAAATATTAAAAACTTTTATTTTTAGTAAATGTATAAACAGATCACTCTACAAATCCTATCTACGTCTATGACACAGTCCGACGGGGATTATCGGACGGCATTTCTATTATACAAACCGTTCACTGACCGGTCATCTATCAGCTGACCGTAAAAGCAGTACGGTTAGATGTTCCTTGTCACTTGTTTACGCGTGCAATATTTAAATTCACTAGATTTTCTTTTGTTAGTAGAAATAATCTAATGTCAACCATAATCTGTTCAATAAAAGAAAATAACATTTATTTAAATGTAAAGCACTGAAAATAAATGATTTGTTGTAATAAAATTTTCTTATATTGCAATTTTTTAATTTGTTTAACAAAAAATATAAAAGTTAGGTATTATAAAATTAAGATTCCGATTATTTGACGTTTGAACCACGTGAATGTGAAAAGTGAATTCATGAGAAACCTCCATGTTCGGTGACTGGTCGGTAAGGTGTGACCAAAAAAATCTGCTGAATGCGTCCACTGTAAAATATGACGGAGCATTTTCCCCATATACGTTCTATTTTATCAAAACTGCTACTTCTCTCATTTTCTAATTCTCAAACTTCTGCAAAAACTGCAAAGGTTTATTTTTTACTCACAACCTCGAAAGCTACAAATGTCAAATTTCCGGTTTTGGTAACCGAGGAAAATTGCAGAAAGCACTGATTTCCCGGACATGCCAGAACAAAATAGTTTTATCAATAATAAGTTTTATTATATAACGCCATATTTCCACAATAGGCTATTCCACGATATTTTTTAAAATTTTTTTTCTTCAAGCACATAAAAATATAAGACCACATGTGAAAGTCAGAGTTAAAAATTCCTCCAAATAAGCGAGATATTAAGGTCCGATTTTTAAATTAGCTTTGTGACGTAGGTAATGTGGATATACCAGAAGTAAACAAACAGTGGTTCACAAGCCACGAAAAAATCTTAAACAAATTACAAAATAATATATATTTAAATTGTAATATTATAATTTATTATTAGAGACATAAAATAAATTGTTATACTTAATTTTTTTCACTTTTTTTTGTCATTTGTCATTAAAAACAAAGAAATTAGAACGTCACCCAAACAGCAACCGAACAGATCCGACACACTCGAAGAAGTATATTCTTAGTTACGGCGGGGCTTCTCAAAGATGGTGGTCATACTTGGATCCTATTTGCTCCAACACTCGTGCACATGTCCTGCATCATCAAAAGTAAAACTCCCCGTGTTTTCTAGAAGGAATAATTTATAATAAAAGAAATATAATTTTCCTTATCCTTTAACTATTATCATTCATAGTTTCAATAAATTTTTACTATTTTTGATTACGGTGGAATAGCCTATTTTCGTGTATCTAAAAATCAAAATCCACAAAATAGTAGTTATTCATGCAACAAAAGTGTAAACACAAGCTTTATAAGATGTTGTTGACCGAATATCATGAAGCTTGTTTACACTTGAGTTGCATACAATATTTTTATACGACTTTATATAAAATAGAAATTTAACAGATAAAAATTTGAACACACCAAATACCGCGTTCACATTTGACAGATAATAGATCTGAAGTTGAACTGTTGAACACTACGTTTTTGTCAGTATGTACAGAAAATAAAACTAAATTTAGGTAAGACAACTATATACGAGTATTGATGGTGGCAGCTCTGTAATGTGTAAAGTAAATAAAACACGAAAATCGTTCACTTTACACATCGGTGTATAAAAGTGATATTTTCTAATAAATTGCACCAATGCCATCTCTTTCTATTAATTGATTCAAATGTTATTTCACGCCATGGAAACCAGTAGGTAAGTATATTAACAGGCCTATTCTGTAAAACATTCGCATAACGAATCGTTATCATAACGATAATCGTTGTTATGAAAATCGTTATTTGTATTTTACGAAAATCGTTATTTTTGTATTCTGTAAGATCGTTAAAACATTATCGTTGAATTTAATTGATAACGAAATCGTTATAATTTTTTTTGCGATTGGTACTATTGTTTACTCAATTCACTATTAAAACTGACATTTAAATTTCATTTTGAAAATTGTTGGTGAAGATTTATATTATTATTTCATTTTATTAATGGCTATTTATTATTATTCTCTATTATATTAGATATGGATAAGTAAACTAGGGCCTCAAAAACTACAAAAGAACAATATGCTATTATGTAGACTTTCTTGCAAGTAATGTCGCTCTGAGAACAAATAAATATTATCCAGAGAATCCAAATCAGATTGAAGAAGCATATGCTCAATTGGCTAGGGGATTAAATGCACTCAGTAAAATAAAGCATATGTAAAAGTATGATTAATATAGAGCACTTTTAGGAGATTTGGTATAGCAGTTATCATTGTATTTGCTTCTAGGAATGGCAACAGTTCAGTAAAATCTCTTGCGGTGACTCGTGATAATCTAAATAATTTTCTAAATTTTCCTATGGGATAGTAAAAGGATCACTTTTATCTCTTAAAGCCCTATGAATTTTTCGAAGATTTTTCCTGTTAAATATATAGTAAAATTGGTATAATCTGACATATTTTTAAAATATTTAATTACCTTTCATTATTTTCTTCGAAAAAGTGAAGAAATAATAATAATTCGGGATCACCATTCATTATAATGGCAATTAATATTTCAAGAATATTGAAATGTGATTGAAATGCAACAAATCGTTAACATAACGATCAGTTTTTTCTTGTCGTTAAAAAATAACGATTTTACGAAAATCGTTATCATCTTGTTGTTATGAACAATTGAATTTTTGCTTACAGAATACCACGTTAACGATTATCGTTATTTTAACGATATAACGATTCGATATATCATAACGATCGCTTACAGAATAGCCCTGTAAGTCACATTTTAACAACAGTAGTACAAAAACTTTATAAACTATCAATATGTAATATATTAAAAGGCCAGTTGCATAAAACGTTGTTAGCTGTTTACGTGTTTAATTGCATAGTCTAGCCATGGGTATTTGTATCAAAAATAAGCCTTGCCAATGTTAACGACGTGATTAAAGTTAACAATATTTTATGCAGGTGGGCCATAGTGTAATAAGAAGTATTTTTATAATTTTATGTTGTTTAGCGTAGGTTATTTTACTTTCCGTTGTTATGTATTGCAGAATATCATATTCTTTATGCGGAGTTCTGAAATTCAATATCACTGATTTTTGTGTATTGTTTCTAAATCTTCCCCACCCCCTTGGTAGGAGGTATTTAAACTTTTAAACCCTCATCGTCAAAACCACAATCAGTGATGTACCTCAACGACAATCACATTACCCTCGGTAATCGGCGGTTGGTGGGCGTGAGGGATGCTGGTTGCAGTGCGTGCACATGACACCCCGAAGGCTATTCACACGCACAGATCATTAGCAGCTGCGCCCGCCGCCACCGACAAACCAAACACGTCACCAGCAGCAGCAGGCTAGACGACCTGACGCCGAGGCAGACGAGACTCAGGAAACAACCAATATCGTCTCGAAATTCGATACGGAATTGGATAGTTATCTCGTTCTTTCTCAATTTTGATATTTGCTTGGAAATGAATTTCTTCCTTCTTCCCTAATCAGAATCTCGATCTAATGGAAAGACAGAGTCTTTGTAAGTCACCGTATGGTGTTCCCCTTTTGAAGTATTTCATATATTCATTCTATGGTTTGCCTGGTCTACTTCGCTCTTAATTCTATGATTCTTGCTTTTTCTAATAATGAGGTCATGCAAAAAAAAAAAATTGTACCTTTTTTCTGTTTAAATCGAAGAAGGATAGTCTAATCTAGTATTTAGTCGTTCACTATGATTAAATTACATTTTATTTACACTTTTTGTTGTACAATAGTACCTATATTGTGTTATTAGGAGTAAAAGTGACACTTTGTGTGGCGAGCATGAAAGTTTGCACGACGAGCGGTACGCGAGTCGGACAACTGCATGCGAGGCACACAATGACACTTTTACTACGAATGACACATTATATTTAAATAAAATAATTACAACTTGACGTTACAATAATTATAAATATTTTACGGGAAGGACGTTTGATGATTTCAATTGCTCTGTTGCTATGGATACTTTCGTATTTGTTCACTTTTTACCTCTCGCTAAGAGAGGTATTGGATTCATGCTAAAATTCGCATATCCAGATTTTATTGAATAAGCACGATAAACATTTTTAAAATGATGTCTGTGTGTGTGTGTGTGTGTGTGTGTGTGTGTGTGTGTGTGTGTGTGTGTGTGTGTGTGTGTGTGTGTGTGGATGTGTGTATGTGTGTGTGTGCGTGTGTGTGTATGTATGTATGTCTGGATGTTGTAGACACGATTCCTCAAAAACTATAAGACTTAAAAAATATTTAACTGCAATTTTCTCAATCTGATATTCCTGGGAAGAGCTGAAAAGGTTTTGGTAACAATTGAACAACCGGAAGTAGTAGTTTCTTAGAAAAATTCTTCTAAATATAATTTTTTGGGAGTTTTTTTTATTAAATATTTGAAGAACATAAAATTCTCCATCTAATACACTTAAAATTTTTATTATATCTTGTATAGTTTTAGAGATAAAGACACTATAATTTATAGAGTAAACTAATCGCAGAGGCCAAGGCACTAAGGAAACCAGTAGTGATAGCACGCACTTTAGAATTCTATCAAAAGTGGCATTTGTTTTCGCTTTTCGCCACGAAGCGAAAATTTGGTAGCATGCGTGTATCAAAATATTCGCCTGCAAGCGTACGACTCGAGGCGAAAGTGTCAAAGTAACGTCATTATTTTGCCACAATTCTATTCAAAGCCAATTTACATATAATTTATACATTTATTATATACAACTGTCATAATATTTTTTATTTTAATAGTATACAATCCAATAATTTCCGAATCAAAAAACGAATATAGAATTCTAAAATGCATGCTACCAAGATTCGTAAAAGTAAAATCGTATTCGCCTGCTTTCTATGATAGAATTCTAAAGTGCGTGCTACCACTACTGTTGACAAATTCCAATGTTTATAACATGACACATGTCATTGTCAAATATGAACATTTTTAGTGACATTCTGATAGCTTTTTCTGGGAAGTATATTTAATTTTTCTTATTGTTTTATTAATTAAATATTTGAAATTATAGGTAAAATTGTGGTAAAATGCATATATCCATCAGAAATACCGCCAATCTGGTTAATAAATTGGAACAATCTCTGACATGAAAATGATATAAAATAGATATAATTAGAATTATATGTGTGCAGAAGACATGTTAAATACAATAAAAAACAATATTTGGGTAAAGTTCTGTAATATTTTGTTATAAAACGATTTGAAAGCGAAGTGCAATACAATACATATATAGCCTAATATGGAAATGGCGAGAGGTCTTATGCTGGCCACAACAGATTTTTGTTATAAACATTTAAGTGAAAATTTTCACGTTTTGACGTTTAAATAAAAACTATGCAATTTTATATTCTCCTTATGTGCAATTATACCAGAATTTGAAGTATTGCCATGTACGGCCCTTGAAGTTGTTCAATTGAATGGAAGTTCGATAATATTGTTGAAGGATATGATACGTCGAGGAATCGCTGAAAAACAGTATGAACTTTTCATATCACTTTAATTCTAATTATTCTTACCGAAATTACCAATATGTAAGTCTGCTATTTTATAATATGTTATTTCGTTAAATATAAACTATTTATATTTCAATTTTTAGGTTATCTTGGTTAACTTGGGGCGATATGACAGGTTTCTATTTTACAAGTTCCTTATTTTATGTAGTTGCTATGGATATTTATTTATTTCATTTCTACTCCAGCAGCGTAGAAATGAAACTTCAAATCATTTTAAAGTATGATATTTTTAAAAAATTGAAAAAACCAGCCATTTTGTGACGTCACAGCTTCCGAACTTAAGTTCAGATTCATTTCAGACGTTTTATATGGATACAGAACTTCTAAATATATATATATAATAATAATAATAATAATAACAATAATAATAATAATGATAATAATTGACTAATTGAACTTTGAAATGCCAACATATTATCCAATATATGTATCATTATTATTTTGAGAATTTTTGTAATAGCCAATGTCTTATGGAATATCCAAAATCTTTCCATCTAATAATCCAGCTTGTTTCACAACCCTGTCAATATCACTCTTTTGATAAGAAAATTGTGTTCTTGATATTGTGTCAATACTTGCAATAATGAAATCATCGATATAAATTAGAAAATAACAAGTCCTTGCGCCTGTTCCTTTCATATACAAACATTTAACATTTTTACTTTCACGATAACCGTCTTCAATCAATACTTTATAAATCGCATTATTTCAAGATCTCGCAGCCTGTTTTAATTTTAAGTTACATGAATATTATAGGTAATATTAATTTACTGTAAAATAAGAGAAAAAATCTGATGTGGCCAATACAAAACCTCCTGCTATTTAACTTTTATTAATTTAAATACATACCTACGTATTGAGTAATGCTTCAAACTATATTATGTTCCACTGCATATAACTATTGCTTTATTTACGATTTTCTTTATTATTTAATATGTCACTTATTAATTTGAAGTGATTAGTTTTTTGACAATGACGTTTACCTGTCAGTTACATTCATTTGAAAAATAAACTGTGTAACAAAGGAATTGTGTTTATCTTAGGCTTCGGGATTAAAAAAAGAAAAATACTTTTTAAATTTGTCTGTAAAATATATAGAAAAAGTATTAATGTATACCTGTACAAAATTCAATAATCTATAATTTTCCAATGACATTAAATGCGAAAAAATGGTATTTAATGATATTTTTTGAAGAAAAACCATTATGAGCTTCAAGTAAAGTACCATTTCCGTTTATCCGATTTACACCAAAATCTAATGGCTTCTATTCCTATTAGAATTCGTACACATATACATACACACACACACACACACACACACACACACACACACACACACACACACACACATACACACATACAGACATCATCGTGAAAATGTTAAAATTGGATTCTAGGGACCTTAAAACGTGGTCATTTACTAAAATTTTGATATGTGATTTTTAGCACGATTCCTATACCTCCCTTACCAAGGGTAGCGGGAGGTAAAAATCTGATCTGGCCAACACAGTACCTCCCTTTTTTAAATTTCTATTAACTTAAATACATACCTATCTGCATATTTACTAATGCTGCATATTATATTAAGTTCCTCTGCATATAATTATTGTTGTATTTACTATTTTTTTACCTGTCAGTTACATACATTTGAAATATGAACTGTAGAACAAAAGAATTGTGTTTATCTTCGATTCATAGGCTCTTGGACTTATAAATTAGTTTATTTTATAAATTTCATATATAAAATATATAGAAAATGTATGAATGCATATCTGTGTAAAATTTAATAATCTTTAATTAATTTTTATAATTACATAATTGCGAAAAAATACATTTAAATGTATTTTTCGAAGAAAAACCATTTTGAACTTCGAATAAACTGCCAATTCCGGGTTTCCCTTTTGCATACCCATGCCACGAATTGACTACGTCTCCCGTTATCAGAAATCTAACTAACCTATTTTCGATTTTTGGAATTCCTAAGTATATTCATTCCGACAGAGGCTCGTCTTTTATGTCTTCTGATCTAAAAAGATTTCTTCATGAGATAGCTATTGCAACAAGTCGAACAACTCCTTATAATCCCCCAAGGGTACGGACAGGTTGAAAGATTTAATGGAATAATTTGGCAGACTATTCGTTTAGCTTTTAAAAGTAAAGATGTACCAATTACTCAGTGAGAAAAGTACTATGTCAAGCTCTTCATTCAATAAGAACTCTTCTATGTACTCCTATAAATGCAACTCCATACGAACGAATGTTTACGCACCCTCGAAGATCTTCCTCTGGATATTCTTTACCTACTTGATTAAGTAAACCTGGAATCGTACTTTTACGAAACTTTTCTCGAAAAAGCAAACACGATGCTTTAGTAGAGGAAGTTGAATTATTAGAAGCAAATCCAGACTACTCACATGTACGCTTGTCTAATGGGACCGAAACTGCAGTTTCAAATCGACATCTTGCTCCACCTGGAAATAAAATTAAATTGCAGCCTGAAGAACCATGTTCAGAAACCTCCATAAATAAAACACTTGATCTCACTTCTTTGGAAGAACTACCTTTATCTTCTGAACCTATTTCTTCTTCACCACAACTGAATGATCTTACTTCTTCGGAATTTCCCCGTCTATCTTCTGATAATTCAAACCAATATATTACAGTATCTTCACCAGGTACCTCTAACTTAAGAAGACAGGAACAGGAAGCGGAAGAAACACCACAATCCTCTCCAGTGTCGCCACGACGTTCAGAAAGAGAGCGAAAACTCCCTAAACGTTTTGAAGATTTCCACATGGGGTGAATGTGGTGAATCACGATTTCTATGTTATTTATTATTCTCGCTATTTCCTTGATTTATATTATTTGTTGTCGTAGTTACTTTTGCTTTAAAACAATATTGTATAAATGTCAAGTTCTTGTTATTAAATAAACTATATTCTCACGAATCTTCCTTCATTACAGTCATATACGTGGTTTCTGGTTTTTCTTCTATTTAATATAGTCTTCCGCATCGATATGCAGTTAAAATGGGAACTTCATTTCTATTTTTGTACATATTTGTCTTTCTTTCTCTGAAACTTATTTCGTAACCTTTCTGTTCTATTCTGCCGACTGATAGTAAATTTCCACCAAGGAACATATAAGACATTTTTAGAATTAATTTCTCCGGACCATATTCTTCATTTGGATTAAGTAAAATATCTCCACCGCCTATCACTTCAACCTTTTCGTAATTTGTGAATATCTGAGCTTTAAATTTAAGAATTTATTTTCAAACGATGACATAATGTTCGCTTGCTCCGCTGTCAAGAATCCACAAATTTAACTTGTTATTAAAATATTGAAAATATCACGCATTATTTGAAGTACCTACTGAGTATGTATTTTTTTTCAAAAAAATCCATACTTCGGCTGCACGTAGGTATTCTCCAATATCATCCATAAATGTGTCTTCTACAATTAAAAATAGGAACGTGAGTGCTTCTTCATTTTTTCTTCTTTAATTATCCAAAACCAGGTTCAACTGCTTCCCAAGAGCGTTTTTGAACCAACGCTGCTCGTGTGCGAATGCTCCATGCGTGATAATTTTCGCCGTTTAGTCTCTGTATATTATATTCTTCGTGTGCCATTTTCTTCGTGTATTTTTGGATGTAATATATCCGTCTTCGTCTTTAATAAAAGGGCAATCGTGCTGATAACATATTAATTACTTTTAACATATGATTATCACATTTTATTTAAATTATCATAGTAGGACACAGACCAGTTAACATTGACATAAAATGTACATACGACATAATTGTGACATATGTCAGTTTAACCTTCCAACAGTATACATCAAAAATATAAACAAATGACATTTGACAGTTACTTGACAGTCAATACTTATAGGGACTTTTAAGAGAAAGTAGCGCATGTTTGTTTTTCTTTAAAAGGGTGACGAGATTGGCGGTATTTCTGATAGGTATAAAGTACTATATGTATCTATAATTTTAAATATTTAATTAATAATAAAAAAAGAAATATTACATGTACCTACTTCCCAAAAAAGCCTTTAGTAATGACTTTTAATTTTTGATACTGACATACCTCTGTCAATTACAAACATTTTAATTTTTCAACTGGTTTTCATGGAGTTGTTTGGGCTGTGAGATTTATTAAAACGGATTATTTTTTATATTTATAATCTCTATCTCTAAATCTACAGAAGATATAATAAAAATATTAAATGTATCGGATAGTGTCAGTGATTAGTGATTAATGTCAGATTAAGGAATACGTTGTTAAACATTTCATAGTATTTGAGAAACCGTACTGCCAACATCCATACACACACATACACACACACATACACACACACACACACAAATACCGACACACGCACATATTCACAAGCACACAAAAAATGTTAAAATCAGATTGTATTAACCGTGAAAAACTATCACATTGTTAGTAATATTCAAACTTAAATTTAGTTCAATAAAGCAGATTTTTAAAAATAAATATATTCAATTTATTTCTTTTTATATTTTATTCACATTAGACAAATTTACTGATATTTTAAGTTCTTCTTTACAAAAGGTCCTCCACCGTTGAGAGAAGGTTGAGATCCTCTATCTCAGTCAGGAACAAGGAGATCGCCGCCATTCATGAGTCCAATATTTCATATCCATTTGGTTATTTCTGATAAACATTATAAAAAATCAGGTTCAAAGTAATACTACTTGTATTTGATGGTATGGGTATCATATGCATGGGAGTGGTGGATTAATGACGTAGCTTTATTGGATATTTTTTTATCGGGAACACACATTATAAGTGGTTAATATTATATAATTTGGTGCAAATTTGTTCGCAAATAAATTGTAACTTCCTATCGAGTACGTACCTATTAACTTATGGGATTCGTGCCAAACACTTTTTCAACACACTGGTACGTTCCCAGAATCAATGAAATTTGTAGAAATCGCTGAGTTTTACATTGTTAAACCATTTATTAGTTTTAATGCTTCTTCCAAAAGACACAGCTGAATTTTACATTAAATGATTCATCAAACATTTATAATTTTTTGTCACTTCTTGTAGTTTTTGATACGGAACGTCATTGTTTGAAAAAGGTAGTTTTTTTCATTTTTTTTTTTTTTTTTTGTTAATTTTCAGAATTTCAGTTATGAGAAGGAAGATAGATGGATGAGGGCTCAATATTTCAATATTCTTTGATCTGCATCGTAAATTGGGTATTCTGCATCTAAAACACAATTAAATAGGTTAGTATTTCATAATTTTGCTGTAAATTTATTCGCAAATAAATTGTAACTACCTATGATTACATACCTCTTAGGTTCTGAGATTCTTGCCAAATACTTTTTCAACACACTGTTTTTTTTTTGTTGTATCCCAGTTGTTAGGAGAGGGCACAAGTACTTTAGTTTTTTTTTTTTATTATTTAAATTGAGTATTCTGCATCTAAAACGGAATTAAACAGGTTAGTATTTTATAATTTTGCTGTTATTTTAATCACAAATAAATTGTAACTACCTATGATTACATACCTATTAGGTTATGGGATTCTTGCCAAACAATTTTCAACACTCTGTTTTTTATTTTTTTGAATCCCAATTATTAGTAGGGGCAAAATTATTTCAATTTTTTAAATTTAAAATAGGTATTCTGTATCTAAAACACAATAAAAAAGGTTAATATATGTTTTTTGCTTTAAATTTTTCGCAAATAAATTGGAACTACCTATCTACGAATACATACCTATTAGGTTATGGGATTCTTGTCCAAACACTTTTCCAACTTATACTTGTAAATTTTGTTAAATCCCAGAATACTAGTTAATTGAAGAGGAGGAAGATTGGCCAGGGCTTATTTTTCTTTACTTCCAGATTTAGATCAAGTTCCACGAATATTAAAGAATGAGACAATCTTGCTCATATGCCAATCTACAATTAAAAAAGTTTATTAATTCTTTGTAAGATGTGTATAAATATTATGACAGTATTAAAAGTTATAAACCATTAACTACTAATTAACTTATTTACATCTCATTTAGACACTATTACTTGTAAATGTTTTCATGTACAGTAGTAATTTTTACGCGAAATCGTATTACGAGGGTAAAGAGAAATTAGGATTACTCGACATGTCAGGAATGCCAGAGGTTCTAACAGTCCTTTTCTCAGAGAGCGTTTAACTCTTAACTGATGACGTTGTGCCACTCACGACCCAACCAGCACTACTTTATAGGTACTTCGACGGAGTTTTTTTGATACTAATTATATTAAAGACAATTTCGCTAGAGAGGTAACAGGGAATCTTGAATAAACAAAAAGACCGAAAGTATGGAAGAAGAATGGAATAAAGTGATAATTAATGCTGCGCAAAAATACCTGGGAGTTAAAAGGAAAGTACTTAAAGAAAACTGGTTTGATGAAAACTGTAGGCATGCACTAGATGAGACGAATTAAGCAAAACTAGAAATGCATATATATCAGACCGGGAAAAATAAAGAAATATTATATAAAGCAAATAGGAAGACTGTTAAACAACTTGCAGAAAGAAAAAGAGAAATTGGATGGAATTAAAACTTAGCTATCTGGAAGGGTACTGCAAAAACAAGGAAGCAATTTCTATCAAGAAGTTAAGAAACATAAAAATATTCAGTATGTGGGCAGAACATTATCAAGAATTGGAACGGGTACAGAGGTAAATAAAAACATCGAAGAGAATGGTAAATCTATAGAAGAACTAACTGAACGAGAATTTTTTGATATATTATCTGTTATGAAAAATAATAAAAGTGGAGGAGAAAATGGCATTTAGGAAGAAATGTTAAAAGAAACTGGATAAGTACTGCAAACGACCTCTTAGTTAAAGTTTGCAAAGATGAAGAAATGCCAGGTGCACTGTACTGTAAAAAGTTGACCTGAGGTTATGCCAAAATTACAGAGGGATAGTTTCTACTGATGATGAGAACTTAGTTCTCGAAATACGTATTTAGTTTTTAAATTTATTGTTAAGGTTAAGGGGTTTTTCTTTAGTTATAACTTTACCTTAAGACTCCATTTTAGTTTTATAATTATTAGATGTTATTTAAATAATACGGGTGAAAATGAGGAGTGTGAGACTGGACCAAAGTATAAAAGATAAGATAGGGGAGTACCAGGGAGGTTTTAGTGCTCCGATCTACAACTGATCAAATATGTACAGTTAAACAAATCATTATAGAGAGAACCCATAAACAAAATTTAACACAGTAATAAGAGATAAGCTATATGAAGCTTTGAAAAAACTAAAAGTACCAAGAACATTAATACAACTTGCTGACACTAGACGATACAAGGAACAGAGTAGCAGTGGAGGGAGAACTACGAGGGTGGATCAAAATGTAGTAAGACTGAGAAAAGAGGACAGAACTAATAAAACAATTTCTTTGCTTCTCAAGTTCGCAGTTTGTTAAAATTTGATTGTGAAAATTTGTTATCATTCAGATTGCAAGGACGCTTGTTATTTAAGTAGAAAGTGAACTATTTATAACCCATTTTGAAACATGGAAAAATGGAATATAGATCAGTAATTAAGTTCTTACTTTTGAAAACAAAACTATCAAACAAATCAAAGCTGACCTCAAGTATGTTTATGAGGACCAATCTCCATCGATAAGCTATTCCACAGAAATCAAAAATAGTAAAAGTTTATTGAAAATAAGAATGATAATAATTAAAGGATAAGGAAAGCCATATTTCTTTTATTATAAATTATTCCTTCTAGAAGACACGGGGAGTTTTGCTTTTGATGATGCAGGACATGTGTACAAGTGTTTGAGCAAATAGGATCCAAGTATGACCTCCGATTTTGAGAAGCCCCGCCCCAACTAAGAATATACTTCTTCGGGTGTGTCAGATTTGTTCGGTTGCTGTTCGGGTGACGTTCTAATTTCTTTATTTTTATAAAATGAGAAATAAAGTGAAATAAATTAAGTGAAATAATTTATTTTATGTCTCTAATAATGATTTATAATATAACAATTTAAATATACATTATTTTGTAATTTGTTTAACAACTTTTCGTGGTTTGTGAACCACTGTTTGTTTACTTCTGGTATATCCACATTACCTACGTCACAAAGCAGATTTAAAATTCGGACCTTAATATCTCGCTTATTTGGAGGAATTTTTAACTCGGATTTTCACATGTGGTCTTATATTTTTATGTATTTCAAGAAAAAAAATTTAAAAAATGTCGTGGAATAGCCTATTGCAACCATAAAATAGTGGACAGCAGAATTTAAACGTGGTCGGACCAGCGTATTTGAAGAACACAGTGGACGTCCAAAAGACGTGAGCACTCCAGGTATTGTTAAAAATTTCAAGATATGGAGACAGACGACCATCAAATAGAAATACAGTAAATAGCAAAGGCTTCACACGCATCATATTAATCAGTGATTTCGATATTGCATAATGAATTGAAGATGAAAAAATTATTTGCAAAGTGGGTGCCGCATTTGTTGACTGTAGACCACAAACTTTAACGGAAGCGACTTTAAGCAGTTAATTTGGCGAAGTTGAAGCATAATCCGAAGAACTTTTGGCGCCGAAAAATAACGGTTGATGAAACCTGAACACACAATTACACACGCGAAATGAAACAACAATTAAAGCAATGGACTGTGGCTGGTGTAAGTGCTCTGAAGAAGATAAAGACCGTATTCTCGACCAGAAAGGTTATGGCCACTGTCTTTTGGGACTGTAGTGGGATCCATCTTGTCCATTATCTGCAAATAGGCAGAACGATAACAGAAAAATATTATGCATGCCTTTTAGATAAACTGCACGATACAATAAAAAGAAAAAGACCCCTTTTAAAGAAGAAACGAGTTCAGTTTCTTCAGGATAATGCCCGTGTTCACACTTCGGCTGTTTCAATGAAAATATAAACGAAATGCATTTCGAACTGCTTCTACATCCAACATATTCGCAAGATTTAACCCCCTTGGAATTTTTCCTGTGTCCCAATCTGAAAACTTAGCTCGGTGGAAAAAGATTTGGTTCAAACGTGGAGATAATCACTGAAATTTACAAATATTTTGAATATCGATGAGCTAAATATTGAATTACAAGGTAATTATGTTGAAAAAATAAAACATTTTTTTGCCGATAAATTTTTGTTTTCTAGTCTAGACTCATTACTTATAGATCCACCCTCGTATATTACCTATTCTGGGGCAGGAGAGGTTTGAAACAAGGAGAATAATGACTGAAGGTGAGACACAAGAAGAATCAGTGCGTAGTCTTTGCGGACGACATGGTCTTGGTAACATGATCAAGACAAGAGCTGCACAAAGTTACCAAAAGATTAGCTGAGACTGATAGAAAATACGGACTGTCTCTTAACGAACTAAAGACCAAAAAATATATTGCAATAAAGAAAAACAGGACAACAAAAGAATATAACATTTGAAATAGATAAAGAATACCATATTAACAATTAGTTAACAGTTAGTATATTTGAAATAAATTGTGAAAAGATCAAGTCAGGCATCGGGATTCGAACCCAAGACCTTCACTTTGCCCGGGTTACGCTCTTTCCAACTAAGCTATTGTCTGCTGTATCTCGATAGCTGAAATGATCTTCCAAGTAGCGCACCACTGCTAGAGTGTTGAGCATATTTTTATTCATCAAGTTATTAGATTAGCACTACATTTAAACTTCTTGGGCACATGCCAGAAATTATTCGTGGCTCTATCGAAAGTTCATTTCAGGCATTGAGATAGAGTAACCAATAGCTTAGTTATTAGTTAGTATGAGCGTCACTCAGGCAAAAGCAAGGTCTTGGGTTCGAATCCCGATGGCTGTTGTGAACCTTTCACAATTTATTTCACGTAAAGAATATCGTTTTGAAAAAATCAATATTTGGTAGTTACAATCAATAACTTTAATGATTAAGACGAAGAGATTAACAAGAGAATAGCTAGAGGAAGTAAAGCTAATGCAATGCTTTTAAGAACAATATACTCGAATAACGTATCAAGTTATACTAAAGTAAGAATATAGAGGACAGTTGTACGGTGCGCAGTCCTGTATGGATATGAAATATGGGTGCTTAATAAAAACAATGACACCAAACTAGACGTCTGGGAAAGGAAAATATTGAGAAAAATATTTGATGGGGTTAAAGAAGAAGACGGGCCAACAGGGAAGTGCAAGAAATGTACGGCTTTCCTTTTATAAGTCACTCTATTAGAACATAAACAGTGAAATGGCTAAAGCATATTGCACGAATGCCGGAGAGTAATATTAGGGGCTGATGGAAGATACAAAGGACGAGGAAAACTGAAGAAAAATGGATGATTGCTATAAAAAAAAATCTACGGGATCAAAAAGTGATGAACTGGACAAGGACAGTTAAAGCCAGGAAGAAATGGAAAGAAATTAGAAGCCCAAGGCCTCGAAGGACTCTAGCGGTAACATATTCTTCTACAAGCTAATTCTACTAAACAATGAAATATACATTCACATTTTCATTCAACAAGATTTTTTTAAAGCTAATGACATTTGAAAATGTGAAATCAACGGGTCCTGAAAGACTGCACGTATACAGTTGCAGGTTAAAATTACGCAATATGTAAATCATGACAGGTATCTTAAGAACTCTAAGGAATTATGAAGGGTGCTAGATTTATATACAGTTGCGTGCAAAAGTATCGAGCCAAACTTAATTTATCCCTTATAAAAGAATATTTTTTGAAATATATAGTATAGTATAGAGTTGAAATTTATTTTCATTGCATTTTAAAGCACATACGAAATTTTCTGTATTCAAAAATATCGAGCCAAGTTGTTTAGAGTTTATGGAGGTACTTTATTTATTTATATTTGTCATTAAATTTCCAATTTAATATTAATTTGAGATAAATCCAATATAACATTGCATAAGTTAAAATACGCGTCGGAAAAGAAAAACAAAAGATGAATTATGAAATCATTTACAAAATGAATTTCAAAATGTACTACAAGACAGTATTACAAATTTAATTAAAACAATATGGCTTGATGTGCTGTAGTGATAGTATCAAAAGGAATGATGATAAACTATTAAATATGGTGTACAAAATTACAACCAAAAAAAGCTTGAAATGATTATTTAGAAGTTTTGAAATACGTATATATATCTTTGGCGCAATATTTTTGTACATCACGATAAATTATTTTTGTTACTACATAAGTTTGTTTAAATAATTTCTGGTTTACGATATGGGCTCCCGTGGCCGCGTGCCTGAGTGTCTGGTCGTGAACCTGGGGAACGCCAGCAACGAGTGCCCGTGAGGGGACGCCTGGTAAGCGCCTGCACGGTACAAATATGTCATCATCATTACCGATATCTGTGAAAACAGACTGGCACACCCAGAAATTGGTAATATGCCCTGATGATATATTTATTTATAAATATTTTATACACAAATGTATGCATATGTTTAATAATAACTGTTTCATTTCTGTATCACCTTTACAATAGTTGATATGGTTTAAAAATCTGTTTGCACGACACTGTACATACATAGATAGGTTAGGTAAGTGGGGCATCTGATAAGTAAAGTGGATTCATATTACCAAAAAAGATTTTTTTTACTAGGCTGATGCAGAAATGTCCTATGATTATTACTTATTAATCGATCCTCGTACATCCATCTTGATATGGATTATGGGAGTAATATAAAAAATATTAATTTATAAACGTTACTATAGTATTTAAACAATACTATTTCTACGAGGTTGCTAGGTATCTGTGCTTTGCAATTTAAGGAATTTATACTTTAAATTCGCGAATCTATGGACTGCAGTTCGATTTGAACCAACGCCTAAATAATTTCGAATTATAAATGGCATAAAAGTGGTATCTGTGGTGCAGTCGCCAGACCAGCAATGTGTGCCCGTGAAATGACGCCTGTCTGCTAAACGCCAGCACGATACGAATATATCATCATTACCGATATCTGCGTATAAAACAGATAGCATACCCAGCAATAGGTAATATGCCGTGATGATATAATTATTTATAAATTATAAATACTTACTTGTTGGTTTTGGGACTTCTGCCAAACACTTTTCCAACACGCTGGTACATTCTACGGTGAATTTTGAGATAATTGATTTATCTTCTATTGATAACCACTTATTAATTTTGATTTCTCTTCCAAAATGCACCGCTGGATTTGGTATTAATTTTTTCATTGCTTCGTTGATAAATTTCAATTTTTTTAAAATCTAATTCAAAAATCCAGTCACAGGATTAGCGATGAGTCGCAAGTACTTGCGAACTTTTCATTTTTTCATTTTTTTCATTTTCATTCAATATATCCATTAGTTGAGGATACTTGTTAGTTTTCATTTTATTCCTCAAAATCCAGTCAGTGCAAGAGACTTGTCTACTTGTAGATTTTGATCCAGAATGCCAGTGCTTAGAAAAGGATACGTGGAAATTTTGCCCCAAAGGCCAATGCTTCGAAAAGCATACTTGTTAATTTTGCCCACCGATGCCAAAGATTTTGAAGAGAAGTACTTGCAAATTTAGAGGGGATGTCGAGTCGAAATTAATGATGAAGGTCGCGGGTTGATTTGTTCGTAGTTGTGGAGGTCGAATAGGAAGCGCCGTAGAACATATGTCCTGTCTTCATAACGTCTACAATTGAAATAAAAAATTATTAAATCATTTTGTCATGTCTGTAATTGTTAACTATTATTTAAGTATTAAATGTTACAAATTATTAACTAGTTATACTTTATTTGTTGATTAAATTTCAGATACGCTTCTGTTAATAAGTATTAAATATGTTTTAGTTGGTTTTGTTTGCAGAAAAAAATGTTCAAGTTATATTGGCATGGATAATATGTGACTGCAGCGTAATGAAAAATATTTGTAAATGTTTCTATAGTATCCAAACAATAAGATTTTCACAAAGTATAAATTATTACCTAATTCAACATAAATACATTATTGTCAGGAGTAATAGAAATAATTTATACATTTTTAGTTTCTATAGTATTTACAAATATTTTTCGTTACATTACACACACACACACACACACACACATCATAATTACTCACGCCGATTGGGCGAATTTGGTAATTTTCACGGAGTTCCAAAAGAAATCTATTCAAAATATAATGACTTTCGCCGCGATATCGGGAGATTATTCTAGCGCGGTCATTTCTACAAATTAAATTAAAAATGTTTAAATTATTTTGTCATGTCATGTCGAGGATACGTGGAAATTTTACCCGAAAGACAATGCTTCGAAAAGAATAATTGTTAATTTTGCCCAAAAATGCCAAAGCTTCGTGAAGAGTAGTACTTGTTAATTTAGATGGGTCGCCGAGTCGAAATTAATGAGGAAGGTCGCGGGTTAATTTGGTCATAATAATGGAGGTCGAAAAGAAAGCGCCGTAGAACATAAGTCCGATGTTCGTAATGTCTACAATTCAAATAAAAAATTATTAAATCATTTTGTCATGTCTGTAATTGTTAAATATTATTTAAGTGTTGTACTTGTTAATTGAGAAGGAGCGTCAAAACGAAAGTAAAGAAACTCCTGGTGAATTTCGTAATTTTCGTGAAGGTCCGAAAAAAATCTATTCAAAATAAAATACCGTTTTTTTTTGTCATATCTGTAATTGCTAAATATTATTTAAGTATTAAAAGTTATAAACAATCAATAACTAAAGAAAGAAATTTATTTATTTTTTTAGTTTACTAATTGTGAGATACAATTCATTTAATGTTGGTTCTGTTTAATGTTATGTACACCTATCCATCTTGGCAAGGATAATGTGATGTACGTGAAATGAAAGATATTTGTAAATGTTACTATAGTATTTAAACAATACGATATTCACAAAACATAAATTATTGTCGTCGCTAAGTACCAATTTCAATATGAATACATTGTTGTCAATAGAATATGCAGAAAGCCATACTCAAAAAAAAAAATTTGAAATTTTGTCTAATTATAATTAGATATTATTTTATTAGACAATATGTCTAATAATTTAGTATAATTTAAAAATCTTAATTTAGCATTTTAACTAACCCGAAATAGATAATAAATATTTTGTAAAAAAATCGTTAATTTAAATATGTAAATAGTTATTTTAATTACTTATTTTATTTAATTTTATTATATTTTGGCTTCTATAATTCTGTTGATAGGTGAGTTTTTATGATTATTAGTTTGGCATTTAGAAATATAGAACAGATATTTATTCCGTGTGTTCGACGACGGAACATAAAAGTTTTTTTTTAACAATAAGAGCATATCATTTATAATTCTACGATGTTCCAATGTTTTAAGATTTAATTGATTTAGAAAATCACGGTAACTTTCATTAGGTAATGAACATTTAAATTTCAAAATATTTATAATTTTTTTTCTGTACAGACTGTAAGTTATTTACATTTTTACTGTAAGCAGGGTTCCATATTTGCGATGCATACTCAATAACAGGAAGTACTAGCGACTTGTATAATAATAAAAATGAATTTATTATATTAAAATGTTCACAAAATTTGTAAATAAATCCTATTATTCTATAAGCTCTGCGAAAAATGGAATCAATTTGTTCAATATGGTGTAACCTAGAGTCTAACAGAACACCAAGGTCTCTAATGATTGTTTTCCGCTGCAAGACCAAATCATGTAACTTATAATTAAAAGAAATAGTATTCCTGCTTCTAGTAAATATTTAAGATTAAATCGTTCTCAGTACAGCACTAGTGCTTAATTTCATTAGATTTCATTTAGAAACGAATAGATGAACCTGATGTCTGCCTACTTTTAATTTTGAAAAATTCAAGATGTTCATATTTGAGAATAAATGATCTGTTTTAAAACGCTATTATTAAAAATCTTGTATGTAATACATTGCGAAATGAAAACACTATTATTTCGCAACTTATTCTTAAATAGCTATTTTAGTTGTCAAGTCTGTAGCTATTGAACTTCTAGCCAAGTTGCTAAAAATTTATCTGTTTCTAACATAATAAACCCGATTATCTAATATGATCTGATTTAGTTTATTGAGGCTGTTTTTCTTTATTGAAAGGAGTTTATCGAATGTATTTAGATATTCCTCACCCCATTCTCCTAAATTAAACGGCGTAGTGTTTGCGGAGACAGGACAGGAACACTTGGGAGGTGGAGGAGTACTTAGTGTCCGATTACGTTCGTTGTAGTGGCCCGCCTGTTTGGTTTTTAGTCCCTCAGAGGATTGTAATTACATCCTGGTGCTTCTGTCTATTCCTGCGTCCCAGCGCAGGGAAGGATTGAGAATAATTTCCTGCTCAAGACAAGTACATTTAAAATATAATAATAATTTAAACTTAAATAAGAACTTCTAGAGAATTACATAAGAGTCATCCGAGTAGTAAACACAGAAACTGTGATGCAAAGTTCTTGAATTTATTGAATATTTTCAAATAAAATAAATATGTGATCACTATTTATGAGGGGGCTTACTGTTTACTGGGTGTCACCTCATATGGTTCCTAAAGCTGATGAGGAAAGAGCATCATAGGTGCCAGTTTTCTATGATTTAGAGATTGGACGTCAGTCAGATTTACTATTTTGTTCTTAGATAGTAATTGGAGTCACATAAACCTACTTCAACGTATAAAATATAGAAACATGTTTAAAATAACTTTCGTAATCAATAATTGTAAATATGCATCGATAATAAGCAATTTAATAAAATAACTAAAAATCTATATTTAATATAGTCCAACTAGCACGATGTTTTGTCTATGGGTCTATGGCATTCATCATAAGTACCTTTAATTCCAATACAAAGCTGACCCAGATGGAGTAGCGGTAGCGCTATCGCTTCACGTTCCAAGGGTTCTGTGTTCAAATCCCGGGTAAGGCATGGCTGTTGTATGTGTCTTTCATCATTTCATCTTCATCAGCGAACAATATAATGAGTAAAAGTTACAAAACAATAAAGAAAATTTCATCCTTACTTATCGCCGCTTATATACCATGTACGTATTACAAAGCGTGTAACAATAAATAAATAATAAAATAATAAAAAAATCCATACAAGATACATGGTTTCTGTTTGACACAGTATGATAAATTCAAACAAGTGTTATTTTGTTTACTTTCGTTGTTTCGTTATTTTCTTCATTCTTTTACTTGCAAATTAATTCCGAATTTCAAAAAAGCGAAAGCAAAAGCCTGGAAAGTGCATAGTGAGAATTTGGAATGGAGACTTATGATTTTAGAATTTTATTGTTGCCGTCTACTGAGTTCTGGAGTAAGCTCTTTACACAAAGACAACAAACTCGAGAGAGAGACAGTAAAGTATTACCATGACCTCTTAGATAGAATTTAAAACTGTATTTAAATTTGTTGGATAATTTTGTGTTGCAGTATTATTCTTTTTTTAGAATTTATTATCAGCTAACAAAACTAAAAAACTGATCACACATACATACGACAAACATCACGGCAAATTAACAGAGCAAATATCAAATTACATTAGGAGTATTTTGTCAGCTTCGGTGGCTCAATGGTTAGATCAACGCCTCTTAGTCATGAGAGACTCGGGGTTCTGGGTTCGAATCCACTAAAGTATGGATGATTGTGTATGTGAAGCTACTCTATAATTGGGATTTAATTCTGTTAATGCCCAGTTGCACCGCTAACACTTAAAATTTAAACCTGGTGTTATTCAGTTAGTCAATTCAATTTTGTACTATAATTAAAAAATTATTCGACAGGAATTAACATTAATTTATTTGGTTAACTGAATAATACCATGTTTAAATTTTAAGTGTCATTGGTGCAACTGGGCATAAGAGGTTTAAAGAAAATGCATTGAGAAAAGGAGAGGACATTGTAATACAAAACTATTTCTCTCTTCGAGCTTGTTGTCTTCTTCTAAAGATATGTAGTACTAGAGGGGAGGATGTGTGTTGTATACTGTCATTCCATTCGACCCCATTAAATAGAGTAAGTATAATTAAAACCTCGAAAATTTTAAAAACTAATAACGTTTATAAACTTTGACAGTCCATAATTAGGATCTAGTTTCAATATAAATTAATTTTTTAATTTGTTATTAGGGAGGAAGACCCCTCTGAATCATTTAAATTTAAAGAGATTTAAAAGCTAGTTTCAGGATTTAAAGCTTTCAACATATGTTTTGCACCGAACAGTATCGATCATTTCTAAAACTTGGGGCTTGGTTCTGTTCATAAAATTAGGCATTGCGCTTTACTTTCCAACCACGTCTGGAATTTTATGACTGTTGTAACATCTCTTAAACATTAGTTTTGGCTTATAAAACGTTTTCCTGTAAAAACAACTTACAATGTTTTTTAGCAAATAGATCTCTGAACTTAAATTCACCAATTTTTACTTCGCGATACTAAACCTAAAAAATATTCTTTCTACCCAGATCATCAAAAATTCCTGCATACGCTCCTGCGTTCCTCGCCGATCAAGCTGTCACCCAGGGCTGTCCACCCCTCGGATTCCTGCTGCAGCGTCAAACATCACTTGTTGGCACCCCTTCGAGTCTCAAGATGCCGGCAGCGCTCAGCGCTCCCAGTTTGGAGTTCCTCTCCTCCGTTCACATGCAAATTACACATTGATCGGATTTGATTGGATTTATTTTTAATTAATGTCTGTTTAAATAAGATCCCATTGAAGCGTAAGCGTGAAGAGAAATGTTAACGTGGGTGAAGACTCGTGGAAGAACTTACTTAAAGGGTGATGGAGGTAAAAGAAATAAGATAGAGAGGGTTGAAGGAGTTACAAGAAAGTAGTTAAGGTAAGAATGAAAAAAAAATATCATTATTTATTATTTTTCTTGTAAAAGAATCAAGAAGTTGTTTTTTTTTTTAGTTTTGCTAGTTACAGCAATGTATCTATTATTTTAATATATCGCTACTGAAATAGTAATGACCATATATTATTTTTTTTTTTCAATTTTGACGTTTTAAACTGCCATTATTAACTCCATAGCAACAACTAAAAGTAACACTTTTTCACATGTGAATAAAAAAAATTTAAATCACTCTCACAAAATTTTAACTCCCTCTGCAACAAATAATGCATTTAAAATAACATCAGGTACGAAAATAACACCTACCTTAATATTTATCAGACATTATCAACCATTTTCATTATTTTTCACGGCACAAATGACGGACAATAAAGCATTTTAAATACATGACTTGACTTCTATCAGCGACGATTGTCATACTCAGCCTACTTACTGATCAGTTTTTTATTTTGTCAAAATTAAATATTATAATGGTTTTTATTATTATTTCGTCAAAATTGAATAAAATATTGTGCAAACCACGTGAGCTAAGAATGTTTATTCACTCCAAGAAATTAACTCACTCGCCCTTACGGGCTCGAGAGCTAAACTTCTCATGAATAAACATTACCTTAGCTCACCTGATCTGTAAATATCTATTAATCGATATTAATAATAGTGTACCGAAGTCAGCTTTGAATGCGAGGCTGGAATAAACATTCCTGCGGGGAGTGTTTGCTATTTTATTCACAATCAATTAGTAATCATTGAGTTTTAAAAAATTAATTTTAGTAAAATTTTTTGACAGTTTTATTACAATTTGTTTAGTCTATATTAACATAGAGAACCATGACTGCGTTGATAGATAATATGACTAAAACCATATTGATTCTGGTCATTGAGACTAATATCGATTTAGTGTTCCTCGCAAGTGACATTCAGTTGCAGCCTCGCCACAAGATTGGAACTTTCAATGCCGAGAGTATGAGGAAGGCCAAAGAGAAAATGAAAGTACTGAATCGCAGAAGACTTGAGAGAAGAGGAACTGTGAGAAGAAGATGCGTTGGACAGAAATGAGTGGAAGAGAAGAGTAAGAAGCAGCGACCCCTAATAAAATAAGGAAAAGCTGAAGAAGAAAAAAGGAAGCGTCAAGTGCAATTTACATAGTGTATGTTCATGTTATAATTTTATTGGATTTATAGAATCTTTTCAAAGAACTTTTGGTAAACCTAGAATTTGTAAAAATTGCATGTGTTCATATTTCAATTTTACATGATATATAGAATCTTTTCCAAGGACTTATGATATGGAACAAAATACATCGAATTGGCGGAAGATTTTCTCCTGGCCACAACAGATTTTCTTCTTTTTTCTAGAATTTTAATGAAGACGGTGCTAGTTCAAAATTAATTAAAATAACTTAGTGCTGCCTTAGGTGTGCTTGAAGATTGTACTTCTAAAATATCTTACATGGAGGAGCTCCATCGATGTGAACAAAGTAATGTACCGTGAGTATGTTTAACATGAAACATTGGCTTTGTCTTATCCATGGTTAATACTCGACATTTAATTGACAGCAATGTATTTGCCTGTCCCATTTAAAATGAAACATAGGGAGCGAATTTGACAAGTATTATATTTAAATATTGTAAGAAATTTAGTCGAGTCAGAAAACCACTCGCGAGTACTAAACATATATCTGGTACGCGGTGCACACAATGTTTCTTCTACAACTAAATTTAATTTTTAGAAAACAGACAATTATTTAAACAAAATTAACCTTTAATGACAATTTCTCAATATGGCAGATAACCGTTGAATTTTCCTAAAAGTTACGACTTGACATTTGTTTGACAGCAATCTATTTGCCAATTTCATTTAAAATGAAACATAGAGAATGAATTTGACAGAAGTATTATATTTCAATATTGCAAGAAATTTAGCCGAGTTAGAGAACCTCTCGGGCACGAAGTGCACTCAATATTTTTTCTACAGCTAAATTTAATTTAGAAAGCAGGTATAATTATTTAAACAAAATTAACCTCCATTGACGTCTTGTCAAATGTCAAATTTGTGCCCTATGTTTCATTTTAAATGGGACAGGCAAATACATTGCTGTCAATCAAATATCAAGTCGTAACCATGGATATGACAAATCCAATATTTCACGTTATAAAATACCAGGGATTTGTTAACTACTGGATGAAGCGAGTGAATTTTTACCATGTACCCGGCCAGATCGACAGAGATAGTCATACATAATTCCGATTTGTTGTCTTTGTTTCCGTTACTTGTCAAATCTTTTGTTTGACAGATTTTAGGTTATTCTTGGTATCATCACTGAAATATAATTATTTTAATATATGACAATGGTTCGAAGGTGTTTTGCTGAAAATTGTGTATCAAAATATGTGATGAACGGTGCTGTGTCGTTTCTTTAGTAAATTACGGTTAAAATTATGATTTCTTCTAAAAAAAATTGACAAATAAACATGACTTACATTCTTATGTCTTCTAATTTAGCGTTGCATTGGTTGTATTCGTACTTATTTCACGTTTCATGAGCAAATATACTTAAACACAATTAATTTTTGACTTGAATTTGACAGATGTGAATATGACAGATATGAATATCAAATTCACTTGTCTAAAGTGGAATTATCTATACTTTCTCACTCACACTTCCTGTGTTCTCTCTTAATCTAGCCGGGTACACAAGAAATACATATATCGATATACAGTAAAATTTTTGAAAGAAGTCCGAGCAAGGCCATCTACGAATTGCATCTATGAATTAAGATTTTATGTTGTCAATTTTAGTAGTGTCGTTTACATAGTTTTTATGAGGTACACAAGATATTATGTACCCTCATAAAAACTAAGTAAAAGACACTACTAAATTTGACAGCACAAAATCTTAATTCATAGATACAATTCGTAGATGGCCTTGATCGGACTTCTTTCAAAAATTTTACTGTACACTTGCTCCATCCAATAGCGAACAAATCCCTGTAAAATACTCACGGTATATGAACATAACCGACTGGAGCAAATTATGGATAAAGAATTATGCAGAAATGTAGTCAAATATAAAACTTTATTTAATCAGGCTTAACTAAATAAAGTTTTATATATGACTGCATTTCTGCATACTTCTTTATCCATACAAAGGAATATTTGCGTAAAATAACTTCCTTATAGTTTGTAATTACATATTTTCATTATTTTTTCTTTCTATTAAAAATGAATAATTGGCAAATATTATACACATAAATATCACAAATATTTACATAAAGCATTCAGTAATACCGCGTGTCTGATTGTAATTCTAGGCACGATAATATATTTGAAAACGCACAATGCCGCTTACACTAGCATTCTGTATGAATGAAACATCGTAAAGAACATTTCTCACACGACTGTACCTCGCTTGGTCAACAAAATGACCACTTACAATACAAATACAGTGAAAAATTGTAAAAACCTTCTCAGAATACACCGACATCTGTGGCCGACAACATGACAATAGGGCAGGAACACCTCACGAGTTATGGACCATATCGAAAGTTTCCACAGAGGCGAGTTTCCTCTGTCATTTTTCCATTCACCGCGCGGGCGTATAAAGAAGAAATCGGATTTTTCAAGCCCACTTCCACTAGTATAATGCAATGCCCCTTTTCTACAAATACTACACAAAATGTGCGTGTAAGTAGCATATTGAATTCAGAATTTTTGTTGTTGGCAGGGTAGAATTTGCGAACGGGAAAATTTACCAAAACTGCGTTGTTCGAATTTCGATATTTCACAATGTCATTCAAATATGTATGAAATATTATAAATTCAAACCTTTCAGAACGGCCTGAATTCATTCTCACTTATTTTTTGTACAAATAATGTATTCTATAAGGCAGAATCTTAAGATTTACATACATAACATACTTACCATTTTATATTTCAACAGAAATAGGCAACATGTGTTAAAGAAACATTTATTCATTTGAGGAGCCAAATGTCAATATAACTCATACATTTACAAAAATATCTTTCAGAATTTAAATTCAAATGAATTTAAGTGCAGTATTTTGTTTTAAAGTTATTCAGCAAAAAAGTATAGCCACAATAATAAAATCTTCTTTTGCTACTACATGCTAAATGCGAGTATTTATACGAATAATTATGAATCAAAATATTCTATTACTTGTATTTATTATTGTCTGCAACCTTTCGTTCATAAAATTACTTGTATTTTTGACTTTACGTTTCAACTATTGGGATATTTCACTACGTAGAGATGGCGTTGTGCACCAACGTCAAACCTTCGACAAGGGAGCACTTTCGATTAATTTCTATAAACGTATCATTGCTTTGAATAGTTTTTATTTGATTCTTCTTGTATCGTTGCTTTTCATTCAGTGTTTATTAATATTGTAGGTAGAGCATACTTCCTTCTATCCTGTTTTATTAGTTATAGCTGTAGATTTATTATAATATTTTTAATTTTAAATACTTTAGTTAGTAGTTTTTAGATTTTCACAGTTTAGTTTTTTCTTAGGGCCAGTTTTACAATAAATATTAGATTATAGTACTTTCATTAATTGTAAATATTAGTTCTATTATCTATTTTCCACTATATACCATGAGTATTTTTTAACGTGAAACATTGGACTTATCATATCCATCAGGACGACTTGACATTTGGTTGACAGCAATGTATTTGCCTGTCGCATTTAAAATGAAACATAGGGAACGAAATGACATTTGACAAGACGTCAACAAAGGTTAATTTGGTTTAAATAATTGTACCTGCTTTCTAAATTAAATTTAGTTGTAGAAAAAATATTGTGTGCACCTTGTGCCCGAGTGATTTTCTGACTTGGATAAATTTCTTAAAATATTTAAATATAATACCTCTGTCAAATTCATTTTCCCTATGTTTTAAATGAGACAGGCAAATACATTGCTGTCAATCAAATATCAAGTCGTAACTTATAGAAAAATCTTATGTTGCCAACACAAAACCTCCCGCTATTTAATTTTTATTAATTTAAATACATACCTACCTACGTATTTACTAACGCTGCAAACTGTTCCATTGCAGAAAACTATTGCTTTATTTACTATTTTCTTTTTAAAATGTCACTATTATTAATTTGAAGTGATAAGTTTTCTGACAGTGACATTTACTGTCAGTTACATTCATTTGAAAAATGAACTGTGTAACAAAGGAATAGTTTTTGTCTTAGGCTTCGCGACTAATAAAAAAATTATTTTTCAATTTATCTGTAAAATATATAGAAAAAGTATTAATGTATTCCTGTAGAAAATTCAATAATCTTTAATTTTCATAAGACATAAAATTCGAAAAAATGGCATTTAATGGTATTTTTTGAAGAAAAACCATTATGAGCTTCAAGTAAAGTACCATTTCCGTTTATCCAATTTACACCATAATCTAATGGCTTCTATTCTTTTTAGAATAGGGTAAAAATACAAGATTTCAGAATTTTCTGAATAATAGTATTTGAGTTAGAGTGCAAACAAAATTCGTACACATTCACACATACAAACATACACACACACACACACACACACACACACACACACACATACACACATACAGACATCATCGTGAAAATGTTAAAAATGGATTCTAGGGACCTTAAAACGTGGTCATTTACTAAAATCTCGATATTAGATTTTTAGCACGATCCCTATACCTCCCTTACCAAGGGTAGCGGGAGGTAAAAATTCAAAACTAGTGTGAACACTATTTTTAGTGTTAAAAAAACATTACAATTTATTTTAGTTTAGTTAAGATTTTCACTAGTTTTAAAAATTATACACTAGAGATTTAACACGTGTGTAATTTTTACCTCCCATGTTTTAAGGTCCCTAGAAACCGATTTTAACATTTTCACGCTGATGTCTCTGTGTGTGTAATGTGTGTGTGTGTGTGTGTATGCGTGTACGTGTGTGTGTGTGTGTGTGTGTGTGTGTGTGTGTGTGTGTGTGTGGATCCTCTTAACGCTTAAACTCAAATACAATCATTCGGAAAATTTTGAAACATTGTATTTCAGCCCTACTTGATTATGGACAGAAGCCATTAGATTTTGGTGAAATGAATAACCGGAAATGGCACTTTACCTGAAGCTCAATTTAGTTTTTCTTCAAAAAATACCTTTAAATTTAAATATCATTTTTTCTCAATTTATTTTATTATAAATTTTTTACAAGTATGTATTAATACTTTTTCCGTATATTATACAGATAAATTTAAAAAATAATCTTTTTTATAAATCCCGGAGCCTATGTTTTAAAGATAAAACACACGTCCTTAGTTACACAATTAATATTTCAGATGCATGTAACTGATAGATAAATGTCACTGCCAAAAAAATAATTATTTCAAATTAATGATGGTGATATTTAAAAAGAATATAGTAAATAGAACAATAGTTATATGCAAAGGAACTTAATATAATTTGCAGCATTAATAAATATGTAGATATATATTTAAATTAATAAAAATTAAATGGCTCGAGGTATTATATTGGCCACATCAGATTTTTTATTGTGTTTCGAGTATGTAATGTGAAATTAATATAGTCAATGTAAATGCTGCAAAGAGGAATGTATAGTGGTACGACAAAAATGCGAAAGTTTGAGACAAAATTAGTATGTCCAAATATAAATATAAAACGAGAAAAATGAGAAATTTCACGATTATATATCACAAAAATTTCCACTGTTAGAACAAATATTTTGTTGTGCGTTATATTATCCTGTCGCTAAGAATGCTAATTTTTGAAAATAGTATGTATAATTTTTTCTAAGTTCTGCCGTCAGTAACTCTTCACTTCTTTTCTTTTTTTTTTGTTATGAACGTTCGTTACAATATGCTCTCAGCGGAAAATTATTCATGAACCTTAAGTTAAAAAAAATATCGTGCTTAAAACGTTGGTCTTAAAGTTAAACGTATAGCTATCGCGATAAGTCTCATATTACATAAGTCGTCGGTTATATTGAGCCGTAAAATCTCCATCTTAAAAAATGTATAGAATTCAATTGCATTATACAGTCAATCGCCGTAGAATTTTCCCAAAACATGTATTCAGCCTTAGAGAAGCATTCCTTCTTGGTTTTCAAAATATACATACACTACAAAAGAAACCGTTTGAGTTACCCACTGGAACGAAATCGAGTGAAAAAATTATGAATTCAAAATTGCAGAGTGAAATCGATACTTTATTTGTAAACCGCGTACCGATATCCACCATATGTCATAGATTTGAAACGATCGCGACAATTTGGCCAATTTGACTTGGTAATGCATGCAGAATCTATCACAGATGATAATACGAATGAAATGAGAATGAAATGTTTCTAGCACACGCCCATCCAACGAAAAGCGTATCGCTTTTTTATGCTCCGGCTTCGATTGTGAATATATCAATCGATGTTATGTTAATTCCTCGATTTGCTACACATTGTGAGGTCGCTTATGGTGCATGGTTCCTTATAAATCATTGCGAATGGGGTGACCTGCCCCAAATGAATATAAAATTCACCCTAAGGGACACTATTACAATCATTCGTATTTATAACCCTTCATGCATTAGTCACGTTATGTCTCTATATATCGATATTTTTTCAATGCGTACAAAAAATATTTTCAATGTGACCTGGATATTTTTTTGTATTTAAAATCTATTGTATGGTGGCTGGGCGTACATTTTTAATATACGATTTTTCAGATATACACCCAAGGGTTGTCTTGCTGGTGAAATTGTAAATGTAGTGTTAATGGGAAGATTGAGATATCGACTACATTTTTTCATAAATCATTCCTAAATGAAGAAATTGTCAACGAAGCTGTGATGTTTTTAACGAACTTTCTTGGGGCGAGATTGTATTTTAAATAAAGAAGAAATTGTATCAGATCAATTGTACTAATTTAAAAGAGAATTCCGTTTTGAAGAAGACATTAAATGCTGGTTTATGCGCATTTAGTTTTAGATACAGTTATCTTTTATATACTCGTATCGTTTTTTTACAGTTAAATACTTAAAATTTAATTAAACAAATAATATTGTATATAATGTAAGAGTTTTCATACTTATTGCTATAAATCTAATACATGGTGACACTGAAGTCTGCGCATACTCTGTCGACTAGTTTTGAAATTAAACATAAAAAATCTGTTGTGGCCAGCACAAAACCTTCCGTCAATTCGATGTATTTTGTACAAATCCCATACTAAAAGGTCCTTGGAACAGATTCTATATAATATCATGTAAAATCAAACACGAACACATACTATTTCTATTTTATAAATCCAATAAAATTATAACATAAACATACACTAAGTAAAATGCAGTTGACACTTCTTCTTATTCTTCAGCTTCCCCTATTTTATTAGAGGTAGCTGTTTCCTCTTTTCTTCCACTCATTCCTGTTCAACACATCTTCTTGACACAGGCATTCCTTTCAGTCTTCTGAAATACAGTCCTTCCATCTTCTCTTTGGCCTTTCCCTGCGTGTCACTTGCGAGGAGCAGTATGACATACCAATTTTGTGATCCTACACTTTCCATATTTGGTTTTGCACTTGCAACTGACATCTGTCAATTAGAATTTTTTTAATATATCAGCATCAGCTGTTTCCATGATAAATAGCAAAGCTGACTAATTTTTGAAAATTAATTTCTTTATAATACTTTAAATCTACATCTGTTGAATATGAAGGAAAATGTATAATCAAACTGTATAGAGAAGAATATTTTCTTTAATATGTATAATAACAAAATGTCAAAAAACAATATTTAACTGCGTTTTTTTAAGAAAAACTGTTAAAAACTTCAAATAAGGGTACTTCCGGTGGATTAATTGTAATCAAAATCTAATCAACTCTTCATATGGATGTACAGAAGAGGAATACGAAAGAATTATAATTTTTAAAATTGTAGTATTGGAGTTATCGTCGGAGAAAAATTTGTCACACACGGACATACATACACACACACGGACACACACACACACACACACACACACACACACACACACACATACATACATACATACATACATACATACATACATACAGACATCATCTTAAAAATAGTAAATTCGTATTGTAGGGACCCTAAAACGTGCTTATTCATTAAAAACTCACCACTGAATTTTTTGACCAAAGATAATACCTACCTTCCTTACCTAAAGGTGACGGAAGGTAAAAATAAAATTCGGTCATTTCTTATGTGATGTGGTGATGTGCCTTATGGTTATGTTTTATTCCAAAATTGCATAAAACGATTAGTGCTACTGTAAACATTTATATTTTATGTTGTATTCCTTACTCTTTGTGAAATATTGCATAAAACATCAACGGGTATATTCAAAAAAATATGCAAAATACATATATTTTTATCTATTGCTAATTTCTGGGTTTACAACTAGGCAATTATTTGTACGTAGTTTATTTGAAAATCTGTGAACTTTAATTATAACATTTGCATGAATGCGATACTTGAAGGATTGCATTCTTCTTTCTCGAAAAATATCTGTAATTATATTTCCGAAATTTATGTTTTTATACATAGAAACGATATCTAGTTTTATAGGTACTTTTTACCTCTCGCCACACTAGGTAAGAGAGGTTTAGCAATCGTGCTAAAAATTGCATAGATATCGAAATTTTAGAGCAAAAGCATATTTTCAGGCCCCAAGATTCTGTCTGTAGGTGAGCGTTGATGTAGTCAGGACGATTTCTCAGACACTAGACTAAAGACGTATGAAACTTTGCATTCTTCACTTTAGCATTGATGGAAAGAGTTCCGTAAGTTTTAGATATCAATTGTACAACCGGAAGTAGTAGTTTACTTAAAGCAATGAAAATAAGTCTAAATATTATTTTTGGATAACATATGTTATTACATATTTTAGGGAATATCACAATCTAAATTCTCTATATGTTACATTTACATTCTTCATTAAATCTTTATTGTCTTGCAGCCCTTACTACTCCAATGAAATCATTTGAAAAATTCAAATGTTTATAATTGATAGATAAATGAATAGGTATCAAAAATCAAGAGTAGTTAACATATTAGGTTCTTGAAATAATTTTCATTGGAAATAAAAAGAGTAATAATACTTATTAAATAGTAATACGCTCAGATAATTTTTAAAGAAATTATGAAGAATTTTCTTTGCAAAAAAATGACTAGAGATATTGTGCTCCAAAACTGATTTTTCATTAGGTTTGTTCGCACAACAGTCAGAAACGATTCTGAGCATGTCCATCAGTTTAAAAAGGTTCGGACAACAGAAATTTTAAATCATCAATTAAAAATCATTTGTTCGTTCAGCAAAATATTTCAATCCCTAATCAGTCTCCAACCGTCAGAATAGTCCGCGGATTTAATTTTTTTTTTTAGTTTATGGCATGCACACTGGAACTTCTGGTTTTAGCGAGCATTGTTGTTCCTACATGCACTCGTACTAGCCAAAGCGAGAGAAAAAGAAATATTAACATTTATTATATATTCTTCCTGACCACTAAATATTTGCTATATTGTCATTTAGATTCTCGAGTGTAAATTTACGAAAACAAGAAATAAACGCAGGAAGTAAATTTTAAACAATAAAGTAAGATTATAATATCATTTTGTGACAAAGACAAATGTCAACAACAACAACAATTAATATAAGATAAAAACCTTTCTGTTCACTCCAGATGATAGTAATAATAATAACCTTTAATTCTGTTCGCAGAACCTGAAAATTTCCAATCAATTTAAAACCAGTTTCAAACTACGCATACGTACTGAAACATTAGCAATTAGTTGCGTATTTTGTTGTGCGAACAAATTTAATATACTTTTCAGATTTATATAAAGAAATTTATGAAATAATTCTTCTTTACATACAAAATAGGTTCAAGTCAACTAGTTAATATATGTATGTACTTATAAATATAATTATAGGTTTATTAGCAAATAGTTAATTGTACAATAAGAGTGTATTATAGTCTTATTTCACGAATAAGAAAGTTTGACCGAATGTGCCGTACGCGCGTTCGTCAAATTCTGGGTGAAACAAGACACTATTTACTCGAGTTGTATACAATTTTTTTTTACGGTTACAATAAAGGTGTGAAAAAGTGCCATAACATTTCATTATTTCACTCGTTTGCGTAAAAAAGTGCACTTTTTGACACTTTTACTGTGTTCAAAAAACATACTTTATAAACCCATTATAATGTAAAAAGTGTACTTTTTTAACGGACGTAAAAAATATTAATAATATAAAACTTTTAATTTCAATAATACCATCACATAGAATTAGCTCCTATAAGATGTGTTTGCTTTTGAATTTAACAATATACCTACATTATAGAAAGAAACTTAAATATAAATAATGTTTTAAAAGAGATCATTCCAAAATTTCAAATATTAAATTAGATTATAATTTATTTATTAAACACTTACTAACCGGAAACATATTATCATATTATATAAAAATTTAGAATTATCCTTTTTAGTTTAGAAACATTTTTGAAGATAATGTTATAAAATATAAGAATCTGCAAACCACAGCAGACTTTCTGTTCCTGAAATACCGCGAATCAAGAAATAACAAAACATTGTTAAAGAATTCCACAGAACAAAATAAAGAAAGAATAGGTACCGCTAAAATGTCATAAAACGTGTGAAGACCGTAAAATAACAATACTCAAACTGCTAATAATTTCCACAATAAAAGCTGCAAAGAATGAGAAACATCACCAAATTCATCTTTACCTCGCACGCGATTCAACAAAAGATTTCAAAAGTGTCAGCAAACTTTTTTAACAATCGTGATGTAGAAAAATTCAATAGGCCGTACAGAAAAGGAGATTATTTTTATGAAAGGACCCGAAAACTAAACTCGATAAGATCTGGAGATCCTCCGATCCGATCTGTAGCAGTCAGAACACAAGCAGTTTCTTGATCTTTCCAATTGGTTATCAGAAGCTGCATCTCGCGAAATAATAGGCAGATAATCCGCAATAGGAGAAGGCTTTGATGTCTAATCGAAAATAAATACCCGATCAATAAATCGCATCGATAGCACTACAGGCTTACCGATTCAATGCGGAGTAATAGGATTTCACACGTATTGCGCACATCCTCAGGATCAGTTTGTTTTGCAACCGACGATGTCCTGGTCATTCATTACATTTCCTATGCATCTGTTATTTTTTGTGCTCCTAATCTTCTGGATTTTTTCGTAAGAGGAGAAGATTCGACGGATGCAAGTACAAATATTGTTACAGTCCCTATTTGGATAGTTGATCGAAAGATAGGAATAGATAAAATCACCCCTGGAATTTAATCTTCTAGTGACCGTTAGAATTTTTTAGTCTTGACCTTTCGTTTGGACAATAGGACAATTAAAGAAACAAGTCAAGTGAAAATAAAGCGATCTTCATGAGTTTACCATTGGAGATTCTGATAGCATCGCTATGTTCTTTACAATAGAAACTGTTTTTTCACTGGACTTTCTACATTTTAATCATTTACTTTGCTTAGCTTATTTGCTATTGGCCTAATGTTAATAAAATTAGTACACTTACTTTTAAGAATTGTAAATTTACAGACGATGCAAATAATATACCCTGCATGGGAATCTCAAGAACTATGAGAGAAACGAACTCGGTTAAATAAAACAAAAGTTATTTACTTAGAAGCCCATTGACGTATTATTATTTAGAAAAAATAAATAAATACGTGAATAATTGTAAAATGTAAATTTGGTGTTTTTTATTTTTATAAATAACTACTACTTACTCTACATTTTATTTGCACTGCTTTCATACTTTTTCGAATGGAGATGCTCAATTTTTAATCATTGTTGGATTTCAAGTTATGATTAATAAGTTAAAATTTCAATTTTTATGTGGACGCCATAGTGGAAAACAAATAGTGACTGATCATTGGTTGTGGCAATAAAATGAAGACAGAATAGAATTAAGATAATAATTTTGTTACTTCCGTTGCTAATTTTCTAATTTTACACAGTGTTGTGCATTTCAATTAATTTTATTATTTCGAAATGGACGTCATAATAAAATATATAAATACCAGACATATTTAAAATTTGAAAAATATTTCAATACCGAGAATGTTAGAAATATTAATGATACCTAAAGCAAAAAATAAAGTCATTGTAGGTAGGGCAACTTTTTTATCTAATTTTTTTATAATTACCTATCTCTTATAGTTCTCGAGATAATCATCAAGAGCGCGTTATTTGGAATAAACGTATATACTTATTACCTGAGTGTCTGGTCGCGAACCTGGGGGAACCGGGTTCGATCCCGACTGATTCCAAATATTTCCAATTTTAAATGGCACAAAAGTGACCCCTGTGGTGCACTCTCCACGCCAGCTCTGAGTGCCCGTGAGGTGACGCCTGGTAAGCGCCCACACGGTAAAATATATGGTCATCATTACCGCTGTCTATATGCGTTGTAGATACTGGCACACCCAGAAATGGGTAATATGCCGTGATGATATATTTATTTATTTATTTTATTTAAAATAATTATCTTATTAATTATGAGGAGTAAATTAAAAATAATAGATTTAATCATTAAAACTAGAAAAATGTTTATAATAAATTTAAATTGTTAACCTTTTAATCTCAATAATATATGTATATAAAACGTAAGTTAGTTTTTAAAAGAACTGTTTGTTTTGACTTTTAGAAGTATCACAGTAACGAAACAAAATTATACGTACAAAAATAATTCTTAAAAATAAGATACCTATAACAGAAAGTAAAAATTTATTGATTCAGTATAAACAAACATGTAAACTAGCCAATCAGAAACGTAATTCGTACCAGGGAAAGCGGGGAATTTTTCTGCTTTATTTAACAAAGGTTAAGAATAACCAATATTAAATATCTCATTAGATCAATCAAAAGTGTATGTATAGAATGTCAAATACTTTTAAGTATGTTACAGTTTCCGCGTTTAAGATTTCTTGTTGCATTATGTTGTATACATTGTCACAAATTATTCTTTTGTTTATTCTTTTGTTATTGTTGACAAGCATATGTCTCATAAACAGTTTTCGCGTTCTTTGATGTTAATGCCTTCATGCTTGACAGCCGTGTCCACGCAAATAGAAACACAATTCACGTGGCAGTAAAATTACGTTTATGCGCTTGCATTGCACCTTTTACATCTGGAGAGCTTATACAGAAACTCTTTCTTCCTTCAATCACAAGTCTATTCATAACATTTACGATTGAAATGAAAATATCGGTGTCTAATAAGTAAATGGTAGCAGAATGGCCAAAATCAGTTACAAACACTAAACTTTCATTTACATTACAAAGATAATGTTTATTCAACAAAACTGAAGAACTAAACTAATGAAACTAAATTAAGAAGTGGTCCGTTTTTCAGTACATTTTAATATTTTTTGGTTGCAACTTTTCTAAACATAACTTTCTATAATATAACCCAACGCACAAAATTCATGAATTGAATAAAAATTTGAACATGACCATTCGAAAATTTAGAGGCCAACAATTTATGCTTTTTCAAACAGCTGATATTAAAATACCATCGGCTTTTTAGAAAAGTTCAAATATATACTATATACCTACGAAGTTTGATCAAAAAATAACGAGAATTTTTGAATTTCGTGAGTTACTCTTTTTTGGTTGAGCTAATTTTTTATACACTCTGGTACCACGATCTGTAAAATGCATATCAGGTTTCAATCATATTGGACCATAGTTTGTGTTTGATAACTATATATTAACGAAACATAACACGTTCGTTTTTTATTATTTAAAAATAACGGAACAAATCTGCATTAATTTTTTGTGTCGAAACCATAAGAGATTGTAAATGGTGCAAACGTTTTCTAGACATGGAAGGTGATATGAGAGCCGGGTGACCTAGAACATCAAGCACCAATGAAAATGTCACAATTTCTTCACACGGCTCATGTGAAAATAAATATGGACAAACAACTTTTGGATTTTGTACCAAAACAACACGCCGAATGACAGTTCACTGCTCATTCGTGAATTCTTTCTCTTCCTGAAAATAAAAAGAACTCAAAAAACAACCCGACCATAGGACAGAAGAGGAGATAAAAGCCAAATTAAAGGGTTTATCACAAAGTGTATTTCACAAGTGGTTTTCAGATTGGCATTAGTGCATTATATCAATGCAAAGTACTAATATTAATATTGATGAATAAATAATTTCAAGAATGAGGTGCAAGGATTACAGGGATAATTATGAAAAATATAAGTAATTTCTACCGTCAAAAGTGTAATGTATTTTGCGAATTTTGAATCTCATCCATATATAACTCGTAAAACAAATGTCCATTTTAAGTGCTTTGTAGTAGATGAATACCATATTTTTATGTTATGCAAATATTGCGGTTCTCTGTCCTGGGATGGAGTTTGCAAATTCGCACCTGATTTGCAAGACAACCGTTAAGGTGTTAACAAGTGCAAGACATTTTTACATATTTTAAGTGCTTCAGCGGTATTCATTTGTCGGAACAGTGTTCAGACTTCAAAGATTCGGTATGAATACAAGAAAACAACAATACCATTACGATCTCCTTCTTAAACAACTAATTACAATAACACAACAATGTCACTTACATACAACTTCTAACCTTTTGAGAATAATTTATTGCAAATATTCTGGAATGCGTTTATGGCATTTCGTCTGTTGACCTGCGGTTGTATACAAATGATACATAGACAATAAAGAGTTGATGCTATGCAAAATAAAAGAAAGTGGAAAAGGTTTGATCACACCTCGCACCTCGCCTTCTCGATAATGTAAATGATTTATATTATTGACGCGAGGTATGCATGTAACAAGATAAATTATACAAGATGAAGAGATACTAAGTACGCGCTTCTTAAATGACAGTGATTGAATTGTGCCTGTCAGGATGTCTATCTCTCTTATCAACTGGTTATTCGTCTATTTGGAAACCATTTGTATTTGTATGCAGTCATAATCTTTCTTTGATATTGCGGCCTATTTATTATTCATCTATCTTTATTTTTATTTAATCTCTTTTATAAAATTCAAGAGGAATGCTGTTTGAAAAGGTGTAACAGTATAAGTTTCACTAGTTTCCGAAGGACAAAATCAAATTGTAAAACAGGATATAAAAAATGATTAAAAAAAAGAATAGTATGTATAAACGATAAACCTAAACTTAAAATTTCACCTTTTTAATATTTGAAATTTCACCTTTTAACTTGAAATTTCAACTTTTTATTAAAAAAATACAAACTGCAACGTAACCTAACTGAAAACTCGTAATATGAAAAAGTTGAAATTTCAAATTTTAAAAAGGTGAAATTTTAAAAAGGTAAAATTTTATGTTTAAAAGGTGAAATTTCAAGTTATAAAAAAATTTGCGTATGGCCCTTCTAGGCTTCCGTACATAAACGTTATCATCATTATAGCTATTGACATCAAGTATTGATTATTAAAAAAAGAGACTGTTAAGAGTCGTAAATTTCAGGTCCACAGGCTTAAAATGAGCAAAACTGCCTGTATTTTGCGGACATGAATTTTGTGCGTAGGGTTATATTATAGAAAGTTATGTTCAGAAAAGTTGCAACCAAAAAATATTAAAATGTACTGAAAAATGGACCACTTCTTAATTTAGTTTCATTAGTTTAGTCCTTCAGTTTTGTTGAATAAACATTATCATTCATAACAATTGTGTCTACTTGTTTAGTTTAATTTACAATTTAATTTTTAAATTTCATTGTCTGCCTAAACCCACCAATAATTAAAAGAATTATGTAATTTAATATTTTGTTAAGTCTGTTAAAAAAGAATGCATATGCAGCGTAGCTTTTGAAAGTTGAAAGTACAAATTGCACATTATTTGTATATAATATAGCATTTTGTCATTTTCCAATTTATATTAGTTAACTTTTTAAATATCATTTTTAATTTTCTTATATAACACTATCGTTTTTTTATATAGCATTTGTTTATTTTATATATCATTTTATTTGCATTCTAAATAAAATGCTATTAGTAAATAGACTTCACGAAAATAATGAAGAAAGTATTACCTACGAGATTTATTTCATGCAGTTAAAAGTTAGTGTATCTTTTCCGTTAGATAAACAAAACCCCTTCTAATTCTTTGATTGCCAGCTTCTGTCAGTTCGGGAGCAAACCGATGGGGTGAACAATGGGAATAAAATATAGTTTTCCTTTCGTTGGTTTGCCACGGGCCGTCCGCCGGGTCGACGCGGTTCAGTTGGCGTGAAAAGAGCCCTGGCATTAGCCCAGGCTGGGCTGTCATCCCGAATCTGGGCCTGACCCAGGCAGCATCAGGGTATTGTTTCACACTGTGAGAAGATCGGTTGATTAGCCAGACTTGGACAGAGGCTGAGGACAACCAGCTTCATTTACTAGCTTCTATATAGTTTTGTTCAAGTTAATTGTATTTGTAGTACACAGCTTGATCCATTTTGTGAATTGTTTTGGGATATTGATTTGAATAGCTACACGGCTACACCGCAAGAAATACACATATCAGTGAGAAAGGATTTTTAGATTCAGAACCAGTTTTAAAGAAGATAAAAAGCTGAAAAAAATCATTTACGGCGTCAGCATTTTTAGTGTACTATAATCTATAATACACAAGCATACTGTTCAAAAATTCTGAAATTTAGTAGCCACTTAAAATAATGTGTACCCCTCGATATATCTATTTTGAAAATTATATTTTTGAAAATTTTTAAATTTTCAAAAATATAATTTTCATATTACTGTGATTCTACATTTTTAAAACACATACCAATATCCCTTTTCCAGAGATATTTGTAGGAAAAGTTATACTTTAAAAATACCCATATTTTGATTACTGCTGAACAACTTGTCGATATCATCTCTTGTTTCTACAAACAAAATTACTTAAACTTAATTATGCAAATTACCAATATTTTTCAAGAACTATTTCAATTTATATAAATAAAAATTCCGGAAAATGGTCAAAATCTGAAAAGGAAATTAACAGATATTTACATTCTTAGCTCACGTGATTTGTACAATATTTTATTCAATTTTGACGAAATAATAATAAAAACCATTATCATATTTAATTTTGACAAAACAAAAAACTAATCAGTTAGTAGACTGTGCATGACAATTGTCGGTGATAGATGTCAAATCATTTAAAAAGATTTATTGTCTGTCATTTGTGCCCCGAAAAATAATGAAAATGGCTGATAATGTCTGATAAATACTATGGTAAGTGTTAATTTCGTGTCTGACTTTATTTTAAATGCATTATTTGTTGCAGGGTGAATTAAAAAAAATGTGAGAGTGATTTAAAAATTTTTATGCACGGACGTATCATAATTTGACAATTATACACGAATTTCTTTCACATAAATGTCATTTTATAGCCCGCGGGCCTCATTATAGCCCGCCGGGCTATAATGAAATGTCAAACCAAATTATAACCTACAATATTTTAACAGGTAACATGAAAAGTTTTTATTACAAATCGAAAATTTTTATATTCTTTAATGAAAAATGAAAATTAATTTTGTGATATTTATAAACAAACTCAAATGACATACCTAATAAACAAACAATAAACTGTTGTTCTCCGCTTTCATAGAAACACTAGATACTGGATGTACGAGGACAAATTCTTTTTGATACAATTTTTGTAACACTCATAATTTGAAAATTTTCGTCCGTGCATAAAATTTTCTATGTATCACGAGCGTAACTTGCTTTTATGGCCTTTGACGTGTTTTTATCTCTCGGCTTACGCCTCGGGCTCAAAATCCCGCCGCAGGCCATAAAAGTCTCCTTACGCTCTTAATACATAAATAACTATTAATTCACTTGTGAAAAAAGTGTTACTTATAATTGTTGCTATGAAGTTAATAATGACAGTTTAAAACGTCAAAATTGAATAAAAATTGTTAAACATTTTCATGTTTTAATTCACAAAAAATAAATAACTTGTTTAAAAATTATAAAAATTGGTAAACTTGTGTAATTTTGCCAGTAGAAGCAAATAGAAATATTGCCAAGAGGATATCTTAACCCATTTGTGGGTTAAAGAACCCAGTAATGGGTATTTTGCGGTAAAGTTTTAAAAATATCCCTATAACGTAAAACGATATCGACCTGCGGTTTTAAAATTCTGAATCTGCAAAGAAATAGGTTCCTTATAAGCACGAAAATCACTTTGTTAAAAAAATTTTTACATGGCATTATTAATTTCTGATTTTATAGACAAAATTGAGTAAGTATACAATATTTGGAATTTTTAATACAGATAGACATTAAAATTAGTTATTAAATTATTTTGTAAATATGCAAAGTATTTATTTACTTAAAAGGAAAAAAATCTGCAAGGTGTGTAGAGAATGGCAAGAACTGAACACCTGGTGACCAAAACTGAGCATCGAAGTCGCCCAGTGGCAACGTGTAAGAAAAGCTCAACAAACAGCTCGGAATTTAAACCAGGAACTAAGTCACCCTAACCCCTGTGCTTCGGCTCAAATTTCCACTAAATTTAATACAACCAACTGAGTTTCTTTTCACGCGAAACAATTAAATTTGCAAAATAACTGTAACTTCACACATAGAATAGAAATCGTGGTCGTAAATAACTTCATTTTCCAAACACATAAATTTACTGCTAGAAATAAGCATAGATGTAAAGAAGTATTGTAAAGATAGGGTTCTATATTAGGCACTATTGCTCTAAAATAAATCATATTCTGCGATCTGATTTTGGTAAAACTGGTTCTTCTCAAAATGATAGTTAAAGGTTGATTTTTTTCACTTCTATATTTATTTGGATAGTATGTTTACTCATTAATCAGTTGGTTTTACCTTCAGTCACCTTTATGTAAGGAAGGTATTGTCTTTGGTAAAAAAACTCGGTGGTTAGTTTTTAATGAGTAAGCATGTTTTAGGGTTCTTAGAATACGATTTTACTAATTTTACGATGATATCTATGTGTGTGTCTGCGTATGACAAAAATTTCTCTAACGATAACTCGAACACTAGAACACTTCAATTCGAAAAATTATAATTCTTTCATGTTTCTCTTTTTTATATCCATATGAAGAGCTGATTAGATTTTGGTTATAATTGAACAACCGGAAGTACCTTTTTGAAGTTCTCAAAAGTTTTTATTGAAAAAATGCAGTTAAATATCACTTTTTGACATTTTATGTTATAAATATGAAAGAACATTTGATTGTCTATACTGTTTGATTACACATTTTCCTTCATATTCAATACATATAGAGTTAAAAAAAAATTAAAGAGATTAACTTTCATAAATCAGCCAGCTATACTATAACCATGAAAACTGGTATTATATTTAAATACTCTAATTGACAGGTGTCAGTGTCAAGTGCAATTTACATAGTATATTGGATATACAGAATCTTTTCCAAGGAATTTGTAGTATGGAATTTGTAGAAAATAGTTACTATGTTTGTGTTACAATTTTACTGGATATATAGAATCTTTTCCAATGAACTTTCGGTAAGGGATTTGTGCAAAATACATAGAATTAACGGATGGTAATGTGCTAGTCACATCAGATTTTTTTATTAAAGAGAGCATAGCATTGTGCATTAAATGATCGATTGTGATTCGAAAGACTCGGGTTCGATTCTCGCCGGCGTCAAATTTGAAACTTGAAAATCATTTCCAATTTTCAATAAGCACACGACAGCTTTGACAGCCCGGAAGGTGACTTCTGGTAAATGAACTCAATAATACAGATATATCCTTACCGAAACCTGCGTATAAAAACAGATTGGCGCACCCAGAAGTGGGTAATAAGCTGTGATGATACATATATTTATTTTGTGAATTAAATCGTTAATATCTTTTATGAATATTTTGTTAATGTTAGGTTAGGTTAAGTTATATTTAGGTTAGTTTTGGTTAGATTAACTTAAGACAGGTTAATTTTTTGTAAATAACAGCCTTTTGTACTGCGAATTTAAAATATTTTTTGGTATTATTTTTCGCCAGGTGACGATGTTAAGAATAAAAGAGAAAAGATACCAGATGAAGGGCAGCTTACATATTCAAGCCATGTAAAATCTGGAACATAAGTCGGTCAGTTTCATTTCAAAAAATAATAATCCCTGGATTGGATGAATAAAGCTTTTCTACCTTTACCTTTGCCTACGCAACTGTTGGTTGTTGGATGAAATCCGAATACTAGACACCACAGTTCAGTGCCGTACAATGTAAATTTAAAGTAAAATATTGAAAGACTTTGGCCCGTGTCAGAAATTTACTTTTATAGTGCCCTTTTATTAAAAATACCGTAAGAATGTAATGTAAAAGCGCGTTTCATAATAGCCCTATTATTATAATAGTGCGTTCGTAATAGGGGCCAGTGCCATTGAAAATACCTGATATGTTGATTTAGTATCACTACCTAAAAAATCTGTTGTGGCCAGCACAAGACCTCTCGCCATTTCCATATTAGGCTATAAGTATTGTATTGCACTTCGCTTTCGAACCGTCGTTCTATAACAAAAAATTACAGAACTTTGCCCAAATATTGTTTTTTATTGTATTTAACATGTCTTCTGCACACATATAATTCTAATTATATCTATTTTTTATTGTATGAGGAAGTTCCTATATGTGAGAGATTCTTCCATTTCATTAACCAGATTTGCGGTATTTCTGTTGGATATATGCATTTTACCTATAATTTGAAATATTTAATTAATAAAACAATAAGAAAGAATAAATATACTTTCCAGAATAAGCTATATCAGAATGTCACTAATAGGGCAATTCTGAACAAATATGTAAGTCTTACAGATCTGTAAATCTGTAAAAACCTGACAAAAATGCATCTATTTTTGTTGATTAATATAAAATTATACATTAGGGTGGCAACTTTCGTTGCGATTTTGTTCGTTTATTTCCATATTTACAGATCTGTAAGACTTACAGATTTATTCAGAATAGACCCATAAATCTGTTGATTTTTGACACAGACATGTGTCATTTACAAACTACGTTATAAACATTGGAATTTGTCAACTGGTTTCCTGGTGCCTCAGCCTCTGTGATTAGATTACTCTATATATTATAGTGTCTTTATATTTAAATCTATACAAGATATAATAAAAAATTTAAGTGTATTAGATGGAGAATTTTATGTTGTTCAATATTTCCAAAAAAATATATTTAGAACATTTTTTCTAAGAAACTACTACTTCCGGTTGTTCAATTGTTATCAAAACATTTTCAGCTCTTCCCAGGAAAGTCAGATTGAGGAATCCATAGTTAAACAGTTCTTAAGTCTTATAGTTTTTGAGGAATCGTCCCTCCAACATCCTACATACACACACACATACACATCCACATCCACACACACACACACACACACACACACATACATACACACACAGAGAGAGAGAGAGACATCATTTTAAAAATGTTATAATCGGATTCTAGGGACCTTAAATCGTGCTTATTCAATAATATCTGGATATGCGAATTTTAGCATGAATCCAGTACCTCTTTTAGCGAGAGATAAAAATTATTATATTTAAATAGAATTACAATAATTTACTTATATAGTACAGTTTACAATCCACAACATTAGAACAACAACACAGAAAACCACATATAGAAAATAGTCCAATAAAATACGGAATCTCCCAAATTAAAAAAAAAAATGTTATGTTTTGAAGAACGCAAAAAATAAGCATCTCATTTCTTTAAATACCTACGTTACCAGATTAACTGATTCTTCCATTTATCTCTGTATGTTACATATTAAACCAACAATTTCTTGTAACAAAAATTTTACGGAAACAATATTTTCCTTAGTATCTATATTGTTAATAATAAAATCACCTTTGGAATTTTTTCAGCGGCTATGACGGTGTCAGCGTGAGGAACCGCTGTCCTGTGGAATTATCCTCCGCTTAGCGGACACCGACACCTGGAGATGCACAAAGCAGCTACTAAAGATGTTTTACCTATCCACAACTATTAGCCTCTGTATAATAAATACCACTTTCAAAAAAATACCATTGTTCTATAATTACATACACCTTGGTACAGTTTCATTTAATTTACTGAGATTATCATTACACCAATAATTAACACGTTGACTGTCCCCATGAGAAATTTTTTTTGGGCCCACCACGTGTTACTGCTTTTTTTGTAGTATTTTTATTTTTTCCATATAGAATATCATATTTTACCTAATAAAAATAAAAAAAAACAAAAATGAACTATTGTTTTTGTACGTATATGACTCATGGACGTATGAGGAACTTTTATCTTATAATGAAAATCATTAATATATTGTTCTCTGTATTTTCTGTAGTTATATATTATGTTGTATTATACGAATAATATTTAATTTTCGAAATAACTGTGCCTTGTATACATAAATCATAAATATTTTATGAAATAACTGTGCTTTTTAAACATTATATGAGAGTCCTAAAAAACTTACACCTCACAGAGACCCATGAATCACATATGATGCAGCCGAGTAAAAGAAGGTCAGTTTGTCCTTCCTTTAGACGTCCATACACCATACAGTATCGGGAATGCAACGTGTAACACACACAAGCAAATAGTGTACGGGTAAGCAAATGAATCATATATGTCTCAGGGACGTGTATGGAAAACTTGTTATGAATCATATGTGTCTCATGGGACAGTCACGAAATTAACTTATTATCTGTGTAAATATTATAGCCCTCCATAAAATAATTGTGTATTGAATAGCTTCAAATCCCTGACCCCTGAAAACTATTACGGTCAAATGAAATGTAAAATAAATAACTGTTTCTTACAAAAAAAAATATTTTACGGCATTCATAAACTTTTATATTCTGAAATTACATGCCTAACAATGCAACAATGCAGCAATTCACAGTCCCAAAAGGTTCTAAATCCATAAAACCCCATAAATACTGCAAAAGAAAAAAACCCTTATAATACAAGAATATTTGTCAGAACAGATGTTCCAAACATTTTTCTTTGAGGATTATACATGCTTTACTAAATAACTATGTAAAGTTTAGGACATTAGGATCATTTTAAAGAATGTTTTATTACGTAGTATTTTCCACTAGAAAAAGTAAAGGTACTCTTTCGCCACATGAACAGAAAAAAAAATGAATACGTAAGAATTATCTTAATCAGCACTTCACCCATCGAATATTTTTAAATGGAAAAAATTGTAAAGATAACGCGTTTTTATTAACAAACGAATTCATTATAAGCGAATGAAGATACAGCCGTGGGGCGACCGTACTACGCATGCAACAAGACGCGGACACGTTAATCTCTATTTAGGCTGTGTCCGATGTCGCATTTTGGCATTTAGTATTTAGGATTTAGGTCTTCTTCACATAAATACAACTCCGAATGGCACACTAGTGATATTCATTGGTTTGTATGGCAACACTTTAGAACAACAAAAATGAATTATACAATGAGGTCAAGCAAAAAAAATTATTGTACCTTTTTTCTGTTTAAATCGAAAAAGGATAGTCTAATTCATCGATCAGTATGATTAAATTATTTTTTATTTATATTTTTTGTTGTATAAAATCGTTTTAAAGTATGATATTTTTAAAAAGTTGCAAAAACTAGCCATGTTTCATCGTCACAACGTTACGAACCAAGTTCAGACTCATTTCAAACAGACATTTTATATGGACATCATTTCTAAAAGAAAAATATATATAAACTATAAATTGGGGATTACATATCTGAATATGCTCTAATATATTAATATAATATCGTTCTATTTATTTTTATAAATATAATTTTCATTTGGCGTGAAATTATCTACGTTACATCAGATCTTTCTTTCACTTTTAAATCTTTGAATTAGACGGTAGAAGGTTATAAACGCATGTGAGACATTGAATATATTGCAGAATATTATTTTATTCTTTATTATGGCACAAAACAACGTTTCATCGACATGTTTACTTTCATAAATTTTAGGTTATCATTAAATGTCACTTTGACGTTTAAAGACAATGTGAAAATCAAAATGGTCGTGCCTGTCACTCTGTGACGTCATTGGACAAGGGACGAAGCGGGGGTCTAGCAGCCTCATTTTAAAGAATGTCATTTTCAATTACAATTTTTTCATGATTAAAGATCGATTTGAGGAAAAATAAAAAATACGGGTCTATTATTTTTCACTACTCTATCGATTAAAATTATATAAAAAAGCCGTGCATGACCTCATTCGATTCAATTTGATGCTTGAGAGTAAATGTTAATATTATATTTTATAAAATAGAAGCTAAGAAGCTATTTTTGACAGCAAATTTGACGTTTTGTACAAATTATAGCAACGAACATGATTTGTTTAATTAGTGCGCGTCAAGTTCAAGACATAGTGTGCCCCTGCAAAACCCTAATATCTAATTCCTAAAATCCTAAATAATCACTAGATATAGGGTATATAAATTTAGGATTTAGATATTAGGCTGATAAAAGTGCAACATCGGACACAGCCTTAGAAAAATTAATTCGTTACTACTTTTCCTGATGCAAAAATTCAACGAATTAATTTTTTTTTAAGTTTCTGTCGCCCAGATGACCTTCATGCATTTAACCATAGCCTGCTCACTTGACCATCGCCCAGTTTCCGCGTGGCGCGTACCGACAAGGCGTGCCGTCGTGCTTGTTCGCCAGTTATATTTTCTTTCTGTGTGTAAAATCCGAAAGTATAACTATGAAAGCAAAGGCAATGAATATAAAACTGCCAAACTACGTAGCAATAAACTCTATGATTAGTCTGTTTCCATCGTTCCTCAGCAGCCAAAAAGGCGTTACGATCCATAAAACAATAAAATAGAACAACAAACTGCAAACAGACTTACGAAGACCAATAAACCTTTGACAAAGGGTTTCTTTGAAGGCGAAGGCACTCGGAAAAGTAGTTTTAATAACGGTATCTTTGGGTGCGGGATTTTCATCTGAAGAAGCCCAAAGCGGCTCATAGCATCGGTCGCAGGTGTTGGTATCAATAGCGGGGTGCAGGGAGGAAGGGCACACAGGTTCTGGAATGTAGGGGGCGGGAAACCCGGACTGCTAGACAGAGTGACGCCGAATTGGACAGTGGCTCTCAAAATGTTCACACAGAGAAAAGACTAAATTTCGGCGAAATAGTTGTTGGCATGCCATGAAATGTTTGTATTTATAAAACTCGTTTGACATGGCTATAATTTTGTTAACAAATTTGATACTAAAATTTTGTTATTAAATTAAACAGTTATACATAAATATCATAACACATAACGAAATTTGTTAACAAAACAGCATATTTGTTAGTTTACAATGAAATAATTTTTAACAAATTTAGTTATCTTGAATGGTGTAATTTGTACTTTTTTGGGCAAAAGAACAGAAAGATTGAGTCTCGGGAGTCAAAATCGGACTTAATTTTGTTTTTGTGTGAGAAGAGACTTTTTCATCGCCTACATGAAAAAATTGCAAGTTTGAATTGTTTTATTATGATTCATTTTACTTTGTAGAACGAATATCTCAATATTTTTCATATTTCTCAGGCAAATGACTTTAAAGAATGGTCTACCAATCATAAATACCCATTTTGACAGATAAATTTGAGATAGAAACTCGGCGATCTTCTATAATAAGTGCCCGTAGAGCACGATCTCCCTTTTCTAAATAATTGAAAAATGCCCAGTTCTAACCTTTATTTTCTCTATATTTCCGGCATTTTTATACTACAAAATTACGTTTCTTGTCGTTTTTTGACGAATACTAAAGTTTTTTTTTGCATTTTTTCAATATTTAAAAAATCATACATTTTCAATTTCTTTAGAAGGTAATTACCCCCTTTACTCTCTCTATATATCCGCCACTGAGTTTGCTAGGTGACGCCTGGTAAGCGCCTTCATCTTTACCTACGAAAATATGATTATTCTGCTTGCATATTATGTACAATAATTATTAAATAAAAAATCTGATGTGGCCAACACGAAACCTCCCGCTATTTAATTTTTATTAATTTAAATACATACCAACGTATTTACTAACGCTGCAAACTGTTCCATTGCAGAAAACTATTGTTTTATTTACTATTTTGTTTTTAAAATGTCACTATTATTAATTTGAAATGATTAGTTTTTTGACAGTGACATTTACTGTCAGTTACATTCATTTGAAATATGAACTGTGTAACAAAGGAATTGTGTTTATCTTAGGCTTCGGGACTAATAAAAAAAATTATTTTTAAATTTATCTGTAAAATATATAGAAAAAGTATTAATGTATTCCTATAGAAAATTCAAAAATCTTTAATTTTCATAAGACATGAAATGCGAAAATATGGCATTAATGGTATTTTTTGAAGAAAAACCATTATTAGCTTCAGGTAAAGTGCCATTTCCGGTTATCTGATTTACACCAAAATCTAATGGATTCTTTTCGTATTAGAATAGGATAGAAATACAAGGTTTCAGAATTTTCTGAATGATAGTATTTGAGTTAGAGCGAAGACAAAATCCCTACACATACACACATACCGACAATCAGACATCATCATGAAAATGTTAACATTGGATTCTAGGGACCTTAAAACGTGGTGATTTACTAAAATCTCGATATGTGATTTTTAGCACGATCCCTATACCTCCCTTACCAAGGGTAGCGGGAGGTAAAAATATATTTTCAAATTATTATTCAATATCTAATAATAAATTAAAAATTACTACTATTAACATAATACACATATTTTATTAAAAAATATGTATTATGTAATAAATGAAAAATCTTATTTTACTGCATCAAATATTAAAAAAAATCCCTCTATATTGATAACGATATCAATTAATCACACAAACAAAATTAGCACAACAATACAAAAATACTTCCATTTCAACAATTCACGATTAATACCCCGGTTAAAAAAACTAAACACAATAATCCAACAATAGTACAACATTAAAAGCATTGACAATGACAATCATCAGCATTAAAAAATAGCCATAAAATCGGGCAACAATTGAAAACATATGACGAACGCGTGCATGTTTTGTCGCAGGGTGCGTACGTCATCAATTACACTACACTCTCGAACATAAGCTAAACTATTGTATGTGTGTGTGAGAGAGAGTGTATATGTGTGTATGGATGTGTGCTAGGCGACCCTATGTTAATTCGCAGGGCCTATGCATAACAAAACATACGATTATTAATTTGAAAATGTAATCCAGTGATCTTTGGACCGTGCTAGTGGTTAATACTGAAGTTGTTATGGTTGTTAATAGATGGCGGGATGCAAGAATAATTGTAGGGGTTGAAGGTGTGGTTTTGAATATGTTATCAAGATGAGTAATGAATTTTTATTCTTATATTCATTTGCATTTTTATGGGACACATAAAACTATTATTTTAGGAGGGATCATATCATTTAAGAGCTACTAAGGTAAGTGCCTGTTTTATATCAAGGGATAAAGTAGGTATATTTTTTTTTTATGAAACACTGTCACAGTCTAATGAACAAATTTGTATAATCGGCAACTACATATAGCTGCGCCGAGTCCATTTGCTGAAAAAGCACGGTCGCAGTGTGGCCATATTGCAATCATAAGCTATTGAATTTGGACTTGTTTTGCGGCCGTACTGTGCTTTACAAGGATGAGTGCGGTCAGTGCAGCCGTATGAAATTATTACTTGGTTGGGATGGTGGGGATAAAATGAAATAAAAAGTAGGTAATTTATAATAATAAATTATTTTTGACATAGGTATACAAGGTGTTAATGAATACGTGTTGCAAACTTTAACAGCTTATTCCTGAGGTAATTTTGGGCAAAATATCTTATATGAAAGTAGGTATGTCCGGAAATTTTTCGTTACAGAGTTACAGCCCTTTTATGTTGAACCTCATCAGACACAACACATAATATGACTGTTTATGGGGTATGTGACCTTAATGGAATCAGAAAATACATAAATTAACCACTATAGTTTCTCATTGTAATAATAAAATAATAAAATTATTGTAGAGGGGATACGGCGTCGCGAGCGTGTACGGGATTCACATCTACCGATATGAGACTGTTCTTCGCGCTCGGTACGCTATGACGTCACGATACCCCTTCTCCAAAATTTTAAATTCGGGTATTTTATTTTTTGTTTAGTATCGTATTACGTAAAAATCAAAATTTGGTCACTTAAATTTAAATTAAAATATCTGAAAATCTACTGCAATTATCAAGTTTTATCGAGAGTACCTTTTTGTGTATTTTTACATTGTACATTCCATAAATAAAAATGAAAAAATATCAATTGGTAAAAAATACCCATGAAAAACGTTCAAGGCTTCCCCACATGAGACGTCTATGGTTGAAATACAGATACAAAAGAAAGTATGAACATGCATCTAAAGAAGTAGTATCGTCGTACCAAGTTTCAAAATTGTAGTGCAATTAGTACCAAAGTTATTAATAGAAATGTGTCTGGCGAGGTTCACTTTAAAAGGGCTGTAACTCTGTAAACGAAATGTTTTCAGACATACTTTCATACAACATATCTTGCTCAAAGTGACCTCAGCAATGGGGTCCTATACCATTTTTCTTTTATTTTTTTTCTGTAAGAACAGGATAAAATAAGAACTTCAGTGCAAACGCGACTTAAAAATTTTACGTAATAAGCGAGATATGAATTTTTAAAGTTTAAGAATTTGTGCGTGACGTAGCAGGTACTAACAAGTGATCGACAAACAATGGGACAAACTGTTAGTTATACTGGAAACAATTTTTTTCATGTTTGCATAGCTGAAATGTTTTTATATAAAAACTTATACGTTATATTCACGAAGGAATTATTATTAAGTTTAAATAACATAAATAATAAGCATTTTACAAGGATTTCTTCCTAATAAATTACAGAACATTGAAACAGTTTGACAATATTATTACACAAAGTATGACGACGGATGGCGCTAATGTTTGCCTGTTTTGAAGTTTCAATATTAATTTAGTTAATATTATTATTAATTTAATTCATATTGCAAATTGATTTAATTATAAATACATGATTATTGTTAATATTACTAGATGTTATAATTAAACAAATTCATCAAACACAAAAAAATAATCATTTTAAATTATGGCAACTTTAGGCAAAATTAGATTGCTGTTTATTGAAGAAAATCAGAAATCGAAAAAATACGCTTTATTATTTAATGGATAAGTAAGCTTGTCTAAATATTTGTACTGTAACAAATTCCACATATTTAATAATAAAAAATATAAAACAGATAAGTATAGTAATTAAATGTTAGGATATAGGAGTATTATAAACATTTCATTATTTTTTATTAGGGATTGCTTCCGTTGCTGGCGACGGCAAAATATATCGTTATCAGTAGCCGGCAAAATGTATCTTTACCGGTAGACGAGATGTGTAGACTTAGCTTGTATTGTACATTCTTCAAATATAAACACAATATCCTCACCTAACGTACAAAACTCTCTCTGAGTTTTCCCAAAAGTGATTTTTGTGCGTTAGGTGAGGTTATTGTTGTTGCATTTAGAAAAATTGCAAGCGAAAATAATAGCCATATTATAATGGGAATTGCCATGCGCATGTACTTTGCCGGTGCCAGCTTTGAAAAGTCACATTTTCGTTTTTCGTCACCGGCAACGAAGGCACTCCGTTTTTACTAAACACTACTCATAATTTAACAGATTGTTTAATATTTTCTTAAAAATCATTTATAGTCACGGACTCCACTAAATACCTATACAAATTTTTATTATTATTATTTATTTATAATATATATATATATATACAATAGATTATTGTAAAGAAAAAATATACAGTATTTGAAATAGTTTTCACACACAGTCTAAGACTGGTATAAGGGTAAAGAACAATTACATCATATTTTGTAAAAAGAAATGCTTTAACTGAACAGTAATTCTTGAATGACATAAGTTAAACATAGATGTAGATGTGCATTGTTACATATTCTTTAATTTTCATTTTAAATGTTCCTAAGGTTTTTATCAATTTGAAGGGTAGTGGTATATTATTAAATAATTTCAATATATTATGTTCGAATGTTAGTTTCCCTTTATTACTTCAAATTATATGTAAATGGTATAGTTCTTGCTGTCTTATGCCGTAGTTGTTAAGATGTCTGTTCTTCTTCACTACAAATTGGTGTTTTTGTAGATTATTTAATGTTTTGTGGGCCATAATTAATTTTTCCTGGTGTACTAGTTGGTTAATACTTAGTTAATAATAATATTGTAATGAGAACCACCTTATTAATTTTTCCTTTTATTCTAGACTAAAACTGGTATTTTAGTCTATCACACCGGAACTAAATTAACGTTTTTATTATTGAGAATGCAAAAATATTGTCTTCCCACGTATTTTATTTATTTATTGTATATTTTAACGCTATAAGAAAATTTTAATTATTTTTTTCTTAAACATTTTAGGACTATTACGAATCCATTTATTTATTATATAAAATTCAAAGGAATTATTTTACAAAAACTTGTTCATTTTCAATTCTGTAAAAGCGAAAAACAACCAAAATAATAGAGTTTTTATCATGGCTAATTATTATTTTTGTTCCGCACAAAATGCGATCGAACAGAAATAACAATTCCTTTCATTATTCGTCCATTCTGAACTTGGACAAAACCGTTTTTATATAAATTAAATTCTCGGTTCATCTGTCCTCAAAATAAAATAAAAATCATTCAGACCACAAAATACAATCACACTGGCAACAAACAACAAAGTACCCAGCTACAATTCATACAAAAACCAGCAATCAGCTTGCACCATACGCTTTAATTTCCAATTACCTAAATTGGGAACAACATTCACGCAATGGCACCAGCACCATCACAACAAATACCCCAGGAAAAAAACATCCAAAGGCATAAAAAACTCATCAATTCGAAAACACCTGTATAAAGAACCAAAGACAAAAAATTAACATGACAATGCAGGGGCGTGGTTACTGTGAGATTCGACCATAAACTGTTGAGATAATAGAAGATAGGCCCCGCCCCCCATTCCAATTGGGCGATGGAAATCGGAGTTCTACGCATGCGCAAATGAAGGACGTTTTCTTCGGGAGTTCCGCTGCACAGAACCGGGCGAAGTGACTGCGTATGGACGTGAATCAGATTTACAGTGTTGTATTTGCGATTGTTGTGTGACAATAGTAATCACGGTGGTTGATAGTGACAGTGCCGACGCGTAAAGAACTGGTTTGTGTGAAGGTACAAGAACGGCTTCAAAATTGATCTGGAGTTGCATCGCCAGGCCTCTGGAGGCCACTTCATGAGGTAGGAAAACAAAAAAGATGACTGTTTCATTGTTGACAATAACAATACCTTATGATTTTTCTAATATAAATAATGGGGAAGTACAAAATATCATGAATACTTTTTAAGATGTCAAATAATTGAAACCTTTAAATTTAAAGGGATCTAAGTGCCGTAACGATACCTGTAACTTCTTTTATTCTTACTCATTTTGTTTAAATACTTGCTAAACCCTTACGATTTTGATAACCAGAGTATGATTCAAAATCTTAGATATAATAGTTCTTGTTTACTTACATAACCTTTGGTCATAAAGTTAGTTAAATTTATATTTCAACCATGTAATTTTTTCATTTTCTTGACAGTTGTACTATTTCTAAAATATTGGGCAGTATTACGAACCCATTTTATAGAGCGCTACGTTCGCAATACGTGTCATCGAGTTTGTCGCATAGAATGTTTTCTTGTAGAAATTTTAAATCTTATCGTATTAATTATAAAATGGCATGCATTGTTATTGTCTAATAAAAAAGGTAATATCTAGATTTTTATGTAGATATTTAAATAAAGATGTAAACGGTAGTTACAAAATTGACACCTTATGAGGGTTCCGTTTAATCTTGAATAGTGCGTTATTCAAGTATGTTTTTTTTTAATTAAAAATTGTTTTACGTATATTGAACTATAATTTAGCGAGTTTTTTAATGATTATGACAGAAATAAGAATGTAGGTATGTAATTACAAGCACAAAATGGTTGAAACATTTTAGAACAATCACTTTTGTTCAAATCAAGAGTTAGCTTCTTACTTACTGCTTGAGAATACTAAAATTAGTAAACTATGAATTCTTACAAAACATGCACATGAATTTTTTATAACGCTGGATTTTTTCACTATCTTTCTAAATATGTAGAAACGTGAGTGGCCAATAATTATTTGAACCTATTAAATGCTATTTGATTGCAATGTATTCACATTATTTGTAATAAAAAATATAATAAATGTTGACACATTTGTTTGTTCCGTCGCCAAATGTTCTCGGTTACGTCTTCCATCATCATCCATCCAAATGTTGTCTGTGTTTATTCCAGCTTCTCGCTTTATATTTGGAAGATCATTGGCTGCCGGCGCCGGCACCGGTTGTTTTAAGGTTCATCGCCGCTACAGATATGGGAATCGGTGTTTCATGCGTTAGGTTATTTTATTAGAGAAATAGCCAGGTCGAAATCATCATTTTACAATATAGTAGTAGTTATACAAGTATAATTATAGTGCATATAAATGATTATAGAAAATTATTGCCATTTTTTTATACCAGGCGCCGGCTATAAATGTGGGAACCGGCAGTTTATGGCGCGGACATAACCCCTATGTTCTATATTTATTATATAATTTATTATATATTTTTTTTACATATTTTTATTGTATCATTATATATATTTGTAACAAATTAATTATTAATCTATTTTCTGTGACAATACATCAATGTCAGTTTAAACCGTGCAGTTAATTGTTCAAACCTTTCGAATAAAGTGTCAGCCTTGCGCTGAACAAAATTATTGCTTTTACTTTATAACCGGACTACATTTTAGCTTTATGCAGGTACCTGCAATTGCAGTGGACACTGGACACATATATGTTATCTAATTTATATTAACATAAACTTCGTAATTGATTCATTGTGTGGGATTCAAAAAATTAATAATTTATATGAATTTATTGGGGTACACATGTTTACATATCGTTAGTTATAAGACTGTTGACTGTACCCTTATACAGATGTTTTATTATTGAATGCAAGAATTAATTGCATAATTGTTAACAGTAATTGACACTATAGCGTCAAAGAATGTATTTGTCCACCCGTATTTTCTCATTTTATTACATTTTTTGTTGAGAAAAACGATAGGTATTGCATGTAGTAAAAGATGACGAAACAATTAAGGGGTTGCCTAACAGTAGAATTAGAATAGCGTTGCTCGTAGATACCCCCAGTTGTGTTTCGAGCGACCCGGATTCGATTCCGACCGATATCAGATTTAAAACTTATTTCCAATTTTCAATGAAGTGCTCACTCTACATCAGCTTTGAAAGCCCATGTGGAGATACTTGTAAATAGATGAACATTTGAAGATTGGCACACCCAGAAATGGGTGATAAGCCGTGATTGTGTATATGATTTATAAAGGATCTTAAAGATTTATTAAGTTGAAAAATATAAAAATGCATACGGCCACATCATATTTTTGAGTGGTACTATCAGTGCCGTAACTAAGAATTAGGGGGGCCACCCGAAACAGTATTTTGGGGCCCGTCTGTACTTCAGCGTTTTTCGAATTGGAAACTAATATTCACGGTTCACAGTACAACTAAACTGAACTATAGTTAACTAAGTATATATTTTCTTTAATTTTGTGTAAGTTATCTTTAGCCGGAATATTCATGAGCAGAAAGCTTGTTAGTAACTTATTTCTAACAATTTCAATAAATAAGTTTTAATGTCAAGTAATTTATATTATAATTAAAAATCTGATGTGGCCAACACATGACCTCCCGCTAATTCCATGTTTAAAATAGCAGTGAGCTTTAAGTAAGGTATCATTTCCGGTTAATCGTTTGTAAATAAAATCTAATTTTGGATTGTTTTATTGTTTTTCCTCAAAAATTTGTTAGAGCTCCAAATTAAGTACTACTTACATCCGATTTATCATATATGATTAAAATCTAATATGTTGTTTCAAATTATATATGTGTTTTAAATACCAAATTTGAGAAGTTTTGGATCATATTTTAAAAGGCTTTAAGGAAAAATCGTCACACACGTATATTCTTATAAAAATCAGCATCATCTTCTAGGTGCTTTAAAACGCAATCTTTGTAAATTCTTCGCCGTACATAATCCATTTCGTAAATGTGTAGTTGTAAATTAATATTAATTTATAGTGCTGAAAAAATAGCAATTAGTAAATTTAAATCAGATCATCCTGCACATCTAACATTTATGTATGATGGAAAATATATTATTTTTACAAACCTTAATAAAATATTTTACTATTATATTCTCATTAACATGGTTTCATTATTAATTTTAATATAATTGCTGCCTGTCAGTGACATTTGTTTAAATATGTCAAACCTGTCATTAAAATTATGATTTTGTTTGACGCATAGGCTAGGTGATACATGGAAATAAATTATATTATATATTCATATTTAAAGTTATTTAGAGTTATTTACTAAATGTTATTATCGTAGAATTGAAGATTAAACCATTATATTCAATTTTAATTATTAAAAGTTGCTAAAAAATTATATTCAATGAATTTTTTACAAGAAAAACTGTTAAAAGCTTGTATAAATGATACTTCCGGTTATCCCATATACACTAAAAACTAATGAGCACTTCCCATATTAGTATAGAATGGGTATACAAAATTTCAAATTTTTCTGATTGATAGTATTTGAGTAATCGTGTCCACAAGATCCACACACACACACATACATACCTACAGACATCATTGTAAAAATGTTAAAATCGGATTCTGGGGACATCAAAACGTGCTTATTATATAAAATCTCTATATGCTATTTTTAGCACGATCCCTATACCTCCCTTACCTAGGGTAGCGGGAGGTAAAAATGTATAGTTAAATGTAAATAATATTATTTTTAATACAGGTATTTTTAATCCTAGCCAGACCGATCAGGTTCATACATATCGTCATGCATCGATCGTTTCCGAAACGCGAAACATAACGACAAAAAATTATTATCAGACATCCATCGTTTTCAGCACTTTTCGGTGTCAAGAGTCAATAGAATATTTTTTTGTCTTATATGCTCAGTGTCGGAACATGCCGGACCGAATAAGGATGTGTGCAATGCGTTCAGTTTTTCTGTATAAAATGAGCTATCAGTCCTAGTCATACACGTTGCATTGCTACTATGCTACTACAGTCAAAAAATTAATAGATTTGATCTTTTTACCTTCCGTCACCCAAGGAAGGTGTTGTCAAAAATAATCGGTGACGTTTTTAATGAATAAGCACGTTTTAAGGTCGCTAGAATACGATTGTATCTATATGTGTGTCTGGGTGTATGTGCGCGTGTCTGGGTGTGTGTGCATATCTCTCTCTCTCTCTCTCTGCGTGTGTGTGTGTGTGTGAGAGAGACAAAATTCTCTCCGACGATAATTCCAATACTACAATTCTAAAAATTATATTTATTTCACATTTCTCTTCTCATCCATATGAAGATCTGATTAGATTTTGGTTATAAATGAACAACCGGAAGTACCTTTATTTGAAGTTCTTAACAGTTTTTATTGCAAAAACGCAGTTAAATATAATTTTTTAACATTTTATGTTACTATAAATATAAAAGAACATTTGATTGTTTATAGGGTTTGATTATACATTTTCCTTCATTTTCAATAGATATAGAGTTAAAGAATTTGAAAGAGATTAACTTTCATAAATCAGCCAGTTATGCTTTAACCATGGAAACTGGTGATATATTGAAATATTCTAATTAATAGATGTCAGTGTCAATTTAAATACTATATGTTCTAATTTTATTGGATGCATAGAATCTTTTCTAAGAAACTTTCGGTAAGGATTTGTGCAAAATACATAGAATGGGGAAGTTTAGCGATTTTTAAAATTTTTTTTATTCCATGGGAAATGACTTGAAAAATGATGTAACATGTTTTACTTTTTTCAAAAATGTCCAGATTTTCCGGAAAAGCCGATTTTAAGCTGTGATGACGTCGGTCGAGGCTTGGCGCAACGTATGTCGATTTATACACTGACGCACGCGGTTGCGGTTATCAGTGAAGCGCTTTTACGCTTTGTTACGACCTACGTTCAAGTGGTTCGATTTCACCGTTCTGTCTGAGGTTGCGCATAACTGACTTGTGACGTACTTAAAGTTTACCCAAAAAATATTAATTATAAATAAATGGAGCTATAATTTTAATTTTTTATTTCAATTTCAGCAGTCATTTGTGTTATATTTGTGAGAAAATAGTATGTTATGTAGAATTTTTACCATGCTAAACTTCCCCATTGCCGGTAGTTAATGTCCTAGCCATATTATATTTTTTAACAATTTATTACACTTTATTGCGACAGACTGAAACTGAAGTGGGTCGTTGTCAGATGATATAAAAACTCCCACAAATCTCGTGCAGGAAACGCTACTTGTTGGAAACTATTGATGGATGTTGATATAGATGGACCTTAAGACAATTATCAGATAACTCCGAGGATAACTCGATTCAGTTCACTATAAGATGAGACAAGTTATACTCTTGATTTAGCAATATACCAGTGATTTTTTGAAATAACCTGAAGAGTATAATATACCATTTAAAAAAGGGTGCAGGAAACGCTACTTGTTGGAAACTATTGATGGATGTTGATATAGATGGACCTTAAGACAATTATCAGATAACTCCGAGGATAACTCGATTCAGTTCACTATAAGATGAGACAAGTTATACTCTTGATTTAGCAATATACCAGTGATTTTTTGAAATAACCTGAAGAGTATAATATACCATTTAAAAAAGGGTATACTAAATTTCATGAGGAGCTGAAATGAGAACAGTTCAAAATTAGGTAAATCCCACTTGACAAAAATTCAAATTTGTTGTCTAAGTCGAGTGTGATTTATCTTGAAAATGTAGTCCTCCTCCATTATTACATTGTTACTAGAAACAAGCAAGTAACCTCACAATTCACAGCCTCCATTCTATGTCGTATTTGCCGTCAGCCGAGCCAAGCTAAGCGTTATTTACAACCGAACACGTGAGTTACGCCGTGATAAACGGCTGGAACGACCGCACGTCGTAGATTAATCAGCCGCGCTCGATAACAATGTTACATAAATAACAATTGAGTGCAACAATGGCAGAGTTTTCTTGCTGTTTGATGAATGTTCTGTTGCTAGCCATAGCCGTGTGTGGGAGAAGAACACTCGTGTTGTGACACACTGTAATGGATGAAGTGGATATGCTGATTAGCTTAATGAGTGGATAGTAATTGATTTCAAGGTATTGATGTCCGTAGAAAATAAATAATAATTTACATATGTTTGATTATTTTTCTACTAGAAAAACATTTGTTTGATTAATATTAATATCATAACTATTATATGACGCTTGAGCCAGAAATTCTTACAGTTGCATTCAAATATAGACAAATGCGAGCTGCAGTACATGTAGCTATAACCTTAACCTTAGCATTATGCCGTGACAATTTCTAAATTTTAAGTCATAATGCTAATGCCGAGCCGACCAATAAGAAGAGCATATGTTCGTGGATGACGGCTTGATTCTGGAGATATTTACGACTGTCAAGTTGACATTTGCCATCATTTGTTATTTTTGAATATTTCTGTCACAGTGTCTTGACTGAAAATGAGTATCATTGAAAAAGATATTCAATTAATACAGTTAATTGAACAAGTGCAAGTATGAACAAGTATATAAGCAATAATAAAAGCGAAAGTATAAAATACAGCTATCCACCTATGTATCTTCATAGGCACGCCTATAACTTGTTTTGAAGACTTCCACTATATAATGATAAAAAAGATGTACTGATTTTACAAAAAGTGCTAAGGCTAATGCTATTTTAATGCATAAGTTTACAGCTTACATAAACCAGCCTTTAGAGTTTTTAATCAATTCGACATTCTTCAATTGTCATTATAATTAAGGAGGCAACAGAGATGGTACTATATAACCAGTGGTTCTTCAAATATTTCACGTCCAAGTGTGAATACACAAAACCACAAAAGATGTGTCTTTTCCGTTAGAGACTGTGCTATAACTGCTATAGTCTGTTTTTAACTACAGACAGTGCTTTAAAAATTTGGTGCTGAAATGAAAGCTTACGAGTGGCTATTTCAGACGGTTTTGTACCCAACTAAATTTTAATTTTAACCTTCGTTCAATTATGTAAAACCATCTGCTAAACAGCCACTCACAAGCGTTGATTTCAGCGCCAAACTTTAGAAACACTGTCTATCCGGGAGAGCCGCATCCTAGAGATGGCAGCACTAATGACCGACTTATATGGAAAACATTATATTTTTCGTTTGTGCTAGTTGTATTTTGAGGCTTTGTTTTGAGGATATTTTGTTATTTTTAATTGAAATCAAATATATTTATCATAATGTCAGATATATACATTTATTTAAATGATGCTGTGCGGCCTATGGTCGAAGGAGAAGCAGTATATAAGGGTAAAATAAGATTCAAAATTGAGGTTATCTGCATGTTAACTACTTATTTAATTATTTTTAGCTGGACATTTTATCTTGTGCGGATATAAGACAGATAAACAGAATAATATAGAAATAAATTAACTGTGTGTTCAAACATCTAATTTGAAAAGGACTAACCACTCAATCGTAATAACACTAAATACAAATGCACATCAAGTTCTTTGTTTTGCACGTCTTCCTCTTGCTCAATTTCTGATATTTTTGTAGTTTCTTCTTCTTCCCTGTCTTTCCTATAAACAATTTAAAATAAATATATAATATTAAAGAATAATAGTTACTACTTACAGGTAAAGTCTCTCTATTTTTCTTCTCTGTACAGGGGTTTTGTCGAATTTTCTTTGCTGTAATTTTTAGCTTGCTATATCATTTTTTTTAATATTTTTCTTTTATTGACTACAAAAACAATCTAATAATGTTTTGAAGCATAAATTTTTATAAATACTTACGTGGAATAAAATCGCTTAGGTAAAAATGTGAACAAACGTTCATGAACGGTGATTTGTCCTTTCCGATTTTTAACGCGATTTTCCACTTATTTTTTAATATTTCTCTTTTTGGGAAATAATGAACGGATATGCCAGCACTTGCATAATTATTGCACTGCGGTACAGAACAATATCTCTTCGATTTGTTGGTCATGTTTACTTATAACCCTGTATGACAGCACAACGTTTTCCCTACAACTTATATGTTTTATTTTGCCACCAGATGTCAGGCACTTTGTTGGCTCTTACCAATAGTTACAAAACAGACTATAGTTGCGCTTAAGTTACTTACGATTTTTTTTTACATACACGGTATTTAAAAAATTCTGTTTGTGATTACTGAAGTTTAGTAACCAGCAGATTTTTTTTTGTCACTATATGATTTGTATTTTTGTACTTAAAATAAGATTTTTGTACCGTGTTGCGATTGTTATGCTACAAGATAATTTTTTCCTCTCATTGTATATATCACTACTTAATTTATATTATCATACAATTTTTAAATTAACTCTTTATACTTGTCCTTAGTACTACATTTGCGAGATAATCGGCATTGTCTCACACATATGGCAAATGTAAGATATACTGACATTCAAGGTGTAACATATTCAACACAAGGCAACAACACTTGAGTGACAACTTTACTGCGTACCACAATTGAATTTTCATGTTTAAACCTGCATTTTTTTAAACAAAGTATGCGTTTCTTAAAAAGGATTTTTTATCACTAGATGAACATTTTTATAAAGGGTTACGACATTTTAAGCCCATAAATTTTTCAAAATGCTGCATAAATTGACTTTCATATCACTTTTGTTTCTTATAATATTTTACTGGGTGTCAAGAAAACCTGTAACTTCCGTGTAATATGGTAATTTTTTTTTTTTTGCTCTCAAATATTACTGATTCTCGTGATTATCCTGTACATAACAGAGTGATAAAAGGTCGTTATTCATTACTGCACTCTCAGGTTTATGTATTTGCAAAATGCATAGGATATTATATAATATTGCTCATTAATATAACAATTTATAAAAATTTTCAATTACTTTCAATTAAAATTATAGAAGGTTCAATAGTACTTTTAATTCAAAAACGTCGTAATATACACGACACCTATTAAATATTTCCAAAATACCATTACGTTAATTACCATTTTCATACGATCGGATTATTAATTTTCAAATCTCACTAAATAGTAATTCATATTTTTTAGCAATTACATGATCATGAAATACATCTTGAAATTCAAAAAAGTTGTTACAAAATGTCCAAACAAAAATAAAAACTAGGTATATTATATAATTTGACTAATTAGGACAGAATATAATAATTTTTGTATGTATGTAATTTGTAACTCCGACGTATTCCATTGTTTTATTTCACTTGTCTAAAGGAATAAATATATTATTATTATTATTATTATTATTATTATTCATTTTTATAAATTTGAAATTTAATGTAAGTTATTTTAATATAGAAATTAGTTTAAGGGAAAATTAAACCAGTAATAAATTCCTCTTCTTACTACTTAGTACTGAAATGAAACTATCTAGTTGCATATAAAATTCATTGTGTTTCTATTTCTTCAAATTAAATCAATTCAACTAATTATAACACCTAATTATTTTTAAATTTTACGTACAATGCTACCGATTTGCTTGTAATTGATTCTGACGAAATATTAATTACTAATTTCTTTTTAAATTTGAGTCAATCGTTAAAATTTTATGATAATAACTTTAAAAAGTCATTTACTTCCTGTAAATTAATTAAAGCGGCGTTCAGTAATTAAGCCGCTATAAATTAAAAAAATATGTACCAACTTTAATCATCAGCAATTAATCTAAAGCCTAAAAGGATTAAGTATTCGAGTATCTTCGTGAACAATTCATGTTTAGTACAATGCAGTGTCTATGCTTCATTGTTGGGAATAATTGGTGTTAATTACACCTGTTATACTTTTATATTAAATTATTTCGCATTGAATTAAATACTTAAGTAAGAATTTATACATTTATAACAATGGCGGGAATAGAATTTAAACATTTGTGTTTACGATAATTGTAATGTTTGGTATAATTGCTTGAAAGTACTTTTTTTAATTAATAGAAAAGATTAGCATGAATAAATAGTTAGTAATTAGGTATCTGTAATCGTTGCGTTCATATATGTAACTATAATTTACATGAGCTTATTACAACAATTATTTTCTCTTTATGAGTTAAATAAGTTATTACCTCTACTATTATTACCTAGTTATTTTTGGACGAATTATATTAGTAAATAGAAATAAGGTAGGCATGTACAGTATGAATAGGTATCTAAATTTAGGAGCGACGATTTACCACCCTTGTTTTCTGTATAAAAATTGAAGAAAAATTAATTAGATATAGTCTGTTCGCTCCTAGCTGAAACAAGCCGATATTTTATTACCCCAATAGATATTAAGTTAAAGAAAAGTAATGATACGTAACATTATTCTTCCTAAATATACAGAATTTGAGGAAGTAATTACAAGTAATATTATTAAATGGAATTTATAAGTCTATACTCCTACAGTCATAAATAATTTATACCAATTTTTACTTCCCGCTATCCTTGGTAAGGGAGGTATAGGGATCGAGCTAAAAATCACATATCGAGATTTTAGTAAATGATCACGTTTTAAGGTCCCTAGAATCCAATTTTAACATTTTCACGATGATGTATGTTGTATGTGTGTATGTATGTATGTATGTGTGTGTGTGAGTGTATTTGTAGGGATTTTGTCTTCGCTCTAACTCAAATACTATCATTCATAAAATTCTGAAACCATGTATTTCTATCCTATTCTAATATGAAAAGAAGCCATTAGATTTTGGTGTAAATCGGATAACCGGAAATGGCACTTTACCTGAAGCTCATAATGGTTTTTCTTCAAAAAATATCATTAATTTTTTCGCATTTTGTCTTATGAAAATTAAAGATTATTGAATTTTCTACGGGAATACATTAATACTTTTTCTATTTATTTTGCAGATACATTTCCAAAACACAATTCCTTTGTTACACAGTTCATATTTTAAATGAATGTAACTGACAGTAAATGTCACTGTCAAAAAAACTAATCACTTCAAATTAATAATAGTGACATTTTAAAAAGAAAATACGTAAGTATGTATTTAAATTAATAAAAATGGATAGGAATGTATGGCGAAGGATGATTGTTGCGTAACTATTATTGTGGTTCAGATACGGTTATTCGCTACCGAAAATCGGTCACTTTAATGTGTTCTTATGTATGAATGTTATATGATTGTGGACAAGGCGAAAGAAGAATGTTTTAAAGAATGAAGTGAGTCAGCTGAGCTCTTATACTCTTATCCCTTTTCTTATTGTTACTATTGTTTCCGGGTTTTTGCTAACCCACTAAGTGGGAAACGCGTGATTTTATGTATGTATGTATGTATGTATGTATGTATGTATGTAAAAAGTAAATAGCGGGAGGTTTTGTGTTGGCCACATCAGATTTTTTAAATACAAATTACTAATTATTTACATACATTTCTTTTCTTTCTTCCCTATCCGATATTCATAGCTATCAAAGCACTACCCAGTATTTGGCCGAATAGTACTCGTAATAAATTGGCCGGATAGTAACAGAATATAGTCAGAAAAATTGATATATAATAATAAATAATATAATTATGACACAGCGGTATATCGCTCACTGCTTATAACATTAGATGTCAACGGGCTATTACTTGCACCGCTTTGTTGAAATGAAGACATGCTGTATATTGTAAAATATAGTATTTAAAATAATCTTACTGTTCCTTTAATATAAATGCTATTTTTGTATGAAATAATTTCTTATGGGAATGAAAATAGAATTTATGTTAAAGGAATAGTAAGATTATTTTACTATACAGAACACTTAGAGCAGATAGAAGTACCAGGTGATGCATGCCTTCATTTCAAAAGAGAGGCGCAAATAATGGCCTGTTTTGTATCGAATATTATAAAACAAACAGTAAGTGATATGCCGCTTTGTCATAATTATTATATTTATAGTTTTATTGCTGGATCCAACAATCAATTTTAGGAATTATTGAAGGACCAAAAATTATAACAACTTGTCCATCTTTCGTTTAATTAAAAAAAGAAATACTGTTTGTATTGCTAGCATAAAGTTTAATAAAAATTTTAGTCATATTGTTCCCCAAAAATTAAGAAGAAATTTTTTAATATACTCATGTGTAAAAACTGTAGTATTAAATAAGTCGTCAATTCCAGTTGCCAATCCATTGAATTTCAATCATCCTGATGCAGTGAAACCACAGGCGTACTCCGGGTGTGACGAGGGCGTTCCGTGGCGGTGTTTAAGTGACCCTTGAGGCTTGAAGCCAGGGGTTGGAGGTAAATTAAGCGCGAGCCGCCGGACAAGCAACCCTTAGCCGCCTGACCTATATGTAGTACAAGCGTTGCCGAGCTTACAGTATTTAAGCCTGCTGCGTTCGATTGGAAATTAGTTTGATAATAGTTATTTATGCAACAAGAGTATAAAGTATAGTATTATTTCACGAATAGGAAAGTTTCACAGAACGAATCGTAGGCGAGTTCGTCAAATTCAAGAGGTGCTTTCAATTAAGTAAGCAAATCAAGCAAATGCTAGGTAAGCAAACGAGCCTTGTTGCTTAGTGTCCTGAATGATTTGCTAGCTATATGTCGAAACGTCGTCCACAACTGTCATCCAGAAACTTAAACAGCTGTCATATGTAATATGTGTACAAGTGTGTATCTCTTTTCTTGGTCTACGAAGTTATTGAAAATTAATTTATACATTTGCAGATAACGGGATTAATTTTGAAGAAGCTATATTGTTATTAATTATAACAAAATATTTCAAATTTGACAGCAAGGCAAGCGAGAAATTTGTTGCTTGGGTTGTTTGCGAGAAAATCAAGCAAATGCTAAGCTAGCAAAGTCGTTCAACAAAATATTGAATGGTTTATTAGTTAAATAATATACTTTTTACTCGAGTTGCATACAATTTTTGTTTATGACTGCAACAAAAGCGTGAAAAAAGTGCCATAACGTTTCATTATTTCACTCGTACGCGTAAAAAAAAGTGCACTTTCGCACTTTTATTGTGTTAAAAAAGACACTTTATAAATCCATTTTAATGAAAAAATCTGATGTGGCCAGTACTTTACCTGCCGTCAATTCTATATATTTTGTACAAATCTCATAACAAAAGTTTCTTGGAAAAGATTCTGTATATCCAGTAAAATTGTAACACGAACATATAGTTGGCTGATTATTGGAATGTACCAAGTCCACTTTTTCAAAAAATAAATAAAAAAATCTGTTGTGGCCAGCACAAGACCTTCCGTCAATTCCATGGATTTTGTACAAATCCCATACCAAAAGGTCCTTGGAACAGATTCTATATAATATCATGTAAAAACATACTATTTTTTACAAATTCCATACCCAAAGTTCATTTGAAAAGGTTCTATAAATCCAATAAAATTATAACATAAACTACACTAAGTAATGTCCTTCCATCTTCTCTTTGGCCTTTCTCTGCGTGTCACTTGCGAGCAACACTATGACATACCAATTTTAGATCCTATACTTTTTTTGTCCATATTTGGTTTTGCACTTGCAACTGACATCTGTCAATTAAATTTTTTTGAATAATTATGTCAGCTGTTTCCATGATAAACAGCAAAGCTGACTAATTTTTGAAAATTAATTTCTTTATAATGCTTTAAATTTACATCTATTGAATATGAAGGAAAATGTATAATCAAACTGTATAGAGAAGAGTATTTTCTTTAATATATATAATAACAAAATATCAAAAAATAATATTTAACTGCGTTTTTTCAAGAAAAACTGTTAAAAACTTCAAATAAGGGTACTTCCGGTGGATCAATTATAACCAAAATCTAATCAGCTCTTCATATGGATGTAAAGAAGAGGAATACGAAAGAATTATAATTTTTAGAATTGTAGTATTGGAGTTATCGTCGGAGAAAAATTTGTCACACACGGACACACACACGGACACACACACGGACACACACATACAGACATCATCTTAAAAATAGTAAATTCGTATTCTAGGGGCCCTAAAACGTGCTTATTCATTAAAAACTCACCAACGAATTTTTTGACCAAAGACAATACCTTCCTTTTACGGAAGGTAAAAATAGATAGAGTCAAATTCTGTTTCCCGGTATTATGTTGTACCATGGCCAGTAGAAAGAACATCAAATTCAGTGTTTCTTGTACTTTAAACAGACATAGTTTTGTACCATGTTCCATAAGATGACATACACTGAGAATTGTTTTGAATCAAGCCCAGAGTCAGATTTCATAATTCTGTCACATGCTTCTGGACATAATACAGTACAAATAATAATAAAAAGTATGGACATGGTACAAAAAGTCTCAACTGGGTCCTTTTATATTCCGAAATTTTTAAAAATTATAATTTTACAAATTTCATTCAAAGTTAAGGAAAATGAAACTACGAGTATACAAACGAAAAAAATTCAACATGTGTATTCATTATTCTAAATGTTTGAAGTAGTTTTTCTCGAAAGTAATATTTGTGGACATGGTATATCCCAATAATCGGCCGTTGATATAATGTTTTCTACAAATTCCATAACGAAAGTTCCTTGGAAAAGGCTATAAATCCAATAAAATTATAACACGAATATACACTATGTAAATTGCAGTTGACACTAACATCTGTCAATTAGAATTATTTGAATTTGTTAGCTGTTTTCATGATTATAGCAAATCTGGCTGATATATGAAAGTTAATCTTTATAATTCTTTAACTCTGTATAAAATATTCTTTCATTTTAATTATCTCATAAATTTTTAATGTAGGTAAGTTACTTAAATAATAGTACAAATTTAAAATAGTTTTCATGGTTCCGTTAATATCATTGTTAAAAAAATCACATCACATTTGTTTGTTTTGCTAATATTTTACTCGGCTACGGTGGCGGTCATGAGTGTGCTCGGGGTTCTGGGTTCGAATCCCACTAAGGCATGGATGTTTGTGTATGTGAACCTACTCAGTAATTGGGATTTAATCCTGTTGAGAGGTTTTTAAAGGCAGTTAAAATTTTAACCGGAAATTGTAATATTGGCCCGAAATAAATCAAAATACACTCTATATCTTCGAGTTGATCCCCACGTCGTCATTTTCTTATGCAAGAATTACTAAACTTTTATCTAGCATCTTTGTCGTACATACCTGGCATATATGAGACTTTTATTCGCTATCTCACATAATGTATATATATATATATATATATACAAAGAGTATAAGGTATACGCTATATCCATCCAACCAACGGTGAAAAATTAAAATAGAAACTATCTGGAACTGTGTTTTGAATTACTTGAATAATCATGTCATTCTGCCACTCATGTGGTGAAAGTGATTTTGACATTGATAATTTGTGTTTCATTGTGTTTTAGACATCTAGTTAGTTCTTGGTATTTACTATGTTGAGCATCCTGCAAAGATGGTGTTTCTAAAATTGTCGACAGTTATTGCAAGATGTTGTTTTTAGACAATAAAAAGAAGTAAATTTCATCCATATCATATTTATTCAAATGGTTAATTATTGCTAAATATCTATTTATACTTAGAATTTTAATAAGCAACAGTAATTGACACAATATAGGTTATACTGTGAGTCAACTTTGATTTGTATGAATTCTTCGGATATCACACGATTTCGCCCGACAACATGACGTCATCAATTATCTTTAACGGACTTTGTGTACCTACATACATGTGATTGTAATATTATCAGTGGATATGTATTACAGGCAGGGCCGGACCATAGCATAGACAAATAAGACAAATGTCTAGGGCCCGGGTTTTTAGGGGGGCTGGTCAAACACTTTGTAAAAAATGTAAAAATATAATAAAAGTTTTGTTTTATTTCACAAAATAAATAAAAGTTTATTCATATACTCAATTTAAATTTAATCTAAATCTACAATTTCTATTACTTTGTAAAAGCCAAAATTTTGACATTGCCATCTGACATCCTACGATTTATAAAGACTACAAAAATTGTATCGACATTTCCAAATATGGAAATTATATTAGAGATATTTTTAACCTTGCCTGTATCGAATGCATCTGGTGAAAGATCGTTTTCGGTGTTCAAACGGGTAAAAAACTATTTACGAAATTCATTAAGTCAAACAAAATTAACTTCTTTAGTTTTACTATACATTGAACAAAATGCGTTAGACAATATTAATTATGAAGAAATAATTGATAAGAATTGAAACCCTGAAAAAAGGATTTTTGAATTAATTTCATAATAATTTTTTCAAAATTGTTCTTGACATTTAATAGAATAAATTTTGTTTTCTTAATTTACGTTACGACATACAAACAAAAAGTTCCAGTTCTATTGATTGTTTTGATACATAATCAAACGCATGTTTATAATTATACTAACAATGGAAACTGTGTAAAAGATTTTTGAAAAACTGACTATTTTTGTTAATTATTTTTATATACCTATCATTTATTATTTTGTTAGAAAGTGTAAAAATTACATAACATCCCGGGTGTAGGGGCCCGGCAGGAAAAAATGTCTAGGGCCCTAAAATTGGTTAATCCGTCCCTGATTACAGGGAACGTTAAAGTTTATATATGTATGTATGTGCTTTAAAATTACCTAGGTATATACCTACATTAACACATGGTGACGACCATGACTTTTTTAAGTTGTGTATTTGTTTAACAGTTTACCAGAGTTTAAAAAAACAATAAGTAGAAGTAGAGGCTAATTTTATAAGTAAATATATCCAAATATGTAGTCTTATATGAAACTTATTATTATAAAATTAAGACCGGTAAGAATATTAAAGATGTGACCACAGATGTAAATAAAAGGTATATTAACCTTTCGTTTACTGTATTACAAATGATAATAAGAATAAGCATGATTCAAATATAGAATAGGGTATTTCACATACATCAAATTTTACAATGAAAAATACACAATTACAACAAACTTAATTCTGTATCGAAATTTATGTTTGTGGTAAATTTTAAATTACAATTTAAGTTAGGATCTCGGTTAGCATCGTTTTGAAACGGTCTCTGGTCTTAGCACCGCAGAATGATGACGCTATTTGACATTACAAAATGATGAAAACACCAATAGCTGGTGAAGCAGTAATAAACAAGACAAGCAAAATTGTTGGTTTAGTACTCGGTTGGTATCTATTAATGTTACCAGTACTATTGCAGTGCCTACACACAGAGCCGGATCTAGCTATTTTAGCGCCCTGGGGCAAAAGGAAAAACTGCACCCACAAAAGAATAAATAAACTTTTTTTGTCGGCTCCGGTGGCTCAATGGTTAGAGCAATGCCTCTTAGTCATGAGTGCGCTCGGGGTTCTGGGTTCGAATCCCACTAAGACATGGATGTTTGTGTATGTAAACCTACCCTGTAATTGGGATTTAATCCTGTTGGGAGGTTTTTTTTTTAAAAAAAAAAACCATAATGTAACCCAACTGGCAATTACTGAAAAACCCGACCACAACCCGAAAAATAATCAAATTTTCGTATTCGTCAAATCAGCACCGCTGCAATGTGTTGTGGTTATTCCTTTCTTCGCTTGCTGGGCGAATTCGATGTTTGGGCGTAACATATATACGAAGACGAGGTATTTTTTTGTTAAAAAATTGTTGTTATCTCTTCGTTATTTTGTAGAATTACAAATTATTGTTATCTCTTCGTTATTTTGTAGAATTAAAATTATTCTTAATTGCATACAAAAGAGATAGTTTTAAGCTGTTTATTAATAAAAAACAGAAATTTTAATGTGATCGTTGAAGCTACAGTTTCTGCATATAGAGATACGAGGTGTGGCATTTAAATAACAAGATTGATCTTAGAACATTGACACTGTATAAAATTACACAAAACAAATATTGCCATCCTCAATGTACTTTCCTCCCCGAACCCTACACCGCCCTATGCGAATATTCCATTGTTAGAAGCAATGCCTGCAGGCCTTTTTTTGTTAGGTTGTTCATAAGCTCTGCTGCTTTTTCTATAACTACATCTCGGCCTCGAATTTGGTACCTTTTAATGTAGAATTACAATTTGGGAATAAAAGCAAGTCACATGACACTAGGTCAAGTGAGTACGGTTGATATACCAACAAGGTGATTTTGTATTTCGTCAAAAATGTCTTGCCGGACAGGGCGTTTTGTTCCGGCGCGTTGTCTTCATGGAGAATCTATGAGCCGTTTCTCACATTTCAGCCCTTTTTCTTCTCACCCGTGCAAAACCTTGTAATATGCTTGGTTAACGAAATGCCCTTCAGGCACCCAATCCATGTAAACAATCACTCGCATTTCGAAAAAAACAATGTCAGTGGACGGTCGAGGCGCTAATCGTCTCCGATCTCTTTTAAATCTTCTAACTGCTCGAAAACTTGAGTACTAGATAGACTCTCATCACCATAAACATTCTTCAACAATTCGTACATTTCTGTTACAGAAATATTCACATACGCTACGTATGTTTTAAGTTTCACACGTAATTTCATATTGACACTAACATAATAGAACGAGAAAATAGTTAACTTCAATCAAAGGCTACTGCCGAACGGTTTGCCTAATTACCTTAAAATTTTAGCAGTGGGTGGAGGGAAGATGACAAATTACTATGACATAGCCTGCAATGTTGCCAAATTTACAGGGAAGCCGAAAAAAAAAATCTCGTTATTTAATTGCCTCACCTCGTATTTGGACCATACGAATAAAAACAAAACAAAGCGATTGAAAGAAACGAAAGTAATATATGCGATAAGTATACATATTATCAATTTCATTATTTCGTTGCGATAGCCAAATTGATATATAAGTAAACTAATCATGTTTATAAGAGTTAATGAGATGTATTCCAGGAACACTTAATTTCCTTAGTACACAGCAACAATGTTTATGGTATATTAAATAATCAATTGTAAACATGTACTAGCAATTTTTCTTGAAAAAAAAATATTCGTTTTTCATGCGGGTCAGTGTATATACTGCAGGGTTGAAAAAAACCCGGGTTTTATTGACAAACATCGAAATATAGTACCTATGTATGTATCATTTTTAACTTTAGTTTTATAAAGTATCTTAATACACATACACAAGTCGGCGTAATAGATAATAGATATTAATATTTTTTTTTTTTTAAGACTGTAATGTAATAAACAATAAATTAACTAAAGAGTGTACATGCGCACAAGTTACGTATTAATAGATGCAAGTCTGTGCAATGCAAGTGTGTACACGAATAAGATCCAAGTGCCACAACTAATAGTATGTTTAATACACAACTCAAAAAATAATAAAAATGCTGACACCAGGATTGGCGTTGTTCAAATATAAAAGAAAGACTGTGCAAAGTTCGCACAGCAATGAAAAATATATTAAAATGATCAAACACGAAGTACACAAAATGAAATTGATTGTAAAATGTTGCCGGTGACAAAAATTTATGTATGTATATATGTGTGTACCATATAAGCATGTACAATATTTAATTAATTAATTAATTAATAAAATATGATTTCATAAAAGTGGGTTTTTAGATGTTTTTTTTTTGGGTTTTTTTAGATGGGTTTTTTTAAAAAAACCCGGGTAGGTTTTTTTGGGTCGGGCAAAATTACGACAACCCTGATATACTGGGCCTAATGAATATCTATCTATTCTTTTTTGAACATGAATACTCTTGACACAACAATACAAAACCTATTACAACTCTAAATTTTTGTATTTAATTCAACTATTCTTAGCAGTACAAAATTTCTAAAACCTCGTAATTTAATTCTAAAATTTTCATGTACCTCCTTTCTGTATCCTCTAAATTAAATCTCCATTTGGTTCAAGGTCCGGAGGCAGTATGTGCGGTGGCGATGGCAGTGGCTTCTCCGCAGCTGCGGCGGCGGCAGACGGCTTATCGCGGATGGCGTCGCTTGGCGTCCCGCCGCCCATGTCAGCGCCGCCCCCAGGCGCGAAAAAGCTGCAGGAGGACCACATCAAGAGGCCCATGAACGCATTCATGGTCTGGTCCCGGCTGCAGAGGAGGAAGATCGCGCAAGAGAACCCTAAGATGCATAACTCGGAAATCTCCAAACGGTTAGGTGAGTGGATGAAGTTTGTAAATACCTTCTTAGGTCATAGGAAGTGCTGTGAATAATACTCGGTCAAACGGTGATCTTGTTAACCCATTATTATAGAAATAGAAAATAGATTAATATACATATGTAAGTATTGTTTTATTATAGTACATTTACTATTAACCGGTTAATCGATGATTCACTTACTTGCAGTTATATCTTATATGAGTGTAATGAATAGCCGGTTTTTCGGGGTTAACCGGCCTGACCTGACCCTGTTAGTCAGATTTCGCGGTTTAACCGGCAAATTGCGGTTAATCGGTAATACACATCTTAATTGAAATGGATCCTAAAACGTGCTTAATCACTAACATCTCGATATGCCTTTTTTTGTATGAATTCTGTACCTCTCTTACATCTTTACCTAAGGTGGCAAGTGGTAAAAAATTAAGCGTAATACTAGTTGAAATTTCAATTATGTTAAACGTTTCATGTCTTATTTTTTGTCATATTGACTGCTAGTATAACTTATTATCCTTAATTACTTTTTTTCATTACTTGTCACTTGACATAATATACTATTGCATAAGAAATTAACCTTTAATAAACAGTAGATTAAAACAGCTGAACCGTAATAATTAATATGTAAAAAAGTTTAATTAATTGTGAAATATTAATAATTATTGAGAAAAAGGACTTTGCTAACTTAATATTATATTTTTAGATCTAGTGCAATAACAAAATGAAAGTCTAAGGAGCTTTTTCGAATAATCCGTCAAAAATATATTATATATGTCATTAAATCTCCTGGTCCTTTATAGAACCAATTAAAAAATTGGTTATTTGATTTATTTTAGAATCATTAACAAGTTTATTCGCCCACAAGAACGTGCGTAATGTAGCTTTTATCGCACGAGGGCCACGGGCCTATAAAGTTACTATTCATTCGGACAAATTAAAATCATGCTTTATTGACGTCATACAACACAATTAATTGGATAAATCATAGTTTTTGAACACTATAAGTTTTGTGGAAACAACTTGCCATAAGCAACCTCAAATTCATCCATTCTTTAGAATAATCGATGTTAGACACTGCATTCTGTGACACGAGAGAAAATTGGTCTGAGGAATTTTAAATGCTAGCACGATTTCAGTAAAACGGCTCTACGATTAGAAATATTTTACTATAACTTGTTATACATAATACATGATGAAGTTAGAGTAGTAAATTGCACTGAAGCGACGCCCATGATTTACTCCCATAACGAGACGATTACGTCGAATACTCTCCCTTCCGCACCGGCTTCCTTTCGTGTCACCGACTTGCAAATTAAAATTATTTTTATAAACAAAGAATACAGCATCACTATAACAATCTTCATAGAAACCACAACATACCTAAAATTCACAACACCAGCACAATGATGTCGACTTGTATACCTAATGAATCTTTGAATATGGAGAATCAAAAATAAAATAAAACCTTGTACCACAGCACTATGGGCATAATCAAGATTATAACACTCGAGAAATTTCCCCCTTGCTATAATCTTTTAATTGTGCCCATAATACATATACTATTGTTATTAAAACAATAATAGACATAGATATTTATATTTTTAATATGATGTGAAAATGTCTCAAATCAGAATGGTCTTTATTTTGAACCCACTTTTATACAGCACTTTTGTTAAAAGTGACGTTTAGGTCATCTCATACGAATATAAATGTAAAAGAGCGCTATTATGATAAAATGTTTTTCTTTTATTCAAATTAATCCGAAGAGAAGTGTTATTTCTTTATGGATTTATATTCTCTATCATTGCGTAAAATCACCACTTCATTTCTGGTCTTCCACCCTCAATTTGTGGCTATTTAATCCCTCAATCGCACTTGACACCCCCTCCCTCCAACTATCAGATCACATAACCTCACATCACATCACGGCGTTTACACTTCGCATCGCCTAAAGCCTAAACATCCGTGACGGGCTAGTGTGCTGTGAAACAGCAGCTGCCGATTGTCACTTGTCGATCAGATCAGATGGGGCCAGTGGTGTCACATACAGGGGGTTGTTTACACTATGACAACTTTGATCCGATGCACCGATTCATATGCTAATAAAGTTTTCAAATTTTTTTATTATAAAGTGGAAATTATAATTTTAAGAGGGTAGGAGGCCTGAAGATGAAAACTGGATTATTGTGACAGTGGGTTTGAATGATAGGGGATCATTTGAAAAGTAATAAATTTAAAAATTTTATATTTTGAACAGTATATACGAGGGTGATTCAAAAAGTAATAGAAAATTCTATATTGTGTGATAAATTTGATGTTGATGATTTTACACACTTCTCGTACCGTTACATCAACTTCTTTAGGGGTGTATTATAAAACAATCCGTTACATGAGAACGTACCATTAAAAAGTTTAGCGAATCAAGTATATTGACATAAAGAAAAACTTGGATTTTTTCATCTGTCAATCTACTTGATTCGGTAAATTTTTAACGGCCCGTTTTCATGTAACGGAACGGCCCGTTTTCATATAACGGATTATATTTAGAATACATCCATTAATCCAAACAGCAACTCTTTTTCCGGATATCCAGAAAGTTTATCGTAAGAAAACTGATCGCTAATGAAATCATCGATAATTTATTAATCGTGGAAATTTGGTCGACAGAAAATTGGTCGCACTTAAAATTATTAATCGATAAATTTATTGTGAAGATTTTGATCGTACTATACGAGTAAGGCCTGTTCTACAACTGAGTCATTTGTCGGTTGTCGCTTGTCGTAAGTCGTTTGATGTTAGCAGCACCCGACATTGCTTTCTACAATAGTCGCAAAAGTCGGAAGCTGTCGTAGCGAACTGCCACTTTTAAGTGAGGTTAAGGATACTAAATCTCTTCCAATTTATTTTAATTTAATTGTAATATTACCGTTGATGATAGGCATAATTTTGGTGCGCACAGAAAATTATTTTCATATTTCAAGTCAAGTGATCACGAAGACTTTTTTAAATTTACGAGAATGTCTGTACAACAATTTGATCAGTTGCATGATATTCTGAAACCACGATTACAGAAAACCTTTGCCAACTGATATTAAACTTGCTGTCACACTAAGGTTAGGTAGTTAATTTAAAACAAGTTATGATTATTATTTGTCCCCAAATATTTTTTTTCTTTTTAAATCTTTGTATAATTTATTTATTTTGCCATACAGACTACTGTTTTCTTGTACATAATATATTATTATTACATCCAACGTCATATCATTCGTTTTCAATTTTCTGTTGACGTGACCTTCAATGTCGTTGTCGGAAAAGATGGGAAATGACCAACTTGCGTTCCGACTCCGACAGCCGATAGCCGACAATGCCTACTGCCAAATTTCTGCGTAGTGCGCACGCGTACGACATCCGACACAGGGTTGAAAAAAACCCGGGTTTTATTAAATAAAAGCGGGTTTTATTAAATAAAAGCGGGTTTTATTAAATAAAAGCGGGTTTTATTAAATAAAAGCGGGTTTTATTGACAAACATCGAAATATAGTATGTATCATTTTTAACTTTAGTTTTATAAAGTATCTTAATACACATACACAAGTCGGCGTAATAGATAATAGATATTAATATTATTAATTTTTTTTTTTAACTGTAATGTAATAAACAATAAATTAGCTAGAGAGTGTACATGCGTACACGAATTAATATTAATAGTTGCAAGTCTGTGCAATGCAAATGTGTACAAGAATTAGATCCAAGTGTCACAACTAATAGTATAGTAACTCAAAAAATAATGAAAATGCTGACACCAGGATTGGAGTTGTTCAAATATAAAAGGAACACTGTGTTCAGTTCGCACAGCAATGAAAAATATATTAAAAATGATCAAACACGAAGTACACAAAATGAAATTGATTGTAAAATGTTGCCGGTGACAAAAATTTATGTATATATGTGTGTACCATATAAATATGTACCATATTTAATTAATAAAATATAATTTCATAAAAGTGGGTTTTTAGATGTTTTTTTTTTAGATGGGTTTTTTTAAAAAAACCCGGGTGGGTTTTTTTGGGTCGGGCAAAATTACATCAACCCTGATCCGACACCGACTAACGACTTATTGTAGAACAGGCCTAAAGCATACACAACTTTATACATATTTTCTGGCGATCAGTTTATAGTCGATAAATTTTCTTTGCGATCAGTTTTCCTCGTCTCTATCTGTATTTCTCTCTCATCATCACCTTCAGGTAACTCTGCAATGACTAATTTTGATAGCTTTATTCCCTCTAACAATATCATTTTGATAATTTTTAATTGTTCCTGTATGTGTATGGTGTAGAATGAATATCATCGCGATGTGCTCGGAAAAAGGCTACTAAATTTGGAGCCCGGTCGTTTCTAGATATTCCCGGTGAAATCGCGAATCGATTTTTTGGATATTTTTCCGATCAATGTTTTTAAAAATGCCTTAACATAACCTAATTTAACGCACAAAACTCAAATCCGTTATTGTTGCTTTTTGAGTTTTTTAATAAAATTTTGCACCTGTGAGTTTCGTGTGTTAAGATAGATTTAAATAGAAACGTTGCAAGCTATTAATGTAATCAAATTATAGTGAATTTGTCCAAATGAGTAGAAGTACCTACCTCGGAAATAGCCCGGGCATATCCACATCTGGAATATCAAGAAAGATTTCAAATATGCCCTGTACTATTTGTCCTTTTGCATATTCTTATCTGCTGCGCCATCTATTGAAAATGGCTTTTGCCTTCGCGATAGTTTATATTTCTGGAGTGATCTTCTTCTAAAATACTGTTACTTTGCTGTTACTTTTCTAATTATTATCTTATTTTGTAGCTATATTTCTTACTTCTGTCGAAGTATAATAGTGTAAAATTGAAATTTACTATTTTTATTGGAAATAGTGTGAAATTAAATTGTTATTCAAGGTCATATAAACAATTCATATAATAGAATTCATTTAATTGTAAAAACGAATAATGTACAATAACATCGTTTAATTGCAATACAATTTACAATACCACTACTATAGACAATTTAAAAAAAAAATAAAAACGCTAGTCTTTTTCATTAAACAATGACAATCATTTATTGACTTCCATGTTAATTTATTCATTTATTTATTTATTTATTTATTATGCACTTTACACATTGTCACACTTTTACACCGTCATCTCCTGAAGAAAACCGATGTGGGGTTGAAACTGTCGAGACTGAATAAACTATAGTGGCTGAAATCCAGAAACTTTCCTTTACAATAACAATCAAATTATATTGTTGACAACAAACAATACATATTGCTACATCTAGTTTAGTTAGCATAACCTAAGTAAAACGATTGGAGGTGTGCGCTTGTGTGGACGTAGATGGAGATGTAAGAAGAAAGTTTCCATAATACAAGAATAAAAGAGTGTAGAAACGAGATTGTAAATGTGAACGAGGCTGAAGTGATGCGTTTGGATTAAATATGGATGATTATTACATGAATATATGGTTGCATGATTTCGAGTATGTACCAATCCACTTTATAGGAAATGACAAAGTATATGTAACGGGTTTTTCAATAAGATTTTTTTTTCAATACGGTTGTATTTAGTAGTTACAGTTACAGATATGTCATTCAGTTTATGGTTATGTTTACAGTAGAAGGTCTACAATTTAATAAAATGAATTCAATTTCGTTCGAAAATCACATAATAGTATATTATACGCCAAGGTTGAGAAGATAATGATATATCTGTTCGGGTGAGGGAAGTGTATCAGGCCCATGCTTGACCTGTATATAGGTAAATTTGACAAAAGAAAAATGGTATATATGCGTAATATGAGGATATTGAAAGCATGTAAGTACATTTTACCATTCTTAAAATTGAATTAAAATATTCTTTTTTTTTGAGAGTTAATTAAAAAGACACAATTGCAATTTACAAGAGCGCATCTTGCGGCAAAGCATAGAACTAAAGGTTGCTATGGTTACTACTACCAAACAAAGACATATCATCAGCCATAGAGCTCTATACTCCAGCCATCTTTTTAGTTGAATAATCGAATGATTTTCAATATTATCAAACAAAAAAACTTGCCGCACGCACATCTTGTGGTTTTAAACTCATTTTTATTGAACACAAAGAACAAATCGCAAAGAATTAGGTTAACACTGAATAACAGATGCAAACAAAATGACAGAATGGATCAGGGAGCGGGACGTAAGACAACGAGGGAAGGTTTGTTTGGAAGCATGATCTTTTATCTCTTTCTTACATGTGATTCAATGGGCTACTTGCATGGTACTGAAAATCCGTTTTCTATCACTATATACGTAATGTTATGTTGAATATAAAAATATAAATTTTATTTTAAAAAAGTTATTTGTTTTTTAGTAAATTAAGAAAGAAAATTTTCTGTGACGTCATTATATTGAACCGAGGAAGAGAACCATGTTTAAGAATGTAACTTATAGATGGCATTGCGTGCGAGAAAGTTTTAATTTGAATTTGACATTTTGCTCTCTCTGGGCTCTCAAATATATTAATAATTACTTCACAAATAAACACATAGGTAGTTACATGTAATTTAAAATATCGATACGAAAAAAACAAACTAAAATACTAACCTTCAAACTATTGTTGAAACGTCAAACAGGAAATCTACATTACCCGTACAAACAAACGCTATGGCTTTACGATCACTCATTGGTGCGGCGTAATTATACGTCATACATGGCGGTAAATTAAATAATCAAATTTCATTATTTATTTTCTGGCTAATTAATAAAAATTATGTCAAAAGAAAAAATAGGGGTAGCAAGTTTTTACCTGCTCTTCAAAAATATGAAATAAAAAAAAGGTGCGCAAGTATCCCATTCTGTAAGTGTCTATTGTCCTGGTCCCGGGTTAAATTCGTGACTTATATTAAATGATCTGTGAAATAATTATTAGAAAAATACTCCCCATATTTCAGAAGATTTCAGCACCCGAATCAACCTCTTGTTCATTTATCAGATGCTAGTGCTGGTCAAGCTCAATTAGTAACCACAGAGGCGTTTCGCTCTTGTTGGAGCTCATCAGTGTGGTGCAACTGATGCCTCTTTGCACAGACAATGACTAACTGGTAGATGGCTCTGCATGTGGTTATTTACCTTATTATTCATAGTCTCTGCAATGTAAAGAGACCTTAGTTACACCACATTGATGAGTCCAATCAGATCGAAACGCGTCTGTGGTTACTAACTGGACTCGGCCAATATCTGAAAAATGAATCGAGAGGTTAATTCTGATGCTGAATTCTCGTGAAAGATGCCGAGTGTTTTTGTAATAATATATAATTTACAAAAGACCAATCCTAATAAATACAAATAATATACGAGTATTACAATGGCGTATTTCACTACTATTATTCAAATATTTTTCTTAAACTTCTTGAATGGCAAATAATGAATTTTATGGTGTTTTCCATTTCATACGAGACACACTACTACTAAAAATATTGCAGGTATGACGAAAATTTTGCCAATGAACAAATACTTAACAGCAGTGAGTTGAACAGGGAAACACATTTCCAACTGACAGTTGCGCGATTGACTGGAATTGATGTTGAATAATGTTTAAAAATATTGATACCTAATTCAGACTATATGTCAGGTTTAACGTAAATGCGTTCAAACTGGTTAAATTATCAATAGATAATAAGAAATATCTGACAGATCGGCTGCCATCCAATTTCTATTCAACGGTACTATCATGTTCAAAATTTATAAAAAATGACAGAAGAGAATTTTGTATCATAATTATTGTTGATAAACTATGTATGTTAGAAAAAAAAAATCTGTTGTGGCCAACACAAGACCTTCCGTCAATTCCATGTATTTTGTACAAATTCCATACCAAAAGGTCCTTGGAACAGATTCTATATAATATCATGTAAAATCGAACACGAACACAAACTATTTTTTACAAATTCCATACCAAAAGTTCATTTAATAAGGTTCTATAAATCCAATAAAATTATAACATAAACTACACTAAGTAATGTCCTTCCATCTTCTCTTTGGTCTTTCTCTGCGTGTCACTTGCGAGCAACACTATGACATACCAATTTTAGATCCTATATACTTTTTTTCCATATTTGGTTTTGCACTTGCAACTGACATCTGTCAATTAAATTTTTTTGAATAATTATGTCAGCTGTTTCCATGATAAATAACAAAGCTAACTAATTTTTGAAAATTAATTTCTTTATAATGCTTTAACTCTACATCTATTGAATATGAAGGAAAATGAATAATCAAACCATATAGAGAAGAGTATTTTCTTTAATAAATATAATAACAAAATGTCAAAAAATAATATTTAACTGCGTTTTTTTAAGAAAAACTGTAAAAAACTTCAAATAAGGGTACTTCCGGTGGATCAATTATAACCAAAATCTAATCAACTCTTCATATGGATGTACAGAAGAGGAATACGAAAGAATTATAATTTTTAGAATTGTAGTATTGGAGTTATCGTCGGAGAAAAAATTGTCACACACGGACACACATACACACACACGCACACACACACACACACACACGGACACACACACACACACACAAACACACACACATACATACATACAGACATCATCTTAAAAATAGTAAATTCGTATTGTAGGGACCCTAAAACGTGCTTATTCATTAAAAACTCACTACCGAATTTTTTGACCAAAGACAATACCTTCCTTACCTAAAGGTGACAGAAGGTAAAAAACGTATTAAATAATAGTATATTATGTTATTGGAGTAGAAAGCGGCCTCTTTGTGTTGAACCCAACTATTGCGGCCGAGACACCAGCCGAGGCTAGGAAAACTGGGTGAAACACAAAAGTGCGTTCTACTCCAATGACATACTATTTTTTTTTCGAGCATTTCAATGAATACTTGCAGGAATTTTATATTTTTTTGATGTTTTGTTGGAATTGTTCTAATAGTAGAGTTCGCATTTTCAGCCATAGCTACACTACAAAATAAACGATATAATTGTCAAATAACAATTTTCAATACGGCCCTGCGTTGCTGCAGCGACTGCTGCCGCCAGCGATGAACTAAGAATCTAATATTATTTTACTGGCACCCTAATGAACAACTCCATTTTACTAGTAAAATAATGAATATCTGCTATAGTGTGTGTACAGTAGCATAATATGAATAATACGCTCGAAGAAAAAATATTTTGTTATTTTATGCATTATTCTGCTAATTTTTAAGATAATCTGCAATAGTAAGGGCTGGTTTATGATGAATTTAATTTACGAATTTACAATTTATAATTTAGATTTTAAAATATAAACTCACGTAAAACGTATACGATGGTTTATGAACGATTTACAAATTTAGAAATTTGAAATTTAGATTTGGAATATAACTATATTTTATATTTTCAAATGTAAATTTCAAATTCGACCAATCACAAGAGAGAACTATTAAACATGGCGGTAAGGTATAACTTTGCTTCATCTGTCAACTTTCTTTTTTGTTTGTGAATTGTTGACATTTTGAACCTGGAATCACATGAACAAATTGATATTTTGTTTTTTGTTGATAATCAGTATTCGCGAACATCGTAATTTGTATGACAAAGCAAATAAATTGTACAAAAATAAAACATTTCCGTAGTTTCAATTTCAACGCAACGAGGGGTGGCAAGGAATTAAATATATGTACACTCATATGAGTATATTTCAAGAATTGTTCATGATCTTATTTCACTTTCAGAAACAAACTATGATACTGCCCGTTAACAAATCAATGTGTTCATAGGCCTAACCACGGCATAATAGACCGACCAACTACGGTTTTTAAGTTTGTGTTTGTTTTATTTCTGTACTATATAAATCAACAATAGTAAAAAAATAAACATTCCCGATATTATTAAAGAATAATCTTGTTCATTAGCATCTAACAAATTCAGGGCTAAAATATATTTGTAACCTAAAATCTGAAGTGACAACTTGGGAAAAGTCAAATAACAAGCAGTGACAAGTCACGTTACCGATGCTGTTTGGTCAGATCTAGAATTTTAAAATCGAACATAAACCAGAGAGAAAATTGTAAATTTTAAATAAAAATTTCTAAATGTAAATTTATAAATTAAATTCATCATAAACCAGCCCTAATCCTCGAGAGGGCGCGCTGGCGCACTGAGTGCGCCAAGTTCAACAAAAGTGTCAAAAAATTGTTATTGGGCGAGGGATGTTTTGTAACTCACGCTATTCCTTCTTTGGACCTTTGGTCACAATATGTTACCATTGTTTTTAGTTTCATTACAGTTACAGTACAGTAATACAAACGACAATTTATTCGTTGGACTTGGAGGCAGACAGATAGTATTTTAGAAATATGCTCGTTTGAATATTTTTATTTCTATCTAATTTTTTATTTTGTTCATCTTTATAATACATTGTTTGCAAATCACACACAATCAGCAATATTTTTTCTCAAAATTGCGAAGTGCAATCAGAGGACGAATAAAATCGAACAATCATATTGGTGTTTATTTTTTATTATTTTTAGTTTTGAACGCTATTTCTTCAAAGAAAAAACATTGAATATAATTTAATAATGTGTAGTACTTTAACTTCCAATGTGTAAAGAAATATTATGTTGTTCTAAATAGTCATAAAATTTCGCTCTCTGTCTGGCGCACTCTGTGCGCCGCGCGCCTTGTCATGTTATGAATATTGGCGCGCCCGCTCGAGGGTTAATTAGATCTTTATCTCGAATATCATTGTTGTCAAGATTGTAATAGAATACCCCGTTGATCAATAACAAAGTTTGGCATTACTTACAATATTCTATTTTCATGCTTTTATTTTCAGTTCAAATTGGTTTGGTTGTGATAAATGTAATTACATTTAGGAGCCTTAATGTGCCAAACGCTATATAGTTATATGGTTATAATAGAATACCTCTGGCGATCTTTCAAGCATGCGTGATATGTGAAATTGTGCTGGATTCAGATTTTATTGAGTACTCGTATATACACCAACAGCAATTTTAGTTTTAAGAGAAACCATGTTGAAAGCTTATCGAATAAGGGTCCCATCACCATCCCTTGGTAGACGTCTCCGTGGCCGCCCGCGTCGCATCCTGGCGTCGTTAGCCGTTTGCGGGGCGCGCACCTGTCTCCCTATTGGCGGAACAATTGAACGGGCGATTGGCTCGGCCAATGGCAACGCTATATCGCATTACGGCGCTTTTTGTTCTGTGTTTTGTCATTTTGTGTCTGGAAGTTTGTGAGGCGTGCTACTGTGGGCGCATTGTGCCAGACTTCTCGAGCGAGATAAGAATTAATTACAAGCCGCGATGCTCCTTTGTTCACTCACAGAATCACATTCTCATTCAGAACATAATTTAATGCTTTTTGCAAGGCTGCCGTTCCTGATATTCGGATGAGCTACGAAGCATAGGCGCCGAATTCTAAAATATTAGCTCTCCAACGAACCTATGTTCATTTGCTTCAAACAGCAAAAATGTAACAATTATAAAATTTTAGGTTAAAAACAATGGTTGCTGCAGTGAAAATTGTAGTTTCTACACGAATTAGTTAGTGTTGGTACTTACATGACTATTTTTTTATATGATTATTTTGGCATGCATTGTATATTATCGCTTGACTAGTATAGTGTTTCTCTTTTCTGTAGTGACGTACTTTGCTTTAGTTTTGTTACTATCGGATAATTATTTAAATGAAATATCGAAAATATGTTATTCTGTTATTTCTGCTTTCAACAAAGTCAAGTAACTTCTCATGGCTTAATCTAATTGGTGCAAATTATATTTATAACTAGGGCTGTCAACGGATTCCGGATGTTCAGATTATAAAATATCCGGCATCCTCATTTTTGGAAATTCGGATTTAATCAGAATCCGAATATTATCGGAAACCAAATGGAATCGGTACCCTAATAGAATCGAAATCCGAATGAAACCGGAAATTGGATAAAACCGGAATCCGATTGAAACCAAAATCCGGCTAAAACTGGTCTCTAACCGGTTTAGACAAACGTGTCATTCCTGACTACATTCCTGTACATTTGTCGAACATTTCATTTTATCGTTTTTATTCATAGAATCCTATTCTACAAATACATACCTTATATCGTCATAATATTCAACAAGTTATATAAATATTGGATTATCCGAAAACTTGTCCCGCGTGTACCGGATAAGGTATGTTAGGAATCGGATCCCGTTTTCCGGATATCTGGTTTTGGCTGTACGGATTTCGGTTTTTTAGATTCCGGTTTTGCGGATATCGAATTTTTCAGGTACCGGTTTAATATACGGAATTGTTCGGATACCGCATAGAAAAAAAGTAGGATGTTGACAGCCCTACTTGCAACTAAAGTAGGTATTTAATGTTCATAAAATTAGTATGTATTAAGTCTAAGCATAAGAAGTAGAATAGCTGTGGGAGAATTTCCGAAATATTTATAGATTTTTAGATTCTATTTTAAAGAAAATTACTTGTGCTACAATAACAGCAAAACATTCACACGCTCATGTTATTTGATTCGTAAATACTTTGTGTGGTGTATTATTTTGTGCATTTAAGATCCCTAAATGCGTGCGGCATTCTATTGCAACCAACAAGACGACAGCCAGTAGTTGCAGCACGCACTTTAGTATTCTATCATAGAAAACAGGCGAATGCGATTTTACTTTTACGAATCTTGGTAGCATGCACTTTAGAATTCTATATTCGCTCTTTATTTCGGGAATTTTTGAGTTTTATACAATTAGAATAAAAAAAAAAAATATTGTGACTGTTGTACTCGTATATAATAAATATATAAATTATATATAAATTGGGTTTAAAATAAATTGTGACAAAAAATGACATTGGTTTAATACTGTTGCCTCGAATCGTACGGTTGCAGGCGAATATTTTAAGACAGGCATGCTACCAAATTTTCGCTTTGTGTCAAAAAGTGAAAACAAATGCCTCATATAATAGAATTCTAAAGTGCGCGCTGCCAGTACTGTAGTAGTACTTTAAAATCCTGTCATAGAAAACAGGCGAATGCGATTTTACTTTGATGAATCTTGGTAGCATGCACGAATTCTATATTCGCATTTTGTTTCCGGAATTTTCGGGTTTTATACTATTAAAATAGTAAATATTATGCCAGTTGCATATAACAAATATGTAAATTGAGTTTGGATTGAATTGTGACAAAATAATGACGTAATACTTTCGCCTCGAGTCGTACGCTTGCAAGCGAATATATTCTAAAGTGCGTGCTGCCAGTACTGAACTACATTTAATTATGACTGACCAATGGTCAGATAGTCGCGTTCAGTATCGTTACTTTCAAATTGATATAACTCGTATTCAGTCAGACTAAAATAACAAATTTAATGCCTTGATTTTTGAGCATCCATAAGGAAATTTAAAACCCGACGCTCATGCTTTTAAGAACACCTCTTCTCTTTAAATCTGAAACAGAGTAGCTGTTTGCTTGACAGTTTCTGTGTTTCTGTATAAACTTGACAGAATGCGTCGGATAATGAATGTAATGCTACGGCTCACGAGCTTACGATGAGACTCCACACATTGTATTATATTCAGTGCAAAAATTCTATACAGTTTTGTCTCATTTCTCACCAAGGATCTATTTATTTCAAGATTATACTGCACACGTTTCTTCTTTGTCTCAGTGCTCATACTTCATCTTATATTTAAACTTGTGAACACAATTCACTACACATTCCAAATGAATATGAGTATTCATATAGGGTTACTCATTTGTAAAGAGATACTCGTATTTATTTTTACTTTACTTGATATTCGAGGTTGTATTCATAATAGTACTATGAAATTAACTATTATTTCAGTGTAAGATAAATTTATGTATCGAATTATATTATTTAGAGAAATAATGTTAATACTAGGGCGGATCAAGAAATAGTGAGCCTCGCAAAAGAGGGCAACACTATTAAAAAATTTCTTTGGTTTTCAAGTTCAAAAGGGTAGAACGATAACAGGAGAATAATATGCATCCCTCTTAGATATACTGCACGATGCAATAAAAAGCAAAGGCCCCCTTTAAGGAAGAGGCGAGTTCTGTTTCTTCAGGATAATGCGCGCGTACACACTTCGGCTGTTTCAATGGAACAAATACGTGACATGCATTTCGAACTGCTTTCGCATCCTCCATATTCGCCAGATTTAGTGCCTTCCGACTTTTTCCTGCTTTCCAATCTGAAAACTTGCCTCAGTGGAACAAAATTTGATTCAAATGAGGAGACTATCACTGACAATGTCCTGACAAATATATTGAACCGTCTGATAAAATGTACTTTTCTGAAGGATTACGTAGAACAATTTTTTGGCGATAAATTTTTGTTTTCTTGGCTGCAAGAACTTCTTGACTGGAGAGGTGATGAAGGAAAGAAAATTACTGGATTTCAGCCAATTATTAAATATATTTTCCGTCTCTACCGGTTTCGACACCTCATGTGTCTTCTTCAGGACTCCTGAAGAAGACACATGAGGTGTCGAAACCGGTAGAAGCGGAAAATATATTTAATAATTGACTGAAATCCAGTAATTTTCTTTTGTTTTCTTGTCTAGGTTCACTACTTATTGATCCACCCTTGTACTAATTTTTCTCTAAACCTTATTTTACTTTAAGCTCAATTTCATTTATACAGGCCATTTCTTTCATTTAATTAAAAATACATAATATATTTTCGTCTCATTATTCCTATGATTTGTAGTATTCATTATTTCCAGTTACAATACAAATCTCTGTAAAGAGGAAATACAAAATTAGCAATCACTTCATTGAACAAACTTAAACAAAAACAAGATGATCCATCCATTCGCTTCGCAGTTCCACAACTGTTTTCTATTTCCTCCTCTGGAACATCTCCATCTCGTTCGTCTCTCGCGTCGCGACGCTGTCGTTCGTCTCTTTGTTGCATTTTCCATCAATACGTCGCGGCATTTCCAGCGAGCATATTCAGCAGACACTTGCAGAGACAAAGCCGCCTGCGATGTCTCTTTAGTTGGGCCATTGTCACAGGACATTGTCAGCAGAATGGATACTTCAAGTTAGGAAATGATGGATCAGACAGAGATAGTAGCACTGTCTCGGCTATTGTTATCGATAGACGATAATTGAAACTCTTGTGACCAATTGGGAAAATGAACTGGACGGAAACTTAAATAACTCTTATTTGTTTTTTCACTTCTTGGTTTCCGTGTGAGTTTTTGTGATGCAGTTTCATTCACATATACACTTTGATTTATATTGCTGTTTCTTATGAAATATTTATCATTACAACGTCAATTATCAAAATGAGATTTATAGTTGAAACTGTAGCAATATAAAACTATTTCCTGTAATTAAATTATAAAGTCGTATAAGGCAAAGTATGGTGTATGACGAATGTGTGGTTAACAAGAATGTATACTTATCAAGAATTTTGTTGGAAAAATGGAAAGGTGTCGATTAATTAAGATGATTCGGCTCAAAAGAAGGCAAGTAAACGTTTAATCAAACCTATTCATATACAGGATAGTGACTCGAATACCCGAACATAGGGCTTTAACATATAAAATCATACTTTAGTAATTTCCTGTGTCCCTACTTATTTTAGATAAAAAAAAAAGTTTCAAATAAAAGTTGTACAGCTTAATATTAAATATTAAAATATCGAAAATCACCTCAAAAATAGCGATAGCCATGGAATTAAACCAACAAATTAACAAATGTTAAAGGATTTATATGTCATACTAGATTAATTTATTTTTATATGTAATTTATGTTGTTCGACAGCCTGTGCTGTAAATTTGGTATTTTTGTCCTAGGTGAACAAATAATTATTTTATACGCCTATTAAAGTCTTTCTTTTTCAAATTTAAAAAATCTGTTGTGGCCAGCACAAAACCTTCCGTCAATTCAATGTATTTTGTACAAATCCGATACCAAAAGTTCTTTGGAAAAGATTCTATATATCCTGTAAAATTGTAACACGAACACACTATTTTTTACAAATTCCATATTGCAAGTTCCTTTGAAAAGATTCTATAAATCCAGTATAATTATAACACGAATGTACATTCTGTAAATTGCACTTCACACTTCCTCATTCCTATCCAATGCATCTTCTTCACAAAGTTCTTCCTCTCTCAAATATTCTGCTACGCAGTCCTTCCATCTTCTCTTTGGCCTTTCTTGTACTTCCGGCATTGAAACTGCAAGACATTTGCGAGGGACCTTCTGTCACTTAAATTACTTTCTGATCCTACACTTTCCACTTTGATTTTGCACTTGACACTGACATCTGTCAATTAGAATTTTTTGAATATTATCTGCTGTTTCCATAATTTTTGCAAAGCTGACTGGTTTTTGAAAGTTAACCTCTCTTAATCTCTCTATAACTCTATATCTATTGAATATGAAGGAAAACGAATAATCAAATCGTATAGAGAATAAGATTTTCTTTCATATTAATGATCATAAAATGTCGAAAAATGATATTTAACTGCCTTTTTTTTCAGGAAAACTGTTAAGAACTTCAAATAAGGGTACTTCCGGTTGACCAATTATAACCAAAATCTAATCAGCTCTTCATATGGTTGTAAAGAAGAGGAATACGAAAGAATCATAATTTTTAGAATTGTAGTTTTGAAGTTATCGTCGGAGAAAAATTTGTCACACACACACACACACACACACACACACACACACACACACACACAGTCACACACGGACACACACACACATACAGACATCGATGTAAAATTAGGTAAAATCGTATTCTAGGGATCTTAAAACGTGCTTATTCGTTAAAAACTCATCACCGAATTTTTTGGCCAAAGACAATACCTTCCTTTTGACGGAAGGTAAAAAGTACACATTCCCTTTCCTTTTAGAATCGGTTTAAAACAAGGCTGGTCTTATGTTCTACAATTCAAAAAAGCCACCCGGTTAAAAAAAACAAACACTGAAAACAACCAATAAAACCCAGATTAGCTATTTATGTATTTAGTTGCAAAATGATGCATTGTTTTTCGGACTTTGGTCACTTTTTACAATAGTGCTAACACAAACGCCCTAATGCGAAAAAGTGACTGATAAAAGCACTAATTCTAAAGAAGAATGTCATTATGACATTTAACCTAGAAACGGAATGTCAATATGATTCAAAATAATTCTTACGTACAGTTTTTGTTTCTAAATATAAGAAATTAAGTTAATTTTACGACTAGTAAATGAAAAACTACAATGAAATAAAGATAATTGAAGGGTACTAGGAAAAAATTGTATAAAAACACTGTTTTTTATAAACCATAAGTAAACATACGGTACGTATATCTAATATACGAACATCAAACTATGACATTACGGTCAAGTGTGAAAAATGGTGTGTACTTAAAGTGTTATATACTATAAAAATTTTATGTTGGTAACATTTTCGATTTACATGGTTTTATCAACAATTCATTTGTTTTATTGAAAAAAATTAGTGACATTTTAGTCCAATAATCCAAATTATAGATTAAAATTTGAACATACATTTTCTGATTGTATTCGTTCAACAGAACCTCAAAAAGAAAATGAATGTGATGATATTTTACAACAATTAATGTAATAGTAATCGTATAATACGACCGAGTATAATATGAATAATAAATCAGAAATACTGTTTTTAAATAATGTGTCACATTTTGAAAATATTTATAAGTGGACATTTCACCAGAATAATACCAACTTATAGTCATAAAATTCGTTATCTGTTTGCTGGCCTAGGCCAGAAAATAAGTGTTTCTGGACGATTTCGAGATATGTAAATCAAGCTATGCCGGACGAAGGCACGAAAAATATTTTGTATACCTTCACTTTTTACCTCCCGCTATCCTTGATAAGGCACGACATTTCCAAAAACTAATCACTTCAAATTAATAACGGTGACATTTTAAAAAGAAAATAGTAAATAAAGCAATAGTTATATGATGCAAAGGCACTTAATACATATAGATTGCAGCATTAGTAAATATGTAGGTATTTATTTAAATAAATAAAAATTAAATAACGGGAGGTTTTGTGTTGGCCACATCAGATGTGTATTGCCGCTCAAAAATATATTCTTATCTATATTTTTGTATTTTATAGTTTTCAGTTCATTCTATTGAGAGATCTAGTGCTTGAAATATCAATTTAAATCACATGTTTATATAGAACGATATTTCAAAGTGGTTATTTAATTACGAAACCTAATGTAACTAAACGAACTTAAAATAAATAATAAACGCATAACCAGAGCTATTTTTGTATAACTCAAGAAACTTTTTCTGCAATATGATACATACAATTATTTTCTTATTTTTACATGATTTTATTACTTTCAACAAATTTTTACCTGTCTTACAGGAGCTGAATGGAAGCTTCTAACGGAAGACGAAAAACGACCGTTCATTGATGAAGCGAAAAGACTACGAGCAATGCACATGAAGGAGCACCCAGACTACAAATACCGGCCACGTCGCAAGCCCAAAACGCTCCGAAAAGAGGGCTATCCTTACTCTATACCTTACCCCTCTGTACCCATGGACGCCCTCAGAGCTGGTGAGTTACAAACATTGTTTTTATTGGGGGTTGGAGCAGGTTATTATGAAAAATATAGGTTTGTAGAAGGTGTTCGGAAAATGAGGGGGGGGGGGGGGGGTGACATTATTTGGAGAATATATATATAATTGCAATTGTTTCTTATTAAAAACACAATTTTTACGAAATACTTGATTTAATTTTTAATGCAAACACATAAATTTAGAGAAAAATGGTGAAAATCTCCGAAATTATTGGTTTTATGCATAGTATACCCTTAATAACATTTAAAGAGAATACAAAAAGGAACACAACTGAATAATAAAATATAGGGTGTTCAATTTGAAAATGACGAGTTATGGCCATTTGAAATTCATTAAATTTGATTCGCTTTATTTAACACCCTGTATAATAATATGTAAAAGAAAGTATTCGAAAACATAGAGTATAGTTTATAGTTGTAGAGAAAAAAAATCTTAATTTTTACTATTAAAATAACTTCAGTATGCCTCTATAAAGCAATGCGTGTTTTAGATCTTTTTTAGAGAAAAAAAGGAATAACTTAGCAACGCCGCGGAAAACTAAAACAAATTTTATATGTTCGTATAGAGGAATGTAATACAATTCAAAATATATAAAAATATATAGGGTGTTCCATTTAAGAATAGACAAACAATTTTCGCCCAGCTGTAATGTAACACCCTGTATATATGAAAATAATTTTACGTTGTGTCCCTTGTGTAGTCGAGTAAATTCGGTAAATAATTTTTTTCTGTATTTCTAACGATAAACGAGATATCGCAGAAGGCCATTTCGGTGACTCACCTGTATACTCGTATATCACACTGAGACAAAAAAATTCTAATATACCCAAGTCTCGAAATAAACTGATTCGTTCGCTATTTTTAAATTTTTCGAGTAAAAATGGGGAAATTTTTACAAATGGCATTTAACATGGTTGCACCGAATATAATATTTACTTTAGGTTTTATTTTATTTTGTTAATAGACAATAACAAAGTTTTTTTTTTGTAAATTGAACCTTATTTGAAGTAAGCGATATTTACAATAATTTATTTTTATTTCTTTAATTTTTAAGATTAAAACCTTTGACGATTAAAGTAATGATTTTTCTTCAGGGAGCTAGCAGAGAAAGAGAGAAAAGTTTCTAAATAGACATTTTATTATATCTATGAAATATAGTGTACCGGGAAGTACATTCTTAGAAAAATGGTTAGTGAAGATATATTTCATACATTATGAAATCTGTTCCTTTTAACATCACATGTGTCTGTATACTATTGTGTAGAGACAGACGATTGCATCGTTGCATGTACTCCTTTATTAACGATATATGAAAAGTATCTTTGTGCGAAAATTTTATTTTATTTGAAAAATGCGGGCTTCAAGCATCGAAGATTTTCATAGCTATAAATATATAGGTAGATACCACAACTGTGTATATGTAATAATTAATTTCTTTCTAAATTTCTATAATATCGACTATATCGTCTTTGACGAAATTTGCTACTAGAAGGATATTAATACATTCACGTACATAATCGAAATATAACAAATTTATATTAAAATTGTAGAATACGTACTGATTACTTAGTAATAAAGCTAAATTAAAAAAAAAAAACATTCTTCATTATAAAGTTATAACGAATTAAACATTTTATGATCTGTAGGGTATCTATTTGATTTTATTTGGCCAGAAATATGAAAGATGTAAATCCCGCGTATAATTTCGCAGAGCCCTGACTATTGGCAGGTCTGATTTACTTTACTAGCGAGCGACACTTTTATATCAAACTTTTGTATCACACTTACTCGAATACCAAAGAAAACCAAAAAAATTAAAATATAATTTATTATGTAAAATATAATTTTCTTATTAAACCATGTATAATATCTGTTCTCATGAAAGAAGAGTGCCACTAGACCAATATCGGTGACGTCACGAACTTATCGCAAAACTTTAAAAATTAATATCTTACTTAATATAATTTTCATATCAGGTTTTCATTAATTCTTATAATACATAAGCCTTGTTTAAAAGGCGCAAGCATTTGCAGCCATCCTGAGTGGATTTTTGAGTATTTCGAGGATTAAGCACAAATCGTGAAATGCTAACACAAAGGTCTCCAAATTTTCAATAAATTTCCTCAGAAAATTAAGACAAAAAGTAATAAAAACTCTTTTAAAAAGTTACTAAAAAAATTCTGACACGGGCCCCCATATCTGCTTGTCAAATAAGACCAACAAAGTCACATTATTGCTCGCGCATTATGAATTAGTATCCCATGTAAACGTATTAGTATATGACGTCATTATTTTAGGGATATTTTTTGATGACGTAAGTCTTCTGCCATTTCATTTCCACCATAATTACGTCTTACATTTTGACATTTTTGAGTGGTGCAACGGTTTAAGGTGGAACTTAGGAATAAGCAACGACTTAAGTCTTAAGTTGCTATAGAGAAACCGGGCATATATAAATATCTTAGAAATTTCTCTTATTATATTTGATGTTTGTCGTTTTATAAAATGTTTAGACATGTTATAAAACACTTGTTCATATTGTAATATAACGTCAACGAATATTTGGCAATCTGGCCATGTTTTATAAAATGACTAGGCGTTTTAAAAGAAGACGAATTTTACAAGAAGTGTATTACATAATTTAAAATCAAGACTTTTAAAAAAGTCTCTCATACCTTTAACAAAAAATAAGAAAAAAAAATTGGAACAATAACCGTTTTCTGCCCACTCAAAGTAGCAGCCTTATATTGTATATTACACCAGCTACTGTCGTATATTGTAGTTCAACCTACAGATGCCTCTGCTAGTCACCACCCCTTACTCTTCCTACCCCGACAGAATGTGAGAAGGAAAACGAAACCAAATAAAAACCTAATGTCTACATTATATGATACACGGCATTAGCATTATGCTAATGAACACTCCGTTCATTTATTCTTTTCATTCGCTCGTCTATTTTCTTTTTCTTTTATTCCTTCTCCCATTTCGAATTTTATTTCACCCACCATTAAAATATCCGGAAAGAATCCACTCTGAAATGCATTACTAATTTTATGATCTGACAATTAGGTGGAAGAATTTCTCAAATTATTTATTAGTTGCATGCTTTCACACCTGTCCGGGCTTTTTGTAAGAATGGAAGATTATATATAAATTACTAGATAAATCTCAAAATACTCTCACCTAAAATGTATGCTGATGCTTTGAATATATTTTCTGTAATTTAAATTTGAAACACTACAATTTTACTCTGCCTAAAATGGCGTAAACAGCTCATTTACATTTATTTAAATGCCGCCTATTCTATTGTGGAAGTATTTAATTCAAGAGATAACATTAATTAGTCAAATAGCGTACTTAAATTAAAATCGTATAAATTTCTCGCGTAGCTGAGTTATGATATATCTGGCATTTTTGATTGCTGACTAAAATTCTTTTCGTGTTAAAAACTATTCCTGCTTCTGGAATAAGAAAAATTCTTTTGCGATGAAGAAATCGTTGATATTTTCGAAGAGAAAGGTACATGTTTGTAAAAATCAAAATATTTAAACATACCTGCCTATATCATTAATATTACCTATAAATATATATTTTCCAAGAAAATCTACAAGATTTATTACAAGAAAAAGCTCATTATTTACAAATACACAAATACATATTATGTATTAAATAATCTAATCTAATAATAAAGTACAAAATATGAATACATTCAGTAGTTATAAACAAAAACAATATTGAGAAGAGGAAATAAAAACTTGATTTAATAAATTATTGACCATATAACAACAATACCTTCTCTTTTGTGGGATATTAACATTTGAAGAGTTCTCCCGTAATTAACAATAAATCGGAAATCTCGTTCCGTAATGTCTGTCATTTTTTAAATACATTTTATTACATAGTGGCTACTTTTTTTCTTCCGAACATTGTTAAAATTTGAAATTAGCGATATTTCTTTACCTATTAATTTTAGATCAAATAGTGCGAGGACAAAAGTTGTTCCGAATTAAAATGTGCTATATGAAGTAAAATAAATTTCGATTTTCGTTTTTCAGTTTGATAGTTTAATGGCGAGTTGCACCGTTTATAGTTAATTTTAACTGTCGGTTCATTTGACAATATCGTATCGAAACGAAATGTTATTAAATATGACTGTCATAATTTCGATATACACTTTTTTTTGTTAACTTGTAGTTAAGGTTTTAACTATAAGCGGTGCACAGGCTATACAAAATTCAATATCTGAAGTGATATTTAATCTAAAATTGCAAAATTGACATATCTCTTTTTGCCTTAGAACTAAAAGAAATATACGAATACAAAATTTGCTCCACAAATGACACGTTTCAAAAAGTAATAATTTATACTGTCCCCTTCAAAGTATCTGTATTTTCCTTTTGTGCCTAAAGATGAGATAAAAATCTCGAAATGTGCATTGTACAATATAATAAATAAAATATTATTTTGAATATTTTGAAACTAAGTATATATATTTAATAAATACCCAAAATATTTATCCAATATTTGAATTACTTCTCTTCATTCTACCATTTTATCATGAAATTTAAAGCAGATTCTTTCTTCCGTTATTTTTAAATATCCATAAACTACGCGTCCATTTGAGTGCAATCTGACATAAACTTTTCAAACGGTGGTTTAACATGATAAAAATATCTGATGTGGACACCACATGACTTCCTTATAATATGTATTATAGCAGACCCAATCATAAAATTGCACGTATTTGACATAATTTGGCATTGACATTATTTATTTTTTTGTTATTCTTTGTCTTAATTCATAGCACACTTAATTACAGAAACCAAAAAGTACATAATTTTTAAATTTACATATCTCGCTTATACACAGATCTAATTTAATCATACTTGATGTTTTCGACGCAGAATTCAATTCTCTAAAACTTTTTTTTAAGCATTTATTTCTAAAATCAAAATAACACCATTTTTTTTTTCAAGAAAAACTGATAACAGCTTCAAGTAAAGTACCACTTCCGGTAGACTATTTTAACTAAAATTTATTATGTTATTCCCATTGATATAAGTCTTATATACCAAATTTGAAAAGTTTTGGATTATATTTTAATATATTTTTGCATTCAAATCTATTATAGGCTTCAAGTAAAGTACCACTTCCGAAAGTTATGTAATAACCAAAAAGGGAGGTGCACAACTAGATGTTATAAAAGTCCTAAATACAAAATTTTAACTTTCTACGGTTTCCCGTTATTCAGTTATACGAGATACGTACGTACAGACGTCAAAATGGATTCAGGGATGGTCAAAATGGATATTTCCGTTGACATCTGGAAACTGAAATTTTTCGCGATTACAATACTTCCTTTACTTCGTACAAGAAAGTAAAAATGTAAACTCAATCGAAAACTAATAACGACCGAAATTCAATAATTCTTTTGACTTTCTAATTCCTCGTACATTCTCATAAGGCAGGATGTTACTTAGAGAGTTGTTACATCAATAAAATAATGAATATCACGATGATATCAAGTTAGATTATGTTGAAAAATAAAAAATGGCAATAGCATCTCAAATAATACGTATCCTCATTCTTCTGTTATCCTATCTGCATCTCGCGCTGCACGTTACACGTGTTTGATTAGTTCGGAATTCCAACGAGGTGTCGTACACGGCGGGAGAACGGAGATCTACCGGCACCGAGACAAGAGCTGAAACCTGAGACCTTTTCCACGCGCCCATCTCAAACATCCGAACATCTGAGCACTTGAACACCTGGGCAACGATTGCTACGAGTAGATGCTGAGGTGGCTTTGGTTTTGTTGGATACTCTGTTGTTTTGGTGAAGATTCGATATTGTAATGCAACAAACAATACGATTTGCAGAAGGATTAATCAATTAAAATACTCATTGGATTTTATTCAATAAATATAGAACACCAAAAAAGCATTTAAATTCAAAGGGTTCTATCATTTCAATATTTCAAAGATATTTATCAAAAGGTATTTTTAATGAAATAATAACGATAGCTGCAAATTCTTTTATTAATATTTTTATCTATTAACAAAATTAGTTCTATATTTGCCTTTATATTTCAACCATCTCTGAAATTTGGTATTTACACCATTTCTTTGACATTGAGATTGTCATATAGAATGTTTTTATATAAAAATCATATATAATATATGGTATTTAGATCCCGTTAGGTACATGGTTTGATAAAAAATAAGAATTTTCAAATAGAAATAATTAATTTATCATTATTAACATTGTCCACTTCACAGTAAAGTATTTCTCATTAAGGAGAAAAGAAAATATTCAGAACTGCAGTCTTCTTCCCTAATTCTTTATGGCCCTTTTGAAAAAATTCGTACCATTCTTAAACCCTTGATTTCGACATAGCTGTCTTGCCCAAGCCTTCTCCTACATTTGCTGCACTTCAGTGCACTTGATACCATTTTAACATAAAATTTGAATGCAGATTCTGTGTTTTCTTATTTTCGAGGTTATTTTCAAATATAGCTTGTCAAATTCTATGGTCCAATTCGCATGAAATCTGCCATACACTGCACAGATTGTAGTACCAGCTTGATAATTAATGAAGTACCTATTGCATGGATGGTATATTATATATACAAGTATAGAATTTCGAACTCTGGATACATCTTTAAATTTGTCTCTTTTGGAATACTCGTATATGGTTTATTATTGTAACGAATAACGTTTATAATGAGCATACATATAATGTATATAAACAGTCGCTTTATGTTCGTGGAAACCGAGATTAACTGTGTTTTAAAATACGGAATGTAATTAATCTTTGTACATACTGTACATTTCCTTGTTTTTGTCAATCTAGAAACTTACGATGTGCACAGAATCTTGTAAACACAAACACTTCACACATACAGAATAACAAATTTGCTTAAATGGTTACCTACATATACCTATACTTTAGCATTTAAGTAACGTATTTCAAATCAAGTGAGCTAAATTAGGGATAAATAGATAAAAGAATTTATTATATATTATTATAAAAATAAATAATTAAAAGTGCAATGAAAGTATAAGAGGAAAAACAGAACTGTATATTGCACTCGTTCTGAAAAAAGTAAAACTAAACAATTCCAAGGCAGGTATCGACATTTACAAATATAAATATTTATAAATTTTCTTTAGTCACGCAATCAAACTTATAATTCAGAAAAGTTGACGTGTCATGAAAATAAAAATACAGTTCCTTTTATTTATATTAAAATCTAATCCTAATTTATTCACATTGTTGTCAATTGTATTAATGCACTGTAGTTAATTTACACGTTAATTGATCAACATTTTATTTATAATGCAAATATATCAAAAAACTAAAGCCCATAACTAATGGTTGGACATATCATGAGAACAAACATTCACAGTATTCCCACTAAATCATCCGATCAATGATTGAACATCCGTTGGGTACTAATTCCTTCCTTAGTCAAATAATTAGAGAGAAAACAGTTCGCTCGGTCTGCAAACACAGCCACCTCGATTCGTTGACAGTTGGTCTCACATCGAGGACTGCGGATTGCAAAACTCCGTTCTCTGAATATGCGAATAATACAAAGAATACACAGCATTGTGTGTCGTTTCAATCAGTGCTCTATTGAAATTCGATTTTGTCTGTTTTCTTATAATATCCTGGGAGCCAGGTAGTGAACGGAACGGAACTCGAACTGGGGCATGTGGGAAAATCTTGTGATTTGCAGAGGAAATCACTGATGCTATGAATGTTTGAATGTCGAATTTGGTGATGCGTTTGAAATTAAAAATGACAATCATGATTGTTTGGTATTGTCAGGGTGAGGTGTTACCAAAAACAAACCCCTAGGTTAAAGGTACCAGTATAACTGTCAGGATATATTGATATTGAAAACCTAATGTAGAGGGCTGGTGGTTAAAATGTATATTGAACATCCGTTTTAGTTTTGTATTCATAAATGTTTGTCTGGTCGCGAACCTGGGGAGCCGAGTTCGATCCCGATAGACGCCAAATATTTCCAATTTTAAAAATGACACAAAAGTGACCCCTGTGGTGCACTCTCCACACCAACTATGAGTGTCCGTGAGGTGACGCCTGGTAAGCGCCCGCACGGTGAAATATATCGTCATCATTACCGATGTCTAAATTTGTTGTAGATACTGGCACATCCAGTAATGGGTAATATGCCGTGATGATATATTTATTTATTTATTGTCATTTTTATGGTTACAAGTTATTCAAGAAAAGGAATTTTAAACGACACAATAACAGTAGCTGCAATTTCTTATACCGGGACCGGGAGTTTATTTTATCAGCAAACATATAGGATATATAATTACCATAGTTACAGTATTAATGATTGACGGCAATGTATTGAAGCGTTTGTTAGGCGTTTAACATGATAAAACAGGTTTTTGTAAATAAATATCTGATGTGGACACCACATGACTTCCTTGTACGCCTGTTAAACTATACATATTATGTTAATAATTAAAATATGTATTATAACAGACCCAATCATAAAATTGCACATATTTGACATAATTTGACATTGACATTAAATTCTTTATTTTTTTGTTATTTTTTGTCCTAATTCATAGCAAACTTAATTACAGAAATCAAAAAGTACATAATTTTTAAATTTACATATCTCGCTTATACAAATAGATAATTTAATCATACTTGATGTATTCGACGCAGAATTCAATTCTCTAAAACTTTTATTTGAAGCATTTATTTCTAAAATCAAAATAACACCATTTTTTTCAAGAAAAACTGATAACAGCTTCAAGTAAAGTATCACTTCCGGTCAGACTATTTTAACCAAAATATATTATGTTATTCCCATTGATATAACAGTATTATATACCAAATTTGAAAAGTTTTAGATTATATTTTAATACAGTTTTTCATTAAAATCTATTATTGGCTTCAAGTAAAGTACCACTTCTGAAAGTTATGTAATGACCAAAAAGGGAGGTACACAACTAGATGTTATAACAGTCCTAAATACAAAATTTTAACTTTCTACGGCTTCCCGTTTTTCAGTTATGCGCACGTACAGACGTCACGACGAAATTAGTCAAAATGGATTCAGGGATTGTCAAAATGGATATTTCCGTTGAAATCTGGAAACCGAAATTTTTCGCGATTACAATACTTCCTTTACTTCGTACAAGGAAGTAAAAAGTGTCCGGCAGAAAATTTTTATAATTTATTGCAATTTATGCGGTAATATTAAAGTAATTATTATTAAATAATGTACAAGATGTAATGTACTATTATGTTCAATATCATGGCATAATTTTCTGCCTTACTCTTTTTATTTACAAAAAACTATTTTCTCATGTCAAACGCCTATGTTTACTCATGAAATAAACGCTTTAATATATTGCTGTCATTTTGTAACTATGATAATGAAACTACTCTATGTTTACTGATAAAAAAAAAACTCTGTATTAATATCTTTATCCATTTTGTTTAAATACATACTTATCACTTACGGCTCCGACGTGAGTCAAAATATTTTAATACTTTTATTTGTTGACGTATAAAACCCTTTGTTTTTAAAATTTGTTTCATTTTTGGCTTTATGTAGATCTAAACTACTTGTGGAATTTAAAGATACTTGAACCATTTATAAAACATGAATCTTACCTTCAGGATGGTTAACAGTCAGAGAATGTTACGGAATTATGAAAAGTCAGGAAATTTCATAATTTCGTGCACAAACTTTAAGGGCATATAGTACTGACTAAAATAAGTTAAAACATGGGTTCGAAATTCAATAGTTTCCGAGATATAAAGCAGTGAGTTTTTACGGGATATACCTCTAACCTCTGCTATCTCGAAAACTAAGAGTTGCAATATCGATTAAATGAGACTTTTTTCAAAAAAAGAAAAAAACGACAATAATTGTACTAAGTAAAATGTGCAGACCATAACCAATATTTAATTTTCAATAACTAAATTTTTAACTTCTAGGGCCGGTTTTTCAATATCTGTTTAAAATTTTAACTAAGAGTTAAATAAACAAAATTGAAAAGTAATGATCTGTCAAATGGCAGATTAATCATTGTTGTCAACAAAACGATGCAATATTGTTTACGTATATATAACTAGAAGTTAAAATTTTAACCAGAGATTGAAAAACCGGCCCCTAGTGAAGTAAACAATACTGCATCGTTTTGTTGACAGCAATGATAAATCTGTTATTTGACAGTTCATTTCTTATATTTAACTCTTAGTTAAAATTTTAACCAGATATTGAAAAACCGGCCATTAACAAAATTTATATTTCTTAATCCGGTAAGTGACTGGGCTTGATTCTAATGGCTCCTTCGACGCCGATTTGAATATTTCCAATTTTTATATTGCACAAAAATTATCCCTGTCATATTAATTGCAGGACTACTTTGAGGGACGTCTGATGATTCGAAAGTACTTATAAAGTTTCATTACCTAAATTTGGCACATCCAGAAATGGTATGATGAACTGATGATATCTTTATTATTCGAATTTTTAATATTTTTATAATTTATAATAGCAAAAGTAATTCTGTATCTACCTATGAAATCTTATATAGAAGCTAATGCAATCAAAGCTGTTCACACTACCTACAATTTAATATGCGAGACCAATTGTTGGGAAACGAGTTGCGCGTCTGGTCCGGGTGTAACATTCCAGCGCCCGGTGGGTGCTCTGCCCCCTGCAGGGCCCTCCGGAGAATAAAAATCGCCAAATTAAACACTTGCTTTGACACCTACGGCCCCACGCGCATAAATTCATAAGCGGTGCCCGCTCGGCTTGGCTTGGCTCGCTCGCCGCGGAATAAAAACATCGCGAACCCCAGGTTAGGAATTTGCCCAGTGATAAATCGAGGTCGTGGCTGCATTTGTACCGCGACTAATTTTTTGATGAGGAGGATATTAATCAGGATTAACTGGACGGTGTTTTTCGAAATGCGAGGATAATTTGTACTATACCTACGCTTTATTTTTAGATGGTTAGTGGTAGTCGGTCTTTTTATTATTCGGACCTGCGGTTTTCAAAAAGAAGAAACTCATCATTTATTTTATTGCCTGTATAAGTAATAAAAAAATAAATGCCAAACACATAACGTGTACAGATAACGGAAGTTTATGTTTCAAATATTATTAGAAATTAGAGAAATATGATATTTCCGGGAATCAATAAGATGATTCAACAAATTGAAAGTACGAACATTACGGTGGCCGCTAAAACGTTTTTAGTCCCGCCCCTTTAAACGGTAGTGAATAAAAAATAATCTGTGCAACCCAGACTCTGAAAAATTGAAGGGAACTGGACTTGTTGTCTAATGAAAAAAGAAACAATAATACTCATAATTATTTTTTACTTGAACTGTTATTTACTAGACTTTTTACACTAATATCATCTGTATTTAAACCTTGTATTATGGCCCTATTTTAATACGGAAAGAAGCCATTAGATCTTGGTGTAAATTGGATAACCGGAAATGGCACTTTACTTGCAATTCAAAATAGCTTTTCTTTGAGAAATTTCTTTACATGTCACTTTTTCGCAATTTATATTATTATAAAAATATATTTTACAGATAAATTTAAAAAATAATTTATTTTATCAATCCTGGGATGGGATCCTATGACTACGCTATCATAGCGTAGCGAAAAATACTCCTTATGTTTCACCTTCGTTCCCCAATTAATTTCCACGGTTGTTATGGAAACGAAGTGTTATTTGTCGCTACGCTATCATAGCGTAGTCTTGGAGTCCCACCCCTGGAGCCTATGTCTTAAAGATAAACACAATTCCTTAGTTACGTAATTCATATTTGATATGTAACTAACAGATAAATGTCACTGCCAAAAAACTAATCATGTCAAATTATTATTGGTGACGTTTTTAAGAAAGTATAGAAAAATAGTTAAGCAGAGGAACTTATTTGCAGCATTAGTAAATATATCAGTATGAATTTAAATTAATAAAAATTAAATGCGGGAGATATTGTGTTGGCCATATCAGATTTTTAAGTAGGTATACAATCTATACATATATTTTATCGAAAAAATTCTTTAATGCTCAGGTTTATATATTCTACTTTTCTATAATGAGTTAAAATAAATAAAAAACTAATTTCCAAACTTCTCTTTACAAGAGGGACGTGTTCCCTTTTTTAATTACTTACTACAGTTTTACGGATGGAAACGAAATAGCTATTTTTAGTACAAGTGAGCAATGTATGTCTTTTTCTCACGCGTCCGGAAATTGGCCGCACGAGAGGGAGCAAGTGCGCGAACTGGACAAGTGAGTAAAAGACATGCTCACGTGTGCTAAACATGATTTTTTCCACAATTTTGAAATATTATATTTCTAAGAAACGAAACATATTTTTTTGTTAATGAAAAACTCAACAGTACATATGTTTATAACTGAATTTAATGTAAAGTTAACAAAAAATTATTGTTTCTTCATGTACAATGATAGATATTTATTGTACAATTTGTAACTCCACCAAAATTTATGTCTCCTGGCGTAGGTTATTATAGGCGTGTGTATTTTGCTCACTTGTAAAGAAAGTTATTTACTTTACTCACTTGTGATTCAACATGCTACTTTACTCAATATTTTAAGTTGAATAATAATTATTTTGCTAACGATTGTAGAAAAAAATGTTTATGGACCATTATAATGAACATAAAGTATCTGTTACCCTTTTTTTGTGTTTTTCTTTTAAATTGCGTCATTTACTAGATGATATATATATTATCTCTAAAACAGTCCTTCATTCGACATACAAGGCTCATAAATAAGTGCTATATCCGTGACAAAATGTAGAAGCTACATAAAATGAGATTTATCATGTAAATAATGAACAGGAGGCTAAATTTGAAAAATTATTTTATTTTCTTCTGCTATTTCGTCTTTATTTTTACATCAGCGTAGAAGACTAATGGAAGTTTTATTCTTATATGGCTCAGATTATAAAAAAATATATTTTTTTATAAAATGAATGTTAATAAATTTTAATTTAGAATTTACTTCTTGTGTACTTAAGTAGCATATAAAACATTATTTTTGTTTTGGAGACTTGTAACGAACACTGATTCTTCTTGAGTTGAGACGAGTTCAGTAAGAGCAAGACACCCAAAGATCCCAGCGGGTGTTGGAATGCTACACCCGCCGCCCAGCGGTGAAAGATTCAAATTTATTCGTACCTGTTAAGTGTGGGAACACATAGCTACGAATTAAATTGGCTACTGGAGAAGCACAGATGGCCGATGCGGTTCAATTTGCTCGCTGGGTGCTGTGATTTCATTTTAATTTTTTTATAGCCGCGATTATGTTTATGAGGCGAATTCTGATTGCCACGAATGTTTTACAAAACAACAGTCTCATATACATATACCGTCTTTGTCTGAATTTGATAAAGATATAATAGAGCAAAGTTATTTTTTTCAAAGAAAATTAAAAAAGCAAATCCTACATGAATAAGTAAAAAGACCTAAACAATAGGAATTGATGAAAAGAATTTCCAGAAGGCTACTAATAGAAAAGAAGAAACAACCAAATAGAAAAAAATTGGTGAACCAAATTATTTTCTTATTATTTGTAGCCAAATCATACTAGACATAATATATTTTTATTTGGAATTAAATTTTGGGAGTATCTTGAAATATGTGTGTAATAAAACACGTAGGCCTTAATATTACTAGTTTGTTGAAAAATATGACGAACGTTTCGTACTTATATTAATAGATCATCAGCAGAATTATAAAAACAGTTTTAAATCATTGTTGTTACAATTTATAAATACTACAAGTTCTTGCCAAGGTGGTAGACTGAACTGAATGGATTATTTCCATTATTAGTGGAATATTTATAAATTGTACCATAACACTAAAATTTAAAACTATGATTTTAAAATTTTGCTAATACAGGGTGTTAAAAAATAAGTGTCGCAACATATGAGGGCATATAGTACTGACCAAAATGAGTAAAAAAAGCTTAATCAACATGGGTCCTATATTCAATAGTTACCGAGATATGAGGCAGTGACAAATGAGTTTTTTCGGTGTTACCTCTGCTATCTCGATATCTGTAAGAGTTACGACGTTGATTAAATGAGACATTTTGTTTACTTTTCAGAGGTAATCTTAAATGTGTTTTTATAAAAAAAAAAAAAACGAATAATTCTTCTAAGACAAAAGTGGCGGCCTTGGCCAATATTCAGTTTTCAAATAACTTCGTAACTATTAGAAAGTAAAAAAAAATGTTTTATATAAAATGTTTTTGTTTTTTTATAGTCTATTTACTGACACTGACAAAATTTTGTTCGACCACTATATTAGTCAGTTTTTCTTTGATTCTAATACAAAATGGTCTTTTTCTCAAAAACAGTTGAAGATCGGACCCATGTTGATTAAGCTTTTTTCTACTAATTTTGGTCAGCACTATATGCCCTCATAATTTGTGATACTTATTTTTTAACACCCTGTATAAGTACGAAGCAAATTGAACATGCAGAAAGAAATAGCCAAGACAAACTAGAAAGTCACAAGGGATCTCGAGATTAAAATAATAGAAAGATAAAGAAAACAATAAAAAAGGAATAGACTTCAGTAAATATATCTACTGTACTTTATTTTTGTTGAAATAGTCAAAAAAATTAAAAGAGAACACTTCATGGGAACTGAACAAAGAACAAATATTATGAATATTGAAATACACTTCAACCTATTTATTGTTTAATGAACTGTTCATTTATATACATAAAAACACAAAAGAATAATTTACATTTTTTCAGTATCATACCGTCAGTTTATTTAAATCACACAATAAATTAAACATTGCCGCTAATCTGAGATTGCTGACAAATCTGCATTATCCATAAAAGGAATCTTCCTTATAAATCATTTGTAAACAAACGCAGCAATTATGCTTGGAGTCAATCCCCTAAACAGTAGAAAATATTATGAACAGTTATTATTCATAAAACCTTACAAAGTTAATCCTCAAACATATGCCCACATAACTCGACTGCGAATACGAATATCACATTACGTTTCTTATTCCAGCGATTAAAACCCATCGCAAATTATTTACAAACTCGTTCGCCAGCTGAGTGTCACCTCTTACAATAAAATATTCTCTCGCCTGGCACAAAAAACGAGCAGAGGAACTTCAAAAACAGAAACGGGGCTCGCACTGGTCGTGTTTGTCAATTAACAAGGAAATTTATTAAAAACGGGAGCTAAAATTCGATATTTATGTGCGCGTTTGCCGTTTAGAGCGCGCGAGATGACAGTTTATAGAACTCGGAGGTGATAGTTAGCCGACGGAAAGAAACTAAATGCGCCTACTTGCTTTCAGATGGAAATAGAAACTCAATGGATGAATCGGACTCTGATTTGAATATTAAGTATTTGTAAAATGTTCGTAATATAAACGAAGGAAACATTTTCTCATCATATTATAAAGTTTCAGATTATTTTAATCATTTTCACTTACATCCATCCGTGTTACAATAAATGTAAAAGACGCAAAATTAGGTGTTATGTGTCTAATGCCCAATGCTCTACTACTGCTCAGACATTTAAAATTTAAAGTTGGTTTTATTCAGTTAGCGAAATAAAAGAATGTTAATTTCTACAGATTTTTAATTAGTGTAAAATGGAATTGAGTAACTGAATAAAGCCAAGTTTAAATTTTAAGTGTCGATAGTTCAGCTGGGCAAAAGAACAAAAGAGTACTTAATGAGTGGGTTATATAACAAGTTGTGGTTCGAATGCCTCGGGTTCGAATCCGATGGACGTCAAAATTGAAAATGATTTCCATTTTTCACACAAAAGTGACTCCTGAAGAGCTTTTTATACGGACAACTTTGAGAGCCAATGAGGTGTCTCCTCTTAAACGCCCTCTATGGTAACAGATATCATCATTGTCACTGTACTGAACTATACGACATACAAGTAGATTGGCACACGCAGTTATGATTAACATGGTGTTCAGATTTCAAATACCACCATTGAGATCTCGGAAAGCGGAAACTATATACGACTTGGAAAATCTTGTGTTCCTTTTATAGTTGTAGTCCAGTCTAGCAATGACGCTGGGTACCCGGGTACTCGGAACCTGCCCGATAATAATGTACCCGGGTATACAATTTCTTACCCGATTACCCGAAATATCCCCGCTGCCCGTTAATTAGCCGATACCTTTAATTACCCGAATGGTTTTCAGCTGCCGGAAAAATTGTATCTAGAAGAAGAGCTTTTTATTACCATACCAAAATTAATAAAATGTATTTTTATAGAGATACAGTAGGTATATTATTTATTTGTATTACTTTTTATTTAATAAATATAAATAAACAACAATAATAAATTTTATTAAAAAGTAAACTGCTAATATAAGGGTAACTGGTTATTAACAAATTAACGAATTATGTATATGTATTTAAAGGATAACGGGTAATTAAAGGGTATCGGGTAATTAACGGGTAGAGGGTACTATCCGGGTAGTTGTTTCGAGTACTCGGGTACCAAAATTAACAGAATTCGTCATTCCTAGTCCAATCATTAGGTAGAAAAATAAGGGTTTATTCCACAAAAGGTCGAGTATTTTTGATTTTTGGATATATTATATATTTAGGGGTCCTAATTAAAAATGCAAGTTTTCTACCTCGGGGGCCTTCGCGAAGCACCGCCAACTTGGGAAAAAAGACGCAAAAAATTGTTATTTTCTAAATATCTCTTCACCTATTTACATTAGGGCAAAAACAGTTATTATTGAATTTTTTGAGAATAAAATTCCCTACAACTTTCATCTAATACATTTTTTTTTTACAAATATGTTATCATCATTACCGATATCTGCGATAAAGCAGAATGTGGCACACTCACAAATGGGTGATGATATATTTTTTTATATATTTTTTTCACCTTAAAGTAATTTCAAGAAAAGCTTTTAAACGGAATCCTGCCTAGAAAATGCGCTGAATAAATGAATGTTTTTGGCCATTTGCTCAAAACAATTATGAAATATATTTAAATTTCTCAAAAAACAAAAAATATTACGTATTTAATACTTAGTCTAATAGATTTCACTATATATAACAGTTTACATTCGTCGTGGCATCGAAAGAAGTAAATTATTGATGATTTTTTTTTATAATAATTGTCAACATTTTCCTGCAATTTTTATTTTTTCATCCACCACTCTGATCTTGTTAAAGATACGATAACACGGTTTGAAAATTTTAATTTAGCAAGAAATTCCCTTTTTTCCAATGTTTACCCATTAGGTTTCCAAGACAGTATGTTATCTTTACAAATCACTAATCGGTAAGTGATTGTGATTACTTACTGATTAGAAGGCGAGCCGGTAAATTAATAAAATATATGATCAAGCTTACTTTAAAAATGAGAACTAAATTTTTTTAATAAGTATCTCAAAATAATTTTCAAATATTAATTTTTAAATTTATTTTTTTTTTAAATTTTGACAGCTTCACGCTCGTTTATAAAAATCTTTCATTAATTTTTAACTTTGTGCGTCGATCTTGCAAAATATGTAATAAGCAAGGCGATCAGTAAGTACTCTTCTACCGGTATCGGATGTATTGGAAATCTCTCTCTCCAAAATTATCCTCAAACGGTAAAAAGCACTTACTTCCCTTAATACTTAAATAATTATTTTCTCTAAAAGATTTTTCTTGAAATTTCATATTCTGAATTAAAAAATAATAATAATTTAAAGTAAAAGAATGAACAATTCGCGATGCAAGTTTTGACGTCAGTGCCGCTAGCGACTAAATAGTGAACTTCCTTGGTGGGTATTGCGATCTGTCAATCTCGTGTTTACTTTGTCATATTTTTGTGTAATTTCGCTTTATTTTTTAATTTTTATATACACATAGGTTTATAATAATATAATGACAACTACGATGTTATTGAATATTTAATGAAACTGAAATGATATAAAAATATCACAATGAAATTATTACATAACCTTGTAAGTAATACATACCATAAAAGGTCCAATATCAATACTAGATAGTTGAAAACAATCTTTATTTACAAAAGTGTTGTATATTCTTATCGCAAAACAATGAAATTTGTATAATAACACAAATATAAGAGAAATTAAACAAAAATATTACAAAGTAAACAAGAGATTGACAAATGTCTTTACCCTCCAAACCAGTTTACTAGTGGCGCTGACGTCTAAACTTGCATCGCGAATAGGCGACCTGAAAAAAGTACACTTTCTGATAAATCCATCATCCAAATATTGTTGATAGGCAATACCAGGGATTTGTTAACTACTGGATGGAGCAAGTGTATATCAATATATGCATTTCTTGGGTACCCGGCTAGATTAAGAGAGAACACAGGAAGTGTGAGTGAGAAAGATATAGATAATTCTGATAATTCCACTTTAGACAAGTGAATTTGATATTCATATCTGTCATATTCATATTCACATCTGTGAAATTCACGTCAAAAATTAATTGTGTTTTAAGCATATTTGATCATGAAACGTGAAATAAGTACGAATACAACCAATGCAATGCTAAATTATAACACATATAAGAATATGACATGTTTATTTGTCAAAATAATTTTTAGAAGAAATCATAATTTTAATCATAACTAACTAATGAAACGACACAGTACCGTTCACCACATATTTTGATACACAATTTTCAACACAACACCTTCGAACCATTGTCATATATTAAAATAATTATATTTCAATGATGATATCAAGAATAACCTAAAATCTGTCAAACCTGTCAAACAAAAGATTTGACAAGTAACGGAAACAAAGACAACAAATCGGAATTATGTATGACTATCTCTGTCGATCTGGCCGGGTACATGGTAAAGATTCACTCGCTCCATCCAGTCCTTAACAAATCCCTGGGCAATACATTATTCTGCAACCGATGAATTAAAACCTTTATTTCAAATAGTTTTTACCATAAACATTTGACTACCTCTGTATACAAATAACAAATGCGATTAACATTTATAAATTAGGTCATTTTTCCTGTTTTTATGAGAGATTCTCCATCATTATTTTGTGTTTGTGGCATTATGAGTAAGTGGCCCATCCGCAGCAGGAATCACCCGTGCTGCCGGCCGGTGCTGGTCGATCGATGTCGGTCTGTGACCGTCGCAGCCGTGGTAATGCCGGTTTATTTCACGCGTTATCTCGTAATTTACGCCCGGCATGGCGTGTTGCGTCCATACCTGTCGCATCGACTTACTTAAACGCGTTATTTACCAGCCACACCAGGCAAAACTACCCGTATAAATTTCTCCTGCTTAAACACACGCGTATGAGAACCAAACCATACCAGATCGAATTACTCCTTTAAAAGGACTTTTGCTGCGTATCTTTCATTGAATATGTATTACATTTGTGTTTATTGTCAAATAAAATAGTTATTTCGCAATATAAATATCAGTATGATGGTTCTAAATTTTTAAATATCAGCTGGATTTCAAAATTATATACTATGTATAATTCCGATAATGAACTACATGTTTTCCAATGATATGTTAGAATACAGATACAGTCAAATTTGTTTCAGTAAGTGTTATTTTTTTAAAATTTTAATTCGATTGATCTGCAAACAATTAAACACCCTGGGGCTATTATACTACGAGTATTCTTTGTAAGTGTATGAAATAAACTGTGTAGAAATAAAAAGAAATAGTGTGCAATATGCCATATACATGATGCAAACAATTTTCCGTAAGTCTAAGGAAAACGTGAAAAACAGATGTTGAAGAGGTTTTGGGGATTTAAGGTGAAATGTTACCCGTTGCGCGCATAGTTCAAATGACTAGAAGTCACTATAAAGATTTATTTCCCTTTTTAACAAACATTACACTTCATTGAATTTATATTATATGCAGAAATAAAGAAATATAATTTATTAATTACTATAATGTAAATTCAACAAATCTGACTTTTATATATACACCAAAAACAATATTTAAATTATTAATTTCCCTATATCTCGGAAACTAGCCCACAGAATTTATTCAGATTTTCAGTAAATATATTTAGTAAGGTAGTGTACAAACTATGTAAAAATAAAGAAAAATTATTTTTTGGAACAGTATTAAAAATGCAAAAAACCTACTTTTTTCATACATTTTACACGTTTTTTCAAAAACTACGCCATAGATTTTATTTTTACTACTGGAAAGTTTAAAGAATAGCAATGTTCACAATCTTTTAAAAGAAAATCGAAAATTGGATTTTCGGAACATAGTTAAAATGAAGAAAATATTATATTTTATTTATTTTCTGGAAAACATGTCATTCAATTTAAAAATATATTTGTACATCATACTCCCATAAATCCTACGTTTTCTGTGCACATAATAAATAATATTAATTAATTAATTTATAAAATATAAGCAAATAAAAATTAAATGAATGTTCTAATATAAATTTTTGTTATTTCTTGTATTTCGCGCTTAAATTTGTAATACGCATCACAGAACGCAGGCGCTAGCCGGCCAGCCTGCAGGAAAAGAGAGTTAATTCAAGATGCGTTGTAACCTGTTCTAAGAACATCAATGTTACTACACAAATTTAACAATATGGCATTGATATCGATAGAAAGTTCAGTAATTGAAACTTTGAATCTTAAAGATATTATTGCCGAATTCGCAGCCGCCAAAGCAAGAAAAATATCTTTTCTGTAATAGGCTATTCCACAGTAATCAAAAATAGTAAAAGTTTATTGCAAATAAGAATGATAATAGTTAAAGGATAAGGAAAACCATATTTCTTTTATTATAAATTATTCCTTCTAGAAGATACAGGGAGTTTTGCTTTTGATGATGCAGGACATGTGCACGAGTGTTTGAGCAAATAGAATCCAATTATGACCTCCGATTTTAAGAAGCCCCGCCCTAACTAAGAATATACTTCTTCGGGTGTGTCGGATCTGTTCGGTTGCTGTTCGGGTGGCGTTCTAATTTCTTTACTTTTATAAAATGATGAAATAAGTGAAATAAATTAAGTGAAATAATTTATTTTATGTCTATAATAATAAATTATAACATTACAATTTAAATATACATTATTTTGTAATTTGTTTAACAATTTTTCGTGGTTTGTGAACCACTGTTTGTTTACTTCTGGTATATCCACATTACCTACGTCACAAAGCAAATTTAAAATTCGGACCTTAATATCTCGCTTATTTGGAGGAATTTTTAACTCGGACTTTCACATGTGGTCTTTTATTTTTATGTATATAAAAAAAATTTTTGAAATGTCTTGGAATAGCCTATACTGTATTAATTTTGCTTTTGCATGTATTTTTCATGTTCTAGATAGATTTTTTTTTATTAAAATGAATTTATAAAGTAGGTACATTTCTCTTTTTTAGCATAATAAAACGCTTTTTTTAATGCTAACGCGTGAAATAATGTAGGGTTAAGGCACTATTTTCACACTTTTATTGCAGATAAGAAAAAAATTGTATGCAATTCGATTAAAAAGTGTCTTATTTCATTTATAGGATTTGACAAAAAATATGTCTACTTTTTACTCTTGTTGCATAAATAACTATTATTTTTGTAATAGCAAAAAGCCAAAGTTGAAATTTAATTTTTTTTTACATTTATGTACAATTTAGGTACATATTTCATTTTTTTTAAATTTTGTTATATACTATATTTTATTTTTGTGAAATATAACTTTAATAATTCTTTTTTTTTTTTCTTGAAATTTTCCGTACGAAATTTCAATAATTGTAAGGAAGTGGCGCCACGATTGGAGGTTACGGTAAGTATATTAAGTATAGTTATGCGAGCTAGACAGTGTAAACTAGCGCCTAACTCGCGGCCGAGAAACAAAATAAAGACAGGTGACATTTCCCCTTAAGATCACGCAGGGCGCAGGTATTAAAGGAAATAAGACAGAGACAAACTGCAAAAAGTTACAGATTTTGAATAAAAAATACTGAAAATGCCGGTATTATTAAATAAATACCGGTAAGTAATACCGTAAAAAAGTTTCGTCCGGTATCCCGATATACCGTTATTTGAAACCGGTATTGTAAACTCTAATTTGGGTTCAAAAAATTCGGCAACATATCTTTTATCAGCAAAAACGTTGCTTTCTTTCTTGTACTTCGCTAAAACTTCCATGAAAGAATTATGCCCGGTTTCTCCAGAGCAACTTAAACTTAATTCGTTGCTTATTCCTGAGGTCCACCTTAAACCGTTGCACCACGCAAAAATGTTAAAATGTGATATGTAAGTAGCACTTAAATTAAGTTGAAAAAACGGTGTCTTATATGTCGTATGTCAGTTGACATAACGTAAGTCGCAGTAAATAGGTTTCATTTTGGGTTGATACGGTGAGAAAATTCCCCGATATAGAGAAGAAACAAATAAATTATACCAAAGATAAAAAAATTGCTATGTGAGATTGTAGAAAGATTTAAAGAGAATATTGAAAATAAAAAAAAAAACAAGTACAATATTCAAAAAAATAACACCTGGAAATTAATTGCCGCAACTTTTAATAAACATGTATTAAATGTATATAGTCATATATAAAGACTGATGCCACGAAGACGTCACCGAAGAAAAGGGCTTCCGTTTATAGGACTGGCGGTGGTCTTACTACATATATAAATATTGAAAATAAATAGTATGGTATATTTGGAACAAATCAATTCTGTTAATATTTGTCGCGGAATTTTCGTTAATGTCGTCTAATTTAGGAAAATCCGTATCGAATGTTATTGAAACGAATATGAGCATAAACACTGATAAAAACAAAGACAGCTTTAACATTTGACATCCGGTATTTTATTTTGAATCGCTATAAATTTGCTGGTGCAACGTAATCAGGATAAAAGGCCTACTTACAATTAGGTAACTCGTAAATAATCAACAACTTGAGTTGCTGTGGAGAAACTGGGCATTAAGGTCTTAAAGATGGGCCTCTAAGTGTAGAACTGAGTGATAAAATAAATTTTGGAAGAAAGTAACATGTCTGCTTTTTCTCTAGTCGTCTTATTCCTATGTATGTTATCATTATCATTTGCTGCGACTAAAATCAAATACACGGTCAATGGGAATGAATAACCTTTAGGTACATGCAAAACCCATGTGAAACAAGTGACCGTGTTTACATTTTCATCTGTCGTTAGCAATTTACACAAAAATAATCAGACACTTCCATTCGTCAAAAGAATCCAGTAACAGCTGTGTAAACTAATCGACTAGTGAATAAAGGCCACTTTACACCATACATAAATAAAATAATACAAAAGTAAAAATCTCTCGCCAGTGATATCTTACAGCAAGACACATTCTATCGTCGATAAATCAGAATGCTATGTATACGTGCAAGTGCGTGTTGTAACATAACAAGTCGCATTCCTAACGCACCATATGTCACACATCGAAGTCACAAAAATACGCCCCCAGAGATAGTCGGAGAGAATGCCGCTGTGCAGCTCTGGCGTCGCTTGGACTAAGTCTTGTATTGTAGAGACTACTCCGCCCAAGTATTGTCCATGATAGGATTTAAACTGTACAATGATTTCATGCTTTTGTTTGGTAATACCCGTGGTGACAGTTTGGAGTTTAGAAATCGTGGTTTTATTCGGTTAATTGGAGAAAAGTGAAGTTGAAATCGATAACAAATGAACCTGCAGCATTATATTTCACTATTATTAACCTTATTTATTGTATACTAAAAATGTTAATGTAACCATTGTTTAGAAACGTGTGTCTGAGTGCCTTTTGTGACTGATCGTAGTTTTGATGACGTGGGTTCGAATCTAATCAACCCCAAACTTGAAAATCATTACCAGAAGATGAGGCGAAAATTTTGCAGTTTTTTTTGCGAATATTTCACGAGTGTAAAATAATATTGGATTTTTGTTTGAATGTCTTTTGGGCATTTTTTTCCTTATTTCTAAAGGCTTTGTAATTTTTTATCACTGTTGGATTTCAAGTGATGTTATCAAAGTTTTAGTTTTTATATAAACGCCATATTGGAAAGTTACACCAATGAAACTAGAACATTGAACTGTTGTTTTGTCAGATTAGTGCGAGTGTATTCCTGCAAGTCCTACCCCTACGATCTAATGACTAAAGATTTAAACGCTAAATGATTATAGCTTTAGAAAATAGATAACTTTATGTTTATATGTAGGTATTTAATTTTGTTTACATATTGTAGAAAGTTGCATTGAAGTATAAAATTTAATGCTAATTACTACAAAACGAATTAAATATGCGTAAAAAAAACCATTTAGTTGTTGAACTGAATCGTTATTCTAAGTGACAAGCAAAAAGCTAAACTATATCTACATTTTGTTCACTACCAACAACTCAATTTGCATAAATGTTACAGTCATTTGAAAATAAATAGTTGGGTAACAACGATTCAAGCAAGAAATTGGAGTATTTCGCTTTTAATTAAATAATGTATAAATTATAATAATACGAGAGATTAGTACGATAATAGAATAATACATTATTTATAACAACAAACTCTCAGTAATAATAAATTAAATAGAAATTACACGATAAAAATAGATATTGTATTACTTTAGCCTTGATAATTTTATTGTAATAAAAGAATATGTGTGTATATATTTATCGGATATTCGGATATCTGAATATTTTGGGCGGCTTTCCGGTTTAGTACTGTATTGTGACTGTATGCTTGAGTTACATGTGGTTTAATCATTTGATGTGAATAGAAATGGGAAAAAGTCGTACTAATTGTTGTGTATTCGGATGCAACTCAAGATCTGGTCGAGACACAGGCATTGGGTTTTATAATATTCCAAAACATGGCTAAAATAAAGTTAAAATTACGACAAGTGTAGGTGTTGAAATGGATATGGATTGACGAAAAGCATGGAAGTATACAATTCCTAGTACATAACAAATAACGAAACATATGAAAGTTTGTTCTCGTCATTTTAAATCGGATGATTATATATTTCCTAGTGAGTAAAAAATGCAATGTTCAGATTTTGTCTTAGAATAAAAAGTTCATGTTGTGTTCGTTCTAATTATTTATGTATTTTTCTATGCAATTAAGCGTAAAACTTTAAAAAGAACTGCAGTACCATCACTTTGTCTTCTCGTATATCAAGTAAAAGTTCCTAATAATAAACGTTTGCTACGACAAACCAAACGTGTAAAGCCAAAAGCAGTAAACGCCAGTGACAATGCAATGCAGTAAAAGAAGTAGTAGAAGATAATATTAATATACATCAGCACCAGCATCTAAATTGTCTGAAGAACTCGCTAAATGTATTTTGATTTCATGTGGCTTCGCAGTAATTGTTCTAGTTATAAATAGTATGTGGTTAGCGTTTATAATTCGCTCACCTGCAATCATCAATTTCGATTGATTAAATATATATAAAATTATAAATACCTTCTATACACATATAGAATTAGCTGTTGCTTGATGTTCCATGATACCTAGCCTCATTTTAAATGAAAAAATTGTTCTTGTTGTTTGCATTCATATGTCACAACATTGCAAGTACCAATTCAGAAACAGCTGATCGGTCCGATGGTGCTGCCGCCATCGGACATGTCAGTTCTCAAAAAATAGTACTCCATGTCGTACTTTGAAACACTGAAGCCAGTCATCACTAGCCCTAAATTACCCATGTTTTTAATTTAATTTTACATGCAGTTCCTTCGCTTTTTCTTTTAGCATATCTCTTCTAATTGGACAATTTCGGTTACGTTTTTGCAGAAACCATTTCTATAAAGCTGCTTCCATTTTTGCAGCTATTTTTAAAGTGCGTTTTTTATCCGGCTTTATCATCTTATGGTTTCATTATCGCGTTTCTTGTTTCTTAAACTACAAATAGTGGACTTCTCTACATGCCATATTTCTTGGATAAAAAGGTGAAATTAGCACCATTGTCATTTTCAAACAAAATTTTTGCTTTTTCACATAGAGATAAAGTTTTTCGTTTAAATTTAAACATATTTTGGAAAGAAAATTAAAAATATTATTTGATAAAATAATATTAGTACAACTAACACCGCACAGCAACAATGCTTCTATCAACTTTTAAGCTGTTTCTACGTTTTGTAAGTAAATAGTGGAAATCCACAAGCAGTGAATTTCAAATTAACGAAAGTTAGGTTGTTCACGTTATAAGGTCAATGTTAGAAAATAACGCGTTCAAACTTTATTCTACGAAGTGGTGTATATATTCGAGTATTTTACAAAATACTGATAATTACAACACCTTTTACAAGGGGTATGTTACCTTGAATAAATTCAGAGAAACAACATATTATGTAACATACTGGTATATTCTATCAACTAAACAGTTATTTACAAATATAGTACTACAGTGCCAATACACTACCACAGGTGATGCCGCTGTGTTGTGCGGGTGACGATACTCCAAGTGGGAGACAGATCTCGTCTACAACTAGAGATGCACTCGATTTCGAGCTTTGGCTCAACCCGGCCCGGTCCGAAGCCCGCCTCTATTTCGAGTCGATCATCGAGCCGGGTCGAAGATATTTTTTTATCGGGCCAAATTTGGCTAATCATTTGCAAAAGTTGAGGCAAGTCGGACATTTGATTTTGGCCCGGCCCGAAAACCCGAGTTTTTCGGGCCCGAAAAATATTATAGTTCAATGAAATGCACAGTTTCCTTAATATTTTAATGAAAATGTATGGAGTTAAAAAGGATCAAAATATTTAATAACATCATACTTTAAATCTTAATAAATAAAAATGTTATTTTACTTCAAAAAATCAAGGTTATTCACTAAAGCATAATAATGCTATTGTGATGTTATTATTACTATTGCTACTACTCGTATACTTAAATAAAAGTGATTTTTGTTTCACCATAATGATTTCTTGTCTTATTTTTGAGTAGAAACAAAGTAAGATAAAAAATCCTTATGTAAATGATATTTTTTTGTATAAGATTTGGGAAAAAGTTGTTTCAATTTTCGAACGCCTTTAGTAAACAAAGTGTTAAATACTCGTCTATAATTTTTATAACAAACAATTTTTTAAAAATATAGACTAATATATTATTTTTAAATCTGTACATAGAACGATTAAAAAAATAATTTGCCCATTGCATTTCAGAAAAAATATAGTAATTCAGAACATTGTATGTACAGGTACTGAATTCCATTTGACGCTTTCTGATACCAAATTGTCTCTTCCGAACTATGTACATTTAATACTTTCTGATATTCTGAATTACGATAATGGATAACGTTTTCTGAAAAAAATACTGTATAGAATTACAAGTAACGCTTTGGTAAAGTGTACCTTTGATCGAACTACACAAAAATAATAAGATAATTACTAATGAAATATTCTGGAAGATGTATGCCTTTAATGCCCAATAAGGCTTAAATTTTAAGCAACTTAATTAAATCCATATCGAACTTTTGACATCAATGTAGAATAATAGAATAATTCATTTGATAATTCAATTCGATGAAATATTATAAATTTAAGGAACACTTAACAGTTAAGTTAAGTTGGTGTAACCGGCCATAATTAATATCAAAAAGTATAACATATGCACCTCCTACAGCTAATTAATTACTGAGCATTGTAAGAAAAACTCTAAAACATGCTTCAAGTGACGTATGATCTAATTATTTTCAGATATGTAACACAATCTATAATTTCTACATTCTTGTATCATACTTGCATGAAATAAATGAAAATACATACTTAGCGTCACGTATGCACGCAAACAATTTTCATCACCCGTGTTCATTTTAAAACAATCCGCGTTTGTGAGCGAAGCACTGAGTGGAAAACAGAAAAAATAATACAAATGAACTCGACCCTAATGAAATTCTGACATCGCAGTGCGGTTCGAGAAATAAATTAGCGTCGGGGTGGATTTGTCACAGTTTTTTTCACTTTTGTTTGCTGTTTATTTCGTGTTTACGCACTCGTTGCGAAATATCCATGATAATTATGTCAACGAGTTAAAATGTTTCCACGCAACTTCATTATATTATACAAGGGAAAATTTTAGATATTTTTTTTTTTAAGAATATACGAGGTTCACGTTAGAATTGTTAATTATTGAAAATAAGAAAATTATATAGGCCGTGGAAAACAAAATTTAGACTATCATTTTATTTATTTATTTATTGGGCTTCAACTACAAAGGTTATTACCCTATAACAAATTAACAATAACACTATACAAATAACAATACAAGAATATTAAACTATAACTTATAACAATAAATAACACAACAATATAAATAAAGTTTTGACAATACACAATATAATGTTACAAAAATTTAAAATTAGCAATATAAATGTAATTAATTTACCCTTTTGAAGAAAAACTTGGAATTTTAAATTTCGTCATCATTTTAAATAATTATTTATCTGTCATTTAAAATTAAGTTACAAAAATTAAGTTAGTTATAACTTAATTAATACATTTTTTAAAGTATCGTGAATGAAAATATGAAACTAACCAGAGAGCATTTTCAGTTTGCAAAATAAAATACAAAAGTAATGGAACTCTTATACCATACTCATCTTATTTGGGAATGTGCAACTTTTGGCTATTTACGAGGTAAAAAGCTTTTCGTCTGAAAAAGATACTGATGCTGCAATTCGAGCATGATTCTTTTGAAAGCATTCCAAAAGAAATTGGTTGAGAGTTTTTAAGAAGTGGAAGGAAAGTATAGAAAGAAAATATACCAGTTATTAGAATACTTAATAATTACTAAAAAAAAACTAAAATAATATTTTTAGTTTTTGGTTAATATTATAAATTGTTAAGAGATGTCACTACTTGTGCTGATTCCATCACTGTCCCACAAAGTAACATATGAATGTAACAAAAGTTTTGAGAAAAACAGACGCCAAATATTTCCAATTTTAAATGGCACAAAAGTGACCCCTGTACCGATGTCTACATGTGTTGTAGATACTGGCACACCCAGATATGGGTAATATGCCGTGATGATATATTTATTTATTTATTTATTTATTAATACAAGAGGTTGTGTCCCCATATAAGTTAAGGTGATAAGAAATATAGGTTTACAACACAGATATGGTGACCATTATCTTCAATGAGACGTTTTTTTAAAAAATACCGTGTTTCTTTTGCCTTCGATAAGATCTACTTTCCGGATCTTTGAAAATATTCTTGTCTGTAACTGTTTTTATTTGGTCTTCCCAGCCATTATTGTATACTTTTCTGCAAAAATCTTCATTCAGGCATTCCTGAGAAACATTTGGGGGGTTATGGTCTCCCTCTGTTTTCTGTAAAATATGGCCCTTAATGCTCTACAGCATATGGAGATTCGATCAATCTCGGTTACTGTCTATTTGAGGACAATTCTTTTCTTTTTTTTTGAAATTTTAAATAATTTTTGACTAAAGTTTTGCAAGCAGTCATGTGAGTCGACGAGATAATTTTTGCGGCTACGATCTAACGTTGTCTTGAACTCATTCAATGAGTCTGTTGTTTCAATTTGATGGCAAATGTTTGAATCGTTCAATTTTGGGTAAATTATTGTATACCACACTTTCAAATTCTTGTATAGTTGTGGTAAATAGTCGTCTCTCCAATATTTTGATCCCCAAAAACATTAACAATTTCACATTTCGACATTGGTCCAGTTATTTTAGACAAGGATTTGCTAATTGTAAGTTTGTATAATATCTTTTAAAACTTTTTTTGACGAATTTAACATGCTATATTATAAAATAACTATTACATATTTATTTTGTCCAATGACAACTAGATTTGACCTTATTTAGCAATAAAATTTAGATCTTCATTTTTTTCTCAAAACTTTTGTTTTATACGTTATATTGGAATTTAACGATTAAGGGTTTAAAATTAATGATATTCTGAAATCTGAAAAATATTTTTGTAGCAATAAGTTAGTGATTCTGAAACGAATGGAAGTTTTAGTTATCCATTGAGTTTCAGAATCGGGTTTTCCGCATGGGTTACAAACAGATTTTTTTCTTCAGTTGTCTATTTTTGACATCACCTAGTACTTGGGCAGCTACATATTGTGTTTTTAAGCGATAATAACAATTGCTTTCATGACATCAAATGTTTAAATATAACAAAATTTACATGTTTTTATTTATTTCCTGCATTAGTATAGAATTAGCTATTTCCCGCATTCATTTTGAACTGGAGAACACTTATTTCCCGCACTCATTTTGAACTGGGGAACACTTATTTCCCGCACAATTATAGAGAAAATTATTTCCATTACACCTGATTTAAAATTAAGAATTTCTGTTATGTTTAGTGATGGTAATATAAAAGATTTGATTTATTATTTCAAAACGAGAAAGTGTAATCAAAAGCAAATATTTGCTTTAACATTATGATGAATTTGGAGCGCATTTATAAAGCCCTATTCGTCGAACAACGGGAATTGCTTTTATGAACAGATAATCAATAAGTGAAAATTAAATATTCATTATACATTTAGAAATCCAAAGAATAAAGTGCTGCATTCATTGATAATGTCAATAGTTGGACTGAAATATCAAGTATAATTATTGAATTCATTCCATAAACCACATTGCGAAATTGACAATGCGTTCATTATTCATTTACTGTCAGTTATAGAACATGAACATTTAATTTACTTCTGACACCAAATCCGTTCAACACATCAAAATCCACTCCACTTCATTCGATTGCAAAACAGACAACGTAGACAAAACATCTTGTATAAGTACACCAATGGTTCTTAAACGATTTCAGTATAAGAGACACTCCATGTTCATATTGAGTAATGGATCTCTGTCTAGTGGATCTTGGATCATAGTTTAAGAATATCTGTTGTATTCGATTGTATCGACACTGATTGGTGAATAACATCTCGTTGGAGATGCTGTATGAAGACGTCATTTTTAATGGTAATGAGAGATTTCACGTGTGAAATTATACGTAGCTTGCAAGCATCTGTCACGCTGAAGAGAAGCTGTCCTCACCAGGTCCGGGTGAGGCGAATAAATCACCGGTTGCTGCAAACCCGCGCTGCGGGCTTGCGACGAAATGAGACGTGATTGACACCTAAATGTCAACATGACGAGGTGAGAGTCTACAAGTAATTGGAAGTATTCAAATAATATACCTTAGGAAGGAAGGAGGACTAAATGCCGCATTTACTTGATTTTAATCAAAAGATTGGAACAGATAGCAGAGAATCTAATGTACGCAATAAGTAAAGAATCATACAATTTAACAATATTCTTTTCAATATTTTACGAGCCTATATCATTATTGTTCGTCTAGTGACGCAACGAATAGGAATTAGCCGGTTACCGTGTATCCGGTTTATTTTTTGGCGGGATAACCGAATATGGGACAATGAGATATTTGAGGTCTATAACATGCACAAATTTTACACTCAGTTTATTTGCAAGTTTTACATCCGGTATTCGGTAGGGAAGTAATTAGTCGAATAAGCTGAATACAGGATAGTAACCAGATATTCGGTGCAATCTTCAGTTCAAACCTTATGAAGACTACAGCTAATTAGACTAAATAAAAGTTATTATTTCATATTTTGAAAATGCTAAAAAAATAATTACAACGCCTAATACCTAAAACAAATCTTAAAAAGAAATTTGATAAAATTGTAGTCTTTTATAATGGAATATTATAATGAGTTGAAACAGGGCTGGCAAAAACCCAGGGTTTTATTGTGATTTTTATTTTTCAATTTTATTGAATTTAATATTCTTAAGGCCGGTATTATAAAGGTCCAATTAAATTTAAATTCTTGGGGCCAATCTTATCATCTCTGGTTCAAATTTTAACTGCCAGTTAAATAAACAAAACCGAAATAAAATGATCTGTCAAATGACAAATTTAAATTTGCTGTTTATTTAACTGGCAGTTAAAATTTTAACCGGAGATTGTAAGATTGGGCTTTAGTAAATTTAATAAAATGAACAAATTCTACTCAATTTTCTTTGTTTATATGACATTTAATTCATTGCTGTCAAAAATTCGAGTTGCATTTGTTCATTTAATTTAATTTACTATTGAATTAAAATTAACCGGACTTTATATTACCGGCTGTTTTTCTTTAAATACTTGTATTAATTGGAATAATACTGCATTTTTAGTTTAAGTTCTGTATTTTTTATTAATAAAACCCAACGTTTCGGCACCATAAACTGATGCCTTCTTCAGGGGAAATTGACATAAAAATGTGAAAAAACAAAAACAACAAGTAACCAATGTAACATGAAAAGTACGTCAATGTTACCTTTTTTATGTATACAATTTCTAGACAATAAATGCATGCCCGGCAATAACTTGGACGGCGAACATGCATCTTCTCAGGAAAACTCTCCTTTTGCCAGAGGAAAAACCGTCCCAAAAACTGGCAGAGAACTCAGAGACGCTTTATCGGTAGCGAAAACCGCAGCCGTACTCTTTATTAACAGACGAATGTATTTAATGTATTAATGTTTTTTTTTATTGTTATTTACAAACATCAGCGTTATTAATTATTTTATAATACAGTTTATTTTATTTATACATATATATACTGATAAGGTATATAAAATTGCATTAACAATTTATTGAGAGGATAAGGGGATGAAAGTGTTATGTAACATTGTCTGAAAAACTCCAATGGGGTCCTATACCATAGTCATATTTTAACTATCTTAAATAAGAAGACGAAAATATACATAAATTATGAGTATTAGTGAAAAAAAATTCTTTAAATATTGACTAGGTCACAAACTATAAGCGATTGAAGCTGATTACTAATTGGGTATGACGCGTTAGGCGTTAGGTACTAAAAATTTGATTGGTCGCCTGATTTTAAAAAGGAGATTCGCGCGTCTGCAGCGGTCACCTTTAAAAGAATATGAAATGTCATGTTGTTCTATAACCTAACAAAACATTTAACAATTTTGTGTTTGATGAATTTGTTTAATTATAACATCTAGTAATATTAACAATAATAATATATTTATAATTAAATCAATTTGTAATATTAATTAAATTAATAATAATATTAATTAAATTAATATTGAAACTTCAAAACAGCCAACACTAGCACCATCCGTCGTCATACTTTGTGTAATAATATTGTCAAACTCTTTCAATGTTCTATAATTTATTAGGGAAAAATGCTTATTATTTACGTTATTTATACTTAATAATAATTTCTTCATGAATATAACGTATAAGTTTTTATATACAAACATTTCAGCTATACAAACATGAAAAAAATTGTTCCCTCTGTAACTAACAGTTTGTCCCATTGTTTGTCGATCACTTGTTAGTACCTGCTACGTCACGCACAAATTCTTAAACTTTAAAAATTAATATCTCGCTTATTACGTAAAATTTTTATTTTATCCCGTTCTTACAGAAAAAAAATAAAAGAAAAATGGTATAGGACCCCATTGTATAGCAAATGAAGAAGTTGTGTGCATATGCGACAATGAAACCGAATTTATTCAGAAATTAGTTTTTATAACATCTTCACCCACTTTTGAAGGGGCACTTAAATTGTCGAAATTATTTAGAAAAGTGGTATAAGTGTTGTTTTACAAAATTAAAATAAGTGTAAAAAACGATACCTAAGATTCGTATTTATTTAGAGAAAAACTGATACAAGTATGTCGAAATAATATATTGTGTTACTGTTTCAAATTAACTTTACCACTTTTCCACAAAAACCTTCATATATCATTTCTTTTTTGGTACCAATTCCCTTCTATCACATTCTGTTTGTACATTTAAAGACAAACCATAACAAACGAATTATAATCTCAGTTATTATATTTGACGGGAATAACAACACATTTTGCTTTCTAAAACGACACCTACATTTCCAACCGACAAGCGTCAATTAACGACCCATCACTCAAGTTTATATTACTTTGCATAAAGGCTTCAATAGAAAGTGACAGTAATGATTTGACACAAAAAATCATAAAAAGGCCGCAAGATATATCAGCTAGACATAAACCTGTTACAGCGGCTTGAAAGTAAAGAAAATAGAGGCAGCTATGTGTCAGTTTAATGAGATCACTTGGAGCTCGCATTGGGTAAACATAAGCCGCAGTTCTCTCTTCTTCGTGCAGGATTTTTACCGTCTGCGGTGCCGTGCCGAGTGCACTTCTCGACATATTTATGCAAATTGAAGCTAACAGACTTTGTCTCCTCCGCAGTTTTTCAGAAAAAGAAGAGGTTTACAGTTATTTCAAGGCGTGTATTATAAGTAACTTTATTTTTAGGATAAATAATAGAATACCGTATATACTAATGTATGAAACGATAGACATTCAAGATCAGGGTTACATATAAAGGAATCTGAATGCCAAAATAATTAATTTAGTAACAAGTCTGAGAAATTAGTAATTCTGAAACGAATGATAATTTGGATTTTGTGTAGTGTTTCAGAATCATGTTTTCCATATAAGTTGCAAACAAGATTTTTGACATTTGCTATTTGGGCTGATATACTCGTACGTGGTGTTTTTAAGCGACTTTGACAATTGCTTGAAAAAAAAAATCGTATATTTTTAATTATTTCCTACACTAATGCGGGAATTGACTCTTTTCCCACTCATTTTGAGCCTGACAACACTTAATTCCCAAGGTTTGTACAATATTTTTTTTTGGAACGAACAAAATTTTGTCGAGATATTTATTTTTTGTAAATTGGTGTGGCCTGATAATTTGAATTTGAGGTAATGTTGTATTTTGACAATTGATGACACTGACGCACACCTAAATCTATTACGAAAATTTTGGCGATTATGAATTATTTTATGGGTTTTGATACACAATAATCTCGGAAACAAATTTTATTTTGTCATTGCTTCTAGAAATTTTTTTCGGTTACCTATTCCGGGAAATTGACATTTCTGCTTTTTAAAGAACCTATCTGTAATATGTGACCTCCTAGGTTGTGAGTACAAAAAGTTCTATGAGCTAATTCAATGTTTTAAAAATGATCATAATATTCCAGAAAGTCAAAGATGTAACTAATCTTATGAACAAAAAATTGTATAGGTGAAAAAATACAAATACTACACTGTTTTTATTCGTAGGTACATCGAAACTATTTAAACAAAAGGATAAAAATATTAACAAAAGAAGTTGCAGTTATCGTTATTGTTCTGTGCATTATATTTAAAACACCCAAATGGCATTAAATCTCTTTGAATGCTTCAATTATCTAAAATAACTTCTAACAGGACCTTTAAACTAATTTCCTTTTTTGTAATTTTACAATATGAACCTTTCATTAAGTTGCAGATACACATACCTAAAAAAACTCGCATTAAAAAACGACATTTTTATGACACAAATAACTTACATTTTAATACGACTTGCAGTAGCTGCAGCAGATGCAGTTTTTAGGATCAGTAGGAACTCTGAACGAACCATATGGACAATCTTCTATTTCGACACAACTGACACCTGCACACATTTCTTCATTTTCACTGTCAAAGCAAGTGCCAAGTGCATAAGATATTAAACATGCAGTAATAAAGAACAGCAAGTACTTCATTTTCTTTGCTTATATTATTTTACAGTTGAAAAATGATCTGCGTTATATAGGAAAGCAATATTATAAATTTTAACTTATCTTTATACATGTTTATTCGTTCAGGATATATTTAAACAACATACATAAAAAATAAAATAAATTATTGCAAATGTTTATTACACATATTTTTACACATTTTTATGGAAAATACATGTATACATATTTTATAAGGTATAACCTGGCAGATATATCCGCAATTGTTTTATGAGTTGTAACCTGAAATATAATATGTATTTGTTTTTATTTACATTTCATATATAGAACAAATGTTAGTGTTTGCTTTATAAGTTCATAGTTATCAGTCCTGAACCTTGTCATCAAAATTGTAGGATAAATTATTGTCAGTATTTTGCTATGGCATCCTTCAAATCTCAACATCAATCGCGTCGAAGATCTTGACAATAATACAGAAAAACGGAATAACAACCATTCATTGAATCAATTCAGAAACAATGATTGACGTTTGCAATTGCAATAATTCATAATTTAATAAAAAGTAGTACCAATGGCTCAAAGTTTGTGTAGATACATTTTATTTTATTCACTAATACTTATAGCTTGTTCATCCACTTTCATTTATTTGTATATTAGTATTATTAATATCTATATTAATTAACACAAAATGAAAAAAAAATTAGATTTGTGGTGGTATTATAAAATAGATAAACAAGAAGTGCCGAAACCGAAGAATATATACGAAAAACAATACGATATTTCACATAAATCAAGCTTTACAATTTTAATATTTATGGAAACAATGTTAAAAGTGATATTTTATTTTGTCAGAAGGAAGTTTGCAATACAACGCGAAGCGAAGTGGTCCAAACCTTCGTATAAGACAAAATCACCTTTAACACGTGACTCCTGTGGTGCACTCTCCACGCCAGCAATGAGTGCCCGTGAGGTGACGCCTGGTAAGCGCCTGCACGGTACAAATATATCATCATCAGTACCGATATCTGTGAAAACAGACTGGTACACCCAGAAATGGGTAATATGCCGTGATGATATATATATATTTTTTTTAATTAACACGTATATCATACCCCATTTTTAGTATTTTTGCTACAAACCCCATTTTCTTCAATTAAATTTGTATTTCCAATAATTTTTTGACGTAATGTCAAATTTGTCGGCAAGGTAACTAATTTACTTTTAGTTTTAGCAATAGTGTTAAAAGTAACAAGGACCTGTTACTTTTTAATATGTTATGAAATGATATTTTTAACCCAAAAAATAAACGTTAAAAGCCTTCTTTTAATAGACTTGTAGAAAAAAAATAATTCTGTAATGATAATTATGTTTGTTATAAATTTTAAATTGCAATTAAAGTTTGCATCGTTTTGAAACACAGTGTAATGGCGCTGCAAAATGACGTCAGTATTTGACAGTACTATGAAATGCCGCTAGGGGTGCTTTCCAAAACTTATACGCAGAGTTCAATCATCGTATGTAACACTTAATTTGGAACTCTAACAGATTTTTGAAGAAAAACATAATAAAATGTAATCCAAGGTTTCGAATTACAGACTTTTCTATTTATTGGAACAACAAATTAGATTTTACGTTCAACCGGAAGTGATACTTTACTTAAAGCTCATTACTATTTTAAACATTGAATTGGTGGGAGGTCATGTGCTGGCCACATCAGATTTTTTATACAATAAAACTTAGGTACAATAGGTATGTTAACTCTTTACTTTGATATTTCTACAACTCGAATTAATTACGCGGTCCCTTGAAATTCGAGAGAGGTGTAGTAGTATCATCAATAAACCCTAAAGGCCGGTTTAGACTTCTCTCGCTAGTACTCCTGCTTGTATTCTAGTTCTTGCTTGCTGACTCGTAGGGCTTGTAAGTAACTGTTCACACTGCGTGTCTAGTTTGTCTAAATACTTGAATCTGTAAAGGTCAGTTCAATGCGTAACGAGTTTTACGTCCACAGGACTTGCAAGTCTTTACGAGTTTTCTTTGATGTTCCGACAATGAGCGGATCCAGGCGAGCCACTGGCTCGTGGTTTGTATCTCGGCTCGCACTCCTGTACACACTATCACTAGGCACCACTTTGAGCCCGGCCTAGAAATTATAATTGGTAGTATACATATCGATTTGACTTTCATCCTAAAAGTGTTTTTAATCTTAAACAAATATCTCGTAATATCTATATAACACTCAACATGAATTAACAATGGCGCAAAATTGTCAAAGTATGTTAGTACCCTTCTAGTTGAAAAGAGTACGGAGAGTATGCTCTAGAGTACATACTCTAAGAGTATATTGCATAGTTTTGGAACGACTTGCACCGATACTCTGGAGCAAAGTTTTGTAACGCACCCTAGATGGTGAATGAGTATTACATGAATTCGAATAGGGCACCTGCACCTACGTCACAACATGGCGGATGATCAGCTGATCTCGGGCAACCAAGCTTCAGTTTAACGTTGCGTCTTATGCAGCGAATGTGTTTTCTGTACAAGAAATTCAGTTTTTCCTAAATTTATACATGCTATTTTAAAATGTAATTAGCCATAATAAAAGATAAGTGTATGAATTATTTACTAGTAAAACAAAGCAGTCCTATTTATAAATATATTTTAAAAAATATTAAATTGAAATAAGTAGCTTGTAGCATCAGGTTGTATTATATTCATTTGAGATTGTATAAGTTTTTTTATGTGTATTTTTAAATGAAAACATGAATATTGAAATTAAAATAAATTGAATTATTAGATTTTTTAATTTATAAAGAAAATTAAATTTGAGATATATGTATTTATCTTCGAGTTCATTTTTCTTATTGTCATATTGTGCATTTTTATTGTATATAAATGAGCTTATTGAGTTTATACGTTAAAAATTTATCTTTGGAAGCCAAAGTACGTTAAATCGATAAATTTAAGTGGATACATAATGTGGATCCTTATACATTGACATTTTTTGACGAGGATTATAAATGCCTTTTAAAAATAAATATGAAATCAATAATAACCTATCCAATTTTTAAACCTTTGTGAGAAACAGACACAAATATATATATATATTTTCTGTTACTAAAAAAAACTTCATTCAAAATTTGTAATTCTGTCATTTAAAAAATATTTTTTCATGTTTTTTATATATATTATTAAAGAAAATTACATATATTTAAACATTCATACAATATGTTCCCATCCGATTATGTTTAAATTATTTTATATGCAATAAAAGTATACACAAAAAAATAGGATTGGGTTAATTTTATTTAATAACCTGGAACTCATTAAATAATAAGAATGTCCTGACTTATTTTTTACGGAAAACACTCCTCATATACTCACTTTTACACACTCTAATCAGTTTTTCCCAAATAAAACAATAAGTACCGTAAAACATAATAAAAGCTTACGGCACGATATTTCTGCGTAAGACACAATGCAAACTGAAGGTTTGGTTGACCAAGATCAGCTGGTGGCCGCCATGTTGAAACGTCACGTGCAGGTGCCCTATAGGTACAAAACAATTATAATGCTGTTCTAATACAATCGCCCAACACAAAAACCTAGAAATTTGCTTAGAAATGTCAACTTGGCAAGCATAAGTGTTTCTTCGTTTACTACGCGGTTGCCATTTAGTGGTGCAGTCAGTACATGCCTACGTCATTATGACGCGCCAGTTTATGAGTTTTAAAAAAAAAACCGCGAAATGGGTCATTGTATGAACAAATGCGTGTTTATTATTTTTGTATGAAGAGTTACATTTAATATGAATGAATATATACCTATCGTGTTTCTATTTGGAATACGTTATATAGGTAATACCAATAGAAGATTTTATTTTTTTCATTTTGCTTTAGATACTAACCTATTAATTTTAGAGAAAAGTTGTAAATAAATAAGTTGTTCAGAATTAAGAACTACATAATATGAGACTGAAATTAACCACAATTTCTTTTTATTTTACGAAAAAAAAAAACTTTACAATTCGCAATTTACAGCATATTTCAGAGTACCATTGAATTACAGATGATTTGTTTTTTTTTTTTGACATATCTCATAATTTTATTCTTGTCAGAAAATAATTTTAAATAAGTAATTATTAAAAGTGTAATTAAACACAAAAAGAAAGTATAAAATGATTTAAGATTGGCATATTATTATAACGTTCAAAATAGCAATAATAATAATAATAATAGGTAATAATAATAATAATAAAAATAATGTGTTAAAAATTTAATGTCAAATAAAAACAAATAAAACATCAGTAATTCAACGGCACCCTGAAATATGCTATAAATTACGAATTGTTATTTTCGAAATTGCAATTAATTTTATTCTCATATTGTGTAGATTTTAATTCTAAACAACTTTTTTATTTACAAATTTTCTCTATAATTAAGAGTTCGATAACTACAGCAAATTGAAAAAATAATATTGTATTCCTTCCTTATATAACAGATTCCATGTAGATACTCATTATTATGATGTCTTTCTACTTATTAATACACCGAATTTGATGTATAAAATAAACTTACGTGGTATTGGCATACTATAGCTACAACAAATACAATTTTCAAAATCACTTAATATTAATCTGTGACCAAGTGGGCAATAATTAACTCTTAAACATTGAACAGCCGCACAAATACTACCATCTTCCTCTTTTTACATATGCAGTATACATTATCTTATGATCAAACAGATAATCAAAAATATCACTAATGATTTTTAATTCATATTAATTATTTTGTCTGCTATGTACAATACAATGCCTTTTATACGCAAAACTACATTTATCTAGTACTGTTATAGTATTTAATAATGTTTACTTGAACTGAATAACAGTATCATATATTCTACATTTAATTGTACGTTGTCCTATATTGTTATAAAGCTTATTGTATTATAGAATGCATAGAGATACAGATATATTGTATACTGTTAATATTATTTTAGCTTAATAATGTACAGTAAACCTAATTAATAACACAAACAGCAAATGAGAGCGTAGTGACAATCAGCGTAACTGTTATCGCAATATTTCATCGAGCGAGTTGCTATGTTCTCGTTTGTTATGAAAAATGAATATGTACTGTGTGTTTCACGTTGTATCTCATAATTAAATTTCAAAATTTCAAACAACAATGCATTTCTGCGATATTATTTTTAATTGTAAATTTATATTTTTTTGAAAACATTCATTGGGTATGTGCCTATAGAAAAATGGGTAAAAGAATATAAGTTTTATTGAGCATTTAGGAGACACAAATAATATGTCCCTAACTGTTTTAGGGTACGAACATTAGTCGTAAAAATGTCAAAATAGCAAGCACTTCATCACTTTCGGGCGTGAAGATTTGACTAATTATTCGTTTTAAATATTCGACAGTCGTGCTAGAATTATTAAGAATGAGAAAATATGGTAGGCCGTGGAAAACAAAATTTGCACTAGGTATGCATTTTAAACAATTATTTATCTGTCATTTGAAATTAAGTTGCGAAAGTTAACGCATGCCCAGTTACACTAACAAGGCTTAATTTTTGAGATAGGCTTGAACAAAAAAAATGCAAATCGAAACTTTAACAGCAATATACATATTATAATTCATTTGACATTTCATTTCGATGCAATATGGCCAATATTATTTTTAAGATATGTAAAAAATAATACTTGACATATTTCATAAGATTTCAATCTATGAATCACCACTCGGTAATTTATCAGTAACTGGTCCAGTCAGAACTCAGTCAATACTACAGTTTCACCAAGTGTCGCATTGTATTGTACTTTGTTGTACTTTTATTATTATTTAACATTTATGTCATGCTGGTGCAACCGATCATTACTTAATCAATTTTATAAAGTATCGGAAGTGAAAATATGATGGTAACCAGAGAGCATTTTCTTCAGTTTTTTGTGAAAAAAAAAAATAGCTAAAGTAATACAACGTCTGCCATATGTACATACCTTCTGATTTTGCAATGGACTTAAAAACATTATGGGGTAAAAGGTGAAGGTTTTTGTTGGAAGAAAATACTGCAATGTCTGATTATTTTGAAAGCATTCGGCATTCCAAAAGAAGATTGGTTAGGAAGTTTTAAGTAATGGAAATGTATTTTTGTTGATCTTATGTAAAATAAAATTCTAATGTATATTATTTATTCTCAAATTATTTTTAAAAAAATCTTTCAGAACTCATAATACTATACAATCTTTTAGTATAATTTTCTGTATACACTGCTGCTGGAACATTTAGTTCAAATTTTAAATAAAACATACAGAACATAAACTAATAGGTTGTATTATTGTTGAATTAGTCTCATTAATTCTTGCGTGACTCTGTTAAGTAATAGTTACATTGACCATTGAAGCATCCTACTTGGGTAGTATTTAAAAGTTGTCGCAACGAATTAGGAACTCTAACTACAGTTAATAGATTACATAGTACGTATTTGAAGCCTTATTTTTGAAGAGCTGTTGTGCTGTTGATACTAAATATGATAAGTTGGTTAAAAAAAAAAAAACTAGCATCTTCTTTCCGTTGATAATCGTTGACTTTCATTTCCTGATATTTTGTGTTTTTTTTTTTCTTTTTTTTTGCACTTCGACACAAATGGTAATTTGACATATCTTTGCTAATGTCTCTGGGTTTGTTGCAGGAATGGCGGCGAGTCAGATGGGACAGAGTATGGGGTCCTACTACAGTCCAGCGGCTGCAGCGTATGGTTCTCTCTCCGCTGCTTCCATGGCTGCAGCGGCGGCAGCAGCGCAACAGAGTGCGATGAATGCCGGACTCAGTTCACAAGCCCAGGTAAGCACTATGAAGTGTTATTCTTCTGCTACGCAGATTGTCGCAGAAGTTATTTGACGATTTAAAATTAACACCACCAGATGATTATACGATAGCCTGTCAACTTATATATTGAATGGGGACTTATGTAATTGACGTCGCACAACACACATCCTCCCCTCTAGTACTACATGTCTTGAAGAGAGAAATAGTTTTGTATTACTATAGCCTCACTTCTCTTAACGTATTGTCTTAATCCGATTTGACATTTGTTTTATTTTGCCTTGGTATTTGACCTATGTATGAGTGATTAGTTTCATTATAACAATGATTTGTTAGCTGATGACAAATTCTAGAAAAAAAAACATTTAAATAATGTTTTAAATTCTTTGAAAGAGGTCAATAATAATTTACTTTCTCGCTCTTTGAGCTTGTCGTTTTTGCCTAAGAAGTTAATTCAGAACTCAATAGATGGCAATAATAAAGTTTTGAAATCATAATTCCCCATTAAGGAGGATAGGATTTGCAAAAAATATTGTATTTTGGTAAAGTATGAATGTGTATTTATTTATTTTCATTTTTAATTTATATAAAATTGACTTTGTCCAATTTTAATCTAATATTAAGAAGTTTCATAAAAAATTCCTGACGTGAAAGCAGTTCCCAACAAGTTTGGACAGATTTTACTTGCTACGTTACATAATGTGACTATTTTGTATCGAAAACATTAATTGTTTTTTAATCTAGCATTTGATGCATCTAGATTTTTTTAAAAAATGATAATACATATTTTAAGTTCACACTCTTTAAATGTAAATCTGTTTAGGATAAGTGTGTATAACTTAATTAAGAGTATTCTGACCACATGACCACTAAGAAATTGTTATATACTTATTAAATTAATAGTCATTTAATTCTTTTTAAGTAATAGGTAACTTCGGAATAAAGAAGCACTCTTACCGTAATAATGTGTGCAAAAATTAATTCTCTCCAAAAACTCTTATATGATCTGTTTAAATATTACGATAAAATATACATATACGGTGAAAAACGGCTCCCAGTTGACTTTACGAATTCTGGTTGCATTCTTGAACGACCTTAGATGTGTGGAATCGATAAGTAGATTTCATACCCGGTTGCAAAAGCGTTCATCATTTATTGCTGTCAACAAATTGCATTACATTTGTCCGTTTTGATGAACCGTTGATTGATCAAGAATTGATGAACCTTTCTGCAACCGGGGATAAGTAAGAAGTAAGTTTGACAATATAGCGCATTATTAATTATATAAATAAATACTTGATACCCTAACTTCAAATATGAGTAACGTGCTTACAAAATGAACAAATACACGAACTGTATCGATAACTTTTATTTTCTTTGTCAAATACCGATTGACGTTCAAATTTGGCACATGTGTGTCGTGTTATTTATGTCACGTAGCACGCAGCACAGACTATATATTTTATACTGTGGTAAATAAATATTTAAATAGTTAAGGTTTGGGAAATTGGAAATGAGTTCGATAGTTAGCCTTTATAAATCGTCTAATGAATTCTGTCGCATTCTTTGAGAACAAAAGAACGTTCTGTTAGTAAAAAACCATATCATAAATGGAAATCATTTTCTTTTTTATAATAACTCATCTGACGCTTATTTGACGTTACATTTAACTTATAAGAAAACTAAAAATATAATTATCTTTTTATGGCTACCACAAACTTATTAAAAATGTGCTTCCATTTAGTAACTAAGACTGGCAAAAAAATACGCCGATATTATTAATTTATTTTTAAACTCAATTTTCTGCTGTCCGTATCAATTTCACAATTAAAAACCTCAAGAAAAAGTAGAACCTGGTAGTCTGACAACTCAATCCCGCTGTGGGTAGTGGCTAGCCAGGTCGCTCTGAATTTTTTCCGGCGCACCTGGCCGAAGTTCGGACAGTCGGGCGGGCGAGGGTGTGAGTGTGAGTTAGGCACCGTGGCTAATGGCCGGTTTACAACTGATCGCCGCCCGGTGACTCTGCAAGTCCCGATCATTGTTCGCACTCATTATCAAACACGAAAAAACGAGAAGTGTGTGCGTTCTCACACGGTGTTAGTTATGCCAAACAACAGGGAAGAGGATAGTGATTTAAAAAAAATATATATACATTAATGGATCAATGGACAGTAGTTTTGAACAGGGTTTTATTCGAAGAGTGAATGTGGACTCCAACAAAGATTATTTGAATCTTACGCTGTTTGAAGTTGCACTTTTATTAACTCCTAAATTTATATGCACTTAGGGACAATCTTATAATTCCCAGTAAAAATTTTAACATCCAGATTAATTAATAACTCGATTATTGACAGCAATGATAAATTTATCATTTGACAGTTCTTTTTGTTTCAGTATTATTTATATAAATGGAGATTGTAGAATTGACGCTAAATGATGTCAATATTTAGATTGTCAGAAATTAAAATATGTAGGAGCACACTACTCATTAATTAAACAAATCACGCACATTGTTACAATGTGGTCATTTCACATTTTCTTGAAAAAATAGGTCAAATTAAATATGTAGGTGTATGTTTTACACCTTACAAGTATTTAGGATCAGAGATTTCTTTTAAAAGTTGCGTTTAATTTAAAAAATATTTCACTTTACGGTAGAAGGGAAATGGACTATATATATCAACGGCTGACGACACAGTTTCACGGATACGACAGTCGAGCTCTACCTGTTTAATTTGGAACTAAATTGTTTGGTTTGGAATTTATTTAAATAAATGGTTTATTTACGTACCTTATACTACACTAGTACTTCTAAAGAAATAAAAAGTAATAATAATCTCTCTTGTATATTTTGCTGTCAGCTGTCACATTTTTAGGTTAGATTACTGTTTCATGTTGTGAAGCGTAAATGTATATGTATGTGTGAGAGAGAATTGTCTTTGTGTAAATATGAAACTGTGTTGTCTCAAATTTAGTCCGTGTTTAAAAGCGCGAAAGTTTATTAGCAAATTTATGATTAAAAAGTCGCATATTTCAAATTATTTTCTGTTACTATATTTATTAAATTAGATGGATTTTATGATTTTATAAAAAAAATCGACATTTTTTTTAAATAACCCCATTGTGCTAGATGTGAAACGTAACTATCAGATTAATTCAAATTATTTAATGCACTTTTGTTGTTTTAAGTGTCCCCATACAAACTTTCAGATATCATATTTAGTGTTCCACTCGGATTTGTATATACGGGAATTCTTCCTAAATTCTAAACACTAAATATCAAAATGTGTCACTGGACATGGTGCAATCTTAAATGGTTTGTGGCGACTTTATTCACAGCGGGAAGTCGGAGAAATATAATATTTTATTGCTAAATATATGAGATAAATATGAATAGTTTTAACAAATTTTAAAAAAATTGTTAGCTTCTCAATTTTTGTCAATATTTGGACATTCTTCGTAAGTAACTTTTTTAAACATACCTCAATATAACCTAACGAATAAAACTGGGGGTATTATATGTACCTACTTGTATTTTTTAACACGTTCGCTGCCACTGGCTCTTATAAGAATCAAACGGATACTTAACGCGTGTGCCACCGTCTCACTGTTGTTTGCTGCATGTAATGAAATTTTTCAGTCTGGCATACGTCATTATGTCTGGTTGTGTAGGCACTTAGTATATATTTTCACAGTTGTGGTTCGGGTTAGTCAGTTTTAGGATTTCTAGAACCCATATGCGACAATTAAAAAAAAAGAATGCACCGGGCTAGTGTATAAATGAGAAGGAGCGGCAGTGTATGTGTTAAATATAAAATATATACTTACTAATATAAATTTATTACATTTGTTTCTATTATACTCATACATCTTATCCCCTACAAGTAAAACAATCTACTTCTATTACTCCGTGTTGTGAATAAAGCATATATACCTATATGTAGAGTCAGACTGGACATTTAAATCGGCTATTGGATCAGTTGACACGAATCAGTTAAGTTGATTTCATCGGATATGGGCTAAGAGTCAATAACTAATATTTAGAAAGCAAAAACGGACATTGACATTTAACTAAAACTGTAGAAAAACTACAGTTATCAATTTCTGTGTACTTTTTAGTAATACATAATAATGGTAGAGCAAAACCGTTTGTATGTTCCACGGACAGTTATTTTTAGACACATTTTGTGGTCACTAAAACTTGTGTTTCGCTTATTTTGTAAATATCCCATATATCAATCAAAGAAAAAAATATATTCGGTAATTTTTATACGGCCCAGAAAGTATCTGGATTTTGAGATTCTAAAAAACATAAGATACAAAATAATTACTTTTATATTATCTATTTGGCTAAATTCATCTCTTACGGGTCTCGTGATCGACACTTCTAGAGCATTTCTGGTTCTGACAACGCACATGCAATAAACATGTATAGGCCACGTCATTCCGGAAGGGGTTAAACATTAAACTATCGAGATGACCGGAATAATGTGCGTCAAAATTGAATTAGTCTTCGTCGATTTTTTGCCGTAATCGATTTGATCTGTCAATCATATGGTCGGGACATTGTTTGCACGATAAGTTTTTTGCTGTAATCAGTCTAGCAACTACACCGTGCACGTCAGTGACAATGAAAAGTGTTTTGGTGGGTCTAAGGCTACTAGATATCCTCGCCATTGTTTAGATACCAGTTGCTGCTTTTTCCGATAATCAATTCCGTCGGGTGTAAAAGGACGCTGTCACTCAATCATTCTGTAATTATTTTGATTTTTTCTTCCTCTCGGTGAATCGCGTAGTCTATAATTATCTATTCATCGTTTCCTATAGACACCTTTGATAAACAACGTAGCGAAAGGTATAATTATCTTATTATACCACATGATGTCTGTTTTATTTGTCATTGTGGTTTTGATTTGAACAGGTAGTATTTTTCTTAAACTATCTATCATTAAATTCACAATTGGGAATTTGGAATAATCAATATTTGACTTGAACTTTCAACTGGACAATACAAGTGGCAATTAGGTTCGAGAGGTGCCAAACAATTTTTCAATAATAACACCTTTGCAAAACGAAACTTTTTATAAATTTTATAAGAGGTAGATACCAATGATCACGCCTCTTCCTTCGTTCGACTTGACAATAAAGAGCTGTTTTCGGAAGCTCTTACAGCTGTCTCAATAAGAGATTGTCAAATAAAAAATATATAATGAAATTGTCAGTTATTTTATATCAGAAAAGTTTAAATTTATATCAATATCATTCCAAACGGACAATTTTAATTCAAAAATCGTCAATAATAATTAAGAACAGTTATTTTATTTCAAAAATGTAATTCTAGAAAAAAATCGTATTTCAGAAGATATTTGTAATCTGGAAAAGCGTTTTTAAACACTCGACAATTTTTACCTCTCGCTAAGAGAGGTATTGGATTCATGCTAAAATTCGCAAATCCAGATTATATTGAATAAGCACGATTTAAGGTCCCTAGAATCCGATTATAACATTTTTTAAAATGATGTGTGTATGTATGTGTGTGTGTGTGTGTATGTATGTCTGGATGTTGTAGACACGATTCCTCAAAAACTATAAGACATTTAATTTTTACCTCTCGCTAAAATTCGCATATCCAGATTTTATTGAATAAGCACGATTTAAGGTCCCTAGAATCCGATTATAACATTTTTAAAATGATGTCTGTGTGTGTGTGTGTGTGTGGATGTGTGTGTGTGGATGTGTGTGTGGATGTGTGTATGTGTGTGTGTGTGTGTGTATGTATGTATGGATGTTGGAGGGACGATTCCTCAAAAACTATAACACTTAAAAAATATTTAACTGCAGTTTCTTCAATCTGACATTCCTGGGAAGAACTGAAAAGGCTTTGGTAACAATTGAACAACCGGAAGTCGTAGTTTCTTAGAAAAATTCTTCTAAATATAATTTTTTGGGAGTTTTTTTTATTAAATATTGAAGAACATAAAATTCTCCATCTAATACACTTAAAAAATTGTTATATCTTGTATAGATTTATGCCCGGTTGCACCGCCGACCCTTAAATTTTAAGTGTTCCTTAAATTGACAATATCGTATCGAAACGAAACGTCAAATGTATAATTGAATATCGCTGTCAAAATTTCGATTTGCATTTTTTTGTTTAAGTCTAACTTCAAATTTAAGTGTCAGCGGTGCAACTGGGCATTAGAGATAAAGACACTAAAATTTATAGGGTAAACTAATCGCACAGGCTAAGGCACTAAGGAAACCAGTTGACAAATTCCAATGTTTATAACATAGTTTGTAAATGACACATGTCATTGTCAAATATCATCAGTTTTAGTGACATTCTGATTGCTTTTTCTGGGAATTTTTTGTTATAAAACGACGGTTCGAAAGCGAAGTGCAATACAATAATATAGCCTAATATGGAAATGGCGAGAGGTCTTGTGCTGGCCACAACAGATTTTTTTAATTTCGAATTGACGGAACAAAGAAACTGCATTAAATTTGAAGTGAAGTGGTATACATTTTGGACAAAGATTTTGGCGAGGAAACAATTTTTTAAAATTATTATTATTATTATTATTATTATTATTATTATTATTATCATCACAACAGCCCTTGTTGATCCAAGACCTCAAGAACCGTAGGTACTTGTTTCGCAACCGATTAGTATTAGTGCAGTTGGTGTACTTAATCCGTACGACAACCACTGATTTCTATGAAACCAGTGCGGCAGCAGAAATACTCTTTCTGCAGCTAGCATCATCTCTGTTCAACATGGACAACCGTGCGGTTAAATGCCTCATATATTGGCATTTTTGACTATTACGACAACAGACTTAAGCCGGCCGGTACATTCGAATCAAGGAACCTCAGATTCGATCAAAACGTGCATAGATATAGCTCGTTAATGCGCACCGCCACTGCACCAACATACTTTTTGAATATCAATATTTTTGGATATCATTGTTTTGCTCTATATCGATACCAGGAATTAATGATTGGTATAAACGTTATCAAGAGGGCCGTGAAGTCGTGGAAGATAAGAAGAAAACCGGCAGTCTTAGCACGTCAACAAATGAAAATGTGGTAAAAATAGAAAATATTGTGGTTAGTAATCACTGGCTTACAGTTCACTACTCAGTTCATAATTTTGTACCCGTAGTCAATATACATGCTTCCCTGTGGCTTTTTCCTTTTCCTGGAACTGAAGACCATACAGAAAGGATGATAACATTTCGTGACCAAAGCGGAGATAAAAACAAACTCGCTGAAGGAGCTGAAGCGCTGAAGGCTATACCATAAATTGCATTCCACAGTGTTTTGCAGAAACAATGTTGACATAAGTGCATTATTACTGATGAGAGATACTTTGAAGAGGAGAGTATTAATATTGATGAATAAATTATTACTTGTTGAAATAAATGAAAATTTTCGTTCTCTTTATCATAGTCCAGTTTTTACTCTACAAAAGGTGGGGGAAAAACGATTTTAACATATGTTGTTTAGGTCGAGACAGGGATGAGAAATTCAAATTTGTTACTATCAGGAGGCTCAGCGTGCGCCGCCATCTTGGATCAAAGTGCGAGATATGAGTTTTTGATAATTTTCTCGAAAACAGTTGCTTGTATCAAAATTTTACAAGAATATAAAATTAAAGCACGCATGTTTATATTTAACCGTATCGAAATTTCAGAAGAAAAAATAAAAACTAAGCCGATTTTCTGATGTTCAAATTTTAGAGAAATTTCATATAAGTTTAAATTATTAATAACTCGCGAACCACTCATCGGAGCAAAAATTGTTTAATACGTGACATAAAGGAGAATTCCAAGCTGAATCAAAATTTTCAAACCGCGGTATATCTTATCTTTAAGCGGGTCACAATTGGTTGATGAATTTGTAGGAAAGCGTTGACAAAAATTATTTAAAAATCATCAATAATTTACTTCTTTCGATACCACAACGAATGTAAACTGTTATCAATAACAAAACCTATTAGACTAAGTATTAAGTACTTAATATTGTTTATATTTTGAGTGATTTAATTTTTTTCACAAATTAATAAATACTGGTTAACTATTTTTAAAACATAACTCTTTGGAGTTCATCCTAAGTAAAAAATGCAAAAACCCTCTTTGTACAACAAATTACGAGCTTTAATGTTCTTGTAAAATTTTGATACGAGCCACTGTTTTTGAGAAATTAGCCAAAAACTCATTTTCTGCACCTTTGATCTAAGATGGCGGCTCACGCCGAGCCTCCCAAAGGTCACAAATTCGAATGTTTCATCCTCCTCTCGACCCAAAAAACATGTTAAAACCGTTTTCTCCTCACCTTTTGTAAGGCAAAGGTCCTTTTTGGTCTCACTGGACTATCAATTCTTAAATACCTCCTAGAAAATATTGATTTTTTGTATGTAAAATTCTTACGTTTCGTCCGGTATACTATTCTAAAGTGCTATACTCGTATAAGCAAAAAATCCAATTAGTTATTTCTACATACATTCGTAAGAAAGGGGGGTGTGCAACACATGCCAAATACGATTTTAATAGCATAGGGTAGCATACGAGTCGAATTGTGCACCACTCAAGAGCTATTCAAATATTACTCTTATTAATTACCCGCAAATAAACGTCATATAAAACTTCCCCCAAAAATTCTTCCATCTGCAATTCACACCCTGAGTACAGAGTACAAGAATCGTATCGTAAGGCCGAGTCATAAAGGGCCGAATATAATACTTCAGCGTATTGTGGTGCGGCAGCAGCGGCGGAGAACGACGTCACGACCGAGTACAAAGGTGACGATATATCATCCGGGACAATGTAACTTTAACGATTTAAACAAACGTCTGCGTTACGCGGTGCTATGTCTTCAAGGAAAAGATTGTGAGAAACGGATGGGAGTTTTTATATACTAGAAAGGGTTTTTTGATAGCGATAGAGAAATATGAAGATGGAATTGGGGTTATAAGGATAAAGAAAATATCGAAATGGTGGCACAAAAGTGAAATCCTTTCTCTAACTTACATTTCATGTTTTTTTCCTTTTAATTTTACTACCAATTTATTTTATTTAAATGTCCCACGGTGCTTTAAATATATGTTTTAAATTTGGGGCTATAAAACTGTCTTACATCTCTAAATCTACGTTTACTACGGATATTTATACTTATTTAGGAAACTTAAATAAGATTTTTTTCTAATTTTAACGAAACCTGATTTGGCCAGAACAAATTTGTATCCCTTAAATGGTGTTGTTTGTTATCTTTATTATTTCCTAAATATTAAAAACACATATAAAATCTAATCTAAAATAAGCATAAAAATTAATTTAATAAGTTTCGGAAAAGTATTGCATGTTGCATGACCTTTTGATGAAATTAGGTACAGTCCGGAATAAAATCGTTGAGTCATATTCATTTCACTACCAACCCTTATAATGTTTCATAAAATAATTCCATTTTTCCACAATTCTAACTTTATTGAGAATATTTGGAAGAAAGACTTTTTACACAGACCCACCTTACTAAACGTGGCTAACCGCCATTTTTGTGATAAAAATGACGGATATCCACATTTTTTTCATATTAAATTTTATATCAAAATTCATCTTATTCCAATGTAATTTTTTAACTTTCTACGTTTTTAATTTCGGCTGCTGGCGGGATTAACTCAGAAATATGCTTGGAGGGAGTACTGTACGCATCTTTTTAAAATCTTTTTCAATATTGAGAGGTTTTGGGACTGGAATTAGTTCTGGCCAGTTTTACCTTTCGAATATCGACGGGTTCTTAAATGCCATACACTAAATTTTATTAGGATGCTCTGATTTATTATTTATAATTGTAAACTTTGGCTGATGATGGAAGTGATTCGTACTTCCGAAATGTTGCATTTTGAATATGACATTATGAAAAAATAAAGCTGTTTATTTATTTCCCCACCTCGAGAAGCGGTACACATCGTGATATTGAAATATTTTTATGAACAAAAACTGGGCACATAATATGGGCAATGTATTGTCACATTTGCCAATTAGCAGTGAAATTTATGATAATTATTGTGATTGTTCATTGTAGTTTACAGTTTTTAATTTAATAAAATATTATTAAATTATCTTGGACTCGCTAGCAAGATAGCAATGCTCATATGTTTTAAAGAATATCTATGTTAATAGGCAGAATTATGTGGCAACTTACGTGCACAGTGGCATACACAACATATTTTTTAGAAAAAACCTCTCAATAGGATTAAATTACTGAGTAGGTTCACATACACAAACACCCCATGCCTTAGTGGGATTCGAACCCAGAACCTCGAGCGCACTCATGACTAAGAGGCGTTGCTCTAACCATTGAGTCATAGGCGTAATTGTCGAGCCCAGTATTTTGCCACCCCAGAATTTTTAAGTAAAAGTCTGAAAATGCTTCAGAAACTAACAAATTTAAAGCCAGTTTATAAAAAATTTTCGGGGGAGGACCCGCTTTTCATCTGGGGCCTGGGGGGTATTCCATATTTCCCAGACCACCCGGTAGGTCTTGTCACCCCAGTTAGAAAGCTGAAATGACGCCCTTGCATTGAGCCAGCGGAGGCGACATACAATTCTTCCAGAAATTTGTACATAAAAATTCTGATCAGAATTTTGTCCATAATTTTGCTCAGAATTATGGATCGTGATAAATAGGCTTAAAATAAAATAAAATTGATGAAATTTATATATAACAGAATTTTTCATATACGCTAAGTCCTTAGAAAATAAATTTATAATTATTAATATTTGAAATTTTCTGGTATTAAATATGAATTAATATAAAACAAATTACTGAGGACTGTAACTGTTTTTTTCTTTGAAACAAATATATTGTCATATTTGTTACACCTGTATTCCTTTTTCAATAGTAGTACAATTCATATAATTATATTTAAAATAAAACTCTCCATTCTCCATTCATATTCATAAACAAGTCAGTTGGTGGACCTCGATAAAAATATTTCCCCATCAAATCATTACCATCGCCACGAACTCCTTCATCGGGCGTTCTCTCTCTTTCTCGAGGGACAAAGATTATTAAATCAGGATTAGCGGCCGCTGGTTCTTTTGTGAGAAAAACAAGCATTGATTTGTTGGTCGCGCGACACTCTCCCGGTCATTTGGAATTCGTCGGATGGCGAGTGAATACGATATAACGATCCTGGTAGGTGGCTGGGCTGGAGCAAGCTGCCGACTGTGACGGTTCTCACACAGATTTGAAATATTGTTGTACGGATCGTAATGTATCGAATACGGTCATTTGAATATTCGATAGCCAAGCCAGCATAAAGATACTAAAATATTTTGATTCGATGATCAAATTATACAGAGTAGAATCTTCGGTGGTAAAGGTTTTTAATATAGTTTCATAGTAACAATCATCATACAAAAATGTATTTTGAACATTTCGAAAGCATTTTATTTTACCGTTCTGACTGCCCAAGTTCGGATCCAATTAGAGTCAACTCGAAAATTATTTCCAATTTCCAAATCACACAAAAAATAACACCTATGGTGCTCCTTTCATGATAGTTTTGAGAATCTATAAAGTGCCATCAAAGGCACGTGGTTTAATTAAAGTCGAATGATTTCCAGGCCAGGTTTTTATTTCATCGTTCCTACTATGATTACCAATAAATTCTGTATTTAAAATAGTCAAGTAATATGTATAAATATTTATAACTAAATTTTGCAAAGGAAAAAAAATTTGTCTTTTTGCTGATGATGGGCGAATTGTTGCCCGAAACGTACAAATCTGTACGTATTTTAAGTAAACTATATGGAACATTAAGGTCTGGAAATTATTCGACATCAAAACCTATGAAGGTTTCCAAAGAATATTCCATTTAAAGTGGTTTAATTAACAAATAACGATAATTTTCAATTATTTCAAAAAGTAATAATTTATTCTCCTTACTTAATATTGTTCCCTTCAAATTATTCCCCACTGTATGTAATGTATTTATTTCAACGTTGTTTCCAGTCTGCAAAACTTACACTTAACAATTTTGTTCTAACATTTGCTAATTCTTCTGTTTAAAACACTAAAAAATTAACAGTTCGCAGAAGTTTAAATGAAAAAAGTGCCTACATAACCTAACCATATTCAATTTTGGTTAACGTATGCTCTCTCTTTGTTGATGATAATGTCTCCAAATATTGTATTTTTTTGCTCAATTTAGTAATTTTTTTGTTGTTTACTTGTCCAAAAAACAGTTTTCGGTCTGCAACTGAAAGTTGATGATACACATTATGAAGTATTTTACCTAAATTTTGAAATTTTCTGATCGATTAAAGGCGAAGATTACTATTTGTCAGGGTTGTAATTTTGCCCGACCCAAAATAACCCAACTAAAAAAACCCAAAAAAAAAAACTTTATGAAATCATAAAAAAACATTAGTAATATTAATATATATTATCTATTACGCCGACTTGTGTACGATGCCTTATAAAACTAAAATTTAAAATGATACATACTATAATTCGATGTTTGTCGATAAAACCCGCTTTTATTTAATAACACAAGTTTTTATTAATAAAAGCCGTTTTTCAATAAAATCCGTTTTTTAATAAAACGCGGGTTTTATTAAAATACGCAGGCGGGCTGGATTTAAAAAAATCGGCTTTTTTCAACCGTGCTATTTGTACTTTATGTAACTTCACTAATGGTCCCAAATTTATCGTTTTAGAACTAGTAGTAATAGTACAGTATCTGTGACTAGAGAAGAAATAAATCAGAAAAGTGTAATGGTCAAACATAAGCACTAAATTCAAACACATTTCATAAGGCTGAGAACCTAGACCGATCCTTTATTTCCAGATTCGTACAATAATATTCCCAAGAACTGTTACTTAACAATTTCTTGACCACAAACCTAAAAAAAATAAATTAAGAAACGTAATCAAGCAAAACAAAAACACCATTTCTAAAACCGTTATTTCCTCTTTCACGACAACTCATAAATAAATTTAACCACGATCATTTTTATCTCCCTGTTGCAGGTGGTGACGTCTATGGACGCCATGAAGTACTCAATGGAAGCGGACAAATATCGGTCCGCCTACATGCCGCCGTCCACACTTACGATGTCCATGTACTCTGATCCTAAATACATGGACACCTCCCCAAAGGGATACCTGGAGCGCGGGTATCTAGATTCGACTTCAGCGCTGACGAAGGCGTATTTCGAGTCGTCCAAGATGTACATGGATGGGAAGTACAATCCGGGAGATACTTCGAGAGCAGGTGGATACCCTCTCGATATCGGTAAGTGTACATAAATATGTAGCATGTTTTCTTGCAAAGATTTTTATGTTATGTAAAGAACTTCTATTTGAAGACTCAGTGGAAATATGGTATAGATGCATTTTTATGCAGCAATTAGATAAATATATGAAACTATACCAAAGGTTCATATTTATTGTTCACTAAACCCTTCATTTAATATATAATGACTTTTTAAATGAATGAAAAAAATATAATGTGGATACCACATGACTTCCTTGTACGCCTATTATACTATACATATTTTGTTAATAACTATATAATAATAAAATATATATTATAACAGACCCAATCATAAAATTACACGTATTTAACATAATTTGACATTGAAATCATTATTTTCGTTATTTTTTTCCTAATCCATTGCAAACTTAATTACGAAAAACAAACAAAAATATATAATTTTTAAATTTACATATCTCGCTAATACAAAGGGCTAATTTAATAATTCTTGATGCGCTAGACGTAGAATTTAATACTCTAAAACTTTAATTTGAAATATCTATCAAAATAAACCCATTTTTTCTCAAAGAAAAGAAACTGTTCACAGCTTCAGGTAATGTATCACTTCCGGTTACCTCATTTTAACCAAAATATATTATGTTATTTCCATTGATATAAAAGTCTTATATACCAAATTTGAAAAGTTTTGGATTATATTTTAATATATTTTTTCATTAAAACCTATTATAGGCTTCAAGTAAAGTACCAGTAATGTAATACAACAAGACAGAACACCTCCAACAATATAATGTAATATAACTGTACCGGGTTCAAAACACCCATAGATGTTGAAGAACCCAAATAAATAAATAAATAAATTAAAAAAATACCATTTCCGAAAGTTATGAAATGACCAAAAAGGGAGGTGTACAACTAGATGTTATAACAGTCCTAAATACAAAATATATAACCTTCTATAACTTACCGTTTATGAGTTACATACAGACGTCACGCCGAAATTAGTCAAAATGGATTCAGGAATGTTCAAAATGCATATTTCCGCTAAAATCTGAAAACAGAAATTTCTCGTTATTTCAATACTTCCTTTACTTTATACATGGAAGTAAAAAAAAAAAAACGTTTAATCGGATTGTTACCTTTGAAAGAAATGAAGAACTCAATTTACGAGTATAAGGAAAGGTTCTGGCCAAATAATTTTTCGTTTAATTATTTGAAATACCTACTTTTATTTAATAATTATGAAATCCAAAAATTATTACAAAATTTTTAACTTTTCATTCATAATTTTTCGTAAATAAAATTTGCGGCATGAACATTGTGACGTAGATTATTGAAAATTAAATATACTTCAATAGTTCCACCAAATCTCGAGTCGTACATACTCGTAATATCTCAACAAAGCGAAGATGTCAACTAGGAATGCAATCGGACCGGGCCGGGCTTTGTAGTGTATTGTAGCGCATCTGGAATTCATAATTTTGGTTTTGATATGAGATTAAATATTTAAATTTTTTCGTGTCAAATTTAAAACTACTTCCTTAGAACGTTCAAAATTACGACTTCGAAGGCATTCGAAATGTTACACTTTTTTAACAAATCTTGTACGATCATCTACGTCAGGGTTTGTAACTTTATGTTTCTACTCAAATATAGGACAAGAAATCATTATGGTAGAAACAAAAATCAGTTTTATTTAAGTATACGAGTAGTAACTATAATAACAATAACATCGCAATAGCATTATTATGCTTCAACGGCAATGAATAACCTTAAATTTTCGAAGATTTCGAGAATAATTTAAAATTGTTATCTTTATTTATTAGGATGTGAAGGACATTATTATTAAATCATTTTGATCCTTTTAACTCTATCCATTTACACTAAAATATTAAGGAAAATGTACTTTTGATTTAATTATTAAAGTTTTTTCGGGCCGGGCCAAAATTCTGATTCGCTTCAGCTTTTACAAATGAAAAATATCGTTGCCCGACTTGATGATTTAATCGAGCCGGGCTTCGGGCCGGGCCGAGTCTAAGTTCGAGATTGAGTGCATTACTGTCAATATATCGTCGATGATTCTGAAAAACCTGCTATGTGAAAAAAAGTACTTTTACAGGAATGTCAAAAAACTATTTAAAAAATTAGGTGTCCGTTCTTGACCGCTGCTCCTTAAGTATGTTTTTCGTTATATACTTATAAAGACAATATCAACATGATATTACCAGCCGCTAGATAAAAAAATAATCAACATAACAATATAAAAACCTACAAATCACTAATAATGCACATAGCAGGTTTTTCAGAACCAACGACGATATGCTGTAATCATATATAATAACAATATTTTCTATATATTTCTAAAAGTAAAATTAATAAATATGGAAGTATTTTTCAAATCAAAAGTACGTATTGTTATTGTTCAAAACTGTTTAAAAATAAATTTAATCTAGCAGTCTGTCCAAATGCCAAACATCAAATTTTTAATGACAGTAACGAGTTGTCAATCTTCTCAACTTGTTTAGGAGTAAGCTAACATATTTATTCGTGTTATTTATAATAATGGTAGTAAAATACTATTAGGCCGAACAAACGGATGTTACTAGTTTCTGAATATTGCGAAGGAATTTTTTGACAACCCATAAACAATTGTTACTGTCATTAAAAATATGATGTTTGGCATTTGGACAGACTGCTAGATTAAATTTATTTTAAAAAAAATCACGATGCAGTTACTCAGGTTTTATTTTTTCTGTCTGAACCGTAACAGATATCACAAATTAAACAGAGAGAGTAAAGTTTACTATTGAATGTATCTTTCTGAAAAAAAATAATTTTATATAACGGCGTGGCTATTAAAAAGTTACGATCTAATCAATGTTGGGACACCTAAGTTTCATACACTAGTGGTTCACTAATAAGTATCACCTTTTTTTCTTCGAAGAACTTTGAAGCAGAATTCTGGCTAAATGGTACACTTTCCGGTAGAAGCAAGTTTAGTTAAATCGTCTTATTTTAGCCTCAGGAATCTGTGGTTAAGCCATGTCTCCCTATTTAAGAGATATCCTGTATATCAAATATTAAGCAATTAATTTGGTAGAAAGTTTAAAAACTACTAGTAACCGGACATGTTTAATTAAAAGATTACCTTGGCGAACAAGCATAGCCGCACTCCGCAACCCTGCGCACCTGTTTATTTATCGTTTGTAACACATCCATTCTATGGGCATCTGAAGGTGTGCGGCCGTGCTTGGTCGCCTAACAAACAGACCGGGTACAACCATTCCGTGAACATCTAGTACTGCCGAGTATTATTATTATTATTATTATTATTATTATTATTATTATTATTATTATTATTATTATTATTATTATTATTATTATTATTATTCGGAATCCGATTAACCATAAGTAACTCGGATACTTGAATAAATAACGCATAATTATAAATGACTTTTTTTTATGTATTTCTATAACATCGCTATTTCAGAATAAAATGTAAGATTTTCATTTGAGATAACCATATCTTTCAAAAAATGATTTAGAATTGAAAATCTAACAAAATGAAAATCTTACAATATAAATTTTATTTGTGCTTCCAGGTAAAATGTATTCCGACGCCACCGCGGCAGCCGTAACCGGGGGCCTCTCGTCACCCAGGTCCTCCGACAGTCCCGACGTGAAAATCCAATCCTCTGAGCGACAAGACGGAGCCTCCAGCTCCAGTTCCACCACCACGTCCTCTGCAGGGGCATCTCCTGGTGCCATTCCAGGGTACTACCCAGGGAGCGCCATGCAGCAGGGCCCCACTGTACCAGGGCTGCTCCCCATGCAGTATGCAAGTCAGTACCCCACCCAAGGACCCAGTGGGGAGTTCCGTAGGCCCCTGACGGTCATATTTTGACCTGATAAGGTTGATGTTTAATTTTGTGATTCATGTTGAGTTTGGCAATGTTTATTTTTACATGGATTTATTTATTGTTTAATCGTATCCGCCCAGGACGGTGAACGAAGGGATTCGCTTATTTTTATTTCGGAAATTATCATTGCAATTTTTTTTTAATAATTTGTATATATGAATTGATTAATTTTTATGATAAATAAAAGTGAAGCACAAATAAAAAGATATTCTTTTAGATTAGGCTTGAGCAGATTTTCATAATGAGGTATTTAACTCATCTAATTTTGATTTTAATAATGGCCCATATTAATACTTACCTTGAAGCAGCATTATTTCACAACACCACCACTTCAACTGCTATTTAAGAGTCACTTTCAGTTAAAAATTAGAATATTAAAAATAATTTAAATTATAACCTCTTATTTCAGACGTTGTAGTTTTGACATTTAGTACCTATTTAAAATTTAGGACGACTTCCCGTAAATACAACTCCGAATGGCAAACTAATGACACGTTAGTTTATATGAGTTTACTTGAAAACACCAAAGATACAAATTCCTGACACTCTTCTTCTATTTTTGTGTTTCTTCATGGTCGCCATTTTCTTTCTTGTTTCCATGGATATAGTTTCCATAACAATATGTTAGTATATTAATTTCAAATTCTATAAAATGAAGGCCTTTTTTCACACAAATTGTTGGCATGTTTAATTAGTTTAAGTATTGATTACATCAATTTCAAACAACTAATTACTAATGTCTTAAAAGTGTACATAATTATGATTTAGTAAAAATACAAAAAAAATATTACGAAAATAGTCAGTTTAGAGAACTATGTACCTAAAATTTTTCATATCTCACGGGATCAAAGTTCTTTCGACATAGAAAATTATTATTTAATTTTATTAATAAAACAAGAAAATATGAAATTTATGCGCTTCAAATAATCGTAAATAATAATAATAAGAATAATAACAATAATAATAATAAAACAAATGATAAATTTATCCGCTTCAAATAATTGTAAATAATAATAATGATAATAATAATAATAATAATAATAAAACAAAATAAAAATAATAAATTTAATTTTAATATTGTTTTATACCATACTGCTCTGTCATTAGAGGTATCTTTGTTTGCGCTTCTCGACGCTAATTTCTCAACCTTTCTTAGCTTCTTTGGCTGAAGAAATACTTATTTTAAAGTATTTTTATCTGTTCTATGTTGCAGATAGAACTTTATCCCTACACGTTTGATTCAGTTTTAGCAGATAAGTAGAACTTTGTGTCTGTACTATCTAGAAAATGGGCAACAGTATCTAAGAACCAATATCAGAAAAAAGATAAAATTTGGCTGATAGAACCTATCCATACAAAATTCTCATTTTAGCAAAAATTTGCAGTTAGAACTTCTTGCCATTCTAAACCCGCACTTTAGCGGTATTTCATCATACTAATGTGAAATACCGAAGTCATTCTGCGGCGCCATTACATAGACCGTTTTAAAAAATGCAGACTTTAATAATAATTATACGTAATATAAAAATCAATTACAAACATAATTTCCATTACATAATTTAGTTCTTTTTTTACCAGTACATCTAATTTTATTAATATAATCAAAATTGTAAAGTTTAGTTTATGTGAAATATTCTATTACTGTTATTCAGGAACTGAATGAGTATAAGTTATGTTACAATAATTTGCGTGTTTTGATTTCTTGTATTTTAAATTGTTAATAATATTATATCAAAATAATCGCGGTATCCAGTAAAACAAACGAGTAAATGACAAAATATTGTAGACAAATCGTCCGCTGACGACCAGTGGATTTCCACGATTTGAAACAGATTGCATTATATTGATTAATTTAAAAACACTATACACAACGACATCATATTTTCACAAAATTAAAAAAAAAATGTTTTCGTATGACTTATTGTCCAATCTGCTGAAAAAGTATTAGTAATTTTCAGAGCGCATAAAAGTGGTGCACTGTACACCAGAATCTTTGAATAAACGCAGACTGGTATGCACATTATTTGATTAATGCCATTTATCCCGTTGAGATTGAGGCACAAATTATAATATTTATTTTATTTGAAAAATTTATTTTATCTGAACAACGATATCAAGCCATACTTCAAGCTATTGTGTTTCACTTATTTGCAATGATAATTTCTTTGATCGTATTTGAAATGTATGTCTCTGCGTGAGAGTAAAGGTCGTGTGTAATTTCGAAAAGGGTAAAAATTCGTTCACCGTTCCCAGTCTCGCCGCCTATGTGCGCCGCGCCGTTTCCCACGCGTCGGGAAATAAATTCGAAATCAGTATTACGTTGTTTTTCCTACAGTGGCAGCTCGCTGTTATCCAAGTGGGCCCTGTTTCTATATACGTTTCTGCGTGTTTTAATAAATGTTGTGTAAATATGTGTACATATGACATATGTGAAGGCGTCGTTATTATAAGTAGCCACCCTGTAGTATATAAATAAGGATCATCCCTTGATCGATTGTATTTATGCATTTCTTCGTGTACAGACTGTATATACGTGTAATAATTTTATTCTTCCCACCCAGCGAAGATTACGAACCGTATGGTTTCAAGTTTACGTTCAAAATAAAAAGAAAATTGCATGATCAAGATGGTTAACAACATTGCATTTTGAAAATACCTTACTACACCTATTACATTTATATATTTTTTTATTTTTCATTTTAATGTTATTCTTCTGGAACTAATTAATGTATAATTTATTGATTGAAATAATTTTTAAATATTTTACTCTACTATAAAATATTTATTATTTTAATATCTTCTCGAATGTTGAAATTTTTGATATACATACCTATATATATATTTTTTAATTTGTAAACATTAGTTTTGTTTTTATCGCCGGAAAGAAATATAGTCGAATTCGTTTATTACGAGAACATAATATTGTGAACGATACAACTGATGTAACGAAGATATCAAATTTGGAATTCTAGACTTAACTTTACATTATTTTTATCTGAATTATAACAGTTTTATTGACGGATATAACCAGTAATATTTTATCTATTTTTCATAATATTTCCCAGAAACAGATTATATCGTTGATTTTTAAAAATTCTTTTATGGTAATTTTGCGATATTTATTTTATGTAAATGTCTTGTAATTGTTCGAGTTCTAAAATTTTATGTATGGTAATTACAAGTACCATACTCAATATTTCCCATAAAATACCTGATGCTCATGTCTCACTGTATATAATATTTGTGAAATTGCTGCTAATTCAATCCTACTCAAAATTTAAAATATTCCCAAATTTAAAATATTCCCAAATTTAAAATTCTAGAATTGTAATAATGTTGTTCTTTGGAGTAGAAAAAGTATAAAATGGAGTAAATTTAAAAAAAAAAACTTCTGGAATGATTGCACAACTGCATCTTGTGTGTGATATAAACAAAAAATAAAAAGTCCGTATTCACAGTCACATAATGGCTGTACTGCGGAGCGACCGTGCTTGTTCGCTAAACAATATTTATTCATTTTTCCTCAAGGAAGTTCAAATTAATAAAATAAGATATTTAAGTCTGACACGTGAAGTTTGACATGGGAAATTATATTTTTTGTAATACTTACTGAATATCGTAATAGTTGTAGGAGTATAATAATCAAAATTTTCTTCAGTTTCTTCCACACTCTTAATAAACGAATTCGACTTAGTTAAAAATTCACTTTGAAATTTTGCCGAATATGTATTCAAAGATATTTAAATCCAGACATTAATATTTTTTGTTATTTATTCCTTTTATTTAAATTCTCTTTTACTATTTTATAACCAAATTTGTGAACAGTTCTATTTTTCATTATTCATTTTAATTATTTAATAATTTTGTTTGATTTAGTAACTAGAAATAAAATAAACATCTTTGATTTTTTTATCTATTTCAATTATTTTCTATGCTTACATTTTAATTTGTATATATTTAAAGAACAATACGAAATTAAATATATCATGACTCATTACCTTATATCCCAGAAAAAATCACTTGAAATTTTTAATATATTTTCATTTTTTGTTGACATTATTTACAATCCAATATACATAAAATGATTTACGTCCCCACCGATTTTATTTTGAATATGCAATTTTTACAACAATATATTCAAACAATGAAACTGATTTTTCCTCTTACGATTTGTATATTTATTTACCGCACTGTAGATGCAAGTAGTACGACACTAAAATAATTTAATCATCTCACGAAAAGTGCGAGTTGCTTTCATGTTTGGATTATGCATTTACAGTGCCGAGAGAGAAATCTCGTTGCATTCCTATATAAATACTCATGTAAATGTATTTATACGCTGCATATAATATTACATTGTTATGTATTTGAATATCATTACTGTACGATGGATCTTTAAGATTGTTCATAAGTTTAGAATCTCGAGATGTATGTACACGTCATGTTATTTACTCAAGATATAGTTAATAAAATATGGTACGTCTGTTTCAATTTATATCGTAGTTTCATTTTCTCTTTAACCTTTATAGAACATTATGTATGTTTGCATTTGCACAACGCATACGGAAATGGCTATTACGAACAAGACTTTCTCACAGTAAGTATTTGCTGATTTATTTACAGAAATAATTATATAATTTTTAGAGATACGCCAGCTATCTCCCTGGTATACCCGGTACAGACTCATAGTACCGATTTAAACGATGTTGCTGCAAATTGAAAAAAAAAAAATCGTCAAAACCCGTAATTTTTAAAAGTTCTAAGAACCGGCATTTATTATCCATTTGTAACCAAATTTTGGGTACGTGTTGTTTGACCTGTACTTTTTAAAAATCCTAGTCTCGACAATGTAAGGTACCTTCACTTTCTTTTGTATATACAAAATACAAAAAAAGATTAAAACTCCTGTGTATATAAATATTAAGTTTTGAAAATTTATAGGTGAATAATTTCAAGCTGTGCGAGTAGATTCCAAAAGTCGGAGAATCTAATTCGCAGATTGCTCATTTTTGGGGATAACTTTTTTATTCAAAAATAGACAGAGATCTGAAATCTTGTATAGTGCGGGCCGAATACATAGGTATTCAAAAAGTTTGGTAAAAATATTTAAAATCTTATAATCATATTTTTCTAAGATCGATAAAAAAGTAGGCTTTTCAAACTTCAATTGTTTTCAGAACGGGAATTGCAGATCAAAGCTTTTAGCAACGTTTTACAAAGTAAGTACTTTGCTGATCAGTTTATATGTTCCTAGTTACCTACCTGCATTAAAATTTTTGCTTTCATAGACGTAATGATCTACACAAGTAGATAATTATGTAATTTTATTTTTATTAATTACATTTAAAAATCTTTCTGATTTTAGAAAATAAATTATACAGTATGTCCCCGGATTGAGTTTACAAAAGGAAAAAAGTTCTTATATTTGATGTTACGAAAAAATGACAAGGGAAGAAAATTTTTTGTTGAATGGGCTACTTGCGTGGTACTGAAAATCCGATTTCTGTCACTATATACGTAATCTTATATTGAAAACATATATAAAAATATAAATTTTATTTTGAAATAATTATTTGTTTTTTACTAAATTAAGAAAGAATTTTTTCTGTGACGTCTTTATATTGAACTGGGGAGGGGAAGCATGTTTAAGAATGTTATCAATAGATGGCATGGCGTGCGAGAAAGTTTTAATTTGAATTTGACATTAGTTCATTTTTCTCTCTCTCTGGTCTCTCAAATACATTAATTACTTTATAAATAAACACATAGGTAATTACTTGTAATTTAAAATATCGATACCAAAAAGATAAACTAATATACTAACCTCCAAACTATTGTTGAAACGTTGAAACAGGTGATCTACATTACCCGCACAAACATACCATTACTATGGGAAGGAACCACGCTTGGCTTTGCGACTATTCATTGGATTCTACGTCATACTTGGCGGGAATTCAAATAATCAAATTTCATTATTTTTTTTCTGGCTAATTAATAAAAATTTTGTCAAAATAAAAAATATGGATAGCAAGTTTTTACCTTCTCTTCAAAAATATTAAATAAAAAAAGGTACGCAAGTAGCCCATTAAAACGCATGTTTCAGTTATTAATATATCGTCATCATTACCGATGTCTACATGTGTTGTAGATACTGGCACACCCAGAAATGGGTAATATGCCGTCATGATATATTTATTTATTTTATTTCAGTTATTAAATTTTTAATTAATACAATGTTATTTTATCATAACGTTTTTTCGTATTTTTTCCTCCTAATAACACAGTTATTACATTGAATCTAACGTTATTTTAGTTATCTTTGAAATATTGACAAATGATTATTAATTTTAATTACAAATAAAAAGAAACAGCGAAAATTAAAATACTTTTTTATTTTATTCAATTAACTCTGTTTTTTCTTGTTTTAACGTTAACATTTCTTTAACAAATTCTCTCTATTTTGAATAATACCTACCTTCTTACTTTATGATAATAATTGCTTTTGACATTTAATCATTTGTCAATATTTCAAAACTAACTAAAATAATGTTAAATTCAATGTAATAAATGTATTATTAGAAGGAGTAAATACGAAAAAACGTTATAATAAAAGAACCTTGCATTAATTAAAAATTTTAATAACTAAAACATACGTTTTATTTCCAGCAAAAATCTTTCTTCCCTTGGCATTTTTTCGTAAAATCAAAAGTAAGATTTTTTTCCTTTTGTAAACTCAATTCGGGGACACACTGTATATACCTCTGGTTGAAAGTATCTCTAGCCTCGGTCTGCAAGAAGCTGCTTTCAACTCTTGGTATACAAATAACTATGGTATACTAGCTACATCGAAAGTTGAAGAAAATTGACAAAAAAATCCCAGGGTCGGTATTTATCATTGGTTTGAATTTTAGGTGCCTTTGTACTTTAATCTACCTATAAATAGTCTCAACAATACACCATCACTTTGTTTTGAGTCTTGGTTGTGGCAAAAACATCAAAATTCATAACTCCTGTGCTTGTATTAATTTTTGATTATGTAGATGTTCATATATCTTATCTTTTTTGGAAAGTACCGGCCGAAATTACATTTGTTGCCGAAATTAAGTTCAAAAAGCTGCCTCCACGGCCTCTACGAGTTTCTAAAAAGTTGTATGTATTTGTTTGTCTCACAGTCGAGACAAAGCCGAGTCTTTGAATTTAGGCTTGGCCTTTCGCCGATTTTTTTTTTTTCTTTTTAAAAACCTCTCAACAGGATTAAATCCCAAACACTGAGTACGTTCAAATATACAGACATCCATGCCTTAGTGGGATTCGAACCCAGAACCCCTAGCATACTCATAACTAAGAGGCGTTACTCTAAACCAATGAGCCACCGGATTGTTAAGAATTCATATAAATTTTGTATTTATTTTAATTGTTATTACTATCGTATTGGCATCATTTTGAAAAGGGGTTCTACATAAAAATAAAAACAAATATGAATAATTTTATAAACAGTTATTATTCAATAAAACTAAAAATTCTCTGCCGGTATGAGTGAATGTTGCACAACGAAAACTTTATTGCCTAGCAACTGCCACTAAAATTATATTTTAAATGTCAATTGGGAAAAAATAATTGCGTATTATATTCCGAAAATTGGGGAACATTGACAAAAAAATCGTCAATTTCGAAAATTTTTAGACTCGATGTTACTTATCCTTTGGAACCAAATTTTGGGTACGTAGGTATTCTATTCGATCTATACCTACTTTTCAAGGTCTCAACAATGCACCTTATAAAAAAAATATTTTTAAAAGGTGTAATACGAGTATATGTATATCATCCAGTAGATTCCAAAAAATCAGATAGTCGAGATCGAAGATCTATACATTTTTGCATCTATATTTTTACCCAAAATGGACAGAGATAAAAATCCGAAAGCTCGATTTTTGGAAAGTACGGACCAAATTATATGTGTACATGGTGTCAATGAATACGTGTTATAAACTTTAACAGCTTATTCCTGAAGTCATTTTGAGCAAAATGTGTTATAGTATGTCCGAAAACGTTTCGTTGCAGAGTTACAGTTTTTTTAAAGTGCACCTCACCAGACACGTTTCTATTACCTGCTAACTCTGGTACTAGTTGTACTATAATTTTGAAACTTGGTAAAAGGATACTACTTCTTTAGATGCATATTTATACTTTCTTTTGTTTCTGTACCTCAACCAGAGGCGTCTCATATGGGGAAGCATAGAAAGTTTTTATAGTTATTTATACAGGGTGTCTCTTAAATAGGGGGACATGGCTTAACCACAGATTTCTGAGGCTAAAATAAGACGATTTAACCAAACTTGCTTCTACCGGAAAGTGTACCATTTAGGCAGAGTTCTGCTTCAAAGTTCTTCGAAAAAATATTAATTTTGCTTATAATAACAGAACGCTTTATTCAATTTGGATGAAATTTGGTATGGCAGTTTATATGGTTATATGTCATATTTTTAGATGATACTTGTTATTATTAGTAAACCACTAGTATGTAAAACTTAGGTATCCCAACATTGATTAGACCGTAACTCTTTAATGGCCGCGCCGATAACGTAAAATTATTTTTTTTCAGAAAGATACATTCAATAGTAAACTTTTCTCTCTCTGTTTAATTTGTGATATCTGTTACGGTTCAGACAGAAAAAAATAAAACCTGAGTGTCTGCATCGTGAATTTTTTTAAATAAATTTAATCTAGCACTCTATCCAAATGTCAAACACCAAATTTTTAATGACAGTAACAAGTTGTCAATCTTCTCAACTTGTATAGGAGTAAGTTAACATATTTATTCGTGTTATTAATAATAATGGCAGGAAAATACTATTAGGCCGAACAAACGGATTTTACTAATTTTAGAATATTGCGAAGAAAATTTTTTGACAACCCATAAACAATTGTTACTGTCATTAGAAATTACTTGTTTGACGTTTGGATAAACTGCTAGATTAAATTTATTTTTAAAAAATTCACGATGCAGTCACTCAAGTTTTATTTTTTTCTGTCTGAACCGTAACAGATATCACAAATTAAACAGAAAAAGAAAAGTTTACTATTGAATGTATCTTTCTGAAAAAAAATAATTTTACGTTATCGGCGCGGCCATTAAAGAGTTACGGTCTAATCAATGTTGGGATACCTCAGTTTTACATACTAGTGGTTTACTAATAATAACAAGTATCATCTAAAAATATGACATATAACCATATAAACTGCCATACCAAATTTCATCCAAATCGAATAAAGCGTTCTGTTATTATAAGCAAAATTAATATTTTTTCGAAGAACTTTAAAGCAGAATACTGGCTGAATGGTACACTTTCCGGTAGAAGCAAGTTTAGTTAAATCGTCTTATTTTAGCCTCAGGAATCTGTGGTTAAGCCATGTCCCCCTATTTAAGAGACACCCTGTGTATATATATATATATATATATATATATATATATATATATATATATATATATATATATATATATATAGTTATTTTTTACCTATTGATATTTTTTCATTTTTACTAATTACATACAATGCAAAAATACAAAAATCAGATACTCTTGCTTAAACTTGATAATTTTTGAGATATTTTAATTTTTCGAAAAAACCAAGCACCCAAAGCAAAAATAGGTAACAATTAAGTAACAATAAAATTCGTATAAATTCATTTTTGAATGAACACACCACTATTCTCAAAATGAACGACAACCATTATCATTACAATATCCATAAAAAAGCACCATATCTGCTAATTCCCCATTTTTTTAATTAACAGAAAAATTCTCAATAATTGAAATAAGGTAATTAACTCTAGTTATAAACAGATTTTTTTTTCTATTTTCTGTGGTAACTAAATATTATAGATAATTGATTTAAAAAAAAAAAATATTAAAATATCTCAAAAACTACTGCATTTATCAAGTTTTAGCAAGAGTATCTATGTGTGTATTTTTGCGCTGAATGTAATATTTTATTACTAAAAATGAAAAAATGTTAATAATTAAAAAAATATCAATGAAAATCCTTCAAAGCTTCCCCATATGAGACGCCTCTGGTTGAGATACAGAAACAAAAGGAAGTGCAAATATGTATCTAAAGAAGTAGTATCTTTGTACCAAGTTTCAAAATTTTAGTACAACTAGTATTAGAGATATTAATAAAAATGTATCTGGGAAGGTACACCTTGAAAGGGCTGAAGCTCTGTAGCGAAACGTTTTCGGATATACTTTCATCATATAACATATTTTGCTCAAAATGACCTCAGGAATAAGCTGTTAAAGTTTGTAACACGTATTCATTAACACCCTGTATAAACTCAATATTTGATTTCAAAATTTGTCTCTATACAGACACTAGGAATTTTTAAAATTTTAAAAATCATTAATAATAGGTAGGTAACTATTGTTTTAAAAATCCTGGGTTAGATGATATCGGTATTTTTTCGAATAGAGTACCGGGCATACAGAGGAGTAAACAGTAAACAGAGTAATGAGTAGTAATACAAACACTTCTAGTGTTCCTTGCCTTGCATTACCATTTACTTATCCATATAGAGTTAATATGGATATTAAAAAGTATATTACCTACACTGAAACTAATTTCCACTTTTGTAACATACTTTTAAGCCCCTCGTCCTCGTCCTAATTGTAGTAGGGTTCGCTTCCGTATGTTTGTTTACGAATTACACAAAACTGACAATCGGCCGTCGAGCGCATAAAAGCGAAATAAACTATTAAAGAAACGATAAATCATTCGACGACAGCGTGTCGAATGTACGTACCAGCCGTATCGATTCCACTCACGACATATTTACCTTCCAAACGCGATTTGTACGTTACACGGGGCACAAAACCTCACGTCGATGTCGACCCGATGAGCTGTGAGAGTCTGTCATTGAGGAATGTAATGGATGCTGCTGATGACCGAGTGCATCACGTCATTTTCATTTCAAGAAGAATAGATAGATAGGTGGATATTTGTTTGCTTATTTGTATGGATTATGCCAAATAAGAGAATATAAACACGTACACGTGCACCATTATTTCCTGCGTATGGCCGATGACGCAAACTACTCGTGTATTATTTTTCGTCAGCGATTTTTATGACGCTTTACAATTTCATGTTTTACAGTAAGGATTAACGAAAAAGGAAGAAACAATAAATGACAAAAGTTTTTCAATAAATAATTTTCCGAGACGTTGCTGGGGATAGCAGTGATGCAGCTTTATGGGATCGAATCCCATTTAATTTTCATCATTTCATCGAATGCACGTGGCCAAAGCAGTAGTCCTTAATTAAAAGAAATATTGTCAAAATCAATTCAATGTATTGGGAATATAATATAAATTACAGAAATCAATCTTTTCTAGCACGCGTTAGAAATTCGTATACAAACCGCAAATCGACGAATGGGCGATCGAACGAGTACTTTACATTAAATTTAATCAGTGATAGAACTCGTCTGGAGCAACAATATTTCTTAGTAACTTTTTTTTAACCTTCTAAATATTGTGTTAAAAATCTTGAAAGTTTAAAAAAAAGTGTTACTAAGGGCCAGTTTTACAATCTCTGGTTAAAATTTTAACTATAAGTTAAATAAACTATATTGAATCGGATTATTGATATTAATGATCAATTTGGCATTCATTTCGTTTCAATTTTGTTTATTTAACTGACAGTTAAAATTTTAACCAGAGATTTTAAAACTGGCCCTAAGAAATATTTTTTCTGTCGACGAGTTCTGTCAATGTCCCTTACTTTTTCATCGGGATATGTCTCAAAAATGGAAGTATTTTGTTTCCATAAAGTAAATTGTGATTTCGAAACAAAGTTGCTAAGAAATATTATTGCTCTTGCCGAGTTCTATTACTGGTTAAATTTAATGTACTTATTTCTGATACAGCCAGTATATTTTATATTGATGATCTATGTAATAAGTATTTAATTTGTCAATATAACTTAAGATAACATAACCTAATGAACAAAATGAAAGCCATTATAATTGTTATATACTCGTAGATAAACATCTTTCACTTGTAATTTCTATAAACATAACCTAATCCCTAACGCATAAACTCCAGACAATACGCGTTTTTTTTTTTTTAGATATCGTAGATCTACATTTTCTATTTTATTTTATTCTATGTAAATCACTGTGGTATATAAAAAAAGAACAAAAAATAAGTTCGTACCAATGCTTAAGTATAAAGAATTTGCCGTATAATCTTACATTCTTACAAATGTTTTGTCGTATAAATGCTAGTGTAAAAAAAATATACATATATAATAGGGGTTTCCAAGGCTACAGATTTTTAAGAAATACTTATTGGATATCAGTGTTCATCATGTATAAGTAATATTAAGATGAATATAAGCGTTAATTTGCTAATTTTTATTACTCTAAAATCAAAATTAAAATTTAATGCATTTAAATTGAGTGCATAAAATTCAGTATCGGCCATTTTTGTGACGTCAACGGCACTGAAAATTCTGATTGGCTAATGGCTTTTCGGGCGCGCGCAGATCATGTCCGCGTTGTGACCTGACGTGACATTCAAGCAAGAGCATTTATTTTGATGAAATTTAAGGTTAAAAGAAATTTTTACTGAATTTCCTGTTAGTTTCTTTGAAGAATCTTTTGAAAAAACAAGTAAGTGAAGTAAATAACCAATAATGCTGTTTATATTAAAACTGTTCACTTTCTTTAGAATATGGATCCTGAATTTGTAAAAGCAGACAGTCGAAATTTTGCCGTATTTACATACAGTCATGTGCATTTGTTTTACAAAGACAATCCTAGTTTTGTTAGTGCAGAAATAAGAAATGTGAAAGCCCATAGGTATGTAATGTTTTGTACGCAGATTTATGGAATATTTATTTAATACAACAACATTTACAGAGCAACTAAAGAAGTGTATGGAGACGAAGCTGTTGTTGTAGAAGTTGAATTCGACAAAGACTTGTATCAGCAGTTGATTGAGGAGGCAACAACATTTTGGAAAATTGCAGTATTCCCCAAATTTATGAAGTCAAATAAATAGTTTCATAGTTGTTTGTTATTTTTTTGTCTTAAATAAAACATCATTTTACCAATAGTTTAATTTATTATTAATCAGAAAGTGAAATATGTGCTAATTTTATAATTTTAATGATAACAGGATAGGACAAGAATAAGGAACAGCGTTTTTACTTCCTGGCTGTAAATCAAATACACAAATAATTAAATTAGTAAATTAATTAACATGTTTAGATTTAATACCATTATAATACGGAATATTTATTTTTAGTCATTATAACTTGCACGTTTTTCTTCAATTTTTGGAACCGTTACATATATTTTCTTTGGATTATTTGCTGAGGAATTATAGCAGCCCGGTACGAAACAGTATTTCACCACCACAAAAATGCTCATTATTAGAGCTATAGTAACCAGAATAGCAAATAAAAGAAATCATCCATCTCTTAAAATAGAAAAATAATATTTAATTATCTCCAAAATTACTATAAGTACACAAGTTTTACCAGATTTGCATGTACAATCACAATTTCTTTAAAAATATTTTCTATAAGTATTACAAAATAAGCTGAGGAACAGAATTCAAGTGGTTAATTCTTGGGTTATGTATCATTTGTTTACATGTTCATTTGCGAAACGACATACCCACCGTGTTTGTTATATATCCGTCTCACTCAGCTTTAGAAACGTATGTTCTCGCGGTGTCGATGACGTCACACGCACCGATGATTTTTTCGATCCTTATTTATAGACACTTTAATAATTTTTTTCTGGCTTATTAGACGCTTCTCGGCGAAAATAAAAAACACGGGTCTAATATTTTTATATAGAGATTAACATATTAAAAAATGAAAAAAACTTGGAAACCCCTATTCTTATTCCGAAATAGAGAAATAAATATAAATATACATATATTATCATTACGAGTTTTCCAATCTGCGTTTACTCACCTCAACGGTTCTCAAAGCTATTGTAAACAGAGAACCGTAGGGGACCTTCCAGTACGATTTGAAAATTAGAATAATGTTCAAAATGTTTCCTACCGAATTCGAACCCGGAGAGTCAGAGCTACAACTGATCACCACCCGACCTCGTATCAATTGTCCTTTTGTATATTTAATAATTTTTACACAAATCTGTTCCAATGAACAAATTAATTCGAAGTAGTAACATAAAAATTAGTAAGTATGTGATATATATTTACATTTATAAAGGTGACTAAAGGTATTGATAGAAAGAAGTATATATTTTTATTTTGTTCGTTAAATGGGCGATTAAAAAGTATAAAATTTTCTAGAGTGAGATGGCATCTGGCAGTTATCACTTTATACAATTATAATAACAAGTCTTGTTCGGTGTTTGCAGCTTCATCACGCCTCAAGTAGCATATTGCATCAACAGCTTAAATTGTTGAGCACGAGTGTTGAGAGGGAATTTACCAGGCTGAAATCAACGCGACGTAACATATAATTTAGCACGCACGCTGTCCATCCGACTTCAACAGTCACAATGGATCGCCACGCACCAACAAAACATTTATTTTTGTTTCTGTGGCAGCCGCGATAAGAAAACCATAGTTGTTACTCAAAAATGTTAACGGCCTCTGCAACGCCTCCCCCATTATGCGGTAGAAATTCAAACTAACTGCGCCACTCATCCGTTTTAATTGAATACACGACTTGGGATCCCAGTATCGAGCGTTTCGAAGATGATGTCGGTATGGGAGATTCGCTTTCCAGGCGATATTTTTTTCACTGTATTGTTCCCTGACGGCTTATCGCGTTTGGTGCCCCCGTTGCGCCGCCAATGAGTCGCGCCCTTGTTATTCTGGATGTCTAAACACATCCTGAGCCTGAGGGGTACTTGATTAGTTGGGGTAGCTATGCTATTGCTTAGCTTCGATTTGGACGGACGCCGCTGTTTCTATAACTTATTCATCGTCCTCCGATTAATGTTTACACTGTGAAATTATTTCGGTAAAATTACTGGGGTGAAGGGCGTTAATGCTGGACTGATTACTGACAAATGAATTGAATTACTTCTGCCTTTCTGTCATAATCATTTATTAACTCATTTTGATTTATACATCATTTTTCAATGTATTTGTTTTCCGCTTATTTATTTAACTATCCCTCCCTATCAAATACAAGGGTTGTTTCAAATGCACGTTCTGTAATAAGACACAAATAGACATTTTCCATATTGTCTTTACCTTCTGTTTATATTGAATATGTAAGACTAGTGCCCGGATGCAGAAACGTTCATCAATTCATTCGTTCATCAAGTCAACAGTTGATCAAAACGAACAAATGCAAGGCGATTTTTTGACAGCAATGATTTAAATGTCATAAGAACGGGGAAACTGATTCGAATTTGTTCATTTTGATGGTTCGTTAACTGAACAAAAAATTGATGAACGATTCTGCAACCGGGCATAGAGCTATATTTAAGGCCAAACTTGTGAAATTTATAGTGCGGGACACCACTCTTGACCTGAGGGGTAAGGAAAAGAAATGTTCATGTGATATTAAATAGTCGCCGTGAAATAATAATTATTACAGTAACTTTGTGCTTCTAAACTTATTTGCGTACGCGCGTAATCCGAGTGTAAACAAAACAGGAACTGATACGAACAGCAATTGCACATATCAACTTCCAATATAAGGAAGGCTGCGTAACTTTAAAACTTATTTGGGCAACTGTTATATGTTCTATTAGGTATGCGGAAAGTAAATTAATTTTATTTCGTGTGAATTTAAACGGAGCGCATATATTAGACAGTGATTTGTCCTAACATATTTTCCGTAGTTCATCTTTCGTGTCCCGCACTATATTTAATGTTTTGTGTTTCAATCCATTTATGATTATCTTAGCAATTACAAATTATGCAATGGTCATTTAATTATATTATTTATCAATTCCATATACATACAAATTAAATTCTCGATTTAATAAGTGTTTTAAAAAATTTATTTACTTAATTACAATACAACAGCATAACTGCTCAAAGACTTATAATGAACTGAACAAGTTTATCTAATTCTACGGCCTATTTAAACTTCTTATCATACGTGTGGGTAAATGGAAACTTTCCAAGGGAAGCTTGGTTTAGGTCTCTCTTACACAAACAGGACATGATTATTGTGAAATATCTACAGGGCCTTACATAATTTACATATATTTTTATACATCAACAGTGTGTCATATTTTAAATATGTTCAAAGTAATTCGCTTCAACAATAATGCACAATAAACTTCGTCAATCTTTCCCTCCACTTCTTAAAAGCTCCTAACCAATCCTCTTTTGGAATGGTGAATGCTTTCAAAATAATTATGAATTGCAACAGTCTTTTCTTCAGAACGAAAAGCTTCTACTCCGTGAATTTTTCAAGTCCAATAAATGTCGCACATTTGCAAATCAGGTGAGTATGTTCTATCACTTCTTACTACGATCGGTTTTTTTTTTTTTTTTTCATTGTTACCGATAGGGTTTCCAGGTTTCCAGGTAGTAGGTTCTATTTACAAATTACTGATCGGTAAGTGATTGTGATTACTTACCGATCAGGAGGCGAAGCAGTAAATGAATAAAAACAACGATCAAAGCTTACTTTAAAAATGACAACTACATTTTTTTCATATTAAAATAATTTTCTTATTTGTCTAAATTTTATACTTCGATCGTACAAAAACATTGCTGTCAGTAAGTACTCTTCTACCGGTACCGTCAACCGGAAGGAAGCACTTACTGTTCTTAATACTTAATTATTTTTCCTCAAAGTCTGAAAAAATGCTCTGGTTAATTCCATATTTTCAAATGACAGATAAATAATTAGTTAAAATAATACGGTAAATTTGTTTTCCATGACCAAATAAAATGTTATTGGAGCCTAAGGTTAAATAGATAATAGTTAAAAAATCCCTATAAGTACCTTAAATAAAATCGTTAAAACTAGATACGTATTTCGGAACTAACTTGTCATCATCAGTAAACTTGTGCCTAAACAAATCTAAATCTGCTCTGTTTTTCAGATTTGTTTTTGGACCTCTAGCATGGTTAACATGTTGAGTAATCCAAAACTGATCTGTTCTTAGACGTAAATTTACTGATGATGGCAACTTAGCTGCCGAAATACGTATCTAGTTTTAGTGTTTTTATTTAAGGTTAAGGGATTTTTTTAACTATTTTCCATGACCTACCTTTTTCTCAATAATTCTAGAGTGCCCTTGCATGGACCTTAAAACATGCTTATTTATTAAAATCTCGATATGTAATTTTTAACACGATCCTTATACCTCCTTTATTTGGGATAGCGGGAGGTAGCAACATTAGAAAACTCCTTACTAATCTAATTTAAAGAATACAATCTTTAAAGTTCTTCCAGCAGTGGTGCTTTATGATTGTTATGCCCTGATATATTGTAAACATATTGTATGAATATATCTTATATTGCAACATATTGAAGTAAACAAATATATCATCACTGCACATTACCCATTGCTGGGTGTGCCAACCTGCTTTGGACACAAATATCGGTAATATGAAATATTTGTGCTTAACAGGCGTCACCTCAAGGGCACTCATTGTTGGTGTAAAGACAAGTGCGCCACAGGAATTAATTTTAAACACTCAGGCACACCGCTACATTGCTTACTAATTACCACAATTCCGTCAAAAATCTAAATTTCAATAATTTACGGAAATAATATTGATAAGAATTTATTTACAGATTAATTGACACGATTTATACATTTCTCAAAAGAAGAAAATTTAAATTCGGACTAGTTTCCCAACGTTCAAACAATTAAATTTATTTGCTTCTGCGCAGGCATGCCAGACGTCCCGGTTTTGGCCGAGATGGACCTAGTTTCAAAAGTTTTGGCCAATTCAAAAAACATCTCGGTCTAGTTTTTCCAAAATTTGGCAAGGCTATTTTTGTTCTAAGAGATTGTTTCCGCCGTTGAAAAGAATTAATAACTAAGAAATTCTCTGAGAGACGAAAAACTAACAAACCTCGCCATTATGTGCATCGGAGACAATATGACAAAAACGATTTTAGGATCGGTTTTTCAATCTCTGGTTAAAATTTTAACTTCTTCTAGCTACGTAAACAATATTTTGTGGTTTTTTTGATAGCAATGATAAATCTGTCATTTTGTATTTTATTTCGTTTCAGTTTTGATTGTTTAACTCTTAATTAAAATTTTACCTAAATATTAGGAAAGTGAAAAAAATACTAGAAAAGTTTACTATATAATTGTCCCATTTTTATGGTATGAAGAAGAGCTTAAAATTATATTCTGGCTAGTGCCTCTAGTGGTCATAGCGCGTTCCTGATATATGCAGAATAATGTTGCCTTATAGAAATTATTAATTCTAATTTTGTATCTATTTTTACCTTCTGTCTACAGGAAGTATTGTCATTGATCAAATAAAATCGATAACATTACAGGACCCAATCTGTAACATTTAATGAAAACCTTTATTCCATCTGAATATCCACCAACCACATTATCCTTACTAACTAACAAGAACAAGTGCATCACCTCCCATCGGATCCATTCCATGCTTCCCGATCTGCAACTCAGGCACATCAAAGCTCCCGGCTGGTGCTGCCGGTAGCCATGGGGACAATGTACCCCATACTGGGCCCAATTCCGAATCAATTGAAGCCGCTAGGAGAGACTGCAGGAGCTGCAGATACACAACACTCGAGATGACTCGACACACCATTGTTTGCGGTAATTGTTGCCCCTGGAGTAGTGCTGAAGAACCAGGTGCCGAGGGACGCAGAGGGAGAAAGCTGGAGGTTAGATGTAGACGGACAGGAAGAGAAGTATATAATACGTCTGTGTGGAGACAGATTTTATAACTAAATTTAAATAAGTAATCCGATTAACACGCTAAGTTTGTATAGTTTATTTTTTAATTTGAAGATTCAGCATAAATTTTTTATGCCCCTGGACTCTGAAACTACAAAGATATATCATAGCACCTTTACTACAAATTGCTTTGTCTGTAAAATTTGTATAAAAACACAGGGTTTAATTCTTTCATTTATTTAAAGCATTTTCTTTCAGGACTTCTATATAGTTTCACGTAATTCGTGATTGAATAAAATTGCAAACCAATTTTTTAATTCTCTAAAAAAATTCCAGGAGAAATTATATGGCAGAGTAAGAAATCCTGGAAATTAATCAAAGTTCCTAATAGCTAATAAATAACATATACATTGTTTCCCCTCTTAATTATTATTAAGTAACTTACAAAAATGTCTATTTGACATATAAATAAATAAATAAATATATCATCACGGCTTATTACCCATTTCTGGGTGTGCCATTATCTACACATATGTAGACATCGGTAATAATGACGATATATTTTACCGTGTGGGCGCTTACCAGGCGTCACCTCACGGGAACTCATAGCTGGTGTGAAGAGTGCACCACAGGGGTCACTTTTATGCCATTTAAAATTGGAAAATATTTGGCGTCTGACGGGATCGAACCCGGTTCCCCCAGGTTCGCGACCAGACACTCAGGCACGCGGCCACGGGACCCCATTGACATATACGAGTAGGTAAACTAATTAGCTAATTACCCAACAAAATTTATTCTCGAAATATAGTATACAGTATGTCCCCGGATTTAGTTTACAAAAGGAAAAAAATCTTATTTTTGATTTTACGAAAAAATGACAAATGAAGAAAATTTTTTGCTTGATTTAAAATACAAGTTTCAGTTATTAAATTTTTTAATTAATGCAAGGTTCTTTTATTATAATGTTTTTTTCAAATTTTGTCCTCCAAATAATACAGTTATTACATTGTGTAACAGGGGGGGGGGGGGGATGTTGATGCTTCTAATTACCCCAACGATGACTCTATCTAAATTTATCTCAATGGTGGACGCTTGTTGGTTTGTCCACCACTATACTGAGGAGGAACACGCTCTTACGCTCACACTATCACTAACACATAACACTTGATGATAGATTGACGATGAACATATTATGGATGGATGGCACACACAATTTTATTTGACACTAAACTTTACTTACATAATTACACAATACTAATTAATACTAAACTAAACTGATATAAACCTTAATTACGAGTCATGGCGTAAAACGCCCAAAAACTAAACACAGACTACATGTCTGATCTGACTCGTTTCACTCTTAAAACTCGACTGCCTTAAAACAAAGGTTATCTTTTCAGACGTATAACTAAAGAAGGGTGCGAGGGTGTAGCCTCCATAGTAAAATAACAAGACTTCACGTAGTCTAGCCAATAACTTATACAGTTAATTGTCAACAAATAAATGTCTACTCGGTTGACATCTAGACTAAACATATATATGAGAGAATAATGATTATTATTTCTAAACAGAATTTTTACTTACAAAGATAATAGAATTAAAATGTTGATATTGAAACTATAATTTAGAAGAGTTTATATTACAGTTATTTACTTGTTATTTCACTATTCCTACCTTGTTACACTCTCCCTTCCTTAAGACATAAATATATCCCAAAATTGATATATTTATTCCTAATACCTGCTCACTGAAGGATAACCAATTCCTGAAAGCACAAAACATAATGCACGAAACAAAGCACATACATAAATGACAAATTAAACATATGTCGCAAATACATAAAACATAAAAACATATGCTGCAAGCATACATAAACATAATGCACAAGAGCATAAAATACGATGCCACATAAAACATATGTTGCAAACATATGAAACATAAAACACATAAACATATATCAATGACTAATAAAACAAATTGCAAATACTCAAAATACAAAACATGAAATTGCATAAACATGAAACGTATAGCTAACGTACACAAAAACATAAAAACTGAGATATTCCAACAAATATCAAACACTAAATCTCAAGTACAAAATAATTATCTTCTACAGATAATTATTGCTAAAAAGGAAAAGGGCATATTTTATTTCCTTAACATGAACATTACTATTCTAACATGCTACTTAATGTTCCTAAAACCTTATCTACCGACACAAACTAAACACTAACAAAACCATCACACAGTTGTCATAAAAAAACAAGGGACACTGCACTATCACTGAGGGTAGCGGGTGGCGGCTCCTCGCACCACAGGGGTCTCTGACTCGGCAAAGTAAAAAACTTAACAGGGATGCGTGCGACGTCAGGGGAACTTAAGGCAAAACCAGTGGCGTGCTTCCCAGGGTTGCGGCGTAAATCTTGCACATTTTCCTCGTCGGAAACCGTGTCCATGACGCCATCCACGATGTCCTCTTCATAGTCCGTTTGCAGGTCCTTGTCGTGCAGATTGTTGTCATATATTGTGCCATCCTTATGTTCATCATTTACGTAGCTGTGTCCTTCAGCTACGTCGTCTTGGTGTTCGTCCTCAGCCTCATAATCAGTAGTTTTCTCCGGCAGGCAATCCTCTTCAATTATTTTCCCTCCCTGTACGCCCTCATCGTCACTCGCTGTGACGGCTGTTGTCGCACTTTGTCGACCTTGTGGACGCGGAATATCTACCACCGCATGTCTATCCTCTGCTGCAAGTAGCGACTCAATTTCAGCTAAACTGATCTTCGCCACAGGCAGCGCTGGTTCTCCATGTCTAGCCAAATCGTGGCCATTTGCCATCGACGCATAAACTGGAGGCAATGATTGTACAAGCGGTGCGTAGACCTGCTGGTGCGTCCACGCTGACCCATAAAATCTTGGCGTACAAGACGGGAAAAACGATGGCGGTAATATGGTGCGTCCTGCATAGGTTATTTCTAACCAACGCACCATCTCTGTTCCAGTGGAAGGCTGCTTATACAATGGAATTGCAAAATATAATTCCCTTGCCTTACCACTGAGCCTAAACGCTATTGCGCTGCCGAGAATAACTTCATCCCAGCCGTATCTTCTGCTCGCTGAAACCATGTTGTGGATGTATTCTTCCACTCTGCCATCACCCGAAAACGTATTTATTGACAGTAATACGTCAAGCATATTTGGTGACGGCTGATACGGCTGTGTCATCGTTGGCGTCGTGGTCGAATACGGATACATCATTTCTAATTGATGTAGGAACTTTTCGGATAAATAAAGCTAAACAGGACTTTATATTATCCTACCGACTGCGCCAATGTAACAGGGGGGGGGGGGGGGATTTGATGATTCTTTGTTCTTACTTTCTCTTTTCTTACCCCAACGATGACTTTATTTCTTCTAACTGGTGGACGCTTGCTGTTTTGTCCACCACTTTACTGAGGAGGAACACGCTCTTACGCTCACACTATCACTAACACATAACACTTGATGATAGATTGACGATGAACATATTATGGATGGATGGCACACACAATTTTATTTGACACTAAACTTTACTTACATAATTACACAATACTAATTAATACTAAACTAAACTGATATAAACCTTAATTACGAGTCATGGCGTAAAACGCCCAAAAACTAAACACAGACTACATGTCTGATCTGACTCGTTTCACTCTTAAAACTCGACTGCCTTAAAACAAAGGTTATCTTTTCAGACGTATAACTAAAGAAGGGTGCGAGGGTGTAGCCTCCATAGTAAAATAACAAGACTTCACGTAGTCTAGCCAATAACTTATACAGTTAATTGTCAACAAATAAATGTCTACTCGGTTGACATCTAGACTAAACATATATATGAGAGAATAATGATTATTATTTCTAAACAGAATTTTTACTTACAAAGATAATAGAATTAAAATGTTGATATTGAAACTATAATTTAGAAGAGTTTATATTACAGTTATTTACTTGTTATTTCACTATTCCTACCTTGTTACAATTGAATCTAATATTATTTTAGTTAGCTTTGAATTATTAACAAATGATTAAATGTCAAACGTAATTTTTGTTATCACAAAGTAAGAAGGTATTGTTCAAAATAGAGAGAGTTTGTTAAAGAAATGTTAACGTTAGAACAAAAAATCTCTTTAGTACAATGTTATGGTATGGGGAGTAACGGTTATCGCTACATAATTGAAAAATTTACTGAAAAGTTTGCTGGTATAATTTTTTTTAAGAATTGGTTCAATGAATAATGTAAAGAAAATACATTGAGTCAAGAAGGATTAACTAAAGTAAAGAAAATAAAGGAAGTACATAATGAAGAGGACGCCGCTACATATTACTGGTACAAGATTCACTGCGAACTTATTCAAAATTATTTTTACGAAGACAGTCACTCCAATTTGGCATCAACAAATCACATTACTGAGCCAGTTCATAAAAAAAATTCTATAAGCTTCTGTACACGCATACGTGACAAATAAATACCGGGAAACTTTTTATTAAATTATGTAGCGGTAACTTTTACTCCCCATACCATAACATTGTACTAAAAAGATTTTTTGTTCTATCGTTTACATTTCTAACAAACTCTCTATTTTGGACAATACCTTCTTACTTTATGATAATAAGAATTAATTTTGACATTTAATCATTTGTCAATATTTCAAAACTGACTAAAATAATATTAGATTCAATATAGTAACTCTACTGTATTATTAGGAGGACAAAATAGGAAAAAAAACGTTATAATAAAAGAACCTTGCATTAATTAAAAGTTTTAATATCTGAAATATGCATGTTAAATCAAGCAAAAATTTTTCTTCCCTTGACATTTATTCGTAAAATTTCACCCTCAAATATTCGTAAAATCTTAAATAATGTTTTTTTTTCCATTTGTAAACTCAATCCAGGGACATACTGTGTGTATGTATATATATATATATATATATATATATATATATATATATATATATATATATATATATATATGTTTTATGTTAGGGGATGAAAATCATGGGCCTTCATGTAATATATTATATTATTATTAAATTTATATAATATAAAGTCAGGATACTATTTATCTTTCTGTAGAGAAAATATGAAGATATTAACTTCTCCAAATTATAAAAGAAAAATGTGTATTATTAACAATGTAAAATTTTAGTTATCCTTTTAAGACTGGCTAGCAATCATTTTATGATAATATAAATGAGCATATTTGTATATTTTACAGCAAAAGATAAGGCAACAAAATATCGTTCAAAAATTGCTTAGAAAAATATTCAACAATAATGGATGTAAGAAGACATCAACAGAAGAATGTCAAAAATTAATTACAAATATGCCCAAAAGAATTACTGCAACGTTACGGAATTAAAAATACATAGCTGACAGTAAAAGCAGATTGATACACCTAAAAGATGGATCCACAATATTTTGATAAAGTAATATTAATAAAAGTTTTGATACGAATGATTTAGACTGCTTTCTACCTAGCTATGAAGAAAAACAATTGAATATAAAATAATATATATTTTTTTTTGCTTGAGACATTCCCATTTCACTTTTGCAATCACTAAAATTTTCACCCTTCGTACTATTAAAATCAAATCTTCAACATTTTTGACGATATTGTTCGTTCTTGCTTCTACAAACAGGCCTTCCGTACTTTAAATAATTCTTCATCGTTTCCTGGCCCTATCGAAATTATTTATACAATAATTTCACTGTAATACATAAAATATATAACGGCGCATTTTTCTTTCATGAATAATTTTTGGTTTATTACTCTTTTTACCAACAAAAATATATAGGTACAGTAAAATTTTTGAAAGAAGTCCGATCAAGGCCATCTACGAATTGTATCTATGAATTAAGATTTTGTGCTGTCAAATTTAGTAGTGTCTTTTACTTAGTTTTTATGAGGGTACATAATATCTTGTGTACCTCATAAAAACAATGTAAACGACACTACTAAATTGACAGCATAAAATCTTAATTCATAGATGCAATTCGTAGATGGCCTTCATCGGACTTCTTTCAAAAATTTTACTGTGTGTAGGTATACAACGCTGCATCAAAGCAAAACTCTTTTAATTTGCAATTTTGCACTAGTTATGAAACGGATAGTGAATTGGCCTAGTACTTGCTACCGTCCTGTTTAATTTTTGGTCAGATGGCCGAATATCCGGTGGCCGAATAATTGAGGTAGAATACTAAATTTGCAAGTACAACTTTGCATAAATTTCACGCTCGGTTACTGGATGTTTACGTTTAACAGTATATTTGTACTATGATGCTTTTGTTATAGTGTCAAAAACGCAACCTTTTAGTTTAAGTTCTGTATATATTTTAATTTAATCCAACGTTTCGGCCGCATACACTGCTGCCTTCTTGTTTTTCCTAAAAGAAGGCAGCAGGGTATGCGGCCGAAACGTTGGTTTAAATTCAAATATATACAGAACTTAAACTAAAAGGTTGTATTATTCTAATGAGCCTGTTTCACATTTTTCAAAAACTATTTTAAATGAAAGTTTATGCAATGATTTTCTTAGTAATAATTTTTATTTTAATAATTTGCTGTTATTTGTGGAAATAATTAAATAAAAAGATTGGCGTCCTGAAAAACTACCCCCCACTCCTGTGACGTAGAAGCACATACATTACATCATTAATAGCCAATAGGAAAATAGTTTTTCCATCACCTAGGTTTATTCATATTATTTACATAAATATACGTAGGCTTACAGTTTGTCACATGTTAATAAAAAATCTTTTAATTTGACATTTGACGCTGACATTGCTCATTGTAAATGAATAATAATTACACTCAAGCTAAGTCGGACAATTTACCGAAGGTCAGTAGCTGGATGGTGGCTGAATTTATATCAGAGAATGATTGTTTTATTGCTACCGAAATAAGGGGTGTTAAAGATCTGAGATAAAATAATATATAAGAACTGAATTTACTATATAAATTGATAATATATTTTACTTTAAGGTTCTGGTTATGATTCTTACATTGAATCTGCTATAGGATATGCAGATCTATGTCGAGAAAAAATATCTGTATAGTAGATGTAAAGTTTGCCCTGAACATAAAGTGAAGCAATAAAAATATACTGTTATCTTGAAGGTGGATGAAAGTTGAAATGATCTTCACAAACATGAAAACACGATTTTTCTGACATTATCAGCTCTTCAACCTATTGCTTCTAGCCACAATTTTCTTTCCACCGCATCTTTTGACAAATTTGTAAACTCTATAGTAGGTTTGTTCCTAACAGTATTTTTGTAAGAAGGCACAATACAATATCGTAAATTACTCATTTTATTTTGAACTTTTTATTACCTACATATTATACAATTTGAACCAATCTTAAAAATTTGACATTTGTTTGACTACTTTGACAATACACTTGATACTAAACACAAAAAATTTTACATTATAAACGGACCAATTAGAACCGCTGAAGATGTATGTGTTCTGACGTCACATTCTGTTTCAGATCACGTGACTTATTCAAAATTTTATCCAAATTTCAAAAATTAATTGTAAAATATCTAAAGGATATTTCATGATATTTTTAAATTTGAGGCTCTTTAAAGAACAATATCTTTTAAAATTTAATACTTAGAAGTCATATAAAAATTCTTGCAACAGCCCTATTGTTATTATGAGTTCTGAAAGATTTTTTAATAATCTTCCTGATTTTGCTAAGTGTTAAAATAAAAATTATTAATTATTTATTTATACAAATTTATTTTTTCTTCAGTGCACAGTAAAAACAAACTAAAACAAAATTAAAATTTAGTACCATCAGAAATTTTTTTGTCAATATTTGACAAATTTTATTTTTCACGACAGTTTTTACCTCTCACTAAGAGAGGTATTGGATTCATGCTAAAATTCGCATTTCAAGGTCACTAGAATCCGATTTTAACATTTTTACAATGATGTCTGTGTGTGTGTGTGTGTGTGTGTGTGTGTGTGTGTGTGTGTGTGTGGATGTGTGTGTGTGTGTGTGTGTGTGTGGATGTGTGTGTGTGTGTGTGTATGGATGTTGGAGGGACGATTCCTGAAAAATTATAAGACATAAGACCTAGTTAACTATGAATTCCTCAATCTGACATTCCTGGGAAGAGCTGAAAAGGTTTTGGGAACAATTGAACAACCGGAAAAAATCTTCTAAATATTATTTTTTGAAAATTTGTGATATTACTAACTCTGAAGAACAAAATTCTACATCTGATACATTTAAATTTTTTATTATACCTTGTATAAATTTTGAGATAAAGACACTATAATATGTAGACTATCGGGATATAATAAGTCGAGTAGGCGAAACTACACTAAGGATACCAGTTGACAAATTCAAAAGTTTATAACATAATTTGTAAATGACAGATATCAGTGTCAAAAATCAACCGTTTTAGTGACATTCTGATAGCTTTTTCTGGGAAGTACATTTAATCTTTATTATTTTTTTAATTAAATATTTGACATTATAGGTAAAAGGCATATATCAATCAGAAATACCGCCAATCTGGTTAATGATAGGATCTCTGACATTTAGGAACTTCCTCATACAATTAAAAATAGATATAATTAGAATTATATGTGTACAGAAGACATGTTTAATACAATAAAAAACAATATTTGGGTAAAGTGCAATACAATACTTATATAACATAAATTGGAAATGGCGAGAGGTCTTGTGCTGGCCACAACAGATTTTTTTTGCATATCCGTTGCTTACAAGATATCAGTTCAATATCCAGTATTTGACAGAATAGTAAATAATAGGATGGCGGGAATAGCCGGATATCGAATAGTAGCCGATTATCCGTTGCATCTTTAATTTGCTCTAAACATAGTAATAAAATAAACAATAATTTGACAGTAACAAAACACTATTGCTCGTCTTTTCTTTCGTAGCTAGATAGATAATATTCTTAATCACTATCTAATACAGGAATATGAATTAATTGTATTATTTAAAAGTTATTAATACGTGTAATTAAAGCAATATACTTGTCGATATGTTACAATATAATGGCAATATTTAATACAATGTTACCACATCTACAATAAAAGAGAATACTATAAACAATGTAATATCATTCAAGCAGACCTTGTTTGCTTTAGAAATAAAATAATTGCAAAGATATCCTCTACCACTTCTAATCACGTCCCATAATTATCCTTATTCTTCCCTTATTTATAGATCGTCAATCAGTTCCCGACGAAGAGGCAAAGTATTTGAAGACAATGTAATTGTAGAAACCATAAATTAATGTAATTTCCTTCGTCTGCCACCTTTCCACCAGCGATACAAAAGATTTCCATTATATGTATGGCTACCTCACACTCGACCAGCTGACTTATCGTCCTGAATCCTTCGAAAGGACTGTGAAACTCACCTGGCCAGGTGCAATGACGCTGCAATTGTAACAATATCGACGTGTGAGTCGAAATGACTCGACGCTTTAACGAACGAATTAAAAAACAGAGAAAAAAGAAATTAACCGAATGTTTTCGGACCGTTCTAATTTTAAAAGCCTGTTATTTTCGATGAAAATCACGATATCCAGATCATTTTTCGCACTTTCAAACATATGGTTGGTGTTCCTGGATACCTATAAGGTCCTCCACCGTAGTGACAAATTAGAACAAGGGTCAGTTATATTAAAACTAGACCTTAAAACTTTATATGAAGGACTATCAAAGTTTAAAAATAATTATTAGTTTCTTAAATAATCGAGTTTTTATTACCATTTCCTCATCTCTATATCTACGTCACACATTTATTCTATTCCAAATTCTTACTACTTTCAAACCTTCTGCTATTACCTTTTTGAAATACGGAATCCATTTGCAAGTATATAAATGCAGAAAATAACAACAATAAAACAACAGAAATAAACCAAATAATACCAGTTTAAATTTATGATGCCATGACAGATTACAAGCGTTGATATGAAAGTAAAAAATATGTTGATTGACATAGGCTATCAGTGGTAATCAAATCTTGGACTACAATATATACGTAGTATTTTTATTAATTATTACATTAAATTACTTATTATCCACCCATATTTCCAATTATTGGCCACAGGGGTTATTTTTAACATATTTATACATTTTATAAGTGCTGAAAAAAATAAATTTATAATTTATGTGACTTCAAATATTAGCTAAATCCACTGTTTGAGAACAAAATCATCTCTATATCTACGTCACAGAGTATTAAAAAAATTTTTACGGCTTAACGAATAACAATAAAGGCTTTATAAAATTACATATCACTTTCAGTTTTGCTGAAGTCTTGTAAAAAAATATTTAAAAAATATACTGAAGGACCCTATTATACTTCATATATCTTTGTTCAATATTAAAATGATTACTGTACCTCCCTTTACCTAGGATAACGGGATATAAAAAATGCATTCTAAACCGAAAGAAATTAATTATTTTTTAATGTTTAAAATATTTTAATTCAAAGAAATAAAAGTACCACTTTTATATTTTAAAGTTATTTAACAAAAAATGTTTTGCAAGAAATAATAATGATAGCAGCATTTTTCTTTTACTACATAATTTTCTTAGGGCTATTCTCACAATCCCCAATTACAATTTTAACTTCCAGATAAATAAACAATATGGAATCGTATTAATAACAGCAATAATAAATGTGTCATTTAACAGTTCTTTAACCTGAGATATTAAAATTATTCCTTAATCATTTGTATAATACATCGACGCGTGAGTTAAAATATTTTAATGCTTATACTACCTATATAATATTTTGTACAAAAAATGAATTCCATGTGTTGTTAAACATTTTATGACCATTTCTAAAATTAAGCTTGGCGCATAGAACGTTTCATGTACCTTAAAAATCCTATATATAATAATTAAGAGTACATATTTTTTGAAGAATATCTGTTAAATGCTTCAAATAAAATATCACTTTTGTTTGACCAGTTATAGTCCACAACTTAGCGGTACGATAATATTAAAATAACAAAATCGTAACAGACATAATATATCGTCGTATACTTATTAAAACATGAGTAACAGAAAACACCTTATTCAGCACAGATTAGAAATTTGGACACAAGTTTAGCAGCGGCGAGTGGACATTCGAAGGAGTGCATGAATAGCTTTCTGTAATGAAAGTTTTATACTATGTTCTCTGTTTCGGCTTTCATTTAAGTACATTATTTCTTTGTAGATATAGTTGACAATTTCCATTAAGGAAAGTTACGTTTTAGTCAGTTTAGATATTTTGTGTATTTTATGTAGTCTCAAATAACAAAATGTCAGAGATATCGTTTAAGAATAAAGATCCTTATAACATAAATAACCGTTCTAGGTTACTACTCCGAAAAATAGAAAATTGTGGAGGTAGATACAGGAAAGTAAGAATTCTTCGGACTTGCAGTCAATTAATAAAATTTATTCACGCCGACGTTTCGACTATACAATAGTCTTCTTCAGGGCTAGAATGGTCTAATCGAAAAAAGGAAACCACATGTGGATAACAGAACATACAGCACGGACAATTAAAAAAATAAAAAAATAAATATGAATAAATAAATAAATAGTTAAAACCAACATATCACAGAGAGAAAATCGTCAAAAAATGAAAAACTTGTCTTGGATGAGTACAATACATATGGAACTACAAATAATAGTATTGTACTCATCCAAGACAAGTTTTTCATTTTTTGACGATTTTCTCTCTGTGATATGTTGGTTTTAACTATTTATTTATTTATTCATATTTATTTTTTTATTTTTTTAATTGTCCGTACTGTATGTTCTGTTATTCACATGTGGTTTTCTTTTTTCGATTAGACCATTCTAGCCCTGAAGAAGACTATTGTATAGTCGAAACGTCGGCGTGAATAAATTTTATTAATTGACTGCAAGTCCGAAGAATTCTTACTTTCCTGTATCTACCTCCATCCTAACACAGTCGAATATTGATTTTTCAAATAGAAAATTGTATTTTAAAATCAAACTACAACCGGTGACTTTAGCATATATTAATATTAAGGCTTATTACATATAGCTACTATACTTCTATGTCTACCAGCCTGCTAGAATTCACAGATTCCAATAGTGACATTATATTTGTACCGTAGTGGTCTCTTACCAGACGTCATATCAAGGGCTCTGAAAAATGTTGAAAGAGATATTGGTCGGATTCGAACTCTAGCCGCAAAAAATAGATATTTATCTGTATTTTATATAGTTTTGTTAAAATCATGTATACATAAATTAAATATCAGAGGGGTGCGTGTTTAACTGTCAATACTGTCATTATCAAAATGCTCAAACACCGTCAGTGGAATGCATCAAAATATTCAACAGCAAACCGTCAAGAAATATCATGGCGGCCATGTTATTTGTTATTTAATATAAATGACGTCCATACTTTGTATTTTAATATATGTGAAATTGCTTATTATCTGGATTTGACTTTCAATTGTTCTTTCCCTAAATAAATCATTATTTATTGTGCGCGCCTTTGAGGGAACAAATGAAAATACATAAAATAATGAAACAATGGTAAATGAAAATTCGTAATAAATATGAAGTGTTTAATTTTGCTTTGTCAGATAATAACAAAACGTTGTCGAGAGGCAAACGGCAAACAGTTCTCCATTTTGAGCCGATACAAAAGTAATTTAGCCCTAAAAGAAGCTTTTGTTCAGTTTAGGCCCTACATCTCTTTTGTTCAACGTAATTTTCTGTTTTCAGAAAAGTTCAAATTGTTGCTAATTTCTTCAAAGTTATTATGGTTGAGAAAGAGCTGCAACACTTCACAATTCTACAACAAAATGTTTTATGTACTACAATGGAAATAATATCGCAGTCAAATAAAATAATAAATCGAGGGTACCAAAAAGGAGATAAGTCATAATAGGGTCCTCCATTATTTTTTTATGAAACTTTATTTCAATGATGGCGATCTCTTATTCTTTAAGCAGTAATAATTTTTAATGATGGAAATAAATAATATGCAGAACTTAGTGATGCACTGCGAGGCGAGAGTACTCTCGCATCTCGCCTCGCCTCGCATTATTATGCGAGGCGAGAGCAAGAGCGAGATTGCGTTTTAAAATGCGAGGCGAGATCGATATAACAACTGCGAGAAGCGAGAGTCTCGTGAGAGTCTCGCGAGACTCTCGCAATAAATATACAAAACACGGAAAAATAAAATATTTTCTGAAATAATTTTTAATTATTTAAAAAATACATAAAAAAACATGTATATTATATAAAAAATAAATGTATTGTATTTCGGACTAGGCAAATAAAATAATAAAGGAACTTCAAATAAAATAAATATATTGGTACTGTTTTGGAAGCAGGTGCACATAAAATTCTCTGTGAACTTGAACAAATAACAATCTTACTTACTAAATACAGAATTATAGACAGATAACAAAATAATAAAGAAGTCCGAATAAAGTAAATATACAGGATATCCAGGATAACTTTTCCAACATGGGGATTTCGAGAACTATAAGAGATACGAAGTCGGTTAAATTAGACAAAAGTTGTCCCATTAGGAGACTATTTTAATAGTATTTTGTCATTTGAGAAAAAATACATAGGTCACTAAATATAAGCGAAAATGTAAATTTTGCAGTTTTTTTATTTTTGCAAATATCTTTCAAATGTGAAATAATATTGGATTTTAATTTGCACATCTTTAAGGCGCTTTTTTATGTTCTTTCGAATGACGATGCTCAAGTTTTTTATCACTATTAGTTTTCGAGTTATGATGTCAAAGTTTTAATTTTTATATGGACGCCATATTGGAAAGTTGCACCATTGAAAAGAGAATTTTTTTTAGCTTTCCAGTCATGTGTAATTTGTCTGTTTTCATTTGTTTCAAACATCGAAAATACAACAATTTCTTAATTTATAGGTTAAAAACAATGGTTGTTGCATAATGTTGCAATGAAACAATTGAAAAATACAATTGGGAATAACAATTTGATTATTTTCATTGATAGTTTCTTTAATTAGTTCGCAAAATTTTATAGTTTTAATATTTTTACTTGGACGTCATAGTAGGTAATGACATTTATAGCGAAATTTAAAAAAAAATTTCAATGCTATGTATGTTAGAAATCTGGCCGACTAGCCCTTACCTTTGTGACTGATTCTGACATTGCAATAAGGTCGAAAATCACTAGGATAATTTGGAACGTCCTCTTATGCCGAAATACATAGCATGACGTATATATGCATTGCGCAAGCACTATTTTTATAGCAAAACTCTCGCGAGACTCTCGCGCGAGAACGAGACGAGGCACAAAAAATTTTGCGAGAACGAGAGCGAGAGCGAGATTACAGATCCAGAAACGAGGCGAGATCGATATTTCATATTTCTCGCCTCGTCTCGCCTCGCATGCATCACTAGCAGAACTGCAATCAAATATTATTTATTTATTAGTCTATGGCTACGGCTCAACGTTTCGCCCCTACTTGGAGCTTATTCAAGGGTACTATGGGAAAATGTAAGTAAGCGGTGTTAAATTGATATAAATACAATATACTTAATGACTCTTACAGAATGAAATATAACATGAATAAAATATCAATCTGGAAGATTTCATCGAATAACAATGTAGGTAAATAATAAATAGATTTAAACACCTCAATAAGGAGTTTTTACAACAAATAAAAATTCTTAACAATGATAAAAAATCTGTTGTGGCCAGCACAAAATCTTTCGTCAATTCGATGTATTTTGTACAAATCCGATACCAAAAGTTTCTTCAAAAAGTTTTATATATCCTGTAAAATTATAACACGAACACACTATTTTTTTACAAATTCCATATTGCAAGTTCCTTTAAAAAGATTCTACAAATCCAATAAAATTATAACACGGACGACCATTATGTAAATTGCACTTGACATTTCCTCATTCCTATCCAACGCATCTTCTTCACACAGTTATTCCCCTCTCAAATCTTCAGCTACACGGTCCTACCATCTTCTCTTTGGCCTTCCTCGTACTCCTGGCATTGAAACTGTAAGTCACTTGCGAGGGACACTCTGTCACTTTTGTTACTTTCTGATCCTATACTTTCCACTTTGGTTTTTTCACTTGACACTGACATCTGTCAATTAGAATTTTTTGAATATATCTGCTGTTTCCATAATTTTTACAAAGCTGACTGATTTTTGAAAGTTAACCTCTCTTCAACTCTCTATAACTCTATATCTATTGAATATGAAGGAAAATGTATAATCAAATCGTATAGAGAATAAGATTTTCTTTCATATTAATGATCATAAAATGTCGAAAATTGATATTTAACTACGTTTTTGCCAGAAAAACTGTTAAGAACTTCAAATAAGGGTACTTCCGGTTGACCAATTATAACCAAAATGGACTCAGCTCTTCATATGGTTGTAAAGAAGATGAATACAAAAGAATCATAATTTTTAGAATTGTAGTTTTGGAGTCATCGTCGGAGAAAAATTTGTCACACACACACACACACACACGGACACACACACACACACACACACATACACATACACATACACATACAGACATCAATGTAAAATTAGTAAAATCGTATTCTAGGGATCTTAAAACGTACTTATTCATTAAAAACTCACCACCGAATTTTTTGACCAAAGACAATACCTCTCTTAGCTAAAGGTGACGGAAGGTAAAAAAAATAGAATAAAAAAGCACTAGATTAATCTTGCAAGAGTTCGAATAACTAGGAGTGCGTCTCATTTGACTACTTATTTTTGTTCAAATATTTTACAAATGTTGCAATAAATGGTGCTGAGGTTCTGGATGTCTTTACGGAAGTTTACATTGTTGTTATAGTTCTGTATATGTAGAATCTTTATTATGAGTCGTTTATATAGTACTATTGGTTTTTTGTCGAAGATTTTTACTCTTTCGAAATCAAATATGTGTTGAGTTTCAAGAGTGTGTTGAGTTAGAGGGCATTTACCGATGTTAATATTTTTAGTAGAGTTTCTTTTGTGTTTATAAATGGCTTTTACTTTCATTGTAAATCTTGGAACAGTTATTACAGCTTATTTTATATATTGTATTTGTTGGGAGCATTATTTCCACCTCATCTTCTAAGTTGCTGAAAACCGCTAAACCGTCTATGTTCGGAATAAGTAATATCTTTGAAGGCTGTTTCCTTGAGCGTTCACATTTTTTAATATTCTGTTATTTAGATGTTAAACACATGTTGTTCGCAAACAGTATGGAGTTCGCTAATGTCTGGAGTAACTTAAATGATATTTTCCAACACATGAAAATATGTAAACATTTTAAAATTACTCTTGTGGTCATTAACTAATTGATGCGTGGATAATTCTCAGTTTAATAAAAAAAAACTATATTATAGTTCAAGTTTTGATTACCACTGGCAGCTATGTCATTCAACATGTCTTTCATTTTTAATTATATAAAGGCTTCGAAAAATTGACTGGCGTGGCATCATATATTCAGACAAGTATTACTTGATTTTCCTTCGTTGTTTCATTATTTTGTGCATTCATTTACTTAAACATTGATTCCGGAAGAGTATGGAGCAGAGATGTATATCGTAGATTATAAGGCGATATTATAAGCTAAAGAGCATTCAAATTCGTTTATTTTAAAAAGCGAATTCATTTTTACCTTCCGTCTCCTTTAGGTAAGGAAGGTATTGTTTTTAATGAATAAGCACGTTGTCCCTAGAACACGATTTTACTAGTTTTACGATGATGTCTGTATGAGTGTCTGTCCGTATGTGACAAATTTTTGTCCGACTCCAATACTATGATTCTGAAAATTATAATTCTTTCGTAATCCTCTTCTTTACATTCTAATAAAGAGCTAATTAGATTTTTGTTATAATTGGTCAACCGGAAGTTCCTTTATTTGAAGTTCTTAACAGTTTTTCTTGAAAAAACGAAGTTGAATATTGTTTTTTGATATTTTTGTGTGATTATCAATATGAAACAATATCTTATTCCCTATACCTTTTGTAACAATTTCCTTCATATTCAATAGATGTAGAGTTAAAAAATTATAAAGAGATTAACTTTCAGAAATCAATCAGCTTTGTCATAATCATGGAAACAGCTGATATATTAAAAAACTCTAATTGGCAGATGTCAGTGTCAAGTGCAATTTACATAATGTATGTTCGTGTTATAATTTTATTGGATTTATAGAAACTTTCGGTACGGAATTTGTAAAAAATAATAAATGTTCGTACTCGATATATAGAATCTTTTCCAAGGAACTTTTAGTATGAGATTTCTACAAAATACATCAAATTGACGGAAGGTCTTAAGCTGGCCACAACAGATTTTTTAAAGCTTAGTTTTAATACAAATATCCCATTATCTAATTTGTTACTGTAGTGAAGGACCCCATTTCATAGTTCTGAAAAAAGAAGGTTATTAAAATTGTTGCAGACAGAAAATATTATTGTAGAAAGTAGTAGTTTGATAGCTGCAGTAGCAGAATGACTTTATATAATTTATTAATCATAATTAAAATGCAATATCATTTAGAAATGCTAGTTGGCTCCCCGGAGCTTGCTGCAATTGTTCGTTGGTTGTTTGTAGTCAGGTGGGCCCCGTTCCGATTCGACTTCCGAAGGCAGGCAAACAGAACGAGCTAAGAACTCAACTCGTTGCAAATCGAAGGAGCAAAGAACGGAAATGATTGTCACATCTCCCGACTAGCGGCATTGTCCCCAACACAAAGCACGAGTATTTTAATTAAACCGTTGACATTTCGCAGTCTCGTAGTCTCTAGCTCAGCTCCTTTATGAATAGCGCAAGCGACGGAAAGCTCTGGTAGCTTATTGTTGTGCACACTTATGTTCAGTCTGTATGAGCTTTGTAAGCTTCAGTTCATTACAAATGGAGCTTTTATTCACTGGTCAATCTCATCTGAAAGCGATCTGGCTACAAGAAATGGATTTAGTCTTTTTATAAGGGATCGGACCCCGGGTTCAGCTAAGCGGCAAAATCTACAAGGAGCAGGAAGCTCGGCTAGAACAGTGATTGTCAACCTGTGGACTGCGGGTCTCTAGGACTTCTTCCTTATTGAGTTGTGGTAACTAAACATACGTAATTTTCAACCTTGTTGAATTTACTATCGTAGCATCAGGTTGTTATCTTTAACTGCTTTCCAGGTATTATTTATTTCATAAAACATTCGGTCATCCTGAAAAAATCAGAAATTAAACGGCTAAGCGTGATAAGAAACCATTTAACTATTATTCAGTAAATAATATAAATATACAGAGTGTAACAGAAATAAGTACACTAAATTTAACAAAAAAATAATAGATATTGACAGAACTCGTCTATCTTAGTAACATTTTGAAGATTTTTAACACAATATCTAGAAGGTTTACAAAAAAAATTAACTAAGAAATATTGTTGCTCTCGACGAGTTATATCACTGATGGAATTTAATGTACTTATTTCTGTTACACCCTATATAGTAGAAAATTTCTAAATCGAATGAAATTTCAACTCGAAAATTTTTTGTTTTTAAGTATGATATAGATGTAGTCAGTAAATGCAAAAATAAAGGAGACACGTTGAGTACCTACCTGCCAATTGCCATGAATGCTGTTTTCTTAATGTGCCGTGATTTTTGACATAAATTTTATTTTATTTTAACTTAACAGTTATTGTAAGTGAAACAATCTAAGAAAATTTATGAAATTTAATAAGAAGCATTTTCGAACTTAATTTTCTAACAATTTCAAGCTTGACTTAAGCCGCCAAAAATGTTTTGGAAAACTGAAGGAGGTGTCCAACTGTTTATAGGACATCCAAAAACAGCTGTTACTAACAAAAATATTGCGAATGTATGGGATATGATAGAGATAGATCAATATGTTATAGTTCGTTTGATTGGATGGGCATGGGCATGAAAACAATCAAAACCATCTTGCACAATCATTTGGGAGTACGAAAACAATGAGCTCACTTTATTTTATTTTTATTTTTTTAATTTAACATCAGCTTAAAAGGCAGATCATGTCAATTGGTGTAAAGCGACTTTGGTACGTAGTGTTGCCACAAGACCAAGACCAGTCTTGGTCTTGGTCTCGTCTCGTCTTGGTCTTGTCGAGACGAGACCATCATTTGGTCTCGACTAGAAAAGTCGAGACGAGACGAGACTAGCATCAAGTCTTGTCGAGAAAGTCTTGAGTCTCGACAAGACTCTCGACTTCAGATCAAAGGTATTTTTTAAACATATACCTATTCTAAAAGTGCTTCAAAAACTGAGAGTATTGCTGTAAATACTGATTGAAAATTCGAATAAATAAGAGAGATATTAATTTTTCAAATTTTGTAATTTTCTACTTTCATAATTGTGTCCCAGAAACATTAATTTATGTAAATATGATGTATTCCTTATTCCAATAATAATAATCCAAATATAAGTTTTAAATGAATTTAAATTACAATGTAAGTGGGATGAAATGAAAGAAGTATCAATTTAGAATTCTTATGTTATTTTAATGCACCAATATTTTTTATTAAATTAAGATCAACCTTTATTTTATACTACACACGTTGATTTTAATTTAATTTTTGTTTAATTCTCAATTAATATATTGGTACAGCTGGGTATATGAAATACTGACTACATCTTCAAAAATATTTCCAATTCAAATAGCACACAAAATTTACATCTGTGGTGCATTCTGCAAGTTAGCAATGTACTTCAGTTTTATTTATTAAATTAATATATTATAACAAAAGTAACGTTCCCTTCAAATATACATTATTTTTCTTTTATTTTTAAAGAATCTATTGTGATTCTTAGAATTTTACGAAAATGTACGCAAAGATTTTACGATCTTAGGGAAATTCCCGTTTTAAAATAACCATATTCTACATTTTCAACGGATGTACTTCTTATTCACCTAAATAATTCTTCCATTGAAACATATGAATACATATCGCATGTAGAAATAGGAATATATTAATTGCAAATAATGTAAACTATTAATACTAACAAATCAGTTACATAATTATTTTGTAAAAAAACAGTAAAAATATAAAAATAACGAAGATTTAATTCTTCTCAAACTTTGTATCCATAATTTATGTAAAAATACTTTTCCAACCAATGAAAATAAAACATTTTCTAGTGTTATCATTAAAAACTAACAAAAAAATCATAATGTATCATTTAGTAAAAAAAATTGGAAAATATGTGCTTTAAAGGATAAAAGTTTATGTATCTTTTATGTGATGTATAATGAAAGTAAAACTTTATCTCAACATAGTTAAATATAAGGGACATTGTTAAAATATGTAGTTACAGGTATAACAATTTGGGAAAATTGGTATCAGATATTCTAAGAAACTGGTATTAAGTATTTCTCGTAAGAACACATGCAAAATGCAAGTACACTCGCCCGGTGCCCATGGGCGCATACAGGGGGGTCAGGGAGGGGCGCTCGCGCCCCCTGAGAAAATTAAAATAACATTGTATAAATTCATTCATATGAAAAAATTGAAAACAATAATCAACGTTTACTTAAAGCCTTAAAGAAAATAGAAATATAAAAGTCGTAATGTACAAGCCCTTCTTTAACAATTTTCTTAAAACTTTGTATGCACAAATGTGTAAAACAAACTGTTTTCCAATTCCCTAATACAATATAATTTTTAAAAAATGGGTAAAAAATAACACAACATTTCTTTTCTTGTAAAAATCCAATAATGGAACAATAAATTTTACAACGGCCTGTGCTTTAAATGCTGCATATTACCAGACAATAACAACCACTTTTAGACATCTGCTAGTAATAAAAGTAGGTAGGTTTGCCCAACCCAAATCCAAATATTACAGAATACAATACCTTGTCAATCTAACAATTTTGCATCCTAAAAATATAAAACCATGTAATAAAGAAAAGTATAAACTGATGATACAAGAATTAAATGAAACATAACATAGACAATTTTTATGAGGAATCATTATTATGGTTTTATAAGTGGAAAGAGGAACCTCTTGAGAAAGAAATACCATATGAAGAATTATTAGATATCTCCAAAAAATTCTATCCATTTTTACTCCATGGCTTGATTTTATTTTTAACTCTACCTTCTACAACATGTAAAAGAAGTTTTAGTAGGTACATAAAAAATCTGTTGTGGCTAGCACAAGACCTTCCGTCAATTTGATGTATTTTGTACCAATCCCACATCAAAAGTTCCCTAGAAAAGATTCTATATATTCAATAAAATTATAACACGAACATATACTATTTTTTACATATTCCATACCGAACGTTCTTTGGAAAAAAATCTATATATCCAATACAATTATAACACGAACAATCATTATGTATATTGTACTTGACACTGACATCTGTCAATTACAATTTTTTGAATATATCAGCTGTTTCTATGATTATAGTAAAGCTGACTGATTTTGGAAAGTTAATCTATTTATAATTCGTTAAACCGTACAACTGTTATTATTAAAGTTTCTTAGTTACTAATTTTTTTTTACTAATTTTATAAATTTAAGCACGTTTATTATAATTTATTTGTTTTTGAAATAAGTGTTTTTTTTTTGTTCGAGAATTGTGTTTATGTAACTACCTACAGTTTTTATTGAATATACCATTATTATTCTAAATACGTTTTTGGAATAAGTGTATTTTTTTTGGCAAATAAATAACATAAATATATGACTAACTATAATTTTATTCGTCAAAATTTTGATATAAAGCAGAAGTTCTCAAACTGTGGTACGCGTACTAGGAGATACGCGAAAGGCTAAGTTTTAGTTATCTACTTATTTAACTTTTATTTAGAAAAATATAAAAAAAATAGCGAAAGAAGTTACGTTTTTGGAGATTTTTGTCCATTTACTTACTGCTTCATTTAAACATATACATATATATTTAACTATTGCTAATAATAGAAATGCATTGCTGTGATTTATTCTGTAGCTAAGGAATTGAAATTATATATTTTATGTTTATTAATAAGAAACAACACTCGGTATGTATGTATATTTTCATATTAATTATTTCAAGAGCTTAAGTATCAAGTTGATGATATTTACAGAAAAAATAATAAATATCTGAAATATTATTTGGAATTTTTGAATCGCGATTGTACTGCTGTTCTTAGAATTTTATGTACTATTAGATGGGATTATATAAAAAAATGTTAATGGAAGCAAAGTCGAGAGTCTTGTCGAGACTCGAGACGAGACGAGACTGACATCAAGTCTCGTCTCGACAAGACCAAGACGAGACCACTCTAGTCGAGACCAAGTCAAGACCAAGACAAGACCGGCCCCAAGTCTCGTCTCGTCTCGACTTCTGGCAACACTATTGGTACGCTTTGCTCCCGGGGTCTCTCATCTGGTTTATAATGTTGTGACTGGCGTCGAAATTTGGTTGTATTCATATGATCCCGAAAAAAGCAGCAGTCAGCTGTTTGCGTATTCCAAAATGAGACAACTCCAATAAAAGTTATTCGTGAATAAAAAAATCGTAACATAAAGATGATCGATACATTTTCTGATATTACTGACTATTTTGTAACTTTAGTAGACCTGGATGATTATAGATAGTTATAGTCAGTTCTGATTATAGTATGCTTGCCTGCATTTCTTCAAAATACCTATCATAATCGACCAAGAGAAAAAGTCATACTGCATCATGATAACGCTCGTCCACATACAGTGCGGGACTACGAATCATGAACTGAGGGGAAAAGGAAAGAAATACTTATTCCATTTTCAGAATGATATTGATAACTTATTAGCTTGGTCTTTATCCTCTAAACTATTTTTTAATTATAGCAAATGCAAAATAATGAGTTATTTTGTAAAAAAGACTGTATATACTCATACTTATAAACTAGACCAAACCATTCTTGATAGAGTATATCTGTTCAAAGACCTTGGAGTATTTTTTGACCCTAAATTGACTTTTAACGCTCACATCAATAATACTGTTAAAGCTTCATACAAAAATCTTGGATTTGTAATGAGAAATACTCAGACTTTTCATAAAATGTCTACCTTAAAGTGTCTCTACTATGCTTTTGTTAGGTCAAAATTTGAGTATTGTTTACAAATTTGGAATCCTATCTATACTAAATACGTGAGGACCATAGAATCTGTCCAAAAAAGATTTATTAAATATTGCTATTTCAAAGTCCATAGACAGTACCCTAGTTATGATTATGACTATATCAATCTTCTTCTTGAGTTTAATGTTACATCTCTTGAACAAAGAAGAAAAATGATGTCATACTTGTTTCTCTATAAACTAATGAATTGTATCTTTCATGATCCAAATATTTTGAAGCGTATTACAATTAATGTTCCTCGACTATCTTGTCGTTATAAATTAATATTTAGCTGTAAAACTGCCAGAACTAATTATGAGTTAAAATCACCTTTACGGCAACTATGTTCAATTTTTAACAGGTTCAGATCAGATATTGACATATTTGCAGACTCATTATTTAAATTTAAAACTTTCATATCGTTTCGAAATATCACTCATTAAGTAATTCATCTTTGTAATATAAGTAATTATGTATATTGTTTCTTATTGTTATTTACCTAATGTATACGCATATATATTTTTGTATTTTCTTTATATAATCTTCTTGTAATTGGGATATTACTATCCTGTAGGAATGATTTATTATAAATAAATAAATTAAATTAGGTAGGTGAAACTAAATTTAAGGCGGATTTATGCAGCCATTTTCATTTACATTTACTTTTTAATTTAATTTTCATTTATAATTTTTAAATGTACCTATTCATACAAAAATATATAACAAAAAATAATGAAAATGAACGCATGCGCACATATAAGAATACGCTGAGGCTGATATAACGTTATTGGAATAAAATTTATTAATAAAAATGTTCAACAATAGTGACAGCGAAGAAGTTATAAGTTTAGTTTTAAACGTGTAAATTGTAATAAAAAACCGTAAAAAGAAACGATAACGGAGATACATAATGACAACCAGCTGATCAACTCAAATTCTCGACCCAGTCATGCCGTACACGCATTCGCCATTTATAATTTTCATTTATTAGATAAAAGTTGGCCATCTTTAAAAATAAATGAGAATGAGAGATAAATGAAAACGTAAATGAAAATGGTGTATGCATGGCTACATTGGTTTACATACATTTATCTTTTAAATTAAAATTAAATTAAATGTAAATGAAAATGGCTGCATAAATCCGCCTTTACTGTATTTCATGTGGATTTAAACGGAACGTATATATTTGACAGTGATCCGTGCTAACATTCTCCTCGGAGGTCATGATTCGTGTCCCTTACTATTGTACAACTGCTTGAATAGTAGAGTATTAAAACGTGCAATTTAATTGATTGATCATCCAGTATAATAATAGTCCCAACTTGGCACCCAACGACTTCCTTCTATTTTCACAGGTCAAAAATAAATTGTGGAGAATGAATTATATTAACCAGCCAATGATCACCTACCTCCAGATATGTATATAAAATGTTTTAAAAATTGGTTTCGCCGATCCCAAAAAATGCATTGACTGTAATGGAAAATATTTTAAAATGAATTAAAATGATCAGTATGAAATCCGTGTTTTACTATATTTTACTCCAAATTGAGAGAACAGCCCCCGCATAATTAAATGAAGAAACTTAGGGCAGCATATCTACGAAACCACACACACTAATTATAAGGACCCCTGTATAATTATATCTAGAGATGCACTCGATTTCGAGCTTTGGCCCGACCCGGCCCGAAACCCGCCTCGATTTTGAATTGATCATCGAGCCGGGTCGAAGATATGTTTATGGGGCCGAATCGGGCTAGTCATTTTCAAAAATCGAGGCGAGTCGGACTTTTGATTTTGGCCCTGCCCGAAAATTCGAGCTTTTCGGGCCGGCCCAAAAAATCTTATAGTTCAATCAAATGCACAGTTTCCTTAATATTTTAATGAAAATGGATGAAGTTAAAAAGGATCAAAATGATTTAATAACAACACACTTCACATATTAATAAATAAAAATGTATTATTTTACTTCAAGAATTCAAGGTTATTAATTAAAGCATAATAATTATATTGTGATGTTGCTATTATTATTGTTATTACTCGTATACTTAAATAAAAGTGATTTTTGTTCCTACCATAATGATTTCTTGTCCTATTTATGAGCAGAAACAAAGTTAGATAAAAAATCCTTATATAAATTAAAATTATATTTTTTTATATAAGATTTGTGAAAAAGTTGTTTAAATTCTTTGGTAAACAAAGTGTTAAACACTCGTAGGTCTGTAATTTTTATAACAAACTTACACTAGAAGGGTCTCTTTTTTAACTACTTATGTTAATTAATGTTGAAAGTTATAAGAATGTAAAGGTTTTTTATAAGTTTGACACGAAAAAAGTTAAACATTTCGCCTTAACATAAAAATCAACAATAGGAATGACGGATGCACCGAATTTCGAGCTTTGGTCCGGCCCGGCCCAATTTCGAGTCAATTTTCGAGCCAGGCTAGCTAATTTTTTTGTCGAGTCGATCTTCGAATCGGGCCGGTAATTTTTATTTTCGGGCCGAGTCGATTAAAACCTCAAAGCCCGACCCGGCCCGGCTCGAATGCATCTCTTATATCACTCACACACATTGCAGATGTAAGTAATAGGCATCTACTTTCATCTTGGAAAATCGGTCTTTGGTCGTAAGAAATTTGGGTACCACTGGTGAAAGGAAACCTACGCATGTGCAGCTTTCGTTTTATTGTGGTTCGGATGTCTTTTATTCGCTGACAATCAGTTATTCTTTTGAAATCGTGTCCTGTAGCCTTTTCAACGACAGACTTTGTGATTTCGCTTGAGATCTTAGATAAGGGTTCGATTTTTTTATCAGAGGGTCAAGTTAGCTCCGGATTCGAGTCAAGTATTAAACTCGGATTGATTTTGTTAACCTTCTCTATATTTGCTTGTGCCACACACCAAGGATCGAGGAATGCAAAACAAATTTTTATTTCTTCACAAATAAAATGATACACAAACATGCAAATCATCAACAAAGTGTCATTTCCTTTATTCGAAGATAAATAGCATCCTTTTAAGCCTTACAACGTTTAATATTTATCGCGAGGCAAGCACAACTGTTGGCTATGTTTGATAAATAACTTCTATTTTTATCACAATCGAGAAAAATTTGCATCTTTAAAAAGAATTAAATCATCTTACTAAGAATAATTTTTTTTGATGACAATATATTTTACCGTGTGGGCGCTTACCAGGCGTCACCTCACCGGCACTCACAGCTGTTGTGGAGAGTGAACCACAGGGGTAACTTTTGTGTTTTGTGCCATTTAAATTTGAAATATTTGGCGTCTGTCGGGGTCGAACCCGGTTCCCCCATATTTGCGATCAGATACTCAGGCTCGCGGCCACGGAACCCCATACGATTAGAAGATAAAATAAAAAATAAAAATAAACAATTCCTTGTATCAAAATGTATTTTAATGACAAAACCGTTGCTATTGCTATGCAGTAACGGTTGCTGAGTTGTAAAGTAACCCATTACTGTACTATTTTGAGTATATTAAATTAGTACATTACTGTACGAAATACGAAAAAAATATATTAAGTAGTATTTTTTGGTTGCAAAATAAATTAATACTGTTTAAATAATAAGAAATATAATTAAAAAATAAACGTATAAAATTCCTAAGGATCATTTCCATGTTTATAAAAATGATACCCAATTACATATATCAATCTAGCTTGCTTGCACGTTAACCTGTGTGCAGCGCAAAGGTGCAGGTTCTATTTGTCCGGACACAAAGCTCCGGTGAACAGAGGCGTAGGTGAGGGGTTGCCAGGGTGTCGCACATTGTATATCGATCCGCTAGGTGCTCTGGCACAAGTTATTAATACAGAATATGTCGTTAAAAGTTTTCAGACTTGCAATTTATATTGTAACATCGGTGCACAATGGCACGCGATATATACGTCGTCGTCAACAGAACAGGGGTGGAACAACAGGGGCAACACCAATGCTCCACTGCAGTGGCGCACATTAACAATGCAATTGTGGATTGTGGTTTTCGTGGAACTTAAAGACGCATTGTGGAGGAATGGTGAAATAAGATCAGTGGTTTTGTATTCTTACAGTGCTTAACTTTATAAAGATAAAAATAGATTTGTTGGAAAAATGTACCATTTACGGTTTATGTTTTTGGAAAAGAAGAAAGTGTTTTAAATATATATATATTTGTTTCATATTATAGCAGTTGGTTTTACATACTTACATACTAATCCTGCAAACTATATTAAGTTCCTTGCATATATCTATTGCTTTACATGATCCATTTCGTTAATGTGTAGTTGCCTAATATTTGACACAATTTATATCGGATCATCCTACACATCTAATATTTATGTAAGAAGGAAAATATATTTTTTTTTACTAACCTTAATTTCATTAGACTCAATACAATCTTCTTAACACGTTTCATTATTAATTTTAATGTAATTGTTTCCTGACAGTGACATTTGTTTAAATATGTCAAAATTGTTATTAAAATATTATGTTTTTGTTTGACGCATAGGCCAGATGATGTACAAAAATATATTATTTTGTAATTTAATATTTAAAGTTATTACAAGTTATTTACTAAATGCTATTATCGTAGAATTGAAGACTGTACTATTATATCCAATTTTTATTACTAAAAGTTGCTAAAAAAATATATTTAATGTATCATTTACAAGAAAAACTGTTAAAAGCTTGTATAAATGGTACTTCCGGTTATCCGGTATACCCTAAAACTAATGAACTATTCCCACATTAATATAGAATGGGTAAACAAAATTTCAAAATTTTCTGATTGATAGTAATCGAGTAATCGTGTCCACACACAAACACACACACGCACACACGCGCGCACTCACGCACACACACACACACAAACACACACACATACACACATACACACATACCTACAGACATCATTGTAAAAATGTTAAAATCTTATTCTGGGGCCATCAAAACGTGCTTATTCACTAAAATCTCTATATGCGATTTTTAGCACAATCCCTATATCTCCCTTACCTAGGGTAGCGGTACCGGGAGGTAAAAAAGATACTGAATCTCCGAAAAAACAAAAACATTGAAAAATTCTTTGTTAAAATTACCCCCGGAAGCAATTTTGATTTTTTATTTAAATGAATGGGCTTCTAATAAAACAAGAATATCTCCCAAACTACAAATACAAATTACATATTGTAAAGGACATGCTTATTAGATACTTGAGCTGAATAAACAGTTTATTTTAATGAGAATTAAGTGATTAATTTAAAATATCGTTTTAAGTTTAATGTTTTTTTTTACCTCTCGCTAAGAGAGGTATTGGATTCATGCTAAAATTCGCATATCCAGATTTTATTGAATAAGCACGATTTAAGGTCCCTAGAATCCGATTATAACATTTTTAAAATGATGTCTGTGTGCGCGCGTGTGTGTGTGGATGTGTGTATGTGTTTGTGTATACTATATGTATGTATGTATGGCTGGATGTTGTAGTCACGATTCCTCAAAAACTATAAGACTTAAAAAAATATTTAACTGCAGTTTCCTCAATCTGACATTCCTGGGAAGAGCTGAAAAGGTTTTGGTAACAATTGAACAACCGGAAGTAGTAGTTTCTTAGAAATTTTTTTTTTTATTAAATATTGAAGAACATAAAATTCTCCATCTAATACACTTAAAATTTTTATTATATCTTGTATAGATTTAGAGATAAAGACACTATAATTTATAGAGTGAACTAATCGCAGAGGCTACGGAACTAAGGAAACCAGTTGACAAATTCCAATGTTTATAACATAATTTGTAAATGACACATGTCAGTGTCAAAAATCAACAGTTTTAGTGACATTCTGATAGCTTTTACTGGGAAGTATATTTAATTTTTCTTATTGTTTTATTAATTAAATATTTGAAATTAAATTGTGGTAAAATGCATATATTCATCAGAAATACCGCCAATCTCGTTAATGAATTGGAACAATCTCTGACATTTAGAAACTTCCTCATACAATGAAAAATAGATATAATTAGAATTATATGTGTGCAGAAGACATGTTAAATATAATAAAAAAAAAATATTTGGGTAATGTTCTATAATATTTTGTTATAAAACGACGGTTCGAAAGCGAAGTGCAATACAATACTTATGTAGCCTAATATGGAAATGGCGAGAGGTCTTGTGCTGGCCACAACAGATTTTTTATTTAGTGTTTTATGTGATTGAGTTGAGTTGCCTTAGTAAGAATTTTATTAATATTGGACATTTCGGTGCTGCAAGGGACACCATTTTTTGCCCGTTTTTCACCGTAGGGATCTTTCCTAAGATGGCATACACGACAGTTTTAAATAAGATTTAAATATGTTATTTTTCATGGGCTTTTACTCATAAACGACAGATTTGTACAAAATCTACCTCACGTGACAGTTTATACTGGAGTGTAAAAAAAGGCCAGCCACTTTTATAGTAATAAAATATGTGATTTTTTCTCAAATTAACACTAAACTATTAAAAAATAAGAATATGTATTTTTATAATCTCTTTTACTTAGGGAAACTTTAGTATGAGACTGTCATGATTATTAAATTATAGTTGATCTATTAGTAAACTATTTTAAAGATGTATTTGTTTTTTCCGAAAAATTCATAAGTTACTAGATAAACATAAATATTCAAATTATGCGATTTTGTACATGGAATTTTGATTCGCAATTATTCCTTATGACACTTTTTCATGCTCTTTCGCATGGCCATTCTAATATTTTATGGATTTTGACATATTATATCAAAATTTTAATTATTATTTGGGCATCATAGAAATTTATACCACTGAAATCTTTTAGCTTTCCAATGATGTAAAGGTATCTTATTTATGTTTATTTGTTTCAAAAAGCAAATAATCAACAATTATTAAATGTATAGGTTAAAATGGTAGTTATGTACTTATTTGAATCTTCGGATATTTGTTGATACGAAAGGTCATGTGGGGCATAAATGTTATATAAGTGTTAAACTGCCAGTCAGTCAATAAAGGTTATTATTGATTGTCATATTTAATAATTATTTTCAAAATTATAGGTATCGAGTTCCTGAGTCCAAAACACATCAGTTTCTTAAGTTTATTTTCATCTTTATTAGTATTATCATTATTGTTTTTAAATTATTAAGAACGGAAACACTTTTCAAATATCGTTTTCGTTTTCAATATGTTATGCTTACTATGACGTCCACATAAAAATTATTAAAATTAATTGGACCAAATAAAATTTTGAAAAAGTTCGCAGTAACAACAACGCAATTTCTGGACTTGCGATTAAACAAGTAAATGTTTACTTGTCAATTTTTTATTTCAACAAGGCTTTGTTGTCAAACAATAGGTGCGTTTAATTATTCGTTTAGGTGCATTCGAAGCTGTCAGTGTCATTTCAGATGTCTACTTAAAGCACAAAAACATGACTTTTGTCCTCAAAGTCAAACTACAGATTCAATTATGTAAGTAGGTACTGTGTTTGCAAAAAAGAACGTACGCTGTGTGCTGTGTATATAGAATTCAAAATGACACTGACAACTTTGAGTACATAGAACAAAATATCCAAACGCACCTATAAGTAGGTAACCATGGTGAATGAAAATACGATCCTTTGTATATTCGAATATACAAAGGTTTGCATATTCGTTCACCATGGCAATTAATAATAACCTCTATAATACGTGGTAACTAATCAAATGTCATTTTACAAAAAATAACAAAATTTTACTTAATAATATTATTTACAAATATATAATTATATTTGTAATGGTTCCAAATACATAATAATAATAATAAACAGTAAAATACCGTTAATAAAATATATTTAAAAATATATAGAAAATTTCTAAAATCCCTAAACGATGACGCAAACAGCTTGTTTTCATATGTTTCATTGCCACAATAATCATTGTTTTTAGTCCTATAAATTATTTTAATTCTAATTATGTCTCTTTCTTATAAAAATCTATAAATAAAATATGGAATGATAAATATATTGTCAGCTTTCCTTTCTCTTATCATATTTTCATATTTAATGGAAATTAGTTAAAACGATTATTCATGTTTCTTTTAAAACATTCAGACATGTCAAATTAACAAATATAAATTAACGAAGATAAATTCATAGAAATTTATATTTATCTACACATTCATTAAAAGTGGAAAATGGTAATGTAAAATAAAATATATTTCTACATTTGGTACAAAGAACATTATTACTAAACTGATAAATTTAATATTCTTGGAAGAATGATCACAATATTTTGATATGCTAATGATATGTCAAGTCCCTGATATTATCATTATTTGAAAAGAATAGATCAAAGAGATTCTGCGATAATTCATAAATGCTATAAATGGTAGCGTGTTCTAATAAAATTTAAATACTTGACATTACTATTAGAATTACGATACACTTTTGCCAATTATAGAGTTATTCGTATAAATCATACAGCGATATTAATATTTCAATTGCATTTTAAATACATCGCTTCCGTAAACATTTAATTATAAATGAAGAATTATTAAAATATCTTTCAGAACTCATATTATAAATTGGAAAAATACTACCTTTTTTAGTTTATGTTCTGTTTTAATTAATTTAAACCCAACGTTTCGGCACCATAAACTGGTGCCTTCTTCAGGGGAAGAAACGTTGGGTTTAAATTAATTAAAACAGAACATAAACTAAAAAAGGTAGTATTTTTCCAATTTATAAATGAAGAATTTATTAACACTGTAGTTTAAAATACTCACAGATATATTAAAGAAAATATAAAAAGGTACCTACATTCTTTATGCAGGTTTAGCAGATAGAAAGGTTCTTTTCAATATTTTTTCTTTCCTGGAAGTAAGTATGTTTCGGATCCAAAAATATTCAGATACACGGATAATTGAATGTTGAACTATACAAATCTCGGATCCAGATGTCAGTATCGGATCTCAGATTCGGATTTGAGTATCATATCTTAGATTCGGATATCAGGATCGGACCATACATTCGGGTTTCAGAACTGAACAAGTCGGTCTACGCATTTCGATTTGACGCCGATTTAAATTAGTAGTCAGCATATTTCTGATGTTCCGATATCTGGCAGATAGAAAGAAGAAAATTTCTTGTTTCTAAAATTATAAGTAGGTATTAGGTAATAAGAGCAACATACCTTAAGCACTTGTTTGATGCACCTGGATGTAGTGGTGTAGTGATGGGATAATTCCAATCAAAAACCTGTCATCCGATTATTGAAATAACCTATAAAATTCTACTAATTCTACGATAATTAATATAGAGTAAAAAATAACAAACCTGTCTCTTTAAAATTTGTTAAATATTAATAGAATTTGAGTAAAACAGCATTAAAATTTCTGTGACATCATCTGTGCGAAGTAATACAGGGAACGATATCGAAAATACCAACTCTTTCACTCTCATTTCTTGTAATACCTACTTTTTACTTTTTTAGTCATATACCCCTTTCTAGAGAGGTGAGCATCAAGTTTTCCGATTCAAAATTCAAAAAATCTGTTGTGGCCAGCACAAGACCTTCCGTCAATTCCATGTATTTTGTACAAATCCCATACCAAAAGGTCCTTGGAACAGATTCTACATAATATCATGTAAAAACACATACTATTTTTTACAAATTCCATACCAAAAGTTCATTTGAAAACGTTCTATAAATCCAATAAAATTATAACATAAACTACACTAAGTAATGTCCTTCCATCTTCTCTTTGGCCTTTCTCTTCGTGTCACTTGCGAGCTACACTATGACATACCAATTTTAGATCCTATACTTTTTTCCATATTTGGTTTTGCACTTGCAACTGACATCTGTCAATTAATTTTTTTTGAATAATTATGTCAGCTGTTTCCATGAAAAATAGCAAAATTGACTAATTTTTGAAAATTAATTTCTTTATAATGCTTTAAATTTACATCTATTGAATATGAAGGAAAATGTATAATCAAACTGTATAGAGAAGAGTATTTTCTTTAATATATATAATAACAAAATGTCAAAAAATAATATTTAACTGCGTTTTTTTAAGAAAAACTGTTAAAAACTTCAAATAAGGGTACTTCCGGTGGATCAATTATACCCAAAATCTAATCAACTCTTCATATGGATGTACAGAAAAGGAATACGAAAGAATTATATTTTTTAGAATTGTAGTATTGAAGTTATCGTCGGTGAAAAATTTGTCACACACGGACACACACACACACACACGCGCGCACACACACACACACACACATACATACAGACATCATCTTAAAAATGGTATATTCGTATTGTAGGGACCCTAAATCGTGCTTATTCATTAAAAACTCACCACCGAATTTTTTGACCAAAGACAATACCTTCCTTACCTAAAGGTGACGGAAGGTAAAAAAGAGTAAACATTACTGATTGATTTCCACAGAGGGCTTCTCAGACTAGTGATGACAAACACAATCGAGACGAGTAATTTTTAGCGCAGCTATATTCGAATATTTAACCTAGCTACAGTCGGCCAAATCGAATGAAAATTAATTCGAATTATCATCTCATTATTAATATAATCGAACAGTAGAATTCGATTATTGGGATAATCCGATTATGCCCATCACTAACTGCATATAGGTAAAGCACACGTTCTTCGCCCGCTATAAACACATGGCCATTGTTTCTAGAAAATGAAGATTTGTATATAGAATTAAGATCCAAATCCGAAATTAAAAATCGGATCCAAAGTAGGAATTCGGATCTAGATCCGAATGTAGCTTCGAAATAAAAACTTAAATTTAAAGATATCTCCCTTCGATATCCGAATATCGTATATCCGAGAAACTTAATATTTTGAGATACAGATACTCGGATCCTATTTTACCGGCTCCTCACAGGTATATGAAGTTGCGGGGCGATGGTGTTAGATGACTATTTGTCAAACTTAAAACTTAAAAATAATATCCAATTTCAAATAGAACAAAAGTGACTTATGTGGTGCTCTCTTTTCGATAGCTTCGAAAGCTGGTGACTGTCATTAAGGAACTCTAGTAATAGAACATTATATTTATTTATAAAATTACATCCACTTCTGTAAGTCTAAGTATTATAGATGTACCGACTACCGACTATTAATTAATTATCTAGTCTGCGATTAATCGGCGAATAGTCGGTAAAAACACCAATTAATCAGCTTAGTATTTGATTTGAGTATTTGATACACAGAAATATAAGAGCAGGCCGGTAATGTCACTTTTTGTAAAATCGACACGTCTTTTTTTATTATAAATATTTCTACATTGTTCAATTCGCTGTATTAGTTGGACATCTTTTTTTAATGACACTTATTTTCAGTCAAGACCATGTGACAAAAACATTCAAAAATAACAAAATGATGACAAATGTCAGATTGACTGTCGTAAATATCGCCAGAATCCAGCTGTCGTCTACGAACATATACTCTTCTGATTGGTCGGCATTAGCATTATGACTTAAAATTTAGAAATTGTCAAATTCTAGGGTTATGGCATAATGCTAAGGTTAAGGTTATTGCTACATGTACCGCAGCATGCAAAGTCATAATGCTAATGCTAAGGTAAATTCCTAATTTTACAGCTTACATAAACCAGCCTTAAGCCTGATATAACAAAAAGAAAACTAAAACAAAACAAATTAATCAAAGGCAGATTGTGATGAAGAAATGTTAGGCAAAGGTACATTTAAGACTTAATTGGAAACAAACGAATTTCAGTGAAGAACGACTTTTAGTCTGAAATTAGTCGGCCGAGCCGACTAATCGGCTTCTAAAATGGCCGAATAGTCCATAGTCGGTTGGTCGACTAAAACTGTAGTCGGTACTCGGTACAGTTATTTTATTTCCATCAAAGTAGTTATACTAGTCTTTATTTTTAGTCGAACAGAAGGTAAGTAATATAAAAGGCAATTCAAGAAATAAGGTTTCGTGCTCGAGTTATAGCTGGAACAGGAAAACTAATTTCAATGTAAGTATATTGTTTAATTTTGTACCCCATTATGTGGCACGCCACTGCATATACACCTCCCTTTATTATTCCCTTGTGGAACCCACAGAACAGCACCTACTTACTCCTAACTCCGCCCCTATACTGCGACACAGCGCACACAGAGTATTGTTTCAAGTTGTGTGGCACACAATCATAATTATGTTTCGCTTCGACTCCGTGGATTTTATAATTAAAAATAAGAGCAATAATTGAATTTACATTCGCAGTTCGTCGCATGTATTGTGTCGGCGCGCTCGATATTTGTCCTCGTTTTCCCCCGCAGCCAATGGAAATGTATAATAGAAATAGCTTGTATAGGTGTACCAGACAGGTAAATTTGATTGTTTTAAACTTTGTTTTAAACTAATTACAATTTTTTTAGTAACATTTTGTTTAATTCGAGGAAATGAAGGATATTTTCAAGTAATTATAATTTACATGCCATAGTAACCATACTAATATAAATTATTATTGTATCAGGACAACTAATAACTAGCTGTACCCGGAAAAACAATGTGTAGTTAAACGAATTTTATGAAGCACCATTTTAGATGAACGTTCCTAGTACGTATACCAATTAATAAAAAATAACGAGAATTTTCATTTATTTCAAAAAGTATCTAATAATTTTTTTTCACTACTAGCCTCTGAACCCACTATTATTTACCTTTATTTGAGATGAGAAATTGTTTTTCACTACCGCTTGCTTGTAACCATGGTAACCTAGGTCAATAATAATTTATTATTAACCTTGGTCTATAATGCAAACTGTCACTTTTCAATCAAACTCAAGCCTCCAAATCCAAATATTATTTAACTCATTAAACTCAAGAAAGGTGTTAAGTATATAATTTAAATTAGCCACTATAATTTTAAATTGACCTACGCTGCCGCCTCGCCTGGCCACTGTGCTGTTTTGGTGAAAATGTGAAATATTTGTAGATGTAGGATTGAACAAATCACTATTTTTTTGTATTTGGAGGTAAGTACATTTCAATAGATTTATTTAAAAATATTAATAATAATAAAATAATAAGGCTGCTGACTGTAACAGCACAAGGTGTTTTTATCAAATACAAATCAAGGCCCATAAGTGAGGTTATCAAACCAGCGATATGAGAAAAACGTCAGAGAAAAACAAATGCAGCCTACTTTGTTTTTGTGAATATTAACAAATAAGTAACGTTATTATTCATGTCAAAATTATTGTTATTATCAATAAAAAAAATTCAAAGAAAATTTATGTGCTAGTAGTGAAAAAAATAGTATATAAACCACGGTTGAGAAGATCATTAAATACCAGGCGCCTTATATCCCTCGGTCTTCGCCCTCGGGTTACAATAGGCGCTGGGTCAATAATGATAATCTTCTCAACCTTGGCGTATAATATACTATTATTCATCAATAGTAATATTTTCTCCTTTAAAGTATTCTTCATGAGACAAAATGCACCTATGCTAATTCCATTGGTTTCCATGGTCACAAAACATCCTTTCAATGTCCTCTTCACCTTTGGGAAGAGGAAATAGTTACAGGGAGCTTTATCTGATGAATACAGGGGCTAAAACATCACGACGGTATTTTATTTTTGGCCAAAAAATGAAAAATGGTTAGTGAACTACACCTCATATACGTTTTTCGTGAGATTTTTTTAACAATCGTGTTAATTCCCGAAATTGATTGATATGGAAAAACTCTTGTAAAGTTTTTTGAAAATTTCAATGATTGCGAAATACCACATTGCTTGTTGACGGAAGAGGGGTAGGTACAAGGAACAAACGCGCAAAGAAAAAGAACACCCATCAAGGTCAAAAAATTTCTAAATATTTCCAAAAATAACGTGAAGGAGGAATTTTCGGAGAATATGCGTTTTAGCGCCGTGCTCTAGTTAATGCAGGTCGACGTCAGGCCTAGTGACTTGTAAAGTAACAAAATTTAATAATAATAATAATAATAATAATAATCATAATAATAATAATAATAATAATAATAATAATAATAATAATAATAATAATAATAATAATAATAATAATAAGAAGAAGAAGAAGAAGAAGAAGAAGCCACCTTAGATCGAACCAAGTGGCGACTTACATGCAAATGTGTGGATCCTGCAACGTCAACATAATTGGTACAAAAATATATTGTGGCCAGCACAAAACCTTCCGTCAATTCGAAGTATTTTGTACAAATCCCATACCAAAAGTTCCTTGGAAAAAATTCTATATACCCTGTAAAATTGTAAAACAAACACATATTTTTTTACAAATTCCATCCTTTGAAAAGATTCTATAAATCCAGTAAAATTTTAACACGAACATACTCTTCCTTCTTCTTCATCTTTTCCCTATTTTATTAGAGGTCGCTATTTCTTACTCTTCTCTTCCACTCATTCCTGTCTAATGCGTCTTCTTCACACAGTTCTTCCTCCCTCAAGGCTTCCCGCGTCATAGTAATTCCATCTTCTCTTTGGGGTTCCTCGTACACCAGGCATTGAAAGTTCCAATCCTGAGGCGAAGCTGCAACTGCATGTCACTAGCGAAGAACACTTTGTCACTTATACTACTTGTTGCTCCTGTACTTTCCATCTTTGGTTTTGCACTTGCATTGACATCTGTCAATTAGAATTTTTTCCATGATAAATCGCAAAGCTGACTGATTTTTGAAAGTTAATCTCTTTATAATTCTTTAACTCTTTAAAAATGAAAGAAAATGTATAATCAAACCGTATAGAGAAGAGAAGTTTCTTTAATATTTATAATAACATGAAATGTCAAAAAATAATATTTAACTGCGTTTTTTAAGAAAAACTGTTAAAAACTTCAAATAAGGGTACTTCCGGTAGATAAATCTAATCACCCCTTCATATGGATGTAAAGAAGAGGAATACGAAAGAATTATAATTTTTAGAACTGTAGTATTAGAGTTATCACACACACACACACACACGCACGCACGCACGCACGCACGCACCCACACACACGCACACACGCACACGCACACGCACACGCACATAGAGGCATCATCTTAAAAATAGTAAATTCGTATAGAAGAAGGGACCCTAAAACGTACTTATTCATTAAAAACTCACCACCGAATTTTTTGACCAAAGACAATACCTTCCTTATCTAAAGGTGCTTTCTTTAAAACTAAATAAAACTGACAATAGGTATTGCGCTTACAACAGATCTTTCTTTTTTCAAACGCCATCTTTTACCTTCGCTCTTATTTTTTCCAATTACTCTTTATCCTATAGCAAATCAAAAAAATCGTTCCTCCACCACAATCCTACAAACTCCCTAGCAATAGCAAATCTCATCATTCATCTGTACTTAGTGTATGATTAGGGTGACATTAGCCTAACCACCCTCTCATGGCCCCGTGCCTAATGCCTAATGCTGTAATAGCAGCAAACATATTGCTTGTTCCTACCCTCGGAGGAGACTTAGCGCGTGCATACGCTCCGATGAACATTGTCGCATAGCGTACACTACGCTAAGGGTGGATGAGGATGTCGTTTATACGCAATCACTCGCGTGACGGGATGAAGTTGTTGTTGGATGTGATTTATTGAGGTTATGACCATCATTCAAATTAATAAATATGTCTATGATAAAATTAAATTTATTTGATACATACAGACAATGCGGCGTATAAGAGTCACATTTTCTGCCGCTCTTTTGCTTTTGCAGATTCGTTGTTTGTTTTGCGTTTCATCCGTTTTTCTGTATTTCTCTATTAAATTATTTAATGATATTGAAAGCAGGACTCTGAGAAGTCATGGAATAGTTATTTTACGAGTATAACAAGTGTGGCAGTGCGGCAAATTAGTGATTCTAAAAGTAAAGTAATACCAATTTATTTGCATGGAGTTTCAGAATCAAGGTCTTCGCTTGTGTTGCAAACAATATTTTTTTCTACAACTATCAAAAAAACTATGGATATGCGAAGTTTGTGTGAAAAAATAACTATTATTTTTTCACGTGTGTAAAAGTAGATAATTATTCTTATTTGCAGTTTCCTTTACCTTAAGAGGAGTATCGCTATCACTGATCTCGTCACAATTCATCATTTTAAAGCAAAAATTTATAATATAGATAAATCAAAAATACAAATTCTTTGACACTTTACTTATTTATTCAACATTTCCACGTCCCTTGGTTACAACACACCAGGCGACTCCATATTAGTAGCAAATTAATATTTTCCTATAATTTAACTAAATAAATCTAAAATTATTGAATTCGCGCACTTAATACAAAAATTACTATTTTTGAAATTGTTCATAAAATTAAGAAAAATTACGAAATGTATTCCAAATTTTGATATATCTATTATTTGGGCAATGGGTATTCTACGGATTTTTTAATATTTTTCTCTGACAATATATAAAAATTTAGTGGGAGAAAAGAAAATATACGGAACTGCAGTCTGTACGCTTTTATTGGTACAGACTGCAGTTCCGAATATTTTCTTTTCTCCCACATCATTCTCCAGTCGATCTTCTTTACTCCAATAAAAATTTAGGAATATTGGTAAAACGGGATGTTAAAATGCGAATTAGTAAGGGAGTTACGAATTTTTGAATGTCTGAAATTAATTAATTCTAGGGGTACCTGCATTGTCTGAATTAGGCATATATTTCAATCTATTTTTAATAAATTATCTTTCCTTTGTCAATTAATTAGTAATGAAAAAAAAAAAATTAAAAAATATTATTTCAAGCTACTTTATGAAACTTTTTGACATTGTCATTAGGATGACAGTGCTGTTGCTATAGTTCTTAATTTAAATTCAAACAAACATTTTACGATAATAATCGAGCAGGCTCGGGGCGACCCCAGGAGGGATTACGTCGTCACGTTTACTATAATTAAACATTTTTATTACAACAAAGTAATATTTCATCATTTTCCTTTTACTATAACTCTTAATTTAACGTATGTTACATTACAACTATTGAAGTTTACTACTTCTTTGCAATGGTACAAAACCCCATTGGACGGCTATACATGATATTTTTAAATGACAATTTCTTTCATGACAACAAAACAGAAATCTTATGTCTTATGTTTTAAATATTTCCAGCACTCATTCTGAATTTGAGGATACATATATCCCGCACGATTGTAGAAAATAGTTATTTAATACCTCTAAGTGTGTAAAGTAATTCTTTTTTGGTCGAGTACAATATTTTACACATGAAGCGCAGTCGAACGCGAAAATTAGGACGAGATAAAAAATACTATTTTACTCACGAGTTGCATACAATATTTTTCCTACAGCCGTGTGAAGTACATACTTTACGCACTCTTTGCAGTGTGTAAAGGGTCACTTTTCAAGTACTACTGCGAAAATAGGCGTTGCTAGGCTACATACACTTTCCGTTAGTATACCAGTAAAGTAAATAATTAGAATTATAATAAAAATTATTAAGAAATATTATTATACACTGCAAATGAAATCTGCGTAATATTTTTTATGTAAAATTTCAAAACGGCTCATTATAATTTTTGACAAATAGAAATAAACTTGACAAATTACATTTCGATTTTTCTGACAGTGTCGACTGTTTTTCCTCGATAAAAATTATAACGAACCGTTAAAAAATTTACGAGTGTTTATGAATATGGGAGTAAATGTACAATTCGCATAATTCTAGAATACTAATTCACCTGTCTCTGAGATTCTTTTGAATGTTTAAGTTACATTTTGTACAGTATTATGAGAAAGAACACTAACAATATTTGAGAACGCCTGGACTCGCACTCGGTATTATAAGCAATAGCATTAACATTTCGGTTGGTTCTAGGATTTTTTTTTTAATATATCATCTACAATATTTACTTTTATAACAACAAAACAAAAATATTTTCTTTTTAAATATTTTCTGTATATGACAATGGCGCACAAATTTATCATCAAAATATTGGCGATTGGTGAATGATGCGGGTTTGATACAGGAAAATCAAGCAAATACCATATTATACAAATATAATAAATTTTATTATTGTTAAGACAATTTTACTGTAGAAAGCTTGAGAAATCCAATGCGTTTTTCAATTTTCCCTGGTTAGTCGATTACCTTATTGAATTACGTAATAAGTAACATCCGAGGATGTAAGTACAAAAAAATAATATGTGGCAGGAATCAAAGTACAAAACAAACAGTTGTACAAAAGCTAAGGTTCTCTGTATGTATATTAGGCGACATTATCTTACTCGTATTTTCCTTGGTTATTTTTATTCCCTCACGTTTGTTTGGCATCAATATATCACCCTGGTTTCCACGAGTAACGGGCTATTGTTGTCATCTTATATTTTATCGACAGGCAACAATGGTCGGGCATAGTATTCGCATTTCCATGCGAATAGTCGAGCTCTGTCATGTAAATGCCACCCCGCCTCCACTTGCACGTGTGTACTGTGTCACTCTGTCACGGTACAGACACTGTTTACTAAACAGACGAGAGAAATGGGACAACGGCGTAATGATACGATGAAGCGAAGGAGGGTGGGATATCGATACAGATATAATACAATATGTTTTTATGTTTTGACAAAAAAAAAAAATGGATGTGGCTATAGCTCATTCTGCGATTTTAGGCATTTTTCTTATAACAGTACCACTTGCTGAGTAGCTCCAGAGTAGCACCTATCTGCTGATCAGTTATTATCAAAATGCTTCGAAAATAACTGAAAATATTGCCAAAGCGAGCGATTTAACAAAACAGGATTAATTACTTTAAGAAATATTAGTATACACCCAGTTAAAAAAATCAATGTGGGGCCGCTTCAGATATATGAACTATTTTCTTTTATTAAAATATTTATTTGTCATGCTACATAATATGCATGTCTTTAGAATATTTACTAATAAGCACAGCAAATGAGTTAACTCGAGTAAAAATAAACAAAATTTTAAACACGACTGCAACACGGCATCCCCGAGCTTATTTAGCAAGCAAGCACGCTCACAACACACAACTGTTGTAGGAACTAGTTGAAGCCGTCCTGTCATTTTTATTTGTCACAAAATCTGTGCCAGTTAAAAGGAACTAACTAAATTTGTTGATAATATAATAATAAATTATTCGTTTTTTCTTTTTTTCATTCTTAAACATAGCAAATTTTGTAGAGCATCAATAAGTTCTAAATAAGTACACCTGCAAATATAAAAATAGCCCATACCCTGAGTAAAAATTCGTCTTATTTTGCTAAGTATGGTCGTACTATGTCCACACCGGATCCGTTTGACGAACAAGTACGGCCGCACGCCTCGTTCCGTGTACAATACAAAAAATTTACCGTGAGTATTTTTTAACGTGAAACATTGGGTTTGTCATATCCGTGGTAACGTTTGACATTTGATTGACAGCAATGTATTTGCCCGTTCCATTTAAAATGAAACATAGGGAACGAATTTGATATTTGATAAGACGTAAATAGAGGTTAATTTTATTTAAATAATTATACCTGTATTCTACAATAAAATTAGTTGTAGAAAAAATATAGTGTGCACCTTGTGCCCGATTGATTTTCTGACTCGGCTAAATTTCTTACAATATGTAAATATAATACTTCTGTCCAATTCATTCCACATGTGTCATTTTAAATGAGACAGACAAATACATTGCTGTCAATCAAATGTCAAATCATAACTTATAGGAACATTCAACGGTTATCTGTCATATTGACAAGATGTCATTAGAGGTTTAGAGGTTAATTTTGTTTTAATAATTATACCTGATTTCTAAAAATTAAATTTAGATGTAGAAAAAATACTGTGTGCACCTTGTGCCCGAAATATGTTTAGTGCTCTCTAGTGGTTTTCTGACTTCGCTAAATTTCTAAAATATGTAAATATAATACTTCTGTCAGATTCGTTCCCTATGTTTCATTTTAAATGGAACGGGCAAATAACCACAGATACGACAAACCCAATGTGTCACGTTAAAAAATACTCACGGTATAAAAATGAGCACTCACGAAAGCAACTTATTTGCGAAACGGGTCCAGTGTGACAGTGCATGTATAAAAATTTGTTAATTTTTACTCGATATATCACACAAATCATTTTTTGTTAGCTCTATTTATCTCCAATTGTAAGCAAAACAAATATGCTGACTGTTAACTCATTGTTAATATTTACACTGCAAGTTTAAAGGTAAATCGAAAATTACTTGATCAATAACAATTAAAGAACTCATCAATGAGTTATGACATACATCTATATTTTTTCAATATTCTGAAATAAAGGCAAAAATATTTCTTAGTAACTTATTTTTGAAAAACGCAAGTTATTTTTGGAAAACAATATTCCCAATTTCGACACATGTACTGGTGAAATAGAAAAATGAAAGTCACATTGATAGAAGGTTTACGAAAAAAAGTTAGTAAGAAATATTATTGCTCTCGACGAGTTCTATCACTAATTAAATTCAATGTACTTATTTCTGTTACATTCTGTATGTCTATGAAAGTTATTTGATTCATACCCAAAATTTGTAATCTCTTATCAAGAACATTGTTTTTCACGAATTTTTCTTCATATCCCATCCCATTTGACATATTTAACTTTCTGTGTGAGACGTTGCCACACCGTTGAACATGTTAATACGCATGCGTCTGCATAGTGCATGCACAGGTCGTATAGTACCATACAAAAGTGTTTTCTGAAGCTGGAAGAAATACATTACTTACGCGTTTCTAAACATTATACCAAACATTTTTTTCATCGTTAAACAATAATATGATAAAGCTATGTAATATATATATATATATATATATATATATATATATATATATATATATATATATATATATGCTGGCGTATCATAATAAGAACATTATAAACCTCAGTTTCAGTACTCTAATGGCTTTCATTATAGTACTCAGTACCATAATGAAACCATTATGGTACTCAGTATCATAATGAAATTATGTAAAAATGTAACAACGAAATTCGCAGAATTATTTAATTACAATTTAATTATTGTAAATATTTATAATACATTTTCTACAATTGGTAAGCGTAACACCAGGCAAAGAAGTCGAAAGTGTTTCATTTGTTTGATTACTAATTTGAACATTGTTTTGAATATTCTGCTGCATTGGTATATTCTTTTTACCCAGAATTGCTGCAGATATTTTTTTCTTATTCTCTGCGGAATTTTCTATGTATCCTTCTGCAACTGTATTACTTCTCCATCCTCCGTGACGTTTAACAGTTTGAATATCTGCTCCAGAATCTGCTAACAAGGAGGCGGAAGATCTTCTAAAGGAGTGGCCAGTGTATTCCTTCGGGTTAGGAAGCTTAAGAAACGTAGCGATGAGTTTAGGCATATTTCCAAATGTGTGAATTCCTACTGGGAGCGTTGCACATTTATTGTTTCTATATGACACAAAAAAACGAGAATGGGCGGCATGCTTTGGACGCAAGGCGACATATTTCCTAGTAAGTTCTACCATATTCACACCTTCAACACTTCCAGATGTAACAAAAAATTCCCGAGCAATTTTAGTTTTAGTGTTAGGAATAACAATTCTAAAAACTTGATCTTGATCAGTTACATTTTCTACAAGTAAATCCTTCAGTTCTTCCCTTCTACATGCTCCACTTAATCCAATGATGAACACTACCTAAATATAAAAGATTGATTAAATAATAGAAAAAAATATTATTGTGATTGATTTTTTTTACCTTTATCATTAAAAACTGTTTATCATCTGCATCTAACAAAAACTTTGCGATGTCTTCTTTGGGAAAAATTCTGGACTTCTTAGCTCTATAGCCTTCGGATTTCCGCTTCAAAAATGCGACCAGGTGTATATATTTGCTGATATCAATGTTCTTCTTAATTGACAAAACACTTCGTAACATGGAGTAATACGACCAAAGGGACGAGGATTTTCTGTTTTTGGCCAACTCTTCAAAATATGCCAGTAACACTTTCTCATTTGTAATATTTTTCACCTTCTTCTTTGCGCTGAATTTTCTATATCAGAAGGCAAACTTTCTTCAGAATCACTCATTTTTTGCCGAAAATCACAGACCATATACATACACTATTGTCAAACCTTGTTTATTTGTAAACAAGTAATTTGTTACTATGTGGTTACCATAACTCCATATAAAGAGAACATCAAAATCAGTATATCTGATTTTTTAGATTTAATTTTTTGGGACGTCAAAAAAATAATGTATTTTATTTTCTCATTGATTTACGCCAGCATATAAAATTTTGTATGTTATACGGATCATAATGTCAAACATTATGGTACACGCCGTGTTATCAAACTCGGCTTTGCCTCGTATGATAATCTTCACGACTAGTACCACAATTATTGACATTATGATCCTTATAACATAAATAACTATTATGTATGGTAAATACTACCATAGACGTAATTTTTGCACTTGCGAGTACTACCTTAATTTAATTTAAAAATTCCGCGAAAGTAAACGAATAAACCCATTCAGAGAATAAAGAAATTCATTTGAAATTCATGTAGGCGTCCTTTATTTCAACGATACATGTATAGAGGGTGTATTTGGTTGAGAAAGCAAACAATTTTTGCAGTGTACACACATTATGCATTTCCTTTGTGTCCGACAGAGCTTTAATGTCCCAGGAATAAGTTACATTTGCATGAAAAGCTCGTGTTTAGTACCGCGAAGCTTTTTGTCGCCAGACGACCAAGGGAGGGACATTTTCTTGTACTTTACATACATACCCCGCGTAGGGGAAGCTTGAAACGTTGACACATTAAAGCGATGTCAAATAGATTCTTTCAAATTAAACACTGGGATAGTTTTATGACATATTTCAATGGTTAAATAACCATAAATGATAAATTAAATTATCTACTCATAATTTTTGTTAATCAGGCATATAATTTTTATTATCTAATTTTTCAAATTATTTCTACAAATGCTAATAATTCAAATTGAAAGTACGGCAGGAAATAAGTTGCCTATATTAGACGCCCCCCCCCCCCCCTTCCCCCATTTTTTTCTCTTTTCAACAATGTATTCGAGAACAATAAAAAAATTGAAAAATTTTATTATGTAAAATAAACAAAATGTAACAGTGTCATACAACTTAATAAATTAAAACAACAAATTCGGTAATAAAAAGAACTTGAAACAAATGTTTAAATTACGACCATGTTCTGTAATACAAAAATTCAAGCGTTGAATGTCATGTGTTCGAACATCTGCCAGCATGTTTCACGAAATATTATGGAAAACATTTCGAATACGCTCTTTCATGTCTTCTGCATCTGTAGGTATCTACTGGTAGACAAGAACCTTGACGTATCCCCAAAGAAAAAAATCCATAGGCGTAATGTCAAGAGATCTTGCTGGCCATGAAATATGTCCACCTCGTCCTACCCATTATTCCCTCCACTGATTATTTGAATGATTCCGAACATTATTGGCATAATGTGGTGGCGCTCCGTCATGTTGGAATATCAAATTTTGGCGGACATTTAATGGAATATCTTCCAATAATTCTGGGAGGATCATAATTAAAAAAATGAAAGAATCGTCTCCATTCAATGGGCCTTCAAAAAATGTGGACCAACAACAAAATCTCCTATTATGCCACCCCAAACATTCAAGAGCCATACCCTCTGGCTGTCGATGTCCGCATACAGTGGGGATTTTCAATTGCATAATAATGCATATTATGCTTATTAACGCAACCATCGCTTTTAAAAGTAGCCTCATCCGTAAATAAAATATTGCTTAATAGGAGCTGATTTCTTCTAACATTTTTTTAACGTTTGTTTCAAGTTGTATTTGTTACTGAATTTGTTGTTTTAGTTTGTTAAGTTATATAACACTGTTACGCTTTGTTTATTTTCTCATAGCTACCTATAATATTTGTATAAAAATTATTTTTAATATTTCTCAATTTTCTTATTTTTCTGGAATTTTTTCAAATACATTAATAAAAACTAATACATCGTTGAAAAGAGAAAAAAGCAGAAAATTATAAAAACCTGATTTTACAGGTTGAAGTCCTATGTTCGGGTGTTCGATTCAAAATTATTTTTACTACAATATATTTATGTATCACCTTTCTTATGTGGTATGCATAGGTATACGTTTTTATGTGTTGAATGAAATAAATACATACAATTTATTTAAATAGAGAGTAATTTTGTAATTCACCACTTATAACAAACTTAGATTCGTTATATGTGAACATTAAATTTCATAAGAGATGGAAAAATTATGGGAGAATCTCAGACTATACTTCCTTCTCTCTGTTACGTAACAGGGTTAAAATTAAACAGCAACAAGATTTCCGTTTTTATATGCAAAATGTTGAAAATAATATTCACAGAGACCCTAAATCCTTTTGGTCTTACTCTAAAACAATGCGTAAAAAAGGTGGGATTCCTAACACCATGATTTATGGAAATGAGGAAGCTCACGATGGCCATTCGGTCAGTAATCTTTTTGCTGATTATTTTAAATTTGTCTTTGTAAACAATAATGATAAGAATAAGGACAATGTTGTAGAGAGTCTTACTAATTTACTTAATTTACATTCCATTGAGCTAAGTGAAGATGAAATTTTTAAGTATCTATTAAATCTCAACACTAACAAAGGATGTGGCCCCGATCAAATCCCAAGTTCATTCATTAAAACATGTGCAGTTTATCTAACGTCGCCTTTGCAAATTTTATTTAACCAATCTCTAAAGTCCGGTGTTTTTCCCGATAAGTGGAAACTGTCAAAGATTGTACCTATTCACAAATCAGGAGATATTAATATCGTCACCAATTACAGACCAATATCAATTATTTCAACCTTCGGTAAAATTTTTGAAGCCTTAGTAATTAATCAAATAAAATCTGACTGTCATACCATTCTTATTCCGGAACAACATGGATTCTGTTCAGGTAAATCTGTTTCAACTAATTTAATTCCTTTCATTACATTCTTAAGCAAAAACATGGACAGCAGAACCCAAGTAGACGTTATTTATACTGATTTCTGCAAAGCATTTGATCGGGTGCATCTCCCAACTTTAATACGTAAATTAAAATTATTAGGTTTTCATAGTTCCTTACTTCGATGGATAGAATCGTACGTTTCTAACAGATCCCAATTCGTATATTGCAACGGTTTTAAGTCTACTCTATTTTCTGTTCTATCTGGTGTGCCCCAAGGCTCACATCTTGGTCCTTTACTGTTTCTTTTATTTATAATGAAATATACAAATGTTTCAAATATTGTCATTTCCTTTTGTATGCAGATGATTTAAAAATTTATAAGTCTATAAGAAATATTGAAGACCGCAATAAATTTGAAGAGGACTTAAACCGTTTGCATGACTATTGTATAGATAATTATTTATTACTTAATATAACCAAATGCTACATCATGAATTTTACGAGAAATCGTCATAAAATATATTATAATTATGCAATTGATAATGTCGCATTGGAAAATAAATCAGTAATTAGAGATTTTGGGATTAACTTTGAACCTACAATGGCTTTCGGATATCACTGCAACAAAATAGTAAAATATTCCTATAAAGTTCTTGGATTCATCTTCCGTCACAGCAAACATTTTGAGAATCCAAAGTCTCTAATTTACTTATTTAATAGTATAGTAAGATCTAAGTTAGAATATGCTTCCATTGTATGGAATCCGAATTACAATAACACCATTAACTTATTAGAAAATATTCAAAAAAAAATTGTTAGACTGTTGTGTATTAAATTTAATGTCAACATTCCAGGTTGTTCTGAGAGATTGCAATATCTCGGTATTGTATCACTTAGAAACAGAAGATTAGTAAATGATATGGTCTTTTTATACAAAACTATAAATAACAAGTATGATACATTAAATATACTTTGCCTGATTAACTTCCATATTCCGAGTAGAAATACTAGACAACAATCTTTATTTCATATACAACAGTCTAACACAAATAGTTCAAAGCACTCTGGAATCAACAGAATTATTAATTCATATAATTCATTGTTTAATCATATAGATATATTTCACCTTTCTTTTCCGCAATTTAAAACTGTCATTATACATGAAATCTCATAGATATTACAAGCACACGCACAATATTTCCTTTTTTCATTACTTTTTTTATGTTGTATCACCTTATTTTCCGTGCAATTGATATTTATATGTATATATGTATTTATTTGCAAAACTATTTGTATTGTTCGTGAGAACCTGTTATTGGTCAATTGACTGTTGGTTCTCCTTGTACAGAAAATAAATAAATAAATTACTGTATATAAATTGTGAAGATTTCAAAAAACGTTGATTTATTGCCGCTAATTTTCTACTTAGTAAGTTTTACTTTAGTTAATTACTTTTCGTTTTATATATATATATATATATATATATATATATATATATATATATATACATATTTTCTCATGTATTGTTTTTCAGAGTATGGTTTAATCCGCTAATATACATATATATATATATATATATATATATATATATATATATATATATATATATATCATAATCTTCTGCAAAATCTATGTGTGCTCTCTGGTTAGTAGTATTGTGGCCATAAAAGTCACTACTGCAAGTAGACGTAGACGGTGTAGTAATATTTTGAATGTCCTTGTTTACAATGAAATACGCGAATGGGCTTTCTTCTGCGAGGTGCGTTTCAACTTGTAATAAAGTTGGAAAAGTTCATTGGCTACAGCATTCAGCATTACTCACGACTCCGTTATTCAGCGGATTAGGGAAACATTAAAATTATTGCTCAACTTTACGACTCTGCCAAGTTATAGTATTTGCTTCTAAGATTATGTCGGTTGTATTTATGTGTAAGTAAATGTGATTAAATAAACTTGTTCTTGTTATATTATGAATGCGGATTTCTATGTACATTTCATACAACTTGTATTTGCTCTGAGCCTTTCTGTAATCATAAAGCTCTGTAATAAAAATGAAGATAAGATCTGATATATTTCTAGGAAAAGATTAAGTTTTAACAACATGTAAGACATAATGAATTGATTTAACAATAAATATATATATGAAGTGGTCAAGTCATGTAGGCTCTGATGGCTCAGCTCAGGCAATTTAACATTACAGCGATTTTTTTATTCATTTCTATAATATACTCTACATTTCACTATTACTGATATAACAGTATATTAAAGAATGAGTTTTATAAGACATGTTTATTTTTTGCACGCGTTTAGAAAACGAGCCGCCAGTCAAGTTTTCTAAAGGACAAGTGCGACAAAAGGTCTTATAACATGAATCCTTTATAATATTTTTTTCTATTTTGCGTCTTTTATATACATTGTAACGATTTCAAAAAATCGTTAAGCGGTTTTTTTCAAATCTTAGTGTTCAATTTGATTAGCGACATATTTTGTGTGTTTCCGCATGAATTGAACGGTAGACGAGTCAATTCAATGGGATTAGTGTGTTTGACGTGACGCAGACTACATGTGTGCTGACGGTATTTTTTCCAAATTTTGCAGTGCTATTATTTTTATCTTGTATCATCGGTGTTATGATACACTTTTGTTATCTTTTATTCATTTATTTGGCTAGTTTAACATCTGATTGGGTAAATTTCAATTATATTTTTTTGTTCATATCAGTTGTTTGTCAAAATTTTACATCCACCGTCAGCGCATGCAGTAGCGGCACGGTAATAACCCGAACGGCCATCGCCTCACATTCGGCTTATGGTTATTCAAAATTAAGGTTTTTTTGTAATACGAGGCGATAATAGTTTTTCTGTTTAACTATTCCTTTTTATGCTGAACCAATAACCAGTACGGTTCACCGGTCCCCAGCGTTTAACGCTTTCACTTTTGCTTTAAATTCCCTTTTTTTGTTTCGTAATATTCTGCTTAACTTTTTGTGTTTTTGGCATCCCAAAACACGGTTGTAGCGCCGGGTTGGCGCATTCAATTTTTGTGAGTACACCATACCTATAGTAATTCTGTATCGCTTTATTTTTATTTATTTTTCGGGGTTTAATATTTTTAATGGGATTAAAAATTGGCTATTTGTCATGTTTTTTCATTGTTCAAATTTATATAAATTATATTTTTTTGTCCAATAATTTTTGTCCAAAAATTTATCTCTAAATTTATCTATTTTTTATAATTTTGGCTAAAATTGTTTGGGAAATTTATATAAATTCTTTAATAGGTTTTTGGGATCACATAACAAATTTGTTATTCAATTTTACTACATTTTTGTACAGCTCGTTAGCTAACTTATACGGTGGAGTTGCAGACGTGGCTACCGCTGATTCTACGTCACAGTAACACAGTTGTATTGTTGCTCGTCAAGTTTTACGAGTTTATCTTAAACTATCTAAGAATATCTTCGACTTCTGGGTAAGCCGTTTATTTATCTTAAATTTTATCTAGTAATTTTTAGGCTACCTAGATTAATAATTTTGTTTCTATAAAAATTCCGCCGACTAGAGAAACTACTCTTAAAGCTAGAGCTCAATCATTTTACTAACCCTATCTTGTTCTAATCTCTTCTCTCACTGTCCACTACAGCTTGGCCAGCTGTTTTCTTGTTTTTTTGTGTACAGTTTTAAAAAGAAAATTATTTTTGACAAGTAGTTTCACATTTTTATCAGGAATATTTTTACTATTGCGATTATTGTAAATACGATTTTTTTGTATTTTTGTATTAAATTCTTTTGTAGCAACGCCTAAAATTTATCGTCTTTTTTATGATTTTTCAACGTCCCGGTCCTGAGTTGTTTGGATCGCTGGGGCGGGGAATCATCTCCGCAAAGTTCACATTGAGACGAGAGACCGCTTCCGCAAGCTATACACACTCGCTGCCTGAAAGTGCCGTTCATAAGACTTAGAGCGATCACCACTACGCCTAAGCCCTACGTGCTCTGGATGCCGCCCTGCGTAGTTTTGACGTCACCATCAGCGTGAACCTGCTCTGACGAGAGCTGGATAACGTGTCGTCATCAGCGAGGCGGACTTGGCAGATCGTAGCCATCATCAGCGAAGCGGACTTGGCAGATCGTAGCCGTCATCAGCGAGGCGGACTTGGCAGATCGTAGCGTCATCAGCGAGGCAGTCGGTCCGAACGTACCACGACGCCGTGCGACAGATTTCCCCCCTCCAGCGGCCCACTCATCTCTAGGATCCATCATTTTTTTGTAACCCCGAATCAGGTCTTCAACCAGGTGTGTACGACAATATTTTTTTGGGTTGTTTTTTTTTGCAACTAATAATTTTAATTAAAATTTATCTTAAAAACTATTTGGCGATTTTTTTAAATAAACTTAGAATTTTACTGTAACTTCTTTTGAATTGTTGTGTCTTCACTTAACCCGACATAACTGGCGCCCATCATTTCATCCCTGCTCAACCACCCTTTAGGAATCCTCGACCTCGCGCAACCACGACCAACCCACGAGTTGCTGCGGGTAAGTGTGACGCGTGATTTTCCCTCAGAAAATCACATCAAAATTTTTTTGTCAATTTTTTACTTTATCAATTACGTCACAACATATATTAAAATTTAATAAAAAAAACTGCTACACAGGATGAATACTTGAAAGCCGAACATAGCCCGTTGACACGGGAAAAACATTTTTCACAGACTGATGCTCATCAGTAGAATAATAATGAATTTCTGTATCAAATGACACGAAATACATGTATGATATTATATAATAATGCAATCCCATAAATTAATAATTTATTCAATTTCGTATTAATAGCAATAGCCATAAGTGGCGGATGGACGTAGCCTGAAGCAGTTTTTGGAGGCCCTTTTCCGTTGAGCGTCAAAAATAATTTAAAATTGACTGAAGAACCATATATGAAATAAATATTTTAATATTGTTACAAAATTCAACAATTTTTTTTGAGTATATGTATATGTAGTTTTTCCACTAATTGTATAATAAATTCCAGAGTATAGAACACTTACGATTAAGTAAATCATGTTATAACACTGAAAATAAAAAATATTTTAAAATTAATATTTAAATATATATATCAAGCTTGACAATCGGGGGCCCCATTTACGCGGAGGTCTGCTTTATAAGCTTCAATATAGATCCACCACTGATAGCCATAGTATTTGACAATTTATCTATCAAAATTCGTTTTAACCTAAGTACTTGTGCAAATTTTATTGTTATAATTTTATTAATTTAATTTTAGTCAAACATTTTCTAACTATTGTAAAACATTAAAAAATCATAGCTAACAAATACGAGTATTTATATTATTTTCTTCTACTCAAATATTACTTGCAGTAATATCAATTTATTTAAATAATAAGTGACGTTTGCTCTCTCCAAGCCCTCCAATTAATTAAAAACCTCTCATCGTGAGCCCTTGGTAAGCGTGCGTAATCCTTTAACCACCCTCATGTGCTTATAGCTTAGCCCACGTCTGTTCTGTTGCGGCTTCTGTTGGCTAGCATAGCCTTCTTCATTTATAACAAGTCGAAAGAGAGGCGCAATGAAAAGCTGTCATTTATTGCGTCAGTGAAGAGTGAAGCCACGACTTTAACAAGCTGGTTAAGTGAAGAGATCAGTGGCGTACAGCAAGATGGTTTGCGAAAGAAAAAATGTTTTATTTTGTTGTCAATACCCGTATTTTTCATAACATGAATTTTTTATTTGTTCATATTTCTAAAACTAATCTATTACTACCACTGATATCTTGAAATGACGGCAATACGACAAAGGTGATAGATTTTCTATTTTACACGATTATAAAGTTGCGTGGCTGAGTACGCAAGGAGACCGGTTGTGATCTGGATCGTCCGGATTCGTTCGACGTCAAAATTGAAACTTGAAAAATATTATTTATAAATTATTTTTAACAAATTTGTTAATTTCACTATATATCGCTTCAGGGGTGAAATCGCAAGACTACGCTACGGTAGCGTAGAGAAAAATACCCCTTACGTTTCACCTTCCTTTCCCTATCAGTTTCCAAGGTTGTTAAGGAAATAAAGTGTAATTTGTCGCGACGCTATCACAGCGCTGTCTTGGTAAAATTGGAGAAAAGGTCATTGGCGCCGTTAGAAATTTTTCCAAGGGGAGGCAAAAAGTTTTTTATTGGTAAGTACATAAATCAGGATCACTTAAATTAAAATAAAATATTTACTTACTCATTAAACAGATATTTCAATTTTTGTCTGTCTTTACCCAATATTAAGCACAAATAATTAAAATTTGAAAAGGTAAGTTTAGAATATATAATTAAATTGTAAATAATAAACACAGATATTGAATTAAATCATTAAATACTAGCGGGAATTCCGGCGATCTGGCAACATTGTCAACAAGAGTGATGCCTAGAGACGAAAGGAAAATATACAGTGGAGCGCATTGATGTGATCAAACAATGCTCTTGTTGCAATCAATTTTACCATTGTTGTAATCAAGTTTTTTGAAGTACTTATTTATTTAATATTAATGTAATTTATGTAGTTTTAAAATTAATGGTAGAAATAAAATATTAGATACTTTCTTGCTTTCAGGGGGATGGGGGCGGCAACTGCCCCTTCTTGTCCCACTGCCCTTGACAGCGTCGATGAAGAATATACGCATTATAATATTTTGTACATTTATTGTTGATTTCATTTGACAATGTTTGACCAATCAAAGAACAAAAATTTATATCCCAATCTAAAACTATGATCCGTTTACCTAAAACGATGTAAAGTTAATAAATTTATACCTAATCATCTAAACCGGTCTTTAAATTATAAAATTTAGTAAGTATTTAAATGACAAGTACCTTTCTGTACCTACGCCACTGGTGCCTAATTCAAAAAGCTCAGCTTCTATGTATGCGTTACAACCGATGAATTTTTGTTTGACAGAGGGTGAAATAAAAATGTTAACCGTTACGGTTACAGTTAATTGGTACTTAAATTAATCAATCTTTATTCACTTCAAAAATTACATTACATGTCGTTATTAAAGATAAATCAGAATTCTATTTGTCGCTAGTGATATAATTTTATTTCTTGTTTATGACTATGACGGCGAGGACTATACCGTGGATTAGGATTGACATTTAACATGAAAGAAACATGCAAACGTTTAGCGATTTTTTTATTCATCTACTAATAGACATCTTTAAAGTAATTTAACATAGCCAAAGTTAACATGAAATATCTTTAGGATACTCTTATGAAAACTAAAAGATCCTGTTTAATTCCCTGCATTCGACCGTCGCTTTGATCCTGCCACTTGGCAGTGGCGGCTCGTGTACAAATTGCCGGGCTTTATGCACCAGCCTGAAGACTGAAACATGTTCAAATGATGCCACTTCGCGGCCCCCTAATTGGAGTTTTAAATTTAATAAGATTCTTTCATAAATTCGCATTTAATTTCTTAAGTACACGACTGGATCCACAAGCCGAATTAAATACGTATGTAAGAGTACCTGAGAGGGACGTATTTAGTTACATTTTTTGTTTATATCTTGATTTTATATTTTTTTATATTATATTAGTTTACGTATCAAATTTATTTTATTTATTTTATCTGGACTTAAGGCGGATTTATAACAAACATAGAAAACACAACATAACATAGCATAGCATAGAAAAACACAGAATTTTATTTGGTGGTTTTATAACTTGACATAATACATAGGAAAAACACATATAGAAGAACTGTAGGAAGAAGTACCTGTCAAGAATTTTAACTTTATTCTTGTTTCGTTTCCTACGCTGTTAGCTTGTGTTTTTGTTATATTATTTAATAATGGATAAACGTTAATAAAGCAAACCAAACACAAAACACAAACAAAAAATTCCAAATAAAGTTTGACACATAACCACAAAAGAAAAGGAAACAAACTATTCACATCTCTTTCATCTACTCGAACTATTCCGAAGTTTGCGGAGCATGCACGAACATACGAAAAACATAGCAAAAATTGAACTTTCGTCAATTTCCTATGCTATGCTATGCTGTGCTATGTTATGCTGTATTTTCTGTCAGTTATAAATGCGTATACAAAAGTCCATATGTTCAAATCAAATATGAACTGTGCTCTGCTATGCTATGTTATGTTGTATTTACTATGTTTGTTATAAATCCACCTTTAGTGTAGTGGATTTAATAGTATATTATGTAACAAAAACCTCTCATTAGTCAGGTGTTTATAAAATTTGTTACAAACATTATACTTTTTCTCCAACTGCAAATTAGGAGAGCAAAAATACAGAAATATACCTTTTAAGGTTAATTATTATTTTTGCCTAATGACAAGTTGTATGAATTAGAGCTATCTGTGGCTGGTGAAACGAGAACTACAGGATGTTAACTTCATCCCGCACATAATGAATTAGCTGCTATAGTGGTTGCTAGCGTCACGCCGTGTCCAATACGTTCAAAACTATAGTTTGTTATAGGTATTATTACAGAAAAAAATACATTTTCCGTGGATCGTTTATATATGGATTTCATTTATGTGTAAAAGAATCATTACGAATGACCCTTTTATTCAATGATTTTTTCTTCAAATGCCAAAATATTAAATATTATAGAACCCGAAATAAACAGTTAAAGTTTGACTTTTCTGGCAAATACTTTTTCTGTCAGAAACGTAAATTTATTACCGCTTGGGAATGATGAATAAGTAAAATTCATAGTAATAAACATTTTCCATAATTTCAGATGTGAAAATAATTATTAAAATAACTTATGCCCAGTTGCACCACCGACACTTATTAAAATTTAAACTTGGTTTTATTCACTTAACGACTATGGACGGTTGCACCAATATTTAAGTGAGAATTAAAGTAAAATTAAATGAAAATCAACATTTTCATAAGTATAAAATTATTATATGTATTGATTTTACTTTATTTTTATTTTTTATTTAATTTCCAATTCAATACTGGGGCAACCGGCCATTAGCCAAATAAATTGAAATTAATTGCAAATGAATATTTTTTTAATTGCAGTGCATAATTGAATTGACTACCTGAATAAGTTTAAATTTTAAGTGTGACTTGCATCTAGGCAGTAGAGAAATACTCCAAATTAATGAAGATATGTCATAAAAATGTTTAATTGTAAATTGTAACTGATATGTTAATTGGTGATTAATACTCTCAACAATTAATGCGTTCCCCAATTAACAGACGCATTAATTAATAGTTATTTACGATACAAGTACGTAAAGCTAGACATTAGTCACGAATGGTTCAGAATTAAAACAAGAGCGTAGCGTGAGTTTTAAGATCCTTGAGTGTCTAAAGATGCTTTACGTATGTGTATCGTACAATATTTTATCTACGATAGAATCTAAAAATCCAGGAAATATAAACAAAATATTTTAAATTATGATAAAAATATTAAATGAAAAGTTTGCCATGATAACAAATTATTCACTTATTTTTGCAAATTTAGCACGTTTAAAAATTTAATCACTCGTTGCTCGGCAACCCGTGACGCCGTGACACGTGACTAACGAAACCTTGTTACTAAACAACCGTTTTACAAACTCAAAACTAACTTATCTTCAATTTATGCACTATCGTAGATAAATAACTATTAAATATGAGCACAGACAATTTAAAAGATAGAATTGATATAAGTATTTAGTGTGGTACTTACTTTATAGATGTCTATAATTTTTTTCATAAAGTAAACAATAACATATCATTTTAAATTGCTCTTTTTACCCTACTTTAAAAACAAAATCCGTGCCCTATTTTTTATTCATTAGCATAACAAACCACCCCTTAAATAACTATCATTTCCCCTCTCCTTTAGATAGAAATATTGAGTGTCACTGGCATAATCGCGTGAAAGTAACAAAAGAAGTTTTTTTAATGGCACCTGAACAAATACACATCGCGGGCTTATTTACGGCCGGGGGTGGAAGAGCACGGGGATGGATATTGAAGGCGTGGCGAACAATGACGTGCGCATATATGCGCTCATTTGTTTATCTACTATTGTTGTGTTTGTTATTGCATGTTGTCAGCAAGAGAGATAGGCAGTATTGTGTGATTGTGCACAGTAATGTGAGAACTGCTGGGGTTTGTTTTTGTATGATTAATTTGAAATTAGTTGACTTGGTTTTTAATGATGATTGCATATAACTAAAGGAGTAGTGTAAATTTAGTTACCAAACATGTTTCAAGTCTAGTTGTCCTTGTATAATGATTTTTTTATCTAGGATAAAAGATATGTTGGAGGACAACGTGAAATATAGATATTCTAATTTGCACTAAGGCAAACCCAAAACTTATGCTTCTCCTACGAAATTCTTCGAAAAATATAATAAATTTATTACTTTATCTTGTTTCACAAAAATTCTCTAGCGGAAAAAGCAAGAAAAAACGTATCACTTTGGACTCGCTTTTCAAAAAGAGTATAACACAACCAGTATATTTTACCATACCATACCACAACTATACTCGAGCATCTCATTCGATGCCATTCAAAAAATAATTAAGTATTCTATGCCGTGTTTAGTCTACAAAATTTAAATATACCTAAGAGCAGCACGAACTTTATATTTGGCATAGTATAAACTAGAACCTCTGTATTTTGGGTTTGTTTTGCCATCCCATTAAATGATCATAATGATTTATTTTCTATAGTAATTTTCTATTTGCTTTTTACCTCCCTCTACCCTAGGTAAGGGAGGTATAGGGATCGTGCTAAAAATCACATACAGAGATTTTATTCAATAAGCACATTTTGATGTCCCCAGAATCCGATTTTATCATTTTTACAATAATGTCTGTAGGTATGTATGTATGTGTGTGTGTGTGTGTGTGTGTGTCTGTGTGTGTGTGTATGTGTGTGTGTGGATCGTGTGGACACGATTACTCGAATACTATCAATCAGAAAATTTTGAAATTTTGTATACTCATTCTATACTAATGTGGGAAGAGATCATTAGCTTTTAGTGTATATCGGATAACCGGAAGTATCATTTATACAAGCTTTTAACAGTTTTTCTTGTAAAAAATTCATTGAATATAATTTTTAGCAACTTTTACCAATACAAATGAAATATAATGGCACAATCTTCATTTCTATGATAAGCATTTAGTAAATAACTTTAAATATGAAATTATAAAATAATTTATTTTTGTACATCACTTTTCCTCTGCGTCAAACAAAAACAATACTTTAATAACAAATTTGACATATTTAAACAAATGTCACTGTCACGAAGCAATTACATTAAAATTAATAATGAAATTAAGGTTTGTAAAATTAATATATTTTCCATCATACATAAATATTAGATATACAGGATAATTCGACTTAAGTTTGATGTTTACAGCATTATATATCAAACAGCTCTCAATAAAAACGTGATTTCAAAGTGTCAAATAATAGTTTGCAACTACACATTTACGACATGGATCATGTACGGCGAAAAATTTACACAGATTGCGTTTTAGAGCATAAGGAAGTTGGTGCTGATTTTCATAATAATGTGTGTGTGACGATTTTTCCTTAAAATATATTAATGATCCAAATGTCGGTATTTGCTCACAAATTTTTCAGGAAATATAATCCAAAATTTCGTATTACAAACTTTTCTATTTATTGGAACAACGAAGGAGATTTTGTTTACAAACGATCAATCGGAAATGATACTTTACTTAAAGCTCATTGCTATTTTAAACATGGAATTGGCGGGAGGTCATGTGCTGGTTACATCAGATTTTTTCTATTGAATATCAAGGTTCTAGAAGAAACAAATATTCTAATTCACACTGGGCATAGCGCAAAACTCCTGTTGTTTTCCGTTGATTGAAATTATAAAATTTCCTAAAAAGAAATTATTAATTAACTTAGAAATGACTAATCTCTAGATAGAAGGTTCAGTTTAACTATTTTTTTTTACTTATATTGTTCTTTTTGTACTCAAAACTAATTTAATCTAATTGAATGGATCGTAAACGTAATATGCAACATGTACAAATAGCTAACTGCTTTCTATTTTCAGTAATACTTCTAGATTCATTTTTATATTGACCTTATAGTGTTTTTACAAATACACAGTCAATTTATCTTGAGTGTTGACCAATTACACTTGACGATTTCATATGAACTTATTTTTGTTGAAAGTAGGGCTATCAACTTAATAGTGTCATCTAAGATAATTATTAATTTATCTTGTACAGAAATTGGCTGTGTTAACAAATACTCGACATTTCAGTCATACAGCAGATGCTATTAATTTTAATAGTTTACCAAAGGCAGGTTTATCCATCTTTAAAAATATTTTAAACTTTAAACTGTTTCGCATTCTTTAGCTTTACAGGCCAAAGATAAATTGACTTTTGTTTTTTCGAATCGTGGTCTTATCCACTACCTCCTACAATTTTTAATTGTTACTTGTAATTTTCGATTCTCCATCTCGTACCTTTTCGTAATAACGAAAAGCTCAAAAACTTAATATCTTTTTTTCACAAAGAAACGTAAGTACATAGATTAACATCGTCAAATAGGTAGGTACGTCAAATATTATTGGCTTGGCACTGGAAAAGTAACCAAAAATTCCTTTAAAAAATCGACGGAAAATAGAATTTGTCCTACTCGCATTTCATCATCAATTTATTGATTAATTTATTTTCGTAAATAAATCAATCGATTTTTCTCTTTTATACGTACCGATAAATTGAAAATCACTAGTTGATCAATCAGTCGATTTATCCCTAAATGTAATACGGCCATAATTTTTACGTTCCGTCACCTTTAGGTAAGGAAAATATTGTCTTTGAGCTTTTAATGAATAAGCACGTTTTAGGGTTCCCACTATACGAATTTACTATTTTTAAGATGCCTGTATGTGTTTGTTTGTGTGTGTGTGTGTGACAAATTTTTCTTCGACAATAACTCCAAAACTACAATTCTAAAAATTATAATTCTTTCGTATTCCTCTTCTTTACATCCATATGAAAAGCTGGTAAGATTTTGTTCATAAGTGATTCCCCGGAAGTACCCTTATTTGAAGTTTTTAACAATTTTTCTTAAAAAAAACATAGTTTGTTGTTATTATAAATATTAATGACAATGCTCTTCTCTGTACGGTTTGATTATGCATTTTCCGTTATATTCAACAGATATAGAGTTAAAGAATTATAAAGAGATTAATTTTAAAAAATCAGTCAGCTTTGCTATTTATCATGAAAACAAATGATATATCCAAAAAATTCTAATTGACAGATGTCAGTGTCAAGAGCAAAACTAAAGATGGAAAGTATAGGGTCAGAAAGTGGTGTAAGTCATAGTGTTCCTCGCAAGTGACATGCAGTTGCAGCTCGGCTCAGGATTGTAACTTTTCATGCCGGGAGTACGAGGAAGGCAAAAGAGAAGATGGAAGGACTGTATCGCAGAAGACTTGAGAGAAGAATAACTGTGTGAAGAAAATGCGTTGGACAGGAATGAGTGGAAGAGAAGAGTAAGAAAAAATAAAATAGGGAAAAGCTGAAGAAGAAATAAATGTCAAGTGCAATTTATATAGTTTAGGTTTATGTTATAATTTTATTGGATTTATAGAATCTTATCAAAGAAACTTTTCGTATGGAATTTGTAAAAAATAGTATGTGTTCGTGTTACAATTTTACATAATATATACAGGGTGATTCTTGACCTATACGCATAAATGTGAGGAATGATAGTTTGTGATAGGTAATGACAGATAATGAAAAAAAAAAATTAATAAAAGTTGTTTATTTACTGAGATAACGAATAAAGATTGAAATTATTTTAGTAGCAATAAACTAATAAAAAATTAATTAACTAAGGTACTGTTCATTAGTATCATAGCAACTGTTCGAGCCTCGGTTGCAAATGACCACTTTCTCTACCACTTTCTGCACCACTCGTAGGAAAACTTCTCGTCCCGGATGATGTCTTGGGGGAAACTTTTGTGCATAAAGGCGAGATGCAGCTACTGAATTTTGTTCTGCTTATCCGTACGCTAATATCATATCCATAAATTCTGCATTGGTGAAATGATGCGCCATAATAAAAACTCAAATACACGAAAGATTACGAAATAATGACAGACACGATTGAAAACAATTGCTATGACACTAATGCACAGCACCATAGTTAATTAATTTTTTATTAGTTTATTGCTACTAAAATAATTACAAACTTTATTCGTTATCTCCGTAAATAAACAACTTTTACTATTTTTTTTTTTTTTCATTATCTGTTATTACCTATCACAAACTATCATTCCTCATATTTATGCGTATAGGTCAAGAATCACCCTGTAGAATCTTTTCCAAAGAACTTTTGGTATGGGATTTGTACAAAAACATCGAATTGACAGAAGGTCTTGTGCTGGCCACAACAGATTTTTTTTTATTTACTTAAAACTAAACTGAATCTTCTCTCCCTATATTAATCTATCATTCCGCGGTTAGCCTATGAAATAGGAGATAGGATTAGGTACAGTATACCGTATACCTATCTACCTATAGATAATAAGAGTTTTTGTTTTGGCTTAGTTCTTAGTTAGAATATCCTGATTATGATTTGTTCAATAATAAATATTCAAATCCCAGAAGAAAGAAAATAATATTATGATATTGTATTTCCAGGATCCATTATATTGGTAATTAACATTAAATAAAAATTGCTCAAATATGTATTTAACCTCAATCCTTTAATTTCATTCATTACTATGTCTAATAACAAATATATCCTTACAGCGCTAAGAACGTAGTGCACCGCCATCTTGCAGCTCGCCTTTTCTTTTTTGAGCACAGGCAACTTGATGTGGCTCAGCGTGGTGCACTTGACCCCGCCTCTCGATGAATCATCGGCCGCCGAAGACAAGCCACGGTACTCTGAATCTAAACTAAACTCCATTCGCGAGAGAAAGAGACGGTATTATGACTCAAGAATCAGCTTCCAGCAAAGAAAAATTATTATTGTACCAGAGTAAAGTGGAAGATCAGCTGCGGAGCAAATCTCGAACAACGGGCTGTTTTTTTCCTTTTTAATATGATATTTCACATACCTACCTGCCTACCTACCTAAACTATTAGAAATTACAACGGCTTATTATATTAAAATATATGATGATAATAGCAATTTATCGTTATGTATTGTACTGTTGGTATATTTTTATTTGAAGAGGTCCGAGTTTGGTTAAATGAGCAAAATTGTGCCATTTTGAATTACAAAATTGGAGACATCGGCAAAAATAAATTTATATGAGCGGTTACCCAACTATGGGAACTAACCTTTTTATTTTAAATGGAAACATATATTTTTCTTTGTTTATACGGTAGATAATTTAATTCTGTATTCAACGATATGAAGATTTCAACGATAAGAATATCATTCATGGCTTTCTAATTCTACGTAAAAAAATAACATATTTTTTTTTCCATTTGTGGCACTCTCATTATACACATAAACACATATTTATATAAATTAGAGAATTCTCTACCGAATAAGCAAATTAAAAATTATTTTTATGTTCTGATGGCCCGGGATTAAATGCCAGTGCTATGGAAAAGACAAAATGAAAAAAAAAAACAATGGATTGGTCGAAGGGGGTCAATTGATTGGCCCGCCAGGTCCCCTGATCTGGCACCGAACGATTTTTTTCTTTGGAGATATTTAAAATCATTTTTTTATAAAACTCCATCTGTTAATCTCCAAGATAGAATTAAAAGAAAGTGTCAAGCAATTCCAGAAGAAACATTTCGGCGGGTGCAAATAGCATTTAGTGATAGGTTGTATATAACATTGTTTAGGTGTAAATGGCGCTCAATTTGAGCATTTGTTATAAGGTTTTAAATTAAATTAAAATTACATTATTGTTTCTAACTTTAAAACGGTTTATTCAAATATAAATTTTCCTTTCAAAGTTATGAAGGGTGGATCATCTTAAGTGCGCCAACCTGTATAAAATATATATTGAATCTCATTTTAATACTTTACAGATTATTATGATTTTTTGTCACTCGAAAGTTGAATACTTTATATGAATAGTATTCAGGGATTTTATAAAAAAAATATAGTAAACAACTGAAAGTTATTGTTGGAGATGAAATGACATATCAAACATCAAACCATAAGTTAAAGCAAAAAAGTTTCAAATACCAGCCAAACATATGTTTCAATTTTACCATAGCTTATGTAACAGGGGGGGGCTAGAAGATGTTTACTTTCTCTTTGTTCTCTTACACAGACTACATGTCTTAGCGGTTTGAATCATAAAACTCGACTGCCTTAAAACAAAAGGGTTATCTCTTCAACAGGCATATCTGATGAAGGGTGCGAGGGTGTAGCATCCATAGCTAAGTAACAAGATTTCACGTAGTCTAGGCAATAACTTATATAGTTAATTGTCAAAACAATAAATATCTACGCGGTTGACATCTAGACTAAACAGAGATATAGGAAAAATGATTATTATTTCTAAACAGAATTTTGACTTACAAAGATAACAGAATTAAAATGTTGATATTGAAACTATAATTTAGAAGAGTTTATATTAAAGTTATGTACTTGTTATTTCACTATTCTCACCTTGTTACACATCAATTTTAAAATAAAATGGTGCTATATTTTCGAAAATCAACGCTGCGCAGAAACAATAATAAATTATTGTAAGAACTACATCAGTGTAACTTATATCTTAAATTACAATTTATTTCCCGCAAAAATAATTACTCATTTGATAGATCGTTGCATTGTCAGATTTAGAAACAGTGTTATTTTATGAAATTTGATGGAACTAGCTGTCGTCATTCAAGTTTGTCATTCAAAAAACTGAAGAATAACAGAAAACTGACCGTCCAGCCGTCTGGTTTGGTTTAAGAGAAAAATTCAAATTTCACGGTTAGTATGTGAAATTAAATCCCGCTTCAGACTACAAAATAAAAACATTTTATTTCAATATTCTTCAATCATGAAAATGGAATTTCCAAAAATTCCAACAAAGGTAAGAATAAACCAATCAAATAAGAAAATCTGATGTGGTGAGAACATGAACTCTCGCAAATTCCACGTTTAAAATAACAATGAGCTTTAATTAAAGTATCACTTCTGGTTGGTCATTTGTAAACAAAATCTAATTAATTGTTCCAATAAATAGAAATCTACAATATGAAATTAATTTCGTGCCAAAAATAATCGATTATCATGTGCCTATAGGGTTCACCGTCAACTATAACAGACTTTCATCGTTTTCAAAAAAGTAAGTTCCGATGACGCCACTTGACTACAGCGCGCACCAAACAGTCTCATTTGGGTATGTAATAGTACCTTGTAAATCACATGAAGATTTTTTGTCTATGTGCAATTTTGCTTATTATCATACCCAGAGAGGTGAAAATGTGCCTCATCAAAGAAAAAAAATTTCCTTGAAAAATCAGCATCAACTTCCAGGTGCTCTAAAGCGCAATCTGTGTGAATTCTTGGCTGTACGTAATCCATTTCGTAAATGTATAGTTGTAAACTAATATTTGACACTTGAAAACACGTGTTTATTGACAGCTGTTTGATTTATAGTGCTGCAAAACAGCAAACTTAAATCGAATCATCCTGAACATCTACTCGTATGTATGATGAAAAATATATTATTTTTACAAACCTTAATTGTAATTGAATCAAATATATTTGTAATACATTCTCTTTAACACGGTTTCATTTTTAATTTAAATATGATAGTGACATTTGTTTAAATACGTCAAAATTGTTATTAAAGTATTGGGCTTCCAAATTATCAAGAGATGGCGCTGACATCAAACGTCAAAATTCAAACGAATTGTACATTTTTCGTAGGCTTCTATAAGAGTACAATTCGTGTGAGACTAATTTTCGTAGTTTTTTAATAAAAAATTCTTTGAAGGAATTGTATTTCATTATTTTCATTGCTGTAGTTGTACACATATTTTATTTTGAATTTTCAGAGCTCTTTTCCAAGCTTTTAATTTATCGCAACATATTTGTTGCATTTTCTCCTATTTTTGGTACTTTCTTTGAAGAAAACTCCATCGTAACTTTAACCTATAAATTGCATATATCCTAATTTGTTCATTAATTTTTATTAAAACAAAAATTTACCTGTTATATTAGCAGTAATTCAGATCCTATTAAGAATAAAACAATAATAGCCGAAGATAAAAGCGTATTAAAATTCGTATACAAGTAAATACAATCCCTGAATAAAACAACCATTTTTGTAACCTCACTCATTCGGAATTCTGCCACCAATGGCGCATTTTAATTTTAGAAACCCAATTATGTTTTTGTTTGACCTATAGGCAAGATGATGTATAAAATTAAATAATTTTATAAATTTATTTCTATAGTTATGTATTTAAAGTGATTTACTAAATGTTGTTATCGTACAATTGAAGATTGTACCATTATATTCAATTTTTATTAGTATAAGTTGCTGAAAAATTATATTCAATGTATTTTCTCAGGAAAAACTGTTAAAAGCTTGCATAAATGATACTTCCGGTTATCAGATATACAATAAATCCCACATTAGTAAAGAATGGGTATACAAAATTTCAAAATTTTCTGATTTATAGTATTTTAGTAATCGTGTCCACAGGATCCACACTCACACACATTCACATTCACTCACACAGACACACACACAGACACACACACACATACACACACACATACACATACATACATACATACATAAATACATACGCCTATACAGACATCATTGTAAAAATGTTAAAATCGGATTCTGGGGACATCAAAACGTGTTTATTCACTAAAATCTCTATATGTGATTTTTAGCATGATCCCTATATCTCCGTTACCTAGGGTAGCGGGAAGTAATAAAAAATCTGATGTGGCCAACACAAAATCTCCCGATATTTAATTTTTATTATTTTAAATACATACCTACGTTTTTACTATTGCTGTAAAGGTAAACTACATTATGTTCCATTGCATATAACTATTGCTTTATTTACTATTTTCTTTTAAAAATGTCATTATTATTAATTTGAAGTGATTATTTTTTGACAGTGATATTTACCTGTCAGTTACATTCATTTGAAATATGAACTTTGTAACAAAGGAATTGTGTTTATATTAGGCTTCGGGATTTATAGAAAAAATGATTTTTAAATTTATCTGTAAAATATATAGAAAAAGTATTAATTAATGTATTCCTGTAGAAAATTCAATAATCTTTAATTTTCATAATGACATAAAATGCGAAAAAATGGCATTTAATGGTAGTTTTTTAAGAAAAACCATTATGAGCTACAGGTAAAGTGCCATTTCCAGTTATCCGATTTACACCAGAATCTAATGATTTCTTTCCATATCAGAATAGGGTAGAAATACAAGGTTTCAGAATTTTCTGAATGAAAATATTTGAGTTAGAGCGACAACAAAATCCATACACATACACACACACACACACACACACACACACACACACACACACACACATACATACATACATACATACATACATACATACATACATACATACAGACATCATCGTGAAAATGTTAAAATTGGATTCTAGGGACCTTAAAACATAGTCATTTACTAAAATCTCGATATGTGATTTTCAGCACGATCCCTATACGTCCCTTACCTAGGGTAGCGGGAGGTAATAAAAAAATCTAATCCGAATGTCCCAGTAGGTACTTTTTAAAAATGTTTCATACATTAACACTTAATTTACGGTACCGTTATCATACAAAGTAGTAGCAATAAGTAAGAATTTAATTTGAATACATTATTAGACATAAAAAAATAAAATTATTCACTATACAATATTTTCAACAGATACCTATGTAGTCAACGAACTTGATATAAGATATAACTCACTATGTATTTATCAGATTAGCAATTTGCATTTATTTTACTCGTACTATATGTCATAATATAAATAGCGTAACATATTTCATTACCAATAAACAACGTTTTGCACAAAAAAAATAAACAACCTATGAAATATGGGAGTAATTCAGGTAATCCTCTGTCTGCACCACTCACAACAAATTATACTTTATTATATATTTTGATCGACGAACAACGAGAGGAAAAAAGTCGACAATTCATAAAATATCGCGTGGAATTTATATTCATCGAAAAAAAAGCAAGAATACTTCATCGTCGTACGAATTTCTCAGTGGCGTGCTGTCAACTCTATAATAAAGGTATAATTTGACTATGAAATTATGATATAAATGTATTATAACGACTCACGACAAAATTTATTGCTGGGTATGAAAGTCTATTTTTATTTAATCACATATCGATAATTGTTGAAAATAAGTCAATAATTACAATCTTGTAAATTTGGATAACTAATTTATTTATTTAGTGTAGTATATAATTCCACACAAACATCACTTCTTAACAAATTATTCAACAGAAGATTTCAAAATTATAATTAAATCGGTGAGGTGTGGAGAAACAGTACTATAAGACCAAAAATTGCTATATTGAATTGAGTTAACCAAAAAATTTTAAAATGTAAATATTTATCCGTCAATTCTATGTATTTTGTACAAATTACATACCAAAAATTTCTTGGAAAAGATTCTATAAATCCCATAAAATTATAACACAAACATACACTATATAAATTGCACTTGACACTGACATCTGTCAATTAGAATTAGTTGAATATATCAGCTGTTTCCATGATTATGATTATCTATTGAATATGAAGAAAATGTATAATCAAATCGTATAATAAGACATTCTTTCATATTGATAATCACACAAAATGTAAAAATAGGTATTTAACTTCGTTTTTTTCAAGAAAAACTGTGAAGAACTTCAAATAAGGGAACTTCCGGTTAACTAAAATCTAATCAGCTCTTCATATGGGTGTAAAGAAGAGGAATATGAAAGAATTATAATTGAGTCAGTTTCACATTTTTATCTTTATTTATTTGTCTGGATGATTTTTTCTTTAATGAATTGATAAAATTATATATTATTTATACATGTTAATCTACTTGTAATGAAAAACATTTATTTACCGTGGCCGCGTGCCAGAGTGTCTGGTCGCGAACCTGGAGGAACCGAGTTTGATCCCGACCGACGCCAAATATTTCGAATTTTAAATGGCACAAAAGTGACCCCTGTAGTGCACTCTCCACGCCAGCAATGAGTGCCCGTGAGATGACGTCTGGTAAGCGCCCGCACGGTACAAATATGTCATCATCAATACCGATATCTGCGATAAAGCAGATTGTGGCACACTCAGAAATGGGTAATATGCCGTGATGATATATTTATTTATTTTACCTTTTAAGTATATATGTATTTCTATATTTTAGATTATTTTAATATTGATAACCTTCAGTCACTGACATGTCAAGTAGTATTATCTTAATATAGAAGTTACTATGGTTTTGAATAGCTTGCTGATTTTTGAAATTTGATTTCTTTATCATGTTTTAACTCTATATCTACTGAATATGAAAGAAAAAGTATAACCAAGCCGTATAGACAAGAACATTTTCTTTAATACTTATAATTTGTCTGGAGCATGTCTTGACTTTGACATTACCTACAATGGAAGACTTCTTTCATGTTACTCCACAAGCAATAGGGCACCTGCACGTGACGTTTCAACATGGCGGCCACCAGCTGATCTTGGTCAACCAAACCTTCAGTTTGCATTGTGTCTTACGGAGAAATATCGTGCCGTAAGCTTTTATTGTGTTTTTATGGCACTTATTGTTTTATTTGGGAAAAACTGATGAGAGTGTGTAAAAGTGAGTATATGAGGAGTGTTTTCCGTAAAAAATAAGTCAGGATATTCTTACTATTTAATGAGTTCCAGGTTATTAAATTAAAACTAACCCAATCCTACTTTTTTGTGTATACTTTTATTGCATATAAAATAATTTAAACATAATCGGATAGGAACATATTGTATGAATGTTTAAATATATGTAATTTTCTTTAATAATATATATAAAAAACATGAAAAAATATTTTTTAAATGACAGAATTACAAATTTTTAATGAAGTTTTTTTTAGTAACAGAAAAAATATATATTTGTGTCTGTTTCTCACAAAGGTTTAAAAATTAGATAGGTAATCAATTACTGATTTCATATTGATTTTTAAAAGGCATTTATAATCCTCGTCATAAAAATGTCAATGTATAAGGATCCACATTATGTATCCACTTAAATTTATCGATTTAACGTACTTTGACTTCCAAAGATAAATTTTTAACGTATAACTCATTTATATACAATAAAAATACACAATATGACAATAAGAAAAATGAACTCGAAGATAAATAAATATATATATATATATATATATATATATATATATATATATATATATATTGATTTGATTTGATATATATATATATATATATATATATATCAAATTTAATTATCTTTATAAATTAAAAAAATCTAATAATTCAATTTATTTTAATTTCAATATTCATGTTTTCACTTAAAAATACACATAAAAAACTTATACAAACTCAAATAAATATAATACAACCTGATGCTACAAGCTACTTATTTCAATTTAATATTTTTTAAAATATATTTATAAATAGGACTGCTTTGTTTTACTAGTAAATAATTCATACACTTCTCTTTAATTATGGCTAATTACATTTTAAAATAGCATGTATAAATTTAGGAAAAACTGAATTTCTTGTACAGAAAACACATTCGCTGCATAAGACACAATGTTAAACAGTTAAACTGAAACTTGGTTGCCCGAGATCAGCTGATCATCCGCCATGTTGTGACGTAGGTGCAGGTGCCCTATAGAATGGTTGGACAACCTTGACGTGGACCTATAGTGGATCTTTAACTTTATCTTTTTATTATTATGTATATCTTTGTGCATGTATGTGATGCCATAAGCTAATAATAATAATGACATTACCTACATCAAACAAGAATTGAATTTATATAAATGTACTTAATGCAGATACGTATAAATAAATAAATAAATAACATAAAATGTCAAAAAATAATATTTAACGGCGTTTTTAAGAAAAACGGTTAAAAACTTCAAATAAAGGTACTTCCGGTCTCCGGTAGATCACTTATAACCAATATCTAATCAACTCTTCATATGGATGTAAAAAAGAAGAATACGAAAGAATTACAATTATTGGAGTTATCGTCGGAGAAAAATTTGTCACTCATGGACACACAGGAACACACACACACACACACACACACAAACACACACACACACAAACACACACACACACACACACACACAAAGGAGCACACACAGACACACATACAGACATCATCTTAAAAATAGTAAATTCATATAGTAGGGACCCTAAACGTCCTTATTCATTAAAAACCCACCACCTTTTTTTGACCAAAGACAGTAACTTCCTTATCTAAAGGCTACGGAAGATAGAAATGTGTCTGTTGAGGTGCACCGTCAAAGGGACGTAACTCTGCAACGAAACGTTTCCGGATATACCTTCATATAACATTTTTGTTTTTATAAAACCGTATTCCATCTGATAGCAATGTTGTCCATTCAAGTATTATTGCCTTTTGACAGATATGTCACATGTTAACACGTTCACTGCCGATCATCTGCCATGTTATTGCCTGTTATGCCGGGTCTTAGTTGTGGAAACTAACTACATCCCAATTATTTTTACTATGCCATATGACAGAACACTTGTGTCATTACATTTTTGGTAATGGGAGTCTAAAAATTAGTGAACGTGTTAAACGTCAGGCGAAACGATGCATCGGCGCAAGAAATTTTCAATCGAGTTTCACATTCACTCATATTAGACATAGTGCTGACCCTACCAGAAAGGAAGAAGAACTGGTAGTCGAATATTTTCACTAAAACTTTAATATTGAAATATCCTCTGCATTACTTTCTGTCCCATTTCTCATTTTCCTATATAAATATTAAAAACTCTTCCATTTACAAAAATAATCACATTTTGTATGAACTTGATCCCTCCTTCCCAAGCCCAAGTTCAACTCCCTGGAGGTGCGATCACCCCGGTGAATCTCCTCGGACGCAGCCTCATCGCAGACAGTCACACGCATGCACACGACAATCGCTCACGCGCACTCGCAAGCGCATTGTTTCCACCCGTTTTCATTTACAACACAATAAAAACACATGGGAAAACAGTAGACGCCATTTTAGTGATTAACCAGAGATCGTAGCTGCTTTCAGCGCGTATTGGTTTTTGTTTTAATTGTTTTCAGCTTTTGTTGATCGACGCTAGTGTTTTAGTCGATTATTTTTGCGGCTGGTTTGGAAATGAAACAATTGCCGACGGGTTGTTTATAATGTATTGATTTTGTTTCGTCAATGAGATTTTGTAAATATTTCCAACAATTGTGGTTTTGTTTTGTGTAACATGTTAATTTAATTATGTAAATTTTAATTTGATTAGTAATGTAATGCACTCGTGGTGAGAGAAGGTATACAGCGTCGTGCTGCGGACAGTAGACGAACTTTGGACTCAACAACTGCTGCGACACCTAGTATTTTTAGCGTGTATTATAATCGATGAGCATAGTATAGGTAGACTGTAGAATTCTGCGTTCTGCACTGTGTTTCAAGTATAAAATAAAATTATCCGTCGATATAATACCAAAACTTTTTTGTCATATTAATTACATTCATTTCAGGATCGTCACTAATTACTCATTTTATAAATTATATTTGGCTCTAGGAAGCTGTTACATTTAATAATATTTTGACTTTGGCAATATAACTACAAAAATTTTATTCTTCCTTTGATTAAATTTCATAAGTATCTAATGGATGATTTAGCAGATTGTTGAACTTTTTTCCTAAATAAAACAATAATAATAAACAAACGACATTTTAGTTCTTTCCTTTAGTAACAACTAAATCCATGGGTAAATTCTTAGCGAAATACTTAGGTTTTTTTGCCGACACTTAGGAAACAGGACATAAATGCATTTAATAAATTTTATACTTTCAGGTTTGTGATTAATGTAAGAAGTTATTCCTTTAAGGAATATATTGGGTCGAATTCAGCACTCTTCACTAGTGTAGCGATCGTCTCTAGTAACTATGGAAACAGCATTACTGCATATGTCTCTCTTTATTTTGTTATTTTTAATTAAGCTTCTTTAGTTAAATAAATATTTTGTTTATAAAGCTTATGTTTCTTAAAATATTCTAACAGCCCGATTCTCAAAAAAATTGAAGCTAATACTTATTTTTAGATTAGTGATTTCTATTCTACTTGATCTTCAAGTATCAAAAAAGGTAGATTCTAGGAATAGATTATGCTATATTTTAAGATAAAAACTGCCAAAATTAAAGTAGAATTCGCTAATCCAAAAATGAAGATGTGCTTAAACCTTTTCGAGAATCGAGGTGGTAATGATACATTTAATTAATTATTTATTTTTATTATTACTTCTACACAGTTTAAAACATATTTACATGTACATGGTAGTAGCGGTTAGGAGTGTACATATGGATTTAAAACATGGGATTTTACTTTTTGCAATTTCCTGCTCTCTTGTTAATTTTTCGGCAAAAACTTGCATACAAAACTGTTATTACATGTTTTAGTATGTGTTTGGTGCTTCGCAATTTTAAATAGGAATTTAAAGTTTTCTTCAATTAGTGGCAATAGCCATGACAATATTATTTTATTCATGTCAAAAAAAAAAATGTGAAGTAAATTAAATAATGATTATTATTCGAATGAGGAACGTGTCTTTATTATAAAGAAACATTATGGTGGAAATGGATATAAAATAATATCTAATTTATTTTCCATAAGTTAGGATAAAGTTTATAAATTACTTATGAAAAACCAGAAAAAAGAAAATAAGTGTCATGGCTATTGCGACGAATAAACAAACATTTTTAAATTTCTTTTTAAAATTGTGAAAACACCAAACACATAACAAAACATGTAGGAACAGTTTTGTATGTAACTTTTAATGGGGAATTCCACCATTTTTTTTCTTTTATAATTTCATCTGAAAATATTAGAAAAACTAAGACTATTGATGAAAATCCAGTGAAAATAATCCTATTAATAAGCGAGTTATGGACTCCAGAATTTTGAAAAGATTGCAAAAAATTAATATCTCATGATAAATCCTTATGTTCACTCCTAACCGACACCACCACCCTGTATATGTATATTACTGTTTATATTTTTTTAAAAATTACTTCATATTATCTTTTTTTGTATAAGGTTATGTACCTCCCTTGAAATAAATATAGATTATTATTAAATATTCAACAGATTTTTATCCATTGTTGGATTTGCTTAGCGTATACTTTTATAATATAGAAATATTTTTTTATGAAATCTGTTTTCCAAACGACTCATCAAAGTCACTCCAAAGCTGTTGTGAGAGTGCAATATAAAGAGTATTCTCATGAAAAACCTTTTCCTCACACCAATTGAAAAAATTAGACCATGCCTTATAAAATTATTCATAATATAAATCCGGGACCTGCTGAATTATTAATCCAGCATTTTGTTACCTCAGATGATAGGATGTTCTAGCAATCAAGAGTTTCAAGGGTTCAAATCCCGGATGAAGGTTGATTTCGTCCTCGATTTCCTCAGTTAATCAAACTTGCTTATTTTTATTCTCACACATAAACATAAATATTTCAAAATTTTTATTTTACGAAAAGATATTTCTTGTCCTTATACCTTATCTACATAATATATCCATTGAAAACATTAAAAGTATCCACTTACATATATATTTCTTCAAAAAAATGTTATTTATAAGTAAACCAACAAGCAATAATTACAATTAAATGAAAAATATGATTAAATAAAATATGTTAATGTTTAATACGTACCTAACAATCTAAAATTTTCGTTAAACCTGGTTTATATCCAAACAGATATCTGTATAAATACCCTTGCGACGTACGAGCGCCGGAGTGAAGCGCCACCAGCGTTGTTTACGGTTAGAATATGAACTAAATTAAGAGTGCAAAATAAAGGTTATAAAATATCCATATATACACATTTTATATCTACAGTTAAAAGTTACAGAAGCAATATTTTTTTGCATAAAAAATTATTGCTGCAATAAATTTTGAAAAATACAAATACAAATTGAATAAATATTTTAGCACTGATATAAAAAAGCTATAAAATGTAGAATTGCACAAAAATGTTATATTGCAATATTATTCACAATATTTAAGGCTAATATACGAGTATAGCTAAAATTTGAAAGTATTTCTTTTCAAATATTTAAAATAAAATTTTTATGTTCCATAAAAGCACAGGAATAACTAAGGTATAGGGTAAATTGTATTATCTACATAATAAATGGATACATATATAAATAAATGGTAAACAACCAGTTTATTTATTTAATGCCAACAAAACAATCAACAGAGATATCTAATATAAACTTATTATTCAACTATCCAGTAGGGACGATGCTTGTAAACGAAACTCCAAATATCTGAAAGAAAATAAATATTATTAATTCATTTTTATTAAAAAAAGTTCTTATTGATAATATTTTAAAGTATTAATTAATAGAATAATCAATCTTTAATTAATATCTATCCTTCTGATTAATGCTCAGCATGCCAAATAATTTTTCCAATTTTGCGTTTAGTAATTTTCAAATTAAGTACCATATTTTACATACAGGCTATACATATAACAGAACCAGAGATCATTTTGAGTAAAGAATGTCATATGATTGAAATTTTATAAAGAGCAGCAATTAAAAAAAAAAAAAAAATACCTACGTAGATACTTCTACTTTTAAAATAAAAACAAAATATGGCGAGAAATAATTCACTCTCGTCTCGTCTCGAATTTCTCGCATTTATGATTAGAAATAGTAAATAAATTAACATTACAAGCAACATGGATATAATAAACGAATACTACTGATTAAAAGTAAAACATTATTTTACTAAGTCTGGTGTGTTTGAATGGCAGGTAAAAAATAGGTAATCATGGCTTTACTGCCTGTTGCTGGGTGTATCAATTTGCTTTGTACGCTAATGTTGATAATTTGATTATATATTCGTATAGTGCGAGCACTAAAAGGTACCATGAAGAGTATATCATAGGTGTCACTTTTAGGCATTTTCTTTTTACTAAAACCCAATAAATTTGAAATGAATGTAAATGAAGAATACTTAACATATTTATTTATACCGACAAATATTTTGTTATTTTGTATATTTTAAATAGAATTTCTACTCTCGTCTCGGGTAAATCTCGAGGGCATTACTCTTATCTCGTCTCGAAATATCGAAACGAGAATAAGATTAATCTCGTCTCGAAAATTTGAGAAATTCGACGATAACTCCAATACTACATTTCTAAAAATTATAATTCTTTCGTATTCCTCTTCTTTACATGCATATGAAGAGCTTATAAGATTTTGGTTATATATAATTGGTCAACCGGAAGTTGCCTTATTTGAAGTTGTTAACAGTTTTTCTTGAAAAAACGCAGTTAAATATCATTTTTTGATATTTTATGTGATTATCAATATGAAAGAATATCTTATTATCTACGATTTATTTATACATTTTTCTTCATATTCAACAGATATAAAGTTAAAGAATTATAAAGAGATTCACTTTCGTAAATCAGCCAGGTTAGCTATATTATAATCATGGAAACAGCTGATATATTCAAATAATTCTAATTGACAGATGTCAGTCTCAAGTGCAATTTATATAGTGTATGCTCGAGTTATAATTGTATTGGATTTATAGAATCTTTTCCAAGGAACTTCCATTATGGAATTTGTAGAAAGTAATATATATTCGTGTTGTGTTACGATTTTACTGGATATATAGAATCTTTTACAAGGAACTTTTGGTATACAATTTTTACAAAATATGTAGAATTGACGATAGGTAATATGCTGGCCAAATCAGATTTTTTTTTTTTTCATAAATTATTTATAAACGTCAAACCTCAACCCAACTTATAAAAAATTAATCCCTTATTCTTTTATTACTATTTCCAACATAATATTTCTTTTTAAGGACATGCACGTTCCTCAATCCTCATTCGTATAAACATTCATTATTTAATTTAATTCGTACAAATTTTTTTGACAGAATATGAATAAAATAATGTTGTTTTTTATAATGTCACAAATTATGGCCATTGCTACTAATTGACAAAACTTTTCATATTTCTTTTTAAAAATTTTAAGTAACCAAACACTTATTAAAACATTAAACAGTTTTGTGTGCAATTTTTATCTTTAAAACTTTTCACTTTTGCTGGAAAATAAACAAGAGAACAGGAAATTGCATAAAACTGAAAACCCACATTAAATCCCTATGTTCGCCCCTAACTGCCACCACCTGTATATATGTATATAATTCTGTAAATTGTATTCCGTAGCGCTAACCCCATTCATTTCACAATAAATTAAAAAACTTAGTTAAAAAATGTCAATTTCAGATTAATTGTTGTTTTATTGTTTATTGTTTTATTTTAAAAATAAATATCTTGATTATCTTTTTAAACTACTGCTATTTATAAAACTTTGATTCCTTGTAATTCCGTAACCAAAAGGAATAGGACCTATATTCACATGACATTTTTTTACACTTTTCCTTATACATCCCGCATATTCGTTTGTGAGAATATAAAAACTAATGGGGTATGTAATTAACTTTTAATTTTTACATATATGATCGTAGACAAAAATAGCAAATACCAGTAAGTATTTTTCAAATTGATTATTATTTATAATTTATGAGAAAAATGCATATTACTAAAAATTTGAAAAAGGGATATAGTGACGTTTGCATAGTCCAAACATGTAAGATAAAGATAGACAATATGTCACAGGGTCACGCTAAAATTAGAACATAATTATTCGATTATTTAAAGTATATTCATGAGTGAAAATATGGAATGCAATAGAGCCATGATTATTTAGTATTCCGAAAGTAGATTAGTTGGGAGTTTTTAAGAAGTGGAAGGCAATAATGGTGACGTGCATTATGGTTGAAGAGAACTACTTTGAATATTTGTATAAAATTCTAAAAAATATGAACCATAAGTATGTATCTTATTCTCAATTTTTTATGGTGACCCCCATAACAGTATCGCCGAGGTAGAAATATAATCCTTAGCCATGCTGACGTCACCAGATCCCTTCTCCTAAACATTTAATAGGCCCGTCCAAGTCTACAGCTTTTTAAAAATTACATGTTGCTAATGAATTTTGAATATAAATAAATAAAACGAAAAAAAAGCTATGTATTTTGTATTTTTATATCAATAATAATGTAATTTGAATTTTTTACAGTAAAATGGTCGGCATGTTGTGACGTCAGCGCCACTACAGTCGTTCATTTATCAGTTACCCAGTGGAAATGTCATTATAGAATGGACCATGCATATTTCGCTCATAAATTCAGGATTGACTCAACAGATACACATACACATATTTAATACATCGAAATAATTTTTTATTAAGATCAAAGGAAAATTTACTTAAATTAAATAAATTTTTACTCATATTTGGGCCGGTTTTATCAAGAAATTTAATCTTCACTTAAAATTTAGTTGTCAAGTAAATTTAATGAAATGAACAAATTCGAATCAGTAGGTGCGTTCAATGAAGTTAGCAAACCAGCTTGCTACGCTAGTGAATTGTATATGACGTTATAAGTGACGTCATATTTAATGCTTTGCTAGCGAGAAATGCTAGCGCCGATTAGGTACTTCGCTAGCTTGATCTGCTAAGTGCTGCTAGGACACCAAATTTAAAATGGAATAAAAAACAAATTTTTAAATCACGTTTTAAATGAAGACGGTAGCTAAATGTTCGAAAATAACAATTATATTGGCATCACAGCAGGTATGTTTTGACATTTGTGGTTATGTTGAAGTAAATCTAAATTTGTTGTAAAATGTTTTGATGGAGAATTAATAGAAAATGAAAAGGATAATGAACATCCATTTTAAAAATAAAGCACAGTGGGCCATTCAACGTAGCATTACATTATCTGGACAACACAACCACAAAAGAATAGTGTTGCCAGAAGTCGAGACGAGACGAGACTTGGAGCCGGTCTTGTCTTGGTCTTGACTTGGTCTCGACTAGAGTAGTCTCGTCTTGGTCTTGTCGAGACGAGACTTGATGTCAGTCTCGTCTCGTCTCGAGTCTCGACAAGACTCTCGACTTTGCTTCCATTAACATTTTTTTTATAATCCCATCTAATAGTACATAAAATTCTAAGAACAGCATTACAATCGCGATTCAAAAATTTCAAATAATATTTGAGATATTTATTATTTTTCTGTAAATATCATCAACTTTATACTTGAGCTCTTGTAATAATTAATATGAAAATATACATACATACCGAGTGTTGTTTCTTATTAATAAACAAAATATATAATTTCAATTCCTTAGCTACAGAATAAATCACAGCAATGCATTTCTATTATTAGCAATAGTTAAATAGATATGTATTTGTTTAAATGAAGCAGTAAGTAAATGGACAAAACTCCCCAAAAAAGTAACTTCTTTCGCTATTTTTTTTATATTTTTCTAAATAAATGTTAAATAAGTAGATAACTAAAACTTAGCCTTTCGCGTATCCCCTAGTACGCGTACCACAGGTTGAGAACTTCTGCTTTATATCAAAATTTTGACGAATAAAAATATAATTAGTCATATATTTATATGTTATTTATTTGCCAAAAAATACACTTATTCCAAAAACGTATTTAGAATAATAATGATATATTCAATAAAAACTGTAGGTAGTTACATAAACACAATTCTCTAACAAAAAAAAACACTTATTTGAAAAACAAATAAATTATAATAAACGTGCTTAAATTTATAAAATTAGTAAAAAAAAAATTAGTAACTAAGACACTTTAATAACAGTTGTACGGTTTAACGAATTATAAATAGATTAACTTTCCAAAATCAGTCAGCTTTACTATAATCATAGAAATAGCTGATATATTCAAAAAATTGTAATTGACAGATGTCAGTGTCAAGTACAATATACATAATGATTGTTCGTGTTATAATTGTATTGGATTTATAGATTTTTTTCCAAAGAACGTTCGGTATGGAATTTGTAAAAAATAGTATATGTTCGTGTTATAATTTTATTGAATATATAGAATCTTTTCTAGGGAACTTTTGATGTGGGATTGGTACAAAATACATCAAATTGACGGAAGGTCTTGTGCTAGCCACAACAGATTTTTTATGTACCTACAAACTTCCATGGAGTAAAAATGGATAGAATTTTTTGGAGATATCTAAAAATTCTTCATGTGGTATTTCTTTCTCAAGAGGTTCCTCTTTCCACTTATGAAACCATAATAATGATTCCTTATAAAAATTGTCTATGTTATGTTTCATTTAATTCTTTATCATACGTTTATACTTTTCTTTATTACATGGTTTTATATTTTTAGGATGCAAAATTGTTAGATTGACTAAAGTATTGTATTCGGAAATATTTGGATTTGGGTTGGGCAAACCTACCTACTTTTATTACTAGCAGATGTCTAAAAGTGGTTATTATTGTCTGGTAATATGCAGCATAGCACAGGCCGTTGTAAAATTTATTGTTCCATTATTGCATTTTTACAAGGAAAGAAATGTTGTGTTATTTTTTACCCATTTTTTAAAAATTATATTATATTAGGGAATTGGAAAAACAGTTTGTTTTACACATTTGTGCATACAAAGTTTTAAGAAAATTGTTAAAGAAGGGCTTGTACATTACGACTTTTATATTTCTATTTTCTTTAAGGCTTTAAGTAAACGTTGATTATTGTTTTCAATTTTTTCATATTTTAGATTTATTTAATAATGTATTACTTAGTTTATTTTAATGTTATGTAGTTAGTAGTTACTTTGTTTGTTCTAAAGTTGGTTTAAAGAGAACATGTCGCTGGATATGTTCTCTGCATGATATTTTAAATTGTTAAAAAATTTACTTATTGTCAATTCTTGACAGATTGTAAATAAATATGGAAAATAAAAAAAAAAAAAAAATTTTTTTCATATGAATGAATTTATACAATGTATTTTAATCTTCGCAGGAGGCGTTAGTTTTTAATGATAACACTAGAAAATGTTTTATTTTCATTGGTTGGAAAAGAATTTTTACATAAATTATGGATACAAAGTTTGAGAAGAATTAAATCTTCGTTTTTTTATATTTTTACTGTTTCTTTACAAAATAATTATGTAACTGATTTGTTAGTATTAATAGTTTACATTATTTGCAATTAATATATTCCTATTTCTACATGCGATATTATTCGTATGTTTCAATGGAAGAATTTTTTAGGTGAATAAGAAGTACATCCGTTGAAAATGTATTTTTTATATTTTTACTGTTTCTTTACAAAATAATTATGTAACTGATTTATTAGTATTAATAGTTTACATTATTTGCAATTAATATGTTCTTATTTCTACATGCGATATGTATTCATATGTTTCAATGGAAGAATTATTTAGGTGAATAAGAAGTAATCCGTTGAAAATGTAGAATATGGTTATTTTAAAACGGGAATTTCCCTAAGATCGTAAAATCTTTGTGTGCATTTTCGTAAAATTCTAAGAATCACAATAGATTCTTTAAAAATAAAAGAAAAATAATGTATATTTGAAGGAAACGTTACTTTTGTTATAATATATTAATTTAATAAATAAAACTGAAGTACATTGCTAACTTGCAGAATACACCACAGATGTAACTTTTGTGTGCTATTTGAAAATTGGAAATATTTTTGAAGATGTAGTCAGTATTTCATATACCCAGTTGTACCAATATATTAATTGAGAATTAAACAAAAATTAAATTAAAATCAACATGTGTGGTATAAAATAAAGGTTGATCTTAATTTAATAAAAAATATTGGTGCATTAAAATAACATAAGAAATCTAAATTGATACTTCTTTCATTTCATCCCTCTTACATTGTAATTTAAATTCATTTAAAACTTATATTTGGATTATTTAGATGAATAAGGAATACATCATATTTACATAAATTGATGTTTCTGGGGCACAATTATGAAAGTAGAAAATTACAAAATTTGAAAAATTAATATCTCCCTTATTTATTCGAATTTTCAATCAGTATTTACAGCAATACTCTCAGTTTTTGAAGCACTTTTAGAATAGGTATATGTTTCGAAAAATACCTTTGATCTGAAGTCGAGAGTCTTGTCGAGACTCAAGACTTTCTCGACAAGACTTGATGCTAGTCTCGTCTCGTCTCGATTTTTCTAGTCGAGACCAAATGATGGTCTCGTCTCGACAAGACCAAGACGAGACGAGACCAAGACCAAGACTGGTCTTGGTCTTGTGGCAACACTACAAAAGAACAAACGTCAAATATTCATATTCGCGCCAAAGTTGCCGTTCAGTAAACGTTTTGCTAACTTTATTTTGCTACTTCGCTAGCGCTAGCTTGCTAACTCTATTGAACGCACCTAGTGTCATTACGAACTCAAATCTATCAATATTTTTTTTCTTAAGCAAAAAGCATCAATATTGTGACGATTTAAAAAACGTCCGTCCTTTCTGCCCAACCCTGTATGACAAATTAATTATCTGGCTTACTTTATTAATTATTATTAATAACTCTAAACATTTTTTATCACAGTTTGTAATGTAAAAACTTATTTTTATTCTTTAAACAATTATTGTATACCACAGTAATGGTAACGTATGTCGGTTCTCTCTACTTATAGCGGAGTGGCGCTGACTTTCGGACCAAAACTTTAATAATTATTTTAGACTTTATAATATCAAGAAAACAAAAATAGGGAATTTCTATTTTTAAATTTTTCTTAACATAAAAAATTCAGAAAAAAATATACGGGTCCATTGCAAATAACTATATAATTACCCAATAATATTTTACTAATTATCTAAGTAATAGAAAACAAATAGTATCATACAATAATATGAAATCTGGTTTGGATAATACATCAAAAGGTGTCCCTCAAGGGTCGGTATGTGGTCCCTTATTATTTTCCTTATATACTTTTGATCTCCCCAAAATTGTCAAGCATAGTAATGTACATTTAATTCTGATGACACGCAACTTTATTTACCATTTAAACCAAGTGAATTCCATAAATCATTAGATAATATTAATGACGATCTATACAATATATTGCTAAGTATGCGTGCGATAACTGTCTAACTCTCAATGAACAAAAATGTTGCGTAATGCTTTTTGGAAATAAGACTGTAAGACAGTTTCTTTTAAATATTAATATGGTTAAAGTGTCATTAAATAATGTTGAACTACCTATTAAACATTCTTCAAAGAATTTAGGTCTAATAATGGATACAGAACTACGTTTCACTAAATATGTTACTTTACTAATTAAAAAAGCATACTTAGCGTTGAAAAATCTCTATATGAACCACTTTGTTCTTTCAAGAAAATATAAAATAATTTTAGTAAACAGTCTTGTACTTTCTGTATTCAATTATTGCGATACAATTTATGGGCCTTGCCTTAAGATTCAGGATATTAAAAAAATACAGAAAGTACAAAACTCTTGCATTCGCTTCATATTTGGTTTTAGAAGACGTGACACGGTATCATCAGTACAAATCAGAAATGCAGGTTGGTTAAATATGAGTGAAAAGAGGAGTTATCATTATGCATGTCTTTTACACAAAACCATTGTCACCAAAATTCCATCATACTTGCATCAGAAATTAATATTTCAAGGTACGCAACACTGTCGGAATCTAAGAACAAATTCAAAAAAATCTGTTGTGGCCAGCACAAGACCTTCCGTCAATTCGATGTATTTTGTACAAAACCCATACCAAAAGGTCCTTGGAACAGATTCTATATAATATCATGTAAAATCGAACACGAACACATACTGTTTTTTACAAATTCCATACTAAAAGTTCATTTGAAAAGGTTCTTTAAATCCAATAAAATTATAACATAAACTACACTAAGTAATGTCCTTCCATCTTCTCTTTGGCCTTTCTCTGCATGTCACTTGCGAGTAACAATATGACATACCAATTTTAGATCCTATACTTTTCATATTTGGTTTTGCACTTGCAACTGACATCTGTCAATTAATTTTTTTACCTTCCGTAAAAGGAAGGTATTGTCTTTGGTCAAAAAATTCGTTGGTGAGTTTTTAATGAATAAGCACGTTTTAGGGCCCCTAGAATACGAATTTACTATTTTTAAGATGATGTCTGTATGTGTGTGTGTCCGTGTGTGTGTCCGTGTGTGTGTCCGTGTGTGACAAATTTTTCTCCGACGATAACTCCAATACTACAATTCTAAAAATTATAATTCTTTCGTATTCCTCTTCTCTACATCCATATGAAGAGCTGATTAGATTTTGGTTATAATTGATCCACCGGAAGTACCCTTATTTGAAGTTTTTAACAGTTTTTCTTGAAAAAACGCAGTTAAATATTATTTTTTGACATTTTGTTATTATATATATTAAAGAAAATACTCTTCTCTATACAGTTTGATTATACATTTTCCTTCATATTCAATAGATATAAATTTAAAGCATTATAAAGAAATTAATTTTCAAAAATTAGTCAGCTTTGATGTTTATCTTGGAAACAGCTGACATAATTATTCAAAAAAATTTAATTGACAGATGTCAGTTGCAAGTACAAAACCAAATATGGACAAAAAAAGTATAGGATCTAAAATTGGTATGTCATAGTGTTGCTCGCAAGTGATACGCAGAGAAAGGCCAAAGAGAAGATGGAAGGACATTACTTAGTGTAGTTTATGTTATAATTTTATTGGATTTATAGAACCTTTTCAAATGAACTTTGGGTATGGAATTTGTAAAAAATAGTATGTGTTTTTACATGATATTATATAGAATCTGTTCCAAGGACCTTTTGGTATGGGATTTGTACAAAATCCATGGAATTGACGGAAGGTCTTGTGCTGGCCACAACAGATTTTTTGAATAATTATCTCAGCTGTTTCCATAATAAATTGCAAAGCAGACTAATTTTTGAAAATTAATTTCTTTATAATGCTTTAAATTTACATCTATTTAATATGAAGGAAAATGTATAATTAAACCGTATAGAGAAGAGTACTTTCTTTAATATACATAATAACAAAATGTCAAAAAGTAATATTTAACTGCATTTTTTTAAGAAAAACTGTTAAAAACTTCAAAAAAGGGTACTTCCGGTGGATCGATTATAACCAAAATCTAATCAACTCTTCATATGGATGTACAGAAGAGGAATACGAAAGAATTATAATTTTTAGAATTGTAGTATTGGAGTTATCGTCGGAGAAAAATTTGTCACACACGGACACACATACACACACACACACGGACACACGCACACACACACGCACACACACACGCACACACATACATACAGACATCATCTTAAAAATAGTAAATTTGTATTGTAGGGACCCTAAAACGTGCTTAGTCATTAAAAACTCACCACCGAATTTTTTGACCAAAGACAATACCTTCCTTACCTAAAGGTGACGGAAGGTAATTACATATACCTAAACATTGAACAGAACTATTCAAACGATCCTTCTCTTGTGCAGGACCTAGTATGTATAATCAATTGCCAGATAATTTAAAAATAGCTAACACCTCTATTTTCTCATCTAAACTAGGAAAAATGTTATTTGAAAACGAATACATGAACAGTAATTATTGTTAAATTTACAAACACATTTTTTTTACCTTCCGTCACCTTTAGGTAAGGAAGGTATTGTCTTTGGTCAAAAAATTCGGTGGTGAGTTTTTAATAAGCACGTTTTAGGGTTCCTACAATACGAATTTAATATTTTTAAGATGTCTGTATGTATGTGTGTGTGTATGTAAATGTGTCCGTGTGTGACAAATTTTTCTCCGACGATAACTCCAATACTACAATTCTAAAAATTATAATTCTTTCATTTTCCTCTTCTGTACATCCATATGAAGAGTTGATTAGATTTTGGTTATAATTGATCCACCGGAAGTATCTTTATTTGAAGTTTTTAACAGTTTTTTTTTTAAAAAAAACGCAGTTAAATATTATTTTTTGACATTTTGTTATTATATCTACATATTTAAGAAAATACTCTTCTCTATACGGTTTGATTATACATTTCCTTCATATTCAATAGATGTAGATTTATAGCATTATAAAGAAATTAATTTTCAAAAATGAGTCAGCTTTGCTATTTATCATGGAAACAGGTGATATATTCAAAAAATTCTAATTGACAGATGTCAGTTGCAAGTGCAAAACCAAATATGGAAAGTATAGAATCAAAAATTGGTAGGTATGTCATAGTGTTCCTCGCAAGTGACATGCAGAGAAAGGCCAAACAGAAGATGGAAGGACTGTATCGCAGAAAACTTGAGAAAGGAAGGACTGTCTAAAGAAGATGCGTTGGACAGGAATGAATGGAAGAGAAGAGAAAACAGTGACCCCTAATAAAATAGGGTAAAAAAGAATGAAGGAAGTGTCACGAGCATTTTACTTAGTGTATGTTTCTGTTATAATTTTTTTGGATTTATGGAACCTTTTCAAATGAACTTTTGGTATAGAATTTGTAAAAAATAGTCTGTGTTCGTGTTCGATTTTATATTATATAGAATCTGTTCCAAAGACCTTTTGGTATGGGATTTGTACAAAATACATCGAATTGACGGAAGGTCTTGTGCTGGCCACAACAGATTTTTTCTTCTTGTTTTTAAGTCATGTTCATTAATATTGATTTTCATAATACGTTTGTTATATTAACTTTATAGTTACTGTTACACTGTAATGTTATTATTGTTATTCTTATTATTATTTTATTGTCCAATGTTAAGTTCATTATATTTGTTATAAGGTTAAGTGTAAGACCAGCTGTAGCTGAACTTTGCCAAATAATATTATTATGAAGAAATTTAAATTTGTTTATATAGACACTCCATTGTGCGATATTATATTATTGAGACTAAAATTAATCCATTTAAATCTGTAGTAATAATTATTTTCCAGTTTTTTTAAAACAATAATTATAATTTTTGTATTTAAATTTCCTAGTACACAGAATATACACTAGAAAGTAAAACTTTCAGAACTAGTCAGGTAAAGTATTACTTTCCTCATGAAAAAATTGTCCGCAAAATATATATTTTCCGGTTACAGATAACTAATAAATTAACAAACGCAAACGTTGCTACCAACAATCGCCTTCCCTTATTCCATTTTTCTCTGCTTCCTACTTCCAGGTCCGTATTCGGGAACAATTCGCCGCCTGGGGTTGTTTACCCTCTGTCACCACCCGCCATTATTGCTTCGTTCGCGCGCACTCAATATCGCAATATTTACATGCCCCCGGGCAGATTCACGCCACTGGATGCCCTACTGCCCCCACATCACGTACGTCATTGTGATTGAGTTGTCATTGTCAATGTTATTGTTACCGCGGAGAGAACTTTGTTGGAGATTCAGCTATTCACAGGGTAGTAATAACTCTGTTTTGTGTTTTTTAGACCAGTAAGTAGGATATTAATTTTGGTTTATTAGTTTGGGAGTGATTTTTCATTTCATGAGCGGAATAAATTATAAATAAATATATTCATCAAGGTTTATTACCCATTTTTGGGAATGCAAGTCTGATTTTTATTCGCAGATTTTACCCGAGTATAAAGCGGTTTTTTTTTTCGATGAACCGTATTCATTATGTTTCCGAAACCAATAAGGTTGACGGATAACTAACAAAAATTATTAATTTTGTTAAAATTTATAAATTATATGAAAATAACATAGATACAATAACGCAAAATATTGAATATCATATGTACGTTATTATTGTCATTTTGCCACAAAAAAGCTATGTTGCGGTTAATTTTTATGAGGAATGGATTGACAAATACATACCTATATGAAGTTTGCTTTTTTACCTCCCGCTACCCTTGCATATTGAGATTGACCAAGTTTTAAGGTCCCTAGATTCCAATTTTAACATTTTCTCGAAGATGTCTGAAGTGTGTATATGTGAGTATGTGTGTATATGTGTATGGATTTTTTCTACGCTCTAACTCAAATAATATTAATCAGAAAATTCTGAAACCTTGTATTTCGACCCTACCCTAATATGGAAAGAAACCTTTAGATTTTGGTGTAAATCAGATAATTGGCAATGACACTTTACTTGAATATCATAATGGTTTTTCTTCAAAAAATACCATTAAATATATTTTTTCGCATTTTATATAATTATAAAAATTAAAGATTATTAAATTTTCTACAAGTATAAATAAATATTAATATATTTTACAAATAAATATAGAAGATATTTTTTTATAAATCTCAGAACCTACTATTTAAAGATTCCTTTGTTACGCAGTTCATATTTAAAATGTCTGTAACTGTCAGATAGATGTCACTGTCAAAAAATTAATTAGTTCAAATTAATAATAAATAAATATTCCTTTCATTTTCACAATTTTTCGATGTCAAATGATATTTACATGCACCTCGGCACTGAAGTTCGTTTTTATCATTTATATGGTTTATTTATTTTACTCTATTTTTTCCAGTCAATGTGACTATAATCGAATATCAATATACAAGTCATAATATATAAAAACAAACCTCTGCAGCTTCTCATTATAATAATAAAAACTAAACATTAGTTTGTAATAATATTGTTATTAGCAATTTAATGTTTTGGAGAAGGAATCTGTGACGTCAGTAGGGTATAATGGTAGAAGAAGACAGTTAGACTGAGATACACGATGTACACGTGATATCTATCACCGTAGGCCAGCTGTCACTTTCGCCATTCTATAACCTACCACAATATATCTATCTCAGTCTAACTGTCTTCTTCTATCATTCTACCCTATTGACGTCACAGATCTCTTCTACAAAGTTTTAATAATTATTTTCTCGTAAACTATAAATAATTAATCAATTTAAAAAAATACGGGTATTTTATTTTTTGGTCTAGTATCGTACATGTAAAAATCAAAATTTAGTCACATACCCCAGTGCTATATGTTTAATTTATGTAGAAGGCAATGTTAACTTTATAATATCGATTGTTATTATTTTTGTAATGTATATATTTGTAAAATTAAAAAGAAAGATTACTCATGTCATATGATTTTCAATTTACTTAGGTATGAAGATGTTTGTAAAAAACTATTATAACCACTACATGTATGTACTATGTAAAAATTTCTTATGCCAACTCAATTTCTAAAAGAATATTTACACAAATAAATGTATCTATCTATTTTTTGATGACAAATAAAATTTAATATGCACCTCGGCATTGAAGATCGTTTTTATCACTTATATGGTTTATTTTCCTCGGCCCTATGGGCCTCGGCAAATAAATTCTAAATTCGTGATAAAAAATAGAACTTCAGTGCCTTGAAGAGAGGAGAGTTTCAGTATTTTAGCACTGATAAAAAAATATTTAGAAATCTACAATGCGCCAAAATCGACTAACTTATTTGGGAGTATTAGCCAAAGAATCTTCTTTAGCCACTGGACCATTGAGTTTATTTTATAGCAGAGGGGTGGGCAAACTAGGGCCCGTGGGCAACGTCAATTTGTGAGATCCGCGTTGCAGTGTTCCTTAATTATCCTTGGAAGAACCTTTTTTGCGCCCGATAGTCATTCATACGACCCGCCAGTCATATTACAAACATCCATGTGGCTCGCGGGAAAAAGTTTGCCCACCCCTGGTATAATCCAATATCCAATTGTTCGCATGTCGAAAGGCATGGAGAACATAAATATAAATTATGTATATTTCATAAAGTTATACTTTGGCAATAAGAGTAACTACCACTTCCACCCGCACAGGAAGGATGATATTGTAACCTTCAAACTGTCAATAAAATCATTAAAATTTGTTTTTACACATCAATCCTGATGATAACGACAATAGAAATATTGAAAATAATCATAAAATTAATATTAATTCGAAACAATCGGCTAAAAAATTACGTATTCAACACGGCAAAAATTCATATTCACTGCCAAGGCTAAATTCGGCTATGCTTCGTCCATAAAAAGCCGACGAGGCAGAGAATCAGCTACATTTTCGTCTTATTAAACTGTTAACTATTATTTCTACTATATGTATTTATTGTCAATAAAAACAAACAGATTTTTGAATTTTGATTATTAATGCCTGTAATTCTATTATTAATAATTGATAAGTAGAAGAGAGTTCCAATATGCGAAACAAAAGAAAAAATCTGATGTGGCCAGCACATGACCTCCCGTCAATTCCATGTTTAAAATAGCAATGAGCTTTAAGTAAAGTTTCACTTCCGATTGATCGTTTGTAAACAAAATCTACTTTGTTGTTCCTATAAAAAGAACGGTTTGTAATACGAAATTTTGGATTACATTTTATTATGTTTTTCCTGAAAAATCTGTTAGAGCTTCAAATTAAGTACTACATCCGGTTTATAATATATAGTCAAAATCTAATATGTTGTTTCAAATTATATAAGAGTATTAAATAGCTACCAACTTTACGAAGTTTTGGATCATTAATATATTTTAAGGAAAAATCGTCACACAATTATTGTCAAAATCATCACCAACTTCCTTATGCTCTAAAACGCAATCTGTGTAAATTCTTCGCCGTTCATTATCCATTTCGTAAATGTATAGTTGCAAACTATTATTTGACACTTAGAAATCACGTTCTTATTGAGAGCTGTTTGATATATAATGCTGCAAACATCAAACTTAAATCGAATTATCTTGCATATCTAATATTTATGTATGATGGAAAATATATTATTTTTACAAACCTTAATGCCATTAGAATCATATTTAAACTACTAAATTCTTCTTAACACGGTTTCATTATTAATTTTAATGAAAACTGCTTCGTGACAGTGACATTTGTTTAAATGTGTCAAATTTGTTATTAAAGAATTGTTTTTGTTTGACGCAGAGGCAAAGTGATGTACAAAAATAAATTATTTTATAATATAATATAAAGTTATTTCAAGTTATTTACTAAATGCTATTATCGTAAAATTGAAGATTGTGCCATTATATTTAATTTGTATTGGTGAAAGTTGCTAAAAAATTATATTCAATGAATTTTTTACAAGAAAAACTGTTAAAAGCTTGTATAAATGATACTTCCGGTTATCCGATATACACTAAAAACTAATGAGCTCTTCCTACATTAGTATAAAATGGATATACAAAATTTCAAATTTTTCTGATTGATAGTATTTGAGTAATCGTGTCCACATGATCCACACACACACACAGACACACAGACACACAGACACACACACATACATACCTACAGACATCATTGTAAAAATGTTAAAATCGGATTCTGGGGACATCAAAACGTGCTTATTCACTAAAATCTCTATATCCGATTTTTAGCACGATCCCTATACCTCCCTTACCTAGGGTAGCGGGAGGTAAAAAGAGTCTGCACTCAGTGCCTGTTCGCTAAACGGACCCTGTGCGGCCATGTTGCAGTCGTGCATTTGTTCATTTAAGCTGTTTTTTCATATACCTATTAACTAATATATTGCTAATGCTCGTATCTTTCCCATAAGAGTAGCTGAAGGAAACACTTTGAAATGGAAATATCATTTCTGCATAAGTCTATCTCACACAAACGCCCAACTTCGAATTATGCGCAAGCTTGGAAACCTTGACTACTATTGGCTAACGCTGATAGCGTCGCTGGCTGGGCTGCGTTCCAAAATCCTACTCTTAGAGTACGAAATTATCCAAAGTCGTTTCAAAACTAATAACCTTACTCTCAGAGTTTACTCAACCTGTACCAAAACAGCCAGAATTTACTCCAAAATGATGTTCTACTTACTCTACTACCGAGGAGGGTATAGAAATTACTCCACAATATTTTCAAACGTAGATGCTCACGATTCTCTACATATGGAAGTAATTTGCCTTCTTGGGGAAGAAAACATGCTTTTGGTTGAAAATAAACATAAGTAAATACGTTGGCGTGTATTACGAGAATACTTTTATAATGAAAGCGATTTTATGGAGCCTACTTTCACATTATATTGAGGAGAGTGCTCCATAAAAGCGCTTTTATTATGGGCTTGACATTAAGGTTGTAATTATAAGTAGTTTTGTTAGTTTTATAAAATTATTTTTAATTTAGCTTCAATTTTTTACTTCAACAAAACTCTCAATCGTTCCAAAACACAACACATCATACTCTACGCCAAAACTCGGTATTCTTGGTTTTGGAACGCAGCCCTGGTGATGCAGCGAGCACATGGTTTGATTTTGACGTTTGGTTTCATTTCTGTTTGTAGTTGCACTTCGAAAGGATTTGCTTTGTGTTTCATACAGTAATTTATTGTCACCTAAATAAATTAATCCTGACCAGATTGTATTCCTATTATTTTTACAGTACAACAAAGTAAATTATTTAATTCAAATTTAGCACTAGAATATGACAATGTTTTTTATTATTACTAATATTTATATTCAAGAATTTACATACAAAATAAATAGTAGGTACATTGTTTAATTTCTCAAATTTAAATTTAAAATTTCTCGCGCTAGCCGTTAATAAACAGAACTCTGTGATTCGCAAAAAGTGCTCATGATTTTCCAATAGTAGTCAAGTTTCCAAGCTTGCGCATAATTTGCGGTTGGGCGTTTGTGTGAGATAGACTTATGCAGAAACGATATTTCCATTTCACAGTGTTTCCTTCAAGAAAAGCAAAGGATCCGCAATATATTAGTTAATAGGTATATGTGTTTTTTGCGGCACACTGTTGCTGCCTTGTACAAAAATTTATTCGTTTTTACTCAGGTACCTCTCGACACGCTTGCAAAAATGGAACACAAGGATCAAGGCGTAATTTAAGTAAAAAGAGTACAAGTAATAAAATAATTTGACTCAAACATCGGTGGTTTATTAACCATGTTCTTAAATAAAATAGTAATGATATTAATATAAGAAGAAGTTACAACTATTGTTATTGTTTTCTGATATCTGAAAAACATTTTTTATACGAGTAAGTGGTTTATTGGAAAAATGTTACAGTTGTAGCAATTGATAATTTTCCTCCAAGTTCCTCAAATAAATTTTAAAAATAAAAATGGTATTTAAATCTCTTTGAACTCAAACGTTTATAAATACATATGCTTCTTAAACAAAAATGTTTTTAAAAGAAAAACTAATTATGTATTTTTTATGCATAATTGAATCGAATAAATTATACTGAATTATTAAAATGTTCCTCACTAAAAGGCATAGACATAATGTAATAATAAATAAACTCATAATAAAATCAAATATTGTTAAAATTCTTTTATATTTCACTGTGAAGTCTAACGTTTAATATTCTCTTAATTTCTTTTGTCTTATGTTAAAATCAAAACCTTTTCAGAAACCAAATTACAGAAAAAATTGAAACTTAATTTCCCTAAAACAAAAAAATCATTTCTGCTATCAGATTTAAATACAAACGTCCTTTCAGTACAGAATAAAAAACCGAATAATAAAAAATCCGAATGAAAAGCGAATAACAATTAGAACAAAAGCAAACGGATGAAGCTATAGAATAGGCATCTCTGTAGAGCGAAAGAGAGATCAGTTGAGAAAGAGAGAGGGAACGCTCGCGACAAAAACCAACCTAGGGTCCAAATCCTCTTTCAGGACACATAAAAGTCACAATTCCAAATGGGATTTGTAAAGTTTACGATATTATTCGCGCGCCATTTTCACTTATAGAAGTCCTTTATCAAGATCTCCTCCGTGGCGACGCCGGCGTCGACTGAGCGCAGCACAAAACGACGTCGCCGACCGGCTATTGTCAGACGCTAGCCGGAGTACGAGCGAGGCTGCCGCGATCTCAATTCAAGAACTTATCTCTCATTGTCCGCGCTTTGTTAACATATTTATTTCCATTGTTGCAGTTTTTTCTTCTTTCAGGATTTTTTGCTGAAGCTGAAGACGACACACGGTGGATGTAAGGAATTTAGTCAGGGTGGCAATTTTACTAGAGGTATTTTATGGATCTATTCAACTTCGTTTCCACCATGCACAAATATTAGATGACATCTAATTTTTATTTATTTAAAACTTTAACAGATCAAGTTTTTTTTTCAAATTTAATTATGTATATTTCTATTTCAGATCATTTCCACAACAATTGATAATTTAACAGAATACAAGATAGAGTTTATTAGTTATGCTACGCTTAATGTTATTTTGTCAAAAATGTATCTTAAACTAAAGATACAATTGTATTACAAAATTAATAATTCGTACTTAAAATATAAATTCAAGAACTTGCAGAAAGACATTATGCATGAGCTTTTGACATAATTGCTGATCATAAAAGTTCAAAGTGACTATCAATCCTTCACATTATTATTTTATAAAAGAATTCATAATTTAACTATTGAGCTCATCCCATATTTTCATTTTTTTTATTTTTTCCTAAAGTATACCTAGTTAAAACTTTATTAAATACCTACAATGTAACTATTTTGTCACATATGTTTTTATTTTTACATAAATATATTTTTCTACAGTCTATATACAACGTAGGCATTTGCGCTCGCTTTTGTCAAATCAAAATGTCACTTTGCCGCTCATGCGCGACAAAATAGAAGAAACACTCGCTCTCCGAATTTCTAACTATAAAATGTTGAGAAATGTCACTTGTTTACATTCTTAATGGGAACGTTTGGTCAGGAACTAATGGCGCTGTAGTTACTTGCACATTTACCACCTCAGAAATAAATAAAATAGGGTATTCATTTACACAAACGAAAGTAAATCTGTGATGTTCTAAGATATCGGTACCTACCTACATAATGACAATAGTGACCATAAAATGAAGGGACAAAGCAATAAATATTTCCTAGAATTTCAATAAGCTACTTATACATTCTGCTTTAATCTTTACATTTTGACATTTAATAAGTAATATCTTATTACTTATTAAATGATTTTGATCTCTCACTTTTGTAATATAAAGGAATATTTCTTAATTTCTTACCTTCAGTTCGATTAAATCCAATCAATATAGCCATTTAATATTTTGTTTGTATATGTAAAAATTTTAAATCCATCATTTTTGTTTAATAGACAATTATATGTTTTGTTTATATGTATCATTTTCTTTACTACAAATTCACACCAAAGAGTCGGGTAGAGAAATGGGAAAATTCCGTGGTAAAAGTGGAAATACCTGATAATGTATGTAAATACAAAATACAAATTACACATAGCAGAACATAAATTTTTTAATAAAAGTTTATCTTTAAAGTTATAATTTATAATTCCTAATTGTCAAAATTTTTCATATTATATGCACACATGTGTTTTATTTTGCACATACATATTATTAAATTTTCTTAAAAATATGCAAGATTGCACTTAGTATGCCCTTTACATATATTCTAATCTGTTTTCATAACATATTTATTCATAATACGTAAATCATGAATTGTAATAATGTAATATAACATATTCAAGACTCAATCTGTTTCAGTTCCATAACCGAGAAACGATGAATTTCGGTTCCAGGACCGAGAACCGATGAGATTCGATTCCAAAACCGAGAACCGATGAGATTCGATCCCAGAACCGAGAACCGATGAGATTCGGTTCCAGACGCGAGAACCGATGAGTTCTGGTTCCAGAACCGAGAACCGGGTAGATTCGATTCCACAACCGAGAACCGGATAGTTTCGGTTCCAGAACTGAGAACCGGGTAGTTTCGGTTCCAGAACAGAGAACCGGGTAGTTTCGGTTCCAGAACCGAGAACCAGGTAGTCTTGGAATCGGAACCGATAGTTTTTAGTGCTAAAAGGAGGGATGACTGGCGAGCCGAGTAGGCGAACCTGTCACTTCCTTGAGGCAGTAAAATAGTTACTTGGTATGTATCATGCAATATTTTATTTGTTACTCACTTGTAAATCAAATTTAAAATATAACCTAAACATGTAAGTTATAAATGACACTTATTTTTAATATATATGACAGTAACAAACAATTTTCACATGGTAACTAACTTGTAAAATTCTAACAAGTTATCAACCAATTTTACAAGTTACGTAATAATAAAGATTAATTTTCAAAAGTTGTAGGCGGTATCAATAAATGAAGTTTACAAGATAGTAACAAGTAAATATTTTATATTGGGTGTAATATGAAAACCGGGTCATAGATGCTTAACATAGGAAAACAGTTTTTCCTTGCGCAAAAGTGATCAATTAATTTTAGACAATAATACTTCAAATGTTGGAGAGATTTAAATTCTGCATCTATTCCATTATTCATATTTTATTTTGCTCGTTTTGTAACCAAGAAAATTGAATTTAAAATTTTATAAAAATGACTTCTTTATAGTGTTAGCCACCAATTCCGTAACGTATACTATAGTATATTGTACAACAAGAGTGGATATGATGCTCATATCCCATGAGAATGAATCCGAATGGGATATGGGCATTTTACTCGAGTTGTACAGTATACTTTTTCTACGAACAAGATATTTAAAATATATAAATGAAAAAACCTTGTATACAAAATTGTATGTACCAGCGAATAGGTTTAATTAATAATTATTTTTTTATTTAAAATTCAGTGCAGTATACAATCTACATATTTAGTAGCAAAATTAATTCAGTTGTTTTTAATATCCACCCTAGAATGGATATGACTATCATATCCACACTGTTCAACGTGCGAATTTTTCATATCCACCCTAGAGTGGATATGACTATCATATCCACACTGTTCAGCGTGCGAATATAGCATCATATACAGTAGGGAGTAGGAAAAAAATTACATCTTCATAATTTTTTTAACCCCATTCATCCGCCGCCAATTTTTAAAAATCTCCATCTCTTTAAGATACCTTTCCGACGTCTTAGTAGGAATTATTTTTCGCATACGCCTTCTTCTTGATTATTTCAGTCAAAATTTCACTCATCCGATGTCAAAATACGGATTCAAAACAATTGTAGTCTCAAATTAAAATGTAGGTAAATAAACAATAAACAAACACTTGGATACCAGCATAGTCACAGCATAGAGCATATTTTTTTATATTTTTTTTAAAAAGATTGTGTTTTAGGATAAAATAGATCGTGTTACGAAACACGTAATGTTATCTGCTTTTTACATTATTCAAAAATTTTAAAGAAGTCGCTCGTTCTTTAAACTATTCTCTCATAATGTAAAAAGATATATAACATTACTTATATAGTAAGAGCTATTTACATTCGAGTGCGTGTAAGTTGTATTTTACAGCGCGACAGCTTTGTTTAAGGCACGAGCCCTTAAGGCGAGTGTCTTATTAGCTGGAGCGCTGTAAAATACTTCACGCACGAGAATTGTATCAATTTTTTTGGCCGGCGATAATGAAAATCACTTTTTTTAATGAGATAGGGTGTACTTCTGAAAAGGGTTAGTTTAAAATACTGGGGTTATATTAAGTCAATTTCCAAATTTGATTTTACTTACCTTCATTAGAGTACTTCTTCTAGCGAAAATTTATTTGTAATAATAGACGTTGTTTCTGACTGATAATATATTTATTTGCTCATGTTTGCTTCATAATAAATAATAGGTAGGTGTCGATATTTGACATTTCAGCAATGTTCGCCTCGCGTATTTGACAGGTATATCGATCGGTGACTATGTCGGTAACGGCGGATTTTTACAATAATGACAGATGTCGCTGCCGTGATTTTGGTTTATATAAATAAATTTTAAATATAGGAAATGTTAAAGTAAAAAAATAACTTATGTAGGTAGTACTTTTTTACATGAACTTTATTATAGTAAAGATGATTTCTTTTCTAAATGCCCATAAATGTCCAGTGTATTTTGATAATTTTACCGCATAGTTAAACAAGTTACAACACAGTAAGCGTAAAATGTAGGTTACACTTGCTGTGTATACAATTGTAAAGTTCCCATTACACTTCAGGAGGGCAAAAATTACTATTACGTTCTAGAAACGTCACCTTATGACATTTTGACTGACAGGTTAGAATCATCATTCTGGAAAATGGAAAATTATTCACACGGAGAAAAGAACCAAATTATTAAGTTTAGTATTACTTTGATATAGGTGAAATGTCATTACATTTGTTTGTGTTTTTATTTTAATACCACAGCTGTGGCTGACACTATAAAGAAGTCACTAAATAAAATTTTAAATTCAGTTTTCTTTATTGTGAAACGTGCAAAATAAATTAATTCTCTACAATATTTATTTAAAGCATTATTGCCTGAAATTAATACGCAACTTTTACGCAAGAAAAAACGACTTTCCCATGTTAAACGCCCAAGGCTCGCTTTTTGTATTACACCCGGTATAACGTAGTGTTTATAAATAAAAAAATAGGCCAGTCCGCTTCTAAGAAATACTGTTTGGCTTTACCACCAGGAAGCATCCCCGAGCACCCCTTCCCGCAAACATCGTGGCGATTTATTCACTCTCTCAATAAATTCGCGCATTGAGGATTTGTGTGCAATGTGTAAAGCGCTCGATGGCTCGATCGCACTTTATGGCTAAATCCTTCCCAATGGTATATTGGATCCCCGCTCCGGCTCCGGTTCGGTTCGGCTCGGCTGCGGACTCCAGAGTGAGCAGGGATCGTAAACAAACACCCGCCAACGAGAAAACCAATGGAAATGGAGATTCTTATAGGAATTGCGGAATTACCCAGAAACAATTTATTGTAGATTTATGCACTCAATGGGAATTTTCAACTCGATATTAGCAGATAATAAATAATATCCGTATTAGAAGATGGCAATTTTATTGGAAAGCCTGACATATTCAAATATGGTCTATTTTTAGTACATTGTACAAAATAAATAATAGTATATTGTAGGTTATGAAAAGTATGATTATTGAAATAAAATTGAGCGAAAAGATTATATATTACCGAGAGAAATGAAGGATATAATTATTCGCGAAGACAATAATATTTTTCATAACCGTGGTTTTTTATACTATATTTTCAATAATAGCTCTTAAATGCTACTTAATGTTTTTTTTTTTTTAATGACATAAGTATTTTCAAATGAATACTTTTAATATAATATGTACAAAAACTAAGCAGAAATTACGTTTTTGTTTTTAAAATTGTTTTTCTTAATTGATATTTAATTAATTACAACCTTGTAACATAATTAAAATAATATAATAAATATTTACTTCTTTGAGAAATGAAACACGTGTCTCATTTGAAATAAATGCACAGCAAATTTGACATTGCCTGCATTGTAATAAATAAATGCAATAATTTAAAATACCTATACTTGCCGTCAAATAAGTATGGACTGGAGATTTCACACTGTTGCCAATTTATGGGCAATTTTTAAAATGCTAAGTTATGAAGAAACGCCAACACAGCACATGAAGTGCAAGGGACAGGATCCGGAGAAGGGAAAAAGTTGAGTATCAGTCCATAGGTATTAATTTGACGGCGAGTATAGCAATTATTATAATCAAAATTAACATAACCTGATGAAACAATTATTATAATCAATTTTTGCGTCATTACTCATTTTCTTTATTGTTATAAAATTTTATTATACTTACGCTTTTTTTATTGTAGATAGTCATTAGTCAAAAATATGCTTTAAAATAAAAAATTATAAAAACATATTCAATAGATTACTTACAAGTACAACCTTGATATATGTACAAGATGTCTCATTTTCGATATTTTTTAAGGTATCGGGAAATATTAACGATAAAGCAAAATATTTTGTATATTCCAAGGTCAACTTTTTGAGTTTAATAATCACCACAAGAATTTTTGATCTTTTGTTTCTGAGCTCCAGGCAAAAACTCGTTTTTCACTTATTTCGAAAATATCTCCTTATTTATTATGATAGAGAAAAATTGTTTTAACAAATTTTGTACCGTTTTTTAGATAGAATAAAATGGCGTAATTAGATTTTTTGAAAATTTAATAATTCTCGAGATATAACACAAACAAGTTGAAAATAATCTCATCTTTTTTTACATTTATTTTATAAACGTTTCAAATAATATATTTTTATATTGTCTTGTTTTAAACATGAATAAAACATGAATTATTAATTTACTGGGGTCAAAAAATTGAAAATTAAAGAAACAAATGAAAAAATCTATTACAGTTCATCAATGAGATTTAAAAAGAGGGACATATATTCAGTAGATTTTTACATTAAATATTTAAAATGTGTTGGTATCAATTACAAGACTGTTACACAACATTGACGCAAAACTAACTGTTTCACTCTGAATTTAGTAACTTTCTAGTCTAGTAAATGTGGCCTGTAAGAAGTAGAGGATTAAGGGGGTTCACTGCTAGTCTTCAACCAAACACTAGGATGCCCGGTAAAAGTAAAAGACCCAATCCGCCCTTATGCATAAGTAAAACTTGCGCTCCAGAACCAAGAATTAAATGCATAATTAATAATTTATATTCCTATCCTCTTTTATACTCGAATTATGGCTTTTACTAATTCATTCAACCAATTTCTTTCAAATTCATAATTATAATCGAATTTTTTTAAATGTAAAAGAGAAAAAACTTGATTACTGTGATATGAAATCCACATTATGATATGTTATATTTATCGGTCATCATTATTATTTATTATATGCCAAATTATTTATTACGTTATATTCGACAGTTTATTATTTTATTTAGATACAACTTTTTTATTGCTAAGTATGGTATTGCAAGATTATTCTGTAATAACAGGACAAAAGGTTCAAGTAATATATACGTAGAAGTATTAAATTAGCTCTATCAAAACAGTGTGAAGAAAATGAATTTAGTATACACAAATCATAAAATAAAATGAATATGAGCGTTTATAAAACTACTCATTACCTATTGTGTATCCAGTCGTGTATTTTTACCCTCCACCTACTCTATTGACAGTGCAGACAATAGCGCAATAGCAATAGCAATAGCCTTAAATTTATGATAAATAACGCCAAATCAGAATTCCTATCGCGTTAAGCGGGCTTGAATGGCGTCAATTTGCACTCGCTGGACACGGGCGACAAACATCCCCTCTGCTACCCCCTCGCCGTCCGCACCGTCCGCGCCATTGTGCGCGCAACAAAAACAAATTGACATGGCAAAAACGCGCGAATTGTCTCAGCAATCAGCGCGGCATTGTTGGACTGAATGTGTGTTTAATCGCATGACCGGGCATGCGCTGTTGCTCTTTTATACCCCTACTGCTATCTCGTTCTAGATTGCGGATGGCGTATACAAGTATCCTTGTCTAACAGGGTGATTGGAACCAAAGCATTTGTTTTATGTTACTGTTTTAGGTTTCTTTTCAATGAAAGGGTTGGAAATGAAAAGGGTTTTATGTTGGATTTTTATTTGATGTATAAAAAGAACTTAACAAATGCATAAAGGGAAATGATAATAGCGGCTATTATATTTGATAAAAGGTTCATTTTTATGATTTTTTTAAAATTAAATATATTAAATAAAATTCATTTCAATGCATCTTTATTGCGAGCCCACAAATTATTTTACCCAGTATAAATGCAGAACATTTATTTTAGTTTTCTTTTCGTATAAAAAAATATGAATAAAAAATATATTTAAACATTATCAGCCCGATTCGCAAAATGGTTTAAGCTAATCCTCATTTTTGGATTAGCGAATTCTACTCTAATTTTGACAGTTTATAACTTAAAATATAGTCTAATCTATTCCTAGTATCTACCTTTATTGATAATATCATGAAAATTAAATTTTAAATATCGGAATAGAATAGGATTCACCAATCCAAAAATGAGGATTAGCTTAAACTTTTTTGTGAATCGGGCTGTATATGTTTCAATAATTTATTGATTGTGAAACATATTTAGATTATATTTTGATATTGATTTTATATTAACCTTAATTGTCACAATTTATGCAGTCTAGCACATAATTCTCTAATGTTCTATGATAATAATGAACAACAAATGTTTAATAATTACAATTAATGCATAATATACATTCATAGGATTTACTTAATATTAATATTATAATATTAGTACCCGCGTTTGCATATGCATACTCACAAATTTATTTATGTATATGTACCTACATTGTATATAAATATAATATTGTTAATATGTACATACCGAGAGTTTTTCTTATCAGTGAACATGGGCGTATGCCATTACCATAGTTACATTTAAAATGATTGACAGCAATGCATTATCGCGTTTTTTTTAAAACTGGACATAGGACGTGACATTTAGTATATCTGTCAATGTCATCAAATTGTCATACTTCAAAATGTATACAGTTAAAGAAAAGTTCAAATTGTAAATTGGAGTAATTATAACGAGTCTATAAGTTTCTGACTTATGTGCATTAACTTTTAATAAGCGACCCAGTCCAACAACTATAAGAAAAATTGACAATGACTACAGAACTAAAGATGCGTCAATAAACAGCACAAGAAGAAAATCAGACCAAGTACTGTAGTTAATAGAAAGAAACAAGAAATTATGCAATTAATTGAAAGTGACAACACCCTGTCAACAATTTTTTTTCTGAAATTAAAAATACTAGTATACAAGGTTTTAAGACAAGAACATTTCAAGAGTTTTTAAATATCAAAATCACCAAGAGTTATTACGCAACGAAATAGAACGAAGAAATATCTTTTGCGAAGATACGATGAACAAAATTAATAGTGGGGAAATTTACTGGATCCAATTTTATTTACGGATGAAGCGACATTTTATATAAATCGGGAAGTAAATTCATAAAATTGCAGGTATTGGAGTCGTCAAAATTTTCACTTATATCTGCACCAGGTATTCCCCCAACGCTGGATAGGACGTGGTGGAGAAGTGGAGTGGCCTGCAATGCCACCAGATCTTGCACCAAACGATTTTTTTTTCTTTGGGCCCATTTAAAAAATTGTATTTACAATGATGACAAAATTAATATTGATCAATTAAAAAATAGGGATAAAATATAATTTATATTAATTATTTCTTGCCTTAGGCTTATGTCAGAGTATATAGGTAGAATTATACCATACCATTTGAACTTTTTCTTCAACTGTATACATTTTGAAATATGACAATTTGATGACATTGACAGATATACTAAATGTCACGTCCTATGTCCAGTTTTAAAAAAAACGCGATAATACATTGCTGTCAATCATTTTAAATGTAACTATGGCAATGACATACGCCCATGTTCACTGATAAAAAAAATCTGATGTGGCCAACACAAAACCTCCCGCTATTGAATTTTTATTAATTTAAATACATACTTACGTATTTACTACCGCTGCAAACTGTTCCATTGCAGAAAACTATTGCTTTATTTACTATTTTCTTTTTAAAATGTCACTATTATTAATTTGAAGTGATTAGTTTTTTGACAGTGACATTAACTGTCAGTTACATTCATTTGAAATATGAACTGTGTAACAAACGAATTATGGTGTTTATCTTAGGCTTCGCGACTAATAAAAAAAATTATTTTTAAATTTATATGTAAAATATATAGAAAAAGTATTAATGTATTCCAGTAGAATATTCAATAATCTTTAATTTTCATAAGACATAAAATGCGAAAAAATGGCATTTAATGGTATTTTTTGAAGAAAAACCATTATGAGCTTCAGGTAAAGTGCCATTTCCGGTTATCCGATTTACACCAAAATCTAATGGCTTCTTTTCATATTAGAATGGGATTGAAATACAAGGTTTCAGAATTTTCTGAATGATAGTATTTGAGTTAGAGTGAAGACAAAATCCCTACACATACACACACATACACACATACATACACACACACATACACACACACATACACACACACACATACACACATACACACATACACACATACAGACATCATCGTGAAAATGTTAAAAGTGGATTCTAGGGAACTTAAAACGTGGTCATTTACTAAAATCTCGATATGAGATTTTTAGCACGATCCCTATACCTCCCTTACCAAGGGTAGCGGGAGGTAAAAATCTGTTGTGGCCAGCACAAAACCTTCCGTCAATTCGATGTATTTTGTACATATCCTATACCAAAAGTTCCTTGAAAAAGATTCTATATATCCTGTATAATTGTAACAAGAACACACTATTTTTACATATCCATACTGAAAGTTCCATTGAAAAGATTCTAAAATCTAATAAAATTTTAATACGAATACGAACGTACATTATGTATTGCACTTATCACTTCCTCCTGCTTCAACTTTGCCCTATTTTATTAGAAGTCGCTGTTTCTTACTCTTCTCTTCTACTCATTCCTGTCCAAAGCACCTTCGTGACACAGTTCTTCCTCTCTCAAATCTTCTGCTATACAGTCCTTCCATCTTCTCTTTTGCCTTTCTCGTACTTCTGGCATTATAAGTTCCTATCTTGAGGCGAGGCCGCAAATACAAGTCACTGGCGAGGGACACTCTGTCACTTTCAGATCATATACTTTCCATTTGGTTTTGCACTTGCCACTGACATCTGTCAATTAGATTTTTTTGAATATATTTGTTTTTATAATTTTTGCAATGCTGACTGATTTTCGAAAGTTAATCTCTCTTAATCTCTCTATAACTCTATATCTATTGAATATGAAGGAAAATGTATAATCGAACCGTATAGAGAATAAGATATTCTTTCTATTGATAATCACATAAAATGTCGAAAATGATATTTAGCTGCGATTTTTCAAGAAAAACTGTTAAGAACTTCAAATAAGGGTACTTCCGGTTGACCAATTATAACCAAAATCTAATCAGCTCTTCATATGGTTGTAAAGAAGAGGAATATGAAAGAATAATAATTTTTAGAATTGTGGTTTTGGAGTTATCGTCGGCGAAAAATTTGTCACACACACACACACACACACACACACACACACACACACGGACACACACACAGACACACACACAGACACACACACACAGACACACACACGGACACACACATACAGACATCATCTTAAAAATAGTACATTCGTATTGTAGGGACCCTAAAACGTGCTTATTCATTAAAAACTCATCACCGAATTTTTTGACCAAAAACAATACCTTCCTTTTGACGGAAGGTAAAAACTCTCGGTGTATGGAATGCTGTCACAGTTAAAAAAATCCAATAAAATTATAACACGAGCATACATTATATAAATTGCACTTGACACTACCAACTGCGAGTTAGAATTATTTGAATATATCAGCTGTTTCCATGATTACATCAAAGCTGGCTAATTTATGAAAGTTAATCTCTTTATATTTCTTTAACTCTGTATCTATTGAATATGAACGAAAATGTAAAATCAAACCGTACAGACAATAAGATATTCTTTCATATTGATAATCACATAAGATGTCAAAAAATGATATTTAACCTCCTATGTTTTGTCGAAAACTCCTATGTCCTATAAACAAAATAGATTCTCTTATATTTTCAATAATTTTATAAACAGAATAAGATCAAAATTACTAATAATTGCAAATTTTTAAATGAATTGCAAATAATTTTAAGAGACAAAAATATTTATAGAAAAATGCTCAAAGCCACCAAAAGTATTATAACTAAACATTTTTTTTTTGCAATTCGTTCTATTTTTACCTTCCGTAAAAGGAAGGTATTGTCTTTGGTCAAAAAATTTGTTAGTGATTTTTTAATGAATAAGCACGTTTTAGGGCCCCTAGAATACGAATTTACTATTTTTAAGATGATGTCTGTATGTGTGTGTGTGTGTGTGTGTGTGTGTGTGTGTGTCCGTGTGTGTGTCCGTGTGTGTGTCCGTGTGTGTGTCCGTGTGTGACAAATTTTTCTCCGACGATAACTCCAATACTACAATTCTAAAAATTATAATTCTTTCGTATTCCTCTTCTTTACATCCATATGAAGAGCTGATTAGATTTTGGTTATAATTGATCCACCGGAAGTACCCTTATTTGAAGTTTTTAACAGTTTTTCTTGAAAAAACGCAGTTAAATATTATTTTTTGACATTTTGTTATTATATATATTAAAGAAAATACTCTTCTCTATACAGTTTGATTATACATTTTCCTTCATATTCAATAGATGTAAATTTAAAGCATTATAAAGAAATTAATTTTCAAAAATTAGTCAGCTTTGCTGTTTATCATGGAAACAGCTGACATAATTATTCAAAAAAATTTAATTGACAGATGTCAGTTGCAAGTGCAAAACCAAATATGGACAAAAAAAGTATAGGATCTAAAATTGGTATGTCATAGTGTTGCTCGCAAGTGATACGCAGAGAAAGGCCAAAGAGAAGAAGGAAGGACATTACTTAGTGTAGTTTATGTTATAATTTTATTGGATTTATAGAACCTTTTCAAATGAACTTTGGGTATGGAATTTGTAAAAAATAGTATGTGTTTTTACATGATATTATATAGAATCTGTTCCAAGGACCTTTTGGTATGGGATTTGTACAAAATCCATGGAATTGACGGAAGGTCTTGTGCTGGCCACAACAGATTTTTTCGTTAGTGGTATTATATTAAAAATAGGTAATTATAATTAAATATTGAAAAAAAAAATTAATAAAACATGTCCTATATATTCATCAAATCGCCTATATTTTTTGTATAGTCCTATATAAACGTTTTTAAAATCTGGCAACTGTAATTAAGAACTTCAAATAAGGGAACTTCCGGTTGACCAATTATAACCAAAATCTTATCAGCTTATCATATGGATGTAAAGAAAAGGAATACGAAAGAATTATAATTTTTAGAATTGTAGTATTGCAGTTATTGTCGGAGAAAAATTTATCACACATAGGGTCGGTTTTTCAATCTTTAGTTAAGTAAACAATATTGCATCGTTTTATTGACAGCAATGATAAATCTGTCATTTGAGAGTTCATTTCGTTTCAATTTTGTTTAATTAACTCTTAGTTAAATTTTTAACCAGATATTGACAAACCGGCCCACAGACAGACACACATACCTACTACCTTCCTTACCTAAAGGTGATGGAAGGTAAAAAAATATATCGATAATGGTAATATTAAAACAAACCCAAATCCTAAAATAATTATTTCATTCCCACAAATCACTATTTCTATTTTCTCAAACAATTCCTTCAAAGCAACAAACCCTTCGACCCCTACATCCCCTAATTTCTTTCTGTGAAACCGTCTAACATCTAACAGCATTCACCACCAAACGTCCCACAATAAAGCTAATGTTATCAAAATAAATTGATTGAATTATTTCCAGGACAATCGGGTCTGATTGTGCGAACAGTGAACGAGGTAGTGGGTACCGCCACCGCTGCCGCTGTGATTATTTTTCCTGATGTTGCACTTCCACTGCGGCGAGCGTAACCGATTTACTGTGGTTGAGGTGTTGTATCGGACACAGGTGGATAGAGTGGAGAGTACTGATACAGTGTTAATTAATCGTATTCACATCAGACAGGTGTAGGTATTGTTTAGGGAGAGGTTAGTTGGTATTGTGATATTGTGAAGGAACGATTGGGAAGGACAATCAGTAGTAGTAATAATAGTTTTGAGTCAAAATGAAAGAGATATTTATAGATATGTGAAATTAAAAATGTAATGAAATAGTTAATTGTGGTAACTACGTAGACCGAAGATATTTTTTTTCTATTTACAAACAGAAAGTTCAGCATAATGGGATATTTACCGGATAAAATACTCATTTTTATAGAGTGGAATAAATTCGAGTCCTTATATGAAAAACTATCTTATTATGCACGATACAGAAAATTGATGTAGGTATTTATGGCCCAACTTTTTGATACAACTTTAAAAGGCACCACAGGAGTTTTCTATCGTCTTTTGTTTTTGAGCTACAGGCTAAAACTTGTTTTTCGTTTATTTTGAAAATGTCTCATATCTCGTTTATTATTAGAGATACAGAAAAAATGTTTAGATACTTTTATACTGTTTTTTTACGTAGAATAACGTGATGTAATCATATTTCTCAAAACAGAATAATTTTCAAGATATAACACAAACAATATTTTTTAAATGGGAACATATGTTGAAAGTAGTCTCATCTTTTTACTTATTATAAAAACTTTTCAACGATGTATAACAAGTCTACACTCTTTTGTTTTAAACATGAATAAAACTTGAATTATTATTTTTTGGGATGAAAAAAAAATGAAAAAATCAATTACAGATCATTATTTGTTTACTTTCTTAATTATATTCTAAAAATTCTTTTTAATCAATTATTTTCGGATTAGTAAATTTATTTTTTATCAGCGTTATAGTTGGCTGTGACACAATTCCAAAAATGTGGAAAATATGCTCTCTGTAGTATATAAATTAGGCAAATAAGTAAAAATAATGAAAATAACATTAAAAATAAACAAATGATAATTTGTAATAGATTTTTTCATTTTATCTTAATAAATTTAATTTTTTTTACCCCAAAAATTAATAATTCAAATTTTATTCATGTTTAAAACAAAAGAGTGTAGAGCTGGAGGCTATGAAACAACACTTACTGGCATTAATTACAACAAAAGACGTATCACCTTTAGGAAAATTCTTGAAATTTTTAATTTTGAATTATCACTTGAAGGTTTTTTACCAAACATCCAAATTTTTCATGACACATAAAAATTTCAATTTAAAAACCATTAATTGACTAAGATTTTTTCTCCATATATACATATATGTAAAGGATGAAAACGAAATTAATTATATTTGCGGAACTATAATAAAAAAATCTGATGTGGCCAGCACATGACCTCCCGCCAAATCCATGTTTAAAATAGAAGTGAGCTTTACGTAAAGTATCACTTCTGGTTGATCGGTTGTAAATAAAATCTAATTTGTTGTCTAATTAATAGAAAAGTCTGTAATACGAAATTAATTTCGTGCCAGAGCTCCAAATTATGTACCACATCCTATTTATTATATATGGTTAAAATCTGATATGTTGTTTCAAATTATATATGAGTTTTAAATACCAAATTTGAGAAGTTTTGAATATTTTAAAGACTTTAAGGCAAAATTGTCACATACACATTCTTATAAAAATCAGCATCAACTTCTAGGTGCTCTAAAACGCAATATTTGTAAATTCTTCGTCGTACATGATCCATTTCGTAAATGTGTAGTTGTAAATTAATATTAATTTATAGTGCTGCAAAAGTAGAAAAAAATTAAATCAGATCATCCTGTACATCTAATATTATGTATAAAACTAAAATGGAGTCTTAAGGTAAAGTTATAACTAAAGAAAAAACCCCTTAACAATAAATTTAAAAGCTATACACGTATTTCGAGAACTAAGTTCTCATCATCAGTAGAAACTACAAAGTAATCTTAACTTCTCTGTTTTTACTTTGTAGTTTCTACTGATGATGAGAACTTAGTTCTCGAAATACGTGTATAGTTTTTAAATTTATTGTTAAGGTTAAGGGGTTTTTTCTTTAGTTAATATTTATGTATGATGGAAAATATTATATTTACAAACCTTAATTTCATTAGAATTAAATATTTTATCATTATATTCCCCTTAACACGGTTTCATTATTAATTTTAATGCAATTTCTTCCTAACAGTGACATTTGTTTAAATATGTCAAAATTATGTTTTTGTTTGACGCATAGGCAAGACGATATATGAAAATAAATTATATTATATATTCATATTTAAAGTTATTTAGAGTTATTTACTAAATATTATTATCGTAGAATTGAAGATTATACAATTATAATTAAATTTAATTAGTAAAAGTTACTAAAAAATTATATTCAAGGAATTTTTTACAAGAAAAAATATTAAAAGCTTGTATAAATGATACTTCCGGTTATCCGATATACACTAAAAACTAATGAGCTCTTCCCACATTAGTATAGAATGGGTATACAAAATTTCAAATTTTTCTGATTGATAGTATTTGAGTAATCGTGTCCACAAGATCCACACACACACACACACACACACACACACACACACACACACACAAAAACACACACACACACACAGACACACAGCTACACACACACACACACACACATACATACCTACCTATAGACATCATTGTAAAAATGTTAAAATCGGATTCTAGGGACATCAAAACGTGTTTATTCACTAAAATCTCTATATCCGATTTTTAGCACGATCCCTATACCTCCCTTACCTGGGGTAGCGGGAGGTAGAAAACAGTACTTTTTTGTTTTTCTTTTTTTTTAGAAATTGTGATGAAATAAGATTATAAAAATTACTTTGATTAAAATTTAAAATTTATCGCAAACATAATATCTTTTTAGAATTCAAGTTTTATTGCTAGTAAGCTTGATTTACTAAAAAAATCAAATCTGTAAAATTTGATTTATGTGATATGTCCTATTATGACCGTTACACGCTTATATTTTTCGTGCTTTGAATTTTATTTATAAAACTTTGTTTCTCACAGTGTGACGCAACGAGAATCGATACAGCGCTAAATTATAATCAAGAAATATTAACTAAAAATGGACTTGTTGTTTTTTTATAAACCCCTCAATTATATGTTACAATTGTATTTTTGGTTTAAGATATATTTATGTACTGTAGAGCTAACAAAATCAATTTGTAAAATCTTAATTAATTTGACATTGTTATTACTTGTAAAAAAATCTAAAACATTATCATCATATTTGAAAAGTGTATCACCTTTCATAACCTGGTTCCTATATTTAATACAACATACAACCAATCTCCCACCATAAACACCCCACTTATTTCTAATCCTAACCACCCTGTAGAACTACACAACAATCCACACATTCCGCTAGTGAGACCACAACAAGCATCATTTGTCTCAGCGGCTTGGTAAGACCGCGCGGCTCTGGGCCAATCAGGACCAACGGGGGTGGAGCTTCAGACATGAGAGACGTCGCGACGGAGGGCGGCGCGTGCCGCGCAACAAGTGGACAGGGGACCACCAGGACGACGGCGACGAAGACTCCAGGAATGGGGTTAAACTCTGGATGGATAGTGACACTATGAATTGGTTGTATATGGGCTAAAATAAGGTTTAAATTCACCAACATATAACGTTAGAACCTTGGAATTATTAAAAGCATTATACCTTATAAGTAAATGATTCACATCACTTACCGATCAATAATTTGTAAATGAAACCTACTGCATCAGTAAACATGAAAAAAGCTCAATCGTGCAAAAAATACTTTATATATAATAAATTATTTTTATTCAGTTATGTTCGTAACAGAACCATGAACGGTTCAATTATTAAATATAAATAAATAAATAAATAAATAAATAAATAAATATATCAGCACGGCATATTACCCATTACTGGGTGTGCCAGTATCTACAACACATGTAGACATCGGTAATAATGACGATATATTTTACCGTGTGGGCGCTTACCAGGCGTCACCTCACGGTCACTCATAGCTGCTGTGGAGAGTGCACCACAGGGGTTACTTTTGTGCCATTTAAAATTAGAAATATTTCGCGTCTGTCGGGATCGAACCCGGTTCCATATAATTATTCCGTGGTGGTAAGGTCGTTGATAGAATTGATGGAGCAGATGTTGCTCAATTAACTGCCAAAATTAAGCAACAAAATGGAGTTGCTAACACGGCACCAACTTCACAAGCAGCTCTTGAATTATTAAATATGAAGAAAGATATTCGTGAAAAATATTTACTTAAAACTAATCCTTCAAGACCAAAAGATATCAAATATTTTTTGTTTAATCGGTATCGGTAACATACTTATGGTAAATAAAGAACACTTTATACCTGTAAATAGGCCAAAAATATAGGTAAAATAGTGAGAAAATAATCCTAAATCTTAATATAAATCAATAAATATATCTAAGATCAATATTTATACTCTAGTTTATTCTGTCAACAATTTGCACAATAAGATTTCACGACTTGCAACCCTGTGCAAGCAAAAATGCACTTTGAATTAAATATTTACAATCAAAATTCAACCTATATATTTATCTTCACACAATCATCATCTGTGAAAAGACAACATAGTATTCAAAATAAAAAAACAAAAATATCAGAGTGAGAAAACAAACACTTTTCTAATTCTTTTCAGCGTCGTTATCTCACAATAACCGGATAGTAGGGGCAAATATTTGGCTGTCAATCTAATAACAAAGACGGCGGCGTCGGTGGCGGTGATATCAGCGTGAAGGGGCAGGGGGCGAGGCGCGAAGGCACGCCCCCGACATAGCAACCCCGAGAACGACGCCGCGGAGATCAGTCGCGGTTTAGAACGACAGAACAGCGGCCACAAATTCGCGGGGGAGACAAAATCACCACCGAAGACGTGAAGTATAACAAGTGACAAGACAAAGTTTATTGACGAAGAAATCGATACTGAATGTTAAAAATAATTATGTGACTTTTTAAAATTTTAAACCAGAAAATAAAATTATATTTATTAAAGAACATTTGTGCTAATCTGTGCTAGAGATTTTAAACAATACTCATTTAGAGTAAATAGCGTCCAATATTAAATTGTGAGCAATACACAACTATATTTTAAACAAATAATATATTTAATAAGATAAATAAAAAAAAAAATTAAATTAATTCTAATCAATAAACAAGTAAAAAAGAACTTTGAAAATATTTGTAGGTACCCGTGAACATTTCTGTTAAATTTAAAATAAATATTGCTTAACCATTGATTTAACGTCTAATTTATAAACAATAGTTCTGTACGACTGTATACAATTTTAAATAAATAATGTAGGTATTATCTACAGTGCTAACAAGGTAAAATAAATTGAAACCCTTAAGAAATATCTTCTCATTTACTTATAGGGATAGCATAAAACGAAAGAATATCATTTAAAAATAAAATACCTCTAATTTTCAGACAAATTAAATTTTAAAATAAATCCCAACAAAATGCAAATTTTATGAGCCAGACTCAGAAAACTGCAAATTAACATTTAACCAAGATATAATAATTTAAACGGATACGAAAAATAAACAATTAAAAATTATGTGAAACAACTGTAATTAAAAAATATAGTCATACTTATTTAACACAGTATAAAAAATAATACATTACAATTAAAAATAAATCTCAAAAAATGTTTATTTCAAAAATATTGTGTACAGGACAGCATTAAAACAGTCGGTAATACAAAAAAAGTATTGAACCACCATTCATTTGTTAAATATTGTACGAAAGAACAATTGTGTAGTAAAATTAAATATTTTGCAATCACATTTAATATTTTATTTCTAATTTTATTCCTATAATTTACATACATTCCATACCTAAATCCACCAAACCAAACCTAACCACCATCTTCCATCCTTTCTCCTCTTGCGATGCTCGATTGACAGTCCCATTCCAAGCCACCTATGGACGCGTCATCCTCGAGCATGTCGAAGCCGTCGCATGGCCAAGAACACATCAAGCGGCCCATGAACGCCTTCATGGTGTGGTCGCGAGGCCAACGAAGGAAGATGGCACAAGAGAACCCTAAGATGCATAACTCTGAGATCTCAAAAAGACTGGGGGCGGAATGGAAGCTGTTGTCCGAAACGGAAAAGAGACCGTTCATTGATGAGGCAAAGAGATTGAGGTAAGTGGCGAATGATATATAAAGATTTTTCGATTTTTTTGGGAACTACATTGCAATAATAAAATATCTGCTGTAGGCAATATTATTCCGCTGTTATGGTATTTTATCGTTATCTATATTTCATATTAGATATAAAAGCTTCTTTATAAAAGCTCCGTGCCAGTATGCCTTCCAAATTTAATGATATACATACAGAATAATTGAAAGAATAGGGACAAATACTTATTTCCATTATTATTAATTTCAGACCTATATAGTTTAAAAGGTCGCGAATTGTACTTTCGAATTATCGGAACGATATAACGTTGATTTTTTAAATGGATTGTTATATTTATTTTTTTATATTTTCTAAAAGTAATTTACCTAATGATTATTTCGATCAATTCGAACTAAGATTCAATACAGAATAAAATAAAACGAAATTTAGTCTAGTCGTGGGGTATAAAAAAATCTGTTGTGGTCAGCACAAGGCCTCTCGCCATTTCCATATTAGACTATATAAGTATTGTATTGCACTTTGCTATCGAAACGTCGTTTTATAACAAAATATTACAGAACTTTACCCAAATATTGTTTTTTGTTGTATTTAACATGTCTTCTGCACACATATAATTCTAATTACATCTATTTTTCATTGTATGAGGAAGTTCCTGATTGTCAGAGATTCTTCCAATTCATTAACCAGATTGGCGGTGTTTCTGATGGATAATGGATATATGCATTTTACCTATAATTTCAAATATTTAATTAATAAAACAATAAGAAAGATTAAATATACTTCCCAGAAAAAGCTATCAGAAAGTCACTAAAACTGTTGATTTTTGACACTGACATTAATATATGTCATTTACAAACTATGTTATAGACATTTGAATTTGTCAACTGGTTTCCTTAGTGTAGTTTCGCCTACTCGACTTATTATATCCCGATATTCTGTATATTATAGTGTCTTTATCTCTAAATTTATAGAAGATATATTAAAAAATTTAAATATATTAGATGTAGAATTTTGTTCTTCAAAATTAGTAATATCAAAAATTTTAAAAAAATAATATTTAGAAGATTTAAAAAAAAACTACTACTTCCGGTTGTTCAATTGTTACCAAAACCTTTTCAGCTCTTCCCAGGAATGTCAGATTGAGAAATTCATAGTTAAACAGGTCTTATGTCTTATAGTTTTTGAGGAATCGTCCGTCCAACATCCAGCCATACACATACACATGCATACATCCACACACACACACACACATACACACACACATCATTGTAAAAATGTTAAAATCGGACTCTAGAGACCTTGAAACATGCTTATTCATTAAAATCTGGATATGAGATTTTTAGCATGATTCCAATACCTCTCTTAGCGAGAGGTAAATATGGTTTTATCCTACAAAAGGCCGGATATTTTTGAATTTAGGATGTGTATTAAATTTAGAGGTGCTAATAAAAAACCAAATTCTCGACCTTGGTGCACTTCCGGCAGCACCGTCATCATGGAAAAGAATATCTCCTCGCCAGTAGCTATTAGAGCAAAAATAATTATTATCAATTTTGTAAAAGATAAAATTCCCTTCAATTGTAATTTAAATTTTTATTCTATAACCAACAGATAAAGAGCTACAGCGCTTAAAACAATTAGATATTGTCAAAACTTACTGAATTCAGTAAATTCCACGTATGAAACAACACTGAATTTTGTTTCAACTACATATCATTCGCAAGAATACAACATTAATTATTATTGTCTTATTAATGTAAAAATAACCGTTTAAAACAAAAGAACATAGGCAAGTTATACATGATTGAAAAGCTGAAAAAATCCTCTTTTCAGTGTTAAAACTATGTACTATATCGTCCATATAAAAATTCTGACTTTCATGGTATAATACAAATTGTAACAGTGATAAATAAAATTGAGTATTGCCATTCGAAAGAAAATAAAAAAGTACTCTAAAACAGTGTAAACCAAAATTTAGTATTGTTTCATACATGGAAGTTATTTGCAAAAATTAAATTCAGTAAAATTTACTTTTTTGACAACGATTTTAAGAGCTATAGGTCGCTATCTAGGAAATTTTGTCTGCTACAATTATTATTTTTGTTCTGTGAGGTAATATTTAAAAGAAAATGATTATTTGCACCATTTTTCCAAGATGGCGATCTTCTAGAAGTGCACTAAGGTCGAAAATTTTTATTTTTTATTAGCACCTCTAAATATAAAACATATCCAATAATCAAAAATACCTTTTGCAGGATAAATCTACCCCAGTACTGGACTAATTAAAAACAATTTTTTTCTTTAGCAGTTCAAAATAATATAAACAAATAAAACATTATGTAAATGTTAAAATATTTCCTCAAACAAAGAAGGTACAAATGATAATTTATTAATATTTCATAATTTGCAAGTATGTAAAGCTAATTTAAATTCCTGTCAGAAAATGTAAAAATATATGTATCATTCATGAACTTTGTAATTTAAACTGTCGATCTAAAATTAATAATAAAGAAAATAGCCATTTGTCCCTATTTTTCTCGGTACATACTCCTTAAATAAGCGACATAATTTATTCTATTCTAGAATTTATAATTGGTATCTAAATACTGTTACTATTATCGTTTGATGTATTTACCGTTCGTAAACTAATTCATAGTTAATATGAATTCTTTATACTATTCTTTAAAAAAAAATTCAAATTTGATAGACTTTCTTAATATTATGGCTGAAGGCGGTTGCACAATAGCCCAGACACGAGAACTAGAACACTTCCAACCTCACGTTTTAACAGTCAAACATATACTTATTTTTATTAAGAGGTGTCTGCGGCACAGGTTGCCTTGAAAAAATTAATGGAAGCCAGTTGCATTAATATAATTTCGAGGTGGTTATGAGAACTGGCATTTTGTGCGTTAGGTTAGGTTGTTTAGATTATTTTATTAGAGAAAGAGCCAAATCTAAACACATTATTTTAAAATTTAATGCAAATAAAAATGATTGTGTTGGAAGTAAGCGTATAACGAACCCAATTACTTATTGGCACTTTTTATTCAGCTGGCGTCGGAGGCAGATTTGGAAACCATCACCACCTAAAAATTAATGTAATAGACAAATTTTGAGTATAAATCAATGATTTTACACGTTTTACCCAGTTTCGTCACTAAATAAAAGTGTCCATGTATTGACAAAATCTCCATTACCATTCTCGTTCTCGTTCCCGGGCTATTGTGCATCTTTGTATTTACCCGAAAAAAATATGAAAATGAAGAAAGACATGATATTTTAAACAAAATATTATTTTGAAATGGAGACTAATTTGGTTCTTGTACATTTGCAAACGTACACCCTAATATTTTTTGTGTTTTACTTGATTTTTAGTAAAACCTCGTTGCTCGCAAAGTGACAAGACCGGAAGCGAACAATATGAAGCTATGAACTGATTTTTTCAAAAATGAACGTGTTTGATTTTTGCGGGATCCCCGTCAATTCTATTTATTTCACTTTTGCATTAATTTAGTTCTACCTTTTCTCAATAAAACGTCAAACGTAAAATAATCATCTTAAATTAAAAACATGATAAAGAAGAATAATTGTCTGTCTAAAATATCATGAATTTACAATTCAACAGTGAAATTCACTATAATCTTAACAACTGGGTTCATAAGATAAGAAGAAAACAGTTTACATAACACGATAGGTACACGTTCATCAACAGAACCTTTTATGCGACGTAAGGGCCGTAATACAATGCTCTTTGTATGCGTAAATATTTGAATTAAGCCGTTTAAAAAAGACACCCCTTATATTTACATTATGATTACGATTTGTATAATTTGTAACATATCTGGGAAACACAAATGTAGGTACTCAAAATCGTGCGATTTCATTTAGATTTTAGAGAGATATACACGAAATTAGACAAGATGTAATTTTATATTAATATGATAAGAAAATATTTTAAATTTGACCATTTACATTCAAAAAGAATTTAGTGTCATTTTTATGTTTTAAAATTATTCAACAAAAATGTTTTGCAAAGAACAATAACAATAGGTACAACTTCTTCTGGAATTAAAATTTTAAATACATGTTAAACACTTACGACCCTTCAACGTATGAATTAAAAGTACTTTTATTTGTTTACCTACATGAGTTTTTGTTCATGAAATTATTTCCACTTTATGACATTTGTGCAATTTATAAAATATTTGGCCTGACTCTTAGAACGTTTTTATGGAAAAAAGCTTGTACGGATATCCTTAAAAACTCGCCTTTCATGAGGATCTCGAATAACTTCCACCTGTAAAATAATACTGTTTGGTTTGCAACCCTGCAGACTTAAGACACATTTTCTAGCTCTTTCAAAAGGCAATTATTCATTTTTTTTATCACTACTAGAGTGTTAAGAGTTTGAGTAGTTTTAATTTTTATATGAACGCCTTATTGAAAAGTTACACCATCATGATGATGATGAATTTTTTAGCTTTCTAATGATGTGAAACTTATCCATGTACATTTGTTTCAAACAGCAAAAATTCGACAATTATTAGATTTATACGATAAAATCAATGGTTGCAACAATAAAACAAACGAAATCATCAATCGGGTATTTTCATTTGTTTATTTTTTCATTTTCATTAATATTTTGACAATATTTAGCATTTGAAACATTTTTCAATTTCGTGTTACGACATTCATACAAAAATATAAAAATAAGATATTATGAAATTTTAACAATTAAATTAGTTAACTAGCAACGAAAAAATGAAAATAACCAAGTTATTATCTTTAACTGTGTTTTTAAATGTTTCGTTGCACTAGCCATTGTTCTTAACCTATAAATTTAATAATTGTTACGTTTTCACTGTTTGAAATAAATGAAGAGATATATAAGTTACATATCGTTGGAAAGCTAAAAAAATTCTTTTCAATTGCGTCCATAAAAAAATCAAAACTTTGGCATAATCGAAATGTGACAGTAACTAAAAAAAAATCAAGCATCGCCATTCGGAAGAGCATGCTAAAGTATTCACATTTGGAAGTTATCTGCAAAAATAAAATACGGCAAAATTTATATTTTCTTTTGTATCTAGTGACCCACATATTTTTACAAATGAAGATATGCTACTGAAATGATCACCTGATGGATATACTTTTGTCCGAAATTAACCCATTTTGTATTTCTTATTTTTCCTGAAATCCCCACGGAAGACTCGTTTTTTAAGGACACCTGCATAATATGTTAGGCACTTAGATCCTTTTGAATTAAAATGATTCCGTTGTAAAATAAATTTATTTCTAGACGTAGTAAAATATACTAGCCCTAAAAGGTATATTTATAGGCAATATATTTAACTATATGCGGTCTAAAGGATCTTCCATTTACTATCACAAAATTAATATCTATTTTACATGCATTGTTGAATTTTAATCCTCAAATTTAGGGTACATGAAATCATGACTTTATTAATATGCTCTTAATTTACCCAGGGGACTTTAATGCACCCCATATTCTGTTATAATCTTCAATCTTTGCATGAGTACTAAAGCGTACAGGTGTGTATTCAAATCCTTTCATATTAAACTGTAATACATAGTCACAAAAGTCTGCATGAATGTAGTTGTTTTACAAAGTATCCTTTGCAAAATATCAATATAAAAATTTAGTACAGTTACAAACGTCATTTATATTTAGGCAAAGTAATAATGTAGTATAATTCTATAATAATTTTTTGACAATAGTTTTGCCTTATTCTCTTTCGTAAAATAGCTCTACATTTAAATAAAAATATAAAATATATATAATTACGACATACATATTACCCATTGCTGCTATTGCTGGGTGTACCATTTTGCTTTGTACACAGATTTCGGTAATGATGAGGACATATTTGCGCAGTGCGGACGATTATTTACGTCCAAAAATTTTTCAGGAATTATAAAAATAAATCTCTTTTCATTATTGGATAATTATAACATATAATAAGCATTAAAACATGGTGTTCACTTCAGTATAAAAATTTATTTGTGAAACCATCATTCATTAAAAAATAAATATAAATCATATGATCTTGTTTGTTTTTTAAAGAAATTTTGCATTTATCCAAAGAAATAAAATTATAAAAATTAAGGATAGATGTTTTAAAAAAACGTTATGAAAAGTTCGTTATTAGGTTTTTGTCAGAAGGGATTTATTACCTTCTTGCCTGGAAAGTGCGCGGACTAGTTTGGTTCTTTTAGAATTGCAAACGTTACAAGCTTATTTTTCGTTCTTTATTCGAACAATATGAAAAACTTCAATTAATATTCTTGTTCGATTCTTATGGGAAACTCTTCAATTTATTCCCATATACCCGACCAGTTTTTGACATTATCCATTCTGGTCGGCTGAAATAAATACATCATTAAATCATTGCAATTCTTAGTATTCAACTAATAGTAGTTATTAACAACAGTTTCAAATAAAATAAGAAAATAGGGTTTCTTAATTATTTGAAAAATACAAAATAAAACCAAATAAATATCAAACATTATGGATTTAATTTGTCTGTACAATTTTGTTGAAATTAATTTTAAAATTGGTACCACGTGCCACGTACTTTTACCCTGCTTTTTAAATAAAAGTAACGCTAGTGCAACAATAACCAAAATTTATTTATTGAAATATTGCTGGTTGCAGGGAATGAATCTGTTTTCTTTCGTATACTTAATAAATGTTTTTATTATAGTGCGATTTTTAATACCCAATAAACTAAATTATTGTAATAACAAAAAAGTCTTATGCCTGATTTATATTTGTCAGTTTTTCCGTTAAGTTTAGGAACTTGGCCAAGCTCAATAAATTGAACTTCAAATTGTATAATAAATTCACCAATTTCTAGCCAACTATTGACGTTTATCAATTTTTTTCATATTAAATATTAAAAGTCAATTATTCAATTTTGACGTATTAAACTGTCATTATTAACTCCATAGCAACAACTATAAGTAACACTTTTTTCACATGTGAATTAAAATTTTTTTAAAATCACTCTCACAAAATTTTATCTCACTCTGCAACAAATAATGCATTTAAAATATCAGGTACGAAAATAACACTCACCATAATATTTATTAGACATTATCAGCCATTTTCATTATTTTTCACGGCACAAATGACAGACAATAAAGCATTTTAAATACATGACTTGACGTCTATCGACGATTGTCATGCTCAGCCTACTAACTGATCAGTTTTTTATTTTGTCCAAATTAAATATTATAATGGTTTTTTATTAGTATTTCGTCAAAATTGAATAAAATATTGTACAAACCACGTGAGCTAAGAATGTTTATTCACTCGAAGAATTTAACATTAAATAAACATTACCTTACCTCACTTGGTGTGTAAATATCTATTATATGTAACAGTCATATAATGAAATTGATATATTGGAGTGTTATTAAAATGAGGGTCTAGAAACAGAACCCGAACCTGAACCGAAAATACGAATTAACCCGAATTTTTGATGAACCTGAAACTGAACCAAACCTTTATTTGTCAAGGTTAATAAACCTGAACCGAATTTAAACTGTTTCAAATTTAGAATCGGTTCAAATTCATATCAGTTAAGTATATAATTAAACTGTAAATTCAATGTCACCAACTTTATATGCTTGTAATTATTTACCGTTCTGATCCGAAATTCAAACCCGAACCAAAAACCGATGAATCGTTATAATTTTCATTTTCTTGAACCTGAACCGAACCTGACCCATAAATACATTTCGGTTCAGGTCCCTGATTAAAATTAGAAAATTACTAGAAAGTTCTAAAAATTGAAGGAAAAATAGTAAATGCTATATTTCCAGCTTTTAAAAAGCGATTTAAAAGTGACGAGTGTAATGCAAGTGTTTTAGGCTCAATTTCTAGAACTTGGGCAAGTTCTTAAAATTGACGCAAAAATGGCAAATGTAAAACACGCTTAATATATTGGTCTCACCTTTTTACTAAACGCTTAAAGAATTCTTCGAGTAGCAAATATTAAATACCTAAAAATTTAATTATATAAAACTTATCTACAAAAATGTGTTCTGTATAATGTTGTTGTTCAACCCAGAGTTAATTTCTAGCGCCGCCCCTGTTTGGGGCCGTCAAGGGTTGGGGAGTAGTAGCATCTCCCCCCTCTTGGCGCCGCGACGCTCCGTGCCTCACTTGTTATCTTTTGTAAAACAGACGAGCGCGCATTGTACTGAATCACTTTAAATCTGTGTTTATTGGGATGATCACTTTATCTGTAGCCGTCTGGACCTGCCTTGGACGAGGTGGTTGGGAGCCAGGAGCCAGGGGCTCTAATCGCAAACACGCGTTCAACTCAATTGCTCTTGCTAATAAGGATTGTTGAGCAAAAATGCGCCCCTTATGAATACACGTTATGCTTATTCATTTTCATCCTAGAGGGAGAATGAATTTTAATTTCTACACATTTGAAATTTAATTAACTTCTAATTTATTGTGTTCTGTATTTTGCAAAATTAAAGCTCTTTATAAAACAAAGATGGGAAATTATTACGGCAATTATATTCTAGCTCAAATAGAAGCCCTCAGCCGCACTTAAGTATACTTTTAATTCAAAATGTAAATAATTTAAATTTAATTCCTTTAAAGCTAACGTATAAATATGTACTCAAATATTCATTTCTATATTTTTGCTATGCATATATCCAGAATTAAATAAATAAATATATCATCACGGCATATTACTCATTGTTGGGTGTGCCAATCTGCTTTATACCCAGATATCGGTAGTAAATAATGACATATTCGTACCATGTGGATGTTTACCAAGCGTCATCACATGAGCACTCATTGCTGGCGTGGAGAGTACACCACAGGGGTCACTCTTTGTGCCATTTAAAATTCGAAAACATTTTGGCGTCTGTGGCTATCGAATTCAGGTCCTCAGATTTGCGACCAGACACTCAGGCACGAGACTCCATATATGTATATGTACAGACACAGACTGATTGAAATAAGCCTTTGTTATTTTTTTATTTTTCAACCTTTTTGTACACATAAAAAATGACGGGGCTAGCATATTACCTCCCGCCATTTAATTTTTATTTGTAAGTATAAATTTTCTCTATATAATTATCCTTCTCCAAATCGTACATTATTAAATTTATTTTATAATATTTACCTCTATTTCTTGTTAATTACAAATATATAAAAACTGTTTTGACCAGGTTTTATATAAATTCATATTTCTAATATTTTCTTCTTAAAACTCTACCATTATTAATTTAATAATACTTTTTCTGGTACCTTGTGATGTGAAGATTACTTACCCAAGGTGATGTTGTGGAAAAGGGCAACAAAAAACTTTTCCTTTTCCTTTTCCTTTTGTTTTTAATCGGTCGTTTTGGGAGTCTAAACCGACTCCCTTTTTCAGCAATTTCATATTATGACTACAATTATTTTACATATTACTTATTAATACATTTATAAATATTTTTTTAATAAAGATTTACATTTCCGACTTATTATGTTATTAAAAAAATATTTATAAATGTATTAATAAGTAATATATAAAATAATTGTAGCCATAATATGTAATTGCTGAAAATGGGAGTCGGTTTGGACTCCCGAAACGTCCGATTAAAAACAGAAGAAAAATGTAAAGTTTTTAGTTCCCCTTTTTCCACATCACCTTGGGTAGGTGAAAAAAAGTCATCACAAAAAAATTAATTTGTTTTATTTTATAGTGACAATTATCTGTGAACGCTGTCTATATTTGAATAGTTTTAACAAAGGAGAAGTGTTTATCTTCAAAACACAGGCTGGAGCATTTATAAAAATAGATTATTTTTTAAATTGATCTATAAAGGTCGTATCCCACGATGAAAAATACAAGCAACTTGAGTTGCCGATATCGGCACTATGACGATTATTCTATTCCACGGAATGTATGTTCCCTTAAAATCTAGGGAAATACTTCGCTTAAAGTTTGTTCCAGATATAGGGAAATTTTATTATTTGATCTTTAACATCCCATAAAACTGGTCAATTTTTCATGAGGTTGATCAGTTCCTCTTCCACATGTTTATTATTTAAAATATCAGTCTTCATTGTATGCACTTAATATGCGAGCACACATATTTTTGTCAAATAAAAGTATGATTTTGACAAGAATGACGCCCGCGTGATCATACGATGCTTCAAATATGTTATTTTTGGTCTCCGCATGCTGCATCTGTGATCTAGCGCATGCGCTCAAATGAGTTACTCCTAGAAAGATGCCGTTAACTGCAATAAATTGCCGATACGTTGTATCGTGGGATACAGGCTTAAGACACCCCGAAAAAGCTAATAATACCATTATACCAACTAGCCTAAATGTCAAAGAAAGAAAAAGAATCAATAAATAAAAATACCACTTTGTAGTGTAGATCTCGTTTATTGATAAAAAAATATCCGATGTGGACACCACATGACTTCCTTGTACGCCTGTTACACTATACATATTTTGTTAATAATTAAAATATGTATTATAACAGACCCAATCATAAAATTGCACGTATTTTTTGTCCTAATTCATAGAAAACTTAATTACAGAAACCAAAAAGTACATCATTTTAAAATATACATATCTCGCTTATACAAAGAGCTAATTTAATCATACTTGATGTTTTCGACGCAGAATTCAATTCTCTAAAACTTTTATTTGAAGCATTTATTATTAAAATCAAAATAACACTATTTTTTTCAAGAAAAACTGATAACAGCTTCAAGTAAAGTATCACTTCCGGTTAGACTATTTTAACCAAAATCTATTATGTTATTTCCATTGATATAAAAGTATTATATACCAAATTTAAAAAGTTTTGGATTATATTTTAATATAGTTTTTCATTAAAATCTATTATAGGCTTCAAGTAAAGTACCACTTCCGGGCAGACCATTTTAACTAAAATCTACTGTGTTATTTCCTTTACTTCGTACAAGGAAGTAAAAAAATAATAAACGAGATCTACACTGCCAAGTTCTATTATTTATACATTATAATGGATCTACTTTTCCGCAAAATGAAAAAGAATCAAAGAAAATAATTTAGTATTACACGTATATTGTGAAATATGTTTTATAAACAAGTACCTATCTAAAGAGTTTACAAAACAAGTCACATACTATACTTTCTCTACGACTGCAAATAAAGTCAACAGAAATACATAATTACATTTTTACGGTACTTATTTTTACAGAATGTTTGTTGTTAGCTACCGCAGCTAATTTCTTCCTTGCTTCACGAATTAGATATTAGTAGTTACTAACTTCATGTCGTGACTGATACGATCGAAGTCACAGGTATATGAAATAATGTTTTTTAGTGCCATAGAAACCAATACTTTGTCATATTTCAACAACGGAAGTAGAAAAGATATAAATTGTTGTCGAAATGAAATCAAACTGTTACTAAAGATCAAAGTTACTGCCTTTAAAAATATAATATGTGTACGAATATCTAGGTGCCTAATGTTTTTCCACCTTTTGATAAACAAACATACAATACAAATAAGAATAATCATTCAAATATGTATTAATCTGTATATGACCCGTATGCCTTACTAATATTTTCGTCAAAGAAAGTAAATATTTGGATATTCGAAATACTTTATCGCTTTATTATCATTTAATAAGCACCGGAAACGAGAGAACGACACAAAATGTCCCTTTATCAGGTAAGCAAGAGGTGACAAAGCACATACAATACCTTTCTTTCCTCTTCTTGGTAGAGTAAACTAAACTGAAGATAACTATTATCCATTCTTCGTAGCCCTGTAAATAACCTTTGATAACAATAAGCGCTTTTTCGTGATGTTTGTATATAGATAATGATTGCAAATAAAATGAATAATACGTAATACGTACCATTCCGTAGATATACAAGTTGACCATCTATAAATAAACCCGCAAATATCTCGCTTAATAAAACTTTCAGTGATATTAATTTTAATTATAAAGCAAATTATTATATGTTACTCCATCTACAAAATTTAGGAAATAATTCGTTATTATTACTTACGTAATTTAAAGTTTAATAATAAATAAAAATTTAAACAATAATATTTTAATCATTCGCCATTGTATTTTTCATAATATAATATTAAGAATGTTTTTACACTGTTGGTTAGCAAATTTCATGTACAGTAAAATTTTTGAAAGAAGTCCGATCAAGACCATCTACGAATTGTATCTATGAATTAAGATTTTGTGCTGTCAAATTTAGTAGTGTCTTTTACTTAGTTTTTATGAGGATACTTAATATCTTGTGTACCTCATAAAAACTATGTAAACGACACTACTAAATTTGACAGCATAAAATCTTAATTCATAGATGTAATTCGTAGATGGCCTTGATCGGACTTCTTTCAAAAATTTTACTGTACATTCCAAATTTGAAAAAATATTCTGAAAATTAAAGTCAAAAACCGGAAGTAATAATATTGAACTACTTCCGAAATAAGCTGATGTATTTATAGGCGGTCAGTCTGTACAGAATTATTATATAAATAAACTAATAAGATAGTGCTTAAAATGAAAATAATAGAATTTACAAAAAAATATTAATATAGAAATTTTATACCTGCGAAATTTATAATTAGCGAATAGCGCATTTAGATGCCAATTTTTTTTCTTTCTCAGTGTTAATTTGAAGAAATTTAGAAGTCTTGTTAATGTACGGCAGATGGGGGCATCTCACTAAAAATAGCTTATTGAGATTACTTTTTTGGCGGGAAAATTGAAATTTTTTTTTTATTTTCCAACTTAAATTTGTTACCGCATACCAGTATTGCTGGTCAGTTTAACCTCTACTGAATATAATTAGATTGATATGATGTATCGTATAATCGCTTTTTGCTGCAATATATAATATTATAAATAAATACATCATCGGGACCTATTAACCATTTATGGGTGTGCCACTGAATTTTTTTCTCCAATGGTACGGTAAATAAGTACTCTCAAACTCAAAATGAGTGCGGCAAATAGCAAATTCCAGCAATAAATCCAGAAATAATTAAATCAAAATTTTTGTTTTGTAATAGGGCTGTTGCAAGAATTTTTATATGACTTCTAAGTATTAAATTTGAAAAGATATTGTTCTTTAAAGAGCCTCAAATTTGAAAATATCACGAAATATCATTTAGATATTTTACAATTAATTTTTGAAATTTGGATAAAATTTTGAATAAGTCACGTGATCTGAAACAGAATGTGACGTCAGAGTACATACATCTTCAGCGGTTCTAAGGTGTCAAGTGTATTGTCAAAGATATGTCAAACAAGTGTCAAATAAGAATGACGACCAGAACTTTAAAGTAAAATATATTATCAATTTATATAATAAATTCAGTTTTTATATTTTATTTTACCTCAAATCTTTAACATCCCTTATTTCGGTAGCAGTAAAACAATCGTTCTGATATAAATTCAGCCATCATCCAGCTATCGATCTTCGGTTAATTGTCCGATTTAGCTTGAGTATAATTTGAATTAGCCATTATTACCTTATTATTCATTTACAATGAGCAATGTCAGCGTCAAATGTCAAATTAAAAGATTTTGTTATTAACATGTGACAAACTTTAGCCTACGTTTATTTATATAAATAATATGAATAAACGTAGGTGATGGAAAAACTATTTTCCTATTGGATATTAATGATGTAATGTATGTGCTTCTACGTCACAGGAGTGGGGGGTAGTTTTTCAGGATGCCAATCTTTTTATTTAATTATTTCCACAAATAACAACAAATTATTAAAATAAAAATTATTACTAAGAAAATCATTCCATAAACTTTCATTTAAAATAGTTTTTGAAAAATGTGAAACAGGCTCATTGTAATAATCGCTTAAAAATAACATTCATAGCCACCTAAATAGTACAAATATTGAATGGTAGCATGAGGTGACTCTCAATCGTTTATGGTTTATTTTAGAGAATAATATTTCATATAAAAGACGTGTACATTTAAATTTTCTGTAAGTATTATTTAAAGTTTTTTTCTCTAAAATAAACTATAAACGACTGACAGGGTTAAAACACTTCTGGTCATCTCCTCCCTGGTCATCTCCTACTTACCATTCATGCTACCACCCATTCTATTTAACTCCATTGTATTCGTTTTAGAATCGGAATCACTAATTTTTCGCAATTGTTACAAAAATAAATATTTTTTATATTAATTTCGGTAATGACACTTGTATCATATCAGTACCATTGAAGTATTTACCAGTCTTTGCTTTATAAGCTCCCAAAACTGTCGCGAAGAAATCAGCATAAACAGTTAGGGTAATATTATTGAAACACTATATTTGGGAGTAGAGGGGAGGGGGGCTCATCTATAAATATTTTGCCCTGGGTGCCGAAAATGGCAGCTACGCCACTGCACATAACTCATAGCCACAAAAACCCATAAGATTACTCGTTTGTGGATGCGCCAATCTGCTTTTATTCGCAGAATTCGGTAATGATAATATATATTTACCATAAGATTGGAGATCGTATACCAGACATCCTTTCCTAAGCCATGAAAAGCGTACTACAAGAGTCACATTTGTCCTATATGAATATTAAAAATAATTTGAAAATATGACATCAGTTAGATTTGAATCAAGACTTTCCGAACCTTAATCGATCACATAATGCAATCAGCTATGTGGACCCATAAATAAACTCTCTTGCATACTGGATGTCTACTTGAAATCTGTTTTCTTAATTAATGTTAATTTTTACCTCCCGCTACCCTAAGTAAGGGAGGTATAGGGATCGTGCTAAAAATAGCATATAGAGATTTTAGTGAATAAGCACGTTTTGATGTCCCCAGAATCCGATTTTAACATTTTTACAATGATGTCTGTGGGTATGTATGTGTGTGTGTGTGTGTGTGTGTATGTGTGTGTGGATCCTGTGGACACGATTACTCAAATCAGGAGCAACATTTCAAAAGGAATAATATCCACTTTAAAAAAATTTAAGAAAAATAACATTTTTTATTACATAAAAACAGATAAAAGAACAGATGTTTGGGATAGGTTTTCTTTAACAGTAACTTTAGGTAATACAATATTCAAAATGTCCTTTATCTGTTTTTATGTAATAAAAAATGTTATTTTTCTCAATTTTTTTTTTTTAAGTGGATATTATTCCTTTTGAAATGTTGCTCCTCAAATACTATCAATCAGAAAATTTTTAAATTTTGTATTCCCATTCTATACTAATGTGGGAAGAGTTAGTTTTTAGTGTATATCAGATAACCGGAAGTATCACTTATACAAGCTTTTACCAGTTTTTCTTGAAAAAATTGCATTGAATATAATTTTTCAGCAACTTTTACTATTAAAAATATAATATAATGGTACAATCTTCAATTCTACGATAATATAACTTTAAAAAACTTTAAATAACTTTAAATATAAATTTATAAAATAATTTATTTTTGTACATCATCTGACCCATGCGTCAAACAAAAACATATTACTTTAATAAAATTTTCACGTATTTAAACAAATGTCACTGTCACATTTACATTAATAATGAAACCGTGTTAAGAAGAATTAAGTAGAAATATATTTGATTTGTAAATATAAATCTGTCAGTATAAGTACGTGTTTTCAAAATGTCAAATATTGGTTTACAACTACACATTTACGACATGGATCATGTACGGCAAAGAATTTACACAGTTTCCGTTTTTAGAGCACTTGGAAGTTGATGATGATTTTTCGTGGATTATCTTTTTCTTTGGTGAGGCACATTTTCTCCTCTCTGGGTATGATGATAAGCAAAATTGCCAGATATGGGCAGATGAAAATCTTCATGTGATTTACGAGGTACCATTACATGTCAAAATGAGACTGTTTGGTGCGCACTATGGTCAGGTGGCGTCATTGGAACTTACTTTTTCGAAAATGATGAAGGTCTGTTATATTTGATGGTGAGCGCTATAGGCCCATGATAATCGATTATTTTTCGCACGAAATTAATTTCGTATTACAGACTTCTATTTATTAAAACAACAAATTAGATTTTGTTTATAAACGATCAACCGGAACGGAAAAAGATACTTTACTTAAAGCTCATTACTATTTTAAACATGGAATTTTCGGGAGGTCATGTGCTGGCCACATCAGATTTTTTATTATGCTATATTACTTATTAGTTTGAGAGGAAAGTTGTAAAAAAAAACTTGCTCAGAATTAAAAACTAAACAATATGAGGGTAAAATCAATATTAATCAAAACAGGCTTTACATTTCTTTTTGGTGGTTACAATTTTTAGCAACGTTGATTGCATTTCCTACAGAGGTAATAGATATCTAGTAGACACCCGGTACATCAACAGAGTAGATTTGAGCAACTATAACTATAGCATGAAATCCAGGTCTTGGCCGTAGTCTGTCGGTAGTCCTATTCCTCTATATATTTATTCAGAATCCGTTGTCGTCTGAGACTCCACGGAAGTGGCGTTACAATATTATCAGTGGCGACATATTCAACTGGCGACAAAAGATAATGCTCGCATTGTACTCCAGGCCTCACTCGGTTGTTGGAACCGGAGCGCCCGCTCTGATCCTATTCACGCGCGCAGTTCGCAGATTGTCTGCAGACACCTCATGCCCTCGCTTTGTTCTATCTACTCATGTGTAATTGTGGTATTTGTGCCTTTGTTGGAAAGAGAATTGATGTTTAGGTGTTTGTTACGGGATACAACAAATTTGTCAGCCTTTGCTACTCTTTACAAACTCAGTAAGACAAGAAAGTCTCAACGTAAAAAATAAGGGATTGTTTCAAAAACCTTATAAAATAGCTCTATTGCAATTTTGTACTTTTAAGCAGAGCTGTGCACAAGTACAAGAAAAAAGGATTTAAGTACAAGTACAAGTACTTTCCTGAAAAATGTACTTAAGTACAATTACTTTCATTTTGAAAGTATTTAAGTACAAGTACAAGTACATACAAAAATATGAAAATTGAATAAAAAAAATCTGTTGTGGCCAGCACAAGACCTCTCGCCATTTCCATATTGTATTGCACTTCGCTTTCGAACCGTCGTTTTATAACAAAATATTATAGAACATTACCCAAATATTGTTTTTTATTATATTTAACATGTCTTCTGCACACATATAATTCTAATTATATCTATTTGTCATTGTATGAGGAAGTTTCTAAATATCAGAGATTGTTCCAATTCATTAACCAGATTGGCGGTATTTCTGATGGATATATGCATTTTAACACAATTTTACCTATAATTTCAAATATTTAATTAATAAAACGATAAGAAAAATTAAATATACTTCCCAGTAAAAGCTATCAGAATGTCACTAAAACTGATTTTTGACACTGACATGTGTCATTTACAAATTATGTTATAAACATTGGAATTTGTCAACTGGTTTCCTTAGTGCCGTAGCCTCTGCCTCTGCGATTAGTTCACTCTATAAATTATAGTGTCTTTATCTCTAAATCTATACAAGATATAATAAAATTTTTAAGTGTATTAGATGGAGAATTTTATGTTCTTCGATATTTAATAAAAAAACCTCCCAAAAAATTATATTTAGAAGAATTTTTCTAAGAAACTACTACTTCCGGTTGTTCAATTGTTACCAAAACCTTTTCAGCTCTTGCCAGGAATGTCAGATTGAGGAAACTGTAGTTAAATATTTTTTAAGTCTTATAGTTTTTGAGGAATCGTGACTACAACATCCAGACATACATACACACATACATACATACATACATACACACACACACACATACACACATCCTCACACACACACACACACACACACACACACACACACACACACACACAGACATCATTTTAAAAATGTTATAATCGGATTCTAGGGACCTTAAATCGTGCTTATTCAATAAAATCTGGATATGCGAATTTTAGCATGAATCCAATACCTCTCTTAGCGAGAGGTAAAAAACATGTAGTTTATTTTTCTTTGACTTACAATTCGTTTAATTTTTATATTTTATTTGCTTTTAATTATACAAGTTTGTTTTTCAAATTTTTCGTCCGAGAGAGAGTAAGTTATAGGGCCATAAGAAAATAACCTCTCAACAGGGAGGAAGCAATGTTGTGTTGTATTTTGAAGGTAAATTTAAGTTAAGTATCGCAAAATAGGGTCTTGCAGAAAATTTTAATTTCGTGCATAGAACAGTCCGACAAATAATTCGCGTCTTATAAGAGAATGGCTACTCTATAATATAAAAAAAAAAAAAAAATATGATTAATCATTCACCAATGTCTCCGGACTTAAACCAGAAAATTCTTAAAACAAATAGGAATATAAACCAAAAAATAATTTAAAATTAACTACAAGAAGAATGGCAGGGTATAATGCCGTAGGTGACCAAATATTTGGTAGATTCAATGGCTCATCGCTTAGTTACTGGTTTTCGTTATCATACGGCGACTTTTTTGTCATGATATTATGAATACTTTCAATGTTTACCTCATAGAATAAATAAAATAACTACATTATTTGTTTATTGCTTTTCATTTTGGATTAAAAGAAAATTTAATATATTGGATTTTAGACTGCTATTTTTCCTAAAATAGATTGAAAATATTGTCGCACGGAGACTTTTTTGTATGACTGAGTATTTAATAATTCATTGCAAAATATTAAGAGCCTGTACATTCACCAAAATGAGTATTTTTTTCTGTCGGGTTTCAAACAAAAAAACTGACATTAAATACAAATTGTTAATATTTATAGATATTTATAGATAGTACAAGTTCATTACACACCACATTTAGTAAAACGTTTTATTTAATTTACGAAGAAAATAAACTGCTAGAATAACAATTAATGGCATTGAATATACCCACAGTTTGAACTGCAAATGAAATGATTTTATAACTAAAAAATACAGCGCATTGCTTAGTTCGAGAATACAAGACAAACTGGATATATATTTTCTACTACATTATTTTGCAGGTTGAAACGTGCAAAGTAAAAGTACTTGTCCATGTACTTGTGAACATACAAGTACAATTCCAAAAATATTGGACTTAAGTACAAGTACAATTACACATTGAAAAATTGTACTTAAATACAAGTACAAGTACAATAAAAATGTATTTAAGTACAGGTTAAAGTACATGTACTAAAGTACTTGCACAGCTCTGCTTTTAAGTACTCTACCAATAATTAATTGTATCACTAGTCTACATATTGAATTTTTGCGAGTGTGAGTATTTTGTATTTTCAAATACGAGCATTGGCAAAGCAGTTTCTGAAAGCATATTGTAGTAAGCAAGATTGTGTCTCCATAAATTTATTAAATGAATTTATTCTCCAAATATTAATTACCTCCAATTATAATCCTATACTAATATAATAAATGCGAAAGTAACTCTGTCTGTTACGTTTTCACGCCTAAACCGCTGAACCAATTTTGATGAATTTTGGTATAGAGATAGATTGGACTTTGGAGAAGGACATAGGCTACCTTTTGTCGCGAAAATAAAACTTAAAGGGGGTGAAATAGGGGATGAAAATTTGAATGCATGGAGAACCTTCATTTCTCAAGTTAGGGATATAAAAATTCTTATTTAGGCTTTTGGCAAGAAATAAAGAGTGTTTTAGCGTTTTTGAAAATTCTTGCCTCAAGGCAGTACAATAGGAGATGATTTCAATTATTTTTTATCTTTGTATCTATAGTTAAGTTATAACCATTAGCAGATTTTCGATATTTGTCGGAGAGATAGCTTGCATCATATGTACATAAATAAAAGTATCCGAGCCATGTTGAGAAAAGGGCGCTGTTAGGTCCGGGGGGGGGGGGGGGGATCGGGAGGGCAGTGGGCGGAGCCTATTACATGTACGATGCGAGGCAGGTTGCCTATATTTGGGCTTAAAATTTATTCATTTAAGTTAAAATTAATGATTGAGTTCCAATTCCAATTTTGTAAATATTTGGCTAATTCTAATTTTAAAAATTAACCATAAAATTTCCCTACATTTGAGTTCCTGGGCGATTTAAGGCGGCTGCATTGCTGCACAACAAGCCAGGAATGAGAACGAGAGCATTTTCAGTCTCACTTTTAGCTGTCTAACGAATATTTTGATATAAAAATTAATGTTGAGTTTTAGTTAACTGGACATGTTTCTTGCATTTTTCAGCCAATTTCGTCACCAAATAAAACTTCTGATTAGTTGAAAAAATGTCCATTACCGTTACCATTCTCGTAATCGGTTGTAGTTCGGACGGATTCAAGTTCTAATTCGACCGAGACAAGAAAATGGGGGGAAATATTTCTAATTAAAATGCAGACTGGCACACCTAGATATTGATTATAAACCATGATGAAATATTTTTTTCGCTGCTACTATGATATAACAGAACTAAAAACAAAAGTAAAAATAAAAATAACGGACGCCGACCGATATTTATAACAAGGACCAAGTGTTCCTAGAAAAATAACAGCATCTTGATGGACCGTTGTCACGGAGAATTTATAAATCAACAAAAATGTTGTTTAGTATGACAGAAAGAGAAGAATTTTATTATTATTTTATTATTCTTAAATATTTAAATTTTATGTTATTACAAAAAATCTTGAACGCCACACGGCCGATATGCAAATAACGAACTCGGCTGATTATAAACCTAGGCTATCGACTCGGTTTCAAACCTCGGCTATCGACTCGGTTTACAAACTTCAGCCGCGTTCGTTATTTGCCTCATATCGATCTAATGACGCTAATAACTATGTAAAAAGAAGAATTACGAAAAAGTGTCCCACGTCGAACTACAGCAGAATTTAGTGAATTTTTACAAAAGAATTACAGCCAAGTGTTGATAGTGGCTTAAAGAAAAAAGGAGATATAACGTCTTTCAGAAATTTCTATGATTTATTTAAACAATAATCTAATGGAATTCATATGAATGAGGAGTGTAACTATTTAGTTCAATTGTTCAATTTATATTATTTTTAGAGAGAAAGTCTGCTAATAATGTTGTTCTTCACCCTTTAGTACACGCCACACACCCTATCTCAGAAACCAATGTTGATCAACGACAACGATGGTCAAAATTTCTATTATTTCTGTAATCACATGTGTGTATTAAAAAGAATATGCCTATTCATAAGTTATAAAAACTAAAATATAATTTACGGTTTATTTATAGTCCTTTGACAATTACAGGAGCTTATTTTGTCGATAATGCCATATACCTACAGTGTGTTAAAAAAAAACCTATGAACAGAGAAACATACCTACGTCTGATCATTATTCAAAAGTCAAGTTGTCAAAATTGTACTTGAAATGTAATTTTCCAGAAATTCATTGTAACAGACATCCAAAGAATATTACCATTTACTGTTTTCTAATTAATTTCCATTTCTAAAATATGATTCGAGAAGAAAATATCTTATGCCAAATTGATATTTAATTAAATACTTTTTCCGTTAACCGTTTATTTAGGTTATGTTAATGTATAGAAAATAATTCATTAATGACCCCTACTAATGCATGATTTTTTATTAATAAACAATTTTAGAGGGTAACCATAAATACCGCATTGCTGAACCATTGCCAAAACTTATATGTCAAACGTTACTAACCTAAAAAATGTTGATAAAATCTCCAATTCAATAAGATACGGCCAACGGAAAAATATAGTATGACGTGTGTTAATTGGCGATTAATGATCTCAACAATTAACGCGTTCGCTCTCAATCATTAATCTCCCTTACTAACACAGTTAGTTAAATAACAATTATATTAAGACATGTTTCTTTTGTATAGCCTAGTGTTTCACAAGCACAAGACAAGATTTCTTGTCTTGCTAGGCTATTTCTTGTCTTGTCTTGCAAAACAAGACAAGAAATTTAAATAACTCTTGTCTTGTGTTACTCTTGCAAGCAAAAATCTTGTCTTGCTTGCAAGACTCTTGTATATTTCTTGTCTTGCACATTTGCGCATGCGCGTTATGTTACATTATTTAGACTTGTTTGGGGTTCCCCTATTAGCTGCCAACCGTTGATTATATTGCGATAACTCTTATAATAAACTTCAAAAAATTTCTATTTTGGGTATTTTAGCTTTCTGCATTAATATAAATAGTTGATTAGATTTTGAGTAAAATTGGATAACCGGAAGTGTTAGGTACTTTATTTCAAGCCCACAACAGTTTTTAATGAAAAACACTTTTCAATTTTAGTACTTAAGACTTCTATGTCAGTGGGAACAACATATTAGATTTTGGATAAAATTGACTTAAAGCTCATTACTATTTTAAACATGGAATTGGCGGGAGGTCATGTGTCGGCCACATCAGATTTTTTTTTATAATGATGTGTGTGTGACGATTTTTTTCTTTCGCGATAACTGTTATATCAAACTTCCAAAAAAAAATTCCGTATTTAAGCTTTCTGCATCAATATAAAGAGTTTATAAGGTTTTTGGTAAAATTGGACAATCGGAAGTGGTACTTTACTTGAAACCCATAACAATGTTTAATGAAAAACAATATTAAAATATAACCCAAAACTTTTCTGTTTTAGTATTTAAGAATTTCGTATCAATAGGAACAACATATTTAAATCGGAAGTGATATTTTACTTGAAGCTGTGAAGAGATTTTCGTGAAAAAATGTATTATGCTATAATTGAAAACTTTTCAAATCTTGTATTTAACACTTTTATATTAATGAGACCGACATATTAGATTCTTGTTAATATTAGTAAACCTTAAGTAGTACTTTACTTGAAGCTCTGAACTGATTTCCTTTAAAAAATATATTAAAATATGATAAAAAAAAACTTCTCAAATTTGGTTTTAAAACTCGTATATGATTGAAAACAACATTAGATTTTGAGTATATATGATAAGTCGGATGTGGTTCTTAACTAAGAGCTCTTAACAGATTTTCCAAAAAAAAAAACTTGATAAAATATAATACAAAATTTCTTATTAAAGACTTTTCTATTTATTGGAACAACAAATTAGATTTTGTTTACAAACGATAAAGTGATATTTTACTCCAAGCTCATTGCAATTTTAAACATCGAATTAAATCTATAAAAGATATAGTAAGAAATTTTAAATCAGATTTAGTACTTAATGCTCTTTATTATTTTTTGTACTATAAATTTTCAAAATATAATATTTAGAAGATTTTTTTAAGAAACTTCTATTTCCGGTTGTCAATTATTACTAAAACCTTTTTAGCTTTTCCGATTAATGTCAGCATAGCTAGAGGTAAAACCTATAATTAAATGTTGTTATATTGAATTATAATATAATATTGCAAGAGTGCAAGAATGCAAGAAAATACTAAAAAATATTGCTATTCTTGCACTTTTCTTGCAGGGCAGATTCTTGTCTTGTCTTGCAACGAACTATGTAACTCTTGTCTTGTTCTTGTCTTGCATTTTATGCAAGAACAAGACAAGAACAAGAAAAATGCAAGACTCTTGTTAAACACTAGTATAGCCCACTCCGAGTTAGGTTAGGTTTTTTTTTTTTTGAACATACTATACCATATACCTCAGTCTGGTGCGTACGTTTGTGTTGTGTATCAAAATTTAGTGCGTGTTCTGATGATGATCGAAAATCGCACTGAAGTGTTTGTACTATTCATGGTTTTACCTTATTAAAAATAAACAATTTTTTTGCACAGCAGCAACACGGACGCACCATGTTCGGTGGGTGATAAACACGGCCGCAACGCAGTGCAGCCGTGTTACGGCCGTAATGTAGGCATAAATGCGCATTTAATTATGGTTAACGAAACAAGGCGTGTGGCTATGCTTGTGCGCCAAACGGACCAGATGTGCGATTTTTATTTCGATACGTAAAATATCGTTATTGAGTTTAGCTTTGAGATCCTGTCACTAGACGCGCAGAAAATACCCTCAAATGTACAGATACAGGTATATGAAATATCATCACCGAAATCTGCGAATAGAAGTAAAATGACACACCCAGACCCAGGGCCCAATTCTCAATTTTCACTGAAGTGATATTCAGTGAATTTTTTTTTACTTTATCACTTGAAGCTATTCTGAATTGCAAAGTGATCTGATATAAATGACTGAAGAAGTGTAATATTGTATGTATTTACCATATGTTAACAATACTGCTTGCGCATAATAGGAAATTACGAATTTGGTGCATGTGTTTGCTGACATTTAACAAATAATATCATAACATTGAGAAGTGATATGATATAATTTTATCATTTCATATCATATCACAATGGTGAAAATTGAGAATTGGTCCCCCAGAAATGTATGATAAGCCGAGATGATATATTTATAAGGTGTCAAGGATAACGTGTCCAACATCAGGATTACGCGTTTATCCTTTGCGTAAAAATGGCGTATTAATTCTAAATGCTTCAATAAATGTTATAAAGAATTAAATTATATTTCACGTTCAATTCAGTAATCGAGCGGGAAATAAGTGTTCTCAAACTCAACATGAGAGCGGGAAATAGCCCATTTCCTCACTAGTGCGAGAAATAAATCACAATATTTGTTTTGTTAACATGAAAGCAACGGGAACTTTTGAGTTTAGAATTTTAAGGTTGTCATCAACTGAGATCCGAAGTTACCTCTTTAGACTTCTTAGAATTTAAAACAGTATTCAAATGATCATCAACTGCCAAATAATTGTTATAACAAAACTGATCACTCATACACACGTCAAACACCACGGCAAAATAAAACAGAGCAAATGTCAAATTGAACTAGGGCAATACGTTGAGAAGAGAAAGGAGGCCATGGTAATACTTAACTATCTCTCTCTTCGAGCTTGTTGTCCTCTTAAATTATTAAAAATCTTTCAGAACACATAATACACTAGGAATAATACAACCTTTTTCGTTTTCGTTCTGTAATATTTTATATTTTAGTTTTTACCAAGAATAATAATCTCAATCATTGTGACGGTTTAGAACTAAGTCGCGCATGGCTTCCAATTTTAAATATGTTGTAATATGTAATATGTACGAGTATACAATTTTATCTACACTTTTACGAAACATCTGTTAATAAAGAGTACGGATGCGGTATTTCGCTACCGAAAAGGCGTCTCTGAGTTATACAGATCACTTCTCTGCCAGTTTTTTCGGACGGTTTTTTCTTTGACAAAAGGAGAGTTTTCCTGAGAAGATGCACGTTCGCCAGCCTAGTTAATGCCGGGCATGCATAATGTCTAGTAAAATGTATAGGTACTTACCAAATAGGTAACATTTATGTACTTTTTATGTTACCTTGGTTACTTGTTTTTCTATTGTCTCGTAATTTATTTGTCATTTTTCCTGAAGAAGACATCAGTTAATGGTGCCGAAACTTTGGAACTACTAAAATATTACAGAATGAAAACTAAACATGTTGTATTATTTCTTGTTGTCTTCTTCTAAAGACATGTAGCTGCCCAAGTGGTAGATATGTCAAAAATTTAGATCGTGCAACTATTCCGTAATTTTTTATTGTTTTTGTGGACGATTGTAGATAAAATATTGTTTGCAACAAAAGCAAAAAACGTAATTCTGAAATTCTGAAATTCTGAAAACTTACGTTCATTTCAAACTCAAGATATGCATGTATGTTTAATTAATTAATAAAGTAATTAAATAAGAGGATCCGTGTATCTATTTTAAAATTGATGACAAGATTTCAATATTATTTTGAAGATACATATCTCACTAAATTTATAAAGCTCATACGATTGTTTATTTTCTTTGTTTCCAGGGCCCTGCATATGAAAGAACACCCCGACTACAAATACCGCCCACGTCGCAAACCCAAATCGCTTATCAAAAAAGAACCCAAATTCGGTTTCTCTATTTCCCCCTTATTATCCCCAAACATGGACAGTTTAACATCTCTACCACGGTCGTTGATGCCGCCCCTTTCCGGCCCAGGAGGTATGCCACCTTTATTGTCTAGCCACGATGTCGACCAGCTCAAGATCCCCAGAAACCTGTTCCCCCCTTTTCCATATCCATTATATCCGCTAAGGCAAGAAGATGGGGGGAAACTGGCAGCGGATTTGGCGTTGCTATATGGGAGTTCGCTGTACTCGCAAGGGGTTGGACAGCTTGGAGTAGGGGTTAGTTGGCCCTTAGGTAAGTACTATTATTTTTTTGTGTACTTATCTACTTAAAATATACAGGTGACATAAAAAACAGTGACAAATAGCTATTTTCCTTATTATTAATTTTAAACCTATAATTTAAATTTCTAAGATGGGGGCGAACTTAAATGCCACTTTTGATATGAAAAATTCATGAATTCCATTTCCCGTTTTCATCGTTCTCGTACTCATTTTTCAGTTTATTTATTTTTTCTGAAATATTAATTAAAATGATAAATTTTAGCGTGTTACACTTTCCGAATGTGTATGTTTATTGAAATATATATATTTTTTAAATTCTACAGAATTTTATATTTGTATGTGACGTCAGATTTTTAATTACATCTGTCAACTGTCATCCATTCATAAATAAATAAATATATCATCACGGCATATTACCCATTTCTGGGTGTGCCAGTATCTACAACACATGTAGACATCGGTAATGATGACGATATATTTTACCGTGTGGGCGCTTACCAGGCGTCACTTCACGGGCACTCATACCTGGCGTGGAGAGTGCATCACAGGGGTCCCTTTTGTGCCATTTAAAATTGGAAATATTTGGCGTCAGTCGGGATCGAACCCGGTTCCCCCAGGTTCGCGACCAGACACTCAGGCACGCGGCCACGGGACCCCATTCATGTGTCAGCAATGTGAGTTGTTAACGAAGGAGATATTTTGTTTGCAGTATGTTTTTTTTTTTTTTTTTTAATATAAAACATGGAAGATGCTTTTGAGCTGGCAGAATCGAATATTCTGCCAAAAAATTGATGACGAGGTGGTTAACTGTCGCGATCAAAACACTACTATAGTTGTATCTTGTCGTAGACAAAATCTGTTGTTATAAAGATTTTTAATAAATATGTTTCATTTTAATAAAAATGATAAGTGTATCACATACATTTCCATATAACGTAGAATTATATATAAATATATGGATTTTATTTTCACAAATTTTGAATAATATCAAAAAATATATGCAACTTTTTTTAACTACCGGACCCCATTACAAATAGTTCCATAACAAGATTAACTTGATGAAAATACAAGTATTTGGCATCACTTTAAAGCTAATTTAAATTACTCAGGATATATAAATATAAACAGGTATAAAACAATTTCAGGTACAAACTTTAAGGGCTTATAGTACTAACTAAAATGAAAAAGAAAACATGGGTCCGATCGTCAATAATTTCCGAGATATAAGCAGTGAAAAATGAATTTTTACAGGGTTTGCCTCTGCTTCTGCTATCTCGAAAGCTATAAGAATTACAATTTCGATTAAATGAGACTTTTTGTTTACTTTTGAAAAGGCATCAGTGCTTTTGTTAAAAAAAAAGCAAATAATTTTACTAAGTTAAAGGTTGTAGCGCCCTTGGCCAATATTTAATTCTCAAATAATTTCGCAACTATTAGAAACTGAGAAAAATGTATCATATAAAATTTTATTGTCTTTTTATAATCGTATCTACTGACATAGATAAAATTTTGACTGATCACTCTCTTTGTCAGTTTTTCTTCGATTGGAATACAAAATGGCCCCTACCTCAAAAAACAGTTGAAGATCAGACCTGTATATATGTTGATTAAGCTTTTTTACTCATTTTGCTCACTATTATATGCCCTTAAAGTTTGTACCTGAAGTTGTGGTACTACTTGTACGTATGTACCATTACATTAAAAAAAAAACATGGCGAAACCGGAAGTAGAATTCAGAATCTTTGAAATATGTTTAATAATTATGTTTTTACTACAATTATAATATAAAATAAAAAAAATGTAACAATAATTATTGTTTTAATAACTACTCTAGCTGATAATGGGGTAAATTTTCCTTAAGCATCCAATGTTATATTTATTACAAAATAAATACAACCTGGAACTTTAGGCCACATTATATCATTATAATAAATTGTGTTTACTATTACAAATATATTCTTTTTTTCCCTATCTTTGAGAGATGACCGAAAACTTTTTGTAAGTATTTTTTTGGTGTTTTAAAAGGATTGAGTCAATTTTTGGAAAGTATATTTTGAAAATTAATAAATTATTTTATTGAAAAACATCTGTCGCTACTAACCAAAAAACTTTGAGGGTATGTACATTTTGATGTGCTGATTCTCAGTCAAAAAGATTTTTTTTCAAATTTCATAAAATTTAGGGAATGATACTTTTGTAGGGTATTCATTTTTAGTGCCACTAGCTGACACGAGTTTTTTCATAAAATATTGAAATACTTAACCATGTCAAATGATGATGAACAACAAATAAATTAATTCGTTTTTAATTTTATAACAAATTTCGTGTATTTGTTATAAAATTTGCTATAAATATTTTTTCCTACAACTGTGCGATTTATTTGTTACTGTTATTATCTAATTATTATTGCCTTGCTTACGGTTGAGAAGGAGGCCAATGCGTAACAATTTCTTTCAATTAAACGGAATGCACAAGTGCGTTTTACTATCAAAAACAAACGATAGGGACAACGATATAAAAAAAAACGCGGTATGCGGATGTTCGCAATTTAGCTACTAACCAAATAACCTCATTTGTTTTGTTTCAACTGTTACAAAGATTTAAGAAAGAAACTAACGAAGTATTTAAATCTAGGCACACGATCCAAGCCAAGGGTCCCGGGTTCGAATCCCGAGTAAGGTATGGTTATTTGTATGTGTCCTTTCATCATCCCATCTTCGTCAACAAAGGGTATAGAGTATAAAACATCGAAGTTACAAAAATATGTACGAAAATTGACTCACCCCTACTAAATATGCATTGTAATAATAAAGCCAGGTTTTTCCACCTTTTGATAAAGTGTCATTTAACTTATCCCCCAGATAAAAGGAAAATATTACATTACTTAAATGACGTGTGTATAATTTTGTCAATTTACGCTCTAATATCGATACGATATTTTTATTATACAGGGCGTTTTCTTTAAAACAACCAGCGCTTTTTTGGGCGAACTAATGAATTTAGAGAAAAATATTATATACAAAAAATGACCAGGAAAAAGGGCCCTATTTAAAAGAAACAACAAAAAAAAAATTAAACCAGTGGTTCTCAAACGATAGAATAAAATTATATTTTTTTAAATAGTAAACTACATAAATTTTTAGTAGTCCATTAGATAGATATTTTTGTTCTGATTTCAACGATATAAATATGATTTGAGGTTGTATAACAATTATATTGAAAAAATGGTATTAAAAATCAGAAATAATTTTACAATATTAAAGTAGGCTATGCAGTAAACAAATGCTAGATCGCCTGTTTTAACTCCATTAGACTTTTTTTCTGGGGCTATCTTAAAAACAAAGGGTGGAATTCAGTGGGTTGTATTAAGGTCTGTATTAAAGCTTATATTAAGTATATGGCAACATTGTAATATTTTCCACATGGATCAATGAGATTCAATTGTGATTTAGAAATTTTACCACAGGGAAAAATAATTCAGATATCCTTTAGTCAAATGAGGAAGTATTATTGTCAATGGAAGGTATAAATGGAAACTCATTATTGCAAAATTAGGTTAGAAATACGTCAAGTTTTATGTGTCAAATATTTCATACCTGAATGTTAATGAATTTTAAAATATCTTAAACCCCGTTTTGAGCAGTTTTGACATTTGTCCTTTTTTTCTTACTTCTGTTAATAATATTTTTTTCTTTATTTGATCCTTTGGTCTCTTACTTTTTTCTGACAGGTATTACAAAGTTGCCAAAATATTTTTGACAAAGGACTGTTTTAGCTTAAAACACGCTAATACAACCCACTGAATCGCACCCAAAGTGTTTAGTGTTCCTTCAACAACTGAGGATGAATGTAAAAATAACATTCGTCAAGCAAGACATCAATCTATTAGATGTGCTACATCTTCCGAATTGAGAAGAATTGAACTTTGTCTTCAAAATCAAGGAGGTGTTTATTGTAATTATAAAAAAAAAATAATACTTTTAAGTGAAAAAATACCAAAGATACCTATGGTTGCATAAATCGTAAATAATTTCCATCATATTGTTTTTCTTTTTATGTTATTACTATTGTAGTTCATTTGTTATTATTAATTTCTTAGTACCACACGTTATTTTAGATATAAGAAAATAATATTCTATACTAGAAGGTTGCGACCTAGGCAATAATCGTATTAATAGTTGTTTATTGCATAGCCTACTTCAACATTGTAAAATTATTTCTGATTTTTAATATCATTTTTCTCGAAATAATTGTTATACAACCCCATATCATATTTATATTGTTGAAATCAGAAAAAAATTCTCTATCCAATGGACTAAAAATTTGTATAGGTTTCCATTTAAAAAAATATTATTTTATTTTACCGTTTGAGAAACACTGGTTTAATTTTCTGCTTGGTATTTCTTTTAAATAGGGCCCTTTTTCCTGCTCAGCAAGAAGGCGCTGGTTGTTTTTAAGGAAACAGCCTGTATATGGCAGTTAAGTGACACTTTATCCAGAGATGAAAATACCAGGCTTCCATTGAAATACAATAAAGAATTATTATTATTATTATTATTATTATTATTATTCAAATCTAGATGATTATGAAAAAATTAGTTTGAAATAGTAAAATATTTATAAATAATAACGTAGAAAAATTAAACGATTTGCAAGCAAACCACAGCAACACGCAACACAAGATATCGCTGTAAAGCATCGTTACAAAGTAATTCTGTCAAAATTTCATTAAACCTAATGCCCAAGCAGATTACCGAACTCAGCAAGCCTCGCTTGTTAAATTCTGCACTTTCACGTAACGAGTCTTTCTCGACACTTGATATAAAAATAACTTTTTCTTAAATCCGTGCGTACATGCTTTACTTTTCAAAACACTAGTGCGTGAAAAGTAAATACGTTATATATAAATACTTATACACAGTATTATAAGAAACAGCACTAAAATTTCGGTTGTATGCGACTCGTGTGTAAATAATATATTTTTATCTTGTGCTAATTTCCATAGCACTTGACCAAAAAAGTACTACTTTACACACTTATTACATAAATAAGTATTCTATTGCTTTTCATTGTAGAAATTTTACTTTCAAATTTGGTCGTCGTTAGTTTAAAATCGGATTACAATTTAAGTCAATTTTCAAAAATCAAGCTATATTAAACAAATTCCCATTTTGTTTCAGGCCCCTGCGGCATCCCATGTGGCTGCCCCCCTGGAACCTTCCCACCTCGTACCACACCCTCACCGGACACTATCAAACGTCCTCCAGTATACGTTCTAATGAAACCAGGCGACGATTTCCCGTCCAGGACGGAATCTTCCACTGTCCCGTCAGTTCCGCCTGCCCCAACACCTCCCGCGCATGTTATATGAAGACCACTTCCGGTTCTCCCGGACCGGATCAACCTCGGGACCTGGTGGGCGGACGCTACGGCGACGGCGACCACAGATAAAGAGAGTGACGGAAAGAACTCTCCGTAGTGTGTGTAAGTGTTTAGTGGATAGTGACATCTATACAACGGTGTTGAAAACTATTTTGAAGAATATAGAGGGTTCGTAGGATGTATTGTATGATATAGTGTTTGTTTTAATTTTTGTATTAAAGTATAACGAGTCCAGTTATAATTGTGATACATATTTGTCTAATTATTAAAAATTAATTGTTTCAAAATTCTAATACACATAATTTAAAAGTAAGAGAAACTTATTGTTAGTAGATCGATAAACTTTATGAATCTCTTCCTATTCATTAAATGCAAGGGTGACTCAAAAAATAACAAGAAATTCATCATCATTCGATATAAAAATAATCTAAAAATCTCGCAGCCAATACAACTCTATACAATTAGAAACCAGTTGTAATTAATAGATATCATTGTCAAAGATCCGGAGTAATTTATTATTAAGTTCGTGATATAGTTTTAAAAAAATTGTTGATATGCCAAGCCAAGCGAATAGTAATAAGGTTCCCAATAATGTTGTGAAGTACATTTTGGATCTAACTGAAGGCATTATATAATAAGAAGCACACAACATCGATACTTCGGTATAACAAAATACAATATTGCGACACATTTCGTCAAACTTTTTTGTTTCATCCAACATATCTTTTCTAAATATACTAGATCAATCCATGAGTTGAAATTGTGGCCAATACAGAAAGATCAAATATCCACAGCTTTATAAACACCGGTGTAACAGCTCCAAAAAGCACGCCTGGGTGCCATTGTTTCTCCCAGAGTAAAACTGAATGAACGTTTAAAATTATTTCTCCCCAAACTTCTAAGGCTCTCTTGATCTTCTTTGTTCTTAAATCTTGTTCGCTACAGAGTTAAACATTTTCCAAATATTATTATTACTGAAAAAATACTAAGCGACTGGCAGCATTAATGAGAAAGGGAATACACAGGTATGCAGTCAATATAGATGGTATTTTTATTTTTTGACGAACATCGACATTTCGTAGCCTACTGCTACTTCGTCAGGAAGGCTACAAGAGATTACATATAAATACAATTTCGATTTTTAGTAAGCTTAAAGATGGTAACTTATTTACTTTCAGTCAAATTAATTTTTAAAATGAAATTAATGTATACGTCCGCTACACCTTTGATGAATCGAGAATCGACCATTGTTGAGCTAATTCTTGTATTGAGCAGATCTTCTCACGTTCTGTTGATGATTAGCATATTTCAAATAATGTTAAATATTTTGATGTATTCTTTAACATCTAATTTTCATTATAAAAATTAATTTGACTATAAGTAAAAAAGTTACCATCTTTAAGCTTCCTAAAAATCTTAAAATGTATTTATATGTTATCTCTTGTAGCTATCCTGAAGAAGAAGCAGTAGGCTACGAAACGTAGATGTTTTAGATTTAGATGATCTATATTGACTGCATTTCTGTATATACCCTTTCTCATTGTTATTACTGTTTATTAATATTTTATTACGATGTTATCATTTATCAATCGGATTATACAAAGATTTTCTATGTCAAATGATACGGGGTATCATGTCCACGTGCCTGAGTGTCTAGTCGCGAATTTTAAATGGCACAAAAGTGACCCCTGTGGTTCATTTTCCACGCCAGCAATGAGTGCCCGCGAGGTGACACCTGATAAGCACCAGCACAGTACAAATATGTCATCAGCATCGCCGATATCTGTAATGAAGCAGATTGGCACACCCTCAAATAGGTAATATGCCGTGGTGATATATTTATTTAAATATTGAAAGAAGCTTTCTGAATAAAACAATAACTGTAATTTTGTATCATAGTACGTCGTTTCGACAGCGAAGTGCGCAAAAAACATTTGATAACATTGATCAAAAGTTTTGGAAAAACACAAAAACAAACATATGTAAAAATCACACTAACTTATTAAAGGGAACACTTTTCGGTAACGAAATATCACATCCGGACCATAGTAATAGTCATGTAACAATCACCCATTCCTGTCCAAACATATTGTTATCGCCTTCAACTTCATAACACATGGAAAGAAGGAAAAAAAGAAAATAATGATTTCCCAATTTTCAAAAAAACTTCACAAACTTCGAGTAGCTATCTCGTGAGAACAGCGAATACAGAAACTATTGAAAAATTTTCATCAGTGATGTTTGCTTCAAACATAACACCTAAATGAATATCAACATAGGTGACTCCATTTTGTAGTAAAATATTACGAGGCTTTACATTTACTGGTACACTCTTCAATTTCAAAATTCAGGTGCTGCTCATTGCTCTTCTATGGTCCAAAGCAAACAGATACCTGGAGCGATCTATTTATAAATTTGCTATTACTACTTGAATCACCCTCGTAAGTAATTTGGACAATTTTTTTCTCATATTATATTCATTCTATTTTTATTTTTATAAAAAAAATGCACAATTTCAATATTTGAATGAGAAATAACCGTCGATTTTTTGATTTTATATATATTTTTGTGACAAGTGCGTAAGTTTCCGAAATGAGCGCAACGAGTTTTATAATTTGATGAATTTCAAAATCATGTTTTCCACATGTGTTGCAATGGGTTCCTCCACCATAACAAAAAATAATAAAACCTACACTTTATACTTAAAGTACTACTCAATAAATAACGATTAAGATAAAAGAAAGACATATTTTTGATAAATACCATAGAAACTGGGGCGAGATAGATTGCAATGGTTTGGTAAAAATCAAATGTAGTTAAACTAAAAACAATTATGACTTTTTAATAATACGAATTGTTTCAAAATGAAATGAAATTCATTTTAAAAAAAATAAAAAAATAAGAATGGAGGACCCCATTGCAAACAATATTTTTTTCTGCATACGTCCAAATTACGAAATGTATTCCAAATTTCTGACATATCATCTACCACCTGGGCGGCTATGCATGCAGTATTTTAAACAATCAATTGCTTTCATAAAAACAAAACAAAAATCTTCATTTATTAATTTTCCGCACTAGTGCGGGAATTGGATACTTCCCGCGAGTATTTTATGTTAATAACACTTATTTCCCGCACAATTGCAGAAAAAAGGCATAAGAACTGTAAGCAAACGTAAAAATTCTAAAAAAAATTAAAACAGCATGAAAGAAATATTCCACATTTTTAATAAAACTATTACAAACCTGAATTTGAAGATTGGGTAAGAATGACTCGCAATAATGGTGATGAAAGTAAAAGATTGAAAAAATGACACGTAATTTCTACTCTTATTTATTTTGATTAACTAATGGCCAGATGCACCAACAAGGCTTCAATTTTAAGCCAGGTTTAAACAAAAAAAATATAAATCGGAATTTTGACAGCACTATATTATAATTCATCGACATTTCATTTCGATGCAATATTGACAATTTAAGCCAAGTTTAATATTTAAGTTACATTGGTTCGACCGGCCATAAATATAATAGTTATTGATTGATAATTTAACAAATTTCTTTAAAAGATCATAGGAGCCTTTATCGACCTACTACTGTATGTGAAATATAAAATAATATATGTTTTCTATTCTTCAAATGTATATTTGCGAAGTTTGATCTGAATTTTCCACGGAATTTTCTTATGTGTATTAAAAGTTGTCATTTTTGTTTAACTAATAATCATATCTCAAAAGGTCTTCCATTTAAAACTAATGTAACAGTAACAGAATCATATCGACTCAGTTTATGTTAGAAATATATACCGTACCGTAACATTTTCGTGTCAATTAACGAAAAATACTATAATATATTCTATTTGTAAGTAGTATGAAGTATAAACGAATTTTTAATTCAAAGACTACCTATTTTCTTTTAGACGTGTATAAAAAATTGTATGAAAATGTTTTTCAAATAGTTTAGATTAGAAATGACCTTTAAAATTAACAACATTAGAATTTGGGTAGTGTGCAATTATTTTCGTTTAACTTTTTTTTATGTATATGAAAATCTCAAATTTTGTAATCTCGTTATTGTTTCATTCTGTTACTATGTATAAATGTCCACATTTTGTTCATTGTATTTTGTTAAAATGTTTGTTCATAGTTGATAGTACATTATGTATGTTATTGTTACAAATATTTGTAAATAAAAGCACATTCTCTTTTACTTATTTATATTTCATAAATATCCTTTTCTTGCAATTATCTACATTTTATGTGTGTATAGTATGTCACCAGAACTCGAGAGATTGTTGTAAACCATTTAAATACTCCACAATTACGTTTACAAAGAAACCTTAAATTATGTGTACCATTAATAAAAATATAACCACTGTCCCTTGTTTCTCAAGTTTTGCTCAGAGTTGGACCCTTTCTTATTTACAGTGTTGTGTTAATGTCAGTTGTTATTAAATACATATAATTTATAATTACAGATATTTAACAACATGTGTTTTTGTATTGTAAAAACAAAAATAATTTTCCTTGAATTCGACGGGCATTGCAAGTATTCCGGCAAACTTACAACAATTTGCGGTAGGATTGAAAGGCTCCTTTGTATTTTTATATTTGAGAGATGTTTAATCGGTTTATTACAATCCTTCAAGTTCTGGTTAATTATACTATAGTTCAACCATGCAGTTTTAGACTGAAGTTCTTCAAATCAATGGAACATTGTAATTTTTTATGAAGAAAGTAAATTCCATATTTGTGATGGTGATTATTGCAGCAGAGAATAATTAAAATAAAACTGAAACGTTCTATCTAGATTGCCTTAAAAGATCTATAAAAATTGCCTAAGGGTTGATGATGGGGATGTACTCGCATATAAAGCCAAGAAGTCGGAAATATGTATTTCGTAGACGGAATTGTAGATGCCAGAAAATATCTAAACATATTAGAAAATCAGCTATTGTCATCCACTGGATTGTTGGTCAGAAATAATGACCATATTCTAAAAAGATGGGGCTAGTTGTCACACGGTACGAATGACTAAACAGTGGTTACATTACGAGATAATAATATACAGGTATTAATGTAACCTAGTATTCCTGATCTTAGTTCAATAAAAAAAATATGGGGCAAAGGAACAATTATTACGAAAACAGAGTCCACAAATTTTGGCCCTCTTTAAAAAAGATGCTCGTCACTGACCTAACGGATACCTATATTAATCGCTACACGCACACGTTAAAATTTTCGCACTCTTGATAGTTAAATAACTATTTCCGTTGTCCGTTTACTTATGGGTTTCATTACGATATACAAAATTGTTTATTAACAACCCACATTGATGCATGATTTTCATTCAAAGAATGAAATACGTAATTAATCTAGAAAAATGTCAGAATAAAATTATATTTTATCCAATTTAAGAAGATATGATTAATCAACAGAACACGATTGTAACTAACAAGTATATTAATTGTTAATTGGAAATTAATAATCTCTACTATTAATGCGTAAACGTAGCGAACGCGCTAAAATGCCATGATTATTAATTAACGTTATTAACACAATTTATGGGTAAATTATAATTAATCCAGAAATAAAATCTTGTAAATAATATAGATTCTGATAATTCAATTTTATTATTCAATGTTTCTAACGAAAACCTAACAGCCTAAAAAGTAGAAAAGGGCTACTAGTATCAGCTGAAAATTAATTTCGGTAGCAGTTCGTTGCTAAGCGCTTTAAATCAAAAGAGTCTCAATCAATAATTATTAGTGTATTTGTTACTGTCAAAATTTATTTGAAAAAGTTGACAACTGAGACTTGCCAAAACAATTGTTTCACTTTCACTACTATTCCCAATGGATCTTATTATTATGAAACTACCTCAACAACTCGTCAATTTATGGAGGATAAAAATACTAAAAATATGAAATTTCGAAAGAAACATTGTTGTACTGACACTGATTAAATTTAATGTACTTCTTTCTGTTGCTCTCTGTAAAAGGATTCAATAAAATTTAAGTTGGTATATAAAAAAATTAAATATAAATGTCTAATGTCAATTTTTCAGATTTAAAAACACCTGAAAGGTAAGTTTTGAAAAAAAATGTTTGCTACTTAAGAGTCCAAGTTATTTCAACTCGCAGAAATTAGTACACTAAACACGTTTACTCGCATCTAATACAAAATTTCTTTAATTAAATATGTAATAAAATAAAAGATTAACTATGAAAATATAATTATTATAAATTATAATTCAGCAAATATGGAAAGTAAATGAAAAGAATTATGATAACCTCCTATTCAATACGTAATTATTATGAAAGAAAAACTTTAAAATTCGCTTTAGCATGATTGAAAAGCTGATCAATAGGATCCAATTAGACTTCATACAAATTACTTAAATTAGAAATCAGCAATAATTCAAAAAACAAATGCAAGTAAAAAGTGCATTTTCATCTTTTATACCGTTAACAGTAGGACAAAGCGTCTGTTACAGTTGGGTGGGGTGGCGATGGCTTTTTGTTTGAGAGAATGAGCGCGTGGATTGGCGCGAACAACAGAGCGCATAATTGAAAGAAAAGAGGGCTCGTGGCACAGTAGCTGCAGATCGAGGGGGCGTGCTGGACAAATGCATGCGCGTGCAAGGGACCAAATGAGATTAGATACTCAAGTTGTGATCAAGTGAAATAAACTCGGGACACTTATTACCAAACATAATACGAAGTTTATTTTATTGATATACAATATATTTGTTCTGCAATTTTTACAATTAAAACCAAAGTGTTTAGAATGAAACAATAACTTTTTCTTTTATTAATATACTTAGCAATTTTGTGTAAATGCTGGCTAAACACATGCCCCTTCAATATATGAACTGAAATATTTCAGAACATGTATTTGTTTACGGACGCAACTCTTTGTTTATAAAATAAAATTCTAAACCATTTTTAAAATAATGAGCTTGGCTCGTAAAACGTCTTCTTGTAAAACTTATAAATACATAATATTTTTGACCTTTGGGTTCCTTTGATTTTAAATACATATTTGAATACGGCCGTCCAATTTTTTAAATATTTTTTATTTTATTATGCTTCATAATAATTATTAAAGTTTCGACGCTAAAGTTGCGACGTCAGCGTCATTGCGGCATATGAAAGGACGAACCGACGTTACCATCAGTGTTGCCGCGTACAGGTTTAGGGATGTACTAACGACTAGCCGGAAAATGTTCTAAAATATACTTATTTTTAAGGTATACCAATGAGAAGCATGTATCTTAATTAATAAAAAATTAAAATACTTAGTTCCAGTGGTACTGTGATTGTAATATTCTTTAATTCTTGTTTAATTAATATTTTTACTTTTCCTAATATATTTTTTTAAATCATCTATAAATTTAATAATCTTAAAATGTACTGAAATGGAACTGATTTACGATAAAATGAATACTTGCTATTAAAAATGTAGCAATTAATATCTACCACAAGATTAATCAATGTAAATATAAATGTCACTGTCATAAATTATTGCAAAACATCAGTTGCGTCTTTATCTAAGCTAAGGTGTAGTAATTTCAGAGTGAATCAAAAATTGTTCACGGATAAGCATTTACAAAGCTCGAAAATTTAAAAAAAATACTCGATATTTTTCATTCAAGGCGAGCTACATACTTACTATTTGTAAACAATGAGAAAAGTAGTGCAATGCGGCTGGTCGCTTTTCTTCTTCTTAGCATAGCTTTCTTAGCGATTCCAAAGCTTGTTGGGAAATTGTAACCGTTGATTTGGGGATGCTAAACTGCAATGCGAGCTCGTTCGTCCAAATCTGGAGCACCGTGCGCCTTCGCCATGTTACAAAATACTAAATATTACTAAACTTTTCGTTTATAACAATAAATACAATGGCAAAATAAACTCAATGGTCACCCACAAATAAATGATACATTTTGTAAAAAATCTGATGTGGCCAACACAAAACCTCCCGCTATTTAATTTTTATTAATTTAAATACATACCTACCTACGTATTTACTAACGCTGCAAACTGTTCCATTGCAGAAAACTATTGCTTTATTTACTATTTTCTTTTTAAAATGTCACTATTATTAATATGAAGTGATAAGTTTTCTGACAGTGGCATTACTGTCAGTTACATTCATTTGAAAAATGAACTGTGTAACAAAGGAATAGTTTTAATCTTAGGCTTCGCGACTAATAAAAAAAATTATTTTTAAATTTATCTGTAAAATATATAGAAAAAATATTAATGTATTCCTGTAGAAAATTCAATAATCTTTAATTTTCATAAGGCATAAAATTCGAAAAAATGGCATTTAATGGTATTTTTTGAAGAAAAACCATTATGAGCTTCAAGTAAAGTACCATTTCCGTTTGTCCGATTTACACCAAAATCTAATGGCTTCTATTCCTATTAGAATAGGATAAAAATACAAGGTTTCAGAATTTTCTGAATGATAGTATTTGAGTTAGAGCGAAGACAAAATCCCTACACATACACACACACACATACATACATACATACATACATACAAACACACATACATACACACACACACACATACACACATACAGACATCATGGTGAAAATGTTAAAATTGGATTCTAGGGACCTTAAAACGTGGTCATTTACTAAAATCTCGATATGTGATTTTTAACACGATCCCTATACCTCCCTTACCAAGGGTAGCGGGAAGCAAAAAACTTGTATTATTACACGAATGATGAGAAAACGGACATGATCGTAATCTATGGGGAGTGTACAAAAAATGTTACGGTTGTTGTAGACTTCTATTTACAAAGATATCCAAATAGAAGACATCCAGTCCCTCAAACTTTTAGAAAATTAGAAGCCAAATTACGCTAAGAGTAGCCTCCAATTAAAAAAAAAAAAATTCAGAGGACAGCTACTAGTCCAAATAATGAAACTGCCATATTTGAAGCAGTAGAGGAAAATCCCCATTAGGTCAAACGGCATTGCTAGACAAATCGGTTTTAATCAGCCATAGGTAGGACGCATTTTTCGTGCCAATACGTATAAGTTCCATCCGTACCATATAACTTTGGTGCAAAAACTTAAAATGTGTGGTGAAGGATGTTTGCTGCGCGAGACCGTGAGTAACTACTATTGTGCTCAGAATTCGCTACCGAAAATCGGCCACTTTAGTATGTAAAGAGTGAGGTGTATATGTTGTATGAAGATGTACGGTTAGTAAGAATGTTGTTAAGAGAGTGAAGTGAATTAACTGAGCTTTTATGTATGAATGCATTGATGAATGTGGACGAGGTGAAAAATGTGTGTTTGGACAAGAATATGTGATGAAGGATGTGATGAAAGATTGTTGCGCGTTATGTTTATTATGGCCCGGATGCGGTACTTTGCTACGAAAAATCATTCGCTTTAAGGAGTAAAGAATATTTTTTGTTTGTTTATTACTCTATGAAGATGTTAAGAGATACGGTTAATAAAAACGTTATTAGGAGAATGGAGTGAGTCAGCTGAACTCTTATTAATATTATTTTACAAACCGCTGGCCAAATTGTCAAATTTATTTTACAATCTGGCAACTCGATTAGAAAACGGTCTAAGCTTTTTATAAAGCGACAAACAGTTTACGGCCACATTAAAAATGAATATTTGAACATTTTCGCTTGCAATTTCTTTAAAATAGAAATACATATGTACATACTCCTCAACGTAAACTACACTCTAAACTTACGCATAAATCTCGGCCCGAGTTTTCCAAGCGGGAGCTTCATGCAATAGGTTAGGTCGTAATGTTGAGGTGTATATTGCAAGCGAAAATGTCCAAATATTCATTTTACAAATTACAATGTGACTAAAGGCTATTCGTTATTTTATAAAAGGTCTATTTAAATTAAAATAACCCAATAAGTCAACGAAGATTTGACAATCTGGCCGCATTTTACAATATAACTATAACATGTTTGATAAGATTTTATGTATATACATATATCAAAATTTTGAGTGACAATCGGATCGTTATCATATCACGTTGCGTCTTTAGCAGGAAAACACATATCACTTGGATACGGTTTCCAAGAATAATGAAACAATCAGAATATTTGAAATAATGGATCAAATCTATTACTAGTTATCCTATTAAATTTTGGACGCACTTGATTTATTTTAATGAAAGTTATGCTTAAAAAATATAAAGATTATATATTAGTGTAACAGTAACTACATCCTGACTTTTATCTATTAATTATTTGTAAAGAATAAAATATATTTTGCAAAATAAAATATGTAAAACTCTTGATGTTACATTTATTGTTAATTATTGCTATTTAGCAGTATATTATTTGAATCAGTATTCATGGTTTTCTTTAAAACGATCTTTTTCTATTTGTATTTATAAATCTGGGTGCGTGTAAATAAAAGACATATCATAAATACTGTCCATATTTCTCGTTCTCACATTTCACTATACAATATATAGGGGTGCGGGCTTATATATCTCCGTCGATATCACAGAATACATATATTCGACTTGCGCACGGCTCAATTTAGATAGGACAGTTGCGGCGGTCAGTAAAATATGCGCGTCTTTTGGTCAACCAGCGGAAATGCAAGATCTCTATCACATGACGTAGTGTGCCATGGACGCTAAGCGAATGTTTTCAAGAAATCACCACGCACACGCGTACCCAAGTATTATCAATAACATATGACGATGGTGAAAAAAATGACAACAAACTTCAACGAGATAAATGAGTTTATTTAAGATTTATAGAAAATGAAATTGAAAAATATAAGAGAAGAAAGATTTAAAGAATATAATACTATTTTTTATTTCAAAAGAATTTTCCTAGTTGTAATTTTAATCTACTCGTCTACTCGTAAAATTTCATTTCTTGAGGTTGTCTTTTTATTTCTAACTGACTGTAGTTAAAAACTTGCCGCAAAATAGCAAGAGAATTCTAGAGAACTCTGTAAATATAAATAAAATCAGCTGTGGTCTAGTGTCTAGTGGACAGCGATTATATAGGATGTTCCCGGATGAACCTAACTATTCTTGTAAACTTCCTTATTTTGCATTTTAGGAAGAACAGTTATTCTACATAAAAAGTTTTGCTTCATCTAGCAAGTCCACAACCACTACCAAATTTTCGAAATAACATACAGGCTGGCTACAATATATTACAAATAGAGCAATTCGAGTTAGGGAGTGGTTAAATAAACATTTTCCTAATAAATGGATTGGACAGTTCGGTCCTATTAGATGGCCTTTTCGCTCTCCAGATATTACTCCATTAGACTTTTTTATGGGGATATCTTAAGCAGAAAGTTTGCGCGTATGATTCGCAGGACTATGAACATATTTTGAGGCAGAAAATTACAGAAGCTTTAGCGGACATAAATGGAGATATGAATGAAATGAAATAAATATAACAAGAGGGCAATATGTAGAATAAGTTTTCTTTGTTTTTGTGTATTGTAAAATTTGTGTAATAAATTGTAACTATCCTGTATGTTATTTCGAAATTTTGGTACTGGCTGCGGACTTGATACTTGAAGCAAAACTTTTTATGAAGAAAGACTATTCTTCCTAAAATGATAGGCTGGGTACACAAATGTACAAATTACCGTAACAGAACACCGTCGCGTTACGTAAACGCGTAACTGTGTGGACGGCACATCGTAACAACGTAACACCGTAACATCGTAACAGAACAGCGTTCCACCCGCTGTCGGTTTTTTAGCGTCGCATCAAAGAAATGTTACGCGCTCATGTTACATCCGTTGTTTGCGAGTGTGGACAAGTCAGAAACAAATTATTGACATGGAACGGAAAAATGTTCGAGTAAATGATCGTGGCGAGTTGACGTTACGGTTAAGCCGGGTCCAGACTAATAACAGAACATTGTAACGTAACATGTTACAGTAACATGTACAGTAGTCCGATGTACGGCAAGCATCCAGACTTAACAGCTAATGTTCAATGCAGATAGCAGCGCTTGCATATATTTATATACATTATAGTATTAAAAGAAAAAGACCAAAGTCGCGTAGATGGTGGATGCTAAAATTATATGAAAGTCAAAATGTTTATAGTGGATCCACCCTATTGACAGATTTAAAATTTCAGCAAATCAGTGGATTATATAAAAATTTCACAAGAATGCATCCGTCTGATTTTGAGTTTTTGCTAAATTTAAAATCTTCGTCACTACTGATGCAGATGCTAACTTGAACTGTTCTCAACTACTAGAAACGCGTCCGAACTTTCCCGAACATCGTAACTCTCACAACTAGATACAATAAAATTCTGTCAACGAAACAGCTAGAATTCCGGCTCTATGCTCTATATAGGAGTCGACTCATAAAGAGTAAGAGAAATGTTTATTAATTACGTAAATTAATAGCGGCTAGAAGGACCTGTCAAATATACGAGTACACTATCGTTTCATAATTATTAGAAAAACACTCACCATGTTTCACAAGATTTCAGCATAGATACTCACCTCTCGGTTATTTTCTAGATACAAACCTAGTCCAGTTAGTAACCACAGACGAGTTTCGCTCTTATTAAAAGATTGAAACTCATTAGTGTTGTGTAACTGTCACCTCTTTACAGAAACAATGACTAACTAAATAAAGGAATACATAGGCACCAGTTCCACTTTATTTCAAGCAGAGGTCTACTCAATAAAACTCTGTGACATAAGGCAAAGGTTGTGAAAGGAGCAATAATCAACATAATGTCGGACAGCCAGGCTGCTTTAAAGACACTACTAGTAGATGTCTTCACTTGTGAGTCAAAGCTAGTCTGGAATTGCATGACCACCTTTCAAGAGCTTGCCAAAGACAACTATGTCACTTTGTGGTGGGTGCCGTAGCATGAGGGAGTTCTAGGCAATGAAAAAACAGATGAGCTCGCTAAAATAGGAGCCAAACTATTTTGTGGGCACTTTAAAAGCCATATGAAGAAGGAGATCAAAAACTGGGAGGAATCAGCCATAGTCTCATATTGGAAAAACATTTCGGGGCTTAGTCAGTTGAAGAAATTTACTTCACCTTTTTCGACAAACGCCAAAGAGCTACTAGCTCTCAGCAGAAAGAACTTCTTTACTGGTCATTGTCCTCTGAAATATCATTTATGTAAGATTGATACAGCTGAAAACAAAACCCGTCTACTCTGAGAAGCAGACAAAAAAAAAAAAAATTCGGAATACATCGTATGTGAATGAAGACAAAATTATCTAGGTAGAAGGTACTTCACGGCAAATGAGATCGGGAAACTGACTCCTAGAGCATTAATTAGCTTCATGAAAACTCTGGAACTATTTCCAGAAAACTAAAACAGAGCCATGTTACAATAGATCTTATAGGTCGCAGTGCCAAAAATGTCTAGTGCTTAAAGCCCTCAACTAAATAATAATAATAATAATAATAATAATAATAATAATAATAATAATAATAATAATAATTCTAATAATAATAATAATAATAATAATAATAATAATATGACTAACTATATGAGATAGTATATCTCATGCTGAGTCCAATTAATCATTGTTTCTGCAAAAGAGACAATTACACCTCACTGATGAGGTCCAATAAGAGTTACTAACTCGGCCAGCATCAAAAAATTTATTATTCTCTTCCAATGCTCTATGCCGATGATATGAAGATATCAAAAATAATAAATAGAGGATATAAACAGCATTCTAAAGTGGTCCAAATCTTCAAAATTACATTTCAATATCAAAAAATGTAAAGCTATGTCCTATTCTGTAAAAAACTCTGTTGCCTCTTACGCTTATAAAATGGAACAACATCTACTTGATCGAGTTACAGAATTTAAAAATTTGGGAGTCATATTTGATGTTAAGCTCTCTTTCAATGCTCATATAAATTACACTGTAAGATCTGCCTATAAAAATCTAGGCTTCATAATTCGTAATTGTCGTCCTTTTCTTAGGTTAAGAACTTTAAAAATGTTATATTTTTCATTCGTGCGTTCAAAATTGGAATACTGCTTACAAATATGGAATCCATTATATAATATATATAGCAACAGCATTGAAAGAGTACAAAAAAAATTTGTAAAGTACTGTTATTATAAAACATATGGTGTTTATCCTACTCATGATATGTCATATAATTACTTACTATCCATTTTCAATTTGGTGTCATTAGAAAATAAAAGAAAGTTGCAATCTTCGCTTTACATATATAAATTAATCAACAATATACAATAGATGATCCTATTTGTTTAGCTCGTATTCCATTTTCTGTTCCGCGCCTATCTTCTAGAAATAAGTATATATTTCATTACTCACATATAAGAACTAACTACGAAGCAAGATCGCCCTTTCGGCGATTATGCTATATTTTTAATAATATTCCTGTAGATATTGATATTTATCACTTGTCACTTGGACACTTCAAGTAAGCACTATTAAATAGCTATAGTCTAATTTTATTTTCTTTATCGCAATTTTGTTTTGTATATAATTTTTTTTCTCTGTTGAAACATTATAACCTTTATGTATTTTTTTGTGTATCCACCCCGTAATTAGGATTTCCATCCTGTGGGATGGATGGGATATATTAAATAAATAAATAAATTACCGATATCTGCAATAAAGCAGATTGGCACACCCAGAAATGGGTATATGCCGTGATGATGTATTTATATTTATTTATTTATTTATGATTAAGGAATGAAATAAAAAATAAACGTGAACTCTTTCTCTTTCTAAATAATGTAAGGGTTTACCTCTAAAATCTTAGATTTTCCATTATTTTGCATGAAATTTCTAATTTTTAAGTAAAAAATTTAATTAGTTTTTCCCAATGGCAAGCCACTAATTCGAGGCACTCTATAGATTTGGCAAAATCGACCAATAGAATGATTTATCTCTTTTCGTGAAATGGTTCTAGATTCTCTGGTTATAGTGAATGGACCATAAAGATTAAAAAAATATATTAGAAAATGTATTGCTCTTTATTAAAGTTCATATTATCCATGTATCTCAAAATAACGATAACTACGTATCTACCCTACACTATAAGCAATTACATACATAATATCATATATCAGTTACTATGTACTTGTCATTTTTAAAGCAAAATCACTTATGTATTCAGATTAAAATAATTAAACAAAAAAAAAACGATGACATTGATTTGTGAATATGTATAACGAGGAAAAACAGCACGAATGATAACAAGTGATAATTCTGTAAACATTATATTTCATTGTGGATTATTTCAGGGACTTCTGTTCATCCGCACAGTAGGCACTATTACCGAATACATATTTGCCGACATATGGCCACTTCGCTTTGAGAGATTTATTACGGATTTTACTTTAGCGACGTACAAAAGTAATGCATTAGTCATTCTAAATTTTAATAAACTTATTAATAGTTATTTACGTATAGAGGACCGAAAGAAAAGGTTTACGCCTGCGGACGAAATTTGAAGCCCGATGCGAATAAGAAAGATTAAATATACTTCCCAGAAAAAGCTATCAGAATGTCACTAAAAATGTTGATTTTGACACTGACATGTTTCATTTACAAACTATTTTATAAACATTGGAATTTGTCAACTGGTTTCCTTAGTGCCTTAGCCTCTGAGATTAGATTACTCTATAGTGTCTTTATCTCTAAATCTATACAAGATATAATAAAAATTTTAAGTGTATTAGATGGAGAATTTTATGTTCTTCAATATTTAATAAAAAAACTCCCAAAAAATTATATTTAGAAGAATTTTTCTAAACTAAACTACTACTTCCGGTTGTTCAATTGTTACCAAAACCTTTTCAGCTCTTCCCAGGAATGTCAGATTGAGGAAACTGTAATTAAATATTTTTTAAGTCTTATAGTTTTTGAGGAATCGTCCCTCCAACATCCAGGCATACACACATCCACAAACACACACACACACAGACATCATTTTAAAAATGTTTTAATCGGATTCTAGGGACCTTAACTCGTGCTTATTCAATAAAATCTGGATATGCGAATTTTAGCATGTATCCAATACCTCTCTTAGCCAGAGGTAAAAAAAATAATACCAATTATACAACGCTACTTTAAATTTATTTAGTTACTATACTTCATTTCACGTAAGAAAATAGTGGATAATACTCCGATATTACCCAATCAAAAATCAAACAAGATCAAATTGCACCTATCTTCCCCTCACTATTTTCTTACGTGAAATGAAGTTTATAATAGTTAAGCCAGTCAACATATTTCCGTTATTATACGAGTAGTAATAATAATTATATTTATTAATATACCAACGAAATTTTGTGTTGTAATACAAATGAACAGGAAGTGATATTTCCTATACTATGTAATCTTATTACTTACCTACTCACTCCACACTACACATTACAAAATTTTATCCACTTAGACGCATTATTTATTACTAAAAATGTTTATAATATTTATTTTGCATCTTGTTATAGTAAAAATTTAATAAAGAAATTTCATTCTCTCCCTTTATTCACCCATCAAGAAATCATACAGGCGAGTTGACAATATTAGTTATCAGGAGGAATTGAAATGTCTGTTAATTATCTTTTGAAATAGCAATTTTCATGAAGTGTTTTTATCGAACAAGAAGGGGTGACGTTCGTTAAAGGGTGTGAAGAGAAAAATAAAACAAGCAGCAATTGAATCGGACTGATAAACAAAAGGGAAAGGGTGCGGAATTTTGACAGCACAAAACGTCGAATGATTGAAACCTAAAAAATGTATTCAATAATAAAAATCTGAATTTTTATTTGTTTTAACATAGTTGTTGCAGGCGTCTTTTTCAGATATAGCAAATCTACATAACAAATAAAATTCCTGGTTCTGCGAGCGAGCTATTCTCGCTACTAAAAATGCTATAGTTTTGGCCATCAACAATACCACATGTTTAAAGCGACCTCAATGACATACTTGACTATCAATTCTGTGGTGGATCGAGAAGACTCTATAAATTATCCAATTGAATTTTTAAATTCCTTGAATTCATCTGGTTTTCGAAGACACGAAATAAAACTAAAAGTTGGTGCGCCAATAATCCTTATGAGGAATTTTAATCCACCAAAACTATGAACGGGACCAGACTTCGGGTGAAATTTTTACAGCGGCATGTGATTGAGGCCACCATACTGACTGAATACGGCCGGCCGCGGAAAGGATGTATTTATCTCCCGTTTACCTCTGATACCCACTAATTTCCTATTCTTGACCAATCGCCTGCAATTCCATGTATCTGTATGCTTTGCGATGACAATAAATAAATTACAAAGACACTGGGCACTGTAGGCATTGATCAGCGAGTACCTTGCTTTTTGCATGGCTAACTCTACGTAGCGTGCTCTAGAGTCAGTGGATGCTCTAATCTCTACTTCTGCACCCCTTAAATAAAAATATTGTATATGCTTTAGCTTAAATTATAGTGTAGTACAATATTAAGATATATACTTAATTAATTTCCATTATTTTCTTTTCATCCTTAATAATAAAATAAATTTATAATAATACTACCGAGAGTTTATTTTATCAGTAAACATAGGGTATATATCATCGCCATAGTTACAGTATGAATGTTTGACAGCAATGTATTGAAGCGTTTATTTTATGAGTAAACATAGACGTTTAACATGGGAAGCAGTTTTTTGTAAATACAAAGTTTCAGGCAAACAATCAAGCCATGCTATTGAACATGATAATAGCACATTACATCTTGTACATTATTTAATATTAATTACTTTAATAATATTGTAAAATTTGCAATAAATTACAAAAATTGTCAAATAAATAATTGTTTCAGTTTTTTATCATGCAATATGAAAAGATTTACAAATGTCTCCGTGGAGCAGTGGTCATAACAGCAGCGTCTGAAATTTTTGGTTGGGGTTCGATTCCCCATTGGGATATTTATTATATTTTTTACATAAAAATTGTTGAACTTTTAAAAATCAGTTTATATTTTTATATTACAGTCATTTAAAAATAATAATAACATTGTAATAAATAAAGAGAAAATGATTGAGAATATTTGATTACAATAATCAAAATATTGATGTAATAACAATGCATTGTATTTTATTTGATAAATACAGTAAAGACATAATATCTACACAAATTTATTATATTTCAGTTATTTTTATTAATATCAAAGGAAATACAATGCATTGTTATTGCATCAATATTTTGATTATTGTAATCAATTATTCTCAATCATTTTCTCTTTATTTATTACAATGTTATTATTATTTTTAAATGATTGTAATATGAAAATATAAACTGATTTTTAAAAGTTCAACAACTTTTATGTAAAAAAAATAAAATAATTACCCCAATGATGAATCGTAGCCTAACCAAAAATTTCAGACGCTACTGTTATGACCACTGCGTCACGGACACATTTGTAAATATTTTCATATTGCATAATAAAAAACTGAAACAATTATTTATTTGACAATTTTTATAATTTATTGTAATTTTTGCAATATTATTAAAGTAATTAATATTAAATAATGTACAAGATCTAATGTACTATTATCATGTTCAATAGCCTGGCTTGATTTTCTGCCGAACACTCCGTATTTACAAAAAACTGCTTCCCATGTTAAACGCCTATGTTTACTCATAAAATAAACGCTTCAATACATTGCTGTCAAACATTCATACCGTAACTATGGCAATGATATACCCTATGTTTACTGATAAAATAAACTCTCGGTATAATAGGTAGTATACATAAAGCATATATTTTCACTATCAAAGACTATGGTGGACTGTATACAGGTGTCTCTCAAATAGGGTTACATGGCTTAACCACAGATTCCTGAGGCTAAAATAAGGCGATTTAACCAAATTTGCTTCTATCAGAAAGTGTACCATTTAGCCAGTATTCTGTTTCAAAGTTCTTCGAAAAAATTTTTTACTTATTATAACCGGACGCTTTATTCGATTTGGATGAAATTTGGTATGACAGTTTAAATGATAATAAGTCATCTTTTAAGATGATAATTGTTATTATTAGTGAACCACTAGTGTATGAAACTTAGGTGTCCCAACATTGATTAGACCGTAACTTTTTAATGGCCACGCCGATAACGTGAATTTTTTTTTTTCAGAAAGATACATTCAATAGTAAACATTTCTTTCTCTGTGTAATTTGTGATATCTGTAACGGTTCACACAGAAAATAATAAAACCTCAGTAACAGCACCGTGATTTTTTTTAAAATAAATTTAATCTAGCAGTCTATCCAAATGTCAAACAACTAATTTTTAATGACAGTAACAATTGTTTATGGGTTGTCAAAAATTTTCTTCGCAATATTCAAAAATTCGTAACATCCGTTTGTTCGGCCTAATAATATTTTAGTACCGTTATTGTAAATAAGACGATTACATTTCTTAGCTTACTCCTAATTCCTAAACATATTGTGAAGATTGACAACTCGTTACTGTCATTAAAAATTAAATGTTTGGCATTTGGACAGACAGCTAGATAAAATTTATTTTAAAAATTTAGCGGTGCAGACACTCAGATTTTATTTTTTTCTATGTGAACCGTAACAGATATCACAAATTACACAGAGAAAGAAAAGTTTACTCTTGCATGTATCTTTCTGAAAAAAAAAATAATTTCACGTTATCGGCCTGGCCATTAAAAAGTTACGGTCTAATCAATGTTGGGACATCTAAGTTTCCTACACTAGTGGTTCACTAATAATAAGTATCATCTTAAAAGTTGTCATACCAAATTTCATCTAAATCAAATAAATCGTCCAGTTATTATAAGCAAAATTAATTTTTTTTTTTCGAAGAACTTTGAAGTAGAATACTGGCTAAATGGTACACCATGGATGGAGGTATGAAACAAATATGGAGGTAGCTTATGCGAACTCAAATGAAGCCAACTGCTCCCCACTACCAGTCGGGACCATCTGTCATTTTGTGTCGTGTACAGTACAAAGTTTTGTTGAGATTTAATTTTCTTGTGTGTTGTGCGAAGTAATATATTGTGGACTATTTTTATTATTGTTACTTCTTTATTAAAAAGGTGTTTACAAAAAATTAGAGTAGAATTCGCTAATCCAAAAATGAGGATTAGCTTAAACTTTTTTGTCCATCGGGCTGTAAATGTTTTAAAAAATGTATAAATACAGACATTTTTTTACTTTGCATGAACATTGTTTTGAACATGGGCCCCTGAAAAATCATATAGTTCATTTAATTAAATCTATATGTCATAATTATTTTAAAGTTAGTTTGATAGTTTGCATTTTTAACAAAATCAAATATTGATAAAACCGAAAATATTAGAAATTGAAATAACAAAATGACATTGTTTACAAGCTACTAAAAGACTGGTTTTTTATAATAAAAATGATCTAAATCAATTGTTTATTTTTTAATGTACTCTTATACCTTTTTCATTTAATTTAGACGTAACATATTTTATGTAGCTTAATTTTTACAAATTGTAGTGAATAAAAGATTAGTAATTATTTACTACTGTAATTTAATATCTAGTATATATTTGAAATAACTTTTTACTATTTAATATTTCCAAATAGTTTTAAATTTATTTTCATAAGAAATATAATTATCAGTAAATCCCTTTTTTTTTAAAAAAAAAAAAGTAATGATATTGTTTCAGTTACACGTTTTTCGAATTTCGTACTTCAAAAATACCGCGAGATCCCCACTCTAGCTCGGGACCAATACATGTATGCGTCCGTCCCCACTAGGCTTCACTCCCCTCGCCAAAAGTATCGCTTTACGCTCCCTCCATATTTGTTTCATACCTCCATGTGGTACACTTTCTGGTAGAAGCAAATTTGGTTAAATCGTCTTATTTTAGCCTCAAGAATCTGCGGTTAAGCCATTTCCCCCTAATTGAGAGACACTCTGTATATAATTTTTCATGTCATACGCGGGTAAAGCCGCGGGTAACGGCTAGTATTTAAATAATTTGTTTGTGTTGCTATTTCTAAATAAGTTTGTGTTTAATAACCAATTTTCAGTTCATAATTAGAATAATAAGCAAAGCGGTGTTTCGTTGCGGAAAATGGGAAACTGATTCTGTTATGCAATTTCTCGTAAACAATATTGAATAAAACCATTAGAAATTTCCATCAAGCAGAGTCTGCGTTGAACAATATTATATCGTACCTTCTGCCGCAGTCCTGAATGTTGCTTGCTCTCCAAACTCCAACATTCTGGCATCTTGCAGCCGAAGTTAATTACTTAGTTATTTAACTTGAGCAATTTGTTCCCAGTTAAAAAGTGTTGCTCGCGAGAAGGCATCCGATAGCACAAAGTGTTTACAAACTTTACATATGCTAATTACAAGTTCGCGTTTGTTAGGAAATACTGGTTAATTACCGGCTAAATTAGCCATAAATTACCCGCACTTAGATCTTTAATTACTCGCGGAGAAAATGCCATTGTCGCCATGATAAGAACTTTTCGTCTAGATTGCACATGTGTGAGAAGGGATATAATTAAGTCGGGCGCGAAACGCGAATATCAAATGCGGAGACTAGACGAGCTTCAGGGTAATTATAAACGATTAATTGAAACTCTGATGTGAGATGAAAACTTTAACAAGGAAGTCGACTTCTTCAGAGATTGTGTACTGTTAACACTTCACAGGGGTTCTTCACTAACAGATACCAAATCATATTTACTAACTCTAATTTTCAACAACAAATATGATAACAAATTAACCAATAAGTCTGCTATTCTTTAATATGTATAGTGAGATTCTGAAACTCGGCGTTAATTAACTTCTGGCGTTAACGTGAATTAACGACGATTTTGACACTTTTGGCATTCTGAAACTCAGCGTTACTTAACGTTAACGCCGCTGACCGGCGTTAATTCACGTTGGGAATATTGAAGCGTGAACCGTCGAAACGGTGGCTTACATGTGTGTTTTATGGTGAGTACTGTTATTCATGTTATACGTAACGATTATTATTTATATATTAAACAATGTTAACAGAACCTTGCAATATAAAATTTTTAAATTACCGTATTCAAATTACAAACAACAGTATCAAGTTTAGAATTATCGGTACAATAATGAAACACACAAAATAACTGCTGAACCCTAGGATGTACCTGAGGAAAAGTCAAGTGAAGAAAAGCAATTTTATGTTACTTGCAAAAATTGTAAAATCTTTTGATTGTAGTGATTTTTTAGTATGAATTATAAGAAGAAATTCGTATTATAATGAACAAAATTGTGTGTGATTACAACAAAGAATATACTGATTACAACAATACACCATTGGAATAAATTCAGAAAATTATTGATTTATTAGAAAAGTAATTGTTTCCTCGTACCTATACTAAAATAGTAAATGTTTCTAACTAGAACAAATATTTTAAAACTATTTTATCTTCAGTAGTTATTGGAAATCTTATCCGTAAATTAATTAGATAGTTTCCCATTTCAAATGCAAAAGTAACTTCTTTCATAAATGTACTGACTGCACTTTGGCTAATATTTATAATATTAAAAACATTCAGTGAAAGTGTAAACAATTCCGCAAATCTCCAATCTGAATATTCTAAATTCTTGTTTTTTCTATTTTTTGTAAAATACTATACTATAAATAAACCGTGTTATTCACCATTTTTATCAAATAATTGTATTTTATTAATATACCAGAAATATGTTAACACAAAATGCACGTAGGTTTATTTGATGTCTGACATATACTTTTTAAATTGACAGGTAAGTGCAGTTTTTGTTACATTTAATGAGTTGTTATTGGTTGAAAATTCAAAAAGGGAAAGATCACACGAATGTATGCGACGTGTATTAACGCTGGCGTTATTAACGTTCCACGTTCACGCCAGAGTTTCAGAATACCAGCTTAACTCCGAAACGTGAACGTTACTATCGTTACTTAACGCCAAACGTTATTTAACGCTGGTTTCAGAATCCCACTGTTAATTTCTTTAAATATAAACTGTTTATTTTTCAATTTGTAGATATTTAAATTTGACAGCTGTTGGTCGTTTTTAGTAACTTCATTCTTAGGTTATGTACTGTATTATATGGTGCAACTTCGGGCGACATTACAGGTTTCTATTTTACAAGTTACTTCTTATTCGCTCATTCTTTCTACCTTGTGAATCAAATTCCAAAAGATGCTATTTTTTTTAAGAAAAAACATATTTAGATTATAGCCTAAGAATATTAATGAATGAATCCAACAAAAAATTATCACTACATTAATGTTAACATTTTACGAAAAATAAAATGCATATGATTTATTACATTTTTCCACTGTTTATAGTACTAATTTAATATTAAAATTTCATGGAAAGAAATAGCCTGCCAACGGATATTTTTCTATTGCAAACAATAACTGTTAAATATTTGATTACAACATAAAATATTTTGATTATACCCCAAAAATATTAATTACAAAAATCTGTTGTGTCCAACACAGTATCTCTCGCCATTTCCATTTTATATTATATAAGTATTGTAATGCACTTCACTGTCGAAAAGTCGTTTTATAATAAAAAATTACAGAACTTTACACAAATATTGTTTTTTATGCTCTTTTCAATGGCGATGTTCAATTTCTTTATCGCTGTTGGATTTCGAATTATGATATCAAAGTACATACAATGGAGTCGTATCAGAAAGTTACACATTTGTAAAGAAAACATTTTTTTTGCTTTCCAGTTATGTATAATTTGTCCAATTATAATAAAATAAAAAAAGCAAAAGCAATAATAGTTATTCGATAAAGATCTTCGACAGTTGTATTGGAAAAGGGAATAATTAAACTGTGCGAAGAGTTAATAAATACGTACACACCTATAACAATTGTTTAAATTTTTAAATTTGTGTGAAATAATCTTCATCCTTGTAAAATACGTTACTATTTTAAAAAAAAAATCCTTTTCGTTATATATAACCTTGATGAAGAATCAATTTGACTCAAAACGTTGGTATTGTTAATAAAAAAAAATCTGTTGTGGCCAGCACAAGACCTTCCGTCAATTCGATGTATTTTGTACAAATCCCATACCAAGAAGTCCTTGGAACAGATTCTATATAATATCATGTAAAATCGAACACGAACACATACTATTTTTTACAAATTCTATACCAAAAGTTGATTTGAAAAGGTTCTATAAATCCAATAAAATTATAACATAAATATACACTAAGTAAAATGCACTAGACACTCCCTTCATTTCTTCTTTCCCCTATTTTATTAGGGGTCGCTTTTTCCTCTTCTCTTCCACTCATTCTTGTCCAACGCATCACACAGTCCTTTCTTTCTCAAGTCTTTTGCGATACAGTCCTTCCGTCTTCTCTTTGGCCTTTCTCTGCGTGTCACTTGCGAGGAACACTATGCAATATCAATTTTAGATCCTATATGCTCCATATTTGGATTTGCACTTCCAACTGACATCTGTCAATTAGAATTTTTTAATATATCATCTGTTTCCATGATAAATAGCAAAGCAGACTAATTTTTCAAAATTAATTTCTTTATAACGCTTTAAACCTACATCTATTGATTATGAAGGAAAATGTATAATAAAACCATATAGAGAAGAGTATTTTCTTTAATATGTATAATAACAAAATGTCAAAAAATAATATTTAACTGCGTTTTTTTAGGAAAAACTGTTAAAAACTTCAAATAAGGGTACTTCCGGTGGAGTAATTATAACCAAAATCTAATCAACTCTTCATATGGATGTACAGAAGAGGAATACGAAAGAATTATAATTTTTAGAATTGTAGTATTGGAGTTATCGTCGGAGAAAAATTTGTCACACACGGACACACACACACACGGACACACACACACACACACACACGGACACACACACACGGACACACACACACATACAGACATCATCTTAAAAATGGTATATTCGTATTGTAGGGACCCTAAAACGTGCTTATTCATTAAAAACTCACCACCGAATTTTTTGACCAAAGACAATACCTTCCTTACCTATAGGTGACGGAAGGTAAAAATAATTAAATCAATTCTTCATCAAGACTGAACCTCTATCAATTATACCCTTTTCCAATAATAGTTTTTTCAATGAAATATAAAAAGTGAAATTATAAATTAATGGGCTACTCGGCTACTTGCGTGGTACTGGAAATTCAATGTCTATCACTATGTACATAATGTTATGTTGAAAACATATATAAAAATATAAATTTTATTTAAAAAAAAATATTTCTTTTTTACTAAATTAAGAAAATTTTCTGTGACGTCATTATATTGAACTTGAGAAGGAAACCATGTTTAAAAATGTAACGTATAGATGGCATGGCGTGCGAGAAAGATTTAATTTGAATTTGACATTAGTTAATTTTTTTCTCTCTCTGGTCTCTCAAATACATAAATTACTTCACAAATAAACACATAGGTAGTTACATTTAATTTAAAATATCAATATCAAAAAGACAAACTAAAATACTAACCTCCAAACTATTGTTGAAACGTCAAACAGGAGATCTACATTACCCGCACAAATATACCGTTGGTATGGGGCGGTACCACGCTATGGCTTTACGGCCATTCATTTGTGCGGCGTAATTCTACGTCATACATGGCGGTAATTCAAATAATCAAATTTCATTATTTTTTTTCTTATTTTCTTCATGGCAGTCATATTTTAAAATTTCGTTATGAATAATTAGGTCATTGCCTACTATAACGTTTACATATACGGTCGAATTAATCTTTAACCTATAAATAAAGATTAATTCGAAAGAAAATTTATAATAGATATAAACATGATATAATTTTCAATTGAATTTTCATTTTTTTCATTGCTACTACCTTTGTTTTTACTTCATTAGAAAGCAAAAGAATATTTTCTTTTCAATAGCATAACTTTCTATTATGATGCCCTCATAAAAATTAAAATTTTAACGTTATAAATCAAAATTTAACAGTGATAAAAAATTGAGCATCACCATTCGAAAAACTGAATAAAGTGCCACAAAGAACTTCAAACAAAAATCCAGTATTATTACATACTTGGAAGTTATTTGTAAAACTGGAAAATTTACATTGTAAGCTGAATATAATAACCTATGTAATTTTGCGGACAAATACAGCACCATTAAGGTAGCACCCTAATGGTGCAGTTTTTATCTAATTTAACTGATTTCTTACCTCTTATACTTCTTGAGATATCTATGTTGGCCACTTATCCAGGACTCCTGTATACATATCATATATTCCCAAAGTATGAACACATAATATTATTATGCTCATCTAAAATTATATTGCTACTATTGCCACCCAAGTAACCGCTGTATCACGTAACCGTATAAGTTAATACACTCAAATTAATTATAATAAATAACATTGTGCAACAATATTGTTGTATTTAATTCTTTCAATTCCGTCCTATTTGTAAATGTACCACATGGTATTCTTTTAAAAACGTTATATTCATTTCATACAATTGTACATTGAAACGACTTATTGAGTATTTGTAAATAGTTCAATATTATCTAAAAATAACTTCCCTCCCTCTTTAACACACAGAACCGAATTTAAAACAAAAAAAAAACATCGTGAACATAGCCTGCTGTTTGTAACATTTCCTCCATCGTATCGCTGCAGCAGATTCCCGATGAATTACGTCTTCTTTATGTTCGCGTATCGAATCGTTAACACACGCAGAATAGGGATTATACCCCCTTCGCTCGTCCGCACCCCGCGGGATCTAAGTTGGCGTATGAAGTGCTCCCGTCTGCTAAAATTCACATTCGATACGTCGATGTGAAGTGAGCTCGCGACAGACAAAAAATGCTTGGCTACATACGAAGGAATATCAAAGAAAGGTATTGATAGAAATTGCTGAACTGTGCCTAATTTAAGGGTGGGCTCTGATTTGTTTATGTAAACTGATTAGAAGAATTTTTAGAAATGCTCTTAGAGCATGGGATTCTTCCTGCCAAATGAATCAAATGAATTTTGCCAAAATTTATAAAGAAGAGTGAATTCATATGAAATATAATTTTGTTTCCCAGTTCTTTTATATTTTCCTTATATTTATAGCCAATATAAATAGGATCAGTGGAGTATCAGATTTATACAACATTGAAAATATTCACGAACCAAATAACGCAATTAATTATTAATTCAATACTGAACATACGTCTTTAAAAAAAAAACTCAATTCGGAGTAGGCTATGAACATAGAAACGTATGTCTGTGCATTATTCAATTCAAAAGCCAAGTTGTCAAAATTGATCGTGAAATGTAATTTAAGGAGAAATGATAAAAATGAAGGATGCAGAATATTGCCATTTACCGTTTTCTAATATATTTCTATTTTGAAAACAAGGATACAATAAGAAAAGCTTTGATTTCTTCAGATAACATTTTTGACAATATCTCGTCAAATTGACATTTAATTAAATACTTTCAAATTGTCATATGTTTTTTTGTTCATAGCCTACTCCGAATTGGGGTTTTTTGAATACTATGTACATGGTACTCAAAAAAAGCTATATATGAATAATAAACATTATGTCAAACTGAAAAATTTCTTACTGTTTGAGTGACATACGACGACATGAACTTAAAAATTTTGCAAGCTTAGCAGGCATAAAATTTATTGCAACAGGAAAAATAGCTAAAAAGACTGATTTTCCTATTCTATCTATCATTTTACCGCCCAGATATTGCGGCGCCCAGTTGACCATTGCAAAGATATCCCGGCGCCCAGTTGGCCATCTCCCTGTCGCTCATTTGACCGTGTCCAGGTTTGAACGCTGCAACCGCACAAGGTCCAGCAGTTCTAAAGGCTTTACAGTTTATGAACAATTAATAAATATGCATATATTATAAATATATCACCACGGCATATTACCTATTACTGGGTGTGCCAGTACCTACAACACATGTAGATTTCTGTAATGATGACGATATATATTACCGTGTGAGCGCTTACCAGGCGTCACCTCACGGGCACTCATAGCTGGTGTGGAGAGTGCACCACAAGAATCACTTTTGAGCGAATAAAATCTGCACTGGCCGGGATCGAACCCAGGTCGCCAGATTGGCAACCAGACACTATATACGCACTATACAACCACATTCTTTAAAAAGTATGAGTATAATTTTTATATCTTAACATAACATATCTGCGCAGAAGAGATGTAAAACCAGAAAAAATTATATTGCAAACGAGTATTGAACGCATGCGGAAATAAAGATGCATATACTGAACTTTATTTCATCCAAACTATGTTATATTCATTCATAATCCTGGCAATACTCATAAGTTTCCGACCTGGCCAATTTTTGGAAATGACAGAAGAAAACAACAGTGTTATTTTTCGACATAATCTTCTACTTCAATACACTTTTCAAATCTTTGAACTTTGAACTGATATTTTTATGCCCTGTATAAGTATAATCTAAACTTTTAACGCATATCCCATAAGTTTTATCGCAAATTTCAGAGACTATAATACAGCTAATAAGAAAGAAAAGTTACTATGGAAAACAAATTTGTTTAACATATTTACTAAAAGTCAAAATTGGCTAATAGACCAAAACGTATCATTTTTTCTGAGAAACGTCACTACTCTTAACCTTCCCCAGGCTCGTCCCACAGAAAATTATTGGGCTCTTTTATCTTTATGGGAAACCCAAAATGGGGAATTTGATGCAGAATATATAGGAAAGTCCAAAAAATCTATGTAAATGTTGTAAAAAACTTAATGCTAAATGTTTAAATTTGTGCTAAAACTTACGGAACATGTCTCATTAACATCCGAAAAATTTCTTCCTAAGTCTTTTTTCAATTTTGAGAGAAGGTAGAAGTCAAGGGGCGCGCTAAATCTAAACTGTTCTATTTCATGAAAACTGTTGATTTATTAGAAAGGCAACTCTGAATTTCTTATTCAGTTGTCATATAGTTGTTATAGAAATAATAATTTTTTCGATGATTGACAGGCAGTAGCTGTCAAGTGTATTATTTTCTATTTATTAAAGAAGTGTTGTTCAAAGGTTTTGTCTATTATTTAGCAAACCTTAAATCGACTAAAACCAAAAAAAAAACTATAATTTTTTATTAGAAATAATAGCCGAAAATATAGAATTTGATAAAAAAAAGACCGCACAGGTATCACCAGGCTATTCCTTCAAGACACATTTTCAATAGTCATCACTTGCCAACCATCACAAGGATCGTCTTCACTATCCTTTTTTTCCCAGACAACACTGTTTAGCTCTCTCTTTCATCTTTCCCACAGTTACCATCCAATCACTGTTTACGATTAACAATAACTGGTCAAGAATTTATTACATTTATTTATTATTAGTGAATTTTGGACACTGTAGTCATTTAGGGTACAACAATCAACAATGGGGCATATTGCAAACAAATAGTAAAACTTATAACAATAAATAAGTATAAGGTATTTTAAATTAAGAGTTTTAGTAAATAAAAAATTGTAAAATTTTACTTGTAATAAAAATGCTAAATTATTGTAAACGCAACGTCACTTGCCAGAATCGATTATTATCCTAAACTTTCGGATGAATTCAGGCGAACTAGACCTGCTATTCGCTTTTTTTGTTTGAATTCAAATGTAGAACGCTAGCAACATTAACGCCATTATAATAAAATTCTCGAAATAATATTAAATATTTTTCTTTATTTCTGTATTCACTATAAATAATTTGAAAAGGGGAAGCAATTTTATTAAAAATAAATAAAAATTTATGCCTAATGCAGACAATGCAGATACTTTTAGAATTAACTGTTTGAGGAGCATAATCAGATAATTCAACATCGCTCTTCGCCAATACTCCTAAATTTTTATATATTTACAAAAAAAAAAAATATTAAAAAAATACGGTAGAATACTCCATTTACTGAACTAAAAGTGACGCGAATTTTGTATGTCAGGCTGGAAACTTTTGAAACCTGCTTCGTACATTATAAGATTTTTATTTTCAAATGCTCCGTGTTGAACTACGTCATGTTTCAATAAATGATCGCTTTTCTCAGATTGTCATAACAAAAAATATTTTTAGAAATATTTGAAACATTAAAACAATACAAGAGAACCCATATAAATGTTTATATTTCACTTCTTCCTCAAATATCATAATTAACATCCACCACAAGCACAAGAATCGATCTTATATATGTGGGTAGTCCAGATCCAGAGTAACTGTGACTGCACCGAAGGCGAATCCTTGCGTCGGCCGGGCCGTATTGAGATGACGAGTGTATCTCGCGCGCCCACATCCATTTCACGTGCAAATTCGGCCCTTTGTGCTCGAGATCGCGGCGCGACGTGACCAGAATCCTGCAAACGCTCCCACAACCCAGGAAGAGTCCTGAGACAACGCTTTGTCCAGAATGGAAACACTGCATTGCATACAGCGAATTACAGATTACTTCTAGGGTGTTATGGGGACTATCACGAAGAGGAATGAGTGGTTTCTTGATTTTTCAATAAGTATTTCTTGCTGTTCACCATATCTGCAAATTGATTCATAGTGAAATAAATGATCCCAAATGCCTAAGTTTTATTTGTTTTCACATACCTTTTTACCTCCCGCTACCCTTGATAAGGGAGGTATAGGGATCGTGCTAAAAATCTCATATCGAGATTTTAGTAAATGACCACGTTTTAAGGTCCCTAGAATCCATTTTTAACATTTTCACGATGATGTCTGTATGTGTGTATGTGTGTGTGTGTGTATGTGTGTATGTGTGTATGTGTGTATGTGCACGAATTTTGTTTGCACTCTAACTCAAATACTATCATTCAGAAAATTCTGAAACCTTGTATTTTTACCCTATTCTAATAGGAATAGAAGCCATTAGATTTTGGTGTAAATCGGATAAACGGAAATCGTACTTTATTTGAAGCTCGTAATGGTTTTTCTTCAAAAAATACCATTAAATGCCATTTTTTGAATTTTATGTCTTATGAAAATTAAAGATTATTGAATTTTCTACTGGAATACATTAATACTTTTTCTATATATTTTACAGATAAATTTAAAAATAATTTTTTTTATTAGTCGCGAAGCCTAAGATAAAAACTATTCCATTGTTACACAGTTCATTTTTCAAATGAATGTAACTGACAGTAAATGTCACTGTCAGAAAACTTATCACTTCAAATTAATAATAGTGACATTTTAAAAAGAAAATAGTAAATAAAGCAATAGTTTTCTGCAATGGAACAGTTTGCAGCGTTAGTAAATACGTAGGTAGGTATGTATTTAAATTAATAAAAATTAAATAGCGGGAGGTTTTGTGTTGGCCACATCAGATTTTTTTACTACTCTCACCTCTTATACCTTTTACCTACCTACACCTCGTACAAATATTCTCTCTAAATCTCCATTTCACCGTATGATATCCGTCAATCTAAATACGCTAATTTTGATGTTTTTTTCCACAAGCCTAAGTACTTCAAAACAATTGTAATGAGAGAAATTTTACGCACAACTGCAATAAAATTGCTTGGTTACATCTTAGTTAACAGGACGAAAAGTTGAACACTACATACTATTTTTTACAAATTCCATACCAAAAGTTCATTTGAAAAGGTTCTATAAATCCAATAAACATACACTAAGTAAAATGCACTTGACACTTCCTTATTTCTTCTTAAGCTTTCCCCTATTTTATTAGGGGTCGCTGTTTCCTCTTCTCTTCCACTCATTCCTGTCCAACGCACCTTCTTCACACAGTCCTTCCTTTCTCAAGTCCTCTACGATACAGTTCTTCCATTTTCTCTTTGGCCTTTCTCTGCATGTCACTTGCGAGAAACACTACGACATACCAATTTTTGATCCTATACTATCCATATTTGGTTTTGCACTTACAATTGACATCTATCAATTAGAATTTTTTGATTATATCAGCTGTTTCCATGATAAATAGCAAAGCAGACTAATTTTTGAAAATTAATTTTTTTAAAATGCTTTAAATTTACATCTATTGAATACGAAGGAAAATATATAATCATACCGGATAGAGAAGAGTATTTTCTTTAATATATATATATATATATATATATATATATATATATATATATATAATAAAAAAAATGTCAAAAAATAATATTTAACGGCGTTTTTTTAAGAAAAACTGTTAAAAACTTCAAATAAAGGTACTTCTGGTGGATCAATTGTAACCAAAATCTAATCGACTCTTCATATGGATTTACAGAACAGGAATACGAAAGAATTATAATTTTTAGAATTGTAGTATTGGAGTTATCGTCGGAGAAAAATTTGTCACACACGGACACACATACACACACACACACACACACACACATACATACATACATACATACAGACAGACATCATCTTAAAAATAGTAAATTCGTATTGTAGGGACCCTAAAACGTGCTTATTCATTAAAAACTCACCACCGAATTTTTTAACCAAAGACAATACCTTCCTTACCTTAAGGTGACGGAAGGTAAAAATTGATATTTTTATTGTTTAGCATTAGCTAGAGGTTGTACGAAAATATTTTTTATCGGTAAATTTTTGAGATATAATGATTATCTCCTTTGATTATAAAAATGACAGTTATTGTGTTTTAAATTTGTTTACTTTTAAAAAATTTAAATTTTTCATTATTTTTTCATGAAAGTTTTTGTTTCGACCAAAATCGATTTGGTTTTTTCTCATTGTCTAGTAGGCTATACATATTTTTTAGCAAAGCAAAAGGACTTCTAAAATAGCCTCCCAAAAATGCTTCAGATGTCCCACTTAACTCAAGTCAGATTACTTATGCTCTCCGAGATCCCAATAGTGTCCTTTAATATCCGAACAATCTGTGCCTACATTAAATGTAATTGTATTGTTGTAAATGGAAATTGATTTTATATTATAATGTTTTCAAACTGTCCAGCCTTCAATTGACCATGTACAATGCGTCGAATTGTCCTATTTCAAAATGTCCACAGCGAATTGTTCTTTGGAGAAATGTCCTAGAATTACACTTCAACCATGTCTGAAATTTTATGACTCCTACTATTCCTTATACATAAATTTTAATTCATAGTTGTTTTCTTTTAATTTTTTTCTGGATTTTAGATTTCCTTGAACGTATATGGTTCAATTATCATGTACACATCATATTCATAATATAACATTTTCCCTACTTGTCAATTATAGAAGAATGTCTTAATCGTGTATAAAATGAATTATCCAGTAAGTAATCTATTAAGTAAAGTCCATGATTTTGTTTCTAATTATTAGGTGCTGGTTGAAATGTAAATACATATAAACGCAGACGGACGTTTGTTGATGTCGTCGACTTGGTTGGAAGCACCCTCTAGGCTCGAATGCAAGTCTGGCTGTCTGTCAATGAAGCGGGCTTCACTTGTGCCTGTCATGAATACAGATCACATGTACAGCAATGCATCGCAAGAACTGACGCAGAAAATGCACACTTCCAATCCCTGATAGTAATAGTACATGACACGATACACCTGCTATGTCATCTTCACTCTAAATGTCACACAAACGAAATTGTGAATTTTCTATAGGAAATACATACCTTCAGGGAAAGTCTATACGTAGATACTTTACCGGTTTTATACGAGAAAATACAATTGTATTCTGTTTTCAAATATGTTTCAATGTTGTTATTACATTTTTCATATTTTCTATTTTCGATACCAATGACATACATTTCATTAAACAATTCTTTAACACCTTTCAGGATCATTTGTACTAGTGCACATTGTGAGAGTTCAAGCAACAATCTGTAATTACAGAAATAGCCATCTTTGGATGTACGAGAATCCACATGTTATTCGAGAATACCATTACCAATATAGAATCCAATGTAATGTTTGGCACACTTAGTAATGGGTTGGGTAATATGCCGTGATGATATATTTATTTAATTGTTCTACTTGTTTAACCTCTATTTCTTTGGTGTGATGGTAAAATTATCTTTAGAGGTACTACGATATTCTTCGTTTCAATTAGATGATTTGCGTAGCACATTACGGTAAAAATACAAGGAATGAATAAGCTGTTATTAACAAAGACGCTTGATTGGTTGGGAAAGACCTCTATCGTGACCAGCGCGTTCCCCTGATTTAACATTCCTGGACTCTTTTTATGTATGGGGTGCAATTAAACAAAAAGTTAATGAAGTGCCAATATATTTTGAAAGATGTTTGTAATTTATCATTTTTTTAAATAAATTTATGAATAATTTATTTTTGTGCAACCGCCCGCGAAATTGGATGCAAACTAAAATCACTTTAGCACCTGGGAATTGAAAATGACGTTTCAAAAATATAACAAAAATTTTTGGTTGTTTTTTAAAATTAATACAATAATGCCCGTATTTGTGCCAGTATTCATAAAACATAAAAAAAGTAAACGGTTCCTTATAATTTTTATCAAATAAAAACAGTCGACATTGAAAACAAAATCAAAATTTGATTTCTCAAGTTTGATTCTATTTGTCAAAAATTATAACGAACCATTTTCAAACTTCACGAGTGTTTATGAAAATAGTCATAAATATGGTAAAATAGTTAATTTTAATTTAGAAATTATTTACTCTCTTTTCAACGATTTTTTACAAAACTGGGGTGGGATTCCATAACTTCGATTGCTATCATTTGAACTTGATATCAATTGCAAATATCAACTACAAAGTGAACTTGCGATCGTCATTTGTTGCTGGTACGTAAGAGAAATTAGTTTATAATGTATAAAAAATTTCGAAATATTAAGTACAAGATTATTATTATTATCCAAATCTAACATGAACAATTTAAATAAGTAAATTATTTTGTTAATTTATCATAAAAACTGTTTGTACTTACTGTTTTCTTTCAAATAAATTGCCGACTGAGTAATGTCAGATTTGACAATTCAATATGGCTGCCGAACGGCTGGTATTTTGCAGTCGTTATTTATCAATTGGAAAATAACATTTAACAAGAGTAATGATTATTTGTAGTTGTTACGAGTTATGGAATCCCACCCCTGTTTTTTTTTTCTTTTTTTTTTTGAAAAACAGGATTAAATCCCAATTACTGAGTATGTTCACATACACAAACATCCATACCTTAGTGGGATTCGAACCCAGAACTCCAAGCACACTCATGACAAGAGGCGTTGCTCTAACCATTGAGCCACCGGAGCCGACAAATCAAATCAATCCCAGCATAGCCGCCGATCTATTTCAATAAATTAAAATGTTTAAATACCTACAATAAAATTCCTATTTTTACAGTTGCACAAAAGATTGTATGTACGCCTTCTCCGCAAAATCCTTTAGCGTCCTCGAGATTTTTCTCTCGCTACACAAAAAAGATTTCGTGGCCTTGATATACAAATAACAATTAATAAACCTAGAAATTCTTGTGCACGTCATTATAACAATCACATGCAAAAATATCTAAAACGAAGCATCTACATATAAGAATTTGCTTACAAGAACTTATTCACTTATTTTTAGGTACCTTATTTAATTATTATGTTTTGTTTAAATGAAATTTAATTGGCGAGAAGTATTGTACAGGCCGCAACAGAGTTTTTCTATAATTTTAAAAGGGGTTTTAATCATTAATTCTAAAATTCACTACTCTAATTTTTGTAACCCACCTCCCTCAAATACTACGTACGTATAAAAAAATATGCTCCGTACATTAATACTCGTAGAGAGTGCATTAGCAGATTCATTCAACGGATCGTCATTACAAAAAAAAATAGTTCCAAATCGCAATGAATAATTCATTCTGTATGAACCCATCATCTCCTTTTTATTACTGCAATACAAATATTCATAGTCCACACTATCTAAACACCACAATACAATGATTCGTTCTCACCCCATCGGTGGTTGACACATCGCCTAGCATCCCTCTCGATGACAGTAGAGATCTTTTTAGTGGGAGGGCGTGAACAAACACGCGTGCGATACGATGCGACACATTTTGGGGGGAACGTTAGTTACAGCACTAATTGAAAGTGGCCAGACAAGCGGAGAATCCTACCCCCGAAGGACTAACCGCAAACAAGCGAGTGAGTAAGTGAGAGCTTACAGCCGGTTACAGTGGCTTACACATAGACCAAGAACAAGGATTGATGGATAGGAAATTTGAAGTGATTTTTGGAGATATAGCCTTTTACCTGGTTATAAGTTAAAAAAATATGTACATCACCGACGATAATTTGCAAATAAGACCCGTCAAAGAAAACTTCATATTTCATTCTATATTTACAACTCGATTTACAATTTCACATTTAATTTTATATATGATCAACTTTTTAATATTTGTACATTTATATCAAATATTTTATTTTTCATTACGTATTTGTTTTATTTTTTACGGCTAAAATGTGGGCAACGTAACTGCGGAGGCTTAGACTATGTCCATAAGAAAACTACATTTTAAAAAATGCCAACTAGATTAAGATAGCTCAGGAACAACGCAATACTAAAGCCTATTTTACATTTGTAAATTTTAAGAACTTGACCAAGTTTACGCACTAAATTGACAATCGTTTACAATTTTTTTTTTTTTTTTTTTTTTAATTTCATATTGAAATATCAAAAGTCACTGAATGTAACAGTCATATAATTAAATTAATGTATTGGTGTTATTAAAATTACTACTTAGAAAGCTCTAAATAATTGAAGGAAAAATAAAACATGCTCTATTTCCAATTTATTCAACGACTTAAGAACTTATTATGAAACAAAAATTTACAAGTGTTGTCAATTTTTAGAATAAGTATGCTCAATTTCTAGAACTTGGCCAAGTTCTTAACGAAAAAATTGACAAATGTAAAATAGGATTTAGATCTCGGGTTCGAGCATGGATCTTAGAGTTTATAGTCATCAACACAACCCATCGGCTGGATAGCAGTTTCGCGGCCGTAAAAATTAATTTAAAAAATAAAAATATACACATGCTGGATGGTGGCCAGCACTGCCAAACATATAACTTTAACATGTAAAATTATACTTTCGTAATGTATTGTGTCCTTGATTGAATCTGTGAGTGGAAGTGTAAGTCCAAGTCCAAAAATTGCTATTTTGAAGTGAGGTAGCCGAAAGTTTTAAAATGTAAAGATTCATCATTGAGCAAAAGATCGGTTTACGTACTTATTTTTGTTATGATGAAAAAGGCACCTTGAGTGGAAAAACTATTTAAGTCACGGATAAAAATTAAAATATCTCAAACACAATTACATTTATCAAATATCTTTTCGTAGTTTTGCATTGTATACATATAATATCTTTTTCTTCAAACTTCATAAAAATGGCATCGTTTGTGACTTGATTCACAAGGTAGAAATGAAATAAATAAATATTCATAGCAACTACATAAAATGAGCGAATAAGAAACAACTTGTAAAATAGAAACCTGTCATATCGCCCCAAGATATCCAACAAATTGAAATATAAACAGTTTATATTTAACGAAATAACATATTATAAAATAGCAGACGTACATATTGGCAATGACGATGAAAAAATTAGAATTAAAGTGATAAAAAAAGTGCATTTTCTTCTTCAGCAATTCTTCGACATAGCATATCCTTCAGCAATATTGTTGAACATCCATACAATTGAACAACTTCAAGGACTATACATGACAATACTTCAAATTCTGAGGAGAATATAAAATTGCATAGTTTTTATTTAAACGTCAAAACGTGAAAATTTTCACTTGAATGTTTATAACAAAAAGTGAACAAATACGAAAATATCCATAGCAACAGAGCAATTGAAATCAGCAAACGTCCTTCACGTAAAATATTTATAATTATTGTAACATCAAGTTGTAATTATTTTATCTAAATACGTACCTATGTTTGAAGAAAAAATATAATCAAAGCAAAAGAGTCATTGTGTGCCTCGCATGTAATTGTCCGACTCGCTGCCGCTCGCCGTACTTTTACTCCTAATAACACAATATACTATTATAAGTAAAAATGAAAAATGTTAATAGGTAAAAAAATAACGATGAAAAACGTTCAAAGCCATATAAAATGCCTCTTGTTGAGATACAGAAACAAAAGAAAGTATAAACATGCATCTGAATAAGTAGTATTCTCATGCCAAATTTTCAAATTTTAGTAAAACTAGTATCAGAGATTAATTAATTAATCTACATTTACTTTGTTACTTCCATTACTCATATTTATTTTAGTTTATTTATTTATTTTAGTTTAAAATACAAAAGTCATATTAAAACATAAAATTTATATTGACTACCCATAATCAATCTTACTACAAAATATAATCAAATTAAAAATGTACTCTATAATCAAATCTCAATTTCATTTTTATTTAAATTTGCACAAACTTTTAATTTATTCCGTGAATAACATAATACTATAAATAAAAATTCATTTCACCCCAAAAAATAAAAAACATCCACAGACAAATCATGTTCGACAAGGGCGCTTCCTTATTCCCTGAACGCCTGAACCTGAAGGGGTGACTATGACTGTGACTGCGTGCGATAACACCCGGCTACCCCATGTAGCAGGCTGGGTAAATATCAATTTAAATCTAGACATCTTATTACAAATGATTTTAATCACATTTTTACTGATGCCGCCGACAGATTATAAACACAAAGAAAGAGTAACCGCGGTGAAATTGAGACTGTTGTCATTGGTGGGTAGATAGAAAACTGAGGGAGATAACGTGCAGTGCAGATGTTGTAAATCAAAATAGATTAAATGAAGGGTGTTATTAAAAGAAACTTAAAAACGAGTATTTAAACAAAGGTTTGAGACAAAAAAATCCTTACTAATTTTTCACCTCCCACCGTACCATAGGTAAAGGAGATAATGTTTTCGGTTCAAAAGTTCGATAGTGAGTTTTTAGTAAATAAGCAGGAATCAGGGTCCCCACAACAACACGTTTAGTGATGCCAGAGACGAGATATGGCGAGAAACATTCCACTCTAATCACGTCTCTAATTTTCGAGACGAGATTTCTCTGCAGCTCGTCTCGTCATATTTTTTCTTACTTTTTCTCGATCTCGATTGAAGAGTCTCGAATTTCTAGAATTTATAATTAAAAATAGCAAATAAATTAGCATTACAAGCAATATGAATTTAATAAACGGGTACGAGTTATTAAAATATTATTTTACTAAGTCTGGTGTTTGAAAAGAATAGGTAAAAAATAGGTACTCTATAATATTATGGCTTTATTACCCTCTTTAAAATAAAATATTAAAATATTTATTTATATCGACAAATATTTTTCCATTTTGTATATTTTACTTAGAAATATTTACATAATATAAAAAAATAGTACAATCGAGATCTCGAATTTCTCCTCTCGTCTCGAGCAAATCTCGAGGGCATTATCATCGTCTCGTCTCGAAATATCGAGACGAGAATAAGATTAGTTTCGTCTCGAAAATTTGAGAAATTCGTGATGAGATGTCGAAAATGCGAGATATCGCGGCACCACTAAACACATTTTTATTATTTTTACAATGATGTGTATGTGTATGTGTGACTGACGATTTTTTCTTCCAGGATAACTCATATCAAACTTCCAAAAATTTGTTTTTTCCGTATTTAAGCTTCCTGCATTAATATAAAAAGTTGATTAGATTCTGGATAAAATTGGATAACCGAAAGTGGTACTTTATTTAAAGCCCTTAACAGTTTTTAATGTACATAACTAATTCCTAAAGATGCTGATGCAGAACGCGAGGCAAAACTAAACGTGTACATGTCGCATGGACATGAGAGACCAACACAGACTCTCTGTCTTTCCAGTATGAATCTCTAAAAACAAACGGATATCATCTTCAGTACAGAGTATCTGAGGGGTGCGGGGTGAAAGGTTATCATACAGAATCCATGGCCAAATATCAACCCTACACGTCGGCTTGTAATGTCAACACACTAAGTGTCAAAGCGAATAACATCCAGACTAAACAGAGAGAGAGATATGGGAAAAATGTTAATAATTTCTAAAAACAAATGGATATCTTCTGTACAGCGTATCTGAGGGGTGCGGGGTGAAAGGTTATCTTACGGAATCTTTAGCCAAATACCAACCCTACACGTCGGCTTGTAATGTCAACACACTAAGTGTCAAAGCGGATAACATCCAGACTAAACAGAGAGAGATGTGGGAACAATGATAATAATTGAAATATTGATATTGAAACTGTAATTTAGAAGAGTTTGTAATAAAGTTATTTGCATGTTATTGTTCTGCGCTCACCTTGTCACAAATTTCACTAATCTTATGATTTGAAATACTAAGACAATCTTCACGATTTTACTAACATGTCAATTTTCGCAATAAATATTTTTATTTTACAGTTATACATTGCCTGTTCTTCCATACAAAATTATAGCGTTTTTAGCCCATTGCACGATCCATCTAATTTTGGTCAAAAATTGATATTACGTTATTATTCTTGCATTAAATCACATCTTTTTACCTCCCGCTACCCTAGATAAGGGAGGTATAGGGATCGTGCTAAAAATCGCATATAGAAATTTTATTGAATTAAAAAAAAAAAAAAAAAAAATATTTTTTATTAATGGGGTCCCGTGGCCGCGTGCCTGAGTGTCTGGTCGCGAACCTGGGGGAACCGGGTTCGATCCCGACTGACGCCAAATATTTCCAATTTTAAATGGCACAAAAGTCACCCCTGTGGTGCACTCTCCACGCCAGCTATGAGTGCCCGTGAGGTGACGCCTGGTAAGCGCCCACACGGTAAAATATATCGTCATCATTACCGATGTCTACATGTGCTGTAGATACTGGCACACCCAGAAATGGGTAATATGCCGTGATGATATATTTATTTATTTATTTATTGAATAAGCACGTTTTGATGTCTCCAGAATCCGATTTTAACATTTTTACAATGATGTCTGTAGGTATGTATGTTTGTGTGTGTGTGTGTGTGTGTGTGTGTGTGTGTGTGTCTGTGTGTGTGGATCTTGTTGACACGATTACTCAAATACTATCAATCAGAAAAATTTGAAATTTTGTATACCCATTCTATACTAATATGGGAAGTGGCCATTAGTTTTTAGTGTATATCGGATAACCGTATCATTTATACAAGCTTTTAAAAGTTTTTCTTGTAAAAAATTCATTGTATATAATTTTTTAGCAACTTTTACTAAAATTGAATATAATGGTACAATCTTCAATTGTACGATAATAAAATTTAGTAAATAACTCTAAATAACTTTAAATATATAATATAATTTATTTTCATGTATCACCTAGCACCATAATTTTAATGACAGTTTTGACATATTTAAACAAATGTCACTGACAGGAAGCAATTATATTAAAATTAATAATGAAACCATGTTAAGGAGAATATAATAGTAAAATATTTAATTAAGGTTTGTAAAAATAACATATTTTCCATCATACATAAATGTTAGATGTACAGGATGATCTGTTTTAAATTTGCTAATTGTTATTTTTGCAGCACTATAAATTAATATTAATTTACAACTACACATTTACGAAATGGATCATGTACGGCGAAGAATTGACAAAGATTGCGTTTTAGAGCACCTAGAAGATGATGCTGATTTTTATAAGAATGTGTGTGTGTGCGACGATTTTTCCTTAAAGCCTATTAAAATATGATCCAAAACTTCTCAAATTTGGTATTTCAAATTCATATATAATTTGAAACAACATATTAGATTTTAACCATATATGATAAATCGGATGTAGTACTTAATTTGGAGCTCTAACAGATTTTTTAAGAAAAACAATAAAACAATCCAAAATTTCGTATTACAGACTTTTCTATTTATTGGACAACAAATTAGATTTTATTTACAAACGATTAACCGGAAATGATACTTTACTTAAAGCTCACTACTATTTTAACCTGAAATTGGCGGGAGGTCATGTGTTGGCCACATCAGATTTTTTTCTGTTGCTGTTGCTAACGGTAAGGTAACCTCTGGTAAACGCCCTATTCATTACAGATATATCGTCATAACCTATAAATGGAAATGGATAATAAATGACATGATGACATAATATTAATAGTTTTTATTTGTATACTATAAGTCCGAAAGGAAAAGCACAGTGTACTCAAAATGCGAGTGGTAGTTGGTGAAGTAAGATAGTAAGAAGTAAAAATGGAATGTTGTTTTGAGTGTAATTTAAAGACAAAACTAGAGTAATATCTTGACGTTGGTTTGGTTGGTAAGCCTCCTTCGCGCAACAGCCTCTCGCCTTGTCGCTTGCGTTGCGACGCCTCGGCGTTATCGGGCGCAGGTTCGTTCATTTCCGGCGCTGGCGTCGCTGGCAACACTGATAACTAGATATCAACCGAGCATTTCCAACATTTTATCTCAAGAAAGAATAAGAAAACGACACAGAATGGACCATTATGTTTCGCACACTAAATCCTATTATGCTCGGGGCGGCTATCAGCGCGGCGTTTATCACTGGCACGCGTTGAAGTAATAACCGAGCAGAGCACAGGACCGTAAATTGTAGTGTGCCATGCCATGCTATGCTATGCTACCCTGAAAAGCTGATAGCAGACACAGGCGAAATTAGCATTCACAATGCACCAACAGTGCCAGCCTTTCTCTCGCCTTTCTTGCCAACACATACACTAAACAACACCAATGCTCTCTCTATGCTTTGCTTTCTTTATACCACTGGAGCATTGCAGGCCTGGACTTTCGGGCATTTTCATTTCTTAACTAGGACATATGAATAGTTAAAATACTAACAATAATGAACAATAAGTAACTCGTAGTAATGGTTGAACAATGAAACTTTTATATCACTTGATTGTTTAAATTATGTTTAATATTAAATGAGGGTCACGCTAGAATTATTTAGAATAAGAAATATACATAGGTAGTTGATATTTTTCAGAATATTATTTTTAATTATTTTCAAAGTATTTACCTTCAACAATGATACACTTCACCATTCTTTCCATTCATTTCTTAAAAGCTCTCAACCATTTTTTTTTTTTTTTAATGTAGAATGCTTTCAAGCAGCAGCAATAATTTCTTCTTCAGACGAAAATCTACCCAGTAATAAGTCCAAAAGTCGCACATACCAAATTAGGTGAGTATAGAAAGTGGTATATTTATTTATATATCTTTCTGGTTAATTTCATATTTTCATTAACAACGATACTTTTATGAACAAATTTGTAGATAAAGATTTACGTACATAAATATTCAGTATGCCACTGTGCTCGTACTTTGCTACTAAATTCTGGCTATAGACATGGATGTTCTTCATAACATTACAGGAGCATTGGCTACTTGCTCACAAGTCAAAATAATATAACAATATTTTATTAAATTTAAAACTGTACACAATAATCAACTACCACAATAATTATTAAAAAATCCAATGCTAATTGCCATATGTCATAATATACTGCGCAGTTTATGTGTGCATTTTCAGTCCATAAAAATAGAACATTTTGTGGAGAGAAAAAATCCTTGACTAAAATGTCTGTATGCGACGGTCTATAAAATTCTGTCTATGTCCATAGTTTCATGCAGAATTATAGATTGTGACATACGGGCTTTAGATGTACCTACTCGTAATAGTAATAAAAAAAGCTTTAAAAATTAATTATGTTTGTGATAAATTTTAATTGCAATTAAAGTTTGTTTCATTTTGAAATAGTCTATGTTATAATAAAACGTGAGATGGAGAAACAGTACCAAGCAGTTATTTCTCTACGAATTATTTATTATCATGTCTATTGCATATGCCTACATTACATTGTTGAGAAACTTCATGACATTATTTTCAAAATATCTGCGAGATGGGTAATTTATGAACAAACAAAAAAATACGTATAAATAACATAGAAAAATAATAGAAAAATTGTTCGTAGGGAAACGCTCAAAAACAGCTGCAGACACGTGTTTCGCTCTTATTAGAGCTCATCAGTACAGCATAGTTAGTTAATAGGTGGACATTAACTAGAAGTAAAAATTCGACAACTTGTAACAGTACCAGCAAGTAGCCAATACACAAAACTAGAAAATTTTTCTAGTTTTATAACTTTGCGCTCACGATAGAATACTTTCATATATTTACCTTAGGGTCCAAGTAACGGCTATGGTGGATGGTTATAAATTACCGCCGCTGCTCCGTCGTATTTATTCCACAAATTCGTGGATACACTGACCGTATGCAACAATTGTGTATTTGGCTACTTGCTGGTACTATTACAAGTTGTCGCATTTTTACTTCTAGTTAATGTCCACCTATTAACTAACTATGCTGTACTGATGAGCTCTAATAAGAGCGAAACACGTGTCTGCAGCTGTTTTTGAACGATTCCCTACGAACAATTTTTCTAGTTTTATAACTTTGCGCTCACGATAGAATACTTTCATAGAAAAATAATCTGTAAAAATTTCATGGACCTCACTGCGGGATTCGAATCCAGAACCTTCCTCCAAATGAGAGAGTGTATTCATCTTCGACTATGTGCAAAATTCACTGACTTCTGTAAGACTGGGTTCAAATTCCAGTGTGGTCCATAAACTTTTCACATATTCTACTTCATTATTTACAGGCACTTAAAAAAAATACGTGTTTATAACCTACCTATTATTTTATACAGAATAACAAAAAAAAAAATATCAGAAATTAGTACAATACCTAATTCAGAATCATTTCAGAAAAGATCGATTTCCAAACAGAATTATAAATAAATAAAGCAGTAAATTTGGAGCATCTTAGGTGAAATATCCCTGAGTACATTCCTGGTTGCAGGACAATATTTCTGTTTCTTGCGGGTACGTGCCGCGTTCGCGATAACCAGCCGATTATTTTTCACGGCGCCCCGCGTTGTTTCTCCGCTCCCCACTCCGGGGTAAACACTCGCCGCCCCCGGAGTGAGCGCGAGAGAAGCCAACCAAACCAACCCAAGGCGTCGTGTATGAATATTCATGGACAGCGCTAGTTAACTTCCATTCACTGCAACTTTTAAACAGTTTTATAAACTTGGCTCCATAATAGATTTTTTCCCCTTAAAATTTCAATGGAAATGAGCGAATCGCAGACGTGGAATTAGTTCTCATTGAAGCAGCCGACAGCAGAATGGTGCAATTGTCGTTTAAATTTTTTTCAACACGACTTTTTTAAGCTAATTGCGAACGCACAGCGGCTGCAAAAATGTATCTTTTCACCGAAAGAACACACACATTACCTCTTTATTTTTCAATTATTTTTGCATTTCTTTTTTTTTTTTGTTTTTCGTTAAAAAAATACTCCAATTAATATTTTCCAACAAGTAATATTTTAATGATAAGGATAGATAAAAATTTGATTTTCTACATTCGTTAAAAAAATGCACATTTTTCATCAAAATATGTACATAAAGTATAAATAAATGCGTGACAAAAGTGAATTTTTTTAATGTAAATGAGTGAAAAATTGATGTGGTATGGTACCTTTTTCCACGCATTTTATTGTAGACATAGAAAAAAAATTATATGAAACTCGTAAGTAATAGTTATTTACATTCGAGTGCGTGTAAGTTGTATTTTACAGCGCGACAGCTTTGTTTAAGGCACGAGCCCTTAAGGCGAGTGCCTTATTAGCTGGAGCGCTGTAAAATACTTCACGCACAAGAATTGTATCAAATTTTTTGGCCGACGATAATGAAAATCACTTGTTTCAATGAGAAAGGTTGTACTTCTGAAAAGGGTTAGTTTATAAAATACTGGGGTTAAGTCAATTTCCAAATTTGATTTTACTTACCTTCATTAGAGTACTTCGTTGTTTATGACTGATAATATATTTATTTGCTCATGTTTTCTTCGTAATAAATAATAGGTAGGTGTCGATATTTGACATTTCAGCAATGCTCGCGTATTTGACAGGTATATCGATCGGTGACTATGTCGGTAACGGCGGATTTTTACAATAATGACAGATGTCGCTACCGTGAGTTTGGTTTATATAAATTAATTTTAAATATAGGAAATGTTAAAGTAAAAAAATAACTTAAGTAGGTAGTACTTTTTTACATGAACTTTATTATAGTAAAGATGATTTCTCTTCTAAATGCCCATAAACGTCCAGTGTATTTTGATTATTACAACACAGTAAGCGTAAAATGTAGGTTACACTTGCTGTGTATACAATTGTAAAGTTCCCATTACACTTCAGGAGGGCAAAAAGTATTTTTTTACTCGAAGAGTTTACATCCTCACGTGCGGCAAATTTTCCTTTTTTAAAAGGTACGCTTTACTCACTTGTTCCATCAAAATTGAACATAAACTTCCGTCATTCTATTCATGATGTTCGTAAAAAATTAACTGGCCTCTTGCGAATAGACATTTTATCTACTCTATTATATAAAAATAAAATAGAATATTTTTCATTTGATGTTTTACTAATTATTTTGTATATATTAAAAAGTTAAAATAATCAAACAAAGAATCATTTTCGGTTTTATTTTTTATTAAATAAAAATAAATGAAATGACGCCAGATTATACATTATTTTATCAAAAATATTTCACCAAGTGATAATTTAGTTTAATTTAATATATTAAATTATTTATTAATTTTAAGAACTGAATCATTTTTTATCCACTTGGTCATTGAACAGTGGTTGCTTCAGCAGGTATTTGATCATTACAAAAAATGACCACCCGAATGACCAATGGCGCTCCGTGAATAAATAGGAAAATGTAAGTTTTCTCATCATTATTATGCATAATTTTTTTAATTAAATTAGGTATTAAATAATCGCTGGTAAATAAATGCACTAATCAAGAGTCTGCTAAATTTGGCAAATATTCAGATTTTAAGCAGAATATTGACCACGTTCACTGACAAAAAAAAATTCATATTTATTTTTACGTTCACTGCCCGGTATAAACTTCCGGCCACCCCTCAAAATAAAAAAATGGCATAAAAAGAAATAAAATTGTAACAATAAACACAATTTATTATAAATAATTAGAAAATCACCAACAAATTTAATCTTTTAATAAACAGAAATAAACAACTAAATAATAATATTACATGTTTATACAAAATCGTAAATTTTCTTTCTAGTCATTTTGACCTAAACCCTTTTAATAATTATTCACAAAAGTATAAGTTTCCGTGGTACTTCCAAAATAAAAATATACATATCTTGCGAAAACTAAATTGTACCTACATCATATAGTTGAGATTAAAAGTTTTACAATTTAAATTAATTATAAATATTTTTTATCCCAATCGACACCAAAATGGCACAAGGATCCCCTCCACGCCTACAATGTGTGTCCGTAAAATGACAAATATTTTTTCTGGTGTTTTGTAAAGTGTAAATATAACTTCAGAATTATAATTATACAGGCTGTTATGTAAAAGTGTACAACGCTTAACCTATGGTAGAAGTGAACACCATATATAGGGTGGCGCGCTTAAGACGATCCACCCTTCATAACTTTGAAACGAATTGTGATGGACATACCTGGTTTACGGTAAATGTTTTAACATCTAGGGGGCTACATTTTATTAATATTTTTGTTTTTTTGAATTCACTAATCTCACCCCCACCACTACCAACTTCTAAATCTTAAAGATTAATAAAATGTGACCCCCTTAAAACATTTAGCGTAAACCGGGTATGTCTATTACAATTCGTTTCAAAGTATAGCAAATCTGTCAATAATTTTTTCCGACGACCATTACGAAAAGTACATAAATTCACACGCTAAACTATTACTGAAAGTTGGTCATTGCACATCACTAGCAATGCTGTGTGATATGAAAGCTCGTTAGCCAATCAGATGCGTCCGCAACTGTGTGATATGATTTTATCACACGCTGCGATAAATGAGCGAACTAACCTAAAATATTGTATTTAAAAATTTGACAGTTGCAGATAATTTGCTGAATTTACACGGATTAAGAAGGTTGGTCCCTGATTTATCAGATTTTAACATAAATTTAGTGAATTCTGATGTTAACATAATCTGTTTTAATATTTGTATGTAAATTTTATTTTGTTTGTTTTTGTGGTTGTCGGAAAAGTATCGTGTACAACACGTGCAGAAAGGGTATTTCACATTCGTGTGACTAAACCAGTCGCCTTCGGCTCGTGGCTCAAACTTCACACTCGTGTGAAATATCCAACTTTCAGTACTAGTTATACAATATGCTTCTTACAAGAATTGGAGGCCTTTAACTGACCAATCACGCCATAGTTAAAAATTTTGTAAAACAGTAAAAATCATTGTGTTCTATGGAAAAAATTAATTGTCGTGCTGCTGCAAGACGGTACAGTGAGTTATTTCCAAATAGACGTCCATGATCTTATATGTCATTTGTGACAAGTGTGACATATTTTTCCAAAGTACACATTGATTTTTACTTTTAACAAAATTTTGAACTATGACGTAATTGGTCCGTTTTAAAGGCCTCTAGTTCTTGTAGAAAGCATGTTATTTATGTTATTTTATTTTAAAAAGAATACTTTATTAATGGTGATTTGGAAGTTTGTAGGTGACCTTTTCAGTCCTTTTTATATCAATACACCACTAATGATATAAACTCTTATATTCTTAACTTCCATTTTTTTTTATTTTGTTTTGTTACATTCACTTTTCACCAGAAATGACAAAATACCAAAGCTCTGAGTTTCTAGTAATTTGATGTACAAGAACAGCGGTACATAGAAATGATAACCCTGAACTTGAATGGTTTGTAAGCACTGGATGTTGAAGACGCTGCCAATATTTTTCCAAGAAATTTTATTTGTAAGATTAAGAACTTTGTGTAACAAATGTACGCGGCGCGACGTTTTCTTAATTCCTAACTTAGTTTCTCTTCCTAATAAGTTTATTTAAAAAAAATCAGCATTTGATTGCAAAGAAAAAAGTTCGTCGAGGGGAAAGAAGAATCGCCGGAAAATGTACAACACAAAATCAACAAAAATAACAGAAATACAGATGGCCAACTTTTCTCTTCATCAATTCACAAGACGAATAATCAGAATAACGCACAACAGCGACAAGAAAGAGAGGTAATTTTGAATTTCGTTACTTTATACTGAAAGAAGCTCAATTTTGTATTCCATTATTTTCCTTGTCATTAAGTACAATAAAAAAAGAGACTACACAATTTATTACCGTAGGAATAAAAGGTATTACTAAAGAAATTCACACATTATTTAGCGAATTTGGTATTACGAGAGTCACACTAAAATTATTGACAATTACACACATATAAAACATTATTCACAAACTTTTAAGAACAATCGCCCCCTGAAGAAGACATATGATGTCGAAACTAGTTGGGTATGACAATAAAGTTGACTGAAATTCAGAAATATCCTTATCTTTCATCATCTATCCCAGTCAAGTAATCAACTAGATCCCATTATTTGATGTGTTCGTACTAAATTTACCAACAATGCATAGTGGCTTTGTAGAAACTATAGATTGACAACATGCACCATTAAAATACAAGTAAAACTGACACTAAAAATAAGTGTATTCCCTGATTCACGCTCCGCAAAAATAATAAAGGGAATAAGGCCCGATATTTTCATCTCTAGTTAAACTTTTACAGCCCAATTCACAAAGAAGTTTAAGCTAATCCTCATTTTTGGATCTAAATAACCCATTTTGATAATTTTTAGTATAAATTATATCGAGATATATCTATATATACAAATATAGAATGTACATATTTTAGATTTATACCCGTTCATACATAAACCTTATAAAGATTTTATGAAAAATTTTAATTGTTTAATAAGATTATGAGAAAAAAAAACAGGAAAACCATCAGAGTTACCAAAATTATTATATAAAAATGGAAGACGATTTAATGGGGCATTTAACGCTGAATTCGTCTTATTCGTTTCTAATGTGAATAGATCGAATGTTCTTGTCGTATAATTCGGTACACGAAAAATTATTCGATTTAATAAAACAGGGCAATCAATATAATTGTTCACAATTTTAAAAAGAATTGATAAATCAAGAAATAGCCTTCTTTTTTCCAAACTTAATAAATTTGGTATATAATTTGGAAATCGAAACCTTTATTGATAATATCATGAAAATTAAATTTTAAATACCGGAATAGAATAGAATTCACTAATCCAAAAATGAGGATTATCTTAAACTTTTTTGTGAATCAGGCTGTCAGTTACAACAAAAATGTCACATCGCAAATTGAATGTGTAATTTTTACAACTTATGCTATAATATCGATGTTATATTTTTATTTCTCTTTTAACTGGCAGTTCCGATAATAGACTGTTTAACCAGAAATAAAAATACCTTGTCTTAAGCCTCCAATGCTAACATGCCGTCTGACAGACCAACCACCCATTATTTTTCCCATATTTTTGTACATCGTGCGCCGATGTCATTATCTGGCTCGCTATCTTAAGTTTATTTAGTTACTGACCAGTTGTCTCAGTGGAAAATGCGTATTAGCATTTTTGTAGGTTTTATCGTAGTTTGGTCTCCTGGACTAATGTTAGTATTGGCGGTACTATTTGAGATCTAAGGAAAGGTAATATTGCTTCGATTTTTTGTAGAAAAAAGAAAAATAAATAATTTTTTCCAGACAGAAATTTTGAAAATGCCCAAATATCTTAATGGGAACTGTATTAGCATTTCTGTCGACCCGGTCTCCCGGACGGATATTATTGGCGGTACTATTAAAATTTTCATGAAAAGTTTGATTATTTTTTTGTAAAATAGCTTAGTAAATACTTATTTGTTTTAAAAATGAGTTATGAAAAAGAGCGGGAATGAGGTTATGGGAAGAGTTAAATGAGAAGGAAGCAGAGCCGGCGCGTGGGGTGAAACAGTGAAGCGAATGTTTCAGGCGGCATTTGAGATGAAAAATATTTTTAATAACATCATGTTGCTTGTTACAGTTTACGTTATACAACACAACAATAAAATGTCTTAAATTTCAAAATGTGTTTTTATTGTAAGATTTTTGCAACTTTGTAAACAAAGTGTATATTCTTTTCACTTTTGCTACAGACGAAGAATATATTTCGTCTGTGCTTTGTGCCTAGAAAATTCTTAGTAGAAATAGGCTAGTTCAGTAACTTTAGATGTTTTATATTATATAGATAAATATTCTTTGACAGAAAAATTTTCCTAATTTGTTTATTTCTTTAAGAATGTTCCAAAAAAGGCTCATAGATTTGGCAATATTATCAAATGAGCATGAAGAAGCAAAATTAATTAATTATGATGATATAATTGGTGATTTTGCTAAAGAAAAAGCTAGAAAAATTAGACTCATGAAATGTAAATAAATATAAATATTTTCATTTATATTTTTCAAATTTATACATTCATTATTCTTGAAATATTTTATTTTTGTTCATTTTGTTATTTAATTTTTGAAGTTATTTTTATGTGATAATAAAACAAAAATTATATTATTTTGTTATTGTCCCGACTAAAACACACAATAAATATATATAAGGCGGCAAATCGAGCGCTCGCTTCAGGCGGCAAATATGTGCGAGCCGGCCCTGGGAGGAAAACCAAAATAATTTTAGACCGATGTTAGTACTAAGGTTACAAAAATCATGTTAGTATTGGAGGATGAATTATTATTCTTATCAAATATGTTTAAAAAATTAAATAAAATACATATAACCCTTCGTAAACTTATCACATCGAGATGAGTATATTTTATCTGTCAATTTTAATAATCATTATGATCGATGCACGTGTCGCCTATAGTTACACCATCATCACACACTACATCAGGGGTGTGAATACTGTTTGCACTTTGACGCCTGACGCCGTGACGCTGACGCCTAACGGCCGTCGCCGTTCTATCACGGCATTTCACGGCCAATTAGAGGAGAGCGCGCGTCGGCTATGCATGTGTTAACGCGCCGGTGACGTCTTGTTTCCGTAATGCACAACCAATACACCCAAGCCAATGCCACTTAGACCAACCTGATTGATTGTGACACCATGTGGAATTCTATGGGGTGGGGAATTAAGACTCATTACGTGATGGATACGAATACATATGTATAGTGTGATACAGTATGGACTGGGGGTAAACTACAATAAATGGAAACCAATAACCAATACGATTGGGTTCAAATTCTAGCTATAGCCGCATCACTAGGGATTTCCAAATTGTTATTGTGTATCAATTTTACCCTAAAATATGTGATAATTAAACAAAGTTATTGGTTAAATACAATATTTATAAATAAATTATTAAATTAAAAATTTAAGAAAGGTATTGTGACGTCATCAGACGATCACTCGACAACTTCATATCCGTTTTTACTCTTTATCGTATTGTTTAATTTCATTTTCAATGATTTAGGTTGTACAAAATTGGAGCATAAATACAAAATTATGTGGACACACAATTTTTAACTGCGTTTTTTTTCAAGAAAAGCTGTTAAAAGTTGCAAATGAAGGTATACATCCGGTTGACCAATTATACCCAAAATCTAATCAGCTCTTCATTTGGATGTAAAGAAGGGGTACTGTAACAAGGTGAGAATAGTGAAATAAAAAGTAATGAACTTTATTATAAACTTCTAAATTGCAATTTCAATAACTACATTTTAACTCTGTTATCTTTGTAAGTCAAAATTCTGTTTAGAAATAATAATCATTATTCTCTCATATATCTGTTTAGTCTAGATGTCAACCGCGTAGACATTTATTGTTTTGACAATTAACCATGTAAGTTATTGCCTATGATACGTGCAGTCTTGTTATTTGGCTATGGATGCTACACCCTCGCACCCTTCATCAGATATGCCTGTTGAAGAGATAACCCTTTGTTTTAAGGCAGTAGAGATTAAGGACTCAGACAGGTCAGACATGTAGTCTGTGTTTAGTTTTTGGGCGCTTTCCGCCAGTACTCATAATTAGATTACAATGTAACTGTAAGAGTATAGTTTTGTGTGAGTAGTTTAGTGTAATTAATAATAATGAATTAGTATTAATGTAATTATGTAAATAAAGTTAGTTAAAATTAGCATAAAAATATTTAAGATGTGTTCATCATCTATCATCAAGTATTTAGTGAGAGTGAGAGCGTGTTCCTCCTCAATAAAGCAGTAGTCGTTCGGTGAAGTGCCCACCAGTTAGATTAAGTCATCGTTGGGTAAGAGAACAAAGAGTAAAACAGAATCATCTGACTCGCCCCCCGTCACCCTGTTACAGTACCAATACTAAAGAATTATAATTTTTAGAATCGTAATACTGAAGTTAATAGAGTTGAAATTATTATCACACATATACACACACACATCCATATAGCAAAATCGTATTCTACGCATCCCAAAACGTGCTTATTCATTAATAACTCACCACCGAAATTTTTGACCAAAGACAATACCTTCCTTATCTAAAGGTGACGGAAGTCAAAAAAACTGCATCAAGTAACAAGTAAGTACTCATTACATTATTGTTACTGTCAAGACTGGTTATCAGATTCATTATCAAAGAACAAGGAACCAATCAAAACAGTAATATTCAATTGGAATAATACTACCTTTTTTTAATTTAAGTTCTGTATTTATTTATTATTAAAAGCCAACGTTTCGGCACCATAAACTGGTGCCTTCTTCAGGGGCAAAAATTGACATAAATATGTGAAATAACAAAAACAAGAAGTAACCAAGGTAAGAAAAGTTCGTAAATGTTACCTTTTTTATGTATACATGCATCTTCTCAGGAAACACGGGTTGAGTTAGTCATATAATAAAATATAAAATATCTACGTAAAAATAAAAGCTTCTAATTTAAAAGTTTTAAAACTATATTTAAACTATGAAAATAATTCATAAGGATTGCTAACTTTTTGTTTTTCGACTTTAATCTTTTGGAAAACTCTTTATTATAAATTATTCTTGTTTCCATTTTAAAAAATGTGTCTCTAAAACATTATTCTTTCATAAAGCGAAGATATTTTTAAATTTTGCGGAAGCGAGTGACGTTAAAGAAAAGTTTATCATTTTTCGTTAAAATTTCATTAAGAACGTTAATGTAATTCTGCAGTAAATGTGACATAATATGAAAATGGGAAAGTGATGATATTACCACGGTACAAGGACTTGATGAAAGATGAGAGTTCACGGAGGCGTGTGATGTAAACAAGGTGCGAGGAAATTGTTTCGCCGCTTTTTAAATTGTTTCATTTACAAACGATTAGAGCTAAGTCTACCGTGCAACTCTAGTAATGGCATCATACGGTTTACATAACTTTATATTACGGCACTACATCCCTCGCGCAGATACAGAAGCTAAAATACAAAGAAGTGAGGAGACAACAGAAAAAAACAGGTGGATGAAAAAGTCAAAAATGCAAATAATGTTTTATGGAAACTTATCATGGAGAAAAATTATAATATACTTTAAAGCATCTCTAAAGTGACCATTAATTAATAGAATGATAGATAATTCGTCTAAAAATCTTTGATGATTAAAATAAATTGTCACTATTTATAGCAGCAAAAAAAAAATCACCCAACACATTACCTTCTATCAATTCTATGTATTTTGCACAAATCTCTTACCGAAAGTTCCTTAGAAGAGATTCTACATATCCAGTAAAATTGTAACACGAACATTACTATACTACAAATTCTATGCCGAAAATTCCTTGGAAAAGATTCTATATATCCAATAAAATGATAACACGAACATATACTAAGTAAATTGCACTTCACACTGGCATCTGTCAATTAGAGTATTTGAATATATCACCAGTTTCCATGGTTATTTATGAAAGTTAAACTCTTTAAAATTCCTTAACTCTTTTGAATATGGAGGAAAATTCTTTCGTGTTTATAATAACATAAAATGTCAAAAAATGGTATTTAACTTTAAAACTCAAAGGTACTTCCGATTATTTAATTATAACCAAAATCTAATCAGCTCTTCATATAGATGTAAAGAAGAGAAATATACGCACGTATGCACGCACGCACACGCACGCACACACACACCCACACACACACACACAAACATCGTAAAAATAGTAAAAGACAATACCTTCCACCTAAAGGTGACGGAAGGTGAAATTTATGGAAAACTAAACTAAATAGAAAATTGGTTTAAAATAGAATGCTTTCACAAAACAATATTATTAAGGGTTGGTAGTAGCCTAGTAGCCGAATTTTGCAGTAGGCGTACTAGACACAGTGCCTATTATAGTTTCTTCTCGAAAATAAATTATCGAATATTTTCAAAAAAATTGTTTTCTCTGTTTCGGAATTAGAATAGCATATTCTAGCACGCTACTTGATGCTAGAAGGAGCTTCATTCTTAAACCATTTTTGGTGACACTTTGTGATTTGGAATTGTCTGATTGCACTAATCATTGTTACCAACATAATTATTTGGTCAAAAATAGAGAACGCTATTCTCAAACTCTCGTTCGTTCACGCACCAGTGTTTGAATGGGTTGCCTTCTGTAAACTGTAACTTATATTTTAATATACTATTCTCATATTTCGAGATAATGACTGGAAGTTACTCGAGAAATATTTTATTTTTGATTATTGCATTGGATTCATTTTTTGTCGGTCGAAATGCGATAAAATTACATTACAGTTTTTTTTTTATTTTTTATCCATTTTACACAATAAATAATTAATTTAGTGGAAAAACATGCAGTTTATATTAAATTAGATGCAGTTTAAAAGATTATATATGATAATATTGTCAAACCTCCTTAAGCTAGGCAAGTACGTTGTTTTGTTATAAAGCAATGTTTTTTTTTTTCATAAAAAAATAGATGATGTTTGGAACAGCAGGACATTTTATCGAATGTATATAAGAGTAGAGTATAGGTATTTTTTTTAATTGAAAAGACTAAAAAAAAACGACCTTATTCGCAGCAGCATATATTTCAAAATTCTATCTGTTATCTGTAACCGTTTTCAAACTGAAGTCCAATCTATTTATCTTTTGGACCTTCTTCAGAAATTGATAATCTACATGAAACGAAATCAGGCATGTGGCTAGAACCTTTTCCTTAAAATTGTTTAAAAAAATATGTTATTGGTGTCCTGACATTCTCTAGTGGGACACTTGTATTTATGTATACTCCCACAAATTATTAAAAATTTGAGGAGATAAGAAATTAACAAAAGGTAAGAAATATTGAAATATATGCTTTTCAAACAATAATTAGTAAATTAATATAAAACATATTTTGACCGTTTGCAATTGTTGATGTGTTAAAAGTAGATGGTTTATAATGGTTTTGAGCGTGTAATTCAAGTGGTTGCTTCGCAAAGTGAATCTGGTTGTTGGCGCCTGCGCTTTAATTCCGGATGTGAAACGAGCGAACCAACGCCAAGCGGTAACCGCTCCGGTAACTTGATTTTGGCCGCGCGACAAAAGCGCTCAACCAAAAGAAATTACAATCACGCCGGGGAAAAATAGAAAAATGTGCTACAACACGCTATCAAAATTAGTGCAAAGTGGCAGAAAATATCAACCGAGGAAGCCGCGCTCTCATTTGCAATATACATTATCGAGCGAGCCGACCTCACCAAGGGTTTACGCTTCAAGTGTTAAATCATCGCCACCTCTCACAAAAACACACATATCAAACAATAAAAAAAGATGATTTTGTAAAATGAAAAATGAAGTAGCTTGTAATTAATTTCTGCTAATAAAAAATTACATAATTATTTAGTGATGAGTTGTGTCCCAAAATTTTAATGTACAGATTTCAAAGAAAAGTTGAACAGTCAGTTAATTTACTGTCTTCAATTTTATGGAGCGAGACCAAATTTTTATTTCAATGAATTCCAAATGTTAAATATTATTTTCTTTGATTTGATTTTGGTGTTAGAGGAAATATTGCGCAAATGTTGTCTAATAATAGTAGTAACATCTAATAAGAATGAATAGAATTAAATAGATTTTTCATTTCAAGTATAACCAGGTATACCTCATTGTTTTCTCAACTTAAAATAGGGGTTTCCAAGTTTTTTTTTTATGTTAATAATACATAAAAATATTAGACCCGTATTTTGTATTTTCGCCGAAAAGTTTCTAATAACTAAGAAAAGAGTTATTAAAGTTTCAATAAATGAGGACCGAGAAAATAGATGGCGCGTGTGGCGTTACCTACACCAAAAACATACCTACCAACGCGAACATGGAGTAGGTGAGACACGTGCCCGGCTGGCGCCATTAGCCAATAACATTTGCCAGTGTCCAGCATGTTACAAATATGATACTGAATTTTAAGCGTTCGATTTAAATGCATTTAAGTTTCATTTTGATGTTAGGATAATAAAAATCGGAAATTTAATGATTATATTCACCTAACTCTTGATGAACCTTGATAGTCAGTAAGTATTTTTTTAAAAGTCATAGACTTGGAAATCCCTTTATACTTTCCTAATAAGTCCTTTATAAAATTATATAAATATCACCATAACTTAGCTTATTACCCAATGCTGAGTATGCCAATCTGCATTAGAATAATATGATAATATCTAAAAGAACCTGAGAATCGGTTCCTATTAGATTCGATTTAGATTCTAGAATTATCTAGGCATTAGGCAATTGAATGTATAACTAAGTGGTTTTCGGGTAAGAATCCAAAACTAACCGGATTAATCGATTACTGGTTTCTGACGCGGAGGCCGAAACAAACCTAATCTCTACTAAGGAACCTATAATAATAATTTATGTATCGATTTTGGATCCGAAACTTTTCGAATCTTCGAACATTCACATTATGTTCGTATGGTATAAGAAAAATAAGAAATATTCATTCATATAAGTAATATTAATATACATGGAGGTAGATACAGGAAAGTAAGAATTCTTCGGACTTGCAGTCAATTAATAAAATTTATTCACGCCGACGTTTCGACTATACAATAGTCTTCTTCAGGGCTAGAATGGTCTAGTCGAAAAACGGAAACCACATGTGGATAACAGAACATACAACACGGACAATTAAAAAAAAAAAAAAAAAATATGAATAAATAAATAAATAGTTAAAACCAACATATCACAGAGAGAAAATCGTCAAAAAATGAAAAACTTGTCTTGAATGAGTACAATACATATGGAACTACAAATAACTATAGTCTATTTTTTTTTGTCAGTAATTTTTTAAGATGATGTTTCATTTCAGCTCCGTACGTCATATACAGGGTGTTTACGGTCTTTTTGTTTTATTTTTAATGAGTGATACTACAGGTCAAAAGAAGGCGAAAATATTAAAACACCTTAGTAAAATATTTATAATAAAAGAGATATGAATTTTTTTAGTTTTTATTTTTATAGAATTAAAACATAACGATAATCGCTTTTATAACAGATGTTCAAAGTTGTCACCCTGTTGCTGTATGCAAAGTCTTGCTCGGCGTATCCATGAATTAACGTACGTTGCAAGGCCCATACCTTGTCGAATTTCCGCCGCTGCTGCTTCCACCCGGTTACGGAGGTCTTCAGCGTCGATAATTTCGGTGGTGTATACCATGTCTTTCATATGCCCCCACAATTAAAAGTCCAATAATGTTCAGTCAGGTGACCGCGGAGGACAAGGAACAGGACCGCCCCGACCAATTCACTTATTTCCAAATTCATGGTTTAAGTGATGACGTACGAGACAACTGAAATGCGCTGGTGCATCGTTGTGGAGAAACCATATTTCTTGACGCACAGTTAAGGGAAAATCGTCTAAAAGTTCTGGCAAATTATTTAGCAAAAATAAATAAACAATTATTAGCATTTAGTCGTTCTGGCAATACAAAGGGGAAAATCAACTGTGAATTCACCAATCCTGCCAATACGTTCACAGAAAATCTGTATTGAAAATTACCACGACGAACAACATGCAGATTTTCGAAACTCCAGATATGCGTATTGTAGCAATTGTTTATGCCGTTACGAGTAAACGTAACTTCGTCAGTCGCCAACACACTCAACCAAAAATTAGAGACTTCGTCATTTTTCCGCAAAAAAAAGTATCTCGAGCACGTATTACTAAATTAGTGAACTGATGGGGTACAGGACATTGCCTATTTGGAAATCGCTCTCTGTAAAGACGACTTGCTGCAGCTGAAATTTGATGCACTTCCCCATAAATCAGCATCATGTCAACTAATTCCGTATTAGAATACCGATGGTACATTGTTCACCTTTTACACAATTAATATTAATAACAATAATCAATTAGAAACTGACGGTGCACAATTAAATAATAACAAACTGCAACTGACAGATTAACAAATTAAAAAACAAAAGAGTGAAATTTGTCATTACACAGGTTACTACAACTTTTTTCAACATTAATTTACCTCCCCTTTATAAAAATTAAAAAAATCATATCTCTTTTATTATAAATATTTTACTAAGGTGTTTTAATGTTTTTCGCCTTCTTTTGACCTGTAGTATCACCCATTAAAAATAAAACAAAAAGACCGTAAACACCCTGTATACCTGGTGTATGATGTTATCCATACTATAGTTATTTGTAGTTCCATATGTATTGTACTCATCCAAGACAAGTTTTTCATTTTTTGACGATATGTTGGTTTTAACTATTTATTTATTTATTTAATTTATTTATTTTTTTTTTTTTAATTGTCCGTGTTGTATGTTCTGTTATCCACATGTGGTTTCCGTTTTTCGACTAGACCATTCTAGCCCTGAAGAAGACTATTGTAGTGCTATTGTATAGTCGAAACGTCAGCGTGAATAAATTTTATTAATTGACTGCAAGTCTGAAGAATTCTTACTTTCCTGTATCTACCTCCATCCTAACACAGTCGAATATTGATTTTTCAATTAATATGCATGTTTGAACCATCTGTCTATTAATAAAAATATGTTTATTTTGAATAAGATTAATCTAAAAATAATATAGTTCAACAAAATCTGTCATGTAGGAATATAGAACAGGATATCCGGACCGAACATCGGTTCTCCTATAGGGAAAATAAAATGGCAGAAGACTTACATCATCGACCTGAAAAAAACCTTATAAAATGAAATATAATTTGTAGAAATTATTTATTTTTAAATACAGAAGAAAAAAATACTAGTATTGTATTAAGAAACGTATATACTGATGAAATTTACAAGTATTTCTAAGATCTAAGTCAATCTCTATTCCTTTTATAGAATATAAAATTATTTGAAATAATTGTAGTCGATTTTTATACCATAAGTTGGCATGGCATGACAATGTTTACATTAAATTTTATATCGATCGAATATCGATCCTGTCACTAATGTCACTTGGTTGTCCTCTGCGTTAATTATTTGTGACTTGTGGTACAGTATTACGTGTTTGTCTTAATAAATAATAAATATACTATAATACAGCCTTAATAATACTGTGCAGGAAGTATTGTAAGAATAAACTTCCTGACTTTCTTACCGTGGCTCCCAGATAACTGCTAGGGTCGGTGACGAAATTCTAATGTACTTTTAATAAATAAAGTAACAATTTATATTTTCAATTAGTTATATTATGAAAATATATAAATTACATGACATTAAATTATTTTTTAATTAACAATGACAATCATTTTTGTTTTTCTACCATGGTGATATCATCGCCAAAAGTTAGCTTTGGAAATAAGTGCATCGTGTCAAAGTGACAACTTCTTGGTTGTACTCCTGCCAAAGTGACAGTGAAGTGACAGCCCAAAGTGACAGTGAAGTGACAGCCCAAAGCGTTGAAGTGACAGCCCAAAGCGTCGCTAACATGCCGCCCCCTTTGAAAGCTTTAGCTTTCAACAGTTAATTCTGAATCTATGTCTTCTGGCAAAATAGATATTTTTGTTACAGGTCGCTTAAATATTCCATTTGCGGTTCGTACAGTTATGACACGAGTAATATTATCTTTACCAGGGTGAAGTTCCATTATACGACCAAGGCACCATTTCATAGGTGGTGAAGAGTCTTCTTTAATTATTACTAGTTTACCAGGTTTTATTAATTGATTTGATTTTGTTTTCCATTTGGTGCGAATTTGTAGTTCTGATATATATTCTTTATACCATCGGGACCATATATCTCGCACAAATTTTTGTGCAAGTTTATATCGATTTAATAATGAAGTTTTTGTATCATTAAAATCATAAATTTGAATTGTTGTGAGTGGTTCACCAATTATAAAATGACCTGGTGTAAGGGAAGTAAAATCGGTTGGCTCAGAAGAAAGTGGGTATAAAGGTCTTGAATTTACACAAGCTTCTACTTGAGTTAATACAGTTAAAAATTCTTCAAATGTTAATTTTTGCTCACCGATTACCCTTTTCAAGTGATATTTTATACTTTTTACTCCAGCCTCCCACAGACCACCGAAATGGGGAGATTTAGGGGGAATGAAATGCCAGTTTACTCCATCTTGAGTCAAACTATTATTTATTTCTATATTTGACAATTTTAAAAATTTATAAATTTCTCGATAAGCACCAATAAAATTGGTTGCATTGTCAGAATATAAATGTGAAGATTTTCCTCGTCTTGCAAAAAATCTATGTAGGCATGCTAGAAATGCCTGAGTACTCAATTCACTCACCAATTCTAGATGCATTGCCTTTGTGGAGAAACATATGAATATGCATACCCAAGCTTTGGTAATTTTGAAATTTCTGGTTTTTCGGTCACGTAAATAAAAGGGACCACAATAATCTATTCCAGATATTAAAAATGGGCGAAACTGTAGAGTTCTATGTTCTGGTAAATCTGCCATTAAATATTTTTGATTATTTAACGGTTTATTTTTAAAACAAATTAAACAATTATGAGTAATTTTTCGAACTAAATTTCTACATGAAATTATCCAATAATGTTCACGTAAAGATGCAATTAAAAATTGAGGACCTGCATGTAGAAGTCTTTTATGTTCTTTAGTAATTAATAATGTTGTAAATTTACTTTTATCGGATAGAATAATAGGATGTTTTTTGTCAAATTTGAAATTTGAATATTTTAAGCGACCACCGACTCGTAAAATATTTTTGGAATCAATAAAGGGATTTAAGGGAGCTAATTTTCCCTTTTCTATTGAACGATTATTTTTCAAATCAGAAATTTCAGAACTAAAAGTTTCTAATTGTGATAAATGTATTAGAGTATTTAAAGAATTATTTAATTCTGTCACTGTTATTGGACCGATTATTTTATTTTTGCTATTAAGTGTGTTATTTTTAAAGCGTAAGATATATGCAATAACATACTGAAGTTTAGTAAAATTGGAATATAAATTAAAGATTTCAAATTTATATGAGTTTGTGTGAGACATAGTTATGATGGAATTTGTTTTAGCTTCCGCTTTGCATTCATCATGAATTGAATGATTTGATGGTTCATTTGGCCAGTTTTCTGAAGTTTTTGCTAGCCAGTTTGGACCATGCCACCAAAGCTGATTTTCAATTAATTCACTAGGATCATTTCCACGAGATATTATATCAGCAGGATTATCTTTACTGCTAACATAATGCCAATAATCAATTTTTGTAAGTGATTGTATTTCGCTAACTCTTGTTTGCTACAAATACTTTCCAGATATGAGGTGATGCTCTTATCCAACTTCAAGTTATCATAGAGTCGCACCATAATACTATTTTGTTAAATCTATATGTCCATGATTTGCTAATTTTTGTAAATAACTGTGCTGAAAGTAAAGCTGCACATAATTCTAATCTTGGTATTGATACAGACTTTAAAGGTGCAACGCGAGATTTAGCACAGAGAAGATTTATTTTTATTGATCCTGATTTATCAATGGATTTAACATAAAAACATACACCATAACCTTTTTCTGATGCGTAAGAAAATCCGTGTAGTTCTACAGTTTCAGGATCATCACATAGAACTTTTCTAGATATGACTAAGTTATTGATGAATTGAAGATTTTTGTATAAGGAATCCCATTGATTAAATAAATCTAAAGGGAGTGATTCATCCCAAGATAACTTTAATGTCCAGATTTTTTGCATAAAATTTTTTGCCTGCATTATTATTGGCCCAAGGAGACCTAATGGGTCAAAGATTTGTGAAATTGCTGATAGAATAGTACGTTTTGTAAGTTTTTTATTTGCGTAATTTATAGCAATTTCATATTTTAAAATATCATGGGCTGAATGCCAAATTAAACCTAAAGTATGAGTCTCTTCATTTTTTCCTAAATTTAAGATAATATTTGAATTTGAATTTTGAATTTTATCTAGAATTTCAGGACTATTAGAAATATATTTGTTTAGACTAAAGCCAGCAGAACTTAATATATATTTTATATCAGTTAATAATTTTAATAAATATTCGATACTATTTCCACCTGTCAGTAAATCATCAACATAAAAATCTTGTAATATTATTTTATTGGCAACTGGATATTCATTTTGATGAATTTTTGCTATTTCATTTAAACAACGTATAGCTAGAAATGCAGAACTGGCTGTACCATAAGTTACAGTATTTAATTCATAGTAATTGATAGGCTGTGATGAATCATTACGCCAACATATACGTTGAAATTTTCTATCATCAGGATGTACTAACACCTGACGATACATTTTTGTGATGTCACCCGCTAAAATATATTTATGAATTCTAAATCTAATAATAATAGAAAAGAGATCTTGTTGAATTGTAGGTCCAACAAGTTGTATTTCATTTAATGAATAACCGGAAGTTGTTTTACAACTTGCGTCAAAGACGACTCTAAGTTTAGTGGTTACTGAGGTTGTTTTTATAACAGCATGATGAGGTATATAGTAAGCAATGTCATTTCGATCAATTTGAAGTAATTTGGACATATGATCTAAATTTTTATATTCTGTCATAAACTCATTGTATTGATTTTGCAAATCTAGATTTTTAGATAATTTCTTTTCAGTATTCTTTAAACGTTTTTCAGCTATGTCTAATGAATTACCTAAAATATTAGTGGATTCTTTAAATGGCAAGCGGACAATAAATCTGCCGTCATTATTTCTTTCAGTTGTGGTTTGAAAAATCTTTTCTGCTAATTGTTCTTCAGCAGACCAAATTTGTTTATCAGGTAATTCCTCAATATTCCAGAACTGAGAAAGTTTGTTGTCTAATTCTGTATTTGATATAATATTACACCGACTGTAACGTTGTATTGATGAATTCGGAATTTCTCCAGAAATAATCCATCCAAATAAAGTATTTTGGAGGACTGGTTTATGCCTACCTAATATCTTTTGACCGATTTTAAGAATTTTCCAAAAAAATTCAGCTCCTAGAAGCATGTCGATTTTATCTGATTGATAAAAATGTGGATCAGCTAAATTTATATTAGATGGAATTTCTATCGTACTTCTGTCAAAAGATATTGATGGAATATTATCAGTTATATGAGGAATTTCAAGACAAACTATGTCTTGCTGGAATGAATTATATTGTGATTTCACATGAACTTTTACATAATTGTTTACATTAGTTAATGAATTATTTATCCCAGTAATTGACATATTTAATTTAAATTTTTTCATATTTAATTGTTCAGCTAATTCTGAAGTGATGAAATTCGACTGTGAGCCATTATCGAGTAGTACTCTGCAATCACGATAATTACCTGATATATCTCTAGCTTGAATAATTGCAGTGGATAACAAAATTTGATTTGTTTTATTAAAATTAACAGAAACATTTGGGGTCATATTTGAATCGTTACTTTGAGTTATGTTCCTGTTTGTGATTCTCTCATTGCTTGAGTTTTTATTTAAATTAATTTCAAATTTGTTAATGAAATGAAGCAACGAGTGATGTTTTTTACCACAGGTTTTACATGTCATTGTATCTTTACAATTTTTTGTTTTGTGCCCAAATTTTAAACAATTAGAACATAAATTATGTGTGCGTGTTATTTCATATCGCTTTTCAGGTGTTATTTCTAAGAATTTTGCACATTGTGCTATGAAATGATTTGAAGAACAAAATTTACATTGTGATGTATTATTAGTAATAAATAATTTAACTTTATTATTTGATACAGTTTTATTTGATTGAGAATAATCAAATTTATTAAGTGCTACTGATTTTTTACATATTTCATTTAAAAATTGTTTTAATTGTGCTATACTTGGCAATTCATTTATAGATAATTTATCATTCCATTTTCTGCGAGTGTAATTATCTAATTTATTTACAACAATATGTATTATTAAGAGATCCCAACTTTCTACAGGTTGTTTCAATGATTTTAAAGATCTTAAATGTTTATTTAAATCATTTAGTAAGAATTTTAATGAATTATTATCTCGTACATTTGGCAAATTAAAAATTGCATGAATATGTTGATTAACTAATAAAACTGTGTTTTCATAAGCATCATTTAATAATGACCAAGCTACATCATAATTATCTGCAGATATTTCAAGATTTCGTAAAAGATCTAACGCTTCACCGATTAAAGAAAGCCTTAAATAATGGAACTTTTGATTAGATGATATACTTGGATTATCATCAATAATTGATTTAAATGTATTTTTAAAAAATAACCAATTATAATAGTTTCCATCAAATTTAGGAAGGTCAATAATTGGCAATTGAATATTATTATATATTGGACAAAGTACATTTTGATTCGAAATTGAATCAGAATTTGCAGCAATAGGAAAAGTATTCATAGCATAACCAAGCTGCTTAGTATTTTCATTCAAAGTATGATCACCGATATTTGACATATGTCTGTCAGAATTATTTCCTGTATTTGACACATGTCTATTAGAAGTATTATCATTCAATTCAGATATTGCATTAGAGTTTAGAATTGTATGTTCAGATAATATTTGATTTGGATCGGTATTTTGGTCATCCAAAGCTTGAGTATTTGATTTAGTTTGATTACTCTCACCTGAATTAGTGACTTGAATTGAGTCTTCAGGCATGGAAATAGGAGCATTAATAACAGGTACTTCCTGCGCTTTATCAGCAGTTCTTAGTAAACGAGTAACTTGGGCTTCCAAGTTAAAGTATAAATCTTCAAATGCATTCCGACAATGCTGGTTTTCCTCAAAATCAGTTTCAAGGTCTTCAATTTTATTTTGGATTTCATCAAAATTATTCCAAATTAATTTAAATTTATCATATCTTGCTTTAAGATTTTCAAAATCATAAGCCTTTTCCTCTAATTCTTTCAAATAATTCTTAAAACGAGTTAGAGATCCTTTAACATAATTCCGCTTCTTTATAAGCTTCGTAAGGATGTCTGATTCAGCAGTTTCTGATTCAGGCATTGTATTTCTTCAGTCTGAGGTCTGAGGTGTAGTTGACGTTCAGTTAATTCAGAAGTTATGACTAGTAGATCCACAATGGGGGAGTTCACTTATATTAAATTTGTAGATAAGATTTATTTATAACTGTTTCTAATCGTATTAGTGTATTATTAAATATAAAAAAATATAATTTTATTGCAACACTTTTTTTTTAATTACGTAAAAGTGTAGCATACATTTAAATCGTCCGCCAATGACGTCACGGGATTCAAAGGTGCTACTTCTTTTTGTGCAGATGGCGCTGTTGTCTTAATAAATGACATTTGAACAAACATAAACACAAACATAACCTTTGAATTAAATGTCATGCCTGTATGTATAATAACAATACTGCAAGAAAGAATAATAATGTAATAACATATAAACACAAGAACATAACCTCTGATAAAGTATGACAGTAGCGCGTATACAGAAACAGAACAAGTAAGTTCGACATACGGACATATACTTGTCTTTATTAATGCGTGCTCTGTACGTCGATGATATCACTGGCACCGGAAGTGAGGTCGGTGACGTCACACTTGCGGGAACGGTCATAGTAAAATATTCGCCGCTATTTATCTCGGGTTTGAAGCCGAATTTTCAAGAAAAAAAAAATCGGGAATTTCTAAATTTAAAAATACTATAACATAATATAAAAATAAAAAAATCATGAACTCCCCCATTGTCGCGTGGAATGTAGATTCACTTGAATCCAGGTTCGAAGGACCATAAATGTGCAGGAAGTATTGTAAGAATAAACTTCCTGACTTTCTTACCGTGGCTCCCAGATGGTGACGAAATTCTAATGTACTTTTAATAAATAAAGTAACAATTTATATTTTCAATTAGTTATATTATGAAAATATATAAATTACATGACATTAAATTATTTTTTAATTAACAATGACAATCATTTTTGTTTTTCTACCATGGTGATATCATCGCCAAAAGTTAGCTTTGGAAATAAGTGCATCGTGTCAAAGTGACAACTTCTTGGTTGTACTCCTGCCAAAGTGACAGTGAAGTGACAGCCCAAAGTGACAGTGAAGTGACAGCCCAAAGCGTTGAAGTGACAGCCCAAAGCGTCGCTAACAAATACCTTTAATAATTGCTTTAACAAAGCAAGTTCAGAAACTAACCATAAATGCCGTGAACTATTTCGAAAGGGAATTGTTCAACGGTGAGCCATAAATTCTGTTCAAAGCCATTCGAAAGGTATTTTCTTCAAATATTTCTTTTGTTAGTTTAATTAAATTATCTATTTAGAGAGCAAAAGATGCCCTGCAAATAAGCAAATCTTGAAAAGAAGATATAGGGTCCGTGTCAGAATGACAGCTAGTAATTACGTACACAACTTAAAAATTTTAATTCAAAATTTCAAGATTTTCTAAGTTCACCTGGTTTTATTTTCATAACTCTACCGCAGTCAGAAATTTCTAGAATGCGAAAATACAATCAAATGCGTAAACGAGTGAAACTTCGTTCACATGTGCGATGTGCCACGCGCGAGCATGTCGTGAATCACGACACGTCAAAATTTACAAGGTTACTATTGTCAGAAATTTCTAGAATGCGAAAATACAATCAAATGCGTAAACGAGCGTCACATTGTTTCACAACACTTTGTAAGTTAAATTACAAATATACACAATGCTACTTTTACATAAAATACATTTACTTGTAGCTGAAACAACAATAGTGCGGTTATAAACACTTGTGCATATGTGTTTATTGTCTTTCTACGTCATGACGATCGGATATTATCTTTTACAGGTATTTCATTAAATATTTTTCCAATATTATAAAAACATCTTACTTTTCAGATTAAACAATACATAAACAATAAATAAACAACGTATATTGTTGAATACACGTTCCTAAACATTCTAATTGTGACGGTACAACTACAAGTTTACAAAAGGAGCGAAAACCCTTACTGGACGAAAGGGCCTATCGTCACAGATGAAATAATAATAATAATAATAATTTATTGCCCAAAAGTAATCCGATAACAGGACAAAATATAATATATACAAAAAATATAACACAAGTATTGAGATAAATACAAAAATAAAGTTTTAAATAAATATATCTACTTAGAGAGGTTCATATATTACGTATTAACAAGTCATAGTAAAACATTTCTAATCGTAGTACCGCCATTGTACCGCTTTACAGAAATCCTGCACGCGGTTTTCTTTCATCTCACTGACTGTAGTTAGTAGTTATACGACCAGCACTCTGTCTCTGTACCTTCACAGCAACATAGATTTAGTATGCGGCACTATTGGTACTCGCAGGAAAAAGAAAAATCTATTTATTTTCCCTGTTTCTTTCAACTCGAAATAAAAACTCCTCTTGTCATCGGGTTCATTTGAGAGTGCAGGGCACAGGCTATGGGCTACAGGCCTGCTACTTAGGCCGTCTGATTGAAACAGCTTCAAAGGCCTTCCCGGGCCATGTCTTTATATCGGAACCGATTCCTAGCCATTTCAGCGCGCCCGGCCGGAAAATTTAAATCTATCATAAATTGAGTCGCGTGCATCGGAATTAAATACACTCTTTGAGTGTCCCGGCATTTTTACTCAGCTTGCAACTTTGTATTCCAGATATGTTTAGGAGAGTGAGAGGAAGTTTCTACTGTATGTATGTACTTGAAAAGGAATTGATTATTTGCATGCAGTTCATACAGCTATACCTTGGCGTATGTATAATGTCGTAGCCTCATTGTAAAATTCGTCAATGGGGGATTACACCATTTTTTTTTTATAATTTCATCTGAAAATATTAGGAAAACTAAGACTATTGATGAAAATCCGGTGAAAAAATTCCTATTAATAAGCGAGTTATGGTCTCCCGAATTTTGAAAAGATTGACGTGACGTCACATATATATGTTTTTTTATCAAACTGTTTTCATCATGGACCTAAATGTTCTTGAAATATATGCTATTTTAAGTTATATTTACATAAAAATAAATGAATATTATAACACTGTACAAGTCTACATACTTTATAATTACAGGTGTATTTAAATTATTAAATTTAATGCAAGAAATTTGTGTTAAAATAAAAACTGTTTGAAAACTGTAGTACAGGAATGTTAGCCCCTCCTTTCGAATTTGAATTTCTTAACTTCCATTGGTAGTAATCCCACCTCCTAACACGCTATTTGTAATGCATGTATAGGCGGTTTCTCGGCCGCCAATCAAAATATTTTCATATTAGTGTCGAAGCGCTATAACAAAAAACCCTTTATTTCCGAAAAATCTCAATTATACCATTTCATTTTTTTATTAATATTCGTTATTCAGCATATACATTCGTAATTTTTTACTATTTTCCTTTAATTCGATTGAGCCGTAATCCCCCATTCATATAAATACTTCAAAAAATATAAATATACAGTTCTTTTTTTTTTCTTGTCCTAATGGGGTCCTATACCATTTTTCTTTTATTTTTTTTCTGTAAGAACAGGATAAAATAAGAATTTTAGTGCAAACGCGACTTAAAAAAAATACGTAATAAGCGAGATATGAATTTTTAAAGTTTAAGAATTTGCGTGTGACGTAGCAGGAACTAAAAAGTGATCGACAAACAATGGGACAAACTGTTTAGTTATAGAAGGAACAATTTTTTTCATGTTTGCATAGCTGAAATATTTTATATAAAAACTTATACGTTATATTCATATATTATTGTTAATATTACTAGATGTTATAATTAAACAAATTCATCAAACACAAACTTGTTAAATGTTTTGTTAGGTTATAGAACAACATGACATATCATATTTCTTTAAAGGTGACCGCTGCAGACGCGCGAATCTCCTTTTTAAAATCAGGCGACCAATTAAATTCTTAGTACCTAACGCGTCATTCCCAATTAGTAATCAGCTTCAATAGCTTATAGTTGTGACCTAGTCAATATTTAAAGAAAATTTTTTCACTAATACTCATTAATTTATGTTTATTTTCGTCTTCTTATTTAAGATAGTTAAAATATGACTATGGTATAGGACCCCATTACTGAATTTCTGGCAGGACCGCCACTGTTTTATACAGATCTACGGATAGATTCCACAAAAAGTAAGTTTCCTGGTTCGGCTTTACTTGTTTAGATTATTACACTAAGAGCTAGGAGTCTAAACTCTAAAGGAACGTTTCCACTGAAACATTTTTTCCCAAATAAGCGACGCATGAGCATCGAGTGACTCATGCGCCGTTCATGAACACTGGTCCAAAGGTTCGCATGAGCTTTGTTCAATGTTCATAGTATTACAACAAAAAAATATGGAGAATAAAAGAATTGCATTACCTAGTGCCGGTTTTCTTGTACTGCATACTTCATTAAATAAGCAAAATAAGAGAAAAATAAACGTTGATTGATAAAGAAAATATACCTTAGTAGAACTAACCAAATATTTCTAAAAGATTTAAATGCTGAACTAGGTCAATATTTTTTTAATATTATTGTAATAAAATTCATGCTTGAGAGAGAGAGTTGATGTAAAAGGTGAGATGGAAGATCATAATAGATTCCGGACACTCACGTGACGAAGCGAATTAGCCAATCAAAAACTGGGGAGAAACTGACAGATCGAAGGACAGAGAGCTGGGCTGCGTTCCAAAATCAAGAGTACCAAATATTGGAGTAAGAGTTAGAGTAGTGTTTTGGAACAAATGAGTTTTGTTGGAGTAAAAAAAATTAAACTAAATTAAAAATAATTTTAAAAGATTAACAAAACTACTTATAATTACAACTTTAATGTCAAGCCCGTATTACAAGCATTTTTATGGAGCACTCTCCTTATAATGTGAAAGTACGCTCCATAAAAGCGCTTTTATTGTAAAAGTGTGCTCATAATACAGGCCAATGTGTTTACTTATGTTTATTTTCAACCAAAAGCATGTTTTCTTCTTCAAAAATGCAAATTATTTCATATGTTGAGAATCGTGAACATCCATGTTTGAAAATATTGTGGAGTAATTTCTGTACACTCCTTGATAGTAGAGTAAGTAGAGTATCACTTTGGATTAAACTGTGGCAGTTTTGGAACAGGTTAAGAGTAAACTCTGAGAGTAATGTTATTAGTTTTGGAACGATTTTGAGTAATTTCGTACTTTAGAGTAGGGTTTTGGAAAGCAACCCTGAAGTTTGTTTTGGTTTATACTCGTAGCGTGGTTTAAAAGTTATGCATTTTGTTTTCACAGTTTGGCAATTTTCATATTCATTGTAGTTTTTAGTGCGTATTGAGTTATTGTTATATTATTTTTTTGCCAAACTATGAAAACAAAACGCATAATTCGCTATAAACCAAAACAAACTTCAGCTGTCTGTCCTTCAATCTGACAGTTTCTCCCCAGTGTTTGACTGGCTAGTTCGTTTCGTCACGTGAGTGTCCGCAAGCTATACAATCAAACCATTGCCATTTTTAAAGTTCTGTCTTGTCACTTGTATTTGGATATTTGAGTTCTGCATAATTCGTTGTCTTCTGTTTTCGGAGGGCTGTGGAAACTTGAAGAATTTTACATTTGTCATGTATTCTTTATAATTATAGCGGGAGTCACTGTTACAAAGACCTTAGAGTCACTTAATTTTCATATTTGGCACATTGGCACCGTTGCAGCTGTCATGATAGCCGACAGCGATTTGTTTGTATTACAAAAATTGAGTCACGCGTAGTTCAAGGAAAATATTAACAGATAAATTTTATGATATCTTCTTGTACACACTCCATTTTGAATCCGAACACAACTTCCTCAACAACACGTCCACATTGAGCGTGAACCACACTCGTGCTCACTTTGATGTACCGATACCGTGTGGATCGGGTCAAGCTGCTCTGCGAACGCTCAACTCATGCTCGGCTCGCCGTCCTCACTATTTAAACGTGCGTACTCACTTTAGCATTTTGCCCCGAATGAGCGTCGCATTCGCATGAGCGGAGATTTGAATAGTGAGGACGTCGAGCCAAGCGTGAGCCGAGCGTGCGCGGAGCAGCTCAGCTCGATCCGCACGGTGTCAGTACATCAATGTGAGCACGCGTGTGTTTCGCGCTCAGTGTGGACGTGTTCTTGAGTAGTTGCACGTGTTGAAAATGGAGTGGGCACAAGAAGACGTCATAAAATTAATAGAATTATATAGGAATTTTGAAATACTATGGAACGCCAAGCATGAATTTCATTACAATAACATTAAAATAAAAGATGCTTGGCGTGAAATATAAATAAAATGGAAAAAGATATAGATCAATGTAAAAAAAAAATTGAGAGTCTGAAAGGCGTGAAAAATCCAAAATTAAAAAAATCCTTCTGCTAAGGTATATCTTCTTCGTCCACCAACGTTTATTTTTTTTCTTATTTTGCTTATTTAATAAAGTATGGATTACAATAAAACTGGCACTAGCTAACGCAATTCTGTTGTTCTCCATGTTTATAAAAACGAACTGTACGTACTGTACGAGCCAAGCTTATACGAACCTTTGGATCAGTGCTCATGCGGACCTCAGACAAATTTATTGTAGCCCCGCATGAGCAGCGCACGAGCCGCTCGGTGCTCATTCGACGCTCATTCGGGGAAAAATGCTCTAGTGAATACGCACCCTAAATCTCCGCTCATGTGATGCTCATTACGTTAGTATATGTTTTCTATGCTCATTCGGGGCAAATTGCTCAAGTGGGTACCGGGTATTAAAATTCGGGTTCAGGGTTCAGCTCCGGTTAAGATTCATTTTCGGTTCGAAACGCAAGCCTAATCGTAATACAACCAATCTGGGTTGCTGCCTGTGTTGAGTGTTCGTAAAATTGCGTTGCACTATTAATTCCTCGCATTTTAAATTATTTCTTTATAAAGATTGATATTCAAAAAACATTAATTCAATTTTCATTAGGTCGATTCTAACCTGAACCCGGAACGAAACCGCAAATTTTATTAATGCTTGAACCAGAACCGCACACGAACCCATCTCTCAAAAAATTAACCTGAACCGAACCGGACCCAGTCTTCGGCGGGTTCGATGCCCTGCGAGCATGCTTCAATACAAGTACAAAATTTTATTTTTTTACCATTAATCGTTACAGTGGCAAGTCTGGAAAGGTCAATTAGTAAATTAACAATAATAAAAGACTACCTGAGACCAGTAAGATCACAAATGAGTCAAAGTAGACCAAGTGGATTAGCTTTACTTTCTGTGGCATAGCACCAAAAGCTACTTCGCAAATGGATTTGACCAATGTGCTCCGCCGGGACTTCGAGCAAGTGCCCGGTGAACTGCCGCTGTCTGCGATTTCGCTTGCATAAGTATCAACACATCTCAGAAATATTAGTTTTGAGATCTATGGTATCTGTATTTTTGTCAGAAAGTGATAGTAAGCAAATACCTTACATGCGTGTGGTAAAATCCCACGTTAAAAAATCTGTTGTGGCCACTACAATACGTCTCGTTATTTCCATTTTATGCTGTAATAGGTATTGTATTTAACATTTCTGGTACACACAAAAAATCTAATTACATCAATTTCTTAGATATTTTTATATTTTTTAATTCCATTACATGAACATGTTTTCTCCTATTCTTCTAAATGTTCTAAATATATATAATTTTACATATTTAATAAAGAATAAAATAAGAAATATTAAATATATTTCCCAGAAAAAGTGTTCAGTAAAGTCTCTGGATTTTTGACACTAAGAGTTATCTATCAATTACAAACATATTAATTTTTCATCTGATTTCCATGCAGTAAGTCTATAGAAAATATAATATAAATTTTAAATGTATCGGATAGAGAATTTTATATTCTTTTGTTTGTAATAACATAATTTTTCAAAAACTAATATTTAGAAGAATGTTTTTAAGGAACTACTATTTTCGATTGTCCAATTCTTACCAAAACCTTGTCAACTCTTCCCATTAATGTCAGATTGAGAAATACCTAGTTTAATAGGTCTTAAGTATTATAATACACATACAGACATCATCATAAAAATGTTAAAATCAGATTCTATAACCTTAAAACGTGTTTATTCACTAAAATCTGGATATGCGATTTTTAGCATGAATTCAATACCTCTCTTAGCGAGAGATAAAAGTCACCCAACATAGGTTTCCATTTGAAAAGTTGGGGAGTCTACCGGATGTTAAACACTTTTTATGTTTCATATTTGTTGACTAATGTGCCAGGTGCGCCTCTACAGTGTGTGTATGTGTGTGTGTATGTGTGTGTGTGTGTGTGTGTGTGTGTGTGTGTCCAAAAAAATCATGGCTGGATAGAACTGACCTGTCCAGGATTCAGAACTACGGGGTAGCCAGCCCGTCCAGAGTGCCAAGTATAGTAAGCAAATACTCGAAGATGCTTCGTTTTAGGGATACATTATAGAATTTCTAATTTTAACAGTGAGATATTCATAAATTTCACAAGTTTATTTTAAAGAATGGTAAATCATTTTACAAAATTTATTCAAAATGGTGACCTTGAACTCTTAAACAATCTTAGCATCGATTCATTAATTATGCAGTTGCTACACATACCTACATCAATAATTTTTCTTCTCAATGCAAATTGTACATCATTTTTACACGTTTTTATTTTATCATCACTGGATACAAAATACATAATAGTTATTTACATTATAGGTGCGATAAGTGTTATTTTACAATGCGAGGTTTTATATTGAAGCACGACACGCAGCGGAGTACTGCAATAAAACCTGACACACACATTACGTATTAAATTTTTTGGCCGAGATCTCTATTAAAATATGTATTTTCTCTAAGTTTTGCTTGTTAACCTGAAACCACTGTTGTCATCAAGCCAGCTGCATTAAGATTCACATTATTATTAAACACATTGTTCAATTAATTAACGTCGTACTGGTATGTTATATACCAAATAACACCCTAGGGTGTTATAAAATTGTTGCTATGAAATCGGTATTGTAAACAAATAAAAGTATCACGTTTCCTATTACAGCGTTTAAGTAAGTAGATTAATATCTCTAACACATATCACAATGACAAGACATAAATCGATAAAAATCTTTATTAAAATAATATATCGGTCGGACGTTAAACGTTGAACGCACCACGGGTGTTAAACGGACAATAACCCCTTCGATCAACGTACACACCTCGGGCCGGAGGCCCTCGGAGAGTACACTGTTGACCTCAGGCGATATTGTCCTTATAACACCCTTGATACGTTAATTACTATAACTTTAATTCATGTACGGAGATAAATATTCATGCTTTTTTGAGGGGTTGGGACATAGACCAAGAATTTGCACTTAAATTATTTGATTTATTTATGAATATCTATGCTGGAAGAAAATTAAGGTTAGGTAGATTAGTTTCTACATATATCTAGTTCTAGTTCCTAAACAGACTACATAAATGATTCTAATGTTACGTATCCTTTTCGGCATTCTTCACTAAAATGAATTTCATACATTTGAAATAAAATAAATAAACAATTCTCACCAATCATTCAACAAAGTTTATCATCTGAAAATTGTGACACATCGACCTTGTCGATTGAGAATTATTATTTGCTAATGCTAACATATGGAGTTGGCAGATTTAATTAAAAGAAATTCAGTTTTATTTATTTATTATTATTGTTGAACGATGAATTGCGGTAACTAGCATTTTTGTAGGTACTTTTTATTATTACAAAATAGCTTTATTTATTAATGGCCTCTTAAAACTTAAAAATGTGGGTGTTTATTACTTTATTCGGTGCGGTAGTCAGCGCATGTATAAAATCGCAACTAGGTACTATAAATATCAACGATGTGTGATAGTTATGTTTACAGTTCAGGAGGACAAAAAAGTATTTGTAGTTTATAACCCAATTTTTGAAAATTATTAATAATTAATAGAACGAGAAATTATTGTAAGAATAAAGTAACGTCCTTATATCTTACATCACTCAAATGCAAAATATCTCTAAAACGAAGCATTTTGTGAAACTTTGCTTACATAAACTTATCCATTTATTTTTAAGTCATTTATTTATATATTTCGTTCTTTAATTAAGGAACACCTGTGGAAGTAGAATGTATTATTTATTTCTTAATCTTTGCACATTTTAATTTTCTGCCAATATTTTATCAAACTCTCCTTTTTATGAACAAAAAGTATGGAGTGTGGTACCTAAAATCTTCCGATATAATGATGATAAAAACAATTTTTACTCAAGTATATTTAGTTAGAAAAAGAAATTTTTAAATTTTTAAATAGTTTTCAAAATTGTAATACATAATTAAAATATTTGTTTTTTTCTTAGTACTTACTATTTAATATCTTTTTATTCAATTTTGACGTTTTAAACTGTCATTATTAACTCCATAGCAACAATTATAAGTAACACTTTTTTCACAAGTGAATTAAAATTTTTTAAATCACTCTCACATTTTTTTTTTAATTCACTCTGCAACAAATAATGCATTTAAAATAACATCAGGCATGAAATTAACACTTACCATAGTATTTATCAGACATTATCACATATTTTCATTATTTTTCACTGCACAAATGACAGACAATAAAGCTTTTTAAATAGATGACTTGACATCTATCATCTACGATCGTCATGCACAGTCTACTAACTGATTAGTTTTTTGTTTTGTCAAAATTAAATATTGTAATGGTTTTTATTACTATTTCGTCAAAATTGAATAAAATATTGTACAAACCACGTGAGCTAAGAATGTTTATTCACTCGAAGAAGTTAACTCACTCGCCCTTATGGGCTCGTGAGCTAAACTTTCTTCTCATGAATAAACATTACCTTAGCTCACTTGGTGTGTAAATATCTATTATTGGTTTTTGTATGTCAAATATAATAAACCTGTTGCCGCTGATTTAAAATAAAAAATTATTAGCGAAAATAGTATATTCTATAACTAGCATGGAATAAATAATTTCCGCGTGAGCGGAAAGTTAGTATGCCGAGCCGTTTACTATACGAATATACCCCTCTGTTCCATATTTTTTATTTTTTTCTCGTACACTATAAATAATTAATCAATTTAAAAAAATACAGGTATTTTATTTTCTTGTCTAGTATGAACTTATACTCATATATACATATAAAAATCAAAATTTAGTCACATACCCCATTACGGCAGTTTTACATAGGATTGATAGGATACACTGTATTATTGGTTAAAGCGTTAAATATAATAATTAAATATGTAGTGGCGGGTTAAGCATACTTGGGGCCCCTAAGCAAATTATATTTTGGGGCCCCTCAAAAACTAATAAGACGAATTTAAAAAATAAATAAAAATTAAATGGCAAATAAATGAAATTTTGTTAAAATAATAAATATTTTTATGTTTACAGAATACATTAATTTATTTTAAAAACATTATAAAAAATGGCTTAGATTGGGGGCCCTAGGCCCGTGGCGCATTGCCTTAATGAGTAATCCACCACTGTAAATAGGCCAGTACATCCAAAATTATTCTAAATAATTTATTGCAAAAAAAAATCCAGATTTTCAATATGCAACCTATCTATCATAATGTACGTATCTCCTACAAATAAGTAAATGGGTGAAATTTTCATTAAATCAATTTCCCCAAAAGCTAAACACTCGAAATAACAATCATCAATGAAACTGGTGATTCGCCAAGAGCGTCTTTGTAAATTGAAAAATAGCACAACGCTAGTGGCATTGTTGTAATCAAGTTATCGACAGCTGACTGCCACTTGACGGCCGGCCAATACCGAAAACAAACATATCACCATTTGCTCGCTTGTTATTTTATCCGACTTCCGAACCTACAGCTGTAGATTCTTACTGATATCAAACTTATTCACATCAATGTCTCTGTCAACAAAAGAAATTGTATTTCGCGTTTCGCGTCAAAAAAACATTTTCAACAGAATTTTCAGTTTTCTAATTTAATTAAATCTTTCCCGTACTCTAAATGCATAAAATAACAAATGACAGTTAAATTCTAATTACGGAACAATTTGTAAAATTCAGTTTTATACAAACACTTCATCACTTGAAAAAATGTACTTAATTTTATCTCCTCGAGAAGCAAAATAATTTAATTATACCAACTTCGTGCATATTTTAATATTTTTTCAACTTAATTCAATTTTTCTGCAGTATTTTCACACCAAAAAGGACTCGTATACATAAATAAGATAATAATATTAAAATAGGATTATTCTTACCTTAAAGGAGCCAAATTTCTTACTGCAAAAATTAATTTCACTGCTAAAAAAATCACTACATGCACAAACAGTTACGGTCTTTTATTTGTAACTAGGAGTTCCATTAGCACTAAAAAAAGAATACCCAACAAATTACTAACAATTTCTTTACAGCCAATATTTTTTGTTTTACTTACTTATTTAACTAACAACTGCGTTAAAAAGGTCGATTAATAAACGAGACATTATTGATGAGAGCCAACAAAGTATCTGACATCTGGTGGCGAAATTAAAAATGCGAGTCGTGGGGAAAACATTGCTGCATGTGAATTGTACTAGCATAGGAACCAAGCAAAAGTGAGAGAAATGTCTAGCAAATGTAAGCGATATTGCTCTGTACTGCAGTGCAATAATTACGTTAGTGCACAAATGTCAATGCACTACTTCCCGAAGGACAAAGATATGCGAAAAAATGGGTAATTGCGTTAAAAATAGGAAAGAAAGAGACGCAATATATGAATTGTGTTCTGCTCATTTTCTGCCTTCGGATTATTATCAAGGTAAATCGTATAACAGTTTCAATATATTTTTTTTAATAATATAAAAAAAAATATTTACAGTAAAAACCCAAATAAAAGATCTCTTTTGAAAAAGAATGCCTGTCCTATTAAAAAAATATTTATTTTTAAATTAAAAATACACTTAAGGTAATAAGTGTCATTTTTTACTTACCATATTCAACTGCTAGAATATATTTTTGGGAAATGCTAGAAATAATTACAATTTTAAAAACAATTATTTTCATACCTGATAAGAGCACAACACATTTTAAATACCTATTCCGAAATATTTTTTAAAAAATCAGAAATGTTAAGAGTAGTGCTAGAGTGCACTGATATTGATATTCAGAAATCAAAGTGTTTGAGTCGCAGGGTAAGATCATATTTTAATTATAAAAAAGACATACTTTAAAATATCTAATTGGAGTTACACCGGCAGGCGTTATTATGTTTCGTAAGTTCTGCTTTTGGTGGCAGAACCTGAAGGCAATCGTTAGAGAAGATTTTTTTTTGATCTCCTAGAACCATACATGGATGCAGTTATATAATAAATAATTATTTTAAAACCAATAAATTAAAAGTGTCTTTCCAAATACAACGTACACTTCCACTGTTGTACATTGTTTTCAAGGCAAATGCGGATATTATGTGTAATCCCTTTTAAAATAAATGTTTGTAAACAAAGACCGTGAATTTCCACATTGTTTTCTTTATTAAATTGGAAACCACACATTATTATATGACCAGCTAAAATATTACAAATTTTCAATGTTACCTTATAAACTTTTCTACTAACTACTTTGTCTTTAAATGTTGCTTCTCCTTCCACTATTGGCCTTACTGTACCATTTAAATATATGTAGATATCTCCGAGTGAGATAAACATCTTATTTTAATTAATTATTTAACGTAAATAAAGAGAACTAAATAAAAAATTCGAGATTACTCCTATACCATCAATATACAAAATACAATGTTTTCCCCACTACGAAGATGTCAATGCTGCCATCTATTGACGGTGGTTACCGCGGATAACGCTTGAGCCCAAAGAACCCGTTAACTGTCTAGGTTATTAATCGCCGATTAAAACTCGAGTTAGTTACAAGAACCATTAGTACGATGAACAACTGATTAAGGGTAATTAGCGAGCGGATGACCAGCAATGCTTTTCTGTCAGTCGTTTATGGATTATTTTAGAGAAAAATATATATTGGTTGTTGAACAATTTTTATAAAAAAAAATCGTTTATTTAGGACGTTTCGAGCCCAAGTGGCCCATCATCAGCTTCAACATGGTAAATAAATTAAGTAAACATTTTTATAATAATAACGTCGATATAAATGATTCAAAAATCAAATTTCAAATAAAATAACTCGTGGTACTCCATTTTGTTTTATTATGAAGTACTAAAGTGCTCGCCAGCTAAGAAAAAGCCATTTACGTCATCAGCGCAGAAACCAAATTTTGTCATTGCCCTTGGTTGTCATAGCAACGGGATAACTTGTTCATGGATACGCCAGTGTCGTTCGTGTTATATTCTGACGTTTAGTTCTAATGAAAATGTATCATTTGAAGTATTTTAAAAAATAGTAATAAAAAATCAATTTAATGTTCTGTCTGATGAATATTGTTCCAATAAATTGTAAATTTCTAAAATATTTATTCAAATTATTTCCAAATTTACAGGAGTAGAAACAGTTTAGTATTATATTCGAATCTATGGTCATTATTCACTCGGATGATTGGCATCACTGGCCTATGGCTTGGGAAGCAAACGTCATCTTCGTGAATAATGAGTATCATAATCCTTCATATAATAAAATATTATTTTTATAGTAAGAGTATAATATGAAAGTAAGTATTTGTATTATTATGGAATTCCATCGTGTGATGGCCTAATACGCATCCTAAATGAAAATCAATGCAGACACAATGAATAGGTATTTACAAATGTCTCTTTAGCAAATTTACATGTCATTTATGAATAATTTGTGATAATCAACTAAAATAAATAGAAAAAATAACAACTGAAGTGCGCGTTCACTATTTGGTAAAGAATAAGTTGGCACGCCACTGCCTACAAAATCTGTGAGCCTACGTCATCACTACGTCGTTGCTTCGCGCATCTATTGATGACGCAAATGGCTTTTTCTTAGCTGACGAGCACTCTACGTGTTATTTTATTTGAAATTTGATTTTTGAAACATTTATATCGACGTTATTATTATAAAAATGTTTACTTAATTTATTTACCATGTTGAAGCTGATGATGGGTCACTGGGGCTCGAAACGTCCTAAATAAACGAATTTTTTTTTATAAAAATTGTTCTGGGATCATTAAGGCCTTCTTTTATATATAAAAGAAAAATATATACTTCAAATAACAGTTACCTATAACAAAATTAATTGAACGCATCTATTTTTCTTCAAAATAATCCATAAATATTGCTCACTAATTTTTGATTTTTTTATATGTATATTAAAATATTTTTAATTCTAAAGTGTTATTACTTTTATATTTGCAAAATTGTAATAAATACCAGAGAAAAAAAAATGTTTAAATTTTGCAATATTTTCTTCCCGCCATTATGGTGTACATAACTTCAACTATGTACGAATTAGGTCTCGACATACGTGCCCAAAACGTGCTTCATAGAAAGAGATACAAACAAAACAGCAACTCGTTTTTACACTTGGCAATTAAACATCTGGATTTACATTAAATGGTTTTACGTTTAATTATTTAAATCAAATAACATGTTAGCATTCGGATCGGACAACTACAGCGAACCAAAGATTCCGCATGTATTGCGGGCGATTTAACTAACAATAAATTTAATATCGTTTGTACAAAAAAATACGCTATATTTTATTATGTACTTTTATTGCATTAATAGTATATTGCATTAATGTAGAAAAATCATTATATTTCAACATGACTAAACTCCTCCATTACACTTAGTCAGTTCATATAACAGTACATATTTTTTCCGTAGATCGTAATTTACTAATTTGGATCCATATTGAGGAAATAGTAGATCCAAGATAATGTTATAAAAAATCATACGACTCGGCAATATAGAACACAAATTTCATTACAAATATGTTTCACACGATCACAAAACTTTGTTAATTTTGTACCAATTTTTTTTAGCAAAATTATGATAGTCTCACACGGGCTAAAGCCAATCATTAATTTTGTAAATCTGAATTACTACTCCCAGTACAAAAATAGACGAAAATCTACGTAAAAAAATCTGATGTGGCCAACACAAAACCTCCCGCTATTTCATTTTTATTAATTTAAATACATACCTACCTACTTATTGACTAACGCTGCAAACTGTTCCATTGCAGAAAACTATTGCTTTATTTACTATTTTCTTTTTAAAATGTCACTATTATTAATTTGAAGTGATAAGTTTTCTGACAGTGACATTTACTGTCAGTTACATTCATTTAAAAAATGAACTGTGTAACAAAGAAATAGTTTTTATCTTAGGCTTCGCGACTAATAAAAAAAAATATTTTTAAATTTATCTGTAAAATATATAGAAAAAGTATTAATGTATTCCTGTAGAAAATTCAATAATCTTTAATTTTCATAAGACATAAAATTCGAAAAAATGACATTTAATGGTATTTTTTGAAGAAAACCCATTATGAGCTTCAAGTAAAGTACGATTTCCGTTTATCCGATTTACACCAAAATCTAATGGCTTCTATTCCTATTAGAATAATATACAAGGTTTCAGAATTTTCTGAATGATAGTATTTAAGTTAGAGTGCAAACAAAATTCGTACACATACACACATACACACACACACACACACACACACACACACACACACACACACACACACACACACACACACACACACACACACACACACACACACACACACACACACACACACACACACACACACACACACACACACACACACACACACACACACACACACACACACACACACACACACACACACACACACACACACACACACACACACACACACACACACACACACACACACACACACACACACACACACACACACACACACACACACACACACACACACACACACACACACACACACACACACACACACACACACACACACACACACACACACACACACACACACACACACACACACACACACACACACACACACACACACACACACACACACACACACACACACACACACACACACACACACACACACACACACACACACACACACACACACACACACACACACACACACACACACACACACACACACACACACACACACACACACACACACACACACACACACACACACACACACACACACACACACACACACACACACACACACACACACACACACACACACACACACACACACACACACACACACACACACACACACACACACACACACACACACACACACACACACACACACACACACACACACACACACACACACACACACACACACACACACACACACACACACACACACACACACACACACACACACACACACACACACACACACACACACACACACACACACACACACACACACACACACACACACACACACACACACACACACACACACACACACACACAGACATCATCGTGAAAATGTTAAAAATGGATTCTAAGGACCTTAAAACGTGGTCATTTACTAAAATCTCGATATGAGATTTTTAGCACGATCCCTATACCTCCCTTACCAAGGGTAGCGGGAGGTGAAAACAGTGTTTTTTTTTTTCAAAAAACACTCGCGGATTCATAAACGAGCGTTGAACATGTAAAATAGGTGTGTAAAATGTACAAAATAAACTATTTTCCATCTAAATTTATTACTCGAAAACCCTGAGATATAAAACTTTGGAAGAATTATTTTTTTTACAATTTTCACAAAAAATTCATAGCACCCTGTAATTTTAAATTAGTAACTAACATACAAGAACAAATCGTGTTTTACTATGCAAATGTGAATAATTTCACATATTTTTTTAACTGTGTTTAATTTGTAAATACAAAAAACAACCCGTACATACCGCCTTATGCAGAAAACACGATTTACTGCTCGATGATTATGCTAATGTAGCTTTTTGATGTTTGATGGTTGATTCGATTTCTTCTTTCTTATTTTGGAACTTCGAATATCTGTGAACATTCAAAATATGTATACATAAATTTGACTGGACAAGATACAACATGATATAATTACATTTTTTCATATTTAGCTGCTTCTTGTTTAGTAAGAGAAGGGCCAGTTCCTTTTAAAGAATCTTCGAGTTGCTCACTGGTTATCAGAACGCTGGTGTTGTTATCAATAACCTGAAATTAAAATTTCAAAGTAAATTTATGTAAGATTTTACGAACAATTAGTCAAGTTGATGCTATTAGTGCAGTGGACGGATTCAGTCAGTTCCCGCCGATTCAGGAGAACAGTTTTCTGAAATTCGGAGTAACCGGTTGTTCAGTATTAGTTACTTAAAAATGTATTTAGTACAAGTAGTTTTTTCTTCACATGAAATAATCGCTAGACGAGCGAATCTCTGTGAATCCAATCACTGCCTACTGGAATCAAATGTTTGATAATGGGGTCCTCCACCGTAACAAAAAATAATAAAATGTACACTTTGTACTTAAAGTACTATTCAGCAAATATTTAATATATTTGAAATTTGTTATTACTGCCACTGTGACGTCACGCTATTACTATCTTTCTCTTGCAGCCTACTATTCGTAATTCAAATTAATCAAACTATCTGGTGGACAAAAATTGAACTAAAAATATATCCATAATATTTTATTTCCTCCCCTTCATAAAAATTTTCTAGAGATCGCAGGCTATTTGAAACATCCTTTAACACAAGTTTCATGTTTTAAGCTTTTTCAAAAAGCGCAAAATTTATTAAATCAGTGAGAGAATGACAGCTCGTACAGTGTTGTAACGTCACAATACTGATATAGAGGTGTTACAGAAATAAGTACACTACATTTAACCAGTGATAGAACTCGGCAAAAGCAACAACATTATTTCTCAATAACTTTTTTTCGAAATCGTAATTTATTTTTTGGAAAAAAATATTTTCAATTTCGAGACATATTCGCGATGCAAGTTTAGACACCAGCGCCACTAGTGAACTTGCTTGGAGGGTATTGACATCTGTCAATCTCGTGTTTACTTTGTCATATATTTGTGTAATTTCGCTTTATTTTTGAATTTTTATATAAATATAGGTTTATAATAATAATATAATAACAACACGATGTTTTGAATATTCAATGAAACTGAAATGATATAAAAATATCACAATGAAATTATTACATAACCTTGTAAGCAAATACCATAAAAGTTCCAATTGATGAAAACGACGCTTACATACAAAAGTATAGTAGTGGGAAAAGTTAATTTGAATCGCCAATAGAGTCTGGTTCGGAGCGAGAGAAAGATAGGAGTGTCGCCGTGAAGTCATATTAACATTAAAGATCAAATACAGTTAAACTAAAGACAATTAAGCCTTTTTAATGGTACGAATGGATTCAAAATTAACGATCTTTTACTTAAAATAATAAAAAAAAATTAGAGTGAAGGACCCCATTTAGAAATTTTATAGCTTACACCAGCTGTTTCAGCGAAAGAGACATCATCAATAATTTTTTAAATGTAATGTTATATAAATTTTGATGAATATAATTTGAATTAGCTTTACATGATGACATGTACTTGCATTTTCATCAAAAATTAACCCCTTAACTCACTGGAAGATTCAAACATACGATCAAAAATTTACCGATACACTCGTGGAATATTGAAATTACGAATATGCAAATATTTGACAAACTATAAAGCTAATTTCACTTATTGTCAGAAAATATCAAAATTTATCTACCACTCCATAATATTAACGGTGATATCGCTTACAGAAAACTGAAAGTAAAATTCAGAAAATTTTCATATCAAAATGTGGCATTTACGTTCGTCCCCAACTTTTTAATTTAAACCATACGTTTAAAATTAATTATAACGAAAATAGCCATTTGTCCATTATCTTATATAAGGATAGGGAAAACTCAATAATAAATAAAAATAAAACATTTTGTCGACATTCGTATATAATAATATCAACCATAATAAGCACAAAAGATGTAGAAATAATTTACTGTGGTACCTACAACGAATTATGTAACATCTTTCATTGATACGTTCGAATTCTGCGAGACTAGCAATCGATCTTAGATATAGAGATATAGCAGATTATAAAGAATCAAAAAACTGCAGCAATATGACTAATCAATGTAAATTTAGCGCCTTTCGAAGGTTCAAATAGAATCGCAGCATAACGAAAGAAAAATTTCATCGACAGGGTTCCAGAAAACTGCGCTATATCGCAATCAGGGTAGCGTTAAGCGAAATATTAATAAAAAACAGTAAAATTCTCAATAAGGTGTGTTCGACATTGGAACGTTTTATGAAAAAATTACAATTTGTGCAGCCTGTTCGAAAAGAAAAAATTAGTGCACAGCACACTTTTCTAAACTGACTATCTACTTTTACTTGGTGCAAGTTCCACTTTTGAAAATTATTTTAATCTCGCCAGTCAGAAGTGAGAGAAGTTTCTTTATTAATTCATTAGAAGATTCAAATTTATTGAACTGATATAATAACTCGCTATTAATTTTAAAATGACAAATAAATTCATGATCCATCACAGCACTTCCTCAAAATAATTTTTGAGTTGCGTTTCTATTTCTAAAACGATGACAGTAACACTGCTTGAACTAAATAATAAATCATCCAATTTCTGATTCCCCAGAATCTAACAATATTGGAACTGTTCTCATGATCTCAACATTTTATTTTTATACAGTGTGATTAATTTTGGTAGCAGCATATGAACTTTATTATATATTTAAACAAAAAGTTGCATCTATCGTTATTGCTTCTTGCAGAACACTTTTTGTTAAACTTTAAAACATAAAAATAGCATTCAGATTTCTTCAAGATTAGTACGAAGATATTTCAGACAATCGAGGCATAAATAAAAATCTGATGTGGCCAGCCCATAACCTCCCGCATATACACATATGTTATAGAGATCACTGATATTTAACCACGCAGTATAAATAAAAATCATTATGTTCAAATATTTTTATATTTACTCATAACAAACTTTATTTTATATTTTACAAATATATCATACACAGTGCCGGATTAACCATGAGGCGCACAGCACCATTTTGTCGAGTTTTTATTTTTTTAGAGTTATATTTTATTTACTTTGTGAGTTTATTTCTGTTGTAATGGGGTATGTGACTAAATTTTGATTTTTACATATATGATACTAGACCAAAAAAATAAAATACCCGTATTTTTTTTAAATTGATTAATTATTTGTAGTTTCCGAGAAAATAATTATTAAAACTTTGGAGAAGGGATCTGTGACGTCAGTAGGGTAGAATGATAGAAGAAGACAGTTAGACTGAAATAGATATATTTTAATAGGCGAAAGTGACAGCAGCTGTTACGTTCGCCATTCCATAACCTATCACAACATATCTATCTCAGTCTAACTGCATTCTACCCTAATGACGTCACAGATCCCTTGTCCAAAACATTAAATTGCTAATAACAATATTATAAACTAATGTTTAGTTTTTATTATTATAATGAGAAGCTATAGAGGTTTGTTTTTATATATTATGACATATATTGAAATTCGATTATGGTCACATACCCCATTGTTTTTCTGTTTAATTTATGAAATAAATTATATTTTTGGGGTCTTGTATTTTATTCTAGGGCCTCGAAAATTGTTAGCGCCTCAGGCCCGAAAATACCTTAATCCGGTCCTGATCATACACAAAATAAATTTCACAAATTTTGACAAAATTTATAGAAAAAACTTAACAAAAATTCAAAATAGTACTCGTATCTTTACACAAAGTCTTTTCGCAGCCATAACCTGAAAGACAACGAAGCAAATCAATAGTACATATAATATTTATGTATGATGGAAAATACATTATTTTTACAAACCTTCATTTCCTTAGAATCAAATATACTACTACTATATTCTCCTTTATTTATTATTGTTTAAATATGTCAAAATTTTTATTAGTAAAAGTTGCTGAAAAATTAAATTCAATGTATTATTTTTTTTCTTTTTTCAGGAAAAACTATTAAAAACTTGTATGAGTGATACTTCCGGTTATCCGATATACACTAAAAACTAATGAGAGCTCTTCCCACATTAGTATAGAATGGGTATACAAAATTTCAAAATTTTCTGATTGATGGTACATGAGTAATCGTGTTCACAGGATCCATATATACATACACAAATACATACATATATACATACCCACAGACAACATTGTAAAAATGTTCAAATCGGATTCTGGGGACATCAAACCGTGCTTATTCACTACAATCTCTATATGCGATTTTTAGCACGATCCGTATACCTCCCTTACTAAGGGTAGCGGGAGGTAAAAATGATAATCATCAATATTGCGTTAACATCAAAACATATTTCTTCATTAGAAAAACAAAGTTCGAGAAACTATATAACTCCACAATGCAGCAAAATGTCTTAATTAACCTAGACACAAAATTGTAAAGTACACACTCTATGAAATCGTACATTAATTTTCTCAAACAATTTCTCGCATATTGAAAACATAACGTAACCATTCGTGGTCTGAAAACCTGTTCTTGAAGCAGTAAACGTTAAGTAAGTGCACAAACGTCGTGTTTCAATTTCAGCACGATTATGTCGCTCAAATTAAAACAGTTCCGACAAAATTGCAATTAAATCAAATATTGTGGTTAATTATGAAGTTGATGGGGTGCCCCGCTTTGATTAAGGCAAGCGGTGTGCGCGAGTAGGGAATAATGAAGCGACGTTATAGCGCGGGTGGGTGGGGTGAGGTGGCATTGGATGCCTTCAACGCGCGGTGGCATCTATTACTTCAATAATTACCCGAGCCATTAGCTACCTCTCTATTAGTGGAACGCAGTTTGGATAAAAGCTTACAAACCACTCACTCCTATATTCACTCAAAACAGTGATTATTTTTAGGCTCTTACAAAGATTTTACTCCGGATTTTTTCCAACAGAAAATTTTTGTTAATAAAATTTTAAATTACCCAAACCATAAAATTTCGTAAAAAATGTTCTCATCTCCAGAAGTAATTTTTACGCAAAATTATTATAAGAGGGTAGAGATAAATTAGGGTTATTCAACATGTTAACTATTCCAGAGGTCCTAACAGCCATTTTCTCAAAGGAGCCATATTTTCAATTCATGATAGTACTGCCATGTGCGATGTATGGGCGGAGCTAAATGTTAGGGGTATTTTGTAATTTTATTATCAATAATTATTACGAGTATATTAACCTTAGAAATTAGAAAATATTTGATATTTTTAGGCGTTCTAGAAAACAATAGGGTATTTCACTAATTTCTAATATTTTTATGTTATTCTTTGAGTATTTTCCTACAATAGGGTCCTCCACTATATTTTTTATATATTTTTTTACAAAACTTCATCTAAACTGAAAGTAATATGTAATTTTAGAAAGTCTTTATTGTTATTCGTTAAGCCGTAATATTTTTTTTATTATTGTGAAGTAGATATAGAGATAATTTTGTTCTCAAACAGTGGGTTTCGCTAATAATTGAAGTCACATAAATTTATCTTTTTCAGCACTTATAAAAATGTATAAATGTTAAAATAACCCTTGTAGTCAATAATTGCATATATGGGTACATAATAAGTAATTTAATGTCATAATTAATAAAAATATTACATATATATTATAATCCAAGATTTGATTACCACTGGTAGCCTATGTCATTCAACATATCTTTTACATTCATACCAACGCTTGTAATCTGTCATGACATCATAAATTTAAACTATAGGTAGTATAGGTAGTACTATTTGGTTTATTTCTGTTGTGTTATTGTTGTTATTTTCTGCATTTATATACTTGCAAATGGATACCGTATTTCAAAAAGGCGATAGCAGAAGGTTTAAAAGTAGTAAGAATTTGGAAAAGAATAAATGTGTGACGTAGATATAGAGATGAGGAAATGGTAATAAAAACTCGATTATTTTAGAAACTAATTATTTTAAAACTTTGACAGTCCTTAATATACAGTTTTAAGGTCTAGTTTTAATATAACTGACCCTTGTTCTAATATGTTACTACGGTGGAGGACCCTATTAACTAACTAGTCGAGCAAAGTTTATTTCATTTTGTGGCCTCTCGCCATGTCCATAACATTTCTGGTACATACCAAAAAATCTAATTACATCTCTTCTTTATATATTTTTATTTTTTAATTCATTCTATGAACAAATTTCCTCTTACTCTTCTAAATATTCGATTTTTTTCTAATTCATTGCTAAGATTGGCGGTTTTTCTGATGGGTATATTTAATTTTAAATATTTAATTAATAATAAAATAAGAAATATTAAATATCTTCAGTAAGGTCACTGTATCTGTAAATACGGTACTATACCATAGTCAAATTTTAACTATCTTAAATAAGACATGTACGTAAATTAATGAGTATTAGTGAAAAAAAATTGTTTAAATATTGATTAGGTCGCAAACTACAAGCGATTGAAGTTAATTACTAATTGGGTATGACGCGTTAGGTACGAATTCGATTGGTCACCTGATTTTAAAAAGGAGATTCGCGCGTCTGCTGCGGTCACCTTTAAAAGATTATGAACTGTTACATATAACCTCACAAAAAAATTAACAATTTTATGTTTGATGAATTTGTTTAATTATAATATCTATCAGTAATATTAGCAATAATAATGAATTTATAATTAAATCAATTACCTGCTACGTCACGCACCAAATTCTTAAATTTAAAAATTCATATCACGCTTATTACGTAAAATTTTACTAAAATTCTTATTTCATCCTGTTCTTACAGAAAAAAAAATGGCATAGGATCCTATTACATTTTAATTTTTCAACTGGTTATTTAGGCTGTCAGATTCATCACAACAGATTATTTTATATATTTATATTTCTATATCTCTAAATATATAGAAGATATAATAAAAAATGTATCGGATAGAGATTTTTATATTCTTTAATATTTGTAATAACATAAATTCTCTAAAAATAATATTTAGATTTTTTAAAAGAAATTAGTACTTCCGGTTGTCCAATTATTACCAAAATCTAATCAGTTCTTCCCATTAATGTCAGATTTATGAAACCATAGTTAAACATGTCTTAAGCCTTATAGTTCCAACAAGCACGTACGCATGCATGCACACAGACATACACACACGCACACACGGACGGACGGACGGACGGACGGACGGACGGACGCACGCACACAGATATCTTCAAAAAAAATGTTACAATCGGATTCTAGGGTCCTTAAAACGTGCTTACTCACTAAAATCTGGATATGCAATTTTAACAATTCCAATACCTCTCTTAGCGAAACGTAAAAATATTAAAATAATATTTATTATTTTCTATTAAAATTAACTATAATGTTAAGTAAATTTAGTTAAACAATTAAATATATTTCATACTAATATAATAAATGCGAAAGTAACTGTCTGTCTGTCTTTCAGTCTGTTAAGTTTTCACGCCTAAACCGTTAAACCAATTTTGATGAATTTTGGTATAGAGACAGATTGTACTTGGAAAAGGACATAGGCTACTTTTTGTCGCGAAAATAAAACTTGAAGGGGGTGAATTGGGGGATGAAAGTTTGTATGGAGAACCCATCATTTCTCAAGTTAGGGATATAAAAATTCATGTTTATGCTTTTGGTAAGAAATATCTAAGAGTGTTTCAGCGTTCTTGAAAAATCATCCCTCAAGGCGGTACAATAGGGGATGATTTCAATTATTTTTTTATCTTCTCTGCAGTTAAGTTTCAACCGTTGGCTGATTTTCGTTATTTGTCGGAAATAGCTTGCCTCATATGTACATCAGTAAAAGTACCCGAGACATATTTAGAAAAGGGAAATCTATACTCATATCATAAAGAGGTAAAGTTTGTATGTATGTAGGAGGTAATCTCTGGACCTACTGATTCGATTTTAAAACTATTTCACTTGTAGAAAGCTACACTATGTCCGAGTGACATAGACTATGTTTTATTATAGTCGAAAAAATTTGAGCTGATTGACTGCTTTGTCGGTGTGCGCTGATCAAATAGTTTGACATACACATGTGCGTTGCAAAAATATTGTTCTTTAGTAATTTTATAAACCCGGAACGCTATATTTCTAGTTTTTATATTTAAGACTAACGTTTTTATGTTACAACATATCGATCCATATAAAAATAAAAAATTTTGTCATCACGAAAATGTAAGATAAAATTTACCGTTTACAACATGTTATTTGGTCGTATAGTTTTGGAGATAATATAAAATGAAGAAAATACGCAAGGTAAATAAATGAATTCACGGCCAGCGCAGCGCTATTAGGTGCAGTGCGGGGATCGGGAGGACAGTGGGCGGAGCCTGTTACATGTACAATGCGAGGCAGGTTACCGGCTCCCTACGCAGCGCATGTCTCCGAAGTACATGTGAAAAATTAATGGTACACGTGTAGCTAATCGTTATTCTAGCTTTACCCGTGCGAAGCCGGGGCCGGTCGGCTAGTTTATAATAAATAATACGAATAGTTAAAAGTGACGAATGATATTCATGTGTCTTTATAAAAAAAAAAATCCTACATATTTTTGTGCATGTCTTAAAAATCTATGCACTACACAAATAATAGTCTTTACTAATTTATAATTTAAAAAAGGTTGTAGTGGGCCAGTGCGGATCTTTACTTAACAGTTAGTGTGCATGCCACAAGCAGCGTAAGTGAACAAGAAAGAAAGCGGAAACGAAAAGAGATGAGACCGAGGGAAAAAAGGCGGAATTGACAGTAGTAGAGATTAAGGTGACAAAAAGACGGTTGCAAGACGTTGAGAAGAAAAGCATTCAAAGAATAAAGAATATTTGCAGTTAGCCTGAGCAAATAATAATAAAAGAAGTAGTTAAAGAAGAAAAAGAAGACTGGAAGCAGTACATAAGAAGCCGAAGAGTGGGCAAAGTGAAGAAGAAAGCCGTGGAAGTCTGTGAGAAAAAGAAGGAAGCTCAATACACAACCACACATTCCAATCCCCCTTATTTATTAAGTATGTATATTTATTGTATTGTAAGTTTTTGTATGTATGCATGTTCAGTTGACTTCTTATAATAATAAGAGTATAATCCAACTGTCTCGTTTGCTCAACAAAATACCTGTTACTCGAATCTTACATCCATAAAATAAAACATTACATTACAATGTTCTACTGACCACGCCTCTAAGGAAATGTTTACTTTTAAAATATATGAGGTTGGGAACTTATTAAATTTTTAAAGCGAATATCATGGGCTCGTATGCTCCTTTTATTAGATAATTTACATTGTAGCACGTTTCGGATAACAAAATGTATCCATCATCAGCATACAATTATTGAATAAATTTTGCAGGTTACGTTTATCATCACATTATTAATTTGCGTAACTTAATTATCGCAGGTAATAGTTATTTATAATATAAGTGTTAAAAGTGACATTTTATGAGTGAGTGGGGAAGTTTGTGAAATGAGGCGAAGCCGAGTAAAACAAACCCCACGAACGAAATAAAATCACTTTTAACACGAATTTGATACACTGTTTTTTCCTACGACCCTAGTTATGTATCAGTAAAAACTAAAAATTATAGAATGACATTTATGACAGGTCATGATGTATTTGCTATGAACAACTGAAAATTGTATTTTAAAGTATTCACTGTGTTATAAACCGTTATTTTTAACTCGCTAAGCAACCGTTAAAAAGACTACTTTTAACTGTGGTCGTAGGAAAAAAACTTTATATGAATGTGTAGAAATCATTTTACAGTTACATTTACGAACGAAATCAAAGTAACGCGCATGAAATGGCGGTAAAAGTACCTGTACAATGATTTCTTCACATTCATATAAAGTTTTTTACCTACGATAATTAAGTTATACAAATTTATAATGTAATGATAAATGTAATCTGTAAAATTTATTCAATTGTATGCTAATGATGGATACATTTTGTTATCCGAAAAGTCCTATAATGTAAGTCATCTAATAAAAGGAACATACGAGCCCAGGATATTCTCTCTCTCTCTCTCTCTCTCTCTCTCTCTCTCTCTCTCTCTTTCTCTCTATATATTAATACAAATCATTATTTTTTTTTATTAAAATGCGGATTTTTATTGAATCACCATTTTAAGAAACACAACAATATTTTTTAATTTAAGAACAAAAATATATACTTCCTTACTTAGAGTAATTATCTCCCACTTAAAAAAAAACGGTCGAACCTACAGATTCAGGCCGTCACTTTTTTCCCCCTGCCACAGACAAACATGTATGTTTGTCTATGCCCCTGCCGCGCACCTGACGATTGATGGCGCAAGGGGCTTGTTCTTATCGAGTACGCACTCTAATTCAATTTTTTTCCACTAAATATTGCTTTATCAATATTTAGAGTTCGAGTCGCCAAATAATTTATATTTCATCAATTAAATCATTCCAATTTTAGCAATTAACGTATTTTATTTCATATTTTGTGCAGCAATTCTGAATCTACAGCAATATCATTTTGTATTGAAAATGAATAAAGTAGTCAATACTGTTTTCCCCTTACAAAGCAATCAAGATTGTGGCTCAAGACGTCAGGCTCATAATCTGGGTGATATTGTTATCAACAGGGCGCATAGTTACGGGGGCATAGGTAGACAACAATCTTGGAAACTTGGCACATAAACACGAACAACGCTCGCGCTATCCGTACGTCATTTTACAGTTAATTACACAACGGACCTAGGTAGCGCCTGCGGGTGTTTCAGGACATGCTCCTACAACCAGGAATGACTTCGTAAATTCATAAACGATCCAATGATAATGAAATGGTTTTTTATTCTCTCTTCTTCGTTTATGGAAGATGTCATTTGATTTCAAAAAAGAAACAAATATTTTTCAAATATGTTCAGCATTTCTTTACTTTTTACTGGCATTATAAAAAATATATTTCTTCTACAATCGTGCGGGAAATTGTTCTCGAACTCAAAATGAATGTGAGAAATAGCAAATTCCCCTACTATGCACAGTTACCCAAGACATTCTCACCTCTTTCCACATGTAATTGCCAACCAAATGGTTTTTTTTAATAGATTTTAATAAATTACTATTCCCCTTGTCATTTTTTAAGCCAATCAAAATGCATTATTTTGTACAGAAGCCGAGTATAGCCCTCACAAAATGAATTTTTGAAAAAATTATATACAGGTGTTCCGCGACTCGACCGACAAACTTATACAATATACAGGTGTCTCAATAAGCTTGCTCACTATTTGTAACTTTTTTATTTGAAGAGATACGAGGTTGGTTAAATGAGCAAAATTGTGCCATTTTATATTAGAAAATTGGTCATGTAGACAAAATAAAAATTGTGTCAGCGGTTCTCAAAATTTGGGACAAAATATATATTTTTTAAATGGAACCATATATTTTTTATTATCTTATTGGAAAGAGTATTTTTTTCTCTTTCCAAGAAGGTAATGTTGTTTATGTACAATTTTTTCAAATAAACGAGTTATTTACGATTAAAAATAAAAAAATTGTAAACTGTTTTATCAGTTTATTTAGTCAAGTAAGCCATGGAAACAATTGATTCTTTATTTGTTTGACGTTTAATAATTTCTCCCGTAAAGTTCTCTGTGGTCAATAACTTTACAAATGAAGAAAAGTTAGATATGATCTTGCTGTATGGAAAGTTATATTTAGACACCAGTTACGTAGAACGGTCAGCTCTCTCCCAAAATTTGGACAGAATATATTTTTTAAATGAAACTAAATATTTTTTATTATCTTATTGGAAAGAGTATTTTGTTTTCTCTTTCTAATAAGGTAATATTGTTTATGTACATTTTTTTGAAATAAACGAATTATTTACGTTTAAAGATAAAAATTATCTTTTATTAGTTTATTTAGTCAAGTAAACCATGGAAACATTTGTCTTTTATAAAATTATTATTTTATTAACTTATTTTACAGTAATAACAAAACAATTAAAGAAAATATTCAATTTGAAAGCCATTATTTCTTTCGCACATTTCAGCTCTTTTGGAAAGAGAGCTGATCGTTCCACGTTGCTGGTGTCTAGATATAACTTTCCATATAGCAAGATCATATTTAACTTTTCTTCATTTGTAAAGTTATTGACCACAAAGAACTTTACGGGAGAAATTATTAAACGTCAAACAAATAAAGAATCAATTGTTTCCATGGCTTACCTGGCTAAATAAACTGATAAAACAGTTTACAAAATTTTTATTTTTAACCGTAAATAACTCGTTTATTTGAAAAAATTGTACATAAACAACAGTACCTTATTGGAAAGAGAAAAAAATACTCTTTCCAATAAGATAATAAAAAATATATGGTTCCATTTAAAAAATATATATTTTGTCCCAAATTTTGAGAACCGCTAACACAATTTTTATTTTGTCTACATGACCAATTTTCTAATATAAAATGGCACAATTTTGCTCATTTAACCAACGTCGTATCTCTTCAAATAAAAAAGTTACCAATAGTGAGCAAGCTTATTGAGACACCCTGTATATATATATATATATATATATATATATATATATATATATATATATATATATATATATTAATCTACGACATGAAAAAATACGAGACACGTATTTTTTTTTATTTCTATAAAGCCTCACTTACTGCGAAGAAAAATTAAATAAATAGGCTATAGGACATAGTTATGCCATGTTTCAATACTCGTATACCAGAGGAAGTTAAGCAATAGAATCAGTTGTACCACAAAAAACCTTTAAAAAAAATATGAACAAGAACTCAGACGTTTTAAAGAAAAGATGGCGGAGAATGGGCTACTTGCGAACCTTTTTTTTATTTCATATTTTTTCTTTTGACAAAATAATTATTAATTAGCCAGAAAAAAAATAATGAAATTTGATTATTTGAATTACCGCCATGTATGACGTAGAATTACGCCACACCAATGAGTGGTCGTAAAGCCATAGCGTTTGTTTGTACGGGTAATGTAGATCTCCTGTTTGACGTTTCAACAATAGTTTGGAGGTTAGTATTTTAGTTTGTCGTTTTCGTATCGATATTTTAAATTACATGTAACTACTTATGTGTTTATTTGTGAAGTAATTAATATATTTGAGAGCCCAGAGAGAGAAAAATGTCAAATTCAAATTAAAATTTTCTCGTACGAAATGCCATCTATAAGTTACATTCTTAAACATGGTTCCCTTCTTTAGTTCAATATAATGACGTCACAGAAAATTTTCTTTCTTAATTTACTAAAAAACAAATAATTTTTTTTAAATAAAATTTATATTTTTATAAATGTTTTCAATATAACATTACGTATTAAGTGATAGAAATTGGATTTTCAGTACCACGCAAGTAGCCCATTGTGTAAGTGTAATAAATGAAACCGTTATGCTGGCCTATTTTCATTAGTCATTCTCTCCCAACTCTTTGTAGACAAAATTTTCAATGTTAAGGAAAGAAATAATGGTGAAGAAAAAAAAGTACAGAAAAATTTGTTCAATTGCAGGAATTTTTTAAACAAATTTGCAGGGGCTATCGACCGAAAATTTCATATAAATAAGTAATCCTACTATAATATTCGTACTAACTTTGTATTCTAAGTTAACAAAAATAAAAATATTATTTATGTTCATTTCGTTAGTTTATTAACTAAAGAAAAAAAACCCTTAACCTTAACAATAAATTTAAACACTATATACGTATTTCGAGAACTAAGTTTTATGGTGGGTTTATGCTCACAAAATTTAAGAATAAAAATAAGAATAAGAATAGTGATAAAGTTAAAACAGTTATAACATACGACTCGGTTTATGCTGCAGAAATAAGAATAAGGAATAAGAAATAAGAATAAGGAATAAGCCAAAGTTCGTTTACTTTTAACTTTACGCCTTATTCTTATTCCTGTTGCGAAGTGCGCATGCGTGTCAACTGTCAAATACTTCAAGCAAAAAAATTGGTCAAATGGTCATTCATTGTTCATTCATAATAATTGGTGTTGGCGACACATAATTATGTCAAATTTAGTGATGGATTCTATGCTTTCCCAATTAATTGAATTAGTGCAGCAATATCCGCAGTTGTGGAATAAAAAAGATAATTTGCTGTCTTCATCAAACAAAGAACACTAACCGCATTAGCCAAAATAATATATCCAGCAGCAGCAGACAAAATAATAATTTGATTGTACTCAATATTTACAAATTAAAAAATAATAATCAAATTATAAATCTTATAAATGTTAAATCAACGCTGCTACCACTGAGAATAATAAATGTAACTACATTTCACTAACCTAAAACATTTAATATCACTACTCTTATTCTTACGCTTATTCTTATAACTGGCAGCATAAACACCACTTATAGTTATGTTTAAAATTATTCTTAACACTATTCTTATTTTTATTCCTATTCTTAAATTTTTCAGCATAAACCCACCTTTAATGGTGTTATTTGATTTATAAGTTACCGTTAAATTTTGATTTTTAAAAATTTTATTTAAACCTTTGGTGACATTATCATATGGTAATGTTATATATTTATTATTATTTTTATTATTAGTTGGCGTTAAAGTTGTGAAATCTAATACAGATTGACGATTTTTAAATTTATAGACTAGTTTATCTATAATTTTAACCGAGAATCCATTATATTTAGCTATTTCTTTAACATATTTCAATTCATTTTCAAAACGTGTTATGTTTAACGGAAATTTGGTCAGTCTATTAATTAAAAAGTTAAACGCTGTTAATTTATGTTGCCAAAAATGATTCGAATCAGCTGTTATAAATCGATTAGTATTCTTTGGTTTCCTATATATGTCAAATTCTAATTTAGTTTTGTTTCTAATAACCAAGTGTGTCCAAAAATGGTATTTGTTTATTGGTTTCTTTTTCAATCGTAAATTTCATTGATGGAAAAACTGAATTTAATCTGGCTAAAAAGTTATCTAAATCACAAGTTTCGGTATTAATAATAGCAAAAATATCATCAACATATCGAATCCAAACTCTAGGAAAATCTTTATTATTTTTCTTAAATTCAATTTCAAAGTGACTCATGAATAAGTTAGCCAAAAATGGTGATAAACTATTGCCCATAACTGTACCTTCTTTTTGATGATAAAATTTATTGTTTATTTGAAAATAATTTTGGTTCATACAAAGTTCAGTTAGTTTTACTTACTTAATCCTGCACCTTTCTACCCTCACGGGTGTAAGGCGTTCCCCCGGCCTGCGGGGGAGGGGGTTGAGTTCTGATTTGTTGGTCTTCTCCATATTTCTTTCCACTCTGCTCTATCTTGTGTTGCTGTCTTCGTTTCTTCCCAAGTTAGACCTCTTCTTTGCGCTGCCTCCTTTACTTCTTCCAGCCACGTTCTTCTTGGTCGTCCTCGTGGTTTCTTTCTTCCAATTTTTGCTTCAAACACTTTTTTAACTATTCTCTCCTCTCCCATCCTTTCTACATGCCCATACCATCTCATCTGTCCTTCTGCTATCTTATCTTCTATTGCTTTTACTTTTAAGTTTTGTCTGTAGGTAGTGTTTTCAATTCTGTCCAGTCTTGTTTTCCCCTCTATTTTTCTCAAGAATCTCATTTCGGTAGCCGTAATTTTTTCTTTTTGTCTTTGCGTTAATGTCCATGTTTCAGCTCCGTGTATGAGTATAGGTGTCACTACTTTCTTAAATATTTGTACCCTGGTCTCTTTCGGTATTTCTTTCTTTCCTAAGAAGCTGTGTTTGATGCTATTGAATATTTTGCCTCCTGTTGTTCTTCTTTCTTTTATTTCTTCATCAAATCTTCCATCTTCTGAGATCATTGCCCCCAGGTATTTAAATTTTTGGACTTGCTGTAGATTTTCATTTTTTAGTTGTATCGTGTGGTGTTGTTCATTTCTTCCTAGTATCATGGTTTTCGTTTTTTCTTTATTGATCTTCATGTTTAATTTTTGTAGCGCTTTATCATATATTTCTATATTCCTTATTAAGGTTTTTTCGTCTTCTGCTATGATGACCATGTCATCTGCATAGCATAATTCTGCTATTTCCACTCTTCTCAATTTCCAATTTCCTATGTAGTATTTCTTTACTTCTTTCTTTGTCTCTTTTATTCCTTCGTCAAGAATTAGCGTAAACAGAAGCGGGCTCAAAATGCATCCTTGCCTTACTCCGGCTGTAGTTTCAAATGTATTGGAGGTCTCTTGTTTCACTCTTACAAGCTCTGAATTCCTGTTATTAACGTATTTGATATTCCCCTTTTTCTTAGCGTTTTCCATATGTCTTCTCTATTGATTCTATCAAACGCTTTCTCTAGATCAATGAAGCACACATGTACGTTTCTCCCTTCTTTTATTGCCTTTTCCCCTATTTGTCTTAGTATGAATATCGCATCATTTACTCCTCTATTTGGTCTAAAACCAAATTGAGTTTCCTCTAAAGATTCTTCCAGCTCTATTCTTAGTCTACTCTCCAGGATTCTTGCATATATTTTGGCCACTGTGCTTATTAGGGTAATTCCTCTATAGTTCCGGCACTCTCTGCTATCTCCTTTTTTAAATATTGGTGTTATGATACCTATTTGCCATTCTGCTGGTGTTATTCCTTTTAGCGCTTCATTCATTATGTCTTTAAGTTCCTGTAGTGCTGATTCGGGTAGTGCTTTCAGCATGTCTGCTGTTATTTTGTCATGACCGGGAGCTTTTCCTCTTTTGGTTTTTCTTATTGCTTCTATTATTTCTTTCAAGCTTATTTCTTCTTCTTGTGTTATTTCTGTTTCCTTTGTTCGTGTGCGATGGCTTCTTTGTTGTTCTTCATCTTTAGTATCATTTCCCTCTAGTAATTCTATGAAATACTGTCTCCATCTATCCATTATTCTGTCTTCTTCTGCTATCGTCTTTCCTTCCTTATCTTTAATGTTCGTAATTGTTGCTGTCTTCTTTTGTCTTATATTTTTAAGTGTTCCAAAAAATAATTTCTGGTTTTCATTGTATGCGTTTTTCATTTTTTCACCAAATTCTCTCCATGCTTTTTCTTTTTCTTCCTTTATTACTCTTTTTACTTTTTTCCTTTGTTCTTTATATTTTTCATAGTCAGTAGGTTCTTTCGTTTGTAGATATGTATTCCACTTGTTCTTTTTTTCTTTCACTGTAACTTTTACCCTTTCCGACCACCATCTAGTTTTGTTTGTGTTTCTGTTCACTATTCTAGTCGTGCCGCAGCTTTTTTCTGCTGCCTCTAGTACTGTCTTTTTGAAGTTCTTCCATTTCTTTTCTATGTTTCCTTCTTTTTCTTTTGCTTTTTTCTTAAACTCTTCGTTGACGTTCTTTTGAAATTTTTCTTCTATCTCTTGTCTTCTAAGTTCATGGCATTTTATTTTCTTATTTACTATCTTTCTTTTGGTTTCGTTTTTTGTGATTACTTCTTGCTTTAGTATCATTGTTACAAGGAAATGGTCGCTTCCAATCTCTGGTCCTCTTTTTACTTTTATGTCTTTTACTCTATTCCAGCTGTCTATGTTAATTAGGAAATAATCTATAATCGATTTTTCATTTCTGCTTATAACTTGTCTTGTTATTTTATGTATTTCTTTGTGCTTGAAGTGTGTATTTCCGATTTTGAACTCATTCTCTAGGCAAAACTCTATTATTCTTTTCCCGTTTGTATTCGTCACATTCTCTCCATTCCTTCCTAAGCACCACTCTATTCCATCATTCTTATTTCCTACCCTCCCGTTAAGGTCTCCCATTATTATTACTCTCTTTTCACTTCTGTCTACTATTTCTTGTAGTTCTTTAAAGAAGTTATCTTTTTCTTCTTTTCTTGCGTCCTCGTTCGGTCCATAGCCCACAATTAGCGTGTATTCTTCGTTTTCGTCTCCTTCCTTAACATTTATTGATAGTAATCTTTCATTCAATAGGTTTTCTTTCGAAACATATTTCATCTTATCCTCTTTAATTAAAATTGCCACCCCTGCCTTGGCGTTTTCTTTTTCCGATACTCCTACCCAGTACATCCAATATCCATTTTGTGTCTTTGTGATTCCTTTGCCTTTCCTCTTTGTTTCTGTTATACCCACGTAATCCATATTCATTTTTGCCAGTTCTTCTGTTAATTCATATTCTTTTCCTGTTAAACTTTTTACATTCCATGTTCCAAATTTTATTATTTTCCCTGGTTTATTTACTCTATTTTTTATTTTGCCCATCCCGTACTTAATTATATGTGTTTTGTTGTTCCTTATCGTATCCTTTTCCTTTGCTTGCGACGTCTTTCCTTTTTGTTGCAATTTTCCTCGTTTTTCCCTTAGTTTTTTGACGCAGTACCTCCTTCTTCTTTGACCTCTATCATCTTCTTTTGTGTTTTGTCCCATTTCCATTCCTTTCCATTTATTGTTATTTTCTGATAGCCTATCTTCAATATATCTCCTGCCTTTTTATTTTTCTCTGCTAACATTTTTATTTCCTTTTGTATTTCGCGCTCATTTCTTGTTAGTTCGTTGTTTATGAAGATTTTGTCCTTTAAGGTTCTTAGGTTCTTTTTATTCGCCATTACTTTTTGTTTATCTTGAAAATTTTCCATTTGTACCTTACATGTCTTCTCTCCTATCTTTATTGCTTCCTTCACTTGTACATTAACTCCAATTTTCTTGTGTATGAAGTCTTCCACGGTGTTTTTTAGGTCTTTTCTGCTGATTGAGTCTGTTCTTAGCCCTACAATCACGAAATTATTTTTGATTTTTTCTTTATCTAATCTCTCGATTCTCTCTTTCATGTCGTTCAATTCTTTTTTTATCTCTATGTTTTCTTCCTTCAGTTGTTCATTTATCTGTTTCATTCGTAGTAGTTCCTCTTTATATTCTTTCTGATCCTGTTTTATCTCTTTTGTATCGTTCTTTATTTGTAATATAATTTTCATTAAATCTCTTAATTCTATTTTATCACTTCCTTCTTTGTTACTTTTATCAACTCTATCCGATGACATATTTGCACAACTTTCCTGAGTACGAGCCTGACTAAAATTTTTATCTTGGTATGCAGGTTCTAGCTTACCGCCGCTAAACTACGCTTGCCTACCGTTTATATGTACGTCCTTGGCTACTGTCTCACCGCTGTATACACTTTTTTACTCTAATTTAGAGCTTCTAGGTACTTCTCACTTCACTTTCTTTATTCACAACACTACCTTGTTTCACTAGAGTTTAATTATTTCATATGGTCCGCGAATTAAAGCGTGATATCTATCGTTTAACGAATTTGACTATCGCCGCACGTTCGCCACAACCGTATTCTCTGCCTTTCACCAGTTAGTTTAATACTAGTTAATAATAGTTTAAATACTCATTTATTTTTTCTGAATTTAAATCGTTGTTTTGTAAAAAGATTTTTAAATATTCTAAAGTTTGTGGAATAGGTACACTTGGAAATAAGGAGCTGACATCAAAAGAAACCAATAATTCGTTTTTATCTAAAGTAATATCTTTAATTTTGTCAATAAATTGTAACGAATTTTCAACAGAAAGAGTTTGCGGGCGATTGGGAAGATTACTAAATTCTTTAACTAACCATTTTGAAAGCAAATAAGTGGGAGAATTTATACCCGAAACTATTGAATTTTTGGCAAACAATACATTTTTGGAACCGCTGGATTTGAAACATTAATTTTAAAATTTATGTTTTTCGTAATTAAATTTGGACAATCTTTAAGAGTATTTTTAAAGTTCTTAATCATTTTAGGTAGTGGATTTTTATTAATTTGTATATAAGGGCCGTTGTTTAGTAATTTATTTGCTCTGTCAAAATATTCCGATTTATTTAAAATCACAATTTTATTTCCTTTGTCCGCTTTTAAATAAAATACATCACGTTTTTTAAGATTATTTATAATTTTAAGTTCACTGTTATTGGGTTTGTTTTTGAAATGGTTTAAATGATTAGATATTTGAATTTTACAAGCGTTTCTTATGTATTCTTTAGTGCTGTTATCGAAATATTTAATACTGGTTTTAATGCTAGCTATTATATCTTCTAAAGGTGTGTGTTTATTACTAAGGGAGTATTTTAGACCTTTATTTAACAAGTTAAGTTCATCTGTATTAAATGATTCCGATTATTGATTCACAACAATGTTTTCATTAATAATAGTGTTATTTTCTGTATTTTTGGGTACACACACACGCAGAGAGAGAGAGAGAGAGAGAGAGAGAGAAATACAGACATCATCGTAAAACTAATATAATCGTATTCTGGGGACCTTAAAACGTGCTTATTCATTAAAAACTCACCACCGAATTTATTGACCAGACAATACCTTCCTGAGAACGGGGTGAGGAGTAGAGGACATATTTAAATCAGATTGGATTAGATTTGGTGCAATGAACAAATTTTTAAGTGGAATAAATATATCAGCCTAATAAAACAATCAACTCTGGGATATTTAAAGTTTTATTAATTTTTAATTATAGTCCATTATTTATTTTTAATGTTAATTTCTTTATTTTTAATAATTTTTCTCATTTTTATACTTCAGAAAGCATATTAGACCACAGTTTTCGATTTGTGTCAAAGCAAACTACAACGTCGATAAAAAATTAATTAATTAATCCGAAAATAATTGACAAGAGAATTTTTTGAGATTATTTTTAATAAATATAGAATCAAAATAAACCAATGATGATCTGTAATTGATTATTTGATTTGTTTATTAATAAATTTCATTTTTTACCCCAAAAAATTAATAATTCGTTTTATTCATGTTCAAAACAAAAGAATATAGACTTGTTTTACATCACTGAAAAGCTTATGAAATAAAGAAAAAGATGAGACTATCAACATTGTTCCCATTTAAAAAAATTTTATATTTGTGTTATACCACAAGATTTATATTTTGAAAAAATCGAATTATACCACGTTTTATACGTAAAAAAAAAAAACAATAAAAATTATTAAAACATTTTTTCTTTATTTTTTTATAATAAGCGAGATATGGGGAATTTTCAAAATATGCGAAAATCAAGTTTTAGCCGGTAGTTCAAACACAAAGGACAATCGAAAATTCCTGTGGTGCCTGTGCCTATCAAAGTTTCAAAAAGTTGGCCCATAGTAATACTTTTGAAAGAAGTACGATCAAGGTCATCTGTATCGTGAATGAATAAACATGTACATACATGACATGTGACATGTTGTGTAATTTTTTTTGTGCAGTGTCAAGTATAATTTTTATCCGATTTGGAAAGTAGGTAAATAATACTTTATATTTCATACCTATTGACTAAAATATACAAAATTTCGACGGTATTATTTTATGCATACAATTTTAATACAGTTTGATACCGTTATTTTTTATTTTCATCTGTATAAAATTGACGCTGATGTCAGCGCCTGCTACTGAATTTTTAAGATGGAATAGACAAGTACAAGTGGCTCGTTTGTACTGGCTCGGACGAGTAAAACCGAGCCTTTCAAGTCGGTATCTACGCCGATAAACAATTTAAAAATTTCGTCCTTGAACCATAAATATATAGGAATGTCGGAAAGCCGAGCCTAGGCCCCTTTCCCAGGCCGCGAGGCTCGCCAAAGTCAGGTAAAAGTTCGCCGAGGCTCGCACCGTGGGAAGTCGGATTAAGGTGCTGGACTTTTCATAGTCGAATACAGCCTTTAAGGCTACTTACATGATATACTTTTAGTTTTTAGTGTACATTATGAAAACATTTAAATTTCATTTAGTGATAATCATATTTGAGTTCACTAGTATAACTCCATGTAACAGCACTTAGTGCATGGAATAAGCTCCATAAGAAATTTATTGCATTTTACGCATCGCTATTACAGACTTTACGAACGATCAATGTACGACGCTAGCACTTCGCGCATAGGAATAGAGAAAATAATTTTTATCAATATCACTGCCGTAGAAAATTTTTCTTATTTATTACTTTAATGAACGAAAATAAATAAAATACTGCACAATATCCTCTTGTAATTTTTTAGGAGCATTAAAATTATTTAATGTTTTTCTCCATTAAAATACTGAATTAAAAAATCATTCCAAAACCTTGGTATAACCGAAATAAATTAATTTTATTTATGACATTCTGAATACGCCGCTTTTCATTCTCTAATAAATAATAAAACATTCTTACCTTTCCAGAACGAAGAGCATCTTCCACTGCATACAGCTGAGCCGTATACAGCACAGCTTGTAGATCAGCTCCCGAGAAGCCTTGAGTTTCTTTTGCCAGCTTCTTTAAATCCACACCTTTAGCGAAATGTAAGCTTCTAGACAAAGCTTTCATTATCGACAACCTATCATCCTGAAACCAAAATTTTGTATTTTTCAGAAATAATTTTTAAATAAAAAGCATTTACTTCGTTAGGAACTGGACAAAGAATTTGTTGATCCAGTCTTCCAGGTCTTAGCAGCGCAGGATCTAAAAGATCTGGTCGTGAAGTAGCGGCAACTACGAACACACCGGTAAGGGTTTCTACTCCATCTAGTTGTGTTAATAATTGGTTTACTACTCGGTCTGTTACGCCCGTACTGTCGTGGCCTCGTCTTTATAAAAAAAAAAAGTATAACTATTATTACATTCTACGCGTGATCGTCGAAAGCCCGTCACCAAGAATATTTCGTTTATTTTAAGAGAATAAAAAAATGTGAATAAGAAAAGTTAAACTAGAAGAGGCTCATAAGATGATTGCAGAATTTTATTTCACTTCAACTTAACTAACAGCGTAGGAATCCTTCATTATAATGATTACTGTATGAAGAGTTTAAAATTCTTTCCAAATCTCTGTTTTGAAGAAGAAGTTCGTATTTATCAATAATTTTCGTGATATTATTTTTTGTAAATGATTGCGACTACCAGATATCAACAAACCCCAGGTCAGTCACCAACTCTTTTATTTGGATTACTCAATTATATTCTTTTTTATTAAATTCTAATTTTTCTAATGGTAATAAGCGATCAAATCACATTTCGGGGATTCTATTGTCCTCCATCAACAATAACTTACTTATCCAATTCAGGGCTCTTTTAAAGATGCTTACTTGGATATGTCCAGCACCTGTTTCTTCGCCTCTTAACATATATATCCAGAGGTGCCTATATATCAGAGTCATATAAGCTAGATGCAAGAATAATTGCATCGAATAATTTAAATTTCTCTGGCCAGGAATTTTTGATTTGCCTTTGCTTAATAGATTATTTACTTTGGTTATAGTAATAATTGCTTTTAATGTTGCATTGTTAGCAGTGTGGATATATACCCGAACTAGAAAATTCTATGACTAAATATTTGTACCTATTGACTTCCTCAATTATGTCGGCCTTATATTTGAAAGGGTTTTAGCGAGACTTTTACGACCTTTATAGAACTTGATTATTTCCGTTTTGCTAGAATTTAAAGTTAATTTGTATGTGTCGCAATAATTCTTAATGATTCTTAATTTTAATTGAGTATCTTTGTAGGAACTGCAAAGTAAAATACTAGATCATTAGCAAACGCTGAAATTAATAATTCATTTTGGCCGTCTATATTTAAACCGGTTGCACCGTGCAGTTTAAAAAAAAGTTTCCATATCAATAATGAACAAGGCAAAGAGAATTGGGCTAAGAAGCTCACCCTGCAAGACACCTTCAGATAAATGAATATTATTTAATGATAAATGGATATTTTTTACACAAATTTCTGTCTTTGAATAAAGATTCTGAATTAGCCTAATAAATTTGGTGCTTATTCAATTTTCATAAAGTTTCGTCCAGAGTATATAATGCTATGAAGCGGATTTGATTAGAGCAATTGGTCCATAATTATAGAACTAAACAGTTGAATTTTTCCCCATTCTGACGGAATATGCGGAATATTTTCACTGCCTAGTATTTTATTGAAAGAGTCTTGCAAGTAGTGAAGCCAGTTGGGGGATAAATTTTTGTAAAAGACATTATTGATTGATTTATTCATATTTTGAAAACAAATAGTCGCCATTTTGAAATGGTTGAAGTAAAACTATGATATTTTGATATCGTTGTGAAGCTATTTTATATACATTCTGAAAAACTATATAAAAACACCGATTCCCTATACTATTTTCAAAGTTGTACCCATTTGCGCTAAAACATCTTATGAGCCTCTTTGTCATGTTTAACCTTGCTCATTAATATTTTCTTATTAACATTTTGCTGGCTCTCAAAGTAAACGAAATATTCTTGGTGCCGACCTTTCGACAATCACTCAAAACATAATAGTCTCTTATAAAATTAACTAGTACAGGAAAATGCATTTTAATATGCGAGAATTTTTTTTTTCTGTTAGGCGATAGGTTCATAACTTACTTTTATAAAATTTTATAAAAAAGAAAAGAAATAATGAAAACCCTATAACGATATGTGATGGTGCCATTTGTACTAGATACTAGATTAATTGTACTTAATGAAATTTAACGAGAGCAGATACAGAATGTTAATAACAAGAATAAATACATTAAATTTAGCTAGTGATAGAACTCGGCAAGAGCAACAATATTTCTTAGTAACTTTTTTTTTTAAATCGCAATTAATTTTTGAAAAAAAATAAGTCAGTGAAGAAAAGTGAATTATGAATGTTGTAGAAATGATTTCATTGCCATTATCTCATAATGTTTTTTATTATTATTATTATTATTATTATTATTATTATTTATTAATAGAGTTTCTAAATTATCACTACTTGAATCAGTAGAATTTTCTTCATTGGAAAATGAATCCGAATCGGAATAATAAATTCTCTAGTGACAGCGACCATTCGTATTCTAACCTACAATATGTATAACTTCCAGCACCCTTTCATCAAGTGTTCCTATTTTCACCATCTATCTGTTCCATCATATATCCATCAGTGGTGTCATTATCAAATTGCAATGAATTTCACTGATGAATTTGTTGATGAATAAAAGAACTTGCCTATTTCTTATAGAGTATCCAGCCAGTCAAGCGGTTTACGATATAAATACAATATCACTAGAAACAATGACGTCATGTGTTATAATTACATTTTTTTGAATTCTCAATTTACTTTTAGCAGGTAATGAATTATGAAAAAATAATAATCACGGTGATTAATGACTCCATTTGCACTAGTTACTAGTGACTAGTATGAACCAATTCTAAGATTAACAAAACTGTATTTACCTTGGTGCTAAACTGTCGAATTCATCAAAAAATAATATACAAGGCCGTGCACTTTGGGCTCTGTAACATAAAACATTTATCATTAAATCTCATACTAGTTTATTATTTTTATTTGTACATACTTCTCAAAAATATTTCTAACGCCCTGTTCACTAGCACCAATATATTTCGATAACAATTCAGGTCCCTTAACAGCAATAAGTCTCAAACCACATTGCTTGGCAGCCGCACCAACAATTAAAGTCTTCCCGACTCCTGGAGGTCCATATAACAAAATTCCTGATTGTAACCGCAAAGGAGCTTTGCTAAATAGTTCTGGATACTGAAAAAATATAGATTGTAAATGTTAATAAATTTATATTCTTTTTTCTCTACCTGAGATGGCCAATTCATAGACTCAGCAAAAATTTTCTTGATTGATTCAAGACCACCGACGTCTCTGAAGTCTTTCTCACCGGGAGAATGAATTTGTACATCGCGAAGAGCTAAAGCGATGCTATTTGAAAATGCTGCATCGATGTCAAATGTTGTTATTGTTACAGACTTATTTTCTTCCAACTGAGACACTACATTTTAACAAACGAAACAATATTATCAAACACATTATAACAATGTATCAAACGCTATCAAATTCAAATCTAATGTACTTATAATTATAAATAATTGATTGAAAAATAACTCCACAAAATTTGAAATTTATGCAGAATGTTCTAAGATTAAACAAACAAACTTATTTAAATAATAACGGACATAAAAATAGATTTTTCTATTTTGGTTATTTAATATGTACTTTATAAAACTCATTTAAATGTAATAAAGTATCTACTTCTTTAAAGAACTAAAAGCGAATTTCTGTTAGATTGGTAACTATACAGTGTCCCACGCTCTATCTTCAGTGTAGCAGAGATAGCCAATGTTAATCTTATGGACGTTTTCTGTACCATGTTGCCAATTTTTCAATGTAATGTAATATTGAAACACTCATAAATTTTCATTTCTATACCAAAATTAGTTAACACTGTACAATTTAAATTTTATGAGGGTCTCTTATTTACCCAAGGGCTTATTGGAATCACCCGAAATTTATCTGCAGTTCTAAATAGTTTTATTTACAGGGGCGCGAAAAGATGCGTTGGAATCGAGGCGTAAAAAACATGCTGAAGCTATTTGTACCTGTAATAAGTAATATTTCAATGCAATATTTTAAAACCGCCCGGCATACTAATCTTGATCAAATACATTAGAGATTAATATATTATAAATTCAAATTGAAGATTATAAAAAAAGAATAAAGACTTATGAACTATGTAAAATATATGCAGTATTTCTATCAAGCCTAAATATTAGTAAATTATCAAATAAGAAGATATAAATTAAATAAAAAAATAATGGTTAATAATTTTAACTCTTTATGAGTTCATCATATAATATGTCGACATAAATAGCATAAAACATAAAAAAATATTCTTCATCAATATGACATTGGGATAATGTATTGTAAGAGGAACACAAAAAATTAGGGATTTCAATTCATCATATCTTTCTGCTCCAATCGGCAAGTATAGTGTTACAAAATATAGTGTTAATTATTTCATGTAGCTCTATATCTTTTCGTAGAATGGAAATATGTAACATAGGGAATTTATATTGTTGACGAAGATTGTAAAATGTCCAATTAAGTACAAAAATGTTCTATATTATTTACTTTAAATTGACTAGAGTTTATATGTTAATTATTTTGATTTACCTACGCTTGTTATGTTTTATACCCTACTTATATTTTGTGTTTATATTATTTTATATTTTTTGTAAATTGTTAAATTGACCAGTTTATTATTTATTTATTTTTCTTTTCACCCACCTGTTTAGATACACTGAAAGTACACCAGTCATAAATACATTCAATGAAGTACCCAGAATATTTCATCTCTTTTTGGGCATATATTTTGCTCTTTCTATCTTGTAGTCTAACAACAGGCAAATTTGGCAACATGGTACTCCATAAGACCCTATACTAAACATAGAGTGTGGGACACTGTATAGAAGACCTACTATTGAAATACAGTAATAATAAAAGTAAATGTCAATCAATCTTACCAACAACCATATAAAAAATTAAATATTCATAATCAATGTTCACAAATTAGAAAATAAAATAACGAATATTTTTAAATATTTTTTGACAAAAGAACCAAAATAGAAAAAAATAGTATAAAATACACGTTTCATAAGACATTTTAGCTCACTTGTCCCTTAGAAAACTCGCGACAAGCCGCTCGTTTCTAACAAAGACACGTGCGCTAAAATCATGTCTTATGAAACTTGTATTTTAATGTACTATTTCCTACAACGGTGCGTAAAGTACATACTTTACGTACTCTTTACAATGTGTAAAGTGTCACTTTTAAAACACTAGTGCGTGAAAAGTACTTTTCAAGCACTCGTGTGTGAAAAGTAAATACGCACAATATACATCCGGTTAATCTACTAATCAACTAACACTAACAATATATGAAGATGCCTGTACACTCACACTTAGTATTATGAGAAATAGCGCTAATACTAAATAAGTATTTTTTATCTCGGGCTAATTTCCGCATTCGGCTTTGACCAAAAAAGTACTACTTTACACATTTATTACATAAATAACTAATGTACGCAAAATTTCAGAAATGCTTTGTTGCAGGATATTTTCATAAGATAGTAAGAACATAGCTGGTACTGTGCAAATTGTTTTAGTTATTCATATAACAGTGGAATAAGAATCAATTTTAAAATTTCGTTATACAGAATTAAATTTCACAATATTTTCCGACAAAATTTGTTCAATGTCCTTGAATCGTCAGAGATATTCACACTGAAAATTAGCAAATGTTTTGTTTTTATATGAGAAGCAATCAAACAAATAGTTTGCGCCCAATCAATTAATATTTTTTCTACGTCTTTTAAAAACATGCATTTTGTTTTTCATGAAAATAAGTTCGTAAAATACGTATTTTACACATGAAAAGCGTGAAAAATGTACTTTTTTAAAGCAAACGGATGAAAAAATGTAACGCTATGGCACTTTCTCTCTATTATTGTAGACGTAGAAAAAAATTTCTATGCAACTCGTAAAATAAGTTACACTTCACGCACTTGTTACATAAATGACGATTAGCACTCAGAAAAACAATTCAGACCTACGAACCGGAACAGTGTTATGCTACAACTACATCTGTGATGGAGTAGTGTCATACTTGTCTACAGGGTTATTTTGAGCATATTTTTTAAGAAAACATTATAAATTGAATAATTTTGTACAATACAATTTTTAAATGAATTCATATTTCATGTAATAACCAAAACTTTGAACAGCATCAGTTACACCTTTTCATGCGAATATTTCTAAAACGTTTGTGAGATTTTGTTTATATGAACTTGAACTTGCACATTTGTTTTAAGGTTCTTTATTACAATGAGGGATTACAACTCAATCGAATTAAGATAAATTAGTAAAAATAATGAAAGTATATGTTTAATAGTGAATACAAATTAATAAAGAATTAAAATGATATAATTGAAGTACCTCGGAAATAAGGGGGTTTATGCTATTGACAACTGACACGACCGTTGCTGGCAGCACTGTTGCCAAATACATGTGCGTTTCATTTAGTACTCTTTAACTGTCATTGGTATTACTTCTGCAAGCATATTGTGAAATTTTGCAAGTGTAACAAATTTACGTAAAATTATTATAAAAAAACCAACTGGTTAATCTTTTGTAGAAGGTGTTTTAATAAATTCAGCACTGACAAAAAAATAAAGCGTTATATTTAAGTGAAAATGAGGATAACTACTGCCAAGTGTAGATCTCTTCATACAAATCCGACCTCAAGATGTTTTATAGAAGTTATGTTAATAAATAAAATATTACTAAATATGTGTTTACGTATACTTTTTAATTATTTTAATTAATACACACAATATATTAATTGTGTGATTTATGGGAGAAACAAGATTTTTTGTTTCATATATTTTCCCTGTATACAGATTGTCATCCACGAAGATAATACAATAAAATCTTTATTTGATATATTTTATTGCTATTTTAATTCGAAATACAAACCCGTTATTGGGCCCGTCAAGGTTTAATTTTGTACTGATTTTAATAGTGATAACTACAATATTGTCTCCAGAGTTAGGATAATTGTGAAAGCCAATAGTCGTCTTCATGACGTACGACCGTACAACAATCAATAAGTTTTGCTTTTCCCTTTATTTACATTCATTTTTATTATAGGAGTTCTAATGTTAAATCAGCCAGAGTACTAAATCAAACAGTTACAAACAATGGCGCCAGATGTCATGGCGCTCAGTTGTCAATAGCGGCTCGGCACGAATATTAATTCAATATAATATTATTTTGATTGGCGACTGAAAAACCACCTATAAATATACAACGAATATCGAGTTAGAAGGAGGTCCTTAATACCATATGTAAATAAATTCCACTAGCGGAGCCGTAGCTAATAGTCCAGCACTGCAAACAATTTAGTTTAAATATAAATGTCTTGCATTAAAGATAATAATTTAAATGCACTTGCAATTAAAAATATGTAGACTTGTACAGTGTTATAATAATCAATTATTTTTTATAAATATAATTTAGAAACAGCATATATTTCAAGAACATTTTAGGTCCACGAAGAAAACAGTTTGATATGAAAACATCATATTCGTGACGTCACACCTATTTTTTCAAACTTAGGGGGACCATAACTCGCTTATTAATAACAATGTTTTACTAGATTTTCACCAATAGTCTTAGTTTTACTTATGCTTTCAGATGAAATTATAAAAAAATGTGGAATCTCCCATTTTAAGTTTGGTTGTTCAATCTTGAAACCAAAAAATACTTTATACACAGTGTTAAAAAAACCCAATTCGGAGTAGGCTATGAACAATAAAACGTATATCTTAAATTTAATTAAATGTCAATTTGACACAAGATTTGCATGACATATTGTCAAATATGAGAATAATGAACGTTTTCAACATCTTTACATAAAATATGTTTCCTTCTTTATTATCTTTCCTTCTTAAAATTACATTTCAATTTTGACAATTTTGACAACTTGACCTTCGAATTGAATAACGATCAACATACATTTCTCTATTCATAGCCTACTCCAAATTGGGTTTTTCTTTTTGACACGCTGTATTCATTCAACGCGTAATTTAAGAAATAAAATGTTTATAACTAATTTAAGATTTTAAAAAGTATAGAAAAAATAGTTATTAACTTACCATTTCGTTTGCAAGATTCAAACATAGCTTTGTTGACAAAATCTACTAAATCTTGAATAACATATCCTTCTGTCCGTACTGACAAATCTTCATAATCAATTTCATCATCAATAACGGCTTTTCGTCTAAATAAATTTTTTAATATCATTTCTCTATGTTTCTATAACACCAGAAAATTAATGTGAAAATCTGAATTTCTGTAAATTAAATATTACCTTATTTAACTCCGAAATTCTAAATATATTTCTAAATAAATGTTTCCCCCTTGAAGATAAAATATTTTCGTTTAATTTTATGGTCGATTCCGCAGTTGCGATAATAGTTATTTTGTTAGTTTTCTGATGTGTTTCTATTAAATCTGATAGCATTTCTCCAACCCTACAAAAATAATTTAAAGTTTTATTACGTAAAAGTATGAAATTAATAAATACCTGTTGAAATATAAAGATTCCTGAGTTTGTGTTTCATTTGTAGTCTCATTTTTGCCACAAATAATATGTAAATCATCCAAAACCAATAAAGAGGGTTGGTAATATATCATATTTTGGAAATCTTGAGCAAAATATTTGTGCATACTTTCTACACTTTTGCCCTTTAATTTTTTACATGAAATTATAACTATATTCATAAAATTTGGATTTTCTGATAAATTTTGGGCTATATACTTAGCTAATGTTGATTTTCCACTTCCAGATTTGCCTGTCATTTAATTTTAAAATAAAATGTTTTAATTTTTTTTTTTTTTATATAGGCTATTTATGATCTTACCTGTTATTAACACATTTTCGTTTCTACTTTTCATACTTAGAAGTGTCTCTCCTTGTTTCGAAATATTTTTAAAATCACAAATTTCCATACAAATATCATCAGCGTTTATAAATTTAGGACTAACATCAGTTTTATGCAATTCTACACGTTTATCTGTATTTTCATAAATTTTAGAATTACGTAAAATAAATTCATCAAACAAACAAAATTCGGACGGCGGATAAAATCGTAACAAACAACAAACTTTCTCTTCAATTTCTATAAGTACATCCGAATTTAAAAGAGTTTTAGAGTGTCGTACATGTTCGGCTAAGTAAGTTTTGAATTTTTGAACAATATCTTTTATTTTCTTATCGGTTACAATTATTTCTATACTTCTGACATCGGATTGAAAATCAAAAGTATTTCCAACTACTAATTTTGAACCTACGGCAAGTTCAAAAAGAGACATAGTTTTTTCAGGTACAAAAATGGTAGGAAATTTGTCGCTAACGGCAGTATTTTCAAAATACGATTTTATATCATCAGAAAATGATTCGTAAAAATCTTCTATTATACAAACGCGTACTATTAAATCATTTTTAATAATATTATTATTTTCTTCTTTATTGTCGCGATAATCTACAGGTGGATCAATTTTACTAACTTTACACAGCATTATTTCTTTTATACTATTCGTTTGTAAGAATTTTGGAACGTCTTGCTTAGCTATGAACACATTAAATGGATGAGTTAATATTATATCATTTTTTGTTGAGGTTTGTGGTGTTTTCAAAGGACAAACTCGAAATACTTCCGACTTTTTAATAACTAAATATTTTTTTAATCTGCGCAACTCAGCACAGTCTTGATTTTCACTTATTTCTATCTCTGTATCGCCATTTGTTTGATTAGTTGGTATAGTAGGCGTTGGAGAGACGTTGTTTTCGATTGACTTATGTTTGTAAGGAGCTGCTACATGTACTTCTGTTAGATTTGCTAAACATCCATAACTAATTGGTTCTGCATCATCTATAAATAAATTAAATTAATATAACATAACCAATATAGGTCTCTAGGATAACGTGCCCTACATGGGGGTCTCGAAAACTAACGCCCAGTTGCATCAACAAGGCTTAGGGCCGGTATTATAAACGTCCAGTTATATTTAGTTCCAAAGTAAATTTAATAAAGTGAACAAATTCGAATCAATTTCTATGTTCTTATGACATTTAAAACATTGCTGTCAAAAATTCTCGTTGCATTTGTCATTTAATTAAATTTACTATAGAACTAAATTTAACTGGATGTTTATAATACCGGTCCTTAAACAAAAAAATGCAAATCGGAATTTTGGCAGTAATATCAGAGTAATATATTATAATTCATTTGACATTTCATTGTGATGTAATATTTTCAATTTAAGCCAAGTTTAATATTTACTATACTTGCCGTCAAATAATTATGGACTGCAGATTTCTACGCTGTTGCCAATTCAGGGGCAATGTTGAAAATGCTAAGCTATGAAGAAGCGGCAACGCGGCTGGGCAAGGGACAGGGTGCGCAGAAGGGAAACAGTTGAACATCAGTCCATAATCATTTGACGGCGAGTATAGCAATAATAATTTACTTGCCACGATAAAATACAATACATATAAATGGCAGGTCAATACGAGGACATATTAAAATCATACAAGTTACATTGGTGCAACCGGCCATAAGAGATACAAAGTCGGTTAATTAGACAAAAAGCCTCATTAGGAAGTTATTTTATTGATTGTTTATACGAAAAAAAAAGGCACAGGTCACTTAATTTAAACGAAAATGTAAATTTTAATGTTTTTAATATTTATTTTTTACAAGTAAAAAATAATAATACTGAATTTTTATTTACACTTCTTTTGGACACTTTTTCATGCTCTTTCGAATAGAGATGCTCATTTTTTATCACTGTTGGGTTTAAAGTTTTGATGTCAAAGTTATTGAAGTGAAAACTTCTACTGGCGTACCTTGCACACTTTTTCATGGGCAGTGAACAAGGCTGACCCATCACTCGTGATGCGTCGTGGTCATTTGGGTAAACTCGGGGATAGCCAAACATGACGTCATGTTAATTTGTGTCATAATTTACGTTATTAATACAAGGCCGGGAAATATCTCAATATCTGTCAAAAAGAAACTCTAGTTCCAAACTCGCTGTTTTGGCATGATTTATTCCTGCTGTTATTACCGACATCTGTCTACAAAGCAGATTGGTACTCCCAGATTAGCACATCCAGCAATGAGTAATATGCCGGAATATATTTCTTTAGTTATTTATATATAAATAAATAAAATATTACATTTCTAATTGCTGTAAATTTTATTTGTTTATAATTTTGATTTTTCATGACTATTTCTAAAGCCAATATTTTTATTTAATTATTTACGAAAATAACAATAAATTAATATTATTTTTATAAATATCGCATAAACTTTAATTTAAAATACTATTTAAAAATTTTAAACAAGCTCATTATTACCAACTGTTTATTTTCATCATATTTTTAATTTATTCAACAATGAAGCATTTTTTCAATTTCGTTTAGAATATTTCATTACTTATGACGTCCATGTAATATTTTTAAAATTCATCGATAACTAAATTTGAAAAAAGGCAATGATAATACACAAAATATAATCTATAATTAATTTTTTTGTTGTTAAAAAAAGTATATTTTTCCTTAAAATGGGTTTATAAAGTACCTATGTCTTTTTTTAACACAATAAAAATTTTAAAAAATGCACTTTTTAACGCAAACAAGGAAATAATGAAACGTTATACACTATTTTTCACACTTTTATTGCTGACTTTTTTTTTTTATATGCATCTCGAGTAAAAAGTGTCTTATTTCACTCACAGTATTTGACGAACTCGCCTATTCATGAAATAAGACTATATACTTTTTACTCTTGTTGCATAAATAACTATTAATGAATGTTAAATTCTTACCAATTGAAACAAACGGACAAATTATACATCGTTGGAAATTAAAAAATATATATATATTTTTTACGTCTGTTAAAAAAAGTACTTTTTTTCATTAAAATGGATTTATAAAGTATGCCTTTTTTAACACATTAAAAGTGGGAAAAATGTGCACTTTTTTATCGCTACGGAGTGAAATAATGAAATGTTACGGCACTTTTTTCACACTTTTATTGTAGACGTAAAAAAAAAATTGTATGCACTCATAGAATTTGACGAACGAGCCGCAGGCGAGTTCGGTCAAACTTTCCTATTCGTGAAATAAGACTATACTTTTTACACTTGTTGCATAAATAATTATTTCCTTTTCAATGGTGTAAGTTTCTACTACTATGACGCCCATATAAAAATTATAACTATGCCATCATAAATCGAAAAGGGCCCTAAAGAAGTGCAAAATAAAATCCACTATTATTTCGTACTTGGAAGTTATTTGTAAAAATAAAAAACTACAAAGTTTACATTCTTTTGCATCTGGCTAATCAAATCACTTATGTTTTTTTTTTTTTTTTTTCGGACAAATAATACACCATTATAGTCCTCTACTGGCGCCACTTTTATCTAAATTGATCGACTTCATATCTCTTAAATATATAAAATTGTTGTGCTTACCAATTCTGACGCAAACATGTAGCCATTTAGAAATCCAAATAGTTAATTTTTGACCCTTGTTCACTACGCGAATTTGATCTAATAACGTGGATTGCACTGTTTCAGCTGATAATTCCTAAAATTTTACCATTTAATGACTGAAAGTAATAATATATTAGAAATAAATACCAATATTTCATAATCATCACCAGATACTGGAGAAATCATAACCGTGGACAAAGTTGGCAGTCTCAAAACATCGGTTATAAATACCGATTGATGTTCTACAATACCCAAAGTTTTAGCGTATAGCGATGGTATCCCCACAAAATTATTATCGCTTATTTCGTTGGAAATAATGCAAGAACAATAAATTTCTCGAGTGTCATAGCTCAATTTCACAATTTTCTGAAACATAAATTTATTATTATTAAAAATTACAAAATTAGTAAGCATTTATCTACCTGGTATGATATTTTTTTAGTATTGGCCTCGGAAAGTACAAGAAAACAATTTCTTGAAGTTATAAACTTTACTACAAAATTATTATCTAACATCGTGAAAGGGATTCTAGAAAACTTCTTGGTTAATAAATAACTTAGTTTGTCATATTAGATATTTTTAACAGTATTTGAATTTCATACACATTCCTGAAATTCAAGAAACGTCAAACAAATGTCAAACCCACTTTGTTCTCCCTAACTTCACATCTGACATTTGATATCCGTCTCATAGTTTTAAAAATAAATTTAACTATATATAAAGCGAATAATTAAGTAAATGCAATTTTTTATTATTCTATATGTTAAAAGTTATATTATATTTATTTTAAAGAAGTTTCATCGTATTTTTTCTTATAAAAATATAACGAATTTACTAGCATCTAACTTCATACTAAAAATAACAGTTGATCTGTCAGGTTAATGTTCTTCCGGGAAATTTCGACCAATCAGAGACAAGGACCAACCGTAAACCCATCTGTTTTGAATAAACAGCTCGAGACTTGTCCAACGGACTTTTAAAAGAGTGGTGAACGTTTGTGTATCAATATTAGAAAAGTTTGAAAGAGATTTAACAAGGTAAATTACTCTATCATTTTCATCATATGTTTTTACTTTAACGTAATACTTTACTATATTTTATTTATATTTTGGGAAATGTTTTTTAATCGGTTTATGGTTTTAACGTATTTTCCCTTCAACGGTTTTTTGTGGGGTGTATGAACGCGTTGTTTTTAGTCAAGTGCATGCTTATTAGTGTTGAATATTTGTACAACGCAAATTATAGCCTAGTTTGTGGCAATTTTTTCAAATAAAGAGAAATAAACAATTTTTAAAAATTGAGGGAAACTGCGAGTTTGGGCGGTAAAATTTTACGTGGTACTTGTTTTTCCATCATTGAAACTTTATCTTTCGTTTATTAATACAATAACTATTGGATATATTTGTTATAAATTCAATGTATACCCAAAATAAACGTGTAATATTGAAGATTTTTAAGATTAACTTTGATCATACTTTAAATGTTCAGTATTCTAAGAAACTTGTAATTATGAATGAAAAGTAATAAATTATAAATAGTAGTAATAATTATTTACTTCTTTAGGTATATATGTACAATTAATTTATAAATATTTGATCAATTTTTAAATTTTCATTCAAAATTTTATTAAACAAATGTGCTACGATATACGGGTCATACATTATTACATTGTAGTTATTTTGTTTCAGATTATACACAGTTGCATATATTTTACATAATTTATTTTATTGTCAAGTTTTATATATTTAATAAAAATGGTACCTACGAAAACAACTCGATCAACGATTTCTGTGGCTTCGAAAAGAGCCATAACAACTCGAAGTCAAAATACACAACAAATGGTGAATATTTTAACAGATCGGTCAAAACGAAAAGCTGAATCTCCTCCTAAAGGCATGCCTCTGAAAAGATCGGCTTTCGGTAATTTAACAAATGCTATAAACAAAACGACAACAAATATTCAAGATAAAACAAAAAAGCCAGTATTTGCCAAAAAAGTTACGGTACAAGCAAAAGTTTTACCTACTGTTAAAACTGTATCAAGAACTAAACATAATGAAAACATTCCACCAGTCGTTGAGCCAGTTAAAAAACCAGTGACTAGGGCTTCGCTTCGCGGAACGGTGGCCCCAAATCAGACTGCCCAGAAACCCAAAGATGTTGTCAAGCATGAAAAAAGAGTTAAAACGAGACTTAGCAATGAATTTGATAAGACTGATGAATCTTTGTATACTTCTGCATTAGAAAACCTGTAAGTTACTAATTAGTATAATTTAAATATTGTTCTACTATTTTTCTTTATAGCTGTGATTCTTCTAAAAGTACTAGATCTAAGGCAATTCAGGCAACTAGTACGCCTGAATTCAAGTCTCCTCTCGCTGATAAAATTAAGAAAGATAAGACTGAAGAGCCAAATAAAACAATTTTATTAAACATTGGAAACCATAAAGTGCCTGAAAATATTACAGATTTCGACAAAGAAAATTGGAATGATATTTTCCAAGTTTCTCATTATGCAATGGACATTTTCAATTACATGAAAAATAGAGAGGTAATATTTTTTTATATTTTATCTGGAACTTCTTTCAAGATTCTAGGATTTTGCGCCGTAAAATTTAGATACCTACCTGGTTTTACAGCTTTTCTTGGAAATTCTCTTTTGCCTTCTTCATCTTTTGTTTGTGTAATCCTCTAACATTACCTTCAAGCATAGAGCTCACTGCCTTCAAGTATGAATATTACAATAAAGATACAACGGTTACTTTATTTTTGAAATATGTTCCAAAGACCCAGATATTAATGTTTGAATTTTCTATTATTTTATTTGTACATATAGTTATAAAATTAATTATACCAAAGACGGATGGTACTGAGTATTCTAGGTATATTTCCTAGAAACATGAATGTATCTAGAGATACTGTTTTAAATGGTATAATAGAATGCTTGTGTTGTGCCAGCTTGTTTTGATTTTGATGAATGATGCCTTTTCTATTATTTTACTTTATAATAAAGTTTATAAAATAAATAATATTGAAGTGCGGGATGTAAGACACATACTAGGTGTTTTGGATACGTTTTCTAGAAATATGAACATACATAGTTATCAACAAGAAATGATGCAATTGGCAATACAATTTTGGGGACTTTTTATTCCAACACCAGGTGAAAGCAGATATACTAATTGACATGTCATTTTGACAATAAATACAAATAGGTTATGTCAGAGATGGGGCTTAACAGCTAATAGGATTTTGAGTGATTGAAATGTATTAGATTATTGCTTAGGGGTAATGTAAGAACTAAAGAAGAACCCCTTAACCTTAACAATAAATTTAAAAACTAAATACGTATTTCGAGAACTAAGTTCTCATCATCAGTAGAAACTACAACGTAAAAACAGAGAAGTTAAGATTACTCAGTATGTAAACCATGCCAGAGGTCAAAACAGCTCTGAGGTATTAGGGAGAAAATACGGGTTAAATAGGGACAGGAGTCATGGGTGAATGGATACCTAATTGGGTAACTAAGATTAAACAGAGTAACTGTCTTATATTAACTCATATAATTTAGAATTTGGGATGGGACCTAAGTCCGCGTTCATCAATTTATCTTTAAATTTATGTATTATCAAAATCTCATGTGCGTCTAAATATCTATTATTATCAACTTGTTTCAATAATTTTATATTAGAACTGTCAATTTTATGATTATTAATAAACATATGTTGTGCTACGCTAGATTTATCAGGATTACCGCTTTTTAAATGATAGAAATGTTCTTTAAACCGAGTATCAATTTGTCTTTTAGTTTGCCCGATATAAACTTTATTACAATCTTTACAGTCAATTTTATAAACACCGGATTTTTTATTATTATCTATTTTATCTTTAGGGTTACCTAATAATGATTTAATGGTGTTATTTGATTTATAAGTTACCGTTAAATTTTGATTTTTAAAAATTTTGTTTAAACCTTTGGTGGCATTATCAAATGGTAATGTTATATATTTATTATTTTTATTATTAGTTGGCGTTAACGACACATGAGAGTTTGATAATACATAAATTTAAAGATAAATTGATGAACGCGGACTTAGGTCCCATCCCAAATTCTAAATTATATGAGTTAATATAAGACAGTTACTCTGTTTAATCTTAGTTACCCAATTAGGTATCCATTCACCCATGACTCCTGTCCCTATATAACCCGTGTTTTCTCCCTAATTCCTCAGAGCTGTTTTGACCTCTGGTATGGTTTACATACTGAGTAATCTTAACTTCTCTGTTTTTACGTTGTAGTTTCTACTGATGATGAGAACTTAATTCTCGAAATACGTATTTAGTTTTTAAATTTATTGTTAAGGTTAAGGGGTTCTTCTTTAGTTATAACTTTACCTTAAGACTCCATTTTAGTTTTATAGGTAATGTAAGAAATAAAAGTACGCGGGTAAGAGAAACAACAACCATTTTAATAAAAAATTGTAAATATACCCAAACTTAAATTTTCAAATGTCACTGTCAACAACAACCATTTTAATAAAAAATTGTAAATATGCCTAAACTTAAATTTTCAAATGTCGCTGTCAACAACAGGAAATAATTTTTAGTATCAATGTTACAATTTCAAGTAAACCAGTTTTATTTAATCACTCTGTAAAATTTACAACTAAAACTATTTTATATGAAGAAAAATAAATAAATATATCATCACGGCATATTACCCATTTCTGGGTGTGCCAGTATCTACTACACATGTAGACATCGGTAATGATGACGATATATTTTAGCGTGTGGGCGCTTACCAGGCGTCACCTCACGGGCACTCATATCTGGTGTGGAGACTGCACCACAGGGGTCACTTTTGTGCCATTTAAAATTGGAAATATTTGGCCTCTGTTCATTATTATTTAGTATGGTTTTTCGTTAAATATAATTTAGTGCGTGAAGCCTGTGACGTAGATTATCCCGATGACAGCTCGTAGAACTTATTAACTGCACTATACTGTAAACTGGAACTTGCACGACCGCCCACCATTGACGAGCAATCAGCTGATTGTTGTTATATAAATCTATGTAAAATTACGAATTTAACGAAATGCATGAAGTGACTTTGTTGAAGAAATAAAAATGATTATAAATAATAGTATTATAATAATGTTACTACAGTGTTGAGCTCATAATTTGCGGCCGAGGCTATGCAAATGGAGCAAAACACAAAAAGAATTTTCAACTCCGAGTGACATATACTGTTTTTACTTCCTTGTACGAAGTAAAGGAAGTATTGTAATCGCGAAAAATTTCGGTTTCCGGATTTCAACGGAAATATCCATTTTGACCATCCCTGAATCCATTTTGACTAATTTCGTCGTGACGTCTGTACGTATGTATCTCGCATAACTGAAAAACGGGAAGCCGTAGAGAGTTCAAATTTTGTATTTATGACTGTTATAACATCTAGTTGAGCACCTCCCTATTTGGTCATTACCTAACTTCTGGAAGTGGTACGTTACTTCAAGCCTATAGTAGATTTTAATGCAAAACTATATTAAAATATAATCCAAAACTTTTCAAAATTTGGTATATAATACTTTTATATCAATGGGAATAACATAATAGATTTTGGTTAAAATAGTCTAACCGGAAGTGATACTTTACTTGAAGCTGTTATCAGTTTTTCTTGAAAAAAATGTTATTTTGATTTTCATAATAAATGCTTCAATAAGTTTTAGAGAATTAAATTCTGCGTCGAAAACATCAAGTATAATTAAATTAGCTCTTTGTATAAGCGAGATATGTATATTTAAAAATTATGTACTTTTTTGTTTTTGTAATTAAGTTTGCTATGAATTAGGACAAAAAATAACAAAAAAATGAAGAATTTAATGTCAATGTGCAATACGTGCAATCAGCGTGCAATTTTATGATTGGGTCTGTTATAATAAGGAACATATTTTAATTATTAACAAAATATGTATAGTGTAACAGGCGTATAAGGAAGTCATGTGGTGTCCACATCAGATATTTTTTTCAAGCATTCCGAAGTAAACTTGATGTACATAAAATGTAAATATGTCATTTCAAAGGTTTCTTCTGCCATTTTGTGCAAAATATGACTGAATTACGCAATACAACATACAACTATCAATACTGTCATTCGTCAGAGCTGCTGGTATAGATGCTCCCAACAGTGGAATATAAAACGATTAACATTATTGTACGCCGTAAAATAATATGTATATTATGTTACTAGGAGTACGCCGTACAATATTTTTTTATTATTATACTAGTAACAAAATGATTAACTTCTATATCGTGTATGTAGTTGCAGAATATGAACATTATAATACGCTAGAAAAAAAAAAGTTATTTTTAGTTTGAGTAATTATTAGTAAAATATACCTCATTGTTGCATGAATGTGTGGATTTCATGTTCGTGACAATCTTCTTTAAGAAATGATATAGTTTATATAACTATGTAAATAAAATCTTCTTTAACATCAAATTATAAAAATAATAATGCTTTTATCTAATTGTTAGGAAATGTTCGAAATCAAACCTTACATGGATCGCCAAGTATGCTTGTCTGCCTGGATGCGTTCCCTCCTGGTTGACTGGATGGTCGAAGTCCAAGAAAGTTTTGAACTGAACCACGAAACCCTATACCTGGGAGTGAAACTAGTAGATTATTACCTGAGTAAAGTAATCGTGGGAAAAGAGACCTTACAACTGGTTGGAGCTGCCGCGATGTTTATTGCCAGCAAATATGACGAAAGAATACCACCCCTAATTGACGATTTCTTATACATTTGTGATGGGGCATACACAAGAAGGGAACTCATTCGGATGGAAATGAACGTACTTAAAATTTGTGACTTTAACTTAGGCATTCCCTTGAGCTACAGGTTCTTGAGGAGATATGCAAGGGTGAGTTCTTTTTAAATCGTAGTGTTATTTTCATTTGATAATAACATCGTTGCATGCATTCTTTGTCGCAAAAAACCTCTGCAGTTTAAAATTTTACAAATAAAAGTAATTTTTCTATAAATACATTATTTAAATGATTTCACCGGTTCTGAGGCATCCACAATAAAGTAGTTGCGCATTTTTCAATTTATTTATTTTTCTGAAAGAATTGTTCAAGTTATTCACTTTAATACATTGTTTACGTCTGACAACTGTATATTTTTCAAAATACATTTTTTTTTTCTAATTTTCCCGTGTGTGACGTGTATTATTAATACCAGTCATAGTCTTTCTTGCCCTAGCGGTACACTGTCGGTAGTCCACTCTCTACACAATACAGTAGTTGACTACCATTTTTATCTAAAAAAAAAAAAAAATTATATTTTTGAGAGAAGCACTGTTTCAAAAGAAATTATTTATTTTCACACAAATTTATTAATTTCATTACCTTGTTTTATTTTTTGCTGATATAGAAAAAAAAATATAATTTTAATAAATTCACGTAAAACATAGGTTAAATGTCAACTAAAAATGTCATTTTTTCCTATTAATTATGAAATATAAACTAATTCTAAATATATTAATGTAAAAATTATTAGAAAATATAAAACTTTTCATTCATAATTTCCATAAAGTTCGTGGTGAAATTCTTTTGACGTAGATTATTAATAATTATATAGTTCGCCCAAGTCTGTATGATTCATGCAAGCTTATTGTAATACCACGACAAAGTGAAGAGGTTGAATTATGTTTTCATTGTATCATTCAAATATTTACGGTTATAATTCTAATAGTAAAATAACAGATGCAAAATTATTATTATTTAACCGTACGTATATTTTATAATTATTTACTTGAATACCAAATATTTTCAAGATGTTTAATTCTTAGACTACTTCATAATTTTGGCTACGAATTCATTTTCTTCGCCAATAACAAACTTATACGGCAGTCTGTACAGTCCAGGCAATTTATTTTTCTCGCAATTACCCTATTGTGGATTGAAAAGAGTATGTAACTTTTATACATATGTATATTAATAATTGATGTATACTTACATGATAATGGCTGATACCGCAAGCCTTGTTAAGAAAATGCCAAATCTCAATATTTAATTTCACTCTTATGTTCAAAGAACTTTTTTTTCAAAATATTTTAAAGCAGAACATAGGAATAAAAAGCTGACCTAGCTGACTGCTGACCATAGCTGACTAAAAAAAAAAAAATACTAATGGCTCAGAACCGGCGAATCCTCTCTCCTTGTAAGTATGCGTTTTTTACCAAATTAGTACATAAACCATTTTATTGTAATACAAATTACAACTATTAATGGAAACGTGTTGTATAAATTTCTTATAAATGATATACGATTTAAAGTTGTGAATATAGTAAACCTTAATTTTAAGAACCAAATTAATTTACAAATACAAATATTATTTTATTAATTAATTCTATAGTATTTACTTTGAATTGAAGGTAGTCTAATAAATACTAGAGATGATTATAATGTAAAAAATAAGATTAAAGTTTAAATATACTAGATAAGAGGCAAATTTTGGCGTCGAACAGAAGCTCGTGTCTGTGAGAAAGATGGAATATTTAAATTCTGGCAACAAATTCTTGACGTCATTCGTCGGATGCATGGATGCAGCTTTCTTAATTACGTAAATGACATTTGAAAAGTCAATGTTATAATAAATATGTATAAAAATAATTTTCTGAATAATGTTCTAAATTTCTTCATAATATTTTTTAATTCTGTTATATTTTTATGTTTTTTTGTTATAACACAAAGTTATAGCTCATAAAAGAGTAAACTAAATTTATTAATCTTATTAATTAATAGTATTATAAATTTCATTAACATTTGAAAAAAAAATACCCGAGAAAAATATAATTTAATGAAGTATTTTGAAAATTCTTGTGACGTAATAGCTCCAAAAGAAAGAGTTACTACTCGTTCGCTGTGAACTAGATAACATGAATGCCAAAGAAAGAAGAGTGAAGTAGCGTCAAGATAGCATTATTTTAATGAATTCAACTTTCAAACTTTTTTTCCAATAATGATGATCAAAATCTCACTTTTCGCTATAACCTTGTACGTGTATAAAACAAATAACAAACGTCAAACAAATTTCCAAATTAATTTAATTCACTTTTTTAATAAAATATTTTACTTTAATTACAACAAACTTAGGCTAAAATTGGTAAGCAACACATTTTTTAAAAAAGCATTGCCTGGGATATACCCATTATAAAATTTTGTATTTCTTCTTTTAGTGCGCAAAAGTATCAATGCCAGTATTAACATTAGCAAGATACGTCCTAGAATTCTCATTAATGGATTACGCTATTGTGTCTCTCAGCGATTCAAAGTTAGCCGCAGCTGCTTTGTACTTAGCTTTAAAAATGAAAAAATTACCATCATGGACATCAACGTTAGAATTCTACACCGGTAAGAATAAAAGTATACAGTTATTTATAATTTTAAAAATATTTAAATTTTACAGGATACAAATTATACGAATTCATTGAAATCGCAATTACGTTAAACAATGGTCTTCACAAGAAGCCAAAAGAGCAACTTAGCACGGTAAGAAATAAATACTCCCATAAAATCTTTTTCGAAGTTGCCAAAACGGAGTTAATATCAAATGATCGACTACTCAACGAATGATGATATTTTAGTATTTATATTTAATTTTTGAAACGCTTATTTTTATGACATGCTGTAAATTATTTTACGGATCATTTTTATCATTTTATCTATAATTATATCATTCTTCAAATATACGTGTGACGATGTACAGATTTTATATTTTAATTATTAATTTTAAAACAAACCGTTTAAGTGTTCGTAGGATTTTAATTTAGATAATAAGAATGGTGAACCTGTAGAGAAGCGGGTTTAATTAAATAAAACTAAATAATTTTTTCAACTATTTAATCTAATATATTAGATTCGTTGGATTTGTGCACTATTAATTATAGAAAACATTTTTGTATGTGAAAATATAAAGTGACTAGATGTCAAGAAGGAAATGCATAAAGATTAAAACAATGGTATAATAATTAAATATTAGTAAGTAATGGTATTCCGGTAATATAACGAAAGTAATATATAATAATTATAATTCTTTGGACACAATACTATCACAGAGCACTAATTTCTGCACTTGTTGTTATCAAATACACTGTATATATTTTATAATATTCAAATTATCTGTAGGAATTTTATGCCGTTGTAATTATACTTGTTTCTTTAATAAAATCCATAAAACAGCTGCAATAATTTCATATCTCCTTATCCATTTCCATTATAAAAGTATGAAATGTAGAAAATTGTGTCTCTTAGTAACATTATCTATAATTGACTGTTTTTTTGTTGTAAAAATAAATTATACAATTGTTTTTAACAAGAAATATTGATAATAATCTATTAGTTATAAATATATTCACAGTTTATATCAGTAAAACTAAGCTGCAGTTTTTCTACACTCAGAAAAATATTTTATATAAAACATTCATTTAAATAACATATTTTAAAAATTGGAATATTAGCACGTAGATCTATAAAATTATTAAAAATATATAAATTAAAATAGTAGAGCTTATTAAATTACGAGTCATTTCATTATCAATATTATACACAATTAAAATATATGAAGGAACTACTAATTATTGATTTTTGTCTCCTGTTGCATTTTCTTGTTTAGCTTGCCGGTCAGATATTCTCTTACATTTTGAACATGGTTTGTCAGTATTTTTTTTGCAAATAATATGGAAACAACTTCCACATTTTTCACATCTATTAACTTTGTCTAGTTGCCACGGAAAAATAGTTTCATTGCTATCACAGAATTCACATATAAAACCTCTTCCAGAACACAACTGAAAGAAAAAAATATGTATTTATGATCAATATTTCAAATAAATATAATTATTAAATACCTGACAATTTATAATATGATTAATACACTTATCAACTAAATTTTTTATTCGTGTTGAAAAATCTCCAGATTTAATTTGTAATAAATCACTCAATGAATACAAATCGGGGTTTTCTAGAATATATGGTAATTCTTTTTGTAACATTTCTTGTTCACTGAAATAAACACCAATTAATATTAAAATAATTTAAAGAATTGTTTAAATGTATTTCAACAGTGAATTATGTAACTTAGTTCTTTACATTAACATATTTAATACCATTTAGTGTCATTACACTACATCGGTGTTCACGACGTGTGAAAAATTCAGGGATTTCAAAGGGATCTCCTGACTCAGTTAATAGTGTCCGATTAGATATCGGAAGGCCCTGGGTTCAAATCGCAGTGAGATTCATGAATTTTTCACAAATCTGTCTTCGTTATTTACAAAAATAATTCTTTGAGATTAGACTTACCTTTCTGCAAATCTACACATAAGAATTTGATCTTTCAAGTAACTCAATTGCACTCGCAATTTACTTGATTTTTCAAGACTTCTTGATTTTCGTAATAAATTTGGATTAAGTTCAAGAACTCTAAATAATGGATCGTTAAACATTTGTTCTAATAATCTATAAGAAAAACTTGACACGGAATATCTGTAAAAAATACTTACATTTAGACAAATTATAAAGATATCTTTACAAAATGTATAGAGTGGCCAACAATTTGAAAAATTTTCATGATTTTCCCTGACAAATAGTTAATTTTGTAACAAGTGCGGAAAATAAGTAATTCTGAAGTGAATGCAATTAATACATTCGATTATAAAAATATCTCTCAGCAAAACAAAAGTTATTTTTCTGTAAAGTGTTAGTTTCTGTAGTGTGCAGTCGAGGCCAGCAAATCAGATGAAACTAAAAGAGTACTTTTAAGCCGAAGTACGCAACTTTTTTATGCAAAAATTAAAAAAATATACTTGCAGAAAATTTATTTGTTATTTAAACAAACATGTGACTATAGCGACGTAAAGTAAATATGGCCGTGAAGTAGTATTCAGATGTTAGTTGCCAAAGGATACCGGCACTCATTTATGGCGTGGAGATTGCACTACATGGGTCACTTTTGTGCCTTTTAAAATTTGAAATGATTTTGCGTCGATCGGGATCGAACCCAGATCGTGACCGGACACACAGCCACGAGACCCCATTATAATCATCCAAAATATACGCATTTTAAAATTACGTTTACGCCTCCATGATATGATGCCTTGACTTTTCCTAACTGTTGGCTACCATGATGTAGGGTGGTATAAATTCAAAATTCATACATCATCGATCATTTTTCGGTACACTTCTATCCAAACATATTACTTTCGCCTCGTCCACATTCATACAAGTTCAAGTTCTTCTCGTCCTCTCATTCGGAAACTCTCTCTCCGTTAGCAACACTACTGAGTAATATTCATCAATTTACACACCGGACGTCCGAGCGCATTACTAACCTGTTGAAGTCCCATTTTTGTAATACTCGTCCAGGAATTAATGCTAGTTGATTGGTATGACATCCAGTACAAAAATATCTTCCTAAATAATCACAATATCGAAATCGGGAAGCATACTGTGGTGCTACTTTCATACCACAGCCTGCACATCGATAGTTTTGTTTCGCTATTAAGATTTTTCGTCTATAACATCAAGAAGAAAATAGTTAGGCAACAAAAAAATTACGCTAAATTTCAGCGCATGACATCACTGATAAATATTCGATTGAACTAATTCAGTATGATAATATAAACGGTTATGATGTATAAATGCTTAATTTAAAAAAGGAAATGAGTTTATGTTAACGTAAAATGTTAAATTCTTCATATTTCTCCAGTATAGATGAGGAGAGTGAAATATCAATCACATCTCATATTTACATTAATTGAAAAAAAAAATTCCATGTATTATAAATTTATATATTTTAGATTCCATAATAATAACAAAAATCAATATAATTGAATCTAAACAACAATTACAAAAAAAAAACATATTATTTTCCCCATCACGTTCCATCGGCTCTCAAATACGATTGATATCTGAGGTGTACGAGGGTAGATCCCTATGCGCCGCTCCTGACTTATTTCTAACATAATAATTGACTTTATTTTTTGGCAATTAAATCATTAAAGTTTATAGGTGACTTGTGCAAAATGTTAACTTTCTATCTTTTCACGTTACCATACACTCGTTAATTATTGATCACTAAATTGCGTCACATAGTGAAAAAAAAACCTACTAAGTAGACAGCGGTAATAAAATATTTACAGAAAAGGGATATGAGTCCTAAAGAAATTTATAACGATATGAAAACAACATTAGCGGAGTCTGCAGTTTTTTATGATGTGGTCAAGAAGTGGTGTCCTGAATTTAAATACAGAAGAGGGAGCTGTTAAATAAAATTGAATGGAATGTTTGATTGGAAAATTACAATATGAAGTCTTCAAAAAAGATGTACCAGGCTAAATGACCTTGTCTTGAAGAGCCAGGAATACAGAAAGATTAATAGGAAGCCAGGAACACTAGAACACTGAAGTAGAAACACAGGAGTACTGGAGCGATGGGTCGGTCTCAATGTAGACATGTGGTGTGATGAGGAGAGAAAAACTATTCTGATTGCTTCAGCTTGAGAATGTCAACAGCAAAATAAGCATAATGCTTGCATAAAATTCACTAATCGCGGAGCGTTAATACGACGAACTAAACTTCACTGATTGAAGATACAAAGGATTTACAATGTTATGCACTAAGTATTCCATGCAAAATAAACGATGCTAAAATATTGGCCAAAGATCCAAATTTTGATTTGAAGTGAAAAATTATACATTGGAGTAAAATACGTCCGAACCGCACTATGGTTCGGTGGAAAATCAATATTTTCATTACATTATCTTGTCTTTTTACTGTGACTATCATTGTTGCAGTTTTAAATATTTTTTTATAGACTACCATTTTTCCTTTTAATTACAATTTCAATGATTGCTATATTTTTGTTACAATTTTTTCTAAGTATCAGCTACTTTAATTTATCTTTCCAAGTTCCACAAACTAATTTCCAATCAGGAGCCACAATAACAGGGTCTTTTTATGCTAATATAATAACAAAATTGCGCGATGCCGTCAAAGGAAAATGCTGTGACAAATTGAGGCGTGGTGTGATGTTTCATGAGGATAACGCGCCTAACCAATTTTCGTGCATTGCAATAGTTGTCATTGCCCAAGCAAGCTTTAAATTGATAGAACATTTATCCTATTCTCCTAAATTGGCTCCCAGCGACTACAAGCTTTTCCTAAAACTTAAGAACACGTAGAAAAAAAGTCTGATAATAGTAAGGTCATGTCCGCCGCAAATGACTGCTTTGAGGATGTTGGATAAACTTTTTTCCAGGAAGCTGTAAACATGTTGGAGTACCGTTGGCCTAAATGCATTAAACTTAATAAAAATTATGTTAAAAAATAATTTTTTTGTTTCGTAATTATTTTTTTTATCAGAAAATGGTCAAGCATACAGCATAGGGATGAAGCCTCGTACAGCACTGAATTTAGAAACGGTGTAATATATTTAATCTAATTTTAAAAGATGTATAATAAATGGATTGATGAAACTAGAATTAATGCACATTGTATATCGATGATTAAAAACGCTTAATTATAGTAATTTTTTTACTTACACAGGAGGGGGATGAAGCGTAAAAATTATTTGTCGTCTTGGAGGTGCCCATTCTGTAGTGCCTCTTAAAGGTGTATATTCATCGGGGCTTACAGGCCAGCTCTTAGGCAGAGGTAGTAATTGTTGAGGTACTTCTTGTTCAGAAACAAGCCACTCCAATTCAGATGCACTGAAAATATTTTCACTATAAACTACGTAAGAATTTTTTTTGTAAAGTTTATCGGACCGAGGTCTGTTAAACCTCTAAAGTTCAAAAACTACTAAGCAGTGAGTATTCTACTATTTAATAAAATAATAATAATCTGAATAATGGGGTACTCTAATATAGCAAAATTTAAGGTAAAAAATAACAGAATAATGTGGAAATATCAAAATTTAAATTTTGTAACATGAGTTTTCTTGCAATTTATTTTGGCGCTAAAAAGACATCAATTGATTTGTGACGTAATGTAACTATACCATTAACAAGAAATACTTTTTCTGCCATTGCCGAGTTGTCAACTGGCTTTTTTTCATTAGTTCTATAATTCAAATTTTCAAGTAATATTTAAAAAAATCATCTCAACCTAAATAAAAAAGAACTCCAAATTTTAGATTTGTAATACAGATATGTCACACTATCATTAGGCGATTTTTCCCAACGGGCCAAACATGAACCATGTTCTACTTTGGTTCATGAAAACGTCACTGAAGTGACGTAAGTTAACAAATCGCGCGAAATTACTTTGGTTAAACCAATATACGTATAAACTTATATACCGCTGAATTTCTATCTCTCCAATAAGTGGAATGTGTTACAAGAATTCAATCTCGTCCTTGGCCCCCAAGTAAAACAAAATCAAGAGGGCGTGCGCATATCCAGTATGGCGGCTGCTTGAACATTTGCGAAGTAAACGAGACATTTTCTTCCCCTAAAGGTTCTTGGCCAATACAATCGAACATAAATAGCCCTTGCGCATTGAAATTTGTTTTACCTAAAAGACAGAGTTATATGTCTGCACACTGGTCTGCACCCTAATCCTAAGCTTCGCTACGACTTTCGTATGCCTTTGTGCGGTATATAAGTTTATACGTATATTGTTAAACCTGCTAGATTAATCGGCAGTCACTTTAAACGATGGAGAAGTATATAAAATAAAATAAATAAATATATCATCACGACATATTACCCATTTCTGGGTGTGCCAGTATCTACAACACATGTAGACATCGGTAATGATGACGATATATTTTACCGTGTGGGTGCTTACCAGGCGTCACCGCACGGGCACTCATAGCTGGTGTGGAGAGTGCACCACAGAGGTCACTTTTGTGCCATTTAAAATTGGAAATATTAGTTTTATTAGATGAATTTATGAATGTGGATATGAGTTATTTATTATACGATTTTTTGGATGATAAAGATGATTTAATAAACTTATGCCCGGTTTCATAAAAAATAACTTATTGCTAAATTTAACATGTTAATTTTTGACATATTGTCAAATTGTGGAAATTTATAAATATTATTATAAATAGTGCGTATAAATCGATTATATTGTGTGTATTGCATGTATACTCAACACATATTTAATTTAAATATAGTTACACACAATTATTAAAACAATTAAATGAAATAACTTTTAAAATAAAAAGAGATAATCGATGAACCACATTTACGAACCTGGCTCGCTAGCTCGGTTCATGATTCGACGAACCCGGTCCACGAATGACGTCATTAGTTCGTCGCGAGAAAGTACTGGTTCATACAATTCACTAAGCATATCATTTTGGTTCGTCGCGAAAAATCGCTTATTCATATGAATAATTGGGAATGAGAAAGAAGAAGTGATCTCCGTGAATGATCAAATTTTTGCGGAGCTCTATTTTCTCGTTATTTGCAACTATTCACGGCTAATTTCATGTGTGAGAGCACTGTAAAAAAAAGTCAACTTTATTGTATACAGGGTGTCCCATTTAAGGTACGAATGCATTGGTATCTCGAGAACCGTAAGAGCTACGAGGTTGGTTAAATTAGACAAAAGTTGCCCCATTAGGAGGCTATTTTAATGGTGTTTTGTTATTTGCGAAAAAATGCATAGGTCACTAGATACAGGTGAAAATGTAAATTTCGCGATTTTCTTTTTTTGCTTATAACTTTGTTATATGAAATAATACGAGATTCTGGTTTGCACTTTCTTAAGGCACTTTTGTATGGTGAATTTTCAGAAGTACTCAAATTTTTTTTATATCTAACCATTTACGAGTTACTGATAGCAACTTTCATTTTTCATATGGAGGTCATATTAAGCTATGACATTTTTAAATAGAGATTTTTTTTAGCTTTACAATGGTATAAAACAATAATAATTTATTTTTACTATTAACAGAAAAATTAATAAAAATTGTTATTTATAGTAAAATTAAATTGAAAAAAGTAAATCGAAGACTGCTATGGAAACAACAAACAACAAAAAAGTGCAACAATTGAATTTCTGAATTTTACTTGCCAATAGTAGATTATTAAGAGTAATAAAAATGAATTTTTCTCGTTGGGAAAATTATGATATGTTGAGTTGTTACATTCGTTGTCAAAGTTCGTTTATTACTCGTAATAATCTACTATTGGCAAGTAAAATTCAGAAATTCAATTGTTGCACTTTTTTGTTGTTTGTTGTTTCCATAGCAGTCTTCGATTTACTTTTTTCAATTTAATTTTACTATAAATAACAATTTTTATTAATTTTTCTGTTAATTATAAAAATAAATTATTATTGTTTTATATCATTCGAAAGCTAAAAAAAATCTCTATTTAAAAATGTCATAACTTAATATGACCTCCATATGAAAAATGAAAGTTGCTATCAGTAACTCGTAAATGGTTAGATATAAAAAAAATTTGAGTACTTCTGAAAATTCACCATACAAAAGTGCCTTAAGAAAGTGCAAACCAGAATCTCGTATTATTTCATATAACAAAGTTATAAGCAAAAAAAGAAAATCGCGAAATTTACATTTTCACCTGTATCTAGTGACCTATGCATTTTTTCGCAAATAACAAAACACCATTAAAATAGCCTCCTAATGGGGCAACTTTTGTCTAATTTAACCAACCTCGTAGCTCTTACGGTTCTCGAGATACCAATGCATTCGTACCTTAAATGGGACACCCTGTATATCGTCAAAATTTCATTTTTCACGTATTACTACTTCTTTCTCATTCACCAACATTCATATATCATACGAATGATAGTGTGACATCGGCATTAGAATACACCATTATAGCGTAGGTAACCCTTGTATAGGATATATTTACCGTGGCAGTTGTTTTTCATTAAATTTACTAATTAATGAAAGTGCAACTCCTTCTGCAGATAAAATATCAGACTGTCCATCAGGAGCGCCTCTAGGTGTTTTTAAAAGATCTGCTTCGGAGAATAAAGAAGCCATAGACATGGACAGTCCTTTTTGATCGAATAAATATTGTGATACTTCTTCTATTACTAAATCGTCAACACCATCTGTACTTAAACTATCAGATCCGCTGTCTGGTGATGTTGACAATGGACTTGCGCTTGCTTCTGTGGTGGTAGCTAGGTGAAAAACAAAAACATTAATTTTGATTTTCATTTAAAAAAAAAACTTACTATCAGTTCGGCCATCACTAAGCAACGACGCGCTCCAAAGTTTTCTTTGCTTTTCAAGTAGTTTTTGTCTTCTTCGAAATCGAATTCGTTGTTTTAAATTATTTATTTCTTCATCGCTTTCTTCTTGCTCGTCTAATTTTAAGTCTCTTTTCCATTTCATTTGCTCGATTACAGCTATCATGGCTTCTGAGACGCTAAAATGTGCATTTTCTCGATCTAATTCTGCATTTACTCTTGAAAATTGTCCAGATGATAAGAAACTCGTTAAAGATTGTCCTTTTGCTGGTCGAGGGAAATAGCCTGTAGCCATAGGTACTACGCTACGACCTCCATCTTCAATAAAGCTCTTTGGTGGACGTTTTGTGTAATCTTTTTCACCAGGAAGAATAGAAAATGTGTAATCAGGAGCTGATCTTACTAAATCTAACGCTAAATTTAGTTTTTCGGATTTGTAATGTGTACAAGGAAGAGATCTTATCGACATGTTTTCAAAATCTGGTTTAACATTCATATTCACAACGCTTCCACTGTGGGAATGACGCAAAGTTTTCTTTCTTCCACAGTCTGTATTATCTCTGTTTCTTGTGTGTTTTCTGTTGATTACCTTATCAGACTGTCTCCGTTTTCTGTGAGATTCGCTACTGTAATCAACTTTAAGCAAACTCGGAGATAATTTTTGTTCTGAATCAGAAGTTTTCATCGGACTTGAAGGAGTTGTAGAACTTTGTTTGAACATTGTAAAAGTTCTACTTCTAATTTTCATAGTTTCTATTTGTAAATTTGGCATGCTTCTCCATGGTTTTAGCTTACCGTAAATATTTTTTTGAGTTTGCGATGTGCTAGGTTGAGTTAAACTTTTGCGAATTTTCTTAGGCGAATCAAATGAGGCACTGTTTTGTTTAAACAAAATCTTCTTTACTGGAACACTTCGGAAATTTGTAGAATCTGGAAATGAAGAACACCTTCTATGGGCTTTATGAAATTCTTTTGCTTTATTTAGAAATAAACATGGATCGATTTCTGACATTAAACTTGGTTCACTTCTTTCAACTGCCCGCAAACAAATTAAAGTTGCTTCTGTGTATTTTTCTTGACACATAAATGCATTGTTGTGATAACATGATAATAAATGCTCTTTATCGGAAAGAAGCCATGATAGTTTTTGGGATAAGCAATGATTTTCTAGGCTGCGGTACAACCACAACGATACTCTATCTGTTTTTAAATGAGTTGGTAAATGCGGCTGATATTCGCTATCCACTGATAGTGTAGAATTTGTTATGTCTGGTTGTAGCCAACTTAATCCTTGGATAAAAGGCCAGCAATCTACACTTCCCTATTAAAGAACAAAACAATATATCACCATAACAAAAGACAAACAATGATCGTGTTATGTTAAGAAAATAAAATTTAGGGAATTAATTTCATTACAAATTATAATTACAAGTAGAAAATGAATATAATAATTCAAAAATTTAATAAGTAAATGGTCTAAATTCTACTTTTAATATGTAAATATAACCTATTAACACAAATTTAAGAAATGTAAACTTTCACTTACATCTGATTTTTTATTTTTGCACTGATGTTTAAATATATTATCCACTGCACTGTGTAACCTATTCAACCCTCCATAAACACTCCACACATTTGCTACCCTGCTAATTAACAAACTTTCAACGATGCCTTTTAAATCTCTCAGTAGTTGTTGATATTCTCCAGAAAACATACTTCCGGACATGTTATTTGAGTATTCTATTAATCACGAAAATTATGGGGCAAGTTTGTTAACAAACATGAGTTATCTCAAAATACTAGTGTTGTGTAGATGATACATTTAATCGATGATTCAATTTACATAACACTAAACGTCAACGAAGACATCACGTGATACGTGTCAAAATTAGTTCGGTGTTTATGGCTAGATGGCAGTATATTACAATATTTTAAATTCATAATTTATTAGTGTAATAAGTTTCAATTATTTTTCAAGTACATTGGAATTATCTATTCCTATCGCAAATTACTCAATGATTCATTATAATGTTTTAGATGACTATTGTAAATAAATTACGCAACCATATTCAATAAATTTTATTAAAAAACATGCTTCATTTATTTCATCTTCTTTTGTTTCCTTTTAACTTTTTTGTCTGCGTTCCAATAATATAACATTTGAGCAACGATTACAGCATTAGCAAAAGTCGACGCACAATACGTAATAATTAACATGGAATCACCCGTTTCTTGAATGGACGTAAAAATCCTAGCTGCTGATCCAAAGAATAACATAAAAACAGTTGCTGCAGATAATTGCCCAGTGCTACTGTTTTTATAATTTGTGTAAGCTTGTGTGAGCTTTCCAGTTAATAATATTGGAATGTTACAAGCTTGCAAAGACCACAAAATGTTTAATGGAGTAAAGCCTCCCAACACAGTAACGAGTCCTGCATATGCTATAAGATACACAACTGCCTTGAGAGTTTCTCTAGCAAAAAATAACACTAAAAATCCTATTGCTACGGTCTGTATTGCTAAAAATGCACCGTCACCCCAAGCACTGAATGGAAACTTGCTGACGAAACTATATGAGACTGCGATTGTAATTGCACACAAGTCTAAAGTTACACTTAGTACGCTTATTCCTTCTCCACTCTTGCTTCGCAAAATTTTCAGGATCTGCGGAACTTTGACTAAAACTGAGCCGGCTATTATACCTAATCCAAGTCCTTTGCTTAATGTTTCCTTAAAACAGGGAACTAAAAACCAAAGTTTAGTCATAAAAGTGATTTTTATGTCAAGAAATTTTACCTACCGTCGAAAAAATTAAAGTTGATGAAATATTCATCAAAACATTTTTGAGATAAAAGTAATAAAATGGACTGTTTAATGAATTCCATCCTAACCAAGTAAGTTTCTGTGATGTATGAAGCTGTATTCACTAATAGATTACTTCCTGTGTTATTTATTGTCTGGTCAATCACTCGTGAAATACAACGTGGTACTAGGTACGTATTATGAACTATGCCCCTTCTTCAAGTTTTTTTTAAAGAAAAAGTACTATGTAAATGAACCTATTTAAGGCTGTTACACACACTCCGGTTTACCGGAGAGATCTGCCTTCAGGGCAACCTGAAAATAGGGATACGCCCACACGCTCCGGTGGACCTTATGGTACGCCTTGAGGTAGGTAAATTTTCAACAGTTATCGTGGGACTATGGCGCCAACATCGGTTTGCTGATAGCTCTGAGCCACGCCATTAAGTCAACTGAAAATTTTGGTATAAGGAATGATTGCACTAAAGAAAAAAAATAAAAAAACTATTCACATGTAAATTTATTTAATAAACTAAGATTCATGTAAAAAAATTGGCATAATCATATGAGGATGTTGACAATGTAACTACACACCACACCGTTTCAAGATCGGTAAAAATATGATACACTCGCTCCGGTTGGCCTGAGAGGGGGTTCGGTATCCGGCAAACGAACAGATGATCGTTCGATTTTGACATTTGGCGGTCTCTAGGCTAATCTTCCTATACACGCTCCGGTTTACCGGATAGGTTTGCCTCAAGGCGGCCAACCTCAAGGCAGACCTCTCCGGTAAACCGGAGCGTGTGTAGGCGCCTTAAATTGGTGGCAAGTTAGTTAACTATATTTGCCTGAATAACTACAAGTCAGCTTATAATCTAGTGATAATAAATTTTAAAAGTCTGAAAAGATAAATAGTTCCCCGTTCACTTTCTAGTTCGAAAGATATGGGATCTTTGTTTGCCTGTCATTTAGAAATGAGACTGTTAAAAATATGAGTTTATGTCATAGGCGGAGTAGTGGAAGGTAAAAAGATGTCAACAATAAGGTTATTTTTAATGATATTTACTTTATTATATTACAAACATTAATTTTCTCATTAATAATTAATCATTTTATAATGTATAATACTAGTAGTGTAAAAATACTTGCGCAAAACGATGATGGATTACCAGTTTCAGCCCCCATATTTTTGCCGTCTATGGCTACATGTCTCGTTTTAGACGTACCACACGGAGATTTGTCCACACGGTTAACGATTGTACCTGAGTATTTTGACCTTTATTGAATTTGAATATACAGACGCAGTTCATTTATAGTCCAGTACCGTAAATGGCATAGATGTCAAGGCAAGAATCATATCTTGAGAAAAAAAGTATTGTTGCTGTCATATTCATTGTTTTAATTTATATTTAAATTCCCGTTGTAACGTTTTTTATTAAAATACCTGAAACCACTGAAATAAAATGAAGTTATTTATAAAATTAAAGTGTTCCTAACCAATGAAAAGTGAAAACCAAATCCATCAACACTATTTATTTCAACAACAAAAAATGGCATCATCTTCAAAACGATCATGGAAATTACGTATGTATATCTTCAATTGTTCGTTATATTTTGTATTTCAAGGAAATATTTTATTTTAGAAGAGTTTACTGCACACAATTCGAATGTAAATTGCTTAGCCTTGGGGCACAAGTCTGGACGTGTTTTAGCAACAGGAGGCGATGATAAAAAGGTAAATCTTTGGGCAGTTGGAAAACCCAACTGTATTATGAGTTTGAGTGGCCATGCAACTCCTATCGAAAGTGTCCGATTCAACAATACTGAAGAATTAGTGTGTGCTGGTTCACAAACGGGAACTATAAAAGTCTGGGATTTAGAAGCTGCAAAATTAGTGAAAACATTAACTGGTCACAAAGCAGGGATTAGTTGTTTGGATTTCCATCCGTACGGAGACTTCATTGCGTCTGGAAGTAACGACTACACCATCAAATTATGGGATCCTCGAAGGAAAGGCTGCATAATGTCCTTCATAGGTCACAAACTAAAAGTGAATAGTATCAAATTCAGTCCAGATGGTCAGTGGATAGCTTCTAGTAGTGAAGATACTCTAGTTAAAGTGTGGGATCTTCGAATTGGACGTACTATACACGAGTTTAGCAACCATACGAATTCAGTGACTTCCGTGGAATTTCATCCACATGATTTTTTACTCGCTAGTGGCGGTTTAGATAGGACAGTGAATTTTTGGGACTTGGAGAACTTTCAAATTGTGTCTTCTGAAAAAGATGTTGGTGCTGTGAAGTGTCTGTGGTTCAACCCTGACGGGGAGTGTTTATTCACAGGTGTTACAGACAGTTTGAAAGTCGTCGGTTGGGAACCTGCACGCTTATTTGATTCCATTCCCATTGGATGGGGGAAAGTGTTCGACATTGCTACAGCCCATCATCAACTGGTACGTGATTTTAACATTCTGATTCTATTCAACCGTACTTTATATTCCGATCCCGCTTGCATGATACAATAGAATTATACAATGCATCATTAGTGTGTCATCGAAAGCATTGTTCTTATCTAACCTGAATTTTAGGTTGGTGCTTCTTTTCATTTAACAAACGTTACTGTTTATATCGTGGATACTAAAAAAATTCAACCATTTGGTGGTCCAACACCTGAGTTACCAGCAAGTCCTTTTTCACACGGGCAAAGCATTCGAAAAAGCTTTTCCAAAGAGAAACCAGTTAGCCTTAAAGCACAAGTCAAACCAGACGTTAAAACAATTGAAGAATCAACGTCCGGAACTGATCCAGAAGAAGATATTTCCGCCGAAATTACGAATTTAAAAGATTATTCAGAAATATTTCAACCAAACAGATCACGTGAGTATTGAAGAATGAATGTGACTATAAATATTTATTACTATATTTAAGTATTTAATTATTTAGTAACAAGGACACCGCCATTAATAGAGCCATTTAAAGAACCCGATAGTGATGCAGATCCAGCAGAACCCCAAATTTTAAGCGCTGCAGAAGATGATTATCCATCATTCACATTAGATCCTTTGACAATCGACGAAAACGCATCTTCACCTCCTCGAATTCGGTACTCCCCTCCTCAAATTAAAAAATCTCCTCTTTTAAAGCTCTCTCCTCCCGAGTCACTGAGTTCTCCTCCTAGGTCGCTCAATTCTGAGCCGGAACACCGACCTCCGAGTTCAACTCCATACTCGCGATCACATTCAAATTTAGAACAAGTTTTCAAAAGTAGGGACTATAGAAACGATAATCATATTACAAATAACAGACTTAAAAACCATTCAACTCCAAAATACGACCTTCAAAGACAATATAGTAGTAAAGATATTCCGGAAAAACTTCCTAGTAACTTAAATAATAATAACAATGGTATTAAACATAGTGTTTCAGATGCCAATATTAATAGCAATTATATAAAACCTTCTCGTTCGCGAAAGAACTCATTTTCCAAACCCAATCGTAATTCAAGCATTCCTAACCTTTCTAGAATTCCTAATCCCGTGTTAAATAAAAATTGTGATGATCACAACTTCAAGAAGCCTGAATTGTTGAAGCAGTATTCGAAGGAGAATAATTACGAGCCGTTGTTTAAAAGGCCAGAACCTCCGAGCTCGTTTAGACATGATGAATACGGCTTCAAGAGATCAGAACCGGTGGAAATTCACACTACTCCAGGACCTAGCACCAGGCTGAAATTATCTCCAGACTATGATAGAAATTCATTTGTACCTACCCCTTCGGACCGACCGATTGGCTTAGATTTGGAGGAATTTTTACCGGTAAGAACTTTCAAATTAGAAAGAATATTCAAATTAGAAAACATATTCAAATTAGAAATTCTTTTGTTTAAATTCATTAAATTTATTTATTAACGAAAATTTTGATATTCCTATTGAACTATTTAATTCTATGCATATAGTTGGATTCACGAAGATGACTATTCAAGGTCACTTGTTTGAAGAAAGAATATGCACTTTATACAGCAATAGCTTAGCAACATTTCGTGTTGAAAAAAAAAGAAAGATTATTTGACGTATTAAATCAAATTATTCCATGGTTTATGTCAAGTTCACATTTTCGTGTTTTGCAAAAACATAGATGAAGAACATAAATATTTGAGAAAGGCATTATTTAAAAAGAAACAATTTTCAAATAAATTACACATATAAGTTAAAATGTTTCCATAAATATTTCATGTTGCATACGAAATGTTGTGAAGTTATCTGCAAGTAATACTATGTAAGACGGCTTATAAATGACCTTGAATAGTCATCTTTCGTGAACCAAACTATACCTTGTTTTTAGTTTTGGAAATGTAACGTATTGGATATTAATTGTTTTTAAATAACATCTGCAAAATTTTTCGTGTAAACAGAAATGAATCAGCTAGAGGTACGTCAAATATTAAATGTTACATTTAAAACAAATCTTTTATTACATGTAATTATTTCATTATTCGCTATGAAAATTAAATATTAAATTCATATCATCACGTCATCTCTGCCGTGAAGCATATCTAATAACTGATGGAATCGTGAAACTCCAAATGTTTACAAAACTGGAAAATTATGATCCACAGGTGTGAAAGAACTTGAAGATATTTCAAGTTTATTCCACTTTTAACATAAATAAATACAATTTCCTTTCTTTAACAAACACAAAGGCACCCTATTTATTATTCTCAGTGACGTCAATTTTATTGACTTATCACGTCACCGATATGAATAGAATTGTTGATAAAATTATCGATCCATTAAGTTTTTCTTGTTTGTTCAGTCGAATCTTCGGTTGCCTGGTTACAACTCCCGTCTGCAGGACGACGAGACCGAAGACGAGATGCTTGATGTGATCGCAAAAGATCATCATTCCACTCTTGCGGTTCTCACGGCGCGTATGAGGTCATTGAGGATGTCGTACGAGCACTTTAAGAACTCGCCGGACTCGAAGACTGCTGTGGAGAGGGTGCTCAGCATGAAAGACATATCTATTTCACATGATGTGTTGAATGTACTTATAAATAGACAGTAAGTTTGTGATATTTTATGAAAAAGGAATATTTTTTTCATTATGTTTTTCTTTGCAGCTCTTTTTGGAGTTTAGATATGTGCGTTCTCATTTTGCCGAAGGTGCACGAGTTGATACAGAGCAGGCTGGAACTGTAAGTAATTTTTTTATCTTTTACTTATGATAAAGAATGTTTTCCGCTTAACGGTAACCTGATTTTTTTCGTGTTTATGTAAAGGAAACATTAGTCATTTATATCTGTTTCACTAATTCGTGATAAATATAAAATAGTAAGAACTAGTTTTGCAAAGAATGGAAACAAGTACTACGAAGTTTCTCACGAAATGACACTAATTTAAATATCGCAATAAAACATTTCTTTCTTTTAATTATATTTCGTGATTGTTTCACAATTGCATTTTCAGTTACGTAAAGACAATCATGTTTAAAAAAATTCGACCTATGTGCGTCCTTTTAAGTAATATGCAAATATTTTATTTTATAATTAGTTCCGTATTTATAAGAACAGTCATTATTTAAATATATGTATTTATGCATTTTTATGGTGAGGTATTGGGCAACCCGTTTTACATGAATGCTATGTCGTGCGTCGCTTCCATTAGTAAATGGCGGCGAAGGGAAAACGCCTGATAGATTGACGTACAACGATACGGTAGTGTGTGCTATAAATTGTATGTATAAATTTAGGGGAACTTTTCTACAGTTGGGGAAGGTCTTGTAAATATAAAATAAGTTTCGCTATTGAAACATTGTTAAATATTAATAAAATTTGAAAAATCTAAATAGCGATACTTCTAGAGGTGAGAATACGGACCATCATGTATGAATTTTAACAGGCAGATTTCATCAAAAAGAAATAAATTAATTCCATTTTTGTTCAGGATTAAATTTGGTATTAGAGCTATTCACGAAACAGAATAGAGTTGGACTTAAATTTGGAGTTACAGCTAATTCTTCAAATGTTAAATTAGTTCATCTTAATTCTTATTCTTGTCGCCACAATCGCACAGAGTTCTATGTGAGTTCTCACGTTTGTGTTGTTATTACGTAAATTTATGTATCAAAAATAAATGAAAAAAAAAAATTCGGGCGCCGAGACTGAAATTTTAATTACACAAGTAAAAAACGTAGAGGTTATGTATGAAATGTAACAATGTCTTTATCCACCACTAATAAATAATATGTATTTTATTATGAACAAGTTTCAATATAATTAATATAAAATAGATACAATTTTCCAAAAATCTTTGAAAATACGGTCAAATTTCTTTTAAAATTCACGTAATACTTTCTTTGTTTAACTGAAAATCACTTGTGAGCTATAGCCACGGTCTTATAAGATTCTTTATTCAAACAAAAAATTACAGTTTGTTGCTTTTTTTTTACATATTTTTCACTTCAGAATACTTTTAATTCTAGCTACATAGTAGAATTATTGTTGGAACAAATTTTTTTATTTAATCCTATTTCGTGATTTTGAATCGGAGTTACTTTGACAGTTTATGGAATTAAAAATAGGACTAAAATAGGAACTAGATCTAATTCGGATTAGCTGCTAATTCATTTCTTGAATTAGGAAAGGAGTTAAAATGGAAGTAAAAGTGGAATAAGCGGCTAATTCTTTTGATTAATCTGCCTGTAAAAGATTATAATTAAAACTTCGTACTAATTAAATTTACAAACTTCCATTAATCGTTTTATAACGACTTGAAGTTCGCGTGATAAGTTTCTTTTTGAATTTAGTTGATTCTGTGGAGATTTTTTAGGTATCGAAATTTTGTAACATTGGGATTTAGTGAACGCTTCGATAAATAAAATAAATATTACAGCTTATTATTCATTTGTGGATAAGTCAACCCTCTTTTATTCGCAAATTTCAGTAATATACATTATATCTGTACTTTAGAACGCATTTATCAAGCGTCACCTTACTTTCCCATAATTTGAGCTATTGAGCTGCCCCATTTTTAACTACATAATCATAATCCCGATCTGAATGATTTTATAAATACCTCTATCATCGCGGTTTATTTCCACTTTCTGGGATTGGCGCAATTTGCATTTTATTTGCTGATTTCGGTAAATAATATACTAGGTTTGATTAAAAACTAACGGTAATTTTCATTTGTGTCAAAAAGTAATAATTTATTAATCACTAATGATCCCCTTTAAAGTGTTCATCATAACTGACCGTTAACGATTCAGTTATTAAATATCGAACAAATAATTTTGTGAAATATTCATGGATTTCACTGGGATTTGAACTCAGAAGCTACTTTATACTACGAGATACTTTTAAAAGAAAAGAACAAACATAGAAATAGAAACAACAATGCAAAATTAATCTGAGTTTTTTAATTTATTTGGGTTTAGTACTGCCGAATACAATAGAATTCATAATTCTGATTCGTCAGTGTCAGCTTGCATTGGAGCTTGAGGGGTTAATTTCGATCACTTATTATAAAAAATGCAATAAATAATTTAATGTTTCCATATTTTCTTCTTTTGTTTTACAAGCAGGTATCTTGACTTTTTTTTTTTAATTGGTGCTATTTATGTAACTTGGATCCCTTGTAATTCCATAACCAAAAGTAATAGTCCCTATGTTCATATGGCAATTTTTACTCCAGAATGATCTAAAGAATACGCTATTAATATTTTTAAATCTGATATACCGTGTATATTGAATTTCTTTTTAATCTGAAAAATACTTGAGGAATGTACTTTGTAGAATAGCCTTCAGCTCATTCAGCGATTTTACCATTATCTCTTTTACGGTCGCAAAAAGCTGTCCTTTCAATGTTCACCTTCCTGAACAGGAAAAAGTAACTGGAGACCATGTCTGGTGAATAAGGTGGGTGCTGCACCATGACGGTGTTATTTATGGCCAAAAAATCATGAATGGTGCGTTGTCGTGGTACAATATCCAACTCTAAGCACAATAACTTCAATTTATTCCAAATTTTCATCCGGTTGTGGATATGTTAGGATGTCCGGCATTTTAATACCATTTTAGCAGAAAATTTAATGCGGATTTTTTGTTCCGTAATTTTTAAATAAAAAAGAAATCGCCGAGTGTGCCAAATGCAGTGTGTTGAAAAAGGCTAATTTTTTAAGGGTATACATTTCGATGTACTGATTCCCAGTCAAAATGATTTTTTTTCAAAATTCGGAAAATGGAGGGCATGCTTATTTGTGTGTACATTTTTAGTGTCACGTGGCCGACACGAATTTTTTTTATAAAAAAAAATGAATTATTTAATCACCTAACTGATGTTGAATAGCAAGTAATTAAATTAATTATAATTTTAATAAAAATTTCGTGTCAGCCAGTGGCACTAAGCATGTACACTTCAATACAATAATTTTGCGAATTTCGCAAAAATTCTTTTGGTTGATAAACACACTCGCCATGTTTCACAAGATTTCAGCAACCGAATCAACCTCTCAGTCATCATCAGAATCAGGTACTGGCCGTGCCCAGCTAGTAAACACAGACGCGTTTCGCCCTTGTTGGGACTCATCAGTGTGATGTACCTGCCGTCTCTTTGCAGAAATTACTAGCTGGGCACGACCAGCATATGATGATGACTGATTCAGATGCTGAAATATTGGGCAACATGGCGAATGTTTTCTAATTATTAAACATTGTTTCACATAGAGTTCTCTATTGTACTTTGTCTTTTGGTTGAGAATCAGGACATCAAAATGTATAAATACCCTCTCTTTTACCTTTTTTTAAACACACTGTATAACTGTCAAACACAAATTGTGCGTCCAATATAAATTAAACTTTAAAATATACTTCTTCACATATCATGGTACCAATGTAATAAAAAATGAGCAAAATTAAAAATGAATAACGCGTGAAATTCATAACTTATTAATTTTTCACCAAATCTCGCATTTGTAATTTGTAGGTAACCTTTGTTTGATGTACTAACTTGCTTTTATACGCACAATTAGTTAACGACGATTTGTACGGTATTTGATGCTCAAGGATTCTCAAAATAATAAATATAATTTGTTACATTTCTCATATTTTTCAGTAAATGCACATTCACCTTATGTTCTGTGTGTTCACCCCCAACCCCTATTTATCTATTTACCTCCGTGTAATTATTTCTGCTTGCTTGTTGTCCGTTTTCTGCATGGTCGCTTCTGTCCAAACGCCAACAGGTAAAGTCATTATGAGCATTATACGTTACGAGAAGGGCCGATGCCTTGTAGGACATACGTAATTACAGAGCGAGTGCAGCGTGTTTAACGGTTTAATTGATGGTCACGCTCGTTTAGGAGCGTTTAATTGTCCTACAACACGATACATGTGTTTATCTACCGGATAGTATGTAATTGTTTGTTATGATGACCATCAATAGCGCAATTATCGTAATTGATTAAGAGATATTAAGTTGAAGTTGGCGCCTATATATTTTGGAGGAATTTGCCAAAAAAATTGGGATTTTTTTTCGAAAAGGATTATAGGAAAAAAAGTGCAGGATGGACAAATTCGAGTTCCTTATATAATAAAACTTTCTTTTTATACACGCACACACATGGGAGATATGAAGTATTTTTCAAAGTAAGCGAAAAACAATTTTTGTGTGTAGCTCAAAAACAAAAGGCGATAGAAAATTCCTGTGGTGATTATTAAAGTTGTCTCAAAAAGTTGGCCAATAAAGACCTACATCAATTTTGGGTAGCGTGCATATTAAGAAAGTTTTTCATATAACCCTGTACATTCAATTTTATAGTTATTTATGTATTGAGAGCGTAAGGAGGCTTTTATGGCCTGCGGCGGGATTTTGAGCCCGAGGCGTAAGCCGAGGCATAAAAACACGTCAAAGGCCATAAAAGCAAGTTATGCTCGTAGTACATACAAAACTTTATGCACGGACGAAAATTTTCAAATTATGAGTGTTAGAAAAATTGTATCGAAAAGAATTTGTCCTCGTGTTTGTGTATCTCCGTGCTTTCCATATAAATATCACTAAATTAATTTTCATTTTTCATTAAAGAATATAAAATTTTTCGATTTGTAATAAAAACTTCACATTGCCTGTTTAAATTGTTTATATTGTAGGTTACAATTTGGTCTGACGTTTCATTATAGCCCGGCGGGCTATAAAATGACGTTTATGTCAAAGAAATTCGTGTATAAAAATTTTTACTGAGAGCGCGATGAGAAAAACGTTGTGAAACACTGCTTTATAATATAAATCATGGTTTTCTTGATAAATAATGATTAATAACAGATGTTCTCTGAATAAATTACGTTTCTATAGTTGATTTACAGTGTTCATGTTTATTTTATTTAATAAATTTTATGGTCCATAAAAACTTAATTATTAAATAATTTGATTAAATTCAATTATGTACCTCGATAACGGTGAATTTTATCGAATGTCTACAAGAATATATTTTTTCTTTATAATTGAAAGAAAAAAAGAATTATAAAACCCTAAGAATAAAGTTTCCATCGTTTTTACCCCCACCACCCCTCCATAACTAATGAAGAAAAAATTTACAAAATAATATATGAAATGTGATGTAGCAAATATATCACGTTTCACTATTCTATCTACAACCAGTTTCATATTAGAGACCAAAATAATCGTCTATTAAAGTTTGTTACACTAGCCTTAAAACACCCTCCTGTATATTATACAGATCAAATTTTTACATTAAATAAAATGCTTATGCTATTGTTTAAAACTTTCTTCTTTGCCTGCAGTATTTTTGCTAATTACTATTCTCCCTTTATAAAAGTGAACATATTCTTAACATTGAAAGTATCTACTCGAACGATGCATTCGACGACAACTGTTACAATAACAACTTTTCTGTGAATGCCGAGTGCTGGATAATGATAACTGGCACCCCGTCGCTTGGAGTGCGTCGCGACGATTGCTTTCACTGCTTTTGGATTGCCGGCGCTCGCCGCCTAAAGGCACCTCTTGATGACGCCACTAATGATGTAGGATTGTTTCAATATGGCCTGAAACAATATTCAATTGATATGTGGATTTCTATACAAGTTTTATGCAATTTATGTTACTGTTACAACGTGTTTGTTCTCAACGATATTGAATACTAAAATTTATATTTAATTGACGTTTTACATTCAAAATTCTTACTAACTAATAGTAGAAGGTAGAAGATAAAACTAAAACTAATGATTAATTTCTCTGAGTAATTAGTTATTTTCCTGAAATCGTATTCATCTTCCCTGCCGCAAAATTGGCAGGGAAATTGAATTTCGCTGTTTAGGCAGGGAAATAAAATGCAACGTTGCCATATTTATTTTCACAAACATTTTACCTGTTAATATGAAATACAATTATAAAATTAAAATAAATGATGTCCATTATACAGTTGTTTTAAATTTTTGTACAATTTTAAATAGAGTTCCTTATACCGGAGACAGACGACAAAAATGAATGATCATTTACGGTTAGATATAGTATGCGCACGTGAACTTAAGTCTATTGACAGATGTCAAAATTGTGTCCATTAACAAATTAGAAAATATTGACTGTAGTAAGTACGTGTTACTTATTGTTTTGTAATGTGTGAGTATAATACAATAAGTAGCACGAGCTTACTACATTCAATATTTTCTAGTTTGTTAATAGACGCAATTTTGAAATTTGTTAATAGTCTCAAGTTCACGGGCGCATACTATATCTAACCGTTAATGATCATTAATTTTTGTCGCCTGTCTTGGCTATCAAGTTTTCAATGTAATTTACTTGTTAAATGAAAATAATTTTGAAATTCCATATTCGCCATGAAAAGACGAACTTCCCTGCCTAGATAAGAAAATAACTATTACTGGGCTAAGTAAGGTATTATCCACCTAGAGAAAAGTTTGTCGTACGAGGTACGACGGAGTATAACACATTTTATCCAACATCTTTTAACAGTAAAATTTAGTATACTGTACAACAAGAGTGGATATTATGTTCATATCCCTTAAGGATATGAGCATTCCACTCGAGTTGTACAGTATACTTTTCCTACTAACGAGACAAAAAAAAAAAAAAAAAAAAAAAAAAAATAGATATTTGGGTATTATTTCAATTAAATAACATTTTCAGATAAAGTACATATTTAAAACAAATAAATGTAAAAATCTTGTATTGAAATTGTATGTACCAGCAAAATAGGTTTAATTACTTTAATTCTTTTTTATTTAAAATTCAGTGCAGTATAAAATCTACTGATTTCGTAGCATTGATATTAATTCAGCTGTTTTTCATATCCATCCTACAGTGGATATGACTCATACCCACAATATTGAGCGTGCGAATATAGCATCATACAGTGAGAATAGAAAAAATAATTTTCTTTACTGAAACGGAAAATGTTTCAATTTTTTTTAGTTATCATGCTGACATTGTTCCTTTGAAAGTTAAAAAATCTGAATAATTTAAAAAAATGTTAAAAACCCCATAGTAACGACGAAATTATTAAGCGTTGTTAGATAAATAATTACAGTAAATAAGGTATCAAGGGAGTTAGAATGACGATAACGCTTGAGGTCAGCAGTGTATATACCGGGGGCCTCAATTCCGAGGGATGTACGTCGACCGAGAGCGTTTATTACCTTTATATCTACTAAAAAATTTTGATATTCTACGGATTACGAATCAGAAAGATATAATAACATTTATGCTTCTGCTTGTTTTTTAGGCTTACTTTTTAAACTCCCAATGTCAGTAACATTACCATATTAACTCATAATGCCCTAGAGAATTGTTATATAATTAGTAAGACAAATAACGCATGTAATGTAAAATCAGGGTAGCCAGTCAAGAACTCATAGAAAAGAATTTAGTATTACCTACTTGGAAAAATCAAGGAATTTTATTAATTGTCATGGAAAATATTTCGTTTTCTAGATTTTTATAAGGAGAGAAATTTTTAACAATTTTTACTTTAAATTAAAGAATTTTGCTGATACGTATGTTGTTAATATCGTTCATATTTTTACATCCCGCTACCCTTGGTAAGGGAGGTATAGGGATCGTGCTAAAAATCACATATCGAGATTTTAGTAAATGACCACGTTTTAAGGTCCCTAGAATCCAATTTTAACATTTTCACGATGATGTCTGTATGTGTGTATGTGTGTATGTGTGTGTGTGTGTGTGTGTGTGTGTGTGTGTGTGTATGTATGTATGTATGTATGTGTACAAATTTTGTTTGCACTCTAACTCAAATACTATCATTCAGAAAATTCTGAAACCTTGTATTTCTACCCTATTCTAATAGGAATAGAAGCCATTAGATTTTGGTGTAAATCGGATAAACGGAAATGGTACTTTACTTGAAGCTCATAATGGTTTTTCTTCAAAAAATACCATTAAATGCCATTTTTTCGCATTTAACGTCATTAGAAAATTATAGATTATTGAATTTTGTACAGGTATGCATTAATACTTTTTCTATATATTTTACAGATTAATTTAAAAATCATTTTTCTTTTTTTAATCCCGAAGCCTAAGATAAACACAATTCCTTTGTTACACACTTTATTTTTCAAATGAATGTAACTGACAGGTAAACGTCATTGTCAAAAAACTAATCACTTCAAATTAATAATAGTGACATTTTAAATAATAAAGAAAATCGTAAATAAAGAAATAGTTATATGCAATGGAACATAATATAGTTTGAAGCATTACTAAATACGTAAGTATGTATTTAAATTAATAAAAATTAAATAGCGGGAGGTTTTGTGTTGGCCACATCAGATTTTTTTCTCATCTAACCATCTCTAATGTTTCAATTGAATGTCCCCTAAGATGTTCTCTCTACTCTTTATCTTTTTAAAAAATATAATTTTCGATACAATCCATACAATTGTGAGACTCATACTGGAATTATTGAGGATAAGAAAATCGGATAGACCGTCGAAAACAAAAATTTTAAACAGTTATGTTATGTTATTTATTTGTCATTTGATTTAAATTTAAGTTAGTTAGAACTTAGCTAATCATTTTATAAAATATATTTGTGTGAATTCATTATTACTTGTTACTTAGAAAATTATTAGGTTGTAAAAGAAAATATTTTATGGTGGAAAATTTTCCTCGAAAGTGGACAGATGTTCCGTTTTCTATTTTTATCAGATTACTTGATTACCTAATAGGAAAACTTTATTTTCTTTATTCTACTTTGGCATTTAGATTGAGGTGATAGATTCTACTGTGAAACTTCGAAACTTGCGAATGGCGTGACTAAAAAACTTATGCGAATATACGATGTGCGATTTAGGGTACGAGATTTATGTGAACTTGTAAAAATGCTAAATATAACACCAATAAATGCGTCGCAGATCAGTAAAAACAATGGCAATTTTTTTCTTATAAGTTTTTATGCTTGCAAAAATAAATATGATGTCAAGAAATGATTGCAGAATGTGTGGGATATATTATTGCGTGATTTTATGTTTGCACAGCTTGGTACAGAATTTTTTGCAAATTTTAAAATCAAATTTTATGAGTTCCATTATTATGTACAATAAAATCTGTTTTATAGACTGTAACGAAAATCCAAACTTCAGTAAAAAAATAATCTACCCCGCAGTGAATAAATATGTACCACTACCGCAGATAAATATGTATTATATGTGACAACTCCCCAATTTTTTTAAACGTACTGTCCGCGATAAGTTGGTTCTGATTCGAACCTTACATGCAACGCTACCACAATGTGCTCCATTATAATAAACCACATGCTTAATAAAAATTGATTATAACAATTTATTGTTACCTACTGTACTTTGTACTCTAATTCGGGCATATAAATATATAAAAATGGAAAATAATCAGACATGCAGTCGTTTGTAAATTATTTATTTCCTGGCCGACGTTTCGACTTTAACAAAAGTCTTCTTCAGGGCTAGAAATAGTCAAAATTGTAAAGTAGCAAGTGGATCCCCTATACGACCCATTGGGAAGTCCAGGTGAAAATAGTAAAATAAATAAATAAATAAATATGTTGTGTCTGGTCAATTTTTAAAAAATTAATTAAGCTGGAGCGTCCTGAACACATGAAATATGTAAAATCAAAAAACTTTTGAAAAATTGTAAAATAAAAACGTGTATCGCAAGTACGAAAAAAAAAACAATTTCGTACTTGTGGTGATACACGTTTTTATTTTACAATTTTTCAAAAGTTTTTTGATTTTACATATTTCATGTGTTCAGGACGCTCCAGCTTAATTTATTTTTTAAAAATTGACCAGACACAACATATTTATTTATTTTACTATTTTCACCTGGACTTTTTTCCAATGGGTCGTATAGGGGATCCACTTGCTACTTTACAATTTTGACTATTTCTAGCCCTGAAGAAGACTTTTGTTAAAGTCGAAACGTCGGCCAGGAAATAAATAATTTACAAACGACTGCATGTCTGATTATTTTCCATTTTTACATTCTGAAATCAGTCAATCATCGTAATCAACCATATAAATATAGTTCTTTGATTATTTTATCAAGGTAGTGGGCCTGGATTCAAATCCCGGTGGCTGACATGATCTTTTCACAACTTATTTCTAACATTGTTAGCTCTCCTTTGATATGCAGGATGAAAATAGCTCATATAAAAGTTTTATTATTTTAAATATACTATTTGATGGCAGATGCAGATATTTTTTTATAAAATCAGGTTTACAAGATATAATAATAAATCATCTATTCCACGATGTAGAACAAAATGGCTCATAAAAAAGTTTGATTATTTTAAATATACTATTTGATAAAGTCAGGTTTATAAGATACGACTATCAACTTTTATTTTTCAAGTGGCAACCTATAATTATTTTACTAAAATTGAAACCGCCATTTTTTTCTCTTTTCTTGTTTATTTTCACATTTGTATAAAAATTATTTATAATATTTTTCAATTTTCTTATTTTTCTCGAATTTTTACCTCTCGCTAAGAGAAGTACCTATTGGAATCATGCTAAAAATCGCATATCTAGATTTTAGTGGATAAGCATTTTTACGATTATGTCCGTGTGTGTATATGTGTGTGTGGATGTTGGAACCACGGTTTCTCAAATACTATAAGACTTAAAAAATATTTAACTGCAGTTTCCTCAATCTGACATTCCTGGGAAGAGCTGATTAGATTTTGGTAACAACTGGACAACCGGAAGTAATAGTTTCTTAAAATAAATCTTCTAAATATTACTTTTTTGAAAATATCTGTTATTACTAATATTAAAGAATATAAAAATCTATATCCGATACATTTAAAATTTTTAATATATTTTCTATAGAGTTAAAAAAATAAAAAATTTGAAATTGACAGATAAATGTGAGTGTCAAAAAGCCAGAAACATTACGGAAGACTTTTTCTCGGAAGTACATTTTTCTTATTTTATTATTAATTAAATATTTATAATTATAGATACATATACAGGGGCGGACTGGCTATATGAAAGCGGCGGCCGATCGCCCGACTGGCCAGTCCGCCCCTGTACATATATTACATATACCCTTTAAAATTACCGCCAATTTCATCAATGAATTGGAAGAATCTCGAACATTAGAATAAGAGTGAATAGAATGAATTAAAAAATATATAAAGATATGTGTTTTTGTGTGTAGCAGAAATGTCAAATAATATGGAGATGGAGGTCTTGTGCCAGCCACAGATTTTTTCAAATACCTTAATAAAAACTAATATATCATTAAAAAGAGAAAAAAATGGCGGTTTCTATTTTAGTAAAATAATTATAGGTTGCCATTTGAAATAAAAGTTGATAGTCGTATCTTGTAAACCTGACTTTATCAAACAGTATATTTAAAATAATCAAACTTTTTTTATGAGCCATTTTGTTCTACATCGTGGAATAGATGATTTATTATTATTTTATTTCCTTGGTCTAAAATTGTTCCATTTATTTGTAACAATCATTTTTCATAAATACCATATGAACCTTGTAACACTATTCTACTTTTTTTACCCTTAAAATAAAAATAAATAATGAATATTCGCACGTTTGCCCTTAAATTCATAATATTAATATTCTACCCTCTTTTCGATAATAACCCTGCTACTCTCACGAACAGTAGAGCCTGTGGTAGAGCGGCGCTGATGTATGCGCGCCTCATTTGTTATTCATGTGCTCTCGTTTGTTGCACGCGTCATATTTCTGACAAAACACTGTCAACTCGTCCTGTAACATCCTTTGTTTGCTACATTGTGATGATGGGTAAAGGATAGCGATGTTTGAAGGATGATGACAGAATTTGAAGGATGAGACAATGTAGTACAATTTAGGAAATGAAGGTGTTTATTGTTTCGTTATTTTAGATTTAGATGTATGCGTTTCATTGCATTACGATTTGGAAGTTTTTAAGAGACGGTAACTTGTAAATTAGTGTTTTTTCACGGTATAATAGCTCGTATGCACCAAGAAAACGTTTTATAAAAATAATTAATTGTACGCATGTTACATTGTTCCTAGAAATGAGCCGGTTACACATTTTTGAAAAGTATTTTAATAAATGAAAGGTTGTGCAATATTTCTTATAAAAATAAAAAAATAATTCGTTATTTTTGTATATACTTAAATAAAAAAATTGGCGCGAACAATAGTCATGAAAATGCGATCCTGAAAAAAGAATAAAAAAGTATTATTTTATGTTTTACTGCGAGCAAATAAGAAATAAATAAACAACTGATCTCCATGGAAACATTTAGCTTTACCGGTCCCGAGATCGGTAAAGTACTTTTTTTCGCGATCGCCCAGAAAATGAGCTCTTTCTGATCACTATTTAGACCGGAAAGTCCTTCTTTGCTGAGCTAGCTCGGAAAGTTGTCTATAAGGGATCGGAAAAGCTAAATGTTTCCATGGAGATCAGTTGTTTATTTATTTCTTATTTGCTCGCAGTAAAAAATAAAATAATACTTTTTTATTCTTTTTTCAGGATCGCAAAAAAAATATTGTACCCAACATGACCTGAAAGTCTCTATACTGGGCTCACAAGCTATGCTTGCTCACCCAGTAAAGTATCACTTTCAGGTCTTGTTACGTAAATTACTATTATATAAATAACATAGGTGATCGACAAATATGACCTGAAAGTGTCTATACTGGGCTTACAAGCTTCCAAAGCTCGCCTACGGCTCGCTCTGGATTATGCTTGCTCACCCAGTAAAGTATCACTTTCAGGTCTTGTTACGTAAATTACTATTCCGATCCCTTATAGATAACTTTCCGAGCTAGCTCAGCAAAGAAGGACTTTCCGGTCTAAATAGTGATCAGAAAGAGCTCATTTTCTGGGCGATCGCGAAAAAATAAAAGTACATTCTGTTTTCAAATCATGTAACTTTTTCAAAATATTACACAAATTTCAATAATTAATTATAAAATATCTAATGGATATTTCGTGATGTTTCGAATTTGAGACTATTTAAAGAACAATATTTTTTTAAATTTAATAATTAGGAGACATATAAACATTCGTGCAACAGCTTTATTGAACATTCCTCGGACTTCTTTTATACACTTTTTTTAAATAGATAACTTCCATTTGTAGCTCTACAAAATTCAGCACGTCCAGACAGTAGAACTTGTAGTCAACAGATCATAAAAAAATCTTCATCATTGCAGTAGTTTGGTATGAGAATGAGGGCCTCCACTGTTGTTTAAAAACATTAGTATTTTACGTAACAAGATCTGAAACTGGGTGAGCAAGCATACTCCTACGGCTCGCTCTGGAAGTTTGTGAGCCCAGTAAAATCACTTTCAGGTCATGTTGGCTACAATTTTATTTTCGCGGTCCTGAAAAAAGAATAAATAAAAATATATAGCTTATGTATGGAAATAAGAAATAAATAAATATCTTTGTGAAGACTTTATTCGCCTACCCATGGTGATTCTTTGTGGAAAAAGGGAACAAAAACCGTTTATTTTTCATTACTTTTTTAAATGGACGTTTCGACTCCCATCTTCAACAAGACTACAATGTTAATTATTATTACATAATAAATATTAATACTTATAAAAGTTTTTTAAATCTTACCAAGATTTACATTTTTGAATTTTTTTGTAAACTGTGTTATTTCATAAAATCCCGAATGATCGTGGCGCGGAGGTCTTCAACTCCATCCTAAATTAATTTTCAAAAAGAGAATGTATGAAGGACGCGTTTGCAAATATTTTTGGATTGAGAATTACCTTGGTTTCTGAGGGAGTAAGGCATGTGTTATTAAACAATTTTAAATCAAAATGTAAACCACTATTTATTTCTACTGCATGGTGATCAGGTTTGATTTGAACTGGAAAATAAATGAAAACATAAAATGAAAATACTAAAATCAGTAGGTATATGGGGAATTTTATTTATCTAACGCACGGAGTAATTGTCCCGCGAATTTTAAACAATTGTCATTTTTCGTAGTCGTATGGTTGTTGACGCAATTATTTTTGTGTGTAAGTTTATCATAAGGGTTTCTTTTATTAATCTTTTATGTTTATTTTGTTCTGTAATTATTTTTTTTTTAATTTCGGCTTCGGTCGGGATCGAACCCGGGTCACCAGAGTTTGATAGTCCCTATTATATATAGTGATCGAAAAAGGCTGGTGTGCCGCTCCACACGATTTTAACATTTGCCGCTTACTTAGTATGACAGCATTACTATTTCCATGAGCGTACCTATCGAATAATCCCGAGAACCGTTTTCTTTACCTTCAAAGAAAATATGCTTCAAGAAGAAATGTGTCACGCTCTTCATTAAAACATATATCAAATGAATCAATGTACACCGTTGATATTAATCATCATCTGTTTCTGTGGAATATAGTTTTGATGAATTATGGAATATTGGAATATTATTTTCTTATTATTTTGGAACAAAAGTGGTCATGTGAACTTCAACCATTTTCGATCACTACTAGTTTTAATGACCAATTTTTAATTTATTGCTTTGGTGGAGGACTCCATTCATTACTTTTATGCCCGGTTTCTCCAGAGCAACTTACGACTTAAGTCGTTGCTTATTCCTAAGTTCCACCTTAAACTGTTGTACCACGCAAAAATGTCAAAATGTGAGACGTAAGTAGCACTTAAATGTAAGTCGAAAAAATCGGTGACTTATGTGGTTATGTGTCATATGTCAATTGACATATCGGTAAGTCGCGGTAAATTTGTTTCGTTTTGGTCTGTTACGGCAAGAAAATTAGATGATATAAAGAAGAAACGATTAAATTATAGCGAAGAGAAAGAAAATTGGTCTGTGAGATTGTAGAAACAAAGATTTAAAGAGAATATTGAAAATTAAAAAATCATTGCGGTGTCCATGTCTAATATTCAAAAAGATAACACCTGGAAATTAATTGCCGCAGCATTGGCAATAAAATGTGTGCAAATATGGAGACTGACGCAAGGAAGACGACATCGAAGAAAAAGGCTTCAGTTTATAAAACTGGCGGTGGTCCACATAAAAATATTAAAAATAAGTAATATATTTGGAACAAATCAATTCTGTTACTTATTTGTCGCGGAGTCCTACCATTTTCGACAATATCGACTTCCATCACAATATCCACGACGTTAACGTCGTCAAAATTAGGGAAATCCTGTAAATCCATACCGAATATTGTTGAATGAATACAAATATAAACCCTGTTAAACACATTGACAGCTTTGACATTTGACAGCCGGTATTTTATTTTGAATCGCTAAATTTCAAGTTGACCAATCATAGAACAACATTACGCTGTTGCCAATGTAATTTGTGACATAAGTTAAGTTCGCATTTGAATTTGCTGGTGCAACGCAATTGAGATATAAGTCCTACTTACAATTAAGTAGCACTTTAATAATCAACAACTTAAGTTGCTGTGGAGAAACCGGGCATTAATTACCTATTTATTTCAAAGTACATTTTTTTTAATATTATGATTTTTTCCCTGATACCTACTAAAAAATTCTCACAAACCTTTTCAACCATTCAATAACTCTATTCCATCCCGTATTCATCCCTTACACGTGCCCGTTCGGTTCGCATTTCACGGCAATGAATATTATATGCGCCAAAGGTCCCCAGCTCAGCTGACCCATTCGAATTTCAGGCTCAAGACCCGGGAACGGGTTATACATCAACGTAGATTTGCCATGGATGTATAGTTAGATGGGCCGATCACCGGCTTTGTTAAAAATTATATGCATGTTGGAGTAATAGCCGTAAAGTTATTTATTTCTTATTGGTTGTGGGAAAGTTGGTGTGCTGGTAGATATGAATATTGATTGTGAGCTAATTTTATACTGATAAATTGATAATAGAGAAAATTGGTCATAAAATTTAGAATTGGTAAAACTGCGTAACAAAGTAATTGTGTTTATCTTAGACTCCGGAATTTATAATAAAGATTAATTTTTATATTTATCTGTAAAATATATAGAAAAGGTATTAATTTATACCTGTAGAAAATTCAATAATCTTTAATTTTCATAATGACATAAAATGCGAAAAATGGCATTTAGTGGTATTTTTTGAAGAAAAACCATTATGAGCTTCAAGTAAAGTGCCATTTCCGGTTATCCGATTTACACCAAAATCTAATGGTTTCTTTTCATATTAGAATAGGGTCGAAATACAGAAACAGAATTTTCTGAATGATAGTATTTGAGTTAGAGCGTGGACAAAATCCATACATATACACACACACACACATGGACATCATCGTGAAAATATTAAAATTGGATTCTAGGGACCTTAAAACATGGTCATTTACTAAAATCTCGATATGCAGTTTTTAGCACGATCCCTATACCTCCCTTACCAAGGGTAGCGGGAGGTAAAAATATAAGAATCATGTTTTATATAAAACTTTGTACTCTTGTAAAATTTCGATACGCATTACGGATCACTCTTTTCAATTCATCAGCGTATTTTTATCTCCCGCTACCCTTGGTAAGGGAGGTATGTATAGGGATCGTGCTAAAAATCACATATCGAGATTTTAGTAAATGACCACATTTTAAGGTCCCTAGAATACAATTTTAACATTTTCATAATGATGTCTGTATGTGTGTATGTATGTATGTGTGAATGTGTAGGGATTTTGTCTTCGCTCTAATTCAAATGTATCATTCAGAAAATTCTGAAATTTTGTATTTTTACCCTATTCTAATATGAAAAGAAGCCATTAGATTTTGGTGTAAATCAAATAACCGGAAATGGCACTTTTCCTGAAGCTCATAATGGTTTTTCTTCAAAAAATACCATTAAATGCCATTTTTCGCATTTTATGTCATTATGAGAATATAAATTATTGAATTTTCTACAGGAATACATTAATACTTTTTCTATATATTTTACAGATAAACTTAAAAATCTTTTCGGCCTAAAACCAATTTCGCCTCAGGCGGTCGCCTGGTTTGCATGTACCTGTACTTTAGGCTGGCCCTGTTTTTCGTAACACTCTTAGATGAATTACTAAAGAGTGGTGGGAGTAAAAACAGGAAACTTTTTATTCTAAGTGAATTTTGTTTTCTTCATTTGACAGTCTTGAATTTGAATATATTTTTCATCATGTTTCATTTTCTTTTATTCCATATTTTTTAAAATTAATATTAATTATTATTTTATTTACCATGAAATTTATTGAATAATATGAATTAAACGTAATGAATGTAAACGTACTGCAGAATTGTAATTTATTGGAAAAAACGTCTATTTTTAAATAAATATTATTTATCAAGAGAGCCATAATTTCCAGTTTTATTAAAAATTTATACATTTCCTTAGTTTTTTTTTTTCATTATTTGATTAAACTAATAAAAGTCAGTTAAACTTTATCAATTTGTCATTAGCACATGTGAAAATAAACTTCTATGACAAGAACTCCACTTTCAAAATATTGCAAACCTATAAAATAATAATAGGTTTGTTCGTGGTAACAATCCCTGACGGATCCCAAACTTATTTCGTACTTGTTCCGTACTAATTCATAAATCGTGAAAAACGCATGCGTGATCCGAGATTGATTTGGAATTTTTTCTTCCGCGAACGCTCATTTTGACGTTTGTAACTGAATGAAAATATTATATAGTTTTGAACTGAAATGGAGGCAATATTATAAACTTACCTTCAAATATTTATTAATTTAAAATTTGTGTAATTGTTAAAATAAACGTAATTAAACACAGAAAAGTATGCACTGAATACACGCAATTAGTCCCTGATTTATAGTACTTGCTTCAATTTTCGGACTGGTCTGATTAGTACGTAACCAATCATGTACCAGTCCACAGTGTCCCGCGAACACGGAGTTATCAGTCAGAATCGTACCGCGAACGATTAAATCGAAACTGCGCATGCGTGTGATGCTCAAACTAGTCCGGGATCGCTACCGCGAACAAACCTAATAGTTTATTGTTATTATTTGACAATGGCATATGAAAACGCCCTGTACGAGTATTACCTCTTGTCTCCTTTTTGTATTAATAATGGTATATGATACTTGAAAACTCTTATCTTGTCCATTGTTTATTAGTACCATTAAAAAAAAGTCTTTAAATTACTAGAGGTGTGTATTTTTGTCGTAGGCATATGAAGACAGGATGTGAAGCCGTCCGCATGACCCTCCGCAACTTCTCCGCTCTGATTCGCTCCAACATGCTCTCACCCTGCACCGGGTACTCCGTGGACATCCCTCGCGAGGAGCGCTACCACAAGTGCCGCAAGTGTTACGAGGTGCTTATGGACATCCGTAACACTCTGGCCTCGAAGCAGAACATCCCCGGAGATGTGGGCACTTCCTGTAAAGAGATCTACGCAGAACTCAACCAGCTCTGCATCGATAACTAGCGAAGCAAAACACTCAACTGTGATTGGATGCTGAACACTTCCACTGTATGTTTGTATGAGGAGTTTAGGTCAATACAAAGGCAAAAGTGCCTTTCTCTCTTTGTTTTGATTCCTGTCAGAATGAGAGATGCAACATAACCCGATTATTTTATTACAAAATTTCCTAATAAATACAACCGTTATTGATGCTGATTTTTGAATATTTACTCGTATTTATGGTTTTCATTTTTGAGACTTTTAAAGGATTGGAAATCGTGAGACTTTTGCATTTTTGAAGTGCCACAATGAAATGAGAATTTGATTATGAATTAATTTGTCTCAATAAAATAATATCTTTGAAAAAATAAACTCACTAGCAGCTTTTGCGATTGCGCTGTTTGGGACGTAAATAACGTCACAATATGGCTTAATTTTGGCGGCATTTCGAATATATTTATGAGGACCTAAATAAATATATTTTATATCTTGAAAAATATTTTTAATGTGCGAAAGGTCGTCTGATCTAAATTAATAGTGTATTACAAATTAAAAACTACTTCCAAGACTGATAACATTTGTTACTTCAACAACGTAAAAGTGACATGTTTTCCACCCAACTGTATTAATTTTTGTAGTACCGTAGGTGATATTCCTACTTATTAGTGATACTAATTTTTATTTAACAATTATTTACCCGCATTTCCTTTTATTAATTGATTTTGAAACCTAATTTGTGATAACAGTGCCGTTCGTCGGTTTTCGATGTAATTATTTTGACTTTTATGTATTTTGATGTATAAATATAAATTGTGAATTTTTATATGTACATATTTCACGAATTATCGTCATTTATTATAACAAAATGCTCATGCGAATCGATCAAGTGATCATTGCGCCATGTTGAATTCCTTATGATATACGAAATACGCGACATCTAGTCGAGAAACCGGCGAACCAGGCGCAGACACTGATCCTGTCGTTTGTTTTTAGATATGAATGTATGAGGATGAAATGATTTATCAAATCAAATTGTTTTTATTATGTAATTGTACTAGTGTGGCATGTTGAATTAGTGACCCTTTTTAATTATTAATACATTAATTTATTAATTTATTTTGTTATTTGTACAACATTGACTCGAAGCAACAATGCTTTAATCATCTAACAAGTAATGATGATTTTCACACACTTTGCTTCTGCCATTGGCACTGGCCAACAACGAATTTTTGCGACATAACCTCACTTTAGATTAGAACAAACAATCCAATATGGCGTCGAAGTGATTGACAGTAGCGCCATATTAGATTTCAATTGTTTTACATTGGTCTATTACTTATATTCTACTTATTTCATTTAATGATTTATATATTATTTTACATTTTTACCATTTATTAATTGTAATTTTTAATTTGTGAGGTTATGCCGGTTTACAAGTTGTCATAAAGGGCAGAAATTTGTTTTAATTTACCCTTATAATGGTACTTTTACACATGTCCGTCCAATAAATAATCTTGAACCACAAAAGTGGTGCATTTATTGAATTGGTTTTAGTTGGAAAACCTGCCATCGCAGTGCTCTGAATTAGAAGACTCGCCAGATTTGTAATATTGAGATGTATTTTTTTGTAATAGGCCAGAAATATTTGATTGTGGCTTCATATTTTTTATAGAGTCCACCCCTGTACAGAGTATGTAGGATATTCAGACTGATCACAACATTGGCACAACTGAAGAGAGTATATCATTTTTATGTATATTTTTCCCTCTTGTAACTTACAATGTGTTATAATGTAGAGTATCATTTATTATAAATAGTTTACTGGTGCAAATGATTAATTGGTACATATTTTTGAATGATTGACTATTAGAAATACGAATATTGATTTTCTTGCCCTAAACAAAACAGTGCCATTCATTTGTTTATTTTTATCCGTATTGCATTTGTGTGTATATTTCGTTTTTTACGTAAAGTTACTAAAATTGGCCTTGGGTGAAAATGTAATACCAGATTTTGTAATAATGTAAAATAAATCATGTATAAATACAGTCGTAAATATTTATTAATAAAGAAATTTCATACAAGTTTTTCTTACATTTTTTTAATCATTTACCAATAAAATAGAAACCATTAAATTTAATGTAATATCTACATTTGTATGTAAATGTGTAATCATTGTTGAAGTTACAATATTCAATAGAACTACGCATTTTCAATATACCACAAAACAACTAAGATAATTTGTTTAGTGAAGAAATGAGAAAATGATGAAATAGTTTTTTTTTTTTGTATTGGCTGGTACCACAAAAATGCCAAATTACAATCTTTTATTTCACCCTTATGTTTGAAGATCGAATTTTTTCAAAATATTTGTTCGATTACAAATTGAACACAATTTCAATTGATATTTTGAAAAATGTGTATAATATTATTTGTTATTATTAGTAAATAATAAAATTTAACATTTTTCAAATCAGAGTTCTAAAACAAGGCGTGCCAGACATGTCGCATGGTTATAGTTTTTAGAATTCTATTTGAATGGGGTCATTTCAAAAAAAATAATTGTCGATTTTTTTTATAAAATCATGAAATCCATCTCATTTAATAAATATAGCAAAAGAAAATAATTTGAAAGATGCGACTTTTCATTTATAAATTTGCTAATAAACTTTCGCGCTTTTAAACACGGACTAAATTTGTGACGACATAAATTCATACTCACACAAAGACAATTCTCTCTCACACCAGGTATTCCCTGTCTCACACACACACGCTTTACAACATGAAACAGTAACCTAACCTAGAAGTGTGACAGCTGACAGCAAAATATACAAAAGAGAAGATTATTATTACTTTCTACTTGTTTAAAAGTACTAGTGCAGTATAAGGTATGTAAATAAACCATTTATTTAAATAAATACCAAACCTAATAATCATAGTTCTAAATTAAACCGGTAGAGCTCGATTGTCGTATCCGTGAACATGTGTCGTCAGCCGTTGAAATATTTGAAATTAAACGCAACTTTTAAAAAAGCATATCTCCGATTCTAAAGACTTGTAAGATATAAAACATACACATACATTTGACCTATTTTTTCAAGAAAAAATAAATCAGAAAATGTGAAATGACCCCCTTCAACAATAGTACACTTCACCATTCTTTCTTTCCACTACTCAAAAACAAATCTTTTTCGAAATGCTTTTAAAATAATCATTAATTGCAACTTTAATCTATTCTTCACATGAAAACCTGCTCAAATATTTTTTTTAAATCCAAAATTAGCCAAAAACACCACATTGTCAAATTAGGTGAGTATGGTGGGTGTCCTGTTAATTTTTTTTTTTTTGCTATAAAATGAATAAAATGCTTTCTAGTAATGCCATATTTTCACTCCCAACTATTTTTTTAAAAATTGATTAATTAAGTTCTAATTAACTTAACTTTCACAATTTAGACATCAAATGACAATAAGCCGGTTTCAACATTTTCCAAAAAGTAGTTTTAAATTAATTTAATGCAATATTTTTCATACTAATACAAAAAAATAATAATTTGTTATTATTTTCGTAAATAATTAAAAAAAATTGTGCCAAAAATAGTCATGAAAAACAACGCTACACGCTTGTGATGTCAAAACACAGGTGTCTCATTTTCGATGTTTTTTTTTTTTTAAGGTATCTCGGGCAAAACCGTTTGCACATTCCAGGGTTCAGGATAAACTTTTCGAGAATAGGAATCACAGGAATTTTCGATCTTCTTTTGTTTCTGAATTAAGAGGAAAAAAGCTCGTTTTTTGCTCATTTCGAAAATATCTCACCTTATTTATTACGATAGAGAAAATTATTTTTAAAAATTATGAACCATTTTTAGGTTGAATAAAATGACGTAATTGGATTTTTTGAAATTTAAAAAGTCTCAAGATACATAACAATAGGTGTTTATGTAACAAGTGTGTTTAGTTGAGTGCGATGTTTTACGCGCGATAATAAATACTATTTATACACACGAGGTGCGTACATTATTTTTTCAACAATCGAAATTTTCTCTTAATACTGGGTTAGTGTATAGGGTGTCTCATTTTCGATGTTTTTTTTTTTTAGGGTATCTCGGGAAATATTAATGATAGAGCAAACTCGTTTGCACATTCCAGGGTCAAGTTTTTGAGAAAAGTTTAATAGTCACCACAGGAATTTTCAATCTTCTTTTGTTTCTGAACTATAGGCAAAAACTTGTTTTTCGCTCATTTCGAAAATATCTCATAACTTATTTATTATGGTAGTTAATGTAAAATTGTTTTAACAAATTTTGTACCGTCTTTTAGGTAAAATAAAATGGCGTAATTAGATTTTTTGAAAACTTCATAATTTTCGAGATATAACACAAACTTATGATTCTTTAAATGGCAACCTATATTGAAAATAGTCTCATCTTTTTGCTTATTTTATAAGCTTTTCAACGATATGTAGCAAGTCTACATTCTTTTGTTTTACACATGAATAAAAGATGAATTATTAATTTTTTGAGGTGAAAAAATTTAAAATTATTAAGAAACAAATATAAAAAAGTGTAATTATTTTCGGATTAGTTAAATTATTATTTATCGCCGTGCACAGTTGGCTTTGACACAATTCGAAAAAAAATGGTTTAATATGCTTTTAAAGTAAATAAATTAAAATCATGTGTAAAATTGAAGCAAATAATATTATAAATAAATAAATAAATAACGAACTATAATAGTTTTTTTCATTTGTTTCTTAATAATTTTAAATTTATTCCACCCCAAAAAATAATTCACCTTTTATTCATGTGTAAAACAAAAGAATGTAGACTTGCTATATATCGTTGAAAAGCTTATAAAATAAGCAAAAAGATGAGACTATTTTCAACATAGGTTGCCATTTAAAAAACAATAAGTTTATGTTATATCTCGAAAATTATAAAGTTTTCAAAAAATATAATTACGCCATTTTATTTTACTTAAAAACGGTAAAAAATTTGTTAAAACAATTTTGCGTAAAGCGTGCACTTTACGCACGGTTGAAGGAAAAGTTAAATGGGAACCTATGTTGAACATAGTTTCATCTTTTTATTATTAACTCCATAGCAAATAATGCATTTAAAATAACATCAGGTACGAATATAACAATGGGGGATTCCACCATTTTTTTTTTTTTTTATAATTTCAACTGAAAATACCTAATGTTCTTGAAATATATGCTATTTTAAGTTATATTTACATAAAATAAATGAATATTATAACACTATATAAGTCTACATTCTTCATAATTAGGTGTATTTAAATTATTAAGTTTAATGCAAGATATTTATGTTAAAATAAAAAATGTTTGAAAACTGTAAATTTCTTTTATTAATATTCGATATTCAGCATATACATTCGTATTTTTTAAATATTTTCCTTTAATTCTATTGAGCTGGAATCCCCTATTACCATAATATTTGTCAGACATTATCAGCCATTTTCATTTTTTTCATGGCACAAAGGCCAGACAATAAAGCATTTTAAATAGATGATTTGACGTCTATTGTCATGCTCAGCCTACTAACTGATCAGTTTTTTATTTTGTCAAAATTAATTATTATAATGGTTTTTATTATTATTTGGTCAAAATTGAATAAAATATTGTACAAACCACGTGAGCTAAGAATGTTTATTTACTCGAAGAAATTAACTCACTCGCCCTTACGGGCTCGTGAGCTAAACTTTCTTCTCATGAATAAATATTACCTTAGCTCACTTGGTGTGCAAATATCTATTATTTGACAGATCTCATAATTCAACTCTTGTTTTTTTGTCAATAAATAATTTTATATAAATATTACAAGTATAATTAAACACAAAAAGAAAGTACAAAATGATTCATGAATGGTATAATTATTATGACAATCAAAATTACTTATAATAATAATAATAATAATAATATGTCAAAAGTTAAATGTCAAATAAAAACAAATAAAACATCAATAATTCAATGGCACTCTGAAATATTCCGTAAATTGCGAATTTAAATTAGTGTTTTTTTTCTTAACATTAAAAGAAATTGGGTGAGATTCAGTGGGTTGTATTAGCGTGTTTTAAGCTAAAACAGTCCTTTGTCAAAAATATTTTGGCAACTTTGTAATACCTGTCAGAATAAAGTGAGAGACCAAAGGATCAAATAAAGAAAAAAATGTTATTAACAGAAGTAAGAAAAAAGGACAAATGTCAAATGAAATATTTGACACATAAAATTTGACATATTTCTAACCTAATTTTGCAATAATGAGTTTCCTTTTACACCTTCCATTTACAATAATACTTCTTCATTTGACTAAAGGATATCTGTATTACTTTTCCCTATAATAAAATTTCTAAATCACAATTGAATCTCATTGATACATGTGGAAAATATTACAATGTTGCCATATACTTAATACAAGATTTAATACAGACCTTAATACAACCCACTGAATTCCACCCATTGGCTCGTACCACGATCACGGTTCTAAGACCGGTATTAGTTAAAATCTTGACGACGACTTGACACATACTTCAGGGTTATCAACAAAAATCAGTGATGCCACTATACTGATTAAGCCGAAAATGTACTGACAGGCATATTCAATACATTTGGCTTCAATATTCTAAATAATTTATCTTAAAAACAAGTCCAGAGACAAATCATATTAAACAATTTAAAATAATGAAGCCAAATGTATTAAATATGCCTATCGGTACATTTTCGGTTTAATTAATATAGTGGCATCACTGATTTTCTTTATAACCGTGAAGTATGTGTCAAATAGTTAGCACGGTTCTAGCTAACACCAATGGCCGCGTTCAGCACCTCTCATCGCTGGCATCGCTGACCTCCGATGTTTGACGAACACAATGAATGGACGAATGTAATTGGTCCAGCAATTGCATTCGGCAATCATCGGCACGCAGCGGTGCTCATCGCTGCCAGCGCTGTCGGGGTGCTGAACGCGCCCAATGTTAGAACCGTGATCGTGGTACGAGCCAATGGCTCGTACCACGATCACGGTTCTAAGACCGGTATTAGTTAAAACCTTGACGACGACTTGACACATACTTCAGGGTTATCAACAAAAATCAGTGATGCCACTACACTGATTAAACCGAAAATGTACTGACAGGCATATTCAATACATTTGGCTTCAATATTCTAAATAATTTATCTTAAAAACAAGTTCAGAAACAAATCATATTAAACAATTTAAAATAATGAAGCCAAATGTATTAAATATGCCTGTCGGTACACTTTCGGTTTAATCAGTATAGTGGCATCACTGATTTTCTTTATAACCCTGAAGTATGTGTCAAATAGTTAGCACGGTTCTAGCTAACACCAATGTTAGAACCGTGATCGTGGTACGAGCCATTGTGATTAATTTTAGTCCCATATTGTGTAGTTTTTAATTCTGAACAACTTATTTGTTTACAACTTTTCTCTAAAATTAATAGATTAGAAACTACAGCAAAACGAAAATATTAACATTGTATTCCCTATATTACGGATTTCAAGTAGACACCCGATATATAGCATCAAATGTAAATTTTGAGGATATTGCAATAAGAAATTAATATTTTATAATATCAGAAAATAGATTCTATATGTAAAATAACTAGCATTTTTCAATATTGGTTATCAAAACTATTATTATTATTACTTTATTATTATTATTATTATTATTATTATTATCGTCGATTTAATTATACTATATTTATTGCATAATAAAAGTAATTCTACGATTATGTATCATAATTTAAAAACCTTTAAAAAAATGGCTAGTAGCACAAACCTTGTTTTTTTAAACTAAAACGCTGTTTTAAAAAATGTCAAATTCAAATTTCAATGTTTAATTTCACCCTTATGTTTAAAGGACGATTTTTTAAAAAAATATTTGTTTGAACACAAACTATGTTCTGCGTTAAATCATATTTCAATAAATTTGATATTATTTATTATTATTATTATTATTATTATTATTATTATTATTATTATTATTCAATATTGAAATTTGACATTTTTAAAACAGTGTTTTAGTTAAAACTAGGCTTGAACTACCAGTATTGATTTTACTTGTAAATTCTAAAAAAATATTAAAATAATAATTAATAAAAAGGTATGGTTTCGTCGTTAAAGGGAGTGAATTAAAAAAATAAATCAAAGTATAAACTATCACCATGTTTAAATATCTCTGGCTCTGGCATTCTAAATATCTTTAATGATTGAAGAAAACTAAAAGAATTTTATATATTGTTTTGTAATTCTTATATTAAATAATTATACATTTTGTAACTGTTTATTTTAACAAATGTTTGTATTTTATCAATTGTTTATTATTAGTTCCGGAACAAAATGATAGATGGCGAACAACTGTCATTTTTATATTTATACAATCCAGCATTTGTTTTATAAACAATTTCATTACATGTGGTAATAAACATTATCATTCGACTAAACACTAAACATTAAAATTTCACTTTTATATGAACTACTTATTGTGTATGAGTGTATCGCGTATCTAATTGAGCGTGAGAACTAAATATTTGTTTATCTTTCGCAGATTGTGATCCGTTTATTCCGCTTAGTTCATATGTGGGTGGATTAAGATTATTCCTATTCGTGAAATTTGTGTTTATTTAGTGTTTACGATTGTCAGGACCAGGTGCGTGAAATCGTTTATTGCTTTTGTTAAGGGGAATATATACCTGCCGAATTCATCTGAAGAAAGGATCGATGGGAAGATTTGAACAGGTACTGTGACATTTTTTAATTTGTAATTCCAAGAAGTTAGGTTAGGATATTTCGTATTGCACTTATTCAATAAAAAGTGCGAGCTCGGTTTTAACTAAAACACTGTTTTCAGAAATGTCAAATTTCATTATTTAATAACAAAAATAAACAATATCAAATTGATTAAAATATGATTTTTAGGCAGAACATAGTTTGTACTTATTCAAACAAATATTTTTTAAAAAATCATTCTTTAAACATAAGGATGAAATTAAGGTAACCAGATTTCGAAATATGAAATTCGGGACGCTATATACAATTTTTTAATTTTTTTTTTTACAAATAAATTATTTTATTATTATTGTTATAGTGGTGGAGGTAGTATGTAGGTCAAAATATATAACTAAATCAAAATAATTTTTATTTTCTTTTTAAATAGTGATATATATTTTTTTAATAAATAAAAAATAAATCAAATATGAATATGAATATTTTTTATAACATCTTTTTCTTTTTTGATCTTATAAAAGCCCATGTAATTTTCATCAAATTTATTTTAGTGATTAACATTCCTTCATATTGTCCACTTTAAACTGTGTCTCATCACTATACCATTTCAACTTCAAATTGAAACTAAGCAACTTCAATTGAGACTAAACAACTTCAAATTGAGACTAAACAACTTTAATTGCGACTAAACTATTTCAAATCGGGACTAAACAATTACAACTTGAGAATAAAAAATTTCAATTTCAGTTTGCAATCTACACTACTTAAACAAATATATGCATTTAAACTTTTACATTCTTACACTACTGTTTTTCGGGATAATTCGGGACAAATGCTATCAATTCGGGACCAAAAAACGAATTGTAAAAAATCGGGACAGGGACTGAAAATTCGGGACTGTCCCGGGAAATTCGGGACGTATGGTCACCTTAATGAAATTAAATATTGAAATTTGAATTTGACATTTCTTAAAACAGCGTTTTAGTTAAAACCGAGCTCGCACTACCAGCCATAATGTTAAGTGAATTATAACTTTAGTAATAAATGCGTTAAACGTCAAATATATTTTTATTAAAAGCAACGCCTGTGCCATCTTGATTAAAGCTCTAATATATCGCCCAGGATAGGATTAATCGTGTATCGCAAAACGAAATCACAGGGTAAAAAGGGCAGAAAACAATGACACATCAATTTTACTGAAAATAAAAAATGATCGATTGGCAACGCTCACTTGATATCAAAGGATTATCGTGTAGTTTAATGGGTGCAGGGCTGCAGCAAGAAATACGTCAGTTTTGTGATGTTAAACCGTCCCTGGTCACTTAGTCACGGTGCGCTCCAGAGGCGGCGCAGCTGGGCCATATCAAAAGATATTTTTTCTTGGTTTTCTTACTAACTTATTAAATTAAGTTTTTTTGTTATACAGTATGTCCCCGGATTGAGTTTACAAGACGAAAAAATTTTTATTTTTGATTTTACAAAAAAATGTCAAGGGAAGAAAAATTTTTGCTTGAATTAAAACGCATGTAAGGTTCTTTTATTATAAGGTTTTTTTCATATTTTGTCCTCCTAATAATACAGTTATTACATTGAATCTAACATGATTTTAGTTAGCTTTGAAATATTGACAAATGATTATTAATTCTAATATCAGATAAAAAAGAGTTAATTGAATAAACTACAAGTATTTTCATTTTCGCTGGTTTTTACCTTCCGTCACCTTTAGGTAAGGAAGGTATTGTCTTTGGTCAAAAAATTCGGTGGTGAGTATTTAATGAATAAGTACGTTTTAGGGTCCGTTCTACACGAATTTACTATTTTTTAGATGATGTCTGTATGTATGTATGTGTGTGTGTGTGTGTGTGTGTGTCCGTGTGTGTGTATGTGTGTCCGTGTGTGACAAATTTTTCTCCGACGATAACTCCAATACTATAATTCTAAAAATTATAATTCTTTCGTATTCCTCTTCTGTACATCCATATGAAGAGTTGATTAGATTTTGGTTATAATTGATCCACCGGAAGTACCCTTATTTGAAGTTTTTAACAGTTTTTCTTAAAAAAACGCAGTTAAATATTATTTTTTGACATTTTGTTTTTATATTTATTAAAGAAAATACTCTTCTCTATATGGTTTGATTATTCATTTTCTTTCATATTCAATAGATGCAGAGTTAAAGCATTATAAAGAAATTAATTTTCAAAAATTAGTAAGCTTTGTTATTTATCATAGAAACAGCTGACATAATTATTCAAAAAAATTTAATGGACAGATGTCAGTTGCAAGTGCAAAACCAAATATGGAAAAAAGTATAGGATCTAAAATTGGTATGTCATATAGTGTTGCTCGCCAGTGACACGCAGAGAAAGGCCAAAGAGAAGATGGAAGGACATTACTTAGTGTAGTTTATGTTATAATTTTATTGGATTTATAGAACCTTTTCAAATGAACTTTTGGTATGGAATTTGTAAAAAATAGTATGTGTTCGTGTTCGATTTTACATGATATTATATAGAATCTGTTCCAAGGACCTTTTGGTATGGGATTTGTACAAAATACATGGAATTGACGGAAGGTCTTGTGCTGGCCACAACAGATTTTTTCTTTCTGAAGTTAGAATTAATAATCATTTTTCAATATTTCAAAGCTAACTAAAATCATGTTAGATTCAATGTAATAACTGTATTCTTAGGAGGTCAAAATACGAAAAAACGTTATAATAAAAGAACCTTACATTAATTAAAAGTTTTAATAACTGAAACATGCGTTTTAATTCAAGCAAAAATTTTTCTTCCCTTGCCATTTTTTCGTAAAATCAAAAATAAAAAAAATTTTCCTCTTGTAAACTCAATCCGGGGACATACTGTATACATATTACAGGTTAATGCTAAGTAGATCTACTACTAGGATTAATTCCAAATTAGACATCAATAGTAATAGAGTTTATCGATCTTACACTTACGTACATTTACATGAAAAACGTGGAAAGGAGTGCACATATATCGCTTTTTTATAACTACCCTGAAGTCCTTATTAATATAAAGATGTAATTAAAATATATTATTCTTTTAGCTATACATACTTGTTTTTAAAATAATAAACGCACACTCGTTTAAATATTATTTGTAGTTGCAAATTGTATTTCAAAGAGTTTAAACAAATATTTATTCATTCTCATGGTCTTTATTATTAACTCTTTAGTACCGGAGAATATTTTTTTTGCAAAATCTCATGATTTTTAATCATACCAAATGGGTACCAATATATTTTTATATGATAACCATATGGCTATTAGGCATAGACTTTTAAATCCTCCGAATTAATATTAATCGTTATTACTGTTAAAATTTTCGCGTTTTACGCAAATATTATTTCTTTTCAAAAAACTTAGAAATTGACAGCGATGATTTTGATTAAAATATGCCCCCAGGGAAACACCGCCGTAGCAAAAAGGTTTAACGGGCTTGTAGTAGATCTCGTAGGTGGTCAAGCAAATCTATTACAATATTATTATAATTTGTAACTTATTAAAAAAATCCTGTAATTCGTGTACATTTCCATTTTGGCATTACCAGGTGCTCATTTCAGTAAAGAGCGTTTATTGTTAAACCAAGCAGAACATCTTGGATCTGTGCAACTACGGTCCTTCGGAACCCCAATAAAACTTTTTCCTATTTATATAGTTTCAAGCAATTTTCAACTTTCATAAACATACGTATAATGTACACTGAAAATGAACTAAATTTGCGTGAAACGCGAAAATTTTAATAGTGGCAGTAGCAACGATCAGTATCCGGAGGATTTAAAAGTCATTTGTTCAAATGAATGCTGGCTGAGCTATACACCAAGATGTTCAATAATATTGTTCAAATAACATGAAAGAAAGGAAATTTGTAATTATGTAATCATGTTCTACGCTGCAAGCTGCATCAATGAACAATATAAAAAATAAAATGAAAAAGCTACCTTGTTAACGCACTTGCTATCTTCTTCGACTAATGAAAATAAATGTCACATTATAATTCGCATAATCCAACATTCCTAAATACAAAATAAGTACATAAATATTTTTATTTATAATTCTGTATTAAAAAGAATATAAACTTTTGGTATTTCATAATAAAAAGTTTAAATATCTAAGTTTAAACGATTATACAGGGTGTCCAATTTTCGAGGCGTACCATTGGGATCTCGAGAACCGTAAGAGGTACGAAGTCGGTTAAATTGGTGCAAAGTTGCCTCATTGGGGGACCATCTTAGATGTGTTTTTGTTTTTCCATTAAAATGCACAAGTAACTAGATAGAAGCGAAAATGTAAATTTTGCCAATTTCGTTTTGGCTTATAACTTTTTTGTGCGACTTCGTACAAGTTTTTAATTTGCACGTTCTTTTTAATGAGGAATTCACAGCCGTCTTCAAAGTTTTTATAGCCCGTACCGTTTTCGAGAAATTAATACTAACTTTCAATTTTCATATGGGGCTCAAAGTTGTCTTTATTATCATTAAATAGACATTTTTTTCTCTTTCCAACGATATATAACACATCTACATTAACATAAAAATTAACGTACAAAATAAAAAATAAAAGTTTTTATTGAATACACTACACCATACTGATGAGCTTCAAAAAGAGCGAAACGCATCTATGGTTACTAGCTCAACACGGCCACGGCTGGCGACTGATGATGGCCGAAAAATTGATTCAGATGCTGAAATTAAACATCGTTTAACCTAGAGTTCGCTATTGTACTATTACTATTGCAAGAAATATAACTATAAATAGAAAATAACTAAAATTGTTTATAATAATTATTAAAAATATAATGTCAATTAAATGTCATTTTAAAAAATATTTTTTTCGTACGCCACTGTTCCGTCATCATCCACAACAATCAGTGTCGGACTCCCGCCTCCCGCCCTATACGCTGCGTAAGTTCGCCTAAAAAAGCTCCTCGCACCGATAGCGATAACAAAAAGGCTTATCGCAGGAAACTGATTGATGAATGAACAGTTCGGACAGCAAACAGTATTCTTGCTAGCAAAACTACTATAACTACTGAGCTGGAACTTGAAATAGAAAGTGTTTCATAGAGTTTTTTGTTGCAACACTTTCAAATTTTACTATTGACTGAATTATACTTATTACTGTTGCAGCCAAATAAAAATAATATAAATTTAATTCGTAATTTGCAGCTTTGTTATCAGTATTACTTCAATGTTATTTCTTAATTCAAAATAATATACAGGGTGTTAATTAATTTTAAGGACTATTTTTTTTAATTACCTTTCGGCTCTCTAAAACGTTTGGCATTTATAATTATTTTTTATTTTTTCAAATGACAAAATGGCGATCGATCAAAAATTTCAAAACAAGATTTTTTGATAACCACTCCACCGTTTTTCGAAAGTAAAACATTTATAAAATCCTTAAACTATCTACTACAATATTTGTCCTAAACATTTTTTTCAATTCAATTTAGTTATTTAGTTTAGTTTTAGAACCGCGAGAAATAGTTTATACTATGTTATGATCTTGTTACACCCGAAATCCGGAGAATAAAAAAACAAATTATTAGGTATTTACACACCAAGTGAGCTAAGGTAATGTTTATTCATGAGGAGAAAGTTTAATTTCTTCGAGTGAATAAACATTCTTAGCTCACGTGGTTTGTACAATATTTTATTCAATTTTGACGAAATAATAATAACCATAATAATATTTAATTTTGACAAAATAAAAAACTGATCAGTTAGTAGGCTGAGGATGACAATCGTCGCTTTTAGCATTAAATCATCTATTTAAAATGCTTTATTGTCTGTCATTTGTAGAGATGCACTCGATTTCAAGCTTTGGCCCGGCCCGGGCCGAAGCCCGCCTCGATTTCGAGTCGATCATCGAGCCGGGCCGAAGATATTTTGTATCGGGCCGAATCGGGTTAATCATTTTCAAAAATCGAGGCGAGTCGGACTTTTGACTTTGGCCCGAGCCGGCCCGAAAAATCTTATAGTTCAATCAAATGCACAGTTTCCTTAATATTTTAATGAAAATGGATGAAGTTAAAAAGGATCAAACTGATTTAATAACAACACACTTCACATATTAATAAATAAAAATATATTATTTTACTTCAAGAATACAAGGTTATTCATTAAAGCATAATAATTATATTGTGATGTTCTATTATTATTGTTATTACTCGTATACTTAAATAAAAGTGATTTTTGTTCCTACCTGTTGAAATTCAATGGAAACATAAATTGAGTTTGTTTCTAAGGAATAATTAATTAAAAATGAAATGTAAAATAAAAAAAAAAGTAGTTGCCTGTGTGTAGAAAAATAAAATATCATTCATGAGTTGTCAAAATATATAGAATAAAAAGTTATTGAAACCAGTGTTTTATTGAATAAAATACTACTTATTATCGATATTTCAAAAGGTTATGGGCCCAGTAAAACGTGGGTAAAAGAAATAAGTAGGTTTGAGTAATTATACTGTATTGAAAATGGATGGTATAAGCAACGCGGTCTTATTAAAAGGAAATACAAACTGGGTAGTTTGGAAGTTCAGAACCAAGATATTGTTAAATTCTAAGAATGTGTATGATATTTGTGAAAGAAATAAAAAACCAGTACTTCGTCCAAACGGTGACAGCAATGAATATGAAAATCTTTTAAAAGAATGGTCAACTAAAGATAAACTGGCGCAAGAATTAATCGTATCGCGAATAGAAGAAGCTCCGATGCATCATATTATTAGTTGTGAAACAGCGTACGAAATGTGGAATAAGTTACTATCCGTATTTGACAAGAAATCAGAGGTAAGTCTGCACATGATTCAAGAGAAGTTTTTCAATTACAAATATGAAAATCAGGGAATATCAATTCATGTATCAAAATTAGAGGAATTAGTAAACCAAATGAAACAATTAGACGAGAATGTATCAGAAAAAATGTTAGTAACAAAAATCCTTATGTCATTACCTCCCGAATATTCTCATTTTACGTCAGCTTGGGAATCTACTCCCAGTGAAAAACAAAATCTAAACGAACTATTGTCGAGATTATTAATTGAAGAGGAACGTATGAATAACAAAGAGATAAATGCATCTGAACATATTGCTTTTGCAAGTAAGCAAGTATCTAAACTAAAGTGTTATACCTGTGGAAAGTCAGGGCATGTTAAGAAAGATTGTTTTAGGAATAAGGCTAAAGAAGGGAATAAAATTTGTTTTTATTGTAAAAAACCAGGCCATTTCATAAGCAATTGCAAGTTTAAGTTACAGAAAGAAAATAAGAATACATCAAATGCGTCTTTTGTAAGTATGGCAATGTTCGGTGGAGTTGATCAAGATGTGTGGTACCTAGATAGTGGTGCTACAGAGCACATGACTAATCACAAAGAATGGTTTAGTGAGTTAAAAGAAAACAGAAAATTGATCAAAATCAGCGATGGTTCTACGATTGAAGCTCAAGGTGTTGGTGAAATATCAGTATTGGCATATAATGGATTAGAGTGGATTTCTGCAGTCTTAAGAAATGTACTATATGTTCCTGATATTAAAGTCAATTTATTTTCAGCAAGTGCCGTTGTAGATAAAGGATATCAGCTAGTTGTAAATGATAGAAAATGCAGAATACTGAATCAAAATAAGGTTACCTGTGCCGTAGGAAATAGGGAAGGAAAATTATTTAAAATGATGTTCCAGCCATCAGAAGGAAAAGCAGTTTTTTGTAAAAGCAATAAGGAAGATATAAAAGTATGGCACGATCGTTTGGCACATCAAAACTATACTCATGTAAGGTCAGTGTTAAAACAGCTAAATATACAGTTTATTGACAGTGATAATAATTTCTGTAATTACTGTACCGAGGGAAAACAACATAGACTACCTTTTGGTACAAGTAATAGAGAATTAACAAGTACATGTCAAATTGTAAGTGCTGATCTTGGAGGTCCTATGGAAATTACAAGTTTTGGTGGATCTAAATACTTTCTTCTGATTAAAGATCACTATTCTCATTACCGATTTGTTTATTTTTTAAAATGCAAGTCAGAAACTGTTAGTAAATTGAAAATATTTTTGACTATGGCAAGAAATGATACAGGTAATGAAGTGAAAATTTTAAGAACAGATAATGGAACTGAATTTATAAATAATGAATTGAAGAGTATATTAGATAATTTAGGAATTCGTCATCAAAGAACTGTTATATATTCTCCTGAACAAAATGGGTCGATAGAAAGAGAAATGAGAACAGTTACTGAAGCAGCAAGAACAATGCTAAAGGCAAAGAATTTGAATAAAGCTTTTTGGGCAGAGGCAATTAACACTGCTGTATATGTTTTGAACAGAACTGGTAAAAGTTCAGTTAAAGGAAGGACTCCATATGAATTGTGGTTTAAGAACCAACCAAATTTAGAAGAATTAAATATATTTGGTGCAGATGTATTTGTTCATATCCCGAAAGAAAAGAGGAAGAAATGGGATTCGAAAAGTAAAAGAGGAATTTTCGTTGGATATGAAGAAAATTCAAAAGCCTATAGAATATTTCTACAAGATGAGAAAAAGGTAGTAATAGTTCGTGATGTTATATTTAAACCATCGACTTTAAATAGCAATATGAATCGTGGTCAATTAATATATTCAGAAAATAAGATGGAACAAGAAGAACAAAAAGTAACAGAAGAAATTATAGAAAAAGAAAATATTGCAGAAGACGAAAATGTACAAGAAGAAACTACTGCAATAACGTCGAAACCAAATGAAGATTTAGTATCTCATAATTATAATTTAAGATCAAGGCAGAACATAAAGAAACCTGATAGATATGAAGTATGTAATACTTGTTTAGCAGAACCTGATGAACCGTTGACTTATGAAGAAGCTATAAGTGGTGAAAATAAAGAATTATGGATGAGAGCAATTCAGAAGGAAATACAAACACTTGAAGACAACAACACATGGACTCCAGTAAGAAAACCATAAAATTGTCAAGAAATAAGTACAAAGTGGATATTTAAGGTAAAGAAGAATGTAAACGGTGAACCTGAAACTTTCAAAGCAAGACTAGTGGCCCGTGGATTTCAGCAGAAAGAAAGTTTTGATTTATCCGAAATATATGCACCCGTAGCTAAATTAACAACAGTTCGAATTTTAATAGCGGTGAGTAATTATTTACAACTACAGCTACATCAAATGGATGTGAAGGGAGCATTTCTTTACGGAGATATAAAAGAAGATGTTTATCTAGAAACGCCAGAAGGTATGAAAATTGAGAAAAATAATGTTTTGAAACTGAATAAATCATTGTACGGTTTAAAAAAATCACCAAGATATTGGAACCAGAAATTCAATGAATTTATGATAAAACAAGGATTTATTCGTTCTAAACTAGATTATTGTCTTTATGTTAAAACAACGTCTACAAAACAAAGAATTTATGTGGTATTGTTTGTCGACGATTTATTGATATGTGGAACAGACGAATCAGAAGTCAGAAAATTAAAGGAAGAATTAAATAAGAGTTTTAAAATGACTGATTTGGGATTAGCTTCAAACTATCTTGGTTTAAATATTTCAAGAAAAGAGAAAGAAGAAATAATTGAAATTAACCAAACTTCTTATCTTCAGAATATTTTGAAAAAGTATGGTATGATAGATTGTAAACCAGTGGATACGCCAATGGAGCAGAACTTCAAGATATCAAATGAATGTTTCGGAAGTAAAGAAACAGAAACAAAATGCAGACAATTAATAGGTTCTCTTATGTATGCAGCATTAGGATCACGTCCGGATTTATGTTCTTCAGTCAGTTACTTGAGCAGATATCAAAATTTGGGAAATGAAGATGTGTGGAAATCGCTTAAAAGAATACTGCGATACGTCAAGCAAACTTCAAAGAAGAAACTAATTTATAAAAGAGATCTAGAAGCTCCTGTTTTGATTGGATATGCTGATGCGGATTGGGGTGGAGATTTGACTGACCGAAAATCTACGACAGGATACATTTTTAAAGTTTTTGGTTGTACAGTATCGTGGTGCAGCAAAAAACAACAAACTGTTGCATTATCTTCTACTGAGGCTGAGTACATGGCATTAAGTTTGGCAGCATCAGAAGCCTGTTGGATTAAAGGTATTTTACAAGACTTGAATATACAAATCACAGAGCCAGTAATAATATACGAAGATAATCAGTCAGCAATAAAGGTGGCAAAGAATCCTGAACTTCACAAGAGGCAAAAACACGTAGACATACGTTATCATTTTATTCGAGAAAAAGTTGAAGCAGGTATTATCGACGTGAAATATATACCATCTGAAAAACAAGTAGCCGACATACTGACTAAACCACTTGGCAGAAATAAATTTCAGACATTTTGTAATTATTTAAATATGTCATTGTCATAATTTATGTTTTCATTGAGGGCGGCTGTTGAAATTCAATGGAAACATAAATTGAGTTTGTTTCTAAGGAATAATTAATTAAAAATGAAATGTAAAATAAAAAAAAAAGTAGTTGCCTGTGTGTAGAAAAATAAAATATCATTCATGAGTTGTCAAAATATATAGAATAAAAAGTTATTGAAACCAGTGTTTTATTGAATTAAATACTACTTATTATCGATATTTCAAAACTACCATAATGATTTCTTGTCCTATTTTTGAGCAGAAACAAAGTTAAATAAAAAATCCTTATGTAAATTAAAATTATATTTTTTTATATAAGATTTGTGAAAAAGTTGTTTAAATTCTTTGCTGAACAAAGTGTTAAATACTCGTAGGTCTGTAATTTTTATAACAAACTTTCACTAGAAGGGTCTCTTTTGTAACTACTTATGTTAATTAATGTTGAAAGTTATAAGAATGTAAATGTTTTTTATAAGTTTGACACGAAAAAAGTTAAACATTTCGCCTTAACATAAAAATCAACATTAGGAATGCCGGATGCACCCAATTTCGAGCTTTGGCCCGGCCCGGCCCGATTTCGAGTCAATTTTCAAGCCGGGCTAGCTAATTTTTTTGTCGAGTCGATCTTCGAGTCGGGCCGGTAATTTTTATTTTCGGGCCGAGTCGATCCAAACATCAAAGCCCGGCCCGGCCCGGCTCGAATGCATCTCTAGTCATTTGTGCCGTGATAAATAATGAAAATGGCTGATAATGTCTGATAAATATCATGGTGTGTTATTTTTGTACCTGATGTTATTTTAAATGCATTATTTGTTGCAGATTGAGTTAAAATTTTGTGAGAGTGATTTAAAAATTTTGAATTCATTTGTGAATAGTGTTACTTATAGTTGTTGTTATGGAGTTAATAATGACAGTTTAAAACCACTAGGGGAAAATATCCACATTTCGTTTTCAGGAGGCTAAATGGCGTATAGGTATACTTACTATGGTCTCATTTCATTGTTATACGAGTACCATAGAAATTAACTTTTATTCCGATCACGGAAAAAATTAGTTTATCTTTGTTACTACTGTTTTCTAATTTTATTATAAAAAGAGAATTCGTAAATGTAAAATTACTACTTATTGGGTTTCGGTTTCAAAATGGAACGTTTTTATAAATACATGCAGTGGCGGCTGGTGATATCTTTGTATGGTAGGGCACAAAAATTTAAAAAAGTAAAAAGAGTATATTAAATTATTTAATCTTTAAGATACAGAAGCCATCTTCGTAATTAACTGAGTACTAGACGATTACAATTCAACAATAACAGATTACCTCGGAAAATGCCGGACATACTCGGACATCTTCGTTTAAATTGGGCTGTGCCCGGAACAGGCTTAATGCAGTCATATACAGCTTCGCGCGCTACGCTGCTATTGGTCAAAATTCGAGTAAAAATAGTGGGAGACCGGGGCAGAAACATTTGTGCCCTAGCTTCTAGCAACATATCGGTACGTGCACACGTCAGTATATAGGCTATCTAGCTATCGGCGGTGTAGTAAGAATTGCATAATAATGAAAGTAAATAAATAATAATTTATGTATTTTTAAAATGTATATGTACTCGCTTATTTCTTTTTTTCTTGTCTTTTTATTTGGTAGGGCTGCGCCCTTGTGCCCTATAGCACGAGCCGCCACTGAATACATGTAAGATAGAATGAAGTAAAACAGCGCTGAATAAGAGAGGAAAGAATAAGGTAGGGCAAGTACAAAATAAGAAAGGAGATAATAAAATAAGATAGTAGAGTAGAAGACAGGCCACAAAATGATAGATCAAAATGAGACATTATAGAATAAGACTGGGAGAAGATAGGATAATTATAAGATATGAGAAAGAGAAAATAAAACAGGACAGAATGGACAGGACAAAATAAGACGTATAAAATAAGATATAGGGCTGAATAAAATAAGAGAAGACGACAGGCAGAATAAGATAGGTCAAAATGAGACATGAAAAAATAAAGCGTAGGTAGAATAATACGGGGTAAAATAAGCAAAGATAAATATAAAATTGGATAGGTAATGTAAAACACGGCGGAAGAAGACAGGGTAGAATAAAATAGAACAGAATAAAATTAGACAGGACAGGACTGAAGAAAAGGGTCAGAGGAAAGTAGTTCAAAATGAGATATGATGTAATAAGACAGGACAGATATTGAGAGGGAAAAATAAGGTAGGATAAATAATTATAAGATAGGATAATATAAACCAGGCAGGGATAAGACCGGATAAAATAAGGCAATACAAAATAAGAAAAGGCAAAATAAAATTAGATCGAGAAAAAAAAATAGAATATGGCAGAACAGAATAAGGTAGAACCAGTGAGTATAAAGTATACAGGGTGTATCAAGATAATGGAACAGTGCATTTTATTCGTGTATGTGAAAAGATACAGAAAAAAGTGATTAAGATATTTTGTAAGGCATAGAGGGGGACATATTTTAGCATAAACTTTAATATCTTAAATCCAGTGGTACTCAAACTATAGGGCAAAATTATATTTTTTTAAATGGCATTATATATATTTTATTAACTCATTAAATAGGGAATTTTGTTCCGAATTCAACGATATAATAATATTATACCCTTACATTGCGAAAAATTTGATAAAAATTAATTGAAAGTTAATATTTCATTTCTACTTTATCTAAGTAATCTGAGCAAACATTCAATCAATAAAACAAAATAAAATTTATTTTAGTTTTATTACATTCAAGTAAGCTACGATTTTGGCAATAAATTTAACTTTTAAAATATTTTTTTTGTTTTTTACCTCCCGCTACCCTAGGTAAGGGAGGTATAGGGATCGTGCTAAAAATAGCATATAGAGATTTTATATAATAAGCACGTTTTGATGTCCCCAGAATCCGATTTTAACATTTTTACAATGATGTCTGTAGGTATGTATGTGTGTGTGTCTGTGTGTGTGTGTGTGTGTGTGGATCTTGTGGACACGATTACTCAAATACTATCAATCAGAAAAATTTGAAATTTTGTATACCCATTCTATACTAATATGGGAAGTGCTCATTAGTTTTTAGTGTATATCGGATAACCGGAAGTATCATTTATACAAGCTTTAAACAGTTTTTCTTGTAAAAAATTCATTGAATATAATTTTTTAGCAACTTTTACTAATTAAAATGGAATATAATGGTTTAATCTTCAATTCTACGATAATAACATGTAGTAAATAACTCTAAATAACTTTAAATATGAATATATAATATAATTTATTTCCATGTATCAACTAGCCTATGCGTCAAACAAAAACAAAATTTGAATGACAGGTTTGACATATTTAAACAAATGTCACTGACAGGCAGCAATTATATTAAAATTAATAATGGAACCGTGTGAAGGAGAATATAATAGTAAAATATTTTATTAAGGTTTGTAAAAATAATATAATTTCCATCATACATAAATGTTAGATGTACGGGATGATCTGATTTAAATTTGCTAATTGTTATTTTTGCAGCATTATAAAATAAAATAAATGTACACCTACACATTTGCGAAATGGATTATGTACGGCGAAGAATTTACAAAGATTGCGTTTTAGAGCACCTAGAAGATGATGCTGATTTTTATAAGAATGTACGTGTGTGACGATTTTTCCTTAAAGCCTATTAAAATATGATCCAAAACTTCTGAAATTTGGTATTTAAAACTCATATATAATTTGAAACAACATATTAGATTTTAACCATATATGATAAATCGGATCGATGTAGTACTTAATTTGGAGCTCTAACAAATTTTTGAGGAAAAACAATAAAACAATCTAAAATTTCGTATTACAGACTTTTCTATTTATTGTACAACAAATTAGATTTTATTTACAAACGATTAACCGGAAATGATACTTTACTTAAAGCTCACTGCTATTTTAAACATGGAATTGGCGGGAGGTCATGTGTTGGCCACATCAGATTTTTTTGATTAAATGTTTGCTCAGATTACTTAGGTACAGTAGCAATGAAATACTAACTTTGAATTAATTTTTATAAATTTTTTCGCAATGTAAGGGTATGATATTATTATATCGTTGAATTCAGAACAATATTATCTATTTAATGAGTTAATAAAATATATATAATGCCATTTAAAAAAATATTATATTGCCCTATAGTTTGAGTACCACTGGATTTATGATAATAAAGTTTATGCTAAAATGTGTCCCCCTCTATGCCTTACAAAATATCTTAATCACTTTTTTCTGTATCTTTTCACATACACGAATAAAAGGCACTGTTCCATTATCTTGATACACCCTGTATATATATATATATATATATATATACTTTATACTCAATGGTAGAACAAAATAAGACAGGACAAAATAAGACTTCGGAATAATTTTACAAATTTATCTAATCCACTTTTAATTTCATTTCTTCTTGCACTCCAGTTTTCATCACTGTCGTTGGATAATTGCGCTAAGCCTTCAGCAAACATTGCACCCTTGCTGTTTACCCCCTGTTCGGGCAGACTCCGACGTTTATTGAAATGTTATCGCGAGTATTTATTCAAATGTAGCCTGAGCGGGCCATTGTAGGCGACGTATAAAGAGAAAGGGTTCGAATTATTTAAATAGCGCACGTTGCACGAGCTGTAATATGATGTGTGCAGTGTGCTCCGCGACGAACATATATTTTATCATTATGAATAACTGTTGATAGGTTATGAAGGAATGGATTTATTTAAGGGTTGTTTGCGAAGCATATTTTGTGGAATTATGTATGTGCTGTTTAAACAACCGTAACGTTATATAAGTTATAGAGTATAAATCATAATAGAAACAACTGAAAATGTACATAAAAACATACCGGGTACTATCGGATATCCCAAGCAATCCTTGACATCAAGGAAAAACAGTTTTTATTATTATTTTTATTATTATTATTTATCACGTAAAATATTATGGAGTGCTTTATACAAAGAATTTTAGAACATAAAAATCTGAATTTTTTACCTCCCGCTACCCTAGATAAGGGAGGTATAGGGATCGTGCTAAAAATCGCACATAGAGATTTTAGTGAATAAGCACGTTTTGATGTCCCCATAATGTATGTGTGTGTGTGTGTATGTGTGTGTGGATCCTGTGGACACGATTACTCAAATACTATCAATCAGAAAATTTTGAAATTTTGTATACCCATTCTATACTAATGTGGGCAGAGTAGATTAGTTTTTAGTGCATATCAGATAACCGGAAGTATCACTTATACAAGCTTTTACCAGTTTTTCTTGAAAAAATTGCATTGAATATAATTTTTCAGCAACTTTTACTATTAAAAATATAATATAATGGTACAATCTTCAATTCTACGATAATATAACTTTAAAAAACTTTAAATAACTTTAAATATAAATTTATAAAATAATTTATTTTTGTACATCATTTCACCCATGCGTCAAACAAAAACATAATACTTTAATAATATTTTGACGTATTTAAACAAATGTCACTATGTCACATTTACATTAATAATGAAACCGTGTTAAGAAGAATTAAGTAGAAATATATTTGATTTGTAAATATAAATCTGTCAGTATAAGTACGTGTTTTCAAAATGTCAAATATTGATTTACAACTACACATTTACGACATGGATCATGTACGGCAAAGAATTTACACAGATTGCGTTTTTAGAGCACTTGGAAGTTGATGATGATTTTTCGCGGATTATCTTTTTCTTTGGTGAGGCACATTTTCTCCTCTCTGGGTATGTTAATAAGCAAAATTGCCAGATATGGGCAGAGGAAAATCTTCATGTGATTTACGAGGTACCATTACAAGTCCAAATGAGACTGTTTGGTGCGCACTATGGTCAGGTGGCGTCATTGGAACTTACTTTTTCGAAAATGATGAAGGTCGAACTGTTATAGTTGATCGTGAGCGCTATAGGCCCATGATAATCGATTATTTTTGGCACGAAATTAATTTCGTATTACAGACTTCTATTTATTAAAACAACAAATTAGATTTTGTTTATAAACGATCAACCGGAACGGAAAAAGATACTTTACTTAAAGCTCATTACTATTTTAAACATGGAATTTGCGGGAGGTCATGTGCTGGCCACATCAGATTTTTGATACTAAAATTTTAGATGGTAACCAAGTAATGGCAAAAATTGATCTAGGTAGTACATATATGCGATTATTTAAAAAACTAAACGATGCTTATCTGTCAAACTAAGTAGGGAAGTGGTGTTTCGGGCCTATTCTGTAATTCAGGGGTTAATTTTTAATAACTGGTTAAAAAAATTAACTATGTTGACAACAAAAAAATGAATTTTTACTTTCTGGCATATGTAACACAGTGTTTAATTTTTATCAACTGTTTAAAAAAAATAACCAATCGAGTAGGTATATTGATAGTTAACATATAACAAAAAAATTGGATTTTTAGTTGTCAAATCAATATCTATTGGATTTTTTAACCACTTATGTTAAAATATACTTAGGTTATTTATCTTTACATAAGGACAGCTGTCATTTACGGCTGATGAAACGTAAACTAGGTAGTGGTTGCTACTGTTGCTATCTTCGGAATTAAATTTATAGATATTACTTGTGACTCTAAGGGCCGGTTTTTCAATCTCTGGTTCAAATTTTAACTTCTAGTTAAGCAAACAATATTGCATCGTTTTGTTGACAGCAATGATAAATCTGTCATTTGACATTTCATTTCGTTTCAATTTTGTTCATTTAACTCTTTGTTAAAATTTTAGCCAGATATTGAAAAACCGGCCCTAAGTGAATATGTTTTAAAGGAAGGCCCTCATTTTTACATAGTGCATGCCAAAACAACCACTCAATGACTTAAAATTGTATATCATTTCATTTAACTTGTTAGCGTTAAACAATGAACGAAAAGATAAAAATGATTTCAGAAATTTAAAAAAAAGTGTAGTGTAATAATAATCAAAAGCAATTGATCAGGTAAACAGTAAAATATATACTCAAACAAAGAAGAATACCTATATAAAGCACTAAAATTTTGAAAATTTAATAACTCGGTTATAAAATACGAAGATTATTCTTCCGGTGAAACTGAAAGTAGAAAAAAAAATAGCTATTTGTTCAGTCAGCCTCTATCAGTTCTATGTCGTATGTAATTGTTGTAAACTCTAAATTTTGCCAGAGAGTACAGGTAGATGATCAGCCGGTTTTACTTTGTAAGGTTTCTACACTTTTCTGTCCCTAAATCGGACATGTCATTTGAAGAAGTGACCTGCAGACTTACAACTTACTTTGTGTCAATCCCAAGTTAACCCCTAGTTAAACATTTTTCTTTTGCCTGGAAAAGTAAAGATACTTTCACAGCATGAGGGTTGTTAAGTCAGTGTCCCTTCTGTTGTTGATAAATGGATTTTTAAATTTTCACTTCACATCTGGGTTTTATTGCTTAATTTGCCTTCACAAATATTTGAAGTCCAATAAAGGCGGAATCGTAAAGATTTAAGGATAGGTACCGTAAGGTAAACAAATAAAAGTCTGGAAAATTTGTATTCTTCGGATTGTAATAATATTTACTGTTATTTAGATAACTTGCCAGAAAGAGAGCTATAAAATATTCAAAAGAATTTTCTTAGAAATAGAAAGCGTTAAACATTCGCTTGAAAATGTAGGATATCTTCCAAAAATTATAAGGAAATTGGGAAATATGCCTGTTCGGCACAATTTTATATAATACTAATAATATGCTGGTTTTCAAAACAAATTGAATTATGTTTTATATCATATGATTTCTTTCAATTTTAACCTGTGTTGTGACTAGGTAAATTCAAAATTTACCTAGTATAATACATGCTACTGATTGGCTAATGCCTAGCCTTGTTTAGTAATAAATTTTGCCTTTTGATATTTAGTTATTTATTTAGTTTCTGGTCGAGTTTATAAAATAAATTTTAATCTTTATGTAGTAGCATCTCCTCTGTCATTTTTTTGGCCAATATGAAATGAAATTCTACATAAACACAGGAAAAAAATATTAAAGGCTTTATTACAGTTATACTTCCCGCTACCCTTTGTAAGGGAGGTACATACCTATAGGAAATACAATGTTAATTCTTCCAATTCATTAACAAGATTGGCGGCATTTCTAATGGATATATGCAGGTTACCTATGCTATAATTTTAAATATTTAATTAATAAAACCAAAAGAAAGATTAAATGTACTTCCCAGAAAAAGCTTTCAGAATGTAACTAAAACTTTTGATTTTTGACACTGATATCTGTCATTTACAAATTAGGTTATAAACATTTGAATTTGTCAACTGGTTTCCTTAGTGTAGTTTCGCCTACTCGACTTATTATATTCCGATATTCTATGTATTATACGTAGCGTTTTTATCCCTAAATTTATAGAAGATATAATAAAAAATTTAAATGTATCAGATGTAGAATTTTGTTCTTCAAAATTAGTAATATCAAAAAATAATATTTAGAAGATTTTTAAAAAACTACTTCTTCCGGTTGTTCATTTGTTACCAAAACCTTTTCAGCTTTTCCCAGGAATATCAGATTGAGGAATTCATAGTTAAACAGGTCTTGTCTTATAGTTTTTGAGGAATCGTCCCTCCAACAAGCACGCACGCACGCACGCACTCTCGCACGCACGCACGCACGCACTCACGCACGCACGCACGCACGCACACGCACGCACGCACACGCACACACACACACACACACACACGCACACACACGCACGCACGCACGCACGCAGGCACGCACGCACACACACACACACACACACACAGACATGCGAATTTTAGCATGAATCCAATACCTGTCTTAGCGAGAGGTAAAAATATCGATTCCCTATGCTATATTAAAGTTGTGCGGTTACGATTGTAGCCTCTTTGTCTAGTTTAACTTTGCTTATTAACATTCTTTGTACCATTGTACCTCTCAAAATAAACGTAGTATTCTTGGTGTCGGATTTTTAACTATCAGCCCTACGAAGTTTGATGAAAAAATAACGAGACTTTTTTTACAAGACTTTTTTTACAAAAAGTAATAATTTATCAATTCCCTTCGCCATTAAATAAATGCATTTATGCTAACGTTGTTTGCAGTCTGCAAAACAACCGACTGTTTTTAATTTATTTCCTGTTAATGCGCATGCGTTCGTTGGCGTTTCTCGTAGCGATAGCGACTGTGAATCAGAATCGCTCGACAAGCATTCGTGTCGTTTCATAGCGGTTGCTGTATCCGGAGAACAGAATACTCAGGAGTAGCACTGCGGATGAATATTGAATTGAAGGATAAAAATTTCAAAAGTTAGCATACTAGCATTGCAGTAGGGATTAAAACAGATGATTAAAACATATTGTTTGCATTCACGTTTGTATAAATATTGTGAATGTTATACTTTTGTAATTGTTTGTCAAGGATAAAGGAATTATTTGAGACGTACATTTTTACTTCCTTGTACGAAGTAAAGGAAGTATTGTAATCGCGAAAAATTTCGATTTCCGGATTTCAACGGAAATATCCATTTTGACCATCCCTGAATCCATTTTGACTAATTTCGTCGTGACGTCTGCACGTACGTATCTCACATAACTGAAAAACGGGAAGCCGTAGAAAGTTAAAATACTTTACTTTTTAGATTCTGTAATTAAAAAAAAAAAATCGTTTTTACTTCCTTGTACGAAGTAAAGGAAGTATTGTAATCGCGAAAAATTTCGGTTTCCAGATTTCAACGGAAATATACATTTTGACCATCCCTGTATCCATTTTGACTAATTTCGTCGTGACGTCTGTACGTACGTATCTCACATAACTGAAAAACGGGAAGCCGTAGAAAGTTAAAATTTTGTATTTATGACTGTTATAACATCTAGTTGTGCACCTCCCTTTTTGGTCATTACCTAACTTTTGGAAGCGGTACTTTACTTGAAGCCTATAGTAGATTTTAATGAAAAACTATATTAAAATATAATTCAAAACTTTTCAAATATGGTATATAAGACTTTTATGTCAATGGGAATAACATAATAGATTTTAGTTAAAATGGTCTACCCGGAAGTGGTGCCTTACTTGAAGCCTATAATATATTTTAATGAAAAACTATATTAAAATATAATCCAAAACTTTTCAAATTTGGTATATAATACTCTTATGTCAATGGAAATAACATAATAGATTTTAGTTAAAATGGTCTACCCGGAAGTGGTGCTTTACTTGAAGCCTATAATATATTTTAATGAAAAACTATATTAAAATATAATCCAAAACTTTTCAAATTTGGTATATAATACTCTTATGTCAATGGAAATAACATAATAGATTTTAGTTAAAATGGTCTGCCCGGAAGTGGTACTTTACTTGAAGCCTATAATAGATTTTAATGAAAATCTATATTAAAATATAATCCAAAACTTTTCAAATTTGGTATATAATACTTGGTTTCTGTAATTAAGTTTGCTATGAATCAGGACAAAATATACGTGCAATTTTATGATTGGGTCTGTTATAATAATACATATTTTAATTATTAACAAAATATGTATAGTGTAACAGGCGTACAAGGAAGTCATGTGGTGTCCACATCAGATATTTTTAAGTTTAAATCAAATAAATAATAGGAGTATGTATATCATCACGGCATATTACCCATTGGCCATTGCTGTTTTAGAAAGAAAATAGTAAATAAAACAATAGTTACATGGAAAGGAACATAATATATTTTTCAGCATTAGCAAATATACAGGTAAGTATTTAAATTAATAAAAATTAAATAGTGGGAGGTATCAGATTTATTTTAATTCACTGTTAATATTCCCAAAATACGAACGTGCTTTCGTGCCCCAGAAGGATCAGTCTTTCTTTCGCGTCAACGGATTGCCGGAGTATCTTTTCATAAGATGAAACATCAACGCTAAATAAAGAAGGATAAGTTTCATATGCTCTTTGTATCTGTCAGATTTAGTTGAAGTATTGTTAGTTGTTTGCTATGATTTATATGGACGCTGTATATGTATGTATGTGTGTTAGCCCTGCCAAGGCCCAGGGCACAGTATTCAGCGTATTATGTTTGCATAGAGGAGATTAACTCGTCAAATCTGCCTACGGTATTAGCATTAGTGATCGCTTCATTTCAGTTATGAATTTAAAACTTGCACCTGCTTCTTCAAATGTAAATCTCACGAAGAGTAGGAACTATAGTTTTTTCCAAGATTTGTAATAGTGTAATCATGCAGTTCAATGATTTTATACTAAACGTTTCCTTTTATAAGACTTAACACACTTTTTGTTATTGAACTAAAATATTACTTTAAAACTGATGTTTGAGAGTATCATTTTTTTATTTTTGCAAAAAGTTACAATTATATACAGCTTTCGCAAATTGCTAACTTTTTTCTCAATCAGAAAAAAATTACTAATTTAAAAATGTTATAACATAAATTGTTTAAAATTGATTTATTTTTCAACAAAAATATGGAAACTTTTGGATTACCTATATTAAAACAAATTAATGTTTGCTTCGCAATCCTTAGCATTTATTAATTCTTGGGAATTTTTGATTTCGAGCAACCATATTAAAGGTACTATCAAAAAATCCATACCATAGTCATTTTTCAGTCACATGCAAATTGCTCTAAATTTCATTATTTTTTACTTTATATTTTCTGACATCCGTTCAGTAGTGATTAGATCTAATAACTGTTAAGAACATTTTTAAATATTAGTTTATTTTATTCAAAATTCATTTGTTAAAAATTTTGAACAGTGTTCCCAATTTTTATTCTATTGAAAACGTCAGTACATATTTGTTTATTCTTATTTATTATTTTTTTGTTCCAGTTTAGTCTTCTTTTTTCTATATTATATATACACAATCTGTCCATTTTATCCGGTATTTCGAAAATTGATCAAATTTCAGGGGGTTCAGTACAACACGGCCAATTGGACAGTGAACGAGTCATACTGTGCGATACATGGTTAAAAGTTTCGCTCTGATTTTTCTAAACATATCTAACGCACAATTTTGTACTGTACACATCTATTATTTTTTTGCTCCGTTGCCGCTGTCGGGCTCCCATTTGTTCATCGCCCAATAGGGTCCTCCACCATAATAGAAAATTGAGTAAAAAGTTAATTATATTGAAAATAGATAAGATAAAATCATGATTGAGACGAAAAAGTTTTTTAAAAATTGTGTTTTGAAATATTAGTGATTTTAAGCAGGGAGGGTAACCATAAAAAATATCGATTTGGGTTACGGTTTCGGTCATCGTGAAAATAAAAATTCGGTTTTGATTTGGGTTTCGGTTTTTATACATCAATCGGTTTTGGTATATCGGTTTTACTAAAAGGGTTTCGGTTTTGCAAAAGTAATTTACGAGAATAATAATATTAATTTTGAACAATTAAATATTATAATGATACAAAAAGTGTCCACAAACACGTATACAAAATTTTATAACAATCAGTTTTAATGGGAAGCAAGTGTTCAAAATATTCTAGTTTCCCAAGTTAAATGCCTATGTAAATGTAACATGTAACGGATTTCGAGCGCCATCCCACTGAGGTACTACCCGTTGAAAATTGAAATACTTTTCGACAAAAAAGAAAAAACAAATAGAAAATAAATTTATGTTTATACTTTTTTATACATAAGTATCTTAATAATAAAAATTTACAATATTTAACAACTAACAAGAGACCTGTATATAATGCGGTTAACCGATAAATAAAAAAGGGTTTTGCTTTCGGTTCCGGTTTTGTATCTATTTTAAATTTCGGTACAGGTTTCTGTTTCGGTTCTCATTTTTTTTCGGTATTTTTCGGTTAATGGTTACGGTTACGGTTTCGATTACCATTCCTGATTTTAAGCATCTATACATCTACGTCACAACGATTGCTATCTACTACAGAAACTGGTGCGAGAAAGATAGCTATAGGTTTCTTTAAAAATCAAATGCAGTCGCCTTTGCCCAGTTGATCCTTGGCTCTTAGCTCTATTATTAATTTAATATGTCGTGAATTTACTTGATTGACGTTTTAGTCTGGTTGATACATGTGACACTTTTTTTTATTGCAAAGCAAATTTAAAACCAGATATAAATATATTTTGCCTGAATAAATAAATTAAAAAAAAAAAAAAACACTCGGTCAGATATATGTTTATGTTTGAGAATTTACCATGTATCTACATACCTTAAAGCCTGATTTATAGATTGCACAGAATAGAATGGAATTAGGAATGGAATAGAAATTTTTAAGACCATTTATAGATTGCATAGAAGACTTTGGAATAGGATGACGTCACTTTTGTGTCACTTTCACACTAAATTAACTATATTTATTGTTGATTTGAATGTCATTATTTGTTTTTGCAATGTTTTTGTGCTATAAAATATGGTATTTCTGCAACAGAAATGTTGTCTACAGAAGGTTTTACATTTGGTAGGGGATGGGCCAAAAGCAACGAAGTCAGAACACGTCACCCGAATATTATCAGAGCAAGCCGAATGGAATAGAATGGTATAGAGTAAGAAATAAAATTTGATTATATCCTTTTCTATTCCATCCCGTGCAAGAATAAATGGTTCCATGCATTTACATTGGTTTATATTTCTATTCCCTGTGCTATTCTGTTCTATTCTATTCCATTCTGTTCTATGCAATCTATAAATCAGGCTTAACGCTGTTTTTACTCTAATTTCTTTGCCATTCTACTTCTAACTCATAACGAACTTGCAATATGCCAGTATCTCTTTTTTAGAGCAATGAGCCTGTTTCACATTTTTCAAAAACTATTTTAAATGAAAGTTTATGGAATGATTTTCTTAGTAATAATTTTTATTTTAATAATTTGTTGTTATTTGTGGAAATAATTAAATAAAAAGATTGGCGTCCTGAAAAACTACCCCCCACTCCTGTGACGTAGAAGCACATACATTACATCATTAATAGCCAATAGAAAAATAGTTTTTCCATCACCTACGTTTATTCATATTATTTATATAAATAAACGTATGTTAATAACAAAATCTTTTAATTTGACATTTGATGCTGACATTGGTTATTGTAAATGAATAATAAAGTAATAATGGCTAATTCAAATTATACTCAAGCTAAATCGGACAATTAACCGAAGATCGATAGCTGGATGATGGCTGAATTTATATCAGAACGATTGTTTTACTGCTACCGAAATAAGGGGTGTTAAAGAGTTGAGGTAAAATAAAATATAAAAACTGAATTTACTATATAAATTGATAATATATTTTACTTTAAAGTTCTGGTCGTGATTCTTACATTGAATCTGCTATAGGACATGTCGAGATGTAAAGATTGCCCTGAACATAAAGTGAAGCTACAAAAATACACTGTTATCGTGAAGGTGGATGAAAGTTGAAATGATCTTCACAAACATGAAGACACGATTTTTCTGACAAATTATCAGCTCTTCGACCTACTGCTTCTAGACACAATTTTCTTTTCTTCGCATCTTTTGTAAAATTTATAAACTCTATAGTAGGTTTGTTCGTAACAGTATTTTTGTAAGAAGGCACAATACAATATCGTAAATTACTCATTTTATTTTGAACTTTTTATTACCTACGTATTATACAACTTGAACCAATCTAAAAATTTGACACTTGTTTGACAACTTTGACAATACATTTGACACCTTAGAACCGCTGAAGATGTATGTACTCTGACGTCACATTCTGTTTCAGATCACGTGACTTAATCAAAATTTTATCCAAATTTCAAAAAATTAATTGTAAAATATCTAAAGGATATTTCGTGATATTTTCAAATTTGAGGCTCTTTAAAGAACAATATCTTTTAAAATTTAATACTTAGAAGTCATATAAAAATTCTTGCAACAGCCCTATTACAAGAATACTACATGGCCTGGGCCAGATGTAAAAATGACAGAGCACATGCCCAGGCCCTACCCAATCGCCTAGTGATGACATGGTATTATTACTTTGCGAACATCGTTCCAATTTAAGTTCATTTAGGTAAGGTTAGGGTAATTAATAAGTTATTCCAATAGGCTTCGTCAAATAGCGTTGTGTAATACTGCTCGGGCAATCATCTCTACACGGCTTGCAGTCCGCACGAAATTTATATAAAATTAAATTGGCCCGAGGTATTATTTTGATCATAACAGATTTTTTCGAGGATTTTTTATATTAAATGCTAAGAATCCTAACGTGATCCTAACAATAATGAAAATAGAGAATATAGAGTGCAAGATGGTAAATGAAGCATGCGCTCCAAACAATTAAAATTAATATTACAGTAATCCATACACTTGTTAATATTCTGTAGCTTTAAAAATCCATTAAGTTGTAATATAATTAGCATAAAATTTCACTAGGGCATCTGTTTCACCCTTGAATTACAAAGTTAAAACTAAGCATTCGGTGGGGCAGTGCAGAGCACCTGCTCTGGGAAATCACTCACAGAACAACGTTCTAACCTACACTATATACTATATGCAAAGTACGTCTCTGCTACACTTGTTTTAGATGTAACTGCGATAGCGTACAAGGGTAGGCTTTATACAGAGGCGTATCGTGTTAATTATGCGCCGATAAACGGATTAAGCGTGAATTGAGCCCAGCCGTCGACACGTTTTGCATATCGGTGATGATTTATCGTTTCAATAAACGTATGCGTATAGATGGGTAGTGTTTTATAGTGTATAAAGTCTGGGCCAGTTGGACTGCATTTGTTTCTTCCGCAGCCGTCTGTGCCCGGAACGAACGACTGTGATTTATTCTAATTTTAATAAAGATGTAATTATTCCTTGTTAACAAGTGATAAATAGATATATGGGCGGCAACAAATATATTTATTTTTAAAGTGATAAATTTATTTTGTATTTTGTCTGTGTACTCCTAAATCATGGGGGGCCAATCTTATGAATCTACCGGGACGCATTTGCCAAGAGCCGCATATACAGTGATCCAGAATAATTGAAAGTCACGTGACTTGAAAAAGTTCTGATTATGATCAAAACTGTATTCCACGAAAAAAAAATAGCATCAATTTAGCGGCAATGTCAAATTATGTTACCTATATTCTGAAAAAGTCAGCGGCGTTACGCATTTTGAATTTTTTGACATATATGTAGTTCTTTTTACCTCTCGCTAATAGAGGTATTGGATTCATGCTAAAATTCGCATATCCAGATTTTAGTGAATTTGAGGTCCCTACAATCTGATTATAACATTTTTAAAATGATGTGTGTGTGTTTGTGGGGATGTGTGTATATGTGTGCGTGTGTGTGTATGTCTGGATGTCGGAGGGACGATTCCTCAAAAACTATAAGACTTAAGAACTGTTTAACTATGGATTCCTCAATCTGACATTCCTGGGAAGAGCTGAAAAGGTTTTGGTAACTACTGAACAACCGGAAGTAGTAGTTTCTTAGAAAAATTCTTCTAAATATAATTTTTTGGAAATTTTTGTTATTAAATATTGGAGAACATAAAATTCTCCATCTAATACACTTAAAATTTTTATTATATCTTGTATAGATTTAGAGATAAAGACACTATAATATATAGAGTAATCTAATCGCAGAGGCTAAGGCACTAAGGAAACCAGTTGACAAATTCCAATGTTTATAACATAGTTTGTAAATGACACATGTCAGTGTTAAAAATCAACAGTTTTAGTGACATTCTGATAGCTTTTTCTGGGAAGTATATTTAATCTTTCTTATTGTTTTATTAATTAAATATTTGAAATTATAGGTAAAATGCATGTATCCATCAGAAATACCACCAATCTGGTTAATGAATTGGAAGAATCTCTCACATTTAAGAACTTCCTCATACAATGAAAAATAGATATAATTAGAATTATATGTGTGCAGAAGACATGTCAAATACAATAAAAAAATATGTTGTGGCCAGCACAAGACCTTCCGTCAATTCGATGTATTTTGTACAAATCTCATACCAAAAGGACCTTGGCACAGTTTCTATATAATATGTAAAATCGAACACGAACACATACTATTTTTTACAAATTCCACGCCAACAGTTCATTTGAAAAGGTTCTATATATCCAATAAAATTATAACATAAACATACACTAAGTAACATGCACTTGACATTTCCTTCTTTCTGTTTCAGCTTTCCCCTATTTTATTAGGGGTCGCTATTTCCTCTTCTCTTTCACTCATTCCTGTCCAACGCATCTTCTTCACACAGTCCTTCCTTTCTTAAGTCTTCTGCGATACAGTCATTCCATCTTCTCTTTGGCCTTTCACTGCATGTCACTTGCGAGGAACACTATGACATACTTTCCACATTTGGTTTTGCACTTGCAACAGACATCTGTCAATTAGAATTTTTTGAATGTATCAGCTGTTTCCATGATAAATAGCAAAGCTGGCTAATTTTTGAAAATTAATTTCTTTATAATGCTTTAACTCTACATCTATTGAATATGAAGGAAAATGTATACAGTATAGAGAAGAGTTTTTTGACAAAAGACAATACCTTCCTTACCTAAAGGTGACGGAAGGTAACAATATTTGGGTAAAGTTCTGTAATTTTTTGTTATAAAACGACGGTTCGAAAGCGAAGTGCAATTCAATACTTATATAGCCTAATATGGAAATGGCGAGAGGTCTTGTGCTGGCCACAACAGATTTTTATCTTTTAAAATTGAACTGTTATTTAGTCAAATTATTACGTTAGAATAGTGTTTACGGAAGAACATCACAAGTAATTTTGGAAGCATGTTTTCGTAAATAAATTGGTTCTACTCTTACTTTAAATGTCCTGAATACATTTATTTTCATCTCATTTTAAAAATTAGCTGTGCGTCAATGGAATGCACCAATTGTACTTCGCTATCACAACGATGAGGCAAACAAAAATCGGAACGAGGCGGCACGTTCAATCATTCAGGATCACACCACAGAATACATTTATACAGAAGCGGCACTCCTTGTCGGCACCATTGTTGTTGCGATTTTACCTTTATGACCTTGAACTTTAAATTTGTTGGCAAATTTATGCGCGAAATTTAAATTGTTTTAAATGGTAAAAGAAAAATTAGACCGTAAAGTACTAAAATTTTAATTTTATTAACGAATTAAAAAGAAATCAGATAAAATAATCACATAATTATATTTTTATTAAACAAATACCTGAATTTTATAAATTCATTACAATACAGAATTTTCTATATCTTTGATGTGGGAAACAATCGTCAGACTCGATGAATATGTCCTATATATTCTTCTCCATCAAATCATCTCTTCCGCAGGCCTTGAGCCACATTTTACACCTATATTTATTAAATGAATATACATTTTACATGATATGGTAGTCGTTTTACATAACTTACATTTCTGGATCTTTCGGACACGAAAAAAACTCCATTTTTTAAATCTATTTATGCAGTCTTTATATGAACAAACTAGTCCTCCCGATTCTACTTTCTTCATTTTATCCATTTCATTATAAACTAACACCACTTCTAAAATTTACAAACAGTTCACAAAATGACAAATGTCAAAAGTGAGAAGACGTGTTTAGTTTGCTTGAATTAGCCATAACCCTAAAATACATGGGCGTGACAAGCTGAGACAACAGCTCTTCCAGAATACGTGAAATATAATGATTTTCCGTATGATAACGATTTTTCCTATCGTTTGTTGAAAAAATAACATATTTGTTCTTATTAGAAATCAATTTGTGTTTCTCAATATACTTTTATTATTGACCCCTAACGGAAAATGTTCACGTCGAGATAATGAAATGAACAAAGAATCGTAAGATACGAAGATATGCCGAAACAATCCGATTTTATCCGATTAGCCCTTTAAATTTGTTGGCATACTCTTTCTCTCTCTAATTTTCGTTTCCCTCTCTGACTGTCGCTTCTGTATAGATGTTTATTCTGTGATCACACTGTAAAAGTTAAAACGCATTTGTTCATGACTACCGTGTAACTCATATTACCAAGCATATTACCAATAAGTATAAAAAAGAACAATTATTTTTTAAACAAAAAAATGAACATAAATAACATTGCTATGTGAACGTTTAGCCTGTTTTTTAATACCAATGTCTCTGTATGTAAGGCCAATGATTAATTCCTGCTTTTTGCTCTAAATAGAAATTACTAAATCACCCCAATTCTGTAAGGAATTTGTTGAGTCTTAGCAACGTTGCTAAAAATTATAACCAATAGAAACAAATGTAAAGGCTGTCATTTTCATGTTTTATTCAGTGTTCACAATTATTATTGGTTATTTGCCATAGCAATGTTGCTAAGTCTTAATAACTTTCTTACAGAATTGGGGCGAATGTCAATATTTTTTATTGTTAATTCAACCAATTCGTTATTTTCCCGCCATAACCGCATCCACAACCCCATATCAAATAACCTAAAAAAATAATAAACCAATATCAATTTCGAACCACATCAATATCAAATTTACCTGATCGGCTAGCGCTGACCACTATCAGCGAAGCCCTACAAATTCGATTGTACATGCGGTATGAAAATAGCTGCTGATGTTGCTGCAGCTACCTTTACGTCTGTCAGGTTAGGTTAGGTTCAGCTCTTAGTGTGTGCGAGGATCATGTTCAGTTCTCATCACGATATCAATTACCGAAGCGATGAGAAGATAATGCGATTCAGTAATAAGTTACATCAGAAAGCGTTGTGTGCTTGTATGTTGATTTGGTGATTTGAGATGATCACTACTCGACCGTGAAATGATTTAAGATTGTTTGATGTTACACACTTTTTACTTTTTGAAGAAGCAATAAAAAGAAAATGTTTTTGGGAACGATTTTATAAAATTACTGGCTTTTTCTAACAGAAAAAATTTATCAGGTAATTTTAAAGTAAATATTCTTATATAAAGAATATCCAGTTGCAGTTATACGTCATTAAAAACAATGAAAAGATTTCCTACTAAAAACTGAAATGGTTCTTCAAAAATTCTAAAAATTATCTTACTTATGTAATTTTTACTGAAGAATCTAGTAATGATTACTACAAATTTGTAACCTTTCCCATGTTTGACTTATAGCTCCTGAAAGTCATATATGCCCATTTTTGGGAGAAAGTGCAAAATTATCAAAATCCTAATTTTCAGTTATAGATTCTTGTCAATTCGCTGATTTCTAAGATATATATCTTTTTTTGTTCCCGAGATATTTGCGTTTCAAACTTCACCTAAAAATATGTCTTTTCCCATTTTCGGACTTTTGTTCAGAAAGGAATAAAGATTCGCATTTGGCGATATCATTAATTGATACTATTATATAAGAATTCCAACTTGTAAGGCCTTATGATTTTTTCATATTTAGCCATTTGGGTTTTAGACCTTTTATTTGGAAAAAAATCAATTATGAAAATTGGTACTGCCATATAAATGATATGTGATATCGCTAGGTTATTATTTCGACATATTTTCGGGTTGTTGCTTGAAAAAATAGTACACATTTCGGCGACGAAAAGAGACAGCAATTTGTGGTTTTTAAATTTGGGATTAACACACTGAATTGAAAATTCATGAAAACTAAATTTTTGAAAATTTAGACATTTTACTCAAAAATAAATTATTATGTATATATAAATTTTTGGTTTTCACAGGGTGTATAGCCAACGCACGAATATTCAAAACTAGAATATTCAAAAGCAGAATATGCAAACACAGAATCATTCAAATCTCGAATTATGAAACATTCGAGCAAAGCCCTTTCTGGCGATGCACGATTCGGTTCTTGCATATTCGGAATTTGAATGATTCTGTGCATGCATATTCTGATGTTAAATATTCTGATGTTGAAGGCTTTCCCGTTTTCACCATTCAATTCCTGAGATAACGTTACCTATAAATATACCAGTTTTTAGAATGCCACTTCCGGTTATCTGATGGACACCAAAATTTGCTTCGTTCCATATTTGAATAAAGCAGAAATACATGGTTTCAAAATTTTCTGAATACCTAATAGAGTATTTGAGTTAGAGCGTTAACAAAATCCATAATATACTCTCTCTCTCTCTCTCTCTCTCTCTCTCTCTCTCTCTGTCTCTCACACACACACACACACACACACACACAGAGAGAGAGAGAGGGGGAGAGATGTCATCGTGAATATAGTAAAATCGGATTCTAGGGACCTCAAAACGTGGACCTTTACCGAAATCTCGGTGTGCAATTTTTAGCATAATCCTTATTCCTCTCTCACCAAGGGCAGCGGGAGGTAAAAACAACTTGGTTTCATAATCACTCCATGAAAGTTTTAGCGTAGGGAAGAATTAAGAATGCATGGTTTTTGCTGATAAAAAATATGTTGTGCGCAAACACCTTTTTATATTGTGTTTTTGGAAGAACGCAAATAAGTGTTATATTACACATATACCTTGCTTTGAAAAAAATGGTATCTATCTGGTTCTCTGCTCTTTCCTTGTACTCTTCAAATGATATGCTTTTGAGACGTAACGTGTGCGTCAAATTCGGAACCTACATAAATGAACATTTAGTGTATAGTATATACGATATATAACCCACCTTAATAAGTGTAAGAATAACCTTTTATAAAATATTATTGTAACCAAATTAACAACGGGGGTACTTTTATTCGCTACTAAATATTTTAGACAAATAATTGGCAAAGTAACTGATTCCAAAATTGAAGAAATAATTGATATTTAAATTTAAGGCTATTTGAAAATTGTAAAAAATAATTTTAAAGAACCATAAAAATCCAATTTATAATTATCTACTCATTAGTTATCCCAATTTAATATGTTCCCTATCAGTTGTGTTGTGTAAGACCACCCCGTACAACAAAGCTACCACCCAGGCTAGTTTCCGCGCCAGTAAGTTGGATAAAAAGCATCGATGCATCTCAGTGACGCGACGTGACATTGATAGTTGATAATTTGATTCGCTGTATATGTGCCGGGGGATTATCCGGTGGATAAGCTGAGTCCGGGGCCAATTAACCTGGGATTATCCGGGGTGGAGAAGACACGTGGCAGAATAAAGTTCGGGTGGTCGTACGCGGAATAAATACTGATGAAAGGAGGAATTGATATCACTCATACTAATACGATTTTATTACGAATTTTGGTGACAAAGTATTTTCATATTATTTGTATATATTTCATTTTACATTCAACGATATATTGGAAAATAATAATTAATTAGTAAGTATCTTTGTAATGTAGGCAACGTAAATTGTCATTTTTAAAACTATTGCATAATGTGAAACTGCGAAGATATAAAATCTTTTGTATCTGTATTGGGCTCCAAGACTGAAAACGCTCAGTAAGCGAAAAATAAGAACATCTGCAATGAGTTGTGGATTTATTTAAACTTACAAAAATCAAAATATATTTGATATTTTTTATTTTTTAACTGTAACGTAACATAACCTAACTTAACGCACAAAATTCTAGCCCTGATCCATATGTATTTGATAATTTTCTAAACATATCATATATATATAAATTTGAAATGAAAGGTTTTTTGACTGTGACATATTTATCTGTCAGTTACATACATTTGAAATGTGAACTGTGTAACCAAGGAATTGTGTTTATCTTTCTTTAAAACATAGGCTCCGGGATTTATAAAATAGATTATTTTTTATATTTATCTATAAAATATATAGAAAAAGTATGAATGCGTATGTATATAATATTTAATAACCTTTAATTTTTATAATAAAATAAATCGCGAAAAAATTACATCTACAGGTATTTTTCGAAGAAATTCTATTTTGAGTTTCACGTAAAGTGCTATTTCCGGTTATCTGTTTTACGCCAAAACCTAATGACTTCTTTCCGTATTAGAATAAGGTAGAAATACAAGGTTTCAGAATTTTCCGAATGACAGTATTTGAGTTAGGTCGTTGATAAAATCCATTCATACATACATCACCGTGAAAATGTTAAAATCCGCTTCTACGCTCCTTAAAACATGGCCAATTACCAAAATCTCGACATGCGATTTTTAGCACGATCCCTATACCTTGTTTACCTAGGTTAGTGGGAGGTAAAAAACATACTGTAAGCAAAATCTCTCCTACGATGACAACTCACACTCCTAAGACATGAATGAATGACAGCTGACAGATGTAGTAGATAATTGAAGATCTGACTTCACATACAAATTTAAAATTGAGTAAAATGAAAAGAAATATATATTTCAAAAACCATACACATTTGGAAAGTGTATAATAAACGTTAAAATTTAACATTTTATTTAATCATGTAGATAATAAATTGAAAAATGAGTACCTTACCCCATTATCTTAACTGTTTTTACAGCCTGATATCTTATATTGGCTTTCCAGGTCCAGGTTAATTATTCATAATTTTCTCTTACATTTTTGTAATTCATTTCTTCAATAAGAATTCCCTCAATCATATCGTTGAATTCGTAATTTGACGTAGATTTCAAATATAAAAATATATATAGGCTGTCCATCGACCTTTAAACTAATGGACCAAGTGTCTCCCATTCTTTTATTGTTAGAATAATGCTCCAACATAAAAGGATAGAAACATATATTCTGTCCTTCAACAGTACGGAAGTTCTCAGTTAAAGTATATACTGCGCATACGTTCGTACTCATTGTACATCTTTTTCAGCCATATGTAAAACTCTATACATCGCTCTCTATCACTAAATAGTTGTCAAAATCTACATTTGACGTTTCGTAACTGTTTGTGTATTATTTGCTTTTTTGGAGAACATTTACAATTATTTCTATTAATATACACGTATATGTGTTGTGAGGTGTGTATGCGACAAAATAATGGGGAAACGGTGTATTTCGTGCAGTCAGCAGTACGTACGCGGTCCAGCAGTGTCATTTCATATGTAAGTTCTTATTAATTATTAATTGTCCCCTATAATATAATATGTATGTAATATATTGTATTAAAAATAAATAATGAATCTAATTATGCACAAAAAAATTAAATCTATACTCTGAGCGATTATGCACCAAGTATAACAAGTTAGGGCAAATTAAATTCTTCATTTTGCCGCGTTTTCTTAACTTCCGTACTGTTGAAGGATAGAGATACTGTGACTGCACCGTGATGGCAGGACAAGCGTTTTGTTCGTACGCTGCATCTATTAGTTTAAACAAAGGTCGATGAGGCTGTCCCATTTGAAATATGAAATCTAATGTCACTTCCGGTTAAGTCGGAAGCGCTACTATCTTGCCGAATACCATGATATATGAGCCTCTAAGACTAGTTTAAAAAATATAAAGAGAATTATTAAAAATAATCATAAATAAAAAAGTTATTTTGAGTGACCCGGTTTTCAGTGATTTAATGTCACCCGGTACATTAAGCATTAATTTGAGAAAGGAATAAAAATAAAAATAGTATTTTGGTAAAATACGGTGGAACACATAACAACAGAAAAAAATACAGATTGTAAATAAAAGTGGTGCCATATGTTTTGATTCGTGTTTTCCAAATAATCTCACTTTTAAATATAGTTTAAATTCAGTCATACACATTTATTATTATGTAAAATAATGTCTCCTTCAATAAGACCATTCCCCTTTATACAATTTTTTAAAGGTACACTGTTTACTGCATTATAAATTATAATATCAATCCATATCAAACACATCACCTATATGTCAAACATAGTTCACACTTGAAATACTTATAATTTAAATAATACATTCAAATTGATATTCATCCGTTAGGAATCTCGTACTTATCACTAGATGATGACAGGATCCCATACAACTGTGCATGCAGCCACGATACATAATAAATAACCCTTTTCACGTCTGTTTCCAAACACGTCAGGGGCCCGTCATAGTCGTCATATTCATCACATAATGCCCACACGTAAACGAATGGGTCTTAAGTACCCAGTCTAGTTAATACTTCCGGTAGTAATTCATACAATAAGAGTAAATCTCCAAATTATACCTTTGGATTGTTATTTGATTTTTCATAACGCGAGGTTTCCTTTGTGTGTATGTCAAAATAGAGAATGTAGTATCATAACATGAGCCAGATTAGGAGTTTTTTTTTATTGTGTAGGTATAGTGTTATGATCTGAAATATAAGTATTGTAAAAAAAAATTTTTGTTTCACTGAAATTTAATTCAGAAATGAAGTAGGTACTACGAATACAATATTAATTTCAGTAGCCCCTAAACAGAAAAAAAAATCTGATGTGGCCAACACAAAACCACCCGCTATTTAATTTTTATTAATTTAAATACAGACTTACGTATTTAGTAATGCTTCAAACTATATTATGTTCCATTGCATCTAACTATTGCATTATTTACGATTTTCTTTATTATTTAATACGTCACTATTATTAATTTGAAGTGATTAGTTTTTTGACAATGACGTTTACCTGTCAGTTACATTCATTTGAAAAATAAACTATGTAACAAAGGAATTGTGTTTATCTTAGGCTTCGGGATTAAAAAAAGAAAAATCTGATGTGGCCAACACAAAACCTCCCGCTATTGAATTTTTATTAATTTAAATACATACTTACGTATTTACTAACGCTGCAAACTGTTCCATTGCAGAAAACTATTGCTTTATTTACTATTTTCTTTTTAAAATGTCACTGTTATTAATTTGAAGTGATTAGTTTTTTGACAGTGACATTTACTGTCAGTTACATTAATTTGAAATATGAACTGTGTAACAAAGGAATTATTGTGTTTATCTTAAGCTTCGCGACTAATAAAAAATTATTTTTAAATTTATCTGTAAAATATATAGAAAAAGTATTAATATATTCCTATACAAAATTCAATAATCTTTAATTTTCATAAGACATAAAATGCGAAAAAATGGCATTTAATGGTATTTTTTGAAGAAAAACCATTATGAGCTTTAGGTAAAGTGCTATTTCCGGTTATCCGATTTACACCAAAATCTATTGGCTTCTTTTCATATTAGAATGGGATGGAAATACAAGGTTTCAGAATTTTCTGAATGATAGTATTTGAGTTAGAGTGAAGACAAAATCCCAACACATACACACACACACATACACACACATACACACATACACACATATAGACCTCATCGTGAAAATGTTAAAATTGGATTCTAGGGACCTTAAAACGTGGTCATTTACTAAAATCTCGATATGTGATTTTTAGCACGATCCCTATACCTCCCTTACCAAGGGTAGCGGGAGGTAAAAATGATTTTTAAATTTATCTGTAAAATATATAGAAAACGTATTAATTAATGTATACCTGTACAAAATTCAATAATCTATAATGTTCATAATGACATAATGCGAAAAAATGGCATTTAATGGTATTTTTTGAAGAAAAACCATTATGAGCTTCAAGTAAAGTACCAGTTCCGTTTATCCGATTTACACCAAAATCTAATGATTTGTTTTAGTATTAGAATAGGGTAGAAATACAAGGTTTCAGAATTTTCTGATTGATATTATTTGAGTTAGAGCGAAGACAAAATTCATACACATACACACATACACACACATACACACATACAGACATCATCGTGAAAATGTTAAAATTGGATTCTAGGGACCTTTAAACGTGGTCATTTACTAAAATCTCAATATGTGATTTTTAGCACGATCCTTATACCTCCCTTACCAAGGGTAGCGGGAGGTAAAAATTGAAATTTTGTCTAATTATATTTAGATATTATTTTATTAGGCAATATATCTAATAATTTAGTATAATTTACAAATCTTTACTTTAGCATTTTAACCAATTTGAAATAGATAAAAAATATTTTGTAAAAAATCGTTAATTTAAATATGCAAATGGTTACTTTAATTTCTTATTTTATTTAATTTTACTATATTTTGGCTTCATTATTTTTGTCCTACAATTTTCGATAATTTATTTAATGAATTAGATAATTAAATAGAAAATTTAAATACATATTTAGTAAATTTCTTCATTTATATTTAGAAATGGGTGATTCGGGAACGTTGTAAAAGTTTCAATAAAGGAAAAAACAGGCCGTAGGTTCCAATAATTATGACTAACAGTCATAATTGTCTTTATTTATAAAAAATTAGGACGTTTCGGACAATGTTTGTACATCTTCAGCAATTACATAGTGTTTGTTTCAAAGTTGTATAAAATTTCTGTATTAGTTACACATTTTTGTGAATGTCCAACTATCTGTCTAGAACTATCAAAGACTTTCTGTTATAGTTCTAGACAAGATTTGGACATTCACAAAAATGTGTAACTAATAAAGAAATTTTATACAATATTGATACAAACACTATATAATTGCTGAAGATGGACAAATATTGTCCGAAATGTCCTAATTTTTTTATAAATAAAGACAATTATGACTGTTAGTCATAATTATTGGAACCTACGGCCTGTTTTTTTCCTTTATTGAATCATTTATATTTAGTTCAATATTTATTTCATCTAATTTTGTATTTAATTTTACTATATTTTGTTATTACAAATTTAGAAAATTTAAGTAAATCAACTTGGATATTTTAATGAAACATGTTAGAAGGCTGACAAATAAGGAATTTATTTGCTTAATTAAACTACAATTTAGATGTTTTTTTTTTCTGTGGAATAGACAATAATTAAAAAATGGAAAACAATCGTTATGAGTCAGCCCCATCTGCAAAAATCTAACTTCAACTCATCTGTCATGAAGCCCTTCGCGTTATATAACAACTGAAAGCGATCCAACGCCCCCTATAATTTGCCAATCACCCGGTAATGCGCGCACAGTACCTGCTATTTAACATCCCGAGCATTGTACACAAATTAGCCTTGTCAGCGTGGGTGTACAGCACCCTGTATGCTACGCATTGTCCGGCCTGACGGATTCGGAGCTATTGAGGAGAATGTATACGATACAAAGGATGTTGAACTGCAGAAGGCATAGATGTGATGTGATTGACGATTGACTGACTGACTAACGTATTGATGGATGTTTGCTGTTTGTTTGTTTGTTTGAAGAATGAAATCGATATTGTACGATGGGAATGTCCGGTTCAAAAACCACTTCCGACTGAAATGATTGTGGTATCAGATGGTGTGGTGTAAGGAAGTTGGTGGATTTTTGTTTGTATTGTTTGAAACGAATAACGGATTGTACATATTATCAACACTAAAATATTATTAAATTTAACCCTACTTAGAAATAACAAGTTTAGTACTTTTTATTCCATTTTCGATTGATTTGTTTATAACGTTTTTCGTTCATTACTAAATCATATTGCGCCTTATAAAGCCGTTTTCATAATCAGGCTCACTTTAAGACTAACTAAAATTACTTTAGGACTTTATTTTTAATTTAAAGTAATACTAATGTGCTAGCTAAAGTGCTAAAGTTATATGAAAACGAATACAACTTTAATTTTAATTTAAAGTTTATTATGAAAATGGCCCGTAGTACAATAATAATATAATGTAACAACATAAGCATACTTTTGATTACCACTTTAATAGTAATATACGGTATAAGTAATGTTATATAGCTTTTAACATTACGAGAGAATAGTTGAAACTTGCACATACTCTACAAATGTAATTTCATAATTTTCCGATTTCAACAACACAAACAAGAAAAATACGAACTCTCGCAGCAAACAAAGGAAATACTATATTGTTCATGCGATAATATAAACCACATATTCATAAATAAATAGTCTTTCAAAAAAAGCTAGATGCAAGTTTTTATATATCTTTTAAATGAAGCATCCATTCAACCCTAAATAAATTAAATAATCACTATTATTTTGAGGTTAATCGATTAAAATAGATAATCATACCATCTTATGAATTAAATTATATGTTAAATTACAATTTAATTAAGTAGATGCGTGTATAGTATTATATGAAAACATATATTTATCTGCATAATTTTATTTAATTTTTGACATTTCATAAAATCAATGAAATGTTTAATTGCTTGTCATTGTCACGTGTTTACGTTTTAACCAATCCTGTTATTAATATAGTGGAATAAACCTCTAGAGGTTATTCCCGAGAATAATCTCTGTAGCTTTTATTTTTGTTGACAAATGTGAGATAGTTATTAACATATAAGTAAAATGAGCGAAAAACATCGATTTCAGGATGGAGCAACAACGAAATATATTATAATTACATTTTGTCGTGACTCTGACAAATTATTTTCGATTTATTCTCACTCTGATTGCGACATAAGTATTTATAATTTCATTGCTATGTATGATCCTTTAGTCTTAAAAAATTATAGCCCACTATAGATTAAAAGAATTTATTGTAAAAAACTGAAATTTGACACATTAGGAATTTGATTTAAAAAAAATATTTTATTTCAAGTTACGTGAATGTTGGTCTAAATTTTCGGTATAATTTACTAAAGTTTCCATCCTCCTGTCGGTAGGTTGTTCAATTTTTCAGCATGTTAACCCCTTTGAAAGGATCTTAAATTTATTAATAGAATTTTAAAAAACGTCAGTTGTACAATAGAGGTATAGTAATAAGTAACAACTGCAGCGTGTTAACAAGTAAGTCAGTCGTGGCGTGATGTTTCCAAAACATTTCACAATGACAATCAGTGTAAAAAGGGTTGGCCTTTTTGTACCCGGCATAGTTATAGAATCAACGGCATGGAATGAAGCTCGCTCAGCCGTGCGAAATACAATTTCCAACTATGAGCGTAAAACACCGCCGTTCTCGCCGTTACGCTCAGATTCTTTTACCTACCTCAGCTTCTTACAAGAAGAATAACATTCAGTGTTGGACTTAGATTATTATCGTTATTTCCAACAGTGGCTTGAAATCATACAAACCACGCCGAGATTTGCGAGGGGATTTGAACCCAGGATCTTCCTATTGCTAGTATGCTAGTAAGATGTTCTACCAAATGAGCTATGACCTATGAAATCCCTCTTAAGACAATGAATTTTTCACCTTAATGCTAGTCTGAGCATACTCTTCTGAGCATTGAGTACTTATCAGACGGCGTGATGCTTATATAGATATGTTTTGTTATTTTCTACTTTAATTTGTTTGAAAATGAATTCTGGTTTTCAGAAAGGCGATAGCATATGATACAGGGCTAGAAGAAATCCGATTTATTTTTTGGTTAATTGGGCTTTTTGGGTTTTATTGGGCTTTTTGCTTTTTTATAGGTGTTTGTAATAAACTTACGCCTAGTTGCAGAAATGTTAATCAATGTCGTAAGAACAAGGAAACTGATTCGAATTTGTTCATTTTTATAACATTTGATTGAATCTGGTAGAGTAACTAGTGACGTGGTATAGCAGGGCATTAAAAACTTGATTATATTAGAAACCAGTACCTTTTAATTAATTTTGAAACTTTGATAAGTTTCTGCTTTTATCATACAGTTTTCAGATTTAGTTTTAAAATAAACGAGTTATGTACAAACTATACTTCATTTCACGTAAGAAAATAGTGATTGGAAGATAGGTGCAGTTTTATCTTGTGTGAATGGATAATACCTATCTTCCCGTCACTATTTTTTTACGTGAAATTAAGTATAGTTTGTTACTATGATGGACCATTCAGTGGAAAAATGTTGTAAAATAAATTTTTTTCGAAAATCATGTAGTAAACAATTTCTCCGGTCCGTATTTATTTATTTATTTATAAGATAAAAATATGTTACAGGTATCCCCTAATGATTTAACAATAACTAGTGTTTAAAATATTCAGTACCATACAAATTTTTTTTTCTTAATGTTTAACTTAATTAATTGTTTTCTCGAATTCTAGATTTTACCTCTGTACCCGCGGCCGCGTGTCTGTCTGGTCGCGAACCTGGGTTCGATCCCGACCGATGCCAAATATTTCGAATTTTAAATGGCAAAAGTGACCCCTGTGATGCATTCTCCACTCCAGAGATGAGTGCCCGTGAGATAATGCCTGGTAAACGCCCGCATGGTACAAATATGTCATCATCATTATCGATATCTGTGACAAAGCACATTGGTACACCTTGAAATGGGTAGTATGCCTTGATGATATATTTATTTTTATTTTACCTCTTTACCACCTGTTCGGTGAGTCCTAAAATTCAATTCTTATGCGAAATATATTTATAAATTAGAAGTAGTTTTCTATGTTCATTTACGGAAATATTCAGTTTTTACTCATTAAAAATGTTATTCATTGAACAATAAAATAGAACACTTAAATTTTAAGCCTGACAAACAAAAAAGTGCTAATCGAAATTTTGACAGCAATATTCAATTACTACTTTGACAATTCGATTTGATACAATATTGTCAATTTAAGGGACACTTAAAATTTAAGCGTTAGGGGTGCAACCGGGCATAAGGGGAATACAAACTTCATTGATGATGAATTTGTACTAAAGTAACAGAATAAGTTTCTTTCAAATATTGTAATGTCGATCTGCACGATAGAGCAATAAACCTAATTCCGGCCCTGCTAATGATAAAGTGGAACATGGTACAGGTGATCGAATGTAGCCGAGATTGAACGCAGTGGTCGGTAGAAGATTGGATTCTGGCGGTTGAAATTGATATTTTTTGGGTTGGTTTTGTTTCCTACCGGATTCAGTGATAGGGTATCAACGGATGTGGTTATGATTTTTTCCACATTGGAATTTATTTATAACTTTAGATAAAATTAGGGCCATGGTATTAAATTTACCTAGACGAAGCCATGAAACTCATAAATTAATTGAAACAAGAAAATGATTTCCTGAGAACATATTTCTATTTTCATCTCATATGCTGATTGACGTAATAAATTCAAGAGCTGGTAGCAGACTCCTCCTGCTCCAAGAGCACCCCTTTGTTCTTCACATGGACAAGTAATTTCACTAACGTTGTCATGACAACTCCCTAGTAAAATGGCGGATCTCACGACTTATCGATTTAGAGGGTTATATTACGTAAAGCCCGGATCAGCAACTAGGCTGCTTCCAGCACATTCCGGAGAATACAGACAGATAATGATTGCAAATCCACTAAGTCTACACTTTTTCAACATCAATTTCAGAAAAAGTAACTTCAATTTCAGAAAAACTAAATTCAATTTCGGAAAAAGTCAATTCAATTTCAAAAAAGTAAATTCAATTTCAGAAAAAAGAAAATTCAATTTCAGAAAAAGTAAATTCAATTTCGGATAAAGTAAATTCAGAAAATTTACATGAAAATGTCGATTTACCTTTTCCGAATTTGAATTTACTTTTTTCTGAAATTGAAGTTACTTTCTCTGAAACTGAAGTTACTATTTCCGAAATTGAATTTACTTTTCCTGACATTGAAGTTATTTTTTTTGATATTGAATTTACTTTTCTGAAATTGAATTTACTTTTTTTATATTTAAGATATTTTTTCTGAAATTAAAGTTGAAAAGGTATAGAATAGGAAAAAAATTAAAGTTGAAAAGGTATAGAATAGGAAAAAAATCATGAATTTTTCTGTACATATTGTTTTTTTTTGTATAATTATATACAGGGTATAACCCGAAAAACGGACCATTGGCGTTAAACATGGGAAAATAGTTTTTTCTTACACAAAAGTAGTATATTAATTTTAGACAATTCGATTAAATGTTGTAGACAATTAAATTCTGCACCCAATTCAATAATCATCAATACTTTATTTTGCATATTTTGCAACCGAGTAAATCGAATTTAAATTTTTATGAAAGATATTTATTGTTACCTGTTGAAACAATATGAGAAAACAAATATAAAAATCTGTTGTGGCCAACACAAAACCTTCCGTCAATTCGATGTATTTTGTACAAATCCCATACCAAAAGGTCCTTGGAACAGATTCTATATAATATCATGTAAAATCGAACACGAACACATACTATTTTTTACAAATTCCATACCAAAAGTTCATCTGAAAAGGTTCTACAAATCCAATAAAATTATAACATAAACACACACTAAGTAAAATGCACTTGACACTTCCTTCATTTCTTCTTCAGCTTTCCCCTATTTTATTAGGGGTCGCTGATTCTTCTTCTCTTTCACTCATTCCTGTGCAACGCATCTTCTTCACACAGTCCTTTCTTTCTCAAGTCTTCTGCGATACAGTCTTTCCATCTTCTCTTTGGCCTTTCTCTGCATGTCACTTGCGAGGAACACTATGACATACCAGTTTTATATCTTATACTTTCTATATTTGGTTTTGCACTTGCAACTGACATCTGTCAATTAAAATTTTTTGAATATACCTATCAGCTGTTTACATGATAAATAGCAAAGCTGACTAATTTTTAAAAATTAATTCCTTTATAACGCTTTAAATCTACATCTACTGAATATGAAGGAAAATGTATAATCAAACCGTATAGACAGGAGTATTTTCTTTAATATGTATAATAACAAAAAGTCAAAAAATAATATTTAACTGCGTTTTTGTAAGAAAAACTGTTAAAAACTTTAAATAAGGGTACTTCCGGTGGATCTATTATAACCAAAATCTAATCAACTCATCATATGGTTGTACAGAAGAGGAATACGAAAGAAGTATAATTTTTAGAATTGTAGTATTGGAGTTATCGTCGGAGAAAAATTTGTCATACACGGATACACACACACACACACACACACACACACACACAGACACACACACACATACATACAGACATCATCTTAAAAATGGTATATTCGTATTAGGGACCCTAAAACGTGCTTATTCATTCAAAACTCACCACCGAATTTTTTGACCAAAGACAATACCTTACTTACCTAAAGGTGACGGAAGGTAAAAACGTTTTATCTGTCAAAACTTAAAGTACCTAGGTATATAATTTGCATCAAAATAATTTTAAATTCGATTTGCTCGGTTACAAAATGTGCAAAATAAAATATTGTTGATAAGGATGCAGAATTTAATTCGTTACAATATTAATTTGAAGCATTATTACCTAAAATTAATAGGCCACTTTTGGGCAAGGAAAATGTTTTCTCATGTTAAACGCCTATGGTCCCTTTTAATGTGAAGAAGACTTGCGCAAAGACTAAATCATGTAAGTATTAATGTACTGTGGTACAACCCAGCCAAGCCATAAAATCATTTAATGCATCTTATATTTTTATAATATGTAAGTACTTACTCGTAATCCTAATTCTTGTTGAAAATATATATTTCCGTTAAAATGATTTTTCAAACGTACTAATGACAAAACAAAAACAAAGAGTTTGTCTTTCGTCTTTCTTCGCAAATGTGTGTGTCGAATTCTTTTCCATTATATGGTGTCGTTAAAGAAACAGCAAGAACACTGCCGACTGGGAAGTCGATAACATGCGTTCTAATGGATTATCGCAGCTTCCATCACTTCCTGTTTCTTTAACTTACTATACTGCAAACATAATTTAGAAAAGCTGTGTGCTTTACACGAAGCTCAGAGTCATGTCACAAACATATTACATGGTTATCTCTAGAATAGTATTGATTACATTCGTGTATAGAATTATGGAAGAAGTTCTCGCTATTTTATGATTTTTACCTCCCGCTACCCTTGGTAAGGGAGGTATAGGGATCGTGCTAAAAATCTCATATCGAGATTTTAGTAAATGACCACGTTTTAAGGTCCCTAGAATCCATTTTTAACATTTTCACGATGATGTCTGTATGTCTGTATGTGTGTGTGTATGTAAGTGTGTGTGTATGTGTGTGTGTATGTATGTATGTATGTGTGTATGTGTACGGATTTTGTCTTCGCTCTAACTCAAATACTATCATTCAGAAAATTCTGAAACTGTATTTCTATCCTATTCTAATATGAAAAGAAGCCATTAGATTTTGGTATAAATCGGATAACCGGAAATGGCACTTTACCTGAAGCTCATAGTGGTTTTTCTTCAAAAAATACCATTAAATGCCATTTTTTCGAATTTTATGTCTTATGAAAATTAAAGATTATTGAATTTTCTACACGAATACATTAATACTTTATCTATATATTTTACAGATAAATTAAAAAATAATTTTTTTTATTAGTCGCGAAGCCTAAGATAAAAACTATTCCTTTGTTACACAGTTCATTTTTCAAATGAATGTAACTGACAGTAAATGTCACTATTAGAAAACTTATCACTTCAAATTAATAATAGTGACATTTTAAAAAGAAAATAGTAAATAAAGCAATAGTTTTCTGCAATGGAACAGTTTGCAGCGTTAGTAAATACTAAATACGTACGTAGGTATGTATTTAAATTAATAAAAATTAAATAGCGGGAGGTTTTGTGTTGGCCACATCAGATTTTTTTAACGAACCCATCTTAATCTAAATTTAATGCGATTTGTCGTTTTATAAAGTTTTACATAATTGTTATTATTTAAACCGTAATATTTTTTAAAAATGTTCTATGAAATACAAACATGTTAGTTTTTCGTTATTTGTCCAGCTTATACAAAAAAGTTAAATGTAAGAGTTGTCTAATACAAGCTCATACATAATTTAACTAAACAATTTTCTCCATAGCCTACTAATTTTCCGGATAAATATTTTACTTTGATTTTTAATGGAATAGGTACCTGTATATTTTCGCGGAATCCAGATTTTAGTGGATAAGCACGTTTTAAGGTCCGATTAAAACATTTTTATGCTGATGCCCGTGTGAATGTGTGTGTGTGTGTGTGTGTGTGTGTGTGTGTCTGTGTGTGTGTGTGTGTCTGTGTGTGTGTGTGTGTGAGAGTGTGTGTGTGTATGTGTGTGTGTATGTTGGAACCACGGTTTCTCATATACTATAAGAATTAAAAAATATTTAACTGCAGTTTCTTCAATCTGACATACGTGGGAAGAGCTGATTAAATTTTGGTAACAATTGGACAACCGGAAGTAACAGTTTATTTAAAAAAATCTAAATATTATTTTTTGAAAATTTATGTTATTGCTATTATAGAAGAACATAAAATTCTACATCTAATACATTTAAATTTTTTATTATATCTTGTATAGATTTAGAGATAAAGGCACTGTAATATATAGAATAATCTAATCGCAGAGGCTAAGGCACTAAGGAAACCAGTTGACAAATTCAAATGTCTGTAACATTTAACATAGTTTGTATATGACAGATGTCAGTGTCAAAAACCAACAGTTTTAGTAACATTTTGAAAGCTTTTTCTGGAAAGTACATTTAATCTTTCTTATTGTTTTATTAATTAAATATTTAAAATTGTAGGTAAAATGCATATAAGAAATACCGCCGATCTTGCTAATGAATTGGAAGAATCTCTGGCATTTAGGAACTTCCTCATAGAATGAAAAATAGATATAATTAGAATTGTAGGGTCCGTGAAGTTGGCACGTCATTGGAAGCACAAATATACTTTTTTATATTAGTAATTAGTGCATCGTTAGTGCTCTTTTGTGCTTTAATTTTTTTGGAATTCATAAAACGGTTCATGAGATAATTAACATTATTTATTGGCGTGCCAACTTCACACGCAGCACGTCATTAGTAAAATATCAAATTGTTTAATACGTCTTTTGTTAGTGCTTCGTTAGTGCTCTTTTGTGCTTTAAATATTTTTGAAATTCATAGAACGGTTCACGAGAAAATTAAAAGTATTTAATGACGTGCCAACTTCACACCTAGCACGTCATTAGTAATATATGAAATTGTTTAATACAAATTTTGTTAGTGCTTCGTTAGTGCTCTTTTGTGCTTTAAAAATTTTTGAAATTCATAGAACGGTTCACGAGATAATTAATATTATTTAATGACGTGCCAACTTCACACCTACCACCTCATTAGTAAAATATAATAATAATAATAATAATAATAATAATAAAAAACTTTATTGACAAACGTCAAAGGCGAGGTTCACCACCTAACCAAATATTAAATTGGTTAACATATCTTCTGTCAGTGCTTCAAAATTTTTCGAAATCCATAAACCCGTTAATGAAATAATTAATATTATTTATTGATATGCCAACTTCACACCTAGTCCGTTATTAATAAAATTTCAAATTACTTAATGCATTTTTTGTTATTGCATTTAGTGCTCTTTAGTGCTTTTTTTTTTAGAAATTCATAAACCGGTTCACGAAATAATTAAAATTACGTGTTAGATGATATAATGGCTATTTAGATACGATTTTGTTTTATTATTTTAATACAGGACAAGACAAACTTAGGGCCGGTTTTTCAATATCTGGTTAAAATTTTATCCAACAATTAAATAAACAAAATTAAATGTCAAATGACAGATTTATCATCGCTGTGAACAAAACAATCCAATATTGTTTACTTAACTAGAAGTTAAAATTTTAATCGGAGATGTAAAATATTTGTTTGTATAAAAAATATTTGTTTAAATTTAATTAAGTGAAATCAAATAATAAAAATCTGATGTGGCCAACACAAAACCTCCCGCTATTTAATTTTTATTAATTTAAATACATACCTACCTACGTATTGACTAACGCTGCAAACTGTTCCATTGCAGAAAACTATTGCTTTATTTACTATTTTCTTTTTAAAATGTCACTATTATTAATTTGAAGTTTTCTGACAGTGACATTTACTGTCAGTTACATTAATTTAAAAAATGAACTGTGTAACAAAGAAATAGTTTTTATCTTAGGCTTCGCGACTAATAAAAAAAATTATTTTTAAATTTATCTGTAAAATATATAGAAAAAGTATTAATGTATTCCTGTAGAAAATTTAATAATCTTTAATTTTCATAAGACATAAAATTCGAAAAAATGGCATTTAATGGTATTTTTTGAAGAAAAACCATTATGAGCTTCAAGTAAAGTACGATTTCCGTTTATCCAATTTACACCAAAATCTAATGGCTTCTATTCCTATTAGAATAGGGTAAAAATACAAGGTTTCAGAATTTTCTGAATGATAGTATTTGAGTTAGAGTGCAAACAAAATTCGTACACATACACACATACACACACACACACACACACACACACACACACACATACAGACATCATCGTGAAAATGTTAAAAATGGATTCTAAGGACCTTAAAACGTGGTCATTTACTAAAATCTCGATATGAGATTTTTAGCACGATCCCTATACCTCCCTTACCAAGGGTAGCGGGAGGTAAAAAAACGCATTCTAAATGATTGAAAAATTTCTCGAGTATGGGCCTTTAGGTTCCAAAATTTTTATTATAATTCGTTGTCACATAGGACGTTTCGGAGACAAATTGTTCCATTTCTCGTATAAGTGAATATAAACATTTGCACCCTTCTTCTTTTTTTGAAACTAGATAGACTACCGATGTTTAACTTCCTGCCAATAGTGCAATAATAAAAAGTGATCCGTGAAATATTAATCAAAACTTTTAAAATTTAGTAATAAAGGCTTTTACTTTACTTAAAGCTCCTTATAGATTTTAATGAAAAAAAAAAAAAAAAATGAAAATAAAATATAACTCAAAACTTTTCATATTAATATGTTAATACCTTTACGCACGTATGTAAGGGAAAACTGGCAGGTATACGATTACAAATGATCAACTGGAAGTGATACTTTGTTTGAAACTCTGAATAGTCGTTAGTAGTAAATATGGGGCACGGAAGATCACGTGAGCTATCATATGTTTTGTCCCTTCTTCACTTCGGACTCGATCTTAAGCTCTGTCTCATGCTAGCTTTAGACCACCTTTAGACTAATTTTATAAAGCAGTGCGCATGCGTCAGTTTGAATAGCTGTCACATTTCTAGCGGTAAATACGAAAATACAAAATGGCATCAATTTCGACTCAACACGCACACCCATTCTTAAATTTCATAACACAGTGCGCATGCATCAGTTTGAATAGCTGTCACATTTCGTATTTACCGCTAGAAATGTGACAGCTATTTTTGTGCAACCGGACGTAAAGTTAACACTTCGCGCCCACAATATAGGCCGTGTGATTGAATTTCGCGGCCGCTGCCATAGTAAGCCGTTAATCAAAATGTCACTTTGACATTCGAGAGTTGACATGACAGAAAATAATATGATTATAACAGTGATATTTTTAAAATACATAAATAAATTTACTATTTTATTAATATTATTAATTGGCTAGCATGGCCACCGGCAGGAATTTCTGAAAGGTGGTCCATATTATTGTATGCGTAGATATACATTTGTGATAAAAATGTGGCGTCAATATTACAATTTTTAAAAAAAATCATACCTGACACGTTTCACAAGATTTCAGTCTTTGAATCAATCTCTCGAACATTTATTAGAAATTGTCCACACAACCAGACAAAAAGGCGCATTTTACTCTTAATGGAGCTCATCAGTGTGGTGTCATCTAAAAGACAATGACTACATTGAGTGTACGAAAGACAAATCATCCAAGAAGATGAGAGGTAAATAACCACATGTAGAGCCATCTACCAAGAACGCTATAAGCTTGGCCATTATTATTGTCGTTACATTATGTTTATAGAATTTTATCGATATTGCTATAACTTGAAATACCTATACGAATAACTAGCAAAGGATTAATTTATTTCAAAATTCACAGGTAATGCAATTGCGCCATCTTGCACTATGCTACCGGCGCCCATGTGTACTAGGCCTGAAGTTTGCACGTCATTGAATGCATAATTTTAATTATTTCATGGAAGAATCTGCGATTTTCAAAATTTTTGGAACAAAAAAGAACACTGTCTGCAGTGTGTAAAGTATCAACTTTACACATCGGAGTATAAAATAGTATATTATGTGGCAAGTGTGTGAAGCTAAAATTTTTACATGAGGGTGGAGATTGCGACACGAGGCGAGTGTTGCAAACCACCCGAATGTAAAATAGGCTTCACACACGTGTTACATACTATACTTTTTCTACGACCTTGCAATAAAATATATTTTTTCTTCACACTGTCATTCTTTAAACGTAAACCCTCTGTATTATCGACTTGTGTAACCATGGTTACCAACGTTACGGGTGTTTAACAGCTTTATTTTATTAAAATACAATTCAGTTTGTAATATTTAAAATAATAAACGGTGCGTGAAATATTACTTCACGCACAGTGTGCAAAAACTCAAACTTCACACATAAAAATTGATACGTGAAATATTCACTTCACGCAAGGGAGTAGAAAACAGTCTTTTACGTTCTGCGTATTCATAGTACCCATGTAAGTATTAACTTTTCATGACTAAAGAAGCACTTATAAATAGTTATTTATTATGCAAGCCGATAAAGAGATACTTTATCGACAAAAGGTGTTATTTTCACTAGCCGATAAAGACTCTTTGTTTATTGTCGTGTATAATATACCGGATGTTATGTAAGTAAGCGTACAATGCGTAACCGGTAGGACCTCTAACCTTATAGATTATAAATCTGGCAATAATTTTTGTTTTACATACTTTCAATAAGAACTGCAGCCTCTTAAAATTGACCAATTACATCATGGTTCAAAAATTTGTAAAAAAATCAATATGTTCTCTGAAAACAATGTTGTTTGTTAAAATTGACTTTTTTGAAATGGTTTACAATTTAAATTTGATTTATTACTTAACTATAGGCAGTTATATTTTTCTAAAAATCAGTGTTGATAAACATGTAGTTTTTCATTGTGAAAGTCGTATATACATATATACAGGGTGTTAATACTAAGTCGTTACACTCAAAATGGTAGTTAGAACTCATTGAAACAAACAACTTTTCTTAGTTCCAATTTTTGATTTGGTGCTCCGGTTCGTAGTTATTGGAGTTCTTTTGTTTTTCGAAAAATCGTCAAAACTGAATTATTTTAAAAACCATTGAAATTTTTTTTCTTTCAAATTTATCTTTAGGCTCTCTAAAACATTTGATATTTAAAATTATTTTTTATTTTTTCAAATGACAAAATGGCAATCGATCAAAAATTTCAATACATGTTTTTTGATAACTACTCCATCGATTTTCGAAAGTAAAACATTTATAAAATCCTTAAATTATCTACTGCAATATTTATCATAAACATTTTTTTCAATCTATCCAAAATAAGTATTTATTCTAAAGATGTGCCGACTAGTCGGTAAAGCAGACTATCCGGCCACTATCGTAGTCAGCGACTATTCGGCAAAGAGCGCCGACTATCCGGCTTTTTACTTTGTATGTATTTCTCAATAAAACGTATTTAGGGGGAATTACATTAAATTAAAACCTTGATTGTTTATTAATATTTTTATTTTATAATCAGTCTTACACATTTTGAAATGTAAAGCAAAGCATCCTTTCCTTTGGTAATCAGTTTCTAAAATTACTTGCTTGTAAAGAAAACATATCTATAACATTTACGTCACGGAAATCCCCGAAACCGTGATCGGCTTGGCCGACTAGTCGGCCTCTTTACAACCGACTAATCGGCTAGTCGGCTAGTCGGCCAAAGTCATAATCGGCACATCTTTAATATTCATTTACTTGACTTACATAAGTGCAGTGTATTCAGAAAAAAACCTAATTCGGAGAAGGCTATGAACACAGAAACGTATGTCTCATCATTATTCAATTCAAAAATCAAGTTGTCACAATTGATCGTGAAATGTAATTTTAAGGAGAAAAGATAAAGAAGGATACAGATTATTGCCCTTCACCGTTTTCTAATTTATTTCTATTTCTAAAATAAGCATACAAGAATATTTCTTTAGATAACATTTTTGACAATATCTCGTATCAAATTGACATTTAATTAAATACTTTCAAATTGATATACATTTTTTTGTTCATAGTCTACTCCAAATTAGAGTTATTTTTGAACACACTGTATTTATAAGTCAATTAAATGAATAAAAACTTTTTTTGGAATAGATTGAAAAAAATGTTTTGGACAAATGTTGTAGTAGATAGTTTAAAGATTTTATAAGTGTTTTACTTTCAAAAATCGATGGAGTGGTTATCAAAAAATCATGTTTTGAAATTTTTGATCGATAGCCATTTTGTCATTTAAAAAAATAAAAAATAATTGTACATGCCAAATGTTTTAGAGAGCTTAAAGATAACTTTGAAAGAAACAAATTCAATAGTCTTTAAAATAAGGGAGTTATGACGATTATTCGAAAAACAAAAGAACTCAAATAACTACGAACCAAATCAAAAATTGGAACTAAGAAAAGTTGTTTGTTTTAATGAGTTCTAACTACCATTTTCAGGTGTAACGACTTAGTATTAACACCCTGTATATACAGGTGTCTCAATAAGCTTGCTCACTATTGGTAACTTTTTTATTTAAAGAGATACGAGGTTGGTTAAATGAGTAAAATTGTGCCATTTTATATTAGAAAATTGGTCATGCAGACAAAATAAAAATTGTGTCAGCGGTTCCCGAAATTTGGGACAGAATATATATTTTTTGAATGGAGCTATATATTTTTTATTATCTTATTGGAAAGGGTATTTTTTTCTCTTTCCAATAAGGTAATATTCATATAATTTTTTTTCAAATAAACGAGTTATTTACGTTTAAAAATAAAAATGTTTTTTTATTAGTTTATTTAGTCAAGTAAACCATGGACACATTTGTCTTTTATAAAATTATTATTTTATTAACTTATTTTAGAGTAATAACAAAACAATTAAAGAAAATATTCAAATTGATAGTCATTATTTCTTAGGCACATTTCAGCTCTTTTGGAAAGAGAGCCGGCCGTTCTACGTAACAGGTGCCTAGATATAACTTTCCATATAGCAAGATCATACCTAACTTTTCTTCATTTGTAAAGTTATGAAACATTATTAAACACAGAGAACTTTACAGGGAAAATTATTAAACGTCAAATAAACAAAGACTCAATTGTTTACATGGCTTATTTGGCTAAATAAACTAATAAAACAGTTTACAAAATTTTAATTTTTAACCGTAAATAACTCGTTTATTTGAAAATATTGTACATAATCAACATTACCTTATGGGAAAGAGAAAAAAATATTCTTTGCAATAAGATAATAAAAAATATATGGTTCCATTTAAAAAATATATATTTTGTCCTATATTTTGGGAACCGCTGACACAATTTCTATTTTGTTTACATGACAAATTTTCTAATATAAAATGGCACAATTTTGCTTATTTAACTAACCTCGTATCTCTTCAAATAAAAAAATTTGTTGTGGCCAGTACAATACCTCTCGTCAATTTCATATTAGGCTATAAATATTGTATTTAACATGTCTGGAACACACAAAATATTTTAAATACATATGTTCTTTATTTTTTAATTCATTCTATGATAGTTTCCTCCTACTCTTCTAAATATTCGAGATTGTTCCAATTCATTGACGAGATTGGCGGGATTTCTGAAAGGTATATGATGAAATATACATATGCATAGCAAGCGCGTGTTTAGTAGACCTGTTACTGAATGTACTTTGGCTTCCAAATGATTCCCGTTTCTGTTTATACCAACATTAGATGTTGACGGAGTCTTTTCCTTGTTATAAAAATAGCATATTATAATTACTATTACACATCGACTTGTCCAAGTACGAATTTTAGGCTTTTAGCATTCATGAAGAGAGTTAATTTAACGTGCGACAGCTATATCTATAATTTTAAATATTTAATTAATGATAAAATAAGAAATATTATATATGTACTTCCTAGAAAAAGCCTTCAGTAATGTCTCTGGATTTTTGACACTGACATTTATGTCATTTATAAACATTTTAATTTTTCAACTAATTTCCATGGGCTATTTGATGGATACAATGAGATACTTTATATATTTACAAGTCTCTATCTCTAAATCTATAGAAGATATAATAAAAAAATTCAAAATACTAAATAGAGAATTTTATATTCTTTAATATTTGTAATAGCAATTTTCCAAAAAATAATATTTAGAAGATTTTTTTTAAGTAACTACTAATTCCGGTTGTCCAATTGTTACCAAAATCTTTTCAGCTCTTCCCAGGAATATCAGATTGAGGAAACTGCATTTAAATATTTTTTAAGTCTTATAATTTTTGAGGAATCGTCCCTCCAACATCCAGACACACATACATACAAACATACATAAACACATACACGCATCCACATACACACACACACACATACACACACACACACATACACACACACATACAGACACACGCATCCCCACACACACACACATACACACACATACACTTATGACAAATGGACATTTTTTTTCCAGAGAACACATTAATTTTTATTTTTTATAAAATTTTGAACTACGACTTAATTGGTCAGTTCTAAGGGGCGCCAGTTCTTGTAGAAAGTATGTAAAACAAATATTATTGCCAGATTTATTTTGGCTCTACTATCGTTTAAGCAATGTAAGCTTACATACATAACACCCTTTATTTTATTTTGTACCCGATGTTTTTGCTTTATTATTTTTATAACGTGTAGTTAAAAAGTCAAACTGTAGATAAAAATTCCTTTATCTACGACAGTGCGTATAATTGAGGATTAGTTGTTAGTTTTAAGTTTGTAAAACGGTTGTATAGTAACAAGGCTTCATTAGACGAAATATTGTACGATACAAATACGTAAAGCTAGTATTTACTCAGGAATTAGTCAGCTTAGCGATGGTTTTAAGACCCGTGAGTAACTATTATCTACTATCGATGTTAAATAAAGATATTTTAAATAACTTGATATTTTTTTAATGCCGGGCTTGGTGTGAAATTGAATAAGGTTCATTATCTCATGAACCATTCTATGAATTACAAAAAAATTAACGACGCACAAACGAAAGATGTATTAAATAATTTGAAATTTTACTAATGACGTATTATGTGTGAAGTTGGCAAGTCAATTAATAATGTTAATTATATCGTGAACCGTTCTATTAATTTCTAAAAAAAAAAATAAGCATTAAAGAGCATTAACGGAGCAATAACAAAAATGCATTAAGTAATTTGTAATTTTATTAATAACGTGCTAGGTGTGAAGTTCGCACGTCAATAAATAATATTAATTATTTCATTAAAGGGTTTATGGATTTAGGAAATTTTAAAGCACAAAAAAGCACTAACGAAGCACTAACAAAAGATGTATTAAACAATTTGATATTTAACTAATGACGTGCTAGGTGTGAAGTTGGCACGTCATTAAATAATGTTAATTATCTCGTGAAACGTTCTATGAATTTCAAAAATTTGTAAAGCACTAAAGAGCACTAACGAAGCACTAACAAAAGTTGTATTAAACAATTTCATGTATTACTAATGAGGTGCTAGGTGTGAAGTTGGCACGTCCTCAAATAATGTTAAAAATCTCTTGAGTTGTTCTATGAATTTCAAAAAATTTTAAAGCACAAAAAAGCACTAACGAAGCATTAACAAAAGACGTATTAAACAATTTGATATTTTACTAATGACGTGCTAGGTGTGAAGTTGACACGTCAATACATAATGTTAATTATTTCATGAACCGTTTTATGAATTTCGAAAAATTTTAAAGCACAAAAGAGCACTAACGAAGCACTAACAAAAGACGTATTAAACAATTTGATATTTTACTAATGACGTGCAAGGTGTGAAGTTGACACGTCAATAAATAATGTTAAATATTTCATGAACCGTTTAATGAATTCCAAAAAAAATTAAAGCACAAAAGAGCACTAACGAAGCACTAATTACTAATATAAAAAAGATTATTTGTGCTTCCAATGACGTGCCAACTTCACAGACCTAGAATTGTATGTGTGCAGAAGACATGTTAAATACAATAAAAACAATATTTGGGTAAAGTTCTGTAATATTTTGTTATAAAACGACGGTTCGGTTCGATAGCGAAGTGCAATACAATAATACCTACTTATATAGCCTAATATGGAAATGGCGAGAGGTCTTGTGCTGGCCATAACAGATTTTTAATTAGAACTATAGGAATTTTTCAAAACGAAATTTTCTACACAGATTGTACACGTGGAACAAAATTTAAGTATTCTATTATATTGTCGGATTTACTTGTAATAAAAGTAGTAATTCCTCGTCATTGCATCCCTAAAGGCTCTGAATAAAGAAACTATCTCAAAATCCATCTGCAAACTTCTGGAAATCGTTTCCATTTCATAGTGTCCTTGACTGTGAATATAGCCGGTTCAATTTCAAACACAGGTAAAGATTTCACACGGGGGCGTTTATACAAAACAGTTAGTTATCCTGCGAGATCTTAATCCCTGAAATAGAACTCTGAATACGGAAAGAGAGGCATGGTAGAGTCGGTAGAACGATCACCTATATTACCGACCGTCGGATAATGCAGTGAACAGAGGAGTTTATGCATTTAGCTTGAGAGAAGAAAGTAATAAAACATTTTAAAGGCAGGTAAAATGGGAATGAAGCGCTTTACAAATGCCGTGTTTATGGGGCGTGCAAAGTTCTTCTAAAGAGCAATAAATATCAGAAATGGTTACCGTAGTGCCGGTAATTTAGAAGGATGTTTAGAATTTACAAGCAGGGCCGCATTTCAACATTTCGAGCGTAAATAGAAATTATAAAATATAAATATGTACATCGATGGCTAAGAAGTGATACCTCGTATCTAGAGAAATAACCATTTACGGATTTTTGTAAGGTGACCAGATTTCGAAGTTAGAAATTCGGGACGATATTATATATATATATATATATAATTTATTTTTTAAAAAATTAAGATTAAATCAAAACTCGGTATTCATTTTTAAACATAATAATAAATTTGTAACCCTTCTAAATTATTTTGATGAAGTAGCCTTATATTTCTCTGAAGCATGAATATTTCTTAGAACATCTTTTTCTTTTATGATTTTCTTATAAAAGTCCGCGCAATTTTCATTAAAATTTATTTTAGTGATTAACATACCCTTCAAAGTGTCCACTTTAAGCTGTGTCTTATCACTAGTCCAAAAACTGTTCATAATGTTAAATACTCGCTCATTTGCAGCATTAGGGCCGGGAAGACAAAAGAAAAACTCTGGCAATTTTAAAACATTTGAATAAGGAATCTGGTTCATTAAAATATGTAGTTATTTCCATTCACCTCTGAACTGGGCACGACTTATTTTTTGACCATTCCTATATTTTTTCTTCCGTGATATATTATTTAACGTAAACATATTCCTCATATATATATATATCAATTTCCAATAATTTACGATTTGGTATCATTATATTAATTAACAAAAAGGCTGTTCAACTTGACTCCAAAAGGGATTTCATTTAATATGATAAACGGTCGGTATGCTCCGCGTCTCAACTTAAATAATTGTATTTTCAGTATGCAATCTACACTATATGCATTTAAACTTTTGCATTCTCACATTACTGTTTTTTCGGGGCAATTCGGGACAAATGCTATAAATTCGGGACCAAAAAACGAACGGTTCTGGTGATTCCTCGTAACTATCTTAAACCTGGACGACATCGTATACTTTTTCCACTTCGCCAAAAAATTTCTTTAAAACAGTTTTTTGTTTCTCCTGTAAACTTGCAATTTTGTAATTACGAGGTATCACTTCTTAGCCATTGATATATCATCTCGATTTATTACCTATTTCTGAGAGTGCCAATCTGCTGCTTTTATTAGCAGATTCCGGTAATGAGAATGATAAAAACACTACTTGGGTTACTTTTATGTTATATAAAAATTAGAAATAATATTTAAGGGTCAGCCGAATCACAACCGGCCAGCTAACGCTTAAAGCCATAGTTCTAAATTAATAACGCAAAAATAACTATAGGTAGTCATAATTTAATTCATTTATGGCTGGTTTTATAAAGAAATTTAATCTTCACTTAAAATTTAGTTGTCAAATAAATTTAAAGAAATGAAAAATATGCAACGTGTCTTTTTGACAGCAATGATTTAAGTGTCAAGACCAAAGAAATTGATTCTAGTTTGTTCATTTCATTGAATTTACTTGACAACTATATTTTAAGTGAAAATTATTTTTTTATAAAACCGGCCCTTAAAAAGGAATATTAAGTAATAGGTGATTTTTTAAAAATATAAATTGCGTACGTGTACATACTATTTACTTTCATTTATTAATAATTGTTTATTGCAAATACAACAGTTTTTTCTTACAAATAAGTTATTACGCAGTGGACCGTATTATTTTATTGTTATTGTCTATATGTCCAGAAAATATGTAGGTACCTACACGGGGTAAATACAGGGACCTGAACCGAAATGTATTTATGGTTCAGGTTCGTTTCAGGTTCAGGAAATAAATGTCGGTTGAGATTCAGTTTCGGTTCAAGAAAATAAGAATTATAACGGTTCATCGGTTTTGGATTCGTGTTCGGTTTTCGGAGCGGTAAATGCTTAACAAAAATATAGTGGTATTAGTAAATTTAAAATCATATTTAATTTGAATTTACAGTTTTTAATTATATATTTAACAGATCTGAACCGAATCTGAATTTAAAACGGTTTAAATTCGGTTCAGGTTTATTGATCTTGTCAAATAAAGGTTCGATTTAGGTTCAGGTTCATCAAAAATTCCGGTTAATTCGGGTTTTCGGTTCAGATTTGGGTTCAGGTTCAGGTCTCTGGGTAAAACAATCCAAGTTGTTTTTTTAAGGGTATTTTGAGATATACAGATACTCTGAAAAAATGTTTAGATAATTTTTCTACACATCTCTTACGTACAATAACGTAGTCTGACTAGATTTTTTTTTCAAACATTAATTCTCGAGATATAAATATAATACAGACATATTTTTTGAAGAAAAATCTATGCTGAAAATAGTCACATTTTTGTTCTTATTTCGTAAGCTTTTTATGATATATAACATGTCTACATTATTTTGATGTCACATCTATATATTAAGTTCTCAAAATTGTCAGTTATTATGTTATGGGTTAGTTAAATTATATTTTTCATTATTGTTGGCTTTGGCTCAATTCGAAATTTTTATACTTTCTGAAGTATGTAATCGAAGAAGTGAAAATTGAAAAAAACTAAATTTTTATGCATAGTTCCTATTTGAATAGTATGTTTGCGTTATATCTCGTGTACTATTAAATTTTCAAAAAAATTATGCCCACCACGTTATTCAACGTAAAAAAAATCGTATAAAATAATTTTAACATTTTTCTGTACCTCTCATAATAATCGGGATATAATGATATGAAATAGTTTCAAAATAAGTGTAAAACAAGTAGGTATAAGTGTGTAGATTAAAAACAAAACACCATAGAAAATTCTTGTGATGACCTGATGACTATTAAATTTTTCTCAAATACTTACCCGAGATACCTTAAAAAAGCAACCAAAATGCATGTTTGGATAAAAGCATCACACATTTTTTATATTACACAATGAACACAAAATATTTTGCATTAAAAAATAATGTATGGATCCGAAACGTGGACACTCTCAAAAAATGACGAAAGACTTCTAGCTATATTCGAAAGGAAAATCCTGAGACACATATACAAAGGCATACATGAAAATGGCACCTGGCGAAGAAGATACAACTTTGAATTGTATGAAGCGTACCAGGACCCAAATATAACATTTATAAAAATAGGACGGTTACGCTGGATAGGACACGTGGAAAGGATGAAGGAAAATGAAACACCACGCAAAATAACCAAACAAACTCCAGTAGGAAGAAGAGCAAGAGGAAGACCAAAACTCAGATACATGGAACAGATAGAAGAAGATATTAAAACATTGAAGATCCAAAACTGGAGATATAAAGCGAGGATTAGATCAGAATGGAGAAAAATCCTAGAACAGGCCAGGACCCAAAAAGGGTTGTCGAGCCAATGATGATGATGAATGATATGAAATAGTTTCAAAATAAGTGTAAAACAAGTAGGTATAAGTGTGTAGATTAAAAACAAAACACCATAGAAAATTCTTGTGATGACCTGATGACTATTAAATTTTTCTCAAAAACTTACCCGAGATACCTTAAAAAAGCAACCAAAATGCATGTTTGGATAAAAGCATCATACATTTTTTATATTACACAATGAACACAAAATATTTTGCATTAAAAAATAATTTTGAAGAAAAATTAATAAAGTAAAGAAATTATAAATCAATTCCCAGAACTTTGACAACATGGCTAGTGTAAAATCGTTTTAGGTGGTAATAAATATAACATATTTAAGAACTAGACCACAATATTAAAAAAAATCTATTGTGGCCAATACCTCTCGCCATTTGCATTTTATGTTATATAAAATATTGTATTGCACTTCGCTATCGATCCGTCGTTTTATAACACAAAAATTACAGAACTTTACCCAATTTTTTTTTTGTATTTGACATCTTCTGCACCATACAATTCTAATTATATCTATTTTTCATTGTATGAGGATGTTCCTAAATGCCAGAGATTCTTCCAATTCATTATCAAGATTGGCGGTATTTCTGATGGATATATGCATTTTACCTATAATTTTAAATATTTAAATAATAAAATAATAAGAAAGATTAAATGTACTTCCCAGAAAATGCTATCAGAATGTCATTAAAACTGTTGATTTTTGACACTGACATCTGTCATTTACAAACTATGTTATAAACAATACTGTGTTATAAACATTTGAATTTGTCAACTGGTTTAGCCTCTGCGATGTATTACATCCGATTATTCTATATATTATAGTGTCTCTATATAAATCTATACAAGATATAATAAAAATTTTAAGTGTATTAGATGGAGAATTTTATGTTCTTCATTATTTGTAATAACAAAAATTTCCAAAAAATTATATTTTGATGTTTTCTAAGAAGCTACTACTTCCGGTTGTCCAATTGTTCCCAAAACCTTTTCAGCTCTTCATAGTTAAACACACTCACGCACGCACGCACACACGCACATACACATACACACATCATCATAAAAATGTTATAATCGGATTCTAGGCAACTAAAATCTGGATATGCGAGTTTTAGCATGAATCCAATACCTCTCTTAGCGAGAGGTAAAAATATGATGCTACACTTTACCAATCACCTTTAATAAAACTTAATTTTGCTTGAAATATGGACTTATGCTTAACTTTTTCCCTTCCCTCATCCTGCCCCTTGCCATGCTGTGTTGTCGCTTCTTCATATCTATAGAAATCTCCACTATTTATTTGACTGCAAGTATAGTAAAAATCTTATGAAACAAATTTAAACTCATTATCTATCTTGAAAGCTTGCTTGACTTTTACAACTTTTGTTCATTTGCCCAACAAAATGACAAATGTTTAACACATTCTTTAAGCATTCCATTACATTATTACCGTTTCATTCTCCATTAACCTAACAATGCTACTGTCACCCTTGCTCTGTAAAAAGAACAAACACAATGACATCCATAACTCTTAGCAACAGTAGGGCCCCATTTCTTTGTAGGGGTGCCAGCAAGAGCTTTAACAGTAGACTAGGGAACAAGGAAGGAATACGTCTATATTTAGTTATACGACTAGAAAGCGATTTCGACGACGAGGTCTCAAGATGTTTTGACACTTTGCTCTTGGGACAAACGTCACGTATAAATTTCAAGGAACAGAGGGAGACGATTTGAGAGGAATTCGGAAATGTATACAAATAGAAAAATATTTGTTCTAAGGATTGGGGTATTGGACCTTGGGCACGTGCGAGATGCTTCTGCGGAAAGTATGAAGAAGAAAAAATAAATGTGTTTCACATCTCACAAACACTATAAATATATGGCCATGTTGTTTACCATTTGTATTTATAATGTCGTAAATCTGTTACAAATTAAATTCTAGTTGTCATCTCAAGATAAAAATGTTCGTGAATGTTTTAAAACAGAGTTAACTTCCCTAAATATAATTTAAGAATCTTAAATTAAGATTGTTTTTGCATTCATCCTTTTTAAAATATTTTTAGATGAAAGTTCGTTTAATTTTGAAGCAATTCGTGGTATCAAGTCATAATTGTTTTTTGTATCGCTGCATTTGATTTTTAAAGAAACCTATTAGTCCAGGGTACAGGACCCTGTTTTTCAAATTATTAATACTCGTCTAAAACTTAGTGAGTGGCTTCATTTTAACGTAACCTACACCTTTTTTATCTACGAAAATTCTCGGAAATGGGCAGTTTTCAATCTGGAAATCGGAAAACACGTCAATTTAACGATGTACTAAAAATGTATGATCAACCCTTTGCTCTCTACTTTAATCGTAAGATAATTTGATAATAAAATCGAAAAAAAAATTGGCTTACAAAAATATTGGGCCATTTGCCGAGACCTACACCCCCAACATGTCGTAATATCGAGAGTATGAAAATTTATCAACAACCAGCTGATTTTCACGAAATTGTTTAATAAATATTATTACTATCAAATGGTCATACTGGCCTACAATTTTCATGGGCAGTTTTTTCAGACCTACGGGCTAAACATGTCAATTTTACGAGAATTTTCGTAGATAAAAAAATTGTAGGTTACGTTAAAATGAAGCCACTCACTAAGTTTTAGTCGAGTGTTAATAATTTGAAAAAATCTGTTGTGGCCAGCACAAAACCTTCCGTCAATTCGATATATTTTGTATATATCCCATACCAAAAGTTCCTTGAAAAAGATTCTGTATATCCTATAAAATTGTAACACGAACACACTATTTTTTACAAATTCTATACCGAAACTTCCTTTCCCTATTTTATTAGGGGTCGCTGTTTCTTACTCTTCTCTTTTAATCATTCCTGTCCAACGCATCTTCTTCACACAATTCTTCCTTTCTCAAATCTTCTGCTACACAGTCCTTCCATCTTCTTCTCTTTGGAGGGACACTCTATCACATTCACACATAACTTTCTCACCCAATACTTTCAACTTTGGTTTTGCATTTGACACTGACATCTGTCAATTAAATTTTTCTGTTGTTTCCATAATTTTATCAAAGCTGCCTAATTTTTGAAAGTTAATCTCTCTTAATGTCTCTATAACTCTCGTTCATTGTCTAATTGGCCGTGTCTGTACTGAACTCCCTGAAATTTGATCAATTTTCGAAATACCGGATAAAATGGACAGATTGTGTATATATAACAACATAGAAGAAAGAAGAAAAACTAGAACAAAAAAAAAAAAAATGAAGAATAAGCACATTTGTACTTACATTTTCAATAGAATAAAAATTGGGAACACTTTAAAAATGAATTTTCAGTAAAATAAACTAATATTTAAAAATGATCTTCACAGTTATTAGATCTAATAACTATTGAACAGATGTCAGAAAATATAAGGTAAAAAACCTGTTGTGGCAAGTACAAGACCTTCCGTCAATTCGATGTATTTTGTACAAATCCCATACCAAAAGGTCCTTGGAACAGATTCTATATAATATCATGTAAAATCGAACACGAACACATACTATTTTTTATAAATTCCATACCAAAAGTTCATTTGAAAAAGTTCTACAAATCCAATAAAATTATCACATAAACACACACTAAGTAAAATGCACTTGACACTTCCTTCATTTCTTCTTCAGCTTTCCCCTATTTTATTATGGGTCGCTGTTTCCTCTTCTCTTCCACTCATTCCTGTCCAACGCATCTTCTTCACACAGTCCTTTCTTTCTCAAGTCTTCTGCGATACAGTCTTTCCATCTTCTCTTTGGCCTTTCTCTGCATGTCACTTGCGAGGAACACTATGACATACCAATTTTAGATCCTATACTTTCTATATTTGGTTTTGCACTTGCAACTGACATCTGTCAATTAAAATTTTTTGAATATACCTATCAGCTGTTTACATGATAAATAGCAAAGCTGACTAATTTTTGAAAATTAATTCCTTTATTACGTTTTAAATCTACATCTATTGAATATGAACGAAAATGTATAATCAAACCGTATAGAGAATAAGATATTCTTTCATATTGATAATCACAAATTGTCGAAAAATAATATTTAACTGCGTTTTTTCAAGAAAAACTGTTAAAAACTTCAAATAAGGGTACTTCCGGTGGATCAATTATAACCAAAATCTAATCAGCTCTTCATATGGATGTAAAGAAGAGGAATACGAAAGAATTATAATTTTTAGAATTGTAGTATTGGAGTTATCGTCGGAGAAAAATTTGTCACACACGGACACACACACGGACACACACACACACACACACACACACACACACACACACACACACACACACACATACAGACATCATCTTAAAAATAGTAAATTCGTATTCTAGGGGCTCTAAAACGTGCTTATTCATTAAAAACTCACCAACGAATTTTTTGACCAAAGACAATACCTTCCTTACCTAAAGGTGACGGAAGGTAAAAAAGGGTTCTGTACCCTGGACTATATAGGCTATAGCTATCTTTCTCACATCAGTTTCTGTAGTAGGCTGCGCGAGAAATATACCAATAGTGTGACGTGTCATCTGTATCCCTGAAAATAAATTCAAATATCTCGCAAAGTAATTATTAAAAAAATGTTTTTTTTATCTTAATCGTTATTTATTGAGTAGTACTTTAAGGATAAAGTGTACATTTTATTATATTTTGTTATGGTTTATGGGCCTATTGCACAACCTGAAGTAGGTAGTACATTATACATCGAATATTTTTATTATATATATGAATCTCACTGCCCAAATTACCTAAATTAAAATGTAAAATTGGCCTTTTCTGGGAAGTACATTTAAGATTTCGTATTTTATTATAAATTAAATATTTAAAATTGTAGATACATATATTACATAACGCATCAGAAATATCGTCAATCACGTCAATGAATATGAAGAATCACGAACATTTAGAAGAGTAGGAGGAAACTTATTTATAGAATGAATTAAAAAATATATTAATAATAGATGTAATTAGAATTTTTTATGGGTACGAGAAATGTACTTATATAGCCTGATATGGAAATGGCAAGAGGTCTTGTGCTGAACACAACAGATTTTTCTACTATTGTTTGAAAGTGTTTTTTATTACCTATTGTATGTATTGATAAGATTTTTGTACATAAAGAAAAGCTTTTATAGTATTTATTTATTTAAAAGGAGTAAGAAGTAGTGTATTATATTTTATGAGCAGGAAATAATATAGTTTTCTTAACATTGAATCTCACGGTAAACTTTGTAAATTTTAATGTTATTCTTTATTAATAAACTTTTTTTTATTATTTGTAATGGAAGTAAAGAAATAAGGAAAAGTGATATTTAATTAAATTAGGAATGAAATTTTTAATAATGTAACAAACAAATTTTTTTCTATTTCCGTTTGAAATATTTACGTGTAAAAATGTTAATTTATTAAAAAATGATAAAATTAAACGTTATGGCACTATTTTCTCCAGGGCTAGCCTTATTTCATAAATTAGAGATTAGCTGTCGCTTTTTCCGTAGTACAAAATGTGGCATATAAAGCAATAATGGGAAAAAGAATGTGATTTTGAATATCATATTTAATTTGTAATATACCTATAAATCAATACAAAAAAATTATAACAGTAAGTTTATAATAAATATCTAATAAATACGCCCAAAAAAAAACAAAAAACACCACTGGGTTTGTTTTCTTTAAAAAGAAAACCATGGGTTTTTGTTAACACTGATATTCACGTTTTTACTCACTTGTTACGTAAATAGCTATTTCTTTCTCATATTAATATAGAAATAAAGATAAATAAATGCGTATTTATTTTAATTTTTATATTTATATAACACTTAAATACAATGTACAATAATAAATAACTAAATAATTATATAGTAACGACGAAAAATGACACATTTATGAAATTTGGGTAGGGTGAAGTGGAGTTGAAATTTTCATTAGATCTTCTAGTTGTGATGTCCATGGTTTAAATCATTTTTCTTTCGCCCCTGAAAAAATATTTTTATTTACTAACACTTAAGTCTTGTGAAACATTTATATAAAAATTAATACTCAGTTTCATATGAAATAACAAAATCAAGGGATTAACGAAGATTGAAAAAAAAACAAATAAAACTATTTCTCATCCAAATATTTCTCAAAGTGTCAACTTCCAACATCTCACAAAACGAAATAAGAAATCAAATCTTCTCTGTTCATTGTTATTCGTCACGTTTGTTAGGTCGATTTCTTTCTTTCCTGATCGTCTTTTGTCGGCAGCGCGGCCTTCTCAGATCATCGCCTATTGAAGTGTCCACGGTTCACGGAAATCACTCAATGCAGGTATCCGTATCCATTTCAATGTTTGCGCAAACAAACAGTTTCTTACCGTGCGGAAAACGAAACTAAAACTACTAAAACGCTTTCGAGGGCTACTAACAAACACGGTAGATACTGATATGGATGCTTCCAAGCAGTGGCGGAGAATGGGGAATTTGAAAATGGATTGTATATTTATGAAATTTTGATATCAAGATGTTTAAAAGTACACCGGGCCAAAGCGGTTAGAGGTGAATATAAATTTAACATGTGATCTTAGTTTTATTCAATTTCCTGTACTCCTGTTTATTTTACGAAAAAAAAAAAAAAAAAAAAAAAAAAAAAACTGTAGAGTACAATGCTATTCGGGAAAATGGATACGAAACTGATTGTTTTTGGTTCATCATCATTTTAAAAATATATTTCAAAATATCTGTTCATCATGCTCGTTGTCAAATTAGTATGGACTGATGCTTAATTTTTCCCTTCTCTGCACCCTGTCCTTGCCAGAGGTTATTCTAACGTGCAGTTGGCCACAAAATGTCCAGTGGGAAAAGCAAATTGTGCAGTGGGAAATTAAAATCTGTGCAGTTTTTTTTTTTTCATTTATTGCGAATGTACAAACTAGATAAAATTAACAAAAAAACAAACTCAAAATAACAAATAATATACAGCAAAATTTTTTAAAGAAGTCCGATCAAAGCCATCTACGAATTGTATCTATGAATTAAGATTTTATGCTGTCAAATTTAGTAGTGTCGTTTACATAGTTTTTTATGAGGTACACAAGATATTATGTACCCTCATAAAAACTAAGTAAAAGACACTACTAAATTTGACAGCACAAAATCTTAATTCATAGATACAATTCGTAGATGGCCTTGATCGGACTTCAAAAATTTTACTGTATGAGGTTTTATAGTTTTCGTTAAAATATTTATTTTATTTTTTTATGAATTCGTTAAATTTTAAATTTATCGTACTTTGCATTAAAACTCGTTTGACCTTGAAAATTTTCATTTTTTCCCTGAGCCTCCCCCCCTACTAACACCGATTTATTTCCTTTATGTGCAGTGGAAAAAAATCCTTAGAATAACCTCTGGTCCTTGCCCTGCAGTGTTGCTGCTTCATAACATATCATTCTCAACATTGCCTATAGATTGACAAGAGTGTGGAAATTTCCAGTCCATATTTATTTGACGGCAAGTATAGTAGCAATAGCCATGGCACTCTGTTTTCTGGGTTTCATAAATTATTTATAAACGTCAAACTAACATCTAATTAAAATTAAAATAAATCCCGCATTCTTCTTAAACTTTCAACCATAATAATTTTTTTATAATAAAGTCACATTTCTCATTCGAATAAACATTTATTATTTAATTTATTTAAAGAAAAAAAAATTAATAAAATAAAACTAATTTCAATAATATCATCATAACTCCATGGCTATTGCTACTAATTAATTGAACTTTTTTTTTTTAATTGTGAAGAAACGAAAATCAAATAAATAATGCAAAAACAGTTTTCTATGCAACTTTTCATTCAGTATAACTTTTCATTCCACGGTTTTTGAAATAATATGAGCAGAAGAAAATATTGCATAAAATTAAATCATAATGTTAAATCCCTATGTTCACTCCTAATGTCCACCATCCAGTATATCATCTTTTATTCACGGTTTTAGGTATTAATGACACATATGTGTACGGTTGAGGACTCTTACCAAACTACATTATTTCATGATCTTTTAAAACTAACATGAAGAAAGCACCACAAGGGTCACTTTTAAAGCATCAAAATTTGTTTATAAAAGTAAAATAACCATATTGTTTTGAGTTATTAGAAACTATAAACACAAAACTAATGTTAGTATTTAATTTTTTCAATGTTAACTATAATAAAATACATTATAGAAACATGTGAAAGGAATGACAACTAAATGAAAATGACAGTATAACGCATGTTCGACGTCATTGCAAATTTTTCATCAATTAATTGATACGATTGTTTTCATTTTTGGAGATCTGTATTGTGTTATATTTTATTTATTGTATGTTCATTTAACAATAAATATTTTTATAATGGACCCATCCAAGTTTTCGCCTTTTTCTAAATAAACCAGTGACCCTGGCGTCACTACAAATCAAATAGACACGACCTCCGTACCGCAGATGTTGCTTACACCACAATTTCACTGTAAAATATGACGGCACATATTCCTCATATATGCCAATCATCCTTTCATAAATATTATTTAATCCATTAGCCTCTTTTGTCAAGAAAAATATACGAATACAGTGAAACCTGTACAAGCCGTCACCGTTGGGTATCTAGAAAAGAATCCGTTATATTCTGGATTCCGGTTTTAACAGGCAATTGAATATCCCGGAATCTCATACCGGAAAATTGAAAAAATAACAAATTTGTAAATAAATAAAACAATGTTTACCTACAAAATACAGAGGGTGTTAACTAAAAATCTGACCATAGGTGGTTAACATGGGAAATCAATTTTTCCTTTCGCAAAAGTTACCAATTACTTTTAGACAAAAACGTTTCAAATAAAAATTCTAGATAATTAAATCACTAACCAGATTTAATTTTGCACGTTTGGTAACCTGTAAAATTGAATTTGTAATTGTACAAATATTATTCATTATAGCAGTAACCATGGAATTGAAACAAAATTACAAAGAAATTCATATTGCTTGAACAGTCAGAAATTTAATTTTATAGGTTATAAAATGTAAAAAAATAACAAGTTATTTAAGTGCTATATTTTAAAAATAATGTCTGTGTAGTAATTTGTCGAACAAAACCCGAAATTTGTCTTTCCGCTTTCGTTTTGTATAGGTTTAAATGAGTGGTGGTGGACGAAATACATTTCCGCTTCCGTGTTAGATAGTTTTCAACATCAACAGGGACATTTCGCTAGTATTATATTTGGGACTACGAAAATTGTTCGTTATAAACAGATTTTCGACATACAGAGTCCGGCTTTTCCATGTTTTACTGTATAATATTTCACTTTACTTATTTCCTCGTACCTACTAAAACCTCTGCATATAAATTATTGCAAAATTCTTTTAATTTGAACTAAATGTCGTAAACTAAGTAACCCAACAAATGTTACAGTACCTTGACAGCAAAAAAATATAATAGCTTGACCTTAGTTTCATGGCTAGGTAGACAAAATTCAAAATCACTTTCGTACCATACCTCCAACCATTTATTTTTCTAATAATATATCTTTTATATTTATTCCCAAATTGCGTTTTTTTTTTTTTTTTATTTGAATAAAATCTACTGGGGAAACCAATATTTTACCGAAATTTTTAAAAGTTTTATTGCTTTATTTTCGAAAGTTTAAATTTAGTAAGAATCTCATTGGTATAAAGGATACTTGGAAAATATTTTTCCCTCCGGCACTGAGTAGGGGTAGTAGCTTGCCCTTTAACAAAAGTGCCATTTGGCATTGTCAACGTGTCACTACTTAGCGTCGCGTCTAGTTGTCACAGATCTCAAAACGACACGACTGAAACGGGAGCACAAAACAAGAGAAGATCGGGGATTGCTACCACTGTCACGGCTACCTGTGATTCTCTTTTATTTTTTATTGGGACGAATCGAAACTACGTTTAGCATAGGGAGATGAATATATCTTCTGTTTGTTAGTTTGGTATGCGGAAACATTTGAATAATTTCATTGTTGATTTGATTGAGAGGTTGAAAGTTGACAACTAACTGTTGACATGCAAAAGGAAACAAAAGAAAATAAAAGGAAAAGGAAAATAAATGAAACAAATGAAATAATACAAACAAACTTATATTTTCTTATTCATAATACTTATTGGTTTACACTCTTAAAAAAGAAACAATCATTAAAACATTTTAAAACAAATGAAAAATATCAAACAAATCTCAAACATACATATTCGCGTCAATATCAATAATATATTTACAATAAATCGTCATGTAAGGAAATTACTGAGCGAGCACATTTTTTTTTTTTATTTAAAATTTAAAACCAAACTATTAACAAGCAAAATTAACGAATTTGTGATAAAAGATTCACAAACCACAACACTGAAAAAATAATGATATTACGTTTTGCTGACAACTATAATTCATATCTTATTTTTTATTTGTCTACATTTTTAAAATAAAGTTATCACTATTATTATCACTACTATTATTAATGTAAACAATGATAGTATATTATACGCAAAGGTTGAGAAGATAATCATTATTGACCCAGCGCCAATATTGTCACCCGAGGGCGAAGACCGAGGGATACAAGGCGCCTGGTCAATAATGATCTTCTCAACCGTGGTTTATATACTATTTTTTTCACTACTAGCACATAAATCCTACTTGAATTTTTTTTTTATTAATAATAACAATCATTTTGACATGAATAATTACGTTACTTATTTGTTAATATTCACAAAAACAAAGTAGGCTGCAATTGTTTTTATCTGGCGTTTCGCTCATTATGCTGGTTTGATAACCTCACTTATGGGCCTTGATTTGTATTGATTGAATTATTTAATAAAAACAATTTGTGCTGTTACAGTCAACAGCCTTATTAGTTTATTATTATTTTTAAATAAATCTATTGAAATGTATTTACCTACAAATATAAAAAAAAGATAAAGATTTATTCATTACTACATCTACACATGTTTCACATTTTCACCAAAACAGCACATTAGCCAGGCGAGGCGGCATGCTTGGGTCAATTTAAAATTAAGCGGCAAATTTAAATTATATACTTAACATCTTTCTTGAGTTTAATGAGTTAAATAATATTTGGATTTGGAGGCTTGAGTTGGATTGAAAAGTAACAGTTTGCATTATAGACCTAGGATAATAATAAATTATTATTGACCTACTAAATAACAGTGGGTTCCTAGGCTAGTAGTGAAAAAAATAATAATATGAGAATAAGTATTTTTATACATGATTTTTGTATGGAGACAGTCGATGAGTGAGGCTCAATATTTGAGTGATGTTATAAGTGCAAAAAATTACAGACGTGGTTGAAATTTGAAATGTAAAGACAAAGATGGAACTATTTCATTTTCAAGAAGTAGTAAGCAAAAAGAGTACAAGTAGGCGTATCGTAAGTGTTCAGAACATAAAAACAAAATATATAATGGTTCATTACGATGATCGACTGATTTTAGAATGTAAAATTGGAAAATATATAATAATATTGAAAAAAGAAAAAGACAGAAATATTAATATTGTTTCCTGCAGAACACTATTTTGTAAATAACTGTAAATATTACAGTTAACGGTACCATAGTAGTCAGCAAAAGGTTTTTTTATGGTAAAATTTCCATATAAATTTTTTCCAGAAACAACCTAAATTTTTCTTGGCAAATTTGTTAATTTCGCAAGTTAATAATTAATCTAAAACGAATTCAACACCAATACATGTTAGTTTTCCATTTCGCCACGTCACATTCATGTCGCTACTACGATTATTACAGATGTCCTGTATCTATTTGTGAGTGAATACCATGTACGTGACAGTGCATTTCGTGTAGGGATGAAGCATAAAGTGTCACACTGTCACGTGACAGCGATTTGGTGACAATTACGTCGTGATCTTTGCGCAAACATTAACGTTGCCCCTGTGAGAGGACTAGAGATTACGCTGTGCAAATAGCGGAGAATGGGAGATTTTACAGTGGAAAACGAAAAATAAATACTGGGAGTGTGAAAGCGTGCACCTGCTGAAATACGTAATGGAAAATACGTGTAAATGAACAACGAAAAGATTATTTACTTGGTTGTTTGCGCGGCAGATTTGCGATTTAGTAGTGTTCATGTTTCTAAAACTGGAAGGTTCGATATAAAACGATTAAACTGCATTTATTTAGGCCAATAAATTTGTGATATGAATGCTATTTATTTAATATACATTTTCGTTATCATTTTGTTGCGATTACGATTTAAAATATTACTGGTTGTTTTACTCTTATTAAAAACGTGCCCAAAGTTGTATACATTTCCTTGCTTTATTTACTAAAGGCGTAACATGATAACGACTTAGCGTCACTCGTCATTTTGAAAGTAATATGTATAAAATCGTCCAAAAATATATATTATTATAACATTATGACTATATGGTACAGTAATGTTTGCTTAATACGAATCCGGTTATAGCGAACTAATTTAAAAATACTGCCTAATAACAGTGTTGTTATTTTCATTTATAACGAACCGGTTTTGTCTGTCCCGTGGAGTTCATTATAGTTGAACATTACTGTATTTATTTGAAATTTATAATATTGCAATTTTTAAATTGTGATCAAAATTATAAATTTCTAATTTGAAGTTATTTTAAAATAATTTTGAAACATGATTTAATTTAATAATTAATATAAGTTACAAACGGCAACCTATTCTAGCACGACTTAGGAATTCGAACTCAAATCGCGTAGTGCGGTAAGTGGACGAACAAGAGTGCTTTAACTTTATAGTCATCTATAATGTGTGTTACATACGATTTTCTCTGTTTTGGTTTTCATGCATATGACTTTTTTATAACGGAAATATTTTGGTAGAATAATTGTTAGTACTAGCTATAAGAGATTTATGTTTATTATTTTGCATAATGCCTAAATATTTTATGTATTTAATGCAATCATACCAATCCCAAAAAAAAAACAAAATGTCACCAAAAATCGTTTAAAAATTAAGCTCATTCATCAATAATCGTGCTAGAATATATACTAATTCCGAAACAGAGAAAATTGATTCTTTTCTTATAATTTGTTTGTAAAAAGTAGGCTAAAATAGAGTCGTTGACACCTAGCGCGTTTAGCAAACATATAAGGACACGCGTATCAATTAGAACTTCAAAAACAATGAAATAAATGTCAAATGGCATTCCCAGATATTATTTTAAATAGTAGTTACGACTCAAATCAAATGTACATATTATTAATAGCAAAAAAATTTCAACTCTGTCTATTTAATATTCCCAAAGGCCTATTTATAAGGAAGTAACGCAAGCGGTAACGCAGTTGCAGTAAGGTAACGCAAACCATGTGCGTATGGTATTGCTGATTATTAATGAAAAGTAACGCTGTGCCACAACCAGTAACGCAATAAACGCAACGCAGAAGACGATCAACTGTCATCTTTCTACCTTACTGCTGTAACGATAGCCAATCGGAGTTAGCGTTTCAGTTTTACTATAAAAATATGTATTACCGACATGTTCGAGAACTGTCACAACTCCAAAATAAATACTATATTTTCGTCACTGTCTATTTCTATTTAAATTATTTTATATACCAATACCAACCTTATTGATATTATACTTATGTCAATAACAATATAATGAGAGCCGAATTTCAACGAAATATAGCGCATTCTTCTGACTGATCAGAGGTGCTATCTCTGGCGTTTATTATAAATCACAGATTTTGTGTTTGTGTTACCGGTCACGTTGCGGCGTTGCGTTGCGTTTAACGTTACTTCATTATGAATAGGTTTAACACTAATGACAGTATATATGTTATCGGTCAAAACCGATTTCAGAATTAGTTTGGCCAGGGCCAAAATAGTTCCTAATGGGATAAATAAGTCATTAGTTTTGTGCGATAGGTAAAGTTTTGTTAAGGTATGTTTAGAAAATAAATAATATACTAATAATTGCTTTAATTTTACATTAAATATACCGTAAGAAAACCGTCACCTAACTCACGAAACATGACTGATTTATCTTACTAGTTTATCCTAAAATCAGGTTTTGCCGGTAACATATATATTTTGATTTAAGATGATTATAATAATTTTAAGTTTTATCGTTTTATACTGATCCTTCGAGTTTTGGACAAATGAACTTCAGTCAAATAAAAGTTTAAAATAAATTATATTTTAGCCAAGCTAACATCTTGCAATATTTTTATTATAAATACCCGTATTGCTAATTCAGTAAAATTATAATCCATGATGGAAAAATTAAATGAATGGATTGAGCTCGCTCAGTAGAGGAGAGTGTCTATGTACAAAGGAGAACTTTGGTATGGGAGTGTAGTGTTTATGGCGGTGTGAGCGGCATGCCTACTTGTAGCGGTAGACCGTGCCTTGTAGGGCCGTGGCACCGCGACGACACGGGCGACGCTCCGTGGTGCCCGTGGTGTGCATGGCCGTGAAGTCCACCACTCATCCGCAGTTGCTGCAAAAGAAAAGACACGTGTTAGTTATCAAAACACATACAAATATTCTAAAATTTGAAAGTTATCACAAAATTGACAGTAAATGACATATGTAACAGATGAGCTGATGACTTATTCGACTAGCAACGCGCCTAATCAGAATGAATACGAGAATCCGTTACACAGGCGTTTCACATGGGAAAACAATTTTTGTTTTTCAAATATTTTTCGTTCCATGATACTTTGTATACATAGGGATTTAAAAAATAAGGATTTCGAGAGTAAATTTTATTTAAGGATCGGGTCAAAATGATTTTGTTATGCAATTATTTCAAAAAGTGAACGTCGAGTAAATTGTAAAACCAAGTATAATATTTCAAAAATATCACATACTAAATCTGTTTCTGTTTAAATTATGTTTACTTGGCCACAAAAGCCACAAATTTAAAGATTAACAACCGTCATCAAATCCAATTTTTGTATTTAAAAATGTTTGTAGAAATCACCCCGTAATGTTTTACGGGACATAATATTTAGTATTTATTTAAAATCAAAAATTTGACAACTCGATCGGCTTTTGTTGTTTTTTGCATAAAGTAGTAACACGATTTAAAATATACTGGTTGTGCCACTTGTCTTGTTTTTCATTGTTTCTGATGGTCCGCTTGATACGTGTTTCCTTGAATAATCCGCTAGATGCGCTACGTGAGAACGACCCTACCACAGCGGACTATTTTTACATAAAATATTAAAATTAAATGCATAATGAATTTATTTTTAATATAAATTTATATATTTAATGGAAACCTGAATCAATACATTGTTAGAATTTAAAATTGGAAAAACTAAATAAATTGATAGAACCGTACGCTTCCAGATTTCCATTCGGTAATAATATCTTCTTCCCGAAAATGTTTTCGACAAACATCATTCAATTTTAATTCGCGATCATCTCTACTAATTGCACATTGCCATTTTTTAAAAAGTGATATATCGAGTGGAGCAGCAAACAGAGATTCTTTTTCAGTGGATTTCTTGAAATCGGTTCCACATCCAGGAATGAAACATTTTCTATTTAATTTTCTTTTCATTTTGCATTAATTGCAATATCTTTCAACAAAATATTTATATTACATTACATATAATACGAATATGTACTTCAAAACCTGTTTTATTTACCTTTCTATGAGATATAACAAGTAATATTTTCAAAATGACATACAAATGACAGGTGTCAGTTGGGTCGTTCTCACGTTGCGCCTCTAGCGGAAAAAACGAGGAAACACGTATCGCTTTGGATCCTCGTTTTGTGCAGAGTGGCACAACCAGTATATTTTAAACCGTGAGTAGTAAGAACCATGTCGTGTTTGGTATCAAATGAGAGGTATCGTCAAGAGCTGTCATACAGGAATGTCATATATTTGACAGCTCGATCGGCTTTTGTTTTGCGTAAGTCGTTTGAGTATCCGGAAGACTGTTAGCGTTAGCACTTTGGGTTTAAATTGTGCGTAGATGGATTGGACGTACGTAAAACTTTTATAAAACACTATCGGCGGAGCTCCAGGAGAAACTCGGCGTACTAAATCTGTTTCTATCACATCTTTAAATTATATTTACTTGGCCACAAAAGCCACAAATTTAAAGATTAACCATCATCAAATGTAGAATTTTAATATCTAAAAATGTTTGTAGAAATCACCCCATAATGTTTTACGGAACATGCCATTCAAAATAATATTCTTTTTTGCATTAATGCGTTTATTTGCCATTTTTTCATACTAATGCGAAAAAATTACCAGATCAGTCAATCAGCGATAACCTGTCACTTTTTCGCATTAAAGAAAAAAGCGACAGTTCTAATTTATGATAAGTTCGTTATTTGCTACTTGTTAAATTTAAAGGGAATTAGAAAAAACCTAGAATGTGGTATGTTACAAAATTGTGATTTTATTTATTATTTATCGATCGATAATAATTTTTGACAAATAGAAACAAATGTATCATCTGTCAGTTTCAGTTTTTATTCAGTGTCTGCTGTAATTATTGGCTACAATTTATTATCGATCGGTAAAAGTTATCGATTGTGTTACAGAATATGGGTGATTATTTTGCAACTAAACACGTAAATAGCTACTATGGGTTTTATTGGGGTTTTTAAGGGTGTTTATATTGTTTTTTTTTTTAAGTTGGGGAAGGAAAGATCAGCCCTGCCAATGAGTGAACATGACATTTTTAATGTTAACCCTGAATCTGTCATGTAAAAATGATAAAATGTACACTTTGTACTTACAGTACCACTCAATAAATAACGATTAAATTTTTTAATTTTAAAATATCGTTATTTTCCATTCTTCTTGAGCTATTGCTTCGATCTAATCTAAGCATTTTTTACTTTCGTTTTTGTAAATGAATGCCCTATTTGATTTCTATATTCCTTTACACAAAAGTACGGCATTTTGTTTTGTTGTGTAATATACATACAGAGCAGTCATATATCAGGTTGACTTGTGGAACTGGTAAATGTGTAAGCAACTACAGCGCCATTAGTTCCTGACTAAACGTTCCCATTAAGAATGTAGACAAGTAGTGACGTTTCTCAATCTATATCTATTTTATAGTTAGAAATTCGGATAGCGAGCAGTTTTCTACTTTGTCGCACACGAGCGGCAAAGTCACATTTTGCGTGACAAAAGAAAGTGCTAATGCCTATTGCATAAAACAAATGTTTGAAAACGAACAAAGGAACAACTAATGTCGTTTAACGTTATAATTATAGAGATAGTTGTTTTATTTATTTTACTTTATAATTTGAAAATTTTTCTTTACATTACTAAAACATGTGGAAAATAATAATTAAAGGTAAGTCGTAAATGTATACATTTGTTTCTCAAAAATAATTGTACATTACATTTTCACTTTACAAGTAATATAATTAATATTTTCATACGTATTAACTCCTATATAATAACGGAATGTAGTTTATAATTATAGATGCCGAAATAAAGTCATGGGAAATATAAACAGTGTTATTTAGTTCTAAAGGAAATATACAAAATAAAAGTAACATTCATAGCTCGAATAGTTGTTAAAAACATGACTAAGACAGTAAGACATCATTAAATACATTCTATCTTTGAAACAATAAGTCGTAAAATTAAAATATAGCGTCTTAGAAAATATAAAAGTTAAAATACGAGTACTGCCGACGCCGACTGCTGACACTATGGCATGGCATATGGCAAAGACAGGAACAAAGACTGAATATTTTTTTGTTCTTGGATCTCATTTTGGACGGACATTCATGGATAATAAAAGTAAAATTATGAATCTTGTCTGCCGAAGTTATAAATTAACAAATCGCAATCTGTACGGTTTAAACATATGTAAAGCATGTAATTATACACTTTTGAATTTTTGTTGACAGCTAAATTGGACTACTTAATTTGTATGGCGAGACTTCATTGCGGTTTCATAAAACATATATTACTCTAGACCATCCAGAAATTAATATACGTCATTTACATTTCAGTATGTCTTCGCATACATATGTTCACATAATGAAATGATACACAAGACGTATTTAATATGCTAATTATGTATAAAAAGCAATGGGGTCATACCAAAAAAAAAAATATATCGATTTTTTTATATAATTAAAAAAATTACAAAATTTTATACATATATACATGAAAAATATTTAATAGTCTTATACTTTTCATTCATGATTTTCTTTCTAAACATTTTGAGTCTTATTTTGTGACGTCATGGGTTTGTATACACATACAATGATAGTCACGTACACATGTACTCGTGCACGTACTGTACATGAATGTCAGCGCAGCGCAGACCTGACACATTTTTCGAACATAACCAACATTTTCAAAGTAAATATCTTTGCACAAGTTGTTTTTGTTTAAATGTAAGTACAAATAACGAAATGTTCTAATAAATATAAATAAATACAAATTATGTGTGATTTAGATATTACCATGGTTGTATAATATTGATCTGTGCCGTCTTGCGAGAACATCTCGTTTTTGTTCGTATTCCTAAACCTCGAGATATAAGGGAAAGATGGTATAATGCAATAAATACTCTAAAAATTTTGAAGGGTAGTCTTGCTTATGTTTGTGAAGATCATTTCCACTAACTAGAACTTAATAAAAAAAACAATTTTCGTGATATACATTTGTTTATTTTATTCAATAGCTTGAAGAAGATGCCGAAAATCAATTTTCTGCAAATTATTTGAATTCGCTTCTTCAAAATTAATTTCCATAATTAAATTATTCAATATACAATAAAAACAAAAGGCACGAGTACAAAATAACTTGCTGTCACGTTTGCTTTCAAGTCAAATAACATAAACGTCAAACGTAGTTCCATTATTATTCCATAGGAGGGACTACGGTCACGGTCGCAAACCCATGACGTCATTTGAAATTTAATATAAACTTTAAAAAATTATTTCTGTAAAACTAGAAACTTATGTGACATAAAATATCTATTTCTGTAAGTGGTTTTAAGTATATTTTCAGAAAAAAAATAAATTGGAAAATGTGGTATGACCCCATTGACTAACCGTTTCCATGTACAATAAGCCTAGCAAAATTTAGGATACATGAATTATGACATTTAAATTCTGAATTAAAGCGTTTGAATTTAAAGAGATCTAAGTGCCAGATAAATTCCGATATAAAATGTTTAAATTCAATCAGATTTAAGTGCTAAGACGAAGAATTTACTTGAAAACATGGAAATGGTTGTTTTACAAACTTGCAAACGTTTGTAAAATATATAGTCAAAGATGGTATAGCAGCCACGGGTTAAGTTGACTCTAGACCTGCGCATCCTAGCCAACCTGAAAACATCGACTAGAATTTCTTTGTCTTGTGAATGAATCGCCTTCCCCTTAAAACCAATTTTAGATGTTGTTGGAGTGCTTTCCTAGTTATAATAGCATATAATAATTACTAAGAAATATATTTCAATTATTATGAACATTCAGCTAAACGTCAATATACGCAACCCCTCTACTATTACATTTCGACTCGTCCATGTACGAATTTTAGGTTCTGCGCACACAAGGTCAGTGTTAACTTAACCTTATGAAAAAATATTTGTGTCTGTATGTAAACAAGTATCTATACAATTCCACAAATAAAAATTTAGAACAAAAGAAAATAATTATTATATTTATAAATGTGGGTAGACTGTATGTAGATTAAGGGTTAACAATAATTACTCAAAATTACAATAATACGCTATTTATTCTATCAAAACAGTATTCTACTGTTTTTTGTATCATGTTTGTAAAACTGAATGTTTAAACGAATATATTTATGTGCGCATCAATTTATATTTAAGAATATGTAAGATATCACTCTGAAGAATATATATATATATATATATATATATATATATATATATATATATATATATATATACTAGCCGACCCGTCCCGGGTCACATTTACTTCGGAGACATGTGCTGCGTAGGGAGCCGGCAACCTGCCTCTTATCGTACATGTAATAGGCTCAGCCCACTGCCCTAACCATCCCGCACCGCACCTATCAGCGACCTTTTCTAAACATGTCTCGGGTACATTTACTTATGTACCTATATATGATGCAAACTATCTCTCCGACAAATATCGAAAATCTGCTGACGGTTAAAACTTAACTATAGATACAAAGATAAAAAAATAATTGAAAAAAAATTCTAAAACATTTTATTTCTTACCAAAACCATAAATAAGAATTTTTATATCCCTAACTTGAGAAATGATGGGTTCTCCATACAAACTTTCATCCCCCATTTCACCCCTATAAGTTTTATTTGCGCGACAAAAGGTAGCCCATGTCCTTCTCCAAGGTCCAATCTATCTCTATGCCAAAATTCATCAAAATTGGTTCAGCGGTTTAGTCGTGAAAACGTAACAGACAGACAGAGTTACTTTCGCACTTATTATATATATACCGAAAAGTAGGTTTCTAAGATATAGTATAAAAGATTTCGAGTAATTGTTAATTTCTAATTATTTATAAACTATTTAGGTTCATAATTGCTTTGAGAGGTTCAGAAAAGTGACTTAAAGTAAGTATATTTACTGTACAAATTTTTACTTGTTAAAATGCATTACAAGCGTGTATGTCCATTGAAGAACTGTGTAACTGAACAAAGATGGCTTAGAAATCCCCAAGTTTAGATCAATTCTATGAACTCACAGTGTATGCGATTGTGACCTTGACTATTTTCATTTGCTAAATGTTTTCTATTTGTGGTTCGATCCCGACCGACGCTGAACATTTAGAAATTTAAATGGCACAAAAGCGACCCGAACGGAACCAAACCGACCCGCCCGTCCCGAACTGAACCAGCCCGACTCGCTCGTCCCGAACTGAACCAACCCCTGTGATGCACTCTCCTCGCCAGCAATGAGTGTCCGTAAGGTGATGCCTGGTAAGCGCCCGCACGGTATGAATATGTCACATCATTAGATATCTGTGATAAAGCATAAAGCATTGGCTGATTGGCACACTTAGAAATGGGTAATATGCCGTGATAATATATTTCTATATTTATTTATTTATTTATTTATTTATGGTTCAGATTACAAAGTCAAACGAATGATCATGAACTATACTATACAACTTTTAAACAATTTTGGCTTATTCGTCATTTGGGTCACAAGTGTTTAACACGTACCTATTTAACCAAAAAAGTAAAAGAATATCAATAATAATTTTAAAAAATAACTGCAGCTATCATTATTTTTGCTGAGTACCTTAAAAACTAAAAAATTCAATTTATAATATACATACATATTACTATAATGTATTTTCTTCTGTTATATAGGTATGGTATATCTGAGTATTATACAGAATTTAGGAACCATTACATACTATTATGTTATTCAAATGCCAATTGCTGAAAATTATTTCATGTTAGTATTTTTAATTTCATCTATACCTCTACTACATTCTTGAAACATCTTTTACATAATTAAATACCTAATATCAAGACACCCATGACATTCTAGCATTCTTTTCATCCCTTGAATATCTGGCCCTCAGACAAACACCATTTGCTATCTCTGTTTTTTCGTTTGTTTCCTAGCCTGCTCAGATGTTGAATAACGAGCATCTAGGGTGGCGCAAGGGCGCGACCCCTGATTACAGGGCGGAGGGTCAGAGGGCGCAACAGCGCTACAGGGAAGCGAAGGGCTCAAATAAGGGTAGTGTCGTGTGTGTTCTATTACGAGGAGTAAAATATCAATTAGACAGCAGATTGATGAATTTGATTATTGTTTAAAGGAAGTTATTTTGGAGTGAATAGTTTTTTAGGTTAAAATTATTAAACAAGAAATTAACATATCTAAAAATAAAAATATTACGTTTCTGTTGCGTTGTTTTTCAAATGGATGCTTAAAGAGCGAAAGAGTCTAAAGCGTGCATTAAACGATGAAGTTTTTCTTTTCAAGTGACTTGAAAAGTTTTCTCTCTCGCACAATGACATAAGTGCAAGAGAGTCAATTGAATAGACTTTTCACGAAAAACTTTTAAGGAAAAACTGGAACATGCGCTACTTTCTCTTAAAAGTCCCTATAAGTTTGATTGTCAAGTAACTGCCAAATGTAATTTGTGTTTATACAATTTAATGTAGGTAACTTAAATTTTGTCTTGGATATTTAAATTCACGCAAAACTTGATCGTGTAAATAAACTTGTAAGGTCATTTATAAAAACACTTTTCAAGTCACTTGTAAATCCTGTAATAATAATTTTAACGTGAGAGGCACAACCTTACCTAAATTCATTTGTGCTTTCTTTCAACGTTTATTGCAGTGGCAAAATCATTCTTTAAAAAAAAACTATTTTTTTATGAAACTTCAGCGAAATTGAAAGAGATCTGTAATAATTCTAGAAAGTCTTAATTTCTATTTGTTAAGCCGTACTAATTTTTTTAATATTGTCTGTGACGTAAATGTTAAGTTCATTTTGTTCTCAAACAGTAGAGTTGTACACACTCCAACAGTTCAACAATTCTTAAAATATATAAATATATTAAAATATGTTCGGATAATAAGCAATTTACTATAATAATTAATAAATGACTACTGCCCGGTTGCAGAAACGTTCATCAATTCTTTGATCAATAAACGGTTCGTTAAAATGAACAAATGCAATGCGATTTTTGACAGCAATAATTTTAATGTCATAGGAACAAGAAAACTGATTTGTTCATTTTGATGGTCTGTTAACTGAACAAGGAATTGATGAACGTTTCTGCAACCGGCCATATGTCTATTATAGTTCAAGTTTTGATTGCCCCTGGCAGCTCACGTCAGTCAACATATCTTTCATATTCATATAAACGCAGGTGATTTTTATTTGGGGTAGCAACATAAATACAAACAAGTTGTTTACTGTCGTTATTTCCTGCACTGAAAATTGTAAATGGTTTTGTTTTAACAAAGGGACACATTTTCTTTTTTTTCTACTGTGGCGGAAGATCCCACTGAAGCATTGAAGACTCATCTATTGGAATATTAAATGAAAATGATAATTGCAGTTAACCTATTAATTTTTTTCATAATCATCAGTCATTCATAAAAACTACCTATGCATCATGGAAATTTTTAATTAATTACCGGTTTATCACACCTTTAAGAAACTCCAACACTAAGTGAGAAAACCATCGCGGAAATCAATCGAAATTCAGCAGGTATTAATTAATATTCAGCGATAGGAAAATACCGATAAAAATAGCATTGTGTATTTCCCAGTGTTGAGTGACGTATGGTTCATTTCTTAGACCTCGTCACAACAAACTATTACGAATACTTCGGCCTTGATTACTTAGTCATATCATATGGACTCTCTCTCTCTGCATCGGAAATGCCCGCTCTGTTTGTTGAACCTGTCAGCTCGCACGGAGAATTATATTATATTTGTTCATAGGATTTTGGGTTAGGCTGACAGGTTGACGAAATGCACATCTAGATTTGATACTATGCTTTTTGTAAAAAATTATTTTTGTATATTTAGGTATATTTTCTTTATGGACTTTACAAAGGCCCTATAGGATTTCATTTTCGATGTTTTTGCAGATACCTTGGGTAATATTAACGACAGAGCAAAACCATTTATACATTCTAGAATTTTCTACCGTTTTTTGTTGTTTTTCGTTCGTTTATTTAGAAAATATTTCGTATCTCGCTTATTATGACAGTTAGGGAAAAAGTTTAGACCATTTTTGTATCATATTTTTACATAGAACGTGATGTAATTTGAAGTTTTGAAAACTTATATCTACAAACTTAATATTTATTAAATAAGAACATATTGCAAATCGTCTCATATTTGTTCTTGTTTTATAAGCTTAATGGTGTTATAACATGACTATATTCTTTTAATTTAAAAATCTTCATTAAACTTGAATTATTAATGTTTTAGGGTGAAAAATTAAAAAGAAACAAATGAAAAAATCAATAATTATAAATCACCATATGAGACTATTAAAATAGTCGTAGGTTTACAATTTAACAAAAAAATATTTTGATTGTCGTTATCCATATCTCATAAAACCATACCATAATACACGGGATATGAGGTAGGTGTTTTCAAAATTAGCGAAAACCAAATTTTAGTAATAAAAGACGATAGAAAGTTCTTATGATCAAAAATGTGGATGTAATTGTACAAACGGTTTTGATCATTACAAAAACATAAAACAATTACACAACCTGTACAGTGAACATCTAGAATTAAGAGAGGTGATTTACAATATTACAATCTTTGTTATCTGAATTAAAATTTGACTTTTTCCATTATAAAATTTATGAAGAAAACACCCATTTTGCTAATTTTAAAAGAATAAAATAATAAAATAAAAACATGGATATACGTATTACAACATTGCATACATAATTTATATTTAAATTTCATTCCCTATGATTATTAAATTAAAAAAATATATCTTAGTCCAAAAGTTGTTCACAGTAAATAGGTACTAAATTTATTTTTAAAAAGTATTGTTTTTTCTTCTACTAAAGTAAATCTAACTACATATTATTATTTCTTTGTTGTAGCTGAGTAATCTGCATTTCATGACTATTTTTATCTTCAGTCACCTTTAGGTAAGGAAGGTATTGTCTTTGGTCAAAAAATTCGGTGGTGAGTTTTTAATGAATAAGCACGTTTTAGGGTCCCTACAATAGGAATATACCATTTTTAAGATGATGTCTGTATGTATGTATGTATGTATGTATGTATGTATGTATGTATGTATGTATGTGTGTGTGTGTGTGTGTGTGTGTGTGTGTGTGTGTGTGTGTGTGTGTGTGTGTATGTATGTGTGTCCGTGTGTGACAAATTTTTCTCCGACAATAAATCCAATACTACAATTCTAAAAATTATAATTCTTTCGTATTCCTCTTCTGTACAACCATATGAAGAGTTGATTAGATAAGTTTTTAACAGTTTTTCTTAAAAACACGCAGTTAAATATTATTTTTTGACATTTTGTTATACATATTAAAGAAAATACTCTTCCCTATACGGTTTGATTATACATTTTCCTTAATATTCAATAGATGTAGATTTAAAGCGTTACAAAGAAATTAATTTTCAAAAATTAGTCAGCATTGCTATTTATCATGGAAACAATTGATATATTCAAAAAAATTTAATTGACAGATGTCAGTTGCAAGTGCAAAACCAAATATGGAAAGTATAAGATCTGAAATTGGTATGTCATAGTGTTCCTCGCAAGTGACATGCAGAAAAAGGCCAAAGAGAAGATTGAAGGACTGTATCGCAGAAGACTTGAGAAAGGAAGGACTGTGTGAAGAAAATGCGTTGGACAGGAATGAGTAGAAGAGAAGAGGAAACAGCGACCCCTAATAAAATAGGGGATAGCTGAAGAAGAAATGAAGTGTCAAGTGCATTTTACTCAGTGTATGTTATAATTTTATTGGATTTATAGAACCTTTTCAAATGAACTTTTGGTATGGAATTTGTAAAAAAATAGTATGTGTTCGTGTTAGATTTTACATGATATTATATAGAATCTGTTCCAAGGACCTTTTGGTATGGGATTTGTACAAAATACATAGAATTGACGGAAGGTCTTGTGCTGGCCACAACAGATGTTTTTTTTTTTGTTATATACTCTTCACAGCAGTTTTGAATACTAGTAAAGTAAAGCGCCTTTTATTATAGAAATCTACGAATAAAGCAGATTGGCACACCCAGCAATTGGAAATAAGGCGTAATGTTATAAACTTGAATACATACATGTGCTTCATTATTTCTCGATTACATGTATAATATACAATGATGATTACCTTTCGTGCAGTTTCGTTTTTATAAAATTCGTCTACCTGTAAAATCTCCTTTCATTCATAGAGCTTAGACGAGGCAAAATGATTCTATAAGCGTCCCAAAAAACAAATCCACCTAACTTAACTTCCGGTTGTTAAAAAACGATACAAATTCCCAAATTGCTCCCCTAAATTATACAGGAGGGCTCCATTTCATGAGACAGATGGGTGACATGATAATAAGTTTCTTCGTAAAAAAATCTTTTCTTTCGCATCAACACGTAAGCGTCTCAGGGTAAACAAAAAAGGCATCCATAAAAAACATCCGCTAGATGATCGCTTGCAAAGGATGCCGCCAGTGCCGACAGTCGCTTGTTTTGATGGGCCCAATAGGATTAGTCTTTTGTTACTGTTATAGTTGTCACTGTTGCTAGTCCCTCGGTATCTAGATGTCTGTGATAGTGAAATACAATCCATGTAAAATGTTATCTGTTGTCATTATATCGATTCTAACGCTGCAGAGTGGCGCATTTGTGAACTATTTATGAAGCGTGTAACACGAAAATTAGTGGGGTAGTTTTGAACGGCACCCCGGATAGAATTTTCTATAGTTAAGTAGTTTTTGTACTGAAAAGGGATGTAGCGCATTCAATGCCTCTTGCCCTGTTGTATTAAAAAGGACTTTTGTTAATGTTTCCTATTCGAAAATTCATACAATTTACATATAGATCTGTAGATATTACGTGTACCTATTCTTTTTTTTTTTTAATAAATACATAAATCTTCATCTCGGCTTCTTACTCATATCTGGGTTTATCATCATATCTCTTCAATTAGGTATATATTAAAATAGAAATATATAATTTATAGTTGAATAATGATAGTTGATAGTACAGTACTTGTGGTTACAATGACAGTCATAGCTCAACTTGTTATGTAATATATGTAAATTATTTTATAAAATTAGTAAATCTTACGTCTTGGAAGTCTTGGAACGACGTAAGGCAAGGTAAATTATTGTAATCATCTTTAGGGCAAAAAACTACATCTCTTTCTGAGATCAATTCGTGCTATAGGTATTCTGTTTTTAAAGTATAAACATGCAATTCCTTCTATAAGTATAATAAAGGTTAATATAATTTTATATTTTATATACTTATTCCCGAACATACTTCAAATATGGTACATAAAGTTGTAGGTACCTACCCTAAGAAACCGACAAACTTTTACCATGTTTTCTAGGGAGAGGTCTTTTTGAGTAGAAAAGTTCATATAAAATATGGGTCAATTCTTCTCCGTTTTTTATAGACAGAAACACGCAAAATCTTGAATAATGAAAAAGTCTATTCTACAAAGAATGCTAGGTAAAGCTATTGTTTCATTTGACAAATAAGAAAATCAAAATTTTGTTATATTGTTTTATCATAATTTTTCAAACTGACAGACATGGCGATGACAAAACAGTATTGATATGATATTTGTAATTTTTGACAGATTAAAAAGATTTTTTATAATACAATCTGTGTATTACGAGTATATGTGATTTTTATAACAAACTGAATACAGTTGAGTCCATATTGAAACGAGCATTGTTAATCAGAAAAATTGACTCGAGTCCAGCAATAGTTGTAATTATGACTAGGCGGCACATAAATGTCACAGCTTGCTTTTACATTAAAAGCCGACTTGCCATTATTTGTGCCGCTCTGTTAAAATGAAGACACGCATTGAATAGATTCCCTACCTACTGTATAGTAAAATAATCTTACTGCTGCTTTAATATACCTATATGCTATATTTGTTTGAAATTATTTTTGGAACTGCAGTTTTCATTCCCATAAGAAATAATGCTCGTATTAATGTGTACCCGACTTTAAACAATTTTTGTATTTGTCACATACGAGTAAAACAATAGCTACTTACCTAACATTCTTATGAGAATAGATTGTTTGATTATTAACCTTCTACTGGTGACGTGGTGCCATTATGACCCCAACTGTTTTTAAAGTTAACGCCAATTGAATAGTTTTGAAGCTAATGTACAGTGGCTCCATCTACCCTTAAGTTAGATGTAGTTTATTCATTTCACATATTTGCAACTTCATAAGTTGGTTTTTTCAAGAGTTATTGTAATTCAAAATTTGAATATTGGCACCACGTCACCGTTTACGTTACTATTTTAATAATGGCAAATACTTCCAAAAGTGTGCGTTTTTGGTGATAAGGACTATGACGAAACTCTTATGAAATGGTTTGAAGAAGTAGAAAGTGAGGTAGAGGATCATATGAATAGAAGATTAATTAATTAAAAACTTCCACGAGAATTACGTAACACTATAGCAAGAATTTTGAAGAAACCTGTGACAGATGAAGCCGTTCAGCCAGATTCGAGTAATTAAAGAAGATGTGGATTTTGTCCACGTAAAAATGACAAGAAGACAAAAAATACATATAATCTATGTAAAATACCTATGTGTCACGATTGCAGAGCAACTATTTGCAAAAATTGTATAGAATATTTTTTTATTTTTGTATTATGTTTAGTGCTTGCAGTTTTTTATTTCAAGTTGTTTAATTAAGCTTTTCTATTTTTTTTTGTAAATAAGCCATGTATAATCTTTAAAAAATATATATTCAACATTGACATATACCTACAAAAAAAATAATATTTTAACATTTGTAAACCTCTACATTTTACAAAACATTTTCGTTCGCCTTTCCTTTAATCGTATATATATTTTCCAAATAACATGTCAATTATTTAATTGTGTTACCTTACTTAAATACATCGTTTAAAAGCATATTTAAAGTAAACAATAACAATTTGTTACTAGTTGCTGTGCAATAATTAGTTAAACTGTTGGGGTCAAGATGGCACCACGTCACCAGTTACGTTATAAAATTTTCACGTCACCAATAGAAGGTTAAAGATTTTGCGTGCTTCTCTCAATATCGTTAAAATGGAGAACAATGGGGTATTCCAATCAATTTTTTTTTATTATTTTAAATAAAACTTCATTCAGTTTTGAAGCAATTCATAGTATTAAAAAATCTTAATTGTTCCTAGTTTAACAGTATTTTATTTTCGAGAAATCCGTGTAAAGTCACATTCCCCCTATACTTATCTTTCTCACACACACTGCTCTGAGTACGCTGCGAGAGAAAGATAACAATTGTATGACGTCAATTGTCCCTTTTAGCAATTGTGAAATATCTCGTAAAATAATTATTTAAAAAATGTTTTCATTGTTTTAACTATTATTTATTGAGCCATACTTTATGTTAAATTGAATTTTTTTCAATTTTTTTGTTATGGTGGAATACCCCATTAACCCACAGTTTATGTGAACTTTTTTTTACTTAGAATGACCCTCAGAATATATGGTAAAAGTTTGTCGGTTTCCTCATGGGAAACCCTTGTATATCTATTTCATAAGATGTATGTCTGACGCAAAATTGTTATTAAAATTGAAAATCCTTGCAACGCCACTGTCCTTTTGAATCACTGAACTATGTCGTAATCCAATATCAACATTTTTCTTTTATATAGAACAAAATCCCAGTTAATATAAAATAATAAAACTCCTGAATTTTAAATCTGCTAGGGCGTTTCGTATTTTGATTTCAATTAGAATGCACATACCACCCTCGGAATGCTATTATCGGCTGACTGCGCGATAGTCCGACTGCAAACAGAAGGGAAGGGTTGCTCTGTTGTACTATTGCATCCCCTTTATTGCACCAGTGTTCCTGATCACATCATCACGAGCTAAATCCTATAATACACTGCCCCGAGCAGAAAAAACATCAAATTGGATACAATTTTGTATCGCAACTTATAATTTGCAAGAGGAAAAGGTGTTGTTAAATGCGTTACTGATGCATGATAATACAATATCATCATAATTATTATGATATGTAACATATCATTTGAATAGTAGAAAGCAAATTATAAATTTTATATTTAAAAATTTCAAGATCATAGAATTTTTAGTTTTTTCATTATATCCGTGAATGTCATCGTTATAAACGAAAAATAAATGTGCAAAACGATCACAGATTCAATATTGCCATGCCTATAAGAAACGAAGAAATTGATTGCATATACTTAAAGTTTCATGATAATTTATTTGAAAATAACTCATTTGTAAGAGTTATTTGAATCGAATAGAAGCCAAAACAACATTTGCTTGACTGTCACAATTAAGTTTAACCATACATTTTGTTTTATGTCTGTTTTGTACATACTCGTACTAATTATAAAAACCATCTTCTTATAAAACACCTAGTCGTTTTCAAAGTGACTAGGTGTCCAATGTCGCATTTTGGTATTTAGTATTTAGGTCTTCGTCTTCTTCACATAAATACAATTCCGAATGGCACACTAATGACATCCATTGGTTTGTATGGCAAACACTTTAGAACAACAGAAATGTATTATACAATTCGATTTAATTGATGCTTGAGATTAAATGATACTATTATATTTCATAAAATAGAAGCTAAGAAGTTATTCTTTGACAGTAAATTTGACGTTTTGCACAAATTATAGCAACGAACATGATTTGTTTAATTAGTGCGCGTCAACTTCAAGGCATAGTACGGTCCTGCAAAACCCTAAAATTTAATTTTTAAATCCTAAATAATCACTAGATTTAGGGCATATAAATTTAGAATTCAGATATTCGGGTGATAAAAGTGCAACATCGGACACAGCTTAAGCGAATTGTAAAATGAAGTTTTGGAATTAATTAGCTTCAATATTTCGCTAAATATACAAAGTTGCACCTTAACATAACCTAACTTCACGCACTTGGTGCGACGTGCTAGTTTTACAGATGTACAGCCAGCGCTTCAGCGCTAAAATAAAACATTTTGCTTAACTCAATTTTAACAAAATAAAACATTTTGCTTAACTAAATTTTGACTGTTTTCATGCAGGTATTCACGATATTTTAATATTTATTGAGATCGCTAGTTACGTGTTATGTATTAAAATTAATAGCAAGGATCCATTCAAAACAGAAAAATCCAATACATTTATGATGTTTCAATAATTTTTTTGTTGTGGGTTCTGCTTAGTGATTCGGTCGAGACGAGACGAGACAAGACGAGAAATTCATTGTCTCGTCTCGTCTCGTTTTAAATTCATAAAATTATGTCTCGTCTCGAAATTTTTCTCGTCTCGGCCAAGATTCTCGCCGAGATTTCTCGACGGAAATTTAATATGTATATTTCGGTCCCATAAACTAATTATTAAATTTATACAATTTTGTATTAATAGTAATTTGAACAAAAAGATAAATATTTGTCGTTTTATCTGTCAAAATTTGATATAACCTAAAACTTGTGCAAATTTTATTATGTTATAATTTTATTAATTTAATATTTATCTAGCAGTTTCTAATCTGTTATAAAACAAAAAATCTTAGCTAAAACCGAGATTACACGATGAAGTTTTTATTTTTAAGTGCTTGAAAAGTTTCTTTATATGTGACTTTGCAATTATATTTACACGATCAAGTTTTGCGTGAATTAAAATAACCAATTGTCAAAATTTAAGTTATACTTATATTAAGATATAAATTACTTCTCTATCCCATTTTGCCATATTTCAGTTTAATATCGATCACTTATAACACTACTTGTTTACATCAAAGATATAAACACAAATGATAGTTAACAGTTACTTGAGAATTAAAATTCGTAGGGACTTTAAGAAAAGTAGCGCATGTCCCTGTTTTTCTTTAAAAGTCTATTCATTTGTCTCTCTTGCACTCATGTTCTTGTGCGAGAGAGAAACCTTTTCAAGTCACTTGAAACGAAAAACTCCATCGTGTAATGCACGCTTAACAAATTCTGACAGATAAAATGTCAAATACATTATTATCTTTTTGTTCAAAAATAGCTAAATAGCTAAACAGAGTCAGATATCACTAAAAATATGTTAAATTTCACATGTTTGCAAACATAACTCATGAGAAAAATAATAACCGAGAAATCTCGATACAGTTTCCGAGAATCGAGATCTCGGCAAATATATCTCGTCTCGTAAAATATTTTTTACATTTCTGTCTCGTCTCGAGTACGAGACGAGACGAGAATCGAGAAATATCTCGTCTCGACAGAATCACTAGTTCTGCTAATAATGACATATAAATATGGGAACATGTAATCAATGTTCAAAGTACGAGTAAACAGACACACCCAGCAATGGATACATATTTAAAATATTTACGAGTACTGTGCAAATATTATACGAATTATAATGTATACATATTTACATCATTTACGGGCTTTTAAACTTAATGGATTCATATATATTCCCCATATTGAAGTACCCATATTTTGTATACAACATATCACATTTCCTGAATCTCCCCTAGTTACATGTAAATCACCATACATTCCAAATTCATCCTAACTACCTGCTACCATAGAACAGCATACACATCATACTTCTCCGTATAATAATTCAAACTGTTAACATCATGATGAATCACTCTTGCTCTCGCGAATTGTCGCACAACCGTCTGCATCGACGTTGGGCCCCTTATTAGGCCTCAGCGGGGCGCTGGGGCGAAACGCTGACATATTGACAAAAGGTGCCGAAGTGAAAAATCAAAAGGGGCCCTTCACTGTTTGTGTTTGTAGAGCAGAGTGGCACCCTGATGAGGAGAATTGAAAGCAAACGTTCAGGTAGATTTTGACATTATTGTAGATTTATGAATTGAAATCTACGGAAGGGAATTGTTGATGACTTTATTTGAAGTTAGTGGATTTATGTTTGGATGTACAGTCAACACGAATTGGAAATGATTAATATTGTTCTGATATTATATGCGATAGAATGTTTTATACTCGCCGACAAATGTTCGACTTTTTCCCCTTCTCCGCACCCTGTCCCTTGTCATGCGCTTCTTCATAACTTAGCATTTTCAACATTGCCCCTGAATTGGCAACAATGTAGAAATCTCTAGTCCATATTTATTTAACGGCAAGTATAATAGATTTTGAAAATAGTGCAAATTTTATTTCAATATCATACTCGTATTTCCTCAACACTGAACAGATTGATAATGATAATAAGAGGACAATTTATTGTATGTTATCTTATAAAGGCAAATAAAAAAATTAATTAATGAAACACATTTTATATTAATGAATAATGTATAATTTAAATAATATTTTATATTTCTTCTTCATGATTAATATAAATGATAATTCCTACAAATATAATAAATATACCTACTTCCTACTTATTACACATAATGTAATATTATACTCGCATTATGTATGTAAAATATTATACTTTATATATACTCTTTGTAATTTCGTGGAAGCCCTTAATTGGAAAACTATGGTTTCCCAAACAAAACAAAAGTATTTCTAATTTATAAATTATATTTGGCATAAGGATAGAATTTTAGGGCTCAGTGAGCAAGGGGTAAAGAGGTAAAATTCAAAAAAACAATGAATTAAGTTAAACTTTAAGAAAAAAATCTGTATGGTACTGAACATATTTAACATTAGTTTTTGTTAAACATTAGGAGATACGTGTATCATATTTTATCTAATAAATAAATAAATAAATAAATAAATAAAAAGAACAGTTTCTTCTTAGTTGCTGTAGGTAGGTAATAGAGTTCAATTGTTGAAGTATATATATATATATATATATATATATATATATATATATATATATATATATATAAAGTACGTTGTAGTTGCGCAACAAGTTATATTTTGTTTTAGAGTAATGTTGGTACAGGATGTGAAATGGGCGGTATATATATATTGTATAGTAGACAGATTGTAAAATTCGCTTTTTAGCTCCCGCTAGGCTTGGTAAGGGAGATATAGGGATTGTGCTAAAAATCACATATCGAGATTTTACTAAATGACCACGTTTTAAGGTCACTAGAATCAAATTTTAACATTTTCACGATGATGTCTGTATGTTTGTATGTGTATGGATTTTGTTGACACTCTAACTCAAATACTATAATTCACAAAATTCTGAAACTTTGTATTTCTACCCTATTCTAATATGGAAAGGCACCATTAGATTTTGGTGTAAATCGGATAACCGGAAATGGCACTTTACTTGAAGCTCATAATGGTTTTTCTACAAAAAGTACCGTTAAATGCCATTTTTCGCATTTTTGTCATTATGAAAATTGATTATTGAATTTTCTACAGGAATACATTAATACTTTTTTTATACATTTTACAGATAAATTTAAAAATTAATTTTTATAAAAAATCCCGAAGCCTAAGGCACAATTCCTTTGTTACACTGTTCATGTTTCACATGAATATAACTACAGGTGAATGTCACTGTCAAAACATTAATCACTTCAAATTGATAATAGTCACATTTTTAAAAGAAAATATTAAATAAAGCAATAGTTATATGCAATCGAACAGTTTGCAGCATTAGTAAATACGGTGGTATGTATTCAAATTAATAAAAATTAAATAGCGGGAGGTTTTGTGTTGGCCACGAATCAGATTTTTATAAAAGAAGTGTCGAGGATACAGAGGTTTTACACGAATTCTATTAATATTTAACAAATTAAAAAATATGGGTACGCAGGTAAATTATTTTTAATTTTATAATTTGATGGATTAATAAATTCGGGCCCATTAACACTGTTAGCTATAAATAAATAAAAACGCGCTTTTTCTTTATGTTCTTATGTTATGCAACCTAACTTAACAATTGAACCCACCGTAATCGTAATGCATGTGCATGAACGATCCACTAATTGAATAGATACATACTAAAATTTATCATTCTCTTTTATTTCAGTATCATAACATTTTACTTAAATATGTAATTTTATTTCTCTGAAATATGATGTCGGCATGCCAAATTATCAGTGTGGTATTATCGCAGTAGCCCGGGCTTATAGCGATAACTATTTCAAGATTTTCAAAAAACAAACACTTTTCTCATAAAATCTAGAAATTGTAAGCATTTAATTAATAGTGGGCACCCCCATCTCCATGAATCCGATTATAGAGACGTATTCACGTTAAAATGTTAACGACGAAATGTATGGGCGTAAAATTTCACGGGCTTGTGACGTTCAACTATGGTAATACGCCACTGCAGGCATATTATTTTACAATGGGGTCCTATACCATAGTCATATTTCAACTATCTTAAATAAGAAGACGAAAATATACATAAATTAATGAGTATTAGTGAAAAAAATTTCTTTAAATATTGACTAGGTCACAAACTATAAGCGATTAAAGATGATTACTAATTGGGTATGACGCGTTAGGTACTAAGAATTTGATTGGTCGCCTGATTTTAAAAATGAGACTCGCGCGTCTGTAGCGGTCACCTTTAAAGGTTTATGAAATGTCATGTTGTTCTATAACCTAACAAAACATTTAACAATTTTGTGTTTGATGAATTTGTTTAATTATAACATCTAGTAATATTAACAATAATAATATATTTATAATTAAATCAATTTGTAATATAAATTAAATTAATATTGAAACTTCAAAACAGCCAACACTAGCGCCATCCGTCGTCATACTTTGTGTAATAATATTGTCAAACTGTTTCAATGTTCTATAATTTATTAGGGAAAAAATGCTTATTATTTACGTCATTTATACTTAATAATAATTTCTTAATGAATATAACGTATAAGTTTTTATATACAAACTATTTTATATACAGCTATGCGAACATGAAAAAAATTGGTCCCTCTATAACTAACAGTTTGTCCCATTGTTTGTCGATCACTTGTTAGTACCTGCTACGTCACGCACAAATTCTTAAACTTTAAAAATTCATATCTCGCTTATTACGTAAAATTTTTAAGTCGCGTTTGCACTAAAATTCTTATTTTATCCTGTTCTTACAGAAAAAAAAATAAAAGAAAAATGGTATAGGACCCCATTATGTACTTCAAATAGTACATACAATGACATGCAAATACATGTTATCCCAAAATCACAATAATTTAAAACGCTTTCCTTCCTTTTCCATTTACACTTCATACACAACTATTGAACAATGATTCTTCTTAACAAACATGTACAACAGTTATATCATTCCTACCTCTAATTCCTGCTCCTGTCTTTCATGATGGCTCTGTGGTACTGGAGGCGCAGCAGCGGCACCAGCTCTGTAAACTCTCTGCTTGTCCTCGAACTCCCGAAGTCGCTGGTTGTAGCGGTCGATCTGTTCGCGTAGGAGGGCATCTTCAGCAGCTGCTCGCTCTTCGCAGTATTCTAGACAACCGACGCCGTCTAGGCGCTCCAGATCGAGCCAGCCTCGCCACCGAACGCAGACGCCGTTCATGATGAATGAAGCACGGATATGGACCTGCCGAAAAGAAGATACATATTGTTAATTATTTGTATACTCGTACATAGGAAATGATATAAGTATGTACAGTGCAGATCGAAAGTAATAACCTATCTCAACTTATAGTGAATTGACTGGACGAAGTGGTTAATCCCGTTAATTCCGTTACGACTGGTCAGAGTACGATTTTCAAAAATTAAAAAAAAAAAATATTTATTTAGTGTCGCATGATTTCAGGTCTTAATGTTCCATATAATTTATTTCAATTATGTACGTATAATTCCAATTAATATTTATTTAGGTTAATCTGACTATGAATAACTATATGTTTATTTATTATTACTTTTAATTTGTAAAACAAGTATTTTTTTTTGACCAAATTTAATCTCGCATAGTTAGATCCATAATATAAAAGCTACTCATAAGTACCTACGCTAAATAAAATATTGGAAATTTCAAATAAGGTGCCCTCCCTTACAGTTATTTTAAAAATTTGCCTGCTTTAAAAATTAATAAAAGCCAGTTTAGTATGCTCCGTCAGGCTATACTACCCATTTATATTTTCATAGTCTTTTTACCTTCCGTCACCTTTAGGTAAGGTAGGTATTGTCTTTGGTCAAAAAATTCGGTGGTGAGTTTTTAATGAATAAGCACGTTTTAGGGTCCCTACAATACGAATTTACTATTTTTAAGATGATATCTGTATGTGTGTGTGTGTGTGTGTGTGTGTGTGTGTGTGTGTGTGTGTGTCCGTGTGTGTGTGTCCGTGTGTGACAAATTTTTCTCCGACGATAACTCCAATACTACAATTCTAAAAATTATAATTCTTTCGTATTCCTCTTCTGTACATCCATATGAAGAGTTGATTAGATTTTGGTTATAATTGATCCACCAGAAGTACCCTTATTTGAAGTTTTTAACAGTTTTTCTTAAAAAACGAAGTTAAATATTGTTTTTTGACATTTTGTTATTATACATATTAAATAAAATATTCTTCTTTATACAGTTTGATTATACATTTTCCTTCATATTCAATAGATGTGATAGAAGCATTATAAAGAAAGGAATGCCTGTGTCAAGAAGATGTGTTGGACAGGAATGAGTGGAAGAAAAGAGGAAACAGCTACCTCTAATAAAATAGGGGAAGCTGAAGAATAAGAAGAAGAGTCAAGTGCATTTTACTTAGTGTATGTTTGTTATAATTTTATTGGATTTATAGAATAGAAATAGTATGTGTTCGTGTTTGATTTTACATGATATTATATAGAATATGTTCCAAGGACCTTTTGGTATGGGATTTGTACAAAATACATCGCATTGACGAAAGGTTTTGTGCTGGCCACAACATATTTTTTCTGTTTGTTGTTGCTGAGAATTATTTCACAATGTTTACCTCTTGGTAAAGAGAGGTATTGAATTTATGCTTAAAATTGCATATACAGATTTTAGCGAATCAGCATGTTTTAAGGTCCCTAGAATCCGATTATAACATTTTTATGATCTCTCTCTCTCTCTGTGTGTGCGTGTGTGTGTGTGTATGGATGTGTGTTTGTTTATGTCTGGATATTGGAAAGACGATTTCTCAAAAACAATTGGACAACCGGAAGTAGTAGTTCAGTAAAAAATTCTTATAAATATTATTTTTTGAAAATTTTTGTTATTACAAATATTGAAGAACATAAAATTCTTCATCTAATACACTTAAAAAAATACTATATCTTCTAGAGAGTTACATGTTAAAAAAATCTGTTGTGGCCAGCACAAGACCTTCCGTCAATTCCATGTATTTTGTACAAATCCCATACCAATAGGTCCTTGGAACAGATTCTATATAATATCATGTAACAACACATACTATTTTTTACAAATTCCATGCCAAAAGTTCATTTGAAAAGGTTCTATAAATCCAATAAAATTATAACATAAACTACACTAAGTAATGTCCTTCCATCTTCTCTTTGGCCTTTCTCTGCGTGTCACTTGCGAGCAACATTATGACATACCAATTTTAGATCCTATACTTTTTTCCATATTTGGTTTTGCACTTGCAACTGACATCTGTCAATTAAATTTTTTTAAATAATTATGTCAGCTGTTTCCATGATAAATAACAAAGCTGACTAATTTTTGAAAATTAATTTCTTTATAATGCTTTAACTCTACATCAATTGAATATGAAGGAAAATGAATAATCAAACCATATAGAGAAGAGTATTTTCTTTAATAAATATAATAACAAAATGTCAAAAAATAATATTTAACTGCGTTTTTTTAAGAAAAACTGTTAAAAACTTCAAATAAGGGTACTTCCGGTGGATCAATTATAACCAAAATCTAATCAACTCTTCATATGGATGTACAGAAGAGGAATACGAAAGAATTATAATTTTTAGAATTATAGTATTGGAGTTATCGTCGGAGAAAAATTTGTCACACACGGACACACACACGGACACACACACACACACACACACACACACATACATACATACATACATACATACATACATACAGACATCATCTTAAAAATAGTAAATTCGTATTGTAGGGACCCTAAAACGTGCTTATTCATTAAAAACTCACCACCGAATTTTTTGACCAAAGACAATACCTTCCTTACCTAAAGGTGACGGAAGGTAAAAATATAATATATAGAATAATCTGTTGCAATAAATCGCACAGACCAGAATACATCAAGGAAACCAGTTTGTAAATGACAGATAAATGTCAGAGTCAAAAATCAACAGTTATACTGACATTACTGAAAGCATTTTCTGGAAAGCACATAATATATCTTATTGAATTATTAAATTTTAAATTATATCGCCAATCCCGTCAATGAATTGGAACCATCATGAGCATTTAGAAGAGTAGGACAAGATTCCTAATAGAATGAAAGAATATATATAATTAAAATTATTTGTGTACAAGAAATGTTAAATTCGATACTTATGTAACAAAATGGAAATGGCGAGAGGTATTGTGCTGGCCATAACAAAAAAAAAATTTTCATTACTTGGATGGATGTCCAGGATCATTTATGTAGGAGTAAGTAAAGTTGTAACCACCATGTTAAATTTATTTTTAAAAAAATGAATACTAGTAATTGCGCTCTTTATGCGCTTATATGTTCCACAATTATTTTTATTTCTATTCTTGTTTTTATGTCGTAGCCAGATTGTAAAATATATTTTTTAATGAATATTTGAATATTTTCGTTAGCAATTTTCCTAAACATCGCAATTAAAACATAAACAGTAAACAAGAAAATAAATAAATAATCACAGTATATTATTTCTGGGTGAATCACTCTAAAGTTCGTCTTTAATTTTATAAAGTGATTATATTCACTTACCAGAAAACAAACACGTAATTAACCTAAATTTCTAAGTTTTTGCAAATTGTCCAGTCTGTCGAAACATTTCCGAAAACACGTTTAAGTTAGCAACCTGTAATTATATTTGTGCAAATCACTTCTCGGGTGAAAATAGCAAAAATAAATCAAAGTTGCACAACTTCTTCAAACAAACAAATTATGTCGTCAATTCTCACAAAAAACAGTTCAAGTCACGTCGTCCTTGGAGGCTCAGTCATCATTTCATCGCAGTAGGCAGCGGGGATTTCCCACAAGTGCTTTTCACAGAAAAAACACACGTGTGTAGGAATATTGTTAAGTTTTCTTTTCGCATAATTATGTCACTTTTACCAGATGGTAATATTTTGAATATATTCCTCTGTAATAATAATCTTTTAATCCAATGCTGGTCTTTTTAAAAAAACTTAACAATCTAATAAAACCCAGATTAGTTATTCATTTAATTAGTTGCAGAATGAAAGTGTTTTTTGCACTAGACGTGAATATGAACGAACACACAATTTTGCAACGAATCACTAATCACATTCGAAACACGGGTTTTTTCTTATTTCGTTTGGATTTAACAATTACAATAAAACAATAATATAATATTTTATATTTATTTATTTGTATCGCTTATATTCATTATTGCGAAAGTGGCAGTCTCTGGGTGATTTGTCATCTTTTTCGCATTAATGCGAAAAAATACAGAAAAAATAGAGAAAGAGAATACAATTTGAATATCAAAATGGTAACATAAAGTTAATTAATATGAAATGGAATACCTACATGGGAAAAATTGTTCAAATTAATTGAAAATTATTTTCAAATATAGTATTTTACATTACAAGTCAGGTAAAACGGTAAAAGGATAAAATGATTGGCGAGCCTGTCACCTCTTTGAGGCAGTAAAATAGTTACCTGGTGTGCATTGTACAATATTTTATTTGTTACTCACTTGTAAAACTATAACCTAAACCTGTCAGTTGAAATTGATACTTATTTTAATACGTATGACAGTAACAAAAACACAAGTCAAATAAATATGGACTGATGCTCAATTGTTTCCCTTCTCCCCACCCTGTCCGTTGCCCTGCGGTGTTACCGATTCTTCATAACTTAGGATTTTCAATATGACCAATGAAATTGACAACAGTGTAGAAATCTCCAGTCCATATTTATTTGACGACAAGTTATAATATAATAATAAAATTTTAACAAGTTAGCAACTAATGTTACAAGTTAATAACCAGTAAAGATTAATTTTCAAAAGTAGTTGGCGGTATCAATAAATGAAATAAGAAATAAAGCTATTTTAATTTTACACTAAGATGAACACTAATAATAACACTATTATACGAATACAATTTGCGCCAACGTAAATTAAATATTAAACATGGTTTAACGTGAATTATAATATATTGCTGTCAAAATTTCGATTTGCATTTTTTCGTTTAAAAGTAGATTAAAATTTAAGTTTTGTTGGTGCAACTGGACATTAATCTTACAATTAAATAAATTTACTGTTTATTATAAAAAAAAAATCGTTTTTAAGTTATATGTTAATGTGTATTAATACAAAAAAACAACTTCAATTTCATAAACAAACACATAATAAAGCCAAATAAAACCCAAAAAAATCTCATTAAGCAGTTTTTTTAAGAAAAAATTTTGTTAAATATTTTCATTATACATCCTTTGACGATAAAATTTTACATTATCTCTTATTTATTTATTTATTTATTATCATTATTGACTTTTCATATTTTTAAATGTTATTTATTTATATTTTTATAAAATACGACGATCAACTCTGTGATAATTTCATTTGTTCCTCATGGATGGTTGAGACTAAACTAAAACCTCATGTAATTAGATATTTTCTTGCCCTGAAGAAGACTAACGTAGGTATTAGCCAAAACGTTGGCTTGAAATAAATAATTTTACTGCAGACTGCTTGTCCGATTATTATTTTCTTTGGGAACCCTCATTTAATTTTTTTCCTAGTAATTCAACCCTCTGATTATATAAAGAGGCGCCCGTCAGTAATAAACTTTATTTTGTTTATTCAATCCAGTCAAACACGAAGTCCCGCTTTGAATATTCAACAAACGGACACAGTTTTATTATAAACAAACGAAGACGCCTACAAAGCTGCCGACATGGCTCTGCTCTGGAAAGCGTCGAAGCGGGAAATGAATGACGACGCCCCTCTTCACCAAGTGGAAGGCAGTTGCGATCGTTACATGAGACTTTATTTCTTTATATATAGACTGACAGTTTGATGTTTTATAGTGTTGATATAGTACAGTAATTAAATTGAGATGTTTTGTTTTGATCTTCAAATGTTTTCAACTGTTTGGAGAATGTCATTTCTTTTACGTTTGTCCATTTGGAACTTCTTTGAAGATCGTGAAAAAAGCGAGTAAATACTATTTAATTACTGCTTAATTTTTATTGTTACTAACATTTGCAAACATACAAATTGCTAATAAATGCAGTACAATATACACATGCTTGCGCATGTGCATGTGTGTGTGTCTGTGATAATTTGTTCATCTCCGATAACTCCAATACTACAGTTCCATAAATTACAATTTTCCGTATTCCACCGTACACCTACATGAACAACTGATTAGATTTTGTATATAAATGATCAACCGGAAGTAACACATCAGTTGAAGCTCTTAACAGTTTTTTTTTTTTTTAGACAAAAATAGGGTACTAGTATTTTCCATTCCGAGCCAGAAGATGCTCCATTACGCTGAGTGCTGTGTTATCGAGGTCACCTATGAGCGCGAGGCTGGAATTCGCATATCCGCGGGGTATAGATACTATTTTTTCCAAAATTGTTAGCAAAATGCATTATTATTCAACTTAAAAAAGTGAGCAAAATATCACTTTGAATCACAAGTGAACAAAGTAAATAACTTTCTTCACAAGTGAGCAAAATACACAAGCCTATAATAATCTGCGTCAGGAGTCATAAATTTTGGTGGAGTTACAAATTGTACAATATATATCTACCATTCTACATAAAGGAATAATAATTTTTTGTAGTTAACTTTACATTAAATTCAGTTATAAACATATGTACTGTTGGGTTTTTATTAATAAAAAAGTGCAATGTTTCGTTTTTTAGAAAAAGTATATTTCAAGATTGTGAAAAAAATAATGTTTAGCATACGTGATCATGTGTTTTTCTCGTTTGTCCAGGCCAATTTCCGGACGCGTGAGAAAAAGATATACTTTGCTCACTTGTACTAATTATACTATTATTCACAATCAATTAGTAATCATTGAGTTTTAAAGATAAATTTTATTGATATTTTTTGGCGGTTTTCCTATAATTTGTTTAGTCTACTTTAACATATGACAATGTTGCTAGGTAACAATATAATATTTATTGATTTTACCAGTTGAGTTATCTTAACCTGTTTTGAGGGTGTGCCGTTTTCCCCAATAATTGTTATTTTATTCATTTATTATGTAGTGTTACGTTATTTGTTAGCATTCTTTTTATTATGGACAATTTTATTACAATTTGACCAGTCAAAACGTCAATGATATTTTAGCTGTTGAAAAGTGATATTAGGCTAGCCCGGAGAGCTGAGAAGTGAAGTAGACAATAAGTCACTTCCCAACTGTTTATTAGGTTGGAAACGCACATATTACTATCCGATTGTGAATAAAATTATTTTTTGTCTATTATAAATATTAAAAAATATTTCATTCTATATATTTTGATCTCCTCATTACCAGTTGCACCAACAATGCTTAAATTTTGAGCGTTGCTAATATTGACAATACTGCATCGAAACAAAATATCAAATGAATTATTATGCTTATCTTTGCTGGTCTTTGGAAAATAGAACTTTATTATTTCAAGAACTATAACACTCTCGATCAACTATATTATTCACTTGTGCGTTCACAATTAGAATTTGGTGTCGTTTGTTGGTCTCCTCATTACCAAATATATATTAAGAGAATTGAAGGTATCCAACGGAAATTTATTTCAGCTTTAAATTGGAAATTCCCTTATAATTCTGTCAGTTTCGTCACTTTACAAAAACGTAGAGAAGTGTTGGATTTGACATTTTTATACAAAATCATAAATAATTATATAGATAGTCCCGTCCTTTTAAGTAAAATATCTCTGCGTGTGCCTTCCTATTCTACTCGTTCTCTTGAAACGTTCTCTTCTAAAAAATATAAAACCAATGCTGCTATGTTTTCTACAGTAAATCGATTAATGTGTTCTTTCAATAACATGATTCTTAGCTATAATGTTCCAGATATTTTTAATAGTTCACTATTTAAGTTTAAATCATTTCTAAAATATGTTTTCTCGCATTCTTTGTCTGATCCTTAGTTTGTACTTCTCATTATCTATTATTATACTGTCTAGCTAGAAACTTTTATTCTTTATGTATATTGTTAACTGTGCTGTACTTTTATTGGGCCTTCGCCTGTTGTACGGCCTTTCTTTCTAAATAAATAAATAAATAAATAAAAAAATAAAAAAAATATTATTATTATTATTATTATTATTATTATTATTATTATCTTTGTATTCAGTGGATTTAAACATTTAAAGATAAAAAATTATAAAGAAATTACTTATCTAAGTTTCTTAAATCTTGCAATATGTTACACCATGATATAGTTCTAAAAGTACAATTGACAGATGCCAGTGTCCAGTACAACTTACATAATACATGTTTGTAAATTAATTCAGGTAAAAATATATGTATAATATTTTGCAAAAACTTTGAACATGTATGGAATTTATATAAATCTACAAAAGCCCTCGGCTGTAATGAAACATCTTTCACCTGGGATATAATAGACTATTATTTGCTTATATGGAATTAATGGGAGGTAATGTAATGCCCAAATCATATTTTCTTCTAATTTAAAATCTACCCTTAAATTAGCAGCTAAATATGAATTGAAATCATGTAACAAAATTTAAATAATTTTACAATTTACTTTGATGGCTCATTTCTAATTACGTTTAAATTTATTTTGCAGTTAATATGAGTGTATATCTTTATTTAATATTACTTAAGAAAAACAAATACGTATTTCCGTTTCTCACGCCTTACTTTGTTCTAAATATATTTTCTTGCTTTACGTTGTAGGTAATAGAGATGTCTAACTAATGTGCTATTAAAATTTAAGTGATCATGATAGTATGTAAAAACATCATTTACCTAATGTTAAATAAACGTGCATAACAAAGTGTGAAACGACAACTGACTGTGAACAACTTATAACAAAAGACGAATGTTAATCATATCTAGCCCCTAATAGTCAAATCCTTGTCCGGATCCTTCCGTTCCCAAATAAAAACAAGCGCAGAATCAGTTACATCATAAATCCAGGTCATTTACAACAGCTTAACAACAAAGACTACAATTATTCACCTTCCAAAAGAAAAAATTCCCAAGAAAAAAACGAAAAAACTCGTTTAACGTCGGCATAAATAACAGTGCAGGTCCACAATTAGGGCAACCCTTTCGCCCTTTTCAAAAACAATGGCTAAAGGGACACGCACGCCCTTATTAGCAGCAGGGTCAGTCGTAATAAATGACTGACGATTATGAAATGAACCCTTTCTGTTATATCACGAGATGGTCATTTATCATCTTTTGTTTCCTCGTTGGCTATGCTTGTTTCGCGATTGTTTTCAGGGTTCATTTACATATTTAAAAATAAAATATTTTTAATATGTTGGTTTTTTGTTTCCATAGGATGTAGACTAACGCTGGACTTACCAATAACAATAATTATGTTAATTCTATTATAGGTACATACGTACGTATAAAATAAAAAGAAATCGTAAGTAATACTACAAAATCGTCCCAACTTACCCAACTGCAAATTTTAGAGTAAATGGATCCAACTAAGAAGTAGGTGTAATAGGTATGTTTTATTCATTGCAAGGGGGTGGAAGTTGGATATTTACCTATTTTAAACTTATTTTTAGTGGGAAAAATATACATAAGAAATAAGTGAGTAACAAGTTTATTTTATACTTTATTTAAATTACTAAAGAATTTTGACAGATAGTCATTGTGATTCTATTGGTTGCTATGTGCTATAATTAAGCGCGGTTTACACAAACTCAATTTAAATATTATGTCAATTATGATTTCATTCTTTGTAAGTGCTCTGCGGTATTTATAGTTGTGTTGTCGTTTTTTAAGTTTTACCTGGCTATCTCCCAATAGGTATTTATTCTCTGACGGTTTTGTGCAATTGGCGCTTCTTTTTAAAAAGAAAATGTTTTGGTGTAAACAGAAAATGTTTTGATGTTAAACAGACCCCTAAACCACTCAATTAACTGTCAAAATTCGTTATTTCAAACAAAGTATAGTAAATAAATATATTTTTAGTCGACCATTGTAATAAGTATGACATATCAACGTAGTATCCTAATACTGAAAGTTGAACTTATCACATTAGTGTTACGATATATTTCATATCGTAATAGTTGACACGGTTGCTAGGTTACTATGTCATTATTTCTGGCTATATGTATACATTATTCATTTGTCAGCTGTTAGTACGTTTGAACCTAAATATCAATTTTGAAAAAAAAGTTAAATTTTTTTATGCTAGTCTAAAAAATAATATTCATAACTTGTATGAAATTCAAATATCTTAGCTCGTGTGTATTGACTTGCACTCCGCTACGCGTCGTGCGTCAATTTACACTCGCATGATATTTGGTATATTTCATAACTTGGTATGAAAATAACTATATTTAACATGTGAAGAGTATATCTAAAATTCTGTTCTTCAATACAGTGTTAAGTAGGTACATAAAGTTATCGATTAATAAATATGTTTTAATAAATTTAATTTAAATTCATTCAAATTCAATATTAAATATATTTATAACAAAACTTATTTCAATTTATCACACAAAATATTTCTTTTATTTTACAAATAAATATTTTTGCTTTAGGTTATGTATGTTTCAAACATTTGCTAATTGTTATTATAACCATAATTATATTTATCTTGTATATCGTTCCCCGAAAATAGGTTGAAATAATTATTCTATGATCCTCCCCTCTGTGAATAAGGTATACCTATTTCATGGATGTCAAATGCCCGGGTATAAATGGATCAATTGACATTAGAATCAGCTGTGGGGTCAATTACTACTGTATTTTCAATAATACTTTTTTCGTAATACCAATTTTTTCCTAAGTAATGTCTTTAATATTGTAATACCTTCGAAATTTATCTGTTTTCCTAAATATGTATACCATACCTACCTTCTTCGTGAGTTTGTTATGTTTCTGTCTTTCTGTTTATTAATAGTTAAATCTTCAGAAATGAATATATAACACATATATACATGTACTGTGAATTCAATGAAGGTTATATTATTTTTATCATAGAATGAGTAATAAAAATTTACGCGGAAAATTATACCACTCAATTATTTTCCTTAATAATCATCATTCAATTTCATAAAATAGAGGAAAACTATAAAATTAAACATGAAATTACCATTTGAATTCCACACATATGTCAAAAAACACCCAACTCGTGAAATTGAAAAGAGTCAATTGATATTCCCGTGACGTCACCACGGGCGGCCAACTACCCCCTTGGGGGGCGGGGGCCGAACAGATGTTCGCTTGTCGAAAAAAATGCAAGTTTGATAATGACATAATTTTCGCACGCCTTTTCTATATAAACTCGTTACAATAACGAAAGGGTATGAAAGGAGCGAATCAAGTTGAAAATGGCCCCCTGGGTCGAAGGCCGGCCTCCTAGTACCCCCCTGGAGGAAGGGTTGGTCAGAGGAAGAAATGTGTGGCATACAGGACCGGATCCGAGCCAATGTATATAAAGAGAGAATGGACACCGGTCAAACGGGAATTGGACAACACGCCTTCGGGAACAAAATAAGCTTGGTGATTTTTTGAAGGAGGGGAACAATTAAGAAAATTAGGTTTATTTTTATAAACGAATTAAGAGTTAACTTAAATAAAAAAAATCTATTGTGGCCAGCACAATACCTCTCGCTATTTTCATATTAGGCTATATAAGTATGTATTGTATTTAACATTTCTGGTACAATGGGGTATGTGACCATAATCGAATTTCAATATATGTCATAATATATAAAAACAAACTTCTATAGCTTCTCATTATAATAATAAAAACTAAACATTAGTTTGTACTAATATTGTTATTAGCAATTTAATGTTTTGGAGAAGAGATCTGTGACGTCAGTAGGGTAGAATGGTAGAAGAAGACAGTTAGACTGAGATAGATATGTTGTGATAGGTTATGGAATGGCGAACGTGACAGCTGCTTTCACTTTCGCCTACCACAATATATCTCTCTGTCTAACTGTCTTCTTCTATCATTCCACCCTACTGACGTCACAGATCCCTTCTCCAAAGTTTTAATAATTATTTTCTCGTAAACTATAAATAATTAATCAATTTTAAAAAATACGGGTATTTTATTTTTTGGTCTAGTATCATATATGTAAAAATCAAAATTTAGTCACATACCCCATTGAACAATTTTTAACATGGTAAATGATGAGTACGTACAAAATATGACCTGCTAAAAAAATGTTGAATGCACCCCGCGAAATATAATAGGATGCCGTCTCCTGACTTAGTAAATATTAAAATTAAGGGAACTTGGTAAAATGTAAATGATAACAATTTATGAAAACTGATGAAAATGTATGTTACCCACAGATACTCAAAGATGTATATATACAAATACTTTCCCAAATTTGAATAAATTACTGGATAAACCCGAAATTTGAATATTATAATTTATATTGCGCTAAGCACAGTTTCTACAATTCTGTGAAACTATTCAAAATTTCTATGCTAATCGCGGAATAACTACTTTCGAGAGAGATGATTTAATTTAGCCTAAAAGTTTCAGACAGAGCTTGTGTAACTTTAGCTTAGAAGGAATGGCTAATCCACAAGGCTATAATCCTGTAGGTACTAAAGTATGAAGCGAAAATTCAAATAAATTGTTCTTGTACTAGACCTATTAACATTTTTAAAAATTCAGTACTTTACAAACCTACTTCCGATATTAACCTGCATTTAAAAAAAAATAATTATTGAAATTTATTAATACTGGACGTTCATTTTAATGAGAACACGAGAAAAGCTACTGAATTTTAGTTTTACCATTAAAATTAAAGTCCAGTATTATTAGAATTCAATAATTTTTTTAAAATGCAGGTTAATATCGAAAGTATTTATAGTGTTGATTTTTTAAAAATGTTAATAATTCTAGTACAGGCACAATTTATTTGAATTTTCATTTCATATTTTAGTACAGAAGTATCCATCCCTCTTAAAACGATTAATGGCCAATTGAAACGCTTAATTAAATATTAACTATTGGTTAAATTAACAATATCGTATTGAAAAGAAATGTCAAAGAAGTTGGTAAATATTACTGTTAAAATTTCGATATGCACTTTTTTTTGCTAACCTGCAGTTAAGCTGTGCAACTGGCCATAATTAGTTCTAATTTTTTTTTTATTGAAGAAGAATTAAGAAATATCTAAATATTAAAGAATATAAAAATAACTGTTTTCATATACTTTATGTACAAATAATAGGGCTATTTATATATACAGTAAGTTGATTAAATTAGATTAGATTTACATGAACAAAGCGGAAGAAAAATTTTAGATCAAACTAATATTGGTCTCTAAGCAAAAATAATTTCTAAATTAATGAGATCAATATAATTGTTTCTGGAAATAGAAGAAGACCTATTTTAATCTAGTGTCTAGTCAGTCTAGTATATAGTAGTACATCCCGATTTCATATTTGTTCCAAAAATATGCAATACCAATTGTTTTTTATATTTATGTAAAATGAATACAGTTATATTTCTGAAAATACTAGTATGGCCCAAGCCCATATATAACTAATTTACCTCTTTATGAAATGAGAATTTTTTTCGAATATTAATTTTCAAGGTACTATATTTCATTATTCCCAATTTGATAATAAATAACCACCCATATGTGCGTGCATGCAACCCCATCATTCGTCTTTAACCCGTGTTTTATTTTTAATAAACTAAACAAGACACGCAAGGGGTGAATTCACTTCCAAGCGAGACAAAATGACAAATTGCTTCGATATTAGATCCAGCATGCTGTGTCTCCCCCGCCTCCTAGATTCAGGTGATGCGCCGGCGCGAATCGCTGCTTTGTTCGCTTGTTTCGGCAAGGGTTGCTGTGATCTGGTGATATTAACTCGGATGCAAGCGTGACAAAATAATTTTTAATGGTAAAGGATGCAGTAGATTTATGAATTGTGATAATGATCTTGCTGTTGTGAGCGAAATTTGGGAGACAAAAAATGTGATTGAATTTTTTGAAAGAATATTAGTTCTGATATAAATTTTGTGTTCCATAAAAGGGGTTAAATAAATGTCTAGACTAGATGCAATTATATGTGGCCGCCACATATGAAAAGGCAATTTACGTCATCAGCGCACGGAGAAAAATTGGTATTGTAAAATTGAAAATAAAAGCATAGTAGATATTGTATAATAAAATATACAATAATTATAAAACCTTTCTACGATAATACATAGTATAAAATATTATGTATTTATTTAATTTTGCTGTTGAAACATAGTAATTTAATTTTTGTTTCATTTACCATAATTATGTTTATTACAAACATAAATTATTTAAGAACTATGAAGTTACTATATATAATAGTATTATGAATAATAATATATAGTAAATTTTAAGTATGGTAACATCTACTATAATTGTATAGTAGATAATACTATAAACATAGTGCTTAGAACGACATTCATTATTGCGCAGTTTCTTGCATCCACGAAATTAAACGTTGTAGGGTCGTAGTACTGCGTAGTACATTGTAGTTTAGATAAGTGTATTCGTGTATTTTGATGGAGGATCTAAATAATTTATTAGATTTATGGGATTTATCCCACCTCAAACCTACTTTTGAAGGTAAGTTATTAATTACTTATGACTTTATGAGTATTCATAAAGATATATAATATAATGCACTCAGAGATCAGAGCAAATGGCCATATTCTGTTCAAATGAGGTTGAAAGTCTGTAAAAACACTGACAATTATTATGGGAAATGAATATAAATTGTATGTGCAAGTGTCAGCTTTCGTTGCGATTTTATTATTATTATTATTATTAATTATTTTTATTAATTATTATTATTTTTATTAATTATTATTATCATCTGTAATACACAGTTTTGAACAGAATACGGCCTTAAGTCATAAATCTTATTTTAATAACTATTTATTTGGCACACCCAGCAATGGGTATTATGCCATGTTGATATATTTCTTTTATTTTATTTATTTATGTATTTATTTCATGTAGAAAATAATATCAACAGCATAGACTTGATGTTACAAATGGAATCCGAGCATTTGAAAGAACTCATTCCTAAATTGGGAGATCGAATCAGATTTGAAAAACAAAAGAACTCATACGTAACCCCAAGCACGGCGCCTATAGATCTTGATCTGGAAGTAAATATAATTTTTATCAGAAACACTTGCATATAATATTTAAATAACTTAATTATCAATGGGCATTGTTCATATATTGATGACGTTCAAATGCTGTCACTCCTGTGTGTTGACGGTGTCTACGAGTATACCAGTTGTTGTATTGTTGTCAATGTTATATTTAATAATAATTAAAAATAATAATCGGGTCTATTCTGTAACTTCGTGGTTAATTTTATAACAACTGGTTAAATTTTTCAACCAATCAAGTATGCAGATATATTTCAAAAAATTGGATTTATAGTTGTCAAATCAATATCTGTTGGATAATGTTTTTAACTAGTTATCAAAATTAACTACTGGGTTACAGAAAAGGCCCGAATGTATTAGTAAATATTTATATTTAAAAATATTTATTGTTGTAGAGTAATAAGGCAGATAATACGAGCACGAGCTCATCTACATTAACTTTTTATTCTACTAGTAGCTCTTCCTCAAATGATTCTCTGGTTCTTATAGGTATGTTAAAAATATTTATTATTTACATGTGTATATTAAATCATAATATTAGTCAGCTATTAAAAAAAAATCTGACGAGGCCAGCACAATACCTTCGGTCAATTGTACCTACGTATTTTGTTCAAATTCCACACAGAAAAATTCTTGCAGACTTATTCTGTATTTCAAGTACAATTATTCACGAAGATATTATACAAATTTTATTTGACACTGACATCTATTAATTAATAATATTTGAATATTCTGTTTCCATGCTGCAGCTTTTAGCAGCATTTTTGACCAAAAACATTACTAAAGATGACGGAAGGTAAAAAGTTGTTTTATGTATCCTTTGACAACCATGAAGTGTCACTTTCATTATGACATCTGTCAAAGATAAAACGGCATTTTGTAATAGTCGGCTAGAAAATGTTTATGCATCTTGACTAAAATATTCTTTATAATAGTCTTGATACACAAATAATATGAATTATAAAAAAAAATCATTTTGCAGAAACCGCAACACTGTCAGTTGATACTGATAAAACAAACGAATTAAAAAAATATTTGGAAACTGATTTGGAGGGATTGGAAATTTTGGCCAGTGCAAAACAAAATTGTTTGTCCAGAAAAAAGCTGGTTAATTGTATTATAAACAAAGAGTTTCGCGAAAGCGTAGATTTTCGGTAACTATACAATCTAGATTACATACTTAAGGGCCTATTATGTAACTCAGTGGTAAATTTTTAGCAACTGGTTAAATATTTTAACCCATCAAGAATGTTTATATATAACAAAAAATTGGATTTTTAGTTGTCAAATCAATAGCTATTGGATAAAATTTTTAATCAATTGTTAAATATTAACCACTGAGTTACAGAATAGGCCTGTTAATTTGATATACTATATACGTCATTAATTATTATTTATTTCATTAGTATCGGTACCAGTAGATTTGAGGCACTAGCACAACAAATAGTAGATTTATTTCCCGGAGAGAATAAAGAAACTTATTTTATCCCATATCACGAAGAAAACGGAAAAAAAATTCTTGCTAAAGGAAAATTATGGGACAGATACCACAACAAAAGAAAAACATTAAAAGTTTTAGGATTACTTCCTAACAAAAATAAAGGTCTGTTTAAGTGCTATGTATATAAATACAGTTTCAATAATTCATTTTCAAATTTTAGCAAATAGCACTACTTCCCTGGATATAAACGAAAGTGAAAATTATTATGAAACCAGCGACGAAATTAACGACAAACTGTTATGGTTAAATCATAACATTACACCATGGACTACGGTGGAATCTTACTGGGCAGCAAGTTTACAAGCACGTAGAAACCAAAATATTGACAAAATAGAATGTATTTTTAAATTATATCCTGCTTTAAAACAGCCACTTGGATATAATCTTGTAAGTATTATTTTATTTTGTTTCTATTTACTATTATTTTCTGAGATTTAAGCTAAGCATGAAATTATTTTTTTGTCTAATCATATATTATACCCCTTTAACTAGTTTATGCATATATCTTACTTCTTGCACGTTTGCAGTTAGTGTAAAAATGTTAAAGTTAATATTTACAACAAATAAAGCCTATTTGTTGTAAGAAAATATGATAGTCTGCTTTTTCGTACTGACTGCGAAATTGTAAAACTTTGTAAAACAAATTGTAATTCATATGAATATAAAAATAAAGGACTTTTTCAAACGTCAATATGAAAAAGTTATTTTAAGTGATCCTAATTTGTGAGACGTACGGTATATTTTTTTACGAAAGTAATTTAATTGTTTTATTTAGATTGATGCTGATTTCTCCAATTTGTTCCCAAGAAATGACCAGAAATTTTTAACGCTTTGGCCAGACATCGGTAAAAAAATTATAAAAATCATTAAAACAAGGAAGGGAATAGCTAACTCATTTTTGGTAAAACATAAATACACCGAAAATTCCGAGTCATTAATGGCATTAATTTTGGTCCCGTACCATTTGAATTTAAGTAAAATAAAAGGTATCAAATGGAGACCTTCTAAAATTGAATCAGCTAATTCTTTTATACTACATTTAGAGGTAAGATATATAGTGATGAAAATTAAAATGATTAAAACTAATATATAAAATATTATTATTTTTACAGACTTCTGAAGAATTGATTCCGTTTTTAAATGAGAGAAAAGACAAATGCGAACGTCTCAAGATCACAGCACAGCCATTTATTATTTTAATTGGTGAAGATTTAGATAATATAGACACCTCCTATGTAAGTGTCAATGATATTTTATATAAAATTGAGACACCGCTAAAAGCAGTGGATATATGCTTTAAAATATTCCATATTTTTAACGCTAAATACCCAATAGAATGCGAACACGTTTGGACATTTTTACAAAAATTTGTCTATAATATAAGTACACCCTATGACAAAAATTTTATTTCCGTAAATTCGTTAATATCCGATATAAATAACACAGAATGAATTGTTATAAATGTAGTAAAGAATTTTTAACGCCAAAAATTCTAATTACTCATTTAAAAATATTCCATGGAATAAAATACGGACCTTTAAAATGTGCCCAAGAAAATTGCTTAAGAACATTTTTCACGTTTAATTCCTTCAGGAAACATTTATCACTTCATCTTCTTAAAATACCAGATTCAAAATCTCAAAACAAAATAGAACATGATACATGTAACACCGAATATAACAAAATTAAGGTTTCGGATAATACTAGTAATAATAACTTAGATGTTAATAATTATTCAGATTTTTTTTCCAATTTTAAAGATTTATTTTATAACGAGTGCTTGCAGTATGTCAGTCAATTATACAATAATCCGCAAATACCTAGAAGTTTAGTTCAAGATATAGTAAATAGTACTACTAAATTATTTAAATCAGATCAAATAACTGCATTAAAAAGACTAATTACTGAAAAATTAAAACATTTAAACGAGAGTGAAGATTTTATTTTTAAATTAGAAAAGGCTTTTGATGAGTTGCAAAATCCATTTATAGATCTTTCAACGGACTATAAAAGAATGAAAAAATTTGTTGATTTAGGATTTTTTATTCCTGCACACAATGTTTTTATTGGAAGTAAATTATGTAAAAAAATTAAAAACGGGAAAATAACAATACACTCAGTTAATGTCTATTCAAAATATATTAGTATGCGAAAAATATTTTCAAAATTATTTGAAATTCCTGGATTTTTTGAAACTATTTTAAATTATTGGATATCTCTCTCACGATATGAGAAAATTATCATTAATTTTACGCAGTGCGATCTTTGGCAAAATAAAATAAAAGAACATCCGAATAAACTAGTATTCCCTTTATTTATATATTTCGACGATTTTGAAGTGAATAATCCTCTTGGTTCACACGCCGGAATAAATAAATTGGGAGCTGTTTATGCGAGTATACCGTGCATGCCTCCAGAATATTTATCATGTTTAGAAAATATCTATTTAATTCAACTATTTAACTCTAAAGACAGAGTTCATTTCGGTAATGAGGTTATTTTCAAAGCATTAATTGATGAGCTTAATTTATTACAAAAAGATGGTATCGAAATTTCTACAAATTATGGTAAAAAGACTATATACTTTCAAGTTGCGTTAATACTAGGTGATAATTTAGGTTTGCATAATATATTGGGATTTGTTGAAAGTTTCTCTGCTAATATATGTTGTAGATTTTGCAAAGTTCCCAAATCTGTATCAAAAACTCAAGAAACTGAATCTACTACTTATATACGAAATAGAGAAAATTATATGCATGACTTCAATAACAGTAGTGTTACAGAAACTGGAATAAAAGAATATTGTATTTTTAATAAAATTGAAGGTTTCCACGTAACTGAAAATTACAGCATTGATATTATGCATGATTTGTATGAAGGGGTTTGTCATTACGATTTATCCCTTTTGTTATATATTTTAATATTTGATTTAAAACTATTTTCTCTCGAGTACTTAAATTTAAGAATTGAATCTTTAAATTTTGGGCCGATAGATGAGCAAAACAGACCTCCTGTAATAAGTAAAGAGCATTTAATTAAAAGACATTTTAAAATGTCAGCTGCGGAGATGAGTATATTTTTTAAATATTTAGGAGTTATCATTGGACATAGAATTCCACAAAATAATCAGCACTGGGAACTTTATATTATACTTTCTAAAATCATAGATTTAGTTACATCTCGATTTATATCATCGTCAGCATATCTCTTATTAGATACTTTAATATCGGAACATCATTTCTTATATATAAATATGTTTAAAGAATCACTGAAACCTAAACATCACCACATGGTTCATTACTCAACAGTTATGAAAAATGTTGGTCCTTTGATAAATCTCTCTTCAATGAGATTCGAAGCTAAGCATAGAGAATCAAAAATTGCAGCTAAAGCAACATATAGCAGAAGAAATATATCTCATACATTAGCAATGAAACACCAGTTAAGATTATGTTATAGAATTTTAAGTGAAACCAGTCTTCACACAAAAGATGAAATAGGTCCAATAAATTTAGTCAATACTGACGACTTTAAAAATACATCGTTTCCAGAATATAACAAAATATTTAGTGTTACATGGATCATGAACAAAAGCATTTTGTACAAACCTTCTATGTGTTTAGCCTTAAATATCAATAATGAATTTGTGGAATTTGGTATTATCAAAAATATTTTTTTAATTGATAATGATATTTATTTTTATTGCTTGTTAACTCAAAACTTGGGATTTGAAGAACATTTTAATGCTTATGAAGTAATTAAACTTGAATCTGAAAATGTTCTTATAAAAAAAGATAGTTTATATTCTGAATTTCCTTGCACGTTAATTTCATATTCTGAGAAGCATTATATTGTAATGAGAAATCCTTTATAATTTTGATTATATTTCATGATCATTTTTTTGTAATAATATTTTGGTTTAAATATATAATTTTGTTATTTAGTATAAAAGTGTTTTTATTTACACATTGACACATTCTAATTCTAATTTGTAGGTTAAAGGTAATTGCAGCTAATAACAGAGGTTTGTTGTGTGAAATAATTGAATAATATATACACACTTACATTTATTTCATCAAAAAGTTTATTAGTTATTATAAACTGAAATATGAACAAAGTTTTTAAGGCGGGAGGTAGTACAAGGACCGGCAGAATTCACTTTTTGGAAAATGATAACTTAAACACAAAACTCCAAAAGTGAATTCTACCGGTCCCTGTACTACATTGTTCATATTTGAGTTTGTAATATATGGTACAGTAGAAAATACAATACATATGCAGTCATATTTACAATATAAGTATTGTTTATTTTACCATAGTAATATTATTTTGTTAGCTATTATCATATAGTTGTTTTTACTATAATAATTGGCGTTAAATTTACAATATTTCAATAGTGATTGTTACTAGAATGACCATTGTTAATTTTACATTACTAATATAGTTATTATTTACTATAACAGATATAGTAAACTGCACTACATTATTTTAAATATACATGTATGGTACATTTTACTAGTGTATATATTTGTCCCTATAATAACAATATTTATAGTACCTCGTATACTATATTTATAATTGGTTTAACTATACATTTTTTTCAGTGCGCAGAAACCAATTTTTGTCATTGCCCTTGCCCTTTGTTGCCATAGCAACAGTCACACTTAGTCACGTGATAAGCCAGTGTCGTTCGTGTCAAATGTGATTTCACTATTTGGTAAAGAATAAAATGGCATGCCATTGCCTAAAATATGTGTGGCTCTACGTCATCACTTCGCGCATCTATTGATGACACAAATGGCTTTTTTTTACTCTCTACTGTATATTGGTAACATTCCTTCATACTGTCATGTATGCATATGTATGTTACATTCACACCATGGGCACACATGAAATTCAACGCAAAATCTGGCAAGAATGCACGAAAATTTTATTTCTTTTTTTCATTTCATCAAATAATTAAAACTAAACCACATATAATGTAATTAATTATAATTAAATTTCAAAGAATATTTAAATGGAATTGTGAAAAGAGGTTTGTACGTTGGTAACTTTGATCATCTCGTTACAAATCTTATGTCAAAAATTATTGCCGTAACCATACTTTGTTTGCATCGAACATAAAAACGCCTACAAAAACTAGTGTGTGTCGTGAGTAAAATGATTACAATAATGCATAATAGTGAAAATGAAGAAATAGACATAACACGTACCCCACCAGATATACGTGAGTGTGCCGAGGCTACATGTTAGACTTTAATGCCAGCAAAATCTCGTCATAATAACGCAATGTTTGTATATTTTTTTATTTGGTCGTAGAAAAAGTATACTGTACAACTCGAGTGGAATTCTAGTGCGATATGGGCTTCATATCCACTCTTGTTGTACAAACTACTGTTTCTTACGTGGCGGCCACTCTATAGCTACAAGATTAACTTTTTATATTATTAAATAAAAATAAATAAATGCCATCACGACATATTACCCATTGCTGGGTGTGCCAATCTGCTGTGTGTTCAGATATCGGTAAAGACATTTTTGTACCGTGTGGTTCTGTACCCGACGTCACCTCACGGGTAGTCATTGCTGGTGTGGAAAGTATACCACAGGGTTCACTTTCGTGCCAATTAAAATTTGAAATAATATTTTGGCATCGTTCGGGATTAAACCTGGGTCTCCAGATTCGCGACTAACACTTGGAATCTCCTAAACGAGACCACAGACCAGTCGAGATTCCAAAAATTGTATCTACCAAGTCCCATGTGAATGTGGTGAGTCATACGTCGGGGAAACGAGAAGACCTTTAGAAATCAGACTTAAAGAACATAGAATTCATACGCAGAGAGGAGAAACAACAAAATCCGGCATCGCACAACTTTCCTGGGAAAAACAACATAGGATGAAGTGGTCTGAAGCAAAAATCATCTCCAGAGAAGAACACTGGTACAAGAGAAAATTCAAGGATGCAGTAGTCATCAACAACAACAACGAAGTCTTGAGCCAACCAAGTGTAGAAATAAGCAACGTGTGGAAGCCGCTGATTGGACGTATGAATTACCTTAAACTACACTAGTGTTTCCATTTGTAAACTTTGTACGCTTCATTAGATCACTTATTATGTCTTTAGTATATAAGCTTTAGTAGTCTCTAAGTTTGTTAGTATTCACCTGAAGACGATTGTAGATACTTCAACAATCGAAACGTTGTGTTATAACCTTATAACTTCATTGAAATAATGACAATGGAAGTCCAGAATAGTGTTATTAATTCAAACGAAACATTGTCTCCTTCATTCAAAGAACGGATAATGATACTGTCTCGTGGCCGCGTGCCTAAAAGTCTGGTCGCGAATTTGGGGAACCGGGTTCGATCCCAACCGACGCCAAATATTTCGAATTTTAAATGGCACAATAGTGATCCCTGTGGGGGACCCTCCACGCCTGCAATGAGTGCCCGTGAGATGACGCCTCGCAAGCGCCCGCACGGTAAAAATATCATCATCATTACCGATATCTGTGATAAAGCAGATTGCCGTAATGATATATTAATGATATATCTCAGGTCGCTATCTGTTTCCGTTCCCAAAGCTATTTGCATTTAAAATAAGTAGTGTTTCAAAATACCAATTTTTGCGTTATTGCCCGTTTATAGGATACTGTCAAAAAATGAGCATTTTTGGGGGGTACAACTTTGAATGCACGTATATCGAGAACGAAAAGAGATATCGATTTAAATTTTAGAATCAGCACGTAGGAAAATATCTAAAAATATAAAAATTGTGGTTCAAAAATTATGAACTTTTTATAGCCGAAACTGGGTGTATGTCTTTTAGGGCTATTACTCAAAAATGAGTAGAAATACTATGTAACGTCACGGGATCATCATTTGATTTTACGTATAAAAAATACATACCTACACCAATATTCAAAATATTTCAATATCTATATCAGTTTTAAAAAAAGAAATATTATAACTATTCACTGCAAAAATACAACTTTTTAACATTACACCTTATATTTTTATATAAGTATTTTTTGTGTACTTACAAAAACATGGATACTTTTACGCATAATGGAATTATACCCATATTATGTAGTATACAAATCAATCATACAAGGATCACAAGTCAAGTAAAAACTCCCGTAGTATTCATATCCTCAACTCAACCGGAAGTAACAATCTCTGACGTTCAGTCCGGTGGCCCGCTCGTCAACTTCAGACCACCCTGTATATCTGCATCCCAAAGCATCACATCTCACAATATGTTTACATCACCCTGCTACATTTTTTATCTCCCTTTACGTCGTCCTTATATTGAAATCTCATTGTGAACCATTTCGGTAGTGTCATAGACCGTGCCAAAATGATACTTAACGTTGCTAAACAAACTTGTTCAGATGTTTAGTTGTTTACTGATACGCCAGCGAACGATTTCACGAATATTGAGAGCGAAATGGGCAGTTACTGACCGTTTGGAATGGATCTGGTAGTGAATGCTTGAAAAACAGCTGGGACACGTGTTTGTTGTCTTTGATCTCCAGAGTTTAGAGATTTTATGGGGTAATTTGTACGTTGTAAAGTAGGAATATATCTCAATGCGATGTTTCGTATTTTATGGAGATACACGATGAACATGTCAGATGCTTGACTTCGTGACTCGTATCTATAGGTGTATTAAATTATTTAAAAAAGTCTGATGTGGCCAGCACATAACCTCCCGCTGTGTATTTGACCACAGAGTGTTTGATTTATAGTGCTGCAAAAAGCAAACTTAAATCGGATCACTTGTATACTTCTAATATTTACGTATGATAGAAAATATATTATTTTAACAAATCTGAATTTCATTAGAATTAAATATATTACTACTACATTCTCCTTAATACGGTTTCGTATTAATTTTAATGAAATTGCTTCCTGAAAGTGACATTTGTTTAAATATGTCAAAATTGTTATTAATGTACTTTGTTTTTGGTTGACGCGTAGGCAAGATAATATATAAAAATTAATTATTTAAAAATTTACTAAATGCTATTATCGTAGAATTGAAGTTTGTATCAATATATTCAATTTTTATTAGTAAAAATTGCTGAAAAATTATATTCAATGTATTTTATCCCCAAAAATAAAAAATTACTACAGGCGATTATTGACGAAAACTATTACAGAAATAATTACAGTTCATGATCAGGTTGAATTTGTTAAATTGTCAAAAATGAAATGATCAAACGATATTTAGATTATGCTAGTATATCATCAACAGTTACATTTGTATTAATAACACATTTTTCATTGGTTATGAACTACAGAGAATATTAATTGGGTATATGATTTAAAAACAATTGTGTATGATTAATTTTATTTTCTATTATATGAGTCGTTGCATTCTTATATCATTGATTTGCATAAATGCAAGGCAAGATACACCCTGCACAAAACTGCATTGTATACAGTTGCATACTGACACACACAGGTAGATGATATGTAATGCGACCAAATATAATTATAAAACAATAGATTCGTCAGTATCCATAATATACGATGAATATTTTATCCAGGAAAATATTTTATGTATACAAACTTTTCTTATATTGTTTATATGAAACTTACGTACACTTTTCAAATATAAAGATGTATGTTCAACAAACTTTTGCACTAATGTATGACTTAAATTACTAAAAGTCAAACTGACTTCATTTTAGAAAAAGTATTACGTTATTCATTTATAAAGATGCTTAAATTACTGATCTAATTGAGATGTTTGCTACAAGAATTGAACAGGTTAATTTATTGAAGTTTTTCGTTTGATTCTGCGTGGCCAACGTCACATGAAGAAACAAGATTATGTCAAAAACCAAATAAAGTAAGAAAAATAATAATATATAATTAATTTAATTAATACAGTATTCGACATATTTTATAAAATAAAATTTAAAAATTTCGATATGTTTAGTAGCAATCCATACTTGCAACGTTTATGGTTCTTTAACCTATATTTTTGAAGTTTAAAATGACAGCGAACGCCACGGAACATACTGTTACCTTAGTAGGTAGTTATTGCAACTTCTAAGATGAAAGAACGTAAACGTTAACCTTATGTAGAAAACACTTTATTTTAGAAATAAAGGTCTTTCAATTTCAATGTTTACCGCATTTAATAGAGAGTTATTGCAGCTTCAACGCAAAAATAACGTGCACTTTAAAGTCACGTGACAGCCCGAGTGTGCATGCGTACTAATAAGGTTCACGTTATATGAATAAGGAGACACGTTATGTGCCATGGAATAGCGAGCGTTTAACGTCATACGTTCTGTATCTTTTGAGGTTATGTTTCGGTGAAAAGTGTGGATGTAACCTCGTTTGTGTTGCTTTTAGCGTTAACGCTAGCGTGAATACACTAAATAAATGCGGTAAACATTGAAATTGAAAATCCTTTATTTCTAAAATAAAGTGTTTTCTGCATAAGGTTAACGTTTACGTTCTTTCATTTTAGAAGTTGCAATAACTCCCTAATTAGTGTATTTACGCTAACTTTAACGCTAAAAGCAACACAAACGAGGTTACATCCACACTTTTCACCGAAACATAACCTCAAAACATACAGAACGTGTGACGTTAAACGCTCGCTATTCCATTGCACATAACGTGTCTCCTTATTCATATAACGTGAACCTTATTAGTACGCATGCGCACTCGGGCTGTCACGTGACTTTAAAGTGCACGTTATTTTTACGTTGAAGCTGCAATAACTCTCTATTGTTTTTTTTTTTAACACGCTATTACGCCGACTTGTGTATGTGTATTAAGATACTTTATAAAACTAAAGTTAAAAATAATACGTAGGTACTATAATTCTATGTGTGTCAATAAAACCAGCTTTTATTTAATAAACCACGGGGTTTTTTCAACCCTGACATATGGACATTCATTTACAAAAGTGACTCAGTAATTTCTCCAAGACAGCTTTGAGAATCCAAGAGGTGACGCCTGATAAGTGTCCTTTATTGTATTCGTACACATATTGTCGTTACCAAAATCTGTGAATAAATGTAGATTGACACACGCAGCAATGAATAATAAGCTGTGGTAATATATACATTTTTTATTCATTCATTTACGCATTATATTTTGAAGAACATACAAAATATAAAAAAAAACCAAATTTTGCGAAATTCGTCAATTTACTTAGTCACTTCAACCTTACACCCTTATTACTTAAAAATATGAAAATTAATTCCACGGAACAATGTCCAAAATGACTCTTATTTGGCTCACGAACTGTTTCGGTAATAACCCTCCTGGAGTTGTCCGAGTCCAACTGTTAAATTGCTGGTGCAGGCGTTGGACATCTTTCACTGACTTTCACGTTCACGCTAAAGCGGCGCGCGATGCGTGAGGCACGCTACGCCAAGATCTGGAGAACCAGAAGGAACTGTGGCTTGTGTGACAGCCGGCGGGCACGCGCCAACAACATGTGGAACGTGGAAGAAGTGCAGAGGTATTCTTTCTTTCTTTCTTATTTCTTGGCCCTTGTTTCGAGCCGGCTGACGATGGCCGGGTGAATGATCGAGGAAAGTAGAAGAAAACAAATGAAGGAATGTGTGGTTAAAATGTCTGTTGTGGTTCATTAGACAAGAATATTACATCTTGACGACTTTTAGAAACCAGTAAATGATATTTATTATTACAGTTTATTACATTTCAAATAACACCCAAGTGCTCCAAGGAGACGCCTGTTAAACACCCCCAACCTTACAGTTATATCGTCATTACCGAAATTTGGAATAAAGAAATTTTGTAAAATATTGTAGTTTCCATTTTCTGTTATATAAGTATTGTATTACACTTCACTATCGAACCGTTGTTCTATAAGAAAAAAATTACAGAACTTTACCCAAATATTATTTTTTAAATTTTATTTAACATATCTTCGGCCCACATACATTTCTAATTATATCTATTTTTCATTGTATGAGGAAGTTCCTAAATGCCAGAGATTCATTATCAAGATAGGCGGTATTTCTGATGGATATATGCATTTTACCTACAATTTTAAATATTTAATTAATAAAACAATAAGAAAGATTAAATGTACTTCCCATAAAAAGCTTTCAGAAGGTCACTAAAACTGTTGATTTTTAACACTGACATCTGTCATTTACAAACTATGTTATAAATATTTGAATTTGTCAACTGGTTTCCTTAATGCCTTAGCCTCTGCGATTATATTATTCTATATATTACAGTGCCTTTATCTCTAAATCTTGATCTATACAAGATATAATAAAATTTTTAAGTGTATTAGATGAAGAATTTTATGTTCTTCAATATATGTAATAACAAAAATTTCCAAAAATATATATTTAGATTTTTTTAAAGAAACTATTACTTCCGGTTGTCCAATTGTTACCAAAATCTAATCAGCTCTTCCCAGGAATGTCAGATTGAGGAAACTGCAGCTCAATATTTTTTAAGTCTTATAGTATTTGAGAAACCGTGGCTCCAACATCCACACACACACATACGCACACACACACATACGTACGTACATACATACATACATACATACATACATACATACGTACATACATACGGATATCATCGTAAAAATGTTATAATCGGAATATAGGGACCTTAAAACGTGCTTATCCACTAAAATCTGGATATGTGATTTTTAGCATGATTCCAATACCTCTCTTAGCGAGAGGTAAAAAAAACTATAAAACATGCCGAAAATAATTTGTAAAATAAACTAAAAGCAGTGCGATAATTTTGAATTAATTATTAAATAAAAAAAATTGTATTGGATTCTGAATGAAAATATGTATTTAAATTAAAACGTCTGAACTCAAATCTCAATAAACATAGAGATATTTGGATTATACATTCACTTACAGTTTACTGTACTGTTTAAACAACTACTACTACAACTATGCTATAGGTACTTTATGTTCTTTTAAGATTCAGATTAATTAAGTTGAAAAGTCAAAGCTCGAATTAAATTATTTTAACTATTTTATGTGTTATCTTAATAATTATACATGATTTGTTCATAATTAACCCACTTGAAATTTCCATACACTTTAAACCCAAACAAGCTCCACTATATGTAATCCCATCATCTGTGTTATGCGATCTTTATCCTATCGATGAATATAAAGCGCGCAGTGTAAGACAAAAGACGGTCACGTGTAGCGCGTGCGTTTAATTGGCGCGACCCAGGACTACATAGTCCTCGTTGACGCCTGGCAGGCACGCGGCGTTGCATTGTCCACCAAACAACGGAATGACGACAGCCGACGAGGAGGTCATGCAGATTGTCCTTTGTTTTAAGTATGGTAGAGATGTTAGTGGAAGGATAATGAGTTAAACGGATTGAGAACGGGTTGATGTTTAAGCGGATTGACAAACAAATGCGGATTATTTTAGGATTAATTTGAAAAAGGGTAGGAATTCTACGAAACTATAACTGTGTCTTAATTAAGAGGTATTAACAAAATCAAGTGGAATGAATTACCGACAATCCTACAACTAAAAGTTCCATAAAGTAATAAAATTTTCAGAAGCAAGTTATAAAGTTAAAAATATAAATGTTTTATCGGTTCTTGAAGAATAAAATACCTATTCGGGCCTATTTTCTGTAACTTAGTAGTTAATTTTTAACATCTGGTTAAAAAAATTAATCTATCAAGTATGTTGATATAAAATTTAAAAAATCGATTTTTTAGTTGTAAAAACAATGAAAATTTTTAACTTGTTGCTAAATATGAACCTCTTTGTTACAGAATATATTTATATTGCTAAGTTGTCCTTTGAAATACAGTAGAACTATATTTCATTTTTAAACTAAGAGAAAATTTAGAAGCCATAATGGGGTCATACCAAAAAAAATATATATTGATTTTTTTTTTATATAATTTAAAAAAATATATAATTTTATACATATATACATGAAAAATATTTAATATTCTTATACTTTTCATTCATAATTTTGTTTCTGAACATTTTGAGTCTTATTTTGTGACGTCATGGTTTTGTACACACATACAATGATAGTCACGCACACATGTACTCGTGCACGTACTGTACATGAATGTAGCGCAGAGTTGTCACATTTTTCGAACACAACCAACATTTTCAAAGTAAATATCTTTGCAACAAGTTGTTTTTGTTTAAATATAAGTACAAATAACGAAATGTTCTAATAAATATAAATAAATACAAATTATGTGTGATTTAGATATTATCATGGTTGTTTAATATTATTCTGTGCCGTCTTGCGAGAACATCTCGTTGAGAAGCAAAAATAAAGTTTTTGTTCGTATTCTTAAACCTCGAGATATAAGGGAAAGATGATATAATGCAATAAATACTCCAAAAATTTTAAAGGGTAGTCTTGCTTATGTTTGTGAAGATCATTTCAACGCAAGTAGAACTTAATAAAAAAACAATTTTCGTTGATATACATTTGTTTATTTTATTCAATAGCTTGAAGAAGATGCCGAAAATTAATTTCCTGCAAATTATTTGAATTCGCTTCTTCAAAATTAATTTCCATAATCAAATTATTTAATATACAATAAAAACAAAAGCACGAGTACAAAATAACTTGCTGTCACGTTTGCTTTCAAGTCAAATAACATAAACGTCAAACGTAGTTCCATTTTTATTCGATAGGAGGGACTTTCACGGTCGCAAAACCGTGACGTCATTTGAAATTTAATATAAACTTTAAAAAATTATTTCTGTAAAACTAGAAACTTATGTGACATAAAATATATATTTCTATAAGTGGTTTTAAGTATATTTTCATAAAAAAAATAAATTGGAAAATGTGGTATGACCCCATTATATTCTTATATTCTTATACCTACAGCCACTCTCTGGAAAATACCCCAAAAATATTTACCAAAAATTTAAATTATAGAATTTTTAAATAATCAACAAATCATAAAATTAGTTTTTGTAAGAAATGTTTATATTTATTTGCACAACCTGAAGCTTATATGCTGCTATATGGACATTTTGAATTTGGTTTAAAAACGAGCTATAGTTTGTAATATGCGCGAAATGAATGTTTATATTTGCTCGTTATAACTGGTGAAGATGTAAAATTAAAATAAAATCATTTCAAGAGCATTATGCCTTGTGATCACGAAGTGGCGGTTGGTAAACACCCTCATAGTCACAGGTACAACTATGTCGTCATTACCGAAATCTACGAATAAGTATACTGACATAACATGTAACAAATAATGAAGTATTAAAGCTGGTTGTTGACGTCAAAAAGAGAGCAATTTTTATCCAACCCTGGGTGTTTGTACAAATATACAGAACTAATCTAATTTGGGGGTAACAAGATTTCTTTGTTTCGTAATCATGGAGCGTTTAATAGTTTTATACTGTTTAAAAACTCTATTAAATAAATACCTACTAAAGGTAATAAACAAATATACCCAGATAATATCAATTTGTCGATATTAAAATATGACTTGTCAACTATGATAAGATAAATCACATTTGCGATTAGGTCAATTTCAATTTGTCAGCGTGTGTTTATTTAATGCAATAAAAGCGATTGGTTATTATTCACTATTTTATCTGACTGTATGTTTACATTTTTGTGAAAATCAACAACGGACGACGCACCAATGGCGCTCCGTACTTCGATCAATAAAACCAGTCGCGGCGCTATTGGACGATGTTGCGACGCCATTTTGAAGTGCTCAGGCACATACACTTAATCACGCGACGCTTTCTCTATATCTTTATAAAAACTGGTATATGAATATAAAAATATATTTTCTACATTTTAAATAGTAATGACGATTATGATTTCCACTCAAATTGTAAAAAAAAAAATATTAACGCAAATTCAGTCAATAATTTAATAGGTATAGAAATATGGTTATTACTGTTAATTAAAATATTAACATACACTCACCGGCACAAAAAACGATTACTTTTTTATAAAAAATTGTTATCTCTCCGTTATGTAGTATAATTATGAATGATGGTAATTAGGATCCACATAAGATTTAAGATTAATTCCCAGTAGGTACTTCGTGAGTGATACCATGTATTTGTTCAATACGTAACGCTAGCTTCTTCCATCTTCAAGTACAAAACCACGGAAGATACGGTATATGCGCTAAGTGAATTTCCAACGCATCATTAAAATGACAAATAAATAATAAAACGAGGAACTGAAAGAAACAAAACTAATATTCATGACAAGTATTCATTTTATCAATTTCATTATTTCATTACGATAGACAAACAATATGAATATTGTAGTAAATTAATCATATTTTTAAGAAGTTATGTGATATGGGTTTCAGGTAGGTACTCTTAGTTAACACTTAATACACATTACCTACATAACTTCTTAAAAATATGATTAATTTACTCCAATATTCATATTATTTGCCTATCGTAACGGAATAATGTAATTGATATGTACACACACTTATCGTGAATATTATTTATTTGTCATTTTAATGCGTTGTAAATGTCACTCAGCGCAGCTACCGTATCTTCCGTGATTTTGTACTTGAAGATGCAAGAAGTCAGAGTTACGATTTAACATACATGGTATCACGCAGTACTGCGAATTGCGAATGCATCGTTTGTACACCCTAATTAAAAATCATTTATAATTATACAATACAATGGAAAGATAACAACAATTTTCAAAAAAAAAAATCTGTTGTGGCCAGCACAAAACCTTCCGTCAATTCAATGTATTTTGTACAAATCCGATACCAAAAGTTCCTTGGAAAAGATTCCATATATTCTGTAAAATTGTAACACGAACACACTATTTTTACAAATTCCATATTGCAAGTTCATTTGAAAATATTCTATAAATCCAATATAATTATAACACGAATGTACATTCTGTAAATTGCACTTCACACTTCCTCATTCCTAACCAACGCATCTTCTTCACACAGTTCTTCCTCTCTCAAATATTCTGCTACACAGTCCTTCCATCTTCTCTTTGGCCTTTCTCGTACTGCTGTTTCCATAATTTTTGCAAAGCTGACTGATTTTTGAAAGTTAACCTCTCTTAATCTCTCTATAACTCTATATCTATTGAATATGACGGAAAACGTATAATCAAATCGTATAGAGAGTAAGATTTTCTTTCATATTAATGATCATAAAATGTCGAAAAATGATATTTAACTGCGTTTTTTCCAGAAAAACTGTTAAGAACTTCAAATAAGGGTACTTCCGGTTGACCAAAATCTAATCAGCTCTTCATATGGTTCTAAAGAAGAGGAATACGAACGAATCATAATTTTTAGAATTGTAGTTTTGGAGTTATCGTCGGAGAAATATTTGTCACACATATACACACGGACACACACATACATACCGACATCAATGTAAAATTAGTAAAATCGTATTCTAGGGATCTTAAAACGTGCTTATTCATTAAAAACTCGCCACCGAATTTTTTGACCAAAGACAATACCTTCCTTTCGACGGAAGGTAAAAAGAATCGTTTTTCGTACCGGTGATTGTATTTAGAAAGCATTTTTTTATTATTTGTAGTCTTTCAAATTTTAGCATTATTCAGGAGGCCCCATTGAGACCTTTTGCCGTCAAATTATTTTCTAAAAAAGTTCTACTTTAACTGAATAATGTTAATACATAAATTTAGCAGGGCAACAGATGTGACAATTTTTATTATTAATTGATATTATACAAATACCTACTACTGTTTAGTAAGTTCGGTATCAACTTAGTTCTACTTCTACAAAATGAAATTAATTTCAACTTACTTTGCCGTGCTCCTTGTCAAAGTCACATTCGCGGTCCTGCTGGTATCCGGCGGTGTTGGGTGCGGCGAAAACGAGCTGCAGGTTGGTTCCAGTGGCCGCGAAAGCGATCTCGGTGTGGCCCTCTCGGCAGCCGTTCTGAAACCGAACCTGCCGCTCTTCTTGTGGTCGGTCTCTGAACCCGGTATACCGAACCTGGAAGTTACAAACAAGAATAAAATATCATTGAAAATAATTATTTTTACAATGAGGTCATGCACGACTTTTTTTTTATAATTTTAATCGATAAAGTAGTGAAAAATAATAGACCCGTATTTTTTATTTTTCCTCAAATCGATCTTTAATCATGAAAAAATTGTAATTGAAAATGACATTCTTTAAAATGCAGCTGAAGACCCCCGCTTCGTCCCTTGTCCAATGACGTCACAGAGTGAGAAGCACGACCATTTTGATTTTCACATTGTCTTAAACGTCAAAGTGACATTTAAAGATAACCTAAAATTTATGAAAGTAAACATGTCGATGGAACGTTGTTTCGTGCCAAAATAAAGAATAAAATAATATTCTGGAATATATTCAATGTCTCATATGCGTTTATAACCTCCTACCGTCTAATTCAAAGATTCAAAAGTGAAAGAAACATCTGATGTAACGTAGATAATTTCACGCCAAATGAAAATTATATTTATAAAAATAAATAGAACGATATTATATTAATATAAAATAGCATATTTAGATATGTAATCCTCAATTTATAGTTTATATATATTTTTCTTTTAGAAATTATGTATCCATATAAAATGTCTGTTTGAAATGAGTCTGAACTTCGTTCGTAATGTTGTGACGACAAAACATGGCTGGTTTTTGCAACTTTTTAAAAATACCATACTTAAAAACGATTTTATACAACAAAAAATATAAATAAAAAATAATTTAATCATACTGATCGATGAATTAGACTATCCTTTTTCGATTTAAACAGAAAAAAGGTACAATTATTTTTTTTTTGCATGACCTCAATCACATTCAAAATGTGTCCGGGAATAGCCAAGTTTCCCACTAGTAATTACATTAGATTTTTGTTGTTTGTCCCGATCGATAGAAATAACATGCATAGCCACCCAAGTATTTGATGACAAGTCAAAAATTTAAAATACCGGGATTTAGGTACTTGAAATCTGTCATATAGAGAATAATACAATGTTAATTTTTACATTCTGCTGTACTTGCTTTAATTTTAAAGGATCCCAAGGAGCGCAAATCAGTTTGTCATTGGTTCTATTTACTTTAAAAGAACTTTTCTTAAAACTTTTTGACATGCATTCTACTTGTTATGCAACGATAATTTATTGATTCTGACGTTCATGCGACGTTTATGTCAGGCGGGTGGCGGATCTATTCAACTAATTTACATGAAACTGAATTACAAAACGTTTTAATAACTATTATTTGGCCAAATAATAAGTAAGTTTAAAAGACTAGAAATAAAGTTGTACAAGGCAAAATAAGTGTTATAATTCCGCTAACTGTAAGTTACAGTAACTGCATTATTAGTTATAATGTCTTAATAAAAACTCTGTTTTCCTTGGGATGGTTGTACACACAAAATTTATGCAGAATTGAAAACTACGCAATACGAAATTAAAATCAATCACAGTTTTCTTTTATTTTAAGAAGAGCCACTAAATAAAACTTGAATTTTACAACATATTTCAGAGTGTCATGGAATCAATCATTCGAATGTTTTGTTTCTTTGACAAATCTGACAATTAACAAAACATCTCTTGTTCCATGGCACTCTGAAATATGCTGTAAATTGCGAATTTTAATAAGCGTTTTCTTCGTTATGTAAATAAAAATTGCGATAGATTATAGTCTTATAATGTGTAGTTTTTAATTATGAACACGTTTTGTATTTACAACTTTCCTTTCAAATTAATAGGTAACTACGGCAAAATAAGAAAAAGATAACATTGTACATAATATTCCCTCCCTATATAAAAGTTTCGAAGTAGACGCCCGGTATATTTATCAACGAATCGAATATTGATTACAAATTCCTACGAAATTATGATTTATTCCCTTACGAATACTGGCCATTTTTTGTACATTTAGGCTCGGGTATTTTCATGTGGTTAAATTGTCTGTTAGATTATAAATGTCAGTTTGTTAAAAGAAAAATATCGCATCGATTATTATTAATAATAAAATTAATATTATACAATGTAATTATTTAATTAAACTTAAAGATATAATAACAATTCGTACCGGTAAGAGTACCGGTTGTAGTAAAAAGTACCGGACCGATGTTCCTCCGCGTTCCGGCCCCACTACTTCCTGCTAATTTGTAAAAATTGTTCAATTTTTGGATGACAGATTTGTAATGGTAGTTAAAAGACTATTTAATCAGAGATAAATAACTGGGCCTTAGTAAGATGGGTAGTCTGGGGTGCAATTTTAATTGTAAATATAATTATTGGAAGAGAAAAGAGAAGGCATATAGCATATAGTTTAAAATTAAGAAAAAGACTATTTTATACTCTGTACCTAGATCATCTGAATATTATGTACCTATATACAGTAAAAATTTTGAAAGAAGTCCGATCAAGGCCATCAACGAATTGCATCTATGAATTAAGATTTTATGCTGTCAAATTTAACAGTGTCGTTTACATAGTTTTTATGAGGTACACAAGATATTATGCACCCTCATAAAAACTAAGTAAAAGACACTACTAAATTTGACAGCACAAAATCTTAATTCATAGATACAATTCGTAGATGGCCTTGATAGGACTTCTTTCAAAAAAATTACTGTAGTTTGTGTCAAGATAAATTGCACTGCACATTGCCTTTTCTCAGCATGAATTTGCTTAAGCGATTTGCAATTATTTCCAATTACCAAATTTAAAACAGTGGCACTCTCAGCTAAAGAAATACCCCGGGGTGATGGGTTGGACAAGCTTAAAAAGTCGAAGTAAATGTGCATTTATCTTGACACACACTATATACAATGCACTTCTACATGAATCATCTTTTATTTCAATCGTACATAATATACCCATTAAACCTAATTTACAAGCTGTCGAGAACCATTAAGCAGTTCACAAAATTATTATTCATCACTAGACTGTCTCTTAACATCACTCTTCCACGAACAAGTGACAAGCGAGGTGCGTCATAGCCTAGCAACCGGTAGTGGCATAAATTCCTTCATCATAACTCACCTCACTTTCTCTGCTCAATCTCCTGAAGAGCTCATCGGACTCGAACTTGGCCTTTTGGTCTGGCACGACCCGGGGCATCTTGAAGATGAACCTAGGTTTAGGTTGCTCGTACAACCCTATCGACTCGAAAGGCAACATCCCTGCTAGCGCGGCCGTGGGGTCGTTCATAGGATGGTGCATGCTACAACCGGCACTTACGCGTTCACTACCACTGCAGAAGAGAGACTGATCCATCTAGGAGGTTAAGCTATCTCTTGTGGTTTACGCGCCGCCCTGAGGCGGGGAAAATAGTGGATTAACCAATGGGATGTGAGATGGTGGGGGTTAAATAAGCCTCACCCTTTCCAGGGTGAAATGGCGGTACTATCTCTCTTTAAATGATAATATGTGAACAACAGTAGCAACAATAGATTGGAGGGTAAATGACAGAGTGTGTTTGGATTTTTTTGAATAGGTCTTTTATACAAAATGACATGATGACGTTATCATAGGAATGATTTTGATGGGAGCATGTTTAACGCACCCTTCATGATAGATGATTGGTTAGATTTGTATCTCCTGTCTCAGCAGCCAATCATATTATGAGCATACCGAAAGCTGATGATATATCATATAGTATTGTATGTATTCATTGCATCCCTAATCTGAAATGTGTTGTGTAACGTATGAATATGAAGCTATACAACTATACTCTGTAAAAGACAACTTTTTTTGTTGGATATTGTATCCTTATCGTCGTTCCGTCCATAACTTATTTCAAAAAATCTAGTGGATTCGATATATGTATGTGTCATGTCATCGCGTTGACAGTTACCAATCCTGGAATAATCCAACAAGGAAATTTTTGTCAAGAAAATGTTTTTGCGTAGCTTCGCCAGAGTACCGGCTCCTTTTTCATTAAATATCTACGTAGAAAAATACAGAAAATAGAGAAAACAATGCATAATTTATTGAACAAAATTAATGAAAATAATTGCCGCTAACAATTACCTACAGCAACCATGTAAGAGAGGTAGGGATCGTGCTAAAAATTGCATATATATATAGAGATTTTAGTGAATAAGCACGTTTTGATGTCCCCAGAATCCGATTTTAACATTTTTACAATGATATCTATGGGTATGAATGCATGTATATATATATATATATGTGTATGCTCTCAAAACACTATGGGATTTGTGATTCGTAACACACGACACTTTCATAATATTCAGGTATTATTTACGCTTTATTACTCTCTTGTCAGAATAATAGAATCCGTACAAAAAAGATTCTTAAAATATGTTTATTATAAAATAATTGGTACTTATCCCGATAAACGTGTCTGCTATGAGCTATTACTTAATATTTTTCAACTTCAGTCACTCTCTGTCAGACGCCAAATAAATGCTATTCTCCACCTTTACAAATTGTGTTATTACGGTATAGCTGATCGTAATTATCTATCCTTATTAAAATTCTCCAATTAATAATATGTGTTGTGTAGCCTATTTAATTTTATTTTTGTGCATGCAGCTTGTATATTATAAAATTATCAAATGTCATAATATTTTGTACTTCTAATATATTTTAATTGTTTCCTACCCTACTTGTTAGGTTTCCTGTTTGGGTAGTGTATTTAATAAATAAATAAATAAATAAATAAATATGTGTGTGTGTGTGTGGGTGTGTGAGTGTGTGTGTCCCATGTGTACACGATTACTCTAATGGGTTTTCCATCAGAAAATTTTGAAATATTGTTTTATACCCATTCTATACTAATGGGAGGAGCTCGTTGTTAGTGTATATCGGATAACCGGAAGTATTACTTATATAAGCTTTTAACAGTTTTTTTTTGAAAAAAATACCTACATTGAATATATTTTTTCAGTAACTTTTACTAATAAAATTTGAATAATGTTACAATCTTCAATTCTACGATAATAACATTTAGTAAATAACTTTAAATATAGATTTATAAAATAATTTATTTTTATGCATCATATTGCCTATGCTGTAAACAAAAATACCTACTTTAATAGCAATTTTCACATACTTAAACAAATGTCACTGTCATGAATGAAGCAATTGCATTAAAATTAATAATGTTATTAGTGGTAAGGAGAATGTAGTACTAATATATTTGTTTCTAATGAAATAAAGGTTTGTAAAAATAATTTATTTTCCATATATCATACATAAATATTAGATGTACTATTGATTTGCTTCATTTGTAAAATTTATTTTGTGTATGATATATTTGTTAAATGTAAAATTTGTTACGAGTGAATGTAAAAATATTTGAACATAAGGATTACTTTATTTACACTGCGTGGTTAAATACCAAGCGGAAGGTTTTGTGCTGGCGACAACTAAAACTAATAAATTATTGATTTAAGTCACTAGTGCACGATTGCACCGCTGACACTTACAGCCAGATTCACAAAAAAGTTTAAGCTAATCCTCATTTTTGGGTTAGTGAATTCTATTCTATTCCGGTATTTAAAATTTAATTTTCATAATATTATCAATAAAGGTAGATACTAGGAATAGATTAGACTATATTTTAAGATATAAACTGTCAAAATTAGAGTAGAATTCGCTATCCAAAAATGAGGATTAGCTTAAACTTTTTTGTGAATCGGGCTGTTAAATTTTAAGTGTTTCTTAAATTGACAATATCCTGTCGAAACGAAACGACAAATGAATAAATGAATATTGCTGTCAAAATTTAGATCTGTATTTTTTTTGTTTAAACCAAGCTTAAAATTTAAATGTCAGCGGTGCAACTGGGCATAGGAATTTAATATAGAAATCAAGTATCAACAATATTCATTAAATATTCAGATAAATATAAATAATTTTTTCATGCTTGTATAACAAATGATGGCTCATCATTGATGGGCTCAATGGAAAATGGTACATTTTTTAGGGAACTTGGATAAGTGTATAGAAAACGATACATAACGGCCGTGTTTATTTAAAAATAGATGTTGAATGTAACGGCAATTGAGAGTTAATTGGACCTATATTTATGAGTAACAAAAGACCACCATTGCAAAAAAGGGCATAAGTAAAAAATTTTCATAATTGAAACTACATTCAACGGTAGTAAATAAATACGGACAATAATGTCTAATATGTTTAGAATCATATAGATTATTCGATAATTGGAAAGTCTGGCCCTGTATACCTAAAGCATTGTAGTTTTATAACAGTTTCCACTGAGTATGTATACAGCTCACTGGCTTCGCTGTTTATTTTACTTGTAGTTATAAAAGTATAAAACCTTATTTCCTAGATCTACTTGTACGTGGCAGCAACAAAAGACTTTGAGTTTGAGAATAAGGAAATTTTATAAGTTTATGGAGGAAATTCATTGGGTTTTATTACCTACAATATTTCCAAGGGTCCCAGCCATGACCTATTTTAAGGATGTCGCCAGTAAACAATCTCAACGATATTTAACAAATAGGGTTGTTGCCAGAATTTTCATATGACTTCTAAGTAGGTATCTAAATTTTAAAAGGTATTGTTCTTTAAAGAGCCTCAAATTTGAAAATATCACGAAATATCCATTATAATATTACAATTAAATATTGAAATTTGTGTAATATTTTGAAAAAATCATGTGGTCTGAAACAGAATGTGACGTCAAAGTACGTACAATTTAATATATGATGTACTATCGCGTACTGTTATTTATATAAATAACGTAAACTATTTTCCTATTGGCTATGAATGACGTGATGAATGTACTCCGATGTCACAGAAGTGGGGGGTTGTTTTTCATGACTATTTCTGGCGCTAATGTTTTAAATTAATTATTTACGAAAATAATAAATTATTATTTTTTTATTGTTATGAAAAATATTGCCATTTTTCATTTAAAATATACTTTTTAAAAATTGTAAAACCGGCTTATTAGATACGTATATGTATTTGCACCGTAATTTGCAGTTGGTTACTATACAGTGTCTCACACTCTATGTTCAGTATAGGGTCTTATGGAGTACCATGTTGCCATATTTACCTTCTGTAAATCTGTAAGATAGAAAGAGCAAAATAGATGCCCAAAAAGAGATGAAATATTCTGGGTACTTCATTGAATGTATTTATGACTGGTGTACTTTCAGTGTATCTAAATAGGTGGGTGAAAAGAAAAAAAATTAAATTAAATAATGAACTGGTCAGTTTAATAATTTACAAAAAATATAAAATAATACAAATACAAAATATAAGTAGGATATAAAATTATAACAAGCGTAGGTAAATGAAATGAATTAACATATAAACTCTAGTCAATTTAAAGTAAATAATATAAAACATTTTTGTACTTAATTGGACATTTTACAATCGTCGTCAACAATATAAATTCCCTATGTTACATATTTTCATTCTACGAAATAGTTATTTACAATACAAATGCGGAAAAAAAGAACTTCCGTGCATGAGCCTCTGTTTGAAGTACGAGCGAGCAACGCGAGCGAGTATTTCATTTAGGCGAATGCACGGAAGGTATTTCCGCATAAGTATTGTACAAGATTTTTTGTAACGAACGAATTAATTATAAAACTGTTCTACCTTCGATAGATGTTACGCAGAACATGTCGTCGCATCAAATAGAGCCATCAATTTCACTAACTGTCAGATACAAAATATAAATATATAATTTTTGAAATACCAAGAAGCATTCTTAAAACTGTGTATAATCGATTCAAATACAATTTATTAAATTTAAGATCTTATTTTATTTTGATAGTACATATGTATAGTAGTTTGGTTATAAATTTAGGAACATATCACTACCTAAAACAAATAAAAGTATGAATACATATTAAATTATCTTTAAATAAAATTTATTCTTATACTTATTAATAATAACAATGTTGTTTTTATTGTATATTAATGCCTATGGGCTATCCAGCGAAACAAGCGGTTTACGTCATCGTTTAGGGATTTTTGGAATTTTCTTTATATTTTTAAATATATTGTTACGCAAGGATTTACTGTAGTTGATTAATTTGTATGTGTATACGTAATACATTGTTTATAAAGGTTGGAAATAATAATTTGGGAGTTAGTTGTATTTGATATGCGACAAGAGGAACGGTATTCAGAATAAAGGGAGTGTTTAGTTTCATACTTGGTTTTTCTTATTTTTTTATTTTCCTAGTAGTCCTAATAGTTCAGAAGTGGGATAAAGAATTCGGGTTTAAATCTATTAAAATAAAATGTCAAAAAGATTTAGACAGGGTGGTAGTAGTTCTGATCATTGGGATAGTGATGGTGAAAGTGTTACACATACAAGGAAATTTGAAGAGATTTTAAAAAGAAAATCAATGCATGGGTTTACCTGAACAGCACCAAGGCAGGCGTTTATGAACAACCAGTAGATTCTTTCCAAATCACCATCAATTGAAATTCAAAGATGTAAAGTAGGGCAATGTTTTGGTCACACTCTAGATGTTGGATGGTCGACAAATGATATAAAAGGGAAGTATCATTCAATGTTTTATATTTTATTGATCTATTTGTAAATGGATATTTAGCTATAGAATATTTAGATACCTACCAAGAGTGAAGTAATTTAGGAATATGCTCAGAAATCATATTTAAATTTAATTTAGACAAAATATGCAATAAAATGTTTTTCGGGGCAAGTAATGTTTCATGTAGGAAAAGAAAATTTAATTTTTAGTATTAATGATTTTGTTTTACCAATAAAAATTATGGTACCAGAAGCAAATTTTGGGAATATTGACATTTTACCCAGTAATAAATAGCCCAAAGATTACTTTTAAAGTTAACGATACTAATGTAGAATTGGTTAAATCAAATGGAATATTTACAATTAATGCTATTTCATGTATTTATTTCAGCACTAAAGTTGACATTCTTGTAACTGAAAATATTACAATAAATCCGATGATAACTGGTTTTATATTTACGGCATTCGAAGATTACTCCAGGACGGGAAAGAAATGGTCGAGGGTACAATTATTGGAGAAGTTTCGGTAAACTAAACATAAGATAGCGACTTTCGAACAAAATGAACGAAATGAGGTATGCTATTTATTTTCTAATGCTTTGTTTTAAATACTATAGGATCGATCGGACAACTTAAAAGTCATAATTAGTAAGTTATCACTGCCAAATTTAGTAGTGGGAGCCATTAATTCGGATGATATGAGTAAATTACATAACCTACTTAGAAAACATCATAATTGTTAACAGTTATGAGTTGAGTTCAAGTTCAACTGGTCTTACCCAATTACCTATTCGATTAAAAAAATGATTGCCCCGTATGTTACAAACCATAAAGACTTTCTTTTGAAGAGCGTGAAATTGTACAAATCAAAATTTCTAATTTACTAAAAGCCGGTGTTATTCGTAAATCTAATTCAGAATTTGCAAGTCCCATAGTTTTAGTATCTAAAAAGAACGGTGACCATCGATTACACATTGATTATAGAGCTTTGAATGCAGTAACTATAAAAGATATATCCTATACTCAATATTGAAGATCATTTAGTAAAACTTTCGAGCAATTGTGTTAGATTTGGGAGGGATATAGACCACATTAGTGAGGTTAAGATTATCGTTTGGCGCGAAACCCTAAATCAAATCAGAATGTATGTATTTCTTATAGAAGCGCATTTTCAAGTCATATTATTAAAGCTATTCTGCGTGTCTTAATTACAATTTTGAGTTTCTTACTAACTGTTAAAAATACTCTTTGCTTTCTGTATAATAAGAGTATAAACAAAATAATAAGTTAAGCATAATTTCATTTCAAAGAAAGTAGGATTGCAAATAGTAACATAGTAATTGAATTTGTAGGTTAGTTTTGGAATTGACGCTTTTTGTCTTTAAAGTTATAATATAGGGTGGTTATAAGTTTTTCATTTTTATTATTTGCGATACCTGAAAGGGTTATTAAGTTGTACGCAATAAATAATTTCTTTGCTGACGATTTAAATTGTCAAGATTAAATAGAATCGAAAACAGCTACGAACTACGTTTTAATGAATTTGCACTTGTTGCTTTAATTACAGATTATTCAATAATTTTGGGTGTTTTAGATGTCTTATACGACGAAAGTAGATATACAATACATTAGAGATTTGTGTTTATAAAGTTTAATAGATAAGATTTGCATTTTAAAGTTGTTTTGAAATTTTGAAAATAGCATATTTTTGTTCCCGTATGAATAACGTGGGAGTATAAATCGGCAAAGACGAGTTAGGGGTTTTAGTTTGAATTTGCCGCCACAAATTGACCGTTACTCTAACGTGGTCTATTGCCAGTGGTGTAATTTAGTAGGGTAACATCTAATGACGAGCGTGTTAACCATAGTTATGAATTGGAAACATTAGCTGTTGTTGAATCAATTAAGCGTTTTAGAATGTACGTCTCAGGTACAAAATTTAAAATTGTGACTGACTGGTCAGGAGTTCGTGCCACGTCCATTAAACGCGACTTACCACGTATTGCATGATGATGGCTCCAAATACAAGAATTCGATTTATTCAAGATGGAACATATTACGTAAGTTCCATGACATTGGTCACCCCAGAATTAAAAAAGTGTGAAAATTAATTAAGTCTGAATTTTATTTTCCACAAATGAAGCGTTTTATATAAAAAAAATATTTGTATAGAGTCTTGTTTAAGTTATGCGTACAAAAGAGTAATTATGGTAGACAGGAGGGTATGTTACATGCGATTAGAAAACCAAATGAACCAATGCGTACCGTACATATTGACCATTTAGATCCTTTAGTAAAAAGTAAATGCGGTAAGTCATATTTACTCGTATTTATAGATTCGTTAACAAAGTAAAAAGTATACTGTTACTAAGCTTACTCGTACCCTTAGTTCACGCGAAACAATTTTGCATTTAAGAGTTTTGTAACTAATAAATAAATAAAACATGCCCAAAATGCGATTGCTACCCCCGAGTAAACGGTCAAGGTGAAAGGGTAAACAGAACTATTTTAAATGCATTGCGTATGACTAATGTTGATGAACATGCTTGGGATGAGACTGTTCGTAATATAACATGAGGTGTGAACAATACAGTAAACGAAAATACCAAATTTACTCCGTATGAGTCAATGTTTTTATTTAACGGTAATCCAATTTTAAATGGAAATGTTATAAATTATAGTAGGAATAAAAGCAACGACGTAAAGTAAATAGGAAACAAGCAAAATTACATAGGAAAGGTGACTTAGTATTATGGAAAAATTGTAATTGTGGGGCCACAGGACCTTTGATTTGTGGGTAATATTATTGTCAAAGGGTTTAGTGATGCACAAATGGATATAGAAACACCATTTTAAATGGTAAAGTTACTTCAGAAATCTATATAAAACAGGCTAGAGGTTATGAAGACGTTACAGAGTTTGTAAACTAGACAAACCATTGTATGGTTTGAGAGAAAGCCCTCGAGTATGGAATGATTGTTTTGATGACCTTTTGAGAAAGTTAGGCTTTGAAAGAAGTAAATAAGATTTATTATTTGTGGATAATTTATTGATTTGTTGTAAAAATAAGAGAGAGAGGGAAGGCTTCGTAGAAGTACAATGAGCGATGGCAGTAGTAGCGATAGTGAGCAAATTGTAAGAGATTTTTATTGCTTAGCGCGAGATGTCGCTATGAACAATGTCGTTCGCAGTGAGTTTATTTTTGTGATAAAGGCAAAGTTGTCAGTTACTTGTTGAAGTAGTCCCTGAGTCTGTTTTTGCAGAACATACTACAAGTGGTTGAACTTGCACATAATCATAGTTGCGTTACAGTTTTCTGTATAAACATGATGCGGTGTGCAAGAATTTAAAAGAGCTGAGTTTACATATGACAAAAATTTTAGTGTTGCGGTATGAGCCAAGTGCGGGCCATACAAACACGCATATGACGAAAATTTTAGTGTTGCGGTATGAGCTAAGTGCGGGCCATACAAACACGCATATGACGAAAATTTTAGTGTTGCGGTATGAGCCAAGTGCGGGCCATACAAACACGCCATGAGATAATCTCATTTCTTTTCAGACAATCTTGGATGCAGTGAGGACACTGCATAATGCAGGATGGCCGAATGTTACGCAAGGATTTACTGTAGTTGATTAATTTGTATGTGTATACGTAATACATTGTTTATAAAGGTTGGAAATAATAATTTGGGAGTTAGTTGTATTTGATATGCGACAAGAGGAACGGTATTCAGAATAAAGGGAGTGTTTAGTTTCATACTTGGTTTTTCTTATTTTTTTATTTTCCTAGTAGTCCTAATAATATTTTATTAACGGTATTTTATTGGTTTTTGTATTATTATTATGTATTTGAAACCTTTAATAGAAATAATTATATTTGGAAATATTATTATTAAGTAAAATTTCGTTAATTTTTGCAAAATGACGTTTGATTATATTTTTTTAATATTGGTAATTCTGAACATGTATATTACTAAATATTATATGTCTACATTATACTTTTCAACCTGTATTGTGATTTCATTTTGTTTTTTGTATTGTTGTTCATTGACAAAATGTCAAATGCTCAGTCATGTCAAATTCAAGAGCTTGTAGTTAATTTATTGACTTATTTTGAAAATGAAAAATAGTTTGGTGGGCTCCTACTTTCACTGAATTGTAATATTGAGGTAATATTTCGTTCTTTTATTAGTAATAATTTGAAAATTAAATCTATATGTACAGCGTGTGGCAAACGCTATACGCAATGTACAAAAATAGTTAGAAATTGTATGGTATGCAGTATTCTGTATTTTTTTTTTTTAAGGATCTCACATAATACTAGATGGTTTGTTGCATATACTACAAGAATGATGTATTTATAACGGCGTAAGCAGTATCGTTCAGAATATTTTAAATAAAATTGGATTTCGTTGAAAAAAAAATACCAGACGTGTTACCTTTTTAAGAAAGATTTGGATTTATGAAGGCAACCCACAGATCATATATATTTTAATCCGTTTTACATGCTCATGTAAACTTTTTAACATATGACGTCATTGTTTCTAGTGATATTGTATTTATGACGTAAACCGCTTGATTCGCTGGATGGCCTATACTAATATTATCTTTAATATTGTGTGCAACATACAGTATGGCCGCCATGTTCATCATTCTCGATTCTCGTTACATTAGTTTCTAATAGATGGCGTTAGTAGTATTAAAATGTCAAAATTAGCAATGATTCTGTTTTTATTTAAATAATTTTTATTCCTTCAACTAATTTTCCTAAATTATTATGTTCTTATATTAAATTTGTTGTAATGTACAAAAAAAAAAATTAAAAATAAAATAGCACTTTTAAGCTACTCGATCAAAGTAGTTTCCATTGAGACACTAGTGCGGGAAGTAAAACAATAGCGCGGGAATATGGCCTTTCAGATTGTGAGTTGGCTGCGGGAAACATTAGTTTCTAGGCAGTGAGTACGAAAAAATATAAAATTGATACATATACGAGTACAAAATATAGATAGGTGAGAAGAAAAAAATGAAATTGAATAACACACTGGTCATTTTAATAATACATATTTTTTATTTAATTTATATCTTCTTATTTGATAATTTACTAATATTTAAGCTTGATAGAAATACTGCATATATTTTACATAGTTCATAAGTCTTTATTCTTTCTTTGTAATCTCCAATTTGAATTTATAATATTTTCAAATTCTAATTTCTAATTTAATCAAGATTAGTATGCTGGGCGGTTTTAAAATATTGTATTGAAATATTACTTATTACAGGCATAAATAGCCCTGTATATAAAACTATTTAGACAAATATTGTGTATACAATAAGCCCTTGGGTAAAAGAGACCCTCATAAAACTTATATTGCACAGTGTTAACTAATTTTGGTATAGCAATGAAAATTTATGAATGTTTCAATATTACATTACATTGAAAAATTGGCAACATGGTACAGAAAACCTCCATAAGAATAGCATTGGCTATCTCTGCCACACTGAAGATAGAGTGTGGGACACTGTATAGTACGACCAGTGAGCTCACTAACTAGTTTACTTATTTTAATGTTCATTAAAAGAGTAATGGCACAAAAGTGACCCCTGTGGTGCACTCTCCACACTAGCTATGAGTGCCCGTGAGGTGGTGCCTGGTAAGCGCCCACACGGTAAAATATATCGTCATCATTACCAATGTCTACCTGTGTTGTAGATACTGGCACACCCAGAAATGGGTAATATGCCGTGATGATATATTTATTTATTTATTTTTATTAAAAGAGTGGGAGTGGGGTTCTCCATCGTAGTATAATATATTATATTGGAATTGGGTTATTTATATTAAAACTAGACATTGAAACTGTATGATTATGATATAGGAACTATTAAAGTTTAAAAAAGGTATTAGTTTTTAAAATATTCGAGTTTTTAATGCGCTTACCCTCGTCGTAAACATTTACGTCACACATCTCACATCTACTTTATTTTAAATTCTTGCTACTTACGAAAAATATTGAAACAATGACAGTACACCAAATAACACTTGTTTAAATTTATAGTAGAAACAACTTGCGTGTATGTATATGAAAATAAAAGAAATGTTGAATGTTGAATGACACAGGCTACCAGTGACAAACAAAATTTAAATTATAATATATGTATTTTTTTAATAAATATTTTATTAAATAAAGTTATTTTAAACATATAAGGGTTGAAAAAGATTAAATTTATGTAATTCTAATTTAGCAAACTCCACGGTTTGAGAACAACATGAGCCTAACATCTATGTCATAGAATATTAAAAAAAAAATATAATACATAGATTACTTTTAATACTGAACTTTAATAAACAAAATAGTAGAAGACCCTATTGCTTTGAACTAGCATTGAACATTCCGCTCACAGCCTCGATTTGTCCTCGTTCGATTACCATTAGTTCGGACTACTTAAAAATAACAAAATAAAAAAAAAACTTATTTAGTGATTCATTAATAAGAAAAATGCAAACTATAGGTAGTATTCTTCACACACAGGTCTCCCAATCTAGGAACTCATCTGAGTTGCGCAAAAGATAGCATGCGATAGCACCAGTGGCGGCTTAAGACGTGAGCCACTTAGGCACTGGCTTAAGGCGCCTGGCTTCTTGGGGCGCCCAAAAAATATAAAAACTAAAGACAAATATATAAATAAACAAAAAAATCAATGTATGGAATATATACTTGTCCTGTATTATTAAATTTGGAGCCCCTCAAAGTTAGTTTTGTGTAATTTATTGAACATGCCATTGCGAAATAATGAAGTCAGGAGGAAATGATACATAAATTTGCGATAGTGAAGGCACGGAAAGTTACCATACAATTTAATCATTCTTGGATTCTCGTTAGTTTTAAATTCTGATAGGTATTTTTGAATTATTGCCCCAAAAGTCAATATACCCCATATTTAGATAAAAATTTCAAAATTTTCAAAAATCTAATTTATATGTATCTAGATACATCATGCGCTGATTTCAAATTTTGAAACCGCAGGTCGATATCTCTTTTCGTTCTCGAGATATTTAGATTTAAAGTTTTGCTCAAAACTGCCCATTTTTGGGTAATAACCCAAAAATGGGTGGACATGTGAATTTGGCGACAACACCATTCGATTCTACGGGCAAAATTACATAAGTACACCAATTTTCATAATTTTTGTCCAACCGGTTCATTTTTTATGAATAAAAGATTGAAAACCCCTGAAAATGGCCCGGGCAAAATTACATAAGTACACCAATTTTCATAATTTTTGTCCAACCGGTTCATTTTTTATGAATAAAAGATTGAAAACCCCTGAAAATGGCCCAAATCTGAAAAAATCGTAAGGGGTACATCTTAGATTTTTGCGATTTTTGGCTATTTTCAGTTATTTTGCTTTAAAGATTGTATGCGGAGTACAAAAATTCTGAAAGTTGGTGTACTTATGTAATTTTGCCCGTAGAATCGAATGGTGTTGTCGTCTAATTCACATCTCGACCCATTTTTGGGTTATTACCCAAAAATGGGCAGTTTTGAGCAAAGCTTTAAATCTAAATATCTCGAGAACGAAAAGAGATATCGACCTGCGGTTTCAAAATTTGGAATCAGCGCATTGAGAAGTATCTAGATACATATAAATTAGATTTTTGAAAATTTTGAAGTTTTTATCTAAATGTGGGGTATATTGACTTTTGGGGCAATAATTCAAGAATGGGTAGAGATGTAAACTTAGTAGTCATATTATTTGATTGCAAAGAGAATGTTACGTAAGTGTACGCATTTTTAGAGTACGTATTTATATATATACGTATATATAATGTATATTCATGTGATAATTTTATTGGATTTATATAATAAATTTTGTAACGGGTGGTGGCGCTCTGATCTAATTTGGCTCATGGCGCCTATATATCTTGAGCCGGCCCTGGATAGCACGATGAAAAGAGAGAGATAATCAAAGAATTCTAGGTAAATGACTATTGGTACAGGCCGTTCAACAAGTACGCAAGTATGCTTGGGCCTATACAATATAATTTCCCTTTCACTTTGTCACTGAGCATTCAACCCTGAAATGAGTTGCTGGATTGGGAGAACTGTAGTAGTACATCTTCTACTGCGCCGATTTGTGTTTCCTCTAAACGCGCGGACTCTACTAACTAAACAAGTATAATGAATTTCGCCCATTTTTTGGAAATAAAAAAACTGGAAGTTCCCTTATTTGAAGTCCTTAACAGTCTTTCTTGAAAAAAGGCAGTAAAATGTCATTTTTTGACATTTTATGTGATTATCAATATGAAAGAATATTTTATTGTCTATACGGTTTGATTATACATTTTCCTTCATATTCAATAGATATAGAGTTAAAGAATTATAAAGAGATTAACTTTCATAAATTAGCCAGCTTTGCTATAATCATGGAAACTTCAAATAAGTCTAGTTGACAGATGTCAATGTCAAGTGCAACTTACATAGTGTACGTTCGTGTTATAATTTTATTAGATTTATGGAAACTTTTCCAAGGAACTGTCGGTATTGAATCTGTAGAAAATAGTTATACCTACAAAATACGTAGAATTGACAGAAGATATTGTACTGGCCACGTCTATTTTTTTGTAATTTTGTAGTTCACACTTTCTGGCTGGTATATTAATTTATTTTATTCAATTTTGAAGGTTTAAAATGTCATTATTAACTCCATATAGTAACAACCATAAGTAACATCTTATTCACAAGTGAATTAAAAATTTTTAAATCACTCTCACAAAATTTTAACTCACTCTGCAACAAATAATACATTTAAAATAACATCAGGTACGAAAATAACACTCACCACAGTATTTATCAGACAGTATCAGCCATTTTCATTATTTTTCACGACACAAATGACAGGCAATATTTTTTTTAAAATAGATGACTTGACGTCTATCATCGACGATTGTCATGCACAGCTCACTAACTGAGTTTTTTTATTTTGTCAAAAGTAAATATTATAGTGGTTTTTCTTATTATTTCGTCAAAATTGAATAAAATATTGTATAAACCACGTGAGCTAAGAATATTTATTCACTCGCCCTTACGGGCTCGTGAGCTAAAATTTCTTCTCATGGATAAACATTATCTTAGCTCACTTGGTATATAAATATCTATTATACATTAACATTTGCATTAAGCACTATTTTATTTTTAAGTATTACAAATTTATTACATACCTAACTTATTGCTAAGTAAATATATTCTATTATAATTTTAAATACAGATAACTTATTTGAAATATATTTTTGAAAGTGCGGTTTTTCATACTTCCTTTTTAAACAATTTTAAAGTTTATTTATCACAAATAAATTGTTAATGTCCATAATCATATAATTTCTCAGTTTCAGTACTGCGAATATTTTCTGTCTCTTTTATTATGTTCAATATGCATTTATTACAGTCAACTACAAATCATAAGTCTTTTCTACTGAGCTGCCATCATGGCTCTCATTCCCAACAGACAAAACAGTCCCATTCCTGAAGTATAAATTGATTCCGCTGGCATCTTCATAAATTCCACATATCCTTCTTCTGTCACTATAAAATGCGAAATAGCGTACACAAAAGCAGCTAACACCCCAAAAAAGTCCCCTCCAAGTATGGATACCATCGTCAGCGATACCACGTTGCAGAAGATGACGAAATCCAGGGTTTCTCGGACCTTTTTTTGAGGGTAATACGTACGCTTCAAGTGAAGGAGGGTCTTGTCAGCAGGTATATTAGGGCTGTAAGGTACTAAGGCCAGTAATGGAAGGATCAAATGGGCGCACACCAATTCGAAACTGAAGTTGTAGTTGATATACAAGTCGGAGACAATTATCGGAAGGCTGAATAGAATGGATAAAAATTTGGAGAATTTGAAACATGTGTGGATTGTTAGGGATACTTGTCGTTTGTAAGTGTTGACTGAAAAAGAAAAATGTTATTAGTAGTGACACAATCACAAACAGCCAACAAAACAGTTTATTGGGGAAGTCATTGCGAGTAAAAATAAAAACCAAAATAATACAAGTAGTCCAGTCAATGGAGACCAAAAAAGATCTTTGCATTACAAAAGGTGGGGAAAAATGATTTTAAAATATGTTGTTTGGGTCGAGTCGGGGATGAAAAATTCAAATTTGTGACCTTGGAGAGAATCGGCGTAAGTATCCATCTTGGATCAAAGGTGCAAAAAATGAGTTTTTGGCTATTTTCTAGAAAACAGTGGTACGTATCAAAATTTTACAAGAATACAAAATGAAAGCTCGTCATTTTTTGTACAAAAAGGGTTTTTACATTTTTTATCTAGGATGAACTCTCAAAGAGTTATGTACAAAAATAGTTAATTAGAATAACAATTTATGAAAAAAAAATCGCTCAAAATATAAAAAATATTAAGTATTTAAAACTTAGTCTAACAGGTATGTTATTTAAAACAGTTTACATTCGTCGTGGCATTGAAAAAAGTAAATTATCGATGATTATTAAATAATTTTTGTCAACGCTGTCCGACAAATTCATCAACCACTAAGACTCGGTTCCGGTTAGATACGGTACCGCGGTTTGGAAATTTTAATTCAGCTTGGAATTCTTCTTCATGTCATGTATTAAACGATTTTTGCTCCGATAAGCGGTTCGCGTTTAAACTTATGAAATTTCTCATCATATCTTTAACCGGGTCAGAGTGGTTGATGAATATGTAGGAAAACGTTGACAAATTATTCAAAAATCATCGATAATTTACTTTAAATACTTAATATTCTTTATATTTTGAGCGATTTTTTTTTTCATAAATTGTTATTCTGATTAACTATTTTTGTACATAAATCCTTGAGAGTTCATCCTAGATAAAAAATGCAAAAACCTTTTATATACAAAAAATGACGAGCTTTAATTTTGTATTCTTGTAAAATTTTGATACGGGCCACTGTTTTCTAGAAAATAGCCAAAAACTTACTTTTTGCAGATTTGATCTAAGATGGTGGCTCACGCCAAGCCTACCCAAGGTCACAAATTTAAATTTTCATCCCCGTCTCGACCCAAACATATGTTAAAATCGTTTTTTCCCCATCTTTTGTAGGGCAAAAAACCTCTACTGGCCGGACTAGTCAAAGATTTGTTTTGAAATTTTGCTAATTAAATTACTTTTGAAAAACAAAGGCTAGTAGTATGAAAAACTGATTAAACGAGCAGTTGACTAGCATTGTTTTTTCTGTCATCAATCATTTATGGATTATTTTATTGAAAATTCTTCAAATAAAAGTTATAGAAAAATTAATTGCACGTATTTTTTATTTGAAGTATTTTTCTCCAATATAGTCTATAAACGATTGACAGAAAAAACAATGCTAGTCAACTGCTCTCTAATCGCACTTAACGGTCAAATTATTTATATATTATATGTCTTATATTGTTGTATTGTTTCACCGATACAGCTAGGTGACGAACAGCTGGGCGAGTTACATTGAACGATTGTCAGCAGGATGATGGTCAACTGGGCGACGCAAATTTAAAATTTTTGCAAGTTAAAAGTGGCACTCTGATTTTTAAAACAAACGTTAACATAACCTAACCTAACTTACAATTGCATAATTCTACAGTTGTCCATTTGGAGACTAATGTCCTTTGTAACTATAGTTTCGTGGCAAATAATTTTTTTAGATAATTTGAAATCATAAAAATGGCACTTAGATCTCTTTGAATATAAATATATGATATAAATAATACCTCTCGTGCTCATGCACAAATGGTTTTCAATATAATCATAACATTTGTCTTGCACCATTATGTGCAAGTAAAATTTCCAATATATGCATATTTTTTTTTCTTCGTTTCACACAACGCAGCATCAAAAAACAGCAATAACTTGGCTACCAATAATTGCCCTCTTTATGCACTTACATGCACCTCAATTATTTTTATTTGCACTAAATGGTTAACCCGGCAGCGGGCAGGTGGGGTGTGGTACACCCCAGTCACTTTATAATTGCCGCCATTTTTGCAACAACGTCCGTACACCATCATCTAGCCATCTACCTTTCGCAAATATACTGGTCTGTCAATACGCAACAGGATTCAGTCTCAACCAAATTGCGGAAAGAGTATCATCAAATCAAAGTGTCGTGGGGTGTATTAAACCCCACCTGTCCATAAACGTAACATAATTTCTCTGAAGTGTACTGATACGAATATACTTATTTTGAAATTTCAAGGTACATTTTATATATCTTTTATAAATTATACTGAATTTTATTTAGTTTTTCTAATGTGTAGGATAGAATATTTTGAAAAAGATTAGGCGCATTTGTTGGCCTCATGGAAAGAAATAGATACTGAAGAGAAAGTCAATAAATAAAATTTGTGATGATGAAAATTAATAATCACCGCAGAAAAAATTAAATTCAAAGCAAGGTCGCTGCACAGAATCTCCTAGGGCGAGAGATAGAAAAAGAAAATACGTCTACAAGTCATGTCAAACATATTTATATATGTAGAGCACACGATAATTTACTTTGAAAAGTGCAGCATATTTGAATCTTCATAACTTGTCTGTAGCTAAAAGCAACTAAGTAAATGTTTTTTTAGATCATAGGTTCACTTTTCAAGTTCAAGAATGTTATTTATTTTTGTTTGTAATAGTTTTATTTTTCTTTGTTTTTATAATATAATGCCAAAGAATATTTTCAGTGAGTGTTTATAAGTTCAATTTTTTTTTAAATAAATAATGAAATAATTTTATTGTTTCTTTTTTCCGTTGAACGAGGAGCTTCTAAAACACAAAAAAATATAATATCTAAAAAAAAAAAATTACCGAATATTTCATAAAATTAAAATTAAATTGTGGTTTGTCACACCCCACCTGCCCAAATTTGTAAATTTTTTTTCACCTGCCCGCTGCCGGGTTAAATGGTGAGTTTAGACTTGCCTATTTCACTAATAATACTTATAACCTAACCTAACGCAGAAAACGCCCAATGAACATATCGCAGAGCACAAATTAATATTAATGTACTAATCTGTGCTTATATTAAAGCAACCAGCACCGGCACCATTTAGTTTTTTCAAGACAATCGGCGCCGGTAGCTAAGGCTCTGCCTATTTTAATAAATAAAAGTAAAAACATACGCACCATAATGCCAAGCTCCGAATAGTCCATTCGCGAGAAACAGTCCAAAGGTGAGAAATCCGAAAGAAATCCTCCAGAGCGAAAGCGTATACAGAAAGATGGACCACACGGCAGACGCGGTAAGCATAGCATATGCAGCTGCCGGCAGCATACTATGTTCTATTGACACCCACATGTTTCTCTCCACATTCTTGAACAAGTCTTTACATACTGACATTTAATTTAATTATAGAAAATGCACTTGAATTTTTATTGACAGATTTCACTACAGTGTCAAATTTTGACGTTTTATATTTATTTATTTATTTTTGTTTTCACTTGTTTACATAGCAACATGATGCTGTTTTTTTCTGAATCAGGTGGGTATATTTACAAGTTACCTACAATCATCGACCTTTAAACTAATGGACCAAGTGTCTCCTATTCTTTTATTGTTAGAATAATGCTCCAACATAAAAGGAAAGAATTATATATTCTGTCCTTCAACAATTCGGAAGTTCTCAGTTAAAGTATACTCCGCATACGTTCGTACTCATTGTGCATCTTTTTCAGCTATATGTAAACCTCTATACACCGCTCTCTATCACTAACTAGTTGTCAAAATCTACATTTGACGTTTCGTGACTGTGTATTATTTACTTTTTTGGAGAACATTTACAATTATTTCTGTCAATACATACGTATATGTGTTGTGAGGTGTGTATGCGACAAAATAATGGAGAAACGGTGTATTTCTTACAGTCAGCAGTACGTACGCGGTTTAGCTTTGTCATTTCATATGTATGTTCTTATTAAATATTACTTGTCCCCTATAATATAATATATTGTATTAAAAATATATAATAAAACTAATTATGCACAAAAAAATCTATACTCTTAGCGATTATGCACCAAGTTAGGGACAAATCAATTTTTTTATTTTGCCGCGTTTTCTTAACTTCCGTACTGTTGAAGGATAGAGATACTGTGTCTGCACCGTTATGGCGGGACAAGCGTTTTGCTCGTATGCTGCGTCTATTAGTTTAAAGGTCGATGCCTACAATATTCAGAAAAAAATATGTCGGGTCCAGCAACAAAAATATAAAATATAATTATGACAAAGCGGCATATCGCTCATTGCTTATATTATTATTAGGTGACGAGCTATTATTTGCGTCGTTTTGTTGAAGTGAAGACATGCTCTATATTGTACAATAATCATACTGTTCCTTTAACATAAATACTATTTTTGCATGAATTAATTTCTTATGAGAATGAAAATTGTAGTTCCAAAAATTATTTCAAACAAAAATAGCATTTATATTAATGGAATAGTAAGATTATTTTAATATACAGAGCACTAAGAGCAGGTAGAAAAATCAGGCGATGCATGTCTTCATTCCAATAAAGCGGCGCAAAGTATGGCCTGTTTTGTATCCAATATTATAAAGCAAACGATATGCCGCTTTGCCATAATTACGATATTTAATAGTTTTATTGCTGGACCCGACAATTTTTCTGACTATAGCTACTAACTGCAGTTGTAAGAAAGATAAGAGGGGTGTACAAAATATTGTTTTAGGTTTACGCAACCCTCATGACATTAATGCAATGCACAAAATAGGTTAAGATGCATATTACAGAATCTAAAATTGGCTAACATTTTCAAAATATAATTACTTATATTCTAAAAGATCAACAACATATTTTATCTTAAAAATAATACACCTCTTTACTTTAAAACTGGAAAAAATATCTAGAATATCAAAATATACATACGAGGAAAAATGTTATTTTTTTTTATTTACTTTTCATACATAATTTGAATCAGTTGATTAAATTTTCTAAAAATCTTTGAATTAACGTAATTTTATATGTAGAATCTACTAATGATATGTCATGTTCATACCTCTATTCATTTTTAAGTTATTGCCCCAAAAAAATAAATCATAAATACATAATAAATGCTACTCGTATATTTGGAAAAAAGTTAAAACTTAAAAAAAAAATATATATTTTCAACGAGGGAAATTTTAAAACTGCAGGTCGATATCTATTTTTAATCTCGAGATATTTATGATTAACATTTAAATGAAAAATACAATATGTTGGGTTATTGCTAAAAAATGGGTATGGTTACAAAGAAAAAGAAGAAAACCAAGTATATCAATTTTCAGAATTTTTGAATAACTTCAAAAAGAAAAAATACCTGATAATGGTTAAAAATCATATCTAAAATGTAAAAAAATCCTTATTTTGTATCCAGTTCTGGATTACTGCTGAAAATTGTTTAATTAGTGTACAATTTGGAACACAAATATTTCAGGAATAAAAAGAAATAATGACCTGAAGTTTCAAAATTTGGAATCATCACGTTGAGAAGTAGGTATCTTAAAATATAAAAATTGGATTTTTAAACAATTTGAAATTTTTACCTAAAATTGGTTATAACTTTTTGGTTTTGGTGCTGTTCCTGAAAAATAGATAGAAATGTTACACAGGATGGCACAAATTCGAGTTATTTATATAAAAAACTTTCTTATTATGCTCGCTACTGAAAATTTATTTTTAATTTATTTTCTTTACTTTTACTCATTTTTCTAATTTATGTACTTTAGAAAAATTAATTAACTAATCCGAAAATAATCGAATGAAAATAATTATAAGAAGTTAAGTAATATACTTCATTTCACATTTCACATTTCACGTAAGAAAATAGTGATGGGAAGATAGGTACAGTTTGATCTTGTTATTTTATTGGATAATACTTCGATATTATCCAATCAAACAAAGTGAAATGAAGTATAGATTTCATTTTTCTCACAATAAAAAATAAATAAATCATGTTTTATTCATTCTTAAAACAAAAGAATGTAAACTTGTTACGCATCATTGAAAAGCTTATAAAATAGGGAAAAAGATGAAACTATTTTCAACATATGTTCCCATTTAAAAATATTATGTTTGTGTTATATTTCCAGAAATATTAAGTTTTGAAAAATCTACTTGTTCTACGTAAAAAACGTATACAAATTATTAAAAAAAAATTTAATAAGCGAGACATGAGGTATTTTCAAAATAAGCGAAAATCAAGTTTTAGCCCGTAGCTCAAAAACAAACGACGATCGAAAATTTCTGTGGTGTTGTCTCAAAAAGTTAGCCCATAAAGACCTACATCAATTTTTAATAGCGTGCATTATAAGAAAGTATTTCATACAAGGAACTCGAATTTGTTCCATTCTGTACATAAAACAAAACTGCTATACATAAATATTCAAGTTTTCTAGATTTTTAAACTACATCAATTTCTAAAAAGAAAATTTGAAAAAGACATTCCAAAAACGAACATTTCCAGCGGTTTTCAAAGAAAATATAATGGTAATTATAGAAAACATAAATGAATTATTTATAAAATAGAAATATAAATATATTATGGAGACAAATAAATATTTTAGTGTCATATTCCTACCTATTAGAAAACTAAAAGAGGTACAAAATTATTAATAAAAACGACATTTATGGTTAACAAGTATTTATTTTATAAAAATATAGACATTGTACATTCGTTTTTTTAAAGTACTGTAATTTGTGTATAAAATATTTAAGTACAATAAATACGCATGTATACAAATCCAAACTTATGGACAACGGACAATAGTTAAATTTTTGGGGCTAAACTAGCTTCAGCACCGTAGCCAACGTAGGACAGAATACATTAGATTGAATTGACACACATTAACATCCCAAGTTGTCATATTTATAAAAATAGAATGTGTCCCAACAATTAACAATTTAGAGCAGTACAGGCAGAAAAAACATTTCAAATAGATGATATTCCGGTCGATATTATGTTACATTCATTTTAAATATTTTGAATGAGTATATAATTTGAGACACATAAATTTGCATACAAAATAACAATATTACAAATTTGTAAATATATATAAAAGTTAGCAATTTTATATGCAGCAATAGATTAGCATTTTATAAAATTTTCCAGTGTTTGATATACATTTTGTCACAAGAATAGATATATGTATATAAAGAACATTTAAAATAAAACTGGTTAATAAATGCTTTCTTACTTTTAAAAATTTTTGTCAATAATTTTATAATATGGCATGGCACAAAAATAATTCAGGCTGTGATACTGGGAACCGCGGCACTACCCACCCCGGCTTCTGCCATCGCCTTATACGAGTAAAACAGGTAGAAGCATAAACCGGCATTGTAGAACACTTTGGTTGGTACATCAGCAATATTTCTTGTTCGCAATACAAAATGAGTAAAAAGATAATTTACGCTCGCCAATATTCCAAAATAATTGTCATTTACAAATGAGATGTATACGTTGGAAACCGCAATTCCCAGTTGAATTAAATCAACTAGATCTTGATCCCATTCGTGTTTAGCCAATTCCACTCCAAGAGGTATTACCGGAACTGCTACATGAATTGCTGCATATTGCGGATCGAAATTGTATCTGATGTACATTTCAGTCACAAAACTAGGCAAAGCAAAGCTTTGAACAAGTTTTTCCATATATGAATAGTATTTGTGTATTTCGTCGCCATATTCCGGATTTCCTTCACAATGAGAAAATAGGTTAGGATTTAAATATCTTTTAAAAATACGTCATTGTTATTACCATATTTGAATATTCCCGCAAAGGAATATGCACAAACTGGTACATATGTTCCATAAATCCACTCCAAGTCAAATTTTCCTCCTTTATTGGTATTATAAAAACACCATATCGTTGAACCGGCTACTAAAAGATGACTAAATGCAAGCCTGTAGTCACTCATGCTAATAGAGCACTTTAAATTTGTATAAATTAATACAAAATGTTAAATGCCAAAGCGTGCAAACAAAAATTAGCAGACTAGATTTTGTTTTAAGTAGACAGCTGTAGCATTTTGGTAACACTGGCATTTGTGATATTTTATTTAATTATCTAAAATATTCTCTTAAAATAAATTTATCATTTACATATTCCTTTGGTACTTTATAGAAATATCAGCAGAAGACTATTTGAACTATTTTATAAAAGTCAATGAGGTTGTTTCGGCCTATAACCTCACTTTTAAAAAATGTGCGAGTAAGCACATGCCTGTACGTCAAAAATGACATTATTGTCAAATACTTGTTCATAAATACTGTTTTAATAGTTCTGCAATGGAAGAAAGACTTGATTATCGTAATAAAACTATTCTAGCCCCTATGGTACGAATAGGTACACTGCCTATGAGATTATTAGCTTTAGATTACGGTGCAGATATTGTATATTCTGAAGAATTAATTGACTGGAAACTTTTAAGATCAATACGAAGAGTAAATGGTAAATTTAATATAATATTATTTTGTGTATTGTACTCATATATTTCATTCTGTTAGATGTTTTGGGTACAATTGACTTTGTGGACAAAACAGATGGTACTGTTGTATTTCGTACGTGCCAAAGAGAAAAAAGTTGTGTTGTTTTACAATTAGGAACTTGCGATCCAGAACGCGCATTAATAGTTGCCAAGAAAGTGTAATTATCATTATTTTTAGTCACCAAAATCAAACTTTCTTCAGTGTTCATGTTACAGAGAAAATGATGTTGCTGCAATTGATATAAATATGGGTTGCCCCAAGGAATTTTCTCTGAAAGGAGGAATGGGTGCTGCATTAATGTCTCAACCAGAAAAAGCAAAGGCAATTTTATCTTTATTAGTTCAGAATGTGAAAGTTCCTGTGACGTGTAAAATTCGTGTTTTTGAAGATGCTGATGAAACTTTAAATTTTGTTAAAGATTTGGTGAAAACGGGTATTGCAGCAATTGCAATACATGGTAGAACGAAACAAGAACGGCCGCAGCATAAAAACCGAGTTTTTACAATAAAATATATTGCAGAAAATATACAAATACCTGTTATAGCGAAGTAAGATTTGAAATTGAAAAAAAGAAACGGTATAGATTATTTTCTTTTTTAGTGGTGGTTCTAAAGAAATCACAAAATATTCTGATATAGGAAAATTTAAAAATGATTCTGGTTGCTCTAGTGTAATGCTAGCCAGAGCTGCAGAATGGAATTGTTCAATATTTCGCAAAGAAGGCACATTACCCATGGATAACGTGATTAGATCATATTTAAAATACTCAGTAGATTATGACAATCCGCCAAGTAATAGTAAATATTGTGTACAAAATATTTTAAAGGAACTTCAGGAAACTCCAAGAGGACGAGCATTTTTAGAGTGCCAAACATTAGAACAAATTTGGTAACAAATGAATAAAAAAACAAGTGAAGGGATATTATTTTTCAATTGTTTCAGTGGCATTTGGGATATGGCAGACTATTGCCGGAAAAAACAATTAGAATATCAATCTCAGGGTTTATTAGGTAGAAGAGAAGTAACTCCAGATATGTTCAATCCAAATCCTAAACGAAGCAAAATTGAATTTGATCCCGATGTTATAGAAATGAGATGCGCTTTTATAAGAGCGTCATATAATGACGATTCCGAATTACCAAAAACTAAATTGCTTGTATGGTGTGTAAAAAATAAAATTAAACCTCCGACATATATAACGAGAAATGAAGATAAATTATTTCGATCTGTTGCAACTTTAAATGGCAAGAAGTATTCTTCAACTTTTTGGGAAAAGAATAAGAGGTTTGCGGAACAAGGCGCTGCTTTAGTTTGTTTACATTCTTTAGGTATTGTTGACATTGATACTTTATCGAAATCTGGAAGTATTTTAAAATAGATAATGAAAATATTATTTTGTTTTATTATTGGCCTATGTGTTACATTCCGTACATGATTTATTGAACATTTAGCTTATTTTTACTACAATATTTTTGTAAATATACATAAGTAATAAACATATATTTCTAAGTACTATTTTGGTTTTATTTTAAATTTTAGTTAGTCCTTTGGATCAAATTACACTGGTGGCGCTTGTGTACGTGACTTACGTCAAATCACGCGTCAAATATGTCGGTTGTTTGTGTACTATTTTGACAGTAAAAGTAAATTTAACATTTGAAAAATTAAATAATGGCTAACCATTATGAAGTGCCTAATTGGTAAGAATAATTTTTTATAAATAAATTCATAATCTAAGTTATCATTAAAAAATTGAGCGTGGTGTAATGATTTTGAGGTTATTTTCATAAACAACTTTCAACTGTTTAAATATTTTGAATTGGAACTATTTCTGAACCTTCAGAGCAAGTGATAATTATTTATATTATTATTTATAGGGCTGGCAAACCTCCAGTCGGCCTGCATTTAGATGTTCTTAAAGGAGAAAAACTCATTCAGAAGTTGATGATAGACGAGAAAAAATGTTATTTATTTGGTAGAAACGCACAGATGAACGATTTCTGTATAGACCACGCATCTTGTTCAAGAGTTCATGCTGCCTTTGTATACCACAAACATCTGCAAAGAGCATTTTTGGTGGATTTAGGCAGCAGTAAGTATTTGAATAAATCGAAGAAAGGCTGTTTCTACAAAGAATGATTGCAGCTCACGGTACTTTCATTGGTAATATGCGTTTAGAACCTCACAAACCTACACAGTTGCCAATAGATTCTACATTTCACTTTGGAGCATCAACTAGAAATTACGTGATTAGGGAAAGACCTCAGGCAGGAGCTAGACCAATTATAGACGAATTGGAAAAAACTGGAGACGAAGTCGAAGGAGGATTGTTAGGCCTACCTGAAACTGAAATCGAATTAGACGTAAGTTTTCACAACATTTAAATGTGCTACAACTACAACATAATTTATTTCATAGCAGTAGCTATTTATTTAATCAACAATCTTTCAAAACTTTAGAATACGATAATACAAATTTTACGATGATATAAGGATTTGTTTTTGTCGGTCTGTGTGCATGTGTCTGGACCTGTGAATCTTAAATTTTAGTTACCAAAAAATCATCTATTTAAATTTAATCATTGAATGAATATCTTCATTTGATTATCTTTTGGTGGACATTGCCCAAATAAAAGTGGTTGCATTGTAAATGTATTTTATATTTCAAGAAGAAATTTAATATTTTCAAAATTCGCATAATTTCGATATTGGAAGGAAGGAAGTGTAGACTCAGGTGCAAAAAGACGGGCCATTATTATTTATTTATTTATTTGTTAATTGGGTCTTTCCAAAAAAATTGTCAATTTTTTTTATAAAATCATAAAATCCATCTCATTTAATAAATATAGTAATATGAAATAATTTGAAATATATGACTTTTCATTCATAAATTTGTTAATAAACTTTCGCGGTTGTAAACGCGGACTAAATTTGTGACGACACGGTTTCATACTCGTACAAAGAAATTTTTCTCTCACATACACCCATACACATTTACGCTCCACAACATGAAATGAAAATAAAATTGTGACAGCTGACAGTAGAATATACAAGAGAGAAGATTATTATTACTTTCTATTTCTTTAATGCCTAGTTGCAACAACAAGGCTTAAATTTTAAGGGACCTTTAAACAAAAAAATACATTTCGAAATTTTGACAGTAATGCACAATTCATTTGACATTTCATTTCGATGCAATACTGTCAATTTAAGGGACGCTTAAAATTTAAGTTACTTTGGTGCATCGACCTTTAAACTAATAGACGCAGCGTACGAGCAAAACGCTTGTCCCGCCATAACGGTGCAGACACAGTAGGTCTGTTCGTTTGTATTACACTAAATTGTACAAAATGTAACGAAAATACGTCACAGTGTAGTTTAGTGCATCGTTAGTACAGACTTGTTTTCGAAATTCAAACGAACACTAATTAGACAAGTTAGTGCAGATTGTAGGTTAAGTAGCAACGCCATTTATAAATATGTATAATTATAATGATTTTTCCATTTAGTTAAATTTACTGCAATTCTTTCAATATGAAAAATCCATTAATGCTTATTTTTTGTACTAAATGTGAATTACACATATCTATATCGATTTTAATAGTTTTCAGTTAAATTAAAACTTTTTTTAATAAATATTTTGTATGCAGTGATATATTACTTATTTTTCCATTTTATTTCTTTGGTATTCTTAAAACACATTTCCTTTGATTCATTTTTAGAATATAGAATAAGATTTTGCAGAGTAATGTAAAAATTATAGTTATAAGTATACACGACAACCTATGTGACAAATTGTGACGTCGTTGTAAACACTGCGCACTGCACTAAGTGTACTAGCTCGGGAGGTAGTACAGTTAAGACAAGTTAGTGCAACATGCATGACTGCAAACGAACACAGTGCAGACAACTTCGAACACACAAACGAACATATTTTTCAAAAAATTACAAGTTAGTGCAGCTAGAACCATACAAACGAACAGACCTAGTATCTCTATCCTTCAACAGTACGGAAGTTAAGAAAACGCGGCAAAATAAAAATTTGATTTGTCCGTAACTTGTTATACTTGGTGCATAATCGCTAAGAGTATATATTTAATTTTTTTGTGCATAATTACTTTCATTATATATTTTTAATACAATATATTGTATACACATATTATATTATAGGGAACAAGTAATAATTAATAAGAACTTGCATATGAAATGACACAGCTAAACAGCGTACGTACTGCTGACTGCACAAAATACAACGTTTCCCCATTATTTTGTCGCATATACACCTCACAACACATATTCGTATATGTTGACAGAAATAATTGTAAATGTTCTCCAAAAAAGTAAAATAATACATAAACAGTCACGAAACGTCAAATAGATTTTGACAACTATTTAGTGATAGAGAGCGATGTATAGAGGTTTACATATGGCTGAAAAAGATGTACAATGAGTACGAACGCATGCGCAGTATACTTTAACTGAGAACTTCCGTAGTGTTGAAGGATAGAATATATATTTCTATCCTTTTATGTTGGAGCATTATTCCAACAATAAAAGAATAGGAAACACTTGGTCCATTAGTTTAAAGGTCGATGCTTTGGTGCAACCGGTCATAAAAGTACTTTACTTACTATCAAATAAATATGGACTGGAGATTTCTAGACTGTTGCCAATTTCAATGATCATGTTGAAAATGCTAAGTTATGAAGAAGTGGCAACACCGCATGGCAAGGGCCAGGGGGGGGGGGGGGGGCTGGGAGGTAGGGAAAAAAGTCCATATTTATTTGACGGCGAGTATAGTGCAGCAAATAAATAAAACATTTATTTAAATAAATACGAAACCAAATTATCATAGTTCCTAACTAAACCGGTAGAGCACTCGACTGTCGTATCCGTCCATGGCCAACTTCATTAAATAGCGCTACGCTTATTATGGTCGTCTCAAATGTTACTAAAATTAGTCAAACGAAACTTGCAGATTGAGTACGTCAAGTGGCGCCACGGCACGGAATAACATTGAATTATGTAGAGAAATAATCTGTCACAAATAAATAAATTATACATTTCACGTAAGAAATAGCTTTGATGCTAACCTAGTTCACAAAAGCTAAAAAATATATCACTTGTCATCTGTTAATTATCAAATAAAATCAATAGAATTAAGTGATATTTAACCATGTTATGTTGTAATTTTTAATATTCAGGTTTCGTACATTTTACAGATAAAAATATTTTTATTATTGACACAGTTTGGTTCCACAAATTTAAATTATTTCATGCATGTAAAGACGATCGGCTCTCAAGCGCCATGTACTATTTTCTTACGGGAAATGAAGTACATAACATTAATTTTCAAACATTTTGTTTTTACTTTTAATAAATTGACAACACATTTGCACATCTTTACTTCATTGACAGTGGATCAAGGAGGATCTGGGATACCGACACTATTCTTATTGAAATAAAAATAACTAGATGTAGATACTAGCCGTACCAAATCTGTAAAAAAACTCGCTACAAAATTGACTCCATTAGAAGAAAATAGCAGATGGCGCTTGAATCCCGACCGTTATTACATGCATTAAATAAATAATTTGAATTCGTGAAACCAAACTTTGCCAATAATAAAAATATTTTTATTTATAAAATGTACGAGTCCTGAATATTAAAACTTACATCAAAACATGGTTAAATATCACTTAGTTCTGTTGATTTTATTTGATATTTGACAGCTGACAAGTGATATTTTTTTCAGTTTTGTGAACTAGGTTAGCATTCTGACCAATGAAAGGGCAGAATTAACTTCTCTCTCTAAATCAAATGAAGTATATATCATATTACTTGTCAGTGTCATGATATTATTTGTCAAATGTCAATAAACACGCACCTAATTCGAATTTTCGCGTTATGCGTAATCAATATTCACAATCTCTCATTCATTTATATCAGATCACTTTTCAATTGAGAAAAGCTTCATGTGATAAAGTGTTTCACTGCATATCACTCTGGTGAAAATTGAGAATTGGGCCCTATAAGAGCTGCGAAGTCAGACAAAAGTTGTCCTATATTGGGATGCCATTTTTGCAATGTATTGTTTATTCAAAAGAAATACATAGGTCACTAGATACAGACAAGTATGTAAATTTTGCTGAAATTTTGTATTTTTTTTGTTTTTTCAAAACTTCTTATACTCGCCGTCAAATAAATATGAACTGATGCTCAATTATTTCCCTTCTTCCCACCCTGTCTCTTGCCCTGCGGTGTTGCCCCTTCCTCATAACTAGCATTTTCAACATGACCAACGGAATTGGCAGCACTGTAGAAATATTCAGTCCATATTTATTTGATGGCAAGTATAGTATGAAATAACTCTAATCTTGATTTACACTTCTTTAGAACCCTTTTTTAAGCTCTTTCGTATAGCGATATTCATTTTTTATTGTCACTATTGTATTTCAAGTTACAATACCAAAGTTACCTTACAATTTCATGTTTGTTAATTTTTATTGTCCATTTTATAAACAGATAAGTACCATCTGTTAACTTTTTGTACACTGTAATAATAGTCTGTCTTTCATTGAAAAAGTTACATTTTTTTATTTAAAATGCTTCAAAATCAATGCCGTTAACAAAAATGAAAATAAAAAATGGCTCATTTTTTTGCACCTGAGTGTAGATACGATTTAGCACAAAACTACAGCGTAACTTTATAAATAAGTCGTACTATTTAAAAATTGATGGCCATATACCGGACTTTGCAACCGATATTTACATGAAGTTATTGAAGAATTGTATTACTTCCAGAATCTTACGGAATTTAATACTGCTCACAATCGTCGAATATCTATGTTAGGCATCACAGATGATTCTGAAAAACGAAACAATAATAGAAAGCGTAAAAAACGAGGCGTTTCTTTTAACGAAGATGAAGAAATAATTAACCCTGAAGACGTCGATCCATCGATTGGTCGATTTAGAAACTTAATTCAAACTACTGTAATTCCATCAACTCAGAAACGATCTCGACTTTCAGACCCCGTTGGAGTAAATAGCGCAGACTTAAAACTAGCAAAGCATTTACATCCGAGCTCAATAATTCCTCATTTGTATCAAGATCTTCCCCCTGAACAGAATTCGGGAGGAGGAGCATCTAGTATGAACATTTATAGTAGTTTGAGCTCTAGATTAGGAATGGTATTACCTAACCCTGCTCCCGATGTAGATTTGGGGCAGACGTACAACCAGCAGACTCCGTATGTACCTATGCAAACACAAGGTGTTGATAATCTTGAACCTAGGAAGAAGAAATATGCTAAAGAAGCATGGCCAGGAAAAAAACCAGCCGCGGCGTTGTTTTAATTTGTGATTCAAAACTTGTTAAACTTGGACACATTGAATTTTTTTTTACTGATTTAATAAATTTTTCAAAACATTTTATTATATATTTAATATTATTGAAATTATTTATTAAAATTTTAATAAAGAATAAAGACGACCACGTAATATGTAGACTGTAAACAGACTGAAATGTGATAGATCAATTTGTTTTAAAATGATCTATTTACTCTTTCCGCAATCATTTTAAAATTCAGTTCAATGTGCAACTAATAATTAGATGAGTACTAAATATTGTTATTTGTCATGTAACAGGTTGACAAGTTTATATTTTAAGAAATAAATATATGTGTACATATTTGTATGAGTACATCAATTATTTAGTTTTATTCACCACTCTTCATACATTTCAGTATACAACAGTTTTGTTAAAGATACGTTTTGCAACAGATATTTATATAAGTACAAGTAAATGTAAAGCTAATTGCTGTAACTACAGTACGCGCGATTTTCTACCTATAGATATGTATTCACTTTAATTTTGTGTACGTAAAATATTAATTTGACATATTGAACACCATTCAAAAACATGTAATTTCATTTTTCAATTTATTTATACTTTAGTGGGTGTAGGAGTTATTTCATTAGTGACAAATATTGAAAGACTGGGTAAATATTCGGCAATGAAATGCAAAATTACATTTTTGTAAATAGTGTTTTAGTTTTGTTCATTTGTGTTTCCACCTCAGTAATGATACGAACATACATTGCGAAGAACAGGAATATCAACAGTTACGTCTAAGTATGAATATCGTACACAGTGAGAATTTATTAATAACATTTATTTTGTTCTTAACGCTTCGCGTTCATTTTTGGAAGACCTACAACTTACAGTTAATTGGAAGACATCCTTGACAATTATTGCCATATTTTACAACATATGTTTAACTTAAAACGATTCTACACACTTCACTATATAAGTCGCATTTTAAAATACGATTTTTAACAACTTTCAAAAGCTTGAAATGGAAGACACCTGATTACTCATAATAAATACTCTCATTTTACTTGTTATATATTAACAATTATTCAAAGAATATTTTTCAACTCTGAAAAAGGCATTTTATATATCGGAAGACTTCGTTGACAACTTTGTAATACCTTATTTCACTTTCAGTTTAAATGAAATTTTACAACATTTTTAGATCTTTTCATTTCAATAAAATTAGATTAAACTTAGCCAACTATCGATCTAATAAATTGACTTATTTGTTGAACATATAAATAAATAAATAAACAAAAAAATATAATTTTAAAACGGTAAACCGATTTTAAATGCTTTAATAAGAGCGCTCCCAGAATCATAAATACCAACAACCCCAAATAGAACACCTAGGAAAATAATAAAATAATCAAAATATACAGTGCCACTATCCATACTATTTCGCTTCAACTTAAGATGAAAATAACAAGGCCAAATAAAACTTAACATTGTTCCGGTGAAGCTACCAATAAAACCCATTAAAATTGAGAAATGCGGAATAAAACAAGCCATCAAAATAGTAAAAACAACAATACCTACCCTCCATGCTAAACCCCAAACTTTTAGCTCACCATCAAGAGCCCAAATGGTCGGAAAAACAGTTTTCGGGCGCCCTCTAAAGAAAGCACGTTCTAACAACTCACAAGCAGCGTAATACGGCAACGGATAACTCAAAATTGCTTTTACTACAAGACACAAATTCACAAACCCTTTAAACCCAGCAGAATGTAAATTATTTGTAATAACTTGTTGTGTATCATTTTGAAAAGTCAAGAAACAAATCCACCCGAAAAGAGATTTGAAAATAGCTGCCCAAATATGAGACCAGTTTAACATCCAATCGAATTTGGAACGATCCTCCATATTACCTTCAAGAGTCGGTAGGAATATTTGTGAGGTATAAGAAAATACAATAACGCCTAAACTAATAGGGAAGTTTTCGAAATCCACGGACCATTTGACTTTAGACCAGCCCCAGTCTCCAATCTCCAGGAGGCAGTAACCCACGATGATGGCGTTGATGAACAAGTGGGACATGGTGCACCAGAAAGATAATGTGCTCACGTGTTGCAGCGATTTTAAAAATCCTAAAAAGAAAGACATTAAATTGTTAAGAATATGAATAAGACAATAATTTAAATTTATTTTCTTTCATGTGAGAAAAGTTGCAGAGAGTTGCATTTAGTAAGAAAAATTTTATGCATACATTGAAATTATAATTCATGCGACACATACTTCGCCACACATTCCTGTCCAAACACGCTATTTTCGCCTCAAACGCATTCACAAATGATCATTATTTTGGTTAAATTATTTATCTAACTCTGTCACTTCCTCTATAATAATTTTTTAATAAAATTTTAAATATTACCGAACTCTTTTAAATTTAATTTTTTGTAGTGAAAATAATTAATATTGTTCATTAATACTGAATTGAACAATGTATTTCAATTCATTCTTCTATTACCTATCCATATTATTTTTGCAAAATACACATTCTTTTCTAATACCATTCTTTGAACATAAAGTATTATTCATTACTTAATTACATATTTTTGTCAGTTAAAAAGGTATACTTTTTCATTAAAGGGTTTATAAAGTGTCTTTTTTTTAACACAAGAGTGTGAAAAAGTGCACTTTTTTAACGCAAACGTAAAAAAATTGTATGCAATTCGAATAAAAAGTGTCTTATTTCACTCATAGGATTTGACGAATCGCCTACGTTTCGGTGGGTAAAACTTTCCTGTTCGTGAAATAGGACACTTTTTATTCGAGCTGCATATAATTTTTTTTATGTCTGCAGTAAAAGTGTGAAAAAAGTGCCATAACGTTTCACTTGTTTGCGTTAAAAAATAGTTAAAAATGAGTAAATAGTATAGTCTTTTCACGTAGATGTAGGAAAATTTAACTTAACGAGCCGTAGATAATTTCGTCAAGTCCTATGAATGAAATAAGACACTTTTTACTCTAGTTGCATAAAATTTCTTTTAGATCTACAATAAAAGTGTGAACGAAAGGACCAAGGCGTTTCATTTTTTCACCCCTTTGCGTTAAAAAAGTGCACTTTCTCATACTTTTATTGTCTTAAAAAAGACATTCTTTATAAACCCATTTTAATGAAACAAAGTGTATTTTTTTTAATAGTCGTAAAATAAATTGTATGCAACTCCTGTAAAAAGTGTGTTATTTCACTCTTAGGATTTGACGAACTCGCCTACGGCTCGTTCGGTCAAGCTTTCCTATTCGTAAAATAGAAATACATTTTTTTACTCATGTTGCATCACGTAAGAAAATAGCGTTGATTTAGACAGTGATATAAATTCTGCCCTTGGATTGGTCAGAATGTTAACCTAGTTCACAAAAGTGAAATAAATAACACTTGTTAGCTGTCAAATATCAAATAAAATCAGCAGAATTAAATGATATTTAAAAATGTTTTGATGTATTTTTTAATATTCAGGGCTCGTACATTTTACAGATAAAAATATTTTTATTATTGGCAAAGTTTGGTTTCACGAATTTAAATTATTTATTTAATGCATGTAAAAACGGTCGGTTCTCAAGCGCCATCTGCTATTTCCTTACGTGAAATGAAGTATAAATAACTATTTTAGACAGACAAATATTTCAATTATTGTACAACAATTAAATTGATTAAAAAAATATTGTGTACAAAAGATCAATAAACCTTCCAGAATATCATTCATATTGTTCAATAAGAAATTTGTGAAAAAATATTTTTCGTAGTGAAAATATGATCAATAATACTGAATTGAATTGTATAGTATTTCAGTTCATTTTTTCGTTCTACATACATGCGTTTTTGTATTTTTTTTTTAAATTCGTACTCTTTTCAATTACCATTCTTCCAAAGTAAAAACTTGTACTTCAGACAGATATATGCTTTAAATATTGTTAAAAAAAATATTAAAAGATATTGTACAGGAACGTTCAATAAACCCTTTCCGACTATTATTAATATTATTCAATTAGAAATTTGTGCATATTTATTGAAAGTCCACATGCCCGTTATATATTTTATATTTACCTAAAGGAATTAAGAGCATCCCAACGAGCATCATCCAAGACCTTGTGTCGATGGCCCCATTAGGAAATGTACCAATCATAAGATCTCCACATACAACAACATATAAAATACAAGTCATCAGAAGTTCAATAATTTGTGCGATATTGACAACTCTTGCTCCATATTTCTTCCCGAAACATTCTTTAGCGATACCGACGTAAGATTCTCTAACTCTTACTTGCTTTCCTTGGACTGGATCGAATTCATACAGGCACTCAACAAGAATCTTTCCTGTGTAGCAGCAGATGTAAGCAATGCCTACCATAGCTGCTATGGCCCAGTATCCACCTCTTAGGACAGCAAATGGTAGCGATACAATAAACATTCCTTGGATAGCGTTTGTGACGTTCCAAGCTGCTTGATATTCATTGATTTTAACATCAGATTTGCCTTCTTGGAAGTCGTCTTCAGAGCCAAAATCAACTGAAGTCATGGATGTTTGCTTGGGAGGCATAGCGCCTGTTTGATATCCTTGGTTGAAGCTATCTTCTGCTTGTTCGCTTTTGTCGGGTGACCATTGGTTCAGACTTGGGAGATTTTGGTTGGGAGTCATGTTGGACATCTCACAGTGTTCTTGCGAACCTCCGCTGTTGAATTGGGCAAAATGGACACGCTCTGCAGCTTGTGGTGGTGGTGCTTCACCACGGTTTTTGTCTGGGATCTGTTGTCTTAAAGTCTGCATGGCTACGTTGAGGGCTGCACTTACTGGCGGAATGCGAAAACCTCCGATACGAGACATGGTCGTGGTTTTAAATACTAGTCTAAGGTGTATTTTATCCTCTTATTGGCAAAATTTATTGTATTTTTTCGAAGATGTAGTATCACGCCACTTTTATCATTTTATTTATTGATTTTATTCTTAAAGCACTATGTTTAATCTTTACCTTAAGATATATAATAAATTTTAATAAAATGGAAGACGTCGGACATTATTTAAATGCGTAACAATTATAAATTTAATTAAAGTAACTTACCGCCGAGATGGGGTATTTTAATATTCAATCATTTATTTATTAATTTATATACTTACTATTTTATAAACTGACTACCAGTTGATTATTTCTATTGCAAATTTTTACACTCTTGAAAATCAATAATTTCTGATATGTATTTTCGCGAACTATTGCACTCTGATTTACAATCTAAATTATGTGTAATATAATGCGATGCGATGTACGAAATGAGATAATGAATACGTTTAAAGATAAAATGCAGAAGATGTTAAATTTTCACGTTTCCCATCTCGGCGGTCGAAGCAAGATCACTTGGACAACTGGTACATAGAGAAGTCGCGCAGCATCCCTGTACAGTCGGAAAGGAATTATTCCTATTATGCAACATCTTTTTTCTTGTAAACTATTTTGTACGATTGAAGTATATATCTATATTTTATAAAATATAAACTGCTCTTCTCCATCATAAATAGTAAACAATTTATAATTTTCTTTTTTCATACAAAACATCTAAATACATTCTAATATGTACAATAATTACGTTTACGTTATTATACTCCAAAATCATTATTAATTCTACATATGTTTCGTAAAATATAGTGAAAATGTGTACATTAAATAATGGAATTAAATTTGGTGTAGAATGTACTTCAATTTTAATCAATAAAATGGTACAAACATCATCCGTGTTCAGCACTCAAAGTGTTTTCATTATTTTTTTTGTTATTCTATTATTATAGTTAATAGTAATTGATAATTCGATTTTTTTTTTAATCATTAAACAAGTCTTATGTGTTTTGTATGGGATTCGAATTCGACTTTTTGAATTATTATTATATTAGACCGTAAAAATTGGTAAAATGCGTATGCTTTCTACATGAAAAACATTTGCAAGAATGAGACTACTGTGTAATATTTTATTTAAATTTTTCCATAGTTACAGGGCATCATTTCAATGATGCCAATAGTTTAATAAATGCATTAACAAAATTTAAACGAGTAATGTATACACCAAGTACAAAAAGTGGGACTTTTTGAATGAGTGGTCTGTTGTTTATTGCAACATTAATTAAAAAAAACACCCACTCTGCAAGAGTTGCGTACTTATACACTTTCTACGTTCAGATATTTAAAAACGTGGGTGGCCAGCGCCAGCACAATACCTCTGCCAATTCTATTTTATTTTAGAGATTTGTTTATGGTTCCATTAAAATAATAAATTTGTCCATCTTGCCAAAAAGTGACCTTTTTCGTGCCTGTAAGTAAAAGAGCTGTGCGCAAAATCGCTCTTTGCGCACGCTGAAATATTTTGCGCACGCTTGCCCCAGATATCTTATGTGTCACTGGCGCAAAGCAATTAGCGCTTGGCTGAGTTGCAGCCCTCACCGAATGCAACCCTCGGCTCGTGCTGCAACTCGCCTCTCGCAAGTTCCTTATTTTGTGCAATTGTTACACAATATACCATTTTATACAACTGTCACAAAAAGTTGATGTTTGTGCATCTCAGATTGCGAAATATGTCATTATTTTATCTTTTACGTACGTAATCACAACGACGAGAATAATTTCGCGCACTAGAGCGCGAAATATTTGCGTTCACTTCCAAAATCAGACATGGAACGACAAAACGTTTTAATTTGTGAAAATGTTTTTTATATCAATAAATGGGTGTACATATGTACGCATAATTTAACAAATTTTACATAAATTTTGTAATAAAATTATTTAAAAATTAAAAAGAAAAATATGGACCGGAATTTTCATCTCTGAATAAACCGTCAGTTATAAGAAAAATATCGCATCGAAAAACTGACACGTGTATTTTTAACAGTTTAAGTTATAATCGATAAGCGATCAACATTCAAATGCTATGCCGTTTAAATCTTATGCTGTCCAATTCCCAGCTCGTACAAAATTAGCCCCATCCACCAATCCCACAGCTTACAAACAGCCAAATCCCACGCCGTTCAAAATAGGGCAAAACGGTATGGGACGAACAATTAAACCAGGGTTTCAAACCAGAAATTTCAGAGCAATCTTGTGTCCCAAGTTTATCGACTTTATCATAGATGGCTCTATTTGGCTGCGCATTTTTAAATTATTTATTTTATTTTTTATTGAATGAATACATTGTGAAGACGTTAGATAATAACCATTCTGGAGTAGTAAATAGAAGCACATACATTAAATCTGTAATTTTTGATGTTATTCCTTTTTTTGTTTTTTTCTTTGGGTTAATCTTACAATACCCATATATTCATAAACCCTCGTAAAGTTTTAAGAGCATATAAAAACTAAATTTCTAAGAATTATTTACTAACGCTGTGTCCGAAGTTGCACTTTTATCATCCAAATGTCTACATTCTAATTTTATATGCAGTATATGACATGTCTACCTTACTCGTATTTAGGAAGAAATAAAATCTAGGGTTTTGAAGTTGATTATTTAAACAAATAAAATCACGCGCATTGCAAAAATGAATGTTAAATATCAAAATTATTGTGGAATAAATTTCTTTTGGCTTATAATTTATTCAATTAATAGTTATTTATTATATAAGTGTGTAATGTACATGAATGACTAATATGTATTAATTCCACACGAGTGTTATAACGTTTTATCCAAAACTTTTTTAAACAGTTAAATCATTTTTATATTTTCGTTCATCGTTTGACAGTAACATTTCAATTGATTGTTTGTCATTGGGCACTATTTAAAAGAAAAACAAATTAAAACATTCACTACCTACAAGCAGAAGGAGCATCGTTGATTTGAAGCTATTATCGGTTTCAAAAGTAAAGTCCCCTTAACTTATACAAAATTAAACAAAAAATATCACGGTTTTGCACAATGTCATTCCATGATTATTTCTGTTTTACACGAAGAAAAATATATATTATTTGTTTTACCATTTAAATATTACAGTATGAAATAAAAAAAATGAGACCCATTTTTTTTGAAATTTTGAGATACGTTGACTTCAAACTAATGTAATCCATATATCGTCAAATGTATGCTTTTCAAAATTTAATGTGTGTTACTATGCATCTTTACCTACAATTTGAGCTAAAATATAAAAAAAATATATTAATATGTACAGATTGTATGATTATTGAAATGAAAGAAAAATGTAAAAATAATTACATATAGCAATTCAGTAACGTGCAATTGTTAAAACCGAGGAAGTAGTAACTTTTCAATTTTACTGTTCATCACCCCCTCGGGGTCAGAGAGGATGCCGGATTACAAATTTCGTCTACGTTCGTCTATTATCGTTATGAGTCAAAGATGTTCGATCCCAAAGTGTATAGAGCGGCAAGATTTACTATTAAAATTATTGTACGTTTGTTCCGGAATTATAATATTTAATATTTGTGACTAGAAGAATTTCGAATGTTTAATTACATTTATTTAAAAAAAAATCTATTTGTTACTTCCTTCTTTTTAATCACTTATTTTTATTTCATAATAAATAGCATTTTTTCAGTTATTTAATGTGAAGTATAATAATAAATTTATTAAATAGTGATAGAGTGAATATATAAAATATAACAAAAATACACGTTTGTTGAAATTGTAATGTTTATATTCTTGCATTATATAATTTTCTTTATTTTTTAATAAATAATAATAATAATAACTTTATTTAGCATAAAAAAGCTATACAATAATAACAAAAAATAAATTTGCATATATACAATAAATATACAATGTACAATAATACATAAGTATAACCTATTTACTTAAATAATACTCTCTTAATTTAACCTTAAATATTTTTAATTCTAAATTTTTGAACATAACAGGTAAATCATTATAAATTTTTATTCCTTTAAAAAACAATGTATTTTGCCCTTGTATTGTGTTTCTTTGTAATGTGTAATATTTATCATTATTGCGAGTTTTATAGTTATGTACCTGTTCAATTTTAATTAATTTATTTTGAAAGTACTCTGGTTGAAGCCCTAACTTTATTTTATGTATCAATAATATTATCTGCATTTCTACTAATTCTTTAATATTGCACCAATTTAATTGTAAGAGCATATATTGTACACTTGTATACCTATTGCAGTTTAAAATTATTCGCATTGCCCTATTTTGGAGTAATTGTAATTTTTTTATATTTGTTTCACTACTCAAATACACTAATGATCCCACAAAATAAAAATGTGGTAAAATAATAGAATTATATATCGTTTCTCTCGTTTTTTTAGATAAATCTTTACTACATCTATTTAGAAAATAAAGTTTTTTAGAAATTTTCTTACACACATAATTCACATGTTCATCCAATTTCAAGTTACTAGTCAATATAACTCCCAAATATTTATGTTTCTTTACAATTTCAATTTGTTTATCATTTATTTTAATTTGGAAATCATCATTGATAATATTTTGTATTTTTTTATCAGTACCCAGTACCATACCTTTTGTTTTATCAGTATTTAATTTAAGTTTATTTATACTTAACCACTCATCTAATTTGTCAAGGTCTAAAGTTAATTTATTTATCATTTCATTTTTATCTTTACCCTTTAAATATATTACCATATCATCAGCGAACAAATGGAACTGACAAAACTGAAAAATTTGTTTAACATCATTGATATATAAAATGAAAAGTAAAGGCCCTAGTATACTTCCTTGGGGAACACCGTGCACGCTTTCTATTGTTTTAGATATTTTATTGTTACATTTAACCTTTTGTTTTCTATTACTTAAATAATTTGCAAACCAATTTAGAACAACCCCAGTGAAGCCATACATTTCTAATTTTTTTATTAATATCTGTCTATTTATAGTTTCAAATGCTTTTCGTAAATCCAAGAAAACACAAACTACCACAAATCCTTCATCAACATATTCCTTCCATTCCCCTGTAAGAAACTGTAACGCTGATTCGCAACTGTGCTTCTCTCTGAATCCAGACTGATACATTGAAAGTATTTTGTGTTCCTCCAGGTAGTTATAAACTTGTTTATAAACAATTGTTTCTAAAATTTTTGTCAATGCAGGTAATGTATTTATAGGTCTAAAATTTTCACTTTTGTTAGTTTTAGCTAATTTTCTTATCGGTATGATAGTGGAAACTTTCAATTCATCAGGTACAATTCCTAATTCTAATGAGCTATTTATTAGGTTTAAAATTTTAAATTCTATTTCATTATAGACTAATTTGTACAAATTGATTGCAATATCATCCGGACTACTTTTATTGGAAATAGACATTACTACATCTCGTAACATATCCCCATCTAGTAAGTGGAAACATTCAAATTTGCTTACACATTTTACAGGACTTAATTTAATTTCCATCTTTGGAATCGATTTAATAATTTCATGGACACTGTTTAAAAAATATTTGTTAAATTCTGTAGCAATTTCTGTTTCGTTTGTACATTTCTTGTTTTCAAACTCTATTTCATGAAAATATTCTATATGTGTTCCAGATATGATTCGTTTTAATGTTTTCCACATACTTTTTGGATCATGTTTATTTTCATCTATTACAGTTGAATAATACTCTTTTTTTTTTAATCTAATGGTACTAACTACTTTATTCCTTTGTTCCTTGTATTTACTCCAGTCGTTTTGATTTTTTGTATATACAAATTTTTTAAATAAATAATCCCTAACTTTAATTTCATCTAAAACTTCAGGAGTAAACCATGGTTTGTATTTAATTTTTGGTACAAAACTTATTTTCGGCATATACATATTCATAATATTTAGAATATTATCCATAAAATTAATACATTTCAAATTAATATTTCCTTCTCTGAAATTAAATTGGATATCTAATACTTTATTTTTGAACTCATCAATATTTACTAATTTTTTTCTGACGCATATTTTTTTAATATTATTTTCTTCTATTTTCAAAGTATTTATTTTGATTAATGAATGATTGTTAAAAACAGGAGTTCTTAATACCTCACAATCTATCTTTTTGTTATTTGTGATTACTAGATCTATTAACGTTTCAGTACCTAAATATGATACGTGTGTATATTCATTTATTTGTTGGTATAAACCATTGAAATTAATACATGAATTTAATCTGTTTGAGTACGTGGATTGTTTAGACATATTTATATTAAAATCTCCTGTAATAATTACATCATTTGTATATTGTGTTAAAAAAACTTCGCACCAATTTTCAAAAAATTCTAGAAATACTAATTCTGATGCATTAGGAGAACGATATAAACATATTATTATTATTTTTGTTTCATTAATATTGACACATATTTCTAAAAACCAATAATTCATATCTAATACAAATTTGTTTATAACTTCATATTGTAAATTATTTCTTAAATAAATAAGTACACCACCTGTGGCCCGAGAAGTAGAATCAACTCTGATGGTAACGTAGTTTTCTACAGCGACTTCTTGATCTTCAATTTCTGCTGTCAAATGCGTTTCCGTCAAGCACATCACGCATGGCTGTTTGGTTACAATAAAAATACGCTTAAAATATCTATTACTAACAGAATATCGAAACAAAATTTCTTAAAGAATAATATTAATCGAGATACTCTTCTGTCACTCTTATTTAATTCATAGAAAACAACAAATTAGACATACTTAAAATTATAGTTTTTTTAAAAGTTTAAAGTGAAGTCTACATTGTGACAGAAGCATGATTTTTTTGGTTGAATAATTTTTGATTAATTCAGGCTAGAATATGTGCTAACGAGGAAAACATGGAAATTTCATGCTCCCGATTTACATTTTATTTATTTATAAAAAACTAATAAGAATTCTTTATTTCCTTAAGATATAAGATACAATATATAGGAATTGTCAATATAGTTATTTTCATAACAAGTTATGAAAAGTACCAAATATCATGCGAGTGTAAATTGACGCACGACGCGTAGCGGAGTGCAAGTCAATACACACGAGCTAAGATATTTGTATTTCATACAAGTTATGAACATTATTTTTTAGACGAGCTTAAATAAAACAAAACTGAAATTTAGGTTCAAACGTACGGACAGCTGACAAATGAATAATGTATACATATAGCCAAAAAATAATGACATAGTAACCTAGCAACCGTGTCAACTATTACGATATGAAATATATCGTAACACTAATGTGATAAGTTCAACTTTCAGTGTTAAGATACTACGTTGATATGTCATACTTATCACAATGGTCGTTTAAAAAAAAAAAATGTAAAATATATTTAAATGTATGTACATATAAAATGTTTGAGTTGAACGAAGGGGAGTCCACTGCAGTTATTGAGAAATGTAGTATTCTTCTAGGCTATAGAAGATATTTTTAATTAAATATGATTTTAACTCATACTTAAATTTTCTGAATTCATCAATTTTTGTTATGTGTGTAGGTAAGTTATTAAAGATCCTTAATCCAAGAATATTAGCGGCTCTTTTGCTAATGTTATGTCTTACAAAGGGTATATAGAATTGATCGTTATGTCGGGTATTAATCTGATGGACGTCACAGTTCATAGTAAAATTATTCTTATTTTTAAAAATGTACTTACAAATTTCAAATATATATAGATTAGTTAGGGTAAGAATCTTGTATTTTTGGAAGTAAGGCTTGCAGGAAGTTGATTGAGAGATTTTCGCTAGGCATCGAATGGCGCGTTTTTGGGAGATGGAGACAGCAGAAGCTGCAGGTGAGGCGCCCCAGAGGATGAGTCCATAACGTAAATGGGATTCGATGGTGGCATGATAAAACATCAACAGCTGTGCCGGGCCAAGATAAGTTTGCAGGACTCGCAACTGGTAACATGAACGGTTCACTGTGGCTGTGACGGATTGGCAATAGGGTCCTATACCATTTTTCTTTTATTTTTTTTTCTGTAAGAACAGGATAAAACAAGAATTTTAGTGAAAACGCGACTTAAAAATTTTACGTAATAAGCCAGATATGAATTTTTAAAGTTTAAGAATTTGTGCGTGACGTAGCAGATACTAACAAGTGATCGACAAACAATGGGGCAAACTGTTAGTTATAGAGGGAACAATTTTTTTCATGTTTGCATAGCTGAAATGTTTGTATATAAAAACTTATACGTTATATTCATGAAGAAATTATTATTAAGTATAAATAACGTAAATAATAAGCATTTTTTCCTAATAAATTATAGAACATTGAAACAGTTTGACAATATTATTACACAAAATATGACGACGGATGGCGCTAGTGTTGGCTGTTTTGAAGTTTCAATATTAATTTAATTAATATTATTATTAATTTAATTAATATTACAAATTGATTTAATTATAAATATATTATTATTGTTAATATTACTAGATGTTATAATTAAACAAATTCATCAAATACAAAATTGTTAAATGTTTTGTAAGGTTATACAACAACGACATTTCATATTCTTTTAAAGGTGACTCAAAGGTGATCGCATCAGACGCGCGAATCTATTTTTTAAAATCAGGCGACCAATCAAATTCTTAGTACCTAACGCGTCATACCCAATTAGTAACCAGCTTCAATCGCTTATAGTTTGTGACCTAGTTAATATTTAAAGAAAATTTTTTCACTAATACTCATTAATTTATGTATATTTTCGTCTTCTTATTTAAGATAGTTAAAATATGACTATGGTATAGGACCCTATTAGGAAACCAAGCAGGGGCGGCTCGTCCATAAGGGCTGCAGGGCTGCAGCCCCTCCAGTATAAAATGAAGGCTGCAATTTTATTATCGCTCTTAAATATTTATGTAATATTTAAAAACAACTATTTTTAGTTTGTAATAAAATATTACTCAATAGTAATTTATTTTTAAACAATAATTGTATTTTTCAATAAGTCGGTGTGCTATGCGGGCTAGTATATTAAGGAGGTTCGAGCGATTCTCGCGTAAAAAGTAATTTTCAACTTTATGGTTTCAAATTTTGTAATTATCACGAATGATATCTTATCCAACTATTCTAAAAAATAAAAAACATTCCACCGTCTAGTTTCTTATAAATACGCTTATAAAGTTGACGTTTTCAATGTTCTAATACATAAGCTCTTACGGCAGAAACATTTCCGTAGATACTTTTTTTATTTGTTTTATATTGATCTTTCCAATTTTGATGAACAAAAAACAAGTATAATAAAACTGAAGACTTGTAGTATATTATGAGAAGTTTATAATTCCTTTTTACCGTTCAAATTAATTTGAAAATTAATGTTGAACATTATGTTTTCATTTTACGTCGATAGTTGCAGAACAGATGAAGAATGACTTGGCAACGTTGCACGTCCCAGCTGATATAAAGGAAAAAGATTGAAGTATAATTTGTATCTATATTACGGATAACTTTTTTTTGAATATAATAAAGCTATTTAGTTTTATTCTTTTTAAAATTTGTGGTTACTGAAATTGATAGATAAATTTAATATAATAATTTTACAAGACGCGCTGTTGCCACATAACTTTCTTCCATCACATATGTTCAAAATACTGGTCATTTCAGTACTTTTTTTTGTTAAATACAAATTAATTATGTGCTTACAGGCTCAATACACGTATATTAATTAAAATTATGTATTTTTACAACTATTTTAGCAATTAAAAGGACAAAAAAATATAAATATTATTTTGACTCATTAGTTTCGCTCGAACCTCCTTAAACTTCCGGGCTGGATTCAATTCAGCCCGCAGCGAATAGCACAATTCATGTAGAGAGGCCTACCTAGTGAGGATAAAGTGGTGGGGGTTATGAGTGATTCTCGTGCAGTTTGGGCTGCTACGATTCCAGCCCAAGCTATGTTACGTATAGAGTTTACTGATTTGTACTGTAGACGGTCTGCGCTTTAGTACGCTTTTACTACACATACATAAAGTGTAATGTTAAAGTTATCATTATTGTGAGTTTCTTTCTTTTTAATACTAGCTTTGAAGTATTAATCACCAAAAATATGAACGCTGAGAAGAACACTGTTAAATATTTGCTAAACATAAAATTTTCTCAATTGGGACTGCAGGAAAAACTTGAAATTAAAAATTTAAGTCGTCTTACACCAGATTTAAATATTTCTCAGTCCTCAATAAGTAGAGCACAGAATTATGTGCGAAAATTTAACTCTAATGTATATAACAAAAATATTTGGCTAACTGAATGTACAGAGAAAAACGTTTTCTTTTGCTTTCCATTTTTGTTTGGCGATGATTCATTGTGAATAAAAACAGGAGTAGCAGATTTAAAACATTTAAATGAAAAAAATTTAAAAAAAAAACATGAGAAATGTACTGAACATTTAAAAAGTGTGTGCAATCTTGGCATGTTATGAACAGCTAATATTAAAACGCAACTAAGTGAAGCTTATAGGCGAGAAATAAATAAACATAATGAAAACGAGAAAAAAATCGTGATATTTTATCTAAAATAATAGATTGTATCGTGTGTTGTGGCAAATTTGAACTTCCCATGCGAGGACATGACGAAACCGAACATTCAACGAATCCCGGAGTTTTTAGAGGATTATTAAAATTTGCTGGAAAATTAGATGACAGTTTAAAAAATCGCGCAACAACCCGAGTAGTGATATAACAATTTATTTCTGTACATGACAGGGGAAAATATGCATTTGCACATCCCTTGAAAGAAAGTAACTTTCAATTATAAGGCATTTGACCTTTCTTCCTAAATACCTGGCTGCAGCCCTCCTACTATAAATTCTTAAGAGCCGCCACTGAAACCAAGAACTAGTTTCATCTATAATGAGCCCTAAAAACTTGGTAGTTTTGGTTTTTTCAATTGTTGTATCATTATGCTGGATAATGGGATGAGTAACTATCTGTTTTTGGGCATTATGAAAATGTAGAAACGTTGTTTTAGACCCATTGAGGTATAAATTAATGTCATTAAACCATTGAGATAATCGCTGCATACCAGCGTCGCATTTTTCTTGTTGACAAGTGTTAATATCGTTGATATAGAGTATGAATAGTATGGGGGCGAGTACGGAGCCCTGCGGCGGTACTTGAGTTTGTCTTGAAAGTATGTTCTTTAACACATACTGAGTTTTTGATATAATACAAAAATATGTTGTAGCTTTCGTAAAAATTTCATTATATTCTGTCCATTATAATGAAGGTTATTACATTTCAAACCCAGGGGACTATATTTTTGAAACCGATAATAGTAACCAATAGTTCATTTTCGTTTCATTAGCCGTAGATGACAGCTGTCACTGTGTAAAGATAAGTTACCTAAGTATCTTTTAACATAAATGTTAATATTAATTTAAATAAAGAAGTTTTACAGTGTTGAATTATTTCAACATAAAAATAATTTTGTGTGTGTGTGTGTGAGTGTGCTTGCGTGCGCGTGCGTGCGTGCGTGCGTGAGTGTGTGTACGGATTTTGTTAACGATTTAATATATTAAGAAGCCATTAGATTTTGGTGGAAATCGGATAACCGGAAATGGCAGTTTACTTGAAGCTTAAAATGGTTTTTCTTGAAAAATACTATTAAATGTTATTTTGTCGCAATTTATGTTAGGTATTATAAAAATTAAAGATTATTGAATTTTCTACGGGTATGCATGAATACATTTTCTATATATGTTATAGATAAAAAAGCAGGGCATCGAACCCGCCAAAAATTGGGTTCGGTTTAGGTTCAGGTTAATTTGTTTTTTGAAAGATGGGTTCGGCTGCGGTTCTGGTTCAAGCATTAATAAAATTTGCTGTTCGCGGTTCAGGTTCGAAATAATGTAAAATTAGAGCCGGAATTTACGCAAAACGCAACAAGAAACGAATACAATTTTCACGAAAAGTCAGCCCAGACAGCAACGCAGACGCCTAAGACGTCGATTATCGGCGGTATTTACTTTTCGAACTAAAAATTAACCTGAACCGGAGATGAACCCCGAACCTGAATTTTAATACTAGGCTCGGTTTCGACTCAGGTTCAATTAAAAATATATCTGAGGTTCGGTTCTCGATTCTGGTTCCCTAAAATGTTACGGTTTGGTTCCGGTGTTGGTTCGGTTCAGGTTCGGGTTCGATGCCCTGTAAAAAAGTAATCTTTTGTATAAATCCCGGAGCCCATGTTTTAAAGATAAACACAATTGCTTAGTTACACAGTTCATATTTCAAATGTATTGTACTGTCAGGTAAATGTCACTGCCAAAAGCTAATCATTTCAAATTTTTAATGGTGAAATTTTAAAAAGAACATATGAAGCATAACTATAGAACAATAGTTACTATATGCATAGGAACTTAATATGGTTTGCATTGTTTGCAAGATCAACATATATGTAGGTATTGATACTTTTTCTATATATTTTACAGATAAATTTAAAAAATAAATATAAATATAAATCCTCGAGCCTATGTTTTGAAGATAAAAACAATTTTTTGGTTCCACAGCATAACCATAGAAACAACAATATCAAGTGCAATTTACATGGTATGTTCGTGAACTAATTTTGCTGGAAATATATAATCTTTTGTAAAAATGTTCTAGGTATATGGAATTTGTACAAAATATATAGAATTGACGGAAGGTAATGTGCTGGTCATGTCAGATTTTGATATTTTATGTTATTATGAATATATAAACATATTTTATTGTCTATACGGTCTGATTACACATTTTTCTCTGTATTCAATAGCAAGAGAAAATAATGTTAAGAGATTAAGGTCCGAGATATCCTCCTTATAATAACTTTATTTGGCAAATAATAACTATGGATACAATTGTATCAATAATTATTACCATAGAAATTATTCGCCAAATAAAGTTATTAGGAGGTGGATATCTCGGGCCTAACTTTCAATAATCAGCCAGCTATGCTATAACCATGGATAGTGCTGATATATTCTAACTAAGAGATAGCAGTGTACATAGTATATGTTCGTGTTATATTTTACTGGATATATAGAATCTTTTCCAAGGAACTTTGGGTATGGGATTTGCACAAAAAACGTAGAATTAACAGAAGGTTATGTGCTGCCCACATCCGAGTTTTTCAGTAGATTTCTTGGACTAGTAATAAATAATTCCATTTGTTGTGCTTTTATCGATCATTAGCAAGCCGGCTATGCCAAGAGAAACCTATCCTTTATTACGGATTATCGTAACTGAAAGTGATTATTGAAGACCAGCTAATATGTTTCTAAATCTTTATTTCAAATACTCAACAAAACTTAAAATACAATAATTAATAATAATTTCGTAAACGTGTTCGAAATGTGAAAATCAATAATCTCTGAACAAAATTCGTCGTTGCTATCATCACGCATTTTTTCACAATCTTCTGTTTTTTTTTCTTTTCAGCAACCAAGTTATGTGTCTGGCATGTGTCTGTCAGATGCTGCTGACTGATATTGATATAAATACAAAGGAAATAAATTTTAAAACATGTATGTACTAATGTAATTAACATTTCTAACAAAAGTGAAATATGTAAATGTATTACAATTTTTTTTTTTCATAGAGATAAATTCAGTTTTGTTTAATATTTTTGCAAGCAACTGTATGTATAAGTATCCAGTTTGTAATTTAAATCATTATTTGTATACCATGTGTGCAAAATATATGTTTAGTGTACTAGAGTGTAAGTTTTTACACTCGAAAGCACTAAACATATTTTGGGCACAATATTTTCGTACAACTAAATTTAATTTTTAGAAAACATATAATTATTTTAAAAAATCTATTGACATCTTGTCAATATGACATAGCAGTTGAATTTTCCTATAAGTTTTGACATATTTTATTTTGAATTTTAACATTTGTGTTTTATTTTGAAAGTGTACGCGAAATGCATATGCAGTGCACGAAATAATGCACGAGTTGCACGAAACATTGCGCCCAGTGCACGAAATAATGGTCCTAATGCACGAAATATTGTTAAATACGCGTTGTTATGATTACATAATTCATGAAATAATGGCATATTTCGCAAACCTCAACTTTTCTTGATAGTTGTAGAAATAACATCGTTATCTACGATAGTGCGTAAAATTGAGGTTTGGTTGTTAGTTTCAAGTTTGTAAAACGATTGTTTAGGAACAAGGTTTCATTAGTCACGGTTTTTCGAACAACGAGTGATTAAAATTTTAGACGTACTAAATTTGCAAAAACCAGGGTGATTATTATGTTACCATGGCTAACTTTTTATTTAATATTGTTATCCTAATTCATAAATAAAAATATTGTTTCATATTTATTGGGTTTTTAGATTCTACCGTAGATAAAATACGTAAAGCATCTTTAGTCACCTGGGGTCTTAAAACCCATTCGTGACTAAAGTCTAGCTTTACGTACTTGTATCGTAAATAACTATTATACTCGTTGAAAAAGCTGATACACGCTTGATATCTCAGTAAAAATTAAACCTCAGTGCTATGAAGTTATACATTGATATTGATAACGAGTGTTAGCTACGGCATGCCCCTTTTCATCCTGTAAAGTTTGTGTATTTTAATGCTCAAATGTTGTTTTGGGTATCGATTATGAATAATTTGGAGCTGAAATTTTTGTTCCCGAATATTTGTTTGGATGGAGAACAACAAAAATTTGGAGATCAATATGACTTGGTGTTTCGTTAAATTCACCCCCTCCCCCATTAATAATAATAATAATAATAATAATAATAATAATAAAAATTGAAAAATCAATAACTATAGTTATTTGTAGTTCCATATGTATTGTACTCATCCAAGACAAGTTTTTCATTTTTTGACGATTTTCTCTCTGTGATATGTTGGTTTTAACTATTTATTTATTTATTCATATTTATTTATTTATTTTTTTAATTGTCCGTGTTGTATGTTCTGTTATCCACATGTGGTTTCCGTTTTTCGACTAGACCATTCTAGCCCTGAAGAAGACTATTGTATAGTCGAAACGTCGGCGTGAATAAATTTTATTAATTGACTGCAAGTCCGAAGAATTCTTACTTTCCTGTATCTACCTCAATAATAAAAATAATTAAAATAATAATAAAATAGATATGTTAACTTGTTGCATGATCACTTCAAAATTGTTGTTCTTAGTTTTATTTATAAGGTATGGCTTGGAGGAATTAAAAATAACTACTACAGATTATTTTCTGTGAAACACGATTTATTCCAACATAAATATAGAATTAAATCTACAATATAATTTACAAAATAACCCCAAGTTACACAGTAACAATAAAAGGGAAGTACTTACAATTAAATAATAGCTAGATACATTTTCTTATATCACAGATATGTAACACACATATAATAAAAATTCGTTCAAACCGTATTTATAACGACACCAAAATATTACATCAATTATTTATAACATTTATAAAATATTCGCATGGTAGATTTATACCAAACATTTATTATTAAGTATTGTCCCTCTACAAATACGGTTTGTAAAACTGTATCAAATGTAATTATTATAGAAAATTTTATGTAGAAACTTAATAATTTGTTCTAATTCTCAATAAATAATTTCTACTTGATAACTTTATTTGTATACAATATGAAATTCACAAAAATTATATTCTTTCTCTTCAGTATAGAAACAAAATTAGCACAAATTTGCAACCTACGCAATCTCACAGTTTCCATCAGGTGAGGTCTCAAACATTTGGTCAATATCTTATTCTAATCAAGCAGACAATCAATCGTACTGATTGCAGCAATCACTTCTATCTTATTAGCACCGTGAAATGTAAGAAATAAGCAACAGAAAATTAAATACGTAAGGCGTTTTCCATTTGTCTTCTAATTCTCTATTTAATTGGTTGTCCTATTTAATTATTAATATTATCTATCTCCATTCATTACCTAGTTGCTACTTTTTCAAGTATAGTTCGTTTCAAAATATAGCATAACTACTGAAATGAAGTAAAAAGATAATATAGCTGGAATGCCAAATTTGTGACCGGCATTTGAACTCGTAACGTCCGAACTAGCCGAACTAAATAAAACCAGTCACTTATTGTAATAATTTAATTAATTTTAGAATAAATATCGCAAAAATTATATTAAATATTATTGGATAATGCGATTATGATACGAGTACAGAATGTAACAGAAATAAAATTTCTTAGTAATTTTTTTTTGTAAGCCTTCTAGATATTAGGTCTTAGCGTGTCAGTCAGCCTGCAATATAAATTATTGTAATACGTTATATTTGCCATATTAACTTTGCAGTTCTGACATTTAGTCCACACGAATTATCAAGTGACAAGTGTCTTAGTCGGCGGCCTCGTAGCTCAGTGGTTAGAACATCTGCCGGGAAAGTGGAAGGTCCTGGGATCTAGTCCCCACGATGTCAGTTGATTTTTAAAATTTATTTGTTATATACTACAGAAATGTTAATCAACGCGTTGTTCAATCAACGGCTCATCAAACCGAACAAATGAAACGCGATTTTTTGACAGCAATGAATTAAATGTCATAAGAACATGGAAACTGATTCGAATTTGTTCGTTTTGATCAACCGTTGATGAACAAGATGTTGATTAACGCTTCTGCAACCGGGCATAACTGATGTGCCGTTATCTTCAATTGTTAACTTCTAGATCTAGTGTTAAAAATCTTCAAAGTTACAAGCAAATATTGTTGTTCCGGCGAGTTCTGCCACTGGTTAAATTTAATGTACTTATTTCTGTTGCACTCTGTATTTTTCTCATTACTTGTTACACAGTCATTTTATAATTTTTTTTTTGTTGAACACACAATATATTTATTTCTATAGCTCATCGTTACTTGAGACTTAAATAATATATTTTATTTATAAATGAAAAGTTTATATGAAGTAAGTTAAATTTCTTCATTTTGTACTAATTTTATTATAAATAATATAAATATTAGAAACAAACAATTGGAAAACGTCTTATATTTTATTAAAAAAATTATTTCAATGACTATAAAGTCAATTTCTTTGAGATTCTAATATATTATAAAAGCATGCAATGAAAAATATAGTACCTATATAACTTTATACTTTTGTGACTCATTTATGAGTTTGTGATATATTTTTATATTCTGATAAAGTGTCTATCTATTACAAAACAAAGAATCTATGATGTTGTGTGTCTATTGTTCGTGAAACTTACACCAAGCAAAATAGAAATGTTACATGATATTATGAATTTGGCACGGTAATGGGTACAGTCCAATGGACACAACTTGCCAACAAAACATTCATAAACGAGGTCAGAATATTTCAGAAATTCATTATTGATCAAGTCAAAAAACAAAACTTTACTAAATTGATATGCAAGGTTCTCTACACATAGTCTGCTTTTAAACTAAAAGGAGTGAAATCAAAACTTAGAATCTCATTAAAGAAACAACAAAAGTACTAACAGGAATATGTATAAAATTTCAGACAGAAATACTGTATTGGCTGGAGTATAAGATTAAGTAATAAACAAATAAAATTGCCCCAAAAGTTGGGGGTCGTCTTATACTCTGATACAAAAATATGAAGCTAAGGAAACACTTAATTTTATTTGTTATTATTGATACTTCAAAGTTTAACAAAAACAAAACGTTTGCCTTAAATGCAAGTAAGGTTTTCTAATCTAACATTTTCAACCTAAACTAACAAAAGATAATGTTAAAAATTGGGTTCTCGTTTGACAAAAATAATATGTAGGTATCTCAGAAGAGATTTTGAATTAACTCTTGTTAGTTTAAAAACAAACTATAGATCAATTTAAAAAATATTTTGTCAAGCATAAACACCTGTACTATTTCCAAACAAACAAAACGCGACCAAATCGCCATGCCAACTCGACAAACAGATGTTGAACAGTCGAATAACAAAAATATCAACAAAATAACCATCTCTTTGTTGATTCTGCAACCAAATATTTTGCAGCCAGCGATCGACACCAACACCTCTCGATTGAGCTATCCACGACTAGAACGTAGCGGACGACTGAGAAAATGACGCCAAAGTCAAAATTGACAAGAGGCGGAATCCTATCCGCCTTCAAGAAAATTCCTTAACATCCTGGAGTGCTCTTCTGCTCTCCCTTGTCTTGCAGTCACAGAGAAGCGGTAGCCATGAAGTTCTGTCGACGTTTAAGAACTCGGGATTTGTAGAGATCGGATTTTTGACATGCGATAACAGTGCCACCTTGATTTGGATTCTGGGGAGTTTTGACATTGTTGCCGGTGCCTATTAGGGTGCCAATCATCTTGGATACGGAGAATTTTCTTGTTTTTTGGGTAGCTTGCATGGCTCTACATTCGCTGACTAGCGAATCGAAAGCTGAGTAGATGGCTTCACTGTTTTCAGCAACGGAAACTTCATGGAATTGGCAGCCATGTTGGATAGCTATTGTACGGCCCTCATTTTCTTCAGTCTGAAAAAGGACATTTATAAGTAACGTTGTAATTTAGTAACAATAGTGCTAATCAATTTCTTAATACTCTTGTCAGAATTTAATCATTTATAACTTTCATTATAAAACTAGGATATCTGACGGCCTACCTAAATACCTAAAAGACCATAGCCCAGAAACCCAAAAAAGTTCCAGCCTATAATGTTGAAAATGACGCTAAGCTTGCAACAGGTGGTTTTTAATTATTTAATAAATGTGGAATAACTCAAATAATTTAGAAATTATTTCAACAATTTTTAGCAAGCATCAAGTATCACAAAATACATTTCCATATTTTTATTGGGAAGTTATAAGCGGCTAATATAAGGCTGTTGGACGCACAACAGCTCAGAAATATGCATAATAAACTATTGTATCTAAATCTTAAATAATATTAATCTATGAACCGTTTTATCGCGTATACTCCTGGTCGGTTTTTTGGATGAATAATTCGACCCTGAATGAATCACGTGTCTGATTTAGCAAAATTGAAGAAAATCATCACGTATGTATATAATTTATTGTGTCGTATTTTACCAAGGAGTGTGCTTCGAATAAATCCTAAGTTTTATGATTTTCAGGAAATGGAACGAGTGAAGTACACGAGCATAAATTTTAAGATTGACAGCTAACATTTACAAAGAAACAGCCAACAGCTGATAAAACAACCTGCAGCATTCTTAACATGTGTAATCTTCATTCTTATTGCACATCTTAGGTATGTTGGACTGATGACGTCAGCGTTCATTCATAAATGCAAACGGTCTAGTTTCTTAATGGATGTTGACTGTTGTCGTATTGTTTTTATGAGTGATCGTGAGTTAGTATCAAAGATCAAAAGTTCGCAAAAGCAATTTACTTTTGATAAGCTACAAAACATAAGCAATATTCTTTTCTCTTCCCTGTTTCTTTGAAGCTTAATAGCTTTTATATTTATCTACAACCAATTGGAAAAGTCGTTTCCTTGACTCTTTTAATATAGAAAATAACATGTCATGTTCATGCCGCACTATAACTAAAATACTCGAGAAAAGTTCATGTAAGTGCCTGACTTACAAACATTTCATTTTGTTAATTTGTACTAAATATCATTTGACTAGTTTTTTGAATAATCATTCCACTTAATATTTCGTTTTCTATACAATAATCTACTCTGTCAAATTATAACCGAGAATAATGTAGAAAGGTACAAGGTATAATCGAAAAACGGGTCGTAGGTGTTTTGTGTTTAACATGGGATAACAGTTTTTCTTTACGCAAATGTTACTAAATTATTTTTATGAAAAAATACTTCAAATAAAGATTTAAATTCTGCATCTAAATTATTACGATTATTTTAGCTCTTCATGTAGTTACTGTTTTTACGAAATAAAAAAATAAACGAAAGCGTTGTTTTTAACTGTCAATTAGAACTAAATATAGTTTAGAGTGTTTAGAGTAGTAAACACACGAAACAAAAAACTAAAATGTTTTAGTTAACTAAGAGTTAAAAACAATGCAATTGTTTATTTTTTGTCATAATTCATGGCTGTCTAGACTAAAAGCATACAAAAACAATAACTTTAATATTAATTTATTCGCTTATACGAATTCTATTTTTGTATAATATAATCGATCGAAAAAAAGTCATTTATCGAACTTATTGTGAAAATAATTAACTGTAAATAAAAAGGAAATATATTTTTCTATAAATCTATTGTTACTTCAAACAAGAGTGTTAAAAGTGAGTTTTGTTACCTTGGTAATGACGAATGGAACAACAAATTGACATTTTATTAGAAATACAAATTTAAATGAAAAAATAGTGTTTGTAGAAAAAAACAGTGTAAGTTATGTGTTAAAAGTGATTTTTATTTTGTTCGAAAATAAATAACACATATATCATAAATAAACTATTGCGTCTTTTTATAAAGATCTATTACGTGAAAAGAAGGACGATAATTTGAAAGGATTCTACACCTGTGTTCGGTCATCTTGTCATAACGGATTATCTTGGCAATATCTTTCCTACATACGATGGGCGCATTATTATGAAAATGAAAAATAGATGAATTTATTTCCATTCATGAAATCCTGTTCGGTTTTATTTTTAGTTTCCATTCCAATGGCTTTGAAAGGCTATAAGTTCGATTCTTTGATTGTTTGTAAACATATTTTCAATTATTATTGATTACTTACATATTTTATGAGTACTTATATGCGTATGAGATATTTTTAGATAATTTTCCGATATTAATTTAATTTAGAAAACAAGCACGTGTAGAGCAAATCAATAATATAATTGAAGTATAAAACAAACATGAAATTAATATTACAGTAGCTATATGAGTTTTTTTTCATGATAATCACTAATAACGGGAACGGCTACCAAGGCAGCAATATTCTAATCTGAAGTGGTTAATTTTGGACAGATTAGTTTCGGTATTGAAACGAAAATACAGCATGACTAATTATTAATGATGTAAAGTGTAGATTCTAACGAAAAACAGAAACTTATTTATAAGTAATAATTTATAACTCGCTATCTATCTTTCCATCGTTCGTGAACTAAATATTTTGCAAATCCCTTTAATAAATTTACGAGTTGTTGACCTATACTAATATCAGGGCAGAATGAAAAATGTGGGTGAGTCCTGAAAATCTCCGAATCCAGCAAATTTTAATGTTTGAAAGTTGCGTAACAAACAGTGTTTTGCCCGGAACAATAACTGCACAACTTTTTAAATTAATATTTATTTTGTTCAAATAAATGAGTGCTAAATACTTACGACCCTTCTACATATGAATAAAAATAATTTTAATACTTGTACTTGTTTATAAAATTAGTTCCATATATCTTTGATTTTAAATTTCAACCATGTATAGAATTTCATTATTAAATTAGAAAATTGGCCATCTATATTAAAATTTTACCTTAAAACTTTATGGTAGGAATTATGAAAATTTTAAAAAAGTTATGAGATTTTAAAATGTTGGAATTTTTTATGCCCTAACATCTGCGTCTCTCTTCACCTCTTTCACTCATACATCTATTCCATTCCAAGTAGTTACTTCTTCCAAGCATTCTGCTATCACTTTTTAGAAATCTGGAATTTATTTTTAAGTAAACGATTGAAGAATATTACTTTTACTATGCCACGCTAGACAACCAGCTGTTTTTGTATGAAAATGAAAAATATGTTGAATGACAGGCAGCAAATTATTGCCAGTAAAGTGGTAACGGTAATCAAAACATGGCCCACAAAATACGAAGTTTGTTATAATTATTTCATTAAATTGCTTGTTATTCATTCATATTGCCAATTACTGGGCACGAAAGATATTTTAATCAAATAGGGTTATTCATCGGTCTATTCTTTTTTAATAACGTGATTAATTTAAATATTATGGAAAAAAATTCGAAACGAATTTTATTTTAAATTAAATTAAAATGGAGTATAATTTTCGTTTTTCTACAAGGTTTTTTTACGGAATGGTATGTAACTTTATATTTTCAAATGGAACACTCTATATATTTATTCATATTTGAAAAGCACGTGAAATTTGGTGTCCAATATTGTAAAACAATCATATGTAGAATGGCGAATGATTTAAATATTACATTTTAAAATATAAAACATTCTGTAGGAAAACATTACTGCAGAGACATTTTAATTTAAAATATAGTTTGTTTGAATTTTTTTCTACAATATTTAAAATAATAGAGTTATTAACAAAGAGAACAGACCGAAAGATCTATTATGTGAACTCCACTGTTTGAGAACAAAATGAGATTATCATCGTCATAAAATTTAAATAAATGCGAAATAGTAAGTTATGCAAGAAAAGCTAACTTAATTTACTTTGATTATCATATGGATAATACTCGTCTCGTAAGGAAAATTAGCAAAAACGATTTAGGAGTACTATTCGATATGAAATTAACATTCCATCCGCATATTGAGAACGTTATTAACTCTGCTTGTAGAACATTAGGATTTGTTTTACGAACTACCTACAGTTTCAAAAATATAAATTGTTTAAAAATATTATTTGACTCAATGGTTCGGAGTAAGTTAGAGTACGCCAGCCTGGTTTGGTCTCCATTTTATAATAATTATATATTATTTCTTGAAAATGTGCAAAAGAAGTTCTACAAACATTGTTATTATCGTGTTAATTTAGTATGGCCAAGTATTAATTACGATGAGTTATTATCTATTTTTCATGTCGAAACGTTAAGAGTAAGAAGACAAAAACAACAAATACTATTTGTATACAAAATTGTAAACAATATCTTGAATGTACCTGATATTCTGGCTCAATTAAATTTTTTAGTACGCCCATATAATTCCAGAAGTTGTCAAACTTTTATCAATATTGTTGCTAAGACCAATTATCATCTTAATTCGCCAATTTTTTCAGTGTGTTGCACATACAACATGTATTGTGAGGGACTAGATTTTTCTTATACTTTGTCGGTATTTAAAAAAATACTTGACCAAATTATGTAGTTACAATGTTTATTGTTAATTATTGTCGTTATGTTTATGCTACTTTAGTATATTTTTTGGGTATATATCCCGGGTATGTAAATATTTCTATACTCTATGCATTATTAATGTATATTTATTCTGTAATTGGGGGTATCCCTGTTGAATAAATCAATAAAATAAATAAAAATAAATAAAATAAATATAATATTAAAAGAATAATTACGACTTATGGCCGCGTGCCTGAGTGTCTGGTCGCGAACCTGGGAGAACCGGGTTCAATCCCGACAGACGCCAAATATTTCCAATTTTAAATGGCACAAAAGTGACCCCTGTGGTGCATTCTCCACGCCAGCTATGAGTGTCCGTGAGGTGACGCCTGGTAAGCGCCCACACGGTAAAATATATCGTCATCATTACCGATGTCTACATGTGTTGTAGATACTGGCACACCCAGAAATGGGTAATATGCCGTGATGATATATTTATTTATTTATTTTATTTATAATTACGACTTGACGAATAACAATTAATATTTTTTTATTACACATCGGCACATCGCTATCAATTTTCAAGAAGTTCTCAATTAAAATGTAAAAATATATTGCGGCACAAAATTATATTACATTATATTGTAACTTTGTAACCCTCCCCTCTCATTAATCCGGCTCTGACTAATGTAAGTAATGAATCTTAAAAAAAGATGAATGAGTTCAATTTATAACTTTGGCGAGACGGCGTGACTCACAATATTAGGATGCTTCTTGTGTAATATGCATTAACCAGACAGTCAGATCATTGAAATCTTTTCATCAAAAGGTTACCCGCGTCAAATGCGAGTCCAATGACAAAGTCAAAACCAAAACAACCCGCCAATATAAATACGCATGCACACACCACCAGCAACGCTTAACCTACATTTAACACGACAAAGTAAGTTAAAATAAATCATGTTTATGCACCCGGCGATCACAGACACAGGCCTTGAGAATACCAGATGTTTTGTTTACGTTTTTCTTTCATTTCATATTTTTTCAACGCTTGCTCGAATATATGGGTAATAAAATCGTATCATTGATAAATGCCACTGACAGCCATGCTGAAAATTGGCAGAATCAGAACACTATGATGAAATTTGCTACAGAATGGTCTCGCTCTAGTTTCCTGCGTTTATATTGTCAATGTGATTGTCATATGTCCTCGATCATCCGTTAATTGTCATATTTTTTTCAGCACTCTTTGATTGTAAAACAAATTATTTGCTAATTAAACAATCTGGAAACAAAAATAACTATAAAGTAAATTTAAAATTAGTATTTTCTAGAACACAAATTTGTTAATAACGTGCCCTTGTGCCTAGTTTCAAATTAATGGTAGACTTATTTCACAATTAAAGAGCGATTAACGTTATAATTTATTTTATGAGAAACTTTTCTCCTAGCTTTCAGGGTGATTTATGAATCTAGGTATATATTTTTCAAAACTGGCTTGGAATATCGGTACTTCGCGACACGTGGCTTTTGGGAATGCCAAAATATTTCTTTAAATATATCTGTTCACAAAAGAAAGTTTACTTTAAAACATAAAGAAAATAAATATATTATGATAGTTATATAGTTATTATTCATGTCAGTTTGGTTTAGAATTGAGGGATATTTTTATATTGTAGAAAATAATTACTATACGTCAACTTACAGGTAGTCCACTCAAAGATGACTTTAAAAATGCGCGAAATTAATTTTTTAAAAATCTTTGGTCGAATTTTGTTTTCCATCTTTATCACTATTTGGGCGATAGACAAATAGGCGACGGTCATCTGGGCAATAAAAACTTAAAAATTTTGCACGCATAGCAGACATACATATTTTTTTTTGCAACAGAAAAATAGTTAAACTGACCCTCTGATCACAAATGTACTTTAACATAACCTAACCTAACGCACAATTCTGTAATTTTATACATCTATTAAAGCGGATTTATGTAGCCATTTTCATTTACATTTAATTTAATTTAATTTTCATTTAAAAGATAAATGTATGTAAACCAATGTAGCCATGCATACTCCATTTTCATTTACGTTTTCATTTATCTCTCATTCTCATTTATTTTTAAAGATGGCCAACTTTTATCTAATAAATGAAAATTATAAATGGCGCATGCGTGTACGGTATGACAGCGACGTGAATTTGAGTTGATCAGCTGGTTCCCATAATGTATTTCCGTTATCGTTTCTTTTTACGGTTTTTATTGCAATTAACACATTTAAAACTAAACTCATAACTTCTTCGTTGTTACTATTGTTGAACATTTTCATTAATAAACTTTATTCCAATGAAAGTGGGGCTATGACATTCATCATCTGTCAACGTATTTTTATATGTGCGCATGCGTTCATTTTCATTTATTTTTGTCGTCTACTTTTGTATGAATAGGTATATTTAAAAATTATAAATGAGAATTAAATGAAAATTAAAATAAAAAGTAAATGTAAATGAAAATGGCTGCATAAATCCGCCTTTATTTCATCGCCCAGATGTCTCGCGCTCACTTAGCTATCGCCCAGTTGACAGTTGACTATTGCCTAATTGACCGTGTCTGCAATAGTAATTTGTATATTATTGTAATTTTAGTTTCAATGTCTGTCGTGGTAAATATTTAGCAGTAAAGACCTTATCGTAAAGTTTGAATGACACGAAAAAATATGTATACATATCTTTTAAGTAAAATAAACATAACTGAACCTAAATATAAGTACAAGGATAATACCATTAAATTAGATATAATGTACTTCCAGATTCTCAATTATATGTGTTGAGACAGCTGTTATATCAGATTTAGCGTTATAAAAGTCATTTGCCAGAATCTGGATTGAAATTATGTCTTCCTTTGTCTCATACTATTTTCAAAAACGTGGAAGCATAAAGTTGATTTCCAGCGATTAGATTACCTTTGGACATGAAAATTAAAAATTATAACTATTAATATATTCAATAGTAATATATCAAAGATATATTATTTTGCTAGTAAAGTTTTTGTTATGAAAGATTGTTACTTTGATAACATTTTATTATTCAATTTGTTTAGTCCTTATGCAACACTAGAAGTAAAATGACTTTAGAAAACATCCTGTTAAGTTGTACTTAACTTTATTTACTAGTTGTTTGAGTATTTATATTATTTTAACTTTTATTTACCATACTCTAATCGCTAAGAAAACTACTCCATTGAACTATATTCAGCAATATGTATTAAAAAATCTGTTGTGGTCAGCACAAGACCTCTCGCCATTTCCATTTTATGTTACATAAGTACTGTATTGTACTTCACTATCGAACCGTCGTTTTATAACAAAAAAATACAGAACTATACCCAATATTGTTTTTTATTGTATTTAACATATCTTCTACAAACATATAATTTTAATTATATCTATTTTTCATTGTATGAGGAAGTTCCTAAATGTCAGAGATTCTACCAATTCATTAACCAGATTGACGGTATTTCTGATAATGCAATATATGCATTTTACTTATAATTTCAAATATTTAATTAATAAAACAATAAGAAAGATTAAATGTAAAAGCTATCAGAATGTCACTAAAACTGTTGATTTTTGACACTGACATCTATCATTTACAAACTATGTTATAAACATTTGAATTTGTTTATTAGATTATTCTATATAGTATAGTGTCTTTATCTCTAAATCTATAGAAGAAATAATAAAAAATTTAAGTGTATTAAATGGAGAATTTTATGTTCTTCAATTTTTGTACTAACAAAAATTTCCCAATTTATATTTAGAAGAATTTTTCGAAGAAACTACTACTTCCGGTTGTCCAATTGTTACCAAAACTTTTTCAGCTCTTCCCAGGAATGTCAGATTGAGGAATTCATAGTTAAACTAGTCTTATTATATCTTATAGTTTTTGAGTAATCGTCCCTCCAACATCCACACATACACATATATATATACACACAATCACAAACACACACACGCGCGCGTACACACACACACACACACACACAGACATCATCGTAAAAATGTTAAAATCGTTTTATAGGGACCTTAAATCGTGCTTACTCAGTAAAATCTGGATATGTGATTTTTAGCATGAATCCAATACCTCTTTTAGCGAGAGGTAAAAATAGCAACCCAAAATTACATATTTACGAAAATTCTAATTTAATATTTGTTGCAGGCTTATTACAAATTAATTTGTTTTATAAAACGCTTAGTTATTTTCTAAATGACGGTGTAAATTGTGTTAGAAAAAAATGCAAGTGAAAATGTCGAATTAGTGATTTAACAATTTGGGAATTAGAAAACGGCTATATTATATTATAAGCACGCATTTCAAAAAGCGACTGATATTGTAATTACCAACGATGTCGAAAAGTTATTAGAATTATGATTCTGGAAATATTTCAAATTTGAACAAATATGAATGTAAAGGTGGAGAAATTTCTCGACTGTGGTGTATATCACTTATTTTCGTCAAATCTAAATCTTAGCAGTTTGTTTACTGCTATAGGAGGCTTTTTATTAACTGGTCATTCACTTCAAGTTCAAAGTTTCTTCGCCGCAGGAATCAATTTATTCCAATCAAGTTGTCAATTTTACAACCTCAACTCAATCAACAACCTAACCTCCCAATCTTCCAATCAGCCCCGAATACGAAACAAAATAAAACAGAAAATAAACATCTCTCAGCTTTCTGTGATAGTTTTTTCATCTGTCAATCTAATGTCCGCCTTTCACAAATATCCTCTTGCTTCGCACTTTGGCCAAGTCGGCGCGCATTCTTCAGGGAATTCCTTGCGATCGCGGTCCGTTTCGCCGGCCTGGAGATGGAGAAAGGTCAACGCACGCACAGGAACCAGAAATATCCGCGCGACGTCCGCGGAATTCATCCTTCACGTCGAGCAAAAAGGCTTCACCCATCGAGGGGAGATGAATCATTTGTTGAGTTAATTGTCGCAATTAAGTACCCAAGAACGAGAAGAGATAGTTCCGAATTGTTTTTTTGCTTTTGTTTTTATAAAAATATTATTTTTATGTGTTGTTTACTTGCCTCCATGGTAGTATCTCTATTCATTTTTGAGTAATTTCGCTAAAAATTCACATAACCTATCTCATAATTGGTTAAAAGTCCAAATCTTTTAAAAATCCAGTTTTATATTTGTAGATATTCCACAACATTTTTAGGTAATTATCTAATACAAACTTGGGGACTTACATGAATAAAAATATGAAAAACTTTAAAAATCGCAAAATTAACAATTTCTCAAATTTTGGCTATATTCTTAATTGGAGTTTTAAAAGAATCTAAAAATTTAATTTTCTACTTTTTACGCAAAATTGGACTTTTCCTGCTTTTTTACCTCTCTGGAATCATGCTAAAATTCGTATATCCAGATTTTAGTGGATAAGCACGTTTTAAGGTCCCTAGAATTCGATTATAACATTTTTACGACGATGTCCGTATGTATGTATGTATGTATGTATGTATGTATGTATGTATGTATGTATGTATGTATGTATGTGTGTGTATGTGTGTGTGTTTGTGTGTGTGGATGTTGGAGCCACGGTTTCTCAAATACTATAAGACTTAAATAATATTTAACTGCAGTTTCCTCAATCTGACATTCCTGGGAAGAGCTTATTAGATTTTGGTAACAATTGGACAACCGGAAGTAATAGTTCCTTTAAAAAAATCTGCTAAATATCATTTTTTTGTAAATTTCTGTTACTATTTTTATTGAAGAACATGAAAATTTTTATTATATCTTGTATAGATTTAGAGATAAAGGCACTGTAATATATAGAATAATCTAATCGCAGAGGCTAAGGCACTAAGGAAACCAGTTGACAAATTCAAATGTTTATAATATAGTTTGTAAATGATAGATGTCAGTGTCAAAAATCACCAGTTTTAGTGACATTCTGAAACCTTTTTCTGGGAAGTAGGTACATTTAATCTTTCTTATTGTTTTATTAATTAAATATTTAAAATTTTAGGTAAAATACATATATCCATTAGAAATACCGCCAATCTTGTTAATGAATTGGAAGAATCTCTGTCATTCAGGAACTTCCTCATACAATGAAAAATAAATATAATTAGAATTGTATGTGTACAGAAGACATGTTAAATACAATAAAAACAATATTTGGGTAAAGTTCTGTATTTTTTTTTTTTTTTGTTAGAAAGCGACGTTTCGATAGCGAAGTGCAATACAATACTTATGTAACGTAAAATGGAAATGACGAGAGGTATTGTGCTGGCCACAACAGATTTTTTTTCTCTTTGAAAATATATTATATATATGTTAAATTAATTATATATTTATTGTATATAAATTAAAAAATAAATAAATTGTATTTTAAAATACTTAAAAATTTAGAATTTTATGTCTATCTGCTTCCAAAAAAACAAACGATTCACATTTCCTACACGCTCTTTTTTGTTTTGTATTCAATATATCAGTTCTACGAGCTTGTTTCTTAGTTATAAGAATCTTAAATTTATTTTTAAGTTTTGTAAACTTTGGGTAATAATGAAACCAAATAAACTTCATTCGTAAGGAATGAGGAAATAACATCAAAGTGAAAAATTGTCAAATGTTTTTCACTTCGGCTAAACATCTGCTAATCGTGGCTGGAAATTGCTGTTGCTATCGTGTTTTGGAATTTCGAATGAAATGAATTGATACTTTTATGATATGAACTGAAAACAGAAATGCATCTGTTTTATTTCATAAAATGTATTTCCTAATATTATTTATAGAAAATTAGTTTGTTAAGGAAAGAAAAGAAGACTAACAGATTCTTCTAGGAATCTATAGATTACTTATAGATTTATTGCATTGTTGTTTTTCACGCTCATTACAGTTTTGAAATGAAAGCACTACTTAAAATTTTCCGTATTTCAATTTTCGTGGAAACAATGAATTGGACAACAATAATAAACTGAAAATATAAATTGCTGTTTACCTTCAAAGAAACGAGCGAGAAACAGATATACTTGATTTAAAAATTCAAATATGAATAACTAATTAATAGGAAGAATCATTTTTTCAAATTTGCTTTAGTTCATACTTGGGGTTTGGTATTAATCTGTCAGACTGATGTTTAAGGTCTAAGGCTCGATATTACAGTTCTAGTTTAAAGTCGTCATAAGGTTTAAGCTTGGTTACAGGTTTATTCTTGATTGGCGTGTTGTGGCGGCTTACATTCTAATATCTAATCTAAGTGTTATTGTCATTTACAATAAGTAGAATTTATGATATTAATGGTATGGGGAGTTGTAAGGTTCGTTGGCTTGTTGTTTACAAGTGAAACTCGGTGTGAACTTTAAGCTATTTACTGTTACTAATGATTGTTGACGCTATAGATTTAAGCTGCTAGGCTAGACCATGTTCAAGTGAACTGTTGGATGGAGACTGACTGTAAGCCACTGCAAAGATGCGTAAGGTTGTTAGCTGAATCCTGGAAAAGCTTTATGGAAAAAGGAAGAAAAATGAAAGTCCCAGACAGCAATTAGATGCTCGGCATCCGATAATGAGGCGCAGGGATTCCAGATTGTACACATCACGTCAATAAAAGTAATATAACATACAACCATATCGATTTAAACTATTGAAATACAGAAATATGGTGTGTACAAAACGACAAGAGCACTGAAGTGATAATTTTTAGACATCAACAATCATCTGGAAACTACTTTCAAAATAACGCCCACGAACACCACCGCAATAGATAGCGCAACACTTGTAGTAAGCAATAAGCAATGATTAGTGTACACATCTTCACAATACGTTTTTTTTACCTTCCGTCACCTTTAGGTAAGGAAGGTATTGTCTTTGGTCAAAAAATTCTTTGGTGAGTTTTTAATGAATAAGCACGTTTTAGGGTCCCTAGAATACGAATTTACTATTTTTAAGATGATGTCTGTATGTATGTATGTATGTATGTATGTATGTATGTATGTGTGTGTGAGTGTGTGTGTGTCCGTGTGCGTGTTCGTATGTGACAAATTTTTCTCCGACGATAACTCCAATACTACAATTCTAAAAATTATAATTCTTTCGTATTCCTCTTCCTTACATCCATATGAAGAGCTGATTAGATTTTGGTTATAATTAATCCACCGGAAGTACCCTTATTTGAAGTTTTTAACAGTTTTCCTGAAAAAACGCAGTTAAATATCATTTTTCGACATTTTGTGATTATCAATATGAAAGAATATCTTATTCTTTATACGGTTTGATTATACATTTTCCTTCATATTCAATAGATATAGAGACATTAAGGGAGATTAACTTTCAAAAATTAGTCAGCTTTGCTAAAATTATGGAAACAGCAGATATATTCAAAAAAATTTAATTGACAGATGTCAATGTCAAATGCAAAGTATGAAAGTTGAAGTTGAAAGTATAGGGTCAGAAAGTTATGTGTGAATGTGATAGAGTGTCCCTCCAAAGAGAAGAAGATGGAAGGACTGTGTAGCAGAAGATTTGAGAGAGGAAGAATTGTGTGAAGAAGATGCGTTGGACAGAAATGATTAAAAGAGATGAGTAAGATACAGCGATCCCTAATAAAATAGGGAAAGAAACTTTCGGTATAGAATTTGTAAAAAATAGAGTGTTCGTGTTACAATTTTACAGGATATACAGAATATTTTTCAAGGAACTTTTGGTATGGGATATATATAAAATACATCGAATTGATGGAAGGTTTTGTGCTGGTGAATATAAGTATGTTTAGTATGTACTCATATAAATAAGATAAACAAGTAATATATATATATATATATATATATATATATATATAAGCAATGATTAGTGTGCACATCTTCACAATAACTTTTTTTTGAACATATGTGTGGATGGAGAAAATGGTATAATATATTATTGTTGAAGGGAACTATTTTGAACAAATTCAAAATAAAATTTTAAAAAAATATATGAACCATGTCTTATTCTAAGTTATTCTGACGCACCCTCGTATACTCCGAAATATGAACCTCTCTGTAATGTTACAAGTAAAACAGAAATTTATACTGAAATATTACTATCAATGAACATTCTAGCTTTCCGTTGGTGTACGACACAGTTACTCGTGAAATAGCTTTCATAGCCTCTAGATCATCCGTTCATTCGCAGATTGTTTACATTCATAAATTGTTCGGAATGTAAAATGTTTACATCATTAGAATTCTGAGCGACCGGCCGACTATGCAGGCAGACAACCCCGTGTGTGCGACGCTTTTGCAACAGGAAACTCAAACGATTACGACGTATCCATGATGAATGAAGAATTTCATTAGTTTGGATTAGTGTAAATTTGATGTGCACTGTGTTTGTTTTGTTTTATACTGCAGTAGAATGATGAAGTAAATAAGGAAGTAATTCTGTGTTATTGTGTTAACTATAAATGTAAATTTAGACTGTAATAATTTGATTCCTGAATGTTATGTGTTGTTTATATACACTGTGCGCAAGGATTTAATGAAAATTCATGAATGTGTATTATGCATAGATATAAGTGGGAGACATTTTGTTTTTGATCAGTAATATAATTACCACATTTTATTTTATTTTGTATGAGGTTGCTTGTCTGAGTGCGTAATATTTCGGAATATTATTTCCGATTTGCAAATCGCACAAAAGTGGTGCTGTCCACGAAAGCTTTGAGAGCTCGTGATGTGATGAAGCATCTTTATTGATATGGATGACACCGTCAAATATTAATAATAAGTGGTAATGCTATATTTATTTTTAAATATTTTCATTCCATGTTTTACATATCTGCTATGCAATTTATAAATCTTCTGAGTGAGCCAGTCTCTGATAAATGACCGAGAGGTTGATTCAGATACTGAATCTTGTGAAACAGTCAAATGTTATTATTTAATATCTTATTTAAACTGTTTCACCAACTACTGCCATCTTATTGTACTTTATTGTACTTTTATTAAAAATTAATGTTATTTATGGCCGTTTGCACCAACGTAACTTAAATATTAAACTCGGCTTAAATTGACATTATTGCATCGAAATGAAATGTCAAATGAAATATAATATATTGCTGTCAAAATTTCGATTTGCATTTTTTTGTTTGAGCATAGCTTAAAATTTAAGCCTTGTTGGTGCAAACGGGCATTAATTGTAATTTACAACTAAATGTTATTGTCATACGTAATATAACAAGTGATATGATTATCATCGATGATATTTTCGAATGGAACAGAGTTACAGATTTATGCTGCTTCGATTTCACAAGCAATATCTTAGATTATTAATCATATCACGAGCTTATATTTAATGAGAGAATATAATGAAATTTCGTTAAAATTAATAGTCAATGTTGTAAAAATCCCTTAGTAATGAATATAAATAAGGTGATAATTTTTTTTGTTTTTAATCATTGCTGTGATAGACATTTAAGTAGGGAGATTCTGAATGCTGATTGGCGGAAAATATGTCACGTGACTAGTCAATTATTTTCTCAAATAAATGAGGTGTGAACGTGCTGTTCGTATATTTTAATAGAAATGCGTAAAAAAGTTACGTTACCCTTTTTGAAAGCAAGAACTTTAGGTGGAACACTTGTTAATTAAAATAGTAAAAAAAGTAAATTCAAATATAATCTTCAGATTGATTTCTGCTTTTCCCTTTTTCCAAAGTATCCAGTTTATTTGTATTGCTTAACGTTGTGTTAAATAGTTCCACTGAGCACAGCAAATATTATTTTTAAGATCTTGCGCGAATGAAATAGTTTCATTTTGAAAGAAACGAAGCAATACTTTTCTTAATTCTATTAAGCGGGAAAGCATAATTTTTCTTGAGAGAGCCGTCTGGATTCTACTCAAAATATTAAGCAATTATATGGCCAATGTTTTTGCAATAAGTGCTTGTCTATGCAAGAAGAAGGCTACGTCAATAGGGCTCCATCAATACAAATTTCAACACATTTTCATATGATACAAAAAAGTAATTCTGCTGCAGTTCTCACTTGATTCATTCATATTAATTTTTAATTCACAATCGATGCATAGTTAAATTTCGTGGAACACTTTCGAAATGTTTATGGAACACCGGTTATAAAAAAAAGTAGAATTAGTGGGTAAGAATAGTTTTTATTTTATCTTCGATTTTATCACGTTGTCAAGAACCTCTTAAATCGAAAATGTAATTTTAAATTGCATACATAGATTTGTTTGCGAATTATTCATCAAAGGATTTTATATTTGAACTTTTCCAGTTTTAAATGCATCTCTTCTGATCACGTGGGCCATTTTAAACTAATTGCAATGTTGAACACTATTTTAATTTGGTTTTTATGTAACTTTTTGCTCCAATTAAAATCAAAATTTTGAAAATGTGATTATATATTTATAGTTAATCTAAATCCAATTAAAATGATTTCCCTTGACCCGGTACCAGAACGTATTTTAATTATTTGTAGTAATAAAATCTTATTAACGCAGGTGAACTAGAGCATTAAGATTATAATCTCAAGATTACAAAACACTTACTGCAAGTTTCATTAATGAAATACATTTTCATTCCATTTACATACTGTTACTATGCTGTAACAACGTAGCAACAAGAATATTTGCGTAGAAAGCAGTTCTTTTTTATTTACTGGAAAGCTCGACAAATACATCTTTATTCAACTATCTCTACTCTTTATGTTTGACATGTTTACCGAGGAAAATAATGAGATAGTAGTGGATCAGCGAAGTGAAGAGCGGCTGAAATAATACGACTTAAAATTGACAATAAACAAATTTATCGTTAGATAGTCCTATTTTTATGTAAATGTTTTGTAAAATAGGACAGCAGTGGAATTTTAGGGAACCAAATTAAGGGCGACTACTAGGACAGTATGTAAACATCGCAATATACTTTTTTGACAGAAAGTGAAGTTCTCATGCTTTGATTTAATAATGCCATTTGGAAATGTATGAAAAATAAACGAAATGAAGAAAATGAACATAATATACATGAAAAGGTATTGTTAATAGTTCAACAAATATTCAAGAAATATCATTTCATAATTTTTGACAAGAATAAAAGTTTATCTTCTGAATGTATTAGATAATTTAAATATGTAGTAAAACTAACTTGATAAATAAAGATGTCTATTCTTTTTAGTTTAATGCAGTTAGGGCTAGTTTATGATGAATTTAATTTACGAATTTACAATTTATAATGGGGGATTACACCATTTTTTTTTTATAATTTTATCTGAAAATATTAGGAAAACTAAGGCTATTGATGAAAATCCGGTGAAAAAATTCCTATTAATAAGCGAGTTATGGTCTCCCGAATTTTGAAAAGATTGACGTGACGTCACATATATATGTTTTTTTATCAAACTGTTTTCATCATGGACCTAAATGTTCTTGAAGTATATGCTATTTTAAGTTATATTTACATAAAAATAAATGAATATTATAACACTGTACAAGTCTACATACTTTATAATTACAGGTGTATTTAAATTATTAAATTTAATGCAAGAAATTTGTGTTAAAATAAAAACTGTTTGAAACTGTAGTACAGGAATGTTAGCCCCTCCTTTCGAATTTGAATTTCTTAACTTCCATTGGTAGTAATCCCACCTCCTAACACGCTATTTGTAATGAATGTATAGGCGGTTTCTCGGCCGCCAATCAAAATATTTTCATATTAGTGTCGAAGCGCTATAACAAAAAACCCTTTATTTCCGAAAAATCTCAATTATACCATTTCATTTTTTTATTAATATTCGTTATTCAGCATATACATTCGTAATTTTTTACTATTTTCCTTTAATTCGATTGAGCCGTAATCCCCCATTTAGATTTTAAAATATAAACTCACTTAAAACGCATACGATGATTTATGAACGATTTGAAAATTTCAAATTCGACCAATCACAAGACAGAACTATTAAACATGGCGGTAATGTATAATTTTGCTTCATCTGTCAGCTGTCTTTTCTGTTTGTGATTTGTTGACATTTTGACGTTGGGTTCACAGAAACGAATTGATATTTTGTGTTTTGTTAATAAACAGTATTCGCGAACATCGAAATTTGTAAAACAAAGCATGAATTGTATCGGTACAAATATAAAAACGTTTGCGTAATTTCAATGCAACGAGGGATTTAATACTTTCACACTCATTCGAGTATATTTGAAGAATTGTTCATGATCTTATTATTTCACTTTCAGAAACAAACTATGATATTGCCCGTTGACAAATCAATGTGTTCAAAAGCCTAAGCACGGCCTAACAGACGTGTTTGTTTTATTTCTTCAACAATAGTAAAAAATCTGTTCTGGCCAGCACAAGACCTTCCGTCAATTCCATGTATTTTGTACAAATCCCATACCAAAAGGTCCTTGCAACAGATTCTATATAATATCATGTAAAAACACATACTATTTTTTACAAATTCCGTACCAAAAGTTCATTTGAAAAGGTTCTATAAATCCAATAAAATTATAACATAAACTACACTAAGTAATGTCCTTCCATCTTCTCTTTGGCCTTTCTCTGCATGTCTTTTGCGAGCAACACTATGACATACCAATTTTAGATCTTATACTTTTTTCCATATTTGGTTTTGTACTTGCAACTGCGTAGTCGTTAAAATGCCACAATATCAGGCATTAATCGCACTCGCATGCGATGACCCGACCAGTTGTCCATGTTAAAACATAGGTGGTGCTAGCTGTAGAAGGAGTATCTCCGCTGCCACACTGGTTGCATAGCAATCAGTGGTCGTCGCACGGATTAAGTACACCGACTGCTCTAGTACTACGGTCACGAAACGAGTACCTATGGTACTTGAGGCCTTGGCCCTACAAGGGCTGTTGTGCCAAAGATGATGATGACTTGCAACTGACATCTGTCAATTAAATTTTTATGAATAATTATGTCAGCTGTTTCCATGATAAATAACAAAGCTGACTAATATTTGAAAATTAATTTCTTTATAATGCTTTAAATTTACATCTATTGAATATGAAGGAAAATCTATAATGAAACTGTATAGAGAAGAGTATTTTCTTTAATATATATAATAACAAAATGCCAAAAAATAATATTTAACTGCGTTTTTTTAAGAAAAAGTGTTAAAAACTTCAAATAAGGGTACTTCCGGTGGATCAATTATAACTAAAATCTAATCAACTCTTCATATGGATGTACAGAAGAGGAATACGAAAGAATTATAATTTTTAGAATTGTAGTATTGGAGTTATCGTCGGAGAAAAATTTGTCACACACGGACACACACACACACGGACACACACACGCACACACGGACACACACACACACACGGACACACACACACATACAGACATCATCTTAAAAATGGTATATTCGTATTGTAGGGACCCTAAAACGTGCTTATTCATTAAAAACTCACCACCGAATTTTTTGACCAAAGACAATACCTTCCTTACCTAAAGGTGACGGAAGGTAAAAACATTTCCGATATTATTAAAAAAATATCTTGTTCATTAGCGTCTAACAAATTCATGGCTATGAAAATAAAATTGTTACCTAAAATTTGAACTGAAAACTGGTGAAACGTCAAATGACAAGCAGAGACAAGTCATATCCAGAATTTCAAAATCGAACATAACCCAGAGAGAAAATTGTAAGTTTTAAATCAAATTTTCTAAATTTAAATTTATAAATTAAATTCATCATGAACCAGTCCTTATTGACAGTACCGATAAACAAAATTTATACGAGTTGTTTCATTAATTTGACTACTATTTATTTCTATTAATATCGTAAAGAGTATGCGTGAAATAGTTATTAAAACATATTGAAATTCCAAATCAGAGATGTAGTAAATCGAGTTACGCCGCAAATAGTAGTACTTAATTCCAAATTTATGATTTGTTGTCCTCCAACATTTGTTCCTTGATGAAGGTTTCGTTTGTACAAACTCAAATATTGTATTGCATTAAATTGCTAACATTATTTTGTTTCTGAAAGCACTCAGTCAAAATGTAAACAAATCTGATAGGTACTATTAGGCGCCATGACAGATGCATTTACAGCGGTCAATGATCAAACTTTACTAACTTAATTTTCCTTGTCACGGAATAAAATTAGATTTTCTCTAATTTAATTGATTTCATTATTATAACTAATACGTGTGTTAATTGCAATTAATAATCATAATACCTAACTCATGAGCACAGTAAATCCATTAATATACTTTGCTTATTAATGCCCTTCTTAAGACACTTGGCTATAATATGATAGCAACGCATCGTGCTTTGTATGATAAAGATCGAATTTTCCCTTTTCCGGTAAAGTGATAGAAATATGGACCCAACATACTCGTAATAAATAAAATAAAGCAAGCTCCAAATTCATTTTAAATATGCATTATTTAGTTCTCTTAAATCACAATAAATTCTGACAAGATATGTATAAATCTATTTGCAAGTACTAAAATAAAGATCTCCCTACCTCTCTAAGATGTTCGAGATCTGCTTTATTTCCTAGAAGAACAACGGGAATCTGATTCTGAGTTCTAAGTTGCTGAACCTGATGAAGGATGTCCGCTGCGTACTTGAGGCTACTGGAGGAAGTGACGTCGTAAACCACTACGCAGGCATCCGCCCAATAAACAGGTTCTTCCGGGAACATATCCGTGTCTGAACTGCAAACATCCACGATCTCCACTTCCAGGGTGTTGTTGTTTATTGTCATTATTTGCCGGTAGAGGAGATCTGCAATAATGAGAAACAGGATAAATAACATATGTTTACTTACATGCGACTCGAAATTATTAGTTTTATTAAGAGAATAATATATGTTTTCAGATAACATATGTCTATAAGTACTTATATCTGAACCTAAAGACACAATAATTGTATTGAAATTTAAAATATTAAATTCGTAGATTTTTTTACTTCTTGAAAATTTTCTATAAGCCAAGTCTAATATTGTACAAGCCAAAGATAGAACTAAATTTATAATCAAAGGGTTACGTAGGAAAACAAGTATACACTGTAAAAAATTTCTCAGTAAGATTACTATAATTGTTATTGGCGTCCAAATTGCCTAAGTGAATTATAGTAAATTTACAGTTAAATGTAATTTTGTCCACCATTTTTAAAATTACATAAACATAAATTCCATAAAAATTTTGATACATACTTAAGTAAATTTACATATTAATAATATACATAATTTAAATTTAAATATAAATCATTTAAATTTAATATAATAAATTTAGAATTTGTCCATAATTCCTGTAAAAATAGAAACTAAAATAAAAGGAATTGAGTTTTTACATAGTTATTATAAAATTTGACAAAATTTATATAGAAATATTAACATATCACTGTAAAATTTCATATATTTATTGTTATATGAATATTACATTGTAGTTCTAATAATTTTTTTATATTTGTAAGGGTAAATTAGTAAATTTATATAATTATTTGCTATGTAAATGTAAGTTTACATAGTTTATGTAAAATTTGTTATTGCATACATATTATAGTAAAAAATTACTATAACTTTTCGACAAAATCGCTATTATTTTTTACAGTGTAAGTACTAACGGTTATTTAAGATACAAGTACGTAAAGCTAGTCTTTACTCACGAAAGGGTCAGAATTAAAATATGAGTGCAACGAGGGTTTTAAGATCAGTGATGATAAGAGCATATTACGACTTTAATTGGTACTGAGGACTAATAGTCTAACCGTAAAATACAATGATTTATATATGTATATGTGTAGTTTTACTGTTAATTTGCATAGAAATTACAGAACTTTGGGAATCTAGGGAAAAACAACCCTTAAACGAAGTAAACGTGTCCATTAAAGTAGAAGTTGCAACTATCATTATTGTTCCGTGCAAAATATTTTTAATTGAACGACTTTGAAACAAAAACGGCACTTAAATATAAATTATTATAGTATCATTCTCTAAGTTGAAAATTTATTGTGTCGGCAATAAAACAACAAGGAAGTAGAATGGTAGTGTGGCTTTTAGAGATAACGACGGTAAAGTTAGAGAATCTACTTGACCGGATTTGAACCCATGTCTGTGTAAACTGAGATTATTGCGGAAGTTGTAGACATTTACTGCTGGGTTTTCCTCTTTCCGCAATAATTTGGGATTAGCTCCGCGAGTAAAGCTCCTTCTAGTGTTACACTTAACTTTCCCTCTTACAAGCTACAATGTAAATAGTAGTTATTTATTTAACAAAGGCAAAATAGAGGCATATTTATTGCCGCTACATCTTAGAATTTAGCGCAAACAGTGAATCTGCATTTCTGCTATTTGTATGTATAACTTTTTTGTCGATTGTTTAGAATTCATATTAATTTTTTTTGAATATTTCATCATGGTTGATATGGATAAAAAACAAATCTGAATGATTTTTACCTTCCGTCACCTTTAGGTAAGGAAGGTATTGTCTTTGGTCAAAAAATTCGGTGGTGAGTTTTTAATGAATAAGCACGTTTTGGGGTCCCTACAATACGAATATACCATTTTTAAGATGATGTCTGTATGTGTGTGTGTGTGTGTGTGTCCGTGTGTGTGTCCGTGTGTGTGTGTGTGTGTGTCCGTGTGTGTGTGTGTCCGTGTGTGACAAATTTTTCTCCGACGATAACTCCAATACTACAATTCTAAAAATTATAATTCTTTCGTATTCCTCTTCTGTACGACCATATGAAGAGTTGATTAGATTTTGGTTATAATTACTCCACCGGAAGTACCCTTATTTGAAGATTTTAACAGTTTTTCCTAAAAAAACGCAGTTAAATATTATTTTTTGACATTTTGTTATTATACATATTAAAGAAAATACTCTTCTCTATATGGTTTTATTATACATTTTCCTTCATAATCAATAGATGTAGATTTAAAGCGTTATAAAGAAATTAATTTTGAAAAATTAGTCTGCTTTGCAATTTATCATGGAAACAGATGATATATTAAAAAATTCTAATTGACAGATGTCAGTTGGAAGTGCAAATCCAAATATGGAGCGTATAGGATCTAAAATTGATATGGCATAGTGTTCCTCGCAAGTGACATGCAGAGAAAGGCCAAAGAGAAGACGGAAGGACTGTATCGCAAAAGACTTGAGAAAGAAAGGACTGTGTGATGCGTTGGACAAGAATGAGTGGAAGAGAAGAGGAAACAGCGACCCCTAATAAAATAGGGGAAAGAAGAAATGAAGGAAGTGTCTAGTGCATTTTACCTAGTGTATATTTATGTTAAAATTTTATTGGATTTATAGAACCTTTTCGAATCAACTTTTGGTATAGAATTTTTAAAAAATAGTATGTGTTCGTGATCGATTTTACATGATATTATATAGAATCTGTTCCAAGGACTTTCTGGTATGGGATTTGTACAAAATACATCGAATTGACGGAAGGTCTTGTGCTGGCCACAACAGATTTTTATTGATAGAGTAACACTACCACAGAGAGAGAAAGTAAAACTTTGTTGCCTAGTAATTGTCAATAAAATAGCTATTTGTGTATTAAGGGCGCAAAATGGTACATTGTCGATTTGGAGCGCGGCATTCTCTCGAAATCAACAAAGTCAATAATGTACATTTGCGCTCGAAACACATGCAACATTTTTTCTACAGTCGCCATAATAAATTTAACTTTGTTTAAAAACAACAAATTTTGAGCGCATACCTATCTGTTGCAGGACATAAAAAAATATAAATTGTTTCTTTGCTGTCACTGGCTGTTATCGCAGCATTCAATATGAAAGTTTAAATAGAGTTAAAAAATCAGAGAGTGAGCGTTTTTTTTTTTTTAGTTTTGTTGCGTATAACCGGCAAAGTGACATTTTGCGATGACAAATGCAAGCACAAATGCGTACTGTGCATATTGAATGTAGGAAAAATATTTTATTTCACGATACCCTGTTCGTGGGGTTGCTTCACTCGCATGCTCGTTCCGCAATATTCCCCACTCACAATATAAATTGTCACTTTTAACACTTATAAATAACTATTATTTCACGATACCTTGTTTTTAAACTAGGAGAAGTAAATTCAGAAAGCAGATTTACAGCATTAGAAAAACTATAATTATATTTACTTATTCCAAATTTAAATTGCTGTATTTTCAGTCTTAATCATTGTACATTAAATTTTTATAAGAACTATTTTTATTTTTTGATTATGGAAATATTACAGAAAGACAATTTAAAAGTTAACAATAATTTGTTAAAAGAAATTTTGTTACAATACAAAAAACCATAAAATAAATGTGAAGATTATGGCAAATGAAAATAGTCATTTATTTATAAACTGTTTTGTCTTACATAGTTTTTCCAGTTACTCAGTTCTCTAATGGTCAATTTTACAATGCAATTTAAGAAATCAAAATTTATAAAATGATTAAAGACCTTACTAATCGGTATGATTTTTGAAACGTTGTTATTACTTTCTTACAAATTTAAAAAATGGTTGAAAATATATGATCAAAACATGTTTTTAAACATGTGAAATAAAATTAGTCTCCCAAAAGATACTTACAGCAAGCCACGCGTATCCATTTAGTAAGCTATTAATAATTCTTTGCCAAGATATGTACCGAGTCTCAAACAATGCCAGAAAAAAGTCAATTTTGTCAGCAACTGCCAGGACTGTGTGCACTAAAACTGGCATGCGCTGTAGTCTACATCACAAAATTCATATGTCATCAAATATATTTAAGAGGCAAACTTTAAAATAAGTAAGTACAACCATTGAGAAAATACTTGTTGCTTATTTATAGAAATTTTTAAAAAATATGGAAAACAAAGCGTTTGGATCATTTTGACACCGTCTATTACATTATGCAAATCACATCAAAAGAAAATTAAAATACCCCTTGTTTTGTAACGGTTTTGTTTTTCAAGAGTCAAGGAATTCATTCGCTAAGGTATCTTGTAATGAGAAAGAAATGCTCTCTCAAGCGTAAAATATGAAAAGGTTTTGTATTATTTATAGTTATACTCTTGTAGACAGGGACATAGTTTACTGCTTGTTGAAAGAACACTTCATAGTTTATTTATATCTAATTTTTAATAAAGACTTGGACGGTCAGTTGCAACATTGTAACTATTCGTAAGTAAGTACATATTGCGGTAAATGTCATTTGACAAATTAAAATTGGCACGAAATGTGAGTTTCCCGTGTGCGTTGTACGTGAGTATGATTTCTTCTATTATCCAAAGTCTAAGGTCCGCATTCACATACCATAATTTGCATGTTCAATTAAAGGAGTTAATTGGACTTACATATTACATACGTGCGTACATAACAAAAGACCGCCACTGAGAATAAGAGAAAGAACAACTGCCTTTTAAATTTGAGCCTTCTAAATTCTAAATTCTAAGTTGCTATACTATTATAAATTGGGTGGAGTTGTTTAGCACAACTCTTACTTACTTTCAGAATAAAGGAGCTTTGACAATATAAAAACATTAATTATGTTCCATACCTAAAAATCTCTTTTGGAATTTACTTTGTTGTGAAAAAAAGTAAAGGTTTTCTTTGTTAAATGTATCAAAATAATTTAGGACATTTACTTTTAATGTGGCCAGAAGGATCCCAGACATTCAGAAACTGTAAATTATTAATTAGTAGACAGAGAATTCTTTGAAGTAATATATATCCTATATTTTTACATCTAAGTAAAAAATATTAATATTGCATAAGATTTTTACTTGATATTGTTTTATCAAAAGAGTCTAGAGCAATGATTTAGAAATGGTATGTGTCATGTGTCAAAAAAACTTCAGATTTGGTTAAAATGTAGGACCAAAGATGGAACTAATTTTATACACGAGTTGTATAGGTCAGCAAATAATAAAATATTTTGACTCATAAGTCATAAGGTCGAATGTGTTTAGTAGGTTTTTAAACAAAATAGGTAAGATTATTAACAAAACAAAAAGATGCATAAAACATTAATGATCCGAGCAAAACATTTTTTGTTGAATAACTTTAAAACTGTTTGTATGTCAATTTTGGATAATGTTGCATATAACGTTCCAGAGTTCACTGTATTATAAACTTGTGGTGCGTAGTTTAACTAAAAGTATATTTTCTAAAAACATCTCAATAAATTTTTGGTAATTATATACACAAAAGTTAAAATCCGGTTGAAACCTACAGGAAAATTGCTTGTAAACAAATTGCACATCCATTTAGAAGAATCCTACGCATCAATAAAAATTCCAATCATTATCATCAAACGAACTACACGTTTATTACCAATAATATGAACTATCAACATTATTTTCTTCTGGGAAACGAAAACAAACATCAGGTCGCCTTCGGCTGCGATACAAACAAGTGCGCATCAACGCTTATAACTAACCATGTGGAACACCTGTTTGGCGCTAGCGACGCTGCGATGTTGATGTTTTACTGTTTTGTGTTGTGTTCCTCTCCTCAGGCGACGCGACGCCACTGGTTTCCCGCCATTAAACGTCACACTCCTGCACTCTGATGCTGATATAATTATGCTTAGCAGTGGCACAGTTAAAAGGTTTTTAATTGTGTTATAGTGGAGTAAATTGATTATTGATCAATGTTGGTAAAATATTCCTGGCGTTTCAAGTTGCAAGGCCATATTGCACTTGCAGTTTTATTAATAGCAGGTTTATTAATGAGGTAATTCTGTTATAAAATTACCCGGGTATGATTAATTTAATGAGATTATTAGAATATCTGATGCTTCGTTACACGGATATTAAATAGGTTATTGGATTATTAATTACGAGTATGAAGTTTATTTCACTAGGAAACTAAATTGAACATACATGTAGATTTGCATTACAGTAATTATTAAATAAGTTTAAATCCAAACCGTCACTCTACAACAATGAAATTTGTATTCTTTCACTGATGATGACTTCTTAAAATCATATCTGTACATAACATGGTAAGTATATTTACTACCGAATTTGTACCAATTATAGTTCAAAATTGGAATAAAATTTAGTTTAATTAAAAAACTAAATTTTCCATTATGTATAAATTATTAGTCATTGCTTAAAAATAATAATTTTCCATTTAAAAAAAAATTACTTTAAATACTTAGAATTGAAACGACAACGATAGCAGAAATGATTGTAAACTCTTCTATAGTATTATTTAATATGTAAAAAAAACTATAAAGATCGATCAATATTTAACACCCTGATAAATGATAATCATTCTTTACACAGAAAAAAAAAGATTTGAAATTTTGTCTAATTATAATTAGATATTGTTTTATTAGGCAATATGTCTAATAATATAGTACAATTTACAAGTCTTAATTTAGCATTGTAACTAACCCGAAATATATTATATTTATTATATAATATAATTTTACTATTCATATACTTCATTATTTTTGTCTTTCAATTTTCCATGATTTATCTAATGAATTAGGTAAGTAAATAGAAAATTTAAATATATATTTAGTTAATTAGTCGAATTACCAACACAAATATGAAAGAGGGTTCATAATTTTTTAAATACATAGGTTTTTTGTGTTCCCCTAATTTTGCCGGTGTATGTACGTTCATAATCAAAAACAAATAAATTTTTAAATTGAATTTTCCTAGAAATCCGTCATTGTTTTATGACTCATGTTATTTTGAGTAACCTTCCGCACCAGAAATTTTATGTTTATAATAAAAATATCCCAATCTTGTTTGACAATATCCGTTCATTCAGACTAAACAAACAAATAAACAAACATAACCTTAAAAACGATTATTATTCACTTACTATGCAAATTTAACACTGATATTCTATATTAATGGAGAGCTAACATTCTATATGTTGAAAATAAATTGAGAAAAGATCATGTCAGCCACCGGGATTTGAACCCGGGAGTCCCGGGATCATTACTTTGGGAGTAACGCTACGACCAACTGAGCTATGGCCACGGCGGACTCTAGCACGATGGCTAAAATGATCTTCCACTAGGGGATCTGGTAACGTACCTCGCAATTGAGGATACGTTTATTCCTCACGTTTATCAAATGTGGAATTTGAATATTGTTATCTCTCCATTTATACAGGGTGTTAAAAAATAAGTGTCACAAATTATTAGTACTGACCAAAATGAGTAAAAAGAGTTTAATCAACTGTTTTTGAGAAAAAGGCCATTTTGTATTAGAATCGAACAAAAACTGTCAAAGATAGTGGTCGAACAAAATTTTGTTTATGCCAGTAAATAGACTATAAAAAATAAAAACATTTTATATGACACATTTTTTTCACTTTCTAATAGTTACGAAGTTATTTGAAAACCAAATATTGGCCAAGGTCGCTACAATATTTGTCTTAGAACAATAGGGTCCTATGCCATAGTCATATTTTAACTATCTTAAATAAGAAGACGAAAATATACATAAATTAATGAGTATTAGTGAAAAAAAATTCTTTAAATATTGACTAGGTCGCAAACTATAAGCGATTGAAGCTGATTACTAATTGGGTATGACGCGTTAGGTACTAAGAATTTGATTGGTCGCCTGATTTTAAAAACGAGATTCGCGCGTCTGCCACGGTCACCTTTGAGTCACCTTTAAAAGAATATGAAATGTCATGTTGTTCTATAACCTAACAAAACATTTAACAATTTTGTGTTTGATGAATTTATTTAATTATAACATCTAGTAATATTAACAATAATAATATATTTATAATTAAATCAATTTGTAATATTAATTAAATTAATATTGAAACTTCAAAACAGCCAACACTAGCGCCATCCGTCGTCATACTTTGTGTGATAATATTGTCAAACTTTTTCAATGTTCTATAATTTATTAGGAAAAAAATGCTTATTATTTACGTTATTTATGCTTAATAATAATTTCTTCATGAATATAACGTATAAGTTTTTATATACAAACATTTCAGCTATGCAAACATGAAAAAATTGTTCCCTCTATAACTAACAGTTTATCCCATTGTTTGTCGATCACTTGTTAGTACCTAATACGTCACGCACAAATTCTTGGATTTTAAAAATTCATATCTCGCTTATTATTTAATCAAAGTCCTAACTCTTATAGTTTTCGAGATAGCACAGGTAAACACCGAAAAAACTCAATTTTCATTGCCTTATATCTCGGAAACTATTGAAGATCGGACCCATGTTGATTAAGCTTTTTTTACTCATTTTGGTGAGTACTATATGCCCTCATAATTTATGACACTTAGTTTTTAACACCCTGTATAAACCAGGTTCTAATAAGGGTTTAGAGAAAATTACGATATGTTCACACGATGTTTAAATGTACTGGTATTCCAGCCCCACATCTAATAAACCTGACGAATAACGTATTCTCAATTGGGGTGTACATTAGCAGATCCCCTAGTGGAAGATCATTTCAGGCATTGTGATAAAATCCGCCATAGGTCAGTTGGTTAGAACTTTTTTTTGGCAAAGTAATGGTTCCAGGGTTGAAATCCCGGTAGCTAACATGATCTTTTCATAATTTATTTCCCATTGTTAACCTTCTATTCAATTTCGCGTTAGAATTAGGCATCAGCATCAGCACTCAGCAGGGAATCACAACATTAGAGTTTCTGCTTTCGCTTGTGAAAGACAGGTAGGAATTCCAAGTGGCCGAGTGTCGCTGCTATATTTACACCGGATGCCTGCGAGCGCAAGCTTTGCTAATGCTATTGCTCATGCTAGCGAGTGGTGAGGCGTCGGGCGTCGGGCATTCCTGATGCCGTCTGCTACCGCGTGTTTGCCTTGCCTGCTGCAGCCGGAGATCAACCAAACTCAAAACACTAAGATGAAGTTTTTATTTCAAAACGCTAACAGCGAAATTTGTGGAATTCTTAGAAGAAATGTGATACCAGTGTTGCAGAAAGAAAAGTTATTTTCAAAAAGGAAGTTGTTTGTTTGAAATCCTTAAATATAAATAAAATATTTATAGGAAATAAACAAATTTGTGTAAACTCTCTATTGGCATTGAACCATGAGTAAATTGTTAAAAATTTAAAACATGTTTTATAACAGATCTTTTTGACCAGACATACGCGAATTGGGAATGATTCATATTTGTTTTCAAATATAAAGATTTTTTATAAACATAATATTAGATACATGCCAAAAATTTGACCTTAGATTTATCGCTTACATTTACATAAGTTTGAATAAATTTTGAAAATAGATACAGAATGAAGTTGTCTACTATTCTTTTTATTTTTTTTCCCTGAAACTACCTGTTTCTTGGATTACAAATGGTATTAAATTTTAAGGCATTTAGTCATCATTTGAGCTATTAAGGATGAGCACTAGCGAACGTGACATAGGCGTTTAACATGGGAAAACATTTTTTTTAAATATTTACGCGATGTAAAACGTTATGTAGTGATTTAAAAATAGACATTTACAGCCCGATTCACAAAAAAGTTTAAGCTAATTCTCATTTTTGGATTAGCGAATTCTACTGTAATTTTGACAGTTTATATCTTAAAATATAGTCTAATATATTCCTAGTATCTACCTTTATTGATAATATCATGAAAATTAAATTTTAAATACCGGAATAGAATAGAATTCACTAATCGAAAAATGAGGATTAGCTTAAACTTTTTTGTGAATCGGGCGAAACGCTACAGTCCGTACTATTGAACTATTCTTTACAAACTATACATATTATGAAAGAAGAAAGCATAATTTACAAATTAATCGTACATTATTTAAAAAAAAAAATTATTGGTCAAGTTGTGACTACCTGAAGAACAGCTATTTTTGATAGTTGATATCAACAATATATTTACAAAATTTCGTTTGGAACATATTGTTCATTGGTTTTATGTTAAAAATCTAAAAAATTATATTCATATACACAAATAGAGGCTGAGGAGATTCGCGCGATACACTATTTTCTAGAATTCTTATTAATTTACCCTCAAAGTTCAGTATTTTAGCCTTAGATACAAACTGACTTCGCTTGGTTACACTTCTTTACATTAGATGTACAGTAGGGGACGAAAAATATAGATTTTGAGAAAATAGAAAATAGTGAGTAACGTAAAACTTTAAAAACAAAATATGTTTGGTTCTAAACATTATATATTGCCAACATCAAGAGTATAATGACTCATACATTTGTACTATTTTTTTCTCTAAATAAATATTATTCTTAGATAGATTTTCACACATTTATGTTAATTTTTAAAAAAATTGCATTTATTCCATTTTTCTAAAGAAACCCTCAAAAAAAAATATGTCAAAAATTTATATTCTGAGAATAGAACAAATATTCCTCACTATGCTCATAAATTGCATCATTATAAACGAGAAATAAATGTACAGAAATGTCATAAGTTTCAATTTCACATATGTTGATATGGTTTGGTTTAAAAATATACTTTTCTTCTTTCTTGATGATAAATTTGTGTCCCAAACATCTCCAACTTTTTCGTGTGTTGGTTGAATGATGCATAGTTTACGTCATTTAGCAGTAAGAATTTGCGCTTTCAAACATAGCAAACTGGCGTGGGATGCCCGTAAACATTGCGAATTATTTTAAACCAGAAAGCGAACCTGGTAAAATCACATTTCTTTTATTATTGGATCCCCCGGTCTCCCAATATGGCCGACGAAAGATGAGTGATAGTTTCGCGTCATTCTCTTTCATTCATTGTTATTCTACGAATTTACATCAACTTTCAAGTATTTCAAATGTTTTAAACGTACATTTTAAAGTAAAGTAATGGATTATTTTTAACTAAAAGTAACAAGATGGGTTGATTGAGTTATTTGTAAGCAATAGATCACATTGCCGCAGGAATGCACTATTATTTATTGGCACTCCTCCTTGTAATTAAAATTAAAGTAACAAGTGTTCAAAAATTGTGCAGAAATAATTTCATTGTAAGAAATGAAAGTTCTGATGTATAAATACTATAAGTCCAAAAGATTTCGAAAATTTTAATTTTATGTCACATGTTAAAATAAAATAAGTATATTTTATTGAAACTACAATGATGTCAATCCATACAATGTCCACGAATTTTAAATGAGAATAATTTAAGTATCTATGCACCAAAATAATTTTTGAGCAGCAAAAAAAAAAAAATAAATAAATAAATGAGCATTGAATTGTTCTTACCAGACAGAATAGCATATTAAAACTTAAGTTAAAGTTATTTGGAAATGGAAGATCATTTTAGCCATCGAGATCAGAGCAGCCATAGCTTAAATCTGGTTACAGCGTTCCTCCGGGAAAGTAAAGACTTGAGTCTCGGGTTCCAATCCCGGCGGCTGACATGATCTTTCCTCAATTTATTTCGTTTGATTTATAGAACTGCAAATTTTGTTAGATATATAATATGGATTATAAAGCCCTATAACTCTTTGTTTTTTCCAACATCTGCTTATAAAATAACTCTTTGTTTACTAAATTCACTTTATAAATATTATTAGTTATTTTTGTCTTAAAAATACGTCTAAAATTTTTACTTTTTGAACTATACGATGAATAGCGGAATAAACCGAACAGATATTTTCTTTATTGTTCACAAAGCTGTGCGCATGCGCTCAGTGCTCGTTGTTGTTGGTTTCCGCGAAATACGAGTATTTGCCATAGCGTTATGTTGATCATGTTGATGTATATTTTAATGATGGATAAAAATTTCTAGTCAGTGACTTAAATATACGTATTTCTTAGACTCAATGACCAAAAGTGATCAATGAGCGAAACACACAACCACAATGCATTGTGGACTAATAGGAAACAAATTAAAACCAAAATCACGTCATAGTTGTGCGTTAGGTTAGGTTATGTTAAGGTATGTTCAGAAAACTTACAAATACATACCGATCAGGGTATGAGTTTTGTACGTTAATTTAGGTTATGTTACGGTATGTTTACATTGCTAAACGAAGCTAGTTGAAAAGAAATGTCTTTGTCTATTCATTTGTGTAAGACAGTGTTTCTCAACCTTTTTCCTTGATATATCCCGCTAGCTCGTAGCAGTTTTTCAAGCACTCTGTTGAGATTTGAAAATGTTGTAAATATGTTAAACATTAGTGTAAACATATTTTGAGAAACAAAATATATAAAATTCACTATTTTATATGGAAAGCCAAACATACTCTCTAACAATACCCCGTGTGCCATACCACGGTTGAGAAATATTGGCGTAAGGTATAAGGTATTTTAGTGGTTGTCAATTTCACATATGGGAAATTTATAATGTGCGGAGGCTCTTAGCCTGCAGTATATTCTAAAAATAATTTTGCAAGATTATTTTGAGATTAATTTACGTCAAAATGTGATCAAAGTAAATTATAATATTAGTTGCACGTACGAAAATTATCTGAGTGCAAAATTTATTTTTCATTGTTTAAAAATAAATTGTAAATAAAACCAAGGATAATGGCCCTATGTTATTATTGCTTACAATAAAATTTTCATAATACTACATTATGTAACAGAAAAGTAAATACAAAAATATATATTTCGGAAACTGCTCTTTGTTATTCTGAAAACTGTAACTTAAGTTTCATATGCCCTTGAAATTTAAACTAATATATTTGCACTTAAGTACAATAGTTAAATTTAACTGCCTTTGATGCCTGTTCGTATGCATTGTTATATCTGAAATGAGTTCATTTCAAAATGACAGATATTTACCTATAACATTGCACACGTATTCTTGCTGCAAATAAAACTCTTTTTGTCTAATTAATGTCGACACATAATGCGACGTTTATTTACCTATTTTTTATAAAGAATATAGAACATATAAACATATTTTGATAAATTTAATCATAAATATCTAAATTTAAAACTAACTTGAAGGTTACGGAAATTATAGAAACTAATAAAATCTGGAATCTTGTTCACAGTTTTCGTGTTTATATCTAATATATATCAATAGTTTTTATAATTTTGACAGGACAGTCATATATCTCATTTGTCATGTAAAAAGTGAAACGAAATAAAATTAAAAGAATTTCTGGTCACAAAACATTTCTTATTGCATATTTTTGATTTGTTTGTTTTACAAAACGAATTATGCAATTATGCAGTCTGATTTTTTGTGCAGTCAATTATTACTTAAATTTATAGTCTTCGATGAAAGATCTTTGTTTTCCTGTTAATATTTCAAGGTGTGAAATAAAATGTGATGAAAATATTTGACAAGAATTAATTGTGTTTTAAAAAGAGTAAATAAGTCCCCATTTAACTTAAAATACATTTTTTTTTAGAAAAATTGATACTTTAAGAATGCATGAATAATTGCTTTTTTGCAGATACATGTGAAGTTAGTTTAAATTAGTATATTTTCAAAAAAGAGCTACATGATCTACACTTCCGATTGGCCAGAACTCAGCCATATACCCAAATACGAGTACAAAAAATGCGTTTTAATGTTTAGTCATTTTTAGAAACTCCTTTAAAAAAATATTTAATGTATGTTTCTTTGATATTGCAACACAAATAAAACACTTCTAATAAAAAATAATTTTCCAGTATCCTATTGTTAAGATTTAAATTCAATAACTTATATCAGATGCAAATATTTTTTTATGCTTTTGTTCGGTAAAAATGAAGGACTGTCATGCTTATAAGCTGACATTACTTTTCTGGTGAAGTGTCAATTTTGAGTATTTTCAACACAAGAATAGAAATTGACAAAATGTTTTCAAATTTTTGTTCTAAATGTACCTAATAAATTATATTCGAACATGCATTGCAAAACCGATAGAAAATGTTTTAAGGTTATGTTTATAAATGTCATTTGAAATCCAAATCTTTTGATGTTACCTGCGTAAAAAAAATAATATTTAATACAAAACGGAGTATGTGTGCGAACAGTTTTACATTTTAAATAAATTTTATACACGTGCTTTAAATTGTCGTCTTTGTTCACTTTATAATCGTATAAGCTATACTTGTTCACGTAATTAAATAAAAATTCTTTCCCAGCAGAAAAGTTTTTCAAAGTTCTGAGTGCTATCAAAGTTTTCATTCAATTATTTGCCCGCTCTACAAATTTATCTGAAGTTTAACGAAACAGCTCTTGGCTACGATTTGATTATCTTACGCCATCTCATTCACTAACTCTTATCAAAATCAAATAAGCTCACTTGAAGTAAAAATAAGTAACCTCAATAAAGTCAAGTGTAAACAAAACATAAAGCATAGGAATTCGGTATTGGGAACAGAGTTATAATATACGAGACATCAGGAAGATATATTTGTCAATGTTCTATTTAGACAGTTTGCAAACAACTGTTAGTAAATAATCACAAAGATCAAAATCAACAATAATTATTAATTCATATACACTACTAATGCTTCACACTACTGTTTGTAAAGAGTTTCAAATTTAAATAATTTTGTTATTAAGTTCACACAGTTCACAGTTCTTTGGCTACTTTTCCTTAATATAATAATAAAAAGTACCTATATGTGACTCGATGGATATTTTTTTTTTAAAGAGAAGTTAATAAAACTTATTACATAATTTTGTAAATTTCATTACAAATAATTATTTCCGCAGGCTGTTATTTTTTTGTATATTACTAAATATATAGCATGTTCCAAGATTAAAATATCTGATGTGGACAGCACATGACTTCCTTGTACGCCTGTTACACTATACATATTTTGTTAATAATTAAAATATGTATTATAACAGACCCAATCATAAAATTGCACGTATTTGACATAATTTGACATCAACATTTTATTTTATTTTTTATTTTTTGTCCTAATCCATAGAAAACTTAATTAGAGAATACAAAGAGCTAATTTAATCATAATTAATGTTTTCGACGCAGAATTAAATTCTCTAAAACTTTTATTTGAAGCATTTATTACTAAAATCAAAATAACACCATTTTTTTCAAGAAAAACTGATAACATCTTCGGGTAAAGTATCACTTCCGGTTAGACTATTTTAAACAAAATCTATTATGTTATACCCATTGATATAGAAGTCTTATATATCAAATTTGAAAAGTTTTGGATTATATTTTAATATAGTTTTTCATTAAAATCTATTATAGGCTTCAAGTAAAGTACCACTTCCGGGTAAACCATTTTAACTAAAATCTATTATGTTATTCCCATTGATATAAAAGTATTATATACTAAATTTGAAAAGTTTTGGATTATATTTTAATATAGTTTTCATTAAAATCAATTATAGGCTTCAAGTAAAGTACCACTTCCGGGTAGACCAATTTAACTAAAATCTATTATGTTATTCCCATTGATATAAAAGTCTTGTATACCAAATTTGAAAAGTTTTGGATTATATTTTAATATAGTTTTTTATTAAAATCTATTACAGGCTTCAAGTAAAGTACCACTTCTGCAAGTTATGTAATGACCAAAAAGGGAGGTGCACAACTAGATGTTATAATAGTTCTAAATACAAAATTTTAACTTTCTACGGCTTCCCGTTTTTCAGTTATGCGAGATACGTACAGACGTCACGACGAAATTAGTCAAAATGGATTCAGGGATGCTCAAAATGGATATTTCCGTTGAAATCTGGAAACCGAAATTTTTCGCGATTACAATACTTCCTTTACTTCGTACAAGGAAGTAAAAACCAAACTTAAAATGTATTATAAAAGAGTTAGAAATAAAAAGACATGTTCATGCAAGCAAAATCTTGTAAATGTTTCATTTCTGCTGAGATATTAGTATGAGAAGGTAGTAATAGTAACATGCGCAGTGCAAATACTATTAGTTTTAAGAGTAGTATGTATCAATTTTAAAATGATATTGTGCAAAATTAATTACCGCAATAAATTCTTACAAAATTATGTTCTCATCATGCGAATATTTCTAAAATCGCAGATTTAAGTTTACATTTTTCCGTATTATTATTGCTTATTTATTTTTCACAATATTGCTAATATTATGTAGTTTGCATTACTAACGAGTAATGATATCGGAGTCTTTTTTATTCATAAAATTTTTGTCTCCTTAGCCAAATTAACTAGATTACTAGATATAAATGTAAAAATGAATGTATACAGAAATTTTAATACACCCTTATCTCGAATAAAATTGGAGCTACATCATTACTGTAATCAATTTGTGCAAACTGTATCACAAAAGAGAAATATTTTTGTATAACAAGCATTCAAAATAACAAAAGTAACAAGTCAATTTTAAAAGTTCTCATGCATCATACAAAATGCTTTGCCTTTATACACGTAATAACTTTGATTTCTCTGTCACCAGACAAATTATGTATGATATAATATTGTTTGATACTAAAGTTTCTATTTTTATAAATATGTTTTTTCCTTTTATTGTACATTTAAACAGCGCCGGTTCTGCCTTATATGTACTGTCGGCCAAAATAAAAATAAGGGGGCGGCCAAAATCTTTTCAATGTTTTTATTCTATCGATTATGTAATATTTTTGTACTGCATTATTCAAAACAAATTATATTTCTCAAGTTTCGCATTTTTATCATTTTATTATACCTATTTTGTTTTTGAAGACTTCAGTTATTGTTACATTACGGCATAATTATATTTCACTGCCCACCACATAATTTTAAAGTATTTTTTACATATTTCAAATTTTGCGCGACACTGCGGTTGCAAGAACGTGTAACAAATATGGCAATTATATCAACTGAGTACAAAATTACTAGATGAAATCGATATGCATGATCAGAGTTGAATTTTCGCACAATAATGCTCGCTAAATTTACTTCTTGTAAAATGATGTCATATTTTTTTTCTGTGTATGTTTTCCTTTTTTTGTTAGGTAAATAATAAAAAAAAAATTCGTACTATATGACTTTTATTTTTTTATTTTATTTATTGGATTGAGGCGACCGAATATTTGCACACAGGCGGCCAAATATCTAGAACCGGTCCTGCATTCAAACTATAAATCACAAAACAGTAATTGTTTTGAATAATCAACGAATTTATGTGTTTGTTTTTCCTTTTGAATTACCCATAAAATTTAGACCTGCCATTCATCGATTTTATATGTAAAACTAAACGATTTTTTTCAGTTTGACACATTAATATGCAGTAATCTTCTAAAAATTAATTGTTGATATGCAAATTTGTTTTTAATGGACAGTTTAAAATTTCAAGTGTGTGCCCTTAACATCCGTGTTTGAAAATACTGGGCTAAAAATAAAAGAATAGTTCAGAAACCTATAAGAAGGTCGTAGAATGTAATTCGACAGCAGTGCCAATAAACTTATAACTAAGTGATATTGAATGTCTTCTTTCAATCTCTTAAAAGCGGTACAAATATCTTCTGTCTTGAAAATTGTACATACGAATTCATTTGTTGAAAGATGAGTTATTGCTGAATTCGGTTACTGTTATTCGTATAAATAGAAATATATTTGATATTTTTTTTTTTATTTATTGTTACACGCTTTTTGTACATGTATACAGGTGTATCAAGATAATGGAACAGTGCCGTTTATTCGTGTATGTGAAAAGATGCAGAAAAAAGTGATTAGGATATTTTGTAAGGGATAGAGGGGGACACATTTTAGCATAAACTTTATTATCATAAATCCAGTGGTACTCAAACTATAGGGCAATATTATATTTTTTTAAATGGCATTATATATATTTTATTAACTCATTAAATAGAGAATTTTGTTCTGAATTCAACAATATAATATTAGTATCATACCCTTACATTGCGAAAAAATTTATAAAAATTAATTCAAAGTTAGTAATTCATTTCTACTGTATCTAAGTAATCTGAGCAAACATTCAATCAATAAACAAAAAATTTATTTTAAAAGTTGAATTTATTGCCAAAATCGTAGCTTACTTGAACGTAATAAAACTAAAATAAATTTTATTTTGTTTTGTTGATTGAATGTTTGCTCAGATTACTTAGATAAAGTAGAAATGAAATATTAACTTTGAATTAATTTTTATCAAATTTTTCGCAATGTAAGGGTATGATATTATTATATCATTGAATTCAGGACAAAATTGTCTATTTAATGAGTTAATAATATATATATATATATATATATATATATATATATATATATATATATATATATATATGTAATGCCATTTAATAAAATATAATATTGCCCTATAGTTTGAGTACCACTGGATTTATGATAATAAAGTTTATGCTAAAATGTGTCCCCCTCTATGTTTTACAAAATATCTTAATCACTTTTTTCTGTATCTTTTCACATACATGAATAAAATGCACTGTTCCATTATCTTGATACACCCTGTATATAAGCGGCGATATGATGGCGATGAGACAATTTTTATACATATTTTCTATACCTTTGCACTTTGCATTTGATGGGAATGAAGATGAAATTGGGGAAGCCGCACACAACATTCATATCTTACCCGGGACTCGAACCCGGAACCCTTGGGTCGTGAGTCCGCTATGTTGCTCACTACACCACCAGGGTCGGGAATATATTTGGTATATCAAACATAAAAGAATTTAATATTTTATTTATTTTTTACAGTTAGCTGGAAACGCTACTAACATAACTAACAAAAAAGATCAAGTCATATTTTGGACAAGTCGTATTTTTCAAAAAATAAAATGGGGGATTACGGCTCAATCGAATTAAAGGAAAATAGTAAAAAAATATGAATGTATATGCTGAATAACGAATATTAATAAAAAAATGAAATGGTATAATTGAGATATTTCGGAAATAAAGGGTTTTTTGTTATAGCGCTTCGACACTAATATGAAAATATTTTGATTGGCGACCGAGAGACCACCTATACATGCATTACAAATAGCATGTTAGGAGGTGGGGATTACTACCAATGGAAGTTAAGAAATTCAAATTCGAAAGGAGGGGCTAACATTCCTGTACAGCAGTTTTCAAACAGTTTTTATTTTAACATAAATTTATTGCATTAAACTTAATAATTTAAATACACCTGTAATTATAAAGTATGTAGACTTATACAGTGTTATAATATTCATTTATTTTTATGTAAATATAACTTAAAAGAGCATATATTTCAAGAACATTTAGGTCCATGATGAAAACAGTTTGATATGAAAACACATAAATGTGACTTCACGTCAATCTTTTCAGAATTCGGGAGACAACTCGCTTATTAATAGGAATTTTTTCACCGGATTTTCATCAATAGTCTTAGTTTTCCTAATATTTTCAGATGAAATTATAAAAAAAATGGTGTAATCCCCCATTATCTCAATAGAAAAAATAGTATAAAAAACTGTTATCGCACTCGTCCTTTGTAAAACTTGGAATAGTACGTTAACAGATTGTCTTATGAAACTTGTTTTCTTTTTAAATATATTATTAATTTATTCTTATATCTCATTAACGGAAGTGTATAAATATTTAATTAAAATGTTACAGTATATAAATAAACCTTGCTATGCACTCCTAATTTGACAGTGCAGTATTTTTGTACCAGTTCCATAGAATTAGTTCCCTAAATAAAACATCTTTAATGTCACTAGCTTATTTTAAGTTCAATTTGTTCGCATGCTTAGAACTTCAATAACCTTATACATATACGATAATCTAAATAATAAATAACCGCATACTTTTATTCGTCATAAATATAATTTTCTTCTAAAAATAAACTTCAAGAAACAATCATTCTTTATGAGAAACAATTTCCCTGTTTATTTTTTCCCACAATCTAGTTTTTCAAAAATAATGACGTGACAAACATCAGACAAAGCTCGAACACGCGTCCTCTAAAAAATTACATATAATGCCTTACACGCTTCACGTTTCACCGGGTCAAGGGTCACAACAGCGGAGGGGGTCCGTCTGGGACGGCATGGGCGTGCAACAGGGTTAATAATATTAGTTTCAAGAAAACTACGATATGCAACATGGATAATAAGCGATAATTTTCATCACATGTAATATGAGTGTTGCAAATGTAGTTGAATATTTTATATTACTATATAATTGTGTAAAGCTTTTTCCTTTATGTCCTTTGAATGAATAAACAATTTCAGTAATATAAAAAATATCACAATATTTTTATTTATTTTTAAATTTATGTTTATTATGTAATTAATATAGTTTATATAAGATAACATTTGTATTTTTATTAAAAAAATGTTGAAGAGTCGAAAAGATTATTTTTCAGGTTCCGTCTAAAAAATAATTTAGTTGTTTTAAAATTCTAAAAACTAGTAAATCTGTAATTTTATTCGTAATATCGAATCAAGGTTGGGTTTAGTTGATAGTTCTACCTATTTTTGAGTAATAATCCAAAAGTACAAAATTATCAAAATTCCAATCAATTTTTAGAAAATGCTTAATATACTAATATAATCAAAGCTGTATCCTAAAAAAGTTGGTCAAGATACAGATATGATGATTACATTATTAGATTTTACGGTCAAAATTACAAAAGTATACTTACCAAGTTACTATATTTTTGAATAACTGGTTCAATTTGTGTAAATAAAAATATAAAAATTACTGAAAATAGAATATACCTGTGCCCATTTCATTTATTTGCTTCTGGAAATTTTATTCCTTGTTCAAAAATAGTGAAAATTGGTATTTATATAATTTGATCCGTAAAATTGAATGGTAGTATTGCAAAATTTGTATCTCGACTCTTTTTAGGGTTATTATCCAGAAAAAAAATGGATATTAGTAAGGAACAATTTTAAAGACAAATATAATAGTAATAGGTATTGTTAAGGTACAATTTTAAAGATTAATACCTCGTGTACTAAATGTGGAATAAGCAAGTTCAAGTAGAATTTAAAATTATATTTTTTAAAATTATAAGCTTTTGTCCAAACATGACTTAATAAGCATTTTTGAGATAATAATATTTTCAGTATTTCCAAGTCCCCAATCAACGTACGCCTTTTGTCTAGCCGTCCACACGTGCCGTGAGAGATGACCATCACCCACCGACCGTCGCTTGTTTTTAGCATCGGGCAAGATAGTCTGGGGAGCTTCTTGCGTGTCCTTTCTCTTCACTCTTTCTCTCTAATGTTCATTCTCGCGCTCTCTGGCGGTCGCACGAGCCACTAAGTGCAGTAATCCCGACGTGTGCCCGTCCTTTCAGGGTCACGAAGGATACCGACAGGATTAAGCTCGTAGCTGAATTTATCTGTATCAGTATCCGAAGGATTCAAGTTTGTTTAGTGGATACATGTTACAGGATAGACAAGGATTATTGGATGTATTTTTAGATGGAATTGGTTTATGGGTTTTAGATTAAAGGTGCATACTTTTAAAACCAGCACAATTTTATTCTATGAGGGTGATTTAGAATATCTACCTACCCATGGAACAAAAGATTTACCACGGCTAGTTAAAAATTGAAAGGTTTGAGTACAAGAAAATGTATGCAATTTCAATGGGTCCGCGAATCGATTGGGGATAAAAAAAATGTGGAAGGCTACGGTTTGTGGAAGCATAAAGGAAGGGAAACATGAAAAAGGTAGAAGATTAGACTTTAAAAGATCAAAGAATGAAAGCTCTAGTGATTGCAAATGAACTGGATGCTAGAAGCAACTTAATAAAGCATTACTTTACATTAATTGTTACCCTTCATGACTGGGTAGTAAACATTCTAAATACTTTCATAGCTTAAAATTGTAAGCTGAGCATATGTAGCCTACTAACTTTTATTACTTATTCTTACAGAACAGAAAAATATAAGATAATTATTTTTGGAAGTGATGCAGATTTGGAAAAAATCAATAATATCGTAAGAAAGTGTCATCACCTATCGAAGGTGTTTGCTAAAAGAAAAAAACAACATATTACTGTCACTTCCACGCCACTTATATTCGAGTAATTTATATAAACTCCATACTAGTTACCTACTAAGTTTTTTATAAAAAGATATATTTTCAGCTACAATATCCCAAGGACATTGATAATTATGAAATAATTTTATGACAGTTACCGAAAGCGCGTTGCTTGGTAACAGCCCGACGCCGAAGGCGGAGGGGGTGTTAACTAAAAGCAACGTGCTTGAGGAAGTTGTGATAAAATTATAAGTATTTATCAATGATCGAGGGGTATTCGGTGAGAAAATTTCTACACGCACATAGAAACTTACTATTGCGTTTTAACCGCGCAATAAACTCGATAACCTTGTATGAATAAAATATACCCAGTTACTACAGGCATTTCTGTCAAATTAATTATTTGACATTTGTCTAATATCTTGTTCGTAGTATGAAACATTTAATTTAAAGCGAATTGTTGTAATACAAAATAAGTTAACCAAAAATGTCACAGATTCCATTTTCACTTTTATTTAAAAGTGCTTAACTGCAAAAATATCAAAATTGTCAAAGCGCTAGAAAAGGATAGATATAGTAATCAGGCATGTAACCGTCCTCGCGGTTACACGTTTGACGTAGCCGGAAGTAATCTGGACGCTCAATAAAATGCGGTTACCGATGTAACCGTTTGTAACCGCTTTGAATAAAAAACGCCTGTAGGTCCTGCTGTGTAAGCATAGGTTGTTAGGGATACAGGCTGAAAGTTTTTTGTTTCCAAGATGATGTCATTCAAATCTTTTGGTTAGTTTTAATTTTGAATTTTATGCATTGGTATACCAAAATATTTCAGGAATGATCAAATTTATTTCAGAAAGCGTTACTTGTAATTTAAAAAAGTAATTTTTATGTCAAAGTGCGTCAAATATAGTTTTCAATAGTTAATTTATAGAAAAAATAATTACACTTCGGGAGATATCAGTTGAAATTTCTGATCTTTCGCTAGTTAGATAATCAAAATTCAAGCGTCATAGTCCTAAAAACTAAGTACCTACAACCTACACCATTATTTTTCTATTTTAAGATAACGTAGGAAGAAACATCCCAGATATAAATTGAACCAACAAAAAATGGGGTTAAATCTCTACGTCATAAGCAAAACATCACGGCCCGCTATTCTAAAACGTGGGGACGTGAGAAGTTTTCGATATTCCTACAATCCTCCTGTTAAGTAGAACATGACCAGTAAAAAGCGATCAGCGTTTTTTTATTTGAAGGTTATGGGATCGCCTGATGACTGGACGTCTGACTTGGCGGGCTTCTTCCGCACTTTGTCGTTGTTGTGCAGATGTGTTGGTATGCGAGAATGAGACTACACAGCTATAAATAACACGGATTTGCGAATGCAGAGATCTCAACCGCGATACAGATAGATTTAGAAAAGTTTAATTAGGTGATGATTACTTACAAAACTTTTAAATAAACACGTATTATTGGAACAAATATATAAGAAAAATCAATGTAAAAAAGTACGTGGTATTTGTATTGCAAAGAATTTCCACTTTAATGAGTTTAAATTAAATCTCGTGGATTGTTTTATTATGACATGCTGAACTAAACAAATTTAACCGGCTTAATTTACTGAGTTCCGCAATCTCTTCCACGTGTAGTTTTATATTTCAATGTTTTTTGATTTTGTTATAATGTAAAAAGATTTACGAATAAAAATAGTTTTATACCTGTACATTTGTTCATTTCCCACAATTCATTATAGAGGGTTCGCCTTCTCAAGGAGTATTTTAAATAAAACACTGTTTTTATTACAGTTGTGGACGTTTCGAGAGACCCAAGGATCCCATCATCAGCAATTTTAAAACTTTTAATGAAATTTGTTTTCTCTAGTAATAGATTATTGTGTACATATTGACCCAAAAGTCATAACACATTCCAGTTATGACTTTTGGGTCAATATTTACACAATAATCTATTACTAGAGAAAACAAATTTCATTAAATGTTTTAAAATTGCTGATGATGAGAGCCTTGGGTCTCTTGAAACATCCACAACTGTAATAAAAACAGTGTTTTATTTAAAATACACCTTGAGAAGGGGAAACTAAAATTTCCTCTCCGTGCATCAATAAAACAAAAATAAACAAATATGACGAAATAACCAACGGAAAAATTCTAAGCGAGGGCCATAATCTCTGGGTTTGTAGTTTCTAGTGGTTTTGCTCACATTATCATTACAAAATCCATTAAAATAACATCATATTTGTATGTTTACTAAACTATTCATGCGATTTTGAATATATTTGTTCTGCAATAATAGTATTCTTTGATTAACAAAATTTGAAAATTAACTGTTATTTATAAGACTTTTTATAAAAATTTAGCAAATTAAAGAAATAGGTTTAATTTTTATTTGATATCTTCTACTCGAAATGGCCTTCTCAACAAACACTATTAAAGTTTGTTACCCGATTTCTTACTAATTTTTGGGCGTGCCAGTCTGATTCGAACTCAGAACATACAAGTCATCCACTTAACGTACCAAGATTTTGTTTTTAAATTAGTTAATATTTTAATGTTATTGTTGTAAGATGTTCAGGACATATATATATATATATATATATATATATATATATATATATATATATATATATATATATATATATATATATATATATATTTATCGCACGAATCATGCTTCCTGTTTAAAATACGCATTTGATCTTTTCTGATTATATTGTAGATTCTATTTTGACATCCGTCTTTGATTTTTTGTTGATAAACTCGAGAATAGTGAGATAATCTTCCAGTTTCTTAAAAATAGAAATCGTTGGTTTGTATTTTTTACATTCTAAAGTAAATTTGAGTTAAGTTTTAATTAGTTAGGTCAGGTGATGTTTTAAGATATTGAGGTTAAGAATTAGGCTCTAGATGAACTATATTTAAAGGTGGAACGAGTGAAGCTATGTAGGTTTCTTGGAGTGAATGTTTATAATTTTAACCCAACCACAGAATTTAAAGAGTAGTTTAGTTGTTTTTGAAACCACTAAGATAAACATATATTTCGACATTCCCTTCCTGGTAGTCTCAAATGAAATTAAGATATTAGAAAACATTGGAAAAAGAAAATTCCTAATAGTTTTGTAAACTATGAAAAATACTTGTCAAACATTTCTGTCAGTTTTGTTTTCATTGCAATTTTTCAGTTCATTTTATTTTATATTTTTCTCTTTATGCAAGAGATCCCAACAGCCTTTTCTCAGAGAGTGTTTAAGATTACTCAACATGTTATCCGCATTCTCTGGTATATTCATTTACCAAATGTAATAGTTATGGCCTGATTTTATTTTTAAATATTTAATTCGATCGATGGTATTTTTCTTTTCATATTTGACAATACTAATGATTCATCCCATAAATTCTGTGCTGTAGACTATTATTTTTACTTGTTTACATATTACATAATTTTTTTTTTGTTTTCCTTTTTCTAGTTGAAATATATTATCTTTTAACATGATAAATGCGTACAGTCTAAAGTTTATGATTTTATCTAACTATATAATATTATATAATTTTTCAGTTAATAAAAACTTTGCCAAAGAAAATATTATTTTGTAAACATACTCTCTCTCTATAAGTAGGTATATGGTAATCAAAGTTCTTTTATTAAGTAATAAAAAATTCAGCTTTACTTCAGAAAAGTAACAGTTACCTTGAATCTTGTACCTATAATGTTACAGCAACTTTTAACTGGATGCCACGCTATTTATAGCGTTAATTTAATATCATATTTCTAAGCGTCGAATAATAATTTATGTTAATAATTATTTAACATAAATCCCCAGATATAATTTTGAAACTTTATTAAGTTGCAGACTTTGATTTGCTCATTTATCGTTCTTCTGTTGTTTTAAACAAGTTTGTGTTGCCAAGCAACAGTAAGTAATACCAACATAATATAAACAGTAAAATAAATTCCGCAATTAAGATGCAACTGGTTTCGCGAAAGTGTCGTAATTTTGTTAGGAAACATTTATATCCGACGGAATACCGAGAAATTTAAGTAAATTTCGAAAGATAAAAAGTGTTAGTCATCTAATTGTATAATAAATACTATTATTCTGGACAAGAAGTGTCAGTGTAATGATCTTTATTGCATTCAAAAATGACACATCAACAATAAGGTATTTTTAGCCACAAAACAAGTAAAGAAAGAATAAAGAATAAATTGAGATTAGTATTTGTAGAGTAATGTAGAACAAAGCACAAATTTAATTTTTAAAATGAAGTTACTTTGTAAAAGAATACGAGAATAAAAAGATTTAAAATTACACTCAGGTTTCGATGCTTGTAACCAGCAAGGTAAAAACTATGAAATATATTAAGAAAGGTGAGCCCCTGTAATTTGAGATGTTTTGTAATTTAAGCGAATATAATGAGGGTAAAAATTATAATTAAAAATAATTATTCAAATATATCCATATACTACCTTTCTGGGCAATAAACACAAAATATTTGTGCTCGTAAAAAATAACAAATAAGTTCTGTATGTTAAGCAGTTAAGACTAGTTTTGCCATATAATTCCAAACCTTGTTGAAATATAAAGCTAAAGGTTGAATTAGTTTCATCTAAATTTGCGATTCATCATTTACGTCGTTTACATTCTGTGCAAAACTTTGATATAAATGTGGGTAAAATTTAGATCCAATATTAAAAATGTCACAAAAGTGTGGTACTCGTAAAACATAATGAAACAAATACTAACTTTTGAATTACGAACTACACTATTTTTGATCCATCCTGAGCTCTGTGCATATTAGGTATAAAGGTGAAACTATTTTGTTTGCAAATATGTATAACGAAGTAAGTGCTAGTGAAGTAATTTTATTTTGTTTTAGTATTGTCTAAAAATTTATGTTAATTCGCATCCTTGTTTATTTATTCTACCTGTGTGTCAAAAACCTTGTCAAGCACCGTGAAAATAATTTGTATTCTATTCATGTATCATCCATATTTAACTTAGATGAAAACAGCTTTCAAAAACTTTGAGAATTTATAGAAAAAAAGTATAATGTAAAACAGGCTTAACTAATTTTTCAATTAAAATTTCTACAGGATACAGAAAATAAAAAGTCAGTACTGACTTTCATAACATGTTAAAAATATGTAAAAGTCAAAATATACAAGTTTTTTAGATCAAAACAAATAGGATAAATGAACAACTAATTAAACGAAATATTATTCACAAATAAAAATCCTTAACCTCTTACTCATAACGATGAAAAATAGCTCATTAAATTACAAAATAACTTTTTCAAGAAACACATCTCGCATTCACAAAGATAAAATTCACGTGTCTCCATCTCTAATTGGCCGGAATTAAAAAAAAAAAACTTGCAAAAAAAATAAACTGATCCTGTACACATAACCGACTTAACTGCGTGCCAAAATATTTCTCATGCCTAAAAGAGCTCTAAACTTAGCTCAATTCTCATCAGTAGAGCTCGGAAAATATGCACTAAAAATCTAAAAATATGCATGCAAATATGCATTAAAAATGTAGAAAAATATGTTATTAAATGCACTTATGCCGTTATGATTAATTATTATTAGTACATATTATACCGTATACCAACATCACGAGTAATACATTTTGTTTTTACTTAAAACTAATTATTTAAATGAATTTATTTTAATATTACAATGATAACAATAAATAAATGTGTTTTTCTAAATTATCTAAACAAAATTTTGCTTTCTATCAGTAAAAAAGAATAAAGAAAATGTACAGTCAGTGCCACGAGAAAAAATTGGTCTGAGGAATGTTAAATGTTACAGGATTTCGGTAAAGCGGCACTATGATTACAAATATTTCATTATGACTTGTTATGCCCGTATCACACTAGCGGGTTTCGAAGCGGTTGGCGGGTGCGGGTGCGTGTGCGGGTGACGGTTCTTGCAATCACACTGTGCGGTGCGGTTGCCGCTTCCGCTCCGCTACACCGCCCACTGTTTATTCAGCTTGACGTTTCTATCGAAAGCGGTGACAGTTGACAGTTCGAGACGGCGGTGAACTCGTGAAAAACTAATGGATAAGTTAAGAGTTTTGCGAAGACAGGAGATGCAAATTAACAGCTTTGCAGGTTCGTTCTTGTAATTTTACACTAAGCTTTATGAAAACCTGTCTTTTCAGATCAGACCTTTTATCGCATTTTTATTAAATTTGGGAGTAAAAATTCCTTTTATAAAGAAAACAAATTCTTGTCCTTTTTTTGTAAGCAGTCATTCTCGCCACAAGTCCACAAATCCAAAATGACAGAAAAATGCTGCACCGGCATAGACAAAAACTATAGCACATGTCAAACCAAAACAGTCACGTGACAGTATTGGGCTCTGTGATTGGCTGCGGGTGCGGTTGGCGGGTCAAAAAATAGCCTGTCGGCTATTCCTTCACCCGCAATCGTAACCGCTAGCCGCCGCACTTCTATTGGTCGAGGAGTCACCCGCACACGCAACCGCACCCGCCAACCGCTTCAAAACCCGCTAGTGTGATACGGGCATTATACGTAATACGTGAACTGCTCCTACCAAGAGTAGTAGATTGCACAAAGGCGACGACCATGGTTTACTAAATAACAACACGATTATACGTTTTTATGGGTGAAATTGTGGAATACTTTCTCTTACTGCAACAGTTTTCTTTCGTGACACCGTCTGTAAGTCCTCGCCTTGCAACAAATAATAGGAGCTTCTTTAAAATTTGCAATTTGCCATTTAATATTTTATTAAGTTATTGTTTGTGTAAATTTTTCAAATCCATATTTTTAAAATTTCTTGGTAAAAGCTTAGAGCCTAGAAGATCATCCAACTGACCATAAAATTTTATTACAGTCGATCCTCTATAAATCGAATTGGCAAGGGGATTTTGAATTTGTTCGAATCAGAGAGAATTCGAACTAGAGAAAGTAAAAGAAAATTAAATAAACATTTGTATAAATTACAAAGAATATGTATATGCAATGGAAAACAACGGTTTTTCTGTAATATAACAAAAAAAAAAAAACATTTTAATCATTTACAAAAATGAGATGTACATACCTAGTAAATATACAAATTTAAACATTATACCGAGTGTCCCAAACAAACCTATTTCAGTTATCTAAATCTAATTTCGATATATAGAGAGGCGAATTTCATTGAAATTGGTGGCAAATGCTCAAAATTTAATTCGTTTATAGGAAAGATCGAATTAAAAAATTTGATTTAAAGAATATTTTTTACGTATAAAATCATATAGGTACAGTTAAACATGAGAAAAAAATAATTCGATTTAGAGAAAAATTCAAATAAGAGAGAGTTTGATTTAGAGAGAGTCGACTGTATAATCTCTTCTTCAACAAAATAGGAACCGCCAGTTTTTCTTTGAAGTAATAATTTAAAATTATCAATTGTCAAAAATTCGCAAAATATGCACTTATTTTATTTTGCATATGCATTATTCGATTTTCTTAAAAATATGCAAGCATGCACTTAATATGCATTTTACATATATTTCGAGCTCTACTCATCAGCTATTACACCATCGCAATTTCTGATTGTTTGAAAAAATCTTTGCTATAATTTAACCTGTTGAATATTAGTTTCTGTCTAGAAAATGGGTCACTTGGATTAAAATGATAAAGTATTCAGCGGTTTGTTTGTTTTTGAGCGCGAACTCTTGGATCGTAGAGAAATTACAAAGTGAAGAGACCATATTTCGTGCAATGCTGTGATAAAGAACATTGCGAGTATAAATATACTTAGCATAATTTCTCAACTTGTGATTTATAAAGTGACAATGCGCTCTAATTCTTACAGAACACATAAATTGGGAATGAATTGCGTTTACGTGAAGTCTTTGTTAAAAATTAACCTATATATTGGTTTGAATTCCCCCAGAAATAATGTTAAAATAATCGGGATATGTGTCAAATGTCACCCTTAATTTTAGTCAAAAAAAGCTTACATCTAGGTGTGGGATAAAAATGTATGCTTTTGAGAGTAAAGAGATAGTCTATCCCCAATCTGAAATTTCCCCCAAGATACTTCATATTTTCATGACGTCACAGTACGTGTTGGGTAAACAAAAGTAATGGGGTCCTCCACCATAACAAAAAACAGTTGTCATTACCACTGTGACGTCAAACTATTGCTATCTTTCTCTCGCAGCCTACTACTACTACAGGTCTGGTGCGGAGCAAGAGAGAGAGATAAGAGTGTCGCCGTGACGTCATATTGATATTAAAAATCAAATGCAGTTAAACTAAAGACAATTAAGACTTTTTAATATTACGAATTGCTTCAAAATTAAATGAACATCCATTTAAAATAATAAAAAAATTACAGTGGAGGACCTCATTAGTAAATAAAATTCACTATATTTAGGAATGTAAATTATTCTGGGATGCAGTCATGTAAATATTTTATTATCTCAACTTTGAACAGATAATAATATATTTACATGACTGTATTCTAGAATAATTTACTTTCCAACTATCACATCCAGTCAAGAAACAACTTTTCTTCACTCAATATACAGTGTGTCCCATTTAGAAGTGCCACCATTGGGATCTCGAGAACTATAAGAGATACAATGTCGGTTAAATGGAACTTTTTGTGCACTTTTGGAAGGCCATCTCAGATGTGCTTTTGTTTTTCCAAAAATTCTCATAGGGCACTAGATAATGACGAAAAACTGAATATTGTTGATTTTTTCGTTCTCAAATAACTTCTAAACTATTAGTAATTGAGAAAAACGTTTCAAATATGAAAGATAGATATTTTTATTAACTAACCAGTGGCGTACAAAATAAATTTTTATATCCGTAAATTTTCGAGATATAACACAAACTTATATTTTTTTAAATGGAACCCATATCTGATTTTAGTCTCAAAAAAATCATAATTTTTTTCTCTTTTCAATGATGTAAGGGTTATTATGTTTTATATTTGTTTTGTTTCTAAAATTTAATTTTTCTCTTTATTTTCCTGAATTTTCTTATTATTTCCCGAAAAAACATTATTATTTTTATTAATTATATTGTATTTGATCAAAATAATTTGTTTTATTCCTTTATTACTTAATATTTTCATTCTAAACTCATAATTATAAATTACACTATGATGAGCCAAGGGCGACCTGATATAAAATATTATAAAAATTAATTTGATACGAATTTTGAGCAAAATTTTCTAACAAAATAAATTATTGAAATACAAGGAGTATTTCCAAATAGAAATCTACCAATATTTTCAAAATAATTGTAAATTGAATACAAAATAAGGAAAAAATAATAATTTTGAAGGCAAAACAAATATAAAACATAATAACCCTTACATCGCTGAAAAGATAAAAAAATATTAATTTTTTTGAGTCTAAAATCAGATATGGGTTCCATTTAAAAAAATATAAGTTTGTGTTATATCTCAAAAATTTACGGATATAAAAATTTATTCCGTACGCCACTGCTTAGTTAATAAAAATATCTATCTTTTATATTTGAAACTTTTTTTTCAATTATTAATAGTTTAGAAGTTATTTGAAAAAGAAAAAAGCAACAATATTCAGTTTTTCGTCATTATCTAGTGCCCTATGAGAATTTTTGGAAAAATAAAAGCACATCTGAGATGGCCTCCCAAAGGTGCATAAAAAGTTCCATTTAACCGACATCGTATCTCTTATAGTTCTCGAGATCCCAATGGTGGCACCTCTAAATAGGACACACTGTATTATTTCTTTTCGATTTAATAATTATAGTTATCATTAAATTTTATTGAATTTATTACATATTAAATTCATTAAGTATATCTGCTTAACCGCGGATAATTTTTTTGTGTGTTACTGTAATACGATTAAGTATTTACGATTGGATTTTTGAACCAAGTTCAATTTTTCGGTTAGGGTTTATCCTTAAATTTTTATTCTACATATTTTTATTCAACAATACATTTACTGTTTACTGACTAATATAGTTTAAAGCTAGATATAATGTTTTAATTCAGTTTTTCTATTTATGCTTTTTCTGCTAAAAACAGTTCCTTTTTCATACGTTTACATACAAAAAAAGTCTCTCATTTTCACCTTCTACATACAAAGACAGATTTGAATTGACCACTAACTATATATGAATCAACAAGTTTATTGATGCTTAGTGAACGTAACGACTTGAATTGGTTCTGGCTAATCGTGTCAAATCGCATATCGGTGATCTGGCAATACTGCCATGTTCAGCAAATATTATTTTACTGTCTTTATAGTTACAGTTTCCAATTTTTAATATATTCTTAAAATATACAAACTTAATTAAACAAATTACCCAGAAATATCGATCACTCACCTGTATTTGAGCGGTACTCTCCAATGTACCTCCTTGTCAAGTACCGTACTGTGAGAGCTGAAACAAACAATAAATAATTAATAAACAATTCGTTAATTTGCATAGTAAGCTTGTCGTTAATTAAAACGACATAGTAGGCTCTGATAATCTACATGGGCACTATTTTGTTTCCCTAAGAAAGGTCACAGGTTGGAAAAGAAAATTCCCATTTACTATAGATTGAAATCCACCCGCGTAAAATAGTAATTATAAACATAAAAATAGATTGTTTAATTAGTCAATGTTAATTAACCATGAAAGTAATTACTGGAAATTAGAGCCAGTTGTGATAGAATGAGGAGAAAATGTTTTTGTTGTCTATTATTGTTGTTGAACTTTATTTTAAGGTTTCCAACAAAAAATGTTATGAGACCAGACTTCCATGTTTCTTTTGTGATTGATTTTTGCGAAAATGATTGAAAGTTTTTCATCTCAGTTTTTGAATTGAATTTCATTGTTATATTCTAGGTTTATTTCACTTAAACTTTTTCTGTATTTTAATGCATATAAAAACATAAAAATAATGCGCAATTTTATTACCAGTTAGACGAAAATTGTTTTGTAACTCGTTATGCTAGCTATTGTTATTAAAACATCAAAATTTTTAAAGATATTAATATTAACATTTTATTATTATAAAGTACGTAGTATGAACAAACTTAACCTAACTGAAGAAAACTCAACTATGTGTCAATATCTAATTGAAGCATTTAGATTAAAGGGTTCTAAGTGCGAAAATAATAAAAAACACCCGAAGTCGCTAAAAAAAATAGTAAGTCTTACATTGCTAAAAATTTTAACCCAATAAAAACAAATGTAAAACATATCATTTTCATTTTTACCTCTCGCTAAGGGAGGTATTGGAATCATGCTAAAATTCGCATATCCAGTTTTTAGTGGATAAGCACGTTTTAAGGTCCGTATAGGTGTGTGTGTGTATGTGTGTGTATGTGTGGATGTGTGGATGTTGGAACCATGGTTCCTCAAACACTTTATGAGACTTAAAAAATATTTAACTGCAGTTTCCTCAATCTGACAATCCTGGGAAGAGCTGATTAGATTTTGGTAACAATTGGATATCCGGGAGTAATAGTTTCTTTAAAAAAAAATCTTCTAAATATTATTTTTTGAAAATTTCTGTTAGTATTATTGAAGAACATAAAATTCTACATCTGATACATTTAAAATTATTATTATATCTTGTATAGATTTAGTGATAAAGTTTTAGTGACATTCTGAAAGCTTTTTCTGGGAAGTACATTTAATCTTTCTTGTTGTTTTATTAATTAAATATTTAAAATTGTAGGTAAAATGCATATGTCCATCAGAAATACCGCCAATCTTGCTAATGAATTGGAAGAATCTCTGACATTTAGGAACTTTTTCATACAATAAAAAATAGATATAATTAGAATTGTATGTGTTGCAGAAGACGTGTTAAATACAATAAAAACAATATTTGGGTAAAGTTCTGTTATATTTTTCTTATAAAACGACGATTCGATAGCGAAGTGGAATACAATACTTATATAACATAAAATGGAAATGGCAAGAGGTCTTGTGCTGGGCACAACAGATTTTTTATTTAGTGTTTGCAATTATTATTGGCTATAAGAGCAATGTTTCTAAGAATTAACAACCTTGTAACATGTGGAAATGAAAGGCCTATCTGTAACTGAGTGTTAATATTATAACCCTTAATTCCTTAATAGAATGTTTCAACGTATATAAATATGTTTTTAAGAACATTTTAATTCTTTTTAATGTGAATCGACCTTTAAGTTCGTGTATACTATACGAATACCCTTTGTAACTATCAAATAAAACAAAAGTAATTAACATTTACTATACTTAAGCAATCATTTATATGTCGGAAACATTAACTTTTCAATATGTCCATTTAAATTTTTATTCATTATGTTTACAATAACTCTTACTACCTATCATAACATTTGGGAATTCTCATTGCGTTTATTTGAATCTAGGGATTTTCCGTTCTGCATAAAAATTACCAAGTTTATTTTGCAACACATTCAGCTTGTTTTTCTCGCAAGGAGTAACGATTTGATAATATAAACAATGAGTAGGTATATGGACTTTGCATCGGCAATTTACAAATAAGATATTAAACATTTAGGTTAAATACAAATAAACTAAAAGTATTTTTCAGTTCATATTACTTCCCTATCATTTTCATTACATACAAATTACTAAATTTAATCCTGATATCTTTTTTTAACCTAAAAACAATTTAAACATTGGTTATTTCTGGATAATTTACATATTAAATATAAGAAACATAAGAAATGTTTTTTATATTCCCAGCAGATTTTCTTGACGTAGAAAAAAGATAAAAGAAAATTGAGTTGTCATGTTTTATTCAATATTATATTTAAATTTTTTAGAATTTCAATTTTCTAGAATCTATAAAACAAATGAAATATTTCGCACGAAAGAGATATGAAAATATTTAATACATTTTCAGCCTACAGAATTCCCATCCTATTTTAAAAGTGATCGTTAAATACCGCACTTCAGTTTTAATGATGTTTCAGGAAACTTCAGCTATTAAACTCATTCCAATTATCAGTTATTCCAGCTGTGTAATTGGAAGAGCGAATATTGGCAAATATTCCATTGATACTTAAGTTAAATTGTTCTGAGAACGTTTAGGAATTCATTTAAAATCATTTTACTAAAATAGAAGTAAATATTTTCCTTCGATAATAGTTATTTACGATACAAGTGACTAAAGACTATTTTATGAATATGAAGTGAGTAGTCCATTCCATTTTTGTCCTGGCCGCGTGAGTTTTATGCATAAAAACAGTTCGTGTGTTTATTGAACATGTGGTTTTATGCGCTTAGCAATTTTTTTTTTATCAAGCCAGTTGTGGAAAATGTATGTTTAGTGCACGAGTGTGTAATTTTTTTGACGAGGCTTCAGTCGAGGCAAAAAAATCAGTCCAGAGCACCAAACATATTTCGAGCACAAGGTGCACACAATATTTTTTGTACATCTAAATTTAATATCAAGAAAACAGGTATAATAATTGAAAAAATAATCTCTTTTCACATTTTGTCATTATGACAGATAATAGTTCAATTTAAGAAATAATGACATACCTATTTCGTATACCTACTGATAATGGACAAACATCAACTTTTTTTTACAGTTGTAGAAAAATGTTTTTCTTATAATTAGTTTATTTTTTATGGCTATAGTTACGTGGAAGTTAAATAACTGCATCATTACGGCTTATTATCCATATCTGCAAATTTTGATAATGGCAATATATTTGTACCAATGAGTGCGTTTACAAAGCGTCACCACACCCTTAAAATTAAATGATGAAGTTAGAAATGAAAAATTTATAATTCATTTAAGATATTTATTTTTGTTACATTTATTTCTACGGGTAGATATTGAGTGTTAAAAAGGCGAATCTTAAAATAATTATTGAATCGTAGAATATTCCATATGTACAATTAAAATCAATACCTACTCCGACATTTGATATTTAACTTCATTATTTATTTGGTTGCCATAGAGATAGTGACTTGACATTTCAACAACCACGCAAAAATATGAATAATAGAAAACACAAAAAACTAAAAATCTGATGTGGTTAACATAAAACCTCCAGCTATTTAATTTTAATTTTTTTTTTATTAATTTAAAGACATACCTCCGTATTTACTAATGCTGCAAACTGTTCCATTGCATAGCTATTGCTTTATTTACTATTTTCTTTTTAAAATATCATTATTATTAATTTGAAGTGATTAGTTTTTTGACAGTGAGATTCACCTGTAGTTACATTCATTTGAAATATGAACTATGTAACAAAGGAATTGTGTTTATCTTAGGCTTCGTAATTTATAGAAAAAAATCTGTTGTGGCCAGCACAAGACCTTCCGTCAATTCCATGTATTTTGTACAAATCCCATACCAAAAGGTCCTTGGAACAGATTCTATATAATATCATGTAAAATCGAACACGAACACATACTATTTTTTACAAATTCCATACCAAAAGTTCATTTGAAAAGGTTCTATAAATCCAATAAAATTATAACATAAACTACACTAAGTAATGTCCTTCCATCTTCTCTTTGGCCTTTCTCTGCGTGTTACTTGCGAGCAATACTATGACATACCAATTTTAGATCCTATACTTTTTTCCATATTTGGTTTTGCACTTGCAACTGACATCTGTCATTTAATTTTTTTTTGAATAATTATGTCAGCTGTTTCCAGGATAAATAACAAAGCTGACTAATTTTTGAAAATTAATTTCTTTATAATGCTTTAACTCTACATCTATTGAATATGAAAGAAAATGAATAATCAAACCATATAGAGAAGAGTATTTTCTTTAATAAATATAAAGACAAAATGTCAAAAAATAATATTTAACTGCGTTTTTTTAAGAAAAACTGTTAAAAACTTCAAATAAGGGTACTTCCGGTGGATCAATTATAACCAAAATCTAATCAACTCTTCATATGGATGTACAGAAGATGAATACGAAAGAATTATAATTTTTAGAATTATAGTATTGGAGTTATCGTCGGAGAAAAATTTGTCACACACGGACACACATACACACACACACACACACACACACATATACATACAGACATCATCTTAAAAATAGTAAATTCGTATTGTAGGGACCCTAAAACGTGCTTATTCATTAAAATCTCACCACCGAATTTTTTGACCAAAGACAATACCTTCCTTACCTAAAGGTGACGGAAGGTAAAAATGATTTTTAAATTTATTTGTAAAATATATAGAAATGTATTCCTGTAGAAAATTCAATGATCTTTACTTTTCATAATGACAAAAAATGCGAAAAAATGGCATTTAATGGTATTTTTTGAAGAAAAACCATTATGAGCTTCAGGTAAAGTGCCATTTGCTGTTATTCGATTTACACCAAAATCTAATGGTTTCTTTCCATACTAGAATAGGGTAGAAATACAAGGTTTCAGAATTTTCTGAATGATAGTATTTGAGTTAGAGCGCTAACAAAATCCATACACATATACACATACACACATACAGACAACATCGTGAAAATGTTAATATTGGATTCTAGGGACCTTAAAACGTGGTCACTTACTAAAATCTCGATATGTGATTTTTAGCACGATCCCTATACCTCCATTACCAAGGGAAGCGGGAGGTAAAAATGCAAAAAATCCTCTCTATGGTACAAATTTACGATTCAGTAAAATTTCTTAATAAGAACTCATTAATACATTGTAGCAATAAACGCTAATATCTGTTTACAAAACCGCCAGAACCATCCAGAAAACCATTTACAATGCTCACGCTTCTTTTTCTCGAACAAAACATTCCCTGCGACCGATGCCAAAAATTTTCTTTTCTCTTATAACTAATTACACATTTTAAAGACACGAACATTTACATTTACTTGCTACTCATCGAATAAAAAATAAGCAATATGAAAATAAACAAGCAAGAATGCAGCACCTTACTTGTAGCTGGACATTTCAAGTCTCAACGCGTTCGTTACTCAGCACATGGCCCCTAAATTCCTGCGGGATTAAACATCGGGATCAGGAAAGACGCCCGAGTGTGAATTTTATTTAGACGAGCGCAGAACTTCTACGAACGGTTAGTAAGGAGATTCATTCATGTAGGTTGACTACATGTTTTTATTTTTTAACAATCTTATATTTAAAAGGATGTACCTACTAAAAAAATTTAATACCTCAAAGGCCATAAAAAAAGTTATGGCAAATAGTTTTAGGAAATTGTGTGGCAATATTATGTAGGAGGTTATATTTTATAAATAACTTCATTCATATTTTTAAAATTGTTTGCCAAACATAAAAGTAAATTAATTCTAAAAAAGTTTGTTTAGCAAACATGTTCTACATACATACAGATATATACTACGAGTATACATAAAGTGCGTCTCTCTTTGGTATTTGTGTTTAAAAAAAGACAGCAAAAATATACTCACTAAAATTGAAAAATATTAATTTTAGTCCTTTAGACTAGGCAGGCCGTATTTATTTGGCGATGCTATTTTCAAATAAATAACAAGTTCTGTAATTTCGCGGTATTTCACGTCATTATTTTCATAATTATTATAGCAGTGTTAGTTGTTTCTAGTTACAGGTCTTAGCAACTTAACAGTGTTAACCACTCTCTGTGAAAATGGTTATTAGGACTTGTGGCATGGTTGACATGTTAAATAATTTTAACTTATATTTATCTCCTTAATATGGTTTCGCAGAAAATTTTACTGCTAAAGATGAGAACATTGTTCTAAAAATAAGTATGTAGTTTAATTTTTTACTTAATTTTAAGGTTAGATGTAATTTTAAATTTTATTATCAATTATATTAGCCTGGACTCTATAATATTCAATTATTTTGCTATTTTACAATATTAATAAATAACGAATAAAAATACTTCAATTTTACGAAAAGCTACTTTATACGTACTAATTTTCCGAGATGTAAATGTAAATATTATCATTATTAATCATCAACGAATTTCAGTTATAGTTGGATTCATGAAGACTATACAAGGTCACTTATTCGAAGAAAGACAACACTGTATAAAATAATGGCTTATCAATATTTCGTGTTAGAAAGAGAAAGGTTATTTGACATAATACCTATTTAATTTATGTTATATGACAGATACGAACCCTTCATCAAAAGAATTGGCGTACATCTCCCTTCTTCACAAAGAAATTATACATTTATTAATGATGATAACTAACGCATTTTATATAAGCAATAAAATTACTCTAATAACACAAAAGTAAGTTTAGGAATAATAAATGAATAAGTGTAAACAATTCCCTGTTATACGAAAAATTATAATAGATGTAGGATGTAGGTCAGTTCTTTTGATGCAGAAGCGGTGGATATTAGTCTCTACCACACTAAAAGTAGTAGTGATGTATGTCGTAGAGATACAGAAATGTAATTATGTATATATAATTCATTTCACGTAAGAAAATAACGTTGGTTTATATAGGGATGTAAATTCTGCCCATTGATTGGTCTGAATGCTTACCTAGTTCACAAAAGCTTGTCATTTGTCAATTATGAAATAAAATAAAATAATATCAATAGTTAAGTGATATTTAACCATGTTTTTTTTTGTAAATTTTAATATTCAGGACTCGTGATTTTACAAATATATATATTAATTGACGAAGTTTGGTTTCACCGTTCGGCTCTCAAGCGCCATCTGCCATTTTCTTACGCGAAATGAAGTACACTGCCCTCCGCGTTTATGTTTATTCAGTGAAGTTGATGATTAACTCAAAATATTTTTCAGTTGTTTACGTCGTTAACATTTTTTGTGCATAAACATAGATGAAGAAGATATCATTTTGAGAAAAGCAGTATTTAAAAAGAAGCATAAGTCACTATTATTTCTTCCATATATTTACAAGTTGCACGTCTCAGGGAATAAAAAGCTATGAAGTTATTCGTAAAAAAATATTGTATCAGACAGCTTATAACTGACCTTGAATAGTCATTTTTCGTGAATCATAAGCATAAATAAAGATCGCAAGAAAGAGCAGACGGCAGATGGGTTGGTTTGTTTTACTAAACCATCAAATCTGATGGGTGAGTAGGGTCAGTCCAAGAACTGATCCGGATTGCATGAAATATGCTAAGTAAACAAAACTAACCTATTAGGTTAGGTGCTATGTTCCAAATAAAAACAGCCACCAAGTCACACTATAAGTAAATTATCTACCCGAGTAAACTTCACGTAAATGTCAAACTTAAAGCAGAAAAGGGTAACTTATAGATAACTTTATTCTGCTGACTTATATTTAACTTCATCTCACTAGTATTTTGAATATTTACTTCATTTTAATACTCATTTTCTACTTTAACTTTAACCTCTTTAATAAAGAAATATAACGCATAGTTAGTAATATTAAAAAAAGTAAATATACGGCACAAAATTTTGCAATTTTCTAATACTTTAAGTTAAAATTATGGCCTACGAGTATATTATTAAAAAGTTATTAGAATTATGAATTTGGGAATATTTTAAATTTTGAATAGATATGAGTATAGTCGTTTCGTAAGTATTGTACATATAGTGTGACAAACTGACAAATATTACGTAGCTTGTAATGTAAATAACTACTTTATTTTATCTTCTATTTCTGCACTATACTAATCAATTTAAATAAGAAAATATGCTGACCAGATTTTCCAACATTCATCTTCCCAAGAACTGCTATCTTGACTCGAGGCATGTTGGTCTTATCTTCAGTTTTCATGCTGGTAGATTTTCTTCTGAAACAAACAAAAATCAACATCTTAATACCACATAATCCAAAACAAAAACAACTATTACATTGTCACATCCTAATACAATGTGTAATTCTATAACAAAAAAGTGAATAACAATCCGGAACAAAAGAAGATGTAAACAAAGCCATCCAGATACTCTTTGTTGGCGTTTTTGTTTTTCTTGCCAAGGCTGTCTGGATTAAAAAGGCGGATATTTTGTCGACACGTAGTAAAAAACTGCAGTCGATTAATTTTTCAGATTTTATATTCACTATTTTTAATCATCACATATCTTACGGCGCCAGGCGAAAAGAATTTTAAAAATATGCTCATTTTTTCTGCTACTTTCAGCAACTACTATGATCGTAAATTCCAAAGTCTAAATAAAAGTTTTGACGCCTGAGAAACAGTTTATAGTATTTTAATAGTATATTTTGAAAAGTTCTGGTAACTTTATTTAGAAATGTGAAGAAGTTTGCCACTAGAGTGATGATTTTTTTATTATTACTTGCAAAACACACTTAGCTAAATGTATAATCGGTCAAGGAAAAAATTGCTATAAATTGTTTTTATAACTCAGCATTTGTAAGTTCTAATGTGCTATTGTAAACATTAAGAATTAGAACGGACATTTTCTAATTTTAAATTTATTTGTATTGTACTGAATCGTCTTTGGTGGTCTGTCTAATCAGAGGCTTCCTGAAAAGTCTAATGCCTTATTATTCAGTTGATACATTTTTGTGCGTAATTATGTGACATATGACTACTGTCATATTTCTGAGCCAATTATCTCTGTGGCTTGTAAAAATTAGGTAAATGATATAAATTGACGATTTTTTTGAAGTCATTTTTAGCAATCGCTAGTACTAATCTACAGAAATATTAATTAAAGAAGCATTTAATTTCAAAAAATATATGTACCATTTTTAAATTTTTAATTATTATTTAAGGAATAAAAGTATTTTGCTATAAATAATGAAGATGTCATTCTCTTTTATTGGCATTAATAGTATTGTCCAATTATGTGCTTTATTTACGCTATTCCTTGTACATTAAATTAGTTCCAATTTTGACTCGTACTTCATCTAAATCTAAAATTTTACGGTAGTTACGCGATATCCAAAGCAAAGGTATACTTAAACGTATAATGGCACGACAAAATTAGTATTCGTATACCAAATTAAAAATATAGCACGACGAAAACGGAAGTCACATCAAAATTAGTATACAGCACAACAGGACTAGTTTTCGCTTACTGAGAAACATTAATTTATTTTTATTAGTTGAATTTGAAACCCCGAGGAATGTTTATATTTACAATTTGTGGTACATGATGGATTAGGAGCAAACAAATTCCTGATACTTTTTTCTAAACGTACTTTTTGGCCGTTATTGAAAATATTTGTCTTGTCGTGCAATATGTCTTCCTCTAGTTAAGGATGCTAATTTTGTCGTGAATTTTCTCAATTTTGTAGGGCTGACAAATGACACTCTAAAAATATTGTTTAGTATTTAGATTGGTGATTGGTACTTGAATTTTAACAGAATTTTTTATTTGCTCTTTTATTATAATCTATCCCAGATCTTTGTGGTTTTATTGTATTATCTATTTAGAAATCAACTTTTCGTAATAATAGTAGGTATATTTTCTTCAAATTTTTATGTATTTTCAGTTAATGATTTAAACAATGTATTTTTTTTTTTAATTTTGAATGGAATACAAGTAAGTAAATATTATTATAATGGAGGATGCTGCAAGCAATTTCTTGTTTCAATATAAAATTCTCCTTTTCTCTCCAGTATCTGATTTTCTGAAGAACTTCCAGGAATTATTAGTCATGTAAATATCAAAGTTAAACTTTAATATACTGCTATGTTTACATGTACGCTTGTATATCTATTACTTTTTATGTATTTTAAAATTTATTTGTTGATTAAAATGTAGTTATTTGTGAATGTTTCTGTCGACTAAAAATTCAAAAAACTAGACGCGTACATTAGCGTGATAATTGGCTAAACTCCAGATATAAGTGTTGAAAATATATTTTATTTTTCTTGTAGTTTCCTACAGTTTTCAATAAAATTGTGATCGCGATGAAAAAATTAAGATGAGTTGATTGTAAAATACCGATATTGGACACTGGTAAGATATTAATTTATTAGAAAGACAGTAGATTTTCACAAAAAATAATTAATAATAAAAAAATTCAATATAATGAAACTTAAAACACAGTTAAGGCCTTCTTGAAGAAGGATTCATTAATAACTACATTGAACAAATACGTTTTGCTGTCCAAAACCGAAGTAATTAATTTTAAAAGAATCCAAGTCCCATAATACATTGTATTAATTTTTTACTTATGGAAATGAAAGCCTAACTCAGTATTTTAAGGCAATTTAACACGGTCATAACTTAGTTAAAAAAATTGTAAAGGTGTCCAACAGATTATTTTGAAATTTGTGATAGAATAGAACATCTTTTGTCATAACATTCGTTTCTAATGAAATAATGTTTTCAAATTTGTTAACAAATTTAACGATAATTTATGATCGCATCAAACAAGCTTTAGTAATGATAAAAGTGTCATAAAATTTCTGAAATGCAAAATGAAAAATGAAACGAATTTTGTGAACAAAGGATCATATATATGTATTTAACTCATGTTCGAACCAAATAGATACGTATACTTATTTATAAAAGGATAACTGTAAAATATAAATATGACATCTAGTTCCTTAAATGGTTCCATTTTCTTTCATTTTTAAAATTTTAAATTTAGCCTTAAATTATGTGAAAAACTCCAAGTATCTTGTAAACTTTTACAATTTACATCATTGTTTATTCTTTCGTCCAAGAATTAAAAAAAATAGTATTTAAAAATGAACATTCCACTAAATTACCGCGGCTGCACCACGAATAAATTAATGATATTCAAAACAATTTTGACAACAACATTCAGAGCATTACCCAAACAACCTGATTTTACCGACCGGTTCAGCTTTAAATTATTGATTCCACTGTAAATTTAGACTACTTGAAATTAATTGGTTACTACTGGTATTCGCGAATGCTCATGCTTGGAAACAAGTGATATACCAGTGGTTTCAAACAACGGTTTATTGGAAAATACAAAATATTAATTATGTGAATTATTACAAAAATCTTTCACAGCTAATAATGTAGTCCGAAATTGAATCACGTTAACCGCGGTTACTTGTACAGTAACCGGTTGTATTTTGAAAACACGGTTACTGAAATCTGGTAACTTTTCTGTAACCGCACTAGATCGGCGGTTGTGGTGCCGTTACGGTTACATTTTGGTGCATGACAGATGAGCACTAGTACCAAGCCTCCATTCAACTATTTTAAATTTCTCAAGCTGAGGTTAGTTGTTGGCGGGTCCGTTTTTCCAGTCCGGTGTCTATAACATCGTAACCGCTATTAAACCGTAAACATTTTCAGTGGTTACCGTGGTCTAATGTCGCAACACTATAAAAAGTTTTTATGGTTATATTAATTGTATGTTTTGTAGTATTTTACAGGACTGCTGGGACCCGCAAAATTCGTTGACGGCGCTGAAAGCGCACCTGTCATGGCGTCTAGTAGTTAGTAGTCAGTTAGTTTTATTTACATTTTGACTGAGAGCTTTCTGATGTAAAAACATATCAAGAGTTCATCTCAACCCGATTTTTAAGTTGTTCAGTCAATTCCTTCATCAAGACAAGATACGTAATTGAAGAGCAACAAGTCATAAAGTTAATTATTACTTTTGGTGCAATTAGACTTACAAGCTTACAACAATTCTGACTAAGAAAGAACTAGAGTCTGTTTTAATAACTGTTTTACATATGTATACTCTGCACAATATTAATAAAGATAAATATTAAAATAAATTAAAAGAATTGTAGCCCAAAAAATAAAATTTTTACTAGTTCAGTAAAATATTATTTTCTCATTAAAAATGGTTTTGAAACATTTATATAATATAAATATTTAAAAACGAAAAAGTATTTAAGTATGTATTACAATTTAAAGTTGCAGACACATCAAGACAAAATAAAATTAATAACAATAGTTTTTATATGAGAACATAAATAATATCAGCACTCTTAGCAACAGTATAATAGTGTTTTGATGGGTTATAAAACGTGACATATATTGGAACGCAAGAATGTGAAGAATAAAATATTTATTTCAAGATCAACTTTGATCTAACTTAACAATAAATTTTGTATTCAGTTCGTTTAGAATGTGCGCTAATGCTGTGTAAAGATGAAACATACATATTTTGTTATTTTGCAACAGATATTAAAATAAGTATCGGAGTCATGTAAATATTTATTTTATGTATCATAAATATAAAAATAGGTGTTTAAATATATAATAAAGATGTATATTATTCTGATAATAAAATTATATTATTATTTACAAGGAGTATTTTACGATTTAAAATTTAGAAAAACATTTAAATATTTGGATAACAATTAAATTACTACAAAAAATTATAGTATTGGTCGGGTGTTGGGTGTATGTTATACGACGATCGCACTAGAAATATTGAGAAGACAACAAACTTTGCAGTATCATTTTAAATTGTTATCTATCTGTCATTTTGTCAGATCGTTAGAACAATCAATTTCTTAAAGTAGGTATCGTTGTACTTGAAAATATGGAATTAAACAGAAAGCATGCTTTTCAGTCCTTGGCGATATAACACCCGCCATACTCACCTGATTTGACAGTGAGCGACTTTTAGATATTTTTGAGACATGAATTTACTGAGTAGAAAATTTTCGTTTGAATAAGAGATTAGTCCAATTCTTAATTATTTTGAAAGCATTCCGAAACACGATTGGTTGGGAGTTTGGGAGATTTTAAAAAGTGGAAGAAAAGAATGATGAAGTGTATTATTATTGAAGAGAACTATTTGGACACACATATTTAGAATAAAATTTAAAACATATGAACCATGTGTCAGTCAATAATTCTACCGTGACCCTCTTAGTATAAAGACACCTTACTTATTATCACTTCAGAATTCCGGAGAAAAAATCTTTAATTAAATTAATATTACAAAATGTGATAAATACCAATACATGTTTAAAAAAAACTATGTTTAAATTCGAAACAAAATTAATCACTCTCCCAAAACAATGAATGATGAATCCCGTGGCTAAAAGCAATAATTCCTCACAACATCCCAGTTTTTCATCCACTTAAATACTTATTTATCAACAAGATGTAAAATAAGATCAATCATGCTCACGCGAGATACATTTCATCGCACCTAGCGATTAAAAATAACCGCTGGAAGAAAAAGTTTGGCAGCCGCTGATTTAGCCGACTGACCACGACGCCGCGTTGCTCTGAAATAGACGCTTAGCAGAGGCGCCCGTCAACGGGGGCTCATTAGGATCTCAGGAAATGATTCTTAAGTTGCAATTAGTGCGAACAGTGTGGTCTACACCCGGATGTTTTTAAAAAGGGGCTATTTATTTGAAGGTGTCGGTTTGCAATATTTTTATTTAATTTTTAATGATAGTAATATTTTATAGGAATTTTCCTCAAAATTCTATGTTTTTATTTCTAAAATAGGAGGAGGAAATTTATAGTCACATGTTCAGTATTAAAAATACATATTTAAAACGAATTTAAATTTTTGAAATTTTATTAGCAGAAAAATGATTTCGTACATTTAGTCTCAACGAAAAAAATTGAAAAATTATATGTAATTGTGTGTACACATGGTATTCGTTCTATAAATGTTTTGTTTTTAAACATATCTCAATTTATTTTTGGAGCTTTAAGTGGAATGATTAATTTTGCTCTGAAATTAATGTATTTTTTTGTGATTAATGAAGAAACGAATGAAAAATTGGCTGCTGTATGATTTGCGATACAAATTTTGTTTAATATTTAATATATTATATATATTTTTCAATTTATCATTCATAATGCAATGAATAATATTAAAATACAAGTTCATTAAAATAAAAATTGGAATAACTTTTATTGAACAAATCGACTTGTTACAATAATAAATTTCAAATTATAATTAAATTAAAATTAATATCTACCTAATTAAAAATTGGAACAATTTCAGGAATGGTTTTAATATTCAATACGACTGAATTAATTTGCATTCGTAATAATAAAAGTTTACATATTTCATTAATGGAGATAAATTTAAAAATAAATAAAGTTCAACATTAACATATTGAAAATTCAAAATAAAAAATATCGTTAGCTACTACCTACGTAGTTAAGCTGGTCTAAAATTTTAGCTACTATTTTTTGAATTTTTTTATATTACAGGACAGAAACATATCCGAACTTGACTAAAAGTTATAGCACAGTATGTTTATCGTTTGTCATTCAAATGTACGTTATTATGTTCTTGGATTATTAAACAAATAAGCAAAAACTTAATTGGGCATAATAACACCATATGAAACTATATAAAAAAAATTGACTGTTTAAGCTTTGGCAGATTTCAGAATAGAAATGATCACCAGATTTTCAGCAGCAGTTACACAAAGTGGTTGTTACTTAGTAGTTTAGATTTGTTTTGAAGGAAATAGAGCAAAAAAATATCTAAAATACCTACTTATAATAGATTGGGAGACAGGATGGTATGTCATTTTTTGTGACTATACTTATAGCAAATAATTAACACAAGACTTTGATTTTAAATATTTATGCGTTAGTAAAATTTTTGGTAAAACATATCTAACACAGGGAAAATATGTACCAGACATGCTATTTTCTATTCAATACAAGAAAATTTTATTTTTTATTCCACAACTTAAATGTGTTCTAAAAATTATAAAAAAAGTTTTTGAATACGTACTATAATACATACATATGTCAAAAATTGTATGAAAAGTTATTTATTTGAACCCAAAAAAATCATCAACGTGTTAAAAAAAACATGCTTAAATTTTGATGAAAGATTACAAGAGAGTAAGCAGTTTTTCCAGCAGTTTTAGGGTTCTAAATGGCGTTTCTCCGAGTGTAGAACTGAATGATAAACTAAATTTTGAAAATAAAGCGGTAAATCTGTTTGTTTCCGCGTACCCTTCAAATGAATCAAATACGAAACTACAGATTGGCATATATTTCTGACTGGTAATGTATACATAACATACATCTACATATTATTCAATTTTCCATTCTTGCTTATGATTGCATTTACATAAATTTAAATATTCCATTTAAATAAACGAGGGGCTCAATGGAAAACTGGTCTAAGCGGAAAAATTTCAAGTTCGTAAAATAGTGAATAAAACATTAAAAGGAAAATCTATCTGATTAAACATTCTAAACTAAATGTTGCTAATCATTAGGAGACACTTGTACACATTTATCTAATTTTTGCAAAAACTATTTTTCCCTTGTGCCTTTAATTTTTCATATATTTTTTAAAAGTTCCTACCTTAGACAACCGTCGGATGTAAGGCCTTTGAAGCCACCAAAATTAACAATGCACGTAATTTTTATTGTTTAACAAGTATCACGGGTGACCAATTTAAAAATCACTCACAACACAACGAAATGTAACAAACGAAACCGCTGCCGTCTGATAAGACTAACAACGCCGGTCTGTAACTGAATGAGCTCCGTCGCGACGCGCCTCGTATTTATCACTTGGCGTCGCCTAGCAACCACCAGCGCCGCGGCGCTTAGCGAGAGCGACAGAGACAGCCAATCAGCAAGTGTCATTCACAGACATACACAAAATGCAAATATATGTTACGAACGAACAAGTTTCTATCACTGTCTTCTTCTTCTTCTTTTATGTAATACTCATAAAAAGCTGACTTCCAACCTTGGTTTTCTATTTTTTTTTTTTTGTCGTCAAACCTTTTGTGCTTGTGAAATAGAAATAAGAACAATGTTCTAAGAAGGGGTCAAATAACTCAGCCAATCAAGGAAGAATTGGAGAATTCTTCTTAGAAAAATTTATTGATATTATGAATAAAGCGGAAAAACGCCTCTTCGCTGTCTGGAAAATTCTAAAAAATAAAGCTGCATTCAATGAGAAGTATATAAAACTTTCCCACCTACCCGTAAGTAGGGGTTAGTTTTCTATATAGAGAAAAAAGTAGGGCTAGGACTTCGAACTGAGTATTTAGTTAAATGGGAAATACCCACCCACCCGGACCAAACGGAACACGGGTCGGAGTCGATTCTTTAGCTATAAGATCCGTAAGACCCATAAGAACCGCAGAACCGTATTACCCATAAGAACCACAGGCCCATATTACCCGTAAGATCCGTATTTCCCTTGTACGACTGCCTATAAGGGGCATACTTCGACGCAGAACATAGATATCTCATTATTGCATTTAAATATACACATTTAAATTATTCATAATGGTGTCTGTCTTACAAATTGAGATTTTTTTAGTTGTGCTATTATTGTACAAATTACTAACTTATCTTTTAAAACTAATTGTATTGTGTGAAATGGTTAATCAAATAAATTAACTAAATTAAATAAAATAGTTTTTCAATGGTACGAATATTTAAACAGGATAATTAGTAACGTAATAATACGTCTTATGGATGATATGGTTCTTACGGGTAATACAGGTCTGTGGTTCTTACGGGTAATACGGTTCTTATGGGTTTTAGTGAAGAATCGACTCCGACCGTCCGACCCGTATTCACTGTAATACGGGTGGGCGGGTGGTCTTTTGGATTCACCGGTATTCCGAGCATTACCGTGTACATTAAATTAAACGTTAATTGACACACCGCCTACGTTATTTTAAGCTTTAATTTATGTTTTCATAACATATATGTATGTAGGTATGTACTAATATTTAGTTAGCATTTAAGTTCAAAGGGATCTATGTTCTATGAGTCAAGCACAATCGTAGTGCTACTATCAAATTCCAGAAGTGGTTCAGTGTAAAGCCAAAGATGGGGTGGAAAAATAATAAATGTTTAGTATACAGGTCTGAATTGCAAAGAGCATTATTGGTATCTCGGAAACTATAAAAGATAGGTACGACTTCAGTTAGATTGGGAAAAATGAATTTCTTGAAAAATAATATAAAATGCTAGGATTTTAAGAGAATACAAATTGAAAATATAATAATCTTTTATACTAATACAAAAAGAAACAATAAGCAGGTAGTTTTAAAGTAAAAATATAATGTGGGTTTTATTTGAATATTTTCTAAATTACCAATTGTTTATTAAAAATCATAATCAGCTTTTACGTTATTATCTAGTAGCCTATGATAATTTTTAGCAAAACAAAAGCAAACCTAAGATGGCTGAAGGTGCACGAGATGTTCGTATCTCTCATAGTTTTTGAGATCCCAAATGGTGATCATTAAAATTCGGACATTCTATACATCTAAATAGTTAGAAATCATTGTTTCGTGCAAAATACTTTCTGTTGTTTTTTCTCGATTTCATCCATTCCATTCCCCTCGATTACATCTTCTTCATATTTAACCAGGTGAGTTCGTTAACTGTTGAATGAGAGAGAAGCCAGTCGAATGTAAGACTTTTGTTGAACTAGAACCAGATGGTGTTGAAACATAAAAATGGTACTTTAGAACCCTTATCAATTCAAATATGTACTTCAATAGTATTTTCACATATAAGTTCAAAGTTATGCTCGTAACTACCATTTTATTTGATGAAGTATTCACAAAAACGAACTCTTAGTCTTCGAATCCATTAAAAAGATTATTACGTATTTTATGTATCATTGTATCTGCTGTCGGCAATATGTAAAAATAACTGTGACGCTCAAGAATAATATTAAACAAAGAAAGTGTAAAGAATCTATTCATTTTATTGACAACGCACAATGTTTTGACGTATTTTACAGGACGGAATGTTACACTTCTTACGCGAAGAATGAATCTGCTTATGTTGTTAATATTGTTGCAATAATACAAGATAAAACAATTTTTCATGTATTGGATTTAATACCCACTTTTATACTTTTTTATAACTGTTTACATTTATAATTTTTTTTCAAACTGAAATGTCAAAGGTCATTGACATCACTGGCGCATTTATGCACAGACGGTGGAGGCGGCCACCTGGGGCCCCGTAAGCCAGTGGAGCCCTAAACGATAATAAAAGTTTATTATATAATAAAATAAAAATTAATTAATTATAACAGATTTTTCCAAAGGTTGAAACGATTTTAATATATTTTTTTTAACATTATCAATATGTAATGCAACTGGAGAACGATATTTTTCCGTTCTTAAAAGAGCTAAAAAATAAATAATTATTTAAGCAAGGAATAGTTTTGTGCAGAATAATTTGTAAAGTTAATCTATAATACAGAAAATGTCATCATTCTGCATAAAAATAAATAACTTAATATATACAGGTATCCAAGATCTCGAAAACCAGAAAAGATTCAGAGTCGGTTTAATTAGACAAAAGATATTCTATTTGGCGGTATTTTGTTTATCCAGAAAAAATCATGGGTCGCTATCGCTAAATATAGGCAAATGAAAAATATAAATTTTGCAGTTTTTATTTTTGCAAGTAACATCCTTGTATGGAAAAATAGTGGATTTAATTTTTGAGTTCTTCTGAATGATGATGCTCAAATTTCTAGCATTATTGGATATTTAGTTATTTATTTTTATATAGACGCCATTCTTCTTCCAAGCTTTAATCCTGCATTGGCACAGAGTCCGCTACTTTTAACCTTTCACCACATAGGTCGCTCTAGGGTGTCCTCTGGATTCGCATTGATAATCTTTATGTCTTCTTTGATTTGATCCATCCAACACTTCTTGGGTCGACCGCGGATTCTTTGTCCGTCCACTTCAAACCGCATAGCAGCAACTGACTCGCCAGCGCTTCGGACGGAATATAATTGTAATAATCATTGTTTGTATCTTTCTAACCATGTTTAATTTATCCATGTCCATTTATTTCAAACAGTAAAAATGCAACATTTATTATTCATAGGGTGAAAACAATGGCAATGACAATGCATAACTGATTCATGTTAGTGGGGCCCCAAAAATATGTAACACGTCGAGCCTTTTGAAAGTTATATTCGCCACTGCATATAACAGTCATATAATTAAATAAAAATAAAACATGCTCTATCCAGCTTATTCAGCGGCTTAAAATTGGATTAAAAAATTGACAATAAGTGAAATGCAAGTGTTTTAAGTTCAATTTCTAGACCTTAACCAAGTTTTTAAAATTAACGAAAAAAAAATTGACAAATGCTCTGACAAATGTAAAATAGGTTTTATTCGAAACACTGCATATTCGAATTTTTTTTAATGGTTAAGTTCAACTGTGCTGCTACAAACTAATAATATGTAAGTAATATTTAAATTACCTCAAATATTCTGATTATTTTAGCACTAAATTTATAACTACAGTTCGCCCAATAAAAGTTTCGTAACGGAACGAAACATATTATGTAGTTAATAGCCGAGACAGACTAGAAATATTATCGATCATTAGATTAATTAGTAATTCACCTTAATTCATAATTATCAACATATCTGACGGACGATATATAAAATTAATTTCGTGCGCATGCGCAGATGTACATCAAATGTCATTCGATATGTTCTGCAATTTTATAATTTCTCTGTTCTTTCACTTTAGCATTAATACATAACCTTGTTTGTTGAATTAAAATATAACTGTTACAATTTAAAATCATGATGATATTTTGACAGTATCAGTGTGGCGATTATTATCAAAAGATCATCGTGACTTAATGATCGTTACAATTGAAATTACGTCTCGGCTATAAGGTAAACAATACGCTGAATCGGCTAATTTTTTTAATTATTGAAAAGGTAAATAAAAATAAATAAATAAATAAATAAATAAATAAATAAATATAACATAACGGCATATTACCCATTACTGGGTGTGCCAGTATCTACAACACATGTAGACATCGGTAATGATGACGATATATTTTACCGTGTGGGCGCTTACCAGGCGTGACCTCACGGGCACTCATAGCTGGTGTGGAGAGTGCACCACAGGGGTCACTTTCGTGCCATTTAAAATGGGAAATATTTGGCGCCTGTCGGGATCGAACCCGGTTCTCCAGGTTCGCGACCAGACACTCATATAAGTATAATGAAGTTAACAGTAAAATAAAAGGGTGTACCATTTCATTAAAAAATAGCCGTTTCCACGCATTTGCTCCTAAAGTAGCGTTTGTTTAGATAGGGCAATAAATTTTGCCGTATGATTGATCAGAATCATCAAACATGTAACTACAGTATACAGGACAGTTACATGTCAGGTTATTTCAGGCCACGAGCAGACACTAAAGTCATTAGATATATAAAGTACCGCAATTCATTGTACCAATGTGTTAGAGAGAGAAGAACGTTTATTAGACACAATATGGCGGAATCAGGCCAATCAGGGTCTAGTTGTAGTTGGCTGTGCCTATAAAAGTCACTATATCTGGGGACTTTAGCGTTAATGCTGTCATCATGTCAAACAACCTGATGAAAATTAACCTTAATTGTACTTATTTTTTGTTATTTTCTTTATAATTTTGATCAGTTATGTTTTGTATTTATATGTATGCATATTATAAAAAATATTAACATAAAATCAACATTAATTAATTACTTTCATAGATTTATTTCACTGCCGATTATTTTTCTTTGTAATAACGCACTCGTTTCATGATAATCCATTTTAAATTTGGCGCCGAAACTCGACACAATATGGCGGCCAATTGCGGTACTTTATATATCTAGTGACTTGAGCAGACACGTAACTCCAGCGCCCTTGACGAGCTTGGAATCAGCTGATTTGTGTGCGCTTGTCACTTTGACAAACAACAATGTCACTTTGACAAACAACAATGTCACTTTGACAAGAACAATGTTTTAACTTATTTTGATTTTGAACTGCGAAATAGTTATTATTTTACAATTTCCTGGAAGTAAAGCACATGAAAATTAAAGTAAGTAAACATTGTTCTTGTCAAAGTGGCATTATTCTTTTCAAAGTGACAAGTGCATACAAAACAGCTAATTCGAAACACTTTAAGGTCGCTTGAGTCACGCGTTTGTTCGTGCCCTATAGCTATTTTTACCTCTCGCTAAGAGAGGTATTGGATTCATGCTAAAATTCGCATATCCAGATTTTATTGAATAAGCACGATTTAAGGTCCCTACAATCCGATTATAACATTTTTAAAATGATGTCTGTGTGTGTGTGTGTGTGTGTGTGTGTGTGTGTGTGTGTGTGTGTGTGTGTATATGTGTGTATGTGTGTGTGTGTGTATGTATGTATGTATGTATGTATGTATGTATGTCTGGATGTTGTAGTCACGATTCCTCAAAAACTATAAGACTTAAAAAATATTTAACTGCAGTTTCCTCAATCTGACATTCATGGGAAGAGCTGAAAAGGTTTTGGTAACAATTGAACAACCGGAAGTAGTATTTTCTTAGAAAAAATCTTCTAAATATAATTTTTTGGGAGTTTTTTTTATTAAATATTGAAGAACATAAAATTCTCCATCTAATACACTTAAAAATTTTAGTATATCTTGTATAGATTTAGAGATAAAGACTTTATAATTTATAGAGTAAACTAATCGCAGAGGGCAAGGCACTAAGGAAACCAGTTGACAAATTCCAATGTTTATAACATGACACATGTCATTGTCAAATATCAACAGTTTTAGTGACATTCTGATAGCTTTTTCTGGGAAGTATATTTAACTTTTCTTATTGTTTTATTAATTAAATATTTGAAATTATAGGTAAAATTGTGGTAAAATACATATATCTATCAGAAATACCGCCAATCTGGTTAATGAATTGGAACAATATTTGACATTTAGAAACTTCCTCATACAATGAAAATAGATATAATTTGAATTATATGTGTGCAGAAGACATGCTAAATATAGTAAGAAACAATATTTGGGTAATGTTCTGTAAGATTTTGTTATAAAACGACGGTTCGAAAGCCAAGTGCAATACAATACTTATATAACCTAATATGGAAATGGCGAGAGGTCTTGCGCTGGCCACAGCAGATTTTTTTCTAATGTTTTGATATTTTGGCAGTTAAGAACTTTTCAGTAAAAGTAAAAATTACAACAATACGCTTTAAATTTTAACATGTGCATGCGCAACACTATTGGACTGTGACAAATATGGCAACGCATTCCATAATACATTTAGATTTCTATAATACTGATTATCTGGAGATATTCAAAGAACAATAATTTCATGAATGAACTAGTTCATTTTGTTGCAGTTGTGTGTAAAACGTACGTATCTCAGCTTCTCAGCTCCAAAGAAAATCACGTCCCTAGAGATATAAAGGCGCTCCCTTTCGAATCGGGCCTCAACTTCATCCGCTAGCGTAAACTTTTTCTATCGGCCCTCTAGAGAGTGTCCCAAAACGTTCCTGCAATATTTCAAAGATGAATTCTAAAATTTATTTAAAGTCGAAAAGTCCATATAAATGTATGTCCTAAACGTAACCGTTAACGAGTTATTGTTTATTTCATAATTTATGAGCCTAAAATTTTAGTTCAACGATTTTAATGTAATGAATTTTTTTTAAATACATTTTTGTTATTTTATTTACAAGAAATGTTCAAAATTATCTCCATTGTGTTCGAAACACAAAGCAGCAGATCGCAAAAGAGTTCGCTGCGTTCTCAATATGGTTGCTGGGTTATTCCTAACAATATCGACAGCCCACTATATTCTTTGGTGAATTTTTCTACCGTGCGCATTTCAGTTGCATAAACAATCTGTTTCGTATGACCCCAAAGACAAAAATCTAACAATAACTCGTTAAAGGTTACGTTTAGGACATATGTATGTTTATATGGACTTTCGACTCTAAATAAGTTCTGGAATTCATCCTTGAAATATTGCCGGTACGTTTTCGGACACTCTATATAAGTATATAATTATAACATTCAATACATCCCATCTTATTATTTCGGCCCGGCAGTCAACATTGTGGCCATCAAACTATGTTAACACGCCACTGACCCTGACCATCGTATATATGTAGGAACGTACAAGTTATTACATATAAATTGATTTAAGAAATGTTAAGTTCACTCTTACCCAAACTATTTCGATTAAGTTTGTCTACTCATATGTTTATAAATTCACAGGACCCATCCGCAAATTGTGATAGAATTTGCATTAAAGTGAATTCCTTTGCAAATCGAATCTAACAGCAATATTGGCGAATGGTTCAGTCCACTTGTGCAAACTAATAAACTTCACTTCCTGCCCGAAAATTTTGATAAACTCTAATGAAATGTTGTGTTGAAAGTGCGAACAAATTAAAAGCATGATTGACCGGAAGTGTAAACATTTTTGTTTTTGAAAGACAGTTCAAGTTTATATTGCATAAAAAACATTTAGAAACTAGTAAACATTTCCTAGAATCTGATGTTTGTTTTTGAGGAAAAAATAGTCGGGCAAATATTCATTCATAGATTTTTATCTTTGTTAATAAACGCTGATAGCAGATGATTTCAAGGATTCTGAGTTAAACAGTATACAAACCAGACGACTAAAATAGGAAGCCTAGGAATTACGAGCATATTTTTGCGCATATGAGGGCAATTTAAATATGAAACATGATTAATTGCGAAATGTAGACATATTTACTGGAAAAACAAATTAATTGCTTCTCGATAATTGTAAATTTAAATTTTTGTTGTCATTATTCTTAGAATTAAAGGCAACACACTTGAAAGATTCAAATTAATTTGTCATTTAATTTTTCCGTTACTATTATAGACTTCAAATAAAATTATTTAATTGGATGTAAAAAATGATTTTATGGATCTTCTAATTTAAACTTTAGTATCTTTTTAGTAGAGAGAAACATCGAAGGACAATGTGAATTACGACTGACGAACTTGTATTAGTCCATTCGCGTATTTTATTTTTAGGAACCATACAAAGTTGAATGGTTTTCAGTGTGCCAAAGCCATGACGGGATATTTTTGAATATGTACACTAAATTTCGTCATCTTTTATTACTTTTCTTTAAATGAATAAGTGCGCTGTCAAGCTTTTTTAAGCCCATAATTCACTGATAATTCTTGTAACGACATTTGCAATATTTAATTTTACACTTGGTATTTTGATTTACTTGGCCTTTTTAGGAAAGAAGTATGTACTATTATTTATTGGAGTCTTCTGATAGATATGCGGCACGTTCAGAAAATAAGTGTACAAAATTTTTAAAAAATCGAAAAAGGAAAATATTTTTTGAAAAATTTACAAAATCATATTCATAGTCGCCTTCCTTCTCAATGCACTTTGTGAGCCGACGGATGAGCTTTCTTAAGCTTATTCAAGCAAGTCTCCCGACATCGCTTTGGCCCATTGTTTGACTGCACTTTGGACCTCATCGTCGGTCGAAAACCTTTTCCCACCCATAAACGACTTCAGAGAGGTGAAAAGATGAAAATCTGAAGGTGCGATGACTTGCATTGTCATCGAACAAGCACACTCCCTTTATTAGCATTCCTCTTCTTGTTCTGTATCACTCTCCGCAGATTTTTCACAGTACCGTGCGACATTAATTGTTTCCTCCTGGAACAAAAATTCAATAAGGAAAATCCTCTTACGATCCCAAAAGACACAGGCTATGATTGTTCGTTCTGCCGGCTTTAAACTCACTACACAACTTAGTACGGTTCATAAACTGATTTTATTTCGTTAAAAATCTGGAGCGGCGCGTTTCCCTTCGCGAGGGGATACCGGATTACGCTCTTCACGTCGCAGCTGGGATTAGGAATCGAAACGCTCATTTCAAACAACAACAGTTTTCAACAGACTGAGACAAACGAGCACGTATTTGAAGTTGCCCTTGAAAGCTTGAATGCAGTGCTGTCAACTTTATTAAACAAAATTGAGCATCAGGGGCTCAATTCTCTTAATTTCTGGACGTGCCTCATATATAATTCAAATTTAATTAAGTTTAAGTGTATTAAAATTTATATCTACATTGCTTAGATTACATGTGAATGGATTTGAAAACCTTCTATTTAATACTACTTTGATATATATATATATATATATATATATATATATATATATATATATATATATATATATATATATATCTGTATTAAATTTATACAATTTTATATTAATAACAATTTAAACAAAAAGATAAATATCTGCCAACATTTGTTATAACCTAAAACTTCGCTAAAATATTACGTTTTGGTTCCGGTTTTGATTCGATTCAGGAAGTTCAATGCCCTGATTATAAACCCACAAATTCAAAAATAAAAGTGGAGTTAGTGGCATTTTCAGCCAGGGGTAGGATTTAATGGAATATGAAAATGAATACAGTAGATTTAATGGCTTTTGACAGAATCAAAATCCCTTAATCCACCACGAATTATAATCAAAGCACAGAAAAAATATCGTAGGAAGACTAAAATATTTAATTAAGAAAATAAGCTATATAAATTAGGAAAGAGTGAAAAGATAATGTAAATAATAATAAAATAAGCTAAATTAAAAAACACTGCATTTTCAATAGAAATTTATAGGAAAACTGGAAACTACTTTTTGAAATGAATTTTGAAACGAATTTAGTGGATTTTGTCAGTATTTAAATACTTATATTGAATGGTGGAGAAATATCGTAAGAATATTTTAATGTATTTATTTCAATGAAACTGGATTAAGGGGTTTTGATTCTAGAGGATTCATGTAACCAGATATACTTTTAAGCTGAATTTGCACGAGGGCAGCAACTTGTACTAGTCGCTGGAATCCAGCACTAGACCGTTTTAACTTCAATTTAAGAAAAAGTAACTTCAATTTAGGAAAAGTAAATTCAATTTCAGAAAATGTAACTTCAATTTCAAAAATAATATCAATTTACCTTCCTGGTTTACGGATGGCTAAAAACTAAAGGCAGGAAAAACTGGAGTGGGTGCATTTGGTCTAGGTTACCAAATAAAGGAATCCATAGACTCCAGTTCCACTATATTTCAAGCAGAGGTCTACCTAATAAATCTCTGTGCTCAAATGAACCTAAACAAAGCAGTGAAAAGAGCAACAATTAACATAATGTCAGACTATCAGGATGCTTTAAAGGTGCTAGGTGTCTTCACTTGTGAGTCAAAGCTAGTCTGGAATTGTAGAAACACCCTTTAACAGCTTTCCAAAGACAACTATGTCACTTTGTGGTGGGTACCGGGGCTTGAGGGAGTTCTAGGCAATGAAAAAGCTCGCTAAAAAGTGATCAAAGTACCGTTTTACGGTCTTGAACCTTCTTGTGGACTCTTGAAAAGCTATATAAACAGGGGCCGTGGAGTTTCAGCCCCCTCTGATCAAATCTAATATTGGCCTCCAAATTTTCGTTTTTACTTCCTTGTACGAAGTAAAGGAAGTATTGTAATCGCGAAAAAATTCGGTTTCCAGATTTCAACGGAAATATACATTTTGACCATCCCTGAATCCATTTTGACTAATTTCGTCGTGACGTCTGTACGTACGTACGTACGTACGTACGTATCTCGCATAACTGAAAATCGGGAAGCCGTAGAAAGTTAAAATTTTGTATTTATGACTGTTATAACATCTAGTTGTGCACCTCCCTTTTTGGTCATTACCTAACTTTTGGAAGTGGTACTTTACTTGAAGCTTATAGTAGATTTTAATGCAAAACTATATTAAAAAATAATCCAAAACTTTTCAAATTTGGTACATAAGACTTTTATATCAATGGGAATAACATAATAGATTTTAGTTAAAATGGTCTACCCGGAAGCGGTGCTTTACTTGAAGCCTATAATAGATTTTAATGAAAAACTATATTAAAATATAATCCAAAACTTTTCAAATTTGGTATATAATACTCTTATGTCAATGGGAATAACATAGTAGATTTTAGTTAAAATGGTCTGCCCGGAAGTGGTACTTTACTTGGAGCCTATAATAGATTTTAATGAAAAACTATATTAAGGATCAATGGGAATAACATAATATATTTTGGTTAAAATAGTCTAACCGAAAGTGATACTTTACTTGAAGCTGTTATCAATTTTTCTTGAAAAAATAGTGTTATTTTAATTTTAATAATAAATGCTTCAAATAAAAGTTTTAGAGAATTGAATTCTGCGTCGAAAACATCTAGTATGATTTAAATTAGCTCTTTAATAAGCGAGATATGTAAATTTAAAAATGATGTACTTTTTGATTTCTGTAATTAAGTTTGCTATGAATTAGGACAAAAAATACGTGCAATTTTATGATTGGGTCTGTTATAATACATATTTTAATTATTAACAAAATATGTATAGTGTAACAGGCGTACAAGGAAGTCATGTGGTGTCCACATCAGATATTTTTATAGATAACAAAACCAAATTTTAATATTTTCTTTTTGAAACTTGCCGCATGAAGTTTTTTCGTTTTATGTACGTCGTGATCAACTCGTGGAGCTTCGTACAGTTTCGTGACTTTTGAGATCCTTTTAGGACGCAAGGCAAAGCGCGCGGTGCGCTGTGTTGTGTTACGTTTCAATTGCTGACCGGTAATATTTACTCAATATTTTATTCACCCTAACTGCCTAACTAACTACTATAGCTGCAGTTTAAAAATACATTGGAGATGCAAAACACGTCTGAAAATAATAATTTTTGTAATAATTGCGGAAAATTAGGGATTCTAAAACGAATAGAAGTTCTCCAAAACTAGCGCAGCAAGTTTTAGAATTTGCACTAGAATTAGAATCGGCTATATTTCGCATTCATTTTGAGTTTCAGAACTATTTCCAATAAGCCAGTTATTTTTATCATACCAAGCGTTATTAAACGCTCTATTGGATATGCCTTCTTTACAAATATTTATTAATGATGAACTAAGATCAGGATAAAGCAAACATGGTCTGTTTAATTTGGATTGTTTTAATCCTTTTGGTAACAATTTATCTTCATAAGACAGTTTATGAAATTGCTGTTTGTTAATTTAAAAAATCAGCCCTACCTTCATAATGTTGTCACTCCCGGCCAAAGCCATTATTTGTTTTCATCTAAATTTAAAATACAATAACACTAAGGAAGGAGAAAATAATAATAAATAATTAAACATTAAATAACATTTTTAATTTCATTCAAATAAATATTATGTTACTTTATATATATATATTATATTGAGCCTCGCCTGAGATAAAATCGTTCCGCGGCCCTTGTATATAAAGAAGGAGGTCAAAAAATGGGAGGAGTGAGTCATAGCCTTATATTGGAGAGACATTCCGGGGCTTCGTCAGTCTAAGAAATTTATTTCACTCTTATCGACAAACGTCAAAGAACTACTAGCTCTAAGCAAAAATGACCTTAGAACTATGACAGGTATCTTTACTGGTCATTGTCCTCTGAAATACAATTTATGTACGATTGATTTAGCTGAAAACAAGGTCTGTCGATTCTGCGAAGAGGACGAAGAAACTTCGGAACACATCATATGTGAATGTCCAGCTGTGGCCGTAAGTAAACCTAACCATCTGAGTAAAAGATACCAAGTGAGTTGGGGAAACTGACTCCTGGAGCAGTAACTGGCTTCATGAAAATTTTAGAATTACTTCCGGAAATCTAAGATAAGGCCATGTTACAATAGCTCTTATAGGTTGCTAAGTTGAAAAGATGTAGATTCCAGCAGTAGACCAGTAAATACACGTCCAGTAGTGTTCAGTGAATTGACTGTAATCCAATCTTGTATTCACTGTCTTATTTATTGGGCACGTCTAAATAGGTCTCCCAGTAACAATCAGACCAGTGCAGTGCAAATGTGCAAGTGTCGACAAATTACATCTTTATTTATGTGAAATGTGCGCTCGTGTTACTTCAAAGCAGGCGTCGAAACAACCTGTCACTTTTAGAAACATAAAATATAATATATGTCATATTTCATAAATATGTAATGTTAAAATAAAGTTATTGCAAAGGTAAAGGAGTATTTCTTCAATTTATTTTCATAAAATGGCAAAACATAATAAATAGTCTGAAGATTCAACTGTTATATGTGTTAAAGATTAACTTCAGACAGTTTAACAGTTAAAATGTATAGAGATTTTCATTTTCCCTGTTGAATTGTTCTAACAAAGTTCTAGCAATTCAAGGCATAGGATACAATGTTTTGTATTTTTGAAACCATAATATGTTTATTTTTAGTATTATTATATTTCTAATTTATTAGATGGGGAGATTAAAACCTTTTTCTATTCTCATATCAGTAAATTCTGCCAAACAAGTAAATGCATTCTTACGCAGAGTGTTACGTAATGAAAGACACTAGTGTTACGTAATATATATATATATATATATATATATATATATATATATATATATATATATATATATATATATATATATATATATTTATTACATAACAGTTATAGGGGGATTTCCGTTTATCCCTAGAATCATGTTGTCAACATTACCTAAAAAATATTTAATTTGACGTTTCACAGACAATTAACCTTCAATTAAATGACATAACCTCTTTATGCAAAAATGAAATCAAATACAAACTAACAAAATTTTATTTAAATACTCGGGTCAAAATAAAAAATCTGATGTGGCCAACACAAAACCTCTCGCTATTTAATTTTTATTAATTTAAATACATACCTACCTACGTATTTACTAACGCTGCAAACTGTTCCATTGCAGAAAACTATTGCTTTATTTACTATTTTCTTCAATGACACTGATGAAGCCGAAATAGACCACTATCTTTTCAGATGTTTGCACTATAGGAATGATCAAAATAAATTACTGGTAGATCTAATTAAAGAGAGAGTGGCACTCCCTACAAAATGCAGCATACTGTTATCAGAAGGAAATAGTAAAATAACAAAATTAATTGTGACATTTATTCAGGCAATCAATTTAGAAATTTAAAAACCTAAAAACACATTGCTCCTGACCAATTGTTAAGAAAAACAAAGGTCTAAGGGCCGGTTTTTCAATCGTTTGTTAACTACCTAGCAGATTAAATTTATCCATCAGATAAACTGCATGGTAATGAAAATGCGTTTTTCAATACGAATTTATCTGTCCGGTAAGTAACAGACACTTTTGGTTGTCAACTGTAAGGTTGGCAATAATTATAAGCTGACATTTGCTGTGTTCGTAACGATTCATGTGTCATTTTGAACATAATTTCCACACATTTTGTTTCGAATATGATTGATAGTTATAGTTGTTGACAGAACTGAATCTGTGACGTTCAAGCAAATTTAAAGTTTGCTTTAGTTTGTAGCAATATGTGGTAAGAATACATGAACTGAAGATTGGAAAAAACTATTTTTCTACTGACTGTCATATAATTATGGATTTTATTTTATTACATGTATGCATCTTTCGAGCTTCAAGCATCAAGCAGTTGTAAATTTCTACTGGAATTTTGCCTACAAATGTACACATATGTTCTGTTTCTTAAAAAATATACTGTCTCATTGGTCATTAATTAGAAAAGGTAGCGAATTTCAGTATTTTATAAGAGCAGGTTTGGTTTATGTCTTCTTGGCAATTCTCAATTTCGAAGTGATTAGTAGAACATTGCGTTATACATTCTATTTTTAACACTACACAATATATTATATATAATTTATTAGAATTAAACAATAACTTTGTTGTATATTGACGAAACATTATTGTGATCAACGTTTTGCTTGTTATTAATTCTTCTCATTCTTGTAATCAAAATAAATTATTATAAAGTGGATTATGTATTATAATTTAATGAAATTTATACATTTTTTAATAAGCCGTGAAAAGTACTCTGCCACATTCATTAGTATACAAGAGATTTTTAGAACAAATGTTTATACCATTGGAAATATCAGTATTCTCTGAATACATAGCAGTATTTTTTTGCTAAATTTGAACCTTTCAAAATATTTATCGTCACTAGAAGTCAACGAGATGTGGTCGACGTCTTTCAATATGTGGTTTTCGATTCACTACCATTATAATAACAAACGAAATCTTCCAATTTTTCCTTGTCCTTGTCTTTATTATCGAAAAACACATTTACATAAGTCTATTGTATATATATTTCTATAATTTTCTACGAATATTATTTAACTGTCAATGTCAATATATCAGAACAGCTGAATTTATCCTACTGATAAAATTTTATCGGTAGGTCAAAGTGTCTGTTACGTTATCCTCTTGTTTAGCTAAGACTTATCCTGTTGGCAACGCTAACATGACATTGAAAAACTGAAATAGGTGTTTAGCATGAGGATAAATTTTACAGAGAGTTAACAGACACTTGCCAGTGCATTGAAAAACCGGCCCTAAATCAATTAAAAAAAAAATACTATTTTCTTTTTAAAATGTCACTATTATTAATTTGAAGTGATAAGTTTTCTGACAGTGACATTTACTGTCAGTTACATTCATTTGAAAAATGAACTGTGTAACAAAGGAATAGTTTTTATCTTAGGCTTCGCGACTAATAAAAAAAATTATTTTTAAATTTATCTGTAAATAAAAGAAAGAAAAAGTATTAATGTAATCCTGTAGAAAATTCAATAATCTTTAATTTTCATAAGACATAAAATTCGAAAAAATGGCATTTAATGGTATTTTTTGAAGAAAAACCATTATGAGCTTCAAGTAAAGTACGATTTCCGTTTATCCGATTTACACCAAAATCTAATGGCTTCTATTCCTATTAGAATAGGGTAAAAATACAAGGTTTCAGAATTTTCTGAATGATAGTGTTTGAGTTAGAGTGCAAACAAAATTCGTACACATGCACACATACACACATACACACACACACACATACAGACATCATCGTGAAAATGTTAAAAATGGATTCTAGGGACCTTAAAATGTGGTCATTTAATACAATCTCGATATTAGATTTTTAGCACGATCCCTATACCTCCCTTACCAAGGGTAGCGGGAGGTAATAAAAAAATAAAATTTTGTGACTGCAATCCAGAAATTTTTATTACCTCATCACTATATCCAGTCAAGGAACTTTGTCTATCACAAACGAGATCACAAATTAACAAATTCATAAATTTCAGTAAAATTATGGTCGAAGAAAAAGTATAGTACATTGCTCGAGTTTTAAAGCAATTACGTGCGAATGGATTACACACTAGCCTGACGGCTCGTGAGTAACTTTTCCATTCGCACGGAATATGCTTCTTACAACTCTCGCAATGTAATATACTATTACACTGATCTAAAAAGGAATAGAATATTAATTTACTTTAAATGTGTGTAAATACCTAAACCTCTAATTGAATGCAGTGCTGGAATCCAGTTACTGCCATCGTCTAAATTCAGTTTTACCTCAAAATCATGCCACGAGTAACTTGCACATTTCAATCAAACCTCAGGATCAACAAAATTTCCTCTCTATTGACTGTCACATCCAACATAACGCTGACGATGTGCGACAGCCTATTTCCTATGACTGCAGGCGCAATCTCTCCACGTGCCTAGGTCAGGTCTCCTGCTGCACAATTTTCCCGACTCCTGAGGTTGAAGCATTCCTCGGCGACTCCACGGGATACAATTTCCTTGCCCAGAATGCGGTAATTACTCCTGGTATTAATATCCATTTGTGATACGTTGGAAGAAGAGTCTATTTTTATGACAAAGGTGACGTAACGAAAAGATTCGTTGGTGGCAATTTTCAAGGTCGCGGGATAAATAGAATTATAGTTTTTATGTAAATATGTACAGTTTTTTTAAGTGATACATACATATGTTACTTTGGAATGTGATATATTTTTATATGCATGAATCGTATTTTCGTATACAAACATGTGTGTTTATGTTATTAAGACTACTGGCGTCTTGAATTTATTCCCCGACCTTACATAACAGAAGATACGACCAACGGTATAGTCTAGCAGTCTAACTCTAGCTTAGAATAGAACGTGATTAGTCCGATAAATAACCATATTACATCTGGTTTTTTAGGGAACAAATACATTGCCCACGCGTTATAATTACGACCATATCATTCATCAAATTATAAACCAATAAGAATGCATGATTTTTCTTAGTTAGCTTGTATTACAACGGTTAACTTATTATTAAGTAACCATGGTGAACGAATATACGAAGCTTTATATATCCAAATATACCTAGCTTCCTATATTCACTTATAGGTGCGTTTGGTTATTTTGTTCAATATACTCAAAGTTGTCTGTCATTTTTAATATTTGAATTCTATTTACACAACGTACAGAGTACGATCTTTATTTCAAACGCAGTACCTACTACATAAATGAATCGGTAGTTTGACTTTGAGGAGAAAAATCATACTTTATGTACTTTAAGTAGGCATCTAAAATGACACTGACAGCTCCGAATGCCTCGAAACGAATAATTAAACGCACCTATTGTTTGACAGCAAAGCCTTATTGAAATAAAAATTTGACAAGTAAATATTCAGTTATTTAATCACAAGTCCAGAAACTGCTTTGTTGCTACTTTGAGTTTATTTCAAATTACGAGTATTTCAATATAATATAAAATAATACATATTACATAGCATATTTAAAAAGATAGGTTATGTGGTGTACAGTTTGACGTTTCATATAGTAGAAATTATACTACATGCCTACGTGAAATTTACTGTTAATTTTTTAATTTCTTTTGATTCATGATATAGTCTACCTGTGCTGTATACAACTCGACAATGACAATAGAAAATTCTAGATATACTCAACGAGTTGTCTTTTGGAAATATCACTTGACTTTCGGTCTCGTGGTGTTTCCAGGCAACACGTTTCCTATTTATCGACAATTTTCAATCGTCTTGTTGCATAATATATGAATGTTTACTGTCCCAGCGTTTATATAATTCGTTCTTTGTGAATCATGACGTGAGCACAGAATAAACATTTATACAGGAGCGACAATCAGAGAGAGAAACAAAAATTAAAGAGAGAAAGAGTATGCCAACAATTTTAAAGGCCTAATCGGATAAAATCGGATTGTTCCGGCATATCTTCGTATCTTACGATTCTTTGTTCTTTTCATTATCTCGACGAGAACATTTTCTGTTAGGGGTCAATAATAAAAGTATATCAAGAAACACAAATTGATTTTTAATAAGAACAAATAATTCAAGCAAACCAAACACGGCTTCTCACTTTTTGACATATGTTGTTTTGTAAACCGTTTGTGAATTTTAGAAGTGGTGTTAGTTTCTAATAAAATGGAACAAGCGAAGAAGGTAGAATCGGGAGGACTAGTTTGTTCATATAAATACTGTAAAAGAAAGATTTAAAAAATGGAGAAAGGGAAATGTAAGTTTATTTTGTTTCCGAAAGATCTAGAAATATAAGTTATGCTAAACGACTACCATATCATATAAAATGTATATTTATTTAATAAATATAGGTATAAAATGTGAAGAAGGATATGAGACATATTCATCGAGTCTGACGTTTGTGTTTGACCCATCAAAGACATAGAAAATTCTGCATTGTAATGAATTTGTAAAATTCAGTTATTTGTTTAATATAAACATAATTATGTATTTATTTTATCTGATTTCTTTTTAATTCGTTTAATTTTTCTTTTGCCATCTAAAACAATTTAAATTTCGCGCGTAAATTTGCCAACAAATTTAAAGTTCAAGGTCATAAACGTCAAATCGCAACAACAATGGTGTCATTCCCTGATGGTGTCGACAAGAAGTGTCGCTTCTGTATAAATGTCTATTCTGTGACAGTGTATTCAGGAAAAAAAAAATATAATTCGAGGTAGGTTATGAACACAGAAACGTATGTCGCAATTCAAAAGTCAAGTTGTTAAAATTCATTGGGAATTGTAATGAGCCTGTTTTCCAATTTTTCAAAAGCTAGTTTAAATGAAAGTTTATGGAATGATTTTCTTAGTAATAATTTTTATTTTAATAATTTGTTGTTATTTGTGGAAATAATTAAATAAAAAGATTGGCGTCCTGAAAAACTACCCTCCACTCCTATGACGTAGAAGCACATACATTACATTATTAATAACCAATAGGAAAATAGTTTTTCCATCACCTACCTTTATTCATATTATTTACATAAATAAACGTAGGCTATGGTTTGTCACATGTTAATAAAAAAATCTTTTAATTTGACATTTGACGCTGACATTGCTCATTGTAAATGAATAATAAAGTAATAATGACTAATTCAAATTACACGCAAGCTAAGTCGGACAAATTACCGGAGGTCGATAGCTGGGTGATGGCTGAATTTATATCAGAGAATGATTGTTTTACTGCTACCGAAATAAGGCGTGTTTAAAGAGTTGAGGTAAAATAAAATACAAAAACTGAATTTACTATATAAATTGATAATATATTTTACTTTAAAGTTCTGGTCTTCATTTTTATATTGAATCTGCTATAGGATATGTAGATCTATGTCGAGAAAAAAATATCTGTATGGTCAGATGTAAATTTATCCCGAACATAAAGTGAAGCAACAAAAATATACTGTTATCTTAAAGGTGGATGAAAGTTGAAATGATCTTCACAAAAATGAAGACACGATTTTTCTGACAAATTATCAGCTCTTCTACCTACTGCTTCTAGCCACAATTTTCTTTTCTTCGCATCTTTTGGCAAATTTATAAACACTTTATAGTAGGTTTGTTTCTAGCAGTATTTTTGCAAGAAGGCACAATACAATATCGTAAATTACTCATTTTGTTTTGAACTTTTTATTACCTACATATTATACAACTTGAACCAATCTTAAAACATTGACAATGCACTTGACACCAAACACAATTTGTTTTACATTATAAACAAACCAATTAGAATCGCTGAAGATGTATGTGCTCTGACGTCACATTCTGTTTCAGATGACGTGACTTATTCAAAATATTTTCCAAATTTCAAAAATTAATTGTAAAATATGTTAAGGATATTTCGTGATATTTTCAAATTTGAGGCTGTTTAAAGAACAATATCTTTTAAAATTTAATACATCCCTATTTTAAGAAGAAAAGATAACAAAAACGGAAGCAGAATATTACCATTCACCATTCTCTAATTTATTTCTATTTCTAATGTAAGGATTCGCGAAGAAAAGCTTTTTTAGATAACATTTTTACCAATATCTCGTGTCAAATTGACGTTTAATTAAATACTTTTAAAATGACATTCGTTTTTTTGGTAATAGCCTAGGGCATAAATTTCTGATAAAAATGAGTACAAAAAGCTTCATCAACATTGATCTGATCTTAATCTTTTCCGTGAAAGAGTCCATTTTGTGATAGAATCGAAGAAAAACTGACGAAAATAGTGATCGAACAAAATACAATAAAATTTTAAGTGAAACTTTTTTTCTCAATTTCTAATAGTTACGAAGTTATTTAAAGAATTAATATTGGTCAAGGTCACTACAACATTTAACTTAGTTCAATTATTTGATTTTTTTTTTATTAAGAACAAATGCACATCTAATATCACCCCTCAAAGGTAAACAAAAAGTCTCATTTAATCGAAGTCGTAACTGTTATAGTTTTCGAGATATCAGAGATAAACCCCGGAAAAACTTGTTTTTCTACTCCCATGCGTGAAGTGAGTACTTCACGTATCAATTTTTATGTGTGAAGTTTGAGTTTTTGCACACTGTGCGTGAAATGTTATTTCACGCGCCGTTCATTATTTTAAATATTCCAAACTGAATTGTATTTTAATAAAACAAAGCTGTTAAACACCCGTAACGTTGGTAACCATGGTTACACAAGTCGATAATACAGATGCTTTACGTTAAAAGAATGACAATGTGAAGAAAAATATATTTTATTGCAAGGTCGTAGAAAAGGTATAGTATGTAACACGTGTGTGAAGCCTATTTTACATTCGGGTGTTGAGTAACCTATATTTTACTCATTTTGATCAGTACTACATGCCCTTAAAGTTTTTATCTGAAGTTCGATAACATTCTGTATATTTTAAAGTAAGTACAATTATTGTAACATTTCAGATATGTTTATGAGCCAAGATTTAAGACTTTAATGTTTAATGTACTTTGGAATTACTGAAGAATTGCAAAGGAAATCGTTTTGTATAATAATATTCAAAAAGTTAAAGCCAATGGTTTAAACGTCAATAAAAACTGAAGGGCTCATCTTAGTATAAAGATACGATTTTGCTGACACTGTCAGCTGTTCGCGGTTGGCAATAGCGACTAGTCGCAACGATTCACCGTACTATAATTCTCGTTATCAAAAATCGAGGGACGGTCATAAAAAGCCTGACCGCTCCTATATTATAAAAGTAGAATGGAATAGTTTATCACGGTACACCGCAAATTGCTTTAGCTTTGTGTCTTTGTGTGCAGAACAGTGACAGTATTCAGTCTTATTATTTATGATGGGCAGAAGTTTTCTTTGAAAGCGGTCGGCTGTACGGCAATTGTAAATTGAACAGAACAGGGAATATGAATTGTGGTTTTTAATTAACTCTATTAACATTTTATTTCCATTATATGTAAACTTGAGAATCTTTTAAACATTTGAATTAGAGCAGTCGATTTCTGACTGCCATTGAACTTGAAGTTTTCGGGAACGCACCAGTTTAGCAGCTCGCAGTATACTCGTAATATGATTTTACTTTTAACTGCACATTTAACACTCATGGAAAGTGGTATAGATTGTAGATGAGATTCACATTTATCTTAGCTTCCCAACGTAAAACTAAATTCTGGATACGCCAGGTTCACCTAACAACCGGCATTACAACTCGATACGGTGCGAATTAGAGACGCCATATTACAGCACAGGTACACAGCAAAAAATCTGTTGTGGCCAGCACTATACTTCCCGCCAGTACTTCTGATGATGCCGCAATTGGCGAAATTGTACAAATATACTTCTCTTTTGAAACTAAACCGAGTGTTATTTTCTAACTTTTATTAATTTAAATACATACATACATATTTATTTATGCTGGAAACTACATTATGTTCTTTTACATTCGTATAATGTAACTATAACTATTGTTTTATTTATTATTACTATTTTCATTTTAAAACGATACCATTATTAATTTGAAATGTTAGGTTTTTTGACAAGTGACATTTATCTGTCAGTTACATACATTTGAGATCTGAACTGTGTAATTAAGGAATTGTGTTTATCTTTAAAACATAGGCTCCGCACTATACTTTCGGCCAGTACTCCTGATGATGCCGCAATTGGCGAAATTGTACAATAAAGTAAAAATATACTTCTCTTTTGAAAGTAAAACGAGTGTTATTTTTTTTATTTATTCTTTAACTTTTATTAATTTGAATATCTACATATTTATTGATGCTGTGTTTATCTTTAAAACATAGGCTCGGGGATTTATAAAATAGATTATTTTATATATTTATCTATAAAATATATAAATAAATAAATATATCATCACATCACGGCATATTACCCATTTCTGGGTGTGCCAGTATCTACAACACATGTAGACATCGGTAATGATGACGATATATTTTACCGTGTGGGCGCTTACCAGGCGTCACCTCACGGGCACTCATAGCTGGTGTGGAGAGTGCACCACAGGGGTCACTTTTGTGCCATTTAAAATTGGAAATCTGTCGGGATCGAATCCGGTTCCCCCAGGTTCGCGACCAGACACTCAAGCACGCGGCCACGGGACCCCATAACGTAATGTAATATACAGAAAAATTATAAACGCATGCCTGTAGAAAATTTAATAATCTTTAATTTTTGTAATAACATAAATTACATTTAAAGGTATTTTTCGAAGAAAAACTATTTTGAGCTTCAAGTAAAGTGCCATTTCCTGTTACCTGATTTGCACCAAAATCTAATGGCTTCTTTCCATATCAGAATAAGGTAGAAGGTCTGAGTGGTAGTACTTCATTTAGAGCGTTGACATAAACGCACACATACACACACACACACACACACACACACACACAAACACACATACAAACATCATCGTGAAAATGTTAAAATGCCTTTTTCTAGCACTACACCTTCTTTACCGAAGGTAGCGGTAGGCAAAAAGAATTGACATTTTGTCTAATTATAAGTAGATATTTTTTTCTAACCAATATGAATTTTAATATAATACAAAATCCATAAACACACACATACACACACACACACACATACAAACATCATCGTGAAAATGTTAAAATGCCTTTTTCTATAGCACTACACCTTCTTTACCGAAGGTAGCGGTAGGCAAAAAGAATTGACATTTTGTCTAATTATAAGTAGATATTTTTTTCTAACCAATATGAATTTTAATATAATACAAAATCCATAAACACACACATACACACACACACACACACACATACAAACATCATCGTGAAAATGTTAAAATGCCTTTTCTAATAGCACTACACCTTCCTTACCGAAGGTAGCGGTAGGCAAAAAGAATTGACATTTTGTTTAATTATAAGTAGATATTGTTTTTCTAACCAATATGGATTTTAATATAATATTTCACTCACTTATAATATAATGTACTATTACGAAACCAGATTTAGTATTTTAACTGATCTGAAATAGATAATAAATATTTTGAAAAAATGTTAATTTCAATTTGCAAATTGTTACTTTAATTACTAATTTTGTTTAATTTGGTGTCACTACAATTTTTGGTAACTTTTCTAATGAGTAATATAAGTTAAATAGTAATTACGATATAAATGTAGTCATTTCATATAATTTTGTATTTAATTTTATTATATTTTGCTGTTATATTTAGGAAATTTAACTAAATCAAATTAGTTCATTTAATGAATCGTATTAACAAAAAATTAAGCAATTTGCCCATAAATCAATTTTTTACCTCTCGCTAAGGAAGTATTGGAATCATGCTAAAATTCGCATATCCAGATTTTAGTGGATAAGCACGTTTTAAGGTCCCTATAATCCGATTATAACATTTTTACGATGATGTCCGTGTGTGTATGTGTGGATGTGTGGATGTTGGAAGGTTGGAACCACAGTTTGTCAAATACTATAAGACACAAAAAATATTTAACTGCAGTTTCCTCAATCTGACAATCCTGGGAAGAGCTGATTAGATTTTGGTAACAATTGGACAACCGAAAGTAATAGTTTCTTTAAAAAAATCTTCTAAATATTATATTTTGAAAATTTCTGTTGTTACTATTATTGAAGAACATAAAATTCTACATCTGATACATTTAAAAAAATTATTATATCTTGTATAGATTTAGAGAGAAAGGCACTGTAATGTAGAGGCCAAGGCACTAAGGAAACCAGTTGACATAGTTTGTAAATGATAGATGTCAGTGTCAAAAATCAACAGTTTTAGTGACATTCTGATAGTTTTTTCTGGGAAGTACATTTAATCTTTCTTATTGTTTTATTAATTAATTATTTAAAATTAGATGAAAGCATATATCCATAAGAAATACCGCTAATCTTGCTAATGAATTGGAAGAATCTCTGACATTTAGAAACTTCCTCATAAAATGAAAAATACATATAATTAGAATTTAGAATTGTATGTGTGCAGGAGACATGTTAAATACAATAAAATAATATTTGAGAAAAGTTCTGTAATGCTTTTGTTATAAAACGACGGTTCGATAGCGAAGTGTAATACAATACTTATGTAGCCTAATATGGAAATGGCGAGAGGTCTTGTGCTGCACACAACAGATTTTTTGTTATGGTTTATGTGCCCATTTGTTTTGTGTTAAATTCTTCGACAACTCGACAGATCGCTTTATTACCTTTGCCATAGCATTGAATTAGGTAAATTCGTTCGTCTTTTGACAACATTTTCAACGATTATGGTTGATTTTTATAACTGACAGTTAATGAAAATCCATAAATAACGGCAATTACCATGACAACGCAAACTTATTTTTTGGGACAAATTTTCTATTTTTATCTGAAACTAAAAGAAAATGTTAAAACTGAATTGGCCGTTTCGGGACATCCAAAAACTTTTATCAAGAATACATTTTTTTGTAAAATAAAAAATAACAAAGTTTTTCCTCTTTGGAACTCGATCCGTGAACATACGGTATATACAAGTATTTCTTTTATTTTTTATTTTATACTTAAAGAAATACAATAAATATGAATATTTGATATTATTTGTTATAGTCGTATGGATATTATTAATATATTTAGAATAATTACGTATGAAAGGTCATGTTTTTTCCTTTCAGTAGCTTTCTGTGTTTTGATTTCCGCCCGAAACGATTACTGCAGCCTAACACACAGCACGCTGACATATTTATTATAAATATATTACTAAATGCAGTGCTTTTTTTGTAGAAAAAAAGGTGCCGGAACGTACATTTTATCAGTGGCCCAATTTTGGTGGGAATTTTTTTTTATTCAAGGTCAAATGCCTTATAATTGCGAAGCAGCATGTTTTTACCCTTTCATGTACAGAAATAAATAAAAAAATAATTTTGTATGTTTTTTATTAAAAAAAATATATGCTGACGCTGACATTAATTTATGACATTAATAAATATTCATAATAATTTCCACCTGCAAAACTTATGTGTAAAAATTTAACAGAGCGTATATTTTTGTCATTTATTATTATGCGCATGAGAAGTGCAATACAGTTTATATTTATAATGTGCTTCAGATGTGTGAATATTTCATTGTCGTAATTTTTATATCCACAACTTAATAAAATTATCAAAATAAATAAAATAGTAAATAATTTTCAAAAAAAAAAAATCTGATGTGGCCAACACATGACCTCTCGCCAATTCCATGTTTAAAATAGCAGTGAGCTTTAAGTAAAGTATCATTTCCGGTTAATCGTTTGTAAATAAAATCTAATTTGTTGTCCAATAAATAGAAAAGTCTGTAATACGAAATTTTGGATTGTTTTATTGTTTTTCCTCAAAAATTTGTTAGAGCTCCAAATTAAGTACTACTTACATCCGATTTATCATATACGGTTAAAATCTAATATGTTGTTTCAAATTATATATGAGTTTTAAATACCAAATTTGAGAAGTTTTGGATCATATTTTAAAAGGCTTTAAGGAAAAATCGTCACACACGTATATTCTTATGAAACTCAGCATCATCTTCTAGGTGCTCTAAAACGCAATCTTTGTAAATTCTTCGCCGTACATAATCCATTTCGTAAATGTGTAGTTATAAATTAATATTAATTTATAGTGCTGCAAAAATAGCAATTAGCAAATTTAAATCAGATCATCCTGTACATCTAACATTTATGTATGATGGAAAATATATTATTTTTACAAACCTTAATAAAATATTTTACTATTATATTCTCATTAACACGGTTTCATTATTAATTTTAATATAATTGCTGACATTTGTTTAAATATGTCAAACCTGTCATTAAAATTATGATTTTGTTTGACGCATAGGCTAGGTGATACATGGAAATAAATTATATTATATATTCATATTTAAAGTTATTTAGAGTTATTTACTAAATGTTATTATCGTAGAATTGAAGATTAAACCATTATATTCAATTTTAATTAGTAAAAGTTGCTAAAAAATTATATTCAATGATTTTTTTACAAGAAAAACTGTTAAAAGCTTGTATAAATGATACTTCCGGTTATCCCATATACACTAAAAACTAATGAGCACTTCCCATATTAGTATAGAATGGGTATACAAAATTTCAAATTTTTCTGATTGATAGTATTTGAGTAATCGTGTCCACAAAATCCACACACACACACACACACACACAGACACACACACAGACACACACATACATACCTACAAACATCATTGTAAAAATGTTAAAATCGGATTCTGGGGACATCAAAACGTGCTTATTATATAAAATCTCTATATGCTATTTTTAGCACGATCCCTATACCTCCCTTACCTAGGGTAGCGGGAGGTAAAAACGATAACCCGTCGAAAAAGGTGCCGGAACATTACAAAAAAAGCCCTGACTAAATGTGTCCAAAAAAAAATTTAAACACAAAAGTTGAAGAACAAATTTCAAATAGCACACATCAACGAAAGTGAAAGTAAACAATGAATCAGAAATGGAACAGTACAAGATGCCGGACCATTTCACCGCACGGCTTCAAGATTTTAGTCTTACGCTCCCTCTATATCATATGTTCTTAACTCTATGGTAGATAATACCGGTCCGGATCTATTCCAGATACGTAGTATAGAGTTCATTGACGTTGGGAGACTTATAAAGTAAAATTCCTAGAGAATTCCAAATATTTTTTAATGTGGAAGCGAATTTAAAAGAAATTTAAAAGAGATCTTGTTATCTCGGGTGACCGTTTTATTTCTGAAGTTTTCCTTTATTGTGATTAAGTGCATAAATGAAGCATGATCTCCAGTTTTATTTCAGAAATTTTGATAACATTGTCGTGCATTTTTTGTGTGATTCTCCGACTTTGAAATATATTTTATATTTATTTCAGTTCAAAAATTCATAAGAAAGTTTAGCAAGTATGATACTGTTGGCATAATTACATTTTTTTTACATTCTACGTCTACATACAAAGTATGCATTTGAGCTCGCTTATGTCAACTCAAAATATCACTTTGCTGCTCATGCGAAACAAAGTAGAAAAAACGGTCGCTGCCCGAATTTCTAACTATAAAATGTTCAGAAATATTACTTGTCTACATTCTTAATGGAATCATTTAGTCAGGATCTAATGGTGCTGTAGTTACTTACACATTTACTACCTGACAAATAACTGCTCTGTCGGTATATTACATAACCAAATAAAATGCAGTACTGCTGTATAAAGGAAAACCAATAAAATAGGGCATTCATTTACAAAAACGAAAGTAAAAAATGCTTAGATTAGATTGAAGCAATAGCTCAAAAAGAATGGAAAATAACGATAAATTAAAAAATATATCACTATTTATTGAGTAGTACTGTAAGTACAAAGTGTACATTTTATTATTTTTTGTTATGGTGGAGGACTCCATTGTGGCGACTATAGAAAAAATCTTGTGTGTGTTTCGAGCGCAAATGGACATTGTCGATTTCGAAAGAATGGCGCGCTCCTACATTGCGCGGCAGCAACGTCTCAGTAGTCTCAGTCGACAATATCCCATTTTGCGCTATTAATACATAAATAGCTATTAATATAAATTTTATATATATATATATATATATATATATAAAAAAATCACGGCATATTACCTATTACTGGGTGTGCCAGTATCTACAACACATGTAGATATCGGTAATGATGACGATATATAAATAATAAAACTATTTAATAATTTAAACAGACTGACGATCGTACCATAATAGTAATTTACATTGCAAGACCGTTAGTCAGAACTTTACGGGCGTGCACGGTAACTAACGAGCGAGCGAAGCGAGCTTGTTATCCGTGTTAGCACGTAAAGTTCGGGTAACGGTAGAGCATTGTACAACGTTTTACGTTATACTGAATCGTAAATAATTTATAAAAAAAATATTGGAACGTATAGTAGAATTCATTAAACTATTTGATCGAAATAGTCTTGGAAAACATAGGGCGAATGTTACTACGACAACATTTGTATAAAAACAAAATATATTTTGTGCTGCTGTCAGCTATGGATATTCCCGACCTTCCCGACGAAATTCTACAAGAAGCTGAGGAAGCTAATAGCAAATTAATACCAGAGAAGTCACGCAGCCGATATAATAAAGAGCTAAGTGACTTCAATGAGTGGAGAAAGAAAAATAACGTCAGTATGGCCCTGAACGAAACTGTTGTGCTGGCGTATGTATCAAGATTATCGAAAAATTACAAAGCGTCAAGTTTATGGACTAAATTTTCAATGCTGAAGAAAGCTTTTATTGTTAATGGCGACGTTGATATATCTAGGTTTGTTGTGGCAATTATCATTTGGTTTATGTAGTAATTAAATTGATTTCGCAGATTTGGAAAGGTTATGGCCTTCATGAAGAAACAAAATATTAATTTTGTGTCAAAGAAATCTAAGGTTTTGTATGTTGCGGAATGCCGCTGATTTATTTTGGAAGCTTCGGATGATTTCTTACTTTGTAAAGTTGTGCTTATCTTTGGACTATATGGTGCTTGTCGCCGAGATGAATTACTTAAACTAACAGTAGATGATATCGAGGACCATGAGAAGTACGTGCTAGTAAAGTTGCAAGATACCAAGACATATACTTCCAGGTCATTCATTATTCCTGATGCAAGAGAATCTTTGAATCCTTATGAAATTTACCAAAAGTATGCTAAACTACGTCCGCGTAATGTTGGAACTAGACGCTTTTTTTGGGATACAAACAAGGAAAATGTGTTGCGCAGCCGGCTGGTATGCATACTATCGGAGGTGTACCAAGAAAAGTAGCGGAATTCCTTGGTTTAGATCACCCTGAAAACTACACGGGCCATTATCTTAGACGGAGTGGTGCTAGCATGGTTGCAGAGTCTTCTGGAAATATTTTACCAGTGAAGCAAATTGGTGGTTGGAAATCATCCAAAGTGGCAGAGGGATATATAGAAGAGTCTATAAGAGGCAAAATGAAAGTTGCAAATATGGTACTTTCGAACGATCCACACAATATAACGTTAAATGACGTTGCTGTTGCATCATCTTCTAAAGAGGAAGTTTCTTCCGGAAATGTGTGTGCAGCCCCTGCTGGGTTGGTGATTACAGGCAATTCTAACTGTACAGTTAACGTCCATATATGCTACAAACAAGATTGCTCTTAAATTGTTATATATTTGTATTTTTTAATGTTTTAAATAAATAATGAATAAATGAATTTGTATGTTGCTATGGTTTTAAGATAACAGCCCGTAAAAATTTTTTTTACCACTAGAAACAGAGCTCTATAATAAGACGTTTACGATTCAGTATAACGTAAAAGTAATAAAATCTAAAATTTGAGAAAAATTAAACCATAGCCTATGGTTTACTTTTTGGTCCATAGGTAACATTTCTTAGACATGTACTATGCTTTTCTACGTTGTAGTATTTTATTATTGAGCCTCTCAATCATTAAATTATTTGTACACATAATAATTCAACTAAAATTGCTCGAATGTACATAACGGAATTTCCCTTCGATTTCACGCGATTACTGAGCATTAAATTTCATTGCAGCGCCCGGATACCATTCATAAGAGCTTAATTCCATTGAAATTCCAGAATAAAACAAAATACCACCACTACGTGCTGCATGTTTAAACATGTGTGGGTGTAACACAACATTTGCTCAGCGGCTGAAATGTCAGTTGTAGGACTTTTAACATTTGTATACGCTATACGCTATTCGTACAGCGTAGAGAAAAAGAAAATTAGCAGGTATTTATTTAACGTAACTTTTAACATTGCATCTGAATAAAATTCCGCAGCAAACTTCAAGAGGTTGTTTGTGATATATTTTCTTGTATTTCATTTATATTTTCAGGAGAATGTCATGAACTTTATGAATTTGTTATACGATACTTGAGGTTATATTATGTACCTATCTAATACTCGTAATATTAAAATAATATGAAACAAAATAAACAAATAGAAATATTAATGAATCACAAAATATAAATATCTACATACGTATACAAGAACGAGGATGTTTACAATTTAAACAAGGATTCTGAAAGAAATATCTATTGTTACCTAAAAAAAAATCTGATGTGTCCTATACAAGACCTCCACTATTTAATTTTTATTAATTTATATACATACCTACATATCTATTCATGCTGCAAACTATAATAAAGTCCTTTGCACATAACTATTGCTTTATTTACTATTTTCTGTTTAAAATGTTACCATTATATATGAGTTAAAGTGGCGACAAAATCCATACACATACACACACACACACATACATACAAACTGACTTCATCGTGAAAATGTTAAAATTGGATTCTAGGGACTTTAACACTTTGTCATTTACTAAAATCTCGATATGTGTTTTTTAGCACGATTCCTATACCTCCCTTACCAAGGGTAGCGGGAGGTAAAAATACAGTTTAATTTTTTAAAGCTTATCGAGGTCATCTACGAATTGTATGAATTGAGATTTTAGCTCTCCCCATTGTGTCAAATTCAGTATTGCCGTTTACTTAGTTTTTATGAGGGTACGTAAGACACTACCGCTATTTTATTATTATTATATTATAAAAATATATGTTACAGTAAAATTGTTAGTGACACTGACGGAAAATAACAATAGACGCGACGCGCGATGAATTAAGATAATGTATCTGAATTAATAAATGAACTTAGGTTACAGCGATAGTATTGTCAACAAGGTGCATCGTTTTAAAATGGTTTTGTATGGAAATCTACACCGCCTACAAACGCCTAGGTCTTAATATAAATATACAAGGTCTGATCAAAAAATACGGTGAATAAATTTATTACGAAGTAATAAGTTTACATGGAAATGGAATTAATCTCCTTGAATGTACTGTCCTTGGCTAGAGATGCACTTATCCCAACGTTGAATCCATGACTGGAAACATTTTTGGAAGGCTTGTTTTGGAAGGGCGTTCAGCTGCTCTTTCGTGGCCATCTCAATGTCACGAATGGTGTCAAAACGTTTTCCTTTTGGCACGGTTTTTATTTTTGGGAAGAGCCAGAAATCGCATGGTGCTAAATCTGGTGAGTAAGGGTTGATGTGGACAAACAGGAAGATTTTTCTCAGCCAAAAACTCGCGAATCAGAAGCGACGTGTGGCACGGCGCATTGTCGTGATGAAGATGGCAGCCATTAGCCTATTTTTCTGATCTCTTTCTTCGTATATCGTTTCGCATACGGTCCAGTACGCCTTTGTAAATTTCGGAATTTACGGTTGTTCCCCTTGGAACGAACTCTGATCGCACTATGCCCTCACTATCGAAAAAAAAAAAAAAAATATATGAGCATGGTCTTGATGTTCGACTTTGACTGACGTACTTTTTTAGGGCGAGAGGAGTTAGGGGTTTTCCATTGGGAATTCTGCATTTTCATCTCAGGGTCATAGTCACAGACCCAATTTTCATCTGCAGTTACAATTTTGGCCATGAAATGCGGATCTGCTTGAAGATGATGTTGACGCGTTGTTTGAAATCCATGACGAGCGACAGACGCGATTAACACGACCTCACTCTAGCGGTTCTGGAGACTGACTAATTAGTCATAACCTGTTCAAATTTGACACAGTCTGTCTCATCGGATCAAGTTATCGAACATATGACATGAAATGGATGTAGCATCATCAGTTTCGGCTCTAAAAATTCTTTCACCGTATTTTTTGATCAGACCTCGTATGTCTGGACTGAAAAATTGCAAATTTAGTTATAGTACCTCTCGTTTTTTATTTGTTTTGTATAGTATTGATATTAATTTTGGTTATTTCTATTGTTTGTAAATAAAAAACTTTATAAAAACTTTTTTCTTGCTTTCATTTCAATTGTAAGTTGAATAAAAAACGAGTAAAGTACAAAAAAATTAGAAACCCTGGGGTTATCCATCTCGAACGATCAATGACGTGTATTCCTAAAGCACTGTCACGGGTGCGCTAAAAATACCAAATGCATATAAAACCCAATGGTTACTAATTGATTATGATTTGTGAAAATTGCTAATTTCCGCCTTCTTGAGGTCTAAAATGACGATATATTAGGACGTTTCCATCATCAGCCATACAATAAATTCATTCAATTGGATACGTTGTACAATAGAATTGAAGGTTAAAATAGTTGCTAACTTATGCACCAAGAACGACTTACCAGGACATTAAAATATAATTATAAATGATTTACAAATCTATCATTTTAAATAAAAGGCAGGACAGTTTTTGCATATAAAACTCTCTTTTTACCTCCCGCTACCCTAGGTAAGGGAGGTATAGGGATCGTGCTAAAAATCGGATATAGAGATTTTAGTGAATAAGCACGTTTTGATGTCCCCAGAATCCGATTTTAACATTTTTACAATGATGTCTGTAGGTATGTATGTGTGTGTGTCTGTGTGTCTGTGTGTCTGTGTGTGTGTGTGGATCATGTGGACACGATTACTCAAATACTATCAATCAGAAAAATTTGAAATTTTGTATATCCATTCTATACTAATGTGGGAAGAGCTCATTAGTTTTTAGTGTATATCGGATAACCGGAAGTATCATTTATACAAGCTTTTAACAGTTTTTCTTGTAAAAAATTCATTGAATATAATTTTTTAGCAACTTTCACCAATACAAATTAAATATAATGGCACAATCTTCAATTCTACGATAATAGCATTTAGTAAATAACTTGAAATAACTTTATATTATATTATAAAATAATTTATTTTGTACATCACTTTGCCTCTGCGTCAAACAAAAACAATACTTTAATAACAAATTTGACACATTTAAACAAATGTCACTGTCACGAAGCAGTTTTTATTAAAATTAATAATGAAACCGTGTTAAGAAGAATTTAGTAGTTTAAATATGATTCTAATGGCATTAAGGTTTGTAAAAATAATATATTTTCCATCATACATAAATATTAGATATACAAGATAATTAAGTGTCAAATAATAGTTTGCAACTATACATTTACGAAATGGATAATGTACGGCGAAGAATTTACACAGATTGCGTTTTAGAGCATAAGGAAGTTGGTGATGATTTTGACAATAATTGTGTGACGATTTTTCCTTAAAATATATTAATGATCCAAAACTTCGCAAAGTTGGTAGGTATTTAATACTCTTATATAATTTGAAACAACATATTAGATTTTGACTATATATTATAAACCGGATGTAGTACTTAATTTGAAGCTCTAACAGATTTTTCATGAAAAACATAACAAAATATAATCCAAAATTTCGTATTACAAACTTTTCTATTTATTGGAACAACAAAGTAGATTTTGTTTACAAACGATCAATCGGAAGTGAAACTTTACTTAAAGCTCAATGCTATTTTAAACATGGAATTGGCGGGAGGACATGTGCTGGCCACATCAGATTTTTTTATAACTTTTCTTAGCTATAAGTAAATAATTATCAACAAATTTCATTATATTCTTTTAGATGTTGTACCCAGCTCCTACAGATACGAAATGGATAAAATATAGAATACACGAAAATCGGCAATTTTTCAATTTTTTGCTTATAACTTCTTTCTGTTACATTTTAACGCAAAAAAAGTTATTTGACGACTTGTAGAGGATAAAATTTCCTATATATTTGGTACATGAAATGTTCTGTAGAAATAATGACAACGGAGCTACAAAGCTCCAAAAAAAGGACAAAATATCGTACTTACTTAAAGCTCAATGCTATTTTAAACATGGAATTGGCGGGAGGACATGTGCTGGCCACATCAGATTTTTTTTACTGATATGGTGCAAATGGTCCTCATCTCTAAGCTGAGGAAAAGGAAAAATAAAAAGAAAGGTTAAAACATGAAAAATACACGTAGTAAATTAAGTCACCTCGGTTATAGTCCGAATGATATTACTTGGCGAGCTGAAGTAATAAAGGATTTCTCTGTGGTTACGGTAAAAGTATAAAAACCATAGGCGCGCCGGAAAAAAATCAATTTAATAAATGTACAAACAGTACAAAAATAGTAATTTATTTATTACAATTAAAAAAAAATAATACAACAATGTCAAGTACGATATACAAATAAAATACATAATATGTATTGATATTATTCGTATAATAATCACATTGTATAATTTATATAAGGGTTTTTCTTGTAATTTGTGTTTAAATCTTAGTCTTTAGGTTTAGATTATAATTTAGGCGCAGATTTTAGCTTATATTATAATGTACATTACAAGTTTACTACTAGCTACAAAATATAAATATTTGTCATTACGTTTACTTTACTAACATGTTATATGTACCTAATATCTGAAATAAATATTCAAAAAATTGAATCATTTGTAGATTTTTTATTGCCAGTAAGAAAATTTATGCACGCCTATGTGCAAAGAGAACTGCTTAAATATAAGTGCCATAAATCATGCGGTTCGGAATGTTTTTCTATTGTGTTAGGCCATAAAAGGTCGTAAAATCGCTATTTTACTTTTAACGCAGTGCGGTATCTAAGAAAAAGTATATATTTAACATACCGCATCGTAGGAATTGTGAATCGACCTGCATTCCTAAGGCTTGCCAAGAAAAAAAATAACAAACATAAATTATTCTAACTTACACATAAGAAATAATACAACAAATTTGTACTCAATCGATGCATTTTATATTCTGAAAATTTTTCTTCATTACACTTTTGTTCTAATATTAATAGGTAAAGAGATATCATCAAATCAGAATTTACCTTTATCGACCATGATCACTTCATTGAGGATGAACACATAAACTTTCACTTAACACTTTTCTGGAGACGGACACACTAAATTTTATTATTTACATTTTTATTTACAACTTAGTATTAATGACTACATTAAACATAACTAAACATAATTAAATCCTAAAAATGCCAATGCATCCCTAGGCCAAAATATTCGCGTTTCGCAGAACGCGAGCCAAAACTAAAACTCTACATGTCGCAGACTCTCGGGCTTATTCTGTAACTCAGTAGTTAACTTTTAACAACTGGTTAAAATTATTATCCAATACATATTTAGTTGGCAACTAAAAATCCAATATTTTGATGTATGTCAACATATTTGATTGGTTATAATTTTTACCCAGTTGTTAAAAATTAATCACTGAGTTACAGAATGGACTCGTCTGTCTTTCCACTATGAATATCTAAACTAGACTAACCAAATATAAACAGATAAAATCTTCAGGAAAGTAAGAGGCGCAGAGTGAAAGGTTATCATACAGCATCCATAGCTAAATATCAACCCTACACATATGCTGGCAATAACTTACATTACCTAATTATCAATGCACTAAATGTCTAAACCCATGACATTCAAACTAAACAGAGAGAGTATGAGAAAAATGATAATAATTTCCAAACAAAATTTTGACTTACAAGATAACAAGGTTGAAATATTTATATAGAGACTATAATTTAGTAGAGTTTATAATGAAGTTATTTACTTGTTATTGTTCTGCCCTCACCTTGTCACAAAATATCAGAATACATTTGGATGGTTAATGTTTTTCATATAATTAACATTATAACATCGCAGCCGACCACATACACCAAATATAGATCAATTCACAACATCGAACATAGTTCAATATGCGCATACGCAGAGGTGATCGTGGTACAAAATGTTGAATATTTTCACCACGTTGCCAATACCACCATGAAAGCGAGGCTTTATCGGTGGTCGTACAGTGTTAGACTTATAGGCGCCGACTTTTCATTTCAGTCACGACTGCATAAAAAAGTTAAAGAATTTATCATTAAAATAGAAATCAAAAATACATTTATTGAATAATAATTATTACTAATCTGACGGGTGCATATTCTACTAGTGATTATCAACTTAAAGTATATTTGTTAATCTTGCTTTCCAGCGAAATATTGAAAATGTTTTTGAAATATGCCTAATATTAATATGGTTGGTAAGCATATTACTATTATTAGAATGATTTGAAAAATTATATATTCATCAATAATAATTCATGCTTCATAACATTTGCATTAAAAGTTTAGATTTTATTTTTCAATTGAAAATAGATTAACAAGTCTATAAATAGCAACTTCTTTATTCTGCCCACACTTCTGTTCCGATTGCTTCCAAATTGGATTTTTAGCTCATTCTAATTATTTTCCACATATTTTATAATCCTATTCGATATTATGATAATTTTTATGAACTATAATTATAAATTTAATCTTTTTACCTCCCGGTACCTTTGGCACTGGTACGACACTACCGTGTACGTTTGTATTTGAGTCTGGTGACCTCCAACAGGTTCGCTTTACGCAACCTTTGCGCGCTAGCTACGGCGTACGTAAGATATCTGCCTGAGTGTCTAGGAAGAAAGATTATTTATTTTGGTATCAATGTTAATACTATAAAACTTTAAAGCCTTTTACGCAACATTCAGCACCCGGCATTATGTCTAATAGTCTACTCTGATAGTTGTAATATTCTTGCGCTGAACTGTCTTACACACGAACGCCGTAAATCCGTCACTGGCACAGCCGGGCGTACTGGAGTACGCTCATTCTCCTTACGTTACCCCTCCCTGGTCTAAGTTAACACACACATAGCCATGAGCACACGGACGGCAATACATACAACAGTGTCGCTTTTGTTGACGTTAGTCATGTATATTCTGTGCCATTGATAAGGGAGGTATAGGGATCGTGCTAAAAATCACATATTTACATTTTAGTAAATGACCACGTTTTAAGGTCTCTAGAATCCAATTTTAACATTTTTCACGATGATGTCTGTATGTGTGTGTGTGTGTGTGTGTGTGTGTGTGTGTGTGTGTGTGTATGTGTGTGTGTCTGGTGTCGTCTGTGTGTCTGTATGTGTGTGTGTATGTGTATGGATTTTGTTGTCGCTCTAATTCAAATACTATCATTCAGAAAATTCTGAAACCTTGTATTTCTAGTTGAAAATCAATATTCGACTGTGTTAGGATGGAGGTAGATACGGGAAAGTAAGAATTCTTCGGACTTACAGTCAATTAATAAAATTTGTATTTGTATTTCTACCCTATTCTAATATGGAAAGATACCATTAAATTTTGGTGTAAATCGGATAACCGGAAATGGCACTTTACCTGAAGCTCATAATGGTTTTTCTTCAAAAAATACCATTAAATGCCATTTTTTCGCATTTTATGTCTTTGTGAAAATTAAAGATTATTGAATTTTCTACAGGAATACATTAATACTTTTTCTATATATTTTACAGATAAATTTAAAAATCATTTTATTTATATATCCCGAAGCCTAAGATAAACACAATTCCTTTGCTACACAGTTCATATTTCAAATGAATGTAACTGACAGGTAAATATCACTGTCAAAAAAATAATCACTTCAAATTAATAATAGTGATATTTAAAAAAAAATAGTAAATAAAACAATAGTTATATTCAGTGGAACATAATATAGTTTGCAGCATTAGTAAAAACGTAGGTATGTATTTAAATTAATAAAAATTAAATAACGGGAGGTTTTATGTTGCCCACATCAGATTTTTATTATATAAAATTACGAGCGAAATTATTTTCGCGTTGCAAAGTTCAAATGTGCATTTATATAACAGTTTTCATTGATGAAGTTTAAAGTTAAATAAAATTATTTTTTAAAAAAGACCATAAACTCATCATTTAGATCTCACCTACCCTTGGTAAGGGAGAGGAAAAGGTATCGTGCTGAAAATTGCATACCTATAGATATTTTGGTAAATAAGCACGTTTTAAGGTATGTACAATTATTTCTAGCCTTAGTATATTCCAAAAATATCATTTGCAAGTTCCAGTAATTTCAAGAGTGATTTAAAAATAAAAATGTTTTGTATAATAATAAAAGTTTATTGTAAAAAAAATCTGTTGTGGCCAGCACAAGACCTTCTGTCAATTCGATGTATTTTGTACAAATCCCATACCATAAGTTTATTGGAAAAGATTCTGTATGTAATGTAAAATCGTAACACGAACACATACTATTTTTTTAAATTCCATACCAAAAGTTCCTTTGTAAAGATTCTATAAATCCAATAAAATTATAACATGAATATACACTATGTATATTGCACTTGACACTTCCTTCTTTCTTCTTCAAATTTCCCCTATTTTATTAGGGGTCGCTGTTTCTTACTCTTCTCTTCTACTCATTTATGTCCAACGCATCTTCTTCACACAGTTCTTCCTCTTTCAAGTTTTCTGCGATACTGTCCTTCCATCTTCTTTTTGGCCTTCATCGTACTCCCGGCATTGAAAGTTCCAATCGTGAAGCGAGGCTGCAACTGTATGACACTTGATATGTTGTATAGGATGGTTGGTTGAAAAATCCAAATTTCCACAATCCCCCCTCCACCGCTTCCTTTGCCATCTTGTAAAAACCACCGAAAATCAGCACTTTTCTCAGTTTATTGCCTATAATCGTAACACGAACACATACTATTTTTTTAAATTCCATACCAAAAGTTCCTTTGTAAAGATTCTATAAATCCAATAAAATTATAACATGAATATACACTATGTATATTGCACTTGACACTTCCTTCTTTCTTCTTCAAATTTCCCCTATTTTATTAGGGGTCGCTGTTTCTTACTCTTCTCTTCTACTCATTTATGTCCAACGCATCTTCTTCACACAGTTCTTCCTCTTTCAAGTTTTCTGCGATACTGTCCTTCCATCTTCTTTTTGGCCTTCATCGTACTCCCGGCATTGAAAGTTCCAATCGTGAAGCGAGGCTGCAACTGTATGACACTTGATATGTTGTATAGGATGGTTGGTTGAAAAATCCAAATTTCCACAATCCCCCCTCCACCGCTTCCTTTGCCATCTTGTAAAAACCACCGAAAATCAGCACTTTTCTCAGTTTATTGCCTATAACTTCTTTCTGGTACATTTTAGCAAAACAAAAGTTATTTTCCAATTTGTAGAGGACACAATTTCCTGCAAAATAGTTATGTGAAGTTATTTTGTACGATTAATAGCAACGGAGTTATGATGCTTACAAAAAAGGTTAACATTGCGTACTTCGAGTTTCTTTCCACTTTACATCGCAATAGCTCTGTAACAAATCATTTTAGCGTAAAAGTCCACATAGTCAATCTTGTAGAGAATTTAATTACCTACATAATCCAATTATTTTTTTACGATCAATGCAACGGAGTGGGGGTTTAGTGCAGCAACACTTTTTGGTTTATTATTTCTAATTATAAAAGTATTATTCAAACAAAATAATCTGTATAGATACAAAATGAACGTAATTATGTGTTGGCAAACGTCAATGAGTCTCATGGGACTATTAGAATTTTTTTTTTAAAAACAGCACTTCCTTCTTTCATTTGTCTGCGACTTCTTTCTACTGCTCTTCAACTCAGAATGAGTTATTTGCCAAGTATTGTATATATTCTGAGACTCAATTTTCTTAGACTTTGGCGTATTATGTCTTTTATGAAATCAATAGCGGTGGAGCCAAGCCGCTCCCAACATGGTGTAACAGGGGGGGGGGGGGGGGGGGTATAAGAAGAATCTTTGATGCATGTAATTACTTCTTTTTCTTGTCTCCCAACGACTACTGCTTTCCTGAGGAGGAACACGCTCTTAACTCACACTATCACTAAACACTCAACAGTTGCTGATAGATTGATGAACATATCTTACTATGGATGGCACACACAATATTTAAACTACTTTAACTTTAACTAACTTTTATTTACATAATTACATTAAACTAACTTATAATTATTGATTACACTGATCTAATTAAACTCTAATTACGAGTCATGGCGTAAACGCCCAAAAACTAACACAGACTACATGTCTGACCTAACTCGTTTCAATCTTAAAACGCGACTGCCTTAAAACAAAGTGTTATCTCTTCAACGTATATCTAAAGAAGGGTGCGAGGGTGTAGCCTCCATAGCAAAATAACAAGACTTCACGTAGTCTAGCCAATAAGTTATACAGTTAATTGTCAAAACAATAAATGTCTACTCGGTTGACATCTAGACTAAACATATATATGAGAAAATGATGATTATTATTTCTAAACAGAATTTTGACTTCCAAAGATAACAGAATTAAAATGTTGATATTGAAACTATAATTTAGAAGAGTTTATATTAAAGTTCATTACTTGTTATTTCACTATTCCCACCTTGTTACAATGGTGAAAGTAGCGATCTTAGAAAAATATTGAGTTTTTTTTATAACTTTTCTTAGCTATAAGTAAATAATTATCAACAAATTTCATTATATTCTTTTAGATGTTGTACCCAGCTCCTACAGATACGAAATGGATAAAATATAGAATACACGGATTATCGCGAAACATCAATTTTTAAAAATTGCTTTATTAACATTTTAACGACCGAAAATCGGCAATTTTTCAATTTTTTGCTTATAACTTCTTTCTGTTACATTTTAACGCAAAAAAATTATTTGACGACTTGTAGAGGATAAAATTTCCTGTATATTTGGTGCATGAAGTGTTCTGTAGGAATAATGACAACGGAGCTACAAAGCTCCAAAAAAAGGACAAAATATCGTACTTAGTTAAATTTTGAGTTTCTTCCAATTTACATTTCGCAATAACTCCGTAACACTTCATTTTAGCATAAAAGTACTTACGATAAATCTTGAGAGCTCACTTGCCTGCAAAATACATGTATCAATTTTTTTTTTATTACCAATGTAACGTAGTGGGGGTAACTTTATAAAAAAATACGAAAAAGTAATATTTTTCAAGTTTAGTGCAGCACCGTTGTCCCTCCAATTTTTGTCACTATACTTGATTTTATGATACGGAATTAACATAATACAGGTTCCACGAACATAATTCTGAGCTGAAGAGCAGTAGAAAGAAGTCGCAGACAAATGGAGGAAGGAAGTGCTGTTTAAAAAAAAAAAATCTAATAGTTTCATGAGACTCATTGATGTTTGCCAACACATAATTACGTTCATTTTGTATCTATACAGATTATTTTGTTTGAATAATACTTTTATAATTAGAAATAATAAACCAAAAAGTGTTGCTGCAATAAACTAGAAAAAATTATTTTTATCGTTTTTTGTAAATTGACCCCCACTCCGTTGCATTGATCGTAAAAAAATAATTGGATTATGTAGGTGATTAAATTTTCTACAAGATTGACTTTTACACTAAAATGATGTGTTACAGAGCTCTTGCGATGTAAAGTGGAAAGAAACTCAAAATTTTGCTAAGTACGCAGTTTTAACCTTTTTTGTCAGCATCATAACTCCGTTGCTATTAATCGTACAAAATAACTTCACATAACTATTTTGCACGAAATTTTGTCCTCTACAAATCGGCAAATAACTTTTGTTTTGCTAAAATGCACCAGAAAGAAGTTATAGGCAATAAACTGAAAAAAGTGCCGATTTTCGGTGGTTTTTACAAGATGGTGCAGGAAGCGGTGGAGGGGGGATTGTGGAAATTTGGATTTTTCAACCAACCATCCTATACAACATATCAAGTGTCATACAGTTGCAGCCTCGCTTCACGATTGGAACTTTCAATGCCGGGAGTACGATGAAGGCCAAAAAGAAGATGGAAGGACAGTATCGCAGAAAACTTGAAAGAGGAAGAACTGTGTGAAGAAGATGCGTTGGACATAAATGAGTAGAAGAGAAGAGTAAGAAACAGCGTTGCAATGAAGACTAGTGACGCTGTTCAGTTTATAATTACGTATTCTTTTTATGTAAGTAGGTGGACTCCGAAGTTAACGAGTTGTTAATTTAAGTTTTTTAATGATGACATTTTCAAAAGATTGTTGTTTTGTTCTTTTATATTTTAATGCTTTACATATGCACTTCACCCACAACATAAAATGTCTTTTATCATCAAGCGCATAATTTAGTAAACGAAATGTAAATTAACTGTACTGATTTCTGCGAGCGAATAATGTCTCTTCTCGAGTGGTATAAATACTCCTACAAACTCACCCACCTTTAACTTCTTTTTTTGGCTACAATTAATTATGACATTTATGGATGTCATTGACATAGTAAACTATGCAAATTTTACTGGTTGTTATGGACATGTATCTACTTTACAAGGGTAGGTTAAAAAGTTCGTGGAATGAAGGGGTTTTTGAAGGAGTGAGGTATTTATTGTTATTTTAGTAAAAATGTCTTTTAATGATAAGAAATACTGCAAGTACAGAAAAAATGAGTTTCGGGCTGTGATTAAGATACGGAAAATTTCCTTAGATAATTTTTTAAGAAATGTCAGCAGATTACGAGCACTCTTGTTCTGGGAAAACTTGAGTGGCATAATCGTTATAACCTTTCCGAATTTTATAATAAAACATAAATGCCCGGTGTCACCATTGTCGAATAAATTCCCGATTAGTTATCTAACGAATAAATTTTATTCATTGAATAGTTAATGATTTGTTTCACCAACCAATTTTGTTGAATAGGTAGTTAATCGTGCAATATTATTTTTCTCTCCATTATTTTGCTTTGAGTATACATCTACCAAGTTCATTTCCGTGACAAAACCGTCAAATTCGCTGTCAACAAAAATAATTTTTTGATTTGTGTCTGAATTCAATCGAAAATGAGTGAAAAGAGGAAACGAAGTAAAATCTATCTAGAGGAAGAAAAAAGAAGAATATTTACATATTATAGAATATAACAAAACTGACGATGTGTTGTTGCACGAAAAAATTAAAGAATAGAATACTTTTGCTTTGCACAAAAATATGATTTGTGAAAATGGTCTTCACAAAAAAAAAAACTGGTATTTTCTTGCATTTTGAATTCAATAATATTTCGAATTTCATAAACGCAATGTTTTAATAATCGGAATTGCATTCGAAAATATAGTTCGTCAAATTGATTATAGATTATATGGTTGATTTATTTTTCGACTGATTAACAATATCTTCTTCAGATGTCAATAATGATTAGGATTACATACTAATATTGAAAGAAATATTAATAACAAATAAAGATACATTTTCTATATTTATCTATTATTCACTTTATATTGGTACTTTTGTAATTATTCCTTTGACCATCTTACTGAGCAATTATAAATTTATTAAACACGCACAATAAAAATGTCAATGTCAAACTATTCGTTGAATAAATATTTATCCGGGCAAAAATCTCCTGATAATTTAACCAAAGATTTATTCGTCGTTGACGCTGGTGAAACAAAAATATGCTATTTTATTCGACGAATAGTTTAACTGATGAATAAAATGTTTATTCATCAATGGTGAAACCGGGCATAAATGTCATTACTTGTCAAAATAATGAAAACTCCCATAGGGAAATATGTATACAATTCGCAAAATGAAAAATTGTGTATGTACTTTTGTCTTTATTTTGATGCCATAGATATTAGGTAACTTTTTCTCTTAGTCATGGAAAAAATAATGTAATCGCAAACTAGTTTTAATTTTATTACATCTTCAAATTGTATTTATTCAGTCACCAAAGGTCTAAATTAAAAATCTGATGTGGTCAACACAATACCTCCTGCTTTATAATTTTTATTAATTTAAATACATACCTACATATTTACTAATCCTGCAAACTATATTAAGTTCCTTTGCATATATCTATTGCTTTACATGATCCATTTCGTTAATGTGTAAACTAATATTTAACACTGTGATAGCACGTGCTTATTGACAACTGTTTGATTTTTAGTGCTGCATACATATCACATTTATATCGGATCATCCTGTACATCTAATATTTATGTATTATGGAAAATATATTATTTTTACTAACCTTAATTTCATTAGAATCAACACAAACTTTTTAACACGGTTTCATTATTAATTTTAATGTAATTTCTTCCTGACAGTGGCATTTGTTTAAATATGTCAAAATTGTTATCAAATTATTATGTTTTTGTTTGACGCCCAGGCAAGATGATGTACAAAAATAAATTATTGTATAATTTAATATTTAAATTGATTTCAAGTAATTTGATAAATGCTATTATCGTAGAATTGAATATTGTACCATTATTTCCAATTTTTATTAGTAAAAGTTGCTAAAAAATTATATTCAATGATTTTTTTACAAGAAAAACTGTTAAAAGCTTGTATAAATAATACTTTCGGTTATCCGATATACATTAAAAACTAATGAGCTCTTTCCCCATTAGTATAGAATGGATTTACAAAATTTCAACAATTTCTCATTGATAGTATTTGAGTAATCTTGTCCACACGATCCACACAGACACAGACACACACACACACACACACACACACACATGCACACACACGCACACGTACTTACAGACATCATTGTAAAAATGTTAAAATCGGATTTTGGAGACACCGAAACGTGCTTATTCACTAAAATCTCTATATGCGATTTTTAGCACGATCCCTATACCTCCCTTACCTAGGGTAGTGGGAGGTAAAAATATTAGGATCAAAATGTGCAAAATTTTATTCTCTAAAATCGTATATGCAGTACTTTCCAATAAAATTAAATGGGAAATGATATAAACTATAAAACTGATTTTCCATGTTAAATTCTTTCCTTCGGATTTTTAACAAATACCTGTGTACATATGAGTATATTATACAACTGTAGAAGTTTGAAATGAAGCTGTTCATGTTTATTGTTGTAAGCTTGAGCTAATTATAACTTTCTTTATTGTACCTGACATAAGATTTATAAAGTGTTACAACAAGAATAATCTGAAAATAGAATGATTTGTGCTAATGAAGCATTACATGTACAGTTGGTAATTTAAACTTGAACGTTTTGTGTTGTTATGAATACATTTCGTTTATAAACTGTCAGATGCAGTTTTCCTTAGTATTTGTTACGCAACTATTACATAACATCTTCTTTTCATGGGCGCGAAGTTCTTGACATTCGCGAAGATTCTATAGATAGCACTTTAAATTCTAAGTAACAAACTAATATCTTACATGAGCGGCTCATTATTGAAGCTACTTATATTAAATGTTCATTGACAGCTTATTAATGAAATCGATACGGTAATAAACATTACGGTTATAGCATGGCTTTACTTGGCTTGTATCCAGTATGTGGGTTTGACAAATGATATGGACGCAGGCGGTTATGAAATTATGAAAGCTATGCAGGGGATGATAATCTGATAGTGGCATTTAATACGTGGGAACTAAGTTAGGTAACTTGTTATTTGATTAATTTCAAATCGTTATAAATATTTTTTATTCAATTTAACGTTTTAAACTGTCATTATTAATTTCATAGCAACAATTATAAGTAACATTTTATTTACAAGTGAATTAAAAATTTTTAAATCACTCTCACAAAATTTTAACTCGCTCTGCAACAAGTAATGCATTTAAAATAACATCAGGCACGAAAATAACACTCACCACAGTATTTATCAGACATCAGCCATTTTCATTATTTTTCACGACACAAATGACAGACAATATAGCTTTTTAAATAGATGACTTGACGTCTATCATCGACGATTATCATGCACAGCCTACTAACTGATTAGTTTTTTATTTTGTAAAAATTAAATATTATAATGGTTTTTATTATTTCGTCAAAATTGAAAAAAATATTGTATAAACCACGTGAGCTAAGAATGTTTATTCACTCGAAGAAATTAACTAAACTTTCTTCTTATGAATAAAGATTATCTTAGCTCACTTGGTAAATATCTATTATAGTAGAATTCATATTACAAAATTTATCGTTTGTACTTGTTTTTATAATAACATTTAAATCTTATATAAAAATATCGTGAAATATTTTCTTTCAAATAATTCTTAATATAAAGGAACCGACCCTGCCCTGGCCTGCTGGTATAATTTATTAGGGCTAGGTAACCGCAAACTAAAGGTCCCCATTATTGGTTTATGGATGCAATTGCTAAATCGTTTTACGAAAAAGTGTTCTTGCAATATGACTTCTACTGTATCTAACATTTTATTGTACCTACTATATTCCGTTTTAAATAATAATACTTATAACGTTTTTATACATTCAGTGTGGTTATAGAATTTACACCTAGTGTTTATTTACTTAATTTACTTTTCCGTTAATCATTTATAAATGGCGTTCAGTAATATATAGAAAATTATTCATTAATGACTCTTAGTAATGTGTTATTTTCTATTAATAAACGATTTTAGTGACTGCATTTGACACTTGCTAACTAGATAGTATTCATGTTTGATAAGGAAGTTGTTTTTCGCCATCTCAAGGTGTATTTAATTAAAAATTCTTTTATTACAGGTGTATTGAACTTTTCGAAAGACTCACGGCATAAATACTTCACCTCCAAACTATTTTTGAGAGGGAGTAAAGCGTGATCACATTTCCGACTGGTGTAAAAACAACTATTAATTTTGATAATTATAAGTTAAAAACGCTCTTTAATTCAAGCCTTACTCCCTCACAAAAGTAAGTATGGAGGCAGAAATATATTATACAGTTTTCAACAACATTTCATGGGAAATTAATGGTTGTTTTTATACCATTTGGAAATGTGATCACGCTTTACTCCCTCACAAAATTAGTTTAGAGGTGAAGTATTTATGATGATACAGGATTTTGTATGCAAACAAGCTCCACATGACTCATTATCAATGTCAAAAACAATTTCCTTATCAAACATTAATTGCAACGAAGGTACGTACCAAGAAGAATAGGTTGTATTCACGTAATAATCGTAGCATTCGTTTAAAAGAAATTTAAAAAGATATATTCTTTTAACGAAAAAGCCGCTCTTGCTATCTATTGATAATAGGATTATTGCAGGAATCTTTAGATGTATTCCTAAGGTATTATTTTTTACCTTCCGTCACCTTTAGGTAAGGAAGGTATTGTCTTTGGTCAAAAAATTCGGTGGTGAGTTTTTAATGAATAAGCACGTTTTAGGGTCCCTACAATACGAATATACCATTTTTAAGATGATGTCTGTATGTGTGTGTGTGTGTCCGTGTGTGTGTGTGTGTGTGTGTCCGTGTGTGTGTGTGTGTGTGTCCGTGTGTGTGTGTGTCCGTGTGTGACAAATTTTTCTCCGACGATAACTCCAATACTACAATTCCAAAAATTATAATTCTTTCGTATTCCTCTTCTGTACATCCATATGAAGAGTTGATTAGATTTTGGTTATAATTGATCCACCGGAAGTACCCTTATTTGAAGTTTTTAACAGTTTTTCTTAAAAAAACGCAGTTAAATATTATTTTTTGACATTTTGTTATTATATATATTAAAGAAAATACTCTTCTCTATACAGTTTGATTATACATTTTCCTTCATATTCAATAGATGTAAATTTAAAGCATTATAAAGAAATTAATTTTCAAAAATTAGTCAGCTTTGTTATTTATCATGGAAACAGCTGACATAATTATTCAAAAAAATTTAATTGACAGATGTCAGTTGCAAGTGCAAAACCAAATATGGAAAAAGTATAGGATCTAAAATTGGTATGTCATAGTGTTGCTCGCAAGTGACACGCAGAGAAAGGCCAAAGAGAAGATGGAAGGACATTAATTAGTGTAGTTTATGTTATAATTTTATTGGATTTATATAACCTTTTCAAATGAACTTTTGGTATGGAATTTGTAAAAAATAGTATGTGTTTTTACATGATATTATATAGAATCTGTTCCAAGGACCTTTTGGTATGGGATTTGTACAAAATACATGGAATTGACGGAAGGTCTTGTGCTGGCCACAACAGATTTTTTTTTTATATCATTGAATAGACTCTAATTTGAAAATATCATGATAAATCAATTAGATATTTAAAATTAATTATTGGAATTTGTGTAACATTTTGAAAAAATCATGTGTTCTGAGACAGAATGTGACAATGTGACATCAAAGTTCATATAGTTAAACATGCAATATGTGACAAACTATCGCCTACGTTTATTTATATAACTGGTTTCCTATTGGCTGTGAATAATGTACTGCATGTACTTTGTGATCAAAAAGAAATGATGCAGTTGGCAATACAATTCTGTAAAGAATTTCTGGGGATCTTTTTATTCCACAGGTTACACTAGGTGAAAGCGGAAATACTATGTCACTTGTCATTTTTACAATAAATACAAATAGGTTATGTCGGAGCAGGGACCTGAGAGCTAATAGGATTAAAATGCTGTAGATTATTGATTATGGGTAATTCAAGCAATAAAAGTACGTGGGTAAGGGAAACAACAACCATTTTAATAAAAAAAATTGTAAATATGCCATAATTTAAATTTTCAAATATATATATATCATCACGGCATATTACCCATTTCTGGGTGTGCCAGTATCTACAACACATGTAGACATCGGTAATGATGACGATATATTTTACCGTGTGGGCGCTTACCAGGCGTCACCTCACGGACACTCATAGCTGGTGTGGAGAGTGCACCACAGGGGTCACTTTTGTGCCATTTAAAATTGGAAATATCTGGCGTCTGTCGGGATCGAACCTGGTTCTCCCGGGTTCGCGACCAGACACTCAATTTTCAAATGTCACTTTCAACAACAGGAAATCAATTTTTTGTATCAATGTTACCAATTTCAAGTATTTTTTTGTTATTGCCAACTGAACAGTTCTTTTTGATCACTCTGTACTATACAGGTGTCCCTAAAATGGGAGGACATGGCTTACCCACAGATTCCTGAGGCTAAAATAAGACGATTTAACTAAATTTGCTTCTACCGGAAAGTGTACCATTTAGCCAGTATTCTGCTACAAAGTTCTTCGAAAATTTTTTTTGCTTATAATAACAAAACGCTTTATTCGATTTGATGAAAGTTGTGGTATGACAGTTTATATGATAAGAAGTCATCTTTTAAGATGATACTTGTTGTTATTAGTGAAACACTAGTGTGTGAAACTTAGGTGTCCCAACATTAGACCGTAACTTTTTAATGGCCAGAAAGATATATTCAATCGTAAACTTTTCTCTCTCTGTGTAATTTGTGATATCTGTTACGGTTCGCACAATAAAACCAGAGTGACTGCATCGTGATTTTTTTAAAATAAATTTAATCTAGCAGTCTATCCAAATGTCAAACAACTATTTTTTAATAACAGTAACAATTGTTTATGGGTTGTCAAAAATTTCCTTCACACTATTCTAAAATTAGTAACATCCGTTTATCTGCCTAATAGTATTTTACTACCAATATTATAAATTATTAAATATGTTAGCTTACTCCTAAACAACTTGGGAAGATTGACAACTCGTTACTTTAATTAAAAAAAATCTGTTGTGGCCAGCACAAGACCTCTCGCCATTTCCATATTAGGCTATATGTATTGTATTGCACTTCGCTTTCGCACCGTCGTTTTATAACAAAATATTACAGAACTTTACCCAAATATTGTTTTTTATTGTATTTAACATGTCTTCTGCACACATATAATTCAAATTATATCTATTTTATATCATTTTCATGTCAAAGATTGTTCCAATTCATTAACCAGATTGGCGGTATTTCTGATGGATATATGCATTTTACCACAATTTTACCTATAATTTCAAATATTTAATTAATAAAACAATAAGAAAAGTTAAATATACTTCCCAGAGAAAGCTATCAGAATGTCACTAAAACTGTTGATATTTGACAATGACATGTGTCATGTTATAAACATTGGAATTTGTCAACTGGTTTCCTTAGTGCCTTGGCCTCTGCGATTAGTTTACTCTATAAATTATAGTGTCTTTATCTATAAATTTATACAAGATATAATAAAAATTTTAAGTGTATTAGATGGAGAATTTTATGTTCTTCAATATTTAATAAAAAAAAACTCCCAAAAAATTATATTTAGAAGAATTTTTCTAAGAAACTACTACTTCCGGTTGTTCAATTGTTACCAAAACCTTTTCAGCTCTTCCCAGGGATGTCAGATTGAGGAAACTGCAGTTAAATATTTTTTAAGTCTTATAGTTTTTGAGGAATCGTGTCTACAACATCCAGACATACACACATACACACATACGCACATACACACATCCACACACACACACACACACACACACACACACACACACACAGACATCATTTTAAAAATGTTATAATTGGATTCTAGGGACCTTAAATCGTGCTTATCCAATAAAATCTGGATATGCGAATTTTAGCATGAATCCAATATCTCTCTTAGCGAGAGGTAATTAGATGTTTGGCATTTGGACAGACTGCTAGATAAAATTTATTTTAAAAATTTAGCGGTGCAGACACTCAGATTTTATTTTTTTTCTGTGTCAACCGTTACAGATATCATAAATTATACAGAGAGAGAAAAGTTTGCTATTGAACGTATCAATGTTGGGATACCTAACTTTCATACACTAGTGAGAAGATTCTGAAGAATTGAACATTTAATTGGAGGAATAGATCGCACTACCAGACAAAAACACATGCAGGATAATAAATGCTGTTGATATTTTATATAAGGCGCACTATATAGGGTGTAACAACATGATATGTCACAAATACGTGGACGTGTTTTACTAACAAAAACAAGAAAAAAAGTCTTTTAAACTTTTGCCCAACCTTGATTCGTTTTCAAGTTACAGGTTGTTAAAATTTTTTGAAGAATTTGTTCATCGACGTTTGGTTCACCAGGTTGCGGCCTCTCAACAGGCCCCTTGGGAATTCCTCTTTCCCTTAAACGCATGTCAACTGCCTGAAATATTCTTCGATCAGGAAGTCTCCTCTGCGTACAATCGTCTTGCTTCATCAGCATTACCCCAAGCCGCACCATACATTAAATGTATATATGCATACTCTTCATTAGTAAATGTAACAGGTGCCATTATTGGAAAATAACTTTTTAAGTTAACAAAATAAGTATCAAGCTTAAGCAAACTGACTTTTGTCTAATAACTTGGATTTTGTTTTCATGGCCTACCGGGTTCAAATGCATTGTAGCGCGCGAGAACACAATCCGCTTTTATCGAAAAATTTTAACACCCTGTAACTTGAAAACGAATCAAGGTAGGGCAAAAGTTCAAAGGACTTTTTTTCTTGTTTTTTTACTAAAACACGTCTACGTATTTGTGACATATCATGTTGTTACACCCTGTATATTCACTTTTGAATATAACTATAATTAAAAAAAAAAAAATTCTTAGATTGTTTGTGGGATGAGAGTATGAGCATAAGAGTAACAATTAACAAATTTCACAAGTCAACACAGATATTTTTAACTCTACTGAAGCGAGCTCTGCAGGTCTAAAGTTTTCACCAAACACCAAAGCATTCATTTCTGTAAACTAAATGTTATTAGATAAATTATAGTACCATACAAATTCATCAATAATTAAAAAATGCTATCGTTATATCATTACATTACATAAAATGTAAATTAATTATTTCATTTTCATACTTATAATAATAAGAAAAATATTGTTAATAACAAAAAAATTACTGTAAAAACTTTCCTGGTTTAAAAAAGGACAAGGACAAAATATGCTCAAAAAAGGACAGTCCTTTCCAAAAAAGGTTAGTTGGCAACCTATATATAGGTGTAATGCGAATGTATAATTATTTAATTTTTGTTTTGTAATTGTATTTTTATTATAAAAATACTGCTTTATTTCCCCCATATAAGGATTATATTTACCTTCAAAAAATTTAATGTAATGAAAGATTATTTGTTAATAATTAAAAGAAATAATTTAATTTTTCAAGTATTAATTTAGATTAACAGGTCAATTCTGAACAAATCTGTAAGTCTTACAGATCTGTAAATCTGTAAAAAGTTGACAAAACACACTTAGTTTTGTTGATTAATATAAAATTATACATAAGAGTGGTAGGTTTCGTTGCGATATTGTTCATAATTTACAGATTTACAGATCTGTAAGACTTACAAATTTGTTCAGAATCGGGCCATTAATTTCAGAACTAAATTTTAATTTTTCACGCGGTTTTTTTTTAATCTTATGTTATTATAAATTCTTATTAATTCCCAAAAGATTAAAAACAGTTGTAATCTTTGAAATATCGGTTTTCAATCAGTTAGATGAGATGCAATTTTGGTCTTTATAAAATTAAAAATTAAATCTATTTGGCATATTTTTAAATCTTCTGTTTTGAGAGTGGTTAATCCTTTGTTTGTATATTTATATATGTATGTTCCTATAAGAGTATTACCTATTTAAGGTAGTACATTTTTTAATACCTAGTATACAAACATTATTCGAATATATCAAGGGAGCGAAATACATAATTTGTCTCTGGGGAAAAATAGCATTTCTCCTGTAGTAAATATTTTACTTTTATGTAACACCTGAAGCAGGAACATCACAAAAACATATTTTTCTTAAAAATCAGCAACTTGTGACAAATTCGCCTGTAATATTTCACAATTCAATGTATTTATAAAATTAATTTGAGATTCACACCTTGACGACGCAAACTTTTGTGTACATTATGAGTTTTTTGAGTTCTACGTCGTTTTCTTCTTAAAAAGTATACCAAGAATATAGTGAGGAACCCTCGGAAGAACCCCAAGAAATTGCTAATGCAGTTCCTGAATTGTTTTCAATTTATTACCAACGAAATCTAGAAAGTTTATACTGTGAAGCCAATAAAATAATATAAACTCCCTAAATGAATGAATTGTTGTGACAGTAACATTGCCGTACGTTTGACGAACAAGCACGGTCACGCCGCAATATTTTACTTCAGTCATAATTTTGAAAACTGAACAGAGATATCAATTTATATCTCCGGTGGTAAAACAGGTATGTGAAAACTTTGTAGATGTCTTACAATTTAGTTCATAACAACATTCTTTAGGGTAAAAATAATATCCACGTGCAAAACAAATACCGTGAATTATTTATTTATACAAAAAAATTCTATTTTATAACTTTGTATTCCATATTTTACAAAATGTCTCATATTTCTTTCGACCTTCTGTTAGTTACAGGTTATCAAATTGTTTGAAGCTTGCACAAAGGTCGAGGTCAACTTATTCTTGCTTACGAAGCGGGTTACTTTTTATGCAATAAGATGGAGTATGGCGTGTGCATTCAAACAGAAGTTGTTATACTCATTCGTTATTCGTACAGATTCCCTATAGTTATGTGATGTTGAAACAACTGGTTGAAGGTTCCTAAATATAGATGTATCATAGGGCGTAGTTATCTAATACCCAAACACAAAAAAGTAATATGGTTCCTGTTCTTAGAACAACATCAAAGATGTAAGCTATAGAAAACAGCAATTATTTTCACAAATTAAATAATAATTAATTTCTCCTTCTTTTTATATTTAATACGTATGATTCATTCATCATTTACGTACTATAAAAGACACAGCTATTGTTTGTTTATATGGTAAGCTTCACAAGTTCCCTTTACGATATAAAAATTAATGCTGTCATCCGGATTCGAATAGTTTCGGTTCCGGTATAAAAATATAAAGAAACCCGGATAATTAAATGTTGAACATCTCGAATCCAGATCTCAGAATCGGCAATCGGATCTGGATTTACGCGTCGGGACTTGTATCCAGATCTGAGTATCGGACCTTAGATTTGAATCTGGCCATCGGATCACAGAACTGAACAAATCTGTTTATAAGATGACCGTGTCATGGAAAAGTGATGTTTTGTTGGTTATTAGATCAATTAAATAAATAGGACATAGGAATAATTGCTTTCATGGTATTTTGAAAAATACTGTAAATTGTAAATTTTATTTACTTTTTTTTAACAACAGAAAAGTGCGATTGATCTATCCTCTAAAATTAATAAATGTAGTAAAATAATAGATATTTACACACCAAGTGAGTTAAGGTACTGTTTAATCATGAGAAGAAAGATTAGCTAATTTCTTCTAGTGAATAAACATTCTTAGCTCACGTGGTTTGTACAATATTTTATTCAATTTTGACGAAATAATAATAAAAACCATTATAATATTTAACAAAATAAAAAACTGATCAGTTAGGAAGCTGAGCATGACAATCGTCGCTGATAAACGTCAAATCATCTATTTAAAATGATTTATTGTCTGTCATTTGTGCCGTGAAAACTAATGAAAATGGCTGATAATGTCTGATAAATATTATGGTAAGTGTTATTTTCGTACCTGATATTATTTTAAATGCATTATTTGTTGCTGAGTGAGTTCAAATTTTTTTTTTAATTCACTTGTGAATAAAGTGTTACTTATATTTGTTTCTATGGAGTTAATAATGACAGTTTAAAACGTCAAAATTGAATAAAAAATATAACACTGTATTTCCTACAAAATAGGTTTCAAGTAGACATCCAATATATAGGTTTATTTATTCGTTTCCAGCAATCATAAACAAGTATATAACACGACTACATTTACGAGGTGTGACAATTAAATAACGAGATTTATTTTTTTCCGGCTTTCCTGTAAATAGGCTATTCCACGATATTTTTTTAAAATTTTTTTCTTCAAGTACATATAAAAATTCGCGAGATATTAAGTCCGAATTTTAACTTGTGACGAAGGTAATGTGGATATACCGGAAGTAAACAAACAGTGGTTTACAAGCCACGAAAAAATGTTAAACAAATTACAAAATAATGTATATTTAAATTGTAATATAATTTATTATTAGAAACATAAAATAAATTATTATACTTAATTTATTTCACTTTTGTCATTTTATAAAAACAAAGAAATTAGAACGTCACCCGAACAGCAACCGAACAGATCTGACACACCCGAAGAAGTATATTCTTAGTTAAGGCAGAGTTAGGACGTGGCTTCTCAAAGTCGGTGGTCATACTTGGATCTTATTTGCTCAAACACTCGTGCACATGTCCTGCATCATCAAAAGCAAAACTCCCCGTGTTTTGTAGAAGGAATAATTTATAATAAAAGAAATATAATTTTCCTTATCCTTTAACTATTATCATTCATATTTTCAATAAACTTTTACTATTTTTGATTACGGTGGAATAGCCTATTTGGCAAAATTGCGGGCTATGTCATATTAATTTGTCATCTTCCCTCCATCCACTGTCAAAAATTTCAAGATAATTAGGCAAACCGTTCGGCAGTAGCCTTTAATTGAAGTTAACTACTTTCTCGTACTCCGCCGGAATTATGTTGTGTCAATATGAAATTCTGTGTGAAACTTAAAAAAATCGATATAGAAATGTACGTATTGTTGAAGAATGTTCATGGTGATGAGGGTCTATCTAGTACTCAAGTTTTCGAGCAGTTTAGAAGTTTTAAAGAAGGAAGAAAAGAGATTGGAGACGATTAGCGCCTCGGCCGTGCACTGACATTGTTTTCTTCGAAATGCGAGTGATTGCTCACATGGATTGGTTGCCTGAGGGGCATTTCTTTACAAGAAGGTTTTGATAACCCTTCATGCACGGGCACGGGTGAGAAGAAAAAGGGCTGAAATGTGATGAATTCTCCATGAAGACAACGCGCCGGAACAAAACGCCCTGTCCGACAAGACATCATTTTTGACGAAATACAAAATCACCGTGTTGGTACATTAACCGTACTCATTGGACCTAGTGCCATGTGACTAGCTTTTATTTCCAAACTGAAATTCTGTGTTAAAAGGCACCAAATTCGGGGCCGAGATGTAGTTATATAAAAGTGGCAGAGTTTATGAACAACCTAACAAAAAAGGCCTGCACGCATTGCTTCCAACAATGGAATATTCGCATCGGGCGGTGTAAGGTTCGGGAAGGAGAGATCAATCTTGTTATTTAATTGCCACACCTCGTATCTGTAGTAATACAATTTGTTTGGATAATTTCCACTTAGCTAGTAGTTGCAGAATATATACTGGTTGAAAACAGCAGTTTTATCTTTAAATCTTTGCACATATTTCTGAGATCACGACGCAAATCCTATATACTAATATAATAAATGTGAGAGTAACTCTGTCTGTCTGTCTGCCTGTTACGTTTTCACGCCTAAACCACTGAACCAATTTGGATGAATTTTGGTATAGACACTTTCAACCGCTATATTATTTTTAAAAAAAGATTTAGATCCAGAATTAAAATCAAATCTGGTTTCGCATTCCGAATCGTACATTATGATATCCGGGTATTCGGATCTTAATTTTCCGGCTTCTCACAACACTAATAATAATAAGATTGGAACCCGGGACTTTTGGATTGAGAAGCGAATACGTGTTTTGGTTGTTGGCATATACATTTTTATTATAATTATTATTCGAAAAAATAATATATTTATTTTAATTTGAAAAACTTACATTATTATTATATATTTTAATATAATATTTGATTGCTTCATTTCCAGGCTTCTAGACTTGCAATTAGCCGAAGAAGTAAAAAAGTGCGTACTCAAATTGAAGGATAGAGATAAGGAAATGGGAATGTTATAAGGAACGGCAAATTTCTTGAAATGTAAATATTTTCTTTCTAATATTTGATTAGTTATCTCGCCAATAATGTTCATTGTTTTATTCATATTACACAAATCTTGGTTTTATATATACAGTGGCTCTCAGTGAAAATAATACACGTACGCTATGAATAATTAAATTGCCATGGTTAACAAATAAAACGATTTATTACAAAACTAAATATAATTTATTATCCTTAGACGTTCTCTTATACAAAAATAATAATAATAATCACTGCTGCCTGTGCTCTAATATCAAAAAGGATGTTGACTAAAACAATGAAGTCTGTGATAAAAAGAGCACACATTTGTCGTGAAAGAAATGGTCAACATTTTGAACAATTTTTTTAAGTTTACTAGTTAATAATTAATTTCGTTATTTGTTTTTGTTCTTTCCATAGCAACAATGATATATGTGTATTAAAATATGAAATAAAATATTTAAATTTCAACTTGAAATAACTCTTTTGTTTCTAATTTTAGAGGCATAGTGATAATGAACTTTTATATTCAGATAATAATTTTTTTTTAAATGGTACCATTTTCAATATGGCATTCCATTTAAAAAAATGTTATTTTGTTGAATAAGTCGCGTATTTGATGTTCAATTGTTTGGTATTTTCCACCGTTAAATTTGTCGTATAATATCGCCCAACTTTGTCCATTTAATCGTCTTTCTATCTCTTCAAATAAGAAAGTTAGCAATGGTGGCCCGCTTACAGCAGACACACTGTATAGTATCAGTGTCAATTAAACACGCGCTTACTATACATATAATATATCGTGTACCCTTCAGAAATACCGCCAATCTCGTCAATGAATTGGAAGAATCTCGAACATTTAGAAGAGTAGCAGGAAACTTGTCCATAGAATGAATTCAAAAATAAAGAATATATGTAATTAGATTTTTTGTGTGTACCAGAAATGTTAAATACAATACTTATATAGCCTAATATAGAAATGGCGAGAGGTCTTGTGCTGGCCACAACAGATGTTTTATTTAATTTGACTGAGATATAAATTTTTACATCTTAACTAAAAAATTGAATTTTACCGGATATCACGTAGGAGAAGCTGATGATATTGGAAATAAGTGGATACGCGTGTGTATTAAGTAGAATTATAATTTATAATTGAGTAAAACAAAGAATTTATTAATTTGTTGGTGAGCCTGTGTTCAAGTAGGATTATAATTGAGTAAACCAAAATATTTGTTGGAAGGAATTTATTTATAAAAGAATGAGACAGCGTAGGAGAGTAGGAGAAATTGTATAAAGGAAAATGAATAGATGAAGACTAGGATGTGACTCATCGATAGCTAAAGAAATAGCATGCAGCACACATGAGAATAAAAAGCCATCCACGTGATAACGTATGAAAAACAGATGTTTAAGAAGGCACTCTAGAAGGGCGAAGCAGGTAAAGAAAAGTTACAGATTTCGAAATTGGGAATAGGGACACAATTATACTTATTATACATTTATTTTTTAAAATAAATTTTATCTAGCAGTCTGTCCAAATGCCAAACATTTATTTTTTAATGACAGTAACGAGTTGTCAATCTTCACAACTTGTTTATGAGTAAGGCTGTGTTTATGTTGGAGCTGCGATAAACGATAAGAGCGACGATACTAGCGCCGCTCTTATCGTTGCTCGGCTGCCAAGCATGTGTCAACGCGTCGCTCCAATATAAACACCTGCATATAAAATAATGACATAATTTTCTTTGCTTCGCTAGTATTGTCGCTCTTATCGTTTATCGCAGCTCCAACATAAACGCACCCTAAGCTAAGAAATGTAATCGTCTTATTTACAATAATGGTAGTAAAATTTTATTAGGCCGAACAAACGCATGTTACTTATTTTAGAATATTGCGAAGAAAATTTTTGACAACCCATAAACAATATTGTTACTGTCACTAAAATTAATTGTTTGACATTTGGATACACTCCTAGATTAAATTTAAAAAAAAAATAATTTCTGGTTATCGGCGTGGCCATTAAAAAGTTACGGTCTAATCAATGTTGGGACACCTAAAGGCGTTATCACACGAATGCTAAAATCAACAACTGGTTACCGATTTGCAGCAACTTCATGCATTTCGAGCAATCTTGCACGTGTGATAACAAACTTCAATATGAGCAACTAGTTTTCGGTAATGATCGAAAACTTTGCTCAGAGTTGCCGATTTTGAAGCGACCTCATGTAATGCGCATGTGCAATAATTTGAAAGTCCCTAAATTTAAATATTAGTGTAAAAAGTATAAAAAAGATAGTGGATAGAGGTAGTGGTGAGAAGAAACAAAAACACAAAATGACATCCCAAAAGGAAAATAAATTCGATCAGTGCTTGAATGAAATAATTAAGAAAGATAAAGTTGTATGGGACTTGACAGATACATGTTTTAAATCGAAAAAAATAAAAAAAAATGCGATTTGACATTCTCAGTAAATGGAGGATTTGTATGGAACTTCAAATAAGAGTTTTCTAAACAAATTATCTCCATACTCCAAACGCCTTTTTCGTTGCAACCAGGGCTTAACTAATATTGTCCTTTATTTTTATTTTTTGTGACTTTATGACATTTTTCATCAAGAAGCAATATTGTAGCTGCAGATAATACTACAGTTTTCATTTTGTCCATTTAAATTTTTTTAAACGTTAAATTCTTGATATACCAATCTACCAACTGTTTAAACTTAAAAGCACAATATTACGAGCAACTTCAAACTGGTGTGATAGAAAAAATTGATGATTTTGAAGTTGCCTGTCAAATTAGTTGCCGATTTTACCTCTCGTGTGATAACTGCTTAAGTTGCATACACTAGTGGTTCACTAATAATAACACGTATCATCTTAAAAGGTGACTTATAACCATATAAACTGTCATACCAAATTTAATCCAAATTTTATTTTAGCCTCAGGAATCTGTGGTTAAGCCATGTCCCTCTATTTGCGAGACACCCTGTATATTTATGCATGTATGTGTGTGTATATGTAAATTTATGTGTGTGTATTGGTGTGTGTATGCGTGTGCTTTTGGCACGGGCGTATGTGGCCGTAATCATTACAGTAGAAATGGAAAAATTGTGAACACACGAAATGCATTAAAACTAACACGAAGAAGATATTTGACATCGCGTCAATGGCAAAAAACTGCTTCTTGTTAACAGTACAGTTATATGTAAAAACTTTGTTAGAAATATCATCAGTCTCTTGTATGTCACAAACCACGTGATATATTTTTAGCGCCAAAATTAATTCTAAGAAAATTCGCGTTAAAAAAATAAATTTTGATATTTTTGTATTATTCGGTTTTAAATTTTACTACGTTAGAATCCTCCATTCTCACTGTTACTTCGTGCAGATATGTATAAAAAATGCCACTCTTGGAGATATCTTTGAAATTGTATTGAAGGAAGCGACGGAGATTAGTGAAATTGAAATTTCAGATTTTTTTTTACAGGTAAATGGATATGAAGAACCAAAGGTATATAATAACCAATAGTAGATTCACACTATTTAATAAACTACATTTATAAAATAAAATCTGTTGTGGCCAGCCCAATACTTCTCGCCATTTCCATTTTATAGTTATAGGTATTGTATTGCACTTCACTATCGAATCGTCGTTTTATAACAAAAAAAATTGCAGAACTCTTCTCAAATATTGTATTTAACATGTCTTCTGCACACATGTAATTCTAATTATATCTATTTTTCATTGTATGAGGAAGTTCCTAAATGTTATAGATTCTTCAAATTCATTAACAAGATTTAAAATCTGTATAAATTACGTCAATTTGCTGTTTCTTATCCATATTAGTATTTAAGTATTCCGTAAATGGAATTAAATTAGTACTGACTGATTTTTCAGAGCAAGTCATATTGTTTATCAATAATATTTTCGAGGATATATTTTAATTTTTGTATTACTAGGGTTTCAAAGATGAGTACGAAGAAATATTTGAGCTTACGGGTAATAAAGAAAATCCTGGAACTTATAACAATGCTAATGATATGGTAAACAAATTGCAAAACTGTTCTATTTCGGGGAATTACCAGGGGATGCAGTTATTGTCTAAGAGCTACATTTTAAAGACGTTGCAAAAAATAACCCTATAGTAGCTACAGAGCACATTACAGTGAAAGCTCTCATAAGCGGACACCGATGGTTCCAACATTTTTGTCCCCTTATGGGATGTGTCCGCTTACAAAAAAGCTCTATTTAAATATATGAAAAAATTAATAAAGTACAAATTTACTAAGAATTTTTTTATTGAAAAATATGCACTTGTTGAATATGTACATACTTCAAAATAGTTAAAAAATATATATAATAATAATAATAATATGTACGTACATAAAACTTAAGATTGAACACAAAACAAAACAACATATTTAAACATATCGAAAAAATTTTTTTTTTAAAAATTCTGATATTTTTAACTACTTCAACTTTCTACATTTTTCTTGTAAAAAATATTGTTCAAACGTAATAAAATCTTCTTTTGAAAACTTTTTTAGGTTTTCAACGATCTTCAAGGTCAATAAAAATGCTTTAATAGACGCCTTTCACCTCCATTTTCTGCCTTAATGTAAAAAACGATTTCCTGGATACCATTGTCACACAAGTTTCAAACTATGAATCTCGGAGGCACGTAAAACATTGCATTTCTGTAAACTAGGGGAACCTGCAATGTTAATGTTTCCTTGAGAGGAAATACTGAGGAGGCTGTTTATGTCCGGTTTCGGAGTTTCGCGTCCGCTCATGAGAGCGTTTCGGGCCTGTCGGGAAAAACTGTGTTGTCCGTGTCCGTCCGGTAGAGAGTGCGCTTATGAGAGCGTGTTTTATATAAGAATTGATACACAAAAATATGGTTCCAGAAAAACTGTCCTGTTATGAGAGATGTCCGCTTGTGGGAGCTGTCCGCAAAGGGAACTTTCACTGTATTTGATTCATTTTCTGTACAAAAAAACTGAGTTTTATTGCACTATTTTATGTATGTTTTGTTTCTATAGTATGTTTTAACAGTGCTTCTGCTTATTATAAATAAATAATAAATTTGCTTTTTGTGTGTGTTATACTACATAATAATTATCAGTTTCATTATCACCTAATTATAAACTTAAATCAAATAAAGAGGTCCGTGTTATTCTACAAGGCGCAACTTTCTGCGGACTCCGATCATTAGGTTTTGGACGGCATTTAAATCGATTTCTCGGACTTTTCTATATACTCTGCGTCCTCCTCAGTTTGGGCTTCCCATCCTCCATCGTAAACTTTACGAGATAAAAGAGCCCAAAAATCTTCTATGGGACGAGCCTGAGGAAAGTTGGGGAAATTGCCATTCCGCGGAACAAATGATATGTTTCAGTCTGCTAGCCAGGTTTGAGTCTGTCTTGCATAATGACAACATGCGAGATCTAGCCAGAACATAATATCGTCCCCAGCATGTTCCTCTTCAATAAAATTAACCAATCTCGTTAGACAATTATGGATATACCTTTGACTATCCAGTGCTTCACCTCTTACTCGGCCCACATAAAGCCTGGACACACCCCTTATGAAAATGGCGCACCAAACCAACACCTTATCTGCGAATTTGACTTTTTGTTTATATCTGACATTATTAGGGACTTCTTCAACATTGTCAGTATAAAAACCATCACTTCCTTTCATTTCGGAGTTACTCAGCATGAAGTACTTTTAATCATCCATAATTATCACGCGGTTATTCGCAACATTTACGCTTCTTAGATTACGGCAGCATATCGGGATTCTGGCTAGTTGGTTGGCGGCATATTTTGAGGCTTTCCTTCGTTTTCTGAATTTTTGACCTTTCCGTGACAGTTCCCGCGATATGGTGTTCTTGGATGTTCGATACTAGCGTGCCAATTTTTCAAATGAAGTACCAAATCTGTTTTTTGCTCTTCTTACTAGTGCTTCGGCTCTTACTTTGGTAAAAATTCTAGGTCTTCCACTTTTTAGCAGTTTAGGAAGTTGCCCAACTAAATTATATATACTCTTTCGGGTTTCTAATTTGTAAGCCATATCTACATAAATGACTGACAATATTGAGCTTTCAAAGTTAAGATAAGATGTTAAACAAAATTTTTGTTTCCATAGCAACTTGTGATTCTCTTGTTATTACTAATTTTATAGCATCTGAAATTTGTGCCATCCACGTGTGCAAGGTGTTCACAAGCACCAAGATGCCAAAGGCGTCGAAGCGCCTTAAAAATTTATATAAATTCAAAATCATTATAGATTGCGAAGCACTTAATAGCCGAAACAGACGACAAAAATTAATGATCATTAACGGTTAGTTATAGTATGCGTACCTTAAGGTGATACTGTTGACAGATGTCAAAATTGCGTCTATTAACAAACCAGAAAATATTGAATTTAGTAAGAACGTACTACTTATTGTATTGTATTCGTACAGTACAAAACAATAAGTAGCACGTACTTACTACAGTCAATATTTTCTGGTTTGTTAATAGACGCAATTTTGACATCTGTCAACAGCATCAACTTAAGGTACGAATACTATAACTAACCGTTAATGATCATTAATTTTTGTCGTCTGTCTCGGCTATAAGAATAATTCAATATCTCCTTATTTTATTATTATGGCTCGATTCTACAAGCCGCTGTAGCGTATGTAGCACTACAACCTTCAAAACATACAGAGGTGTACACAAAAAGCAATAGGGGTTTCCAAGGTTTTTTCATTTTTTAATATGTTAATCTCTATATAAAAATATTAGACCCGTGTTTTTTATTTTCGCCGAAAAGCGTCTAATAAGCCAAAAAAAAAATTATTAAAGTTTCTATAAATGAGGATCGAAAAAATCATCGGTGCGTGTGACGTCATCGACACCGCGAGAACATCGTTTCTAGAGCTGAGTGAGACGGATATATAATAAACACGGTGGGTATGTCGTTTCGCACATGAACATGTAAACAAATGATACATAACCCAAGAAAGTAACCACTTGTTGAATTCTATTCCTCAACTTATTTTGTAATACTTATTTATTTATTTATTTATTTATTAATACAACTACCCAACAGGCTAAGCCCAAATTAAGGGTAGGAAAATAGTACATATTACTTATCGAAGATATTTTTAAAGAAATTGTGATTGTACATGCAAATCAGGTAAAACTTGAGTACTTACAGTAATTTCGGAGATAATTAAATATTATTTTTCTATTTTAAGAGATGGATGATTTCTTTTATTTGCTATTCTGGTTACTATAGCTCTAATAATGAGCATTTTTGTGGTGGTGAAATACTGTTTCGTACCGGGCTGCTATAATTCCTCAGCAAATAATCCAAAGAAAATATATGTAACGGTTTCAAAAAATGAAAAAAAACGTGCAAGTTATAATGACTAAAAATAAATATTCCGTATTATAATGGTATTAAATCTAAATATGTTTTATTTAAGACAAAAAAATAACAAACAACTATGAAACTATTTATTGACGTCATAAATTTGGGGAATACTGCAATTTTCCAAAATGTTGTTGCCTCCTCCATCAACTGTTGACAGAAGTCTTTGTCGAATTCAACTTCTACAATAACAGCTTCGTCTCCATACTCTTCAACTCTTCTTTAGTTGCTCTGCAAATGTTGTTGTATTAAATAAATATTCCATAAATCTGCGTACAAAACATTACATACCTCTGGGCTTTCACATTTCTTATTTCTGCACTAACAAAACTAGGATTGTCTTTGTAAAAAATATACGGCAAATTTCGACTGTCTGCTTTCACAAATTCAGGATCCATATTCTAAAGAAAATGAACAGTTTTAATATAAACAGCATTATTGGTTATTAACTTCACTTATTTGTTTTTTCAAAAGATTCTTCAAAGAAACTAACAGGAAATTCAGTAAAAATTTCTTGTAACCTTCAATAACAAATTTTAATTTCGATTTTAGAGTAATAAAAATTAGCAAATTAACGATTATATTCATCTTATGCCCGGTTTCATATACGATTGTTAAATCTTGTGTTAGTTAACAACTTTTCAAAATTAACAACTTGTTCAATTTTTATGATGTTTCATGAAATTAGCAAATCAATTTTAAACTATTGTTAGTCAACATGCATGTTAAAATTTGTTTAGGGAATTATTGTATTTTTTAGTAATATAAAAACCAATTTCATAGTTATTAATAATAAATGTCATTATTGACAGACTGGAAAATACCAGTTGCATAGAACCTTAATGTTAATAATAACTGATTGATTGGATCAATTGGATGATTTCTTTCAGTGTATGATGTCAAATTTTCATATATATGATCCAAAATTAACAGAACGATGTCCTTAGATAGCCGATATCTCATTTTAAATTGTACATCAAAAAATTCAAAAGGATTTCCTCGATCTCTGATTACTCTTTCTCTTTGCAGAAATCGAATATCAATTTCAAAAAATTCTTCTTCAGACTCATCAGATTCCGAAAACAGTTGAATATTTTCTATGACATTAATATAATTAATATATTTTTATTTTAAATTACACAGCTAATGCAACTTGTACTTACTAATTTTCTTGTTGCAAAATAATTTATGACAGAAAGGACAAAATAAATATTTTGTTCTGGTTACACACATGTGACAGATGTCATAAATAGCAACTGGTTAGAAATTTAACAAGACCTGAGACTGTTGTTAAAATAGCAAACCATTTAACCACAGTTTAAAGCTAGCATTTGTTGATGAAACAATAGTTCCTACTTAATCAGTTGCTAAATTGTTTAACAAATTGTTAAGATTTAGCAAGCGGATATGAAACTGGGCATTAATATTACTTATACATGATGAACACTGATATCCAATAAGTATTTCTTAAAAAGCTGTAGCCTTGGAAACCCCTATTCTATAAGATTTTTTATAGAGTGTAAATGCTACATCCCTGCTGTAACTTTACAGTGAACTAAAGTTCGGTGTAGTGTTGTTAGTGTTTTACATTTAGAGGTCAGTAAATAATATTTGAGATCAGAACAATCCAAATATTTTGTATTTTGCTTTTGCTTTATTATAATAGGTACGTACATTTGAAAAATGAAAATAATATAAAGTTTATTAATCAAAATTTATTATTCTAGGCGTTATATGCGTATCAAAAGAAGAAATTTATGAGATATGCATAATCTGTTTCAAATACCGAATGTAGAATTTATTAATACGTTCAGTGACGGTTTTACGATTTTGCCGCCGGTATGCTGAAATATTTTGCCGCCTATTCTCAGGGGCGGATTTAAACTCTTTTGGGCCCTAAGTAAAAAATATTTATTTCGGGCCCCTACGTAAAAACATAAAATATATTTAATATATATAAATAGTTCGAATCAATTGCCTGTTTAACCTAGGCCAAAGTCCGCCCCTGCCTATTTTTGTCAGAAGGGTAAGATTTTGGCACATTTTTGAGCCTTTCTAGAAGCCGTGTACTTCGTAATTTTCCTGTTATCTACGAATATTTACTAAGGTAAACCATCTGAAATAAATCTAAAATTGGATACAAAATACAGCAAATAGAAAGAAAAAATCTGATGTGGCCAGCACATGACCTCCCGCTTATTCCATGTTTAAAATAGCAATGAGCTTTAAGTAAAGTGTCACTTCCGATTGATCGTTTGTAAACAAAATCTACTTTGTTGTTCCTATAAAAAGAACGGTTTGTAATACGAAATTTTGGATTATATTTTATTATGTTTTTCCTGAAAAATCTGTTAGAGCTTCAAATTAAGTACTACATCCGGTTTATATTATATAGTCAAAATCTAATATGTTGTTTCAAATTATATAAGAATATTAAATACCTACCAACTTTGCGAAGTTTTGGATCATTAATATATTTTAAGGAAAAATCGTCACACAATTATTGTCAAAATCATCACCAACTTCCTTATGCTCTAAAACGCAATCTGTGTAAATTCTTCGCCGTACATTATCCATTTCGTAAATGTATAGTTGCAAACTATTATTTGACACTTTGAAATCACGTTCTTATTGAGAGCTGTTTGATATATACCTAATGCTGCAAACATTAAACTTAAATCAAATTATCCTGTATATCTAATATTTATGTATGATGGAAAATATATTATTTTTACAAACCTTAATGCCATTAAAATCATATTTAAACTACTAAATTCTTCTTAACACGGTTTCATTATTAATTTTAATGGAAACTGCTTCGTGACAGTGACATTTGTTTAAATGTGTCAAATTTGTTATTAAAGTATTGTTTTTGTTTGACGCAGAGGAAAAGTGATGTACAAAAATAAATTATTTTATAATATAATATAAAGTTATTTCAAGTTATTTACTAAATGCTATTATCGTAGAATTGAAGATTGTGCCATTATATTTAATTTGTAGAAAAACTGTTAAAAGCTTGTATAAATGATACTTCCGGTTATCCGATATACACTAAAAACTAATGAGCTCTTCCCACATTAGTATAGAATGGATATACAAAATTTCAAATTTTTCTGATTGATAGTATTTGAGTAATCGTGTCCACATGATCCACACACCCTCACAGACACACAGACACACACACAGACACACACACAGGCACACACACAGACACACACACAGACACACACACATACATATCTACAGACATCATTGTAAAAATGTTAAAATCGGATTCTGGGGACATCAAAACGTGCTTATTCACTAAAATCTCTATATCCGATTTTTAGCACGATCCCTATACCTCCCTTACCTAGGGTAGCGGGAGGTAAAAATTTAAACTTTATTAAAATTATAAAAGACAATAACATATGAAACATAAATAGGATTTATATGTATGAGAGTATATCAATAAAATTTAATTCAATCAAAGCTAGCAATAATAGCAATAAATAAAAATAACTCATTTTAAGTGAATTAAATAAATAAATATTCATAAAAGCCTCAAAGTCGAAATTAGGTATCCGTCGAAAATTTGCCGCCGTTAAAAATTGCCGCCGAAGGCTGCGGCCTACATAGCCTAATAGGAAATCCGCCACTGAATACATTTCGCTTGACGAAACCTTTAGTTCATGAACTAATTGAAACGTTAAGAATTCTCGGAGGGCAGGCAAGACGTAGAACAAAAGTTTCTTTTTATTTGTGGGTATTTTGTTATTTTTTGTTGCAGTAATTTTTAGAAATAAAATATTCAAAATAAGGTCAAGAACTATTCTGGAGCTATTTTTGTCTTTGCTTAATAAATACATTTATTTATTATTTTAATATAAATGATTATAACATGTCTTTTTAGGTTCTTGTAGAATTAAATTTTTTTGGGGGAGGATCATATCAAAGAAAAACTGCTGGACATATTTTGATATGTATGGGACAAAGTACAGTAAGCCGGTCAATATCAGATGTAGCAAGACTGATAGGTATATTATGCCTACTGAAATAAGATTTCTTGTTACAAACGAAGAAAAAAATATCATTAAAGAGGGGTAACTAATTGTAATTCATTTTTAATATTAGTTTATATGAGCTCAAAACAATGAATATTCAATTTTGAATAGATATTATCAGAAATGGACAATAAGAGGTGATATAGTCGCTATCGATGGAACACATATTGAAATTATTAATGCTCCCTGTGTAACTGATGTCGATCACCCACCATTTATTTATATTAATAGGCGAGCTGTAAGCGTACGTTACATCGACCAAGGATATATATATATATATATATATATATATATATATATATATATATATATATATATATATATATATATATATATATATATAGGAAACTGGATAGTGGGTTTGACAGTCAATTTGTAGGCTTAAGTGTAGTACACTCTTTTTAATTTGTCAAGCTTTCGGTTATATTTTTAACCATCCTCAGAACAATTAGTTGAGATTTTGTTTGTAGAATATACAGCATTAACAAACATGTAATTTTGAACATGCACACGCGCATGGTTTAGTAAAATAATAAATCGAAATATACTGAATTACATATTAAAAATTTTTGGCCAACATAGTTATCACAGTAAAATTGATAAATTACAAACTAATAAAGTAAACAATTTTGTTAAAATAATGTTAATAATGAAAACTTTTCACAAAATGGTGTTGTACACTTGTTTACTTCGACAACTTGTGCACAATTATAAAAGTTTAACATTATTTTAACAAAATTGTTTACTTTATTAGTTTGTAATTTATCAATTTTACTGTGATAACTATTTTGGCCAAAAAATTTTAATATGTAATTCAGTTATTTCGATTTATTATTTTACTAAACCATGCGCGTGTGCATGTTCAAAATTACATGTTTGTTAATGCTGTATATTCTACAAAAAATCTATATATAACCGAAAGCTTGACAAATTAAAAAGAGTGTACTACACTTAAGCCTACAAATTGACTGTCAAACCCACTATCCAGTTTCCTTAACTAATTACAGTCGTAATTACCTTTCACCTATATTATATATATACATATATATATATATATATATATATATATATATATATATATATATATATATATATAACAATACAGAATCGCTTATTTTACAGAAATGTAAACGCTGAACTTACACTGCGCTATAAGCTACACCGCTTACACTTTTACAGCACTCGCTACATCCAAGTTATACAGAATCTTGCTATTTTAATCTAGTAATTTCTTTAGGATTTCAATAATTATTCTTAAATATGATTAGGACACGAACAGATTTACAAAATGAAGTGTTTGAATTCGTTTAGTCCTATTAAAGAATTTATGATGTGTTATTTGAAATTTGTAATAACTCTACAAGATTAGACGAACATCTATACCGTGTTTTTAAACTATAGACAGCACTAGACGAAGTCACATTTACAGCGCTAGAAGTTACCAAAAAAAGTCACTAGATTTATTTGGCGGGGGAATTGAAATGTTAAAATGAAGGTCACGTCAGCATTTATACTTTCCAAGTTATATTTTCATTAACCAAAACTATTATAGACTTATAACTTAATTTATTCATATAAAATCATAAATACATAACTTTTAATTATAAATTAATTAATTGAATTATTTTTTTTGCAATTCCTTGATGAAAAATTTATATATTTTTAAAAATACTGGTTTTATGCATGCTGTTTTTATTCGTGAAATATCACAAAAAGAGAAATGAAACAAAAAACACGTGCAAATTCAACAAGAGATTTGACAACTACTAAGAGTTTGACGTTTCAATTACGGTTGAAGGTTAACTTGAAATTTCGTCTGGTTAATTTGATTTTCTCACTAGAATTTCTAGTTACTACCTATAGTTTAAAAACAGAGTATAAACACCAAGCAAAATGAGTAGGAGAAAAAAATTTTACATTTATATTTATTTGCTCCGTTAAAGTGTGGCATGATATTTTAAATCAAATAAATTTTGTGATTAGAATGCTTCAATCTACAATTATAAATTTGCATCTTACTTTAAATGCCCTAAACGAACTAAATTAATTTTTAAATGATTATCCATCTGATTGTAGTTCCGAAAAACGTGCAGAAAATTCCAAATAATAATCAACAATTTATGGCGGGTTCATAAAACGAATTAATCTATGAATAAATTTTACTTCCACAGTAAATTTAAAATTTAATTAATAATTGCAACGCGATTTTTTGACAGTAATCTCATAAGAACATACAAACAGAATCGAATTTGTCCACATAATTTACTTCTAAAGTAAAATTGACTGAACGTTTATGAAATCGGCCCTTTATTTAAATTAATATTATTTATGAACTAAATAAAAAAATATTCAACGATACCAGCTCTCTGCTGCCATCTACGATAAGCTTTGCCCAAACGCTCCCATTGGATACTGTATAATTATTTTTTTCAAAACGTGGAATTGTCTTTTAAAGCAATTTACATTTTTACTCAAAAAGATATGAATACCTATTGGAGTAAAACTGTTGGATTCAAACTATTAATTTTTCAAGTATTTTGAAGAGAATGATTGAAAGTGGTAGATATGAACAATTATTGCTGAACAAAGGAGTTTAGAGATTTTATTATATTTATTTGTATAATACTGCTTGCTTGAAATGAATTTACTACTGTAAATATAAAGAAAATATCATTCATGTTTATTTCATTGTAAAACCTTTGTTAAATAAATATAACCTTTCACATTATAGCATACCTATATAGTAGAAAACCACAACGTGGAAACTCAATTACAAATCTACAACAATCGCTCACTATGTAAACAAACATCCTACTATATACTTCAGATAATTGGTTTCGATCCAGTTCGAACTCTCTTACGCTGGTTTTATTTCCTCGAACATCTATCACCTATTATTGATCGCTGATTGTAGATTTTAACGTAATGAATTCCAGAAAATATCCTTCGACGCATATGGAAAATTCCCACGACCTTTGTCCTCATCCTAAGGGAAACGTTGGAGGTCAAGGACGATCCGGTTGTGAATTTTGAATTGAGTATTGACGAATAAATATGAATATGTAGGTAAACTAAACAGGGTTAAAGGTCAGGGTTTAAATATTAATTAAGTTCAAGTTAGTATACATAGGTAATGTGATAGGTGCCCTGGAAATTGTGAATTAATTTATGTGTTCTAGAAGTTCTACATAATTTCAAAATTGATATATATGCAGGTCGATTTTGTAAAAATAAATTCTACTAGAATTCAAATTCTATTAGAATTAAGATTTACTCCACTTTTTCTGGGGGTAGATTTCAAATTCTACTGACCTGGAGCAGTAGAATTCTTGTCTTTGTTTTACTTTCGTTTACGATTGACATTTCTTTGTTTACTTCTAGTTTGAAATGTGAGGTTATAAGTTATAATATAATCATATTTTTTACCCTTCGGTATTGGATTCATTCTAAAAATCGCATATCCAGATTTTAGTGAATAAGCACGCTTTAAGGTCCTTAGAATCCGATTTAAAATTTTTACGATGATCTCTCTCTCTCTCTCTCTCTCACTCTGTGTGTGTGTGTGTGTGTGTGTGTGGGGGGGGGGGGGGGGTTGGAAGTATGATTCTTCCAAAACTATAAGACTTGAGACCTGTTTAACTACGTATCTCCCAATCTCACATTAATGGGAAAAGCTGAAAAGATTTTGGTAACTATTGGACAATCGGAACTAGTAGTTTCTTAAAAAATCTTCTAAATATTACTTTTTGAAAATTTATGTTATTACAAATAGTAAAGAATATTAAAATCTGATTTTATTTTTTTATTAAATCTTCTACAGATTTAGAGATAAAGTATATAATAGAATAAACTGATGTAAAAAATCGCACAATCCAAACTACACCAAGGAAACAAGTTGACAAAGTCAAATGTTTGTAATTGACAGATGAATGTCAGTGTCAAAAATCAACAGTTTTAGTGACATTACTGAAGTACATTTAATCAATCTTATTCTTTTATTAATTAAATATTTATAATTATAGGTAAAATGAATTAGCAGATTTAATTAGAATTTTTTTGCACAAGAAATGTTAAATTCAATAAATAAAACAATATATGGGTAAAACTTTCTGTGAATTTGTTTATTATAAAACGACGTTTCGATAGCGAAGTGCAATAAATACTTACTTAGCATAAAATAGAAATGGCGAGAGGTAATGTGCTGGCCACATCAGATTTTATTAAATATTATTACCGAATTCTAGTGGAACTTAAAATCCAGTAGAATTTATAGTTATAACATCGAGGCTCTCTGAATGCTTGTTTAATTCAAAATCTGTAGACTATTTTGCTGCTTTAAAGGATCTTTCCATGTAGAAATTCAATATAATTCTCGAAATAAGTAAAGAAATAAGTATTGATAATATTGAAAGATACAGATTAGGAAATGGGAGCATTATAAGCAACGACAGATTTCTCTAAAATTTCCATATTTAATTTATATAAATAGACTTAGTTATTTTTAAATTTTGATAATTGTTAATCGTCTATAATTTCGTTCGTAGAATCATTATTTTATTGTTTAGACATTATGAATTTAGCATATCATACAAACAAGGCAAAAAAAAAAACCGAGGGAATACCGAATTGAGTGTAGCCTGTGAGTATAATATACATACTTTATACTCACTGGTGTAGCGTACGAGCACAGAATAGACATTTATACAGAAGCGTCACTCCTTGTCGGCACCATTGTTATTGCGATTTCCGTTTATGACCTTGAACTTTAAATTTGTTGGCAAATAACAGCGGACAGATGGTAAACAATTCATGGTATGCCCGAAAGTGAATGCAGGCTATATAAATGATGCAGCTCGCTGCGAGTTAAGTTAGTCAGATGAAGGAGTTAGTTCAGTAAAGACAGCCAGTGGATGCAGTTGAGTTAGTGAGTGGACTTTGAACTCTACGACCGACAATCATTCTGATACGCGTCTGTGAGAAGACAGTCTGGCAGAGGAGTTAGTCTGTAGTGGAGACAGTCTGAAGAGGAGAAAGGCTGAAGAGGAGAGCTGAAAAGGAGAAAGTCTGAAGAGGAGCGGACTTATACCACTTTCTGACCCTATACTTTCCATCTTTGATTTTGCACTTGATACTGACATCTGTCAATTAGAATATTTTGAATATATCAGCTGTTTCCATGATTGTGGTTGTATTGTAATGTAATGAGAAAATATTGTTTTTGGATCGAAGTAGGAAAAACAAGTTGTTAAAAAATATATACAAAAAATATGTCAAAAAATTGAAATAAAAATATTTATCGTGTAATCAATTATATTGAATAAATTGACTTTACTTGAATTCCATTCTGGAAACTTGTGGCTTTAAGTTAGTGCGAGTGAACGCGAGAAAATAAGTGTGCATGCAGGCACATTTTATGGTGACAAGCAGATATAAATAACAGTACACTTCCTACTGTAAGATTATTTCATTAATTTATTTGAAACAAATATTTTAGTTTTCTTTAATTCGATCGTTTTTTCTTTGAGCAATATGGCCGAAGAGACAACTTTGGTTTCCTCTGTAAGAGAAAAACGGATTCAGCAACCACCATCGAGATTAGCCTACCCTCAGCTTGGCAATCCTACAGAGAATGTAAAAATCGTCAAAAAACAGAATATTGAGATGCTGCAAAGGAATAGAAACGCTCCATCCGTCATGTCAGTATAATCTTCCACTTCTACGAGAATTATGCAAAACAAATTAGAAACTCAGAAGAAAATTTCAGCTTTAGAAAATGAAATTGAAGAAGCTTCCGAACATGTTGATGATTTGATAGTAGACCTAAATCATGCCAAAAAAGAACTAACCTACTATAAGGGCCAAGAAGCTGATGAAGAGTCCAAGAAAGCAATACGAAAAGCCGAAGTGAAGATTATCGATTTAGAAGCACAAGTTACCAAAAGTGAAAGGAAACTTAAAAGACTTCAAGTTAGTTTTGAACGCCGTAAAAAGCTAATTGAAGATGAAAGCGAAATAATTAAAAATATAATCATAGAAGAAGATTATAATGGTGAAAAATGTGAACAAGGTGACGAAGAAATTCCTACATTCGAAGAAGAAAATGAGAAACACGAACGGGTGAAGAACTGGATTGAAAATGGAGAACAAACAGCCCATGACGATATCTCCACTTCATTATCTCATGTTCATAACAAAAATCAGCATGAGTCTGAACCACTCCCTGACATTTTTGAAAAATTCGCCGCTTCTTTAACCCGAGCCATGCAGAATCAGCAGCAAAATACCCTTGTAGTAATGAAGCCAACTGATAGCGACTTACCATACTTTGATGGAAGTGCAGAAGATTGGTTAATTTTTAAGAATGAATTTGAAAGAACCAGCAACACTTTAAACAACTCTCAAAAAATGGTACGACTCAGATCCCATCTAAAAGGCAAAGCTAAGTTTGCAGTAAATCATCTTTTGGCCAATCCTGAAAACGTAAATAAGATTATGAAAACTTTAGAACAAGCTTTCGGTAATCCTGAAAAGATTATTACAACATTGATAGAAAAAGCTAAATGTGTTAAAGTCCCGGATCTCAACAAACCAGAAACCATTGTGGCATTTGGAACTGCAGTAGATGCACTGGTTACTAACGTAATATTTTTTCAACTTGAAGAATATATGAACAACATACAATTGTTAAACGAATTAGTAGACAAATTGCCTAAAATTCTACAACGTGAATGGCACAAATTTGTAATGCAATCACAGCAAAAGAAAAATCTACAAATGTTCCAGTCATGGATACAAGATGAAGTTAACACTGCTTACCTGCAAATTAAACCTGAGCCGGTTCAAGAGAGATACATTGAAATTAAAAAGATGAAAAATCATGGAATACATACGGCAAAAGAAGAAAAAAGGAATTTTTGTCATAACTGTAACATCGAAAACCATATAATAACTTCATGTAGAAAGTTCTCGAAGTTACCAATATCAGAAAAGCGAAAGAAAGTGAGAGAGAAAGGATTATGTTATAAATGCCTTGAGAAAGGTCATCGTTCTGCAGATTGTCCCGAAAAACAAATATGTGGCCTAGATTCTTGTACTAACATCCACCATCGTCTGCTTCATCCTCCTTCAATGAATAAAGAAAACAGCAGGAAAGACAAGAAACCTCCTGAGCTTAACTCTGTTTCCACAGATGTACTCAATGCAGTTGCATCAGCTGGATATGGATTTATACCCATTATTCCGGTGAAAGTCACTGGTCCTGAAAAAACTGAAACCGTTCTAGCTTTGCTGGATACTGGTGCTAGCTTCACAATGATAAAATCTGACATTGCAAACCAAATTGGTCTGTCAGGGAATGTAAAACCACTGTCATTTAATGTTTTTGGAAATGACGTAAAAACTGATAATGAATCCATGTTAGTTGATTTGACAATTGAAGGAGTTCTCCGAAATTCGAATAAATATTTTATTAAAAATGTACGTACTATTAAGGATTTGGAAGTTTCTTCATCTAAGTTGGACTTTGATGAGATACGAGAAAAGTTCGTCTATCTAAATGGAGCACGTGTTAAATCCATTCCCGACGAACGACCTCAAATGATAATCGGTTTTGATAACCATCGGCTCTTCTGTCCACTACAAACAATTGAGGATCCTAATGAAAATGGACCATCTGCTCATCTTTGTCGATTGGGGTGGTATTTGTCTGGTGTCAAGGGAGGAGAATATTGTTACTACGCTTGCGAATCATGTCAGACTGAAACTGATCAGCATCTTCATACTCTGATGAAGAACTTTTTTCAAATTGAAAACGGTAGTGATAAAATCTGCGTTACTCCATCTCGTTGTAGAGAAGATCAAAGAGCACTGGATTTATTAGAAAAGAATACTGTAAAAATAGAAGATAGATGGCAAACATGCCTGCTTTGGAAGGAAGATAATGCGATACTTACTTCCAGTAAGAATATGGCTTTGCGTCGACTTACCCTGATGGAAAAGAAGATGGATAAAAGTGAAGAATTTGCTTCACTCTGCTGCGAAAAGTTTCAAGATTACTTAAAAAAGGGATACCTCGTACCTGTAGAAGAAATGACACATAAGTTAGAACCGTCTCCTAAGAAATGGTATTTACCATGGTTCTTCGCCTACCATCCGACAAAGAAACCTCGGCTTGTGTTTGACGCAGCTGCCAAATCAGGAGGAAAATCATTAAATGACTTCCTATTGAAAGGTCCTGATATGTTAAATTCCCTAAACAACGTGTTGATGAGATTTCGATCCTATCCTATCGCACTTACTGCGGACATTAAAGAGATGTTCCACCAAGTGAAGCTGAATCCTAAAGATTGGCCAGCACAAACCATTTTCTACCGAGGAATGGATAGGAAGATTCCTCCCAAAGAATACTATATGACTGTTCTATTTTTTGGAGCAGCTTCTTCTCCTTGCTCTGCCATCTACGTAAAAAATAGAAATGCTATAATGTATAAACAGCAGTATCCTGATGCAGTAAATGCAATCATCAATAACTTTTATATGGATGACTACCTTGGAGGAGCCAGTACTGTAGAAGTCGCAGTTAGACTTCACAAAGAAATAACAATGATTCATGCTAAAGGAGGATTCCAAATTTGTAAGTGGAACAGTAATAATGAAGCGGTCATGCAAGTTATACCTAATGAATTAAAAGCAGAGCGAGCGCAAGAGTTTTCAATCAAGAATGAAACAAATCTTGAAAAAACTCTTGGTATGTGGTGGGATCCTGTCCAAGATAATTTTCACTTCAAAGTAAATTTTGGGAAGATTCCTGAAGCTGTGAAAAATGGAAAGAGAAATCCAACAAAACGAGAAATCACTAGTTTTGTCATGACTTTATTTGATCCACTTGGTTTTTTATGCCCCATGAAAATTAAAGGTCTCATTATTATTCAAAGCATTTGGCGGTCTGGAATTGGCTGGGATGAGGAAATTTCTCATAAATTGAATGACCAGTGGAAAATTTGGTTGCAAGAGCTTGAAAATATTAAAAATATATCTATTAAAAGAAAGTTCATTAGTATTCCAAAGAACGAAGAACTTGAAATGCACGTCTTTGTAGATGCCAGCGAAGAAGCTTACGCTGCGGCAGTTTACTTTTTACACGAAAATGATGAAAATATTGAAATCTCCTTTGTTGCTGGAAAGTCCAGAGTCGCACCTTTAAAAGGACAAACCATTCCTAGAATGGAATTGTTAGCGGGATTGACAGGAGCAAAATTAGCAAAGAACATCAAGACATGTTTTACAGACTTGTACAAGTTAAAATCATGTACTTTCTGGTGTGATTCAAAGACTGTTCTCTGCTGGTTAAGATCAGAGTCAAAAAGATTCAAAATGTTTGTACAGACTCGAGTTGGAGAAATTCTGGAATTGACTGACACTTCGCAGTGGAGATGGATTCCCACAAAGCTGAATGTAGCAGATGATGCTACACGAATTAAATCACCCCAGTTTTCTTCATCTTCTAGATGGTTAAAAGGAGCAAATTTTCTTTGTCTTTCAAAAGAAGAATGGCCACAAGAAAGTACAAAGCTAGACGCATACGTGAATACTGAGGATCTAGAAATTCGAAAAGAAATATTTACAGCTCAAGAAATTCAAGAGCAGTATTTCCCTGTTCCTGACATTAAAAGATTTTCTTCATGGACGAAGCTGATTCGTGCTACTGCTGCAGTTTATTATTTCCTGAGGCGACTGAAAAAAGAAAAACCGTATTATATTACTATTCAAGACATTAAAAATGCTGAAAACCTATGGATTTTGAAAGCTCAAACTGATTCATTTGGAAAAGAAATACATCTAATGAAAAATAGACAACAACTTCCAAAAAGTAGCCGTTTATTACATCTTTCTCCATGCTTAAATGAAAATGGTATGATATTACTTAGAGGTCGAATTGATGCCGCTCCTGGCGAAAATAAAACTGTGAAACGTCCACCAATTTTAGACCCCACACACACATACACAAAACTTCTTATCAAATGGATACACGAATCTGGAAGTCATTATGGACAAGAACGAGCTATTGCAGAAGTACGTAAACGAGCTTGGGTCATTAATTGCAGAAAAGCCGTAAGATCCTGTTGGGCAAACTGCCAATATTGTAAATTGCAAAAATTTCAACCGAAAAATCCTGAAATGGGTCAGCTTCCAAGCTGCAGATTGGGTGAAAATCAAGTACCATTTTTCCACACTGGAGTTGATTACTTTGGACCCCTGCAAGTCAAAGTTAATCGAAGTATTGTGAAAAGATGGGGAGTTATTTTCACGTGCATGACCATGCGTGCCGTTCACTTAGATTTGGCCGATGGAATGGACACAGGAGAAATGCTCAACGTACTAACAAGATTTATCTCTATACGAGGACCTCCAGCTCACATTTGGAGTGACAACGGTAAGAATTTTGTCAAAGCAAATAAGGAACTGAGACGAGGAATAAAAGAATGGAATCATGATGAGATTCGTCGTACCCTGTCCATAAAAGGAATTGAATGGCATTTCCAATCACCAGCAAGTCCTCACATGGGAGGAGCATATGAACGGATGGTTGGAATAGCTAAAAAGATTCTGATGTCTCTTTTGAAGTGTCAAGCACCACGTGAAAGTCTCTTACAAACATTGTTATACCAGGCAATGGACATTATGAATAGCCGACCCCTCACTTATGCATCAACAGATCCTGATGACGCTGAATGTCTTACACCAAATCACTTCTTGAGAATGAGAACTGAAACTCCTGTTCCTCTTCCAGGCATCTATAAAGAAGGGGACAAATTTCGAGCTATGTGGAAGTATTGTCAACATCTCAGTAATGAATTTTGGAGACGATGGACGGATGAATGTTTGCCACTATTAGCTCCCAGGAAAATCTGGAGAAACAAGACTGAACCCATCAAGGTAGGAGATGTTGTTATATTGAAAGATGATCTGGTACCAAGAAGCGCATGGAAAAAAGGGATCATTGATCAAGTGTATCCTGGCAAAGACGGGCAAGTTCGGGTAGTAGATGTACGGGTTGCATTTGCAAAAAAACAAAAAGATGAAGAACCTACCATTAGGACTTACCGCCGACCAGTTGTGAAAATCATACCCATAGGAGAAAATGTCGTTTTGAAGACAAAACGGGGAGGAGAAAATGTGGTTGTATTGTAATGTAATGAGAAAATATTGTTTTTGGATCGAAGTAGGAAAAACAAGTTGTTAAAAAATATATACAAAAAATATGTCAAAAAATTGAAATAAAAATATTTATCGTGTAATCAATTATATTGAATAAATTGACTTTACTTGAATTCCATTCTGGAAACTTGTGGCTTTAAGTTAGTGCGAGTGAACGCGAGAAAATAAGTGTGCATGCAGGCACAATGATAAATAGCAAAGCTGACTGATTTTTGAAAGTTAATCTCTTTATAATTCTTTAACTCTTAATCTGCTGAATATGAAGGAAAATGTAAAATCAAACCATATAGAGAAGAGCATTTTCTTTAATATTTATAATAACATAAAATGTCAAAAGATAATATTTAACTGCATTTTATTAAGAAAAACTATTAAAAATTTCAAATAAGGGTACTTCTGATGAATCAATTATAACCAAAATCTACCTATAATAACCTCTTCATATGGATGTAAAGAAGAGGAATATGAAAGAATTATAATTTTTAGAATTGTAGTATTGGAGTTAAGGTCGGAAGAAAATTTTGTCACACACGGACACATAGATACATACACACATACACATACAAACACACACACACACACACACACACACACACACACACACACACATACAGACATCATCTTAAAAATAGTATATTCGTATAGTGGGGACCCTAAAACGTGTTTATTCATTAAAAGCTCACCACTGAATTTTTTTACCAAAGACAATACCTTCCTTACCTATCGGTTACGGAAGGTAAAAATAAGAACTAACCTACCAGATAATCCGTTAAACAATAATTAATCTATTTGTTTGAATTCCATGGCTATCGCTATTTTGGGGTGATTTTTGACATTTTTATACTTAATTTCTGCCGCTACAAAATTAATTTTTCTCATTGAGTTTGTGAATTTTATGCTCTGTCTATAACTTTTATTTGAAGCTTTTTTTACGTAAAATAATTAGGGAACCAGGAAAATATGAAAGTATGATTTTACATGTTAAAGTCCTATGTCCGGGAGTTCCAGTCATCATTCTGTATAATATAATATTAATATCAATAATTTTATCACGGAAAATTTTAAATATTAGAGTTTTTGCGTAGCAATTTTTCGAAAGACCTATACGATAACGCGTAGGATGTAGGTTGCTTGGCAATATCATAGCTGTGATTTTCCGTACTTGAAATTTATAGACGTAATAACTTCGTCAAGGAAAAAGTCGAAACCGTTTAATGAACCACTATTGTGACACAACAGGCAAAGATATTATTTCAAAACGTTAGAAACTTAAGTTCGTTTGATAAAATTTTGTTATACCCAAATCATTCAAGCAGCCAATGCACGTCATCACTTATTGCAAAAACCTTATTGCATTAAAATCACTAATAGTGAAAAATGAAATAAAATTTCAATCATTTTTAACCGTCAAAAAGTGTATAGCCTTATATAATTATTATTAAGATGAATAGTAGAGTTCATTACTTATCGTATATGACATGAATAATATATAAATAATGTACATCAACGTCATATTATTCGTTTAATTGTTGCTGTAGTTGGCAACATTGATAATTTGTATGTTCATACTGTCAAAGTTAAATAAATATATCATCACGGCATTTTACCCATTTCTGGGTGTGCCAGTATCTACAACACATGTAGACATCGGTAATATATTTTACCGTGTGGGCGCTTACCAGGCGTCAAAGTTATTATTTGAAAAATATTTGTATCGTTTTTGAAACATTTTTGTGCCTTGTAAAGGCCTATTTATAACAAAATACCGTTAAACGCTACGCAAAGACGCAACGTGACCTATAACACAAACACAAAATCTGTGATTTATAAAATAAACGCCAAAGTCAGCACTTCTAATTAATCAGAAGAATTGGGTATATTTTTTTGAAATTTGGCTCACTTTCATTTATAGCCTTTATATGGCATACATAAGTATAAATAAGGTTAGTATTATAAAATAATTTAAATAGAAATGGACAGTGACGAAAATATAGTATTAATTTTGAAGATGTGACAGTTTATTAACATGTCGATAATACAGGTTGCAATCTGTATAACTCTTTTCATAAAGATTCTAAAACCTCTGCAAACGTACCAGTGCATGACGTCACACATCTAGTTACTTTTATTCAATTTTTATTAATGACGTGCTTGGCTGCTTGAATGATTTGGGTATAATAAATTTGTCACTAAATTATTCTGTTCTCTGGACTGACAGTGTAAGTCATTTTTTTTATTTTTTTATCACTCACTTTCGATGCGCTTTGGGTAAATCTGCACAATAAACTCCATTGTATTTTTTATTCCTTCTCAGGCCTTTCCCTTTTCAGAAAGGGCTAAAAAAATTTGTAACACGTAATTTTTTTCTAATTTTTACTTTGTTGAATTTAGTCGAGCTTAGATGACGTCACAAATTAATATTTCGAACTACGACCTGGTTCCGCTAAATTTACAGCTAGTCGCCCTTTTCGTTGACGTAGGTAGGGGCCCATTACCCTCTTTACGTCATAATATGAATATGTAGTATGTAGTATATCTCCGAACTTTCTTAACCTTTTGCTGCAAAGAGTTGGCCAACTATATATTATAATCTTCTTTGTATCTTATCTACAACCCTTGTGGAAAACTTGCGCAAGTTCTACATTTTCTTAAGTCCACATAATTATGATAAATATCTTTATTCCAAGAATTAACCTAATTATGCGCTTACAACTCACTTTAGAAGACAGTTTCCCGCCTGCAAGAGATCAGAAATCACTCCCACTCCTCCTGTTAACATCTGGTTTACTAACCTAGTGACACTAACACCACTTTCTTAACCAAACCTTGTGGAAAAGTCGCCCTTGCCCTACAATAAGTCAACTCTCACCTTTCACGTTCCCAAGACGCTGGTAATGTAGGTTACTGCTATACATATACATGGGCGTCAGAGTGAAAACAGGTCCCGGTATATGATCATCAATAATACGAAATATCAATTATAAGAATTTATTTTTACCTCCCGTTACCCTTGGTAAGGGAGGTACAGGGATCGTGCTAAAAATCACTTATCGAGATTTTAGTAAATGACCACGTTTTAAGGTCCCTAGAATCCAATTTTAACATTTTCAAGATGATGTCTGTATGTGTGTATGTGTGTATATGTATGGATTTTGTCTCCGCTCTAACTTAAATACTATCATTCAGAAAATTCTGAAACCTTGTATTTCTATCCTTTTTAATATGAAAAGAAGCTATTATATATCGGTGTAAATCGGATAACCGGAAATGCCACTTTACCTGAAGCTCATAATGGTTTTTCTTCAAAAAATAGCATTAAATGCCATTTTTTCGCATTTTATGTCTTATGAAAATTAAAGATTATTGAATTTTCTGCAGGAATACATTAATACTTTTTCTATATATTTTACAGATAAATTTAAAAATATTTTTTTTTATTAGTTCCGAAGCCTAAGATAAACACAATTCCTTTGTTACACAGTTCATATTTCAAATGAATGCAACTGACAGTAAATTAATTCAAATTAATAATAGCGACATTTTAAAAAGAAAATAGTAAATAAAACAATAGTTTTCTGCAATGGAACAGTTTGGAGCGTTAGTAAATACGTAGGTATGTATTTAAATTAATAAAAATTAAATAGCGGAAGGTTTTGTGTTGGCCACATCAGATTTTTTATATAAGAATTGTAATTGTATGAGTATGTAAAATAAATATCTATGTAGGTACTCATGGGGTATTATACCATTGCAAAATAATAGTAAGCTTCAATAATTATAAGGTAGTATACGTTAAATTACGAGTTTTAGTAACAAATAAATGATGAAATATTACTTTGTTGCAATAAAAATGTTTAATTATAGAAACGTGACGACATAGTCCCTGGGGACGGCTCGAGCCTACTAATCGATTATTATAGTAAAATTTTTGTTTTAATTCATATTCAAAACTATAGCAACACTTAATGACATTGTAAAAATGTTTTATGAAATAGATTGAAATAATATTTATTTTAAATATTTTATTTATTTTAAACATTTTTCTTTATTTCTGTATTCATTACTAATTAAATTGACAAGGGAAAGAAGATTTATCAAAAATGAATGAAAATGTACGCCTCGAATTAACTGTTTGAGAAACATAACCAGCTCGGGATTATAACATTCAAAAATCGGTAGAATACCCCATTCCTAAATACATAGTGGAAAGAACAAACTTTATTGAAAATATATTCAGAGAATTATTGAACATTATCTACTTATTAATATTATTTTATATATTCTACTTTGTTTTACATACAGGGTAACCCCGTACATTTAGAGATGCACTCGATTTCGAGCTTTAGCCCGGCCCGGCCCGAAGCCCACCTCGATTACGAGTCGATCATTGAGCCGGGCCGAAGATATTTTTTACCGGGCCGAATCGGGCTCATCATTTTCAAAAATTGAGGCGAGTCGGACTTTTGATTTTGGCCTGGCTCGAAAATTCGAGCTTTTCGGGCAGGGCCGAAAAATCTTATAGTTCAATCAAATGCACAGTTTCCTTAATATTTTAATGAAAATGGATGAAGTTAAAAAGGATCAAAATGATTTAATAACAACATACTTCACATATTAATAAATAAAAATGTTTTATTTTACTTCAAGAATTCAAGGTTATTAATTAAAGCATAATAATTATATTGTGATGTTGCTATTAATATTGTTATTACTCGTATACTTAAATAAAAGTGATTTTTGTTCCTACCATAATGATTTCTTGTTCTATTTTTGAGCAGAAACAAAGGTAGATAAAAAATCCTTATGTAAATTACATTTTTTATATAAGATTTGTGAAAAAGTTGTTTAAATTTTCGAACGGCAGATAGAAAAGTTTGCTATTGAATGTATCTTTCTGAAAAAATATAATTTTATGTTATCGGCTTGGCCATTAAAAAGTTACGGTCTAATTAATGTTGAGACACCTAAGTTTCATACACTAGTGGTTCACTAATAATAACAAGTACCAGCTTAAAAGTTGACTTATAACCATATTAACTATCATATAAAATTTCATCCAAATCGTATAAAACGTTCTGTTATTATAAGCAAAATTATTTTTTTTTTAAGAACTTTGGAGCAGAATACTGGCTAAATGGTACACTTTCCGGTAGAAGTAAGTTTAGTTAAATCGTCTTATTTTAGCCTCAGGAATCTGTGGTTAAGCCATGTCCCTCTATTTAAGAGACACCCTGTATATCAACATAAATGATTGGTTAATTTTTTTAACCAGTTGTTAAAAATTAACCAGTTGTTAATTAACCACTGAGTTACAGCATAGGCCCAAATATTACATATGAATATAACTATTTCTTTACAAACATAATACATAATTGTGTAAATCTATCTTCGCTCTTTATGCTATTTAATTGGACTCTTTAACACATGTTCATGGTAACTAAAGGCCCATTCCCAGTGCCTCTCATAGTAATAGTTTTTACTAGTTGTCATAGTTTCAAACAGTTTGGTAAAGCGAAATACATATATTCATTCCCAGTGCTTGTTTTAGTCATAATGTTTAGGCGTAATCATAAACATAATCACTGGGAATGAATATATGTATTTCGCTTTACCAAACTGTTTGAAACCTATGACAACTATGACTATGACAGGCACTGGGAATGGGCCTTAAGCACAGAATAGACATATACAGAAGCGACACTCCTTGTTAGCACCATTGTTGTTACGAATTGACGTTTATGACCTTGAACTTTAAATTTGTTGGCAAATTTACGCGCGAAATTCAAATTGTTTTAAATGGTAAAAGAAAAATTAGAACATACAAGTACTAAAATTTTAATTTTATTAACGAATTAAAAAGAAAGATAAAATGAACACATATTATGTTTTTATTAAACAAATACCTGAATTTTACAAATTCATTACAATGCAGAACTTTCTATATCTTTGATGTGGGAAACACAAACGTCAGACTCGATGAATATGTCCCATATCCTTTTCCATCAAATCTTCACTTTCACAAGCTTTGAGCCACATTTTACACCTATATTTATTAAATGAATATACATTTTACATGATATGGTAGTCTTTTTGTATAACTTACATTGCTGGATCTTTCGAAAACGAAAAAACTTACATTTCCCTTCCTCCATTTTTTAAATCTACTTATACAGTCTTTATATGAACAAACAAGTCCTCGAGATTCTCCCTTTTTCGTTTTTTCCATTTTATTAGAAACTATCATCACTTCTAAAATTCATAAACAGTTCACAAAATGACATAATATGTCAAAAGTGAGAAGCCGTGTTTGGTTTGCTTGAATTAGCCATAACCCTAAAATACATGGGCGTGACAAGCTGAGACAACAACTCTTCCAGAATATGTGAAATATAATGATTTTCCTTATGATAACGATTTTTCCTATCGTTTGTTGAAAAAATAACATATTTGTTCTTATTAGAAATCAATTTATGTTTCTCAATATAGGTACTTTTATTATTGACACCTAAAAGAAAATTTTCTCATCGAGATAATGAAAAGAACAAAGAATCGTAAGATACGAAGATATTCCGAAATAATCCGATTTTATCCGATTAGCCCTTTAAATTTGTTAGCATACTCTTTCTCTCTCTAATTTTCGTTTCTCTCTCTGACTGTCGTTTCTGTATAAATGTTTATTCTGTGCCTTAAGTTCAAAAATTCACTGTTGAAATATATCTAAACAGTTATTAATATACAGGCTGGTTGATTTTTCATTGTCCAACTTATATCTTCTGAAATGTTGAAGATACCAAAAAAAGTTATATAGAAAAGTTATTTGATACAGCCTGGTCTATAATTTAGCATAAACAATTTTTTTCCAAGACCTACCAATTTTTCAGAAAAATATTTAACTTTGATTTTTTAAATGGAACAGCCTGTATATTTTTACGAAATAAAATTCTAAATAAATTTCTCTTTACAATGATGTATAACAAGTAAGGGTTTACCTTTAAATTATGTCTAATAAAGCAAATAGAAATACGATAAAAGTAGGCTGTGATATTCTATTGTTTATACCAGTAACATCTGTCACAGATATAATAATACTGATTATAATAGTGAGAAAGGTGTTATGATTCTTATTTAACTAAGAAAAATGAACGTCGGTTACAATAATAGTGAAAAAGTTTATAAGCTTTGTTGTTTTCACATATCAAATAATAATAAACGTCGGGCTGCTATCCTGTATCAAAATTTATATCCTGATAGAAGACAGCCTCACGTAAATACTTTCCAAAATTTAGAAAATTCTCTGCGACAGACCGGTAATATAATTATACGTTCCTGTGTGACAGAAGTTACAGGTAACATTTTTCCAAAAAATTGGTACGCCTTCGAAAAAAATTGTTTATGCTAAATTATAGATCAGGTTGTATTAAACAACTTTTGTATTTAACTTTTTTTTGTATCTTTAATATTTCAGAAGATATAAGCTGGACAATGAAAAATCAACCACCCTGAATACAATACGTAATTGTGCGTAAAGTTATTTACATGTTGAAGTTATTACATTAGGAACTTATTGGCAAATATAAGAATAATAAGTAATAAGAATAATATGTTTTTATAAGTAATAACTTCAACATGTAAGTAACTTCATGAACAGTTATGTATTATGTTTGAAAAGACGGTAGCATTTTCAAGTAAAATGTTGTTTTCGGACCCTGAAGACGGATTAATGACTGCTTCTTCAGTATTTTTCTATTAACTTCTAAATATTTTTTGTGCTTTTTGGCTGGCAAAAATATCAATAATTTCATCAAAGTAGGTCTTTCTGGCAGGTTTTGATTGAACGGCTACTATCCCTAAACTTGACAGTCGGTTTTGCAGTGTTGTATAAAATACTTGAAAAAACGTATTTCAAATAGAAAATACAAAATACTAAATAAAAGTATTTCATATGTTTCGTAAAATACGATGATTTTTTTAGTATTTCAAATATACTAATATTTCAAATACTTTCAAATATTTCAAATACTTTTACTTTTAAATATATTTAAATAAATAAGATATATTACGATATTGTAAAAATGTTTTTCGAATTCAACTTATTCGCGTATTTTTACATAAATCTATTTCAAATACTTGTGTATTTTAAATACAAAAATGTATTTCAAATATTGAAAAATTGTATTTCATACAAATAATAGTATTTTAGTGCATTGAAATATAAAATACGTGTGAAAAGTATTTAAACCAAAAATACAAAATACCTTTATTTTGAAGTATTTCAAATAATTACTTAAAATAGTTAATCTAATTCAAATACATATATTTCAAATACTATACAACACTGCGGTTTTGACACAATGTTGATCTTAAAACGTGTTTAACTCTTGCTAAAGCACTAAAGCAATGGGCGCGTTCGGCACCCCAGCAACGCTGGTAGCGATGAGCACCGCTGAGCTCCAATGATTGCAGAATGCAATTACAGGACCAATCACATTCGCCTATTCATTGTGTTCGGCAAACTTCGGCGGTCAGCGATGGCAGCGATGAGAGGTGCTGAACGCGACCAATGTCTACTACCCTCCCGTCAAGACGTCACACCATCAGATCAGATCTCCCGCTTACCATGTCATTAAGATCATCCACTAAGGGCACGAAACTACCAGGGCACTCGAATAGTTATAAAGCGAGAATCTCTTTCCCTCAGTATACAACCGATCTCTTTTAGAGAGATAAATAAAATCTTCCTGCTCTACTATGCCGTATATATTTTGACAGTTTGAGATTTAGATTCCGGACCTGATCATTTGTTGGCCCAGATTATTTGCACCGGCTCTCTTCAACCCCCCTCCCCTCTAGACGTCACTGCTGCTATACCAACATCGCTAAACGTAAAACAATGGAGTTCGCGAGTAGGAGTAAACATAACGAATTATAGCGTTCTTTGTCCCTTGTAAAGAGACGAATAACTGTGCAACCTTGTACTTAATACATTGCAAACAAATTAATGAAGATGATTGTTTTCCACAATGTTGCCGACATGCACGAGAGAAAAGAGACATGGAGAGAACTTTTGCTATGTTAGCTTTTAGCTAAAGTGGAAAACATGAAAACATAAATTCTTTTACTCTTATGCCTACATTCATAAACGCTCGTAAAATTTTAAATGGTTCGCTCTAATTTTTATCCAGTAAAAACTGTTGATAAAATGTAACTTGTCAAGCTCGATTCTATTTGTCAAAATTTGTAACGAACCGTTTTGTAACTTTACGAGTGTTTATGAATATGGGCATTAATCAGGGTTGTATTTTTAAATGGTAGCCATGGATTATTCAACTACATTTTTTCCTTTTCCCTGTGAAAAGTAAATGTGTTAACGCCGCCCTACCGCTGAAATGTAGAACTAGTAAAGCAACTAAAAATGAATTGGCCGGATACCGGATATCATGTTAATTTATATAAATACTAAGTTTGTAAGTAGATGGTTGTTTACGTTACCATATGTGATGACACTTTTGTTGTGGTGTGGTGTCATTTAGACATTTAGAGTAATGAGTAACATTTTTATTTATTTACTAAATGGGATCCTATAAGAAAAAAATCTGTTGTGGCTAGCACAAGACCTCTCGCCATTTCCATATTAGGCTATATAAGTATTGTATTGTACTTCGCTTTCGAACCGTCGTTTTATAACAAAATATTACAGAACTTTACCCAAATATTGTTTTTATTGTATTTAACATGTCTTCTGCACACGTATATAATTCTAATTACCTATATCTATTTTTCATTGTATGAGGAAGTTTCTAAATATCATAGATCGTTCCCATTCATTAACCAAATTGGCGGTATTTCTGATGGATATGCATTTTACCACAATTTTACCTATAATTTCAAATATTTAATTAATAAAACAATAAGAAAAATTAAATATACTTCCCAGAAAAAGTTATCAGAATGTCACTAAAACTGTTGATATTTGACAATGACATGTGTCATTTACAAACTATGTTATAAACATTGGAATTTATCAACTAGTTTACTTAGTGCCTTAGCCTCTGCGATTAGTTTACTCTATAAATTATAGTGTCTTTATCTCTAAATCTATACAAGATATAATCAAAATTTTAAGTGTATTAGATGGAGAATTTTATGTTCTTCAATATTTAATAAAAAAAAAAACTCTCAAAAAATATATTTAGAAGAATTTTTCTACGAAACTACTACTTCCGGTTGTGCAATTGCTACCAAAACCTTTTCAGCTCTTCCCAGAAATGTCAGATTGAGGAAACTGCAGTTAAATATTTTTTAAATCTTATAGTTTTTGAGGAATCGTGTCTACAATATCCAGACAAACATACATACACACATACACACACACATATACACACATCCACACACACACACACACACACGCACACACACACACACACACAGACATTATTTTATAAAATGTTATAATCGGATTCTAGGGACCTTAAATCGTGCTTATTCAATAAAATCTGGATATGCGAATTTTAGCATGAATCCAATACCTGTCTTAGCGAGAGGTAAAAAATTAATGATACATCCATATAAATAATTTATTTTTATTTTGTTTTAAAATAAAAATTACATATTACGAGGATGTACTTATTTAAGTATATAAATATCTTATTTTATTATTTTCCTGCACTTCCCGAATATCAAATCACTATCCTGTATTTGGTCGGTTGGATAAGCCGGACATCGGATAGTAACCGGATATTTTTTGCATCTCTGGTAGAAATATCATCGCTTTCGTTTGTTATTGTTACGGTTATTTGAAAGATGGTATGAGGAGTATTTTATCTGATTCATTTCTTACTTTATTGATATTCGACGCCAGTGCCGTAGCAACTCTATATTTAGCGTCTGACGGGTCCGTGAGGATTTTTAACCCTTGTGTACATGGATTTAATATTTAATGCTAATAAACGGGTAGGTACACTTGTACCTGTATATATTTATTAGAGTTTCTATAAATATAAAATAATGTACAGCGTCCGCGTGGAAACAATTGTATGTAATTATATTATTTAAATTTGGATAATTAGTGGAGGTGAGCATTCCCAAGCGCACTCGTACAAAAATCGTGCATGCAAATTCTAGCGTAAAACAAGGAAATCTTGCAAAGTATGCATTCGCCCGATTTGCGATGAACACACAGAAACTATTGCTAAATGTGAATTATAATTTTGTTTTTAATAAATATATTTCAGCTTTATAAATGTATCCTTGCACAATTTGAATAATAAAAATATGTGAGTGAACATAGTTCATACATGTACCTACCCGTGAGGTAACGCATTATTAAGTAAAAGGCATGAAAATGGTTATTTCTAATTAGTAAATATATTTAATTCTGGTAATAATTAATAATTAATAATAGTAATATTAATTCATTCATTAAATCTAAGAGTGAGGTTGAGGCTCGGATATTTAAGTTCATAAAATAGTACAAAAAAATATATTGCTAAAAGCACAAGGGTTAAAAGAAATTTAAGGAAACCATCTTTGACGCAAGATGATATAAAAATAAATTATTTTATAAATTCATATTTTAATTTATTTACTAAATGCTATTATAGTAAAATTCAAGATTGTACCATTATATTCAATTTTTATTAGTAAAAGTTGCTGAAAAATTATATTCAATGTATTTTTTTCAAGAAAAACTGTTGAAAGCTTGTTTAAGTGATACTTCCGGTTATCCGATATACACTAAAAACTAATGAGCTCTTCCCACGTTAGTATAGAATGGGTATACAAAATTTCAAATTTTTCTGATTGATATTTGAGTAATGGTGTACATAGGATCCACACAAACACACATACACACGCATACATACGCACAGACAACATTGTAAAAATGTTAAAATCGGATTTTGGAAACATCAAAACGTGCTTATTCACTAAAATCTCTATATACGATTTTTAGCACGATCCCTATATCTCCCTTACCTAGGGTAGCGGGAGGTAAAAATCAATCAATGATTCTCGAAATATGTAAACTAACCTTTTTATTTTAAATAGGAACATTTTTTGGTTATTTTATTTTCTGGAGAATTTAATTCTGAATTCAAAGATGTTATATCTTCATCCCCCCATATACCGATTTTTTTTGTTGAGAAAAATGCGTAATAATAATAATAATAATAATAATAATAATAATAGGAATATTCTTTGGGAACCTTCTTAGCATTTGATGTGGAATGAGTTGTAGGCCTTAATGTTCCATCGATTTATTTAAAAATATGTACAGTGTGGGCAAAAATTAGTCCATCATCAGCAATAATAAAGAGATTTTTCTTTTACAAAATCCACTGAATAATATGGTTACATTTTTCTTTTTTAAAATTCAGGTTTTATTGATAATCATAGCAGGAACGAAAAATAAAATATAACCTGGAAATGGATTATTATAACGAGGAGCTGAAGTGATTAATTTTTATATTAGCCGCCTTGGTGGCAGAGGCAGCGTGTTTCAGGCAGCGTTCAAAGCGACCTTCACCGCTCGGCCCTGAAGTCGTGGGTTCGATTCCCACCCGGGGCTTGGATGTTTGTGTGTATTGTAATATAATACATTATTAACAAAATAGTCATGGTTAATCGACTCAGCACCGAACGCCAAAGGAGCAAATTTTAAAAGATATTTTATAACCCTTTTGTTAAATTTCCATCATAGTCGAGACTAAATTTTGTTTACTAATAATTTTTTAAAATCGATTAATTATATGTAATTTACGAGAAAAAAAAAAATAAAAATTTGGAGAAGGGATAAAGTGACGTCACTTTGGCCTTAGCATGGTAGACAAAGATAGACAATTTGACATAGTTGTTGATAGCGGTAGAAGAGTAACTACACTCAAGCCATAATATCACCGTATCCCTTATCAGCAAATAACAATTTTATTATGATTCAAACCTTATATATAATATTAATATCATTGCTTTTCATTCGTTGCATTGATGGAGATGAGATGATGAAAGGACATGAACAACTATGTGCTATCCACGATTCGAACACAGAATCGATGGTACGTGAAGCTAGAACGCTACCACCAATCCACTTCAGTCGGTTTGCGATTTGCAAGTTGCTATTCTACTCATACCGTGCTCCGAGAAGCTTTGTACTATCCAAAAATGCTTAAGAACCATAAATGGTGTGTAACACGGGGGATCTGCTACGCTAGCGTTAGCGGTAGGTCTGGTGGCCCTTCATTTGTTTACCGTCCGATGTTGACTTGACCCTTCATTGATAAGGAACACATACACTAAATCTTAAACGGATGATAGATGATTGCTTAACACTTTTTTTGAGACGGACATACTTAATGTTTTTTACTACATTTTTATTTACATATTTACATTTATACTATTATTTGTAGGATACATTTGAAACATTTTGATATTTATTAAATATATATATATATATATACTTAGTTTCAAAATATTATTTTATTTAAAAAATATTGTACAATGTACATTTCGAGGTATTACCTCATCATTAGGTAGAAAAATAAATGATATAAATATAAATATAAACAAATAACAAAAGCGTGAAACAAATTACAAATTAATAAAGAAACTAACTAATTAAACTAACTTATTATTAACGACTACACTAAACATGATTAAATCCTAAAGATGCCGATACATCCTTAAGCCAAAATACTTGCATTTATGTATTTATTTATTTATTTATTTATTAAATACACTACCCAAAAAGGAAACCTAACAAGTAGGGTATATAGGAAACAATTAAGATATATTGTAAGCACAAAATATTATAACATTTGATAATTTTACGATATACAAGCTGCATGCACAAAAATAAATCAAAATCAATTATAATTTTTAATAAATTTGTTGTACGAAATCGAAAAAAGGTCTACATTACAATTAATTTTATTAAATAGGCTACACATATTATTAATTGGAGATTGCAGAAATATATTAATATTGTAGAAAGGTAGAAGGTATTTGATAATCTTGTGCGGATACAGGGAGCAGAAAAATTTAATAAGGATAGGCAGTTAGGATCATCTATACCGTAATGACCTAATTTTTTAAAGGTGGAGAACAGCATTTATTTGGCGTCTGACAGAGAGTGACTGAAGTTGGAAGTTATTAAGTAATAGCTCATAGCAGACACGATTATCGGGGTAAGTTCCAATTATTTTATAATAAACATATTTCAAGAAGCTTTTTTGTACAGATTCTATTATTTTACTATTGACCTCACAGATTGGATTCCATACCAGAGCACAGTATTCAAGTAATAATTAAGCAGAAGGCGAGCCAAAACTAAAACCCTACGTATCTTCGATATGAGACTCAATCACCGACTGCATGTCCTTCCGACACGAATCTCTAACATAGGCTAACTAAAAACTAAAAGACGTTGTCATCGTCAGTAGGGCATATCCGAGGGGTGCAGGGTGACATACGGTATCCATAACAAAATATCAACCCTACACGTAGACTTAATTATCAATACACTAACAGCCCGATTCACAAAAAAGTTTAAGCTAATCCTCATTTTTGGATTAGTGAATTCTATTCTATTCCGGTATTTAAAATTTAATTTTCATGATATTATCAATAAAGGTAGATACTAGGAATAGATTAGACTATATTTTACGATATAAACAGTCAAAATTAGAGTAGGCTGTAAATGACTAAGCGGCTGTCACCAGTCTAAACAGAGAGAGATGTGGGAAAAATGATAATTATTTTTAAACAGAAATTTGACACAAAGATAACGTTTTGAAATATTGTTATCGGAACTATAATCTAGAATAGTTTATAATAGTTATTAGCTTGTTATTGTTCTTCCCTCACCTTGTCATAAGTGGTTAATCACAGCCGAGGACTTTTGTATTTACCGAGGCGAAGAATCCCTCTCTCACCGAAGTGTGTACTCGAATACTACTTTATTCACAATCATTCTCTTTTCAAATCAATAATTATCAAAATAACTCCTTGACTTAAATCTTTAATTTTATTAATATTTTTTGACGGCTCTTTTAAAATTTGTTAAGCCTACTATATTCTAAAGTACTATGAAAGTATCGCTATAGGCAAAAAGCAGCCTACATAAAAAAATTCCACCCGTTTCTTTCATGGCAAAATTATACGTACAATAATATTTAAAAAAAAAATGGCAAACACTATTTTTTTGTTCTATATAAAAGATATAAAAAAAGGTAGTCGGTATGTAAGTAGGTTTTTCATTAATTAATTTTTCTCAATTAGTACTTAACTTGAATATAGGACAGAGATATGATATAAACATACTGTATTATACTATAATCTTTTCTTTCCTTGATAGTAAGAACTATTAAAGCTCATTGCATGTAGAGTTGGGCTAACTACTATAGAACTATGTATTGTCAGGAATATATGGACGATAATACATGCATTAATATAATATACATTTCACATTTCTTTTGACCTGTCATTGGCGTCCTCTTCTTCACACGCACACGAGCTCGTCATCATCGGACAGCTCCTCTAGGACGCGTTTCCCTAAGTGTTATAAATACACATTGTCATTCTAATCACAACAATTATCACAAGCGTGCATTATCATCTAATAAGATAGATAGGAGGGGGGGCAGGAATAAGGTTACTCCCAAGTCCCAGACTTGGGCAGGCGCCCCGCATATTAAATGCGGCCTAGCACCTCGTGGGTTCCGGTACCCCTATCCGCCAAAGTATGCACCTAGTGCAGGGACAATCTGCTGGAATACGGCTCTTGTGAATTGTCACTTTAAGCCACTAGCGGTACCGTCGCCACGCATGTCCCAGACATGTTGAGCTCCCAGAGCTCGACCTCCAAGAGGCCATGGGTCCCAGACCCATCATGAGAGTTTAGCTTACGATCACACATAGGTCCCAGACCTATAATAAACCCCAGGTTTATTCTTAACGTCCCAGACGTTCTCGTGGATCTCAGCCTCTCATTTAGTGTCACTAGCGGTACCATAGCCACCAACACATGTCCCAGACATGTTGAACTCCCAGAGTTCGACCTCCCAGAGGCCTGTGGGTCCCTGACCCACTTGGTGTTTCTCCACTATGTACCCTAGCCACCTTCAGAGCACGAGGCTCTATGGACCCAGGGTTGTCCCAGACAACCCTTCGGATATTAGGATATAACTACACGTTGTGGCCACAAACAAATAATACAAATGTATACTTCACATATACCATGCATATAAAAGGCGATAATGTAACTGCGGCGAACAACTGTATAAATAACCGTACAATAATTATAGTGCGCTCGTAGGCGAATGATGTAAGCGTCGCGTTACATTATTCTTGAATGAAATGTTCTAGAGTTAATACTGAGCTATATGAGGAATAAGCACTAAGGACAGTTAGTTGTAGTAGTTAGTTTAGTAAAGTTAGTAACAAGGCGAGTGCTAGAGCAATAAGAAGTTAATCACTTTATTATAAACTCTTCTAAATTATTTATTTATTTATTTTTATTTATTTATTTACAACCTCCCAACAGGATACAAAGTATCCCAATAACAGGGGGGTTGGATAAACCAATACATCACAGTAACATGAATAGACACACAATAAACTAAAATATCAGTGTAAACAATAACATAACAAATTTCCGAATACAACAACAAAAGTAGCGATTGATTTTAATAAATTACATTAAATTTTTACATAAAATATTTCTAAATTCACAGTAGCTTAAATTGAAAATATCTATACCTTCTTTCATCATACTCTCAACTTCATTATAAATTAGACATAACCGTCTGATTGGATTTCTATTTTCATAATTTTTCCTACATAACTTAGTACAAAATGCTATATAGGACCTAGATGCCAACCGAGGAATATTTATTTGAATACGACTCATTGAATTAACGTCATCTATAGCATTTCGCATCAAACCATGTAAATATAAGCATGAGCGTATCTTACGTCTGGAATCCAATGTATGCATATTTAAATTAGATAAAGTTGCGGAGTAGCTGTAAGTAAATGAATCGAAAAAAGGAGAAAATTTCATCGCGCAATATCGGACAAACTTTCTTTGTACCCATTCAATTTTGATGCAATGAGTATGATACATTGGATTCCAGACAATAAGACAGTACTCAAGCTTGGATCTCACTAAAGAAAAGTATAAGGACTTGAGAGTTTTGATATTAGTGAAGTTTCGTGAATTTCTAATAATGAAACCTAATGTTTTATACGATGTGTTCACTAAATAATCGTAATGAGGGCCGAAATGTAGTCTGGGATCAAAAATAACTCCCAAGTCCTTATGAGTATTTACTCTGTCAAGACATCGGTCACCAATCCAGTATGACGAAGTAGTTGTAGTATGCTTCATTGTGTAAGACATAACTTTACACTTTGAGACATTAAAGAAAAGACGTGAGGAAGAGCACCAAGCCAGAAGATTATCAATATCCTTTTGAAGCTGATGGCAATCAGAAACTGAATTAATGACTTTAAATAATTTTAAATCATCAGCATATAGTAGTGATTCTGAATATTCTAAGCACTCAGTAATATCATTTATAAATAAAACAAAGAGAAGTGGCCCTAAATTTGATTATGGGTTCAATAGCAGTATTTTAACTTTGTTATCTTTGTAAGTAAAAATTCTCTTTAGAACTAATTATCATATTTCTCTGTTTAGTCTGGATATCAGCCGCTTAGACATTTAGTGTATTGATAATTAAGTCTGTAAGTTATTGCCAACCTACGTGTAGGATTGATATTTAGCTATGGATGCTCTATGATAATCTTTCATCCTGCACTACTCATATATACTTTCCTGAAGATGATAACCGTTTGTTTTTAGTCTGGTTTAGAGATTCTTACTCATAGGACATAGAATCTGTGTTGGTCTTTCATGGCCAAGCGACATATAGAGTTTTAGTTTTGCCTCGCGTTTTGCGTAACACGATGCACGATTTTGGTCTAGGGATGCATCGGTATATTTAGGATTTTGTTATGTTTAGTTTTGTTTAGTTATGTATGGAGAGCTTCTTCACTGGATGGATGTTTGGGATGAATAAACTGCAATCCAGGACTTTTATTCATCCCATTGTTTAGTTATGTTTAATGTAGTCTTTAACAATAAGTTGTAAATAAATATGTAAATAGAAAGAAATAGTAAAAAATATTTAAGCGTGTCCGTGCCTATAACAGTAATTATCAATCATCAATCATCCGTTTAACTGTTAGGAATTGTGTTTGTATTCATCCTGAATGAAGTGATCATCCAAGTCATCGTCGGTAAGGGTAAACCAGCTGGGCCACCCCCGTGTTACAAGTTGAGTTAGTTGAGAGTACTTTATAGTTTGATATAAGTCTACAACCGACAATCAGTCTGATACATGTCTATGAGAAGACAGTCTGGCAGAGAAGGAGGAGACAATCTGAAGAGAAGACGGTCTGAAGAGGAGACAGTCTGATGAAGAGACAGTCCGAAGAGGACACCGTCTGAGACAGAAGACAGTCAGTCTGATAGGGAAAGACGCTGCTATTAGTAGATATCGGAGAGCAGTTGAGTCGGCTTGTATGGTAAATTAAATAGTGATATAAATAAACAAATAGTGATATAAATAGAAAGTAAAATAAATAAATAGTGGTGCTGAAATAAATAACTGTAGTAAGATACTTATTGTTTAGGTAAATGATCGTAGTGTTGTCTTTAAAAATAAAAATCTTAGTATTAATTAGTGTTTAATATTATTTTATTCGTAGTGTTTAATTATCAATTTTCTTAATTAATTCTTGTCTAATAAACTTTAAATTTAATTATTAATAATTCTTTGATTTTTACTTTTCACCCAAATAAATAAAACGATATAGTTTGCTAGCCGCAACTTAGATAAATATTTGCGATATCATCTTGACGCCTCAGCTTCAACGCACCGCCCGCACCACTCATGCTGCGCTACCGTTCGATGTTCATATAAGTTATCTACATTGTTTATTGTTATATGTCACGTGTATCTAGAACGTAATAAGCCAGCCAACGTGATAATATCAAAATTAAACACAAGATTTAGGTAACAGCTCAACAATGGTGTAGGTTGTGTTGTAGGTAGGGACATGCAACTTCCTCTTTACACTACATTCCTGTTCTAAAAATTTAAATTAAATTAAAAAATGAGGTCCTCCAGCGTAGTAGACGAATTACAAGAAAAGGAAATATAGCTCCATAAAGATGGTGTTGAAACATGCAGTATTTGAATTTTTTTTTTTTTAATTTAATATGGAAGTGTTAAAACTAATATAAATATCGGTCGTCCAATAAAACCAATGCTAGAATTGACAAAAACCATTCGGCGTCTATCCGTAAGTGATTCTATTTTACCATCAAATGAACTTGTTCAAAAATTCAGGAACAATAAAGTTGTCGGTCACAATCTTATCATTATAAACAAATTAATAACTAAGTAAATTACATCGCTCGAGTTTGTTTATCGCTTTGCTTTTGTCTATTTTAGATGTACCTATTATTCGTAAATACTTGAACCGGTGTTTTTCCTTGTAAAAATGTTATTAAAATAAATTTAAAAACAAAAATACAAACATACTATTATAAAGAGAAAAACACTCTCTATCGAATGGCAGAGTAAAATTAATAGGTTCCCATTTAAAAAAATTATACGGACAAGAGTAACTCAAAAACAATTGAAGAAAAAAAAATTCAAGTATTCTCAAATGTAGATCAAAATTTCTTAAAAAAACTTTTCTATTGAACTTAATTTCCTAAAATGAATATTAACGACAATATATCGCCGTCTCCATACTTTTAACTAACCCTGTATATATATATATATATATATATATATATATATATATATATATATATATATATATATATATGTGTGTATATAGAAGCCGGCAGTACGGCAGTGTGGTTAGAGTGTCAGCTTTGTGATCGGCAAGTTCGAGCAGGCTACATGTTGGATGGGTGAACGATCAGCAACAAAAACTTATCACACTGCGGCTCGGTGCGCCCGGCACCCTTACACCGAAAGTTACAACGAGGGTTACAGATTATATACAGTGTGTCCCATTTAGAGGTGCCACCATTGGGATCTCGAGAACTATAAGAGATACGATGTCGGTTAAATGGAACTTTTTATGCGCCTTTGGGAGGCCATCTCAGATGTGCTTTTATTTTTCAAAAAATTCTCATAGGGCACTAGATAATGACGAAAAACTGAATATTGTTGATTTTTTCTTTTTCAAATAACTTCTAAACTATTAATAATTGAGAAAAAAGTTTCAAATATAAAAGATAGATATTTTTATTAACTAACCAGTGGCGTACGGAATAATTTTTTATATCCGTAAAGTTTTGAGATATAACACAAACTTATATTTTTTTAAATGGAACCCATATCTGATTTTAGTCTCAAAAAAATCAATATTTTTTTCTCTTTTCAACGATGTAACGGTTATTATGTTTTATATTTGTTTTGCCTTCAAAATTATTATTTTTTCCTTATTTTGTATTAAATTTACAATTATTTTGAAAATATTGGTAGATTTCTATTTGGAAATACTCCTTGTATTTAAATAATTTATTTTGTTAGAAAATTTTGCTCAAAATTCGTATCAAATTAATTTTTATAATATTTTGTATCAGGTCGCCCTTGGCTCATCATAGTGTAATTTGTAATTATGAGTCTAGAATGAAAATATTAAGTAATGAAGGCATAAAACAAATTATTTTGATCAAATACAATATAATTAATAAAAATAATAATGTTTTTTTGGAAAATAATAAGAAAATTCAGGAAAATAAGGAGAAAAATTAAATTTTAGGAGCAAAACAAATATAAAACATAATAACCCTTACATCATTGAAAAGAGAAAAATTATTGATTTTTTTGAGACTAAAATCAGATATGGGTTCCATTTAAAAAAATATAAGTTTGTGTTATATCTCGAAAATTTACGGATATAAAAATTTATTTCGTACGCCACTGGTTAGTTAATAAAAATATCTATCTTTTATATTTGAAACGTTTTTTTCAATTGCTAATAATTTAGAAGTTATTTGAGAGAGAAAAAATCAACAATATTCAGTTTTTCGTCATTATCTAGTGCCCTATGAGAATTTTTGGAAAAACAAAAGCACATCTGAGATGGCCTTCCAAAGGCGCACAAAAAGTTCCATTTAACCGACATTGTATCTCTTATAGTTCTCGAGATCCCAATGGTGGCACTTCTAAATGGGACAGACTGTATATAAAGGGTCTTTCATTAAGAGTGATATGATTTTAATTTTAAATAAAACAAAAACGGTTTGACATATCAATTTAGTTTTTGCTTTATTTTGAAGCTTGGGTAATGCAATTATGTGTGGAACAATATATCGTTCAAATATCCACCACGGCATTGTTTACAGTGACGCAAACGATCGCTCCAATTTTTGGAAGAAATAAGGTCCGATGACGCCATGCCATAAACCGCACCACACAGTGAGTTTGTCAGCATACAACGGCATTTCATGTAACACTTGTGGATTGTTCTCGCACCAATAACGGCAATTTTGTTTACTAACAAAGCCATTTATTCAAAAATGCACCTCATCTGAGAAGATGATTTTTTGGCCAAAATCATAATTAAATACCAAGGGCCCAATCAGCAAACTCCCAACGCAATCTGCGATGGTTTAGTTTCAGTTGTTGAGTCAATACGACTTTGTAAGGACATAGGTCCAAATCCTTACACAAAATTCTCCAAGTTGACATCTGAGAAAGCCCCAAATGTTGAGATCGTCTTGAAATCGACAAATTTGGCTCATCGGCAACACTAGCCTCTGGGGCTGCGATATTCTCTTCATTTTGCACATTTCGTTGCCTTGTTGGTGGCTTATTGTCTCGCAAAGTGAACTTACGCTCAAATATTTCCATAGTGCGGCGTATAGCCTGCACAGAATAACGGTGACGTCGACACAATTCTCTGGTGAACAAACGTTAAGCACCCACTACTGAGCTCGAACTTTGGTAATATTTTTTAATAATTTCTATACGTTCGGGGAGGGCCAAACGCGGCATAATGAATCTGCAAATTATACTGAATATTTTAACACCTGACAGTAAAAAAAGAAAAATAATATCAGAAACCGACAAATCTCTATTGAAAAAACTGTTACCCCCTATTGAAAGACATTATATAGACAAGTGTATTTTCACATATCCTAAAATCGAGTTAATAATGGCTTATGGATGACCTGATTTATTGCATATATTATTTATGATTAGCCTTTGAGCCGAATTAGTTCGTTTATTTATTAATAGGTTTATGAGGGCTGGTAATATTATTTTCTTCTAATATACATGGAGCCGAATGGAAATCCTGAACAAAAGACTTATAAAATTATACTTCCGTAATTTCCTGCTTCCCTAATTTAGTGGAGTGCCGTAAGGTTTATACCTCGGAACCCGGGTCCACTGAACGGATTTTTGTGAAACTTTTTGGAAAATGTTTTTAACACTAAATACTAAAATGTTTACCCATTTATTTTTGCCGATCTCAATTTTTTAATTATTAAAATAAATAAGAATTATTTTTTTGGAGTTTTCATTCATTTTCTGTTAAACCTTTAATTTTTTGCGATTAAAGTTAGATTTTACATAGGATAACTAATACATACCTGTCCTTGAGGCTGTTATTGGCTTCCTCAGTGGCGTATTAAAATATTTTGGGGCCAGAAGCCCTTGAATTTTTGCGCCCCCCCCCCCCCCACTCCTTTTTCTTGGTTAACATGAATGAAAAAACAAACTTTTTAAAATTTTCTAATAAGAAACCAATAATTATAATAAGTAATTAAATATAACAACTGTCATAAAAGGAGTAATAACCAATGATTCGAAAATGACAATCATACGCGGGTAGATGGGAGGACTTTTTTTATTAGTAAAATTCAGCAAACATTGAAACTAAACTTTTATTTTTAATTAGAACAGTATAATGACAAAAATAAAATTAAAATGACATTTATCTTGTTTTGGCACTGGCAAAAATATTAAGTGTCGTCAAAATTAATTTCATTTAAAAGAGTTTTTCCGATGCACATAATAACCAAAGCGTTTAATTTTGCGTGGGATACTGTGAACCTGCGGTAATCCTTCACTCTCTTCAGTGCTGAAAAGGATCTCTAGGATCTTAGTCAAGCAAACATGCGTAATAAAATTACAATGTTAAGAAAAAGATTATAAATGTTCTTGTCTTTTAATAGTTTTAGAAATTTCAGCAATCTGTTTGCTAATTTATATTTTATAAAAAAAAATGTTTTTTTTCAATTCCTGGCATAATTTTGCGCCCCCTATAATTTTGCGCCAGAAGCCCGGGCTTCTCAGACTTCTGCGATAATACGCCACTGGGTTTCCTCAAGCAAAATAAAAGTGGATGATGATATCATTCCAATTGACCCAATACTTTTATTTCAACGTATTTGCGTTTTAAAAAAATCAAACGAAGAACTAAAAATCTGTGTGACTTTTGAATTAGCCCCTTATCCTCTGGCTCTTTTTGAAGATGGCGAAATGCGCAAAACAAAAAAAATTGCATTATATGACCTATTCCCAGAAATGACGGTGAATGTGAACGATGTACAAAAATTTTCCTACGTAATTGATGGAGAGATGTTACTACACAGTTGCAAATGGCAATTGGATGAGAATTTTGGCACTATTTGTGAACACTTCTTAAGATATTTACGTAACAATTACGGACACAACATTTATGTAGTATTTGATGGTTACCAAAAAAAGCACGAAATCTATGGAAAGAACTCGTCGCTCTAAAAAACATACATGTAATGACATCATATTTGACAAAAACATGCCTCTCAAAATAGGACAAGAGAAATTTTTAGCGAATGCCATAGATATGCTACGAAACACACTTGCAGAAAATCAAATATTTTCTTGTCCAGCGGAAGCTGATGCCGATAAATTAATAATTGAAACAGCAATTAATTTACAATCCGAAAATATTGTTGTAGTTTCCGAGGATGTGGATATTCTAATTTTACTGACTGCGTTCTCACCAACAAATCGAGAAATTTACTTTCAAAAACCAGGAAAAGGCAAAATTCTACAAAAAGTGTACTCATCTAAAAGTTTGGATACAGTATTACCAAAGTGTAAACAGCATATCCTGTTTTACATTCTTTTACTGGGTGTGATACGACGTCGGCTTTTTTCCAGCGGGGAAAAATTTTTTTAAAAAAAATTTTGAGAAACGGTCGGACTTACAAAATGCTGCAACAGTTTTTGAAAATGAATGTAAAGACGCCAATAACATTTTTAACGCTGGTGTTACATGTACGCTTGTTTTATATGCTGCCCCCCAAAAAATAAAAGATCTAAATACATTAAGGTACAACTCTTTCGTAAAAACAACCGATAAAAATAGGTGCGTTAAATTATCACCTTTGGTACCTACTGCAGACGCCGCTTTTGGACACTTCAAAAGAGTATACCTTCAAATCCAAACATGGCTCGGAAGGGACATATTACCAGAAGAATGGGGTTGGAAATATGAAAGCGGAATACTGACACCGGAAACAATGTGGAGCATCTTATGGGTGTAAATTGAATTGCAGTGTACCTTGCTTAGAATGCAATGGCAACAGTTGCACTAATCAATCACCTGTCATCCACATTTATGAGGTTGATGACGACGATAATGTAGATAACTGACTGAAAATTTTTCAATTTTTATACAGGGTGTCTCTTAAATAGGGGGACATGGCTTAACCACAGATTCCTGAGGCTAAAATAAGACGATTTAACCAAACTTGCTTCTACCGGAAAGTGTACCATTTAGCCAAAATTCTGCTTCAAAGTTCTTGGAAAAAAAATTAATTTTGCTTATAATAATCGTACGCTTTATTCGATTTGGATGAAATTTGGTATGACAGTTTATATGGTTATAGGTCATCTTTTAAGGTGATACTTGTTATTATTAGTGAACCACTAGTGTATGAAACTTAGGTGTCCCAACATTAATTAGACCGTAACTTTTTAATGGCAATGCCTAAAACGTGAAATTATTTTTCTTCAGAAAGATACATACAATAGTAAACTTTTGTCACTCTGTGTAATTTGTGATATCTGTTACGGTTCACACAGAAAAAAATAAAATCTTAGTGTCTGCTTTGCTAAATTTTTAAAATAAATTTAATCTAGCAGTCTATCCAAATGTCAAACAAGTAATTTTTAATGACAGTAACAATTGTTTTACGGCTTGTCAAAAATTTTCTTCGCAATATTCTAAAATTAGTAACATCCGCGTGTTCGGCCTAATAATATTTTACTACCATTATTATAAATAAGACGATTACATATCTCAGCTAACTCCTAAACAAGTTGTGAAGATTGACAACTCGTTACTGTCATTAAAAATTACTTGTTTGACATTTGGATAGACTGCTAGATTAAATTTATTTTAAAATTTTATCAGTGCAGACACTCAGATTTTATTTTTTTCTATGTGAACCGTAACAGATATCACAAATTATACAGAGAGAGAAAAGTTTACTATTGAATGTATCTTTCTGAAGAAAAATAATTTCACATTGCCATTAAAAAGTTACGGTCCAATTAATGTTGGGAGACCTAAGTTTCATACACTAGTGGTTCACTTATAAGAACAAGTATCACCTTAAAAAATGATTTATAACCATATAAACTGTCATACCAAATTTCATCCAAATCGAATAAAGCGTCCGAATATTATAAGCAAAATTATTTTTTTTCGAAGAACTTTGAAACAGAATACTGGCTAAATGGTACACTTTCCGGTAGAAGCAAGTTTGGTTAAATCGTCTTATTTTAGCCTCAGGAATCTGTGGTTAAGCCATGTCCCCCTATTTAAGAGACACCCTGTATAATACGACATAAGAAATATTTATTTTTTTCTAAAAATCTCGTCTTTTTTTATTAATGCAGTATATTTTACCTTTTTTTTGTATCTTCGGTCCGATATATATATATACACGATTTTAAACAACTCGCCTTAGTATAATTTTTTTTATGTATTTTTTTTGCTAAAATATTATAAATACATTTTAAAGTTACTATAAAAATATAATTTATTGTATTATAAAACAGAAATCTTTACTACAAAAATTTTCTAATCATATTTTTCTCATTCAATTAATTGTTGTTAAAAATTGTTGTAATTGAGATCGGCAAATTTTGGTAGGTAAACTTTTTTATTTAAACTTTTAACAATGTAATAGAAAAGGTTTCACGAAAATCCATTCAGTGGAACCGGGTTCCGAGATTTTTACATTTTTTTGTCTTATGGCACTCCACTAATTATGTTAATTGAAAAAGCGCTTAACAGAGCATAAAATTCTGTATCTGAATCACTATGCAAAATTAATTTTTCCTACAACCGTGCTTAAAGTACATACTTTACGCATACATTACATTGTGTAAAGTGTCACTTTTCAACCACTAGTGCATGAAAAGTACTTTTTGAACACTACTGCGTGAAAAGCAAGTAGGCGTTGCTCGGCAACGTATACATTCAGTTAATTTACCTGCTACTAAATAAGTATGAAAGTAATAAAATCCATTAAGTAATATTATTGTATACTGTAATTGAAATAAGAGTAATAATTTTTATTAACAGCTTGAGTACTAAACTAATTCTTTAGAACAATAATGTTTTTTGACATAATGAGTTCTAACCTAACCTAATTTTTAATATGAATATTAAATGTACAATTTGTATTATTCTAGAAGACTAATGTACCTGACTTTTCTTTCGAATTCTTAAGTTAAATTTTGTAGAGTATTATGAGAAATAGCACTAACAATATTTGAACACTCACACTCATGAGAAATAGCACTATTTCGGCTGTAGGGAAAATATTGTATGCATGTAAAATAGTATTTTTTATCTCGTGCTAATTTCCGCATGAGGTGCACTCGAAGAAAAAAGTACCACTTTACACACTTGTTACATAAATAACTCTTACATGCTTTGCAAAATTATGTACGATAATATCAAAAATTACCCCAAAAATAGCGAGAGCGAGAGAAATGCAACAAAAAAGTGACAAATGTTAACAATTTATCTGCCAAGCTAGGTTAGTTTATTTTTATTATTATTTGTATTTTCTGTCCAAGTGAGTATTTCTTATCTATTTAAATTAATCAGATGAGGTCTCGTGGCCGTGTGCCTGAGTGTCTGGTCGCAAATCTGGGGACCCGAGTTTGATCCCAACCAAGACCACAATTATTACGAATTTTAATTGGCACAAAAGTGATACCTTGTGTCCTTGTGGTGGCGCCTGGTAAACGCCCGCACGGTACGAATATGTTATCATCTATAATATCCATTGATAATTACGAAATAATTTTATGACAGTTTCCGAAAATGCGTTGTTTGGTAACAGCTCGACGGCGAAGGCGGAGGGGATGTTACCTAAAAGCAACGTGCTTGAGGAAGTTGTGATAAAATTATAAGTATTTATCAATGATCGAGGGGTAGTAGATGAGATTTTTTTTGCAATTTTAATTAAATCTATGTAGAATTTTTATTTAGCAGAATTTTTATAATTATAAAATCACCCAATAGATGTCAGTAGTAGCTATGAATGTTGTTCAGCGTGAAGTGTGTAACAATAACAAGATTGACATTGACACTACGAGATGCCGAGGCACGTTCAGTTTTATTATACAAACGTTTAATAGTATTAATAATAGAATGACATTTTCTAATTTTTGATATATATATATATATATATATATATATATATATATATATATATATATATATATATATATATATATAACGCGGAACATAGAAGTTTAACATAGGATTTTAAAAATGTGCGGAAATTGGCTCTCCTGTACATTTTAGAGAAAAAGTACGAGAATAAGAATATGTTTAAAATTAATTTTTACTTTTGACAAGTCTTCATTTAATGCAGTAAAATATCTGTAGCACTAGATATTTAGAAAATAAATTAGGACATTTTCGTCAAAAATCAGATAGCCATGGAAATAAAACAAAACAAAATCTCATTCTGACAGTTCAGTGTAGTGTTATTGATGTTAATTGTTGTAATCATTGGGTCTACATTGTTATAGTCCATATATTACTTTACTGTGCGTTTGTGCATTATAAAATGGATTTGTTCAGTACCGAAGAATTTGTGATTTATTTTATTATTAATTATTTGACATAAAATTTAGTATAATTTATCATTTTTAACACAAACTGAAATGTTAGTTCAGTTCAGTATTTTAATCTTATTGTTGTAATCATTGGCTGGTAGCACAAGCGTGTTTTAAATACCGGTATTAACTAGAACCGTGTCAATGACTTGCCACATACTTCAGGGTTGTTAACAAAATAAGAGTTGCCAATATACTGAATTAAGTCGAAAATATACTGACAACCATATTCAATAAATTTGACCTCATTATTTAAAACTGTTTTTCCTAGAAACATGTTTAAAAAACAAATCATATTAAATCATTTTAAATAGTGTTGGCAGATTTATTGAAAATAGCTGTCAGTAAATATTCAGCTTGATCAATATATTGGCAACACTTGTTTTCTTAACAAACCTGAAGTATGTGTCAAGTCGTTGACATGGTTCTAGATAACACCGGTGTTAGAACCACGCTTGTGCTACCAGCCATTGTGTTCACATTGTTATAATTCAGCATTAAATAGTTAAGTATTATGACCTTAATTAATATTTTGTTTTATTTGTTTTTTATTCCCACATCTATCTGATTTATGGTGAAAATATCATATTTTACTTTCTAAATATCTAGTACTGCAGATATTCTATTGTATTAATTGACGAATTTTTTAAAAGTAAAAATTAGTTTTAAACAACTTTTCATTCTAGTACTTTTGCTTTAAAATGTACAGGAGAGCCAATTTCCGCACATTTTAAAAATCCTATGTTCCGCGTTTCGTTGCACACCCTGTATATATATATATATATATATATATATATATATATATATATATATATATATATATATATATATATCAAAACAATCTTTAATTATTCGTCAAAAAGTTTTTGTTACTTAGCAAATGACATAAGTGATAATTGTCTTAGGATAATTATCAGAAGTAATATCACAAGACCTCCTGATTTTATCGATAAATTTTTATTTTGCAAGAATTTTTTTTGCTTAGCAACAAACACGAAAGCAAACTGCATGGTAAAATCCCGACTCCGAAGGAGAAGGGGTTTTACCTAATGTCAGTTTGCTTGAGTGATTTTGCTTAAAAGCAAAAAAAATGAGTGCTTAAAAATAAAAGTTTATCTGAGAAAATCTGAGGGGTCGTGTGGTATTTGGTGAGATAAATTCCAAAGACAACGCAAAATGAAACTTGACACATTAATTGTCACACTGACAGTTATAAACCAGAACAACTGTTTATTTACTTGGTAGCGGAAAATTATCGGGGTAACAAGGTTTTATCAGTATAATACTGTTCCCATTGGTTGAATTTTCAAGTGTTTTGCATCATGATTGGTTAAAAACTAGTCGTTGGAATTTATCAGTGTAAGTTTGTTTTGATTGATTACTTTCGCATACGTGATCAGAAATACAGGGATTCAACTGGATAATTTTTTAACCAAAAAATTTCATAATTACTAATTTGCGTATTCGTATAATAAAGCAGACTGGCACACTCAGAAATGGGCAATATGCCATGCTGATATATTTATATTTTATTTACATTTAAATTAGTAAATAATTATACACGAACAGAAATTACAAATACCTAAAAACAAACTAATGTAACTTGATAGATTATTAAACAGTTTTTAATAAATTTGTTTCAGTGGACCATAAACCATAATTGAAATACAATAATTTTATATACAAATCGTAGAATATTGATTAATATGTGTTGACATTTAATGGTATTTTTTGATGAAAAACCATTATGAGCTTCAAGTAAAGTGCAATTTCCTTTTATCCGATTTATACCAATATGTAATGATTTCTTTCTGTATTAGAATAGCTTCGAAATACAGGGTTTCAGAATATTCTGATTGAGTTACAGCGTTGTCAAAGTCCATACACGCATACACACATATAGACATCATCGTGAAATGTTAAAATCGAATTCTAGGGACATGGTCATTTACCAAAATCTGGACATGCGATGTTTAGCACGATCCCTATACCTCCCTTACCAAGGGTAGTAGAAGGTAAAAATTGGTTCATGGGTCCATATTTCGTACCTACCTATTTTCTGCCGTTTCAAAACATATGAAATTAATTTTGCTTATTGATTCAAATTCTATATCTTTTATATGGAGTTTTTTTAGCTAAAATAATTCGGGAAGCAGGAACTTATGAACGTATGGTTTTATATGTTAAAGTAAAAATAATTATTGTTTCAAATTTGGTAATTCTACCTTCTCTGATCGATCGTTCAGAAAATATGCCACTCTGAGGGAGTTGACTGCATCATCAGTGATGCCAATTCCCTATAAGTAAGTGGAAACATGCTATGCAGGGCGTTTTATACCGATCCATTGAAGTTTGGTGAACTGTGTACAGATGAACAAATTTAGAAGGATGAAATTGGGTATAATAGAAATACGAGTTTGAAATGAAATTTGTGTCAGTCGTATTTTAAAATGCCTGCCATATCATACTACATACACACATATGTATAGATGATTGTATTTTTGTATTTGAAGCTAAATTTAGAAATGGAATTATTTATAGCGACTACCTGAAATATATAGGAGAACGCTTTTTGAGTTAACGTAATTTGATGGAAACATATGTTTCATGGAATGGAAGTGAATGTATTGCAATTGTGAAAAAATGGGCAAAAATACAAATCTGATGTGAATAATAATAAGCACAATACAATATAGAATGAAGCAAACCGTTTAGTATGATTGTAAAAGTTACGTTGATTGACTGACTCATTTGAAGAGCAAAATAATATCATTAGATTTTTCTAACTGTGCAAGTATCGTTATTAATTATAATTGTTATAATCAGTTTGAAGTAGTTGATAAAATATATCAATTACTTATCAATTTGTTTAATCGGATAAGTATTATATTAAACATGCATTTTGCTTAACATAAACAATAATATTTTATTACCATACATGTATCAATATTAACATATAAATATTTTCATTTTATGTAGATTTATATTAAATATAAATAAACCATAATACGAAGGTATTGAAATTCAATCAAAGGTTATCAATATCATTAGCAATTAAATTAATGAAATAAGACAATAGTATAGTTAGTTATAGTTTATTACAAAAAAAAATATTAGTTTTCTCATAGAACATAAAAAAAATTAAGATATAATTTAATCTTTTTCTTTTTTCTGCAAAACATTATATATGTAATAAATAATTTAAAAAACACTCGCCATGTTTCACAAGATTTCAGCATTTGAATCAACCTCTCGCTCATTTTTCAGATGCTGGTCCCCACTTAGTAACTACAGATGGGTTTCGCTCTTGTTGGGGCTCATCAGTGTGATGTAACTGACGTTTCTTTGCAGAGACGGCCATCATCAAAAAAATGCATCTAATAAGGTTATCCCTCTTCCCTCTCTAATTTTAACATAAGCTTAGGTCTCTACGGGAACAAAACGTGACGAACTGGACAGAAACAGCTAAAGACAAGAAGAAATAAAAAGAAGTTGTGAAGAAAATAGAAGATGATTTTTTCACATCACTTTGATACGATTAAAGATAGCATAACGCGAATTAAAAATTTGAATACGGTGTGTAATTCTCTTTTATATCATGTATTACACAATTCTTACGGATACACGGTTCACAAGTTACCAACAACTTAGAGCCAGTTTTACAATCTCCGGTTAGTAAGTGAAATCAGCAATATTGAATCGTATTATTGACACCAATGATCAATTTGTCATTTGACAGTTCATTTCGTTTCAATTTTGTTTATTTAATTGACAGTTAACAAATTTAACTAGAGATTGTAAAACTGGCTTTTTAAACTCACATGATATTCCTCTAAAATTTTAAACATCTGCAAATTGGCTCATTACTCATTTTTCCATACAAAATTTCGATTTGCATAAAGATAATAGTTATTTATATTATAAGGATCATAATGCAGTCATTATAGTACTAGTCGTGAAAATTATCATACGAGGCGAAGCCGAATTTGATAACACTGCGTGTACCATAATGTGACATGATCCGTATAACATACCATAGTATATTGTATAACTATCCAACTGAAAGTTGGATATTTCACAAGAGTGTGAAGTTTAAGCCACGAGCCGAAGGAGAGTGGTTTAATCACACGAGTGTGAAATACGCTTTCAGCACGTGTTGTACACGATACTTTTCCGACGACCACAATTTTTTGAATTGATAAAACTGTATATAAATATAAAAATATTAAAACAAATTATGTTAACATCATTGCTATCAGAATTCACCAAAAATTATGTTAAAATCTAATAAATCCGGGTCCAACCTTCTTAATCCGTGTAAATTCAGCAAATTATCTGCAACTCTCAAATTTTTAAATACAAATTTTTAAGTCAGTTCGTTCAGTTATCGCAGCGTGAGATAAAATCGTATCACACAGTTGCGGACGCATCTGATTGGCTAATGAGCTTTCATATCACACAGCAATGCTAGTGATGTACAATGACCAACTTTCAGTAATAGTTTAGCGTCTTTTATATGCTGGCAATGAGAAAATAATATACATTATTTTTTTCTTCGAGCATATACTGACTAGAGGCCGCCTTACGGTGTTTGTTTTGATCGGAACACATACGGAAGCCATGGTGTATTGCGAGCTGCTTATTGAAGCCGTGGTGTATTGCGGACTGCGTATTATCTTAATATTTGTATTACCTTTTTTACAAAGTAATGACTAATTGCTGCTTTTGAAATATGTAAATCACCTTTATTTCCAATAAATTTCAGTCTCATTACTCTTACGTCATTATTAGTAGGAAACCTAAAAGTTACACTTTGTTTAATATATTATTTGTAAAAAAAATCCAGTTACTTACACATGAAACGAAATATCCTTACTTTCTTTGTATTACAATTTGATATACTCCGCGATATACTCACAAACTACACGCAAAAAATAAGGTTTGGTTGTAGTAAAATGACAAGCAGTGACATATAACACAATAAAACACTGCCCGCAATTTACTATGACTTCCGCCCCCCCGCCTACATGTCTTCCGATCACTTCATCCTATACACTGGTATAGGGAATTACTTCTCTAGTCAGTATATGCTCGAAGATTTTTTTGATATGGCCCCAAAAATTAAATCTAAAAATCAGATATGCTGATTTTGATGTTCTCTTTATACGGAGTAATAGTAACAAACAGTAACAAATTACTTGTTTATAAATAAACAAGGTTTGACAATAGTGTACATGGTCTGTGATTTTCGGCAAAAAATGAGTGATTCTGAAGAAGGTTGCCTCCTTCTGACATAAAAAAAATCAGCGCAAAATGTTGTTTCATCACTTTTACCACAAAAACCTAAAGCAACTTACGATATGTCGTTCAATGTTTGTGAGGAATGGTACCAGCATATAAAGAAGGTGAAAAATGTTACAAATGAGAAAGTGTTACTGGCTTAATTTGAAGAGTTGGCCAAAAAGAGAAAATCCTCGTCCCTTTGGTCGTATTCTCCATGTTACGAAGTGTTTTGTCCATTAAGAAGAACATTGACATCGGTAAATATACACTCCTGGTCGTATTTTTGAAGTGGAAACCCGAAGGCTATAGAACTAAGAAGTCCAGAATTTTCATAAAGAAGACATTGCAAAGTTCTTGTTAGAAGCAGATGATGAACAGTTTTGTGACGATAGGCCCTTTCGCCCAGTAAGGGGTTTCCCTCCTTTTGAAAACCTGTAGTTGTACCGTCACAGTTAGAATGTTGAGAAACGTGTATTTTACAATATACCTTGTTTATTTATTGTTTAATCTGAAAAGTAAGAGGTATTTATAATATTTATAAAACATTTAATGAAATACTTATCTGTAAAAGACAATATCCGACCGTCTTGATGTAGAAATACATTAAACACAGAGAGCACAAGCACAAGAGCATTTCCTGTAATATATAAAAAAATAAAATGTGAAAAAATACTATTTAACTGCGTTTTTTAAGAAAAACTGTTAAAAACTTCAAATAAAGGTACTTCCGGTGTAACCAAAATCTGCCTCTTCATCTGAATGTAAAGAAGCGGAATACGAAAGAATTATGATTTTTAGAATTTAGTATTGGAGTTATCGTCGGAGAAAAATTTGTCACACACAGACACACGGACACACACACACACACGGACACGCATACAGACATTATCTTAAAAATAGGAAATTCGTATAGTAGGGACCCTAAAACATGCTTATTCATTAAAAACTCACCACCGAATTTTTTGATCAAAGACAATGCCTTCCTTACCTAAAGGTGACAGAAGGTAAAAATCAATTAAAATATTTTTTTTCTATAATTTAATCAATTTTTTTATTTAGGTAGTGTTAATTTTTGGATTGTGTCCAAAGCATGCCGCCCATTATCGGTTTTTTTATGTTATATAGAAACAATAAATGTACAACGTAACTAGTAGGAATTCACACATTTGGAAATATGTCTAAAATCATCGCTACGTTTTTTAAGCTTCCTAATCCGGAGGAATATACTGGCCACTGCTTTAGGAGACCTTCCCGCATCTTTGTTAGTAGATTGCGGAACAGATATTCAAACCGGTAAACATCTTGGAGGATGGAAGAGTAATACCGATGTAGAAGAATATATTGAAAATTCCGCTGAGAATAAGAAAAAATATCTGCAGCAATTCTGGATAAAAAGAACTTACAAATGCAGCAGAATATTCAAAACAATGTTCAGATTAATAATCAAACAAATGAAACACTTTCGACTTCCTTGCCAGGTGTTACGCTTACCAATTGTAGAAAATGTGTTATAAATATTTACAATAATTGAACTATAATTAAATAAAACTTGTAGTCCAGTCATTTGGTAGAAAAATAAGGGTTTATTCCACAAAAAGTCGGGTATTTTTGATTTTTGGATATATTGTATATTTAGGGGTCCTAATAAAAAATGCAAGTTTTCCCCCTCGGGGGTCTTCGGGAAGCACCGCCAACTTGAGAAAAAAGTCGCAAAAATGCGGTTTTTTCTAAATATTTTTTCACTTATTTGCATTAGGCAAAAATAGTTATTATCTAATTTGTTGACTATAAAATTCTCTACAACTTTTATCTAAAACATTTTTTTCTATAATTAATAGATAGCGAGCTACAGTGTTTCAAACACAGCAAATTTCTTGAAAATTACATGAATGCTTCATTTAAATCATATTTTATTATATTTATTTTACGTTTTTTTACAAATTAGTTTTTGACAATCATTAATTATTATTATTTAACTAATATATATAAATATTAATTATTGTTTATAGTTTTTTTAATTCTAAAGATTTTTTATAGTCCAGCAAATTTATGATTTTACCTTAAAGTAATTATAACAAAAGCTTTTTAACGGAATCCAGTCCCAGAAAAGTGCGCTGAATAACATATCAATATTTTCCCGAAATCGGAGCATGGGAACCTCCCGCCAATTTGGACAAATGGCGGCATATTCAGGTTTATGGCCATTTGCTTAAAACAATTATGAAAATATTTAATTTACTCAAAAAAACAAACAATATTACGTACTTGATACTTAGTCTAATAGGTTTCACTATTTACAACAGTTTATATTCGACGTGGCATCGAAAGAAGTAAGTTATCGATAACTGTTTTATAAAAATTGTTAACGTTTTCCTGCAATTTTTTAATTTTTCATCCACCACTCTGATCTTGTCGAAGATACGATGATGCGGTTTAAAAATTTGAATACGCAAGCATATAAACAATATTACGTATTTAATATGTATATAGAAAAAGATTCTATATATCCTGTAAAATTGTAACACGAACACACTATTTTTTACAAATTCCATACCGAAAGTACCTTTGGAAAGATTCTAAAATCCAATAAAATTATAACACGAACATACCTACATTATGTAAATTGCACTTGCTGTTTCTTACTCTTCTCTTTTACTCATTCCTGTCCAACGCATCGCTTCTTGACACAGTTCTTCATCTCTCAAATATTCTGTTATATACATAGTCCTTCCATCTTCTGTTTGACCTTTCTCGTATTCCCGGCATTATAAGTTCCTATCTTGAGGCGAAGCCACAACTGCAAGTCACTTGCGAGGGACAATCTGTCACTTATATCACTTTCAGATCATATACTTTCCACTTTGGTTTTGCACTTGACACTGACATCTGTCGATTAGAATTTTTTGAATATATCTGTTGTATTCATAATTTTAGCAAAGCTAACTGATTTTTGAAAGTTAATCTCTCTATAACTCTGTATCTATTGAATGTGAAGGAAAAGATATAATCAAACCGTATAGAGAATAAGATGTTCTTTCATATTGATAATCACAAAATGTCGAAAAATGATACTTAACTGCGTTTTTTCAAGAAAAACTGTTAAAAACTTCAAATAAGGGTACTTCCGGTTTACCAATTATAACCAAAATCTAATCAGCTCTTCATATGGTTGTAAGGGAGAGGAATACGAAAGAATCATAATTTTTAGAATTGTAATTTTGGAGTTACCGTCGGTGAAAATTTTGTCACAGACACACGGACACACACACACACACACACACACACACACACACATACACATACACATACACATACAGACATCATCGTAAAACCAGTAAAATCGTATTGTAGGGACCCTAAAACGTGCTTATTCATTTAAAACTCACCATCGAATTTTTTGACTAAAGACTTCGAATTCAGCACTCTTCTTTAGGTTAGTGATCGTCTCTAGTAACTATGGAAACATCCTTCATCTCTTTCTTACTAATGCATCATTGTATATGTCCCTCTTTATTTTGTTATTTTTAGATAAGCTTCTTTAGTTAGTGAAGAGTGCTGAATTCGACCCAATATCTTCCTTACCTAAAGGTGACAGAAGGTAAAAAGATATCTAAAATAATTCTAAAAATATAAACCATGTATTTTATTCTCAATAATTTTAACGTAGCAATATGTTCTCATGTTGAAGCATATTTTTTTAAAATAAAATATAACATTATGATTCTGCGTTATAAGCAACGTCCACAATTTGTTTCATATAGTTAAACTTTACATTCTATTAAATTAGCAACGACATGGAACTCAAACGCAATAATGTTCAATATTTATTTATTTTTTAATTGGTTCTTTTATCTGTGAAACACGGAGCAGGAATTTCAACCGTTTCAGAAGTCAGAAAAATTAAATGAAATGACGCACGAAAACTTATGAAGCCCTTTTACGATGTTAACCACAAATATGCAAATTTTTAATTGAAAGCCACCTCCAGTGTATAATTAGGTACCGAACTACATGGCATGTTTTGTCTGAAAATATCTTCCTGCGTCAGGTGTGTAGTCCTGCTAATTATTTTGCGGCATCAAGCGACACTTTAGTTGACGGGAAATAAAACAAGAAGGCATAGTATGTGGGCGGAAGTGGAATTAGTTGAGAAGAATGTTGATGAATGTGCCGGTTTTTGAGAGCAGGAATGTGTTCCTCCTAACTACAAACGGGATGACAGTTTTATTCAGATGCGCTGTAGGTTTTGATAATGGATTTGTGTGGATTTTGCACCGACTACCAACTTTACTTCCTGACTTAGACATCTAGTTTAATGGATGGAAATATGGAATAGTTAAATGAAATTTTACTCATTAAAAAGTTTTAATGAACTATATATATAAAGGATTTTTCTAATTAAAAACAATGTAATATAATTATCCGGCACCAGTCATACGACATGTAAATGTTCAATTTCAATATCATGAAGATACAAATTTAAAGGGTGGATATTGAATATCCCGAACTTAGAACTTAAACATGTAAAATGATATTTTCGTAATATCCTGTTTGTCTAATTATTTAGGTACAAAAGCTTCAAATAAAAGTTATGGAGCATAAAATTCTGCATCCGAATCAATAAGCATAATTAATTTTGTATGCTCTACAGCAGTTATGTTAGGTATGAAAATATCGAAAATCATCCTAAAAATAGCGATAGCCATGGAATTGACATGTATTTTCAAGATCGTAGCGCCTGTAGTGGCAATTTATGAACTGCATGTCGAATGAATTAGGGGTTAACATACTGACAAATGGGAAAATTGTAATTTATAGAATCGTGTATTTTTCATAGCATTAAATTATGTATAATTTTCTTTTCATTTTTTTGATAGTATGTTTTATGTTATCTATTAAAGGTAAATTACTGTAAATTCCAAGAGCACTTTTATAAAATTTTAACTTACATTGTACAGTAGAACTCCGATTATCCGAACTACAGCTATGTGAATCGCCAATTATCCGAATCAATTTTAGGGTCACAAAAATTAAATACATACACATGTAATTTTTTAGAAAACGCAATCTGTCCACAAAACTGCAAAACAACTGACTGACCCAAATGTTTAGGAAAAATTGATACTGTATTACTGTATTTTTTCTACTCCCATATCAGTAAATTATCTTTACACACTATCAGTCAAACAAGTAAATGCCTTATTACGCAGAGTGTTACGTAAGTTAGTAGGAGAATTACCGTCTGTCCCTAGAATCATGTTGGCAACATTAATTAATTTGACGTTAACAGACAATTAACTGTCATACCGTGGACATAACCTCGTTCTGTAAAAATAAAATCAAATTTCAGAAAAATTATGGTCGAAGAAAAAGTATAGTACACCGCTTGAATTGTAAAACAATTACGTGCCCATGGATTACACACTCGCCTAGCGTCTCGTGAGTAACTCTTCCATTCGCAAGTAATAAGCTTTTTACTACTTTCGCAATATAATATACTATAATGTAACACATTACATTTATCAGTAAAATGAGCTTTTTTTTCTAAGAATGTACCTTTTTTCGTAAATTATGCAATTATCCGAATATTTGGTTATCTGAATAGGGTTCGGTCCCAATTATCCGAATATTTGTTTATCTGAATAGGGTCCGTCCCCAATTGATTCGGATAATCGGAGTTCTACTGTATTTCAGAAAAATTGTGGATCATGGATTACACACTCGCCTAACGACTCGTGAGTAATTCTTCCATTCGCACGTAATAAGCTTCTTACAACTCTCGTAATGTAATATACTGTAATAGGTACTACATTTATCAGTAAAATGAGCTTTTTTTTCTAAGAAAGTGCCTTGTGCATTTTTTATAAATTATCTAATTATCCAAATATTCGAATATCCGAATAGAGTCCAGTCCCAATTGATTCGGATAATCGGAGTTCTACTGCATAACCACTTTTTTTTCAGATGAAATATTCAAAAAGGTATTAATTAATATAGGAAAATTTCATAATTATGATAGTTTAAATGATATTTTGAAGAACATTTTTAAAATTAACCTTTAATTAAAGTTTTCTTTGAAATATAATGAATAAATCTTCAAAGAAATCAAGATAAGTGTACTCATTTATAATTTTCTTATCCAGGCACTGGAATTATCATCTTTTTTCATCTTATCAAGCTTGTTATTTTATATAGACACTATCTTTTCGTTCAGGCGGGAATTGGTGACAACATAATTTATTGCCTTTCTCAATTGACATTGTGCATCCAAGTAAGCAGCAATTTTGATACTAATTTTACAATTTATATGATGATTACGATACACAAATACGTATAACGTAGGAATTAACGAATTTTGAATATTACACTTACACTTTTCAAGAACAGTTCGGCCTGTAGTTCACTATTTGGCCACCAGATGTCATATCTCTTAGCAATGCCAATAGACCATGGAGATAGCAATACATAAAGGAGGGAGCATGAGGTTATATTGTGGGCCAGGGGAATGGAGCCTAGTGGGGTCGGACGAACACAGCTGTTGGACCGTCCTAGAGAGGGGATAACCGTAGCAATTTTTAAATAAATTTGCTTTATTCGTTCAATTAAAATTTTATAAAACTTTAAATACTGAAAGAAATGTGTTGTACATATATTATTTATTGAAATATGATATTAATGTGTTTTTATATAAATTTTACTTATTGAATTTACTTAAATTAAATTTTGTAAGATTCAAAAAGCACTTGTTTTAATCAAATATTGTTATTTAATTAATAAAACGTATTGAAATGCACTCTAAAACGATACAACTCAAACGTAAACAAGGTAAACAATATGGCTTTAAGGTCAAAGAAGGTTGACAGATAGGCCCGGCCTAGAGTGGGGGAAATGGCTTCACTTTTACAGCCAGTTGCTCCCTCCTTATTTATTCTTACCTCCATGCAATAGACCATTTCAGAAATTTGAGCGACCTCTCCATTTACTTTTTGAATTAAAAAGTTAGTGCCGTTAAATGGCGGCATTTCAAATTTACATGCGATTCCGGCATATAGTTTTAGATTTTATAACTACATTGGACAAACTGGCCGAACAATAGCTACTAGAATAAAGGAACACCAACGCCATATAAGACTTAATCAGCCTGATAAATCAGCGGTAGCTGAACATGCCATAGAAGAACTTCACGGAGTTAATTTTGAAAATACGAAAATTATAGCAATGGAAAATCACTGGATTAGAAGATTGATAAGAGAAGCTATAGAAATTCAGAAGTCTCCTAATAATATCAATCTTAACTCAGGCTATGAACTAAATAAATCATGGTACCCTGTTATTCGTTTATAAATTTCTTTTTCATTTGTATGTTTTATATTAACCTTTTATCAATGTACCTTTGATTTTATATACTTGTAGTCTTGACTACATATTTATTTATTTATGTTATTATTATTAAAACCTGAAGAAGACAGTACCTTGCTGTCGAAACGTTGTTAATTTAATAAAATATCTACAGAACTAAACCCAAATATTGTTTAATTTTAATTACACTGGGGTTGTTAAAATGAATTCGAATATGAAGTATGGTTAAAATTTTAGTTTTGCAAATTAAAATTATTTTAGTATATGAAAAAGTGAGATATATTCATCAATCAAATATTGTATTATTATACTTGCATAAATTTAACCTCACTTTTTATTTTCCAAATCAGACAAAACATTTAAATCACATTATATTGGGGACTAGAAGTTTAGTACCCGTTATAATTATTTGAAAAACGAAACCAGTAAAACAAAATAAAACTGTGAAACACATAGAACTGACATATAAACAAGGATGGGTATACAGCAAACGGCACTGATATTTTGTTGCATTCTAACACTTGGCAGATGCGCTTTGAATTTCTGAAATGGTCTATTAATAGATATTTACACACCAAGTGAGCTAAGGTAATGTTTATTCATGAGAAGAAAGTTTAGCTCACGAGCCCATAAGGGCGAGTGAGTTAAATTCTTCGAGTGAATAAACATTCTTAGCTCACGTGGTTTGTACAATATTTTATTCAATTTTGACGAAATAGTAGTAAAAACCATTATAATATTTAATTTTGACAAAACAAAAAACTAATCAGTTAGTAGACTGTGCATGACAATCGTCAATGATAGATGTCAAGTCATCTATTTAAAAAGATTTATTGTCTGTCATTTGTGCCGTGAAAAATAATGAAAATGGCTGATAATGTCTGATAAATACTATGGTAAGTGTTAATTTCGTGCATAATGTTATTTTAAATGATTATTTGTTGCAGAGTGAATTAAAAAATGTGAGAGTGATTTAAAAAAAATTAATTCACTTGGGAAAAAAGTGTTACTTATAATTGTTGCTATGGAGTTAATAATGACACAATGACAGTTTAAAACGTCAAAATTTAATAAAACAAATAAATCAACAAATGTTTTACCGGTTTATCTGTCAAGTTAGGTTAATTTATTTTTGGTAGGTATTATTTATAATTTCTGTTTAAGTGAACAAATATGTTTTAATTTAAATAGATAATTGTTTATTTAAACAGATATTCCAAGTTGGTAATAAGAAAATTAAACTACCAATTTAACTGTCAAAGTAGGTTAGTTTATTATTATTATTTTTATTATTATTATTATTACTTATAATTTAATGTGAAATTAGATTCGGTTAGGCGTTAAGGTATGTTCACGTTCCTATTGCCTTAGTATAGAATTAGCCTATTTTAATATGCAACTATATACAGGCTGATTCAGTACGAGTGTGCCGTAATAAAACTATATATTAGGGGAGTCATTTTGGGTAAAAAATGTTACATGAAGATTTGTCCGGAAACTTGTGACAGCCCTTCAAAGTGCACGTCCTCAGAAGTATTCTCTGGTTCTAGTTGCACTAAACTTTTGAAACTTGGTATGAGAATACAACTACTTATTTAGATGCATATTTATATTGTCTTTTGTTTCTGTATCTCAACCAGAGGCGTCTCATATGGGGAAGTCATGAACACTTTTCATCGTTATTTTTTTACATATAAACATTTTTTCATGCTTATTTACAAAAAATTACATGCAATGCGAAAATGCACAAAAAGGTACTGTTATTCTAGTTAATTTTTTTACTTCCCGCTACCCTTGATAAGGGAGGTTTAGGGATTGTGCTAAAAATCTTATGTCGAGATTTTGGTAAATGTCAACGTTTTAAGATCCCTAGAATCCGATTTTAACATTTTCACGATGATGTCTGCATGTGTGTTTGTGTGTGTGTATGTGTATGGATTTTGTCAACACTGTAACTCAAATATTAACATTCAATTTTTCTGAAAGCCTGTATTTTTCTACCTTAATCTAATATGGAAAGAAGCCATTACAATTTGTTTTAAATCAGGTAACCGGATATGGCACTATACTTGAAACTCAAAATAGTTTTTCTTCGAAAAATACCTTTAATTATATTTTTTTCGCCATTTTTGTTAAGAATTAAAGATTATTAAATTTTCTGTAGGTATGCAATCATATATTTTCTATATATTTTACAGATAATTATATAAAATAATCTATTTTATAAATCTCGGAGCCTATGTTTTAAAAATAAAGACAATTCCTTAGTTACACAGTTCAGATTTCAAATGTATGTAACTGGCAGATAAATGTCATTGTCAAAGAACTTATTATAGAAAATTGTAATAGTAAATAAAACAATAGTTTAATATACGATTGCAAAGGAACATAATATAGTTTCCAGCATCGGTAAATATGTATGTATGTATTTAATAGTAATTTACGTAACAAGACCTGAAAGTGATACTTTACTACCACTACTGGGCTCACAAGCTTCCAAAGCTCGCCTACGGCTCGCTCTGGAATATGCTTGCTCACCCAGTATAGACACTTTCAGGTCATGTTGGGTACAATATTTTTTTTGCGATCCTGAAAAAAGAATAGAAAATTATTATTTTATTTTTTACTGCGAGCAAATAAGAAATAAATAAACAACTGATCTCCATGGAAACATTTAGCTTTACCGGTCCCGGGATCGGTAAAGTACTTTCCGATCCCTTATAGACAACTTTCCGAGCTAGCTCAGCAAAGAAGGACTTTCCGGTCTAAATAGTGATCAGAAAGAGCTCATTTTCTGGGCGATCGCGAAAAAAGTAATAAAAATTAAAAAAATAATGCTCGGTTTAGGTTCACAAGAGAAGTATATTTTTACTTTATTGTACAATCTCGACAGTTGCGGCATCGTCAGAAGAACTGGTGGGAGGTATAGTGCTGGCCAGAACAGATTTTTTATTTGGCAACTATGATTTAACATTACTCAATCATAATACTGTCTAATTTACACTTGAAAGTTAATATATTAAATTAAATTGAAGGTGGTAGCAGAAAAAATCTTACAAAATACATAAGCCGAACGCAGTATAGTAACAGCACTATTCTGAAGCTCGCTTGTACATTATTTTCTCATGAGGCCAGACGTCACTATTAAAAAATGGCTCTATAAAAGTGGGTTCGTAATGCAGGCCACAGTCTGTTTTGGCCTAGTAGGTTTTACTAAACTTCCTCTACCAAAAAATTTACTTGTAATTTAAATAATTATTGAATAATTAATTAACAAATTCAACCAGTATCCAGAACTGGAAGTCTATTTTTTCAGTTAATTTCAAATAAATTAAATTTTTTATAGCAGTTAATTAGAGTGTATTGCCAACAGTAATCAACGTGTATATAAACAAAGCTGTTTCACCAATAAAGTTTGGTTATTAAATTAATTAACATTCCATTTATTGATCTAGTTTTCATCAATGTAAATTAGGTAGTCAAAGTTTCTAGAACAATGTATTAATATTGATTTTAATTACATTGTTTGTTGCATATACTAAAAGTATGTGGGTGTGAAACCAAGGAGTCTCTAGCAAAAACAACCATAGACCAAATTATGTAAATTTGAGTTATATACAACAACGTCTACTTTCAAGAATACTTAATAGTTTGGTAAATTTTTTTCTTTCAAAAAGTATCATAGTCTAAAGTTAAAGTTTTAGCGTTACTACAAAGACCATCATAGTGCTAGAAAAATTCAGTAAAAACAATCTTAGTCCCGGTGCATTGGTGTGTAATATAATTTTTTGTCCTCCTGACGTGTAATGCGAACTATACGATTGTATATACAGCAACTGTAACCTACTTTTTACGCTTACTGTTTGTAACTTGCCTAACTATGCGGTAAAATAATCAAAATCCCTTTTCAGAAGTACAACCTATCTCATTAAAAAAAGTGATTTTCATTATCGTCGGCCAAAAAGTTTGATACAATTCTCGTTCGTGAAGTATTTTACAGCGCTCCAGCTAATAAGGCACTCGCCTTAAGGGCTCGTGCCTTAAAGTAAGCTGTCGCGCTGTAAAATACAACTTACACGCACTCGAATGAATATAACTATTGTATAATAAATGTATTTTCTTCAAATAATCAGTTTCTTACAAAAACAGCCTATGTCCTATAAAAATCTGTGGTATGTAGGTAATTGCTCCCATTGTTTAATTTCTGTTACTTGATATCCATTTTGTAATATGTAATCATGAACTTGTACACTAGTGCTTAAAAGTAACATTTTACGCATTAAAGTGTCACTTTTACGAATTAAACTATTATTTTTAAGCACTAGTGCTTAAAGGTGTTTCATTCAGCAACGAAAATGACAATCAAAAAGTTGTTGTTTTAAAACGCTAGTATAGAAAAAAAATTAAATTCTTTCAAATCTAAACTGCATAGGTATACAATACGATATAACTAAAAAGTAAACTTTAGCTGGTTTTCTGGGTGTGATTTGTGATTCCCCAGCATTACATTGCGCTTGCGCAATCATACCAGAGTTGTCATGTTGCCAACGTGACATTAAAAAACCATTTTAAATGAAAATGGCTTGAAAAAATATATTTTAAATTGAAAATGAAAATGTGGATTTCTGAAACCATTTTAAATCTACATTTTGCATTTAACTATTTGAAATGGTCCCAGCTCTGGCACGTACTTACTACAGTCAATATTTTCTGGCTTGTTAATAGACGCAATTTTGACATCTGTCAACAGCATCACCTTAAGGTACGAATACTATAACTAACCGTTAATGATCATTAATTTTTGTCGTCTGTCTCGGCTATAAGAGTGGTAAAAAGTTTTATTTTGATTAATTCAAATGCTAAATAATGAACTTAGGACCGTTCATAATCACTTTAAGACTTTAACTGAAATTACTTTAAATCTTTATCTTTAGTTTAATGTAATGCTACAGCGCTCGTTAAAGTGCTAAAGTTATACAGTGTGTCCCATTTAGAGGTGCCACCATTGGGATCTCGAGAACTATAAGAGATGCGATGTCGGGAGGCCATCTCAGATGTGCTTTTATTTTTCCAAAAATACTCATAGGGCACTAGATAATGACGAAAAACTGAATATTGTTGATTTTTTCTTTTTCAAATAACTTCTAATCTATATATAACTGAGAAAAAAAATTCAAATATAAAAGATAAATATTTTTATTAACTAATCAGTGGCGTGCGAAATAAATTTTTATATCCATAAATTTTTAAGATATACTACAAACTTATATTTTTTTAAATGGAACCCATATCTGATTTTAGTCTCAAAAAAATAAATATTTTTTTCTCTTTTCAGTTTGTGTTATATCTCGAAAATTTACGGATATAAAATTTTATTTCGTACGCCACTGGTTAGTTAATAAAAATATCTATCTTTTATATTTGAAACGTTTTTCTCAGTTACTAATAGTTTAGAAGTCATTTGAGAAAGAAAAAATCAACAATATTCAGTTTTTCGACATTATCTAGTGCCCTATAAGAATTTTTGCAAAAACAAAAGCACATCTGATATGGCCTCCCAAAGGCGCACAAAAAGTTCCATTTAGCCGACATCGTATCTCTTATAGTTCTCGAAATCCCAATGGTGGCACCTCTAAATGGGACACACTGTATTATGAAAACGAAAACAACTGTATTTTTAATTTAAAGTGAAGATAAAGTTTATTATGAAAACGGCTCTAAGGCTGTTTTTGCGAGAAGCTTCTCAAATAATGTTGAAAATGAGATTTTTTATTGCGCACTCAAGAGTATCTTTTTAAATTGATCGAGGAAATATACTTTCATATTCGATCAGTGTTTTTCTTATTTGCAGAACAAATACGGAAATGAAATATTCCGCATTATTAAAATTTCATAAATCATAAAATATCTTAATATAGTCGTAGCTAATCATACATGGCTTTTTAATTTTAATGAAAAGTATATTTAAAATTTGAAGTAAATGAACTAATTTGATACGGAGGGGAATAAAAAGTCATGGTTTTGAAAGAAATATGATTTCTAGTAATCTGATCTTCCTTTTATCAAAAATATTAACTTCTTTTAAACCTCTCGTCTCTTATCCATTTGTAGCCTTTTTTCTCATCAATATATCATCTTATTCGTTAGTGTGTCATTCACACCTGTGACAAAAATCTGATGATTGCTCACGCTTCTTTATAAGAGTGCCGCCTTGAAGTATAAACTAACTTTCCGCTTAAACCCATTTCATATAATGAACATTTAACATTTTCTAAAAAGCCGGCACTTCTCTACACGGGACATTACCTCAATTACCTGCGGTATGGCGAGACTTTTTCTGAAATTGAAGTTGAAAAGGTATAGAACCGGTCACTTACTACTGTCAACTACGTAACTGATTTGAATGTGAAACCGTTTGACGTGACGTGACATCAGTCAATAGGGGATTCCACGATTTTTTTATATGTTATAGTATTTTTAAATTAAGAAATCCCTAATTTTTCTTTTTTAAAATTCGGCTTCTTATGGAACAAAAAATGGCAAATATTTGGTATTTAGGGTTTCCCGCCTTACGACGTAAGCGAACCCAGTGGTGGAGAGCAAAGGCATTATATCGTGCTTTCTCTCTCAATAGCTGCAGTATTGGCTGCTGTTATTAGAGGTTCTACTAAACCAAATGTTGTGCGGCTAAGGTTATATCGCTTTATATTTGAAAATTTCATTTTGTTCATATTTTCTTTTCTTTTACTTATCTTAAATTCAGTACATTGTAGTTATAGTTTATTAGTATTTAAGTATTTGTAAAAATAGCGTGTAGCGGTGTAGCCGCATAATCACCATAACCGAATATTCCAGTGGAACAGTCTGGCAGTTTGCAGTTTGCCGAATACTATTGCTGGACCAATTACGGCCACTGGTTTGATGTTGGGAACGCGTACTTACAATAGAGAGTTATTGCAGCTTCAACGCAAAAATAATGTGCACTTTAACGTCACGTGACAGCCCGAGTGCGCTTGCGTACTAATAAGGTTCACGTTATATGAATAAGGAGACACGTTATGTGCAATGGAATAGCGGGCGTTTAACGTCACACGTTCTGTACCTTTTGAGGTTATGTTTCGGTGAAAAGTGTGGATGTAACCTCGTTTGTGTTGCTTTTAGTGTTAACGTTAGCGTGAATATACTAATTAAATGCGGTAAACATTGAAATTGAAAGTCCTTTATTTCTAAAATAAAGTGTTATCTACATAAGGTTAACGTTTACGTTCTTTCATCTTAGAAGTTGCAATAACTCCCTAATGTCGGCCAATAAAAGAGAGCTGGGTTCCGTTGCGTCATCGAGCCTGAGAAAATCCGCGCGTTTTGAAAGTGTGTAATATATTTTAGCATTATTTATAAAAACAAGTGATAAAACATATAGAAAAGAAATTTGCTTCAATAACACAGTTATATGGGAAGAAAATAACTATGTATATAATTTATATAAAAATTCGATATGAGTGGAATCCTCTATTTGATCAAATTTTCTAAATAGGACAGGTTCTAATTCTATCGTTTAAAACTGGTATTGTTTTTATATTGACGTTTGTAAGTAAGCAAAATGGTAAATAAACGATGAAAATTCTCGTCTCTACACGGGATTTTGAAATACCCGAGGTAAACTTTTTTTCTGAAATACTATCAATTTGGTGTGATTTTTGAATAATCTTCGTATTTTCCTTTAATATATTTACTTCCGAACATAAAATTAATATATTCAAAACAAAATCAAATAGGAAGTTAAATTTCAAATTATAAATCAAACAAACAAACTCATCATTCGTAAACCATAACCTAAATTTAACATTTGAACTTTCCACATATGATTAAACACATCCCGCTATCCAATCCATCCTATCCCTGTTTTGGAGGCCGCCCTAGTGACCTGCCTGTGCGGCGCTTCGCCCCATGGCCATTTCGCCACCGGATCCCCTCAAGGCCCTCGGAGGTGGTTATCCGATCCGAGCACGGAGTCGCGTGTCGCGCTCTCAAGGACTTGTGCGGAGGTGTAACCTGGTTTCTAGATCGGAGGAGGTAATTACGGAGGTAGATGAATGGAACCCTGGATGGATGGTCTGCATTTTAATGATTAGGAAATTGTGGGATTTAAGTTTGAAAACTTTATATAAAAGGGATTTAAAAATAGGTTATGAGCAGAACGGTGTCAAGGGGCGCGATATAAAGTCATGTAAAGTTTTGGGGTATAAATACTTAAATACATAATCATGTACATGTACGAATATATAAAGACAGATTCATAATAGTCCAAGGTACAGAACCCTTTTTTTCAAATTATTAACACTCGTCTAAAACTTCGTGAGTGGCTTCATTTTAACGTAACCTACAACTTTTTTATCTAAGAAAATTCTCGGAAATGGGCAGTTTTCAATCTGGAAATCGGAAAACACGTCAATTTAATGATGTACTAAAAATGTATGATCAACCCTTTGCTTTCTACTTTAATCGTAAGATAATTTGATAATAAAATCGAAAATAAAATTGGCCTACAAAAATATTGGGCCATTTGCCCAGACCTGCACCTCCAACATGTCAAAATAACGAGGGTATGAAAATTTATCAACAACCAGCTGATTTTCACGCAATTGTTTAATAAATATTAATACTATCAAATGGTCATACTGGCCTACAATTTTCGTGGGCAGTTTTTGCAGACCTACGGCCTAAACATGTCAATTTTATGATAACCCTTCTACTGATTAACACTTGTAGGCCACGAAGCATACATGATAGGTGAGCTTTTTTGCGATTAAGTAATGTAGTGGCCTACAGAAATATTGGGCCGTTTCGCTTAACCTACAAAAAAAGACAAAAATTACATTTTATGATTCGGTATATAAAAAAAATTAATTTGATTTGATTTGAATTACTTCGTATTAATATTTCTAATGTGAGAAAATAGAACACTTGTTTTTTGATTAAAATTTTATGTAAAATTCGAAAATATAAAATTTGCAAAGAAAAGTTGGCAAATTGGAAAAAACTTTTTCTTTCTGAAAATCTGAGATATTTTAATATATTTTAAAAAAATTAAATTGTATATTTTAAATAAATGCACTCAGATTTTTAGTTGATGTTTATTTTCAATAATGAAAAAATAATCTATTAATCATCATCATTATCGTGCAATAAATATTTCTTATTAATTCTAATGTCCTTATAACAAGATGAATGGTATCCTATGGTATCATTATTCCAGCTCTTGGGCAGAACCACTTCGCCAAACTTATGGTTAAGACGTTTACGAATCTCCAAAAATTGTTTGGATGAAAGCCATATTTCTTTTGAAAACTGCTTTACATTCTCTTTTTTTTCTCGAAATCTGGGTTTTTCACTCAAAAACTTACATAAAAAGCACTTCATAATTAAGCAATCCAACATGACATCTGACATCAAGTAGATGGCCTAACCTAACCTAACTTTTAAATATTTTTTAAAATTATTTAATTATATATCTAAGAAATATTGTTGCTCTCGCTGAGTTCTGTCACTGGTTAAATTTAATATACTTATTTTTGTTACATCCTGTATATTCCAAGTACATTACGCGGTAAAATTCTTTTAATTTTTTTTTTTTATTTATTTCATATATGGCCCATTTATATTGTAGGCCACATATTTCAGCGTGTTCTACGCTTCATTTTAAAAGAAATAAAAAGAAGAGGAAATGGTTGTTAATCAGTAAAAGGGTTATCGTAAAATTGACATGTTTAGGGCGTAGGTCTGAAAAAACTGCCCACGAAAATTGTAGGCCAGTATAACCATTTGATAGTATTAATATTTATTAAACAATTGCGTGAAAATCAGCTGGTTGTTGATAAATTTTCATACCCTCGTTATTTTGACATGTTGGAGGTGTAGGTCTGGGCAAATGGCCCAATATTTTTGTAGGCCAGTTTTTGCAGACCTACGGCCTAAACATGTCAATTTTATGATAACCCTTCTACTGATTAACACTTGTAGGCCACGAAGCATACATGATAGGTGAGCTTTTTTGCGATTAAGTAATGTAGTGGCCTACAGAAATATTGGGCCGTTTCGCTTAACCTACAAAAAAAGACAAAAATTACATTTTATGATTCGATATATAAAAAAAATTAATTTGATTTGATTTGAATTACTTCGTATTAATATTTCTAATGTGAGAAAATAGAACACTTGTTTTTTGATTAAAATTTTATGTAAAATTCGAAAATATAAAATTTGCAAAGAAAAGTTGGCAAATTGGAAAAAACTTTTTCTTTCTGAAAATCTGAGATATTTTAATATATTTTTAAAAAATTAAATTGTATATTTTAAATAAATGCACTCAGATTTTTAGTTGATGTTTATTTTCAATAATGAAAAAATAATCTATTAATCATCATCATTATCGTGCAATAAATATTTCTTATTAATTCTAATGTCCTTATAACAAGATGAATGGTATCCTATGGTATCATTATTCCAGCTCTTGGGCAGAACCACTTCGCCAAACCTATGGTTAAAACGTTTACGAATCTCCAAAAATTGTTTGGATGAAAGCCATATTTCTTTTGAAAACTGCTTTACATTCTCTTTTTTTTCTCGAAATCTGGGTTTTTCACTCAAAAACTTACATAAAAAGCACTTCATAATTAAGCAATCCAACATGACATCTGACATCAAGTAGATGGCCTAACCTAACCTAACTTTTAAATATTTTTTAAAATTATTTAATTATATATCTAAGAAATATTGTTGCTCTCGCTGAGTTCTGTCACTGGTTAAATTTAATATACTTATTTTTGTTACATTCTGTATATTCCAAGTACATTACGCGGTAAAATTCTTTTAATTTTTTTTTTTTTTATTTATTTCATATATGGCCCATTTATATTGTAGGCCACATATTTCAGCGTGTTCTACGCTTCATTTTAAAAGAAATAAAAAGAAGAGGAAATGGTTGTTAATCAGTAAAAGGGTTATCGTAAAATTGACATGTTTAGGGCGTAGGTCTGAAAAAACTGCCCACGAAAATTGTAGGCCAGTATAACCATTTGATAGTATTAATATTTATTAAACAATTGCGTGAAAATCAGCTGGTTGTTGATAAATTTTCATACCCTCGTTATTTTGACATGTTGGAGGTGTAGGTCTGGGCAAATGGCCCAATATTTTTGTAGGCCAATTTTATTTTCGATTTTATTATCAAATTATCTTACGATTAAAGTAGAAATCAAAGGGTTGATCATACATTTTTAGTACATCATTAAATTGACGTGTTTTCCGATTTCCAGATTGAAAACTGCCCATTTCCGAGGATTTTCTTAGATAAAAAAGTTGTAGGTTACGTTAAAATGAAGCCACTCACGAAGTTTTAGACGAGTGTTAATAATTTGAAAAAAAGGGTTCTGTACCCTGGACTAAAAGTTTTATTCTAAATAAAATATAAATATATCATCACGGCATATTACCCACTGTTGGGTTTGCCAATCCAATCTGCTTTGTCACAGATATCTGTAATGAATGATGATGACATATTTGTATCGTGAGGCCGTTTATCAGGCGTCACCTCACGGGCACTCATTGCTGACGTGGAGAGTGCACAACACGGGTCACTTTTGTGCCATTTAAAATTCGTAATATTTGGCGCCGGTCGGGATCGAACCCGGTTTCAACTAACGTTTGGAAATAGTTATTTATGTATCAAGGCACTGAAGTTCTATTTTTATAGCGAATGTGAAATTTATTTGCCGAGTTCCTTAGGGCTCAGGAAAATAAACCACATGAGTTATAAAAAGGAACTACAGTGCCGAGGTGCATATTAAATTTTATTTGAAATCGAAAAATTATGAAAATGAAAGGAATATTTATTGTATAGGTTATGTTTAAATATGTCAGTCTGACATTCAATGTTGCTAATCTCGGGCATTGGAGTTATCGTAAAGAACAGTCAAAATTATGTGTTATCTAAAACTTATTAATCGGAATTATTTAGTTCTTTCTTGTACATATTTTTATCAATTAAGTACAAATTTACTATTGTATATTGCACACCTGCCCAAATTATCTACATGTACAGCAATTATCATACAGTTGCCAACACTGCAATTGCATGAAATCGTCGTATGATGGATTGCTTTAGTGCCGATTTCTGAGCTTTTAATGAGCACTTTACTGACGATTTCAAATAAAGTCCTTTATTTCAATATTCATATAAGTTAGGAAAAGTATATTTTTTCTATAGCATATGTTAAACTGTGCTTTTATCTACTCAAAATAGTAGATAAAGTAGCACTTTAACCGCAAGGGTAGATAAAGTAACATTTTAACAGCAAGGGTAGATAAAATACTTTAATTCTTATTTATGTATTTACGTACAAAATCCATAATAACCCACATACATACTGTGATTTTAAAATTGTGTTCAATTAATAATAACATATATAATTGGTATTTTTTATTCTTTTCTTTAACATCTGCTATAGAAAAAAATTTTGTACACGACGATAAAATTTTCGACTCGCGAAAAACTTTCTTCTCGTCGATAAAATATAATTTTATCGTCTTGTATAAAAAATAACTATTTTCGGTATTTAAACAACACATAGGAAATAGTTCTTTATTGCATAGGGTGTAAGTAATCGTACAATGCTTAAACAGTGATAGAGCTAACCCAAAAGAAAGTAAATCTGACAATAATTTTTGTTTAACATGCTTTCTATAAGAACTGGAGCCCCTTAAAACTGACCAGTTATGACATAGATAAAAATTTTTGAAAAAAGTAAAAATCAGTGTGTTCTCTGAAAAAAATGTTGATTATCAAAACTGACGTTAAACCCCAAAAAATTAATATTTCAAGTTTTATTCTTCTTTAAAACAAAAGAATGTAGACTTGTTATATATCGTTGAAAAGCTTATAAAATAAGTAAAAAAATGAGACTAGTTTCAAAATGTGTTCCCATTTAAAAAATATAATATTTGTGTTATATCTCGAGAATTATTAAGTTTTGAACAAATATAATCACACCGTATGATTCTGCGTAAAAAATAGTATAAAATTAACTACATTTTTTATGCACGGCGTATCATTATACACGAATATCTTTGACATAAACGTCATTTTATAGCCCGCCTCATTATAGCCCGCCGGGCTATAATAAACCTCCAACCAAATTATAACACAATATAAACAATTTAAACAGGCAACATGAAAATTTTTTATTACAAATCGAAAATTTTTATATTCTTTAATGAAAAATGAAAATTAATTTTGTGATATTTATATGGAAAGCAGGGAGATACACAAAATAAAACTCAAATGACATAACTAATAAACAATCAATAAACTGTTGTTCTCCGTTTTCTTAGCAACACTAGATACTGGATGTACGAGGACAAATTCCTTTCGATACAATTTTTCTAACACTCATAATTTGAAAGTTTTCGTCCGTGCATAAAGTTCTGTACACTGTAAAAAATAATAGCGATTTTGTCGAAAAGTTATAGTAATTTTTTACTATAATATGTATGCAATAACAAATTTTACATAAAATATGTAGACTTACATTTACATAGCAAATAATTCTATAAATTTGCTAATTCACCCTTACAAATATAAAAAAATTACTAGAACTACTGTGTCATATTCATATTACAATAAATATATGAAATTTTACAGTGATATGTTAATATTTAATATTTCTATAACAATTTTGTCAAATTTTGTAAGAACTATGTAAAAACTCAATTCTTTTTATTTTAGTTTCTATTTTTACAGGATCTATGGACAAATTCTAAATTTATTATCGTAAATTTAAAATACTATTTGTATTTATTACAAGTTTAGAGGTATAATTACTACAAAAATTTGTGTTTTTACAATGATATATTTATATTTGTATAACAATTTTGTCAAATTCTATAAGTACTATGTAAAAACTCAATGTTTTTTATTCTAGTATGTATTTTTACATGAAATAGGAGTAAATTCTAAATTTATTACAGTACATTTAAAATACTGCATGTTATTTATTACAAAGTTAGAGTTAATTACTAATATTTTTGGATTTTTCATGATTTTAGGTAGGCTTAGGGATTGGACTTGGGCAGAGTAGAAAATTAGACTCTAGGCCCGGGGAAAATAAAACATAAACATAATCTATTACTACGTGAAATTTATTTAAAATATAATGAAAAATATATACTTTTACTAAATTATGTTTTAAAAAGATTATGTATATTATTAATATGTAAATTTACTTAAGGTATGTATCAAAATTTATATGGAATTTATGTTTATGTAATTTTAAAAATGGTAGACAAAATTACATTTAACTGTAAATTTACTATAATTCACTTAGGCAATTTGGACGCCAATAACAATTATAGTAATTTTACAGAGGAATTTTTTACAGTGTATGTACCACGAGCGTAACTTGCTCTTATGGCCTTTGACGTGTTTTTATCCCTCGGCTTACGCCTCGGGCTCAAAATCCCGCCGCAGGCCATAAAAGACTCCTTACGCTCTTCATACATAAATAACTATTATGTACCTATCTCGCATAATAAGCCAATTATGAGGTATTTTCAAAATAGCGAAAAACAAGTTTTAGTCTGTATCTCAAAAACAATAGAAAATTCCTGTGGTATCTATTAAAGTTGCCTCAAAAAGTTGGCCCAAAAGGACCTACATTAATTTTCTGTAATTTTTTCATATAAGGACCTCGAATTTGTGCCACCCGGTACATTTAATATTTCCTATTTTATTATTAATTAAATATTTAAAATTATAGAAATACCGTCAATCTCGCCAATGAATTGGAAGAATTTGGAACATTTATGCCCATTTGCACCAACAAGGCTTAAATTTTAAGCTAGGCTTAAACAAAAAAATGCAAATCGAAATTTTGACAGCAATATACATACTAGGAGTTTATTTTATCAGTAAACATAGGGTATATCATTGCTATAGTTACGGTATGAATGTTTGACAGCAATGTATTGAAGCGTTTATTTTATGAGTAAACATAGGCGTTTAACATGGGAACCAGTTTTTTGTAAATACAAAGTGTTCGGCAGAAAATCAAGCCATGCTATTGAACATGATAATAGTACATTACATCTTGTACATTATTATAAATTGTAAAAATTGTCAAATAAAAAATAATTGTTTCACTTTTTTATTATGCAATATTAAAAGATTTGTAAATGTCTTGGTGGTGCAGTGGTTATAACAGTTGCGTCTACAATTTTTGGTTGGGGTTCGATTCCCCGTTTGGATAATTATTTTTTTTACATAAAAATTGTTTTAAAAATCAGTTTATATTTTCATATTACAATCATTTAAAAATAATAACATTTTAATAAATAAAGAGAAAATAATTGAGAATAATTGATTACAATAATCCAAATATTGATACAATAACAATGCATTGTATTTCCTTTGATATTAATAAAAATAACTGAAATATAATAAATTTGTGTAGATATTATGTTTTTACTGTATTTATCAAAATAAAATTATTTTCTCTTTATTTATTACAATGTTATTATTATTTTTAAATGATTGTAATATGGAAATATAAACTGATTTTTAAGTTCAACAACTTTTATGAAAAAAAAAAAATAAAATAATTATCCCAACGGGGAATAGAACCCAACCAAAAATTCTAGACGCAACTGTTATAACCACTGCACAACCGAGACATTTACAAATCCTTTGATATTGCATAATAAAAAAGTGAAACAATTATTATTTTGACAATTTTTACAATTTATTATAATTTTTGCGATATTATTAAAGTAATTAATATTAAATAATATACAAGATGTAATGTACTATTATCATGTTCAATAGCATGGCTTCATTTATTGCCAGACCTTTATATTTACAAAAAACTGGTTCCCATGTTAAACGCCTATGTTTACTTATAAAATAAACGCTTCAATACATTGCTGTCAAACATTCATACCGTAACTATGGCAATGATATATACCCTATGTTTACTGATAAAATAAACTCTCGGTATTATAATTAAATTAACATTTCATTTCGATGCAATATTGTCAATTTAAGCCGAGTTTAATATTTAAGTTACGTTTGTGCAAACGGCCATTAGAGAGTCGGAGAAAACTTGTTCATAGAATGAATTAAAAATATATAAAAATATCTAAAAAATAGATGTAATTGGAATTCCATGGGCGTATAAAAAAAATGTTAAGTAGGTACAATATGTACCTACTTATATAATCTAATATGGAAATGGCTAGAAGTATTGTTCTGACCACAACAATTTTTTTTTTTTTTTTTTTCGTGTAGGCGTACAATTTATATTCAGTTTATTTAATATTCTCCAATGCCAATTACCTTCACCAATCAAGAGTATGCAGAAAGCACATAGTTTATGGCGCGAGAAATTACAAAATAGTTGTTACTGAAGACGGAAAGTTGATCTTAAATGTCATTAAGGCCAAAATTTTGAATTATGGCATAATTGGTCAGATTTAAGGGGGTGCAGTTCTTATAGAAAACATATAAAACAAAAATTATTACCAGATTTACTGTCTGTGGGGTTAGTTCTACTGTTCTACTACCGGTTAAACGTTGTACGCTTACTTACATAACTCACTGTATAAGTATGGATTGTAAAATGTAACATACTGGTTAATTTTCTTTATTGTCTAATATACATTTCACACTTTTTAAATTGTTTTGTTTTCCTTCATTGTTGTAAACATTTTGAATTTGATTTATAACATATTTATAGTCTTCTAAATTTAAATAACTTTAAAGGAAATAATTAGAACTATGTATTACTAAAATGTACTCATTGTATTTTGAAAACGGGATTAAAATAGAAATACGTAACTTTAAATCAATACAAATCTTTATTTGTTTTATTGACAGGAGTGATAAATTTAGAACAAATAAAAACTGGAGCGTTATCTATAAGAAAAGTAATTAAACAGTCATCATTTATATTTTTTTGTCGTTAAATTTGCCACAGTCATGTAATTTACGACAAAGAATTATCTAACGGAGTCGTAGGTAGAAATGCGTTATGAATGCCTTTCTGCAATTGACATATTTAAAAGTTCGCTTTGTGCGACTGGTATTACCTTTCAAAATAAAATATTTTAATTGAAAATTGTTCCTGACTAGTTGTTTTATAAATATGTGGTTATGATTTTTTTTTATATTTTAACTGGACTTACCATATAGGTCTATAATTATTAAGATTGCCCAGCGTCTTCCTTTTATTGATAATATGCTCCTTTTGGGTTAAAATTTTAATATTACTATTGTTTAATTCTTTTTTACCTCCCGCTACCCTAGGTAAGGGAGGTATAGGGATCGTGCTAAAAATAGCATATAGAGATTTTATATAATAAGCACATTTTGATGTCCCCAGAATCCGATTTTAACATTTTTACAATGATGTCTGTAGGTATGTATGTGTGTGTGTCTGTGTGTGTGTGTGGATCATGTGGACACGATTACTCAAATACTATCAATCAGAAAAATTTGAAATTTTGTATACCCATTCTATACTAATATGGGAAGAGCTCATTAGTTTTTAGTGTATATCGGATAACCGAAAGTATCATTTATACAAGCTTTTAACAGTTTTTCTTGTAAAAAATACATTGAATATAATTTTTTAGCAACTTTTACTAATTAAAATGGAATATAATGGTTTAATCTTCAATTCTACGATAATAATATTTAGTAAATAACTCTAAATAACTTTAAATATGAATATATAATATAATTTATTTCCATGTATCACCTAGCCTATGCGTCAAACAAAATCATAATTTTAATGACAGGTTTGACATATTTAAACAAATGTCACTGACAGGCAGCAATTATATTAAAAATAAAAATGAAACCGTGTTAATGAGAATATAATAGTAAAATATTTTATTAAGGTTTGTAAAAATAATATATTTTCCATCATACATAAATGTTAGATGAACAGGATGATCTGATTTAAATTTGCTAATTGCTATTTTTGCAGCACTGTAAATTAATATTAATTTACAACTACACATTTACGAAATGGATTATGTACGGCGAAGAATTTACAAAGATTGCGTTTTAGAGCACCTAGAAGTTGACGCTGATTTTTTTAAGAATGTACGTGTGTGACGATTTTTCCTTAAAGCCTATTAAAATATGATCCAAAATTTCTCAAATTTGGTATTTAAAACTCATATATAATTTGAAACAACATATTAGATTTGAACCATATATGATAAATCGGATGTAGTACTTAATTTGGAGCTCTAACAAATTTTTGAGGAAAAACAATAAAACAATCCAAAATTTCGTATTACAGACTTTTCTATTTATTGGACAACAAATTAGATTTTATTTACAAACGATTAACCGGTAATGATACTTTACTTAAAGCTCACTGCTATTTTAAACATGGAATTGGCGGGAGGTCATGTGTTGGCCACATCAGATTTTTTTTTTGGAGGGATGATGTTCCAATATTTTATTCTTTTAATCACAAGTATCAGCATTGTCTTGGTATTATTTGCTCAGGTAGGAATAGAAAGTAAAAGATACCTATTATAGAATAGCATTCATATCATTTAGGGACTAATTTATAGTAATATTTTTCAATAGTTGGTAATAATATTGTGCCGACTACGGCTAAATATGCACACATTCATATAAATACATACACAAAATATGCATAATATTATTTTATTCACAATCGGTTAGTAATATGTGCGATTCTACCATACCAAACAGTTGGGAAATGACTTATTGTTTACTTCACTTCCCAGCTATCTAAAAAAGATTTTTTCTCTAATACTACCATGGAAACCACAAATTCTGAGCATTATTCTATTATACAGAGTATTATTGTTTCCATGTTTCCAAAATCAAGCTGGCATTGCATTTTCACCTGAACTTTCAAACTGTAAAAGAAATTTTCACAAAAACTTGTTATACGTCTTGTTTTGCGCTTTTTGAAGTTTAAGACAGGGTAAGTTAAATAATAAATTATTGCTTTCATAACATACCCACAATATTTTGTTATTTTTAGCAAAAATGTCATGTGATGAGGAAAATACTTTTTAAAATAGTGTTAGAGAAAATATAGTCTAAAACTGGAAATTATCTATTCTATACTAGTAGAATATACTATTCGGGCTAGCTAAATGTCCAAAAGCTAAAATGTCATTGTGATTTTGACAAGTCAATGTCTATAATATAAAGAACGTTTTACTTAACAAACAATGTAACAGTACATAATAAATTAGTAACATTATAATTATTGACAAAAACGGTAAATTTTCAAAGATAACTTAACTGATGAAATCAATAAATATTTCGTCGTTACCTGGCAACATTGTTGTATGTTAAACTAAACAAATTATAACAGAACTGTGAAAAAATATTGATAAAATTTGTTTAAAACTCAATGTTTGCTAACTGATTGTGAATAAAATAGTATGCAGCCTCGCGTTCATAGCTGACCTCGGTAAACCTCGCTGATCTCGGTATGCTTGTAATATACTATTATACAATCATTATAGTAATATACCGATTCCTAACCTTTTGGAAGTTGAGAAATACACATCATTCGTAACTATAATGGCAATCTCTTGGGTTGGAAATAACAGATTTCACTTCCATCTCTTGGGTTGGAAATGTCTATGTAGGGGTTGCCTAGCAACATTGGCATAGATCCCTATAATTAAGTAGGCTAAATAAATTTTAAGAGAGCTGTTAAAAAAATTATAAAATTAAAGGTTATAACTCATTCATTTATTTTGAAAATTATTGATTTAATGTACTATTAATATTGTCATGTATTTATTTATTTACAGGATATATTTACACAATAATAATAATAATAACAAAATAAAAATATGTACAGTCAGTATTCGCCAATTCTAATTGAGTACTGTTACTATATGAACTGAATATTCTCCCGCTTGAACGCTTATATTACTACTTCAGAATATTTCCAGTTCCAAAGTCGATTTCAGGATAAATCAGTTAAAAGTTTTGTGCGTTGGGTAAGGTTTTGTTAAGGTAAGTTTGGAAAATAAATAATATAATCATAATTGAGTAAATTTTTAATTAAATATACTTTAACAAAACCTTATCTAACGTATAAAACTCATGACTGATTTATCCTGTACTCGTAACCATCAATGCCTATCACTCGACTATCTACGCCCCTCTTCGATGTACTTGGGTGCTCACTTCCTAGAAATATACAGATGTACGTAATAAAATAAATGTATTCTGTGTTGAAAATATTTAGTTACGAATTATGTAACTGTCTTCTGTTTCTTATCTAACGTCTCGCCCTCTAGCCGGTGTACCAGCTTTGATAACGAACATTTTCGATTTAGGTGTCTATAACAACAACATATACAAGAATATTATCAGCAACAAATGTACAGGAAATGGCGTTGTATCTAATCCAGTCATAAGCCCTTGTGCAACCGATCGCACAGTATTGACAGCATCACAGCTAAAACACATACAACAGCATCATCAACACGTGCAACGCTACAGCTACTGGATATAGCCCTGGGTTCAAATTCCAGTAAGGTCCAAGAATGTTCTTCATTAATTAAAATTTTCTTGATCAATAAGGCCTCATTTTACAATTTAAGTATTTATTTATTTATTTCTTATTTCCTCATAATAAAAAATAAAATAATGCATATCTATAGATTTTTATTTCTTTTTTTTTTCATAACCGCCAAAATAATATTGTACCTAAACATGACCTGAAAGTGTCTTTACGGGACTCAAAGTTTCTAAAGCTCGCCCTGGAATATGCTTTATCATTCAGTACAGTATCACTGGCCCGTTTTACACCGATATCTTGCAAAGCTTACCAAACACTAAATTATGACTATATTACTACTATTTAGTTTAGTATGCTTCGTGTAAACACTGACACATAGGCTGGTAGTATGATCACGGTTTTAACTAAAACTCTGTTTTAAGAAATGTCAAATTTCATTATTTAATAACAAAAATAAATAATAACAAATGTATCTAAATATGAATTTAAAGCAGGGCATAGTTTGTATTCAAACAAATATTTTTAAAAAAATCGTTCTTTAAACATACGGGTGAAATTAAATATTTAAATTTGAATTTGACATTTCTAAAAACAGTGTTTTAGTTAAAACCGTGATCATACTACGAGCCATAGTGTTTCTGGAGGAGACGAGACATTCTCGACTCATCTCGTCTCGTCTCGAAATTTCTTCTTTTTGAATTCACGAGACGAGACGAGACTTACAAGTCGAGATTCTCGATCCCCGAGATTTCTCGACAATTTTTTTAATTTTTTTTATTTTTATCTAAACAGGATCGCGCTAAAAAGTCTTAAATAAAATGCTTCTCCGATTATTCCTTTTTGGACCCTTAACCATTCTACAGTCGACCATTGCTCAAGTTATTTAAACAAAACTATCTCCCACTTTCCTAACGTCCCAGTCATGTGTTCAAATTCACTTACTGACACTGCTGCACCCAGTAATAATATATTATTTATAGGGATTCTTTTTGAAATTTATTTTTCTACGACTATTTTTTGTAGTATTTTTCTCTAAACTAATTCATAAATGTTTGACAGAAATAAAACAATGCTAATCAACTACTCGCTAATCACTCTTAATCAGTGTTTATACTAATAATTAATATTATTTTTGTATGTATTATTACTAATTCTAAAATAAGTTTTGTTTATTTGTATTCATGAATAAAACATTTTATTATAGTAGCGTTGTTTAAATTACTATGCCTTTAACTTTGTAATTTGCACAATAGGTTATAAAATAGTGAAGAAATTAGTTATTTCTACCACTATATTAGAAACTGAACATTTGCGAGAATGAGTTTATTTTGACAGGCCCCGCAAATACTAGTTCTAATCGTGTGATACACAAGATTTTTTATGCCGATGACAATTTATTAAAGAAACATTACTACTCCAAATATACACTATAGGTTTTTATTTATGTTGGTAGCATTTTCGATTCGCATGGATTTATAAATAATTCATTTGTTTTATTGAAAAAATTTAGTGACAAATTTTCTGCTTGTATTCATTTGACAGAAATTGTAACCTCAAAAATAAATGTAATGTGAATTGATATTTTACAACAATTAATGTAATCGTACAATACGATTATAATATGAATAATGAATCAAAAATATTGTTTACAGATAACGTCATATTTTCAATTAAAAAAAAATTCAAAATTTTTATAGATGACAATGGGGGTCAGGAAATGATGGATTATTCAATTTTGAGTTCTGTAATACTAGTCATTTGGACGGGGGCCCGAAAATTAAATTGCATATGTTGAAAAAAAAAATCGAGAAGTCTCGTCAAGATTCTCGGCTGAGGCGAGACGCCATTGTTCGAGACGAGAAAAAAATCGAAACGAGACATGATTTCTTGTCTTCTAGACGAGACGAGACAATGTAGTTTCTCGTCTCGTCTCGCTCGTCAGAAACACTGTGACACACCAGCATAGTCTGTTGTGTTTCGAAGCTAGTACCTAACCAAAGAAGTTAATCTGACTTTAAGACAGTTTTCCCTTGTAAACGTATGAAAACCAAGTTACGCATGCGCGTTCTCTGTGTTTTCAATGCTAGGTTGTTGAAGACTTAGGTTATGTGAATTGCCTGTTGATAAAAACGTAGTTAGAGTAAGATGTGTTACATAAAAGTAATTTGTATGATTGATTTTTGTAATTATTTCATATTTTTAATTAAATTTTTATTAAATAACCAAATAAAACTTGACCTTGGAAAAAATTGCGGTGTAAACATACTGTAACTAAAAGTTTGGTATAGTTAAGATTTGGTTAGGTCACAATATAGTGTCACGGTGTAAACCAGGCCACTATCGGGGGTGGAATTCCAAGACTACGCTATGACAGCGTTGTAAAAAATATCCCGTACGTTTCACCTTCCTTTCCCTATCATCTTCCATGGCTGTTAGGGAAACGAAGTATTATTTGTCGCTACGCTGTCATAGCGTAGTCTTGGGATCTCGCCCCGGTCTTGTTATATAAATTACAATTATGAATTATAATTTGTTAGGTATGTTCGAGTATATCAAATATCTTATGGATCATATAACATGTAATGAAATATACGAATATGATGGTATAATAGGCCGCGAGCAGACACGCGACTCTAGCGACCTTCAAGTGTTACGAAACAGGTGGCTAATTTGTCATTTTGACTTACATATTTTTAATATGAACTACTAAAAAGGTATTTACTATTTTTAAAAACTTTGCTGCCTGAACATTGTAAAATAACTTTTTAGCATATCAAAATCAAAATAGGTCAAAACATGTCTCACACAAATCAGCTGATTGCAAGCACTTCAAGGTCGCTCGAATCACGTGTTTGACCGTGGCATATACTATACAGTTAGATGCGCTATTTACATAATTATTTCATATCATTAAGCAACATTTTTAATTAGAGAAATATTCTCCTTTTTGTACAAAATAGTTGGTAATCCTTCTTAATCACGACTTGACAACCTGTGGATTGAATAATATTATTTAATCGAAATGTCAATATTCGGTTTGGTCGAATTATGGGGTATATTATTTGACTGTTGTGGATAAAACTTATTAGTTATTACACAATGTATGTACTTCCACAAGTGTTATTTCTAACGAGTTAAGCTTTAAGAGTAAAAGTCTAAAATACCGGGTGACACACGGGGACCTGACGGTTTTTAAGAGGGTAGTACACATAATGTGGATCTATTTACTTCAAACTAAACGTAAAGATTTATCATTTGCGGTAAGTAATCAACTGTGAAAAATTATGATTTTGAGGTGGCATATATCGCCAATATTATGCAATGTTCAATCCTCTGCTAAAAATTTTGAAAAGATCCAACATCTCTTGATTGGTAATTGTAAGCGTTTCTTAGCAGTTACGTTGTAAACTTACACGTCTGCACACTTATCAGAATTAGTTAGGCTCTTTATAGCGTCTCCTGGATTCTTCGATTATAGCTGAAATTGTACGTTCGAACAAGCAAAGATTTGTTATTATTAACCCTCCAGTGCACTGGTGGTTTCAATATCACACGAGCGACCGGGTGAGGCCTGTCAGACCCATAATTGGAATACGTATAAAAAAAAATTCTATGTACTTTTTTTAACAGTTTTTCGGTTTAATGTACACTATGGTTTGTTTACTTCAACATGATTCAATAAATTTAAAGAAAAAAAAAGATTAGGGATTTTGTTAGATTAATAAACAAAACATGTCATTTTTAACACTTTTATTTCAAATTGTTATTCACAAAATTCTAAAAATTTAAAAATAAAAAATATACTATTTATATAAAGAAAACAAGCTAATTTACTAAAACAAAAAGAAAATAGAAATATTGTTACGCAAGGATTTACTGTATTTGATTAATTTGTATGTGTATACGTAATACATTGTTTATATAGGTTGGAAATAATAATTTGGGAGTTAGTTGTATTTGATATGCGACAAGAGGAACGGTATTCAGAATAAAGGGAGTGTTTAGTTTCATACTTGGTTTTTCTTATTTTCCTATTTTCCTAGTAGTCCTAATAGTTCAGAAGTGGGATAAAGAATTCGGGTTTAACTCTATTAAAATAAATGTCAAAAAGATTTAAACAGAGTGGTAGTAGTTCTGATCATTGGGATAGTGATGGTGAAAGTGTTACACATGCAAGGAAATTTGAAGAGATTTTAAAAAGAAAATCAATGCATGGGTTTACCTGAACAGCACCAAGGCAGGCGTTTATGAACAACCAGTAGATTCTGTCCAAATCATCATCAATTGAAATCCAAAGATGTAAAGTACGGCAATGTTTTGGACACACTTCAGATAGATGTTGGATGGTCGACAAATGATATAAAAGGGAAGTATTATTCAATGTTTTATATTTTATTGATCTATTTGTAAATGGATATTTAGCTATAGAATATTTAGATACCTACCAAGAGTGAAGTAATTTAGGAATAAGCTCAGAAATCATATTTAAATTTAATTTAGACAGAATATGCAATAAAATGTTTTTCGGGGCAAGTAATGTTTCATGTAGGAAAAGGAAATTTAATTTTTAGTATTAATGATTTTGTTTTACCAATAAAAATTATGGTACCAGAAGCAAATTTTGGAAATATTGACATTTTACCCAGTAATAAATAGCCCAAAGATTACTTTTAAAGTTAACGATACTAATGTAGAATTGGTTAAATCAAATGGAATATTTACAATTAATGCTATTTCATGTATTTATTTCAGCACTAAAGTTGACATTCTTGTAACTGAAAATATTACAATAAATACGATGATAACTGGTTTTATATTTACGGCATTCGAAGATTATTCCAGGACGGGAAAGAAATGGTCGAGGGTACAACTATTGGAGAAGTTTCGGTAAACTAAACATAAGATAGCGACTTTCGAACAAAATGAACGAAATGAGGTATGCTATTTATTTTCTAATGCTTTGTTTTAAATACTATAGGATCAATCGGACAACTTAAAAGTCGTAATTAGTAAGTTACCATTGCCAAATTTAGTAGTGGGGGCCATTAATTCGGACGATATAAGTAAATTACATAACCTACTTAGAAAACATCATAATTGTTTTGCAAAAAAAAAACAGTTATGAGTTGGGTTCAAGTTCAACTGATCTTGAGCGTGAAATTGCATAAATCAAAATTTCTAATTTACTAAAAGCCGGTGTTATTCGTAAATCTAATTCAGAATTTGCAAGTCCCATAGTTTTAGTATCTAAAAAGAACGGTGACCATCGATTACACATAGATTATAGAGCTTTGAATGCAGTAACTATAAAAGAGATATCCTATACTCAATATTGAAGACCAGTTAGTAAAACTTTCAAGCAATTGTGTTAGGTTTGGGAGGGATACTTGGTTTTTCTTATTTTCCTATTTTCCTAGTAGTCCTAATAATATATAAAAATCTCCTATACAAAACAATGGACGGTAAAGTAGTTACATGAGCGAACGGGTGAGGTCTATCAGGACATTTTATTTTTTTTCACAAAAACTGTAAAATATATTGTTAAATTCGGATTTTGATATTTGTGAAAGGTACATAGAAGCTCATGGTCTCATAATTTTTCTTTAAAAAAATACAGCAATATTTGTATATTGCGTGGACTCACAGACCCCACCCGTCCGCTGGAGGGTTAAATAGTGTTGGTTTATTATATTTACGAAGATCTACATCTAGTATAGAGTGGAAACTCTGTTACGTCTAGGTCTAGTTCAAGCGTTTCAAACAACTTTATAAGTTGACGAGCTTAATGCAACTCTATGAGTTGACGGTTTAATTTCAACTAACTTAGCATACTGTATTCAAATATGGAGCGTAGTTCTGTCAACCTGCCGTCGCACACCCACGGCAGATGCTACGAAAGACGTGGTAGGGCAAAAATGATGATTTAGGATTTTAAGCGAGGGAACAAAGAATGCCCCCTGAAAGTCATTTGAAATAAATAATTCTAAGAACGGATGTAACGAATGCAGATTGGGCATGAACTAAAAACTTAAGAAGTGTAAAATACTGAATTACGCCTGAAAGAAAAGTGAAAAACAATTCTAAGAACATTGAAAGTCAAATACAAGGTGTTCTCACCCTTGGAACAAAGAAAGGTTAAAATAAAATGATATCATAAGCATGAGTGCAAATGTACTCTGAAATTTAGATTCATATGAACGACAAAGAACTAATACTCGGAATATACATTATATTCAGCTCTTTAAACTATTCTTACAACAAATAAAATATGTAGTATCTTAATCATAACTAAAATTAATTACATAAATATATTAATTAATGATTTTATTAATATTGATTGATCTGAAATTAGGAAAGGATGGACGTTACTACAGTTAGCTTCCTTTAACTATCTCAATGTACGGGGTTTATGCTTATTAGACACGACTTTTTAAATAACCTCGGAGGAAAGAGTCACATATTGATAAATCAGGAGACCTAGTGGGTCACAGAACATTACCAAAAAGTGAAATAAGATGCCCTGGGATCATGCCTCGAAGAACATTCATCGTGTCATTTACACAATATCGAAAATGGCATATCTTCACGTTAATTTTGGTGTAAATAAATCCACATTATTCTGAAAATTTACTGATTCCTAAATTTTCAAAAACCGCCAGGTTCCCGTGTGTTACCCACCAACTTATTTATACCATTAGAATTATGAAAAATACGGGCCGATCCTATTAAAAGCCGGTATAACCTGAAATACTTTTAAGTTAGATTTAAAATTGTAGTAGTAGCACACATTTTAGAATTCTATCATAGAAAGCAGGCGAATGCGATTTCACTTTTACGAATCTTGGTAGCATGCACTTTAGTAGGTGTTATATATTCGCTTTTTGTTTCGGAAATTTTTGTATTTTATACTATAAGAATAAAAAAAAATTATGACAGTTATACATAATAAATTATATATAAACTGGCTTTGAATAGAATTGTGGCAAAATAATGACGTTACTTTGACACTTTCGTTTCAAGTCGTACACTTGCAGGCGAATATTTTGAGACACGCATGTTACCAAATTTTCGCTTGTAGTGAAAAACGAAAACAAATGCCACATTTGATATAATCGTCGAGCATACTGACTAGAGAAGTAATTCCCTATACTAAAGCATAGCATGTTGTGATCGGAAGATATACAGTAAGGGGGATTTGCGGGGCTGGAAGTCATGGTGTATTGCAGGCAGCATTTTGTTATGTTATATGTCACTTGTCATTTATGTCATATATCTCGCAATATTTATTTTTTGATTTTGTTGCCTTTTTACCTCCCGCTACCCTTGGTAAGGGAGGTATAGGGATCGTGCTAAAAACACATATCGATATTTTAGTAAATGACCACGTTTGAAGGTCCTTAGAATCCAATTTTAACATTTTCACGATGATGTCTGTATGTGTGTATGTGTGTGTGTATGTATGTGTGTATGTATGTATGTAATACGAAAAGAAGCCATTAGATTTTGGTGTAAATCGGATAAACGGAAATGGCACTTTACTTGAAGCTCATAATGGTTTTTCTTCAAAAAATACCATTAAATGCCAATTTTTCGCATTTTATGTCATTGGAAAATTATAGATTATTGAATTTTGTACAGGTATACATTAATACTTTTTCTATATATTTTACAGATAAACTTAAAAATCATTTTTCTTTTTTTAATCCCGAAGCCTAAGATAAACAAAATTCCTTTGTTACACAGTTTATTTTTCAAATGAATGTAACTGATAGGTAAATATCATTGTCAAAAAATTAATCACTTCAAATTAATAATAGTGACATATTAAATAATAAAGAAAATCGTAAATAAAGTAATAGTTATATGCAATAGAACATAATATAGTTTGCAGCTTTAGTAACGTAGGTATGTATTTAAATTAATAAAAATTAAATAGCGGGAGGTTTTGTGTTGGCCACATCAGATTTTTCATTTTGCAATTGTGGTTTTATACTGTGTTGTGCCAAATTGCAAGGAAAAATACAAAGAGTGGACCGATTTTTCGTTTCATGTGTAAGTAATTGTGATTTTTTTTTACATATAATAATATAATAAAGTATAAATTTAGGTTTCCTGCTAATAATGATGTTAGAGAAAAGTAGCTGAAATTTATTGGAAATAAAGATTTTCATATTTCAAAAGCAGCAACTGTGTACAAATATTAAGACAATACGCAGCTCGCACTACACAACGGCTTCCATCCCCGCAAATCCCCACTACCGCATATGTTCCGATCACAACAAACACCGTAAGGTGGCCTCTAATCAGTATATGCTGGAAGGATAAAATTTTAAAGTGCGTGTTGTCACTACTGGTATCAAATATATACAGATACACCCACCAAATTGAAAGTTCAAATGAATTGTTTGTCTTTAATTTTGAATATATTATACAGTCCCAATGAATTCATTACTAAAATAATCAAAGGCATAAAAAATCATATTAGCTCGGATGTATAAATTTATCAAGTAAAAATACCCTCCTACATTCTCATAAAGTTCAAACGGATTATTTACTGTACCTAATTTCGTATATGTATTTGACAAGTTCACTTCTCCTGAAAATGAATATCACATATCGTGGAAAATTCCATGAAAATGCCCAATTTTCATTGTCATTAATCCGAGTATAATGTGCCAGACCTACATTACGTCTGTTTGCAGTGATTCTTCAGTTATATTTACTCGGTATTGATTATCCATTGTATTATGTGGGAGCCGGAAAACATATAAGTTATCTCCTGATGTTTTGACGTCAATTAAAGTTTATTTGTAATTTAATCTCCATGCAGATAATCGAACGTTAAAATTTATCATAAGCAAATACTCTACGTTAATATCGTCATCAAGTTTATGGCAATATTATAATTATTAGTTGTTATAAATTACAAGTGGTTAATACGTGTACAATGTGTAGATGATAGCTTACGAAATATTTGATTTAGATGGAATATTATAAAATAATATCAATATTCAATAATTAAATAATGGTGATTAGCGAGCATTTGACAAATTGTTTTTCTCTGTAAATCGTTTATGGTTATTTTGGAGAAAAATACTTCAAATAAAAGATGCGGACAATTCTTTTTTCTGTAACTGTTATGTGAATTGTTTTTCTCGAAAATAAATTGTTCATATTAACGGTCATTGTCTTTTTGTACATAATGATAGGTATTTCTTTTCAATCGTATTTTTCGAGATCCTTTCTTTCACTAGCATCTTTATTTATCAGAAAAAATGTTTTTCATTGTTCAATAGACGTAAGCGACTGGGCGACGGTCAACTGGGCGGTAGCCAACTGGGCGCCGGACACCTGGACGATAAAATAATAAATGTGTAGAATTCCAAATGGTGCGTTAGATTAGGTTATATTAAGATTAAGGTATGTTTAGAAAAATTGTATTATTTTAGACTATTTTTTCTGTCACAAAAAAAATCCACCAAATTGTATCCTCTTGCTAAGTGTGCACCACCGTCTACTCCTACACTTGGTCTTCATCTTGTGTTCGACCACGTCTAAACATCTTCATCTACGCTTCTTACTATGTTTGATACTATACAATAATTTCTACATTATTGCGTACAATTTTCTATTTAATCCGGTGTTGGTAAAGTGAAAAAATGGAACATAAGTGGTAAGGAGGGGTGTGGCAAACCCCAGAAGTTTTTATTAAATAAAACATGATTATGAAGTATGTTTAGATCTGTTTAATGATTATTAGTTTAATTATACATTATTTATTTAAATTAAAAAGAATATATATATAAAACATCTTTGGTAACAATATAATACAAAAAAATCTGATGTAGCCAGCCCATAACCTCCCGCTAGGTGTTTAATCACATTTTAGTCCAGTCAACAAAGGAAAAATAGCGGAAATAATTCATGTAGAAGCTAATTTTGGCACAGTTGTAGGGGAAGGTGTCCTTAACAACATACTAAAAATATTGATGGGTGGGAGTGAAGCTAAGAGTGGGAGTGCTCTCCCAAGGGCCCCTTTTTTCAGTTTTTCGTTAATAACTTGAAAACTACTGCCTCTAGCTACTAAAAAGGTCCTATACACATTTTTGCTAGGATCAATACTTAAGGAGATATTTTTAAAAAATCGGTTTTTATTGTTCAAAATGAAATATGGCGATATTTGGCCGGGTTTCGCGCCGACCAATCTAAATCGATTCCCCTATTGGCCACATTATGTATATACAGACACAGTCACTATAGAATTCATATCCTTCTCACTCACACTTCCTGTGTTCTCTCATAGTGAGTAGGAATATTGTCCAATTTTACAGAAAAAAAATCTGACTTATTTTTAACAATATGTAGTTATCTTATAAATTTCAAAAATTATATGAATTTTCTAATTATTTTGGAGCTTTCAAAAATTAAATTAAAATTATGCGTAAATTATAATATATAACGAATTAATTTCAGTAGCATTTCAATTTTCTTACGTAACTTGCACTCTCAGAAAATTGCTTGATTGTGCTAAATTACAGTTTTTGCTACAATCCTTCAAGGCAAGATATTAATCTACGTAATAAACCAAATATGTGAACAAACGTGATTTATATTGTAACCATTTTATTTATGTAACGTGTGTGTAAAAATTGAAAACGAAGTGTTTATTTACTTAATTTAATTTAACGAATTAATTTTATACACTACCTTCTATAACAATAAATCGTTTAATAAATACTACAATAATAATAATAATAATTAATTGTACTCAAAGTTCGTAAGCATCTAATTACCACCAAGTTCAAATAGCCCCCTGCCGTACTTGCTTCACCGCTTATGTTTCATCAAATTTTCGAAAAATCAACAGTGGTCTATATGCACCCACATAATTACCGATCTCAAATCATCCTATAGTACTCGCTCGGCAATTTTCGCCCCTCCTTCATTCGGATTTGGGTCCACTCTTTTCCTGGACATACCTACTTTAGAATAATTTCATGGTGGAATTGTTTCTAATAGCTTATCCCCGTATGCTTTTTTTAAACTCGTACTTATAAAGTAGCACGTTATCTACTAAAATTTCGGCACCTCCTAATACTGAATAACAGTTTAATGATAAGGATGGATACATTTTTTTTATCGCTAATGTAATGCAAATACATAAGCAATAAAAAGTACAATGGTAACAAACAAAATTAAATATAATAATATAAATGTTATCTTTTACCGCTAAAGTAGCACGATAGTAAATTAGTAGCATGTTTATTCAAGTGATCAAATAAAATTTTAAAAAATATTGCCAAAATTGACACTACGAGTTTGTTTTACAAAAGGCAAATGTTTTGTATTTATTCTAATGCTGTTGCTAAGAGATTTACTTTTACTTACCGCCCGTGGGCTTTTTGTATGATTTACTGCATTTATTATCTTGATCAGTAAATAAAACCTACTGCCCTGGAAACCATATCAGTAAACATTGACACAAAAGAAAAAAACATCCAAATTTTAGCTAAATTAACTACACAAATTTCTTAATTTTCAGTTTTGGTTAATTTTTCTAAATTTGTAATAACAAATTATAGTAAAATTAAATAAACAATTATATTCAATGACTACATTTAGTATTGAAATAAATATAAATAAAGAAATTAACTAATGTATTTAAATTTTCCTAATTCATTATATAAATTACCGAAATTTGTAGGACAAAAGTAATGAAACCAAAATATAGTAAATTTAAATAAAATAAGTAATTAAAATAACCATTTGTATATTTACGGGGTCCCGTGCCGCGGGAACTGGGGAACCGGGTTCGATCCCGACAGACGCCAAATATTTTCAATTTTAAATGGCACAAAAGTGACCCGTGTGGTACACTCTCACACGGTAAAATATATCGTCATCATTACCGATGTCTACATGTGTTGTAGATACTGGCACACCCAGAAATGGGTAATATGCTGTGATGATATATTTATTTATTTATATTTAAATTAACGATTTTTTATAAAATATTTATAATCTATTTCGTAATAGTTAAAATACTAAATTAAGAATTGTAAACAATACTAAATTATTAGACACGTTGCCTAAATAATATCTACTTATAATTAGACAAAATTTCAATTCACTTTTACCTCTCGCTAAGAGAGGTATTGAATTCATGCGAAAATTCGTATATCCATATTTTACTGAATAAGCACGATTTAAGGTCCCTAGAATCCGAGTGTGTGTGTGTATGTATGTGTGTGTGTATGTATGTATGTATGTATGTATGTGTGTATGTATGTATGCATGTGTGTATGTGTGTATGTGTGTGTGTCTGTGTGTATGTGTGTATGTGTGAATAAGCACGATTTAAGGTCCATATAAACCGATTTTAACATTTTTACGATGATGTCTGTGTGTGTGTGTGTGTGTGTGTGTGTGTGTGTGTGTGTGTGTGTGTGTATGTGTGTATCTATGTATGTATTTGTGTATGTGTGTATGTATGTATGTATGTATGTATGTATGTATGTATGTATGTGTGTATGTGTGTATGTGTATATGTGTGTATGTGTGTATGTGTGTATGTGTGTGTGTGTATGTGTGTGTGTGTGTGTGTGTATGTCTGGATGTTGGAGGGACGATTCCTCAAAAACTATACGACTTAAGACCTGTTTAAATATGAATTCCTCAATCTGACATTCCTGGGAGGAGCTGAAAAGGTTTTGGTAACAATTCGACAACCGAAAGTAGTAGTGTCTCTATCTAATACACTTAAAATTTTTATTATATCTTGTATAGATTTAGAAATAAAGACACTGTAATATATAGAATAATCTATTCGCAAAGGTCAAGGCACTAAAGAAACCACTTGACAAATTCAAATGTCTATAACATAGTTTGTAAATGACAGATATCAATGTCAGTGTCAAAAGTCAACAGTTTTAGTGACATTCTGATAGCTTTTTCTGGGAAGTACATTTAATCTTTCTTATTGTTTTATTAATTAAATATTTGAAATTATAAGAAAAATGCATATATCCATCAGAAATATCGCCAATCTGGTTAATGAATTGGAAGAATCTCTGACATTTAGGAACTTCCTCATACAATGAAAAATAGATATAATTAGAATTATATGTGTGCAGAAGACATGTTGAATACAATATAAAACAATATTTGGGTAAAGTTCTGTAATTTTTTTTTATAAAACGACGGTTCGATAGCGAAGTGCATTACAATACTTATTTAGCCTAAGACGGAAATTGCGAGAGGTCTTGTACTGGCCACAACAATTTTTTTTCTTTGTAGAAAAACCCGATCGTACAAAGGTAAGTGCTCTTCTACCGATATCGGATGTATTATCGTCAACCGGTAGGAAGCACTTGCTGCCCTTAATACTAAAATTGCTATTAAGGTACATAGAATAGATAGAAAAAAACTGGACTATAGACAATTTATCTATTCGTATAAAATATGGTTTTCCTCATTTGTACCATAAATAACTAGTTTATATTTTTGATTTGTGGAACTGACGCTTAAAGTAACAGTCATTTTCATTTATTTATTGCCACGCTATCTGTATGCAATTCAAAATAGTGCATAATAATTTTAATAAAACATTACAGTATTTGAAGGACAATTTCACTTCCTCATTATTGTCTCTACTGAATTACAAATCGTAAATTATGCTACAATTTTCAATAAATATCGAAATTTATGTTTGTTGCCATATAAAACCATCTCAACAGTCAACGAAACAAAATAAAACATAACTTACGAGTTTTACTTCTGGCATCGAAAATGTTTATGCTCACGAATGTATAATAGACACAAAATATAAAAACCGCTTCGTTAATAAATGCTGGAGGAAGAAAATTTACGATTTCATGAATTTAGGTCACCGTTTAGGCTTGGGTAAAATATGTCTGAATCATTTTGAAATTTGTGTATGAGTAATAATTCAGGAGTAAGAAATGAATGTTTTCCTGTATTATAAATGTCATTTTTGTGCGATATGAAAAATATATGGATGTATTTTTATTGGTTGTTCCAAGTGAAACAACTTAATTTTCAAATTTTAATTGCCATAAAATGATATGGATGTTACGATCAAAAAGTTTGAATGTGTTCTTGTGAATGAACATTCTACTCGTAATTTGTATATTCTGGAAAATTATTGTCATCATAAAGTGGAAATTATAAAGTATTAAAAAGATATTTTTGATCTAAAATAAATAATTAAAAACTGTTTTGAACCTTGAGAAACAAACATAACCTGGGTACTGATGAAATGAATTTAGTTTATTTACTTCGTTAAGTTTAAGGTCATTTTTGTTTGTAATACTATTTCTAATTTAACTGGACATAATATTATGCTTTCAATTTTCAATATACGCATTTAAATATTTCAATACAGTATTATTTAGTCAACCGGAAAGTATTTTATTATTAAATCACTACAATGAAGCATTTAAATTCAAAGGGATCTGTCATTTTTAAATTTTAAAGTTGAAAGTGTCTACAGTCCCGAACACGGGCTGGTTTAGAAAAAAATAATATCCCGAATAGGCGTGAATTACGCAATTTCCTTAAATATACACTTTAACACTATCTAAATTAATGCATTTGTATGCGGTCCCGCGTTCGAACACAAAGTCCTTTAAAGTTATTTAACAAAAAGTGTTTCTTTAATAATATTATTTTTTTTTTTAATATAAACCGAACCTCACAACCCCTCGACGTATCAGTTGATATGAAAATTGTTCATTTTTTCAAATTCATATTACATTTTTACCTCTCGCTAAGAGAGGTATTGGATTCATGGTAAAATTCGCATACCCAGATTTTATTGAATAAGCACGATTTAAGGTCCCTACAATCCGATTATAACATTTTTAAAATGATGTCTGTGTGTGTGTGTGTGTGTGGATGTGTGTATGTGTGTGTGTGTGTGTGTGTGTGTGTGTGTGTGTATGTATGTATGTCTGGATGTTGTAGTCACGATTCCTCAAAAACTATAAGACTTAAAAAATATTTAACCGCAGTTTCCTCAATCTGACATTCCTGGGAAGAGCTGAAAAGGTTTTGGTAACAATTGAACAACCGGAAGTAGTAGTTTCTTAGAAAAAATCTTCTAAATATAATTTTTTGGGAGTTTTTTTTATTAAATATTGAAGAACATAAAATTCTCCATCTAATACACTTAAAAATTTTATTATATCTTGTATAGATTTAGAGATAAAGACTCTATAATTTATAGAGTAAACTAATCGCAGAGGCCAAGGCACTAAGGAAACCAGTTGACAAATTCCAATGTTTATAACATGACACATGTCATTGTCAAATATCAACAGTTTTAGTGACATTCTGATAGCTTTTTCTGGGAAGTATATAGTGTTGCCAGAAGTCGAGACGAGACGAGACTTGGGGTCGGTCTCGTCTTGGTCTTGACTTAGTTCGACTAGAGTGGTCTCGTCTTGGTCTTGTCGAGACGAGACTTGATGTCAGTCTCGTCTCGTCTCGAGTCTCGACAAGACTCTCGACTTTGCCTCCATTAACATTTTTTTTATAATCCTATCTAATAGTACATAAAATTCTAAGAACAGCAGTACAATCGCGATTCAAAAATTCCAAATAATATTAGAGATATTTATTATTTTTTCTGTAAATATCAACTTGATACTTGAGCTCTTGAAATAATTAATATGAAAATATACATACATACCGAGTGTTGTTTCTTGTTAATAAACATAAAATATATAATTTCAAATCCTTAGCTACAGAATGAATCACAGCAATGCATTTATATTATTAGCAATAGGTATGTATATGTTTAAATGAAGCAGTAAGTAAATGGACAAAAATCCCCAAAAAAAAAAAAATTCTTTCGCTATTTTTTTTATATTTTTCTAAATAAATGTTAAATATGTAGATAACTAAAACTTAACCTTTCGCGTATCCCCTAGTACGCGTACCACACTTATTTGAAAAACAAATAAATTATAATAAACTTGCTTAAATTTATAAAATTAGTAAAAAAAAATAGTAACTAAGAAACTTTAATAATAACAGTTGTACGGTTTAACGAATTATAAATAGAGTAACTTTCCAAAATCAGTCAGCTTTACTATAATCATAGAAACAGCTGATATATTTAAAAAATTGTAATTGACAGATGTCAGTGTCAAGTACAATATACATAATGATTGTTCGTGTTATAATTGTATTGGATTCATATTTTTCCAAAGAACGTTCGGTATGGAATTTGTAAAAAATAGTATGTGTTCGTGTTATAATTTTATTGAATATATAGAATCTTTTCTAGGGAACTTTTGATGTGGGATTGGTACAAAATACATCAAATTGACGGAAGGTCTTATGCTAGCCACAACAGATTTTTTATGTACCTACTAAAACTTCTTTTACATGTTGTAGAAGGTAGAGTTAAAAATAAAATCAAGCCATGGAGTAAAAATGGATAGAATTTTTTGGAGATATCTAATAATTCTTCATATGGTATTTCTTTCTCAAGAGGTTTCTCTTTCCACTTATGAAACCATAATAATGATTCCTCATAAAAATTGTCTATGTTATGTTTCATTTAATTCTTTATCATACGTTTATACTTTTCTTTATTACATATTTTTATATTTTTAGGATGCAAAATTGTTAGATTGACTAAAGTATTGTATTCGGAAATATTTGGATTTGGGTTGGCCAAACGTACCTACTTTTATTACTAGCAGATGTCTAAAAGTGGTTGTTATTGTCTGGTAATATGCAGCATTTATAGCACCGTTGTAAAATTTATTGTTCCATTATTGGATTTTTACAAGAAAAGAAATGTTGTGTTATTTTTTACCCATTTTTTAAAAATTATATTATATTAGGGAATTGGAAAAACAGTTTGTTTTACACATTTGTGCATACAAAGTTTTAAGAACATTATTAAAGAAGGGCTTGTACATTACGACGTTTATATTTCTATTTTCTTTAAGGCTTTAAGTAAACGTTGATTATTGTTTTCAATTTTTTCATATGAATGAATTTATACAATGTATTTTAATTTTCTCAGGGGGCGCCCCCCCCCCCCTTGCCTCCCTGTATACGCCCATGGGCACCGGGCGAGCGTACTTGCATTTTGCATGTGTTCTTACGAGAAATGCTTAATACCAGTTTCTTAGAATATCTAATACCAATTTTCCCAAATTGTTATATCTGTAACTACATATTTTAACAATGTCCCTTACATTTCACTTTGTTGAGATAAAGTTTTACTTTCATTATACATGTAAAAGATACATAAACTTTTATCTTTTTTTTACTAAATGATACATGCGATATTATTCATATGTTTCAATGGAAGAATTATTTAGGTGAATAAGAAGTACATCCGTTGAAAATGTAGAATATGGTTATTTTAAAACGGGAATTTCCCTAAGATCGTAAAATCTTTGTATGCATTTTCGCAAAATTCTAAGAATCACAATAGATTCTTTAAAAATAAAAGAAAAATAATGTATATTTGAAGGGAACGTTACTTTTGTTATAATATATTAATTTAATAAATAAAACTGAAGTACATTGCTAACTTGCAGAATGCACCACAGATGTAACTTTTGTGTGCTATTTGAAAATTGGAAATATTTTTGAAGATGAAGTCAGTATTTCATATACCCAATTGTACCAATATATTAATTGAGAATTAAACAAAAATTAAATTAAAATAACATGTGTAGTATAAAATAAAGGTTGATATTAATTTAATAAAAAATATTGGTGCATTAAAATAACATAAGAATTCTAAATTGATACTGTTTTCATTTCATCCCACTTACATTGTAATTCATTTAAAACTTATATCTGGATTATTTAAATGAATAAGGAATACATCATATTTACATAAATTAATGTTTCTCGGACACAATTATGAAAGTAGAAAATTACAAAATTTGAAAAATTAATATCTCTCTTATTTATTCGAATTTTCAATCAGTATTTACAGCAATACTCTCAGTTTTTGAAGGACTTTTAGAATAGGTATATGTTTAAAAAAATACCTTTGATCTGAAGTCGAGAGTCTTGTCGAGACTCAAGACTTTCTCGACAAGACTTGATGCTAGTCTCGTCTCGTCTCGACTTTTCTAGTCGAGACCAAATGATGGTCTCGTCTCGACAAGACCAAGACGAGACGAGACCAAGACCAAGACTGGTCTTGGTCTTGTGGCAACACTAGAAGTATATTTAACTTTTCTTATTGTTTTATTAATTAAATATTTGAAATTATAGGTAAAATTGTGGTAAAATGCATATATCTATCAGAAATACCGCCAATCTGGTTAATGAATTGGAACAATATTTGACATTTTGAAACTTCCTCATACAATGAAAAATAGATATAATTTGAATTATATGTGTGCAGAAGACATGCTAAATATAGTAAGAAACAATATTTGGGTAATGTTCTGTAAGATTTTGTTATAAAACGACGGTTCGAAAGTGAAGTGCAATACAATACTTATATAGCCTAATATGGAAATGGCGAAAGGTCTTGTGCTGGCCACAACAGATTTTTTTTTTTTTGACGTTTTGGTTTGTGAAAGTCAAGAAATGGCAAATAAGAAAGAAAAGGAAAAAGGTAGTAATTTTACGGGGTAGGAGCAGATATTACTAACGGTTTTAGTAAAATATCATGAAGACAGAAAATAAAAAGAGTGGCCAAACGACCTGGGACATGAAAGAAAATGTGTGGCTACAAATCGAAAAAGAATTCAATAGCTAGAATAAAATGGACGGCTTTAGAGATACAGATTCACTAAAAACTAAATTCAGAAATATAAAGAAGGAATGTAATCAGAAATTTTCTGCCAATAAAAAGTCTAGGCTACGAACTAATGGAGGACCCCCAGAACTATTGTTAAACTGGCTGTAAACTGTGTGATACCTATAAAATCACCAGCTACACTAATGAAAGATCCTGTAGCGTAAAGTCGTAAAATTAGTAAAAGTTGGTCTTCTGCTGCCTGTAAAAAAGTGTATAAAATCACCAGCTGCGCTAATGAAGGATCCTGTAGCGTAAAGTCGTAAAATTAGTAAAAGTTGGTCTTCTGCTGCCTGTAAAAAAGTGTATCATAATATTATTTAAACCAAGTTTTTCATAAACAACCTATTGCTTGGATGTGCTATTGTATCTTCCACTTCTTCTAATATGTTTTCCACAGTTCTTGGAGAAAATCGAAATCTCGTGAAAAAATCTTGTCGATCTCATCTCTCAAAGTAATTTATTCGCTCTCGAATAATTATTGCAGAACCTCTTAATAATATTTCGTCATGATCGACAAATGCATCAGAATCCCAATCAAACATTTTAGTAACCTGTTACCTCTGTCAATTTTCATCGTCTGTCTCTTCACAAAAACAATAACAACCACGAATCTCTTGATAATTACAATTTAACTAACAGAGTATGTATTATTTACCGAAATTCACAGATAATTAGTACCTACTTTTGTAGTTAACTATTACTTGTAAAGCAGATAAAACATATATCTCTTCGTTAACTATTACTTAAATTTTAATTTGCAAGGATAACACTGGGCCTAACAATAAGCTTTATGCAAATCTGGAATACATATATATATATATATATATATAGGTGAAAGGTAATTACGACTCTAATTAGTTAAGAAAACTGGATAGTGGGTTTGACAGTCAATTTGTAGGCTTAAGAGTAGTACACTCTTTTTAATTTGTCAAGCTTTCGGTTATATTTTTAACCATCCTCAGGACACTGTAATACAATAATGAAATACGTACAATTTGTTTAAGAATAAATTTGGTATTTAGTACTCACATTAGTTGAGATTTTTTTGTAGAATATACAGCATTTACAAACATGTAATTTTGAACATGCACACACGCATGGTTTAGTAAAATAATAACTCGAAATAACTGAATTACATATTAAAAATTTTTGGCCAAAATACTCATCACAGTAAAATTGATATATTACAAACTAATAAAGTAAACAATTTTGTTAAAATAATGTTAAACTTTTATAATTGTGCACAAGTTGTCGAAGTAAACACGTGTACAACACCATTTTGTGAAAATTTGACTGTCAAAAAAATCCACTAAAACCATAGACAAAGAAAGATATATACTAGACCGAGCTTCCATCATGGCGGCAATGTCCTGCTTTGTGCCGAATTGAATAATATCGAGACGCTAATTCTAGTGTAAATACTACAACACAATAAAAAAAAATTAACTATGCAGTAACTTAAAATACGTATTTTACATCATTTCTTCATTTCAAAATAATAAAGCTCAGTTGCCCAATAAAAAGTACGAACAATATTTAATTTACAATAATTATAATAAATATTTTCTTCAGTTGTAGTGAATTTTATTTATTTATGTTGGCAGCCCAGCAATCTGTCATTTCTGTTACTGAGAGTTTTTCAAGTTTATTTCTTTGCTTAGTATTTGTTTAGAAAGCTTTTCTCGATGTTTGTTTTATGTAGAAATATATTTTATTATTGAATTTGATTGTTTTCAGCCTTTACGGTATACATATGTCTATATTTTGTTAGTTTCAGAAAACATATTTTTCCTATTTTTAAATTTCCCGCCTTTTTATTAGCGTCTCGTTATGGCGCCCATCGATTCTATTTGGCACAAACTCCTAACATTGGTCGCGTTCAGCCGCACCTAGCTGCTAGCTCGCTAACCTAGCGAACGTCGTTGAACGGTCCGCTGACCGACCGCTAGATTCTAGCTGCTAGTCTAGCGGGCTAGCGAAAACAAAATGTGCTAGATGACTTAGCGTACTGCTATAACTGTCAAAAATAGGAAATATGGCGCTAGTAAATTCAAATGAAATACAATATGAATATGAAAATATGTCATATTTGGTAAATGAAAGCAGAGAAATTCACAAACATATTCAATCTGGTAAACTTCTATATACTATATAATATAAAATTTTATTATGAGGTGAGAATAAATTTTATTTTTAGATGGACCGGTCGAATTACCACGACCGCTGTTAGCTAGCAGCTAGATAGCTGCTAGATGCGGCTGAACGCGACCATTGTGAACTCGGTCTAGTATATATCTTTCCTTGTCTATGACTAAAACATAGAAATACTTGTTCCTAAAAAGTGTGCGTTCAGTAGTTTCATGTTATTTAGTAGTAAATAAACAAAGGAATGTTTTTTATTTTATTTGAAAATTTAACCCGGATCTAAGTGTGGTGGATTGTGAATATTATTCTACAATTTTAACAGGTAAGTGTATATATGGCTCAGTCCATCAATGTCTGTCCGTTTGTTTATGGGGTTTTCGGTATTGTTGATATGAATCATTTCTAGAAATGTTCGTTTTAACAAATTTTGTTCTTTATCTAATATTTCAGCTTCATCGTATAACATTTTGTGTTTGTATTTATTGCAGTGTTCTGCCAAAGCACAAGCTGTAGGTTTAAGTTTAGTGTCACTTTTGTGAGATGTTATTCTACTTTTGAGTGTTCTACAAGTTGTCCTACATATTGTGCCTGGCAATCAGCACAAGAAATACGGTATACTATATTAGATTGATTTTGTGTAGGAGTTTTGTCCTTTAATTTTGAAAATATTTTGTTTACTGTTAAGCTACTTTTAAAAGCAATTTTAACCGCGTCATGTTTGAGAACTTTCGTTATTTGAGGTGTAAGATCTAGTATATGTGGTATGGATGCATATTTGAATTCTTGTGGTTCATTCTGTTGATCTTGTACCTGATTTGGTTGAGGTTGGTTGTTAGTATTAAAAAGTAAGTTGTTTATTAGATGTTTCGGGTAACCATTGCTCATTAATACATCTCGGAGTCTGTGTAAGTTTTTATTGTGAAAGTTAGGGTGGGAAATACGCAAGATGCGACTTTTAAGACCAAGAATAACATTTATTTTTGTACGTTTAGGTTGTTCTGATAAGTGGTGGATGTACCTTTGTGAGGCTATTGGTTTGGTGTACCAATCTGTTTTTAGGTTGTCTCTTTCATCTCCATACCATTTCTTGATACTTTGGTGATTACACATCCTTTTGTTCATAAATTATGCAGTAAGTTTATAATGCTGTCTATTACTGCACGAGTTTGAAGTTTAAGATAAAAGCCGAAGGCAAGTATCTTAATGCTGTATTAAGTCAACAGAATCATTCTTTTGTTGAATTTGAAGGCACTAAAAGTCACTAAATTTGAAAAACACATTTAAATGAATTTAATTGTACATAGTCCAAAATTATCGTTGCATCTACAATAACATACAATTTCCAATTTCCTCTACAAAATACAGTATGCACATACATTAAATCTATCACAATCGCATTATATGCGTCCGAAAACGTGCTCCAATTAACCCTTTAGAATCCATGAATGCATTAAATGAACAATCAGTATTACGTTCTATTATCTTTATTAATTGTTCCCTAATCACCGGATTGGCTGGCGTTCGTCACGTTTTCACACATAGGCTAATCAAGGCGGTCCTGATCACGTGACCGTCACCTGGCCAGGGACACGTGAACATCTGCGGCACGCGTGAAACAAGCGTAAACAAGAGATTACTCCGCGGTGCGACATATGCGAATATTGATTGTAATTTGCGCTCTTGTTTTTTGATTATGTGATCAGGTGGATCCGTTGAGTGGAGCAGGGGATTTTTATTATATTTTAATTAGACACGTAATTTGGGTATTGGTATTTAATGATTTAACTACATTTTCTTCTATATATCTATTTTTATATCAAACAAAATGTTAAAAAAAATAATTAATAATAACAAGGGACCGTAAGTATTTTGTATTTTTAGTAAAACCTTCTGAAATTGATTAAATATATTGAGGTTATAAATTAAAATTAATTACAAGTACAGTAACAACTTTTTTGATGTAGCACTTCTTTTTCATATAGCTGTTATTTTTTTACTTGATAATGAATTTATGGCGTTCATGTTTATATAACCTTTGAATTTTTATTGAAAAACCTGGAGATGTCCATTTTTTGGAACAAAAATTTTCAATATTTTCTTTCTTAAAAAGTGATTTAATTATTACAAAATTATAAAACTGATAATCTCCAGTCCATACTTTTTTGACAGTAACTGTATTCTTTAGCATACAATTTTAAGGTCTAGTTTTAATATAAATGACCCATATTTTTATTTTTTACTACGGTGCAAAATACCATTGGACGGCCGTAGATGAACTTTTATTGCAAGGTTCAAACTTCTGCACTGCATTACCAACGCTGCGATGCAACGACCAATCAAAAGGAGGCGTATTATTTAAATCTGTAGGTAATTCGAAATATCATTATAGTGTATGTGATTTCGTTTTCATTGTTGGGCTTACCATTGCCAATAAATTGTCAAAACAAAACGGCTTAATGACATTCTTGTATATACAAAGAACATATCTGCACCCTGTAGACCATCGACCTTTAAACTAATGGACCAAGTGTCTCCTATTATATTGTTAGAATAATGCTCCAACATAAAAGGATAGAAATATATATTCTGTCCTTCAACAGTACGGAAGTTCTCTGTTAAAGTATACTGCGCATGCGTTCGTATTCATTATACATCTTTTTCAGTCATATGTAAACCTCTATACATCGCTCTCTATCACTAAATAGTTGTCAAAATCTACATTTGACGTTTCGTGACTGTATTATTTACTTTTTTGGAGAACATTTTTTTACAATTATTTCTGTCAATACATATGTATATGTGTTGTGAGGTGTGTATGCGACAAAATAATGGGGAAACGGTGTATTTCGTGCAATCAGAAGTACGTACGCGGTTCAGCTGTGTCATTTCGTATGTAAGTTCTTATTAATTATTACTTGTTCCCTATAATATAATATGTATATAATATATTTTATTAAAAATATATAATAAAACTAATTATGCATAAAAAAATTAAATCTATACTCTCAGCGATTATGCACCAAATATAACAAGTTAGGGACAAATCATTTTTTTTTATTTTGCCGCGTTTTCTTAACTTCCGTACTGTTGAAGGATAGGGATACTGTGTCTGCACCGTTATGGCGGGACAAGCGTTTTGCTCGTACGCTGCGTCTATTAGTTTAAAGGTCGATGCTGTAGACGCATTTCGTTCAACAGGTTATGGATAGTCACCTTGTGAATATATATGTATATATATATATATATATATATATATATATATATATATATATATATATATATTTATTGACAACTGTAGAGAATCGATATGACATCTGGTGACTAAATTTTAAACTAGTGCATGACGGTAGGTGCGAGTTGTAGAAAAAATATAGTGTGCACCTTGTGCCCGAGTGGTTTTCTGACTCGGCTAAATGTCTTACAATATTTAAATATAATACTTCTGTCAAATTCATTCCCCATGTGTCATTTTAAATGAGACAGACATTGCTGTCAATCAAATGTCAAATCATAACTTACAGGAAAATTCAACGGTTATCTGTCATATTGACAAGATGTCATTAGAGGTTAATTTTGTTTAAATAATTATACCTGTTTTCTAAAAATTAAATGTGGATGTAGAAAAAATACTGTGTGCACCTTGTGTCCGAAATATGTTTAATGCTCTCGAGTGGTTTTCTGACTCCGCTAAATTTCTTACAATATTTAAATATAATACTTCTGTCAGATACGTTCCCTATGTTTCATTTTAAATGGAACGAACAAATACATTGCTGTCAATCAAATATCAAGTCGTAGGTCGTAACCATGGGTATGACAAACCCAATGTTTCACGTTAAAAAATACTCACTGTATATATTGGACGAACCCACCAACGACGACGTTTTGTTTTTCTTTTCTTCAGTAATAGTATTGCTGTACATGCTATTAAATAAGTTATATTGGCCCAAGAAACATTCTTATTTGACATATTCAATATAGGTTATAATACAAATTCAATAGGCGTACCTGCTCTGTATTGCAAATACAACTGTAATAATTTTATATATGAACGATACTGTCCCACTACAATACAAATGCACTACCAACTCCACTAATAAGCTCTATCGGAATGGGGCTTTATAGTACTTGTTACGCCACTTGGTATAAGTTACTTACTATTAACTCCTCTATTTCTATGTGATTTATTTTACATGTTCTTGTTCTTGCACTTGGTTTTGTAAGCATGTAATAAATCCGACGTATTGTATGAATTCAATTCAAGCAATGGGATGTATTTCAAGATTTCCGTTGTTAAGGAACAATGCGTACCATTCCCTAAATTGGGGAAAGTTCGGAGTCCTGATTCCATCAACATAATATACGATATTCTATATTTATAATGGGTCTTTGAGCTTTCAAGGGCATCGATTCGGGTGCTCTGAACTCTTATGTAAGGGCTGTAAATGTCTTATTAAATCATAAAACTTCTTTATAGGGCGAAAGGCGAAAGATCCTGCCATCTTTACGTATTTTATTTTACCTACATTAAAATATTGCCCATATTGCTACACGGAACATCGTTTTTATCTTCGATAAAATCTTTATGAATGCGGTCTGTATGTAAAAATGTTTCTGGCGAATGTAGATCTTCTCATATTTTATAGCTAATAGTGAATGTGGCATGTGGCATCTTATTGGTAAATATAATGTAGATATTGTTTAAATTTTATTTTCGCAAATAACTTTTAAATTCTTGTAATCCAAGTGGACTCGTTCGTACAATGGTTATTAATATTATAAGTTGCATAAGTAAACTTGTTCTGAGTTCTGGTCAAGGAGTTAAAGACTACATAATACATAATTTAATCAAAAATTTGATTTCCAACGATTTTAAACGATAAATCTGACATGATCAAAGGATAGATACCAAATCATAATAAACAAAATTTATTTATTTGAATTTTTAATTTTTTGTTAATATTTCTTCCTTTTCGAAAGCTATAATTGAAAGAATAAAAGTCATTTGGAAAGCAATGAATTTCTATAAGAATGAAGTAGTTACTACGTTTAAAATTTACGTATACGTTTAGCAATGAGATATGTACGGGTACGATGTTCCACTTACGTGTTCTTTAAATGATAGTAAATATCACTTAACCTACAATGTCAATAGTAAATTGTTTAATAAGTAAAGAGGTAGTTTTCTGGAGAGTATAAAAGTTTTACCAAGTTTGAATACCAACTTATGTACATCGAACATACTATTTTTTTTTATGTACCTACATACTTCAATCAATTCAGTTCGCTACAGTAAAGTAGAAAACGCTCGTCATCTGCTAGAAGTTGAGGCATTAGGTGATGGAATTAACCAAAAATTTCTCTATTCATGTTGATAGGATGAAGCCATTCTCTGTTTTTACATAATTCCAGAATTATTGCAGCCAGAACTTATCCTCCTCAGCACGGCCGTTATTTAATAATTTAATTCGTTCTACATTCATAATTGCTAATATATTTCTTGTATAGAAAATCACTTACCAAACGAATACTAATTCACAAACTATGTACATATGATTCATTAAAATGTCATAAAAGTGTGTACTATGTTTCTGATGTGATCGGTTGTGTTGTATTAACAGTATTAGAACAACAAAATTTTATGCCATCTCTCCCATATGCCAACTCTACCGATCATTGAGGTAGAGATGGCGCACATGATGACACTCACGAATCTACGACAAAATAAAAAATTTGTAGGTTAGAATACTATTTTACTACCATCATGATACAATAAAATCTTTAAAAATCAACTAATATAAATTATAATTAATTATCTATTTAATTAATTATTCCATTTATTATAATTTTAGTCAAAACATTCAATAAATGCATGAAAATATTTAAGGCATAGGAAAATAATGGAAATGAAATAACATACCTTATTTTTAAAGTACACAGGAAATGTTTGTAGCAATATCCTACTAACACAAAAGTTAATCCCTACACATCTCTTACATGCCATTTGCACTTATAGTTTAGAAATAATTCACCTGCGCCATGTTAAAAGTATAATGATCTGTCACTTTTATCCCCAAAAACAAACATTTTTTCGTTTCGCTACTTTGCGTTTACTATTACCGTCGCGTCATAGTTTAGTGTTCATTTTATCTAGGAATTACTGAAATGTCATTAAATTCGTGTTCGTTTTGCTCTTATGGTATTACAAGTAAAGTCGTGGCTTCAAAAATTCTACCGTTGCTTCAAGAGTGGATTTTGTTGCAGCATTGGCGCATGCGAATGTAAGAGACAGAGTCTTTTTAGGTTATTCATGTCAATCGCTGACCACCGAAGTTTACCGAACATAATCAATAGATAAATGTGATTGGTCCAGCAATTGCATTCGGTATACATCGGCGCTCAGCGGTGCTTATCGCTGCTAACGCTGCTTGCTTGCAAATTGTATTGTAAATTTATAAAAACAACAAAAATGTTTCTGAATTCTGTAACAATATGGTTAATTTTTAACAACTAGTTAAAAAATTATCCAATAGATATTGATTTGACAATTAAAAATCTATTTTTTGTTATATATCAACATACTACATAATTGTTTAAAAGAATTAACCAGTTGTCAAAAAATTAATCACTCACTTACAGAATTTTAGGTGATATTTTTAATGAATAGATTGAGATTGCATTTCACGGTCTCCCCGTATATTATTTTTTTTAGCAGTTTTCTCCAAACTGCTAAAAAAAATAATATTTTTAATAGCGGAACGATTTCACGTTTTCGGCATGGCCATTTAAAAGTTACGATTTAATATTGGGACACCTAAGTTTCATACACAGTGGTTCACTAATAATAAGTATCATCTTACCAAATTTCATTCAAATCGAATAAAGCGTCCGGTTATTATAACCAAATTTTTTTTTTTTTTTTTTCGAAGAACTTTTAAGCAGAATACTGGCTAAATGGTACACTTTCCGGTAGAAGCAAGTCTTATTTTAGCCTCAGGAATCTGTGGTTAAGCCACGGCCCCCTATTTGAGAGACATATATATAAACATTCTTAATATGTGTAGGAACAAGGAAATATTAAATATTTCGTCTTTGGTCTAGGGCAGAGCTGGGCAAGTTACTTTTAAAATGTAACTAGTTACAGTTACAGTTACTTCCAAAAAAAAGTAACTAAGTTACTTAAGTTCCAGTTACTTTGGTGAAAGAACTAAGTTATTTACTAAGTTATTTAAAAGTAACTTAGTTACTTTGAGTTACTTTCTAACTACTTTTAATGGCGTGAAGTGTAAACTTAGACTGCTGACTTAGTTATTGTGTAGGATACATATCAGGGAGTTTTTGCACTAACTACGTTAACCTAAATTTTAACGTTATTGCTTGGCAACACCCAATCAGATTATTATTGTTAATGTCAACGGACCTACAGGGCCTTATTACTGCCTAGGCCCACGAGGCTACGGCCTAGGGCCCGCTTTGACAAGGGGCCCGCAGGGCCCGGTTGCTGTGATTTTTTAAAAATTTATTAATTTATTTTTCAATTTTGATTTCTTATACCAAGATATAAAGAATCTACTTTCTTTCTAACATGACATGACCATTATAATGTATAAAACATGCAGACATTATTTCCTACCTAGACTTATTAGTGGATAATGATTAATTTATTGGAAACCTCGGATCAGACGTCGATTTTCAATCTGAGGCCCCGCGCTCACATATATAAGAAATTTTGATGAAAAAGTATCTTTTTATAAATATTTGGGGCCCCGCTACGCTAATAACATATTCCCGAGAACCGGCAAAATCGCCAACCGTCCCTAGAAAGGAGTAACAAAATATTACGCTAAAATTTCACCTCAAACTAGAATCGAGCATGCGGTACTGTATAATTGATCAGCTTTTCTCTCAGCAGGCAATTTTATTTTTTTCTTTAATAAATAAACTTACATTATAATTATACAAATATTTGTACGTACTTGTTTTTTACTATAAAGAGGGAGGGGGCCCAAAAAAAATTTGGCCTAGGGCCCAAAAATCTGATAAAAAGGCCCTGCGGACCTACATTATAATATAACATAAAAATTAAAAGTGACATTTTATCTTGTGAGAAGGGAATTTGCAAAAATGAGACGAATTCAAGTCTTGCAACCCTTAGAACAACGAACAAAATACACTATATTTTGTATAACCTGAAAATTGGAATAATTTTGATGATTTAGTGGCAGCTCAGTATCATTTGTAAGCGAGGAAAATATTTGAAAATAATATATTTTATAAGTCAAATTTAACATTTAGTGACTTTTTAATTCTAGAATTAAAAGTTAAAATAATGTGTTATTTTTAGTTTTTTTGTTTGCCGTACAAAAACTCTATTATTTATGAATGTAATTATTTTATTATCTATTATGGCTTGAAATCAATCAACAATAATATTGAATTTAATTATTACATACATTTATTTAAAACAAAACAATTTTAGTTAGTGTTTCTAAAAAAGGCATCAGCCTCAACAAAATATTTCTTAGAAATTTAAATCCCCCCGTTACTTTTTATGACTAAGTTACATTCCACTTTTTAAGTTACTTTGACTAACTTAAGTTACATTCTAGTAACTTAAGTTACTCAAGTAACTAGTAACTAAAAACCGGAAAGTTACCAACTACTTTACCGCAGCAAGTTAAGTTACAGTTACAGTTACCATATTTTAAAAAGTAACTAAGTTACGTTACAAGTTACGTAAAAGTAACTAGTTAGTAACTAAGTTACTAAAGTAACTAGTTACTGCCCAGCTCTGGTCTAGGGTCTAGGGGAAAGAATGCCTGGTTCAAGATTATTATATGGATATTCTAATCAGATAAAACAAAAATGAGGCCCTTTATAAATGTCTAATTTTAGTGACTTAGATTTTCGGCTGGCGTTTCGCAGTAGACTGAATTGCAACAGCGTTAAGGGGGTATCAGACGTATGCACGTATCTGCAACTTTTTTGACAACAGTTGCTGTAACTTGCAACCTACGTTATCAGACGTACGCAAAGTTGCAAGAAATATAGATTTTTTTCAGTCTCGACGTTGGTACACATGATATTTAATTCCTGTTGTCATTTTTTAAAGTTTAAATCATTTATTTGTATCTGTGATTTGTATTTAGACGAATAATAGAAATGAACAACCAACTATGAGCTGCTACTACGTTATTTTTATGGTTAGATAATAGTGAGAATGATATAATTGTTATGAGACGCAGAAAAGAAAGAAAAACATGGGTGAATCCGTCAATCAAATTTTGATAAAATTCGTCCGATTTTATTTCGAAGCCAACTCCTCCAGCCATTTTTAAATATCTCGTGTATCTCGTACTGTTTACCAGCTGTTTACAAACAAATGTCAGTTTAGGGATTTTACTCACTAAGCCCCTTTACTACGCATGCGTATATTGATAGTTGCAGATACGTGTGACTAGTTTTCGAACAAGATGTAAAACTAGTTGCAGGAAAATTGTCGCACTATCACACGTCAAAAGTTGCACGAAACGCTTGAAGTTGCTGAAAATGTTTGACAGGTTGCAGATACGTGCGTACGTGTGATAACCCCTTTAGAAATGCGGCGTTTTGCAATAAAAACTAAAGTATAGTGTCTTTCAACAGAGGTGATGTTTTTTCAATAGAGATTTCTCGGTTTCTGATATTATTTTTTTTTCTGTCCGGTGTCCAAATATTCACTATAATTTGCAGTTTCATCACGCAGCGTTTAACCCTTCCAGAACGTTTAGAAATTATTAAAAAATATTACCAAATTTCGAGCTCAGTTGTGGGTGCTCAACGTTTGTTCACCAGAGAATTGGGTCGCCGTCACCGTTATTCTGCGCACTGTGGAAAAGTTTGAGTGTAAGTTCACTTTACAAGACAATAACCCACTAACAAGACAACGAAATGTGCGAAATGAGGAGAATATCGCAGCTGCAGCGGCTAGTATTGCCGATGAACCAAATTTTCGATTTCAAGATAAATATAAATAAATATATCGTTACAAAGTCGTAATGACTCAAGAAGTGAAGCCAAACCACCACAGATTGTCGGGAGTTTGCTGATTGGGCCCTTGAACACTTGGAAGATAATCATAATTTTGGCCAAAAAATCATCTTCTCAGACGAGGCGTATTTTTTGATGAATGGCAATTACCGCTATTGGTACGAGACCAACTCACAAGTATTACGTGGAATGCCCGAAAAACTCACTCTGTGGTGCGGTTTAAGGCACGGTGGCGTCATCGGACCTTATTTCTTACAAAAATTGGAGCGATCGTTTGCGTCAGTGTAAAAAAGCCGTAGTGGATATTTGCCGGTATATTGTTTCACACATAATTGAATTGTCCAAGCTTCAAAATAAAGCAAAAGCTAAATTGATACGTCAACGTCAAACCTTTTTTGTTTTATTTAAAATTAAAATCCTATCACTCTTAGGGCCGGTTTTTCAATCTCTGGTTAAATTTTAACTTCTAGTTAAGGAAACAATATTGCATCGTTTTGTTCACAGCTATGATAAATCTGTCATTTGACAGTTCATTTCGTTTTAGTTTTGTTTATTTAACTCTTAGTTAAAATTTTAACCAGATATTGAAAAACCGGCCCTTAATGAAAGACTCTTTAGTAAAACGAAAAAACCTATTAAAAAGTCTACTTTTAATACATTTGTAGAAAAATTATTTTCAAAAATAAATTATGAAGTTTTATTGTAAATTTGTAAAAATCAAAAGATAATAAAATCATGATGAAGTACCTGACACCAAATTTACAAAACCTCTTTAGTTTTCATTCTCGAGCACTCTCATCTTGGGCCATCGTGTCAGCACTATGTTGCCGAAAGTGCCCTCAAATTAGATTTGATGGCGTTGTGCCGCGGCTCTTTTGTTTGGGAATAACACGTGTCTCCGCACTTTACCCTCCAATCATAATATCATAGGGTGCGATGACACAAGACTTGTTTACGTGCGAAATTTACAAATTCAATGGTTTATTTTTTGTATCATCCGTATTTATTTGATTTTTAATACAATGTGATCCTTTTTTCTATAATATAACTTATAAATCCAGCCAAAAGTATATGCCATGTTTAATAAGGTATATTCAAAATTTCCCTATTGTGATCTGTCTTCTAATTGGCTTGTGTTCAGCCTTATTTTCAATTAAACACAATAGTATGTTGAAAGATAAGAGTTACCTTGTAAAGCCGGCCCACACAACTCGCCTTCTGTACCATCACAATTATAAGGGGCTTTCCAATTTTGCGACACTGAGAGACACTGTGTAACACACTCAGACACTGTGTTGCACAGCAAATGGAACGCATTTTACTTCGCTAACAGTGCACCAAATTGCGTCTCTATGAATATTTTTCTCTTTTTGACTTCGGAATTGAGCTATAAGAATAAAACAATTTTCTTGTAAAAATTAGCGAGTACCATTTATTTATTTAAAAAAATATATATTTTAGAATATATTTTTAGAGATTACGATAAAAGTAATTATTATCAGTATAATTTGATTTATTTATGTTAATTTTGTGTTTGCTTGTGTCGTTAATGGAACGCTTTGTGTCGTACACTGTGTTACATAGTCAGAATGCAGTTTAGTCACGATTTAAAATATACTCGTTATGCCACTTGTCATGTTTTTCATTGTTTCTGATGGTCCGCTTGATACGTGTTTCCTTGAATAATCCGCTAGAGGCGCTACGCGAGGCCAACCGTACCACAGCAAACTATTTTTACATAAAATATAAAAAAATGAAATGCATAATGAATTTATTTTTAATATAAATTTATATATTTAATGGAAACCTGAATCAATACATTGTTATACTCGCCGTCAAATGATTATGGACTGATGTTCAACTTTTATCCCTTTCCGCACCCTGTCCCTTTCCAACAGCGTGTTGTCCTTGTAACTTGACATGACCAAAAATGAACGCAAATGTCATAATTACATTTAAAACTAATTAAAAATTTTAATACATCGTAAATGAAGAAAATATAATAACAAATAAGTAAGGTAAGACAGTAATACGTAATATAAAATATAAAAATTGACTGTGGAAAATTTATATTTATATTTTGACCAAAGTTTCCACACATCAAGCTAAGTTCGCGTTTGCGTTAAAATACGATAACCGGTAAAATCTAAATAAAAGGTAAGAATAATTGATTATTAGGTGAACAGTAGATCTGCCAACACAACATGCTTCTGCAGTCAAATCCAAAATTTTCTTGTTATTTAATAAATTATAAATTTTTCAGGATGTAACGCCAATTTTTTGAAAAAATTGTGTACATTCACAATAATTGTTTTTGCCTGCCCTTTTAATGGCCGTTTGCACCAGTTTCCCTTAAATATTAAGTACACCTTAAGAATAAAAATTCGTTGCACCAATTGTTAAGGGTACCTTAACTTACAAATAGGTACCCTTAAGTTAAGCGCAAATTTTTCTTCCCCTTAAGGACCCCTTAATTCAAAGATGCACTTGATCGCAATTATTCTACAAATGTCACTTGACATTTGTGTTTTTGATAGCTGGTTGATATTAATTTATAAAATGGAATTAGAGCTAAATATTATAGATGATGATATTTTAGAGTTAGAGATGTTAGAATTTGTGGAAAATCGAATTCCGTGACAAATTTATGAGAGAGCTAATTATTTTTACTCATTCGACAAACTAATTTTTTTTAAACGTTTTCGTCTAACAAAAAATATCGTACTAGACTTGATAAGGCATTGAACATGAATTGGAATTCCCTTATAATTTGTACGTATTTTATATTCCTCATAAAATTATTTCTAAAATAACTTTCTTCAGGAATAATTGTGTGTCACCAACTAATCAAAAACTGATGACTACGATATTACGCAACAGGAAGTCATTTAGCGTTGCCGATTTTAGTGGGATGCATACTTCTACAGCAAGCCGATTTGTTGTACAGATGTAGCTAGATTATACCACCATTTACCAAAATGCCAACAACAAGAGAAAAATAATCAAATCTCAAAAAGAATTTTATGAATTCACATCCCTCTTTTGCAATAGATTTTCTTACTTGCTTTTTTTTGTTTTCGTAAAATTTCTGAAGAGAGCTTTTAGTTCTTTTGATATAATTTGACGAATTAAGTTTATTTGTTATTTGAGTCCATGCAGGTTCTTTGTCATTCCAAGTTAATGTGACAGTTTTATTACACTCAATTATGTGTTTATATTCATTAATAATATTTAGGATCAACATTTTTTCTTCCTCAATATAATTCGGTGGCCGTTCTCTTATGAACATCCTGATGGACATGGTGGACGGTTACAAATAATGAAAACAACTCAAAAAATTCAGAACACTGATACATATGTCATGTCACATTTGACATATAAGTTACTACATTTATGCAATATGCAAAGTAAAAAAAACACTAGAATTTCTCCTAAGTGACACTTAGCTAAGCGACGATCAAACTGCAATCGTGCAAACGAACTAAGCTTAAGGATACCTTAGAAATTAAGTACCCCTTTACTAAGCCGAATATTTAAGGGAAACTGGTGCAAACGGCCATAAATCATATTTTCCTAAACGTTTTTTATATGAATCAGTACTATTTAATTCATGAGTTTCACTCATTTTCTTTTCAAAAGTCTAAATATAATGCAATTTATAGGATTGGGTATAAAAAGCGCACGTAAGTACTAACGAAAATGTCAGAATATAAAATGACATTGACAGATTACAGATATTTGTACAGGTAGAATTGGCATCAGTGTAGAAATCCCCAGTCCATAATTATTTGACGGCAAGTATAGAATTTAAAATTGGAAAAACTAAATAAATTGATAGAACCGTACGCCTCCAGATTTCCATTCGGTAATAATATCTTCTTCCCAAAAATGTTTTCGACAAACAACATCATTCAAAAAGTGATATATCGAGTGAAGCAGCAAACAGAGATTCTTTTTCAGTGGATTTCTTGTAACCGGTTTCACATCCAGGAATGAAACATTTTCTATTTAATTTTCTTTTCATTTACATTAATTGCAATATCTTTCAACAAAATATTTATATTACATTATATATAATACGAGAATGTACTTCAAAACCAGTTTTATTTACCTTTCTATAAGATATAACATGTAATATTTTCAAAATGACATGCAAATGACAGGTGTCAGTTGGGTCGTTCTCACGTTGCGCCTCTAGCGGAAAAAACGAGGAAACACGTATCGCTTTGGACCCTCGTTTTGTGCAGACTGGCACAACCAGTATATTTTAAATCGTGAGTTTAGTACAACATAGTACAGACTTGTTTTCGAAATTCAAAGGAACACAAATTAGACAAGTTAGTCCAGTTTGTAGATTAACTAGCAACGCCATTTATAAATATGTATAATTATAATGATTTTTCCTATAGTATTTAGTTAAAATTTATTGCAATTCTTTCAATATGAAAAATCCATTAATGCTTAATTTTTGTACTAAATGTGAATTACACATATCTATATCGATTTTAATAGTTTCAAGTTAAATTAAAACTTTTTTTTAATAAATATTTTGTATGTAGTGATATATTATTTATTTTTCTTTATTTCATTGGTATTCTTAAAACACATTTCCTTTTTTGGAAATGGAAGGATATTTTTCTATCTATGAAATTATTAATAAAACTTTAAATAAGATTTTGCCAAATTTCACACGAAATAAAAAAGTTACCATAAAAAAGTATGAAGCAGTAAGTATACTAATTATAAAATTTACTTTTTTACCTAAAAAATGATTTACTGAATTAATTAAAAAATCCTAAATATTTCGCTATACAAAATTATATTTTGATATTTATACAGGTTGTCGAAAATTACAGCGATTATCAATTTGAATCTCATTAGGTGATAGCGCGTATCCACTATTACCATATTTAATTACACCATTCAGGGATAATGGGCATTTAAATCAGACCCAAAAAAAATATAACTTTAAATTAAGTTCCTGCCGAGTTAGTATTGAACACGCATTCGGATTATTGAAGCAAAAATTTCGGCAATTATATCATTTAAAATTAAAAGACCCTGTGCGACGATGCAATTTTATTAAAGCTTGCTGTGTTCTTCATAATATAAGTAGAGACGACGGCAGTAATTTTAATAATGAGCCCGAAAATGAAGATTTACAGACGTACAGAGATTAACATGAAAAATCAGTTTTTTGCATACTGTTGATCCCCGTTTTAACTGACAACAATGGTTGTGGCATTAATAAAAAGATAAAAATTGTCTGCTTCAAATGACACCAAATAAATGTAAATTATGTAATATTTTAGTCACAAAAATTAATTATTGCATTTATTCAATTTCGTATTAATAGTGAATAGATGAACAAATCATAGCTAATGAATTCGGAGAGATAAAATTTCAAACATTTGTTTTTCTTTTTTCTCAAATGCCATCCATGGCATGGCTATAACCATTAATTCAAAATTGAATAAACTTAATAATTAATTTATGGGACTAAAATATTACATAGTTTACATGTGTTTCATATCATTTGATGCAGAATTTTATCTTTCTATTGATACCACAACCACAACCATGGCTGTCGGTCGAAGCGGGGAGTAACAGTCTGCAAAACTCTGATTTTCCATGTTGTACATACGCCTTGAAAAATGACACTCGTTATATATTTATATATGACCAGAACCCCTTCTGAAATGAAATCCTGGATACGGCCCTGTTATCATGGGTCAGTGTCATGATGGACAGCCGAACGGGCGACGTACTTATGGCTAGTGCAGTATACGTCATTTTTAAGTGATGGATTTATTTTATTAAATAAAAAACAGAGGCGTAAAAGAAGATGGTGGATGCTTTCATAAATAAATGTTGAAGCTGATAATTAAAATCAGAGCTGAGCATTAATTCAATTAAATTACATTTCGGTAAAAAGTATTTGGTTCTCAATTACTTTTCAAATTTGTGAAAAGGATTTGGTAATTGCGAGGTTTCCATACCAAGTAATTGTAATAAGTAATTAATTTTGGTAATTCAAACATGTTTAGTAATTGTAATAAGTAATTAATTTTGGTAATTCAAATATGTTTAGTAATTGAACAAATGTTTCAAATATTTTTTCAATTCAAATACTTTATTTAATTCAAATACTGTACAACATGCTGCTTGTGCTTGTAAGCTGGCTTACAAAAGCTTTTTTCTAAATTTGAAAAAATTGTTACAATGCCCTATAGTCGCTTTCAGCCAATCAAAATTTAAACTACGTTGAGTGAATGGAATTAAAAACACAAGTACTGGACGCGAATAGTCTACCGAAAATCAAAACCAATTACATTCAGAGTCGGATTACACACACAATTTATACATGTGATCCCAATACAAAAAGAAAAAAATCTGTTGTGGCCAGCACAAGACCTTCCGTCAATTCCATGTATTTTGTACAAATCCCATACCAAAAGATCCTTGGAACAGATTCTATATAATATCATGTAAAATCAAACACGAACACATACTATTTTTTACAAATTCCATACCAAAAGTTCATTTGAAAAGGTTCTATAAATCCAATAAAATTATAACATAAACTACACTAAGTAATGTCCTTTCATCTTCTCTTTGGCCTTTCTCTGCGTGTCACTTGCGAGCAACACTATGACATACCAATTTTAGATCCTATACTTTTTTCCATATTTGGTTTTGCACTTGCAACTGACATCTGTCAATTAAATTTTTTTGAATAATTATGTCAGCTGTTTCCATGATAAATAGCAATGCTGACTAATTTTTGAAAATTAATTTCTTTATAATGCTTTAACTAAACATCTATTGAATATGAAGGAAAATGAATAATCAAACCATATAGAGAAGAGTATTTTCTTTAATAAATATAATAACAAAATGTCAAAAAATAATATTTAACTGCGTTTTTTTAAGAAAAACTGTTAAAAACTTCAAATAAGGGTACTTCCGGTGGATCAATTATAACCAAAATCTAATCAACTCTTCATATGGATGTACAGAAGAGGAATACGAAAGAATTATAATTTTTAGAATTATAGTATTGGAGTTATCGTCGGAGAAAAAATTGTCACACACGGACACACATACACACACACACACACACACACGGACACACGCACACACACACACTCACACACATACATACAGACATCATCTTAAAAATGGTATATTCGTATTGTAGGGACCCTAAAACGTGCTTATTCATTAAAAACTCACCACCGAATTTTTTGACCAAAGACAATACCTTCCTTACCTAAAGGTGACGGAAGGTAAAAAATACGAACACGACGAAAACAGAAGAATATTCATGTTTTGAATTTGATGAAGACACAGTTTCAACAGATATCAAATCTCAGCGTAATAACACTATTGAATTAGAAAGTTTACAATATTTATTTCAAGATGATCGCACAGATTTAAAAAATCGTCTACGCCAGTAGAGCGAATGTTTTCTCTTGCATAACAAATTCCTCACACCGACATTCCCTTTTCGATAGAAACTTCATGGATACGGGACACCCCAATTATTTTCTTTATTATTAGGAATAGAAGAAAATCATTCAAATAAAGGTTGCAGTAGATCAAGGGGGACATTCACTTATTGAAGAAAAAAAAATTTAAATCAGTGGTTCTCAAGTACCAAACCAAAGTTTTCTAGACTTATTCGACAGAGTATTTTTTTCTGAATTCAACTATATAAATATTTTATGTTCTAGCATAACAAAAATATTGAGAAAAATTCATTTGAAAATTAATAGTTATTTTTTATACAAGACGATAAAATTATATTTTTCGCGAGTCGATAATTTAATTTTATCGTCGTGTATAAAATTCTATTTTTTTTCTATAGCAGATGTTAAAGAAAAGAATAAAAAATACCAATTATATGTCATTATTAATTGAACACAATTTTAAAATCACAGTATGTATGTATGTAGGTTGTTATGGATTTTGTACGTAAATAAATAAGAATTAATAGTTATTTATGTATTAAGAGCGTAAGGAGGCTTTTATGGCCTGCGGCGGGATTTTGAGCCCGAGGCGTAAGCCGAGGGATAAAAACTATGAAAGCGGAAAACAACAGTTTATTGTTTGTTTATTAGTTCTGTCATTTGAGTTTTATTTTGTGTATCTCCGTGCTTTCCATATAAATATCACAATATTAATTTTCATTTTTCATTAAAAAATATAAAAAAAATCGATTTGTAATAAAAACTTTTCATGTTGCCTGTTTAAATTGTTTATAATGTAGGTTATAATTTGGTTTGATGTTTAATTATAGCCCGCCGGGCTATAATGACTCCCGCGGGCTATAAAATGACGTTTATGTCAAAGAAATTCGTGTATAATTGTCAAATTATGATACGTCCGTGCATAAAGTATTTTATCTACCCTTGCTGTTAAAATGTTACTTTATCTACCCTTGCGGTTAAAGTGCTACTTTATCTACTATTTTGAGTAGATAAAAGCACAGTTTAACATCTGCTATAGAAAAAATAAATTTTATTTAACATAACAAAACAGTAGGCCATGATCTATAACAAAACAATTTCCGTTAATTCGTGGTTCTCGAGATAGCAATGGTGGCACACTTAAATGGAACACCTGTATATTATATCTTTCACTGTTGTCTCCTGAAAACAACTATACATTTTGATTATAACTTTTGTATTTATGCTTTTTACTCTCTTTTAGAGAACATTTATGTAAAAGTTTATTAAGTCGTCATTATTAGACGGCAGTAAAGGTTTAATTGTTTAATTGATTGTATGCCTAGCACACAAAGTTCATATACATTTATATACATTTTTGTCGTTCGCGGATTGTTCGTGCCCCGGTTTCATCTGGCTGTATTTAGCCCTACGTCGTATGGTTAGCCAACAATAGGAGTATAACTGTTCATCGGGTTACGGGTTTTTTCGCGTCGCCAAAGTTACGTTTATTACTTCGTTATAAATATTTATAATTTGCTGCATTGATGCAGATCTTACTTTTACGAGTACGTTGCAATACTCTAATTTTATATTTATATCACGCAAAATTAACGTTTTATTAAATATTTATTTATATTTCTTTATTTATATTCATGCAAAATGAACGTTATATTAAACATTTATTTCTATTTCTGCCTTGGAAACCTTGCGTATTATTTTGGGGAAAACCTTATTGACGTTTTCAGGCAACAACGGAATCACGGTAGGTAACAGTTATTTATTTCGTTTTCGTAATTTTGCCGTCAAAAATTACGTGGCTCCCGTCCAACCCTTTTGGGGTTGTCCATTTAATTTTAACCCGCTCCCTTCTCCACTGTTGAAAGGCTGGCAGCCGCGCACCATACCAACTAGGGTGCGTAAAGTTACTATTGCGTCATCGCTTATTCGCGTTGCACGCGGCGTACGTAACAAAGGCACTACTACAAGAATCATATACTTTTTATTGCACAATGTCATTCTTACGTGAAGAATACAATACAAAGAATAATTTTACAAATGGACATTGTTATACATGTTTCTCATATTATTTGTTCTATTTCGCTTTAATTTATATTAAAAGAAATATTAAAATATCAAGGTTCGTATAACAATCACAGTTTCAATAAACATTTTGTATTCAAATTCAATTTATTCTGACATTTGACATTTTGACGAGAGTTATTTAGAAGTTAGGTTAGAGTTAAAATTTATAATTATTATTTTACGAATTTTGCCAAAGACTACTTTATTATTACAGATATGAAATATATTTATTATTAAATAAAAAGATCACTTTTATAGTCTTGCTACACAAATAACTATTCTGGTTATTTTAGTACTGCATTTTTGAGTATTGAATTTAAATACAGCATATTATTTAAATAATGTAGCTTTCCAAACTACATACGAATACTTAAATAATATAATGTTATATATATAGTTAATAATTATTGTCCTTATATCAAATATGCCTACACAATTCCAGATCGAAATATCAAAGAAATCTATTTCTAACGTTCCAATGAAGTATTGACTGATTTATTGGTCCAATTTTCATTTTAACTACTGCCAAATTTCTGTTTTACTTGACACTTACTAGTAACCAGGGGCGGATTGTCCTATCGGGCGATCGGGCAAATCCCGAAAGGCCGAGTGGTCCAAAGGGCCGGTTGGCTACCTTCAATTAAATAATGTAGTCAGAATATATTTTTTTATAATTTAAAAATATAAATTATGGACAATTACTCTAATATTTGGAAAACATGTTATTTTTTCGTGGAACTTCGATAACTCGAAATTGAATACGAGTATGCCAGAAAAAAATGGATATCTGTTGGAATAAAAAAAAATTTCTTCCTGCACATACATATAAATTTTTCGTCCAGTTTCAAAACTTACAAATCAAACCAAATAAAAAGAACTACGAGTTTCCCCAAAATATTAGACTTAACGAAGTTCTGTTTCTGATGGATTCCAGTTTTCGGTTAAAGTTACCAAGAATTTCGAGTAATTTTAAGGTCGAGTTATCAAATAAAAATTATATGCATTTTTTACCCCAGGCAATATTGCCAATGTATTTCGTTCCAAACATTAAATACTAGGGTTTTTTTATGTTGGTATCATCGGAAAATTTGATTTTCAAAGCCAATCCTATTAGCCTATAGGCCTAGGCCGGTAACATGTTTCTGGATAATTTTGAAATACATTATATACAATTACTTACCGGGTGGAGACAAAAAATATATACATATAACAATGTGATAATTTTCATAAATAAAAATTATTACACTGATGGATAAAAAAGTCAGACATTTTAATTTTTATTTTTGTCATTATCTCGAGAACTATCAGGGTACGAAGTCGGTTTATTAGTGTAGCGTGAAATACAATAGTGACAAAAAATGGATATCGCCATAAAAAGTGTCCTACAGAAGTGCAAATCAAAATCTGGAATCATTTTATACTTAGAAGTTTTCAAAAACAAAAAAAAATCTATAAAATTTACATATTTGTCTGTATCTAATGACCTATGTGTTTCTTCTGAATAAACAATACATTGCTGAAATGGTATTCTAATATAGGACAACTTTCGTCTAATTAACCGACATCGTAGCTCTTATAGTTCTCGAGATAATAACAAAAATTAAAAAACCAAGTGTCCGATTTTTTTTCAGCAGTGTACATATACGAGTATGTAATATATCATTTTCACTCTGAAAAGGGCCGGACTAAGAATAATCGCCCGGGCCGATTTACTTCTCCAATCCGCCCCTGCTAGTAACTTGCGTCAATGATTAAAAATGCGCTCATTCACAAAATTATTTTCATCTTTATTATCTCTAAATATCAGATTTTAAATCTGTCGACAGGATAAGCGTATGTAGGAGCTTCAAAGATATTAATGATCCTAAAATTGAATATACATAATGATAAGAGCTGACAGTGCAGCCACGTGTATGAAGTGTAGTCATTTTCTGACACGGGTTGACAAGAAGTACACACGAAGTACATTAGATGATTGGACATTCTATGTGTTACATAACATGTACAGTTACATCATAAATCGTGCTAATGTCTCGTCGAGATCGTTAGCGAAAGGAGAAAAGTTAAAAGAAAAGTGTAGCTTTGAACTTTTGTATCGCTTGCTTATTATTTCTGTAAAAGTGTTGTTTATTGTACATATTACTATATGTTTGTTTAAATTACTATAAAGGGTTTCAGTATAATAATTACAGTATACACATTCGCAATCACCATGTTAGGGCGCCACTTACGAAGGGTTAAATTACATTTATAAAAAAAAATTGGATCTAATTAATTTTATCTGAGTGATATTTGTGTTCACTTCAAATTATTTCAGTGAAAATGATCTTATTATGTAAAAGATTGGTATTCATTTTTTCCTTGGAAGATAATTTTGATCAAAATCAAAACTTTTTCTAGTCACGAAACTATCAATCATTCTACATTACTCTATATATTACAGAAATTAATTCAATATTTCCAAATTTATACTATAACTCGTAATGTACCAAATAAAATAATTATTGACGCAGGACCTGAATTCAAAGGTAACGTTTTACGAGATTTATTCAAACTCAGAAATATAGAGCGCCATATAATTTGCATAAACAATCCTACTAGCAACGCAGTTGAAAGATTCCATTCAACGCATTAATGAATAAATAATAAACAGAACAAGAAGAGTTATTAATGACAAAATAAAATCTGAGAAATAAAAACGCTATAAGGAAAATGATAATGATCTTACAAATAAAATGTATTATGTACATAAAAAAAAATCCAAGACTATTCAGGAAATTAAAACAAAACCTTTATTTAGAAAATATTGCAGCGTGCGAGCGAACCCTATCGACGCCACTGATCATGCACGCCCTTGTGTAGAAACTTCGAGAAAGCGATAACGTAATTACAGCGGACATCTGTGTAAACAACCCCATGGAATGTTCTAAATAAATACCGAACTATATAAGGAAGAAGGAGCTTGGTTGCGAAGCAGTTGAAGAAAGTTCAGTTCAGTGAGCAGTAGAGTGGACTTTGAAGTCTGATATGAGTCTACAACCAACAGTCAGTCTGATACGCGTCTGAGAGAAAACAGTCTGGAAGATGAGACAGTCAGAGAGAGGAGACAGTCTGTAGTGGATATAGTCTGAAGAAGACACAGTCTGAAGAGGAGAAAGTCTCAAAGGACACAGTCTAAAAGAGAAGACAGTTAGTCTGACAAGGAAGTCGGTGATATAGATATGATGAAGGCAGTTGAGTCGGCTGGTATGTTGAAATAAATAATGATATAAATAAATAGTTAGTGATATAAATAAATAACAGTGAAATAAATAAGTATAGTGAGAAATATTATTTAAATAAATAACCGGAGTGTTGTCTGTAATAATAATAATAATAATAATAATAATAATAATAATAATATTAATAATCTTAGTCTTTAATTAGTGTTTAATATTAGTTTATTTGTAGTGTTTACCTTTTTCGTAATTATTTGTTGTTTAATAAACTTTTAATTTAGTTATGAATATTTCTTTGATTTTTACATTTCACCCAAATATAGAGTTCAACATTATAATTCAATACTCGGCAAATAAAAATCAGAGATCAAATAACCGAAAAACATGTTGGGATAAGGAGAATTAAACACTAAATTGTTACATCAGATGTACGACTCAACTTCCGGACAACCCAAATGACAACGAATTTCATATAGCTAAACTAGAGAAAACACAGATAAAAACTTCAGAACAAATGAAATGTATTATAATAAAAACATAAGAAATAATTCAAAATAAAGATTCAATAGAAAAATTTCAATATTATACCTATTCTTAATTATTTAGAAAACCAAATTAACAAAATCTGATGTGGCCAACACAAGACCTCCCGCTATTTAATTTTTATTAATTTAAATACATACCTACATATTTACTAATGATGCAAACTATATTAAGTTCTTTTGCAAATAACTATTGCTTTTATTGAAATATTGATATTATTTGTTGAGTAGGCGTTGATTAAATATTTATAATTATAGTATGCGTTGTAGTTGTTATGTAAATAATATAAAAAATAAATAGACTTGATGAAAAACTGTTAATGATTTTATTCTGTGCCTCTGTGTATATTTAAAATATAAATATAGTTTCAAACGCTTTATTTAATATTTTCTGTTTAAAATATCACCATTATTAATTTGAAATTATTTTTTTTTACTGTGACATTGCCTGTCAGTTCAATACATTTGAAATATGAACTATGTAATAAAGGAATCCTTAAATCATAGGCCCTGAGATTCATAAAAAAAATATTTTTTAAATTTATCTGTAAAATATATAGAAAAAGGGAGGTAAAAATATTTCACAGGAGTTCAAACGTTGTTTAATTAACGGAACAGGAAGTATCTTCAAATCAATTTAAGGTATTTTAGATGCTTCCAGACGGAGAGCATTATGATAAAATTCCTGAACAAGTTAAAAATGATGAAAAATTATTACAGGATCAAACTAATTAAAATTTTAAAATAACAAAGAAATTATTGATAAATTAATTAATGAAATCGATGGTATAAGAAGCAATATATTAAAAACGTAAACAGAAGACATTCAAGAGATTTTAAAGAAAAATTTCAATTGACAAGGAAAAAATCGACGTTGAAAATAAGTTTCAAATAGATACTCCTATTTATAATTCAGAATTGAAATGATCTCACTAAACACATTGAAATCAGTTTATCTTTTTGTAATTTCAGAAAATAACACAAGTATAATTGACCCAAACTAATATTAGAAAAATCTGATGTGGCTAACACACACATACACCTCCCGCTATTTAATTTTTATTATTTTAAATACATACCTACATATATTTACTAATGCTGCAAACTATATTCATTTCAATTTAGGAAGGTCATCGGATGATGGATATAAAAAGGAATATAAATAATTTTACATCTCCTCTTCGCAATCGTTTCGGTAGCTTTATTGTACCTTCATCAGTACTAAAAGAACGACACAGATTAACAAAAAAAAAAAAACATGATAAATAATAAATACGAACTAATAAATTCAAATTTAACACAAAATTAACAAAAAAAAATTATATATACATATATACCTGCGAGATGGCATATCTCGTTTGGTTTAAACGAGACAATTCTTAAGAACATCATTCGTGATGATGTGATTTTTTGATACGATCATAATATTTTATACTAAGTTCCTTTACATATAACTATTGCTCTATTTACCATTTTCTTTTTAAAATGTCACCATTATTAATTTGAAGTGATTAGTTTTTGATAGTGACATTTATCTGTCAGTTACATACAATTGAAATATGACATGTGTAACAAAGAAATTGTGTTTATCTATTGTTTCACCTAAAGTTCGCTATTGTATTTTTGTTTTTCAAAAGCTGCCAATGCTTTACGGCGACTCCTCGATAGATGGATCTACATGTGCTTAGTTACTTATTAAGCCAACTTTCTTTTATAAGATGTATATCTCTCACTGTGCCCAGTTGGCGGCAAGGCGGAAACTCTCTGCAAAGAGACAGCAGTTACACCACACTGATGAGCTGCAATAACAGCGAAACACGTATATGGTTATTAGCTGGGCATGGCCGGAATCTGATGATGACTGAAAGGTTGATTCAAATACCGAAATCTTGTGAAACATGGCTAGTGTTTTCTAATACTTTATTTATCTTTAAACCTTTATGAAAAAGATTATTTTTCAAATTTATCTGTAAAATATGTAGAATAATTATTTACGGTATAAGTACGTAAAGCTAGACTTTAGTCAGGAATGGGTCAGACCCTTGAGTGACTAAAGATGCTTTACGTATGTGTATCGTACAATATTTTATCTACGATAGATTCTAAAAATCCAAGAAATATAAAATAGTATATTATGTGGCAAGTGTGTGAAGCTGAAATTTTTACATGAGGGTGGAGTTTGTGACGCGAGCCGAAGCAAACTATTCGAATGTAAAATAGGCTTCAGACACGTGTTACATACTATACCTTTTCTACGATCTTGCAATAAAATATAATTTTTTCTTCACATTGTCATTCTTTTAATGTAAAGCCTCTGTATTATCGACTTGTGTAACTATGGTTACCAACGCTACGGGAGTTTAACACTTCACGCAAAGTGTACAAAATATCAAACTTTACACATAAAAACTGATACGTGAAGTACTCACTTCACGTATGGGAGTAGAAAAAATATTAATGTATAAATGTAGAAAAATCAATAATCTTTAATTTTTATGACAGAAAATACGAAAAAATTACATTTAATGGTATTTTTTGAAGAAAAACTATTCACTATTTACTTCAAAATCTAACGGTTTCTTTCCATATTAGAATAATAACGATAATTTTATGAAATAATTACATCGTAGTTAATAAGATATATTACTGGAAACAGGGTTTTAAAAACATGTATACAAAGTTAATATTCTAAAGGTCGAAACGAATGATCATTTTATATCACTCTAGACTAGAATTAGAAAATACATGGAGAAAATTCAAAATAAACTGGGTTAATCATAATTGCCCAAGGAGCAACAAATTCAAATTAATTGTGAAACTAATACACCTAAAAAAAATCAAAGTTATATTTAAATTAAAACTCATGTATATGAATAGGTTATAAATAATTTTAAATTCGACATAATTCAAGAAACTTATACAGAAATAATAATTTGGAAGTCTTATTTTTAATACTTATTAGGTTTCAACAACTAAATTCAATAAATTTAGACAAAATAACATAGAAATAGTCTTAAAGGATCAAGAAGAATTTAAATAAACGAAGAAAGAAATTGTAAAAAATTCAGTCACCGCAGGGAGCCCTGTCGTCTCCATTAGAGCTGTGATACACATTTCAAGAAATCATTCAGAAAGAATAAACACAAAATCGCGCAGCGCACAACACAGATTGTCAAAATGTGAAATTTTAAATTTTAATTGTTAACGGGAAGCGCTACGAAAATAGCTAACAAAAAACACCAAGCCATATTTTGATAAATCGCATTTTTTAAAAATCTTATTGTAAAATTACCTTAATAAAAAGGTAGTATAAAAAACATGCTTCATAAGGTTCATAACTGTCGAGTTTTCATAACTGACTGAAATCATTTGCCTCTGTGTAATGTATGCGATTGACCGAATTGGGGTTCTAGTCATACCGTTTTCCGTGACCGTGGCGTAATAGGTAGTGATAAATAAATTGAGCATCACCGTTTGAAAGAACTTAAAAGGGGCCCTAAAGATGTGCAAACCAAAATCCAGCATTATTTTACACTTGAAAGACATTCGCAAAAATCTGATGTGACACCTTCTACTAATTTTTATTAATTTAAATACATACCTACGTGTTTGCTAATGCTGCAAACTATATTACGTTCCATTGCATCTAACTATTGCTTTATTTACTATTTTCTTTTTAAAATGTCACTATTATTAATTTGACGTAGTTAGTTTTTTAACAGTGACTATTACTTGTCAGTTACATTCATTTGAAATATGAACTGTGTAACAAAGGAATTATGTTTATCTTAGGCTTCGGGATTTATAAAAAAAATTGATTTTTAAATTTATACGTAAAATTAGAAAAAGTATTAATGTATACCTGCAGAAAATTCAATAATCTTTAATTTCCATAATGACATAAAATGCGAAAAAAAGTATTTGAAACCATTATTTATAGCTCGCTGTATTCTTTGGTAGACAAAATAATTATTCCACAGCAACATGGTTTTGTTCGTGGCCGTTCCGTTGAGACAAATCTCGTTGAGTATATAGATTATATTTCACAAGCAATGGATAATCGTAAGGAAGTTGATGCTATCTACACCGACTTCAGCAAAGCTTTCGACAAAATTTCACACAATCTTTTAACTTTCAGGTTGGCTGAAGTTGGTGTTGGTGGCAAATTATTGTCATGGTTTATTTCTTATCTTACCAATAGAAGGCAGCGGGTTGTAGTAAATGGTTTCTCTTCTGAAGATGCACTTGTTACCTCTGGAGTCCCTCAAGGGTCTCATCTTGGTCCTCTTCTTTTCATAATTTTTATAAATAATATAAATAATTGCTTTAATTTTGCAAATATTCAGTTATATGCAGATGATTTAAAGATTTACCATACATTTGAAACTATCTGTGACTGTAAGGCATTATAAGCAGACATTGACAAATTTGTGAACTACACTAAACACATGAAATTAGAGCTTAACATTGAAAAATGTTCCTTTATAAAATTTACTAGAAATAGAAACATGATTCTCTATGACTATAAAATAGAAAATTCATTAATCAATAAGGTAAACATTGTCAAATATCTGGGAGTTAGTCTTGATAATAAACTACTATTCGATGTGCACATTGATAAAATTGTTAAAAAAGCTTGTAAGATGTTAGTATTCTTAATTCGTTCTAGCTCGAACTTTAAGCATCCCTGTACATTTGTTACGCTTTATATCACTCTAGTCCGTAGGCAGTTAGAATTTGCTTCTGTGTGTTGGAATCCTCAATATCAAATTTCTATCGATCGAATAGAAAGTATTCAAAATAAATTTTTAAAGATTTCCCACGCACAGACCAAACTTACGATCTCTAGAAAATAGAAGGCAGTTAAATAACTTATGTTTTATATATAAATGATTTAATAATGTCATATTATCCCCATGTTTAATTAGTTCGTTTAACTTTCATGTACCTAAGTATCCCAGCAGATATATACGTCTTTTCTCAGTGAATTATTGTAGAACAAATTCAACTATGAATTCGCCGATTGTCCGCCTTTCTTATCTATGCAATAATTTGTATTGTAGTGAAAGAATACCGGATTTATTTTGTAAAACATTACGTAGCTTTAAAAGACTGATTAAATTTTAATTTAAGTAGATCAAATAAAAATTTTCGTATTGAGTTAGGGTTCATAATTGTATATTGGTATAGGTTTATATTTTGTATATTTCATTTACTTGTTGTTATTATTATTGCTTTGTACACAGTTTTTTATGGAGTGTCCTTTGGGACACAGTTTTTTGTTAATTGGTCTAGTGCTTCTCTGTTATTGGGAAATATTTCCTGTTGAGAAGCCAAAATTGTAAAATAAAATAAATAAATAAATTATGTGCTTCAAATAAAGTGACATTTCTGGTTTTTCGATTTACACCAAAATCTAATGGTTTCTTTCCATATTAGAATAGGGTAGAAATACGAGGTATCAGACTTTTCTGAATGATAGTATTTGAGTTAGAGCGAAGAAAAAATACATACACATGCACACATATACACACATACACACATACACAAATACAGACATCATTGTGAAAATGTTAATATTGGATTCTAGGGACCTTAAAACGTGGTCATTTACTAAATTCTCGATATGCGATGACGTATTTTTTCACAAATAACAAAACACCATTAAAATGGTCTCCAATGGGGCAACTTTCGCCTAATTTACCCGACTTCGTATCTCTTATAGTTCTCAATATCCCCATGTTGAACGAATTATCCTGAACATTCTGTATAGAAAAGTTATCAATGCATACCAACAAAAAAATTTCTAGTAGTAGGTCGCAATACCTTATCTACCTACACAATACGAAAAAATCTGATGTGGCCAACATATGACCTCCCGCCAATTCCATGTTTAAAATAGCAGTGAGCTTTAAGTAAAGTATCATTACCGGTTAATCGTTTGTAAATAAAATCTAATTTGTTGTCCAATAAATAGAAAAGTCTGTAATACGAAATTTTGGATTGTTTTATTGTTTTTCCTCAAAAATTTGTTAGAGCTCCAAATTAAGTACTACATCCGATTTATCATATATGGTTAAAATCTAATATGTTGTTTCAAATTATATATGAGTTTTAAATACCAAATTTGAGAAGTTTTGGATCATATTTTAATAGGCTTTAAGGAAAAATCGTCACACACGTACTCTAAAACGCAATCTTTGTAAATTCTTCGCCGTACATAATCCATTTCGTAAATGTGTAGTTGTAAATTAATATTAATTTATAGTGCTGCAAAAATAGCAATTAGCAAATTTAAATCAGATCATCCTGTTCATCTAACATTTATGTATGATGGAAAATATATTATTTTTACAAACCCTAATAAAATATTTTACTATTATATTCTCATTAACACGGTTTCATTATTAATTTTAATATAATTGCTGCCTGTCAGTGACATTTGTTTAAATATGTCAAACCTGTCATTAAAATTATGATTTTGTTTGACGCATAGGCTAGGTGATACATGGAAATAAATTATATTATATATTCATATTTAAAGTTATTTAGAGTTATTTACTAAATGTTATTATCGTAGAATTGAAGTTTAAACCATTATATTCCATTTTAATTAGTAAAAGTTGCTAAAAAATTATATTCAATGAATTTTTTACAAGAAAAACTGTTAAAAGTTTGTATAAATGATACTTCCGGTTATCCGATATACACTAAAAACTAATGAGCTCTTCCCATATTAGTATAGAATAGGTATACAAAATTTCAAATTTTTCTGATTGATAGTATTTGAGTAATCGTGTCCACATGATCCACACACATAGACACACACACAGACACACACACAGACACACACACAGACACACACATAGACACACACATACATACCTACAGACATCATTGTAAAAATGTTAAAATCGGATTCTGGGGACATCAAAACGTGCTTATCATATAAAATCTCTATATGCTATTTTTAGCACGATCCCTATACCTCCCTTACCTAGGGTAGCGGGAGGTAAAAAACGATTAATTATACTAAGACAAATGTTCTGGCGACCTTAGCCAATATTTACTTTTTAAATAACTTCGCAACTAAGAGAAAATGAAAAAAATGTTTCATATAATTCTTTTATGGTCTATTTATTGACAGACAAAATATTATTCAATCACTATCTTTGTCAGTTTTTCATCGATTCGATTACAAAGTGGCCTCTTTCTCAAAAACAGTTGAAGATCGGACCCATGTTGAATAAACTTTTTTTTACTCATTTTGGTCAGTACTATATGTCCTCGCAATTTGTGACACTTATTTTTTAATACCCTGTATGATATAAGTAATAACTAACATAAATTATCGCCAATTTATACTAATATTACAGACATTTTGTCGTTCTAATGACCAGGGTGCGATAATATATATCAGTGGATATATATCACGATATTTATCATGATATTTATTCGTTGATATATATCAAGATATTTATGTCTATATTACACTTACAAGACCGTAAAAAAGTGAGCGCCCTCATTATATTGCGGCATTTCATAGAACTAAAAATTCTATATATCGCAATGAAAATTTTATATATCGCAATGAAAATTTTATATTTCGACATCGCGAAATTTTATATATACATTAGACATGATATTTATATATATTGCAATGAAAATTTCTATATATCACATTAAAAATTGTATATATCGCCATCGTAAAATATTATATATAGCGAAATTTTATATATATTGGGCATAATATATATATATATATATATATATATATATATATATATATATATATATATATATATATATATTACAGAAAATTTTATTTTGGCCCAAACAGCGCCTAATATAGGGGCATCCCTTTGTAAGCTAGACATCGGGAGCAGGATTCTAAGGAGCTTGAAATTGATTCAGAAGACGAACCACTGTCTCGATTAATTAATTAAATTATTTATTATCCATATTGGTAGTGTTGAATTAATATGCAATGTTTTGTTTCAAATAAATACATTAAAAAGTTGAAAAAGTTATTATTTTATTTTCACAAAAATTATCTATAAACAACTACATTTAAATAAATATCAACATTTTGATATACTATATCTGATATATATCGATATACATATATCCGATATTTTGATATTTATATAAATATCATGATATTTTCGCACCCTGCTAATGACACATAGCAAGATATATTTTCTTAAATATTTTATTTTTTTGGAAAATTAAATAATACTTAGTTTTACCAGTTTAGGAAATATTGAAAAAAAACGAATTTAATTCGCAAGATTGTGAAGCTTTATTACATAAAATGTGAAATTAATATATTGATTCCTGTTACGGTCATACCATTAAATTTAATTTCAAATTACTTAATAATGTTTAAAAAATTTAATTTGAATAAAAAGTAAAGATTTATTTAATTATTGTTACAAATTCATGATAAATAAATTTCTAACAACTAGGAGAACTGATCTGCGACGGGCTCGTGTGTTTTCCTCTAAATATGCATATTATATGGTGTATGTGGGAGGTAAAAAGATGCAATAGTAATAATAATAATAATAATAATAATAATAATAATAATAATAATAATGTATTTTAAATTGAAATGGAAAATAAACAACTATTGCCAACATAGTGCTTTTATGTAGTCATAAATAAAAAACTTCAAAATATAACGCTATAAAACCAGGACAAAAATTATATTGTGTAACCTTAAATCAATTTTCAATATTATATTGCAAGCTTTACTTACAGCACCTAAGTAGTTCATCTCATCTTATTGTTTACTTCTACAGTGATGCGTTTACTGATTTTTTCTATCAGGTTTTTTCCTTTGATGTGCACTTGACATCTACTTAGTGTTTCCAATTATTATCACTTCTACAACTTTCATTTTTACGCACTTTCAATAATTAATCTATTTTTGAAATCCAGTTTTTGTTCACCCGTTGAAAATACGCAAGTGTTACTGAATAAACAAAACAACAGTACGAAATTAATTCCAGCACCGATAATTTTCATGCAAAAAAGCATTATTTTTTTGTATTTCCATATTTTTGTAGGCGTTTGAGATCATAAAATCACACATAAATATAAATTCATCTCACAAGAAATCTATAATGGCGAAATGACATAATTAAAATTTCTATTTTTGCCTTCTGTCACCTATAGGCAAGGAAGGTGTCTTTGGTCAAAAAATTCGATGCTGTTTTTAAATAATAAGCTCGTTTTGGGGTCCACAGAATGCGATTGTAATATTTTTACGAATGTCTGTATGTGTGTGTGTACGTGTGTGTGTCCGTGTGTTACGATAATTTCGGCGGCAATAACGACTCTTATACTACAATTTCAAAAATTACAATTTTTTTTTAAGTTTTCATTCTTATATCTATATTAACACTTGACTAGATTGGTTAAAATTCGTCAACCGGAAGTACCTTAATTGATAGCTACTCGTATAACTTTATCTTTTTAGTTTTTAATAATATTCTTATCATGTAGGTGTGTGCGTTAGGTGACCGGTTGTGGTTCGATTCAGTGTTTCTTTCAGACTCTTTTACCCGGGGTGGGTTAATAATTGTTTCGGGGGGAGGGGTGGAGTTGTGCAAAAAAAGCGCCACAGGCGAAATTTTTTTTTTTCATTCAAGGTCAAATGACATAATTAAAAGTTACATTTTTCCAAGGGATATGAAACTGCGTGTTTTTCCCTTTTATGTACAAAAATAAATTGCCAGATCACAGAAAATTTTAGTAAGTAGAATATATTTAACGGATTGTTGATTTTCCTGGCTAAACAGGTTATTTTTATGTTTGAATGCAATATGCACTTATGTATTCTGTATCGTACCATGTTAATTTTTACAGCCTGTTAAAATTTGTAGCCCGTAGGAACGAACGTATTATCTGTCATTTAATTTTTTTATTCAGTGTCTTAGTGAAAAATTTAAACAGGATGTTAAAATTAATATGAGTTACAGATTGCACCCCAAACATTTATCTGGCTTGCAACAATGTACAGTAGATATCATGAACCAAGCCATTACTGCATTATTCCATTGTTATTAGGTTTGGGTCCTTACATTCATGTCTACATTGTATTAGTTTTTAAGAATTAAAGGAACGAACATAGATACGTTTTGCACATTTTCTTTCAACACATATCAACTATTATTTGACATTTTTGATATAATCTTCTTCGGGGGGGGGGGGGGGGGGGGGGTTTCCGTTTGTCTTCCCCCTCGACCCCCTCACCGAAACACTGGTTCGATTCCGAATACGATCGATATCAGACTTGAAATTTGTAAATTTTGAGGGTAATTTCTTGACCTGACAATTACTCGAAATTTTAGTTAAACAACATTTATTCTCTTAGAACACCGACGTTTCGGTGCATCCGTGTACCTTCGTCTAGGTATAGGTAAGATCTTATAAAATATTACATGTTATGTATACAAAATACATATGTTCTATTCAACATCGTACAAAAATTCATAAAGAGCAGATATACATCAGTTTTCTCGAAAAATCGACAACCCTATGTCGACATAATGGCCATGTTTTATATTGTTCTTTTGTTCATTCAGAAAATACGTATTTTCCGCTGAAAATCAATATTTGATGAAGAAAACAGAAGAATATTCTCCTAAACTTTAAAATCACTGCCTTCTGGTAGAAAAGAATTACATAAAGTCATAATCTAGTTACTTTTCAACCCACACAAATATATTGAAACTGAAATAATATTTTTTTCTGATATTTGTCATTTCAGTATGTAAAAAACCGCTTTTTACCTCTCGCTAAGAGAGGTATTGGATTTATGCTAAAAATCACATATCGAGATTTAAGTGAATAAGCACGATTTCAGGTCCATATAAACCGATTTTAATATTTTTACGATGATGTCTGTGTGTGTGTGTGTGTGTGTGTGTGTGTAAGTGTGGATGTTGGAGGGACGATTACTCAAAAATTAAAAGACATAAGACCAGTTTAACTAGGAATTCCTTAATCTGACATTCATGGGAAGAGCTGAAAAGGTTTTGGTAACAATTGGACAACCGGACGTAGTAGTTTCTAAAAAAATTCTTCTAATTATTATTTTTTGAAAATTTTTGAAGAACATATAATTCTACATCTGATACATTTAAAATTTTTATTATATATTCTATTAATTTAGAGATAAAGACTATAATATATAGAATATCGGGATGTATTAAGTCGAGTATGCTAAAATACACTAAGGAAATCAGTTGACAAATTCAAATGTTTATAACATAATTTGTAAATGACAGATATCAGTGTCAAAAATTAAAAGTTTTAGTTACATTGCGAAAGCTTTTTCTGGGAAGTACATTTAATCTCTCTTATTGTTTTATTAATGAAATATTTAAAATTATAGGTAGCATGCATATATCCATTAGAAATACCGCCAATCTTGTTAATGAATTGGAAGAATCTCTGACATTTAGAAACTTCCTCATACAGTGAAAAATAGATATAATTAGAATTGTATGTGTGCAGAAGACATGTTAAATACAACAAAAAACAGTATTTGGGTAAAGTTCTATAATTTTTTTGTTATACAACGACGGTTCGATAGCGAAGTGCAAAATAATACTTTTATAACATAATATGGAAATAGCGAGAGGTCTTATGCAGGCCACAACAGTTTTTTTCTTAAATGAAAATCGTTCAAGTTTCTTTGTACAATGCCAGACAAAATTCTTAAATCGAAAACAAACTAATAAAAGAGGGAAAACAATTAAAAATTCATGTGGACTTTTTAGAATTTCAGCAGCAAACAAAAACCTGAAGTGCATGAGTAATAGCACCTATGTAAATGTAAGTAAATATTTGGTTCTCATTTCTAAAATGTAAATATGAACGGATTTTCCTTATGGTTCTCATTAAAAAAAAAATGTTAGATAAACAAGTATTGTATGTTTTTTACTTTACTCAGCTAAGAGAGGTATTGGATTCATGCCAAAAATCGCGTATCCAGATTTTAGTGAATAAGCACGATTTAAGGTCCATATAATCCGATTTTAACATTTTTATGATGATGTGTGTGTATGTGTGTGTGTGTGTGTGTGTGTGTGTGTGTGTGTGTGTGTACGTGTGGATGTTGGAAGGACGATTCCTCAAAAACTTTAAGATTTAAGACCAGTTTAACTATGGATACCTCAATCTGACATTCCTGGGAAGAGCTGAAAATGTGTATCTACAAGAATGCCATGTGAAGTCCAAAAAATAAAATACCTAAATATTTTTACCTCTCGTTAAGAGAGGTATTGGAATCATACTAAAATTCGCATATCCAGATTTTAGTGGATAAGCACGTTTTAAGGTTCCTATAATCCGATTATATTATTTTTACGATGATGTCCGTGTATGCTAAAATAAGACGATTTAACTAAACCTGCTTCTACCGGAAAGTGTACCATTTAGCTTCAAAGTTTTTCGAAATAAATTAATTTTGCTTATAATAACAAAACGCTTTATTCGATTTGGATGAAATTTGGTGTGACAGTTCGTATAGTTATATGTCATCTTTTAAAATGATACTTGTTATTATTAGTGAACCACTAGTATATAAAACTTAGGTGTCCCAACATTTATTAGACCGTAACTTTTTAATGGCCACGCCGATAACGTAAAATTATTTTTTTTCAGAAAGATACATTCAATAGTAAACTTTTCTCTCTCTTTGTTTAATTTGTGATATCTGTTACGGTTAAGACAGAAAAAAAGTAAAACCTGAGTGACTGCATCGTGAATTTTTTTAAAATAAATTTAATATAGCAGTCTTTCCAAATGTCAAACAAGTAATTTCTAATGACAGTAACAATTGTTTATGGGTTGTCAAAAAAGTCCTTCGCAATATTCAGAAACTAGTAAAATCCGTTTGTTCGGCCTAATAGTATTTTACTATCATTATTATAAATAAGACGAATAAATATGTTAGCTTACTCCTAATCAAGTTGAGAAGATTGACAACTCGTTACTGTCATTAAACATTAGGGCTCGTAGTATGATCACGGTTTTAACTAAAACGCTGTTTTAAGAAATGTCAAATTCAAAGTTGAATATTTAATTTCACCCTTATATGTAAAGAACGATTTTTTTAAAAATATTTGTTTGAATACATACTATGTTCTGCTTTAAAATCATATTTTGATAAACTTGGTATTATTTATTTTTGTTATTAAATAATGAAATTTGACATTTCTTAAAACAGCGTTTTAGTTAAAACCGAGCTCGCACTACCAGCCTATATGTTTGGCATATGGGCAGACTGCTAGATTAAATTTATTTTCAAAAAAATCGCGATGCAGTCACTCAGGTTTTAATTTTTTCTGTCTGAACCGTAACAGATATCACGAATTAAATAAAGAGAGAAAAGTTTACTATTGAATGTATCTTTCTGAAAAAAAAATAATTTTACATTATCGGCGAGGCCATTAAAAAGTTACTGTCTAATCAATGTTGGGACACCTAAGTTTTATATACTAGTGGTTCATAATAATAACAAGTATCATCTTAAAAGATGACTTATAATCATACGAACTGTCATACCAAATTTCATCCAACTCGAATAAAGCATTCTGTTATTATAAGCAAAATTATTTTTTTCGAAGAACTTTGAAGCAAAATACTGGCTAAATGGTACACTTTCCGGTAGAAGCAAATTTTTTTTTATTTTTTTTTTATTTTTTTTTTTTTTTTTTAAACCTCTCAACAGAAAAAGTTTAGTTAAATCGTCTTATTTTAGCCTCAGGAATCTGTGGTTAAGCCATGTCCCCCTATTTAAGAGATACCCTAGAATAACGGGATGTAAGTTGAGTAGGCTAAACTACACTAAGGAAACCAGTTGACAAAATTCAAATGTTTACAACATAATTTGTAAATGACAGATGTCAGTGTCAAAAATCAAATGTTTTATTACATTCTGAAAGCTTTTTCTGAGAAGTACATTTAATATTTTTATTGTTTTATTAATTAAATATTGAAAATTATAGGTAACATGCATATATCCATTAGAAATACCGCCAATCCTGTTAATGAATTGGAAGAATCTCTGCCATTTAAGAACTTCCTCATACAATGAAAAATAGATATAATTAGAATTATATGTGTGCAGAAGACATGTTAAATACAATAAGAAACAATATTTGGATAAAGTTCTGTAATTTATTTGTTATTAAACGACGGTTTGATAGTGAAGTGCAATACAATATTTATATAACATAAAATGGAAATGGCGAGCGGTCTTGTGCTGGTGGCAACAGATTTTTTTCATAATCTTTTATTCTAAACGGGTACATTCACTATCTATATATATTTCTATATTGAATTCATCAAGACGATCGGGGAAATTTTATTCGCCTGTACAGACTAAACGGTAAGAGCGATTTTAATGAAAATTTTTCCAAGGTGTAGAGAATAACTCAACTTGATTTCCTGGTAATAGGTCAATCTTCTATACGGTGCATAGTTTTTGTGTAAAAAATTTTTAAAGGTCGTATTTTGGCTTTTTGAAACAATTTGAAATCAAAAATTTAGTCTTCTTTGAAAAATTTAAGACGAAGAACGTTTCTTTGACATGTCAATCAGAACATTTAAATGGAATTATTTATAAAATAAGGCTATTTTGAAAGAAGTTAAATTAATAAACATACATTATGGCAATGGGAGGTTATTCCATAGTAGTTTAAAAGGCCTAAAACATTATATTTAAAAATTAAAATTTTTGGAGGTTCATGTCCGTGATTCATGTACATTTCCAAAGTGTTGCTAAACATCCCATAAATAATTAAGTAAAAAACAAATATTCCAATGTCAAGAATTTGACAGCTCGAACGGCTTTTGTTTTTTGCTTAAAGTTGTTAGAACCATGTCGTGTTTGGTATCAAATGAGAGGGTTCGTCAAGGGCTGTCATGTAGAAATGTCAAATATTTGATAGCTCGATCGGCTTTTGTTTTTTGCTTAAAGTTGTTAGAATCATGTCGTGTTTGGTATCAAATGAAAGGTAACGTCAAGGGCTGTCTTGCAGAAATGTCAAAAATTTTACAGTTCGATTGGCTTTTGTTTTTTGCTTAAAGTTGTCAGAACCATGTCGTGTTTGGTATCCAATGATAGGTAACGTCAAGGGCTGCCATGCAGTAATGTCAAAAATTTGACAGCTCGGTAGGCTTTTACTTTTTGCATAAAGTTGTCAGAACCATGTCGTGATTGGTATCAAATGAGAGGTATCGTCGAGGGCTGTCTTTGCAGATATGTTAAACATTTGACAGCTCGCATGGCTTTTGTTTTTTGCTTAAAGTTGTCAGAACCATGTCGTGTTTGGTATCAAATGAGAGGTATCGTCGAGCAAATTGCTTGGGCAGATTGGGTGGGCAGGTTGCGTGCGGCAGTTTGGGTTGGCATTTTGGGTGGGCAGGTTGCGTGGGCAGGTTGCGTGAGCAGTTTGGGTGAGCAGTTTGCATGGGCTGTTTGGGTGGACGAGAAAAAAATATTTTGAAAGACTCTTAGCGTTAGCACTTTGCGTTTAAATTGTTCCTAGACGGATTGGACGTACGTAAAACTATTATAAAACACTATCGGCGGAGCCCTAGGGTATACTCGGCGTAGCCGAGTTTACGCTAGTCTTTTATTCTAAACGGATAGATTCACTATCTATATTGAATTCATCACGACGATCGGGGAAATTTTATTCGTCTCTACAGCTTAAACGGTGCGATTGATTTTAATGAAAATTTTTCTGGGATGTAGAGAATAACTCAACTTGATTTCCTGGTAATAGGTCATTTTTCTGTACGGTGCATAGTTTTTGTGTAAAACATTTTTAAAGGTCGTATTTTGGCTTTTTGAAACAATTTTGAAATCAAAAATTTAGTCTTCTTTGAAAAATTTAAGACGAAAAACGTTTCTTTGACATGTCAATCAGAACATTTAAATGGAATTATTTATAAAATAAGGACATTTTGAAAAAAGTTAAATTCATAAACATACATTATGGCAATGGGCGGTTATTCCAAAGTAGTTTAAAAGACCTAAAACATTATATTTAAAAATTAAACTTTTTGAAGGTTCATGTCCGTGATTCATGTACATTTCCAAAGTGTTGCCAAACATCCCATAAATAACTAAGTAAAAAACAAATATTCCAATGTCAAAAATTTGACAGCTATATCGGCTTTTGTTTTTTGCATAAAAATTGTCAAAAACATGTCGTGTTTGGTATCAAATGAGAGGTAACGACAAGGGCTGTCATGCAGAAATGTCAACAAATTGACAGCTCGATCGGCTTTTGTTTCTTGCTTAAAGTTATCAGAAACATGTCGTGTTTGGTATCAAATGAGAGGTATAGTCAAGGGCTGCCATGCAGAAATGTCAAAAATTTGACAGCTCGATCGGCTTTTGTTTTTTGCTTAAAGTTATCAGAACCATGTCGTGTTTCGTATCAAATGAGAGGTATCGTCGAGGGCTGCCATGCAGAAATGTTAATAATTTGACAGCTCGATCGGCTTTTGTTTTTGCTTAAAGTTGTCAGAACCATGTCGTGATTTGTATCAAATAAGAGGTATCGTCGAGGGCTGCCATGCAGAAATGTCAAAAATTTGACAGCTCGGTCGGCTTTTGTTTTTTGCTTAAAGTTGTCAGAACCATGTCGTGTTTGGTATCAAATGAAAGGTAACGTCAAGGGTTGTCATGCAGAAATGTTAATAATTTGACAGCTTGATCGGCTTTTGTTTTTTGCTTAAAGTTGTCAGAAAAATGTCGTGTTTGGTATCAAATGAAAGGTAACGTCAAGGGCTGCCATGCAGAAATGTCAAAAATTTGACAGCTCGATCGGCTTTTGTTTTTTGCTTAAAGTTAGCAGAAACATGTCGTGTTTGGTATCAAATGAGAGGTATAGTCAAGGGCTGCCATGCAGAATTGTTAATAATTTGACAGCTCGATCGGCTTTTGTTTTGGCTTAAAGTTGTCAGAACCATGTCGTGATTGGTATCAAATGAGAGGTATCGTTGAGGGCTGCCATACAGAAATGTCAAAAATTTGACAGCTCGGTCGGCTTTTGTTTTTTGCTTAAAGTTGTCAGAACTATGTCGTGTTTGGTATCAAATGAAAGGTAACGTCAAGGGCTGTCATGCAGAAATGTCAAAAAATTGACAGCTCGATCGGCTTTTGTTTTTTGCTTAAAGTTGTCAGAACCTTGTCGTGTTTGGTATCAGATGAGAGGTATCGTCGAGGGCTATCATGCATAAATGTCAAAATTTTGACAGCTCGGTCGGCTTTTGGGTGGGCAAGTTGCGTAGGCAGTTTGAGTGGGCAGGTTGCGTGGGTCGTTTGGGTGGGCATATTGCGTGGGCAGGTTGCGTGAGCAGGTTGGGTGGGCTGTTTGGGTGGGCGGGAAAAAATATTTTGAAAGACTCTTAGCGGCAACACTTTGCGTTTAAATTGTTCCTAGACGGATTGCACGTACGTAAAACTTTTATAAAACACTATCGGCGGAGCCCTAGGGAATACTCGGCGTAGCCGAGTTTTCGCTAGTCTTTTATACTAAACGGGTAGATTCACTATCTATCTATATATATATATTTTCTTTAATCATCATGACGATCTGGGAAATTTTGCTCACCTGTACAGACTAAACGGTGCGAGTGATTTTAATGAAAATTTTTCTACGATATAGAGAATAACTCAACTTGATTTCCTGGTAATGGGTCATTTTTCTGTACGATGCATAGTTTTTGTGTTAAAAATTTTTAAAGGTCGTATTTTGGCTTTTTGAAACAATTTGAAATCAAAAATTTAGTTTTCATTGAAAAATTTAAGACGAAGAACGTTTCTTTGACATGTCAATCAGAACATTTAAATGGAATTATTTATGAAATGAGGACATTTTGAAAAAAGTTAAATTCATAAACATACATTATGGCAATGGGCGGTTATTCCATAGTAGTTTAAAAGGCCTAAAACATTATATTTAAAAAATATAATTTTTGAAGTTTCATGTCCGTGATTCATGTGCATTTTCAAAGTGTTGCCACACATCCCATAAGAAACTAAGTAAAAAACAAATATTCCAATGTCAAGAATTTGACAGCTCGATCGGCTTTTGCTTTTTGCTTAAAGTTGTCAGAACCATGTCGTGTTTGGTATCAAATGAAAAGTAACGTCAATGGCTGTCATGCAAAAGTGTCAAAAATTTGACAGCTCGATCGGCTTTTGTTTTTTGTTTAAAGTTGTTAGAACGATGTCGTGTTTGGTATCAAATGAGAGGTATCGACAAGGGCTGTCAGGCAGAAATGTCAAAAATTGAACAGCTCGATCGGCTTTTGTTTTTTGTTTAAAGTTGTCAGAACCATGTCGTGTTTGGTATCAAATGAAAGGTAACGTCAATGGCTGTCATGCAGAAATGTCAAAAATTTGACAGCTCGAACGGCTTTTGCTTTTTGCTTAAAGTTGTCAGAATCATGTCGTGTTTGGTATCAAATGAAAGGTAACATCAAGGGCTGTCATGCAGATATGTCAAAAATTTGACAGCTCGATCGGCTTTTGTTTTTTTACTTAAAGTTGTCAGAATCATGTCGTGTTTAGTATCAAATGAGAGGTATCGTTGACGGCTGCCATGCAGAAATGTCAAAAATTTGACAGCCCGAACGGTTTTTGTTTTTTGCTTAAAGTTGTCAGAACCATGTCGTGTTTGGTATCAAATGAGAGGGTTCACCAAGGGCTGCCATACAGAAATGTCAAAAATTTGACAGCTCGATCGACTTTTGTTTTTTGCTTAAAGTTGCCAGAACCATGTCGTGTTTGGTATCAAATGAAGAGTAACGTCAAGGGCTGTCATGCAGAAGTGTCAAAAATTTGACAACTCGATCGGTTTGAGTGAGTAGGTTGCGTGGGCATTTTGGGTGGGCAGGTTGGGTGGGCATTTTGGGTGGGCAGTTTGGGTGGGCAGGTTGGGTGGGCAGGGTGCGTGGGCAGTTTGGGTGGGCAGGTTGCGTGTGCATTTTGGGTGGGCAAGTTGCGTGAGCAGTTTGGGTGGGCAGGTTGCGTGGGCTGTTTGAATGGGCGAGAAAAAATATTTTGAAAGACCCTTAGCGTTAGCACTTTGCGTTTAAATTGGTCCTAGACGGATTGAACGTACGAAAACCAATTAAAAAACACTATCGGCGGAGCCCTAGGGAATACTCGGCGTAGCCGAGTTTTCGCTAGTCTTTTATTCTAAACGGGTAGATTCACTATCTATATATATATATTTTCTTTAATCACGACGATCGGGGAAATTTTGCTCGCCTGTACAGACTAAACGGTGCGAGTGATTTTAATGAAAATTTTTCTGGGATGTAGGGAATAACTCAACTTGATTTCCTGATAATAGGTCATTTTTCTGTACGATGCATGGTTTTTGTATAAAAAGTTTTTAAAGGTCGTATTTTGGCTTTTTGAAACAATACATCGAAGTCTACATGTACAAAATTAAGAAGAAAAACGATGTCATCTATCACATTTGACATGTCAATGTTGGTGACAAACCATTATAAGAAATGTATAAAGATTAGTTAAAAGTGGATATATATATTTTTATGGAACGATTATTATGCATATAATAGTATAATTAAAGGTATTTTATAATTATTTTCTCTATTTAAATGGTAATTAATAATTCATATATAATCTTGAAGTTAAATTTTATCCATAGGTAAAACTGTCTGCTTTTTATGACAGAGAAGTTGAAAAGGTGATAATTGAGTGAATATGAACGTACAGTAACATATGTACGCATGTTTCCATTGACAAAATAGTTGCTGAACGACGAAAAAGGCATGTATTTAAATGGAACCTAATTTGGATACGAAATTGATAAAAATGGTACCTAGACGGAATGGAAGTACGTAAAACTATTATAATACACTAATGCACTATCGGCGGAGCCCTAGGAGAAAGATTGTTTGACATGTCAATCAGAACCTGTAAATGGAAATATTTTTGAAATGAGGAAAATTTGAAAAATGTTAAATTCATAAACATAAATTTTAAGAATGGGCAATTATTTCACAATAGTAAAAATGGCCTAAAACATTTAAAATTTATAATTTTTGATGGTTCATGTCCATGGTTCATGTCCACTACGAAAGTGTTGCCAAACATTCCATAAGTAACTAGGTAAGTACCTATAAAACAAATATTGCTAACTAGATCAATGTGAAGTCGGTATACAAGTGTTACATGCATAAGTGAAAAACAAATATTCCTAACTGCATTATTGTGAAGTTAGCCAATTAATTTCCAAGCTACTAATAAAAAATATAATAAATTTTAAACAAAAATATAAGAGAAAGTGTTGCCATAAGTAACTAAGTAAAACACAAATACTCCAATGTCAAGATTTTGACAGCTCGATCGGTTTATGTTTTATTTACATAAAGTTGTCAGAAACATGTAGTGTTTGTATCAAATAAGAAGTATCGTAAAGGGCTGCAATGCAGAAATGTTAAAATTTTGACAGATCGATTGGCTTTTGTTTTTTGCATAAAGTTGTCAGAATCATGTCGTGTTTGGTATCAAATGAGAGGTATCGTCGAGGGCTGCCATGCAGAAATGTCAAAATTTTGACAGCACGATCGGCTTTTGTTTTTTGCTTAAAGTTGTCAGAACCATGTCGTGTTTGGTATCAAATGAGAGGGTTCGTCAAGGGATGCCATGCAGAAATGTCAAACATTTGACAGCTCGATCGTCTTTTGTTTTTTTTTGCTTAAAGTTGTTCGAACCATGTCGTTTTTGGTATCAAATGAAAGGTAACAACAAGGGCTGTCATGCAGAAATGTCAAAAATTTGACAGCTCGATCGGCTTTTGTTTTTTGCTTAAAGTTGTCAGAACCATGTCGTGTTTGGTATCAAGTGAAAGGTACCGTCATGGGCTGTCATGCAGAAATGTCAAAAATTTAACAACTCGATCGGCTTTTGTTTTTTACTTAAAGTTGTCAGAACCATGTCGTGTTTGGTATCAAATGAGAGGCATCATCGAGGGCTGCCATGCAGATTGGGTGGGGAGGTTGCGTAGGCATTATGGGTGGGCAGTTTGGGTGGGCAGGTTGCGTGGGCATTTTGGGTGGGCAGGTTGCGTGGGCTGTTTAGGTGGGCGGTAAAAAAATATTTTGAAAGACAGCGTTAGCACTTTATGTGGATTGGACGTACGTAAAACTATTATAAAACACTATCGGCGGAGCCCTAGGGTATACTCGGCGTAGCCGAGTTTACGCTAGTCCTTATACTAAAAGGGTTGAGGATCTCTCTATATATTCATCTCGAGCATCGGCCAGAATTTAAGTAAGGCTACAGGCTAAACGGTTCGAGGGATTTTAGTGAAATTTGTTTCAATTTGTTGGAAATTGTTGTCTTCATCATCCTAGTAATGGGTCATTTCTCTGTAGGATGGATAGTTTCCGAGTAAATCATTATTAAAGGTGGAATTTTGGGTTTTTGAAACAAAAAGAGAAATAAAATATCTTAGTCTTCCATGAAAAAAATTGAGACAAAGATCTCTTTGACATGTCAAACTGAATTTTTAAATGGGAATATTTATAAAAATAGACCAATCTGTAATAAGTTAAATTTTAAAATATTAACTATAATAATGGACAATTTTTTTACAATAGTTACAAATGCCCAAATCTTTAAAATTAAAAATTATAAATTTTTGATGATTCATTTCCGTGCTTCGTGATTGCAACACTGTGAAACGTCATATTTGACATGTGTCAAAATATTAACCTATGAATGTATATAATTTTGAAATAAATAGATATGAAATGGATTATTCAACATATAAATGAACTGCCAAGCCATGAAAACATACAATTAGTTACGTTGTGTAAGTATTCAAAATCAATTTTTTATTAAATGAAACATTTTTTAGGTTCATAAAATCCAATTAACAATGTTGTATTAAGTTTTGAGTGATGGAGATCAGTATATTTATATTATAAAATTTAAAGAATCCGATTTTGTGCTTGGATTGAAAATATTTTTAATAATCGTTAAGGATATTGTACTTAAAAACCTGTCACTTATGAATAAATTTATAAATGTTATAGTAACTGTCATTTTAAATCGTTTTGCAAGTTTCAAATGGTTTAAATATATAATAGTTGTTGTATTTTTGTCTAATTAAAGATTTATTTCACGTATTTTGTATTTAATTGTTCCATTGAAAATGGTAATTTGTACTTATATTATTATAGATATCTCGTAATAAAGCATCTAAAGTTGGAGCCACATTTTAACAAAGGTAGTGAGGTAGGTGTTTAATAGTCTTTAATTGAAATGAACTAATGATTTAATTTTCGTATAAAATCAATAAACTTTACATTTGAATTCTGTGGAATTTAAATATCTGTCGATTACAACAATCAATACCTATTTATTAAAACTATATTGTTGTAATCAACCATTATTTTGCATTTTACGACCAGAAACTCATCAGACATAACAAAATACAATGCATTCTTATTATATTGTCATAAATCAGAGAATATATAGTGTGTAGGCATGTCCAATTAAAAAAAAAAAAACTTTAGAAATGTAAACTAAATGTTCCAATCCCGACCGACGCCAAATATTTCGACTTTTTATATATTTCCAATTTTAAATGGCACAAAAGTGACCCCTGTGGTGCACTCTGCACGCCAGCAATGAGTACCCGTGAGGTGACGCCTGGTACGCGTTCGCACGGTACAAATATGTCATCACCATTAACAAAATCTGCGATAAAGCAGATTGTGGCACACTCAGAAAATTATTAATATGCCGTGATGACATGTCTATATTTATATATGTTCCAATCAGCACTGGAAAATTCTTAATTCACCTCATAGTACACATAATGTCATAAGTAATCAATAAAAATTAAAAGACGTACATCTTATCATCCATACATCATTGTAAAAATGTTATAATCGGATTCTAGGGACCTTAAAAGTGCTTATTCACTAAAATATGATAATGCTATTTTTAGCATAAATTCAATACCTCTCTTTTTTATTAAATCTTATCTTTCTCTATCATATTACATCGTTTTAAGCAATATTATATATTTTTCTATGGATAAAATTTAAACCGTCAGATATATATTACGTATTATACACCCAAGCGGGCTAATTTTTACTGGTCTACAACGTGAAACAAAAATAACAATTCTTAAATCAAGCGTTTGCGAGTTTTCGACTTAAAAACGAGCAGTCAATCTAATGCAAACAAATTTAAAAAAAAAATATTGTTCATTACTATTACCTTACTATGTAAGGTGAATATTAACTTTTTCTTTTCAATTAAGATATTTGTTTAAATTTACTTGTGTCTTGAAATAGCGTTCATTATGGTCGGCGCTTTTGTGCTGGGCATAACCAGCCCAACCGTAAGTAGCGGCCCTGAATAAATTATTATTCTATTGTTAGTAACAACATTGGGAAAATATTAGCAAAAATAAAAACACAGCCTATCTTAAAAGACAATAATAAAAATGTCCATTTTTTTGTGAAAAATACGTTATACATGTTTCCGCCTTAATTCTTGTAGTCCAAATAGAATGGCATGATCGGTTTCGAGAAAAATATAACATGTCTTATGTCCTACAAAATTTTAACTTCAATCACAAAAGTTAACATGTGCACTGGAACTGCTTCTTGAATTTTGTTATAGTTTGAACAGAATTCTCTACCGTTATAGCTTTGCCTTACTAAGCCTGTGGTAGACCGGGCCCAGTTGGATATAGCACTACCTATGGCGACGGATATGTTTGCCGCAAGAAGCAACAGGAATAGATATGTTTATTTTATTTTTTAAAAATGTGTTTCATTATTAGAAAATAAAGTAAAGTGAAATAGGAAACCATTTAATATGTACCTGTCCTTTACCCCCCATAAATCAAGCTTGAATCGCTAACAGTAGATCTGCTGAGAGGGCAATAACGACAGATATCTGTTCAACCTATATATTTTGATCAAATGGCAACAGAAAGAAGTTCTCCAATGGTAGTTTTCGATGTCAAAAATTATTAAAAGTGGAAACAATCATCCCGCAATGCATCGAAGTCCTCGTCAAAAATTTTAAGACTTGATAAGTCATTGGTGACATGTGTCACATTTTACAAGTTGAAGATGAACTTCAAATGGTTTTATCTTTAAAAGCAGGAGATACATTCCGAAAAATTAAATACAGATTAGTTAAAGGTACGAAGAAACAAATATATCATTTATGAGTAATGGCTTTAAACCAATTATTTGAAATTGTAATTTTTTGACATTTCAAAATGTGTAGTTTGGTTAGGTAAACATGACATAACATAAATAATTAAGTGACAAACAAATATTCCTAACTGTATTACTGTGAAGTTCGTGCATTAATAATTTTCATACTACCAATAAAAATATAGTAAATTTTAAATAAAACTAGACGAGTAAGTGTTGCCAAACTTGCCATAAGTAACATTCCTAACAAGATCAATGTGAAGTCGGTACACAAGTGTTACCAAACATGTACAAACAAATATTCCTAACTGTATTACTGTGAAGTTAGTGCATTAATAATTTTCATACTACTAATAAAAATATAGTAAATTTTAAATATAACTAGACGAGTAAGTGTTGCCAAACTTGCCATAAGTAACATTCCTAACAAGATCAATGTGAAGTCGGTACACAAGTGTTACCAAACATGTACAAACAAATATTCCTAACTGTATTACTGTGAAGTTAGTGCATTAATAATTTTCATACTACCAATAAAAATATAGTAAATTTTAAATATAACTAGACGAGTAAGTGTTGCCAAACTTGCCATAAGTAACATTCCTAACAAGATCAATGTGAAGTCGGTACACAAGTGTTACCAAACATGTACAAACAAATATTCCTAACTGTATTACTGTGAAGTTAGTGCATTAATAATTTTCATACTACCAATAAAAATATAGTAAATTTTAAATATAACTAGACGAGTAAGTGTTGCCAAACTTGCCATAAGTAACATTCCTAACAAGATCAATGTGAAGTCGGTACACAAGTGTTACCAAACATGTACAAACAAATATTCCTAACTGTATTACTGTGAAGTTAGTGCATTAATAATTTTCATACTACCAATAAAAATATAGTAAATTTTAAATATAACTAGACGAGAAGTGTTGCCAAACTTGCCATAAGTAACATTCCTAACAAGATCAATGTGAAGTCGGTATACAAGTGTTACCAAACATGCCATAAGTAAGTGAAGAACAAATATTCCTAACTGTATTACTGTGAAGTTAGTCCATTAATAATTTCCATACAAAAAAATGACAATATCGGATTTTGTTTTTTGCATAAAGTTGTCAGAACCATGTCGTGTTTGGTATCAAATGAGAGGTATAGTCAAGGGCTACCATGCAGAGATGTCAAAATTTTGACAGCTCGATTGGCTTTCGTTTTTTGCTTAAAGTTGTCAGAACCATGTCGAGTTTGGTATCAAATGAGAGATATCGTTGAGGGCTGTCATGCAGAAACGACAAAAATTTGACAGGTCGGTCGGCTTTTGTTTTTTGCATAAAGTTGTCAGAACCAAGTCGTGTTTGGTATCAAATGAGAGGGATCGTCAAGGGCTAACATGCAGAAGTGTTAAAATTTTGACAGCTCGAAGGGCTTTTGTTTTTCGCATAAAGTTGTCAGAACTATGTCGAGTTTGGTACCAAATAGGAGGTATCGTTATGGGCTGCCATGCAAAAGGGTAAAAAATTTGACAGGTCGATCGGCTTTTGTTTTTTTGCATAAAGTTGTCAAAACCATGTCGTGTTTGGTATCAAATGAGAGGGATCGTCAAGAACTAACATGCAGAAATGTTAAAATTTTGATAGCTCGATGGGCTTATGTTTTTCGCATAAAGTTGTCAAAACCATGTCGAGTTTGGTATCAAATGAGATGTATCGTTAAGGGCTGCCACGCAGAAGTGTTAAAAATTTGACAGGTCGATCGACTTTTGTTTTTCGCATAAAGTTGTCAGAACAATGTCGAGTTTGGTATCAAATGAGAGGGTTCGTCAAGGGCTACCATGCAAAAATGTGAAAATTTTGACAGCTCGATCGGCTTTTGTTTTTTGCATGAACTTGCCAGAACCATGTCGTGTTTGGTATCAAATGAGAGGTATCGTCAAGGGCTACAATGCAGAAATGTCAAAATTGTGACAGCTCGATCGGTTTTTGTTTTATGCATAAAGATAAGTAGTTTGTGTATCCGAAAAGACAGTTAGCATTAGCACTTTGAGTTTCAAGTGTGCCTAGACGGATTGGAAAGACGTATAGACTATCATAAAACACTATCCCCCTAGGGGAACCTCGGCGTAGCCGAGATTTCGCTAGTACATTTATACTAAATGTCCAGGAGAACTTGTTCAACATAGCAATCTCGAGAATTCTGACATACGAAGTTAGTTAAATTAGCCAAAAGTTGCATCATTAGCACACTATGAATCTATTCTGTAACTCTCCCGTTAATTTTTAACAGCTAACAGCTATGATTAAAAAATTTAGCGAATCAAGTAGATTGACATATATCAAAAACTTTTTTGTTGTCAAATCTGTATTGTATATTGGATAAAAAATATAACCAGCCGTTAAAAATTAACGGTTGAGTTACAAAATAGGCCCCTATTTGCGAAAAAATACATAGGTCATTAATTTTGCGAATACCTTGTAAGTGGACATATGGAAAAAATGTAAATTGAATAATGAATGTTTATTCGAATGAGAAATGTATGTAAATACAATTTAAGATATCTTTAATTCAATTTTAGATATCTAAATTTGAACATATCCATAATTCAATTTCGGATATCTGTAATTCATTTTAAGATATCAGTAATTAAATTTGAGATATCTTGAATTGAATTTGTGATATCTTAAAATGAATTATGAATATGTTCAATTTAAGATATCCACTATTCTATTTCAGATATCTTAAATTGAATTACAGATATCTAAAATTTAATTACTGATATCTTAAAATGAATTACAGATATCTGAAATTGAATTATGGATATGTTCAAATTTAGATATCTAAAATTGAATTAAAGATATCTTAAATTGTATTTAAGATATCTGAAATTCTATTTCAGATATCTGTAAATAATTTTAGATATCTAAAATTACATTTAGGAAAGCATGTAAATTGAATTTGAGATATCTTTAATTGAATTTTAGATATCTAAAATTCATTTTCAGATATCTCGAATTGAATTTCAGATATCTAAAATTGAATTTAAGATATCTTAAATGTAACCAAATTAGAGATATCTCAAATTGAATTATAGATATCTGAAATTATATTTAAGATATCTTTAATTCAATTAAGGATATGTCACATTATTTAAAGTCAAGGAAAAAAGATGGAATAAAAAGTAAAACGGCGTTCCATAGAAATGTGTGTATATTGTAAATAAACGTATATTATGATGGAAATAGTTACAAAAGAATACGCAATTTATTTTCAATATGTCAAGTTGACGTTTGACGTTTATAAGTAATCATAGACAAATAATACTCTTTAGATCGGAAACTTATGTGTACTTGCACTGAACATTACATCTGGTGGTTGGAATAGAACTAAAATGTAAATTAGGCAACCAGTTTTTGAATTTTATAAAAATATTTTAGTTTTGTTTATTAATATAAATTTATTTTGATATTAAAATGCATGTGCACAAATTTTAATTATATTTTTTTCATTTATACAGAATAAAATTTTATTTTCAAAATAGATTTATGTCATATTCATTGAAATAATTGTAACGGTTTAACAAAACCCGAATTGAAATACTTATATGAACTTATCAACACATAAAATTAAACAATGTTACATTAAAAACTTGCCTAATAGAGACACGAATGTTACAATGAATGATCAAAGTGAATTATATAGAACCGTGATAGAATCGAAAACACAATTCAAAATATGTCAAATTCAAAAATTTACGTCAAATTCAAATGTTTCCCACGCATCCTTATTTCCCACCTCAGAAAAAATACGTGGACCAATAGTTGCTTAGTAATAAAAAATTCAAGTTTTTAAAGCGACGTTCGCGACATCTATTGACTGGAATTGAGTACTAGTGGCAAAGGCCCAGCACTCGCCATATAAGTTTCCAAAGGTTGTAAGTAATTTATGAAAACCAGAAAAAAAAGAAAGAAAATTCTATGGCCATTGCTACTAATAAGCCGAAATTTTGAAATTTATTTTTAAAATTGTGAAGAAACCAGAAACATGTAAAACAGTGTATATGCAATTTTTAATTCTGTACAACTTTGTACTCTACAGATTTTGCCAAAAAAGATTTTCCAGAGCAGCAGTGAGATTTCTTTCCACTATTTCAAAGTCGGTACTATGTGTAGCCAAGACAAGAAACAAACATAATAAGTATTTCACCTTGTTTTTATTTTATTAAGTCAAATGTTTTTATTTCTTTTTAGTTGAAACATGTTTTTGTATTTTGTAATAAATTGAATTAAAATTCATTGCACTTTATTTGAATGGTTTCTGACAAGAGATTCTTAACAGAATTCTTATATTAGGTACCCAGTTATTATCTAGCACACAGGGACGGACAGGGAAATTCCCGAGAGGCCGCGACTTGCGGGAGGCCGGTGGGCTTAATGCCTATTTTTTTTTTTCTAACAAAGTTTTAATTGTAAGCTTTATAAAACGACAAACATCTTACAGCCACATTAACGCACAAAATCTCATTGGGAAAACTCAAACCGGGCTTTATGTTATTGTTATTACATTTAGAGAAATTTACAAGCTAAAGTAGGTACAGTATTCGTTGTTTTACAAAACACCTAGAGGCTTAGACGACTAACCGGATTGTAAAAGATCGCTAAGTCAACGAATTTTTAAAATATGGCCAGAACACACTTAAAATCGACTAACACAGTATAATTTAGAAAAAAATTGAATTAGCGTAGAAGAAAAAACCATTAAAAATTGTGCTTTATGTTTGTTAAATTATTAAATGTGTTTTTATGTTAAGTTTCTTCTAGACGTCTGTGTAGAAAAGTTTAAAATTATTTTATATACAGTGTCTTTAAAATACGTAGATATAGCTTAACCATAGAGCGTAAGGGTCATTATAAACAAAAATAATAAACTTAAGTACTGTAACTAAATTTAAAGTTTATTCCAGATCTAATTTTGTTTGAAAAGTGTCATAAACATAGGTCTTATATCTTTTAGTTCCCAAAATACAAGAAGTCAAAGTTTTATTATTATTTTCGTGTAACCAAATTTAACACATTTATTTTCAATTCTTTCTTCCTTTCAAAGTTTTGTAAATATCAGTTAATTTTCCCTTCTCGTATTTTGGTAAATAAGAGGAATATGGCCTATATGTTTATATGACATTTTTTACTCAGAATCATATGTGTAATAAATTGTTAAATTTTGTTAGTTCTGCAATAAAAAAATTGTTAATATATGACCGAAAAAAACTGCAATTTGTTATTTGGAGAACGATGTATTTTATCGAATGTTAATCCAATCAGATCTTTTTTATTTAGAATTTCAAAAAGCGCAAAAAAAAAAATAATTAAACTCCGAATTAAAAGAAAATATATAGATACATGTAGTCATTTTCAAGAGGTAGGTATTACAGAAGGAAACGAAATCGGGCATAACTTTATTAAAGCTTTTTGTTTAAAATAACCCATAGAATCTGTGATTAAGCTAAGTCCACTTATATTAGAGACACTGTATACATAGTAATAAAAACATGTATTTTTTGTATATATATATATATATATATATACATAATTTTTTACCAAGGAGGCCGGTACAGGATTATATTTCCCGGGCCGGTCCAAAGAACCAGTCCGTCTCTGGTAGCACATGTAGAAAACAGTATTTCATGAATCATTTTGACAATGTCACGATGCAGTAGTGTTACTTTAGTTCTTAACTTGAATTGAAAAATCTGTTTTGGCCAGCACAATATCTGTCGCCATTTTCATATTAGGCTATATAAGTATTGTATTTAACATTTCTGGTACACACAAAAAATTCTAATTACATCTATTTTTTATTTTTCATTTCAGTCTATGAACAAGTTTCCTCCTACTCTTCTAAATGTTCGAGATTCTTCCAATTCATTGACGAGATTGACTGTATTTTTGAAGAGTATATGGTGAATTATATGTATAGTAAGCGCGTGTTTAGTTGATACTGATACTGTACATACTTTGGCTTATAAATGAATCCCCTTTGTTTTTATACCAATTTTAGATGTTGACGGAGTCTTTTCCTCGTTAAAACAACAGCATATTATATTACTATTACATTTCGATTTGTCCATGTACGAATTCTATCTATAATTTTAAATATTTAATTGATGATAAAATAAGAAATATTAAATGTACTTCCCAGAAAAAGTCTTCAGTAATGTCTGGATTTTTGACATTGATATTTGTTAATTACAAACACTTTAATTTTTCAACTGATTTCTATAGGCTGATTGATTCATTATACAATGGATTATTTTATATATTTATAATTCGATCTATCTTTAAATGTATAGGAGATATAATTAAAATGTTCATTGTATTGGATAGTGAATTTTATATTCTTTAATATTTGTAATAACATAAATTTCAAAATAATAATATCTAAAACATTGTTTTTAAGAAACTACTACTTCCGGTTGTCCAATAGTTACCAGAATCTGTTCAGCTCTTCTCATTAATGCCAGATTAAGGAATACGTAGTTAAATAAATAAATAAATAAATAAATACCTACATACATACATACACACATTCACACAGCCACATACATACAAATATACATACACACACACACACACACACACACACACACACACACAGAGAGAGAGAGAGAGACATCCTTGTAAAAAAGTTAAAATCGGATTCTAGTGACCCTAAAACGTGCTTATTCACTAAAATCTGGATATTCAATTTTTAGCATGATTCCAATACCTCTCTTAGGGAGAGGTAAAAATTGCGATAATAATCGATTAGCAGGGTCGGGGCGTTCCCAGGGACTATGTCGTCACGTTTACTATAATTAAGCATTTTATTACAACAAAGTAATATTTAATCATTTTCTTTCTACTAAAACTCTTAATTTAACGTATGCTACCTTAAAATTATTGAAGTTTACTTTTACTTTGCAACGGTAGAATCCCCCATTTTTTGAATACGACAATATAATATTATTTGGCATTAAAGAACAAGTATAATAATTAAAAAAATTGAATTTTCTTTATATTTGGAAGGTGTTAATAATAGTTTAAATTTTCTTTTAAACTAATCCTACACCAATTTGTAGCACTATCATCCAATTAAATAAATTCTCTTTATTTTTCCTTAGTAGTGTTTATTATTGGATAGCTCAAATTTCCTACAATTTACAAGATATAAAATGATGAATTTAAATAAACATATACAATAATTCTTACGGTGTAGAAATCGGTTAATATCTATCGATATACTATTTAAATATTATTACTATTTTACTATTCTTTTGACGTCTCACCTTGTTTCTTTCTTCTTTTTTTTGAATCAATAATTAGTTACTTGATCTAAATTTTTGTATTTGAATTTAATTTTAACATTTCTCTCCCCCGGTGTGTTGAACACAAGGGCTGGGTTCAATTCACCATTACTTTATATCTAATTTGGCAAGTTTAACTGCAGGTCTTTTGTAAATTCCGTTCGTTGTTTGAACTTTTGCACTTCTAACCTGTCCATCTGCTGCCTTAAAAACTTCAATTATGTGACCCTTGGGCCAACAATTTTGTGCCTGTTTATTGTCTACTATTATGACTATATCTCCCACTGCTAATGGTATCTCTGGCTTAAACCATTTTGTCCTTTTTGTCAACGTGGGTAGATATTCACTTACCCATCTCTTCCAAAATCGTTTGGAATACATTTGTGACATAAGCCAGTTTGTTTTCAATACTTTCGTGTCGTCACTGAAAGTACCAATTGGTTTCACTCCACTTGATGTTCCTAACAGAAAATGGTTGGGAGTCAAGGCTTCCGATTCTTTACAATCTAATGGAAGATAAGTTAGTGGACGAGAATTAATTATATTTTCAACTTCAATTAAATAGCTTTTTAATAGTGGATCTGTAGGATTTCGACAAGTGTTAATAGAATATAAAGTATTCTTTATAGATCTGACTAATCTTTCCCAACTTCCCCCCATATGGGGACTCGCGGGTGGATTAAATATGAATTTTATTTCTGGAGTTGTTAATTTTTCTGCAATTTTGGTATGTTTAATTTTTTCGACATCATTTCGTAATTCTTTTTCCGCATTAACAAAGTTTGTTCCGCAATCACAATAGATCTCTCTGGGCTGACCTCTTCTATTGATAAAGTTTCGATAACATAATATGAAGGATGCTGTATCTAATCCATGTGCTATTTCGATGTGGATTGCTCTTACTGTAAGACAAGTGAACAAGCATCCCCATCTTTTTTCACTTCTACGACCAATTGTAACATTAATAGGTCCAAAATAGTCAACTCCTACGAATGTAAATGGTCGAGTGTATGCTGCTAATCTTGCAGTTGGTAATGGGGCCATCTCAGGATTGCATGGTTTTAAATTTGTCAATTTACATTTTGGACACTCATGTCTTATCAGTTTTAACAATTGTCTGAGTCTGGATATACAAAATTTTTGTCGTATTTCATTAACAACTGTTTCGTGGTTTATATGGTAATACATTTGATGATATTTCTGTACGATTAATTTTGTCAAACGATGTCTACGATCCAAAATAACTGGTCGCTTGAAATTTTCATCGATATAGTTGGCTGCGTCAATTCTTCCTTTTACACGTAGTACGCCAAACGAATCTAATATTGGGGACCAATTATAAATCGAACTTGTCTGATCGACAGTTACAAATTGTTCTTCATTTGAGTCAATTCTTGAAAGTTTTTTGACTTCATCTGGGAAACTTTCACTTTGTGACAGTTTGTATAATGTTATACTAGCACATTGTAGTTCTTCGTTTGTGAGTAGTCCTTTTCTTTGCATTAAATTTTGTTTTTTGAAAATTATATTTTTACAAAACCTGTGTACATATCCCATTGTTTTTTGAAGCTTGGTCCAGTCAGAAAATCTGTTAAAATCAATAAATTGTTGAATTATTTTATGAACTGCCAACAATTCTTCTTTAATTTCCTCATCTTCGGCCTTTTCAGGCCATTCTGATTCATCTTTTATTAAAAATGGGGGACCTTGATACCAACGACTTTTGATATCAAATAATGAAGATTTGGTCCATTTTGTTGCTTCATCAGCAACATTTTCTTTGGATGGAACATATCGCCAGTTTCTTGTGTCTGTTGTTTCTTGAATTTCTGCTATTCTGAATGCAACAAATTGACCTTTTATACGTTTTGCATCACATTTTAACCAGTTTAAAACAGTTTTTGAGTCCGTCCAAAAAATTGTTCGTCTTATTTTGAAAGAAAATGATTGAAGCAGACTTGTGCTATATCTGGCACCAATAAGGGCTGCAATTAGTTCTAGTCGAGGTATTGTCATCAACTTCAATGGGGCAACTCGTGTTTTTGCGCCAATTAAAACGCATTCTATTATTTCATTTGCTTGGATTCGCAAATAAGCAACTGCAGCACAAGCATTTATACTTGCGTCGACGAATATATGTATTTGTGCTTCTACTTGATTCCAGTTTTGAATATCTTGTAAGAAACAACGAGGTATTTTTAGATTTTCAATACTTGGTAACAATTTCAGCCATTTTTTCCAGGATGATATGTGTTCTTCTTTAATTTTTTCATCCCAGTCAAGGTTAGAACGCCAAACTTCTTGCAGAAGTATTTTTAACTGTGTTAAATAATGCGCTATAAAACCAAGAGGATCATATATTGACATAAGTATACGTAGGAGTTCTCTCTTTGTTGGCTGACAAGTTCCATTTAAAACTTCCTGATTACCTTTATTAAATTTAAGAGAATAAGTGAATAAATCTTCATTCAAATTCCACCACATTCCGAGGATTTTTTCACTCTCTGAACTCATATTCATATTCTTCATCATGTCTTTTTCGTCAGAATTTTCTAGTTGTGCAGTAACGTAAGCGGAATTTGATTTCCATTTTCTGATGTGAAATCCTGCTTTTGAGTGTATCATTCTGATTTGTTTTGCTAACTCCACCGCTTCTTCTTTTGTATCGACGCTTGTCAGCAAATCATCTACGTAGTGATCATTTATGATGGCATCGGTTGCTCTTGGAAACATTCCTTTGAATTTTATGGCATTAATATTTTTTACGTATTGTGCAGAACTTGGTGAACAAGACGCTCCGAAAGTTATTACTTGCATTACGTATGTATTGATTGAATCCGTATCACGCCATAGGAAACGCTGCGCATGTTGATCTTCTTTAATAATTAAAACTTGATGGAACATTTCGGCGATGTCTCCAGTAAATGCAATTTTCCTTTCTCTGAATCTATGTAATATTCCTACCAAAGATGCTAATTGATCTGGACCTTTCAGCAACAAAGAGTTTAATGAAACGTCATTTGTCTTTGCAGCTGCATCCCAGACTATTCTTACTTTATCTGGTTTATTAGAATTAAAAACAGGAAATATTGGTAAATACCAGATTCTGTCGTGTGGTTCTTTCAATTCAGCTTCTGATAACATTCGGATGTAGCCTTTCTTTTCGTACTCTTCGATTTGATTTTGAATTGTTTCTTTTAAGTTAAAATTTTTACTTAAACGACGTTCTAGAAGCTCTAAGCGATGTATAGCTGTTTGCTCACTATTCGGTAAATTCTTGTATTCGTTTTTCCAGAGTAGACCAGTTTCGTATCTGTTACCGACTTCCTTTGTTGTCAACTTCATTAAACTATCTGCTCTTCTTTCTTCTTTCGATATTTTTGAGTCTTTTGGAGCTTTCACTTCTAAATTTTCTAAATTAAAGTAATGTTTTACGATGGAATTCAGTTCTTCATCACAGTTTTCTGGAGATCCGTACGAATGAAAGTTACAGTGTTTAATTAAACGGTTTTCTGTTTTATCGTAGTTTGCACATATAGTCCAGCCTAATCGACATTTAACAGCGATTGGTTCATCTTCTCTTCCTTCTCGTATTTTTTGTGTGACGCATAATTTCCAATTATTCATGCCGATTAATATTGCCGGTTTACCTGACTGGTACGATTTAATAGGAAGTTTACGTACATATGGATACTGGCGACAAATTTCTTCATAGTTTAGTGTTTGTTGGGGTAAGTTTAAAGATTGAACTGTTCGGACTGATTTTAACGCATATTCTTTTGCATTATTGTAACTGCCAGATATTTTCATTGTTACGACCATTGATTGTTGTTCTATTCTATGAGTTTCGTCAGTCCATCGAATACAGAATGATGACTTCGGACCCTGTATTTCTAATTGTTGCGCGAAGCTATCTTCTAGAAAGGTCCCATCCGATCCTCCGTCTATAAAGGCTATTACAGAAATTTGTTTATCTCCATAATATAACGTAACTGGTACATATTGAAACAATATACTCTGTCTCTCTGTTACATGACTATTTTGATTTGTTATACTAACTGGTGTTTCTTCAAAAGAGTTTCTTTTTTCTGAATGTAGCAGTGGATGGTGACTTAAGTTACAGTTTTTGTGTCCACAATCTTTAGGTTCTGGACATCCTTCTTCATACCGCCAAGAATGTTTCAAACATCTCTTGCAGATTCTTAGCCTTTTCACCAGCTTCCATCTTGCGTATGGTGTCAGCAATTTGAATTTTTTGCATTCTTCTAATGTCTTGCAAGTTTCTTCACATACCGGACAACTTTCTTTTAACTTATTCTCTTTTGGTTTTTTATCATCTTTCACATGAACATTTATAAAATTTTTATTAACATTTTGCTTATATTTTGATATATCTTGATCTGACACGTATGCAGGCATTATCTTTAAAGCATACATAGCTTGTTCATTTAACCATTCTCCAAATGATGTTATATTAATTCTTGTTAAATTTTCACTATGGCGGGACCATTCTAATTTCATAGTTATCGGAAGTTTATGTATTAATTCTTGAATTAGTAATGGGCTATTATCATATTCAAATAAATGCGATGCTTCTAATGTAGCACATAAATTTTGTACAGTTGACGAGAATTCTACCAGTGTTTCTAGTTTTTCTATCTTAATAGGTGGAAGTTGTTTTATTTTCTTTATTTGTGAATTGATAATTATTTCAGGACGACCAAATATAGCTCGAAGTACTTCTATTATTCTTGGGACACAAGCTGGTAATGATAATTGACTTTCGACAATTTCACGAGCTTTCCCTTTTAAAGCTCTTTGAAGTCGGAGGAGATTCTCATGATTATTTAATCCCATTGCTTCTGTAGAATACTCATACGCACTTATAAAGGAAGCCCAATCTTCAGGTCTTCCATAAAATGTTGGTAACTCTTTGACTAAGGATTTACGAGCTGCCAAGTGACTTTCTGTTAACTGAAGTACGTTTGAAGTTCGCATGAATTTCTTTTTTCTGTCATTATTTATGTTCATTAAATTTTCTTCATTTGTATTATAGCTTTTCCCTATCTCACTTTCTGACATTTCAGACATTTCACACTTTTCTTTCAGAAGTTGCTTTCTTTCTTCTAACAACTCCTTTTCTCTACGCAACATTTCTTCTTCTCTTCGCAGTATCTCCTCTCTTTGTTTCAATATTTCTTCTTTGGATCTACTGCTTTTGTTGCTAACAGTGCTCATTTTCTTTCTTTGTGAAATATGGGAATTTATTGAAGAAACTCTTTCACCACTGGTTTGTAATGAATGTTTGCTTGATTTTGACGTACAATTAATACATATCCACGGATCAATTTGTCTTGCTTCGTCTTCCGTCAACCGTACGCAGTCTAAATGAAACCATGTTTTGCATGGGCCATCACACAAAACCATTCGATTGTCGTCCGGTTTACGACATAATGTACACTGACCCGTAATAGAAATTCTTGACATATTGACCAACGAAATTTGAGAATGTTAATAATAGTTTAAATTTTCTTTTAAACTAATCCTACACCAATTTGTAGCACTATCATCCAATTAAATAAATTCTCTTTATTTTTCCTTAGTAGTGTTTATTATTGGATAGCTCAAATTTCCTACAATTTACAAGATATAAAATGATGAATTTAAATAAACATATACAATAATTCTTACGGTGTAGAAATCGGTTAATATCTATCGATATACTATTTAAATATTATTACTATTTTACTATTCTTTTGACGTCTCACCTTGTTTCTTTCTTCTTTTTTTTGAATCAATAATTAGTTACTTGATCTAAATTTTTGTATTTGAATTTAATTTTAACAGAAGGTGTAATGTAAAATTAAAGAAATGCAAAGCCTTCTGAATTTAATAAAAAATGTAATACATACCTGCATCAAAATTAAAAGTTGCTGTCAATTACTCGAAAACTGGACCTAATAATATTAAACTACTTCCGAAACATTGTAGAGGAGTTAACATACTATAATAATTTATGTTATAATTAAATGGTTAAAAACCCAAGTGAAAAAAGAATTGATTAGGGAAAATAAAATAGGAATAGTCTTGAGGTATTATATTTTGTTTGTTGTTTATTCATAGACAGACAGGCTGTATACACGCCAGGAAAAAATTATATTTTTCCTGTTATAGCCAGGGGACGTCTGAAAAAATCATTCATTTCTCTCCCTTATTATTTAGTGTACAATGTACTATTAATGTTTAAATGTTTATAATAATAATAATAATAATAATAATATTGGGTGGAATTCAGTGGGTTGTATTAAAGTCTGTATTAAAACTTGTATTGAATATATGGCAACATTGTAATATTTTCCACATGTATCAATGAGATTCAATTGTGATTTAGAAATTTTACCACAGGGAAAAGTAATACAGATATCCTTTAGTCAAATGAGGAAGTATTATTGTAAATGGAAGGTGTAAAAGAAAACTCATTGTTGCAAAATTAGGTTAGAAATATGTCAAATTTTATGTGTCAAATATTTCATACCTGAATGTTAATGAATTTTAAAATATCTCAACCCCCGTTTTGATCAGTTTTGACATTGGTCCTTTTTTTCTTATTCTGTTAATAATATTTTTTTTCTTTATTTAATCCTTTGGTCTCTCACTTTTTTCTGACAGGTATTACAAAGTTGCCAAAATATTTTTGACAAAAGACTGTTTTAGCTTAAAACACGCTAATACAACCCACTGAATCTCATCCAATGCATCCAATGTTTTTGTTTTGAGGTTCTAATGACCTATACAAATTTCATTACACGGTATACATATATACAATTTATTTACAGAGAAATTTTTAGTGTCCTCTGTTGACACCCTCGTTACATGCAGAGTGGATTATAGTGACCTCTACTGCCACTCGGACTCGTCTGTGTGTGTGTGTGTGTGTGTGTGTGTGTGTGTGTGTGTGTGTGTGTGTGTGTGTGTGTGTGTAGGTTTTTTATTAAAAATCTGACTCGTGCGGGACTCGATCTCTATCCCACACGAGCAACCTTGTATTGCCAGGCGAGCACTCTGACCGCACGACCACAGACGACCGTTAAATGGTTATATTAATAAGATGAATGTACAAGTATAAAGTTCGGTCATTGCTATATGTAGAAAAATGTTTCTATGAATGAAAAGTGTTTTTTTTTTATATAGAGAAAATGCGTTCTTTTTCATTGAGTCGTGTACTCAAATATATTTAAGAATGACATTTTTATAATGTAGTAACACAAGAACACAAGATTATTTTTAGAAAAATATAGAAAATTAATAATTATATATTTATCAAAGTATGTCATTTTAAGAGAATGGAAATAAATTGTTTTCTCTGCAATCAACTGGAAAATAGACCATTTTCGGAATAGCTTTTTAATAAGAATGTAAAGCCTCATTCACAGCTCCGAAAATAAATATAAAATTATACACAAAAATAAAAATAACGATATAAACAATATATTCTTATGAAAGTGTTCACAGCTCTCGAAAATAAAATTAAACATAAGACATAAACACAAGGCTTTGCAAATGTTAAATATTTTACACAAAAATAAGCACATATATAACAACTGTCATTTTAGATGTCAATTTACGGTTTGGCAAAAGGATTTCAATTTAAATATAATTTTAAAAAGCTGTCTTAAAAAAAAGGTTCGCATATATGATTGCGTTCAGGACTTTAAAAGGTATGAAGTTGTTATTATTGCTTGTTAATTATGAATATATTAAATGACAGTTGATGTTTTATATTCGATGCTGTGAACACCAACCATAATGTCCTATTTATAATTTTATTTATATTTCTTAATTTCGTAGCTGTGAATGAGCCTTAACTTTTTTCATAAGAAGCAAACGTAAATAAAATTTTACGCTCTATAAACACCGGAAAAAATATTCTGAAACTTTCAATTTTAATAACAGTATACCGTATAATTTATTTTTGCACGAAATATTCATTTTTATTTTGGAATTACCAAATAAAGAAAGGTAAATAATGTATGTGAATAATTTGTCAAAAGAGATTGTGACAAAGTGGAAAAATTTGTATTTGAGTGTAAATAAGGCTAAACACTATTCGTCCAATTGTTAGATATTAAAAAATAACTGCTAAAATTTAATCGTGCAATATTAGAAAGTTTTATTTATATAAAAAGATGTTTTTTTGTGCAAAAGCAAATGATTAATACAAAAAGGTTGATTATAAGATTAAAGTTGAAACTGTTCCTGATAAAAAAATTGTCTAAGTTAATATCACTATTGATTGATATCCCCGGCAATTTTTGCTTTCAAGATCACACTGATTCTTACGATGGAAATCTGCACGAGTGCGAAAGCACAACAGAAAAGAATCTAAGGAAAATCTGCCACGAATGGTATTTATCATGACAAGTAAATGAAGAAAAGATTTTTTTGGATAGATTGAAAAAAATGTTTAGGAAAAATTTTGTAGTAGATAGTTTAATGATTTTATAAATATATATATCAAAGTAGAGTTAACAGTCTATATGTTAGAAATAAATTGTGAAAAGATCATGTCAGCCACCGGGATTTGAACCCAGGACCACTGTCTTGCCAGGGCAACGCTCTATCAACTGAGCTATGGCGGACTCTATCGCAATGGCTGAAATGATCTTCCACTATGGGATCTGCTATGCACCTCACAATTGAGGATACGTTTATTCGTCACGTTGTATGATGTGCGGTTGGAATACCACTGCATTTAAACATCTTGTGAACATGTTAATGTGTTCTAGGCCCTTATTAGACTCTGGTTTATATACAGAGTGTAACACGTACACCGACCACCGCCATTATTACCTTTATTATTATAGTTACAAAAAAATACTATAGAACAAAGTTATAGGGGACCAAAGGGGACATCCTTTCAGAGAAGAAAAATTTTTTTTAAATCAGTGGTTTTCAAGTTACAACACAAAGTTATATTTTTTCAAATGGGATTCTACATATTTTTATGCCTATTCGATAGCATATTTTTTTCTGAATTTAACCATGTATTAGTTTTATATCCTTACATAATAAAAATATTGAAAAAAATGCGCCATACAAATGACCCGCTTGTTCCCCGGACTTGACTCCCCTTGATTTTTTTATGGGGATATCTTAAAGATAGAGTATATTCAAAACCAGTGACAACGAAACAAAATTTGATGGACAGAGTTAGAGAAGCTTGCGCTGCTTTGACACCAGAAACTGTAATAAAAGCTACTTCTTCTGTTTTAAATAGAATATAATTATGCTTAGAAAATAATGGAAATCAAATAGAACAATATTTATAAGGAGTAATTAACAATTATTAATTTTCAATTTAAATTTATCACTCTTGTTTCTCATCCATGGCCTACTGTACAATAATTTATTAAAATTTCAATCGCATTTTTTTTTAATATTTTTATTATGTAAGGATATAAAACTAATACATGTTTGAATTCAGAAAAAAATATGCTATCGTATAGGCATAAAAAATAGGTAGAATCCCATTTGAAAAAATATAACTTTGTGTTGTAACTTGAGAACCACTGGTTTAAAAGAATATTTTCTTCTCTAAAAGAATGCCCCCCTTGGTCCCCTACAACTTTGTTCTATAGTATTTTTTTGTAACTATAATAATAAAGGTAATAATGGCAGTGGTCGGTGTACGTGTATATCAAAGTAGAGTTAACAGTCTATATGTTAGAAATAAATTGTGAAAAGATCATGTCAGTTTTACATTCGAAAATCGATGGAGTGGTTATAAAATATTGTTTTGAAATTTTTAATCGATCGCCATTTTGTCATTTGAAAAAATAAAAAATAATTGTAAATGCCAAATGTTTTAGAGAGCTGAAAGGTAATTTTGAAAGAAAAAAAATTAATGGTCTTTAAGATAAGGGAGTTTTGACGATTTTTCGAAAATAACAAAGAATTCCAATAACAACGAACAAAAAAAAAAAATCAAAAATTGGAACTTTTATTAATGACAAAATAAGTAACACTAAATTCGTTTTGCTCAGGATGATCTGAGAAATTGTCCTGATTACATCTACGAGTCTGTATTCGCTCCGGGCATGGTAGTATGTGGCGCCGCCAAGCATTTAATATAGGAAATATGCTTAGATTTAGACTAACGTATTTGGCTTTCGCTTGTATTAACTTATATTTTAGCCTTGATCGCAGCCCTTGAGTCCTATTATAGGACTCCTATAGAATTGGATTAAATGATACGAACAGTCATTGAAAAAGTTAAGCATAACACACATTTCACTTCAGAAGCCATAAGAAAAGCAAAATTACTTGCAGACTCAAAAGTTTATCGCGCTGAATAGAAACATGGTAATGGAATCGGTGTTATACAAAATTTCGTAGTAAGTTGAACGTCAGTAACATGTTTTCCATACAAAGTTTAATTAGACGTACAGACGATGACATGAAAGAAAACTGGTCTGAGAAATGTTAAGTATTAGCAGAATTTTTGTAAAACGAAATGTATTAATGAGATATTGCAAAAAGTATTTACCATTTTTCTTCAGAAACGTTTTATATAGTATTGTTAAATATAATTTTCTTTTCAAAATTCTATATATATTTAACGCAATAGCAAATTAAAGGATACTTTTCAATTGGCGCCAAATAGTTATGCTTTTGACGTCCAAAAAATACTAGCCAATCACAAAACAGGAAAGACAAAAGTTAAAAATATTTAGTATTTCCTATTATAAAAATACTTATACTTACATCAAAATGATCTGAAGTAAAAAATATTTTTTGCCCTCCTGAAGTGTAATGGGAACTTTACAATTGTATATACAGCAAGTGTAACCTACATTTTACACTTACTGTGTTGTAACTTGTCTAACTATGCGGTAAAATAATCAAAATACACTGGACGTTTATGGGCATTTAGAAAAGAAATCATCTTTACTATAATAAAGTTCATGCAAAAAAGTACTACCTACGTAAGTTATTTTTTTACTTTAACATTTCCTATATTTAAAATTAATTTATATAAACCAAACTCACGGTAGCGACATCTGTCATTATTGTAAAAATCCGCCGTTACCGACATAGTCACCGATCGATATACCTGTCAAATACGCGAGCATTCCTGAAATGTCAAATATCGACACCTACCTATTATTTATTACGAAGAAAACATGAGCAAATAAATATATTATCAGTCATAAACAACGAGAAGAAGTACTCTAATGAAGGTAAGTAAAATCAAATTTGGAAATTGACTTAACCCCAGTATTTTAAAGTAACCCTTTTCAGAAGTACAACCTATCTCATTGAAAAAAGTGATTTTCATTATCGTCGGCCAAAAAATTTGATACAATTCTCGTGCGTGAAGTATTTTACAGCGCTCCAGCTAATAAGGCACTCGCCTTAAGGGCTCGTGCGTTAAACAAAGCTGTCGCGCTGTAAAATACAACTTACACGCACTCGAATGTAAATAACTATTACTTTGATTTGCTATGCGTAATATATGAACCTCCAAACAAGAGTAGTAGATTGCACCGAAGCAACTTCCATGTTTACTAGATAATCACGATTACTTGGAATAATATTTTCCCTTACCAAATACTGGGAATATATAATACTTTGATAATATAACTGCATTTCGCTAATGATAATCAAAATTGGTTCCTATTTTTGTTGTAGTTCAATGCAGAAAGGCAAATTACTGACGTTACCTATACATTTATAGCACATGCAAGCAAAATATGCAAACATGTTTGCGCTTTTTGATTTACTAAATCATTACAAATAGAAGTTTGAGCAAAACGAATTATGAACAAGAATAAGGTAATCATCGCCGTCCAAATTTGGACAAGAAAAATATTCAAAAGGAGTTATTATATGAGGAAGTAACTTTCGTAACGCAGTATTTGCATTTTTTAACGTAATATTTTACGCAATAATAATGAAAAAAAATTAAGTCACTCACTAAATGACAGTAATTAGCACATTAGCACTATGCATATAATATCTAAATAATATTTCATTATGTTAGATAATAAAAAAAATCTGTTGTGGCCAGCACAAGACCTCTCGCCATTTCCATATTAGGCTATATAAGTATTGTATTGCACTTCGCTTTCGAACCTACGTTTTATAACAAAATATTACAGAACTTTACCCAAATATTGTTTTTTATTGTATTTAACATGTCTTCTACACACATATAATTCTAATTATATCTATTTTTCATTGTATGAAGAAGAATTCATTAACCAGATTGGCGGTATTTCTGATGGATATATGCATTTTACCACAATTTTACCTATAATTTCAAATATTTAATTAATAAAACAATAAGAAAGATTAAATATACTTCCCAGAAAAAACTATCAGAATGAAACTAAAACTGATTTCCCAGGAATATCAGATTGAGGAAACTGCAGTTAAATATTTTTTAAGTCTTATAGTTTTTGAGGAATCGTCCCTCCAACATCCAGACACACATACACACATCCATACACACACACACATCCACACACACACACACACATCCACACACACACACACACACACACACACACACACACACACACACACACACACACACACACACACACACACACACACACACACATACAGACATCATTTTAAAAATGTTATAATCGGATTCTAGGAACCTTAAATCGTGCTTATTCAATAAAATCTGGATATGCGAATTTTAGCATGAATCCAATATCTCTCTTAGCGAGAGGTAAAACATCTGTTGTCGCCAGCACAAGACCTCTCGCCATTTCCATTTTATCTTATATAAATATTGTATACGTTTTATAACAAATAATTTACAGAACTTTATCCAAATATTGTTTCTTTTTGTATTTAACATGTCTTCTGCGCACATACAATTCTAATTATATCTATTTTTCATTGTATGAGGAAATTCTTAATTGGTAGAGATTCTTCCAATTCATTAACAAGATTCGCGGTATTTCTAATGGATATATGCATGTTACTTATAATTTTAAATATTTAATTAATAAACAATAAGAAAGACTAAATGTACTTCCCAGAAAAAGCGCTCAGAATGTAATAAAACTTTTGATTTTTGACACTGATATCTGTCATTTACAAAATATGTTATAAACATTTGAATTTGTCAACTGGTTTCCTTAGTGTAGCTTAGCCTACTCGACTTACATCCCGTTATTCTATATATATATATATATATATATATATATATATATATATATATATATATATATATATATATATATAAATTTATAGAAGATATAATAAAAAATTTAAATGTATCGGATGTAGAATTTTATGTTCTTCAATATTAGTAATATCAAAAATTGTCCCTCCAACATCCATACATACACACACACACACACACACACACACACACATAGACACATCCACACACACAGACATCATTTTAAAAATGTTATAATCGGATTCTAGGGACCTTAAATCTTGCTTATTCAATAAAGTCTGGATATGCGAATTTTAGCATGAATCCAATACCTCTCTTAGCGAGAGGTAAAAAATAATGATTTAGCTTAAATATTGGTTTCATGCAAAAACTGCGTTAAGTGTGTGGTAAAAACTTATTCTGTTACATATAAAAACGTGTTAAGTACAAGGGCCTGTTCCACCAAACACTTTGCAACTTTGCACTTTACACTTTTTACCTCTCGCTAAGAGAGGTATTGGAATCATGCTAAAATTTGCATATCTAGATTTTAGTAAATAAGCACGATTTAAGGTTCCTAGAATCCGATTATAACATTTTTAAAATTATGTTTGTGTGTGTGGATGTGTGTATGTATGTGTGTGTATGTATGAATGTTGGAGGGACGATTCCTCAAAAACTATAGGTAAGACTTAAGAACTGTTTAACTATGGATTCCTCAATCTGACATTCCTGGGAAGAGTTGAAAAGGTTTTGGTAACAATTGAACAACCGGAAGTAATAGTTTCTTAGAAAATATCTTCTAAATATATTTTTTTGGAAATTTTTGTTATTCAATATTGAACAACATAAAATTCTCTATATAATACACTTACAATTTTTATTATATCTTGTATAAATTTAGAGATAAAGACATTATAATATATAGAGTAATCTAATCGCAGAGGCTAAGGCACTAAGGAAACCAGTTGACAAATTCCAATGTTTATAACATAGGTTGTAAATGACACATGTCAGTGTCAAAAATCAACAGTTTTAGTGACATTCTGATAGCTTTTTCTGGGAAGTATATTTAATATTTCTTATTGTTTTATTAATTAAATATTTGAAATTATAGGTAAAATGCATATATCCGTCAGAAATACCGCCAATCTGATTAATGAATTGTAAGAATCTCTCACATTTAGCAACTTCCTCATACAATGAAAAATAGATATAATTAGAATTATACGTGTGCAGAAGACATGTTAAGTACAATAAAAAACAATATTTGGGTAATATTCTGTAATTTTTTGTTATAAAACGACGGCTCGAAAGCGAAGTACAATACAATACTTATACAGAGTGTCTCAGGACGAGCTTACGCTATCTATATTTTAAATACTATTTAATATAATTTAACGAAATTTGGTATCTAGGGGTTATCCTACATGCCCGTTTCAACTAAAATATTTTCAAAGCAGTAGCACTTCCGGTTTGACCGGAAATTAACCTCAACTTTCTTATTTTAAATGGAATACGCTATATTTTATTTTACCATTGAATGCAGTGGAAAATTTTACATATGAAGCAATAAAAACATTTTACTCATGATCAACTACTTCCGGCGTTATTCAACTTTTTTTGATTTTTTGTCTGAAATCCGGCACATTTTCAAAACTCTGTATATCAGGAACGAGATCGAATTTTTATAATCTGAAAAAAAGCCTTTTATAAAGGAGACTTTAAGCTACATTATCATAGATGAATCCTCGATTATTTATAAAAATGTGACTGGTACGTTACACCAAAATTTCAGTTGACAAACTTCAAAAAAGACAATTTTTTTAAATGGACCCCCCCCCCCCTTTTTATTACATAAATGTGTTTTACGGCAAAAAATAAGGGTACTTTATGTAACATGTCCTATGTTGAAAGTTGATAGAATTTCAGTAAATTAGAAAAACATGTAATTTGGGTATAATTATTTTATTAATACGGATAAGTAAGCCATGGAAAAAACAAATAAATTCTAAATACAAAACTATGATTAATTTAATACATATTCAAACTGTCCTCCATTCATATGTAAGCACATCGTTACTCTTTTCAATACTTCTTCTTGTGTAGCATTTTTTATCATCCGAAGAGACATGTTGTTAAATGCTGTTCGTACCTTATGTTGGCAATCTTCTTTAGTAGTTAAAGGTTTTTGATAGACGACGTGTGTAATGTAACCCCAAACAAAAAAATCAAGTGGAGTTAAATTGGGTGAACGAGGAGGCCACCTATCAAAAACCTTTAACTACTAAAGAAGATTGCCAACATAGGGTACGAACAGCATTCAACAACATGTCTCCTCGGATGATAAAAAATGCTACACAAGAAGAAGTATTGAAAAGAGTAACGATGTGCTTACATATGAATGGAGGACAGTTTGAATATGTATTAAATTAATCATAGTTTTGTATTTAGAATTTATTTGTTTTTTCCATGGTTTACTTATCCGTATTAATAAAATAATTAGATATACTCAGATTACATGTTTTTCTAATTTACTGAAATTCTATCAACTTTCAACATAGGACATGTTACATAAAGTACCCTTCTTTTTTGCCGTAGAACACATTTATGTAATAAAAGGGGGGGGGATTTCCATTTAAAAAATTGTCTCTTTTGAAGTTTGTCAACTGAAATTTTGGTGTAACGTACCCGTCACATTTTTATAAATAATCGAGGATTCTTCTATGATAATGTAGCTACAGTCTTAAAGGCTTTTTTCAGATTATAAAATTCGATCTCGTTCCCAATATACAGAGTTTTGAAAATGTGCCGGATTTCAGACAAAAAATCAAAAAAAGTTGAATAACGCCGGAAGTAGTTGATCATGAGTAAAACGTTTTTATTGCTTCATATGTAAAATTTTCCGCTGCATTCAATGGTAAAATAAAATATAGCGTATTCCATTTAAAATAAGAAAGTTGAGGTCAATTTCCGGTCAAACCGGAAGTGCTACTGCTTTGAAAATATTTTAGTTGAAACGGACATATAGGATAACCCCTAGATTCCAAATTTCGTTAAATTATATTAAATAGTATTTAAAATAAAGATAGCGTAAGCTCGTCCTGAGACACCCTATATAGCCTATAATAATATAAAAATGTTGAAAGGTCTTGTGCTGGCCACAACAGATTTTTACTTTTCATTTACAAATCTTGTGCCACCGTTGATATATTTTTTTTGCAAACGAACACTGCAAAGTGAAAGTATTTGATTGTTTTTTTTTTTTTGGATGATTTGATTATTTTATATTACTATGATCTGACAGTTGTCATTTACTGTCATGACTGTCATCTTAATTGTCACTGAATTGTTAATAACTGTTCTAAAAGAGAGGATAAAATCATGACGAAATTGGTATTACTTGAAGTAATAAATATTTTAAAAATCAATTCTATTTGCGTCCTTTAACTGCAATAATGTTTCGCACGCCGAGAAAGAGAAAAATTAAAAAGATGACCTAGAAAAGCCAAAAATTTAGGCTTAGTAAACGATCGCAGACCATGGGCTATAAATGAATATTCCAAAACATATTCTCGTTAGGGAAAATTTTAGAATGAAGGAGATAAATTTAGTGAACAATAAAGCAATTTTCGATAACTTTCACATAAAGACTCAATTATTTTGGATAGATTAAATTTAGCAGAAAATGATGGTAGTAACATATAATTACATTATAGAGCTATTATTTAATAATTTGTAGTTTCCTAAACCATTTGCATTTAAATACATTTTAGAATAGATATATTGCCTTAACAGAAACTGATATTAATGGTTCAGGTTAGGTTCAGGTCTAGGAAATAAATGCCGGTTCAGATTCAGTTTCGGTCAAAGAAAAAGAAAATTATAACGGTTCGTCGGATTTGGGTTCGGGTTCAAATTTCGGTTCAGAACATAAGCACAAAATGATAGTAATATCTATTATTTTTAAAATCATATTATAATTTAATTTGAATTTACAATTTTTAATTATATATTTAGCAGTTCTGAACCTAACCTGAATTTAAAACGGTTTAAATTCGGTTCAGGCTTCTTGTCCTTACAAATAAAGGCTTGATTCGGTGATTCGGGTTCCTCAATCTGATATTCTTGCGAAGAGCAGAAAAGATTTGGTAACAATTGGACAACCGAAAGTAGTAGTTACTTAGAAAAATTCTCCTAAATATAATTTTTTGGAATTTTTTTTATTACAAATATTGAAGAACATAAAATTCTATTTAATACACTTAAAAAATGTATCATATCTTGTATAGATTTAGAGATAAAGACACTATAATATATAGAATAATCTAACAGCAGAGGCTAAGGCACTAAGGAAACCACTTGACAAATTCAAATGTTTATAACATAGTTTGTAAATAACAGATGTCAGTGTCAAAAATCCACAGTTTTAGTGACATACTGATAGCTTTTTTCTGGGAATTACATTTAATCTTTCGTATTGTTTTAATAATTAAATATTTGAAATTAGAGGTAAAATGCATATATCCATTAGAAATACCACCATAATGAATTTGAAGAATCTCTGACATTTAGGAACTTCCTCATACAATGAAATATAGATATAATTAGAATTATATGTGTGCAGAACACATGTTAAATACAATAAAAAATTGTAATTTTTTGTTATAAAACGACGGTTCGATAGCGAAGTGCATTACAAATTACAATACTTATATAGCCTAATATGGAAATGGCGAGAGGTGTTGTGCTGGCCACAACAGATTTCTTTTATATGTTTTACGTGTACAGATTTATTTTATACTAAGGCCCAGTATTTTCATCTCTGGTTAAACAGCTTGTTAATTTAATCTAACTATCGGTTAGAAGAAAAACACAACAAATGGGTTAATTTTTCGACGTCACATTGTTCTTAAAACCGGCAGTTTAACCAGAGATGAAAATATCGGGCCTAAGTTGAAGACAAATAAATAAATAAATAAATCAATTTAAAAAAAACCTTTAATACTACACGATAGTTAAAGTTAGCAGTTTTAAGTTGGCAGGGATAGGCGATGTTAAAGTACCTTCACGTTCACACTATAGGCTCATTCACAGCTTCGAAATTAAGAAATATAAATAAAATTATAAATAAGACTTTTTTAGACGACCATTGTGATAAGTATGACATATCAACGTAGTATCCTAACACTGAAAGTTGAACTTATGACATTCGTGTTACGATATATTTCATATCCTAATAGTTGACACGGTTGCTAGGTTACTATGTCATTATTTTCTGGCTATATGTATACATTATTCATTTGTCAGCTGTCCGTACGTTTGAACCTAAATTTCAGTTTTGTAAAAAAAAGTAAAATTTATTTAAGCTCGTCTAAAAAATAATGTTCATAACTTTTATGAAATACAAATATCTTAGCTCGTGTGTATTGACTTGCACTCCGCTACGCGTCGTGCGTCAATTTACACTCGCATGATATTTGGTATTTTTCATAACTTGTTACGAAAATAACTATATCGTTGGTGTTCACAGCTTCGAAAATAAAACATCAACTGTCATTTAATTATATTCATAATTAATAAGCAATAATAACAAATTCATACCTTTTAAAGCACTATACGCAATCATATATGCGAATCCTTGTCTTAAGACAGCTTTTTATAATTGTATTTTAATTGAAATTCTTTTCCCAAATCATAAATGACACCTCAAATGACAGTTATTATGTATGTGCTTATTTTTGTGTAAAATGTTTAACATTTGCAAACCCTTGTGTTTATGTCTTATGTTTAATTTTATTTTCGAGAGCTGTGAACGCTTTCATAAGAATGTATTGTTTATATTGTTATTTTTATTTTTATGTAAGATATATTTTTAAACTCGAAAATAACTTTTTTAAAAAAGTTTTATTTGTCACGAAGCGATACAGTTGTTAGTCTAAGGAATACACACGTGTTCTTACATGCTACATGTCTTATATAAGGTTTACAACGATTATCTCCATGGGAAGGTGTCCATTTGCACGCTTCCACAGTTGAATTTTGATATATTAGCAGAATATGGGGCGACGTCTCTACTTAACTTGTATAATTTTATTTTTATTTTCGGAGCTGTGAATGAGGCTTTTAATATTTTACACAAAAATAAGCACAAACATAACAACTGTCACTTGAGCTGTCAATTTACCTTCTGACAAAAAGATTTCAATTTAAATATAATTTTAAAATGCTCTTTTAGGACGAAGGTTCGTATAATATGATTGTGTACAGTGCTTTACAAGGTACGAAGTTGTTATTATTGCTTGTTAGTTATGGATATATTAAGTGACAGTTGATGTTAATTTGCATTTTATTTTTGAAGCTGTGAACACCGACCTTAAAGTCTTATTTATAATTTTATTTATATTTCTTATTTTCGTAGCTTTGAATGAGCCTGTAGTGTGAACGTGAAGATACTTTAACATCGCCTATCCCTACCAACTTAAAACTGCTAACTTTAACTATCGTGTAGTATTAAAGGTTTTTTTTTTAAATTGATTTATTTATTTATTTATTTATTTATTTATTTGTCTCCAACTTAGGCCCGATATTTTCATCTCTGGTTAAACTGTCGGTTAAGTTAACTGCCGGTTTTAAGAACAATGTGACATCGAAAAATTAACACATTTGTTGTGTTTTTCTTCTAACTGATAGTTAGATTAAAGGCAGTGAAAAGGGCATTATAGATGTCTATATATATTAGCGTTGTCATACGGTTGATCGTAAATACCTCTAGAAAATACTTACAGAAGTCTAAAAATTTGTGTTTCTGTCTTTTTAATATTGGAAACGGAAACGGAGGATATTAGGGAAGAATTAAAATTTGGAATTGGTTTAGTGGAAGAGAAACAAAGAAAGTAAGAATTTATACAATTCTATTCCATATTGACAACTGACATATGTCATATTTGTTAACCTTTATTTTATACTGTTACATCAGCACGAATTATCTAAAATAAATCCCAACATAATAAGAACGGAAAAATAGACCGCTTGAAGGATTTGCAGGAATATTAAAATTATAAATATAATAGAATGTTTCGTAAATACTAGGTATTTAATATTTAAAATAACTCTGATATTATACACATTCTAATTAGGTATTTCAATTTAATACTTCTGTCAAATTCTTTCCCTATAATATTTCATTTTAAATGAGACAGGCAAATACATTCCTGTCAATCAAATGTCAAGTAACCATGGATATGACAAATCTAATACTCACGGTATTTTAGATACTGTAGTTCGTTTATTCCCTGGTTTATTCATTTCGATCTATTCAAAATTTATGGATGTCAAAAGTCAAATTTGATTGATTGATTATAATTACAATATTTTATAGAAATAAGATGTCTTACGAAGTATTTCTTCAAATAACATGCTTTTCATATTATTAAAATATCTTTCAGAACTCATATTATTAATTGGAAAAATACTACCTTTTTTTTAGTTTAAGTTCTGTAATTTATTATTTTAACCCAACGTTTCGGCACCATAAACTGGTGCCTTCTTCTATTGTCTAGAAAATTGTATACATAAAAAAGGTAACATTTATGAACATTTCTTGTTACCTTGGTTACTTGTTGTTTTTGTTATTTCAAAAGATATGTCATTGTATCCCCTGAAGAAGGCACCAGTTTATGGTGCCGAAACGTTGGGTTAAAATAATAAATTACAGAACTTAAACTAAAAAAAAAGTAGTATCTTTTCATATTGTTTTTAAATATTACAAGAAAATAAATTCAAATAAATACGCTGGTAGCACAAGCCTTGTTTTAACTAAAACGCTGTTTTAAGAAATGTCAAATTCAAATATCATTATTTAATTTCATACTTATGTGTAAAGAACGATTTTTTAAAAAATAATTGTTAGAATGCAAACCATGTTCTGCTTTAAAATCATATTTTGACATATTTGATATTATTTATTTTTGTTATTAAATAATTAAATTTGACATTTTTTAAAACAGCGTTTTAGTTAAAATAGTGCTTTTGCTACCAGCCAATGTTTTTCAATCATTTTCAAAATTTATTGAATTTTATTTTATAACGATTTCTAACATTGACGGTTATAGATTTCATAAGAGGAATTTATAGAACAAGCGAGTTATCGACACTTGTATAGAATACCGTTTTAATGGAAATCTATAAGACATTCATTTATAGACTTTTTCTATAAGCTATACGGGTCTTTAAGTTCATAGAAATTTAAGGAATGCCTAGAATCCCAGCATAAATCGTATTTATTTACAAAAATCACGATAAAATATACTGTAAAGATCATTAAATTTAAACAGTGTTCGTAATTTTTGCCGATAATAATAATAATAATAATAATAATAATAATAATAATAATAATAATAATAATAATAATAATAATAATAATAATAATAATAATAATAATAATAATAATAATAATAATAATAATAATAGAGTTTTATTCTGTCGACAAGTGTACATAACATGTATAGAATACGTCAAAAGTACAATTCTGTACTAGTAATACCTATGTAGAATATAGGTGAACCGAATCCTTTGAAATATTTCAAATTAAGCTTGGCAGTTTCCCGGTTACCTGCTCTGCAGTAACAGAACAAATAAACGTTCAGCTGTCACCTGCACCAGGTCTCGGTGTTAGTCCTGCTTCGGCTGTCGTTTATTTTAAAGTTATGACGCACGAATATATCAGCATCTGTAATAATTATATTGAATGTCATTTTTCTAACACCGTATACGTGTGTTTGTCAAATTTATGTATTAAATACAACCAAATATAAACAATTTAAAATATTTTCTTATGTGGACAATGGGTGGAAAATGTGGGTATTATGTTTGTATTGTAATTTGGATGAATATAACTGTTTAATTATGTAATTGCTTAATTATTAATGGTACCCAAACAAATTATAAAACCTACGCTAATAGTGAGAAATATCTACATATTTATTTCGAATAGTTTAAAACTTTAAACTGAATAAATTATTAAAAAATCTTTCAAAACTCATAACAACAATTAGAACAATACAACTTTTTAGTTTAAGTTCCGTATATATTTTTAATTAAACCAACGTTTTGGCAGCATATACTTGCTTCCTTAAGGAAAACAACATATTTTTTTTTTCTTCTTCATATAAATGTAAGGAAATCGTTCCTTTCATTGTACATAATTATTTTATGAAGAAGATTTTAATGTGGAAATAGAATAAATAATTTTGTAGTAAATAAGAGATAAATCTAATAAAAGAAATAGAGTGAAACGTATTAAAATAAAATTGTTTCAAATTATGATGTGGACGATAATATATCATACATATATATTCAATTTGTGTTTTCGATTTAAATACTGTTGCAATTATTATAATATTACAGATTTTAAATTCCATATCCGAAATCTCAGATGCCCGCGTATGTTGTACACTTACTAACCCTTGCAGATTTGTTAGAACGCTTGAAGGCTTTCGGAGCGTCCTAACCGAGAGATACGCAATAAAAAACGAACGCAGATAGGTACGCTCTCAAGCAATAAACGAACATTTACGATCGTTCCGAGACAATCAACGAAAACAGCTTATCCTTAAGTAAAATTACTTACGATACGGCTGTATTCACATTTATTTATTTTAAAATTTCATAATTTTTCTATATATAGTAACTTATCATTATCAATAATGCTTCGGCATGCTGGGTATGTATTTAAAATTAAATAATATTCTAATAATTATTTAATTGCTCCATCCAATGATAAAATATAAATTGTGTAAGATAATTAGGGTTCTGTGATATTAATTGTGTAAATTTATTAGGGTTCTGTACTAAAATTAGCAAATTATTTTTTTTTTCTTTTTGTGCCTTTTTAAGTATGTATTTAATCCCCTCTATATTTGTAAATCGTTGGATTGGTTTGCTAAGTTTATTAGACTTTTTTCACTAATGTTTTATAAATACTTATTTTGTATTGTATTAGATTATATTTGTTATTTGGTATTTGTTACTGTATTGCTAATTTCTTGTGTAATTTACACTATGGTTTATTAACCGTTACGGTTTATCATAATGTCTTTCGTATATTATAACATGCTCTTTATGTATTGCTGATTATTGTATAGGAGGTTACTCCTGAAACAATTAAATAAATAAATAATGACACATGAAAATGTTTAAATTCGATTCTAGGGACCTTGAAATGTGGTCATTTACCAAAATCGGCTCATCTCCTGAGTAAAATACACCATAAAATTTCACGTAACTGCCAGAAATGAATAACCTATAGATTATTCTTATTTACTAATTTGTATTTACTTTCTGGTTTCTTTTTTTAATTTGGCACGTTTTTAAAATAATTTTTAAATTTTACGTCAATTGTTTTGAAACCAGGATATTTAACTCATAACCAATTACACAATGCAGTCAAAACTCAACTTCGTAACTTTATAAACTTGTGATCATATAAGACGCATTTTGTGAACATTAACCCCAAAATTTAATGCCAAATATGAAGGTGCAAACAATTATTTACAGCCAAAATGGAAAGTTTGAAACAAACAAATTCGCAATATGGAGTTGGCAGTAAGATTAATTATTTGTTTGTTTACATTTTCATAAGGAAGTAGGAACCAGGAACTACGAACTAGGAAATTTAACTTTACATCATTTGTAAACTGTCTGATTCTGTGAATGATTAACAACGGAATTGTATTTTAAATTATTGCCCAAAAAGGATAATTAAATTTCCTCTGATGATCAATTAGTTGAAACTCATTCAATAAATCAAATTTTCTTTGTAACATTATAAGGAAACGATAAAGTTAGGAGAAAGAAACTGATGAGATGATACTGTATTTCCGGTTCCGGTATATTAAATTAATTAGTCATTTGAACCAAATCTTGAAATTTTGACCAAATGAAGTATGTAATTTCAAAGAAATCTGAAAAAAAGCTTAAAAAGATATAAGATTTTATAAAAGAACATTCAACAACGCTTTATAAATGTTATAGTTAAAAACTAAAAAGCCGAAGATGGAACCAATTTTATGAACAAAATATTAAATACGTAAGTAAACAAATACAAATATTAAAATATATTGACACATACTTTGAAGCAATAGGTAAAAATAAAAGCAGTGATTATAGGATGTCTGAAATTGCATTTTTATTATCTAATGGCCGGTTGCATTAACGTAACTTAAATATTAAACTCGGCTTAAATTGACAATATTGCATCAAAACTAAATGTCAAATGAATTATAATATATTGCTGTCAAAATTTCGATTTGCATTTTTTTGTTTAAGCCTAGCTTAAAATTTAAGCATTGTTGGTGCAAATGACCATAAGTGTATCAAATCCTAAATTTATACTTCTAATGTTATATTCGTTTGCTTAATGCCCAGTTGCACTGCTTACGACTAGCCGATTTTAGCCAGAGCAAGCAACCGAAAAAGAACAGTTAATGGTTAACTAAAATCGAAAACGTAATTTTTAAAACGATTTTTGTTCAAAAACTATTTTACACTTAACCAGTTTTTAAAACTGTTAGATTAACCGGTTAGATAAACCGGTTAATATAATCATTCCGATAAAAAAAACGCCCGTTAAAAAGTTTTGTTTTAGTGAAAAAAGCAGTTACTTTTATTAGTAAAAAAATAATATTGAAAAAAATATATTATATCCTTCCTTCTAGAACTGTTTTGAAAAAAGCCGGTTTTGATTTATTTCCGTTAATGGTTACCGGTTTTTTAGTAAATATAAATATTGGTTTCAGTTTCGGTTAAAAATCACATTTTTGAACTTATAATACGGGTTAACGGTTTTTTTTTTTCTAATCGGTTAAATGCCTGATTTCAGCTGGTTTTGACGTTGCAATAAGGTTTAAAAACGCTGGTATGATTTGGAAACATGCTCGTAAATATGCCTTGTCTTCCCTCTATTCCTGGTGTAAAGCTAATATGACCAACCGTTTAACCCGGTAACAGCTGTAAATCGTATATATAGTGCATATTTAATACTCAACTACAATTAATTAAACAGGTTAACTAATAGCAAAAATACTTTATTAAAAAATAATAATAATTTTACAAGAAATGTGAAAAATTACTGTTTCTAAAACGAATACAAGTTTTAAAATTTGCATTGAGTTTCAAAATCACGATTTCCGCATCTTTTTGAAATCGTCCACAAAAATAAGAAAAATGTATTCTATTATTACTTCTTGTTACTTGGACGGCTGTGCATTGTATTTTTATGCGATCATGACAATTATTGCTTTCATGATTACAAATAAATAAAATAAAAATATCATGCTTTTATTTAATTCTGGAGTTTTAATTATTTCTTGCCCTAGTGCAGGAATTGGCTATTTCCCTCACTCATTTTGAGTTTGAGAATACTTACTTCCCGCAGTAATCGATTAATCAGTTCATGAGATAACCGTTTAACCAAGTATTTTTGACAGTACTAGTATTTTATTTACGGAAATCTTAACTGAATTCTAAAATGCGTCATCGGATAAGTAAATATTGAGCTATACCTTGAACCAATTTGATAACACTTAAACTCTAAAACCATCTTTACCGACTTATTTGAACAATACCCTGTAAATATTCCCTGCTACATTGCGACGCATAAGCATATTGTCTCGATGTAATTATCATTCCCTACATTCCCTGTGAACTATTCCCGTAGAATGCGCCTGGGGTCCTGGGGTCAGTGGAAACATAGGGCACGTGTGCAGCGCCCCTCACGTGCAGGGTGCGCAACAACGGAGCCCTGACAGCTGCGCACCGCTGTAGGCCCGGCGGCACGCACGTGAAGCGGGAGATGAGGTGGCACGAGGAGAAACAGTGATTGCAAAAATGTAAGTACTAATAGAGATAAATTCAAAGTAGGAAATTACCAGCACATTGTCTCCCGCCATTTTAATTTTCCACATTTCCGCAATTTCCTACTTAAATTCTGTTTCTGTTGTTGGCCAGTTCGTAACATAAAATTTAAGTGTACTTTAAATGGGGTATTTTACAACTGCAGAGAAATAGTAAACTTCAAAAATTTTAAGGTAACATACATTCAATTAAAAGTTTAATGCCCGGTTGCGCCGATGTTTCTTAAATTTACACTTAATAAAACTGAACTTACATTAAGTATCACTTAATTTTTATCTACTGTTGCACACTTATTTTTTTTAATAACCTTAAGTAAGTGTAGTTTATATATTTTTAAGCTGTTTAAATTGTACTTTTAGTAACAAGAAAAATAAAATTTAGGGATCTTTCATAGTTGATTTTGTTTGTGTCAAAGTTTGGTAAGTTCGATTCAAATATAATTTATAGTTTCTAAAACTGAAGTGTAAATAAATATATTCATTGTTTTGAGCAAGAATGGTATCAGACGAAAAAAAAAAGCGAACACGAAGTGCCAACTAATTAAATTAATAAGCTAACCTAACCTAACCTACAGACGAAACATAAAAGTAAAATCAGTAGAAAATAAGACATTAGAAGGACAGCTGAGATGGTATGGTCATGTGGAAAGGATGGGAGAGGAAAGAATAGTTAAAAAGGTATTTGAAGCAAAAATTGGAAGAAAGAAACCACGAGGACGACCAAGAAGAACGTGTCTGGAAGAAGTAAAGGATGCAGCGCAAAGAAGAGGTCTAACTTGGGAAGAAACGAAGACAGCAACACAAGATAGAGCAGAGTGGAAAGAAATATGGAGAAGACCAACTAACCAGAACTCAACCCCCTCCCCCGCAAGCCGGGGGAACGCCTTGCACCCGTGATGGTAGAAAGGTGCAGGATTAAGTAAGGATTAAGTAAGTAAAATTTAAGTGTAATTGTTTTTAGCAAAACTGGTATCAGACGAAAAAAGAAAGCGAACACGAAGTGCCAACTAATTAAATTAATAAGTAAAACATGTCGTTATGAAATTCAATATTATTTTCTATTAAAATCAATAATTCCAATACTGTATATTTAATCGAAACCGTTGAAAAAAAGCATAATCAGAAACAGAAAGAGTATGAAAATGATCAAATCTGTCGTACGAGTACATTTGCCTTGGTATTCCGCATAAAATTAAATCCAACGCATCTAAATCGTCATCATCGTCAATAAAATCAATAACTTCAATATAACCTCACTACTAACTTAACTGCAAGATAAACTGTCAATTTCGGAGGCTTAAATTTATGGAAGCCTTAAGATGTTTATGGAGAGTTTAGCGCACGGTGCAACGAAATAAAACTAAACTTAAGGCTAAACTAAACTTCAATTCTTAAGTGGTATCGGTGCAACTGGGCTTTAGTAAAAAGAAAATTATGAAATATTAGTATGTTGGAATAAAAATGCTTAATAAGGGAGGTTTAGAGATCATGCTAAAAATCACATATCGAGATTTTAGACCACGTTTTAAGGTCCCTAGAATCCAATTTCAACATTATCACTATGACGTCTATATGTGTGAGTGTGTATATATGAATGGATTTTGTCTCTGCTCTAAAGGCCTATTTATAACAACGCAACGCAAGACGTAACGCAAACGCAATAGGTAACGTAAGAAGTTAAACACATGCTTGTAACACGGCCCATTTATATCACCGCAATGCAGTAGGTAACGCAATGAACGATATGCAAGAGATGGCCAACTTTCAACTTTCTGCGTGATGTCGTGCGTTTCCTCTAGCGTGTAACCAATCACTTGTCAGTATTTTCACTGGAAGCGCGCGCATCTTGAAATCTCGAAATGTCATATTTAGTTAAGTCATACAGTTGTGTAGTGAGTTCCAATTTGCACTATGCATTCTGATTAGTTAGCAGCAGCAAATTTAGCGTTTTTACTTTGCGATTGCGTTACCTACTGCTTTGCGTGCTTGCGTCGCGTCTTGCGTTGCGTTGATATAAATAGGCCTTAACTCAAACACTATCATTCAGAAAATTCTTAAACCAATTTCGACCCTATTGAAGATGCCATAGTAGATGCCAGCGCTCCTAGCGGCCAATACCTGAATCATAGAGTTCGGTATAGTGTATAGCTGTTTTCATGGTGAACTAATGGTAATCGAGGTTATAATTGTGATTTTAATGTTGTTTTGGATATAATAATTATTGTTTTAAGTAAACATTTGTAGTTGTAGAAGTTGCTTTATAATTTAAGAATTGAAGATATTTAAATCATTTACTACAGGTAAAGACAATTATAATGTGTAGTATTTAATACCCCTGATCACATAACTGCTTTGTTATATGACGACATTGGTTCAGTGGATTCTGATTCCTAGGTTCCTTTACAGATAAACTTTAGTTGTTCTTGTATGTAAAAATATAATGTACTTTAGCTAATTACGCAATAAATCTCATTTTGATCAAAAATGAGATTCTCCACTATTAGTTTTTTTTATTATTATTTTAAATGAAAGACTGTTTACTTTTGAAGCAATTCGTAGTATTAAAAAATCTTTATTGTTTTTAGTTTAACTGCATTTGACGTCACGGCGACACCAGCGACACCACTGCTTTCTCACCAAACTCTAAATTATTAAAAAAAAAAAGGTTTTTGCCGATTGTCATTGTAAGGGTAATTTTTTTTTGACAGCTAACAGTCTGTAAAATATTACTTTTACTGCCTAGGCATTAAAAATATTTTCACTGCTGTTGTTGCTATAGTAACCGTTTAACAATCGCAAAGCAACATAATTTGATGGCGATAATGTTCAAAACAGATATTAAAAATAATCACTAATTTAATATTAATTCTAAAATTGACAAAAATTAATGTGTTTAACATGGCACTAAACATTTACAACTTCGGCAGCATTCATTGCCTCGGCAATGACACGGCAGCCTCTGATGTAAATCTATTTATTTATCTTAATCGTTATTTATTTTATTTTTATTTTTTTATAATACAGGCTGTACTACAGGACAAGTCCCAATTACAGTACAACACTAAATATACATACACATATAAAATATATAAAAAAATACAATCAAGGACGTACATTATCAATTTTAGTTATTTTAATTGTAAACAAATAATCGCAAGAAAATCACATTACTAAATGCTAGCACAGTATACGAATAAAATGATTTTTGAGAAATGATTTAAAACAATATAAAGATCATGTGCAAATATCAGGTGAATCAGAAACAGATGATAATTTATTGAAAGTAATAGCTAAACGATGAATAGGAGAATTCATACCATAATTTGTACTAAATGTTTGTAGGGAGAATAGATCATTATTTCTGGTCTGGTAGAACATGGAGGTACCCTAAACGCAAATTTATTTAATAGAGAAGGACTATCAATACAATTATTTAATAATTTGTACAAGAATAACATATCTAGAAATATTCGTCGTTGTTGCAACGAATGAAGTTCAGTGTAGAAGGTGGGATATTTCCACTGTAAGATGGCTAAAAATTTTGCGCTGAATACCTTCAATTCTATTAATATACAGAGGATAATAGTGTAAAATTATTAAAATTAAGCAACAAATCAGTGTTTAATAGGTAATTATTAAGTCTATCTAGATCAGCTTGAAGACGTAAGCAATCAGATATAGATTCAACAGGAGTATAAATTTTTAGGTCGTCTGCGTACATAAGAAACTTAGAATTATGGAAACATTCTTTGATGTCATTGATGAAAATTATAAACAGTAGCGGCCCCAGATGAGATCCCTGAGGAACACCGGAAATAACTGGAAGATAGTCGGAGGAAAAGCCATTAACTGTAATACATTGTTGTATATTACAAAGGTACGATTGAAACCATTTAATTAAATTACTGTTAATACCGAGCACTGTTAGTTTACAGATTAAAAGTTGATGATTGATTTTATCGAACGCCTTACTAAAATCTGTGTAGATAGCGTCCACTTGTGTCCTGCTATCCATTGTTTTGAAAATGAAGTCAGTATATTCGATTAAGTTAGATTCAGCTGACCGGCCAGAGTAGAAGCCATGTTGTTCAATATTTATTGTACTTTTTACGGCCGCGAATAGATGTTTGTAAATAATTCGTTCAAATAATTTTTCAAATATACATAATTTTGAAATAGGGCGATAATTTTGTACCATATTCCTGTTACCATTTTTGAAAATTGGAACAACTAATGCCTTTTTCCATACTTCAGGGCAGATACCCTCAGCAAGAGACTTATTATAAATTAGTACTAAAGGATGACATAAAGATGCAGCACAGTTTTTTACAAAAATGCTGGGGATCTCATCTGAACCGTACAAGCGTTGACAACAAAGTTAATACTTCCATTTCTGATACTAATAATACCCCAATATCAACATTAGAGTGGCTATAATCTTTCGTATGAGATGTTTCAGTGGTACTATTGTTTGAAAAGGCTGTTTGAAAAAACTTTGCAAACATATTGCAAATATCATTACCATCACATAAAACAGTATTATTATATGACATACTTGAAGGTATGCCACCATAAGAAAAAGTAATAAAATGCACAATTTATACTTAAAATACGAGTGTTACTCAATAAAAATTCAAATTATATTCAATTTTCGTCTCTGCGTAGAAAAGTAAAAGAATTGACTAAATCTTGTTATCTAAATTATTTAAATAACGTAGAGACTGATATTCCACAAAATATAAAAAAATTCAGGTCGTTTGTATCTTCAGTAAAAAGACTAGTATATACAGGGTGTCTCAATAAGCTTGCTCACTATTGGTAATTTTTTTATTTGAAGAGATACGAGGTTGGTTAAATTAGCAAAATTGTGCCATTTTATATTAGAAAATTGGTCATGTAGACAAAATAAAAATTGTATCAGCGGTTCCCAAAATTTGGGACAGAATATATATTTTTTAAATGGAACTATATATTTTTTATTATCTTATTAAAAAGAGTATTTTTTTCTCTTTCCAATAAGTTAATGTTGTTTATGTACAATTTTTTCAAATAAACGAGTTATTTACGTTTAAAGATAAAAATTATTTTTTATTAGTTTAGGTCAAGTAAACTATGTAAACAATTGTCTTTTATAAAATTATTATTTTATTAATTTATTTTACAGTAATAACAAAACAAAGAAAATATTCAAATTGAAAGCCATTATTTCTTTCCCACATTTAAACTCTTTTGGAAAGAGAGCCGACCGTTCTACGTAACTGGTGTCTAGATATAACTTTCCATATAGCACGATCATATCTAACTTTTCTTCATTTGTAAAGTTTTTAAAGATTATTAAACACAGAGAACTTTACGGGAGAAATTATTAAACGTCAAACAAACAAAGAATCAATTGTTTCCATGGCTTACTTGACTAAAAAACTAATAAAATAGTTTACAAAATTTAAATTTTTAACCGTAAATAACTCGTTTAGTTGAAAAAAATGTACATAAACAACATTACCTTATTGGAAAGAGAAAAAAATATTCTTTCCAATGAGATAATAAAAAATATATGGTTCCATTTAAAAAATATATATATTGTCCCAAATTTTGAGAACCGCTGACACAATTTTTATTTTGTCTACATGACCAATTTTCTAATATAAAATGGCACAATTTTGCTCATTTAACCAACCTCGTACCTCTTCAAATAAAAAAGTTACCAATAGTGAGCAAGCTTATTGAGACACCCTGTATATACTAGTCTTTTTACTGAAGATACAAACGACCTGAATTTTTTTATATTTTGTGGAATATCAGTCTCTACGTTATTTAAATAATTTAGATAACAAGATTTAGTCAATTCTTTTACTTTTCTACGCAGAGACGAAAATTGAATATAATTTGAATTTTTATTGAGTAACACTCGTATTTTAAGTATAAATTGTGCATTTTATTACTTTTTCTTATGGTGGAGGAGCCCCCTCCCCCTTGACATCGGATGTTCCTAAATAAGTCACAGATACATACATATATCAGAAATTTTAGCATGATGATAAGAATCTGTCATATTTATTTAATAAAAAAAGAAAAACAATTTGAGAAGCACTGTTGTAGGCCTTTAACATCAACTCGTACCCAAGATATATTTCAATATAAGGGCCCACGAGGGTTGGCGATTACGTCCGGCGTAACTGAATAAGAATAAAGTGACTGCTTATTTCTGCGCACCTGGTTGCAGAGTTATTAAATATAAAACCATTCATACGAATTCTTATTTCCCAGTAAACTGCACGCGCCGAAATTTCTTTTCTATGTACCTTCATATAAAAAAACTAGAAAAAAATATACCTTTTATATGCATTTTCCCGACAAAAAATTCGTGATTACACCTATATTTTTTTCCAGACGACATAAAAAAAATTGAGACAGTAACATATCGCATTTCATCAGTAAATTTTGTCTGTTTGGTAGATTATAATTTTAATTTGATCAGTATAAATAATAAAACTGCAGTAATATTTTTCCGTCGGAACTTTTTATACACTTCTATGGGGTGTAAATCTAGTTCGCCTCCTTGTCGTCCACCCTAGGTAACGCTAAATGAACTAGCACAAAGCGCCGACTAGACAACTCGTGGTCACTAGTCACTAGTAGGAGGAGTCAGGATGGCGTAAACAAGTTAGTAATATACCATGTGCATCGGTGCCTTGCACTACATCGACTGGAGCCTGTTCCACCCCAAAGTTTTCACTTTTCATTTGCAAATTTTGTGCAACCATTGATACATAAATTCACAAATTTAAAGCGAAGCCATATACAAAATAAAAACTGTTAATTTAATATTTGAAGTTTTCGTTCCACCATTGTTATAATTTTTCTTTTTTTCTTAATAATTGTACATGTATGATTGAATATGATGACATAAAAAATTTTAACATTTGTAAAATTTGAAATCTATGAAACCATAAAATTTGTAAAATGAAAAATGGCAAAATTTGGTAGCACAATCTCCAACTCATTTTCATCGACTTCAACCTAAATTTTTCGTGCTATATACCCATTGCATCAGCCTTTTGTTTACAGGATTTACCCTGGCATATTAGAATGAGACAGAATTATCTTTTAACTAAAGTTGTCTCTTTTGCGTGTCATTTTTTTCAATTCAAAAAAGTGAAGAAGTATATGTGTTCATTCTGAGAGGTGTTATGCAAAAAGACTCTAATATTCACCCTCTTTAAGTCATTTTGTAACAAATGTACGAATAATTTTGAGTCCATTTTTGTACATAATTTGTTTTCATTGCAATTACAAGAAGTAAACTAAACATTTTTAAAAAAATTGATGAGCATGGAGGGTGTAATAGAAATAAGTACATTAAATTTAACCAGAACTCATCGAGTGCAACAATATGTCTTATGCCCGGTTTCCCCATTGACGAATAAATAGTTTATTCATCAGTTAAGTTATTCGTCGAATAAAATAGCATATTTTTGTTCCACCAACGTCAGTTAGCAGTTATTTGACGAATAAATCGTCAGTTAAATTATCTGGATATTTTTGCCCAGTTAAATATTTATTCAACGAATAGTTTGACATTTGACATTTTTATTGTGCGTGTTATAATATAATTGTTCAGTGGCGATCAGAAGAATATTTACAAAAGGTACCAATCTATAACGGATTCTTTCCCTTCTTTCTTATTTATATTTTCACTCATTTTCATTTGATTTCAATGACACAAATCAAAAAATTATTTTCGGTGACAGCGAACATGGCAGTTTTGTCAGGGAGATGAACTTGTTAGCTGTATACTCAATGCAAAATAATGGAAAGAAAAATAATATTCCGTGGATAACTATCTATTCAACGATTTTGGTTGGTGAAACGAAACTTTGACTAACCGATAAATAAAATTTATTCGTCAGATAACTATTTGTAAATTTATTCGGCAATGGTGAAACCGGGCATTATACATTTTTTTTTTCTAAATCTCAATTTATTTCTAAAAAAATACGTCCAATTTCGGGGCATATAAGAAATACGTAGATTAAATTTAACCGGTGTAACAGAAATAAGTACATTAAATTTAACCAGTGCCAGAACTCGTCGAGCGCAACAATATTTCTTAATAACTTTTTTCGAAATCTCAATTTTTTAGTATTTTTAGGCAGGCAATGAAATTTGCGACAAAACTTTAAAGATTTTTAACACAATATCTAGAAAGTTTCCAAAAACAGTTCCTACGCAACTAAGAAATGTTGTTGCTCACGAGTTGTGTCTTGTGTCACTGGTTTAACTGAATAGTGCCGATGTCTGAAAATTAAAATTTTTCGGGAAACACAAAAACTGAATATCTCTTGAACCATATGACTTATTTGAGCAGTTTTTCTTTCTGAAATTATTGACCACTTTATACGTTAAGAGCAAAATAGAATCCTTAAAGGAAAATTTAATGAAGAAAATGATCGTTATAATTTCCCGAGATGAGTCCTTTTCGAAATTCATCAGACAAGTTGGGTGGTTTAGTAGTAAAACGGCATTATTAAAGAACACATAAAAGAAAAGAACAAAAATATAAAATCATTGTACTACAAATAATAGAAAAATAGCATAAGAAGGTCAAAACATTTTCGAATATACCTGTAAATCAAAATATTCCGATTAGGTAGGTTGATAGTAATCGTTTCTTAACCTTATGCTGTAAATCTTGTATTTTAGTGCCTAGTTAAACAAAAAACTATTGTATAAATAGACACTAAAATACTTGATTTACAGCAAAGACTGCCATTTCAAAACTAACTTGCAACTGCCTCCAGTTTTTCTGGAAGCATTGGCTTTGCCAGCATAATTTTCATGAGAAAGACCCTTTATTTTAGCTTTTTTAATAACCACGTTTTTATACAGTTCAACGTTTCTTGTGCCTTTTTTCTTTTTCTCAGTATAACATCATCCTTTGGATTCACTCATTTTTAAAGAAAATTAGTAAGAAAAACTATATATTTTACGTATTATTACACGGCACAGAACAAAATCAATGAATAATATCTAATAACATTGATAAATGATATATTATACGAATAACTGCACAGCACAGAACAAAATGAATGAATAATGTTTACTGATACTAATTTGCAACTGCGCACTAACAAATCTTCATTAATTACATAAAGGTCTCATCTCGATTATATGAGCCCTTCTTTAAATTCACTACAGATAGTTACGTATTTTTCGCCACTATAGAAACCAGATATGAGCCTATCTCTCACATAAAATATCGGTCTATATGTGTACACGAAAATAAAGCGAAAAAGTCCATTTTGAAAAAAACCCGATATGAGCCCTTTTCGAAATTACCGATTAAATTATTTAATGTAGCTATTTCTGTTGCAGCCTGTAATTAATTCTGAAAGATTAGAAGAAGAATATGATTAATTGTTTTAATCAATTTCTTTTTTAGAAACCCTTTTTATTTTGCATTTCACTCTAACATTTATGTGCACGAATAATTTTAAGGGCCACTGCCACTGTACATAATCCTCTACGATTTCAAGAATTAATTTTGCAAAATTTAGATGTAAATAGCTTTTTCCGAAAGCTTTATATTATGATTTAGAAATCCATTTCCTCTCCATTATTAAAATTTTGGGATAAGGAAATTTAAACAAGAAAACTGCGTTAAGATCCCTTCCTTTTTATTCATTTACACAGTGGAGTAAAATTTCGTGGAAGTGTGGAAAATCATCTACGAGATACGAATAACTTGGTACACATTTCTACAAATATAAACTTGTTTTCTTCTTTATTTTCAAATTATATTGTTTGAACTTCCCTTATTCGAGGTATGTGAACTATTTTAGAGGATTACTCGTATGTACATATTTACTGTTTACCTACTGCATGTATTTGTTTGGAGATTTCGCTTTTAATTAACGTAAATATTAGTAGCATGTAAATACTTTCTTTGCCTAAATTATTCGTTCATAAATTTTTATTAGTCTGACATACTTTGCCATGCCATAATTACTAAACATACAAAGCTATTCTGCGAAACATTAATAACAGATGACATTTAAGTCATACCAAACATTAATATTCCTGGACGAAATGAGGAATGACACCGAAAAGTTGAGTTTTTTGTAAATAAATAATTGTATTACTAAGAGTGCTACTTCATTGGAATAAAATATATACATTACAGCCCGATTCACAAAAAAGTTTAAGCTAATCCTCATTTTTGGATTAGTGAATTCTATTGTATTCCGGTATTTAAAATTTAATTTTCATGATATTATCAATAAAGGTAGGTACTAGGAATAGATTAGACTATATTTTAAGTTATAAACTGTCAAAATTAGAGTAGAATTCGCTAATCCAAAAATGAGGATTAGCTTAAACCTTTTTGAATCGGGCTAGATATGTATAAACAAAAGATGTCTAACATCTTTGCACTTTGCAGTTTTTGCCGTAAAATGAATAAGAGAGTAGGAATTTTCGGAAAACTAAAATACAATGGTTAAGCCCTATATTCACTCTTAAGCGCCACCATCATGTATACACAAATTAATCAAGAATATGGGACTAATTTATCAGTAATAACAAAGCTAAAATTCAATCACTGGTTCTTAAATGGTAAAGCAAATATATATATATATATATATATATATATATATATATATATATATATTATTATTATTATTATTATTATTATTATTATTATTTTATTTATCTGAGTTCAGCGATATAAATATTACATAGGGTATTAAAACTTAGAAATAATGTTCCAATATTGAAATAGGCTATGCGATATGCGATACACAACTATTGATACGATTTGTTGACTAGTTACACTAGTAGTAAAACCATTTTTTAATACATTATTTAATTTTAACTTCCGCTACCCTTGTTAAGAGAAGAATAGGGATCGTGCTAAAAATCACATATCGATATTTTAGTAAATGACCATGTTTTAAAGTCCGTAGAATCCAATTTTAACATTTTCACGATGTTGTCTTTATATGTGTGTTTATGTGTATGTATGTGTATGGATTTTGTTTACGCTCTAACTCAAATACTATCATTCATGTAACTGACAAATAAAAAACTAGGCTAGGACTTAGAATTGGGTATTTAGTTAAATGGGGAAAACCACCCATCCGGACCAAATGAAATACGGGTCGGAGTCGATCCTTCACCCATAAGATGCATAAGAACCATATTACCCGTAAAAACCGTATTATGTGTAAAACGTAAATGTCTATATTATGCATTTAAATAAACATTTAAATTACTCATAATGGTGTCTTTCTTACAAATAGAGATATATTATTGTACAAATTACTAACGTAACTTTTAAAACTAATTGTATTATGGTAAGTGTTTAATCAAATAAATTAACAATGGTATGTGAAGTTGAAAGCGGAGAAATACGTCTTACGGGTAATACGGTTCTTATGGGTCTTACGATGAGTCTTATGGATAAAGAATCCACTCCGACCCGATTTAAATAAATACCTACCTACATACTTGCTAATCCTGCAAACTATTTTAAGTTCCTTTGCATATATCTATTGCTTTACATGATTCATTTGTTAATGCATAGTTGTTTATATTTGATAACAATTGCTTATTGACAGCTGTTTGATTTATTGTGCTGCTGCTGCAAACATAGAAAACTTAAATCGGATCATCCTGTAAATCTAATATTTATGTATGATGGAAAATATATTATTTTTACTAACCTTAATTTCATTAGAATTAAATATTTTACTATTATATTCTCCTTAACACGGTTTCATTATTAATTTTAATGTAATTGCTTTCTGGCAGTGACATTTGTATAAATATGTCAAAATTAAAATATTATGTTTTTATTTGACGCATAGCAAGATGATGTACAAAATAAATTATTTTATATTTAAAGTTATTTACTAAATGCTACTATCGTAGAATAGCAGATTGTACCATTATATTAAATTTTTATTAGTAAAAGTTGCTGAAAAATTATATTCAATGCATTTTTACAATAAAAACTGTTAAAAGCATGTATTTGAGTAATAGTGTACACACGATCCACACGGACACATAGACACACATACACAAACACACACATACACACACACATACACACACACACACACACACACACCACACACAGCACATACATACTCACAGACATCATTGTGAAAAAAAATGTTAAAATCGGATTCTGGGGACATCAACAAGAGCTTATTCACTAAAATCCTATACCTGCTTTATATAGGGTAGCGGGAGGTAAAAATATGTAATTTTGTGCTACAGTTTAAAAACCTCTGGTTGAATTTCCAGTTTGTTATTACTGTTAAATTAGCACCTTATTCTTTATAATTTTTTGTATATAACGTTTTTCTCTAAAGTCATTAGTTAGCCCAAAAAAGCACTGGTTGTTTTAAATGAAACACCTGTGTAAGAAAAATATATCATCATGGCATATTACCCTTTGCTGGGTGTGCCAATCTGGTTTGAACACAGATCGGTGTTGAAAATGATGATGACACATTTGTATCGTGTGGGCGTTTACCAGGCGTCACATCACTGGCACTCATTGCTGGCGTGGAGAGTGCCACTTTTATGCCATTTTAAATTTGAAATATTTCTTTTGGAGTTAATCGGGATCGAACCCGGTTCTCCAAATTCGCGACCAGATTCTCAGGCACGCGGCCACGAATATAAAATGTATTCAAAAAAAAAACCTAACTCAAAGTAGGTAATGAGTATGTCAATTTAAAAGTATTAATGAATTCGACACCACTCATTGTCAAAAATGTTATCTAAACAAATCAAAGCTTTCCTTTTTACCTCCCGTTACTCTAGGTAAGGGAGGGATAGAGATCGTGCTAAAAATCGCATATAGAGATTTAAGTAAATAAGCACGTTTTGATGTCCCCAGAATCCGATTTTAATATTTTTACAATGATGTCTGTGGATATGTACATATGTCTGAGTGTGTGTGTGTGTGTGTGTGTGTATGTTTGTATGTGTGGATCCTGTAGACATCAATCAGAAAATTTTGAAATTTTGTGAACCCATTCTATAATTATGTGGGAAGAGCTCAATAGTTTTTAGTGTATACGACAAACGGAAGTATCACTTATACAAGCATTTAACAGTATTTCTTGAAAAAAATATAATGAATATAATTTTTCAGCAATTTTTACTAACAATAGAATATAATGGTACAATCTTTAATTCTACGATAATAGCATGTAGTAAATAACTTTAAATATAAATTTATAAAATAATATATTTTTTCTACTCCCGTGCGTGAAGTTAGTACTTCACGTATCAATTTTTATGTGTGAAGTTTGATTTTTTGCACACAATGCGTGAAGTGTTTCTTCACGCACCGTTCTTTATTTTAAATATTACAAACTGAATTGTACTTTAATAAAACAAAGCTGTTCAACACCCGTAACAAGTCGATAATACAGAGGCTTTACGTTAAAAGAATGACAATGTGAAAAAAAAAATATATTTTATTGCAAGGTCGTAGAAAAAGTATAGTATGTAACACGTGTGTGAAGTCTATTTTACATTCGGGTGGTCTCCACCCTCATGTAAAAATTTCAGCTTCACACACTTGCCACATAATATACTATTTATACATCATCTTGTCTATGCGTTAAACAAAATAAATACTTTAATAACAATTTTGACTTATTTAAACAAATGTCACTGTCACGAAGCAATTACATTATAATTAATAATGAAACCGTGTTAGAGAATGAAGTAGTAAAATATTTGATTCTAATGAAATTAAGGTTTATAAAGGCGAGTTTCTTTATTCACCGATGAGTAGTGCGCATTAATGCGCATGAATCGTAAATTCATCACACCGTTTCTTTATTCATTGCTGAATTGCAGATGAAATTCATCATACCGTTTCTAATTACCGCGCACTATCCATCGTAAATTTATCGCATGCATCGGCTTTGACTACCGATAGATTTTACGATTTCCGATGGCTCAGTAGTGGGGAGTCTAACGAAATGTTTTTAGGTTATATTTTTAACATTTGCGTTTGTTTAATGGTTGCAGATGTAAGATTATGGAAAGAAAAAATGCATGATTCAAATAAAAAGAAAAACATATCTCGTTCACAACGGAAAGTAGATGGTTATAGATGCAGATAGTTTTTGTTATAATTATGAATTCCATATCACTGCTGCTATTGCTGACATCAGATTATTCATTGTTTAATAAAGAATCTGATGATTGCAATACAGCGACGGTTCTTTTAACCACACTTTTAACTATAAAACTTTCCATATCTGTTAACTGGTGTGGTGGTTAACTGTCAGTTGATATTTAAGGTTAGGAGATTCATCGCAATTTTCAGCAACCCGTTTCTTTATTCGGTCGCAGCGGCTATCCATCGGATCCATCAGCTATTCATCGTGACGTCATTTTCATTTGCTGATGGAATTCAGCATTAATTTTTGCTGAATAAAGAAACTCGCCCTTGATGTACAGGTGGTCCGATTAAAGTTTGCTTTGTCTGCAGTACTATAAATCAAACAGCTGTCAATAATCACGTGTTTTCAAAGTGTCAAATATTAGTATACAACTATACATTTATGAAATGGATCATATTCGGCGAAGAATTTACACAGATTGCGTTTTAGAGCATCAGGAAGTTGATGCTGATTTTTACAATAATGTGTGTGATGATTTTTCCTTAAAATCTATTAAAATATGATCCAAAACTTCTCAAATTTGGTATTTAAAACTCGTATATAATTTGAAACAACATATTAGATTTTGACTTTATATGATACACCGGATATAGTACTTAATTTGGAGGTCTAACAGATTTTTGAGGAAAAACATAATAAAATACAATCCAAAATTCCGTATTACAGATTTTTCTATTCATTGGAATAACAAATTAGATTTTGTTTACAAACAATCAACCGGAAGTGATACTTTACTTAAAGCTTATTACTTTTTGGAATTGGCGGGGGTTCACGTGCTGGCCACATCAGATTTTTGAATCTTATTTTAAAAATGGAAATAGATTAGAAAACGGCGAATGACAATATTCTTTTGATACCTGTTACAATGAATTTCAGAAAAATTATATTTCAAGTTCAATTATGGCGAATTTTGAATAATGATTAGACACGTTTCTCTGTTGATAACTTACTCCGAGTTAGGTTTTTTTTAACACACACTGTTACTATAAAACAACGACCTTTTCATTCTACGTCCATATTAAGAAAAGTATCCCCTTTTAATTTTGCTACTAATGTGTTCCAGAAGAAAAGATATATGATTATTTTCATGTACATTTTTACTTGCATTAGCAAATGGCTTATTTATTTACTCACATCCCTGAAAGAAATCTGTGTTATTATGGTTTAACTGGTCATTAATGTGAGTAGTAGAGGTTATAATTCGCACGTCCTGTTTTGAATGGCTGTTGAAGTGTTTGAAAATAAACTCTGCTTCTTGTATCCTGACCACTTCCTGCGCGATGGAATCGTTACGTTCTTCTCCATTGGAATTGATCATGGAGGTATGAAACAAATATGGAGGGAGCGTAAAGCGATACTATCGGCGAGGGGAGTGAAGCCTAGTGGGGACGGACGCATACATATATTGGTCCCGAGCTAGAGTGGGGATCTCGCGGTATTTTGGAAGTACGAAATGCGAAAAACGTGTCACTGAAACAATATCATTACTTTTTTTTAAAAAAAAGAAAGGGATTTACTGATAATTATATTTCTTATGAAAATAAAATTAAAAATATTTGGAAATATTAAATAGTAAAAAGTTACCTCAAATATATACCTAGACATTAAATTACAGTAGAAAATATTTATTTATCTTTTATTCACTACAATTTATAAAAATTAAGCTACGTAAAATATGTTACGTCTAAATAAAATGGAAAAGGTATAAGAGTAAAATAAGCAATTGATTTAGATAATTTTTATTATAAAAAAAACAGTCTTTTAGTAGCCTGTAAACAATGTCATTTTGTTATTTCAAATTCTAATATTTTGGGATTTATCAATATTTGATTTTATTAAAAAATGCAACATAACTTTAAAATAATTATGACATACAGATTTAATTAAATGAACTATATGATTTTCCAGGAGCCCATGTTCTAAACAATGTTCATGCAAAGTAAAAAAAATGTCTGATTTTACATATTTTTTTTAAAATATTTAAAAACATATAGCATTATTGTATGATATATTTTCCTATCATCTTCTTGGCGTAATGTAATTTCACATTTTGTGTACACGTTAATAACATCCTTATTATCTTATTATAGAGTTTTTTGCAAAGAAGTAACAATAATAAAAATAGTCCACAATACATCACTTCGCACAACACACCAGAAAATTAAATCTCAACAAAACTTTGCACTGTACACAACGACACAAAATGACAGATGGTCCCGACTGGTAGTGGGGAGCAGTTGGCTTCATTTGAGTTCGCATAAGCTACCTCCATATTTGTTTCATACCTCCATGGAATTGATACTTTTATTTCTTGTCTCACTTTCCGATCAGACAAATACAGTCGGTCAGAGAAATGATGTTGGAATTTGTAATTGAAGTTTTTTACCGAGGAGTTTAATAATTTTTTATAAGAGTAAAAGGAAAAACCGAATGTCACTTTTTTGGGTCTTTAATTTTAAAACTCATTTGCGTTCTTCCATAAAATATAATGTAAAGTTTTTCTTTATATGTATACAAGACTGTTTATATAGTATTAGTTTATCGCGAACACTATGAAAAAGTATTTGAGCACAGAAACACGGCAACGTATTTTTTATTAGCAAAATCATGATTTCTTTTTATTATTTGATTACACGATACTAAGGTCTTTTTCCCAATTTTAAAATCTAAATAAATGGGTCTCCGAGGGTTGATTTAAATTATGAAATAAAGTAAATTTTAAAAATAATGTGACATGTCTGCTTTTTTTTCCTTGTTCGTGTACATGATAATAATTGGATTAACTTTGCATTTAAGATCTTCTAAAATGATAATCCTAGATTGCCATATTCGTGGTTGAGTGTGCTATAGGTTCGGCCAAACTTAATAGTTATCTATTATATGAGTATGGCATGTAACTTTTTCTTTCGTGACTAATGCCACACGTTTGTAATACAACATTTTATCCAACACTTTTTTTAAAACTTCTTAAATCATTTTTATATTTTCGTTCATTGTTTGAAACTAACATGTCAATTGGGCGAGTTTCTTTATTCAATAACTATTCATGCGCTGAATTCCATCAGCAATTGAAAATGACATCACGATGATTAGTTGATGGATCCGATGGAAAGCCGATGCGACCGAATAAAGAAACGTGTTGCTGAAAAGTGCGATGAATTTCCTAACCTTAAATATCAACTGACAGTTAACCACCAGTTAACAGATATGGAAAGTTTTAAAGTTAAAAGAATCGTCGTTCTATTGCAATCATCAGATTCTTTATGAAATAATAAAGAATCTGACGACAGCAATAGCAACGATATGGAATTCATAATGGCTCGTAGTATGATCACGGTTTTAACTAAAACACTGTTTCTAGAAATGTCAAATTCAAATTTAAATATTTAATTTCACCCGTATGTTTAAAGAACGATTTTTTAAAAAATATTTGTTTGAATACAAACTATGTTCTGCTTTAAAATCATATTTTGATAAATTTGATATTATTTGTTATTGTTATTAAATAATGAAATTTGAAATTTCTTAAAACAACGTTTTAGTTAAAACCGTGATCATACTACTAGCCAATAATAATAAAAATCATCTACATCTATAATCATCTCCTTTCCGTTGTGAACAAGATATAATGGCCCGTACTCTGACATCTTGAAGTAACGCTACTTCCGAAAAATCGCTACTTCAACTGTCAAATGTCAACTTTAATATTAAAAAGAAGAGAAATAAAAATAAATTAGATTATAAATACCACTTATTTCAAATATTACAGGTTTCATTTATAAAAATATGAAATCTATTCTTGTCTATTCATAACATAAAATAAAATTTTAAAAATCGAAATAGCACTAGGTACTTCGGAAGTAGCGCTACTTCAAGAGGTGAAAATACGGGCCAATGTTTTTTTATTTGAATCATACATTTGTTTTTCTTTGCATAATCTTACACCCACAAGCATGAAACAAACGCAAATGTCAAAATATAACCTAAAAATATTTCGTTAGACCTCCCACTACCGATCCATCGGAAATCGTAAAATCTATCGGTAGTCAAAGCCAATGCATGTGATGAATTTACGATGGATAGTGCACGGTATGATGAATTTCATCTACAATTCAGCAGTTGTGATAAATTTACGATTCATGCTGCACTCATCGGTGAATAAAGAAACTCGCCTTTATAAAGTAGCCATTGAATGATTGTTGTTTGTTATATTGTTATTGAAAAACAATCTGCAATAATTATTGTCTATAGAGAGTTTATTTTAAAATGCAACATTATAGTTCATCACTTCCATGGTTACTCACTATTGTCAAAATGACAGCAATGTAATATTTGTCCATTTTATAATGCAACATTATAAATAGTATTGCAGCACAGGAGATACCTACAAAACACATCACAAATGGTGTCAATTCTTATTACGACCGACTAGAATATTGCCTCAGAATGATTGGGGGTATTTTTTAACATTTATTACATGAAAATTATGAATTTTTGTAAGCTAAAGTCTGTTAAGATGTACAACATTCATGTTTTGATTATTTGTTAATCGTATATAGGCTAATTTATTGGATATTAGTTTTGATAATACAAAACTACAAATTTTGTATGTTGCATTTTAAAATGGACAAAAATTACATTGCTGTCATTTTTTGACAATAGTGAGTAACCATGGAAGTGAATCGCCATATGTTGCTTGTTAAAATAAATTCCCTGTATCACTGGAAATTATTTGAAAGAAAAATAAATTAAAATAGGTGAAAATTAGGACCTTCTTTTAAAACATATTCACTTACAAGCATAAGCAGTATCATTGAATTTAAGTGCGATGCTAGTAACCACAAACTCAGCCGAGATGATAGCTGTCATGTAAAGATAAATAACCTAAGTATCTTTTAACATTAATGTTAATATTGATAATAATAATAATAATAATAATTATTATTATTATTATTATTATTATTATTATTATTACTCTGTAACTTCCTAAATATTCTCTCACGGGGTGAGTAATGTACATTATTTATTTCAAATGACCATAGTAACAATAAGTATATTATGTCAGTGTTGGATAAAAATTATTTCTTATTATTAAATAGCGCAAATGTGATTCCTATGGTGCTCTCTTCAAGACATTTTGTGAGCTTGTAGTTGAGGTAAGCGCCCTCAGTCGTACCAATATTTCGTCATTATCGAAATGGATTAGTATGGATTAGTACACTAATCTCTGAGGATTAAATCTGACGAATGAGTAACATCGCCAACCATCACTTCTTATTAGAACCTCGTTGAACCATCATCACTGCGAACGTGGAAGGTTTGACTACTGTCAAACAAGAAGTTATTTCTGAACTTTGTAAATCTAACGTTTGTCCTATTTTATGTGTATTTTGTATTGACGCTATAATTTGAATTTTACATAAATAAATATTTAGTATGGATTAGACACGAATAATTAAATAAAATTATCGAAATAAACACAGATTGGCACATCCGGCAATGGGCAATATGCAGTGTGGACGTTTTTATTTCTTTATTTATAATAATCGATCATTTAAACTAAAATTTATAGAAGAAATTCAGGAACTTTCGAAAAAATGTTGAGCCATCTTTCACTGTAAATACCATTCATAAGCTTTGATTCATAGTCGTTATAAATCCACATTATTCTTTTGTAAAAGAGTTCCAAACTTTAGTAATTTCCCATTTAATTCCTGCTTTCGTTTATAGACAACTTTTTCGTATATTTCTTCATAACATTCCACAAGTTCTAAACGGAATTTATATTACATACATTATGTATTATAATTTTCATATGATTTGGAATACCTTAGTAGGTGCTAATATATTTTTTTCTATTTCAAACCGTAAATAATATTCTTCAGAAAAAAAAATTATGTAGTCAACACAGTATCTTTTGTCAATTATATGTATTTTATATAAATTCCATACAGAAAATTGTTTGCAAAAGATAGTATAGTATATTATTTCCGAAGTAGAAGAAGTTTCATTACAGCCGAGGGCTTGTGTAGATTAGGTACCGAGAGGTAGTTATACTATTTTATTCGCAATTATCCTCTTTTTAAATCAATAAATATCACCTTTATATTTGTGACAGCCCTATTAAAATTTGTTTATTTTACTTTATAATAGAGATTTATGACAATGTTGCTAAGCAACTCTACATAAACATTTCCAATCCGCGGGGTAGAAGCGAGATCTATTATTTCCAAACCGAAATTGTCATTACAGTTAGGGGTAATATATTTCTCAGCTTTAGAAATCGACATATTACTATATTAGGAATAAAAAAAATTACACGCGCTTTTTAAAAATTCTGACTTTTTTAAACATAGTGGCTAGATTAGAGTAGAAAAAGGCGCCGGCGATGTGAGGCTGAGGCACCGGGTTTTGAAACCCACTTAACCCCTTAATATAAGCCACTGTTTCTTATGCTCAACTTCAAAATAAGGTTAAATTACAATATTTTTATTTTAATTATTTATACAGAATATCTCTTAAATAGGGGGACATGGCTTAACCACAGATTCCTGAGGCTAAAAAAAGACCATTTAACCAAACTTCCTTCTACCGGAAAGTGTACCATTTAGCCAGAATTCTGCTTCAAAGTTCTTCGAAAAAAAATTTATTTTGCTTATAATAATCGGACGCTTTATTTGATTTGCATGAAATTTGGTATGACAGTTTATATGGTTATAAGTCATATTTTAAGGTGATACTTGTTATTATTAGTGATCCACTAGTGTATGAAACTTAGGTGTCCCAACATTAATTAGACCGTAACTTTTTAATGGAAATGCCGAAAACGTGAAATTATTTTTCTTCAGAAAGATACATTCAATAGTAAACTTTTCTCTATCTGTGTAATTTGTGATATCTGTTACGGTTCACACAGAAAAATTAAATCTGAGTCTCCGCACTGCTAAATTTTTAAAATAAATTTAATCTAGCAGTCTGACCAAATGTCAAACAAGTAATTTTTAATAATTAATGTTGGGACACCTAAGTTTCATACACTAGTGATTCACTAATAATAATAAGTATCACCTTAAAAGATGACTTATAACCATATAAACTGTCATACCAAATTTCATCCAAATCGAATAAAGCGTCCGATTATTATAAGCAAAATAATTTTTTTTTCGAAGAACTGAAGCAGAATTCTGGCTAAATGGTACACTTTCCGGTAGAAGCAAGTTTGGTTAAATCGTCTTATTTTAGCCTCAGGAATCTGTGGTTAAGCCATGTCTCCCTATTTAAGAGACACCTGTATATTTTATTATTCATAAATATTTTCATTTTATTAAATACATAAGAAACTTTAATGTATTTTTCATTCTAATTTATAAATATCATATTATCTTTCAATTTGAAACAAAAAATCAAGGCAAATATAAGAAAACAGTAGCTAAGTGCAAAGTGCAAGAGTTCGCACTTTAATTTCAATTTCACTTTTGTGGACGTGTCACGTGTCACCACTTATCAAGATTTTCCTCTCGCGAGATTTAAACCACAAGAGCGAAGTTCATTCACTTTCTAAATGATTATTGATTTGATATTAGTTCTGGCGAAATTACTGCGCCGCCTACAACTTTCAAGTAGATGCCGTGGGTGCACCGACAATTTACAAGGATTATTTTATTCTAGTGATTTAGTTTTCAAATAAAGCAGCGTTGGAACACTGCTCTACTTGGAAGATTGATGAATGTTTTATAAAGGATTATTTTTCACTACGCATTACGCGCAGAACAAAAGCATGTTAAATGAATCAATCAATCATGGTAAAAAAAGATATTAAATTGTGAATAACAAATTCATAATTTGTTTTTATGACGTCATACATATCTCATATCTTTAATACTCTAATGCGGCTAGCACATGTATCCACCTATTATTTATATTTTTTATACTTATAATAATAAATATGCATACGCATACACAGAATGATCACGCAAGGATGACCTATTAATTATCTCCGTTATGAGAGACAACGGTTATCTTCAAATAAGTAAGATTACTATAGACAATAGGCAATAAGATGTAACAAAAAGCGTTCTATTAACATCGGTTCCGGAGTACTTTGAAATTTCAAATAGATCATACTATTTATATTTTATTATATTTTTGGAAAGTATACAAAATTTGCTTTACAATGACAGTAAACAAGTAACACAACGTATTATTAAAAAGTAAAATGGCTGACGAAATTAGACCCGGAATTAATTTTTCTAGTTTTAATACCGGGTGACACTGAAATACGGGCCATTCGAAATAACTCTTTTAGTTATAATTATTTTTTAATTCTCTTTATATATTGTGACAGGGGGGGTCTTCGAAGCTCCTAATTTACTCTTTGTTCTCTTACCCAACGATGACACTTTTTCTTCTAACTGGTGGACACTTCACTTGAAGAGGACGGTTGCTGACCACTTTACTAAGACGAAACACCCTTACGCTCACTATCACTAAACACTTAACACTTGATGATAGATTCATGATGAACATATCTTCAATGGATGGCACACACACAATATTTTGGTGTACGCGCACCAAACTAAACCGCCGACTACATGTCTGTCCCATGTGAGACTTTAATCTCGATTCAAAACTAACTTGTTACATTGTACATACGCGTACTGGCGAGTAACATTCGCCCAAAAACAAAATGACAAACTACATATCTGTTCCGGGCGAGTCTTTAAACTCAGCTGCCTTAAAAAGAAAGGGTTATCGCTTGAGGCATATCTGATGAAGGGTGCGAGGGTGTAGCATCCATAGCTAAATTACAACATTACACGTATCACAGGCAATATCTTATATAGTTAATTGTCAAAACAATAAATGTCTATGCGGTTGACATCTAGACTAAACAGAGATATAGGAAAAATGATTATTATTTCTAAACAGAATTTTGTCTTACAAAGATGACAGAGTTAAAATGTTGATATTGAAACTATAATTTAGAAGAGTTTATAATAAAGTTATTTACTTGTTATTTCACCATGCTCACCTTATTACACTATTATGAACTAGGTATCATGGTATTTGGCATGATGGTAGCGCTTCCGGTTTAACCGGGAGTAACATAACTTTCCTATTTCAAGGGGAACACGCTATATATTTTTAAATATTGGGAATTACGAAAAATTAAGAATTCAACGATATGCGCATTTATTGAAGAAATAAATTTAAATAGGTAATGTAAAATAAATAAATAAATATCATTACGGCATATTACCCATTTCTGGGTGTGCCAGTATCTACAACACATGTAGACATAGGTAATGTAATTATTGTGATTATTATTATTATTATTATTATTATTATAATCATTATAGTTATTTATTATACATGAGGGTTAAATAAATATTTAATAAGCGTCTTAATCCCGCGAGTTAAACATTCATTTTAACCGCGAGGTTAAACTGTGTATTCAATTTTGCCCTAATAAACTTCTTCGATTTGAGTGTAAGATTTTTATAAATGAAATCAGAATCTTGAAATGTCGCTAATCGCTTTCGGTTATCTAGTCGCTGAGTTTGAGGTTTTTTTACCTCTCGCTAAGAGAGGTATTGGAATCATGCTAAAAATCACATATCCAGATTTTAATGAATAAGCACGTTTCAAGGTTACTAAAATCCGATTTTAACATTTTTACAATGATGTCTGTGTATGTGTGTGTGTGTGTGTGTGTGTGTGTGTGTGTGTGTATGGCTGGATGTTGGACGGACGATTCCTCAAAAACTGTAAGACATAAGACCTGTTTAACTATTAATTCCTCAATCTGACATTCCTGGGAAGAGCTGAAAAGGTTTTGGTAGCAATTGAACAACCGGAAGTAGTAGTTTTTAAAAGAAATTCTTCCAAATATTAATTTTTGAAAATTTTTGATATTACTAATTTTGAAGATCTAAATTCTACACCTGATACATTTAAATTTTTTATTATATCTTCTATAAATTTAGAGATAAAGACGCTATAATATATATAATATCGGGATAAAACAAGTCGAGTAGGCGAAACTAAACTAAGGAAACCAATTGACAAATTCAAATGTTTATAACATAGTTTGTAAATGACAGATTTCAGTGTCAAAATTCAACAGTTTTAGTGACATTTTGATAGCTTTTTCTAGGAAGTACACTTAATCTTTCTTATTGTTTTATTAATTAAATATTTGAAATTATAGGTAATATGCATATATCCATCAGAAATACCGCCAATCTGGTTAATGAATTGGAAGAATCTGTGACATTTAGAAACTTCCTCATACAATGAAAAATAGATATAATTAGAATTATATGTGTGCAGAAGACATGTTAAATACAATAAAAAAACAATATTTGGGTAAAGTTCTGTAATATTTTGTTATAAAACGACGGTTCGGTAGCAAAGTGCAATACAATACTTATATAGCCTAATATGGAAATGGCGAGAGGTCTTGTGCTGGCCACAACAGATTTTTTTTTATGCGTTGCAAGTGATCTGTGTTTGCAATGTTTACAATGGGTTGAATTGTTTATAATACTCCGCTACAAATGTCATCTTATAAACGTATAAGACAAGAGCTCGATGACAGAGTAAAACATGGCGAAGACAACCTGCATCGTCTTCAGAAATGGAAAATATCTAATTAAGCCAAAAAACTAAATTTTGTCTCACACATCCATATCTCTGATCTCAGTAAACTGTCCATTTTCTATCAGAACATTCAAAGTCTAAACAATAAACTAAATCAGATGTACCCGATGCTGTCATCCCTCGACTACAACATTATGGCCCTATCAGAAACATGGCTAAACAGCAGCGTATATGACTCTGAGATTTGTGATTCTTCTTATATAATTTTCTGTTCCGACCGCAATTTTGAACTGTGTCATCTTTCCCGTGTTGGTGGTGTGTTATTACTAGTGAAAAGTCATTTAAGTGCATCCAGTGTTTCTCTTATTAATTTTCATAACTATGTTCCTGCTAACATTGATATCATATGCAGTAAAATATATTTAGGCAATAATTACTTATATATATATATATATATATATATATATATATTTACATCCCGCTATCATTGCTGCGTCCTTTCATGGCTAGGACATTGTGGCAACCACCGAAAGGAATAGAGATAGGTATCGGCTTTATAAAGTATATCTACTTATTTTTCTCCCTGATTATGAATTTCGGTTCAAATTTCAATAAAGTCGATTTACAACGATATACGTTTCCTTTCATTTGACGGACATTATGAGCTCCTCCATTCTGAGTGAATCCGACGTCCACAGTATATACTTCAGACATAATCAGTACTTGTGACGTCCAATTTGTATATTTTTATTCATACTACCGTTACAGTGACGTCCAGCAGCGTTGCCAATATTAAATACATTATTCTGATGCAGAAACCAAAGCACTCTTTCAGAACAATATGCATACTTTGCTGTAAACGTCATAGATTCCTACAATGTTTGATAATGGTAATTTCTTTTGGCAATCTGTAAGCAATTTGAAAATGGAACTGTTAATTTGTCATTTAAAATGTCATTTTTAATACTTAATACTTTTGTTCTAAAATTATTAGGAAAAAAAATTTCTCCAAATTAAAATTTTACCATTGTATTCCGCATACATATAACAAAAATAAAGTAGATACCCGTTATACAAGTAAACAATAACAAAATCTTTATAATGTATTTACAGTAAAAGAACTCGATGGTACAAAATGTGATAGAAATGTGAAATGTTCTTGCACTTAGTGTACAAGAACAACAATTCTATTTTCTCCGACGGTAAATGTAAATATGTGAAAATAAGTGAAGAATGAACTATTTAAATAACCCCAAAATCTTACAATTAAAAAGTACAGATAGATATTTTTAATAATAATTTAATATGAACTGAATTAATACTTGCAGTATTTTTTTAGTAAAATTTGCCGTCATCCTTTGTATTATAGTCATAAAAATTTTATTTGATAAACTAAGTATTTGTTACATGTCAATAAAATAGTGAAGAAATATAATAATAAGGTTAATATGATTATTAATCTCCGATTTTAATATTTTTATTCTATTTGTTAAACAAATTATTTGTAAAAAATAGTGAAAATATATGAAAAACAACAGTTTGGATGCACTTCGGCTATTTGTGCAATAAATTCAAATTTTTATGAAATTTATAATAATAAGCTTATTATTAATATTCAATTCCGATTTTAATACGCTTATTCTAAGTAAATAGCTATTTGTTGAACAAATTATTTTTCACATGTCAATAAAATAGTAAAAATATATGAAAAGCAGTCGTTTGGGTTGGGCTATTTTTCCAATAAATTGTAATTTTTACGGAAATTACAATAATAGGCATATTATTAAGAAAATTCTAATTGACATAATAAGTCAGTGTCAAGTGCAAATTACATAATATGTTTGTGTTATAATTTTACTGGAAATATAGAAATTTTCTATGTGGTATTTGTACAAAATACATGGAACTGCCAGAATGCAATGTAATGAAATACTGGAAATGTAGAATCTTTTGCTAGAAACTTTTTGTATGGCATTTGTATAGAACGGAGGGAAGGTAATGTGATGGCCACATCAAATTTTTTTATTTAACATAGGAGTATAGTCGAAATTATGGAAATTTGATAAAATATATAAATCACAGCAAAAGATAATTTTGGAGCTTTAGCTTGTGAACTGTTCTGAAATTATCAATCTCCCCTGAGAGTTATTGAACGCCTTCGGAGAAAATAAAATGAAAAAATCTGATGTGGCCAACACAATACCTCCCGCTATTTCATTTTTATTAATTTAAATTCATACCTAATTTCTTTTTGCATTGACACATGTGAAATATAAACTGTGTAACAAAGGAATTTTGTTTATCTTTGAAACAAAGGCATTGGGATTTATAAAATAATGTGTTGTAGATACTGGCACACCTAGAAATGGGTAATATGCCGTGATGATATATTTATTTGATTTATATTTTTTAAATTTATCTGTAAAATACATAGAAAAATTATTAATGTATACTTGTAAAAAATTCAATTAGCTTTAATTTTCATGGCATAAAATGCGAAAAAATGACATTTAATGGTATTTTTTGACGAAAAACCATTATGAGCTTCAAGTAAAGTGCCGTTTCCGGTTATCCGATTTACACCAAAATCTAATGGTTTCTTTCATATTAGAATAGGGTTAAAACACGCTTCTGAATTTTCTGAATGATAGTATTTGACTTAGAGCGTTGACAAAATCCATAGACACACATACAGACATCATCGTGAAAATGATAAAATCGGATTCTAGTGACCCTAGAACGTGGTCATTTATCAAAATCTCAACATGCGTTTTTTAGCAAGATCCCTATAACTCCCTTACCAAGGGTAGCGGGAGGTAAAAACAAATAAGTGAAATTTATGAAATATTTATTATTACATCGAACAGTCCTGCTTATTTCCAGAGAGAGTATTTCATAAACATTAAGTTGTTTCATTAATCTTTAGTTGTTACACATAAACAAATTATTTATCCGTGTTTCTTTCTATGTTTGCATATAGATTGCAATAAAAATACGGTGTTTTTAAAAGTTATTACTTTATTATATATTATAATAAAAATAAAAAGCAAATATTTTAACGTATTTAAACTATCTAAAATGTATAAAAATATTTTGTAATTAAAAGAAAACACTTTAATGAAATACCTCAAGTAGAGGAGAAATAGGAAGAAGTACCCAGAATAAAAAATATCTATATTTAATAAATCGTTTCTAGTACATATTAATATGTTTTAAACATTTTTTCTTTTAATAATTATTTCTACACTCTCTTTTTCGACTTTGTACTTAATAATTCAGCTTTATGATACGAGTATTTAAAAATAATTACCTTTTTTAAATTTATTACATTTGTAAACCATACATTTTGATTTCATAGTTTATTGATTTTGTATTTGCTCAGAGGATTTTACAAGTGCAAAACAAAAGGTTTGATTACATAAATATTAATTTAAAATACTACCAGGAGTGCACAATGTAGATTTAAATACGATTAAAAGAGTTGCGCGCTAATGTAGTATCCACAGTTCCACTGTTGCCAAGTGTACGGAGTTCAGAATGTCGCTGGAATGAAACTTCAGTATATACATTGTATATACGCCGGACGACACTAGCGCCGCAAGTGGAATTTTTTTGAACTACAAAAAATATACATTTTCCATTCCGCTATCATTCTGACGTCCATAACAAATTTTGCTATACGATACTAGAGGCCCCCCTGATGTCAGAAAAAAATTTATAAGGCCATGTGCATATGACGTCCGGTATACGGACGTCTTATGCACGAGGACGTCACTTTGAATGTAGAAAATTACACAGGGGACGCCACAATGGTAGTGGGATGTAAATATATATATATATATATATATATATATATATATATATATATATATATATATATATATATATATATATATACATTTAATGTTTACATTCCTCCTACTTCAACCCCTCAATGTTACAACTGTATATTTGATTATATTGAGTCTTTACCATTTATATTTACAAATATTTTTATAATCTTAGGCGACTTCCATATTCCTGAATATACAGCCCCAATTCCGATAAAGTGATTTTATTACAAAGTTTTTTAGATTATACAGATTCAGCACAATATACATAACTGTATACAAAACCGAAATGATCGTCTTCTGGATTTGGTGATCTAATCTAAACTGTTCTATTTTTGGATGAAAGTCCTATTTTTATAAAAACTTATACTCGCCATAATCCTAATGTTTGTAAACCGATTTTCGATTTTAAAAGAGCTAATTTTATACAGCTCCATTCAGAAATAAATGTTTGATTGCTCCGTTCTTAGTAATTTTAACGATGTTAATGAACAATGTAGTTTTCTCTATAACACAATATACTCAATTTTTGCACTATGCGTACCTATGAAATACCCTTCCAAACTAACCTATCCTCCATGGTTCACCTCGAAAATTAGATATCTCATTAAAAGGAAAAACTATTTTTTAAACATGCACAGGAAATATCCATATATAATCTTTTATTTTGATCAGTATAAAACTTTAAGAAGTGAAATTAAATACAATATCAAAACCTCATATAATTCATAGCTACATACAAAATTGCAAAAATTCTATTATATCCGACCCTATTAAATTCTGGAATTATATGCGCTCTTTGAAAAATCACTCTCGTGTTCCTGATAAAATGTACCACGGTGATCATATGTACAACTCTCCTCAACAGATTACTTTATTAGAAAATATTATCCCCCCCAAACTTTGTCTTATGATACTCTCATCAATATATTTTCAATGCCAAAGCTGTCTGACCCTAGGACTCATTCTTTCATCCAGTTTCGTAATAAGCTTATCAACTACCGAGTGGATGATCCCTTGTGCCTTAATTTGATATGTTTTAAAGCCACTCCCGTAAGAACTAGGAGCACTAATTTATTTCACCTGCCCATACCTCACACCAATATTTTATACAAATCTCACATCCACCGCATGTGTGCACTTTATAATTCTCTCTCTCTTCAAGAACAACCAGACTTATTTATTTAAAACTTGCCGCTTTAAATTTAAAGTGTCTATTTTAGTTATTTGATTTTGTTACTTGTAACTTGTAATGTTTCAGGTTGACTGATGTTTTTGTTCTTTTCATTCAGTCTACCTGTCCTGTAATTGGTTTTTCTGCAGGACAGATATATTCAAATAAATAAAATAAATAAATAGACTTTGAAATAAATTATTCTGAAACAATTTTTTTAGAGGTTAACATCCCAATATGACATGCAATATTTTATTTCAACTATCAAAGACATACGTTATTACAAAATTGTAACGTTTATTCTTCTTGTGGCAAAATGGCGGATATACATTGAATATTTGAATTTGTTCCAACAATTTTGGTTGATACGAGGGGAGTTTTTTATGTTAACTACCTAGCTATGAAAACAACAATGCTATCACGGCAATTTTCATATGTCAAGTTTCTGCAAAATTTTATAGTGTCATCCCCTAATTTGGCTCCAATTGCTTAACCTTTTGTCATTTTATATCAGTTTAAAGAAACGAAAATGAGTAATTTGAAACTTGAACATAGAAGCATAATAAAATTTCTATCGAAAGAAGGCAGTAGCCCAAAGAATATCCATGAGAGAATGGTGGCAGTGTATGGAGAAAATAGCCCGTCCTATTTCCAAGTCAAATATTGGTGCAAGCAGTTCAAATGGGGCAGGGAATCCATTCATGATGACCTTAAGTGTGGAAGACCTCTGGAAGCACTAACTGAAGAAATCATCAAAAAAGTTGAAGATTTGGTGTTGAATGACCGCCGAGTAAAAGTTTCAGTTATTGCTAGAGAAATAGGAATATCAGAAACGAGTGTTTTTAAAATTCTACACGAAGATTTAGAAATGTGCAAAGTGTCGGCACGATGGATTTCAAGAGTGCTCAGCCCCGAACAAAAACTGTGTAGACGACAAATTTGCAAGGAGAATTTGACTGCTTTATCCCAAGATGTAGACTTTTTCTACAAAATTATAACCGGGGATGAGACCTGGGTACATCATTTTGAACCTCCCACGAAACAAGAGTCCATGCAATGGATTCATAAGGGCTCTCCACCACCCAAGAAGGCGAAGACACAATGTTCTGCGGGGAAAGTGATGGCCACAGTTTTCTGGGACGCGGAGGGAATTCTTTTAATTGAGTATAAGCCAAAAGGAACTACAATAACGGGGAATGTCTACAAAGACACAATTAAGAACTTGAAAGCAGCTATACGCGAAAAAAGACCCCACAATTGTGCTCAGAAAACTCTGCAGTGTCGTGCAGAATGCGCGACAACTGCAGGGTGCATAAAGCACGAATTGTTCAGTAGTCAATGAATGCGGCTTTGAGGAATTACAACATCCACCTTACAGTCCTGACCTCGCCCCCTGTGACTATTATCTCTTTCCAAAACTCAAAAAACATTTGAGAGGGCGTCGCTTTTTATCGAATGATGACTTAGAAAATGCCGTGGAGTCGTATTTTGCAGAATTACCAAAAGATTTTTTTTTTAAGGCATATCTTTATTAGAAAAACGTTGGAATAAGTGTGTTAGTGTTAATGGTTCTTACGTTGAAAAATAAAATTTTATTTGTTCTCTAACTCGTAGCTAGGTAGATAACATAAAAAACTCCCCTCGTATTTTACATTTTAAAACCGCTAGAGAAATAAAATTCTTTAAAACGTTTTCAAAATAAAATTGTTTATAATACAACAACTTTAATGGTCCGCATCCAAGGAAATAAACATGACTTTATAAGGCAAAATTGAATAAAATTTGCTTTCACAGCCTACCTGATATGGCTTATTCATAATTTTCTCTTATGGTTTTATAATTTAGTCATTCAATAAAATTTCACTTGAAGCATATCGTTCGATTCGTAATTTTAGGTATATTCCAAATATATAAAAATATATAGAGTGTTCGTGTTACACTTGAAATATGAAAAATAATGTCACTTTCGGTTGAACTGGATGCCATGATTTTTTACAAATATACAGTGTGTCCCATTTAGAGGTGCCACCATTGGGATTTCGAGAACTATAAGAGATACGATGTCGGTCAAATGGGACTTCTTGTGCACCTTTGGGAGGCCATCTCAGATGTACTTTTATTTTTCCAAAAATTCTTATAGGGCATTAGATAATGTCGAAAAACTGAATATTGTTGATTTTTTCTTTCTCAAATAACTTCTAAACTATTAGTAATTGAGAAAAACATTTCAAATATAAAAGATAGATATTTTTATTAACTAACCAGTGGCGTACAAAATAAATTTTTATATCCGTAAATTTTCGAGATATAACACAAACTTATATTTTTTTAAATGGAACCCATATCTGATTTCAGAAAAAAAAAATATTATTTTTTTCTCTTTTCAATGATGTAAGGGTTATTATATTTTATATTTGTTTTGCTCCTAAAATTTAATTTTTCTCTTTATTTTCCTGAATTTTCTTATTATTTCCCAAAAAAAACATTATTATTTTTATTAATTATATTGTATTTGATCAAAATAATTTGTTTTATGCCTTTATTACTTAATATTTTCATTCTAGACTCATAATTACAAATTACATGTGCCAAGGGCGACCTGATACAAAATTTTATAAAAATTAATTTGATACGAGTTTTGAGCAATTTTTTTTAACGAAATAAATTATTTGAATACAAGAAGTATTTCCAAATAGAAATCTACCAATATTTTCAAAATAATTTAATACAAAATAAGGAAAAAATAATAATTTTGAAGGCAAAACAAATATAAAACATAATAACCCTTACATCGTTGAAAAGAGAAAAAAATATTGATTTTTTTGAGACTAAAATCAGATATGGGTTCCATTTAAAAAAATATAAGTTTGTGTTATATCTCGAAAATTTACTGATATAAAAATTTGTTTTGTACGCCACTGGTTAACTAATAAAAATATCTATCTTTTATATTTGAAACTTTTTTCTCAATTATTAATAGATTAGAAGTTATTTGAAAAAGAAAAAATCAACAATATTCAGTTTTTCGTCATTATCTAGTGCCCTATGAGTATTTTTGGAAAAATAAAAGCACATCTGAGATGGCCTCCCAAAGGCGCACAAAGAGATCCCAATGGTGGCACCTCTAAATGGGACACACTGTATATAAAAAAAGTTCTAAGTAAAAAAGTTATTACGAGTAACCCGTTTTTCAGTGACACCCGGTTTATTGTATTTTGGAATCATAAATTTGTTTGTTCGCCCTAAAAAATGAGCGCACGGTTCTGTATAGTTGCCAAGCAAGCAACAGCTACTCAAACAAATCAAAATCGTGGTTTATAGATAACTGACGGAAAACACAATACATTCGACATATCCTTTTATTTAACACCACTACTGGCAAACTTTTCGTATACATCTTTTGACTTCTGTTGTACCATCTTGACCTGTGCAGCCTCAAATTCATTCAATACTTCTTTGGAATAATCGATATCTAAATTAAAAATTGTTTACAAGCACCAACAATCTACATAGACACCACAGCATATCACGCACAAAATAAAATAAAATGTATGTACGACGGCCATAATCAAGATTACAGCAGGCGTCGAACTAAATGTAACATTTTCCCTTACTATAATCTTTTAACTATGCCCTTAATACATAAATAACTATAGCGAAATTTAATTTAATATAGGTATAGTTGCATTGTATCTACTCGTTTTCATGTTCAAAATTTCGTATTTCAATATTTATATTAATTTTCATTTTAGTAATGAAATTTATAGATATATATCCCACATGTGGTAAAAATGGATTTACTATATGCAGTATTTCAAAAAATGAACGTCATGTAAACTGTCAAACCAAGTTACATGTCAATGTAGCATATTATGTAACTATCATAATATTATTTGTCAAATGTCAACAAACACATGCACCAAATTCATATTTTCTTATTATGCGCAACCAAGATTGTCAATACCTACACGGTAGATATATACAATACAACATTTCCTTACTCATCTGTATCAAATCACTTTGCCGTTGAGAATAGCTCCAAGTTTTTTACTGCATATCACTTCGGAGACAAATAAATATACAGTGTGTCCCATTTAGAGGTGCCACCATTGGGATCTCGAGAACTATAAGAGATACGATGTCGGTTAAATGGAACTTTTTGTGCGCCTTTGAGAGGCCATCTCAGATGTGCTTCTATTTTTCCAAAAATTCTCATAGGGCACTAGATAATGACGAAAAACTGAATATTGTTGATTTTTTCTTTTTCAAATAACTTCTAAACTATTAATAATTGAGAAAAAAGTTTCAAATGTAAAAGATAGATATTTTTATTAACTAACCAGTGGCGTACGGAATAAATTTTTATATCCGTAAATTTTTGAGATATAACACAAACTTATATTTTTTTAAATGGAACCCATATCTGATTTTAGTCTGAAAAAAATAAATATTTTTTTCTCTTTTCAATGATGTAAGGGTTATAATGTTTTATATTTGTTTTGCCTTCAAAATTATAATTTTTTCCTTATTTTGTATTAAATTTACAATTATTTTGAAAATATTGGTAGCTTTCTATTTGGAAATACTCCTTGTATTTAAATCATTTATTTCGTTAGAAAATTTTGCTCAAAATTCGTATCAAATTAATTTTTATAATATTTTGTATCAGGTCGCCCTTGGCTCATCATAGTGTAATTTGTAATTATGAGTCTAGAATGAAAATATTAAATAATAAAGGTATAAAACAAATTATTTTGGTCAAATACAATATACTTAATAAAAATAATAATGTTTTTTTGGGAAATAATAAGAAAATTTAGGAAAATAAAGAGAAAAATTAAATTTTAGGAGCAAAACAAATATAATACATAATAACCCTTACATCATTGAAAAGAGAAAAAAATATTGATTTTTTTGAGACGAAAATCAGATATGGGTTCCATTTAAAAAAATATAAGTTTGTGTTATATCTCGAAAATTTAAGGATATAAAAATTTATTTCGTACGCCACTGGTTGGTTAATAAAAATATCTATCTATTATATTTGAAACGTTTTTCTCAATTACTAATAGTTTAGAAGTTATTTGTGAAAGAAAAAATCAACAAAATTCAGTTTTTCGTCATTATCTAGTGCCCTATGAGAATTTTTGGAAAAACAAAAGCACATCTGAGATGGCCATCCAAAGGCGCACAAAAAGTTCCATTTAACCGACATTGTATCTCTTATAGTTCTCGAGATCCCAATGGTGGCACTTCTAAATGGGACACACTGTATAAAGCATTACATAATGTATTATGTGGCAGATAATATTTGAGAAAAACGGTTTTCCCAAGTTAATCGTCTATGTCACGGTTTCTTGCGTTCACTCTGTAAAATTAGGTACCTATCTATTATATGTACATGACTGCAACTTCCATCATTATAACAGATTTATAGTGTAGGCCTTGACAAAATATTTTATAATTTCAAAGGAAGGAAATCTTACTGTATCCTATGCTTGAGGTTTCTTGTATAAAAATTTTCAAGTTTGTTAAATAAGTTACAAGTTCTTAACACTAAATAATTGAATTTCTAGAACAATACGAGTATGATAAACACATTAAATTGTCCATGAAAGCAAGAAACTTTTAATGGAGTCTGTCAAATGAATTAAAACTTAAGTATTTCAATAACGCAATTATTCCTACATGCATCGTACAATTCTGCTTCTAGCAGTTAATAATTTCACGGGAATCACGCGTGTTACTTATGCTTTGATAGTTTTCACACGTGGTTTTGAGTTTTGAATGTAAATATACAAATGATTTTTTATTATATTCGTAAAGATTGTTTATAGTTTACTCAAGTTCAATATTAACAAACTGCCTTGAAATTCCGGCAATTTTTCTTTCAAATCAGTTTATAGAATTTTCCATCAATCTTCCAAATCGTTTCACGTTTCTTATATCGAAATCAGTTTTTATTAAAAAATTCTTTTCGGCAACTCAATGAAGCTCGTATTTCTTATGTTTGCAAGGAATATAAAAAGTGCGACTGTGCACTCTTATTTTTACCTCCCGCTACCCTAGGTAAGGGAGGTATAGGGATCGTGCTAAAAATCAGATATAGAGATTTTAATGAATAAGCACGTTTTGATGTCCCCAGAATCCGATTTTAACATTTTTACAATGATGTCTGTAGGTATGTATGTGTGTGTGTCTATGTGTGTGTGTGTGTGTGTGTCTGTGTGTGTGGATCATGTGGACACGATTACTCAAATACTATCAATCAGAAAAATTTGAAATTTTGTATATCCATTCTATGCTAATGTGGGAAGAGCTCATTAGTTTTGAGTGTATATCGGATAACCGGAAGTATCATTTATACAAGCTTTTAACAGTTTTTCTTGTAAAAAATTCATTGAATATAATTTTTTAGCAAGTTTTACCAATACAAATTGAATATAATGGCACAATCTTCAATTCTACGATAATAGCATTTAGAAAATAACTTTATATTATATTATAAAATAATTTATTTTTGTACATCACTTTGCCTCTGCGTCAAACAAAAACAATACTTTAATAACAAATTTGACATATTTAAACAAATGTCACTGTCACTGAAGCAGTTTTCATTAAAATTAAAAATGAAACCATATTAAGAAGAATTTAGTAGTTTAATTATGATTCTAATGATATTAAGGTTTGTAAAAATTATATATTTTCCATCATACATAAATATTAGATATACAGGATAATTCGATTTAAGTTTGATGTTTGCAGGATTATATATCAAACAGCTCTCAATAAGAACGTGATTTCAAAGTGTCAAATAATAGTTTGCAACTACACATTTACGAAATGAATAATGTACGGCGAAGAATTTACATATATTGCCTTTTAGAGCATAAGGAAGTTGGTGATGATCTTGACAATAATGTGTGTGTGTGACGATTTTTCCCTTAAAATGTATTAATGATCCAAAACTTCGCAAAGTTGGTATTTAATACTCTTATTAATTACAAACATCATATTAGATATTGACTATATATGATAAACCGGATGTAGTACTTAATTTGAGGCTCTAACAGATTTTTCAGGAAAAACAAAATATAATTCAAATTTCGTATTACAAACTTTTCTATATATCGGAACAACAAAGTAGATTTTGTTTACAAAAGATCAATCGGAAGTTAAACTTTACTTAAAGCACATTGCTATTTTAAACATGGAATTGGAGGGAGGTCATGTGTTGGCCACATCAGATTTTTTTGGTTTGTACCACACACGTCGTGCGGCTGTACTGTGCACTGCTTAGCAACTAGTCAATTGGGCGATAGTCAAGTGAGCTACGGTTAAGTGGGCGACAAAAACTTAAACATTTTGCCCACTTAGCAGGTATATAATTTGGTGGATTTTTTTGCAACGGAAAAAATAGTTAAAAGCGATGCTCTGATTTTTTTAAACAAAATTTAACATAACCTCACCAAACACACAATTATTTTATCGCTTAGATATCTGGTCATCGCCCAGTCGCCCTCGCTTAGTTAACCGTGCTAGTAACAAAGCGTGCGGCCGTAGTTCAGCCGAGTATCACTTTTACTGGGATAGGCAAGTTTGGAAATTGTCATTTTACTGTGTGAGATATATAATTTAACGAATTATTTTTAATGTATAATGTACCGTTGACGCAAATTTAGAGTTACGCTTAAATAAATTTTAAAAAATCTGATAAGGCCAGCACATTATCTTCCGTCAATTTAGAATTATAAAAATGTGCGAAAATTGGCTCCCCTGTATATTTTAGAACAAAGTACAAGAATGAAAAGAAATCTTCAGCACTAGATATTTAGAAAGTAAAATATGACATTTTCACCAAAAATCAGATAGCTAAGATAGCTATAGGAATAAAAAACAAATTAAACAAAACATCAATTAAGATCATAATACTTAAATATTTAATGCTGAATTATAACAATCTAAACACAATGATTACAGTAACAAGATTAATAATACTGAACTCAACTAACATTTCAGTTTATATTAAAAATGATAAATTATCCTAAATTTTTTTGTCAAATACTTAACAATAAAATAAATCACAAATTCTTCGGTACTGAACAAATCCATTTTAAAATGCACAAACGCACAGTAAAGTAAATTATGGACAATAACAATAACAATGTATACACAATTATTACAACAATTAACATCCATAGCTCTAAACTGAACTGTCAGAATGAGATTTTGTTCTAGTTGTTTTATTTCCATAGCTATCTGATTTTTGATGAAAATGTCTTATTTTATTTTCTAATTATCTAGTGCTGCAGATATTCTATTGTATTAAATGAAGACTTTTTAAAAGTAAAAATTAATTCTAAATAACTTTACATTGTTGTACTTGTACACAGGAATAAAGCCAATACCACACATTTTTAAAATGTTCCACGTTTAGTTGCATACCTTTATATACAGTGTATCCCATTTAGGACTGCCACCATTGGGATCTCGAGAACTATAAGAGATACGATGACGGTTAAATTTTTTGTGCGCGTTTGGGAGACCATCTCAGATGTGCTTTTGTTTTTCCATAAATTCTCATAGGGCACTAGATAATGACGAAAAACTGAATATTGTTGATTTTTTCTTTTTCAAATAACTTCTAAACTATTAGTAATTGAGAAAAACGTTTCAAATATAAAAGATAGATATTTTTATTAACTAACCAGTGGCGTACGAAATAAATTTTTATATCCGTAAATTTTCGAGATATAACACAAAGTAATATTTTTTTTAATGGAACCCAGATCTTATTTTAGTCTAAAAAAAATTATTATTATTTTTTTCTCTTTTCAATGATGTAAGGGTTATTATGTTTTATATTTGTTTTGCTCCTAAAATTTATTTTTTTTTTCTTTATTTTTGTGAATTTTAACATTATTTCTCAAAAAAAAATTATTTTTATTAATTATATTGTATTTGATCGATATAATTTATTTTATGCCTTTATTACTTAATATTTTTATTCTAGACTCATAATTACAAATTACACTACAGGGTGTTATAGTAGAAATCATATTGCAAGAACACTTTGTTGTAAAACGATTTAGCAATTGCATCCATCAACCAACAATGGGGATCTTTAGTTTGCGGTTACCAACCCATAATAAATGATACCAGCCGGCAAGGGCATGGTCGGTTCCTTTATATTAAGAATTATTTGAAAGAAAATATTTCACGTTATTTTTATATAAGATTTAAATGTTATTATGAAAACTAGTACAAACAATAAATTTTAAAATTAATGCAGGTCACTATTATAAATTACCTACCAAAAACTTCTTTTATTTTCGTGGGATTAAGTAATTATATATTTGAAATAGGCTTATTTCTTTGTGTGTAATTTGGAAATACGAAACAATACGAGCAAGAAAGGGTAATGACTCGTTTTCCACTTTTAGAAGATTAAGTAAATTACGATGTTATATCTCAGTATACTGAGAGAGGAACCTTAAAATACATTTTTTGTTTTCTTTTTTACGTAGACTGTATTTCGATTTTGCTATATTTATTGTGCATGCTAATAAAGTTCTTCTTCTTTTTCAATGTAAATTACCATCATTTATACTAAAATGTAATAATTAGAAATGTATACATAACTCTGTTACAATTTATACTTGTTCTCTAATAACGGTCATTTTATTAATCTTTCAAAAACTATTATAGATTTAAAATTATTATTCTCAAAAGTTTTAAAATTCAGGTTTTTCTTTAATCTTCATAATTTACTTATATCCGTATTCATAAACACTCGTAAAATTTTAAACGATTCGTTATATTTTTTATCCAATAAAAACAGTCGTCATTGAAAGAAAAATCGAAATTTTATTAGTTAAGTTTGATTCTATTTGTCAAAAATTATAACGAACCGTTTTGAAACTTTACGAGTGTTTATGAATATGGGCATTAATCTTCTAAAAGTCCTCGTACTATTTCGTATTTCCAAATTATGCACAAAGAAGTTTTTGGTAATTTATAATTCAGTGACCATGTTCTGCATTAATTTTAAAATTTATCGTTTGTACTTGTTTTTGTAATAACATTTAAATTATATAAAAATATCGTGAAATATTTTCTTTTAAATAATTCTTAATATAAAGGAACCGACCCTGTCCTTGCCTACTGGTATCATTTATTAGAGGTAGGTAACCGCAAACTAAAGGTCCCCATTGTTGGTGTATGGATGCAATTGCTAAATCGTTTTACGACAAAGTGTTCTTGCAATATGATTTCTACTATATGTAAGTAAGTGTTCGACGCTTAACCCATCAAAGAACTGATCCCATAAATAGTAAATCTGGCAATAATTTTTATTTAACATACTTTCTACAAGAACTAGAGGCCTTTAAAGCTGACCAATCATGTCATAGTTCAAAACTTTATAAAAAAGTAAAAATCAATGTGTTCTCTGGAAAAAATGTGATACCTATCACAAATGACATATAAAATCATTGACGTCTATTTGGAAATAACTCTCTGTACCGTCTTACAGCAGCACGACTATTTTGTAATGTCTCGCCATAAACCATATGCATGTCTGCATACTCTTGGTTGGTGAAGGTAAATGGCATTTTGAGAATATTAAAAAAAAAAAAACAGAATATAAATTGTACGTCTATGCAAAAAAAAAACATTTAACGTCAGATTGACAATCAATATTTTTTCCAGAGAACATATTGATTTTTACTTTTTTATAAAGTTTTGAACTATGACGTGATTGGTCAGTTTTAAAGGCCTCTAGTTCTTGAAGAAAGTATGTTAAACAAAAATTATTGCCAGATTTACTATCTTTGGGGTGAGTTCTACCTTGGGTTAAGCGTTGAACATATGGGTTCCATTTAAAAAAATATAAGTTTGTATTATATCTCGAAAATTTACGGTTATAAAAATTTGTTTCGTACGCCACTGGTTATTTAATAAAAATATCTATCTTTTATATTTGAAACGTTTTTTCGTCATTATCTAGTGCCCTATCAGAATTTTTGGAAAAACAATGGGACACACTGTATATATATATATATATATATATATATATATATATATATATATATATATATCCATACATACATACATACATAAATAGAGTTATTTGTGTCAAAATGGAAATGGCGAGAGGTACACAACAGATATTTTTATTAATAGATGAAACCTATCGAAGGTAATTTTATAATAATCAGATTGTTCACAAAAGTATGATAAAGATAGCTTTAATTTAGGTAACTGCTGTAGATCCCTTACATACAGCGGTACACACATTTTCAGTGCGATGTAAAATTCTCAGTTACTGTTAATTATACATTATGTTATTATGTACAACGATCAACAAAATAATAGTTACATGATAATAGAAACAAAATGTACAAAGATATAAAAAGAAAAAAAAATCTTTGGAGACGATTTTCCATTAACATTCAAAATGTATATAACATTAGAATAAAAGGCAAGTTAAGATATGGAAATAATGCTGTCTCTATGAGCAAGAAACCCAAAAAAATATTTTAAATTGTTGTACAGACAGTACAGACATTCTCATATATTTGAAAAATTCTTCGTGATCTTGACTTGAAGTATGAAAATAATTTTCTGTGCGCACCAAATTTTTCCTAACATCAACGGTAATTAGTCTTGTATGTTTCTGTCTTCTCTTTTGAATCAGCCGTCGTAGTTTTATTATTTGAAGCCATATTGCAATTAAATTAAAATAAATTGGAAGAGATATAATATCCATAACCTCACTTAAAAGTAACAGTTCGCTAGACACCATACGACTCTTGCGACTATTGTGGAGAGGACTGTAGTGTGCTAATTGAAATTTGTCTAATTATAATTAGATATTATTTAATTACGCAATATGTCTAATAATTTAGTACAATTTACAAATCTCAATTTAGCATTTTAACTAATCCAGTCGACCCAGATGGAGTAGCGGTAGCGTTATCGGTTCACGCTTCAAGGGTTCCGGGTTCAAATCCCGGGTAAGGCATGGCTGTCATGTGTGTCTTTCATTGTTTCATTATTTCATCTTCTATAGCACCGTAAATAAAATGCAACGATATAAAGAATTTAAAGATAAACTATCTCACCCCATCATATCACCACTTATATACATAATGTAAAAAGAAATATAAATAAAAATAAATATATCATCACGGCATATTACCCATTTCTGGGTGTGCCAGTATCTACAACACATGTAGACATCGGTAATGATGATGATGATATATTTTACCGTGTGGGCGCTTACCAGGCGTTACCTCACAGGCACTCATAGCTGGTGTGGAGAGTGCACCACAAGGGTCACTTTTGTGCCTTTTAAAATTGGAAATATTTGGCGTCTGTCGGGATCTAACCCGGTTCCCCGAGGTTCGCGACCAGACATGCGGGCACGCGGCCACGGGACCTCATAAGAAGAGTATAACAATAAATAAAATAAAAAAATAACTAATCCGAAACAGATTATTTTATTCTTTATTTATATTTAGTTCCATACTAAATGTAGTCATTTCATCTAATTTTGTATTTAATTTTACTATAATTTGTTATTACAAATTTAGAACATTTAACTAAATCAACTTAGATAATTTAATGAAACATATTAGTAGACTGCTTTTGAAAATCTTATAAGAAAATTGAACTGTTGACAAGAGGTTAATTTTTTTACCTTCCGTCACCTTTAGGTAAGGAAGGTATTGTCTTTGGTCAAAAAATTCGGTGGTGAGTTTTTAATGAATAAGCACGTTTTAGGGTCCCTACAATACGAATTTACTATTTTTAAGATGATGTCTGTATGTATGTGTGTGTGTGTGTGTCCGTGTGTGTGTGTGTGTGTGTGCGTGTGTGTGTATGTGTGTCCGTGTGTGACAAATTTTTCTCCGACGATAACTCCAATACTATAATTCTAAAAATTATAATTCTTTCGTATTCCTCTTCTGTACATCCATATGAAAAGTTGATTAGATTTTGGTTATAATTGATCCACCGGAAGTACCCTTATTTGAAGTTTTTAACAGTTTTTCTTAAAAAAACGCAGTTAAATATTATTTTTTGACATTTTGTTATTATATTTATTAAAGAAAATACTCTTCTCTATATGGTTTGATTATTCATTTTCCTTCATATTCAATTGATGTAGAGTTAAAGCATTATAAAGAAATTAATTTTCAAAAATTAGTCAGCTTTGTTATTTATCATGGAAACAGCTGACATAATTATTTAAAAAAATTTAATTGACAGATGTCAGTTGCAAGTGCAAAACCAAATATGGAAAAAAGTATAGGATCTAAAATTAGTATGTCATAATGTTGCTCGCAAGTGACACGCAGAGAAAGGCCAAAGAGAAGATGGAAGGACATTACTTAGTGTAGTTTATGTTATAATTTTATTGGATTTATAGAACCTTTTCAAATGAACTTTTGGCATGGAATTTGTAAAAAATAGTATGTGTTGTTACATGATATTATATAGAATCTGTTCCAAGGACCTATTGGTATGGGATTTGTACAAAATACATGGAATTGACGGAAGGTCTTGTGCTGGCCACAACAGATTTTTTATACCTGTTTCTTAAATTACAAATTTAGTTGCACCTTGTAAGAAAAGTAAACATTTTGCACGATTGATCTTTTTTTATCAACTTACCATACCTGTTTCCACGACAGTAAGTTATGTTTACTGGTTGCTAGGGCTAACACGACGGTAAGCAGTGTTGCCAACTTAAGGGATATATCCCTTTTTAAGGGATTTTTTTACGTTAAAAGGGACAAAGGGATTTTGCAAAGAAATTTTAAGAATCAGTACATTATGTAATTTTTCAATAACTTATTTTTATAAAGTAAATCACAAATCAAATAATTAGACTTAGCGTTGCGTTTGAATTGGGGAATTTTACTAAATTGTGTTGATTTGGCGTTGCGTCTTATGGATGCATTGCACAAAGTGAGAGAGATAGTAAAAAATGAGATATTTTCAAAGCGCAGTTGTTTTTCTGCGCATAGAGATGATAAAATGAAATAGTTGTCAGTTTTAAATTCAAAAAGCTTGGTATGAAATCAGATTCCTTAAAATGTTCACAACAGACAAATGCGAATTACTTTACTTCTGTATTAATTTTTAATGAAATTAACAACATTTTTCTCATTTCTGGGTTCTTCGGAAATCTATGATACAATAATAATTGGGATGACGCATTACAAGAAGCTACGGAACAATATTTTCGAAATAATTTGTGATTCTTAACACATTTTACTGCTATTTGTTCCAAAGTTTTGAGTTATTTTTTGAACTTATAACATTTCAACAACGCTTCACAAACTAAGCACATTCATTTATTCATTACATGACAGATAATCCATTGTTGCCAGTTGCGTTTATTATTAAATTTTACTATTGTTTAAAACTTAATTTTGACACAAAATTCATTTTTCTTTATTGGATATATCATATTTAAATTCAAAATTGCAATAATTTATTTGTTTTGGCATTATTAGAATAATTTTTAATTAATACAATCTGATTTAATTATATATCAATTATGTGGCAACAGAGCATCATCTCTACAAAGCTTTACAAAAATATCGCTAGATGACATACTTAATATGACGTCAGAGGGCAATTACTGTGCAATGCATCCATTGTGATGATGTGACTGACTCGTGCCATATGGTTGTACGGTGTCTTGTTTGTTATGTAAGAGAAAAAATGACGGAAAACGGCGAAAATGAAATCACAGATGAAGGAAGCAGTGGTGATGATGTTAAATCAAAGAAATTAAAAGTGTATAAATTTTCAAGGAATTGGATGGAAAATTCAGTTTCAAATAATAAATATTTTAAGGGATTTTTCGGTTTAAAAAGGGATATTTTGAGAGTGTTTTGGGGATTTCTTGCTTTCTGAGGTTGGCAACACTGACGGTAAGTGATTTACTTCCCGTAGGCTGAACGGTAAGTAAAATATATAAAATTTAATAATTTATAAATTTATTTAAATAATAGTTTGACCGGAATTCAAAAGGGGTTTGATTACATCAAAGAAATGCTTGAATACAACAAAGAAATGCTTGATTACAACAAAGAAATGCTTGATTACAACAAAGAAATGCTTGATTACAATAAATACACACAGTGTTAGTATTTTATTTTTCACATAATTGGTTTTACGATAATTACAATTATTTTACAAATATTATTTATGTATGTTAATACTAAATGTACAATTAGAACAATTATTAATACTAATGCCACTGGTTTGCGCGTTATTAGCATTATTCACAGAAAATGTTTCGGAAGTCAAAGAATTAATGTTTTGCACTGCTATTCCACCATCGTCGTGTAGAATTTTTTCAGCGAATTCTATTTTGTTCTGAAGAGAATCCTCCACGTAGTTTTCCGCTACTGTGGAAGAGCGCCACCCACCATGTCTTTTTAAGCCAAGAACATTCACTCCTTTATTAGCTAAAAGTGTTGCTGAAGTGCGCCGAAACGAGTGGCCAGTGTAACTATCCGGATTTTGCAAATTGAGATATTTCGCAATTTTTGACGGCCAACTCCCGATTGTAGCTTTCCCCACAACTTGAACAGTACATTTTCCTCTGCGATAGTTCAAAAATAAATTATCCGATTTCACGTTGCTTGGTCGAAGTTTGATATATTTACGAAAAATGTCTAGGTAGTGTATTTTTTCATCTTGTTTGTTAATAACTGTAAATGTCCGTTGAATGTTAGTTTTTGTATTTGGTATTTTTACAATAATGAGTCTTTCACGTTCTTCTATATCTTTGATAGTCATATTGTATAATTCTTCTCTCCTACATGCACCGGATACTCCTAATATCATTCCCACCTAAAAATACACAAAAAAATAAATAACTATTGCCTACATTTTACAAGTGATCTTAACATACCTTATAAATTAAAAATTCCTGGTCTGGTGCTTCATTCAAAAATTTTATCATGTCTTCCTTAGTGAAAATACTAGATTTCTTAGGTCTATATCCAACATTTTTTCTTTTAAGATAAGCAATAAGAATACCAAATTTTGAAATATCAATAGATTCATAAAGAAAAATTGTGCTCTTTAACATTGAATACTCAGCCCATAAGCTTCCAGGTGCTTTTAGTTGCTTAGATCTCTGAACCATATATGCTAGCATAATTTTTTCGTTTATAACAGCATCCTTTGCACTGCACCATTCTTTGAAAATTTTGTAAGTATTTTCATATCGCAGTTTGGATTTTTGTGGTATTACTGCCGAACATCCGATATTCCACGATTCTTCTATATTTAAATTGTCACTCTCAGAATCACTCATTTTAATTATATTTCTGTGTTGGATAGTTTAAATTAAGTTTAAATAACACCTTGATTTTTTGACATTTAAAAGCGTAAACCAGCGTAAACAAACAATGAAACAATAACAAAACAATAAAGTCATAGCATACCGCAAAGCTACCTACTATATTCAGTTTCAATAATACTTATAATGAAAAAAATTAAAAATGAAATAAAAAATAAAATTTTTAGCAAACTCCAATCGCGCAAAAAATGTTATAAGCATCACGAACGTTAAGGAATTACCGATCTCAGACAAAACATTGTCTTCGATCGGTAAACTGTCCTTACCGTTCTTGATACTTAATATACTATTTCGTGTACATAGTATATAAATAACTATTCTTTTTCTACTAGTTCGCATTCAATAAGTGCGCTGCCATAAATGAATACTGTCCTTTCGTTATGCTATTTCATAGTGGATATTTTAAACAAATTCTGCAAGATTTCTTTTATCTAACTGGGTTTATATTTTTCTGAAATTTGCTGTTTCTTTTTTAATCACTCTCATAAAAATTCTTATTTGTTCATTTATTTGCGCACTTGTTCTTTTGCGTTATATCCTCTACGTACTATTATACTCGTATTAAATAACTGTCAAAATATTATGATACCATATGAAATACTTTATATGTTGCTCCAGGAAATTCTCGTTCACACAACTTATTGTTTAAAATTTCGTGTGTATTTATAAATTTCGCCAAATCTTTAAAACTTTGCGGTATATTTTAATACAGAAAGGTGTTATGATACTGTATATATACCTAATATAAACCATAATTTACGATTTGATTTCATTCATAGGAAAAACAAAAACAATGTTGTTTGGCCTCGAAAGAATCTATAAGCAATAGGCAATGCTATTAAACTTTAAGTTCAATATTATTATGACTATACCTGCGATGAAGGTTACACTGCATTTTCAATTTGGATGGCTACTGCTAATTTTAACTGCTGAAACAACAAACCAAAGCCTGAAGGTCGCATTCAGATGCAGATTAGTCTCCCGACTGTAATCTTTTTGGAAATATTGTTTTGATTGGCGCATTCCTCACAAATCTGAAAACTTTCAATTTGTTTATAAAGACACTTTTGCATTAGTTTGATGGAAAACATTTGATGAAGAATTTATTGTTACTAAGTCGAAGCTGATGATGTTTTTCAAATTAGACTTGTGATTTATAAAGCAAAATGCTTTTAAATTCTGTATCTGCTCTTTACTAAAGGTTAATTAACAAATATATATTATTCGCAATCGGTTAGTAATATGACGATTTCCGACTTTTAAAAAGTTGGGAAGTTAGTTATTGTTAACCTCATTTTCCAAGAGTTCGGAAATTGTAGCGTGAGTTGGAAAGTGACACTTTCCAACCTCAGCTATACTGACACTATACTTTCCAACCTGTCACATCCCAACGTCGGGGCTATTTCCCATTCCCACCCTGAGAGATCAGTGACTTGTAAACAAAGCTTCCTTACATTTTATATGTAAAGAGAATATTTGAATTGTAAATAATATAAATAAATGTAGATATACATATGAGAAATCAAAATTTAAGGTTAGATATCAAACTGAACTGACAGTTCATGTGACAAATGAACAAGCTCAAACCATTCGTTTATTTATGTTAGGTTATCATTGTTACTTAAATATCAATTAATCATTATTAATTTCCGATTGTGAATAAAGTATGCAAACCTCGGTGAAAAGTTTTATTATGTCTCGGACTATAGCAAACCTCGGCGCTTCGCGCCTTCTTGGTTCACTATCCTCGCCCTAAACAATAAAACACTTTCCACCTTGGTTAGTAATATACTATTATTTTCAACCTAACTGGAAAATTAACATTTTAGTAAAATAATTATAATAATTTACCATATAAATACCAAAAGTTCTACTTTTCATTCCTGTTAGTCTTATAAAATCTATCTAAACATTGTACCTACATCAGGATAAGAAAGAGACAAGATAGTAATAGGAAAATTTGCGTAAATTAAATTTAAAAATTTCGATTATATCATTTAAAACTAAAAGACAATGGCTGGTAGCACAAGCCCTGTTCTAACTAAAACGCTGTTTTAAGAAATGTCAAATTCAAATTTCAATGTTTAATTTCACCCTTATGTGTAAAGAACGATTTTTTAAAAAATATTTGATTGAATACAAACTATGTGCTGCTTCAAAATCATATTTTAATATATTTGATGTTATTTATTTTTGTTATTAAATAATGAAATTTGACATTTCTTAAAACAGTGTTTTAGTTAAAACAAGGCTTGTGCTACCATCCAATGAATTCGGTAATAAAAATTATGTTTGTCGTAAATTTTAAATTATGAACATTTACTGTCTGCATTGTTTTAAAATGGTCTGAGTAATGACTGGTATATGATGGATTTAATTTACAAATTTAGATTTACGAATTTACATTTATAAATATAATTTGTAATATGTACACAACCAATCAGTTGGACTTGTGACAAATGCAACAGTATTCCAAGCAGAAGTACACGCAATTTTAACCAGCGTGCAATTACTATTGGAGAAAAACTACCACAATAGAAGAATCTCCATAGTAACAGACAGCCAAGCCGTACTTAAGGCACTAAACTCGTGTGAGGTAGGCTCAGGACTAATTCTGGACTGCATCCACAGATTGAATGCCTTAGGAGCGACGAATAAATTAAGATTGATATGGGTACCCGGGCATTCAGAAATTGAAGGAAACCAGGCAGCCGACCATCTTGCAAAAGATGGGACAAATATACCTTTTATAGGACCAGAACCTGCTTGCGGAATAACTGCGCAAACAGTTAAGCAAGAACTTAATACTTTGCTTTGGCAATGGCACAAACGGCATTGGACAGCCACATCAGGCCAAAGACATTCTAAGCTCTTCCTGAATGAGCCATCCAAGAAAAGCACAGACAACTTACTTGTAATGAGCAAGCAAGATGTCAGACTAATAACAGGACTGGTAACAGGACACTGTCAATTAAATAAATATTTGCATAGGTTGGGCCTCAAACAAGAACCAACATGCAGAGGATGTGGAGAAGAGGATGAAACCCCTGAACACTTAATATGTCACTGCGAAGCATTTATGGCAAGCAGACATAGTCTTTTAGGAGCAAAGAAATTGCACACTGAGACACTAAAAGACATTAGTCTAAAGAAAATCTTGGAGTTTACAAAACATACAGGGCTCCTAGAATAGGAGGAAACACGGAGGGTACATTAGACCAGAAAGGTCGCAGTACAGGGGCAAGAATGAACCACCTCCCGACAATAATAATAATATGTGCCTTTACTGGTTCATGATGAATTTAAGAAATTTATGATTTTGAATTTAAATTATATTTTATATTCTAAAATGTAAATTTGTGAATGTATCCAATCATTTAACAGTATTTCAAACAATAATTTTGATGGGGAGAACGAAAATGTCAAGTGACAGTTAAACTGCTCGTAACCTTACATTCTGATTTTGATTTGAGATATTTGTCGAAATGGATTCTCAAAAAATGGATATATTATTATCATCTGTAGAAGAATACAGATTGATATATGAAAAAAATGATAAACATCTATAGATAAATTTTGATTTATTTGCATAATTATATTTCAGGTGTTCTTTGAGTTTCATTCTTTTATGATGTTATATAACTATCATCCCACGTGACCCAATATAAGAAGTTGATTGGTCGCATTTAATATCTTTAAATGCACTATAAACCAACAAGGTAAATCGTAAATTTCAAATCTAAATTTGTAAATCTAAATTATAAATTTAATCTATCATAAACCAGGCATTAGTGCCTCGCAGAAGGACTTCATCATGTGACATTACTATAATGAAATGCCGCTAGATAGTGAAGCCATAGTACATAAATACAAATGGGGGTCTACCGCTATTAAAAAAAAAAATATTAAACTTCATCTAAATTGAAAACAATCGGTACTATTTTTGACGTGATAACTTCTTATGAGAGGGTGAACCCTGAAGTCTAATTGAAACGAAAACATAAACAGAGGCAATAGATAAACAATAAATTTCAGTTTTTATATTCATGGAATAAACAACAAAACATTGTACGGCAAATTCATAAAGTTAAATTTAAAAGAAAACAAATCAAAAAACACACATCTCACATCTCCAATTTTTTATGTTTTTATCTGTAACTGAACTCTTTCTGAAACCCAGTACGTTATCGCTCTCTCACAGTCGAATACGAGTATACAATTTCTGCAAAGAAAACTAATAGCGCCCGACGACCGATTTACCGAGAAACCTTGGGTTCGATTCCCGACCTGATTTCAACCGGAAACGGTAGCACTGACCCGTGTTTATTGTGTCTACATAACCTAAGATCCACAAGAAAAGAAACTGAGCCGAGGTCGATACTACTAAATCTAATGCCGCCCGTGAAATGTTTAGAAAAATTTATTTATCTTTGTACTTTTTAGGTTAGGCAAGTTTAGATTACAATGTGATGTGTAAAATTTTATGTACACAGGTTTGACTAAAGCCAAATATCTATTAGTTCCAAGAAAAATTATTAAAAATATAAATTATTACTTACAATAAGCCCAAGGACGGATATTAATATCATCTCTTAAGAATGCATCTTTATTTAGACTGAAAATAATAAATTAAGCGTTTAGTGAACTTGTGAGGTATTGAGAAAAGCGATTTTCATAAACTAGCTCCTTTCACAAAAATAGAAAAATATTAATAACAAATAAGTTAGGTAAGTACTACGAGCAAAATTTCTTTGATCATCTTGGTAAATTAATGATAATAACGATGTAAATAACAGAAATATCAAAAACGAATTTTCAGAATTTGAATAGTTAAAAACAAAAGATTAATGTTTTTTTGTTCTGTATATTATTTAAATGAACTGTACAAAAAAATTGTGCATGATAAAATCTGGACTCGAAAAAACTCAAATAAAAAAACTTCAGTGCATCTACTGTAGCAAAATGTATTTATTATTTTGAAGGGGTATGGGACTAAATTTTGATATTTACTTATATGATACTAGACCAAAAAATAAAATACCCGTATTTTTTTAAATTGATTAATTATTCGTAGTTTACGAGAAAATAATTATTAAAACTTTGGAGAAGGGATCTGTGACGTCAGTAGGGTAGAATGATAGAAGAAGACAGTTAGACTGAGATATATATTGTGGTAGGCGAAAGTGACAGCAGCTGTCACTATCGCCATTCCATAACCTATCACACCATATCTATCTCAGTCTAACTGTCTTCTTCTACCATTCTACCCTACTGACGTCACAGATCCCTTCTCCAAAACATTAAATTGCTAATAACAATATTATTATAAACTAATGTTTAGTTTTTATTATTATAATGAGAAGCTATACAGGTTTGTTTTTATATATTATGACATAATATTGAAATTCGATTATGGTCACATAACCCAATGGGGTATTTTGACATTAAAAAAAAAAATCTCCTAAATATTCAACTTGTTTGAAGTTAAGAAATATTGTCTTGGGAGTTATTTTAATTCACCAATAATGTATGTTTCGTCGTCCATCCATGATAAGAATTTTTCGTCAAAATTACCGGGTTTAGTGTACGAACTTGGATTTTAGCTAACAATTTTTGCTTATCATCGCGGTTTAGAACTACTTGACTTTTGTAAGTATTTAACTATTCATGTTTTTTACTTTCTCCGCATAGGAACAGGACTTACCAACTTTTTGAGCCACTGCTCGCACAAAAGATTTGAATTTTTCTCAAAATTTCTTACAACTTTTATATCCGTCTTAGAACTTAATGTCCAGCAATTTTTCCCACTTTCAGGTTGCCTTGCTGTTGTTAAACGTACTTCGAAAGACCGATAATTATTCTGAACTATAGGATGCGGTAAACATAATAGTTTTGCAAGTTTTTGAAAAACTGAATTTGAAATATGTTATGGGGTGTACAAAATTCTTTTACGAACATCTTATCTTGTATATCTGATATTTTTATTTGTTAAACATTTGATATAAATTACAGTATAAAAATATAAATAGGGATACTTTCATTGTATTTTAAGCGCAAAAAGACAAGACTAAGCGCAATATTTTAAAAGTTACTAATATATAGATGTCCAGATTTTATCCTGCACAATCTTTATATGCTCAGAATTTTTCATAAATGACCGAACCGTCGGTGTAATTCAATATAGAAATGTGACTGCAGTTCCGTGTAATTTTTTCAACCACTTTTTATAAATTTTCAGTATTAATAATAAATGTTCAGTAATATAATATTTGTTCAGTATTAAAAATAAATGTTCAGCTAAATAAAATTTGTTCTATTGTTCAGTTTTAATAATAAATATTCAATAAGCTAATATATATTTAGTATTTAAATGAAATGTTCAGTATTTTTCATAAATGTTCATTATTAAAAATATTCAGTAAAATAATATATATTCATTATTTAAAATCACTCATCAGGAATCAACTTCGAAGGGCGTCAGAAGACACCGACGCCCATCGACATCGCGACGCCAGGCGTCATTTTTGAATTATTATCAATTCTTGAAACTACTCATCGGGATTTAACTCCGACGAGTGTCGGAAGATAACTGACACCCAACGATATCGCGATGCAAGGTGCCGTTTTTGAGTGTTTGTCTAATTTCAAAACCAAGTTTTGCAGACGAGAGTTTCATGCGTTAGATTAGGTTATGGTTTACAAATAATACTGAACAAATATGAAAAAAATACTGAACAAAAAGTAGTTTTTTACTAAACAATTATTATTTAATAATTACATAACATACTGAACAAAACCAAATAAAATATTCAGCAAAACTGAATAAAATAATAAACGCTTAAATACGTGCCAATGTAATAAACAAAAATGTTTAAAACAATTTTTCTAAAAAGTTATTAACGAAGTTACTAACATGTTATGAACCAGGAATTAGTTCAACAACTAATTTTGTTATTAATACTGTTATTGGCAGTTTCTGTAGGCTGTCGGGAAAATAACTTGTTATAATATTTGTTATCAACATCCTTTGATCTACACCCCCTCCAGAGTTATTGCAAAATTTCTGTTATTAACAAAGTTATACAGACTGTCCAAGTTAACGTGCTCACCGAAAGGATCTCGAGGACGGTAAGATATACAAAGTCGGCTAAATTAGACAAAAGTTTCCCCATTAGATCATTTTAATGGTGTTTCGGCAGTTGAGAAAAAATGCGTAGGTTACCAGATATAGACGAAAATTAAATTTTATTGTTTATATGAAGCTTTTTTACCTTAAATAAGTTGGGAAGCAGATAATTAAGAAAACATGATTTTACATGTTAAAGACCTTTGTTTCTGTGTCCGTCACCATCCTGTATGTGTAACATTTTTTTAAAACGTTGAAGTCCTTATCATAATTATAAATATATTAAACAATAAATTTCACTGAAATTATGACATTTTAATAACAATTAATTTGTTTCAGTATTCTGAGTCCTGAGTTTTACTTTTTATTATTTCTTTATGGTTAATATATGTGTTTTGCGTCTTTTTATTTTCCATTTAATTCTTTTCAATATATTTTCTTAAATTTGTATTAAGTTATTATTTAAAACCTTGATTCCCTCTCAAACGATTTTGCAGGTTTTTTTGGTTTAAGCACTTTAGTTTGTCCTTCATATTTCCGTGGTCTAGAGAGTGAGGGCAGCTTATCAGATCATGTGGCGCCCTTAAAATATTGAACTACCCCTTTCTCCCTGAGAAACCTACACCCTCATCCTGGTGAGGACATTTACGTAACCATCGCGGTACTTGACTGTAGTTTGAGATATGATCATATTTGCAGACATCGTCAACAAAACGAAGACAAATTATGCAAATTAATTTATTTCTTATTTTTTGGAATAAAATGAGGTGTATAACAAGAGCTTAATACGAGTAATCCACAATAGAGCGCAGTATGGAGTTTTCTAAACGAAGCTGGAAATCAGTAGGAAGCACATGTCTATTAATGATATAACCTGGAAAACGAAGAATACTGGGTCAAAAATTCATTTGAATTTACTGACTTTATAAGAGAACAATCCTTATCTCCGATACGTTTTGATTTTTCTGGATGTAAAGTCGTTATTACGAATATCCCCCTGGATTTGACGCTGAATACGATTGCCTCCAAGTGGAATATGATGTATTTGCATTTATGAAGTTGGTATAATTTTGCAATGCTCAAGGATTCTTCAGGATAAACAATAAGTTTTATAAACAAAAACTGGGATCGCCATTTACAAGAAAAACTGTCAAAAGCTTGTATAAATGATACTTCCGGTTGTCCGATATACACTAAAAACTAATGAGCTCTTTCCACATTAATATAGAATGAGTATACAAAATTTCAAATATTTGTAATCTAAAAATTTGAGTAATCGTGTCCACAACATCCACACACACACACACACACACACACACAAACACACACGCACACACGCACGCACGCAAGCACGCACGCATGCACACACACACACACACACACATCATTGTAAAAATATGAAAATCGGATTCTGGGGACGACATCAAAACGTGGTTATTCACTAAAATCTTTATATGCGATTTTTAGCACGATCACTATACCTCCCTTACTTAGAGTAGCGGGAGGTAAAAAGGTATTTTTATCTGTAAAATATATAGAAAAAGTATTAATGTATACCTACCTGTAGAAAATTTAAAAATGTTTCATTTTCATAATGACAATACGAAAAAATGACATTTAATGGTACTTTTTGAAGAAAAACCATTATGAGCTTAAAGTAAAGTGCCATTTTCCATTATACGATTTACACCAAAATCCATATTAAAATAGGGTAGAAATACAAGTAAGAGCGAAGACAAAATACATACACATACACACACACATACAGACATCATCGTGAAAATGTTAAAATTAGATTCTAGACACCTTAAAAGGTGGTCATTTACCAGAGCTGGGCAGTAACTAGTTACTTTAGGAACTTAGTTACTAACTAGTTACTTTTACGTAACTTGTAACGTAACTTAGTTACTTTTTAAAATATGGTAACCGTAACTGTAACTTAACTTGCTGAGGAAAAGTAGTTGGTAACTTTACGGTTTTTAGTTACTAGTTACTTGAGTAACTTAAGTTACTTAAAGTAACTCAGAAATTAGAATGTAACTTAAGTTAGTCATAGTAAAAATTAATCATTATCCACTAATAAGTCTAGGAAATAATGTCTGCATGTTTTATACATTATAATGGTCATGTTATGTTAGAAAGAAAGTAGAGTCTTCAAATCTTGGTATAAGAAATCAATATTGAAAAATAAATTAATAAATTTTAAAAAAATCACAGCAACCGGGCCCTGGCCCTGCGTGCCCTTGTCAGAGCGGGCCCTTGTCAAAGCGGGCCCTAGGCCGTGGCCTCGTGGTTCTAGGCGGTAATAAGGCCCTGTAGGTTCGTTAACATTAACAATAATAATCTGATTGGGTGTTGCCAAGCAATAACGTTAAAATTTAGGTTAACGTAGTTAGTGCAAAAACTCCCTGATATGTATACTACACAATAACTAAGTCAACAGTCTAAGTCTACACTTCACGCCATTAAAAGTAGTTAGAAAGTAAAGTAACTCAAGGTAATTAAGTTACTTTTAATGAGTAACTAGTAAATAACTTAGTTCTTTCACCAAAGTAACTGGAACTTAAGTAACTTAGTTACTTTTTTTTGGAGGTAACTGTAACTGTAACTAGTTACTTTTTAAAAGTAACTTGCCCAGCTCTGTCATTTATTAAAATCTCGATATGCGTTTTTTAGCACGATCCCTATACCTCCCTTACCAAGAGTAGCGGGAGGTAAAAAGTAATATGAACTGAATGCTCACAGAAGCCGATATTTTTGAAGTAGATAATTTTCGATCACTTTCTTGTAAATATCGGGTGGTAACTCGGGTATAACTTGGCGGACATTGCTTTTAAGTGCTCCAAGGTTTAGATTTTTACGCACAACTGTATTGTAATTGTTTGTTTACATTTTAGTTACCATGGAGGAAAATGAAAGATTACACCCTGCGGCGGTAAAGTGTAAAGCAAAAGCCCGCCGGGCGGTAAAAAATATGACAAAAAAAAAAAAAAAAAACGGTAACACATCGTATTCGTTTTGATATCGGTCCTTTGACTTACCAGGACATAAATCCGCTAAAGCTTCATTAGCTTCTAGCAATTTTTTTTCAGAAATTTCAGTATCATATTCAGGTTGAAGCTCCATGCTTGACATTTTTAATTATTTGTTTACACAAAACAAATGGTTACCAATATAACGCATCGCCTAAATGTTTCTTGGCATAGCCATCTGGCCATCTAATATTTTTTACATAGCAACAAGCTTTTAGTCATGCAATTAAAAATTACGTTTCATTTGGTTTCAGTTGAGCGTAAAACGTTGTACGTACCTCAGGCCGAAAAAGGTTTACGCCCTTGGACGAATAAAAGCCCTCCGCTTCGCGTCGGGCTTCAAATTTCGTCCGCAGGCGTAAACCCTTTCTTTCGGCCCTCTATACGTAAATAACTATATTAGCGTAGACAGAACTTTTACAGCCCGATTCACAAAAAAGTTTAAGCTAATCCTCATTTTTTGATTAACGATTTCTACTCTAATTTTGACAGTTTATATCTTAAAATACAGTCTAATGTATTCCTAGTATCTACCTATATTGATAATATCATAAAAATTAAATTTTAAATACCGGAATAAAATAGAATTCACTAATCCAAAAATGAGGATTAGCTTAAACATTTTTTTGAATCGGGCTGTTAGCGTAAAACCAACTAAAAAAATCCAACGGCGTTAAATTGCATAATTTTGTCAGTCAGTGGGAATTTTTCAAGCAAAACATTCAAGGTTGCACTTAATGTGTAACAAGTTGCCGTGCTGTTGGAACCACATGTCTTCCACATCTATATCTTCAATTTCGTGCCAAAACTTATCGATTATCATGTACCTATAGCGCTCACCATCAACTATACAGTTTCGACCTTCATCGTTTTCAAAAAAGTACGAGTAAGTTCCGATGACGCCACCTGACGTCAGTGCGCAACAAACAGTCTCATTTGGGCATGTAATGGTACCTCGTGAATCACATGCTTCCTGACAGTGACATTGTGACATTTGTTTAAATATATCAAAATTGTTATTAAAGTATTATTTTTGTTTAACGCATAGGCAAGATGATATATAAAAATAAATTATTTTATAAATAAATATTTATAAATAAATATTTAAAGTTATTTATTTAAAAGATGCTATCGTAGAATTGAAGATTGTACCATTATGTTCAATTTTTATTAATAAAAGTTGCTGAAAAATTATATTCAATGTATTTTTTTCAAGAAAAACTGTTAAAGTTTAGATAAGTGATACTTCCGGTTATCCGATATACACTAAAAACTAATGACCTCTTTTCACATTAGTATAGAATGGGTATACAAAATTTCAATTTTTCTGATTGATAGTGTTTGAGTAATCGTGTACACAGGATCCACACACACATACATACCCATAGACATCATTGTAAAAATGTTAAAATCTGATTCTGGGGACATCAAAACGTGCTTATTCACTTAAATCTCTATATGAGAATTTTAGCACGACCCCTATACCTCCCTTACCAAGGGTAGCGGGAGATAAAACTGAAATGTACATAAAATACCTTTATCCTGTCTAAATCAAGGATTGGCCATTGAGTATCATCTGCATGGGTAACTATTAAAATTAGATCATGAGTTATTTATATTAGAACTAGACCTTAAAACTGTATGAGTATCAAAATTTTAAAAAGTTATTAGTTTTTAAAATATGCGAGTTTTTAGAATACATAGTTAACATCACGTGTTTAAATTCTTACCACTTTCAAGAATCTATCCATGAACTATAATGAATAAAGAAAATGAAGATACAACGCAAATAAACTAACTACTATTTGTTTGAATTCATGGTGCCATGCCAGGTAGAAAATACGTGCTTTTGTATGAAAGTGAGTTTTCTTTATTAATTATTTTATTAAATTGCTTGTTATCCATTCATGCATATTTCCTATTGTTAATCATGATCATGAAAGACATTATACACTCCAATTAAATATTAGTGTTTCACAATAAAATGAGCTTAATCTGTCATAGAATATTTTTAAAAAATATTATGGCATATGAAATAAGACTTAAGACTTTCTAAAACCACAGATCGCTTTTAATTTAAATGAATTCATATAAAAAATAGTGAAGGGCGCTATTTATTATACTTTCCAAGATCCCAATTTATGCTCACGATATTTTGTCGAGACATTCTCTAAAATTGAAGAATTATTAATTTTCAAATATAATTATATCCTTGAAATATGTTCATCTACAAATTAACCTAAACCAGTGAACTCTTCTTTGATCTGTGATACTGTGAAGCAAATAAAATCAGTTTATTCTGAAAAATATTTATCTATGAAAGACATTGACACGTGTGGAAATGATCTGAAAACCGTATTGGTCTATCAATAAATTTTAATATTTCGGTAAATAGCTTCATTTATTCCCCACATTAATGAAAATTCGATTAGTATTTAAGAGAGTAATATACTACTTAAGCCTCATAAATAATAACCCTGAATAACTGGCGTATTTTGAAAACTTTGGCGCCACTTGAAAATCTCACAAAATAGAGCATTTGCGGAATTTTTGATGACATTTTTCCACTGAAAATATTTATGAGGCCCGACACGACTCACATTAATCTGTTCTAGCCTAAGGTACAACCTGGCCAAGTCATAACAAACATATGTTTTATAGCCTCAGGGATTTATAGTTTTATTTCTTCTTCAGAATTAATACCAGCAATCTTAAATTTTTAATTTATTTAGGACTTTCGTAACAGTCAAAACAAAGGTCAGAGAATTACACTTTTTTTAAACATAAATATTTTTATTTATTTTATAGTGATAATGAGTAAATACATAAAGATTGTGGTTTTTATGCTATAATTGTAATATGTAGTGTAATGTAATATTACAAGAATATTTTGAAATATACTTCATTTCACGTAAGAAAATAGTGACGGGAAATCAAACAAGAAGATCAAATTGCCCCTATCTTACGTGATATGAAATATATGTAAATAATGATTTGTTTCTGAAAATAGTAGAGTTGTTATCGAAACACTAGCTACAGAATGCATCCTAATCTAGCACAATGAATAATAAATTAACCTAGTAAGCCATAATATCAGCTAGGCTGTGAAAACAATTTGATCACTTTTACATCCCGCTACCCTTGGTAAGGAAGGTATAGGGATCGTGCTAAAAATCGCATGTCGAGATTTTGATAAATGACCATGTTTTAAGATCCTTAGAATCCGATTTTAACATTTTCACGATGACCGCTGTATGTGTGTATGTGTAAATGACATTTAATGGTATTTTTTGAAGAAAAACCATTATGAGCTTCAAGTAAAGTTATTATTATTATTATTATTATTATTATTATTATTATTATTATCGGTTATTTAATTTACACCAAAGTCTAATGGTTTCTTTCCATATTAGAGTAGGGTCGAAATACGAGGTTTCAAAATTTTCTGAATGATAGTATTTGAGTTAGTGCGTAGACAAAACCCGTACACACACACATACACACGATATGCGATTTTTAGCACGATCCCTATACCTCCCTGATCAAGGGTAGCGGGAGATAAAAATCAAACTTGAAATTATAAAATAGAAATGTTCAAGTTACTAATAATATGTTTACTTCATAATTTGGTGATTTTTTAAAGGAGTTATTTAACTTCAATACCGTCTGACTATAATCCGTTAGTAGTGTAGTAGAACAACTATTTGTTATGACGAAGGGCTCGTAGTTACATTGTCGTGCAAAATACTTTTTTTATGAAAAATATAAATGTTAAACTTAAATCCCTTTGAATTTAACTGCTTTAATAATTACTTTTCTTTAATAATTACAGTTATAGGAGGGTACATTGACTTTGAACTCATAACAAAACAATTTGCTTGAGATGTACGATGTACGCATGCCTGTATCCATAGCACTGTTTCTAGACAGGAATTCAGATTTTGTAAAGTGTGGTAGACGATCCCACGTGTTTATCTTATTAGTTCGTCTGTGCTGTGCCCATTTCACCCACTTCGTCACATCATTCAAACTTCACAGACACGTGGAAGAATTTCTAATTCAAGAAAACTAACTAATTTTGAATCTTACATGTGGAGTATAATTTATTGTCTAGCTCTCTGGAAATTTCACTCTAATTATGCACATACAGACTCTTCAAAATTTACATGTGCGGAAAACACACATGACTAAATAATTATTTAAACTGCATTTACTTCCTCATTCACAAAAAATGCCTGCACTTGTACAGCGTGTTTTGTATTAAATTTTTCTATTACCAACTAAAATTTAATCAAATGTTTGGTATATTCTAATTTGGAACAATTAAGTGATTGTAGTGTGCTGATACCAAATCATAGCAAGACAATTATAGTATTTTACATTACAAGCCAGGTAAAACTGTTTTTACTACTGAACACAATTTAGTGCTTATCATCGATTTGATACAATTGGAATTTCCACGACTTCTCGCCAATCACAAAATAACTGGTATTCTTTTTCGTATGTTCCCATTAACTTGGTAGGAACAAGTTTCAGCCTCAGCACATTTTGAAGAAATTTCTCTCGAAAAATCACATATACCACCTGAAGAACATGCACAGTTCATTTTTGACAATTAAAGCAAACATTACAACTAAATAGTTACTTATGTATCAAGGCACTGAAGTTCTAGTCCCCTAAAGGCCTCGGCGAAAAAAACCATATGAGTGATAAAAAGGCACTTCATTGCCAAGATGTATATTAAATTTTATTTGAAATCAAAAAATTGTAAAAATTAACGGAATAATTATTTGGCAGGTTAGGTTAAAAATAATGGGTGAGATTCTGTGGGTTGTATTAGCGTGTTTTAAGCTAAAACAGTCCTTTGTCAAAAATATTTTGGCAACTTTGTAATACCTGTCAGAAAAAAAGACCAAAGAATCAAATAAAGAAAAAAATATTATTAACAGAAGTAAGAAAAAAAGGACAAAAATTAAAACTGATCAAAACGGGGGTTGAGATATTTTATAATTCATTAACATTCAGGTATGAAATATTTGACACATAAAATTTGACATATTTCTAACCTAATTTTGCAATAATGAGTTTCCTTTTACACGTTCCATTTACAATAATACTTCCTCATTTGACTAAAGGATATCTGTATTACTTAATACAACCCACTGAATTCCACCCAATCTGTTTGTTTAACAATCAATGTTGCTAACCTCGAACATTGAAGTTATCGTAAAGAACACTCAAAATTATGTATTTTATCTCAAACTTATTCATCGGAATTATTTAGTTCATTCTTCTTGTAAATATTATACTACTACTAATATATACTTTTTCGAGTGTGTCGGATCTGTTCGGTTGATGTTCGGGCGACTTTCTAATTTCTTTGACAAAAATAAGTAAAAATAAATAAATATATCATCACGGCATATTACCCATTTCTGGGTGTGCCAGTATCTACAACACATGTAGACATCGGTAATGATGACGATATATTTTACCGTGTGGGCGCTTACCAGGCGTCACCTCACGGGCACTCATACCTGGAGTGGAGAGTGCACCACAGGGGTCACTTTTGTGCCATTTAAAATGGGAAATATTTGGCGTCTGTCGGGATCGAACCCGATTCCCCCAGGTTCGCGACCAGACACTCAGGCACGCGGCCACGGGACCCCATACAAAAATAAGTGAAATAAATTAAGTATAATAATTTATTTTATGTCTCTAATAATGAATTATAATATTACAATTTAAATATATATTATTTTGTAATTTGTTTAACATTTTTTCGTGGCTTGTGAACCACTGTTTGTTTACTTCTGGTATATCCACATTACCTACGTCACAAAGCTAATTTAAAATTCGAACCTTAATATCTCGCTTATTTGGAGGAATTTTTAACTCGGACTTTCACATGTGGACTTATATTTTTACGTACTTGAAAAGAATTTAAAATAAATATCGTGGAATAGCCTATTAAGTAGTCCCAGCGGCGTAACTTTTGTTTGTTTACAATTAGCAGTACCAAGTACAGAGTAATCGAAAATGACTGGTAGATGAAACAAATACCAAATAAACCAACGTATGGCAATAATATTAATCAAATGCCATGCACCTGTCATCATCTGTCGTATGTGGAATATAGTTTTAATAAAAAATCTTCAGGAGGTGAAAATTTGTAGATTGTAAAACATGGATACATATATAAGACAATAATAAATAACATATAAAACATACAATGGTCGTCAAAATTAAAAAAAAATAAATAAATAAATAAATAAATAAATACATTAAAATCCAGTTAAATGGATGCCATTGTTAAATCAAGGTTTATATCTTATTTTATTGACGACTACATGAGTTTTTTAATGTATTTATTTATTTATTTTTTTAAATTTTGACGACCACTGTATGTTTTATATGTTATTTATTATTGTCTTATATATGTATCCATGTTTTACAATCTACAAATTTTCACCTCCTGAAGAAGACACATGAGGTGTCGAAACCGGTAGAGGCGGAAAATATATTTAATAATTGACTGAAATCCAGTAATTTTTCTTTCCTTCATCATCTTTCCAGTCAAGAAGTTCTTGCAGCCAATAGTATCTTATGTACCCTCATAAAAACTAAATAAAGGACACTAATGAATTTGACAGAATGAACAGAGCTCTTTTAAATTTTTTACTGTATATGATGTTTTCTAAAGTATTTCTACTTATAGTGTGTTATGGCATAGGCATTACACATTAGCTATATAAGAGTTTTAATATAATATTTAAAACGTTCGGTACCTTTTTCAGAACGTTGGCATTCATGTTTAAAAAAAAGCGTTAAAACTAACTAAAAGCAGAAGGAATTTTTAATATCCTGTTCCATAAATCGCAACAAGCAATATAAATATTTCAGTTTTTACCTCAAGTTTCATTTTAAAAATAAAGTCTCAATGACCTATTACTTTAGGTCGAACAATACATTTATTTCATAGAAAATAATTTCTTTATCGAAATATTGCGAACCATGATCTAATAACCCGCATTCCCAAACATTTACCATGAAGTGTTAATAAATTGTTACAACGTTGAATAACCCATAAAAATTATAAAAGCCATAAATTTTGTGTCACTGGGTTTTCACACTTCTCGTTTCGAAATGTTGTGCGATGAAATTAATCAAATATAAAATTGTCTGTGTTATTGCTAACTGTCAAACTGTTATTTCGTGATTAAGACACTATTATTATTCACTTCCAAAGTGTAAAAATATTTTGTCGATATTTTTAATAATTTTATTCATACTTTTTGATATCTATAAAATACTGTCAAACGCGTATATGATGAACATGAAGGCATGTTTTATTTACTTCGTTATAACCGTTGTAACTGTGAAGAGAAGAAATATATTTATGATGAGCAATTTTAATTCATTTGGAGCTGGTCTCTATCAATGACGTCAAATTTATTAGTTATAATTAAGCCTGTTTTACATTATACTGTGACGATTTGCAACGTCACTGGTTTATATTGTGACAAATTATTTTCTTAGTAAAATCACTAAAATCTCCGAACAATTTTTTCTGTGGTCGCAGCGCTAAATGAAACGGTAGACCCCTCGCTCATTAGTCTCATTATTGCTGTTTAGTTCCCGCTGTCGCCGCCGTTGAAATATTTTATTACTTTATTTATTATTAAATTGTAAACTGACAACATTTTGAATTTATTTCAGTTACTATTTTATTTAATGGTATTTTCAAAATTTATTGTGAACTTTTACTGTTCGTTTACTCTGAAAATTATTTCGTCAAATTAGTTATTAGTTCGCATATTTTACGATAGGAGCTGGCTATAAAAACGAGGCGTGGCAGTTTATCGGGACCCTTTTTGCAGATTTTTTCTTTTAGCATCTAAGCCAGAAAACTTGAGTGCTAGATTTGAGTTTCGTTTAATTTTTGTATTCCAATTTTATATTAATATTTTTGGTGTTGTTTGCTGAGTTCTACTATTGTTACTGTTGGGTGAGTACTCGAAACGCATTTTCTGATTTGTTGAATTAGTTGTTGAGATTTTTCAATATTTTTTTATGGACCACGTGTTACTGTGAGTAGCAGTGGTTTTCTGTGGTTCGAGTAGTTACTTTACAGTGATTGTTTCTTTTTAGCAATAATTTTTGTGAATTTATTAGCTGTTACCTTGATCACAATTTTATAGTTTGCTTTAATTTTGTAAACGAGCTCATATCTAGCACTCACTGTTTCTGTGCTTCAAAATTTTTATTAAATTTTCTTTCGACTTATTTGGATGTAGAATCTTTGTCAAAATTTACGAATTTTTTTTTTGTAGTCGAAAGTAACATAGTAAACTGTTTAATGTACTTTAAACTACTCTACATTGTAGTTTCAGTCCCCCCGGGTCATCACACCCCTACATTTTAGGTATTATCCATGATCGTAATATTCTGTTTAAATTTTATTGAACCTGTTAACCGTTGGTTCTTGGTTATCCCAGTGTCCAGGGAGACACTTACAAATTTTTGCTTAATTTTTATTTTTAGTAATTCTGCTTAAAATTTCATCCCTTCACCACCCTGTCCCTATCCTGTGTGAACGTGGTGTAACTGGTGCGATTGACGGCCATCTTGTGTAATCCTGTTGGATCCACGACTCGGACGATGTTTCCTTTTTTACGGTCGGATTTAATTTTTCTGCGCTACTTTTATTTTTTTCGCGATACAAGTCTGTTTTGGGGATGGCCCCGATTTATTTTTTTTTTTTGATTCGTTGCGAGCCCCAGCGAGAAAAATTTGACCTTCAGGATTTTAAAATTATTTGAGCGTGGCTTATAAAATCTTTTTGTTTTGTGTAATTATTTTTTTTCGGCGCCTATTTTGTGTTCGCGATTGAAATCGTCTTGGGGTGGCCCCGTATATTTAGATTTCTCGCGAGTTTTGGCGGAAAAAAAGTTGTGTTGAGATTTTGTAAGCGTTTAAAGTAATTTTTCTTTTGGACTGCAGTCAAACCTTTACCCGTGTCCTACTTTGTGACGTTTTGTTTTGTAATGTTTTTTCACTCATCATTTTTTTTGCATTTTAGCTTTTGTAAACTGTTTAACTTTTGCAAATTTAAATTACATTTTTTGACTTGTATAACTTCCGGTTGGAGTACAGGAGTCTGAATTCTGTTGTATGATTTTTGTATTGTATCCACACCCTTCAGGTGTCCTTGTAACTCCTTGTGTACAAAGTACTGCGGAGTTTATTTTTGTAGGGAAGTTAGTGGCTGTGGTGGTCGTACTGACCCTTGGTCTGGACGAAGTAGGACGAGTTTCCTCCAGCGACCTCCAAGAAGCAGCTTATTGTCCTTACACGAACTGGCTGATCACCAGGGAGCAGACAAATCCCACAATTGGGTGTATTTTCAGCGAACACAGCGACCGAGGGCTTCCTCCATTTTGTCGCTGCTGCTCCATCCAGGACAGTCATCGTTGAGTTTCCGAACGAGGTGCGCCTGTCCATTACTCCCAGTCTTGGCCAAGGGCTCAGTGCCGCCATCGCAGTGTTCCACCAGCGTAGCTACACGACTCCCTGTACTGCCTTCCGTTCTGGTATATCTTTTGCCATTTTTTTTTTTCAAAAACTTTAAAAAAAGAAAAATTGTAAAATTTTGTTTTTTAAATTAAACAATTCATTTTATTCGGTTGTGTTTCCTCTCGAGTACACCTCTCGAGGCTTATCCCTTTTAAGGTGTTGGCGCCCCGAAAAGTAAATTTGTGGTATTCAAATTTTGCACAGGCATTGGCCTGGGTCTTTTTGTCAGTTGGGCTACTATCTACCACAAACTTATTCTTCGAACCCCGACCTCGCTCCCGCCCGAAACCCGTGAGTTACCGATGCTCAACTTATGTGTGTGTGATACGGTAAGTAGCCGTTTCTTTTGTTTGTGTCACAATACATAATGAAGAAGTAGTAAACGACTGTGCTAAGGATGAAAGTAAAGATGTACTCAGGATTTCAGTCAGTGATAATAATTTTATTCTAAAGCCTACGTTTCGCCCCCATTTGGAGCTTTATCAGGGCAAAGAACAAAAAAAAATTTTTTAACTTGTTCTTTTCCCTGATGAAGCTCCAAATGGGGGCGAAACGTAGGCTTTAGAATAAAATTATTATCACTGACTGAAATCCTGAGTACATCTTTACTTTCATTATACATAATGTCTCAGAAAAAGGGGGACATGGCTTAACCACAGATTCCTGGACCCAAAATAGGACGATTTAGCTAAACTTACCATTATCCGATAGTGTACTGTTTAGCCAGTATTCTTCTTCAAAGTTCTTCCAAAAAAAATAATTTTGCTTATAATATCGGAACGCTTTGTTGAACTAGAATGAAAATTAGTACGGCAATCCATATGGATATAGTTCATCTTTTAAGATAATACTTCTTATTATTAGCGAACCACTAGTGTATGAAACTTGGGTATCACGACCATGATTAATCCATAACTTTTTAATGGCAAAGTCAGTAACGTAAAATTATTGTTTTGCAGAAAGATGCATCCAATAGTAAACTTTTCTGTCTCTATGTAAGTTGTAATACGAATCTGTAATGATTAAGACAGAAAAAAATAAAATGTAAGTAAATAATGTATATAAGTTGTTAAATAAGTTATGAAACAGGTATAATAAAAAATGACATCCTGAAATTAATTATTATTACATACGAATACATATCAATTTTTTTAACAGCCATAGAAAAAAATATTTAAATACTGTTAAGTGGAAGAGCAGCTGAAAGTTTAACTTTGCCAGAAAGCATTATCATTAATAAAAGTATACATTTTTTAGATCATTTAAAACACTAAATACCTACTTGGAAATAATGAAATATTTGGAATTTATATTTATACTACTTGCTGTATTCGTAATTGGCTTCGTTATAATCGAAAAAATATGCATAACAGGAAATTAGGAATAAATCTTCTCCGCTTATTACTCATCTACTTTCCTGCGCAGTTTTTGGTAATGACAAAATACTCGTATATCTGTACCATGGAGGGCGCTTCCCAGCCGTCAACTCAATGGCTTTCAAAACTGTCGTAGAGTAGAGAGTACCACAAGGTTCATTATTATTCGATTTGACAATAGGAAAACTTCAAAAAAATGATCCCGGATATCCATTCAAAATCTTTTCAATTCAACAAAACATGACAGGCATCATAAATTTCTGGAATAGTTAAATAAACCCAAATCTACTGCAGTATTCACATAGTCAGAAAGAATGACTGTCGGGTTCAGCAAAGCAATAAAACTATAAATATCGTAATTATGACAAAGCGTATCGCTCACTGCTTGCATTATAATAACATTAAGTGCCAACGGGTCATTATTTGCGCCGCTTTATAGGGCACCTGCACCTACGTCACAACATGGCGGATCTCGGACAACCAAGCTTCAGTTTAACATTGCGTCTTATGCAGCAAATGTGTTTTCTGCACAAGAAATTCAGTTTTTCCTAAATTTATACATGCTATTTTAAAATGTAATTAGCCATAATTAAAGATAAGTGTATGAATTATTTACTAGTAAAACAAAGCAGTCATATTTATAAATATATTTTTAAAAATATTAAATTGAAATAAGTAGCTTGTAGCATCAGGTTGTATTGCATTCATTTGAGTTTGTATAAGTTTTTTTTTATGTGTATTGTTAAATGAAAACATGAATATTGAAATTAAAATAAATTGAATTATTAGATTTTTTTAATTTATAAAGAAAATTAAATTAATTTTTACCTCCCGCTACCCTTGGTAAGGGAGGTATAGGGATCGTGCTAAAAATCTCATATCGAGATTTTAGTAAATGACCACGTTTTAAGTTCCCTAGAATCCATTTTTAACATTTTCACGATGATGTCTGTATGTGTGTATGTGTGTATGTGTGTGTGTATGTATGTGTGTATGTGTGTGTGTATGTGTAGGGATTTTGTCTTCACTCTAACTCAAATACTATCATTCAGAAAATTCTGAAACCTTGTATTTCCATCCCATTCTAATATGAATAGAAGCCATTAGATTTTGGTGTAAATCGGATAACCGGAAATGGCACTTTACCTGAAGCTCATAATGATTTTTCTTCAAAAAATACTATTAAATGCCATTTTTTCGCATTTTATGTCTTATGAAAATTAAAGATTATTGAATTTTCTACTGGAATACATTAATACTTTTTCTCTATATTTTACACATAAATTTAAAAATAATTTTTTTTATAAGTCGCGAAGCCTAAGATAAACACAATAATTCGTTTGTTACACAGTTCATATTTCAAATGAATGTAACTGACAGTTAATGTCACTGTCAAAAAACTAATCACTTCAAATTAATAATAGTGACATTTTAAAAAGAAAATAGTAAATAAAGCAATAGTTTTCTGCAATGGAACAGTTTGCAGCGGTAGTAAATACGTAAGTATGTATTTAAATTAATAAAAATTCAATAGCGAGAGGTTTTGTGTTGGCCACATCAGATTTTTTTAATTTATCTTCGAGTTCATTTTTCTTATTGTCATATTGTGTATTTTTATTGTATATAAATGAGCTTATTGAGTTTATACGTCAAAAATTTATCTTTCAAAGCCAAAGTACGTTAAATCGATAAATTTAAGTGGATACATAATGTGGATCCTTATACATTGATATTTTTTTAACGAGGAGTATAAATGCCTTTTAAAAATCAATATGAAATCAATAATTGATTACCTATCTAATTTTTAAACCTTTGTGAGAAACAGACACAAATATATATATTTTTTCTGTTACTAAAAAAAAACTTCATACAAAATTTGTAATTCTGTCATTTAAAAAATATTTTTGCATGTTTTTTATACATATTATTAAAGAAAATTATATATATTTAAACATTCATACAATATGTTCCTATCCGATTATGTTTAAATTATTTTATATGCAATAAAAGTATACACAAAAAAATAGGATTGGGTTAGTTTTATTTTAATAACCTGGAACTCATTAAATAATAAGAATGTCCTGACTTATTTTTTACGGAAAACACTCCTCATATACTCACTTTTACACACTCTAATCAGTTTTTCCCAAATAAAACAATAAGTGCCGTTACGGCACGATATTTCTCCGTAAGACACAATGCAAACTGAAGGTTTGGTTGTCCAAGATCAGCTGGTGACCGCCATGTTGAAACGTCACGTGCAGGTGCCCTATTGGAATTAAGATATGTATTGCATGGCAATTCTACCTGCTATGAGTGCTCTGTCTAGTAAATTAAGCTTACTGTTCCTTTAACATAAATGCTAATTTTGTTTGAAATAATTTTTGGAACTACAGTTTTCGGGCTCATAAGAAATTATTTCAAACAAAATAGTTATTTATGTATTAAGAGCGTAAGGAGGCTTCTATGGCCTGCGGCGGGATTTTGAGCCCGAGGAGTAAGCCGAGGGATAAAAACACGTCAAAGGCCATAAAAGCAAGTTACGCTCGTGGTACATGCAAAACTTTATGCACGGACGAAAATTTTCAAATTATAAGTGTTAAAAAAATTGTATCGAAAAGAATTTGTCCTCGTACATCCAGTATCTAGTGTTGCTATGAAAGCGGAGAACAGCAGTTTATTGTTTGTTTATTAGTTATGTCATTTGAGTTTTATTTTGTGTATATCCGTGCTTTCCATATAAATATCACAAAATTAATTTTCATTTTTCATTAAAGAATATAATTTTTTTTCGATTTGTAATAAAAACTTTTCATGTAGCCTTTTTAAATTGTTTATATAGTAGGTTATAATTTGGTTCGACGTTTCATTATAGCCCGCCGGGCTATAATGAGGCCCGCGGGCTATAAAATGACGTTTATGTCAAAGAAATTCGTGTATAATTGTCAAATTATAATACGTCCGTGCATAAATAGCATTTATGCTAAAGGAATAATTAGATTATTTTACTATATTTTGCTAAGCAGAGCATGTCTTCATTTCAAGAAAGCGACACAAATGATGGCCTGTTGATATCCATTGTTATAATGCAAGCAGTGATCATAATTACGATATCTTCTTCTTCTTCGCTTCAGGTATTAGACAAAATGCCTGTTATGGAACCCACCGTTTACGATATTTATAGTTTTATTCCTGGATCCGACAGTCATTTTTCTGACTATATCTTCTTCATATTCATCAGTAACAGCTGCTAATCACGTTTGCCGTCAAGCTCTCTGAAAAGCACACGGCCCAGCCTTATGAAAAGGAATTGAATGCGGAAAGGAAGTGTGAATACTCGCACGTTTCAGCATTCAACACAGAATCCTTGAAGTCTAGAGTCTAGACAGATTGAAATAGCTAGGAGATTAGAGCTGTTTGCATTGATAAGATCATGGGGAATGTATAATGTTCCATGCTCTTAAAGAAGATCATATGATCTACAATGCAAATTTAAGTAATCTACAGCTTTATTGAAATATGCGACAATGTGAACCATAGTGGAATTTCAATATATAGGTCATAAAATATAGTAGCAATAGTAATTTATTGGTCGTAAAGTTTACACTTTTTAATAAGAATTGGCAATACATTTCATTTTAGTCAAATTTGAAGTTAATATTAATAAATATGTCCCTGGACAAATTATTACAAATGATACCAAAAATATATAAAGAAACCAATTCTGTAATCCAGTAATGCAATAATCCCCTAGCACGTGGTTAAAGCCTTTAAATTAATTTGAATTAGTATATCGTTTAAAATTCCAAAAAAAGGAGAACCAAAAATAAATTAATCACTGTTTTATACAATGGGGCCAGAAGTACGCATATACTTTGTATTATACAAAATTACATTCCACAACTACATGTATGAAACATGAAACTAACGAAAATATAAATTAATTAATCAAGGTGTTATGGCAATATTTGAATAGTTGCCCACTAATTGAGAGAGATATTATGTTAAAAAACAATTTAATAATAATAATTAATAAGAGAGAAAGAAGTTACTTAAATCATTCATTTATAATGAAACTATGTAATTTGAAGGAATTTGTAGATAATAAAAAATATTATTTATTTTAGTAGGATTTAAATCTGTAAGTAAAAAACAAATACTGTGCTCTGATATGTTTTCAATGTAGTCTTGAAAGTAATGAGTTCGATTTGAGTGGAATCTGGAATAACGGGCAATTAAAAAAAGAAATGGGAAATGGTTTCTGGTTCTTGTAAATTGCAGATTGAACATAAGGAATCTGGATCTAATGAATATTTTACTTTATTATAATATATTGATAAACTATTTTTAGATGAATTTCTAATCTAAGCGATAATATTCTTTTTAGCCATAGACATATCATTTATATAAGTTTCTATTCCAATATGTATTTTTCGATAGGATTAAAACTTGAGTTTTTGTTTTTTTCCAACACCAAGTTAATTGGCATTGCAATTTATACTTGCGTATAATTTCATTAATTGTGTTTCTGTCAATATATTGCTTTTTCCAAATTTGTTTATTGTTTAGTTCTTCAAGAAATGTTTTAATTTTTGTACACCAATTATATTCGCTTTTTACCTCCCGCTATCCTCGGTCAGGGAGGTAAACGGATCGTGCTAAACATCGCATATCGAGATTTTAATAAATGACCACGTTTTAAATTCCCTAGAATCCAATTTTAACATTTTCACGATTATGTCCGTGTGTATTTTTATGTGTATGTATGTATGTGTGGATCCTCTTAACGCTGTAACTCTAATACTTTCAATCGAACAAATTTGAAACCTTGTATTTCGACCCTATAATCCAGCTCTGTGCCTGGTATATTGGCATTTTTATTTATTTATTTATTATTACACGCTTTTCTTACATTTTTAGTATAACAGGTACATTATTGATTTTTAAATCCTACTGTTTAAAAACAAAAGATGGTGACTGAGATAACACTACTTACACCTGTGCAATAAGAAAATTTACTTGACCCGAAATCGAAGACACAAATTTTATTAATACAAACTTAATTTATATCAAAAGTAGAAGAATCGCTGCCACCAATCTGTATTTTAAAAGTCCACGGATAGAAAGACGCGAGCAAAAAGGGTTAAACAAATTAATCCATCAAAATTTGATAATATCACTAAGTAATTCCATAAATATTCACGCGTTGTAATAGGCCGGACTATTTTATTAGCATATAAGCGGTTATTTAAGGGCGATGAGACAGTTTTTTTCGAAACTTTTTATATCTTCACATTTTATGTTCGATGCTTATGATGATAAAATAATGAAAGAAGACGCACACAACAGCCATACCTTATCCAGAATTCGAGCCCGGGACCCTTGAGTTGTGACGCAATAATGTTACCATGGTGTCCTCATAAGCAAACTTCATTCTTACTCTTTTACTCCTTCTATAATCGAACTTTTTTCTTCATATCTTTCTCAACGTGAACAGGTGCGTGGTTTTAAATCTAAAAGATACATCTCTACTTCCGGAGTACCTCAGGACTCGAATTTAGGACCCCTATTATTTCTATTATATGTTAATGATTTACCATCAATTTTGAATTGTGAAAAACTTCTATTCGCAGACGACCTTAAAATCTTTTACTCCATCTCAACTTTTGACGATTACTCTCGACTCCAACACGATCTTGATTGTTTAGTTCAGTAGTGCGATACTAACAAACTATCACTCAATTTTGATAAATGCAATGTTATGTCGTTCACAAGGAAAACTTCAGCCATTACTTTTGGTTACAACCTTCATTGCAGCACTTTAAAACGTGTATCTTGTGTTAAAGACTTGGGTGTAACATTCGACCCCAAACTATCATTTACACAACACATCAATACAATCTATAACGAATCCATTCGTATGCTTGGTTTTATCATACGTAATACTCGACTTTTCAGCAATATTTCATCCATCTTTACCCTATATTATACTTTTGTACGATCTAAAATAGAATATTGCTCCCTCGTTTGAAATCCTTTTTATGAATGTCACCAAGATCGTTTAGAAAAAATTCAAAAAAAGTTCCTCAAATTTGCTTACTTCAAATTGTTTAAAGTGTACCCCGATAATTCAATATCGTACATAAACTTGCTAGAAATGTTCAAATTATGTAGTATAACGGAAAGACGTGAAATACACTCTGTTTATTATCTAGCTAAACTCATTCATGGGGAAATCGATAACCCTCTATGTCTCAGCCTTCTTAATTTCCATACTCCTAGTATATCCACTCGTCATTCCTATACTTTCTACCTACTCCTAAAACAAATGTCCTACAAGTGTCTCCTATTTATCGCATGTGTTTTTATTATAATATCAAATATTCGGCTTTTGACGTTTTCCAATCAAAGCCTAGACATCTACTCAAATGTATGAGTCAAAGTTATATTCCTGTCTGTTAAAACTTTTCAAATTTTATTATATTGTAATTGGTGTATCTTATTGTTTCTCCTGTCCTCTTATTGGGATTAATCCTGTTGGGCAGTTTGTACTAAATAAATAAATAAATAAATAAATTATGCTATCTGGGTCGGCTTTATTGGCATTTATACGACTACACACTAAGCTAGGCAATAGATTCGAACCTACATACATATCTCAAATCCAAACAGAACAAACAGTCTTAACGCTTTAATGTGTATCATTTTTGTAAAACATTTTCATGGTGCCTACGTGATGGCGGCGGACGCAAACTACACCACAACATTGAAGATGAAGTCCTAGACTCGGTGCATGCTGACCCGACAATTAGTAGCAAAAGAATATCTCGTGTTGTAGAAGAAATATCGCACTCGACTGTTCTGAATGATTATCATCCATTCCCTTTTCAGCGTGTTCATGGATTAATGCAGGGACGTCGCAAGTATGGGTCAGAGGGGGCGGATCGCCCCCCCTAACTTAAAACAGGGGGGGGGCACCGCCCCCTCTCTCGCTAGATAGTTTTGCACTATATACGCCCCCTCGCCATCAAATAAGTACGGACTAATACTCAACTATTTCCCTTTTCCCCACCCTGTTCTTTGCCCAGCGGTGTTGCCGCCTCTTCATAACTTAGTAGCCATGTTTTTACTAAACTTAACATAAGCGGTATATGAAAATTTCACACTACATTTACTTGTTTATATTTTAAATGTTTAAATTTATTGTATTTAAACATTTAAAACATTAAACAAGTAAATTTAGTGTGGAAAAGTTATTTACCTATAGGGGTCCAAAAGAAAAGGTTTAGGCCTGCGGACGAAATTTTATTCATCCATGGGTATACCTAAACTTCTTTCGGCCTGAGCTATAGTTGCGTGCAAAAGTTTTGGGCCACTTATATTTTTACACTATATCATATACGAGTATAGTAAAGGTGATAAAGAAATGAAACAGTTATATTAATAAACATATGTATTTGTGTATAAAATATTTTCAAATTATGAACCAAAAACTACATAAATAAATTTACGTGATAACAAAATAATTTATGATGTTGTTCAAAAGTATTGGACCAGTAGAAAAAAAATGGTACATCGTCGAGGCATTGTTTTTATTAAATTTGTAATATAGTCCTGCGGTGTTTTGTCATTCATTTTCCAAATGATCCCATAATTCACCCTTGTTGGAGTGTTTTTCTTTACCCACACGTACTTTTAACTCTTGCCATAAAAAACTCTATTGGATTTAAGTCCGGAGATTGGATGGCCATTCAAAAATTCGAACTCTTTGTTTCCTTAAAAATTCCTATACTAGTTTTGAAATATGTTTAGGGTCGTTGTCCTGTTGAAAAAGTCATCCCCGTGGCATATTTTCCTTGCATAAGGTAGCATATGCTTTGATAAAATATCTCTATAAATTAGAGCATCCGTGGTACTTTTAATCTGGACTAATGGATCAACTCCGTCATAAGAAAATGCTCCCCATACCATCACATTGCCTCCGCCATGCTTAACAGTAGGAATGTGATACCTAGGATCATACCTTGCAAATTTTTGTCGTTATACTTTTTACCATCACTTCCAAACTAGTACCCCCCCCCCCCCCCCTTCCCCGCTCCTCTTAATTATTTACATCACAATTTACAAAAAAAAAATGTATCTTTTTCGCCCCCCGTAAACGAAAATACTTCCGACGTCTCTGGATTAATGCCTGCTGATCACCAAGCTAGAATAATATTTTGCCAGTGGATTCTGCAACAACATGCTGCAAATTTTAATTTTACTTCGATCATAATATTTAGTGACGAAACAATTTTCACACGTGACGATGTCCGTAATTTCCACAATTCACTTTATTAGGCTCAAGAAAATCCACATGTTGTAGTTTACAACACAGATTTTCATTAAATGTTTGGGCTGGTATCTTAAATGGCAATTTACTTGGACCATACTTACTCTCCAATAGGTTAAATGATGACCAGTATTTGGAATATATCCGGAAATACCTAGTTTCAGAGCTATAGCGATTTCAATATTTTATTAAATTAAATGGGAAGTTTTGCAAACGATATGTATTTCTTTGTAATTTTGTTTAAATTCCATGGCTATCACTACAAATGAGCAATATTTATAAAATTTTAAATTGGTTTTTACAGGTAACTAAACTTAACTATTTCAAATTCATTTATCTTTCACAAGTTTTTAATTTAGATATGAATCTCTAACTAAGCTAAACTAAATAAATTAGAAACCTGTTGTAACTTTTTCCTACATTGAAAAATGATTATCCTACACTAAATGCAAAGTGCTCTTTCACTTCGGAATAAAGTATACAAGGGTGCGTCGACCTACCTACCCCATTGAACTGCGGATCAACTTTGTGGAAAAGTTTCATTACCGTTGCGCCAAAGCATCCGTTTACTCTAAGCAAACCGCTGGACTGTTGTCTGCAAGTTTATTATGGGGAATACATAATTTACTTTAATGTCATCATATTATATTTCAGCAATTAAAAAGAAATATAGCGATTTTATTTACACTTAAAAGGGTGAATGCCCCAAGAAGTGAGATGAAAAGGTTAAAAGATAATTTTTGGGATAAAATGTGCAAATGGTTTACTTTTCTGTATAATGAAGTTATAAAGAGTTTTCACAAATTGTTTTTTTTTTCTTCAAGATATAACGATACTTTTATAGGATAAAAAAAACTTTTTAATTATAAACTAAAAGATTTAGGGCCGGTTTCATAAACGTCCATTTAAATTAACTTCTACAGTAAATTTGATATATTAGACAAAAGCAACGCGATCTTTAAGAGCAATGATTTTAATGCCATAAAAACGTTGAAATTTGCTTCAAATTTGTTCATATGTGGTTTCGAGTTATATCCCTACCTAGGGTGACATGGTATACACACTATTTATTTTTCATTTATAGTACATGCAGATAATGATAGTTCAAGTACAGTATCAGATGAGTATTTTTTTATGTAAATTATGTATGACTAATATTATTGTTAATGTTAAATATCTGTACTTATAAATTTTATACAGGGTGTCTCTTAAATAGGGGGACATGGCTTAACCACAGATTCCTGAGGCTAAAATAAGACGATTTAACCAAACTTGCTTCTACCGGAAAGTGTACCATTTAGCCAGAATCCTGCTTCAAAGTTCATTGAAAAAAAATTCATTTTGCTTATAATAACCGGACGCTTTATTCGATTTGGATGAATTTTGGTATGACAGTTTATTTGGTTATAAGTCATCTTTTAAGATGATAATTGTTATTATTAGTGAACCACTAGTGTATGAAACGTAGGTGTCCCAACATTGATTAGACCATAAATTTGTAATGGTCACACCTATAACGTGAAATTATTTTTTTTCAGAAAGATACATTCAATAGTAAACTTTTCTCTGTCTGTTTAATTTGTGATATCTGCTACGGTTCAGACAGAAAAAAATACAACCTGAGTGACTGCATCGTGAATTTTTTAAAAATATATATAATCTAGCAGTCTATCTAAATGTCAAACAACGAATTTTTAATGACAGTAACAATTGTTTATGGGTTGTCAAAAAATTCCTTCGTAATATTCAGAAACTAGTAACATCTGTTTGTTCGGCCTAATAGTATTTTACTACCATTATTATAAATAACACGAATAAATATGTTAGCTTACTCCTAAACAAGTTGAGAAGTTTGACAACTCGTAACTGTCATTAAAAATTAATTCTTTGACATTTGGATAGACTGCTAGATTAAATTTATTTTTAAAAAATTCACGATGCAGTCACTCAGGTTGTATTTTTTTCTGTCTGAACCGTAGCAGATATCACAAATTACACAGAGAGAGAAAAGTTTACTATTGAATGTATCTTTCTGAAAAAAAATAATTTCACGTTATGGGCGTGGCTATTAAAAAGTTATGGTCTATTCATTGTTGGGACACCTACGTTTCATACACTAGTGGTTCACTAATAACAACAAGTATCATCTTAAAAGATGACTTATAACCAAATAAAGTGTCATACCAAATTTCATCCAAATCGAATAAAGCGTCCGGTTATTATAAGCAAAATTAATTTTTTTTCAATGAACTTTGAAGCAGGATACTGGCTAAATGGTACACTTTCCGGTAGAAGCAAGTTTGGTTAAATCGTCTTATTTTAGTCTCAGGAATCTGTGGTTAAGCCATGTCCCCCTATTTAAGAGACACCCTGTATATATATATATATATATATATATATATATATATGGTGTTAATACTAAGTCGTTACACCCGAAAATGGTAGTTAGAACTCATTAAAACAAACAACTTTTCTTAGTTCCAATTTTTGATTTGATGCCCCGGTTCGTAGTTAATGGAGATCTTTTGTTTTTCGAAAAATCGTCATAACTCCCTTATTATAAAGACTATTGATTTTTTTCTTCTTTCAAATTTACCTGTACGCTCTCTAAAACATTTGGCATGTCCAATTATTTTTTATTTTTTTAAATGACAAAATGGCGATCGATCAAAAATTTCAAAACATGATTTTTTGATAACCACTCCATCGATTTTGGAAATTAAAACATTTATAAAATCCTTAAACTATCTACTACTACATTTGTCCTAAACATTTTTTTTCAATCTATCTCAAAAAAGTTTTTATTCATTTAATTGACTTATAAGTACAGTGTGTTCAAAAATAATCCTAACTCGGAGTAGGCTATGAACAAAAAAAATTATATCAATTTGAAAGTATTTAATTAAATGTCAATTTGACACGAGATATTGTCAAAAATTTTATCTAAAGAAGTATTAGAAAACGGTGAATGGCAATAATCTATATCCTCCTTTATTATCTTTTTTCCTTAAAATTACATTTCACGATCAATTCTGACAACTTGATTTTTGAATTGAATAATGATCAGACATACGTTTCTGTGTTCATAGCCTACTCCGAATTAGGTTTTTATCTGAACACACTGCACTTGTGTAAGTTAAGTAAATGAATAAATACCTTTTTTGGGTAGATTGAAAAAAATGTTTATGACAAATATTGTAGTAGATAGTTTAAGGATTTTATAAATGTTTTACTTTCGAAAATCGATGGAGTGGTTATCAAAAAATCATGTATTGAAATTTTTGATCGATCGCCATTTTGTTATTTGAAAAAATACAAAATAATTGTAAATGCCAAATATTTTAGAGAGCCTACAGGTAAATTTGAAAGAAAAAAATTTTTCAATTGTCTTTAAATTATTGGAGTTCTGAGTTATGACGATATTTCGAAAAACAAAAGTACTCCAATAACTACGAACCGGGGCACCAAATCAAAAATTGGAACTAAGAAAAGTTGTTTGTTTTAATGAGTTCTAACTACCATTTTCGGGTGTAACGACTTAGTATTAACACCCTGTATATATATATAACAATTGGCCCGAACACTAAATAAAAATTGTAGTAACAGGTTACATAGTTGTTAATTTAATTCCTTTTGTTGATTTCTTATTTTTGTTAGGACAGAGTCCAACTCTTTGCAAACTTGAGAAACCAGTACAGTGTTTACATTTTTATTTATGGTAGATAGAATGTGTGAGCGGTGTTTAAATGGTTTATTACGATCCTTCCACTTCTAGTGACTTACTATACAAACAATAGTTATTTAGGTATAGTCAGAAAAATTAATTTTGTCGGGTCCAGCAATAAAATTATAAATATCGTAATTATGCAAAGCGGCATATCGCTCACTGTATGCATTATAACACTGGATGCCAACAGGCTATTATTTGCACTGCTCTGCTGATATGAAGACATGCTCTGTATAGTAAAATATAGTAAGATTATTTTACTATACAGAACATTCAGAGCAGATAGAAGTACCAGGCGATGCATGTCTTCATTCTAAAAGAGCAGCCCAAATAATCCAATAAGATACATAAAATAGACAATTAAGAATGAAGTGTTTGTAATAATTTACAGATAATGTCATAGGCAAAAATGAAGATTAGTTTATATAAGTTCGTGAGATAATTTGCTGGAAATAAAATGTCGTATATGATACTTATGTAAAATAAAATGGCTAGGCGAGAGGTACTTTGTTGGCCAAAACAGATTTTTTTGTGACTCCATTCATTTAGTTTATTTAAATAAATCACTTTTCCAATTAACCCAAAACTTGCTTTTTCTCTTATGAGATATATGAGTACAATACGAAGTTTATTCCCTTTTTACCTCCCGCTATCCTAGGGTTCGTGCTAAAAATCGCATATATAGTTTTTAGTGAATAAGCACGTTGTGAAGCCCCAAAATCCGATTTTAACATTTTTAAAATGATGCCTGTGTGTATGCATGTGTGTGTGGATCCTGTGTAAACGATTACTCAAATACTATCAGTCAGAAAAATTTGAAATTTTGTATACCCATTCTATACCAATGTGGGAAGAGGTCATTAGTTTTTAGTGTACATCGGTTAACCGGAAATATCATTTATACAAGCTTTTAACAGTTTTTCTTGTAAAAAGTTCATTGAATATAATTTTTTAGCAACTGTTACTAATAAAAATTGGATATAATGGAACAATCTTCAATTCTACGAATAACATTTTGTAACTAACTTGAAATAACTTTAAAAATTAAATTATAAAATAATTTATTTTTGTACATCATCTTGCCTCTGTGGGTCAAACAAAAACAAAATATTTTAATAACAATTTTGACATATTTAAACAAATGTCACTGTCAGAAAACAATTACATTAAAATTAATAATGAAATTGTGTTAAGAAGATTGTATTCAGTCTAATGAAATTAAGGTTAGTAAAAATAATATATTTTCCATCATACATAAATATTGGATATACAGAATGGTTCGATATAAATTTGATATGTTTGCACTGTTTGCAGTACTAAAATTCAACAACTATGAATATGTACGTGTTGTCAAAGTCTAAAATATTAGTTTTCAACTACACATTAACGAAATGGATCATGTAAAGCAATAGATATATGCAAAGGAACTTAATATAGTTTGCAGAATATGTAGGTATGTATTTAAATTAATAAAAATTAAAAAGCGGGAGGTATTGTGTTGACCACATCAAATCAACCACTCTGACAATCAACACTTCTTTGACCCTTTACTCTAAATAGGCATGTTGATAGATCCGTGAACCGCCGTTGTTGGTATAAAATCTAATTTCCCGTGCTCAGAGAGCATTGGATGGAATCGTGATTCGTGAAGTAATTCGACACAAGAGCATTTATTAGAGAAAGACATAGTTGGTTGAATAGCGACGACGCATTGGAGCATTTGTGTTAATAGCAAGATTAATTAAAGTGAAAACCGGACGAGCGAACGGGATAATTGTAGTTCATGGACCTCGGTGACACTATGACCCTACAATAAAAGCGGACGTGGACACTAAGATTAGCGCTTTGGGGGTTAATTTAATTCGAAGATTGTAAATTATTTATTTATTTATTGGCCGAAACATAGTAGCCTTTGAAATATTGTTTTCACAATAACAGCAATTGTTCTGTTAATCGAAGTGCCATATTTGATTATTCTAATGTTAATAATTTACAGGATTTCAGAAGGTGTCAGCAAGATGAGAACCCGAATGTATGCGCCCGAAGAAAAGCGAGAAAGAGTTACCTCTTCAGAAGCCAATTTGGCATTGTTTAATCAAATCCAGTTTGGCTCGCTTTGTTACATTTGATAAATCGTTGGTTCACCACTTCAATTCCGAGTCGAAATTTCAAAGTATGGAATGGCCACATCAAGGATATCCATCACCTCGCAAATTTAGGGTCCAGTAAGCTTATGGCCCCTCTATTTTGGGATGCTGTACAAATTTTAATGATTGATTATCTAGAACGTTGTCACACAATCATTGGTAATAAGCAACATTAATTGCTATAATTCGTAACTGAATTAAAGAAAAGAAAAAAGGAAAATTGTCGCCTGGAATTATGTTTCAGGACAACGCTCCAGTTCATAAAAGCCTTGTTTTCTTGAACGCAATTCACGGCTAAACCTAAATAAACTATACGAGGAAAAATTTCAAACCAACGAAGCTGTTATGGCAGCAGTTCAGGACGACTTCTGCGATAAAGACACAGAGTATTTTAGAAAAATAAATTTTTTTGATAAGTTAGAGACAATAAATACTGTACTCTCGTATCTTACTACTCCGTCAGGCATGTGGAGCACCACATCTGGCCCAAGAGGCACAACCCACATTATTTTGAAATTATTTGAGAAATACAATGCCCGTCAGAGTGCCCCTCTTGGTATTCTACCACTTCCATATGAATAGTACATAAATAAAATAAAATAAATAAATATATCATCACGGCATATTACCCATTTCAAGGTATGCCAATCTGCTTTGTCACAGATATCGATAATGATGATGACATATTTTACCGTGTGGGCGTTTACCAGGTGTCACCTCACGGGCACTCATTGCTGGCGTGGAGAGTGCACCACAGGGGTCACTTTTGTGGTTTTGTGTCATTTAAAATTCGAAATATTTGGCGTCGGTCGGGATCGAACCCGGTTCCCCAGGTTCGCGACCAGACACTCAGGTACGCGGCTACGGGATCCTATATGAATAGTAGATCAGTGTACAATATATGACTTTCTTAAGTAGCAAAATATAGAGAAACAATCTGCCAGATCGTTGCGCTGGAAGACGTTCAAATTAGGAGTTTTAGATACCCCTGTTGTTTGTGTTTATTGCAAAGTGTTTAACCAGATTATTTAATAATAGTTATTTACAAATCAGGGCAGGGAAGTTCTTCTTCTCATGACGAATATGGAGATTGTTTGCCAAGGCGTGGCCGAGGCAAATAACCATAATGAGACATGAAAAAGAACTTCAATGACGAGATAAGTATTATCTTTTTTCTGAAATCGTATAAGAATTCAAAATTACTGAATCGTACATATAACCTATTTTCATTTAACAAGTAAATCTCATTGAAAACTTAAGGAACTCTATTTAAAATTGTACAAGAATTTAGAACAAATGTATAATAGACAACATTTATTTTAATTTTACTTGCGTGATACTGAAAATTCGATTATTTAAAAAAAAATATTTGTTTTTTAGTAAATTAAGAAAGAAAATTTTCTGTGATTTTATATAGAACTGGAGAAGGGAATCATGTTTAAGAATGTAACCTGTAAATGGCATGGCGTGCGAGAAAGTTTTAATTTAAATTTGACTTCATTTTCTCTCTCTTTGGTTTTTCAAGTACATTAATTACTTTACAAATAAACACATAGATAGTTACATGTAATTTAAAATATCGATACCAAAAAGACAAACTGAAATACTAACGGTTGATTACGATGATCGACTGATTGCAGAATGGAAAAATTGGCCCTGAAGAAGACTCTTGTCACAGTCGAAACGTAGACCAGGAAATAAATAATTTATACGTGACTGCGTGTCTGATTATTTTCGATTTTTTCTAAAATACTAACCTCCAAACTATTGTTGAAACGTCAAACAGGAGGTCTACATTACCCGCACAAACATGCCATTGCTATAGGGCGGTACCACGCCATGGCTTTACGGCCATTCATTGGTGTGGCGTAAGTACGTCATACATGGCGATAATTCAAATAATCAAATATCATTTTTTTTTCTGGTTAATTAATAAAAATTTTGTCAAAAGAAAAATATGGCTAGCAAGTTTTTACCTTTTCTTCAAAAATATTAAATAAAAAAAAAGATACGCTTCTATATCTCTGGTCTCTGGACACTCTCTCTTGGACATACTCTAACTTCCCATCGTCTATACAGTCTTTTATATTACTGTAACGCTAAGTCATCAAACAATTGAGTAATAACCTACTTATGACACTTTAATATTATTACTATTACTTATTCTGCCATATATGCAAATAATAACACAAACTATTATGACCCCAATTGTGTGGTGACCTAGTCTTACATTTGGCCATATAACCAGCAACACAAGTATATGCTAATTAGATATGACCATATTACCAATATAGTATTGGTTATGATCAACTGCATATTTAAAAAAAAATCCATATATTACGTTACACCTTGAACCACAAGTGTTCTAGAGTAAAATTACTTTAAGAATAAGACACTGACGTCCGACAGCTGCGCGTAGATCATGACGTGTACCAGCTAACCAAAGCCGTTGCTATGGCAACGTCAAAAACGTGTCTACTACACAGTGATGTCATTGTCTCATTCTTAAAGTAATTTTACTCTTCATAAAATGTTTCCACATATATCGGTCATCAACATATACTAAACAAAACCAAAAATTATATTTTGATTACCTCACAAAAATATGCAGAACCTTTACGGTAGCCATATTATCTGCAATTACCTTATTTAAAATAATTTACTACTCTTTCCATGGCGCTAAAATCTTAATCACAATTTGGCAAGCTGTGACTTCGACAGAATTGGACGTGGTATGAACTTAGAAGCAGTTGAAACATTAAGCACGGGATGAGGATAGCTGTTAAAGCTTGAAGATGGCATCTGTATTCGTTAAAATAAGTAATATACTATTAAGATTAAGCATTAGTTAAATACCAATTTTCAAACATATGGAAAATGAAATATTTAGTATAAAAATCTGTTGTGGCCAACACTTCTCATGATGCCGCAACTGGCGAAATTGTACAATAAAGTATTAATATACTTCTCTTGTGAAACAATACCGAGTGTTATTATTATTATTTTTTTTAACCTTTATTAATTTAAATACATACCTACATATTTATTGATGCTGAAAACTATATTATGTTCCTTTGCATTCGTATAATATAACTTTGTTTTATTTACTATTAATATTTTTTTAGAAAAAAAAAACGTTACCATTAATAATTTGAAAGTTCTTTCTTTGACAGTAACATTTATCTGTCAATTACATAAATTTGTAATCTGGACTGTGTAACTAAGGAATTGTGTTTATCTTTAAAACATAGGCTCAGGGATTTATAAAATATATTATTTTATATATTTATCTATAAAACAAATAGGAAAGGTATGAATACATACCTGCAGAAAATTGAATAATTTAATTAAATATACTTAAAGGTATTTTTCGATTTTTCGAAGAAAAACTATTTTGAGATTCAAGTAAATTGCTATTTCTCGTTACCTGATTTATACCAAAATCTAATGGCTTCTTTCCATATTAGAATGAGGTAGAAATACAAGGTTTCAGAATTTTCTGAATGACAGTATTTGAGTTAGAGCGTTGACAAAATTCATACACGCATACACACCGTGAGTATTTTTTAACGTGAAACATTGGGTTGGTCATATCCATAGTTACGATTCGACATTTGATTGACAGCAATGTATTTGCCTGTCTCATTTAAAACATAGGGAATGAATTTGACAGAAGTATTATATTAAAATATTATAAGAAATTTGGCCAAGTCAGAAAATCACTAGGTGCACACAATATTTTTTCTACAACTAAATTTAATTTAGAAAGCAGGTATAATTATTTAAACAAAACTAACCTCTATTGACGTTTTGTTAAAAGGTCAAATTCGTTCCCTATGTTTCATTTTAAATGGGACACGCAAATACATTGCTGTCAATCAAATGTCGAATCGTAACCATGGATATGACAAACCCAATGTTTCACGTTAAAAAATACTCACGGTACCTATACACACATATAGACATCATGATGAAAATGTTATAATTTGATTCTAGGGACCTTAAAACGTGGTCATTTATCAAAATCCTACATGCGATTTTTAGCATGATCCCTCCCTATACCTCCCTTACCAAGAGTAGGAGGTAAAAAAATAAAATTTTGTTAGTTCTTGAAGGGATCAACAAGGAAGCAAGTGGATCATTTTTCCCTTTACAAATAAATTTAACTCGATTTAAAAAGCGTGAAGTGCTGATCTTTAACTTTGAATTAAATGAAGTGGGAAATGTAAAACATCCCATGCATCAACATTCATAAATTTAATGTATACTTACACAATTATTCAAACACTTTGCAATAAATCGCGTTCTATGAGTATTTCCTTTGTATTCACCCACTTGGTATTCATTCATGTTCCCCCGCATTCACATCATCGTTATTTCATGCGTTATCAGCGGTGTTCAGCGCCCGTATCTTATGCCTGAAATTTGAAAATTCAGGGGATATTGAACTCTCTGCGAGTGCTGTAGGTCAGGGACAATTCAAGGTCGCGCTGTTGCCACGCGAGAATGGGGAAATTATGAATGAGTAGACTGAATACTGATATCTAAAATGTCAGTGGGTTTTCCATTAATAAATCTGTATGTATGTCAAGTTGTAAAATTATTCTGGAAGGGGATTTCAGTAATTGTATACAGATTAGTTACTTTGGGAGGGATTTGTTATTAATTATTTAAATACATGCAAGTGTATAGAAAATGAAAATATGAATTTTCAGGATTATTCAGTGTTAAAAATAAGTAAATGAATGTGGAATATTTATGTAAATTAAGAATAAATGGAAGAAAAAAATCTATTTTATGATAATAATAATAGTAATAATAATAATAATAATAATAATAATAATGATTTTATTTCTGTAGACACAAATACAAGTGTATAGAAAAAGATAAATATAATACGAAATAAAATAAAACCCAGTAAGCTACGGAGCAAAAAATTAATATAAATAAATAAATAAATATTATCACCACGGCATATTACCCATTTCTAGGTGTGCCAATCTGCTTTGTCGCAGATATCGATAATGATATTATATAACTACCGTGCGAGCGTTTACCAGACGTCACCTCACGGGCACTCATTACTGACGTGGAGAGTGCACCACAGGGGTCACTTTTGTGCCATTTAAAATTCGAAATATTTGGTGGTGGTCGAGATCGCGCCCGTTTCCCCGGGTTCGCGACCAGACACTCAGGCAAGCGGCCACGGAACCCCATAAAAATTCATTTAAATTGCAAAAACTGTGTTGCAGTAGAAACGATATTATATAATTTTTTAAATTTATTAAAATTATTTTCTGTTTTTTGAATAAAAATACATATTTCAGGAATATAAATGCAAGTTAATGTCAATATATTTAATTGTTTGAAAGTAGCTCTTCATTATGAGCTATGATTTGCTTTTGAGCAACAAAAACATTATTAGCAGGATTTGAAGCGCCCCAGAAACAAATACCGTATCTTATACGGGACTCGACACAGACAAAATAAAAAATCAAAAGTTGTTTGTTATTTAAGAATTCTCTTAAATGACGAATCTGAAAACATCATATGGACCACTTTCTATTACCATTTTAAAACCTTTTTTCGAAAACTGATCTTAAAAGTTGATATTTACATGACAACTATTAACACCCGAAATTATAGTTTTTTTTCATTGTCTCCAAAACGTAAAAGACTTTTATTCACAATCATTATAGTAATATATCGATTCCTAAGCTTTTGGAGGTTGGAAAATACATCATTCTTAATTTTAGTGACAATCTCTTGAGTTGGTTGGAAATAACAGATTTCACTTCCATCTCGGGTTGGAAATGTTTGTGTACAGGTTGCCTAGCAACATTATCATAGATCCTTATAATAAAGTAGGCTAAAATAAATTTTAAGAGAGTTGTCAAAAATATTAATAAAATTAAAGGTTATAACTCATTGATTTAAAATGAGGATGATTGTGAATAAAATAGCATACATACCCTCGGTGGGAGTTTCATCATCAGCCTCGCTCTTTATCTCATCTCGAGGCTTCGCCTATACATAAGCCCTCGACTGTAATGGAACTACTCCCACCTCAAGATGTATTACATCCAAGAAGTAAAAATCTTTTATAACCAGTAATTTTTTGATAGAAGAAAGGATCACAATTTAATAAAATCTGTTCTTTATTTATTTATTTATTTATTTATTTATATTTTGATTATAAACAATAATTCTATTATTTAATATTAATACTTAATGTTCCAATTGTACAATTCCTTAAAATAATTCCGCTTGACGAGGCTATCTGATGTACTGGAATAGTTTCTTGGGAACGGCTAAAATATTATTAGAATTTTTTTTTTTCAGTGGATTCTTGAATATATCCCTACGCAACTGTTGAAGTTCGGCAACCCCCATGTCTCTTTAAGCCGGATTACCACGACGCGTGGATCGCCGAGCCACGAGCAAGGCTCGGCGAGCCCCGCGCCGTGTGATAGGGATAGGGTATGACACAAGTCAAAGGCGCGAGCCTACTTGGGTTGTCTTCCACAAGTGTTCGATGTTTCATTTTCATTTCACTTGTCCATTTAGTAGAGTTCAGACGTAATGGAGTGGAGTCAAGAAATGACATTAGAATTTTTGGATGTTTACTCAAATTACCCTGAAAAAAATAGTATGCTGCAGCACAAGCTGCTATTCGTTCACTTCGATTATTCATCTATAAATGTTTTAAATTTAAAAACCAACTACAACACCACTTATTTCGCTTCAAATAATTTTGTGTTAAATCGGAGATGCTTCGCAAGCGTGCAGAAGGCAATATAGGCGAGCCTACACGCGCCGTGGGATCGGCTGAAATTTGTGAATAGAAGCTCGGCTCGTGGCTCGGCGCGGCTCGGAACGCGTTGAGCTCCGCGCCGTGGGAATCCGCCTTTGACTGGTAAAATCAGCGCCAGAATCGGCTAGAAGTGTAGTGGAAGATTGCCGGAAACAATGACAGTGTAACACCCCGCTTCCGGTAATTTCTAATACTTCGGGAGGCAGATTGTCTTCGTCGCTCTCTGATACCATTTTAGTCTGAAATATTTCACTGGCAACATGCGAATCACGAAGTGGATTGCACAAGTCGAGGGAAACTTTAAGAAAAATAATGGAATGTTTTTTTGGTTTCTATTGTCAATCAGTTGTCAACTGCTGGTCAGAGAATAACTGATTTAATCGCAATTACTATATTACATACAATGGGTAGTATGCAGCACTCTTCTTTTACTAAAGAAGCTTAACTAAAAATAACAAAATAAAGAGAGACATATACAATGATGCATTAATAAGAAAAAGATGCAAGCTGTTTCCATGGTTACTAGAGACGATCACTAACTTAAAGAAGAGTGCTGAGTTCGGTCCATTGTTATCACGATGACAATTAAACTTAAACGTCAAATTTTTTTGTTTACTTTTTTACTAATTATGGGACATAGTTTTCGAAAAAACGTTGTTTGATACTCGATTGCGAAAAGCATTTACATTCTCGAATGTAAATGTAACATTTCGCAATCGAATCAAAAATAACTATTTTCAATATATAACCATTAACCAGCACTGTTAAAGAAAAGCTTTAATGATAACAATGTAAAAAGTTACTACAAAGGACATAAAAATAAATCATTGCAACTATATTTTGATAGCTATAAAAATCTACATGTAAATCGAAAAGCAGGCCATAAACGTTTAACATGGGAAATCACTTTTTCTTTGTAAACTTCGTAAACTTTACCAAATTATTTTATGAAAAAATACTTTATATAACAAGTTAGAGATTTAAATTCTGCATCTAAATCATATGAAACGATTATTCTAGCTCTTCGTGTAGGCAAAAAATTAATTATAAATTTATTGTTTCTATGAGATTTTAGTGTCAGCCATGCATTAAGATAAAAAAAAAGTAAACAAATGCGTTGTTTTTAACTAATTAAATTTACATATTAAATATCCGTCGAGAAATCTCGGCGAGAATCTCGGCCGAGACGAGACTCTATTTTACGAATTTGAAACGAGACAATTAATTTCTCGTCTCGTCTCGTCTCGACCGAATCACTATCGGCTTTTATTTCTTCGTACCTTCTTAATAGGTCAGCTAATTTCGATTGCCACTCATTCACAGTTTCAGTATTAACAGAAGCTGACTGTCCATAAATTGTAGAGAAGCATTCGGGCCGGGCCGGACAGGATTTTGAGGTTTGGATAGACTCGGCGCGAAAATAAAATTGCCGACCCCACTCGTAAATCTACTCGACAAAAAATTATCTGGCCCGGCTTGAAAATTGACTCGAAATCGGGCCGCGCTTCGGGCCGGGCCGGGCCAAAGCTCGAAATTGGGTGCATCCAACATTCATAATTTTGATTTTTATGTGAGGCGAAATGTTTAACTTTTTTCATGCCAATATTACAAAGAACCCCTACATCTTTACAACTTTCGACATTAGTTAGGCACCATAAGTTATTAAAAAAATCTGATGTGGCCAACATAAAACCTCCCGCTTTTTAATTTTTATTAGTTTAAATACATACCTACGTATTTAATAATGCTGCAAACTATATTATGTTCCATTGCATATAATTATTGCTTTATTTACGATTTTCTTTATTATTTAATATGTCACTATTATTAATTTGAAGTGAAGAATGTAAATGGTCCTAGGTTTACAGAAGATGGGGACCTCCAATTATTATTTGGAAATAAATGAGCGGTAAAGTATTTTAAGCACCAACGTTTTCTGTCAATTTTAAGTGAGTATAGATTACTAAAATATTATTTGAGCAGGAGCACCAAAATGGAGCTCTTTTACTGCTGTTTCCAGAAATACAATATTTTCTAAGCACTAAGCATCAATAAAATGTTTTGTCCTACGAAAATTGTATTTTGATAACGGGAAATAATAAACGAAAGCTAAAAATAATAACTGAGCTTTTTACATTTACCTACCTAAAAACGATTACTTACAACGGCCTTAATTTTCAGGCTAATTTTAATGGGAACAGATTATGAATACTCTAGGTTGATTGGTGCTGGGTTAACTACGCATTTATTTTTATTAAAAATATATTGAACACATTGATGGGATATTTTACCAATTACTCCCATACTAATTTGTTTATAGAAATTGTTTAAAGTTTTAGCTTTGAAAGTAGGCCCCTATATGATGGGGGCCACAGCCAAAAGTTTGACTTGAGTAATTATTATAAAAAATGTACCAATAAATAATTAAATTTTAAAATTTTACTTATATTTTTTACACTACTGTTCCAAAACTGTTTTAAATAGAAGTCGTAAAACTAAATTTGGATCTTGCTTCTTGGTTCCCCTTTAATTCTGCTTTAATATATTACGGATAAGATCATAAAATATTCATTCTGTATTAAATAGTGTTTCTAAATTAACTGTTGTAGACGAGGAGGCGTTTATAAGATACAAAAATATTCTGACGTCTTAATTTTCTTGACGCCAAACTGCTGATTTTATGACATAATCCAAGATATTAATTTTTATGAAAATTGAAAACAACACCAACATTAGATTCTTTGAATGTTTGTGTCACTTTAATGGCTACTTTTGATATATTTTATGGCTTTAATCACCATTAGCCACGATTTATTATGTTTACAACGAAGTGCGCGAAATTATCTGTTTATAATTAAATTTTTCGGTTTATTTCCTTGTAATATAATTAAATTGGTGACTGCAAAACTCACAAACTTTATAATAAGCAAAAATGGAGTTCGTTGACATTTTTCAGCGTGTTATATTGTTTGCAGACATTTTGTCTTTGGAATTAGAACTTAGTTTTACTTCCTGTTTATTTATTAGCATTTTGAATTAAGTGTTCGCAAAGTTTAATCATGTTACGCTGTGTTAATGGAAAGAAAATTTAACATTTCTTATTACAAAAAGGGGGCACAAAAATAACCGTAATATTGCACACTTTTTTATTACATCTAAACATCAGTTTATTAGTTTGCAAACATAAAAGTCTGTTAGCACTAGATACAGGAAAATATTTAAGTTTACACCTCTGTTTTATTGTACCTAAAATAAAGTACTTACATTATATTGTATGGATAGCAGGTAACAAAAACACAAAATATATTAAATTTACATTACATTTTAAATAATGTTGCTACGTTTTGTGTATAGTAAAATTTTCTTGCTACGAGCCGCTGTCATTATGTTCATCCGCTTTTCTCATTTAATGATAACTTGTTCTTCAGATTATTTACAATTTATGACATAAATTGATAAAACCTTAACAGAATGTAAACTAAGTTTATTATAACATCATATTAATAGAAAAATACTAGTAGAGCTTTATTAAAATATATCTTAAATGAAGGATTGAGCAGTATCCATCAAGAATCGCACAAGTCGTCCATTTATTGGAAGTTTCTGGATTACAGCGCTATATCGTTTGATTCCGGTCGCGTCACATAGTAAGCAATAAAGTTTTGTCAAAAACCAAGTAAAGTACGAAAAATATACGATTATAATTCTGCAAGAACCAAATTAGTCCCCACTCTTTATTTGAAAATATGTTTGTCGGTGGTCTGAAATCTTTTTTTACCAAAATAATAAAAATTTGAAAACTATGAGTACTTAATTTTATCTTTTTCTTCTTCATTTTCTTTATTTTCGTCGGATAAATGTAAAATATCTACGAAAACCAAACAAGTCCAAATGTTTATTTTATTGTTTAATAAATAATTGGATTACGAGCGCGCTTTATGGAACATTAAATTCTTATGAGGAGTGAGCTCCATAAAAGTGCTTTTATTATAAAAGTGGGCTCGTAATATAGGCCTTTAGTATTATGCAATTGTATCTTATCTACGAAGAAAAATTGCCAGTCGCGCAACTAATAGTTTTATTATTTCCTGAAAAACTGAATTTTTGCACATCTTCAATTATATATAAATAATTATTTATGGTACAAGTTAGAACAGACATATTTTATCTGCAAGTTTAGCACACGAGGTGTTAGCTGAGTATGTTAGTTTCTGCGAGTGAAAAGGATGTCTTTAGTCACGAATGACATACAATATATTTTCCAAAATCTAGCTTTTTATTAATTTTGATAGTTTCCGACACAAATTTTGTTGGTTACTATGGATTTCTATTTACTTTAAGTTACTAATGATTAAAGATATTTTTATTCATCTTCATCATGAAAATGTTATAGAAGATTTCTAAGTATACGAATATTTTATTGATGGAGAATTGGTAATATCCGCATCACAAAAATTAAATATAAAATAATCTTATAGCCTTTACGAGTGAACATCTTCGATTTGATTTTATTTTATTTTCTGCTGTATCTAAATCCTTTACAGTTTATAAATATACGCATTTCTATAAATTTCGTAAATAAATGCACCCGGAACTAATATGTATAGATAATTTTGAGAATTATATTCTAAAATAAATATTGACAAATTACCCAAAGTAAAACCTTGTTTGTATTATTTTATAGGAAATCATAACAAACAAGCTGCATATATTTGAAAATCGCGATTTCTTCATCCCAGCTTATTTTTGATTGAAATATAAACACATACCTAACGGAAATAGTTTGTTTTATTTATAGAATTTCTAATTTTAATATCACGGAATATAGCAAACTTCATACATAGCTAAGTTTTGTTGTATAGGTATTTATTTAGAAATGTATGCATATTTGATAAGAATTAAGATACATACAGTGACATTAATAATTAATTATTCATACAGCCCTTAACAAAACAATGATACACACAAACAAATATAATGTCTAGACAGGCGCTGTCGAAAAATTTGTTGAGCCGTGTCGAATATTCGACCAAGTTCAAACAATTAATAAAAACATTAAAAGAGAATGTTTTCATGACCCGTTTGTTTTCAACTCAAAATATATTTAGAGGTTAATCGTGTAATCTACATGGAAATTGCATATCAAAGTTCACTTAATTCATGCAAAGTGTCACTTACTGAAAGCAAAATTAAAATCAGTTGAATGGTTTTATTCTTTCGAAGAACTGAAAATTTATTAGATACAATGACTTACTATTTACTCAAAATTTTAGTCACCATAACCCTATACCCTGACTAACTAATTACAACGCCTACCATTTAAAAATATATTAGTACGATTAAAATCAAATGAATTTGTTCTGTTAGTCTTAGTTTTCAACCCTGATTAAGCGTAAATACTTCTAGTTAGTCAATAATTTTACTACGGTATCAGCAATATTCACTAACCATCGCATGAAAATTAAAATATCTCTGCAAAAAATAGGAGCCGTCATATGGTAGAAAATAAAGTACGATGCAGGCAGAACACTACCTCCCGCCAATGTGATTTTTATACATACAAAATATGCAGGGTGTTAGGTAAGTATACAACGCTTAATCCAAGGTAGAACTGACCCCATAGATAGTATATCTGGCAATAATTTTTGTTTAACATGCTTTCTACAAGAACTGGATACCTTTAAAACTGACCACTTACGTCATAGTTCAAAATTTTGTAAAAAAAAGTAAAAAATCAGTGTCTTCTCTGGAAAAAATATTGATTGTCAAAACTGACGTTAAACGTTTTTGCCAAAGTTGAATATGCTTTATGTATGCATGAATGTTTTCTAGATATTTCAACAATAAAAATTATTTTGAATTATTTTATACTGATCTAGCAAATAAACAATTACTTGTAGTTGTTGCTATGGAGTTAATAATGACAGTTTAAAATGTCAAAATTAAATAAAAAAAATCTGATGTGGCCAACACAAAACCTCCCGCTATTTAATTTTTATTAATTTAAATACATACCTACCTACGTATTGACTAACGCTGCAAACTGTTCCATTGCAGAAAACTATTGCTTTATTTACTATTTTCTTATTAAAATGTCACTATTATTAATTTGAAGTGATAAGTTTTCTGACAGTGTGATTTGCTGTCAGTTACATTCATTTAAAAAATGAACTGTGTAACAAAGAAATAGTTTTTATCTTAGGCTTCGCGACTAATAAAAAAAATTATTTTTAAATTTATCTGTAAAATATATAGAAAAAGTATTAATGTATTCCTGTAGAAAATTCAATAATCTTTAATTTTCATAAGACATAAAATTCGAAAAAACGACATTTAATGGTATTTTTTGAAGAAAAACCATTATGAGCTTCAAGTAAAGTACGATTTCCGTTTATCCGATTTACACCAAAATCTAATGGCTTCTATTCCTATTAGAATAGGGTAAAAATACAAGGTTTCAGAATTTTCTGAATGATAGTATTTGAGTTAGAGTGCAAACAAAATTCGTACACATACACACATACACACACACACACACACACACACACACACACACACACATACACACATACAGACATCATCGTGAAAATGTTAAAAATGGATTCTAAGGACCTTAAAACGTGGTCATTTACTAAAATCTCGATATGAAATTTTTAGCACGATCCCTATACCTCCCTTACCAAGGGTAGCGGGAGGTAAAAATCTGTTGTGGCCAGCACAAGACCTTCCGTCAATTCGATGTATTTTGTACAAATCCCATACCAAAAGGTCCTTGGAACAGATTCTATATAATATCATGTAAAATCGAACACGAACACATACTGTTTTTTACAAATTCCATACTAAAAGTTCATTTGAAAAGGTTCTTTAAATCCAATAAAATTATAACACAAACTACACTAAGTAATGTCCTTCCATCTTCTCTTTGGCATTTCTCTGCATGTCACTTGCGAGTAACAATATGACATACCAATTTTAGATCCTATACTTTTCATATTTGGTTTTGCACTTACAATTGACATCTGTCAATTTTTTTTTTTTTTTGAATAATTATGTCAGCTGTTTCCATAATAAATTGCAATGCTGACTAATTTTTGAAAATTAATTTCTTTATAATGCTTTAAATTTACATCTATTGAATATGAAGGAAAATGTATAATTAAACCGTATAGAGAAAAGTATTTTCTTTAATATATATAATAACAAAATGTCAAAAAGTAATATTTAACTGCGTTTTTTTAAGAAAAACTGTTAAAAACTTCAAAAAAGGGTACTTCCGGTGGATCGATTATAACCAAAATCTAATCAACTCTTCATATGGATGTACAGAAGAGGAATACGAAAGAATTATAATTTTTAGAATTGTAGTATTGGAGTTATCGTCGGAGAAAAATTTGTCACACACGGACATACATACACACACACGGACACACACACACACGGACACACACACATACACACACACACACACACACACACACATACAGACATCATCTTAAAAATAGTAAATTCGTATTGTAGGGACCCTAAAACGTGCTTATTCATTAAAAACTCACCACCGAATTTTTTGACCAAAGACAATACCTTCCTTACCTAAAGGTGACGGAAGGTAAAAAAAGTTAAATGTGTAAATACCTGTAATGAGAATACGTGCCTATAATAGGGAACTCCAGATAAGCGCTACACCACCTGGCGGACATTTTGAGAATTATCCACTCCGGGATTATTTGTGAAGGTTACGGTAAGTACATATATGAATTTTATCTTAATATACGTATTTTACTATCTTATTAATGCAAATTGTTTGTTTTTTAGTAAGAGAGATGACATAGTACTAGGTATAATTAGTTAGCATAAATGAGACATTGAATAAAGAATACATATAATTATATTTTTACTTTCAAATTTCTAGGTACAGGAAGCTATTCGTTTTTCATTGATATATTTTATAAATTCCCTTGATGTGTTTGTCAAGGAGAAGAAATTTATAGTGCTGGTCGCATTTTTAAGTGTTTTAACCGAAAAACAATAGGATAGTTTAAAAATTGTTCCATCTGTTCTTGAGACAAATGCGCTACAATCAACAAAACGCAAAACTGAAAGAGTATTTTGAATTGAAAATGAAAAGCACAATTTAAAAAAAAATAAAAGTAGTTAATATAGTGGTCGTTGCATTGGATTCCCAAAAACTTAGAATCGTTAGTTGTCTTTTTTACGATGATCTGTACATTTTGTTTTGAATTTGAACATCAATTTATCCAACGCAATCCTAAAACATAAGACAAAAGCAGAAGCACCAAAATAGTTAAATTAGGTCCATATCATAATAACCTAATAAGAACATTAATTGAAATAGCTTGATCACGATTTTGTAATACATTTTACTTCTGGTTCAATGAATTAATGTGGTTGATGTACATACGTTTTCAGCGACCACTATTACCCGCTTTATACGTACAAAGCATTTTTAACCTGGCTTTTGTATATTCAATTAAAAAATCTCCTTCAATTTTGTGTGATGATTATAAGGCGTTTGTTTCCAGATACAATAATTTTTTTCAAACTGTGCTTTTGTTTTCGGTAAAATAATGGAATCAGCAATAAATACACGTCAAAGGCCATAAAAGCAAATTACGCTCGTGGTACATAGAAAACTTTAAACACAGACGAAAATTTCAAATTATGAGTGTTAGAAAAATTGTTTCGAAAGAATTTGTCCTCGTACATCCAGCATCTAGTGTTGCTATGAAAGCGGAGAACAACAGTTTATTCCTTCCAAAGCTCGCCTACAGCTCGCTCTGGAATATGCTTGCTCACCCAGTAAAGTATCATTTTCAGGTCTTGTTACGTAAATTACTATTAAGTAACAGGACCTGAAAGTGATACTTTACTTGTGAGCCCTGTATAGACACTTTCAGGTCATGTTGGGTACAATAATTTTTTTGCGATCCTGAAAAAAGAATAAAAAAGTATTATTTTATTTTTTACTGCGAGCAAATAAGAAATAAATAAACAACTGATCTCCATGGAAACATTTAGCTTTACCGGTCCCGGGATCGGTAAAGTACTTTCCGATCCCTTATAGACAACTTTCCGAGCTAGCTCAGCAAACAAGGACTTTCCGGTCTAAATAGTGATCAGAAAGAGCTCATTTTCTGGGCGATCGCGAAAAAAGTACTTTACCGATCCCGGAACCGGTAAAGCTAAATGTTTCCATGGAGATCAGTTGTTTATTTATTTCTCATTTTCTCGCAGTAAAAAATAAAATAATACGTTTTTATTCTTTTTTCAGGATCGCAAAAAAAATATTGTACCCAACATGACCTGAAAGTGATACTTTACTGGGTGAGCAAGCATATTCCAGAGCGAGCCGTAGACTATAAATTTGTAGAAAATAGTATATGTTCGTATTACACTTTTACTGGATATACAGGGTGTTAAAAAATAAGTGTCTCAAATTATGAGGGCATATAGTAATGACCAAAATGAGTAAAAAAAGTTTAATCAACATGGGCCCGATCTTCAACTGTTTTCGAGAAAGAGGCCATTTTGTATTAGAATCGAAGAAAAACAGACTAAGATAGTGGTCGAACAAAATTTTGTCTATGCCAGTAAATAGACTATAAAAAAACAATAACATATTACATGAAACACTTTTTTCACTTTCTAATAATTACGAAGTTATTTGAAAACTAAATATTGGCCAAGGGCGCCACAACTTTTGTCTTGGTACAATTATTCGATTTTTTGTGAAAAACAAAAACACATCTAAGATGACCTCTGAAAGGTAAACAAATTGTCTCATTTAATCAAAGTCGTAACTCTTAACAGTTTTCGAGATAGCAGAGGTAAACACCGAAAAAACTCATTTTTCACTGCTTTATATCACGGAAACTATTGAAGATCGGACCCATGTTGATTAAGCTTTTTTTACTCATTTTGTTCAGTACTATTACTATATGCCCTCATAATTTCGGACACTTATTTTTTAACACCCTGTATAGGATATTTTCTAAGGAAACTTTTGTATGGGATTTGTACAAAATACATAGAATAGACAAAAGGTAATGTGCTTGGCACATCAGATTTTTACATTACAAGTTATCATATCAATATACATATCTGACATATTTACGGTGCAATTCTATAATTTTCTATACCACTATAGAATTGTCGCTCTCAACAAAAGCGCATCATTTTTTAATGTCAAAAGATAATAAATGTATTAGTAAACAAAATTTGTTGCGATTTTGTTCACTTTTACATTTCTATAGCGTTACAGAAAATTAGAGAATCGCACTATTAGTTTCCATTGTAATGTCAACGTCTGTATAGCAGTGGCGTAATTCACGGGCCGCATTGCGGGCGGGCCCCGAACTCTAGAGGGTATTTGCTACAAATTCCATACCCAGGGTTTCTTGACTCACATATAATGGGTATGTTACACGAGGATAAAGTTTAGAATACGAGCTGTAGGCGTATATTGTCATCCGAGAGTAATACAGCTTTTGTTAAAAAATATTCTATTTTACCCTCGTACAACTGTAATTCTCTTTATTATTATCGACACTTTTCAATTTATGTCAGTCGTGGAAAACTTTGTGGTTACCCAACGCTGAATGGAAAATTGCAGCGAGTGCGAAGTGCATTTGTCATGTTGGAATGGAAAGTGCATTAGTGCCGATTCGCTGTCTGGAATAAAGTGCAACCAGGCGAATCGATACTGATTTAGTATTTTTCCAGGAACTTTCGCTTTATCTGGAACTTGATCTTGTATACAGGACTGAAGAAGGTAAACACGAGAAGATAATTAAAGCATATTGATTATTTTTATTTGGAGTCAAGGGAAATGAACTTGAAGAGAAGAAGGATGTATTGCTGATATGTTTGAGTTTTCATAATGGGTCGTAGTATGGTCACGGTTTTAACTAAAACACAGTTTTTAAAAATGTCATATTCAAATTTCACCATTATATGTAAAAAACGATTTTTTAAAAAATATTTGTTTGAATACTATGTTCTGCTTTAAAATCATATTTTGATAAATTTGATATTATTTATTATTGTTATTAAATAATGAAATTTGACATTTCTTAAAACAGCGTTTTAGTTAAAACCGTGATCATACTACAAGCCAATAGGTTGTAGGACGAGCAGTGGTATGTCTGAAAAACATAATTTTCATACGTCATTAAATGACAAATAAAATCCACTTAAAGCTGACGTCGCATGAATTTTTTTTGTACGTTTTCTACTTTTTTATGACGTTGGAAGTGTTACATAACTGTCTGTTTTGTACGTTTTCTTTGTGGCTAATTTACGGGAAATTTCAATAACAAAGAATACTATACAGGATGTCTCTCAAAAAGGGGGACATGGCTTAACCACAGATTCCTGAGTCTAAAAAAAGACGATTTAACTAAACTTATCTTTACCGGAACGTGTACCGTTTAGCCAGTATTCTGCTTCAAAGTTCTTCGAAAAAAAAAATATTACTTATAATAAGGGAACACTTTATTTGATTTGGATGAAATTTGGGATGGTAGTTTGTATGGTTGTAAGTCATATTTTAAGATGACACTTATTATTAGTGAACCACTAGTGTATGAAACTTGTATGTTCCGATATTGATTAAATAGTATCTTTTTAATGGACATACCGATAACGTAATTTTTTTTTTCAGTAAGATACAATCAATAGTTTTTTTTTCTCTCTGTTTAATTTGTGATATCTGTTACTGTTCTCAGAGAAAAAAAATCTTATGTGGCCAACACAAAACCTCCCGCTATTTAAATTTTATTAATTTAAATACATACCTACGTATTAAGTAATGCTGCAAACTATATTATGTTCCATTGCATATAACTATTGCTTTATTTACGATTTTCTTTATTATTTAATATGTCACTATTAATTTGAAGTGATTAGTTTTTTGACAAAGACGTTTACCTATCAGTTACATTCATTTGAAAAATGAACTGTGTAACAAAGGAATTGTGTTTATCGTAGGCTACGGGATTAAAAATAAAAATGATTTTTAAATTTATCTGTAAAATATATACTATATATATAAAATGCGAAAAAATGGCATTTAATGGTATTTTTTGAAGAAAAACCATTATGAGCTTCAAGGAAAGTGTCATTTTCGTTTGCCCTATTTACACCAAAATCTCATGGCTTGTTTTCATATTAGAATAGGGTAGAAATACAAGGTTTCAGAATTTTCTGAATGTTAGTATTTGAGTTAGAGCGAAGACAAAATTCATACACATACACACACACACACACACGCACACACACACACACGCACACACACACACATACATACATGCATACATACATACATATAGGCCATCCAGCGAATCAAGCGGTTTGCGTCATAAATACAATATCACTAGAAACAATGACGTCATATGTTAAAAAGTTTGCATGAGCATGTAAAACGGATTAAAATCTGTGAGTTACCTTCATAAACCCAAATTTTTCTTTAAAACACGTCTGGTATAATATTTTTCCAGCGAAATCCAATTTTATTTAAAATATTCTGAACGATACTGCTTACGCCGTTATAAATACTTCATTCTTGTAGTATATGCAACAAACTATCTAGTATTATGTGAGATCCTTAAAAAAATACAGAATACTGCATACCATACAATTTCTCACTGTTTCTATACATGGCGTATAGCGTTTGCCACACGCTGTACATATAGATTTAATTTTCAAATTATTACTAACAAATAGAACCAAATATTACCTCAATATTAGATTTCAGTGAAAGTAAAAACCCACCAATCTATTTTTCATTTTCAAAATAAGTCAATAAATTAACTACAAGCTTTTGAATTTGACATGACAGGGCATTTGACATTTTGACAATGAACAACGAAACCAAAAACAAAATGAAATCACAATGCACGTTGAAAAGTATAATATAAACATATAATATTTAGTAATATACATGTTCAGAATTACCAATATTAAAAATATATAATCAAACGTCATTTTGCAAAAATTAACAAAATTTTACTTAATAATAATATATCCAAATATAATTATTTCTATTAAAGGTGTCAAATACATGATAATAATAAAAAAAAACAATAAAATACCGTTAATAAAATATATTTAAAAAAATAAAGAAAATTTCAAAAATCCCTAAACGATGACGTAAACCGCTTGATTCGCTGGATGGCCTATACATACATACATACATACAGACAGACATCATCGTGAAAATGTTAAAATTGGATTCTAAGGATAAGGACCTTAAAACGTGGTCATTTACTAAAATCAATATGTGATTTTTAGCACGATCCCTATACCTCCCTTACCAAGGGTAGCGGGAATTAATAAAATCTGAGTGAATACACCGTTAAATTTTTAAAATAAATTTTATCTGACAGTAACATTTTTTTATGGGTTGTCAAAAATTTTCTTCGCAATATTCTAAAACTAGTAACATCCGTTTGTTCGGCCTATAATAGTATTTTACTATCATTATTATAATAAGACGATTAAATAATGTTAGCTTACTCCTAAAATCGTTACAGTCATTAAAAATTAGATGTTTGACACATAACTTATTTTAAAAATTTAACGGTGTAGTCACTCAGGTTTAATTTTTTTCTGTGCGAACCGTAACTGATATCACAAATTAAACAGAGTGAGAGAAAAATTTACTATTGAATGTATCTTTCTGCAAAAAAAATAATTTTATGTAATCGGCGTGGCCATTAAAAAATTACTGCTTAATAAATGTCTGGATACCCAAGGTTCATGCACTAGTGGTTCACTAATAATAACAAATATCACCTTAAAAGATGACATACCCATATAATGTGTCATACCAAATTTTATCCAAATCGAATGAAGTGTTCCGTTATTATATGTAAGAAAAACTCTTTTTTTTGAAAAACTTTGAAGTAGAATACTGGCTAAACGATGCACTTTCCGGTAAAGGTAAGTTTAGTTATATCATCTTATTGTAGCCTCAGGAATCTGTGATTAAGCTATGCCCCCTTATTTTACAGATACCTGTGTATTATAATTACATACTGTTAAAAAAAGCAAATTATAAGGTGTTTATGTAGGTTATTGTTTCCCCTAATTGTGTCACAAAGAGCATCGGGTTTAAATTTTAAATAAAATAAATCTTTTTTGTTTAATCGATGCGATTTTTATTGAATATTAAAGTAAACATGTTTCGATTAATTATGGAAAAGAATGTCATTCAAATGACCCTCACGGCCCCATGACTTGCTTCGCATATTAAGTCAGGGATTATTAAATTTAAATAAACTTAAATTATACTTATCTTTCTTTTGCAAAATATGCGTATTACCAAAAATAATGGGTACCTTTTTTCGGCAATTTTTTTTATTTTAGGTTAATCAGATATTGTCATTAATGCACAAAATTTAATCAAATTTTCATTTTGAAGTAGTAACTCCAGCGCATCATTAGCTTGAAGATCAAGGTGTTCTAATTGTAAATTCTCGCCAACATCGTTGATCACAACTTCAATATTAATCAAAACTTACAAAAAAAGATCAGTTCAAAAATTACCTTGAGCCGAATCCGGCCCTCTGGTCTTAAGATGGGGACTCCTGTCTAATTCTTAGATACGATGAAACTTCTTGCTCCAATGTATTTTATTAGAACCATTTGCACCTACGTTCTCGATACGATGACGATACGTTGACGTTTACTGATTTACATTAGCGATATGATTACGATAGCTTTGTTTCTATTGAAAAAATATTGACAGCGTAGTATTTATATGCAAGGGTGAGTGGAATTTGCATACATGTACATTTTCTTGCGTCCAAAATGTCAGTTTTCGTTTTAAAATATCATTGAAAGAAGTAGTCAAATACACTAGGATTGAAAACTAAATGAATATTATTGAAGGAATAGAATATAGATAGAAGTTATCAAAATACAAACAAAAAATCTAATATGGCCAGCACATTGCCTTCCATTAATTCTATATGTTTTGTACAAATACCATACCAAAAATTCCTTGGAAAAGATTTTATATATCCAGTAAAATTGTTACTCGAACATATACTATTTTCTATAAATTCTATAGCGGAAGTTCCTATATAAATTGCACTTACACTGACATCTGTCATTTAGAATTATTTGAATATATCAGCTGTTTCCATGATTATAGCAAAGCTGGCTGATTTATAAAAGTTAATCTCTTTATAATTCTTTAACTCTATTTCTATTGAATATGAAAGAAAATGTGTAATCAAACCGTTTAACAATAAGATATTCTTTCATAAAGATAATCACATAAAATGTCAAAAAATTATATTTAACTGCGTTTTTTCAAGAAAAACTATTAAGAACTTCAAATAAGGGAACTTTCGGTTGACTAATTCTAACTAAAATCTAATCAGCTCTTAATATGGATGTAAAGAAGAGGAATACGAAAGAATTATAATTTTTAAAATTGTAGTATTGGAGTTATAGTCGAAGAAATTTTTGTCACACAGACACACATACACACATACACACAAACACAAAGGAACACACACACACACACACAAACGCGCGCGCGCGCGCGCATTACCCCCACTACGTTACATAAAACAAAATTGATACATGGATTTTGCAGGTAAGTAAATTCTCAATATTTGTCGTACGTACTTTTGCGCTAAAATAAAGTGTTACGGAGTTATTGCGAAATGTAAATTGGAAAGAAACTCGAAATTTAACGAAATACGCAATTTTGTCCTTTTTTGGAGCTTTATGGCTCCGTTGTCATTATTCCTACAAAACACTTCGTAGACCAAATATATAAGAAATTTTATCCTCTACAAGTCATCAAATAACTTTTTTTGCGTTAAAATGCAACAGAAAGAAGTTATAAGCAAAAAACTGAAAAATTGCCGATTTTCTGTGGTTAAAATGTTAATGAAGCAATTTTTCAAAATGTATGTTTCGCGGTAATCTGTGTATTCTATATTATATAATGAAATTTGTTGATAATGATTTACTTATATGTAGCTAGGAAAAGTTATAAAAAACTCATGGCCGATTTCACCACCGATTCCTAAACCATTACCTAGCAAGGAATTTCCTAAATTTAAGAACTGCCTAAACTGATACTTATCCATTTTGGATTTCACCAAACAAAGCATTGCCCAACTAGGAATTACGTAGGAATCGGATTATTAGTTACTTTTGTGATATTATATTTGCACACTGGAAATAAATGAATAATTTCTATAATTTATGACATTTGTCAATTATATTTGTCAACATTGACATTGGAAATTATGTGCAGATATTATTAATATTACGTTAAGGTATACAAAATAATTAAATTTTTAAAGAAATTTTCTTTACATATATATTTATAAATTTGTAGGTATTACAGAAGAGGAAAATATAAATGTAAATGGCAAAATATAGAATAAATACATAATACAAAAGCAGAAACTGAATCCTATGATTTCAAGTAAAAATTTAAAATATGATAACAGGAACGCATATTTATGATATTTGGCTATGGCATTTTTGAAGAAATTATGAATTTATTTATATGTGAACACCCATTGTAATTTCCCAAAATATAAAATAAAGAATAAAAACGATATATCTATGTAGTTACTAATAAATTTTATATCATATAAACTCGTATAGTTATAAAAAATTCTGTTTTCTAATGAAATGGACATCTTTTCCAAAACTATTTTCCTATCTTGTGCATGTCTTTCTATTTCTTCGTTATAACTATCAAAATTTTCAATAAAATTGTACAATTTTCATTTTAAAGTGTCAGCTGTCAAACGCTAGGAAATGCTTAGCCACTGCTTAGCGATTTGGGCATCGGAAAACAGATACCTAGCTAAGTAATTCCTAAATCGAGATAGGCAATGCTTAGCGGTTGGTGAAAACGAAATTTTGCTAGGTAATGCCTATGTGGTGCACATCGGGTACATAGGCATTACTTAAATTTTAGGAATCGGTGGTGAAATCGGCCATCAATATTTTTATAAAATCGCTACTTTCACCATGTTGGAAGCGACTTAGATCCACCGCTATTGGTTTCACAAAAGACATAATACGCCAAAGTCTTAGAAAATTGAGATACATACAATACTTTACAAATAACTCATTCTAAGTTGAAGAGCAGTAGAAAGAAGTCGCAGACAAATAAAAGAAGTGCTGTTTTTTTAAAAAAAAAAATTCTAATAGTCCCATGAGACTCATTGACGTTCGCCAACACATAAATTACGTTCATTTTGCATCTATACAGATTATTTTGTTTGAATAATACTTTTATAATTAGAAATAAACCAAAAAGTGTTGCTGCACTAAACTAGAAAAAACTATTTTTATCGTTTTTTGTATATTGACCCCCACTCCGTTGCATTGATCGTAAAAAAATAATTAGATTATGTAGGTAATTAAATTCTCTACAAGATTGACTATGAGGACTTTTACGCTAAAATGATGTGTTACGGTGCTATTGCGATGTAAAGTGGAAAGAAACTCAAAATTTTGCTAAGTACGGAATTTTAACCTTTTTTGTCAGCATCATAGCTCCGTTGCTATTAATCGTACAAAATAACTTTGGAAGGATAGGGGGAAGATTGTGGAAACATATCAAAAATTTTGTAGGGTAAAATGCTTCGTTCACTGGACTAATAAATGCCTCACATTGTTATTCGTTATCGTATTTCATTAACAACACATTCGATTTCGATCTTGAGCTATAATTGGCATAGACCTTTAATTTCAGAAAACCCCACAAAAATTTGTTTCAAATTGGAAGCCGTCAAATCACAAGTTCTTACTAGCCAAATGATGTCAACAATTCTGGAGATAATACGGCTCAGAAACTGTTGATACTATAATCAATTGTTTCTCATGTTGGCCCATATATAACGAGCACCATTTAGCGTTACAGCGATTCCAGTCTCATTTTCAAAATATTTTTCATAACAATAACGTGTTGTTCTTTCGTTTTTACAAAAACTTTCCGAGATGCATTGATAAAAAAATTAAAACAAAAGAAATATGAATTGCTTGAAATGAAGATGTTGCAAATAAATTTTTGGATAATGAGATTTGATACCTTTCGAGTTTTTTGTATGGCGAGCAAATAAACAAAAAATGGATAACAGAAAACCATTAATGATATTTTAACAATCAGAAAAAAATAATTTTATAAGAAAATATTGTAATATTAAATTTTGTGCAATAAAATTTTAAAATTAATTTACATTTAATCGTTATAACTAAACTATTTGCAGCGCGCTAGTTAGACCTTCACATGCGAATATCTCTGAAACAAAGCGTCAATTAGATTTTGTTTACATGTACTTAACCACTTGTTTTTAGGTCCTTTTTTAAATTTCAGGTTTAATAGTTTAATCTTGGAATACCTGAATACATATAATTGTCCAATGAAGTATCGTAACAATGCTTTATGTGACCGATTTTGGTTCTGTCGGCCTTGAATCTACTTGAAAACTAGGTATTTTCAATTTTTAAATCACAGAAAATTTACCCCTCTATTGGTTTCCCTACGTCAGCTATAATAGTTGTTTTTTAAAAGGACAGTTCTTTTTATGCATCTTATGTCCTTATCGTTTTTACCTTCCGTCACCTTTAGGTAAGGAAGGTATTATCTTTCGTCAAAAAATTCGGTGGTGAGTTTTTAATGAATAAGCACGTTTTAAGATCCCTAGAATACGATTTTACTAATTTTACATTAATGTCTATATATATATATATATATATATATATATATATATATATATATATATATATATATACCGAGAGTTTATTTTATCAGTAAACATAGGGTATATCATTGTCATAGTTACGGTATGAATGTTTGACAGTAATGTATTGAAGCGTTTATTTTATGAGTAAACATAGGTGTTTAACATGGGAAGCAGTTTTTGGTAAATACAAATCAAGCCATGCTATTGAACATGATAATACATAGTACATTGCATTTTGTACATTATTTAATTTTAATTACTTTAATAATATTGCAAAAATTGCAATAAATAACAAAAATTGTCAAATAAATGTTTCACTTTTTTATTATGCAATATGAATATATTTGCAAATGTCTCCGTGGCGCAGTGGTCATAACAGTAGCTTCTGAAATTTTTGGTTGGGGTTCGATTCCCCATTGGGGTAATTGCTTTATTTTTTTTACCTCTCGCTAAGAGAGGTATTGGATTCATGCTAAAATTCGCATATCCAGATTTTATTGAATAAGCACGATTTAAGGTCCCTAGAATCCGATTATAACATTTTTAAAATGATGTCTGTGTGTGTGTGTGGATGTGTGTATGTGTGTGTGTGTGTGTGTGTGTGTGTGTGTGTGTATGTATGGATGTTGGAGGGACGATTCCTCAAAAACTATAAGACTTAAAAAATATTTAACTGCAGTTTCTTCAATCTGACATCCCTGGGAAGAGCTGAAAAGGTTTTGGTAACAATTGAGCAACCGGAAGTAGTAGTTTCTAAAAAAAATTGTTCTAAATATAATTTTTTGGGAGTTCTTTTTATTAAATATTGAAGAACATAAAATTCTCCATCTAATACACTTAAAATTTTTATTATATCTTGTATAGATATAGAGATAAAGACACTATAATTTATAGAGTAAACTAAATCGCAGAGGCCAAAGCACTAAGGAAACCAGTTGACAAATTCCAATGTTTATAACATGACACATGTCATTGTCAAATATCAACAGATTTAGTGACATTCTGATAGCTTTTTCTGGGAAGTATATTTACCTTTTCTTATTGTTTTATTAATTAAATATTTGAAATTATATGTAAAATTGTGGTAAAATGCATATATCCATCAGAAATACCGCCAATCTGGTTAATGAATTGGAAGAATCTGACATTTAGAAACTTCCTCATACAATGAAAAATAGATATAATTGGAATTATATGTGTGCAGAAGACATGTTAAATACAATAAAAAACAATATTTGGGTAAAGTTCTGTAATATTTTGTTATAAAACGACGGTTCGAAAGCGAAGTGCAATACAATACTTATATAGCCTAATATGGAAATGGCGAGAGGTCTTGTGCTGGCCACAACAGATTTTTACATAAAAATTGTTGAACTTTTAAAAATCAGTTTATATTTCCACATTACAATCATTTAAAAATAATAATAATATTGTATTAAATAAAGAGAAAATGATTGAGAATAATTGATTACAATAATCAAAATATTGATGTAATAACAATGCATGCTTCCCATGTTAAACGCCTATGTTTACTCATAAAATAAACGCTTCAATACATTGCTGTCAAACATTCATACCGTAACTATGGCAATGATATACCCTATGTTTACTGATAAAATAAACTCCCGGTATATATTTATATATACAGGGTGTAACACGTACACCGACCACCGCCATTATTACCTTTATTATTATAGTTACAAAAAAATACTATAGAACAAAGTTGTAGGGGACCAAAGGGGACATCCTTTCAGAGAAGAAAAATTTTTTTGAAACCAGTGGTTCTCAAGTTACAATACAAAGTTATATTTTTTCAAATAGGATTCTACATATTTTTTATGCCTATTCGATAGCATATTTTTTTCTGAATTTAACCATGTATTAGTTTTATATCCTTACATAATAAAAATATTGAAAAAAATGCGATGTTACATATATATATATATATATATATGTGTGTGTGTGTGTGTGTGTGTGTGTGTGTGTGTGTGTGTGTGTGTGTGTGTGTGTGTGTGTGTGTGTGTGTGTGTGTGTGTGTGTGTGTGTGTGTGTGTGTGTGTGTGTGTGTGTGTGTGTGTGTGAACACGATTACTCAGATACTATTAATCAGAAAATTTTGGAATTTTGTATACCCATTCTTCTATACTAATGTGGGAAGAGCTCATTAGTTTTTAGCGTATATCGGATAACCGGAAGTATCATTTATACAAGCTTTTAACAGTTTTTCTTGTAAAAAATTCATTGAATATAATTTTTTAGCAACTTTTACTAATTAAAATTGAATATAATGGTACAATCTTCAATTCTACGATAATAACATTTAGTAAAATAACTTTAAATATGAATACATAATATAATTCATTTTCATATACCATCTTGCCTACGCGTCAAACAAAAACATAATTTTAATAACAATTTTGACATATTTAAACAAATTTCACTGTCAGGAACCAATTATATTAAAATTAATAATGGAAGCGTGTTAAGGAGAATATAATAGTAAAATATTTAATTCAAATGAAATTACGGTTTGTAAAAATAATATATTTACCATCATACATAAATATTAGATGTACAGGATGATCTGATTTAAATTTGCTATTTTTGCATTTATTATAAATTAATATTAATTTACAACTACACATTTACGAAATGGATCATGTACGGCGAAGAATTTACAAAGATTGCGTTTTAGAGCACCTGGAAGTTGATACTGATTTTCATAAGAATGTGTGTGTGACGAGTTTTCCTTAAAGTCTGTTAAAATATGATTCAAAACTTCCAAATTTGGTATTTAAAACTCATACATAATTTGAAACAATATATTAGATTTTAACTATACAGCATGTCCCCGGATTGAGTTTATAAAAGGAAAAACAATCTTATTTTTGATTTCACGAAAAAATGCCAAGGGAAGAAAAGTTTTTGCTTGAATTAAAACGTATGACGTATGTTTTAGTTATTAAAACATTTAATTAATGCAAGATTCTTTCATTATAACGTTTTTACCTTCCGTCAAAAGGAAGGTATTGTTTTTGGTCAAAAAAATCGGTTGTGAGTTTTCAATGAATAAGCCCGTTTTAAGATCCTTAGAATACGATTTTACTAATTTTACATTGATGTCTGTATGTGTGTGTGTGTGTCCGTGTGTGTGTCTGTGTGGGTCTGTGTGTGTGTCCGTGTGTCCGTGTGTGTGTGTATGACAAATTTTTCTCCGACGATAACTCCAAAACTACAATTCTAAAAATTATGATTCTTTCGTATTCCTCTTCTTTACAACCATATGAAGAGCTGATTAGATTTTGGTTATAATTTGACCACCGGAAGTACCCTTATTTGAAGATCTTAACAGTTTTTCTGGAAAAACCCCAGTTAAATATCATTTTTCAACATTTTATGATCATTAATATGAAAGAAAATTTTATTCTCTGTAAGATTTGATTATACATTTTCCTTCATATTCAATAAATATAGAGTTATAGAGAGATTAAGAGAGGTTAACTTTCAAAAATCAGTCTGCTTTGCAAAAATTATGGAAACAACAGATATGTATATTCAAAAAATTCTAATTGACAGATGTCAGTGTCAAGTGCAAAACCAAAGTGGAAAGTATAGGATCAGAAAGTAACATAAGTGACAGAGTGTCCTTCGCAAGTGACTTGCAGTTTCAATGCCGGGAGTACGAGGAAGGCCAAAGAGAAAATGGGAGGACTGTGTAGCAGAATATTTGAGAGACGAAGAACTGCGTTGTATAGGAATGAGGAAGTGTGAAGTACAATTTACAGAATGTACATTTGTGTTATAATTATATTGGATTTATAGAACCTTTTCAAAGGAACTTGCAATATGGAATTTGTAAAAAATAGTGTATTCGTGTTACAATTTTACAGGATATATAAAATCTTTTCCAAGGAACTTTTGGTATCTGATTTGTACAAATACATTGAATTGACGGAAGGTTTTGTGCTGGCCACAACAGATTTTTTTGTATTTTGTCCTCCTAATAATACAGTTATTACATTGAATTTAACATTATTTTAGTTAGCTTTGAAATATTGACAAACGATTAAATGTCAAAAGTATGAAGGTAGGTATTATTCAAAATAGAGAGAATTTGTTAAAGAACTATTAACATGAAAACAAGAAAAAAGAGAGTTAATTGAATAATATAAAAAAGTATTTTGATTTTCGCTGTTTCTGTTTATTTGTAATTAGAATTAATAATCATTTGTCAATATTTCAAAGCTAACTAAAATAACGTTAGATTCAATGCTATAACTGTGTTATTAGGAGGAAAAAATACGAAAAAACGTTATAATAAAAGAACATTACATTAATTAAAAGTTTTAATAACTGAAACATGTGTTTTAATTGAAGCAAAAAAAATTTCTTCCCTTGGCATTTTTTCGTAAAATCAAATATAAGGATTTTTTTTCATTTTGTAAACTCTATCCGGGAACATACTGTATATAATAAATCGGATGTAGTACTTAATTTGGAGCTCTAACAGATTTTTGAGGAAAAACAATAAAACATAATCCAGAATTTCGTATTACAGACTTTTCTATTTATTGGACAACAAATTAGATTTTATTTACAATCAACCGGAAGTGATACTTTACTTAAAGCTCACTGCTATTTTGAACATGGAATTGGCGGGGGGTCATGTGCTGGCCACATCAGATTTATAACATTGAAATACAGTGTGTTCAGAAAAAAAAAAAATCGGAGTAGGCTATGATCACAGAAACGTATGTCCTATCATTATTCAATTCAAAAGTTGTTAAAATTGATCGTGAAATGTAATTTTAAGGAGAAAAGGTAATAAAGAAAAATAATGATTCCAGAAGAAAAGCTTTGATATCTTTAGATAACATTTTTGACAATATCTTGTTTCAAATTGACATTTAATTCTTTCAAAATAACACGTTTTTTTGTTCATAGCTTACTCCGAATTAGGATTTTTTTGTAACACACTGAAGAAAGGCGACTTTCATGGGACTGACATTTGATAAACAAAACAATTTTAGTTTTGTAAACATAATTCAGAAAAAAATTGCCGAAAAATAATGTGTTTTTGTAACATTGTAAAGTTGGCATCCCTACCTTCAAATGACATCTGACAAGCGTCCTCTAACGGTACAGATATATTATCATTATTGAAAAAGTTATTAAAAACAGACTGGTACACCCAGATGGGTAATAAGCAATATGATAATATATTTAATTTTTTCCAAAACATTTAAGTTACTTTTACAAGCAGAATGAAATAAAATTTGGATTCTTTTCTGTTTTTTGCGTCGGTTGTTGACCTCCAATTCATGAAGACAGTATGTATGTATTATATTCAGATTAAGTCAATATCATAAAAATTCTGTGTAATATTAAACAATTATATTACACCAGAAATAAATGTAGTGTAAACAGAAAATGTCGTTGATATTACTTTGTTTAATGTGATGTTTTCAAATGTTCTACTTTTACAACTTGCCAAAATAATTAAGGAGAATATATACTCGTACTTACATGATGATGAACTTAAAAGAATGCACATTATTCTCCAACAGGACGTCATTTTCCGCTAAAAAAAAGTTTACGAAACCTACGGATATAAATTTTATTATTGTCTTTCTAGATTTGTTGTATGATTCAGGGTAGGTATTATTGTTTTTTCAGTGGTCTATTTCTGAAAATTGACCTCTACATACGAGGACGAGTAAAATTCTTTCTTTATACCTATTAGGCCTGTTCTACAACTAGTCGTTTGTCGGTTGTCGCTTGTCGTAAGTCGTTTGACGTTAGCAGCACCCGATATTGCTTTCTACAATAGTCGGAAGCTGTCGTAGCGAACTGTCACTTTTAAGTGAGGTTATGGATACTATATCTCTTCGAATTTATTTTAATTTAATTGTAATATAGCTTCAAATAATAAAACTACGACGGCCGATGCAAAAGAGAAGACAAATAAAATACACTATGATGGTGGGTAAAACCTCATATTACCGTTGATATTAGGCAAAATTTTAGTACGCACAGAAAATTATTTTCATATTTCAAGTCAAGTGATCACGAAGACTTTTTTAAATTTACGAGAATGTCTATACAACAATTTGATCAGTTGCATGATATTCTGAAACCACGATTACAGAAAACCTTTGCCAACTGATATTAAACTTGCTGTTAAGGTTAGGTAGTTAATTTGAAACAAATTATGATTATTATTTGTCCCCAAATATTTTTTTTTCTTTTTAAATCGTTGTATAATTTATTTATTTTACCATACAGACTAGTTTTCTTGTACCTAATATATTATTATTACATCCAACGTCATATCATTCATTCTCAATTTTCTGTTGACGTGACCTTCAATGTCGTTGTCGGCTAACGACTTATTGTAGAACAGGCTTTACAAATAATACAATAATTTTCATTATACAATAAATACTCGCAGTACCTACTAACAAAAAAAATTGAAAACAATAATAATTATTCTTACAAAAATATACAAATAGCTCCTTAAAATGTACAAAGTAGAACAAATTCAAGTTCTCTATAAAAAAACTTTTTTATTATGCACACTACAGAAAATTGATGTAGGTCTCTATGGACCAACTTTTTGAGACAACTTTAATAGGCACCAAAGGGATTATCTATCTTCTTTTGTTTTGAACTACAGGCTAAAACTTAATTTTCGCATATTTTGAAAATACTTACCTCTAATTTCGATTATATAAAAGATTAAGAAAAAAGTTTAAACAACTTTTATACAGTTATAACAACGTGGTGTAATTATTTTTTTTTTTTCAAAACTTAATAATTCTTAAGATATGATATAACACAACACAAACTTATAATTTTGATAATAGGAACAATAATAGGAATAATAAATAATAATAATAATATTTATTTCATTATTATATGTTTACATAGAAAAACATTTATAATACGTCACAAGGCACAAAAGGATACAAAATAAAAAATTAAGAATGGCAAATATATTCCATCTACAAACAAGAGTTAGACTAAACACAGTGGAGAGTGGTACTTAGATATTCTTCCACAGAATAAAAACAATAATTTATTAGAATATTTTTTATCTGTTTTTTGAAAGCTTTTAAATTTAATGTTTTGTATGATGCTGGTAGATGATTGTATAGTTTAATATTAATGGTATTTTTATCAGAGGTGGCAAGTCTATACCGTTTATTACATAGCATATCATTGCTCCTAGTGTTATAATTGTGATTATCACTTGCTTTAGTATATTTATTTATATTTTTATGTATTTCTACTATAACTTCGTATATATAGCAGCATGATAATGTAAGTATTGAGAATCGTTTAAAGAGAGGCTTGCAATGTTCGCGATTTGCGACTTTAGCAATTATTCTAATTATTTTCTTTTGCATAAAAGACGACTCAGTAGCCAAGATGGCCATGCAACTTGAGTTGAATGGTCAACGTCCTCGTGGTCGCCCAAAAAAACGCTGGATGGACATAATTAAGGACGATATGATTCTGGCAAATGTCAATCCTGAAGATGCACAGAATAGAACCCACTGGAGGAAAGCAATTAAAATAGCAGACCCTGCACCCCAGCGGGATTAATGCTTCGGATATGATGATTTTCTTTTGCATAATGAAAACTTTACTAGCGTTGGATGCATTTCCCCACAGAAAATTGATGTAGGTCTCTATGGACCAAATTTTTGAGACAACTTTCATAGGCACCAAAGGGATTATCTATCTTCTTTTGTTTTGAACTACAGGCTAAAACTTAATTTTCGCATATTTTGAAAATACTTGCCTCTAATTTCGATTATATAAAAGATTAAGAAAATAGTTTAAACAACTTTTATACAGTTATAACAACGTGGTGTAATTATTTTTTTTTTTTCAAAACTTAATAATTCTTAAGATATGATATAACACAACACAAACTTATAATTTTGATAATAGGAACAATAATAGGAATAATAAACACAAAACCTATAAAATAATAGCTTTGTTCGATGACATGTACTAGGCCGCCCTAGTGTTGTTAACTTTCTTACACTAACATGTTTTATGAGAAACGGGCAGCTTCTGGCAGGCTGTTCGATGACAAAAATTTTAAGAACTAGTGCTCACGTTTCTGACCTGACTCGCGAGGTGATGTAGAAAGTGCAGACTAGGAGTGGGAGTAGCTAAATGTTGTTTGGTAGACATTTTAATTCTATCCTATCTACACATCTGTTTATTTAACCTAAAATTTTGTTTTGTTATATAAAGAATTAATTAATATATCTGTCTCTGAATCTGATGAAGAATCAAGTGATGATTGATTCAAACATTATGCTCTTTAAAACAGATATTTCTGCAGTCACTTCTTTGCAGCTTTATGATATGACTGTGTTTATAAACAACCTAACCTTTTACACCTTTGGCTACGCTTGGCTTGATTACTCACAGCTGAGCAAACTTGCCCAAATATACACTAGTGTGTTTTATGAAACCACAAGAATTAGACTGTACTAGTGTACACTACACTGCACTGCACTATTCTGCTCTACACTTCAAGCACTTCTCATCGAACAGAGCTATTAACTACAACAAAACAACAAACTTTATTTAATAAAATGTATTAATTAAAGAGTGAGGTTAAAGTACAGAAAACGAGGAAACAGTATTCTTAATCACGTTCTCTTTGATCACTTAGATTGTGAATTGCAACCCAAGGCTTCAGTTTGTGGAAAAGAAAAAAAAATGCCGGTTTTTGTTTTAATAAAATTATTTTAGGTTTATATTTAAAAAATAAAAGTTGAGACGCAGTCTAACTCGCGGTATACGAGGTTTGATTATAAAGTAGCGGATATTTTTGAATTTTACACGTAATTTGTTTTGCAGTGGGCTCATTTTTTATCATGTTGGTACCAATGTCTGCAATAAAGTGTCAGGTTTCATTCATATTGGATTCGAAGTTTGTGTTTGGCAACTACCACGGCAACTACTTATATATTGAGGAAACATATTGACACGCTCGGTGATTTTTACCTCCCGCTACCCTTGGTAAGGGAGGTATAGGGATTGTGCTAAAAATCTCATATCGAGATTTTAATAAATGACCACGTTTTAAGGTCCCTAGAATCCATTTTTAACATTTTCACGATGATGTCTGTGTGTGTGTGTGTGTGTGTGTGTGTGTGTGTGTGTGTGTGTGTGTATATGTGTATGTGTGTATGTGTGTATGTGTACGAATTTTTTTTGCACTCTAACTCAAATACTATCATTCAGAAAATTCTGAAACCTTGTATTTTTACCCTATTCTAATAGGAATAGAAGCCATTAGATTTTGGTGTAAATCGGATAAACGGAAATCGTACTTTACTTGAAGCTCATAATGGTTTTTCTTCAAAAAATACCATTAAATGCCATTTTTTCGAATTTTATGTCTTATGAAAATTAAAGATTATTGAATTTTCTACTGGAATACATTAATACTTTTTCTATATATTTTATAGATAAATTTAAAAATAATTTTTTTTATTAGTCGCGAAGCCTAAGATAAAAACTATTCCTTTGTTACACAGTTCATTTTTCAAATGAATGTATCTAACAGTAAATGTCACTGTCGGAAAACTAATCACTTCAAATTAATAATAGTGACATTTTAAAAAGAAAATAGTAAATAAAGCAATAGTTTTCTGCAATGGAACAGTTTGCAGCGTTAGTAAATACGTAGGTAGGTATGTATTTAAATTAATAAAAAATTAAATAGCGGGAGGTTTTGTGTTGGCCACATCAGATTTTTTTAATTTAGAATCGACGAAACAAAGAATTTAATTTTATTTTAAATATGGTGTAAAGTATAATGAAGTGGTACAAATATTGGAAAAGGATTTTGACGAGGAAGCTATGTCGAAACCAAAGGTTTATGAACGGTGCAAACGTTTTCCAGAAAACGTGGAAAATAACAAGAGAACTGGGCGTCCTAAACAAAACATTTTTATTTTTATATTATTACCGCGCTCAAATGGTACAACGAAAATTATAAGTAATAGATTTCGTATAGTTGAAATAAAATAAAAATTAGACCAAGATTAAACAACAATTGTTTATTCATCTATTTTTTATAACTAATACATTATAAGACTTTCACATATTTTCAGGGCTTATCTTCTTTTTTATTCTTAAAATCCATACAGCGAGAAATGCTGCTAAAATTCCACGAAATTCTTTTGTAAAACTTAGAAGAATTTGTTGTTTTTCTACTATTGTTTGCCTCAAATTAAAATTGTTATTTTTTTCCATCCGTAACTGTAAAATAAACATATGTATGTACTGATATTTTATAAAATTAATATATTTTTACAGTACATAATGAAGAGATCCGTGAGAAGTTGCTTATAAATTAAAACAGAACTCAAGGAGAAAATAAATGAAATTTGGAATTATTACAAAAAAATTGTATGAATTAGTAGTGATTATGAAACAACGTTTATGAACGGTAATTATAACAAAAAGTAGTGATGTAACCCTTTCTAAAACTTTTCAGGTTTATTTACTTTACTGATTTTTTCTAGTATGTCTTACAAATTAATTTATTACATATTGAATAACAAATAGGGGCAAATGCCTTTTTTTCTTTATTAATTTTAGGCGTATAGTTTGAATTACCATGTTGAAGGCAAACTTAAATGCGATTGTATGCGTAAAAAGACCCAGAATTCTACTTCCGGTATCGCCGGAAGCAATATCACCGTTTATTTTTAAATGGATTGATGTGTATATTGTTGTTTTCTGAAAGTAATTTAATTCATCGAAACAGACTTACTTGATCAAGGAGATTATAAATAAACGAAGAGAGAATTTCTGAAAAGTTCGTGGACCTCGCCGGGATTTGAACCCAGGGCATTTCTATATCTACTAGGACTCTCTAACCAACTAAGCTACAAGTTCCCATTGAAGTCAGTGAATCTTACACAAGTCTATTTTCAAATCGTAACGAGTACACTCTCCTAACGGGAGAGATGAAAACTTAGCGCGATCAATGCGCTATAATTATAAATTGTTGTAAACTTATGACGTCACTCATACGTAGATAATAATTATTATTATGATCATTCCCAAATGTTTAATTTGTAAAAAAATAGACAAATAGATCAAGATTTTAAATAGGTAAACGAAGAAAGAATTTGTGAAAAATTCATGGCCTCGCTTTAATAAAATAACAAAATCGTTATTTTTCCCTATTTTTTTCAATTACCTGTATATATTTAGTGATGAATCGATTCCCGAAATTGAATGATGAGGAAACATTCTTTGAAAATTTCCCAAGGAATTACAAATATTACAAAGCACCAAAACGTTTGTTGACGGACTAGGGATAGGTAACAGTAACAGGCAGGCACAAGCAGACAAAACAAAAGAACAGACATATCGGGAGAAAAAGACAAGATATTTTTCCTTGCAAATCGTGAGTGAAGAAATATCCGGGAATTTTCCAGTTCCAGTGGAACATCACTACCTGTATTGCTATCATAAAAAGTTTGAGAAACTCTGAAATATTATTATTAGCAAATCCAGTAGCGTAGCAAGGGGGGCGGAGGGGGCGGTCCGCCACGGGCGACACTTTTTTGGGGCGGCACTTTTAATTTATAATAACTTATATTTATAATATAAGTAAAATAAAATATATACAGTAATATTTCTTTTCAAACTCTAATAATTCAAATTCGTATAAATAATACAATTGAAATATATACACACGAGTTAGGCAGGTAAAGGTGGATTTATAAGCTGTGTAATTGCTGCTTATTTCTATATCTAGGTGCTTAAAGGACCAATGTCCAAAATTGCCGAATTTGAGTTATATAACCATAATTAAAATATCACCCCAATACTTGGAAAAATTATTGTATGTACGAGAATTTTGAATAATTCTAAAAATGAATTTACGGTTTTCCAAAAATTAACAAAACGGACAATCTTGCTATATTATCTATAGAACTGCAAATTAAATTAGTGGTGAAATAAACTCTAACAATTTTGCAATCAAAAAACAAGAATAATAAAATTTTAGGATGTTGAAATTTTTTTTTTTTTTAAATAAACAAATGTTACTTATTTCCCTATACCTCATTTCATTTTGACTTTTTTTTTTGTATTTTTGGTGTATTGAGAGGGGCGGCAAATCCAGGAACCGCCCCGGGCGGAAAAAGTTCTAGCTACGCCACTGAGCAAATCCTATACAAGTTGAAAAGTTTAGGAATCAAAAGTAAATAAACAAAAAAGAGTAGGACTAGTGAAGCAATTTATCCCAATAGCGTAGGAATATAGGTCGGGAGTGGAACTATGGAGAAAATTTCACATTCCAGATTCCACTACGTCCGCGAATGAGAAACTGCCCAAAACAAATCGTCAAGTTGTCGACGCTGAGTCATCGACCTGAGCGAGGATTTTTACTGCAAATTTTTGGGTCAATGCGCCCCGTGTTGAAAACATGACAGCAAGACATTTTTACAACGCAATGAAATTTCAATTAGTGTCCAAACGGAGGTTATCTTCCATGTAGTAAATGATAGTGATGATAGAAACATAAAATGTAAACTATACACAAGCGAGGTGATTTATTTCGAATTCTTAATAGGACACTGTGTAAAAATTTAATTTTTATTTATTGTACATATATTTTATTTTAACATTTCGAACTTTCAATAACTTTTAATTACCCTATTTTATTGGTTTTTATTACAAAAGTACTCGTAAATTATTTAAAGTGTGTATGATATTTTAAAATAACGTATTTATAAATTATAAGAATATAAAAGGTTAATTTTTTTGCTATAAAATCGTGAATAATGGGGCAAAATAAAAAAAGTTACTTATGGCCGGTTGCACTAACGTAACTTAAATTTTAAGCATTCCTTAAATTGACAATATTGCATCGAAATGAAATGTCAAATGAATTATTTATGCATTGCTGTCAAAATTTCGATCAGCATTTTTTTTGTTTAAGAGTCGTTTAAAATTTAAGCTTTGTTGGTGCAACTGGGCATTAGTGTTCTAATGAAATAATTCAAATAAAATTTACTATAACTAATTTGTGGCAGGTTTAGTGGGAAATTTATAAAAGCACAGTAGCTTTTAAACACAAAACTAGTCATTTCTTAACTTACATATAAGTCGTTTTTAAAAATATTGCTAAATTAATTTATTTGCTATTCAACGTCGTAGTGATTAAATAATTCGTTGTTTTTATTAAAAATTTACACTTAATGTAACATACCCTTAATTTTGCGAATTTAAAAAAATGTTTTTAACTGAGAATCAGTAGTATCAGTACATACATTGAAATGTACATTTTCATTCAAAGTTACCCTATTTATAATACTCTATACATATGCATGCAGTACCACAACTTCAGGTACAAACTTTAATGGCATCTAGTAGGTACTGACTAAAATAAGAAACATGGGTCCAATTTTTAATAGTTAACAGTGAAAAATGAGTTTTTACTGGGTTTACCTCTGCTATCTCGAAAACTATAAGAATTACGGCTTCGATTAAATGAGATATTTTGTTTACCTGCGAAAGGTTATCTTAGACGTACTTTTGTTTAAATGTTGTGGCGATCTTGGCCAATATTCAATTTTCAAATAACTTTTCTATTAGAAATTGAGAAAGATGTTTCATATAAAATTTTATTGTTTTTTACATCCTTGTACGAAGTAAAGGAAGTATTGTAATCGCGAAAAATTTCGGTTTCCAGGTTTCAACGGAATTATCCATTTTGACCATCCCTGAATCCATTTTGACTAATTTCGTCGTGACGTCTGTACGTACGTATGTACGTACAGGAAGCCGTAGAAAGTTAAAATTTCGTATTTAGGACTGTTATAACAACTAGTTGTACACCTCCCTTTTTGATCATTACATAACTTTCGGAAGTGGTACTTTACTTGAAGTCTATAATAGATTTTAATGAAAAAATAAATTATAATATAGTCCAAAACTTTTCAAATTTGGTATTTAATACTTTTATATCAATGGGAATAACATAACAGATTTTCGTTAAAATAGTCTAACCGGAAGTGATACTTTACTTGAAGCTATCATTAGTTTTTCTTGAAAAAAATGGTGATATTTTGATTTTAATAACAACTGCTTCAAATAAAAATTTTAGATAATTGAATTCTGCGTCGAAAACATCAAGAATGATTAAATTAGCTCTTTGAATAAGCGAGATATGTAAATTTTAAAATTATGTACTTTTTGGTTTCTGTAATTAAGTTTGCTATGATTAAGACAAAAAATAACAAAAAAATACAGAATTTAATGTCAATGTCAAATTATGTCAAATACGTGCAATTTTATGATTGGGTCTGTAATTTTTTTTTATTTTAATTATTAACAAAATATGTACTTATAGTGTAACAGGCGTACAAGGAAATCATGTGGTGTCCACATCAGATTTTTTTTTATTATTGTCTATTTACTGACATAGACAAAATTTTGATTTGATCACTATATTTGTCAGTTTTTCTTCACTTCTAATACAAAATTGTCTCTTTCTCGGAAACAGTTGAAGATCAGACCTCTGTTGATTAAGTATTTTTTACCTCCCGCTACTCTTCGTAAGGGAGGTATAGGGAACCTGCTAAAAATCGCATGTCGAGATTTTAGTAAATAACCTCGTTTTAAGGTCCCTAGAATCCGATTTTAAAATTATCACGATGATGTCTGTATGTGTGTATGTGGCATGTGGGTGTGTATGTCTGTATGGATTTTGTCAACGCTCTAACTCAAATACTATCATTCAGAAAAATTTGAAACCTTGTATTTCGACCCTATTCTAATATGGAAAGAAACCATTTGATTTTGGCGTAAATCAGATAACCGGAATTGGCACTGTACTTGAAGCTCATTGCTTTTCGTCAAAAAATACCATTAAATGTCATTTTTTCACAGGAGATAAAACAATAGTTATATGCAGAGGAACTTAATATAGTTTGCAGCATTAGTAGATATGTGAGTATGCAGTTAAATTAATAAAAATTAAATAGCGGGAGGTATTGTGTTGGTCACATCAGATTTTTACTCATATGTACTACAGAGAATTTATTTTAAAATGCAACATTATAGTTCATCACTTCCATTGGTTACTCACTATTGTTAAAAAATGACAGCAATGTAATATTTGTCCATTTTAAAATACAACATTATAAATAGTATTACAAGCACAGGAGATACCTCCAAAACACATCACAAATTGTGTCAATTCTTATTACGACCAACTAGAATATTGCCTCAGAGTGATTGGGGGTATTTTTTAATATTTATTACATGAAAGTTATGAATTTTTGTAAGCTAAAGTTTGTTAAGATGTACAACATTCATGTTTTGATTATTTGTTAATCATATGTAGGCTAATTTATTGGAAATTAGTTTTAATAATACAAAACTACAAATTTTGTATGTTGCATTTTAAAATAGACAAATATTACATTGCTGTCATTTTTTGACAATAGTGAGTAACCATGGAAGTGATTCGCCATATGTTGCATGTTAAAATAAATTCCCTGTATATGCCCTTGAAGTTTGTACCTGAAGTTGTAGTACATTCTGTATGTAGGTACTGGGTACATTATTTGTACATAAAGAATAGCATTTCGAGTTTCGTGTTCTACGTTCTACGACTTACGTTGATAGTCTTTAAACGAATTAACGACGTAAGCGAATAAAAAGAAGTATTTAGAATGTTTAGAACCAAGCTGAAATTTTTCTTAAGTTTAACTATTCTCACTGCATCCTCAAATTCTAAATTTTGTCTCTTACACCGCTTTCCTAAGCTCGTCGTATTTTTATACATATTTTAGTATCTAATCCATTATTTAAATATTTAAATAAGAAATACTACAAGATATACCTATATGTACATATACTGTTTCACAAAGAGCAAAAGCAACGGGTAAATAACTGACAATAAATAGATCCAAAATGCAACATTTAGTATAATTTAGTAATAAAACAATGGTAAATGTTTTCTTTATGGGATGAAAAAATCGTATGAACTCAATATATTTATATAAAACATAACTTTTCAGGGAGGGAAAGAGCTTTATTAACCGTTGTTTTAATTGGGACGAAAGAGGAGCTGGTCCCGTGGCCGCGTGCCTGAGTGTCTGGTCGCGAACCTGAGGGAACCGGGTTCGATCCCGACAAACGCCAAATATTTCCAATTTTAAATGGCACAAAAGTGACCCCTGTGGTGCACACTCCACACCAGCTATGAGTGCCCGTGAGGTGACGCCTGGTAAGCGCCCACACGGTAAAATATATCGTCATCATTACCGATGTCTACATGTGTTGTAGATACTGGCACACCCAGAAATGGGTAATATGCCGTGATGATATATTTATTTTATTTATATTTATAAAAACTAGTTCTGTTGAATGCAAAACCAATTTTTACACATTTCTTCAGTCTGGAACAATACCAATCGACTCTATTCAAAGAATAGAGTTCAAAAATATATTGAGTTTCTATAATTTCACATCCCATAAAGTGAATGTCAAACAATTATTAAAATTGAGTTAACAGGAAAAAGCTATAACTTTAAAGCAGGATTTCATAAGACATATTTATATCAGGTTTTTCATCCTTTTGGTGTAAAGAATTACTGGCCTGTATTATCCACCTCTTGAAGTAGTTTACTTTCAAAGTAACACTATTTCGAATTTTAAAATTTTACTTTATTATTTATGAATAGACAAGAATAGGTATTCTTTTGTAAATTAAGCATATAATATTTGAAGGAAGTGTGTATTAGTGTGTAAGTACATACTTCTTTTTAATAGTAGTACCTACTTCAAAAGTTAAGAATACAGACCACTATCTTTTATAATAAAATCTTTATAGAGTATTAACTCTATTTTATGATCTATATTTTGTGTATATAAAAAATAAGACTTACGTATATTATCAAAATTGATCGCAAAATGCAGATAGGATAGAGTCTATGTTCAAATACTATTAGGTACACATGCACGAGTTACTGTGATCACTCTGCTACTAACGATCTAGTTTAACATTTAAGTAAATACTTTATTACTGTAATAAACGAACAAATATTCATTTCAAGTGGAATGAAAGTTAATTTAAAGTTGCACAAGTGCAAATTACTTTATATAATGATAGTTTCTTTAAATAATTCAGATTTGAGATAAATATGAATATATTTAACCTGAAACGTATTAATTCAAATGCAATAATAAATGATGATATATGAATGTGAATACATATTTGTGTCAAGCCAAATAGAAGTAATTAATTCAATCAACCTAAGTTTGTGAATGAAAATTAAGTGAATGTATGTCAAAATCATAAATCTATAAATAAGAATTTTTTAAAACAAATACATGATTTATTTCTGACCTACATGAGATTATATTTTTAAATTCGATAATAACAATAAAATCAAATATATAAACACTGAGCCATATGTCTCTTTCATCTTCGGAAAAACTGTAATTTTACATTTTTACGAAACAATACAACACATATTAATTTAATTTGCACTTACACAAACTTTTTTCGGCGACTTTTTCACTTTGCTCCAATAGTCATCAAAATCATCATCGCAAGCAAAATCTTCATCACAAATGCTCAATTTTGAATTTTGCCTTCTAACTTGACTTTGCTTTTTGACAGTTTTGACTTTAGTTTTTCTGGTCTCAACTTTAGTCTCAACAATGGTCATTGAAGAATCACCAATTTCTGCAGGTCTTTGGACTACTGGAGCTATACAATATGTAAATGATTTGCGTCTCATTCTTCTGTTGTATCGCTGTTTCCAATTGAGAAATTCTTCTGTGAAATTGAGATCTGATATGCAACTTCTGTGTCTCGTTTGGGTAGCAGTTGAGACTACAGTAATTTTTTGAGACTTGTTTTTATGTTTTGGTCTTATATTCTTCCAGATGTTTGTGAAGAAAGAGTACCATTTGTGATTACGTTTCTTTAATTTGAATGTTTTCTTTACAAGATTGCTGAAACTTTCTTTGCTGGATGGTAAAGGTAAAATTTCTTCAAATTCTAAATTACTGACGGATTTTGAAATTTCAGTTTCTGCATACTTATCATTTTCATAAACATTTTGTAAAGCAATACAAGAATTTCTGAAATTTAGAACAGTACTGCATGTTGTTCCCCAATCACTTTCACTAGTTTTTGACTGATTGCTTGTTCCAATTGTGCTACATCTTGAAAATGTTCTATGTAATGTAGAAAATTTCTTTTCGTGCATTTTTTCTAGAAGACGCATTTGTAAATATGAGGCACAAACCGAAATTTGGTCTAAATTTAATATTTTTTTATCTTCGGAACCATTTTTGAATAACTGTGATCTTATTTTTAACTGTTCTTGACAATAAGAGTCCAAACTAAATGAAGAATGTATTGATTCCTCCCCGTTCATTTAAAATTATATTATTTGACCATAATTTTGAGTTAAATGTATCTCTTGACATTGACAAATGAAGTGTCAAATATATTTCTATGGTAGTGTTTTGTACTGCCATTTTTTTTTTTTTTTCTTCTTTAATTTGGCGAATTCAGAATTGATCTAGGATATAGATCAATGAATACCGTCAGTAATTTTAAATGTATGCTCATCTGTTGGCATTTTGAGTAAAATAGATCGCGATGGCGATGTGTCAGTGAGTAGCTTTTTTGTACTGTTATATAGTGATATGTCAAATAGACAGTTGTTATTATTTTATGTATTTTTGAAAAATAAAAACATTCCTTTATCTCTTACATAAAAGGTGAGAGAAATTTATTTTAAACTCTTTTATTGCATGGGGGAATATTGATTTTAAAGTGGAATTTTAGAATTACAAACTAGATTTATTAAGTAGGTGTTAACAATCATACAGCTTTTTTTCTTGCAAAGCCGATGTTTTAATATACACTTATACATTCGTTAGAGTAAAATCTTCAGTAGCGTAGCTAGAAATTTTGGGCCCTTAAGCAAACTAAAATAAGTATATATACAGGGTGTCTCAATAAGCTTGCTCACTATTGGTAACTTTTTTATTTGAAGAGGTACGAGGTTGGTTAAATGAGCAAAATTGTGCCATTTTATATTAGAAAATTGGTCATGTAGACAAAATAAAAATTGTGTCAGCGGTTCTCAAAATTTGGGACAAAATATATATTTTTTAAATGGAACCATATATTTTTTATTATCTTATTGGAAAGAGTAAATTTTTCTCTTTCCAATAAGGTAATGTTGTTTATGTACAATTTTTTCAAATAAACGAGTTATTTACGGTTAAAAATTTAAATTTTGTAAACTATTTTATTAGTTTTGTAGTCAAGTAAGCCATGGAAACAATTGATTCTGTGTTTGTTTAACGTTTAATAATATCTCCCGTAAAGTTCTCTGTGTTCAATAATGTTTAATAACTTTACAAGTAAATAAAGTTAGAAATGATCTTGCTATATGGAAAGTTATATCTAGACACCAGTTACGTAGAACGGTCGGCTCTCTTTCCAAAAGAGTTTAAATGTGCGAAAGAAATAATGGCTTTCAATTTGAATATTTTCTTTGTTTTGTTATTACTGTAAAATAAATTAATAAAATAATAATTTTATAAAAGACAATTGTTTCCATAGTTTACTTGACCTAAACTAATAAAAGATAATTTTTATCTTCAAACGTAAATAACTCGTTTATTTGAAAAAATTGTACATAAACAACTTTACCTTATTGGAAAGAGAAAAAAATAGTCTTTCTAATAAGATAATAAAAAATATATGGTTCCATTTAAAAAATATACATTCTGTCCCAAATTTTGAGAACCGCTGACACAATTTTTATTTTGTCTACATGACCAATTTTCTAATATAAAATGGCACAATTTTGCTAATTTAACCAACCTCGTATCTCTTCAAATATAAAAGTTACCAATAGTGAGCAAGCTTATTGAGACACCCTGTATATATATATGGAGAGTAATCGTCACTGTGTATCGATTAGTTATCGAGAAAAATTTAGTGGGAGTATCAGTGGAAGGTTTCTGGGCTTTAATTTTAGTAGATTCTTTTAAAATCTATCAAACTATCGTGTATTTGGTTTTACAATTTATTAAAACACACAGTTTTGGTGAAGTTATTTGAAAGTCATTGATTTACATAAAAAATGGAAGAATTTTGACATAAATTCGGTTAAAATTTATAAAAATAAAAACATATTAATTTTGACAAAACCACATATTTGTCTGGATTTTTGACACTGATATTTATGTCAATTACAAAATTTTATTTTTCAACTGGTTTCCGTAGGCTGATTGATACATTATATAATGCATTATTTTATACATTTATAATTCAGTCTATCTCTAAATCTATAGAAGATATAATAAAAATTTTCAATGTATTGATAGAGAATTTTATATTCTTTAATAAATGTAATAACAAATTTCCAAAAAATAATATTTAGTAGATTTTTTTAAAGAAACTACTACATTCGGTTGTCCAATTGTTACCAAAACCTTTTCAACTCTTCCCCGGAATGTCAGATTGAGGTAACTGCAGTTAAATACATATTTTTTAAGTCTTATTGAATTTGAGAAACCGTCCCTCCAACATCCAGACATACATACACACACACACACACAAACACACACACATATACACACATTCACACACACACACACACACACATGCACGCACACACGCACGCACTCAGGCACGCACGCACGCTCGCACACACACACCCACACACACACACACACACACACACACACACACACACACACACACACACACCACACACACATCATTGTAAAAATGTTAAAATCGGATTCTAGCCACCTTGAAACGTGCTTATTCATTAAAATCTGGATATGGGATTTTTAAAATGAATCCAATACCTCTCTAAATACAGTGGCTAGTAGCACAAGCCCTGTTTTAACTAAAACGCTGTTTTAAGAAATGTCAGATTTCATTATTTAATAACAAAAATAAATAGTATCAAATTTATCAAAATATGATTTTAAAGCAGAACATAGTTTGTATTCAAATAAATATTTTTTAAAAAATCGCTCTTTAAACATAAAGGTGAAATTAAATATTGAAATTTGTATTTGACATTTCTTAAAACAGTGTTTTAGTTAAAACAGGGCTTGTGCTACCAGCCAGTGTGTTTGAAAAAAAACCTAAATCAGAGTAGGCTATAAACAGAGAAACGTATCTCTGATCTTTATTCAAATCAAAAGTCAAGTTGTCAAATTTGATCTTGAAATGTAATTTTAAGGAGAAAAGATAATAAATAAGGACAAAGAATATTGCCGTTCGCCTTTTTTAAATTTATTTCCATTTCTAAAACAAAATTCAAGAAGAAAAAGTTTTGATTTCTTTAGATAATCCGTGTCAAATTGATATTTACTTAAATAATTTCAAAATGATATACCTACGTTTCTTTGTAGCTGTACTAGTGCCAAATTTATATTTCAGTATTTACTACAAAATATTATTGCTGTGTATTAACTAAGAGTTCCTGGAACCACGAACCACCTTATTGCCTCTTAAAAATATGATAAATTTACTCCAATATTCATATTATTTGTCCATCGTAACATAATAATGAAATTGATAAAATGTATACGTAAGTACGTTTCTTTCAGTCACTTGTTTTATTATTTATTTGTCATTTTAATGAGTTCAAAATGTTACTATGTTACTAAACACAGAAACTTGAAGATGGAAAAAATCAATGTTACCTAGCTAGATACCTAAAACAATCTTTCGATAATGCAATTTAATCTTCTGTATACCCTAATTAAAACCAATTCATAATTATACAAAATAACCGAGGGATGACAACAATTATCTAAAAAATAATGGCCCCTTTTTCGTGCCGATCAGAGTATATTAAGTTGCAAGATAAAAATGTCCAAATATTAAAAAATGCGAGATTCGAAGTCGAGTTATATAAAATTAACACGTGTTTGAATGAAAGCGAATGCTGCTATACAAACTCTTTTGTTGAACACGCAAACGGAAATCTACCCAGAATGTCACCTGTTGGGCGTCCACTGAAAACAAATAATCCATGTGATTCCATTATGTACTGATTTAGAACGCCTGCCATTTGCCATTATAAGAGTTATGAAGAGAGTTTCTGGCTTCCCAAATATTGTTAGAATTAAATAGCCCTTACTGAATTTAATTTGAAAGTCATATTGAACCATAAAAGTCACAAACAATACACATATAAATATCTGAAATATTATGAAGTACATCGTCTTTATTTCCAACAGGTTTCTTTTAAAGAGAATATGTTCATTCTTTTGTTCTCTTCTCTACCTTTTTAAATCTCGCTAAGAGAGGTACCTATTGGAATCATGCTAAAAATCACATCCAGATTTTAGTGAATAAGCACGTTTCAAGGTCACTAGAATCCGATTTGCAGTGACAGATCGTTGTCGTGCCTGTTTACTTGCTACAGGTGAATATTTTGAACAAATGTTATAAAAAATAGTTATTATTTTATTGCACATAAATAATAAATTTGGTTGAATGGGGAAGTTTAGCATGGTAAAAATTCTATATAACATACTATTTTCTCACAAATATAACACAAATGACTGCTGAAATTTAAATTAAAAATTAAAATTATTGCTCCATTTATTTATATTTAATATTTTTTGGGTAAACTTTAAGTACGTAGTACGTCACAAGTCAGTTATGCGCAAACTCAGACAGAACGGTGAAATCGAACCACTTGAACGTAGGTCAAAGCGTAAAAGCGCTTCACTGGTAACCGCAACCGCGTGCGTCAGTGTATAAATCGACATACGTTGCGCCAAGCCTCTACGTCATCACAGCTTAAAATCGGCTTTTCCGGAAAATCTGGGCATTTTTGAAAAAAATAAAACATGTTACATCATTTTTCAAGTCATTTTCCATGGAATAAAAAAATAAAAAAAAATCGCTTCCCCCTGACCTCGGTGCAAGCAAACTAAATTTTGTATTGAAATTAAGCAATAGCCAAATCATTTACCTATAATTAATTTAATTATTATGTCACAACTTAAGAAGTTAATATTTGATATTTCGTTATAAAGTTGATTTTTTAAAGTAGCGCTGCTCCAATAAGAAAAACATGAATTTCTCTGAAACAAAGCATTTACGGACATTTGTTCAAATGGACTTGTCACTTTATTTTTACGTGTTTAATCCTTGGTTCAAGTTATGCCGTTTAAATCTGGGACATATATATATATATACAGGATATTAGACAGTGATTTGTGCTAACATATTTTCCTAATTTATTTAGAATAAACAGGCTGCACACTCTACGTTCATTTCAATATTTTCCATAGTTCATCTTTCGTGTCCCGGACTATACTTAATGCTGCAAACTCTATTAAGTTCCTTTGCATATAATTATTGCTTTATTTACTATTTTCTTTTTAAAATGTCGCCATTATTAATTTGAAATAATTAGTTTTTTGACAGTGACATTTATCTGTCAGTCACATACATTTGAAATATGAACTGTGTAAATCATAGGCTCTGAGATTTATAAAAAAGATTATTTTTAAATTTATCTGTAAACTATATAGAAAAAGTATTAATTTATGCTTATAGAAAATTCAATAATCTTTAATTTTTATAATGATATAAACTGCGAAAAAAAATGGCATTTAATGGTATTTTTTTGAAGAAAAGCCATTATGAGCTTCAAGCAAACTGCAATTTCCAGTTATCTGATTTACACCAAAATCTAATGGTTTCTTTCCATATTAGAATAGTGTCGAAATACAAGGTTGTGCAAGGGTGACGTGGCGACTCGTGGATCAGACAATTGGATAGCCGCAAAATAAAAAACAAAGATATACAGGTGTCTCTAAAACAGGGGGACATGGCTTAACCACAGATTCCTAAGGCTAAAACAAAACGATTTAACTATACTTGCTTCTACCGGAAAGTGTACCTTTTAGCCAGTATTCTGCTTCAACGTTCTTCGAAAAAAAATTAATTTTGCTTATAATAACAGAACGCTTTATTCGATTTGGATGAAATTTGGTATGACAGTTCATATGTTTATGTCATCTTTTAAGGTGATACTTGTTATTATTAGTGAACCACTAATGTATGAAACTTAAGTGTCTCAACATTGATTAGACCGTAACTTTTTAAAGGCCATACAGATAACGTAATTTTTTTTTTTTTTCAGAAAGATACATTCTATAGTAAACTTTTCTCTCTCTGTTTAATTTGTGATATCTGTTATGGTTCACCCAGAAAAAATAAAACCTGAGTGCCTGCACCGTGAAATTTTTTAAATAAATATTATCTAGCAGTCTGACTAAATGCCAAACATCTAATTTTTAATGATAGTAACGAGTTGTCAATCTTCTCAATTTTTTAGAAGTAAGCTAACATATTTATTAGTCTTATTTATAATAATGGTAGTAAGATACTATTAGGCCGAACAAACAGATGTTACTAGTTTTTAATATTGCGAAGGAAATTTTTGACAACCCATAAACAATTGTTACTGTCATTAGAAATTGGTTGTTTGACATTTGGATAGATTGCTAAATTAAATTTATTTTAAAAAAATCTGTTGTGGCCAGCACAAGACCTCTCGCCATTTTCATATTAGGCTATATAAGTATTGTATTGCACTTCGCTTTCGAACCGTCGTTTTATAACAAAATATTATAGAACATTACCCAAATATTGTTTTTTATTATATATAACATGTCTTCTGCACACATATAATTCTAATTATATCTATTTTTCATTGTATGAGGAAGTTTCTAAATGCCATAGATTGTTCCAATTCATTAACCAGATTGGCGGTATTTCTGATGGATATATGCATTTTACCACAATTTTACCTATAATTTCAAATATTTAATTAATAAAACAATAAGAAAAAATAAATATACTTCCCAGTAAAAGCTATCAGAATGTCACTAAAACTGTTGACACTGACATGTGTCATTTACAAATTATGTTATAAACATTGGAATTTGTCAACTGGTTTCCTTAGTGCCGTAGCCTCTGCTATTAGTTCACTCTATAAATTATAGTGTCTTTATCTCTAAATCTATACAAGATATAATAAAAATTTTACGTGTATTAGATGGAGAATTTTATGTTCTTCAATATTTAATAAAAAAAACCTCCCAAAAAATTATATTTAGAATTTTTTTTTAAAGAAAGTTCTACTTCCGGTTGTTCAATTCTTACCAAAACCTTTTCAGCTCTTCCAAGGAATGTCAGATTGAGGAAACTGAAGTTAAATATTTTTTAAGTCTTATAGTTTTTGAGGAATCGTGACTACAACATCCAGACATACATACATACACACACACACACACACACACACACACACACATACACACATCCACACACACACACACACACACACACACACACACACACACACACACACACACACACACACACACACAGACATCATTTTAAAAATGTTATTATCGGATTCTAGGGACCTTAAATCGTGCTTATTCAATAAAATCTGGATATGCGAATTTTAGCATGAATCCAATACCTCTCTTAGCGAGAGGTAATAATTCACGGTGCAGTCACTCAGGTTTTATTTTTTTCTGTCTGAACCGTAACAGATATCACAAATTAAACAGAAAGAGAAAAGTATACTATTGAATATATCTTTCTGAAAAAAAAATAATTTTACGTTATCGGCGTGGTCATTAAAAAGTTACGGTCTAATCAATGTTGGGACACCAGTTTCATATACTAGAACAATAGTGATTCACTAATAATAACAAGTATCATTTTAAAAGATGATATACCCATATGAACTGTCATACCAAATTTTATCCAAATCGAATAAAGCGTTCTGTTATTATAAGCAAAATTATTATTATTTTTTTTTTCGAAGAACTTTGTAATATAATATTGGCTAAATGGTACACTTTCCGGTAGAAGCAAGTTTAATTAAATCGTTTTATTTTAGCCCACAGATTTTAGAGACACCTGTGTATTACATTAAAATATTTTTGCCTGTTTCAGACTTAGAATGACATATTCTACCAAACTTATTGATGGTAGAATATGTTTCATTTTAACCGATATATTCATTTAAATTTTGACATAATGAGAAACATTGAAATATTCATTGGTAGCCTGTGTAGGCTACGATTCATTTTATTCATTGTTATTTTGATTGAATTTCTATTGTTATTTGTCTTACAAAATAAATAATTCATAATGGCACTCAGTGCCATTATGAAACTCATAATGACATTCAAGTTAGTGTACCAATTACGTATTAGCGCACTGTCGTAGATAATAGTACATTAAAACACAAGTATCATAAGGCAATCTGTTAACATATGAATCCAAGTTTGGAAAACGAGCAGTAGGCGAGTTTTACAAAGGACGAGTGCGTTAACAGGCCTTATGATACATGTTTTTTATACTATTTTTTCTATTGGGGTAATTTTACAATTAATTTTTTTTAAAATGCTACGTCAAAAGTTTGATTTGGTGTTTTTTTGTCACTTATGTTTATGTTGGTAGCGCTTCCCGCTAACAATTGAAATTTCAAATTTTGACAACTGATTAGCGTATTATGTGCATTAGGGAATACGGTGTGCATAGTGACCACGAAGCATAATATAGAAGGAGATGACACTCAGCGTACAGAATGGCACGAAATTTTACTTCTAGCGTGAGAGGCAGCGGTGGGGTTAGGAGGCCGACTATTACACAGTACTTATATGCGTAGAGCATTATATATCACATATTTCTTGTAATTTACATAAAAAATATTGTTATAGTACATTACGAAATTACAAAAGTACATGTTTATTGTACATACATAATAAATTTTATAAAAGTTAATTTCGAAAATCTGTTAAACCGATATAAAAATCTCGTATACTTTTAATTAAAATACTTGGATATAAGGTATAAAAATTAAAAATACACAAAATATACTTAAATATAATATATTTTTCTACTCCTACTGGGCAAATAATAATATAAAAAAAAACTAGAAAAAAATTTTTATTTTACATGTAATTAGTTTTTACAAAATTTCGCCAATTTTCTTTTCTCTCTGCTGGTTGGCACTTGATTAATTTTAATTTGGTGGAAATACTGTCTCATTGATGTGAATTCATGTATTACATAAGATAAAACTTCTTTACAATGAATATTGCAATTAAATGCAAATTTATAATTTTCAATGACAAAAGGGACAGTTTCCTCATAAACATAGGGATTTTCTATGTATTTTAATAATATATTTTCTATATATAACATAAATTGTAAATAACACGATTTTGATGTATCAGGTTTTCAAATTAGTTAAATTCGCACACATTTAAACTTTTATCTTCTTCATCGTAGGAATGTTTTTTATTTGGAATGTCATATTTGACAATTTTCCTTCTTTTATTATTTTTTATATTTAAATAGTTGGGGCAATTTGGATATATCGTCAGATATGCATTTTTTTAAAGCCGCACACTCTGCAGTGGTACCTAGAAAAATATATTAAAACAAAAATTATAAGATTTTCTTCTTAACAGTATATAAAACGATTACATTTGTTGCACCGCATGACCACTCCTCCTCTTTAAAATGTTTTTAACAAACAAAGTCTTTCGAAGTGAGCACTCTGTCTCTTCTTGGTATTACTTTCCGCCACAAATTTAATAATATTTCGTCCTTTGGTGCACTAAATATTATCACTTTCTCATTGTTTGATGCATAACCACTTTTGCAGTTCGGCACAAAACACTTTTTACCCATTTTTAATAAAACAATTATTAAAAACACTCTGAAATTAAATACTTTCTCACAGAGAACAGATGTAAACTGACAGTAACGTAGGCCTCCTATCCCCACCACTTCACGAATTCAGAGAGTAGATTTTCCGGCCACATCTGTTATATATAGTGTCTCTGGTCTGTGTGTTATACGCTAGGTATATGGAGACGCACAGGCGTGATAGTGACCTTGTGGCGGACGGTTCTCGTCACCGTGCTATCTGCTCGACCTCGAAGGCGGACGGTTGGCAGGTCTTCTCGTCACCGTGCCGCTGTTTGCTCGGCCTCGTGATATGCGTTCTTGCCTGAGGCTAAGGAACACCTGAAGGTTTACAGTGCGTGTGCAACATATATGTGTCTCTTACGCTATCCGCGTGCTGACTGACCACACCCTGCTATCCTTCTCGTTGTCCGTTACACTGCGTACTCGTCTACCGCGCACATTCCACACTTCAATTTCACTCGCACAGAGCCGTATTCACATCTTAACTATAATTTACATAAATTCTAAGAAAATACTGCACGTTACAAATAATATGTTGAAATATTACAAATAACTTGACATTTTGAGGTTAGATGTAATTATTCATTAATATGACAGTTATAAAATCATGACTACCAACTCTACAACACGAAAGGCGCCACAAATAGAACTCTTATGCCCAGTTGCACCGATACCACTTAAGAATTTAAGTTTAGTTTAGCCTTAAGTTTAGTTTTATTTCGTTGCACCGTGCGCTAAACTCTCCATAAACATCTTAAGGCTTCCATAAATTTAAGCCTCCGAAATTGACAGTTTATCTTGCACTTAAGTAAGTAGTGAGGTTATATTGATTGCAAACGTTTTTAATTTCTATCAGAATCATGGAAGTTATTGATTTTATTGATGATGATGATGACGATTTAGAAGCGTTGGATTTAATTGTATACGGAATACCAAGACAAATGTACGACAGATCTGATCATTTTCATACTCTTTCTGATCATGCTTTTTTTCAACGGTTTCGATTAACCAAATGTACAGTATTGGAATTGCTGATTTTAATAGAAAATAGTATTGAATTTTATAACGACATGTAAGTATTGCATTCATTTTTCTTTCAATGTTTTACTTGTGTAGTTAGCACTTCGTATTCTCCTTCTTTTTTCATCTGATGCCATTTTTGCTAAAAACAATGAATATATTTAATTGTACTTCAATTTTAAAAGCTATAATTATATTTGAATCGAACTTACCAATATAACATCCAAACTCTGACAGAAACGTTCCGTGACAGAAACAAAATCAACTATGAAAAATCCTTAAATTTTATTTTTCTTGTTACTAAAAGTACAATTTAACAAGCTTAAAAATATATAAACTACACTTACTTAAGGTTATTAAAAAATATATGTGTGCAACAGTAGATAAAAATTAAGTGATACTTAATGTAAGTTCAGTTTTATTAAGTGTAAATTTAAGAAACGACGGTGCAACCGGGCATTATAGATCTTCTAAACGTCATGTTTTCAGTGATAAACAATACTTTTATAGACTGGTAAGAACACCGAAATAGAAAAATATTATAATAACACTATTGAACATGATGTGAGTGTAGTGCCCTTTTGAAATGAATTACATCAGTAATCTGACACACCCAGAAATGGGTAATATGCCGTGATGATATATTTATTTATTTATTTTAGGTTTTTCTACACAAGTAACGTATTTAATTCTATTTTCAACATGTGCAAAATAATATTATTTTAAGATGTCAATACTAACACTATTTCTCAATTTATATATAGCATAAAAAGTCCTGGACAATGTGACACGTAGTGTCTCAGTTTCAGGTATCCAGTTCAAGTGTCTATCTATTATTAAACCAAAAAACTTGGTATTTATTGAGGAAGGTATAGATTAGATATGCGCCGGATTTTCGGTCATTATATGGTATTCGGCAAATTTGGCCACTTTTGTTTATTCGGTTCTAGCCGAATTATTCAGTTAAGGTTAAACGTACCGAAAATACGGGATTTTCTTGTTTATTTCTGGAATTAATAATTCATTCAAAACAAAAATATTTTATTATATGAATAGTTTTTATTTATTTAAAAATGATTATAACGGGTTGTTCAATAAGAGTGCAGCATTTGCAGGTCCAGGAATTTTTTTAAAATCAAGTATGCTGTGCTCTATAATTATGTCCGACGTGCGACGTCAAGTCTGGCAGCGCAATGGACTCCTTGCGTATTTTTTTTTTATTTAGTATTTTTGAAGAGCAGGTAAAAACTTGCTACCCATATTTTTTTTTGACAAAATTTTCATTAATTAGCCAGAAAAAAAAATAATGAAATTTGATTATTTGAATTACCGCCATGTATAACATAGAATTACGCCGCACCAATAAATGGTCGTAAAGCCATAGCGTTTGTTTGTACGGATAATGTAGATCTCCTATTTGACGTTTCAACAATAGTTTGGAGGTTAGTATTTTAGTTTGTCTTTTTGATATCGACATTTTAAATGACATGTAACTACCTATGTGTTTGTTTGTGAAGTAATTAATATATTTGAGAGCCCAGAGAGAGAGAAAAATAATCTAATGTCAAATTCAAATTAAAACTTTCTCGCACACAATGCCATCTATACGTTACATTTTTAAACATGGTTTCCTTCTCCAGTTCAATATAATGACGTCACAGAAAATTTTCTTTTTTAATTTACTAAAAAACAAATATTTTTTAAAAAATAAAATTTATCAGGGCCCGATTCACAAAAAAGTTTAAGCTAATCCTCATTTTTGGAATAGTGAATTCTATTGTATTCCGGTATTTAAAATTTAATTTTCATGATATTATCAATAAAGGTAGATACTAGAAATAGGTTAGACTATATTTTAAGATATAAACTGTCAAAATTAGAGTAGAATTCGCTAATCCAAAAATGAGGATTAGCTTAAACTTTTTTGTAAATCGGGCTGTATATTTTTATATATGTTTTCAACATAACATTACGTATACAGTGATAGAAATCGGATTTTCAGTACCACGCAAGTAGCCCATTAGGCATGTTCAAACTTGAATGTTGAATATTAGGCCGAATTGATGAGAGCCAACAAAGTATCTGACATCTGGTGGCGAAATTAAAAATGCAAGTCGTAGGGAAAACATTGCGGCATGTGAAGCAGTTATCACACAAGAGGTAAAATCGGCAACTAATTTGACAGGCAACTTCAAAATCATCAATTTTTTCTATCACACCAGTTTGAAGTTGCTCGTAATATTGTGCTTTTAAGTTTAAACAGTTGGTAGATTGGTAGATCAAGAATTTAACGTTTTAAAAAATTAAAATGGACAAAATGAAAACTGTAGTATTATCTGCAGCTACAATATTGCTTCTGGATGAAAAAAGTCATAAAGTCACAAAAAATAAAAATAAAGGACAATATTAGTTAAGCCCTGGTTGCAACGAAAAAGGCGTTTGGAGTTGGAGTATGGAGATAATTTGTTTAGAAAACTCTTATTTGAAGTTCCATACAAATCCTCCATTTACTGAGAATGTCAAATCGTATTTTTTTTATTTTTTTCGATTTAAAACATGTATCTGTCATGTCCCATACAACTTTATCTTTCTTAATTATTTCATTCAAGCACTGGTCGAATTCATTTTCCTTTTGGGATGTCATTTTGTGTTTTTGTTTCTTCTCACCACTACCTCTATCCACTATCTTTTTTATACTTTTTACACTAATATTTAAATCTAGGGACTTTCAAATTATTGCACATGCGCATTACATGAGGTCGCTTCAAAATCGGCAACTATGAGCAAAGTTTTCGATCATTACCGAAAACTAGTTGCTCATATTGAAATTTGTTATCACACATGCAAGATTGCTCGAAATGCATGCTGCAAATCGGCAACTAGTTGTTGATTTTAGCATTCGTGTGATAACGCCTTGTGAATTGTACTAGCATAAGAACCAAGCAAAAGTGAGAGAAATGTTTAGTAAATGTAAGCAATATTGCTCTGTGCCGCAGTGCAATAATTACGTTAATGCACAAATGTCAATGCACTACTTCCCGAAGGACAAAGAAATACGAAAAAAATGGGTAATTGCATTAAAAATAGGAAAGAATGTGTGTTCTGCTCATTTTCTGCCTTCGGATTTTTATCAATGGGGGCTGTCAGGCAAAACTATCGCAGATGGCAGCACTCCAGTAAAAGCGATTTGAATGATTTAAAGTGGAGAAAATAATGACGGTTATTACGAATATTTTGATGAAAAAATAATTAGATAAAAATACATAAGAAACATTATACACTATTTAACAATAATTTTGCAACACTTTTATTGCAATCGAAAATCCATAACAATAAAATGAAATTGTCAAAATTTGACAGTGACAGTAGTGAGTCATCCGACAGTATTTTCAGTTTGCATTCTCTGTGGGTAAATACACATTATGGAAAATAATTATAATTTATGGTCCATTAATAACTTAAGAGGAATTAAGGTTATACTTATGAGCGCAGTAGGTTGTCAGATTTGATACCAGAATGTGCAATTGTAGACAAATTTTGTACTAGCGCTTACTTGCGCACATGCACATTTCATTGCTGAATCGCAGAGAGCTATTACTGGAGTGGCGCCATTAGTTCATCAAAATCCCACCGACAGCTCTCATTATTATCATCATATAACTGTTTCAATATATATTTTTAATAATATAAAAAATATTTACAGGAAAAAATCCAAATAAAGGATCTCTTTTGAAAAAGAATGCCTGTCCTACTAAAAAAAAAAATATTTCTTTTTAAATTAAAGACGAATAATACACTTAAGGTAATAAGTGTCATTTTTAATTTACCATATTCAACTAGAATATATTTTTGGGAAATGCTAGAAATATTTTATACAAATTTAAAACCAATTATTTTCATACCGGAGTGGGATCACGTAACTGTGAAATCGATATTGCGACTGTCGACAAGTGAAAATGCGATCACGTAAATAGTGAAAACCGAAAACCAGGCCCGGGAAACGCAAATGGGAGATACCGGGATAGCATTTTTAGTTTTGCTTCCATACACTAGATATGGCGACACCAGTATCATTAGTGTGGTATCGATGCTTAACATGTACGTTTCCAATCTAAAATAGTGTATATGGTCTGTGACCGAAAACGATATCGTTTTACACTGAAAAAAATGTGAATTCTAGTCGACACTCTCAAAGCATGTGAAAACGACAGTCGTTTCTTACGTCTCTTTTTATTTTATACATTTGGGTATAGGTATATCCTTTTCTTATTTACTTGCACTTAGGTAAAAGAATGTAGTGAGCAATGAGTTGAATTTGACGTTTTGGAAAGAATGAAAGAAATGTCATTATAAATTATTTAAAAATAAATTAATATTTTAAATTTGAAAGGTATATTTTATTATTTTATTTAGTAAGGCGAAAATGAAATAATTGTGATAAAATACGATAATTATAAAATGAAAATTGATTACAAGAATGAATCTAAGAAAAAAAATCATGAATATTTTAATAAGCATATTGCGAAGAACTAAATGCTTATGATTTACTATATATTTTTACTCTTTTGAAATCTATGATAGAAAATTGAAATCTTGGTGATTAGATATTTTCTTAGTTCTACTGAAATTTCCCTGATTTACTATTGAAATTTAGTAAAAGAACTACCCAAAAGAAATATTTTCGGGCAATATTGACATTCCAATAACTGTAAAAGTGTTGATTACAACAAAGCATATTTTGATTGATTACAAGAATAAATCCAAGAAAGAAAATTTTATTAATATTTTAATAATATTGTATTCTGCGAAACATCAAATATAATGATTCTAGCTTGTGTTTTGTGATTAATATTTTGTAGTTTTTACATAAAATTAAAATTTGTGAATTGATCATTTTCTGCAGCCCGTCGAAAGTTGTGCGCCGTTATTTAAATGTGGCCCATACTTTATTTACTTGAAATACAAAACTTAATGAAAACTAGATTACTTTAAAATAACAATCTTGTATACTTGCAATCTTAAAAGTTTTAATTTTATATTTAGAAATATTTTTGTTCACTTCATAAATTTTTCTTCTGCAATATCAAAAGGAAAAAAATTAGATGATACATGGTATCTGTAACTAATTGATAATTTAATTTGTATCCTTCTTCAATTCTTACAACATTGCTATTATGAACGAAATAAAAACGAAGGGCGCCTGGGGCGAGAATAATACTTTTTGACATTAGATTAAAAATTGTAATGACATTCATATAAATTATCTGTCAAAACTAGTATTTAATACAAAAACATTAGTCTGTAAACGATATCGTTTTCACAAAACGTAGTCACTTTACGGAAATAACCGAAGTTGAAAACGTAGTGAGTGACTAATTTTACGTGATCGCTAAGGAAACGAATGTCGTTTTCACTTCTCGATAATCGCAATATCGTTTTCACTTTTACGTGATCCCACTCCAGATACGAGAACAACACATTTTAAATATTCCAAAATATTTTTTAAAAATCAGAAATGTTAGAGTAGTGTTAAGAGTGCACTGAAATTGATATTCAGAAATCAAAGTGTTTGAGTTGCAGGTTAAGATCATATTTTAATTATAAAAGAGACATACTTTAAAATATCTAATTGGAGTTACACCGGCAGGCGTTATATGTTTCGTAAATTCTGCTTTTGATGACAGCACTTCTGATAAAGCAGTCGTTAGAGAAGAATTTTTTTGGATCTCCTAGAACCATACATGGATGCAGTTATATAATAAATTATTATTTTAAAACCAATAAATTAAAAGTGTCTTTCCAATACAATATAAGTGCAACAATATGTTTGCATTTAGCACCTTGTCGCTTATTTCATTTAACTCTCACATATTTTCCTACTTATCCATGATCTCCAAATTATCAGGAATTTCACATATTTCATACTATAAATAAAATAATTTTAATACTTAGTAAATTAATAGAAAGAGTAGGTATGTACATATTACAAATTTATCATATAAAATAAATAATAATAAATTTCATAATACATATTACTTTAATTCACCTAAGAAAATAGTGATGGAAAGCTAGGTGCAGTCTGCAGTTTGATCTTGTTGTTTGATTAGATAATATCGGAGTGGTCTGATTTTGTAACTTTGAAATATACTGTAGATTGAAATCTATCAGATTTCAGATTTTTCCCTCCATTTTTCTCCCATCCTGTTGAAATCTACTCTGTTGAAGCGATTTTGTAAATGGACCTATTAAATTTTTATGACTCTGTGACGTCATTTTAGATGTGCCATCTAGCGATTTTTTTCTGAATCGCTAGGTAGGTGACACCATGTTGCCAAATAACGAAAGATAAATCAAATAAATTTATACTTGTTAAAAATTATGAAGAAAATGACAAAAAATATATGTGTTACAAACAGAAATATATCTAATAAAAAAAATATATATGTTATGTAAAATGTATGTTTAATTAGAGATTATAATATCAGTTCTTTAAAAAAAATCATTTGACAACTATGCTATTTACTGTCACTTTTCGATTGTTCTGGTATACGGAACAAAACAATTTTTATCATAAAAAGCAAAGCATAATAAGTTCTCAAGTTTGAAGTACAGATATGCAGGAACATATAAGAACAAGAAAATAATTTCGTAAATATTGTATAGTATGTAATACATACATCATCACAATTGTTGGCGTACCACATATTCCCTAAGGATCTGAATAAGACAAAGCATTGGGGTAACGAATTGAAAATTGATACAGAATTATTGAAAAAAACTTTATAAATATCTTATGTGGTTTTGCACATTTCTTTTGACTACGATAACAGTTGGCTTTAACGCACACAACTGTATCGCTTTCTTCTAATAATTTGATATCGTGTATATAACCTTCTTTAGCTTATATCTTCTTTTCTGATTTCCATTTGTTCTTCCTCTCTTTTTGAAGTATTCATCGCAAGTACTATGCCTAAATTGAGTCAGTTTTATTAAATTTATTGTACATGTATTTGCTGCCATTTTTTAAATTCAAATGTTTTACACTTTGTCACCCACCTGCGCTAAAATTCAACTGCGCACTATGCACATCTCACTTTTATTAATATCTCTCTCTTTTAATTTAATAGGTCCATTCTACCTTCACAAAATTTAAAATGATAATAATAATCATAAATTGACACCTACAATTAGTAGGTCCTTCTAATTATGATTCGTAAGTGCAAAATTGTGTTTTGTTTCGCACTATATGAAAAATTTGAATTAGAATAAAACTTTTTATTACAGCAAAATGTACGCTAATTGTTTTTATTATAATTTAACAAGGAACGGTATAAGTATTGTCTGACCAAGCGATATGTGCCCCTGACCTCGACTTGGCAGGCGTGGTCTACGATGGCGTTATCATTAACAGTACATTCAGAGACAGAAGTTTTCTATATAAATTTTAGCGGTTTATTCGTTAGTTACTGTATGAAATGGATTTAGTTAAAACACAAATGAAATACATAAACATTTCTTTAAATGTTATTTATTATATACATATTATACCTTCTCCATAATTCATTTATTAGTACGCCTGCCGCCGCCAATACACTTCCACTTTTATTCTGTATGTACTTACGCGTTCGCGGCAAAATTCTCAAATGTTATTGGTGGAGTATTTACGTCAGCGCGTGCCTTCCACAGCAAGGCCAGGGGCACATATCGCTTGGTCAGACAATATATATTTAGATATGAATACATTTTTAAATATTTTTATTTTTATTAATGTTTAAACTAACAAAAAAATACAAAACTATTGTATAAGAAAATTATTATTATAATTATTTAAAATTTTATTAAAATAGTCTTCAACGTATTGTTGAATGTGGTAAATAAGATACAAACAAAAATAAGAAAACACAGTGAACTTAGCTAGCAACCTTCGAAATCTATCTGTGTAGATCGTATTCTACTGGTCTCGGGCACTCGGGCAGTCGCTTTCAAATCTACACCCAATGGCGGTTATAGAGTGGAGGGGAAAATCTCAAATCTGATAGATTTCAAATTTACAAAATCAGACCCCACAAAAGAAACACATCACTTTTTACCTTCCGTCACCTTTAGGTAAGGAAGGTATTGTCTTTGGTCAAAAAATTCGGTGGTGAGTTTTTAATGAATAAGCACGTTTTAGGGTCCCTACAATACGAATTTACTATTTTTAAGATGATGTCTGTATGTATGTGTGTGTGTGTGTGTGTGTCCGTGTGTGTGTGTGTGTGTTTGTATGTGTGTCCGTGTGTGACAAATTTTTCTCCGACGATAACTCCAATACTATAATTCTAAAAATTATAATTCTTTCGTATTCCTCTTCTGTACATCCATATGAAGAGTTGATTAGATTTTGGTTATAACTGATCCACCGGAAGTACCCTTATTTGAAGTTTTTAACAGTTTTTCTTAAAAAAAACGCAGTTAAATATTATTTTTGACATTTTGTTTTTATATTTATTAAAGAAAATACTCTTCTCTATATGGTTTGATTATTCATTTTCCTTCATATTCAATAGATGTAGAGTTAAAGCATTATAAAGAAATTAATTTTCAAAAATTAGTCAGCTTTGTTTTTGTTATTTATCATTGAAACAGCTGACATAATTATTCAAAAAAATTTAATTGACAGATGTCAGTTGCAAGTGCAAAACCAAATATGGAAAAAAGTATAGGATCTAAAATTGGTATGTCATAGTGTTGCTCGCAAGTGACACGCAGAGAAAGGCCAAAGAGAAGATGGAAGGACATTACTTAGTGTAGCTTATGTTATAATTTTATTGGATTTATAGAACCTTTTCAAATGAACTTGTGGTATGGAATTTGTAAAAAATAGTATGTGTTTCTGTTCGATTTTACATGATATTATATAGAATCTGTTCCAAGGACCTTTTGGTATGGGATTTATACAAAATACATGGAATTGACGGAAGGTCTTGTGCTGGCCACAACAGATTTTTTACTAATTGTTCTTCCACGTCTACGACCACGAAGCCATCTACGGGCACGTAGAATAACTAAACTTACTACTAGCCTGCTGCCATCTAATGGCGGTTGTATGAAATATGGCCTCCATGATGTATGATTATTAACATTTTGATGCATTCGAGTTTCGGTGTTCAAGCATTTTGATGAGGAAGAGTTTGGCGGTGAGCGCGTTCCAATAAAATGACTTAGACGGCATTCTTATAATTTCGACTGTGTAAAACTGGCGCTAATGTGAACGCCATCTACTGTATTAGTAAGGTGGAACAGATTGTCCATTGTATATAGAGGTCACTGCTTGCAGTACCTGCATCAGCTTATTACTCAATGTTGCCAATAGTTGGGAGCAAAAAATAAAATGTAATAAAAAAATAAAAAGTATTTTTAATTTAGATAAGGTTTATCTGAAAGATCTTTTAACTTAATTTTAAAAAGTAAATGTCGCCGTCCGATTAAAGAAAAATTCAAATAGTTTATCAACAATTCACGAAAGTATGGTTATAAATATTTGTACAATACCTTTCAGAGAGCTTTGGAGAAGAGCAAGGTGTATTGTTTAAATTCTTGCATAAGCATAATTTTATAACTGAATTTTGTTTGTAGAAACTTTGGAAAATATGATATTGTAATGCCGAGAAATATTTCCAAGAGTAGAACAGTTCCAAAGACAATTGTAACACCCAATTATTATGGAGATGGTGCCCCATTAGGAGCTCCTCTTATACCTGAAATAAAAAATCAATCACAAATAGATCATATGCGAGCCAGTTGTAAATTGGCAAGCAGATTACTTTATGAAACCGGTAAACAATTACAGGTTATGAGAATGAGTCAATTTGCAAATTAAAATATTTATTAGTTTTTTTCATTTCATAATAGGCAGGACGTACAACAGATGATATTGATAAATTCGTACATGAATTTTGTATAAATAACAATGCTTACCCTTCACCATTACGGTACAGAGGTTTCCCGAAATCGGTCTGTACCTCAGTAAATAATGTGGCGTGTCATGGAATTCCAGACGATAGACCTTTAATAGACGGAGATATCATAAATGTTGATGTTACGGTAAATATTTCAAACAATTTTCACTAATATAAGTAAAAATAATTCAAAACTTTAGGTATTTTTCAATGGTTACCACGGAGACTGTTCAAGAACTTTTTTGATTGGTAATGTAGATTCCCATGGAATTAAATTAGTGGAAACTACGGAAAAACTTTTGCAAGAAGCAATTGAAATATGCAAACCTGGAGTCAAATTTTGTGCTATTGGTAATCACATTGAATATCGAGCTAATAAACTTGGATATAATGTTGTACCGTCGTTAGTCGGTCATGGCATTGGAAGTTATTTTCATGGACCACCTGATATTTACCACTGCGGTAATATTTTCTTACTTTTGAAGCTACATAAGGCTAGGACCATACTATGCGTTTTAGTGGGGCCATTTTACCGGGAAGACAACTTATTGTCTAGCAGGGGTGGGTATCCTTTTAATTGGTCCGGGCCAGAACAAATTTTACGTTTTGTCCACGTGCCGGACCGGCAACAGTGACGTTTTTTGAAACTCCGTTTTCTAGGAAAAGCGTTTCTATCACCCTATTATCAGCAGCGATTTTTTTAGCAATACCTACATACATTTTATATTACCATTAAATGAATTTTTGTTCTTTTTTAAATTAACGTTAATTTTATTTTGGTTCAAAATTTGTTCATCGACCGGTAGAATTATCTCGCGGAGCAACAATATAACTTTTTTTAACAGTATTTTCATTTTCTTAACCATAACTCACAGACATTTTGTTGATATTTGAAGGATTTTTTAAGTTCTCAACTTTTTACTCTTTTTGTCCCTTAAAACATCAATTTCCATGTTTTGTTTGAAAATATACTTTAAGGCCTGGTGCACACGCAACGACGCCGTAGACTTTGTGCATGCGCACACATATCAGTAAACTTGCGGCAAGTACCGCAGAACACAGGAAAATGAATACAGTACATTTCCTGAAGACTCATTCGAATTAGACGTATATAGTAGGAAATGAGTCATTTTTGCATACTTGATATACAAAAATTACATCGCTAAGAAGACGACAATACTGGTTTCATCCATCTATACACAGTAGATTGAAGAACGGTATATTTGCAACAACTTTCACAGACTTACGAGAATACTCCGACTGCCGTACGACCGTATGGTTATCGGAACTCCGGCTGCAATTCTACATTTATTTGTACCACAGACCGGAACTCCGTTACCGCAGAGTGCACACACGTAAAGAAACCTATGGTGTGCACCGGGCCTTAAGCTGAATTCTTTATTGACAGACAAATGGAGCAAATTAAACATTTGACCGTTAGTATGAACAAGTGATTAGAGAGCATTTGATTAGCCTTGTTTTATCTCACAATAGTTTATAGATTACTGTAGAGAAAATACTTCAAATAAAAGTTACAGTGAAAAATTAATTGTACGCATCTTTTATTTGAAGCATTTTTCTCTAAATTAATCCATAAACGATTGAGAAATAAAACAATGCTGTCATAGATTTTCCATTATGCTCCGTAAAAAAATATTGCAGCTTCTATTTATCTTGAAAAGCTCTATTTTCTATTTATTTTACTATCAAAACTATAATAAATATTTATAATTAATTTTGTTATAAAAATAAATTACTTGAGAAATTTTTTATTACCTTTCAAATATCAAATTAAATTAAATAGTTCTGTTGATTCAGTTTAAAAACTTTGCCATCACGCAATCATTCAATATTACGGCTACGGTACTATACCACCTAAATGCTCATCTCAACTCCGCAAATTAGGAGACTTGCGGTTGAATCGCGTTTTCATTTTTTCAAATTTTCGTTTTTGAAAATATTTATTTCTTTACTAATTTTTTCTAAAGGTGTCGTGGGCCGAAATTGCACAGAAATCATAATTGGTATACAGTGGTGATTAGGTTAGGTTCGAGAACTGGCTGCTAGATGCCGTGTGGTCCATTTCTGCGCATTTTGACAGTTCACTATTTTTTTTTTTTTTTTTTTTTTTTTTGCGGCTGTCTCGGTCAACCAACCATATACCTATTAACTAATTAGTTAATAGGTATATGCAACCAACGACGAAATATAACTAGACAAAACATTCCCTATCCCTCTTCATTGAATGTTTTGATTTCGGCTGGCCAGAAAGAGACAGAGATATATTTTATCTAGTTCGTGAATTTCTCTCTAGAGGCCACTTGAATATATCAGTGTAATTTGACATTTGCTGTTTTGTTTTGTGAAACGTTGGTTTTTATATAATACCAAAGCTTATAAATAATTAAATAAACAAAACATATTGGATATTTTTATAAATTAATTTTACGCTTAAATTCATTTGGCAACACGGACAAAACCGTAAATGTCAAATTACACTGACATATTCAAGTGGCATCTAGTGAGAAGTTCACGAAATAGATAAAATATATCTCTCTTTCTGGCCAGCCGAAATCAAAACATTCAGTGAAGAGGGATAGGGAATGTTTTGTCTAGTTATATTTCGTCGTTGGTCTGGGTAGTGTAGTAGACACTCCCTTGTTTTTAATTAGGGCTGAGCCGATACTCATTTTCATACACCGATACTGTATCTGAATATCTGATACTTCATGATTGCACATAAAAAAAATGTGAGCCGCGTCTACAAAATAAACTAAAATTACATTTTATTTTATAAATAATGTAAATTTATCACGCTGTCACATCAACAAAAATATTCTTCAAAATATTGTGTAGTGTTGTTGCGAACCGGCTCGAGCTCAAGACGAACGACACTCTGTGTGTCGAGACGGAGTGAGTCGACTAGTTACAAGGCTGATCGATTGGCACGTAGCATCGCGTCATAGACGCCGTTCTTACCCCCGCATAGGCGCGCCAATAGATGTTTCACATTAAAAAGAAATTATGGTCAATAACAACACGAAAAAGTGTTTGAATTTGTTTCGTTTTCTTTCTCTCAATCAATGGTATTGGAATTTTGCCAGTATGGACAGATAAGTATCGGTATTAGCCCAGACCTCTTTTAAATGTTGCAATTTGATGGGCGCTCAATTTACCAGATGACACCTAGCAACTACAACACATTGAAGACAATGCGAGTGTTCACATTTTTTTTTTTAAGTAAACGTACACTGATCTCTGCACTGATCAGGGGTGGGATTCTCTAACTCGTCCGTTATCAAGCGGTACCGTTATCACTATGGTTACATAGATCACATTTCATTTGACAAGTATGACGTAAACATACCAATCACCTTATAAGAAATCCCACCCCTGATGTTGGTCCGAATCGGTTTGTCCTGTTTACCGGGATTTATGAATGTGGTCGGTGTATGGTTCAGCCCGGATAACCGTATGCAGTTTTATTGATCCCGCTAAAACGCATAACGTGGTCCTAGCCTAAGTAAACATTTTTTACTCGGAGAGATAGTTTATAGAGCTGAGGTGAAAGCAGAGGCCTTTAAAAAATCCGAGGCTAAAAAGTATTACGCAGCATATATTGTACTTTTTCTACTATCGACTACAATTTAATAAAATAATGGGGAAGTTTTATTTTTTTATTCCATGGGAAATTACTTGAAAAATGATGTAACATTTTTTATTTTTTTGAAAAATGCACAGATTTTCCGGAAAAGCCGATTTTAAGCTGTGATGACGTCGGTAGAGGTTTAGCGCAACGTATGTCGCTTATACACAGACGCACGCGGTTGCGGTTACCAGTCACTTGAGACTGAGGTGTTGTTACGACCTACGTTCAAGTGGTTCGATTTCACCGTTCTTTCTGAGTTTGCGCATAACTGACTTATGACGTACTTGCAGTTTACCCAAAAAATATAAATTATAAATAAATGGAACAGTATTTTTAATTTCAATTTCAGCAGTCATTTGTGTTATATTTGTGAGAAAATAGTATGTTATGTAGAATTTTTACTATGCTAAACTTCCCCATTATGGTTGCGTGAATTAGTAAGTCGTTGAAGGAGATGTAAATCGGTAATTTTTTGTCGGCCGCAAAAGTATTAAAGCCGGCTTCACATATGCGGCAGCGCCGATTGTGGCCGCTTCGAAACGCCTGCTCGTTCACACTTTGCGACACAACCGTAAACCGATATATAATTTGCTGACAGAAATATCAGTTAACATAATCATAATGTCGCTGAGTACAAAGGAGTTTGTATGTGTAATTTACGCCCTACATATAAAAATAAACGTCAAAGGCGTACTCAGCGATGTTTTGTTAACTGAAACTTTTTTCAACCTTACGAGTTTAGCATCAATGAACTTAACATATTTTACTTCAAGCATTACTTAAATATTGCTAGAGTAGCAAAGCTCACTTACGAAGTCGATAATAGAAAAACATTTGTTCTCAAAACAATGACATTTTAATTTAACCACTAACCATTTATAATATAGGTAACAATTACCCAGGAGTTATGAAAACAGGAATGACGTTTACTATTGAGCCAGCATTGACCCAGGGCTCTGAGGAAATCGTCGTCATGGATGATGGATGGACAGCGTTGACAGCAGACAACGCGAGATCAGCACAGTCCGAACACACTATTCTTATCACTGAAGATGGCGCAGAAATACTCACATTACCCCCTGATATATAATTTTTAGTAAAAATAAATTTCTTCCTACTGAATTTGCTGTTATCTTGCACAAAATCACAAAAATCTTCTAATTTTTTTTAAGAATCTTGTTTTACAAACGATATTTACAAGAGTGTTGCACATAACTATAAAGGGACTTCTCTATACAATATCCTACATTATATAGCATTCCGATCCACAGCTTAGATCAGTTTTATTTAAAAGTACGCAATTTAGTACAAAAATATGTACAGTTGTATTCGAGTGGATCAGATATAGGGCATGGGCGCATAGTGAAACAGTTTACTATGTGGAATGTGTAATGTACAGTATAAAATTCACTGGTAAAGTGTTTCACTAAGCAGCTGCCAATTCAATCTCTCCGTTCGGGCTTCTCCTCAACTTAAAACTAGCTCCAGTATGTACAAAGCGGAGTTCAATGCTGACATATCTTCTATTCATCAATGGCTGCGCAACTTCGTTCCTTATTCGCCTACTTTTTTAAGAGTTTTATTTTTTATTATAAAAATATACATATAGCGTCTTTAATTTTGAGAAATATCAATTTTGACTTTCGCCTGAGTTAGTTATGCAGTATTGCCACGATGAGAAACATACAATCAGTCAAAGTCACTGGCACGTTTTGTTCCATTTTCGTTTCGTTCGTATTCCCGGAGTTGATGAAACAGATTCAAACTGATTCTCGTTTTAAATATAGTATCTACATAAATAATGATATGTCAACATTTTAAAATCAAATAATATATAAATATTAAAAAATATCTCGACAAATCATAGGCCGCTTATAACAGATAAATAACAATTTAGTCTGCATGTAAAAAAATAAACAAAAGAAGAAAAAGGTAATAATTTAAGATGACGAACAATTTAAGATTTCAAATATGTACAAAACAATTAACGCACATACAAAACTGTAACTTATAAGAATCGTTTGTACTTTTGACCGTATTTAAATGTAGAGTCGGTTTCATTTCGCACAAGTGAACCTCCAGTCGACTGCGATTATCATTCAAATGTATCTAATCTATCTATCTGCTGCTTTGCTTACGTTCACGAGCGATTGCGAAGATCGTACGAATACGAGAGAATATTGCACAAGTTTAAAAACGGGACAGAAATAAAAATAATAAATATAATTCTTACGGCTCACTTGCACCAAACAAGAACCCACAAAAATACATATAAACGTTCTCTCAATAAAAATATACACAACAAAATAAACGTTCTTAACACCTAACAGTTTTGTTCTTAGATTAAATTAAAACTTGTTGCGTGCGATGCACTGTCACTGTCACGAACGAACGAACGAGTTTACGATCACGTGATGTTTGCAGAAGCTGGCACTGCGGTCGAGGCTGCGTTACTGTCTAGGTACTCCACCCTGTAGCGGTTGTAGGGGGTGTAGGGCGAGCGCTTCACGTCGTTGTTGGTGAGTACCCGCGTACGGTTGGCTACTACTCCGTCGCAGCGCCCCATCAGCCAATCTGTGCACGTCTTTTGTTGCGACTCGTTGATGTGGGCCCCACACCACGCTTTGTGCCACGTGCGGAATTTGCTGTTCTTTCGTTTTGTCACTTGAGGATGGCACTAGAGAAATAAGTCAGTACATCACTCACTGTTTTCACCCTTTTTTTAATTAAAATCTTCACAAATTTTCAAACTGACTATCACACCCAAAATTCACTCTTTCATATGTATAATTTAAAATCAAAAGGATCAGTATTATTAAATTTAAAAGTTATTGCACAAAATAACGCAGCAACTTCTATTATTTATCTATTTTGCTTAAATACTTGCAACATACATTTATACATTTTCGGCTTTACATTTTAATCATTTCTGTAACTTTATGACACTTGTATCATTTCTAAAACATTGTGCTTGAGTTATATTACGATTTCATGTAAAAATATTTTTTCTTTTGGCACGTAGATCCATTTGAATTTAAATTCTACATTTATAGGAGTAAACATCATAAATTTTCAATATAACAGCTTTAGCATTTGTGACAATGAATAAGATTTTAAAAATTCACAATTCAAGAAAATTTTCACTGATATTACTGTTGAAAATTCAATTTAATTGGATGTTAATTTTGCATAAAGTTTTTCCACAACAATACAAAAACTGTTGCTGTTTAGATTATAGTGCTAAAAATATGAAATTCCGTAACTACATAAGGAGTAAGAGACGAGAATTCACATATTCCTTCAAATTTCAACAGCCTCTACAAGTGACGTATTTGTTTACCTATATTGCTTTCTGAATCATTAAGGGTATATTCCAAAAATATAATAACCCAAACCATGGTTTCGGTTACGGACTGGTTCTAGTCACGTGACATTACGTCTATCGTCTTTCATAATCCTAAATTATGGAGTGGAAAATTAAAATACGTACAATGTAAACCGTAGAAAATAGATGCAAACATCAGAGTCAATAAATAGTATCTAACCACACTAACCTATAAAATCTGGCATCTTATGAAAAAGGACAGAAGATGTTAACCGGCAAAACCGAGGAAAATTCATGGTTGCGTTGGTGCGCTTCGGTTGCAACCATTTTAACCGGAACCATGTTTCATAAATGTACAATTTTCACCATTTGATATTATTGGAACACTTTTGGTTAACCATGGTTAAAATTTGTTATTTTTGGAATATACCCTTAGTTACATCTGTATTAATTACGACATAATTAAATGAATGTATAATAATTTTAATTAAGAAGGGTTAGTATAAACACAAACATATGATATTAATTTTTTTTTTATTGAATCGATATCACTTAGTGGTAATTAGAAGTTTAAATGTCCTACCTGTTTGGCTCTTGTTAAAGCAGAACGTTTATAAAGGTAGTTCTCCTTGTTGACGACGAAGAGCATCTTGGAGGTGGTGGAGTTGAGCTTGCACTGCGTGTGGTCGGCGGCCACGAGCCCGGTGTTGTTGTGGGGCGCGGAGTTGACGCGTTGCGGAGCGCCCTTCTCCGCCAGCTTGCGCTCGAGAACATCCATGGGGTCTGCCGCTGCTGCTACCGCTACCGCATCTGCTACCTCGTCCGCTCTGCTGCTGCTGTTAGCTTTGCTTGTTGCTCCTGCTCCGCTCCGGGAAGAGGACGCTCCATGCTCGGGGAACATGCGCAGGTTTCTGGAAAGGAATACTGCCTTACCGCCTGTACACGATCTCACATCCTGAAAATTAAACATAACAAAAATAAATCACGATAACCAAAAAACCGCTGTGATACTTCCAAATGAAACATCCACGTACACTTGGAAGTAAAACCACTCAACTCAATATCGCGTCCTGAAAACCATATTGCGGGACGAAAGAGAGCATCATCAGAGGTAGATCTGTCTTTATTTGAACAGTACAGTTAGATAACTTTTTTTTATCTTCCGCCACGTTTAGGTAAGGAGGGTAATATCTTTGGTCAAAAAAATCGGTGTTGAGTTTTTAATTACTAAGCACGTTTTAGGGTCCCTAGAATACAATTTTACTAGTTTTACGATGACGTCTGCATATCTCTCTCTCTCTCTCTCTCTCTCTGTGTGTGTGTGTGTGTGTGTGTGTGTGTGTGTGTGTGTGTGTGTGTGTGTGTGTGTGTGTGCGTGCGTGCGCGTGTGTGTGACAAATTTTTCTCCGACGATTACTCAAATACTACAATTCTAAAAATGATTATTCTTTCGTATTCCTCTTATTTACATCCATATGAAGAGATGATTACATTTTGGTTATAATTGGTCAACCGGTAGTTTCCTTATTTCAAGTTCTTAAAAGTTTTTCTTGAAAAAATGCAGTTAAATATGAAAGAATATCTTGTTCTCTATACGGTTTGATTATACATTTTCCTTCATATTCAATAGATATATAATTAAAGAATTATAAAGAGATTAACTTTCATAAATCAGCCAACTTTGCTATAAATCATGGAAACAGCTGATATATTCAAATTCCAATTGACAGATGTCAGTGTCAAGTGCAATTTAAATAGTGTATGTTCTTGTTATAATTTTATTGGATTTATATTCCAAGGACTTTTGGTATGGAATCTGTAGAAAATAGTATATGTTCGTGTTACAATTTTACTGGATATATAGAATCTTTTCCAAGGAACTTTTGGTACGGCATTTGTGGAAAACATGAAATTGACGGAAGGGTAACACGCTGGCCATATCAGATTTTTTCTTATTTAAAGCGTAAATCGTTATATTTACGGGATTTTTTGTAATTTAATGGTTAATTTTTAGCAAGTCGTTAACAATTTTCATCAATCAAATATGTTGATATAACAGAATACAAGATTTTTAATTGTCCCATCTTATATCTATTAGATAAAAATCTTAACCATTTGCTGAAAATTAACCACTTTGTTAGAAGAATAAGCCCGAAAAAGATAGTAACGTCAATCTATATGATTGAGTACGATCTATATTACACTACAAAATTTTATCTATGAGGAGTGGGCAACCACGTAAAATTAATAAATATGTATTGTAAAACTAGTTACTATTAATGAATATCATGTTGTTTTACATTCTAACAAATAAACTTAATTTTTAAAATATACGAGACGTTCAACATTTAACTGATGGTTTTCCTCAAATTTAGCGCACCAAGAAATCTTTGTATCGTAGAAGACGGCACATTATAATTTTAATTAAAAAAAAAAAAGTTTATGTGCTAGAAAGTAAAACAACATGATATTCATTAATAACAATTAGTTTTGCAATATTTATTCATTTTACGCTCAAATTAATTTGGCGTCACAGGCTAGATACACAAGCTGTACTCTTGGCAACCTTGTTTGGGCCCTAGCAAATGTCAAAGTCACGTGGGTGCCCGCGCCTCATTGGTGTAAATAGGTAAGAAAATAAAATTATGTACGAATGCCGCTCTCGCATACCAGAAAGTGACGAGGCGAAACACGAGCGCGTATGTGTAAATGCACCGTTATAGTTCAATGAGTATTCCCTGAGTTCAATTTTAACTAGTGGTTAAATTGACAATCAGCCCTATTTTGTAAGAAAGTTGTTATTTTTTAGCAACGTTGCTATAGCAAATAACCAATAATAATTGCGAGCACTGAATGAAACATAAAATTGATAAGCCTCATTTCCACCGAATGTTTTATTGCTTAACGCATAATGATTAGTTCATAAGACTTAATGTATAGTGACAATTTACCATTTCCACCTATTTTGTTTAGTGACTAATTCAACAGAAATGTCACAATTTTTTCCTTTATTACTTGTTGTCTAGCAGACTGCAATTGCAGCAGCAATTCTTCTTTTTTTAAATATGTGATATACATAATTTTCTGTATCTTTATCCATACCGAAAAATAAAAAATTTAATAATTATAAAATAGATTGACAGTTGACAGTTCAGGTTAGAAGTTTGCAATCTTTTATTCTTACGCATTGCTCTTAATTCTTAAGCATTAATTACAGCTCTTACGCATTAGGACAATCGGTGGAAATGAAGCTATAGGCTTTACATTTGCTACTGGTTAAAATTTATAGCAACGTTGTTAAGCCTGAACAACTTCACTACAAAATAGTGCTAAATATCGTATCGAAACGAAATGTCAAATGAGTTATTAAATATTACTGCATTAATGTCGAAGTTAAAAAAAAAAGTATGCTGCTATTGGTTGCTAACCAGTGACCATCACCCCTACTTATGGTATTGAGTACTATAATAAATTCATTACGGCATTCAATTCTATTAAGGTTTATAAAGTTATCTCTATGCTACGGCAGCAGATAAAAGTTACTTATGCTTGCTAGTAACCATATTTCACTTAGGGTCAGTTTTACAATCTCCGGTTAGAATTTTAACTGTAAGTTAACTCAACAATATTGAATCTGATTATTAACAGCAATGTTCAATTCGTCATTTGACAGTTCATTTCGATTCAATTTTGTTTAACTTACAGTTAAAATTTTAACCAGAGATTGTGAAACTGGCCCTTAACATTAAAAGATAACCTTGTTAGTTTAGATACGACAAATATTTAAGAGTGTTGTGCATGGTGAGTATAGGCCTTTTTATTTTTCTAATGTTTGGCAATAATTATGACACTCATACAAAATATAAATTTTCTGAATGAGAACAATCATCTCTGTAATACAAATATATTGCACACCTGTCGTTCTCATAAAGGCAGCATCATTTTAAAAAATTAATTATAAATTATTTAACAAATGCCTTTTACATTATTTTACAACTTGGTAACATTTCTGAACTGGTCTTGATACTCAATATATTCTTTTTGTGAATTTTGATTAAAATTCTAAAGTACAATTATTTAAAAAATAAACTTGTTCAAAATAATTTACCATATTGCAATAATTTGTCGAAAATTTTGTCAACTTACAATTTGTAGGAAGTTTTTGCGGATCTATTTAATGATATTAAACCTGATTCACAAATATTTCAACTTTTTCAAAATCCATTTGAGGTTGTGATCAACGATGTTCAGGAAAATTTTAAATTAAAACTCCTTGATCTTCAAGTTTCAGCTAATGATGTGTTGAAGTTACTATTTAAATATGAACATTTGATTTCAATTTTGTTCATTAATGATAGAATCTGAATATCCGATAATAATCTCGGGAAAAAAATTGTTAATTTTTGATATTACGAATATTACCTGTGCAAAAAAAGATAAATATAATGGGGTCCTATACCATTTTTCTTTTATTTTTATTTTTTCTGTAAGAACAGGATAAAATAAGAATTTTAGTGCAAACGCGACTTAAAATTTTTACGTAACAAGCGAGATATGAATTTTTAAAGTTTAAGAATTTGGTGCGTGACGTAGCAGGTACTAACCAGTGATCGACAAACAATGGGACAAACTGTTAGTTTAGGGAACAATTTTTTTCATGTTTGCATAGCTGAAATGTTTTTATATAAAAACTTATACGTTATATTCATGAAGAAATTATTATTAAGTAAAATAACATAAATAATAAGCATTTTTTTCATAATAAATTATAGAACATTGAAACAGTTTGACAATATTATTACACAAAGTATGACGACGGATGGCGCTAGTGTTTGCCCGTTTTGAAGTTTCAATATTAATTTAATTAATATTATTATTAATTTAATTAATATTACAAATTGATTTAATTATAAATATATTATTATTGTTAATATTACTAGATGTTATAATTAAACAAATTCATCAAACACAAAATTGTTAAATGTTTTGTTAGGTTATTGGCAACTGACTTTAAGCGATATGCTAACTAGTGGCAAAAATTCGAACTCTAGGAGTTGAGATAGATTTGGCGCGCTCTGTATATAAAACATTGTCGTATCTGAAAAAATTAATATTATTTAATTATTTCTTGCTTTTTATTATAATAATTTGTGAAATTTGCCACCGTAGATTTGTTTTGCAGATAGTGTATTGTATGTATAATAATTAACTTATTGTATTAATTATTATACACAAATAATTGCATTCTAACCTTTAAAACAAGTTTGTTTTCGAAGTTTCGTTAATTTTTGCATAATTGTTTTTTATATTAAAATGAGTAATATTTACTGTTCTGTACCCCAATGCAAGTCGTTATTTAAAAAAACAGAATATGTAAGTTACATTCTTTCTCTCAAAAAAATAAAGATTATGTTATCATCGAGAACAAATTTGGAGATAAAGAGAAAATTGACCGGCGAAAAACCTGAATAATAAAATTTAAAATATGGAAACCAGTTTCTAATTTATGAAGGTCTTTACATTTGGCTGATAGTGATTATTTTACCAGAGGTATGTATACTGTAAGAGGAAAAGTTTTATTTGCAATAAGTATATGTTCTTTTTTAAATATTAATACAAATAAACGAAAATGTTTAAAAAAACTGCTGTACCTTCCAAAAATTTGCCCACTTTAAAGCATCAAGACAAACCTTCCACTAGCAGTAGCCGAAATTCTCGCTTATTTGCAAGAAATTATAGAAAAAATAAAACTAATATTTATCATGTTGAAAATGTATTGCATTCTTAAGCAGAGTTTGTTGCTGCCGAAGCTTTATTAGTGTAAAAAACACGAAGAAAACACAAAAACACTCCTACAAAGATTATAGTTATCATTATGGTTATCTCAACTCCGTGAGTTCAAGTAAATTCCGCTTTGGCGCTGCGAGCTTAAAGTCAGTTGCCAATAGAACATGACATTTCATATTCTGTTAAAGGTGACCCCTGCAGACGCGCGAATCTCCTTTTAAAATCAAGCGACCAATCAAATTCTTCGTACCTAACGCGTCATACCCAATTAGTAATCAGCTTCAATCGCTTGTAGTTTGTGACCTAGTCAATATTTAAAGAAATTTTTTTCACTAATACTCATTAATTTATGTATATTTTCGTCTTCTTATTTAAGATAGTTAAAATATGACTATGGTATAGGGCCCCATTTGAATTTTTCATTTAAAATCTAATAGGATTTCCAATAAGAACTAATATCCACCTTATATTTTAAAATTTCATATGTGGCCCGCTTTTGAAAAAGGTTGTGGATCCCTGTTATAGAAGATAAATATCTATCAGGGTAGTGTAATTAATTTGACAGAAACTTCAATAGTCACCGAGCATATTTTACTCAACAATAGGTCCAATGGGGGATTACACCATTTTTTTTTTTATAATTTCATCTGAAAATATTAGGAAAACTAAGGCTATTGATGACAATCCGGTGAAAAAAATTCCTATTAATAAGCAAGTTATGGTCTCCCGAATTTTGAAAAGATTGACGTGACGTCACATTTATGTGTTTTTATATCAAACTGTTTTCATCATGGACCTAAATGTTCTTGAAATATATGCTATTTTAAGTTATATTTACATAAAAATAAATGGATATTATAACACTGTGTAAAGTATACATACTTTATAATTACAGGTGTATTTAAATTATTAAGTTTAATGCAAGAAATTTATGTTAAATAAAAACTGTTTGAAAACTGCTGTACAGGAATGTTAGCCCCTCCTTTCGAATTTGAATTTCTTAACTTCCATTGGTAGTAACCCCCACCTCCTAACACGCTATTTGTAATGCATGTATAGGAGGTTTCTCGGTCGCCAATCAAAATATTTTCATATTAGTGTCGAAGCGTTATAACAAAAAACCCTTTATTTCCGAAATATGTCAATTATACCATTTCATTTTTTTTATTAATATTCGTTCGCATATACATTCATATTTTTTTACTATTTTCCTTTAATTCGATTAAGCCGTAATCCCCCATTCTCAATTTTCACCGAAGTGACATGCAGCGAAATTTTTTCACTTTATCACTTGGAGCTACTTACAATTTCAAATTGATATGATATTAATGAGTAAAAAAAGTGTGATATTGTACGTATTTACCGTATATTAACAATATTGGTTATGAGCTTAAAAAGAAAATACTAATTTGGTGCATCATGACACTGACAAGCGACATGATATAAATTTATCATTTCATATCACATTGGTGAAGATTGAGAATTAGGCCCAATAATCCTTTTGTTATCATCTTATCAACCCTGTTAACCACAAGTAACCCGATTAGCTGAATAGAAAATGCCTTGAATACAAAGAATTGTACTCAAAATACATATGAACGTCAAATAGAATAACATGAAAAATGTCAAATGTATCTGATTAATTGTGCTGATGTATAATTAATTGACGGGTGAAATTAATCGACGTCTACGTTATTCTATGCAGACGACGAAAAAACTATCTAATACGCATATTTATTTCTTACGCACTGTACAGGATAAAAATACCTCTTAGAAATTATCTCTCTCGTCCCGGTTTGTTACTAAAAGAATGTAGCTTCCAATATAGTATTGAGTTCAGTGAGTATCACGTATGACCAAAATGAAGATGAAAACGTAAATAAAAACACGAGTCGTTGGTAAAATAAACTAAATGAAAATATAAAGTATTCGGATGATGGTAGTGGTAGATGTGATTTTACCCCATCTTTGTCATCGTCAGAGTGATCTCCTGAATGAACGGCGTTGGGTTTACTGGAGACAGAGGGGTCGGTATAGCGCTCCACGTACGTGGCCCATTTCTCCGCGTCTGCCACTGTCTCGGCGCCGCCTTCCTCGCTCTCTGTGTCTAGCAGTTCTATCGTCATGCGGCAATCCTTCTTGTACTGTACAAACCAGAACCATCACTAGATTAGAAACACGTTCACGTCACTTCTAACGCTACACTTCACACACGACAAATATCATTCACCTTTAACAAACAAGTAATTTAAAAAAATAAAAATGTACTACACGTTAATATATAATATTTTTACAATAGAACATAGTAAAATATCACCTCTCAACCACTCGAACTATTATAAAGAATAAAAGAAAATACAATATATTTTTTTTTCTGATAAATTGAAAAATAAATGAAATATAATAAATATATCCTACATTAAAGTTAAACGTTCCAGTTCAACCATAAGACTATTGACATACATTTATAAGTAATTTCTACACTTAAGAAAGTTTTATAAGCCTATTAATAATTATATAAATGAGAATATAATTCATTAGTCACGTGACATGTTTTCCGCCAATCAACATGTCTATCATAGCGATAATAAGAAACAAAGAAATTATTACCTTATTTACATTCGGTTACTAAGGGATTTGTTTTCTTTACCACATTGACAGTTAATGTTAACAAAAATTTATTATATTCTCTCATTAAATATAAGCTCGTGATATGATTAACAATCGAAGATATTGCTTGTGAAATCTGCAACTCGGTTTCACTCGAAAATATCATCGATGTTAATCATATCACTTGTTATATTACGTATGAATATAACATCTATATTTCTCGGTGTGCTAATCTGCTTTTTTTAATTTGTAGATTACAGTAATGAAAATATACCATCGAAGACGGTTACAGCCTGTCTCAACTTACAGTGAACTGGTTTTTGTCAACCCTCTCAGCAACCTTATTAGAATTTTCCAATATTTCCTTTAGCGCAGATTTTATTGCAATTATAGCCACTTACACCAAAGTAGCTTAAATTAGAAATGTTTCTTAATTCCTTAAATGAACAATAACGGATTGAAATGAAATATCATACATATTGCTGCCAAAATTTTATTTTGCAATTTTTTGTTTAAACAGCAAATTCTTGTTTGTGCAACTGGGTATTAGATGTTGTCTTCTAACTATTTGAAATTCAATTTGGCCAAATTCAATATTATACATATAAACTAAAAGTGATAAATACATATTCATAGTGCGTTCGGTATTTAAATCTGACGAGCTCTCTGAGAAATCTGATCACGTGACAGATTCGTCTGCGATATCTGATCTGCAGCTTGAATAACCGAACGGATAGAGCAGAGAGCATGTAGCTGTCATTTTGACATATTAATTTGCGCTAAAATAAAAATGGAAATTAATAAAGAAGTGTTATGTGTACTCATCGACCTTTAAACTAATAGACGTAGCGTACAAGCAAAACGTCTGTCCCGCCATAACGGTGCAGACATAGTATCTCTATCCTTCAATATTACGGAAGTTAAGAAAACGCAGCAAAATAAAAAATTTGATTTATCCCTAACTTGTTGTACTTGGTGCATAATCGCTAAGAGTATAGATTTAATTTTGTGCATAATTAGATTCATTATATATTTTTAATACAATATATTACATAAATATTATATTATAGGGGACAAGTAATAATTAATAAGAACTTACATATAAAATGACAGCTGGACCGCGTACGTACTGTTGACTGCACGAAATACACCGTTTCCCCATTATTTTGTAACATACACACTTCACAACACATACACGTATATATTGACAGAAATAATTGTAAATGTTCTCCAAAGAAGCAAATAATACACAAACAGTTACGAAACGTCAAATGTAAATTTTGACAATTATTTAGTGATAGAGAGCGATGTATAGAGGTTTACATATGACTGAAAAAGATGTACAATGAGTACGAACGCATGCGCAGTATACTTTAACTGAGAACTTCCGTACTGATGAAGGACAGAATATATATTTCTATCTTTCTATGTTGGAACAATATTCTAACTATAAAGGAATAGGAGACACTTGGTCCATTAGTTTAAAGGTCGATGTGTGTACTGCTCACAGGTTATGAACTTATTTTTGATGATAGTGATAGAAAATGGAAATGATTATGGACAACCTAAAGCTGAAAATTATTTAGAAAAATGTTCCCTAAAATGACTAATTTAAACAATTCAAACATTTTTTATTGATATACGAAAATGACAAAATTCGTTCATAAAGCCATTGTTTGCATTACAGGCTACAAAAAATTTAAACGTGAGCTTAATTACGCATGGGTCACAAAACTGCTCAACATGCTCCACGGTTTGATAGCGAGCGGACAGATCGGGTCCTGTGTGCTCCGTGAGGTAATAACCAAACCGCATTGCATCTCAGAGCGTAAAATCAAACGCAGCCCCAGTTATATGAACCAAAATAATTATTTATTTTCTTAATTTTTGTCAATCCGTACCCTACCAATCGGAAAGAAAAACATCAACTGTGAGGGGGTTCACCACATCATCAATGATTCTTAAAGTTGTCGTGCAGAGAGACAGGGGTTATTTTCTTTTCAAAATTAATAATTCAGCCACCATTTCCCTAACTGGTTATATAATCCAAAAAATTGACTCTGTCGGGTTCAGCAATAAAACTATAAATATCGTAATTATGACAAAGCGGCATATCGCTCACTACTTGCATTATAACATTGGAAATCAATGAGCCTTTATTTACGCCGCTCTGTTGAAATGGAAACATGCTACTCTATATAGCAAAATATAGTAAAATAATCTTGCTGTTCCTTTAATGCTATTTTTGTTTGACATAAGTTCTTATGGGAACGAAAACTGCCGTCCAAAACATTATTTCAAACAAATATAGCGTTTATGTTAAAGGAACAATAAAATTATTTTACTATACAGAGAAGGTAAAGAAATCATTCAATGCACGAATAGAGCGGCGCAAATAATGGCCCGGTGACATCCAATATTATAGAGCAAACAGTGAGCGATATACCGCTCTGGCATAATTACGATATTTATAGTTTGATTGCTGGACCCGACAGAGTCAATTTCTCTATCTATATTCCATAATGAATTTCAAATATCGTTTCATACTACTATACTTAATGTTCTATGTCTTACAATCACATAAATAATAATGATATATTTTTATATTAGTTTAATCTAACTAGGTTGAGTAATTTAATGCAGGAATTCCAGCTGTTTCAATGATAATTTTGACTTGAGTTTTGCTGGTGCGGGCGCCTGCACCATTTCAGACAGCAAAATTTTTTAGTTAATATTTATCGATTGCGGGAAACAAACTACAACTGCTTGTTTATTTATGAAAACGCAGCCGCCTCGGTAGTCGAGCGTGTAAGGCAGCATGAGTCCGACAGTACTCAAAGCGACCTTCACCGCTCGGACCCTGGGGTCGATTTCCACCAGGGGATTAGATGTTTGTATCTTTAAATACATTAATATAATGAAATGTAATAAAAATAATAAAGTATTTGATAAGAGCTATAACTTGAAAAACCCAGACAAAATATTATTATTTATGAAAACGCTGTAAGGAAATAATGGCGCTGTAGTTCCTGACACATTTATCCCCTCCAGATTTTTTATCATTCAACTCTCAATCTGACATTTGTATATTATATAACCAAACAAAATGCCTTATTGCTGTGTAAAGGAATGCAGAAATAAAATAGGGCATTCATTTCCAAAAACCGAAAACTTAAAAAATGCTTGTTTACATTTCACTTCACACGCGGTATGCTTTATACTGCGCAAACGCGAACATGCGAATTAAAGATTCGTTCACCAATCGAAATTAGTTTTAGTTTTACGAGTTCACAATTTAACAGTAAATTATGAGAGTATTCACTACACGTTTTGTGAATGGTTTCATAAGATAATATGATGTCAATGTTCTTGAAATAAAAATATATGTAAATCATAAAACTAAAACTAATTTCGATTTGTGAACGGGACATAAAATGTAAACTTTCACAAAATTATTTGGACAGCTGTGCTGCCACCTGCAAAAGTTTGGCGTGAACGCTCTCATTTAAATTCTACAAAAAAATTATGTTCACATTGTTCTGGTTTCAGTTGGTGTCAATTATAAAATAGTTTCTGCGTAACTATATAATTAAAATGGCATTGAAAATAATCAAATTAAAACTTACGATGTACACTTTGAAGCAGTTTTCTTCTCTTAACGCCTGCTCCGCCTTCCTTTGGTACGCCAACTCTGCATGAAGACGCCTGTGCGCCGTGTTGCAGGGCCCACCAGCGGCACCTCGTCTTTGTTCCCTCTGAAAGAGCTCCATACAAGAGACAGCACCCCGTTCTGTCACACAGTGCTGTAGTTGTCGAACTGCGTATGAAACTACTTTGTCCAAAGTAAACGCTACGTATGCATGGATGCCAAACATTTCCCGAAGCGTATCTTCGAAGCTATTGGAATCCATGTTGCCGTCAAGGACATTTTTCACCATATCCAGAAAGGCGGGGTAGTAGTCTTCGATTTCGTATTCGTCTAAGAAAAGAATACGCGATTAGTATTCTGTTTTCTATAACTAATTTGGTCATCTTTTTTTCTGTACTTAACATAACTGCTCCATCAGAAAATAATAAATAATGAATACATTTCCTCTCGTATCCTTTCGAATGTCAAGAATATAAAATAAGCTTATAAAAATGTTATTACCTCCCGCCATACCGTAGGTAAGGGAGGTCCAAAAATTCGATAGTGAGTTTTAAGTGAATAAGCACGAATTAGGGTCCTCACAATACGTTTTTGCTATTTTTACAATGTATGTCTGTGTACATGCGCGCTCGTGTGTGTGTGTGACGATTTTTTCATCCACGATAACTCATATCAAACTTCCAATAATTTATATCTTTCGTATTTACACTTTCTGCACTAATATAAAAATTTAATTAGATTTTGGCTACAACTGAATAACCTGAAGTGGTACTTTATTTGAAGCCCATAAGTTTTTAATGAAAAACTAAAATATAATCCAAAACCTTTCAATTTTAGTATTTAAGACTTCTATATCAAAATGAACAACATATTAAATTTTGGTTAAAACTGATAAACCGGAAGTGATATTTTACTTGAAACTGAATAGATGTTGTTGAAAAATATGCTATGATATAATCCAAAACTTTTCAACTTTATTATTTAAGACTTCTGTAGTAATGAGAACGACATATTAGATTTTTTCTAAAATTGTTAGACCGGAAGTGGCACTTTATTTGAAGCTCTGAACAGATTTTCTTGAAAAAATATGTTAAAAAATCATTTAAAACTTTTCAAATTTGGTATTTAAATAAAACTCATATAATTTGAAAAAACATATTAGATTTTGACTATATATGATAAACCGGAAGTGGCACTTAATTTTGAGCTCTTAAAAGATTTTTGAGGAAAAACATAATAAAATATAATTCAAAATTTCATACGAGTATTACAGACTTTTCTATTTATTTTTTTTTTTTTTACAAAATTATCAACTGGAAGTGATTCTTTACTTAAATCTCATTGCTATTTTAAATTTTTACTTTAAAATATTATTAACTTACTGATAGTACAATCAACGAACTATAATACTTCTTATACAACTAGTTATACCGGGTATCTTACTTAAATTCAGTTATGTAGGGAATACAATGTTTGTTTTTTTTATTTTTCTGTAGTTAGCATTAATTCTAGAGGAATGTTATACACACGAACAATGTTTTTTTTTATTTTTCTGTAGTTAGCATTAATTCTAGAGGAATATTATACACACGAAACTTGTTCAAAATTAAAACCACACAATATGAGACTAAAATCAATCACAATTTTTATTAATTTTATGGAGAAACGCTAAAACAAAATTCGCAATTTACAGCACATTTCAGAGAGTCATTGAAGTAGAAATGTATTGTTGTTTATTAGATCTGTCGTGGATCAAACAAGCAACATAATAATCACTAGATCACTATACTCGCCATCAAAATAGTATGGACTAATGCTTAACTTTTTCCCTTCTCCTTACCCTGTCTCTTGCCAGCGGTGTTGCCGCTTCTTCATAAATTAGTATTTTCAACATAGCCACTGAATTGGCACCAATGTAGAAATCTTCAGTTCATGTGCATTTTGAAATATGCTGTATAAATTGCATTTCGTAAAAATAAAGGCTGTTTGACACGATCCTAAATTATTATCAGATTTGTTAGCAAATCTGGTAACAAATTGGTTTCATTGTAAAATAATGTTTTGACAAATACAAAGTTTCTATTCCATCACAAATTTCAGTATAAATCTGTTTGACATGATCATAAAATTTCATCAAGTGCGATCGATTCTTTCTCATATTATGTAGTTTTTAAATCTGAACAAATTTTGTATTTACAACTGTCCTCTAAAATTAATAAGTAACAACAGCAAAATAAAAATTTACATTGTATTCCCTATAAAACAGGGTCCCGTGGCCTCGTGCCTGAGTGTCTGGTCGCGAACCTGGGGGTACCGGGTTCGATCCCGACCGACGCCAAATATTTCGAATTTTAAATGGCACAAAAGTGACCCCTGTGGTGCACTCTCCACGCCAGCAATGAGTGCCCGTGAGGTGACGCCTGGTAAGCGCCCGCACGGTACAAATATGTCATCATCATTACCGTCATTACTTTGTGAAGTCATGGGTTTGTACACACATGTACTCGTGCACGTACTGTGCATGAATGTCTGCGCAGCGCAGAGATGTCACATTTTTCGAACATAACCAACATTTTCAAAGTAAATATCTTTGCAACAAGTTGTTTTTGTTTAAATGTAAGTACAAATAACGAAAAGTTCTAATAAATACAAATTATGTGTGATTTAGATATTACCATGGTTGTATAATATTGTTCTGTGCCGTCTTGCGAGAACATCTCGTTGAGAAGCAAAAATAAAGTTTTTGTTCGTATTCCTAAACCTCAAGATTAATTTCCATAATCAAATTATTCAATATACAATAAAAACAAAAGCACGAATACAAAATAACTTGCTGTCACGTTTGCTTTCAAGTCAAATAACATAAACGTCAAACGTAGTTCCATTTTTATTCGACAGAAGGGACTACGGTCACGGTCGCAAACCCATGACGTCATGTGAAATTTAATATAAACTTTAAAAAATTAGTTCTGTAAAACTAGAAACTTATGTGACATAAAATATATATTTCTGTGAGTGGTTTTAAGTATACTTTCAGAAAAAATAAATTGGAAAATATGGTATGACCCCATTAGTTCCCAACAAAATTCTGAACTATTTATCAAATTCGATTTTCAATATAAATACAAGTACCTTAGTGGGAAACATATGTTTTAAGAGGTTCTATAGAAAAATTTTGTGACTAAATTTAAAAGTCGAGAAAACAAATTGTAAAGGAAAAAAAATACGAACCTTATATATCGTTCCGTAAACTATTTTTAGTAAAAAAAAAAAACTACATTTATCACTTTTCCCACTAAACCCGTCAAATATAACAATTTCTAGAGTACACTGAATCGTAGTTATTCATTATGTTCAAAGTTTCTATTTTTCTTGCATCATTCATTAACTATTACATATTTACTACATTTCTGATAAGAAAACAAATATCTGCAATATTTTATTAAATAAAAAGACACGCTTCAATAAAATTTATCAGAAAGGAAATAATCTGACTTACTTTTAGGTTTAAGGCGTAGAGCAACCGCCGTACTTTCCTTCCTTGACGTCCTCTGCCTCGCTTCTTCTTCAGCCAATACCACAGCCCTCTCATACATCTTTGTGAGTCGTTCACAGAGGATGGCATGTAACCGCAAGAACACATACCAGTTGTTATTTAGCATAAACAGACTATAAGCCTCTTCTGGGTCGGTGCTGAGAGCATGTTGAGGCAACTTCACATCTTCATCCTTCACTAAGTCTAAATTCACGGCGGATTTGTCGTCAGAGTCGACGCCACCCGTTGCTGGAGACTTTCCTCCGCCCGTATCTGGAGCGGAAGCTCGGGAAGGAGATTTTCCAGCCGTTGAAGGGCTACTTCCCGCGGATTTTGACTTATGATCGTTTGGACTCGACGCACAATTTGTGCTTTCTGTGTCAGCATCGTCCTTATCATCTACAAGGAAAAAAGTAATAAAAATAATATTAAAAGTCCGGGTTGTTAAAAAAAACACAATGTTTTAAACCACTACTCTAAATCGTTCTGGATTTTATTTAGTTTTGTCCAGTGGTTTTATTAAAAAAATTAAATAAATAGCAAGACTCAAATATATAGTAACTATGATGTCTATAATAAAATAAAAATATTGAAATATATTATATATCATTTTTACAATAAAACAATTTACAAAACAAACTTAAAAAAGTTCAATTTTACTATTTTGAACGTTTGTAATTAGAACTTTTCTTGAGGACTTTTGTCATTCTTATATAAAGAAATGTTTAAAAAAATCGTCAGCAATTCGTTCTTTTTTTGATACATAGAAATGAAATTTAAGAAAATTTAATATATTAAGAAAATCAGCCCGCATCATACCGATATCAGCATCAGCATTATATAATTTAGGTGCTTTGTTAAATAAAGGGCAAGAAAATGGGTATGAAACTGTTTTTCAATTGCTGAATAAACGAAGAATTTTGAATGAATAAAAATTTAACAAACTAAAATATCAAGCTTTTTTTAAACAACTTTGAATGTTCTGTATTCTAACAATCTTGAACTGTACAAACTCATGAATAAATAATGTTCTTACTGTATTGCTTTTTATGCCTACATTTGGGCCCTGCTATAAAAAAAACATCTTGTCTAATAGATAATAAGATAATTAGAATATTTTTGGTAATCCCTTCAGCTCCAAATTAGCCAAATTCGAGAAATGGTATAATTGCCATAAAATTCCTGGAATATTTGAAATATGAAGACAAAGATGTAACTAAGTTTATGAATACATAATTGAATGTTTTAGAAATTTTATGAATATCATAAAATTCCAGAAGTGTTTTCTCGAGTGTTTTAAATCTAAAGCCACAGTTAGAACAATGCATTGTCTAGCTACAACTACAAGCATTCAAATATTTAAGACTTGCGTCAAAGAAATATAAATGCCAAAAAAATAAAAAATGTAAGTAACTATGATTGAAATATAAAGTCGAAGATGGAACTAAGTACTGAACTGATAAACAAGTACAAATACTTACTAATATCAAAAGCGAGTTACAAAAAAATTTAAAATTCCAATAAACTTCTTATTTTTTAAATTATAATACAATAACTTCTGTTTTTATATATATATATATATATATATCGAGTTTTAATAGGCTCTTCAACCAATTTTTTTTAAATTTATTTTTCGAAAATAGACGTTAATTTGTTTTTAAGCGTATTATTGAAAATTAGTACCAAATATGCTAAATTTTAATGTGGTTGAAGAGCCTATTTACAAGTCTTTATTATTGTTTTTTAATATTTGTCTAATACGGGATTTACATTCCTAATTTTTCCTTCGCTTTAACAATAATTATCTAATTGTTACAAATTTATGAAAATTTCCAACCACAATTTCATTGAAAATTCACTTTAATTTGTTGTTTATTTTGCACTAATATTTTCCACAACAATATGGAGAATTGTTGCAGTTTAGATCATAGTGCTGAAAATTAAATTCTACAATACCTGTCTTTATGAAATTAAATCCTGAAATTATTTATTTCTTGGAAAAATTTAACTAAGAAAATAAAGTTTTATATCACTCAGAGAAAGTAATATTTTTTAATAGACGCCATAAAATTACAGATAAAATTATTTCTTTCTTACCTTCGTCCTCCCGTTCGTCGTCGCTCAACTGCTGCCGTGGATGGAAAAACAAATCCGGCACAAATTGCCGGAGTATGTGTTTGATTCTCTGCTTCTCATTCTTTTGTATGCCAGTCTGGCGCTTCACGTGGTGGATAAGCAGATTTGCGGCGTCGTCCAATATTGTTTTATCTCGGTAAGGAAATGTAAGGTGCGGCCCCGTCACAGATTCACCCCCATCTTCATTCTGTTCATGTCTCTCATCAAACAACGTCTCAATTTCGTTGAACAAGCTCTTGGACCGGAGAGCTTTCACGTCATTCTGCTTAAAATTAATGCCTTGATGGTCCAGAGATTTCAGGTAGTATTTTTCGTTTTGTTCGCGCCAAATTTTGTTGAAGCCCTAACATAAAACATAAAATAACCCATTAAAACAATTTAATTATATTTTCCTATGCACATTCCCTAACTAGGTATTAGTCATTTTATAGTGATAAATACAAAAAATTCCTACCTTTTGTGCTTCCCGCCATTCCTCCTCCTTGGATTTGAGCCTCCGAAGAACAATTCCGACACCAACAGCAGGATTTCGCTTCAAACCCTCGATGATATCCTGCGCCTTGTCCCCATAAATGCGTTTTAGTGCTCGCTGGTGGATCACAGGCGACGAACCTCCCAAACAATCGTCCAGGCGGAACCGGGAAACTTCTTCAGGACTCATACGATTCAACTTCTTTTGCACGCCCTCCAAAACTCGGATTGTCGCCGCGTTGGTTTCAATCACAACGTCTAACTCGAACCTCTCGTCTTCGCATCGGTAAATGTATTCTTCGTATTGCGTTTTCCTGGAGGTAACAAAGGTAGAATCTTCCGACCACGTAGGGAACGACACCCACTGATCATTCAGCACTTCTTTACACAACTGCGTCCTTCCAGAACACTTTCTTCCTTCTTGGTTTTTCGGCAAGGCACAGTAGCTCGCCCCGAGTCTTTTGCACGTCGTCAGGTCGATTTCCATCGCGTTATCTCCCTGCGGCCGCTCTTGTCTCGCGACGTTATTAGGAATTGCTTCAATATTTTGATCACTATGTCCCATAAACTCTTTAAACCACTTAAATAATTCAGGAAATTTTCCTAAAAACGGAGTGGCGAGCTGCACAAGTTCACTCTTGGAAATTACTTCCGAATTAAAGAGTGTTAAACATCGGAGAAAATTATCGTACACTTCTTGCGAACGAAGTGCCTTTCTCACTTTATCAAAGAACGCGTAATCATTGAGAGTCCCGTACTTGCCGGCCTCAGCGAGAGTAACATCGCGGCATGACACAGGTTTGTGTTTCTTGGCCGGCGGTACGTCACCGCGGTGTAGATTTTGAAGGCTTGGATTTAAGGGGTAGGTAGGAGAACGTTTGATCTGTCCAGAAGTGTGACCTGGTTTCTGTCCAGGAGGCAGTCCATGACCATGGCTATGGTGTCGCTCGCGCTCTCGGTCCCGAATCTCCCGCTCGCGGTCCAGAGTGAGCTCTCGCTCACGATGCTCCCGATCTCTGTCTCTATCCCTGTCCCTTTCTCGTTCTCGCTCTCGGTCTCGATCTCGATCCCGCATGCTGCTCGCGTTGTTATACGGCTTCATGACCGGTTTCTTTACGATGGAGGAATGATCATTGGAAAGGGTCTTGCTGCTGAGAGCTGCCTGATGACTCGTGGCATCCGGGAGAAATTGACCAAACTCAGCTAACAGATCTTCTTGATTTTCAAATAACTTGGCTACCTGACTGTAAACCTCAGCCTCGGTGAGGTGCTTGCCGCCGCCCGGGCCGCCGGAATGCAGTCCCATGCCACTAGATGGATGATGCCCTTCCTTCAAGATCTTCTGCTCTTTCTGATAGGTGTGTAAGATCTCTAAGAATCGCTTGTACTTCTCTGGTTGTCCCTGAAACCTGTTCTTGATTTTGTTGACGTAATTGATGGCGTGGTTAAACTCTACGGGTTGGTTTTGGTTCTGCGGAGCGTGGTGGACCACGCCACCCTCCACGTGGGACAATGCTTGGCTCACGGCTTGCTGAGCAGCCGCTGCCTGCAAATAAAATTTTCCCTGTAAAGCCATGAATGAAGAATTAATTATTTTTCTAAACTAGTAAAATATTGTATATTGTGTCTTACCTGCGTCATCGCGGGCGGATGGTGATGCTGATTGTTGTGCTGCACGAGGTTGTTGGCAGGTGGGTAGGGTTGTGCGGCGTGATGTGGTGGTAAGGAGGCCGGTGCGGGAAGTGGCGCAGGAGGCCCAGAGACACCTCCTCCACCGCCGGCACCACCACCACCACCACCACCGCTTCCTGGGGGAACCGCATTAGTATGGATGCCCTGCAGGATTTGCATCACGGCAGGTTTTCCAGGCCCTTGCGCCTGTGCAGAACTCACAGTAGGCGGTGCGGACGGTGGATTAGGAGAAGGCATAGACACCGAAACCTGGAAGGCGTAACCCTGGTCATTCGCCTGTACCTCGATTTTGTAACCGCTCGGAAGGAAGGTGTTGAAGCCGACGATTAATTCTGGGTGTCCTTTAAAGAGATTGGACACCCTTCCTATCACGCCTGGCGTATCAATACTGCAGAACAAAACCACAAACAAATCAGTACATTGTAATAATTAATTTCCTTGTTTGTTACACAATATAATTCCCTCTTTCCCTTATAGTATGTATAATAGAACAAGATAAATTAAAAGTACTATTTTAATATGAACGTCCTTGCCATGTAATTAAATTAATGAAGAGATGGTCTGTTGATTATGTTACAAACCTCTGACTCTTAAACTCCTTCATGATGTCGAGGAAATCATTATAAACCTGCGGCTGGTTGCCGAACTTGAACTTGACCTGGTCGAGGTAGGAGAGCGCATCCTCGACCTTGAGGCGCTGGCAGCTGGAGGGCGACTGCTGCTGGTTTGTGGGTGGTTGCTGAGGTGGAGGCTGAGGGGGAGGCGGTTGGCTGGGCTGCGTGGGCGTGCTGGCCGGAGGACTGGCGTGGCCCTTGGCGGCTCGCAGCCCATGCTGCATCACGTGCGCGTGCGGAGTCGTGGCCGACGGCATGGCGGAGTGGCTGTGGCTGTATGACACAGGAGCGCTGCTGTAAAGCCCTGACTGCATGCCACCTCCGCCCTCCACTACCTTCACCGATCCCACCGACGTATACGCGATCGTTGATGCTGAAAACCAAACTCATATTTGGCAGCTATTCCATGCACTTGGAAATCAAAGTTATCTAAGATCTGACAATTGGCTACCAAGCAACATTGTCAATTGTCAATCACATTTGTCTATATGTAAACAAAATTGTCAAAAATGAAAAGTAACGTTAAAATAAATAATTTCTCTTTTAATATGTTTATTTTATTTCTCTTTTTTTAGTACTAAAATTAATTCAGTCATGACACATGGTCTTTTTATGCTCATACATATATTGTTCTATTTATCACTAAGCGAGTATGATTCATTCACGTATAAAGGAAAAGTACTCACCGGTATTATGCTGTGAGGAAGATAAAACCTGGCGATGAACAGAGCCAACAGAGGCAGACAAAGATCTGCCGGAGTATGAAGAACTGGTAGACAGATTAGGCTGTGGATGACCACCAACGTCTTTCACTGCTGTCTCATCCACGCGCACACGTTTCATTTCAAATCACATCTGCACGGCTGCAATAGAATGCACTCAATTAAATTCCACTTATTTAACCATGAAGAATTAACAAATTTAAATGCCACACTAGCATTCAAGTTCAAAAATGACGTAAAGCTGTTACGTTTCTGTCAAACTCAATTGTTTCATAAGTGTTGTCAAAGTCAGTTTTATCACAAATATTATATTTTTATGCAGTATTATATTGCTCCATATTTCACTGTATAGCTTATCTGCAAAGTAATTTTTCATTAAATCGCATAATAAGTAATATGACATTTTTAAAAAGAACTGATAACCTAACATTCAGGTTGTCAAGCTTCTTTTGTTTTGATCATATGACTGACACAATTTAATCTGATTGGGTGCTTATTTATAACTGTTTATTTAGATGAGCGATAGAAAATAGAATCACGTCCAATGAAAAATGTAATTAAGTTAACAATTAACATATCCTGTTTCCCAAATGACGCATTCTTTTATTATTTGAGTTTATTTTGGTGAAGAAATATTGAAGTTGAAGACAAAAATAGTGTATTCGGTTTGTTGCAGTGAACTCATTACAAAGCAATAACACGAGTTTCAGGAACAAGGTATAAGATATAGTAAATATGGGGTTATCTCGTCATAACAACAAAAATATGGCTGTGTCAACAATTAACCATTACGCAATATCAAGATTATAAGGAAAAGAAAGGGGGGGCGTACCAGGGTGATTAGTATGATATGCGCGCGCACGGATTTTACCATTGGACGACAATGGGCCGGCCGCCAGCCAATAATGGAACTTTGCAGAAATCATTTGTACATCTGCAAAGGCAATTTACCACAACAAACATAAAAAAGTTTAAATTAACAAAAATTAATTAACCAAATCCGTAAACAACGACTATAAAGGGGCAACCAATATTCTGAACCAGAACTTGCATTCCATACATATGTTGCCAAAAATGTCAATTAACGATGAAATTCCACAACAAATACCTGCATGCAAGTAAAATAATGTAATTGCATCATAGTATTGACCGAAAAATATTTACCCCGAATGAACCAAAATAAAAACCATTAGCACATTCAAAGAGCACATGGAATAGTATTTTCGGAGCTCAGTTCAAAGATTACATCTAAATCGTTTGGTTAGCATGATACTTAAAAAAAAACATTTAGATAAGTAGTAAGTGATAATCAGAGTTTTGATTTCAAGAATAACTGGGTCGTAAGCAGGTCAAACGGAATTAGAATCAAGTGTTGAATAATTACCATATGATCGTGCCTAAAGGACATTGTCCAAGTGTAGTGTGATGGTATTAGGTATCCAATCAGTATCATATGATTGTGATTTTTGAACTGCACTGCACTAGTTTTGTACAACTGATGTAACGGTGCTGTTATATTTCCCGCACGAGAACAAACAATGCAAGTCATTTTCGCTTGTCACTCGGCCAGAGGAGTGTAAGTGAAGAAAATGAACTTGAAAAGTTGATTCCGGGGTCTCACACACAGATCTGAAGCTGAAGCCATTTTACGCGAAGCACTGGTATGAAACGCAATATTTTTACTTGTTTACAAACTGGCAACGACGGACAATGTTATATGCAGTGTTGCGACGTCTGGCCGCGGCTTTCACCGCACTCTGTGTGTTGTGGTTTGTGCGCAGGAGAGGCTAAATGTGACAACGCAGGTACCAGTGGACGCTCCCGCGATTCAACGAGCCAGGCTCGCGATTGGTGCATTTATAAATCGATAGACGATGTGTGTGTGAAATGGGCGAAATTCGACCTTACACACTGCCAGGCTCCGCATACTGCACTACAAGCGAATATGACATTTAAGCTCATGAAGCATTCGGGTCTTGTATATACGAAACCATCATCCGTAAACAACATACGAATGTTGTATTACCATTTCGTAATTATTTCGATATTCTGCGTAAGACTACATCAAATTGAATGCTGTCTGTCCGCCGAATATCCCCTGAGACTGGAAATTATGTACGAAACCCGTAAATTTAATTATGAGCACAGGTTAACTAGTAAACAGCTACTACAGCCAAGTGAAAATATGTAACTACATAACAAAAAACTGGACAACATTTCTACTTTCAAATTAGAAAGAATACGATTTAGGAGGTCTAAAATTTAATTTTTGCGGTAAAAAACTATTACGCCTTCATTGGAAACAAAGTTGCCAAGTTTACAGACAAACTCAATCTTTTACAACATGCTTCGCGCAGTTGCCATGTCACGTAACTGCAACGTCGAGAGATAAAACAAACACTAAATTTGGTATTAAACGGATAAAAATATAAATAAACATCAAATTATTGTTTACTTTACAGAATGCTGCACCTCCTGCAGTGAAATACGTTCGAGCTAAATTTGGACGACATAAAAAAAGATATTGTGTACCTTGTTATTTTCACATGTAAAACTATTAATTTCCTTATTTTTTTGGGAAATTCTTTCAAAGCACATTAAACTAATGAGAAAGATGTGATAATTTATCCAAAATAACCCAATTGGAACGTAGGTGATGATACCGATTAACTTGAAATATGTTACATACCTTATAAAAGCCCTTAACTTAAAAACTTTCTGCAACAAATACTTGTCAAACACTATACCAACAATGTCCAATCGATTATCACGAGATAATTGAATGTAATGAAATGAATTTTTTGTTTTCACACTTTGAAACATTCTGTAACAGACCGTCTACTTTGGTGACCGACTGGCGACTGGCTGTTGAAGAATCTGTGTAGCTTGTTTGGAAGAGTCCATTGTGACAGTCCATCCGTCAAACATTTTAAAGTTTTCTGCATATCTGCCAGATTATTTTTATACAGCCGATAATGTTCAGCATATAATTTACATTAAATTACAACATTAATGACGCTTGAATAATAATGGAATACGTCTCATGGTTAAAGATATTTATAATTAAGTTTTCCGCTACCCACTTCACCTATTTTCTCAAGCTTGTATAGACTCGTCCAATGGTTTGCCTTTCATTTTAGTGCAATGTATTCACTGTAGAGGCGCTGACATATTTAAATTAAAGCGGTAACTTCTACCAATGTAATAACAAAATAAATATATAATATGGAAATTATTAATAATAATATAAATAACTTTCATAATATTTAAATATTATTAATTTGCAAAAGAAAAGGTTTAATTTATATAAGACCTCTTTCAAAATAAATAATTAAGATCAAATTTATTAATTTGGACAAATATTCAAATTTTAATTAAATATTAACAAATTATGATACTTTACAATATTCATATTATTATGCGGTTTTTAGAGAACAAATCCTATTGGTCCATCATTCGTCAAATTGGCCAATGAAATAATTCCAAGTACACCGTAGATTAGGGTTAGGATCATAAGATTATTATATATAAACGTGATAACGTGTACATATATTGGCTAAAATTAGTTTTCTGAAGAATACAATTAAAAAAGACATTTTTGTAATTTTCTACCGTAAAAATACATTCCAAAATGAAAATAAAAACTACTGTTTTAGTACTTATGCTTACATTGGAAACTGTTTTTGCAAATTTGGATTCAAATCAAATAAGATGCTCAGGTATTGTTAATAATTATTATTTAAAATGATAAATAATATATTTTGATCTTTAGTTTGCGAAGCTACTGTAAGGGAACTGGAAAATGTAATGTCTAAAGTAGATCCTAAGTTGACCATCGATGTTAGCGGCTACCGATTAGATCCTTCAGGAAACACTAAAACGAAAACATTACCACAAGTTAAATCCGAAATATTTATATCAGAACAAATAGAGAAAGTATGTGATAAAATGGATGATTATGCTCGCGCCAGATGGAAATCAAATGGTCAGTTAACAGTAATTCGTTTAATGACTGCAGAAGGCAGTATGAACTCCGATATAAGTAATGTGGACCTTGTGCAAGATGAAGATTTGAACAAGAGTCTTAAATATTATGTAAGATCTATCTTTTGTTTCTTCTTATTTTCATAAAACAAAATATTGTTAATGTTTTCTTTGTTTTCAGTGCCATGGAATTGTGGATGATCACGAAGAAATATTTATCGAGCATTTCAAAAATAATTCTGATAATAAAGAAAAAAGAATTTGCACTGAAGAAGCCAAATTGTGCAGCCCATCAGACGACGATGAAAACCAAGAACACGATGGATTTGATGATGAATTATAATGTTTTATTGTTTATATTGTTAAAGTTTATTGAAATATACAAATTTCCAGAATTTATTTGTATTCTGTATTTTTTAAATAAACCGCCAATTGACATGTCAAATGGGTTGTTTATCTATTTTTATTGATATGAAATACGTGAATAAAGCATTTATTACTAAAAGAAAAATTGGTTTTCCAATTTAGTTCGGAAAGGCAGGTGATATTACGTCTAAATTTCTAATTTTCGACTATTTTTATGACATTTATTGTATATACACTATTTAAGGTTAGATCTGTCACATAAAGGGTTATATTTTTTATTAAACTGTCAATATTTTTATAGAATAATATTAAAAATGTTCGAGACTGATAGTTCACATTATAAGACAATATCTATACTGGGGCAATGTTGTGATGGACTGGCCGTAGTGCACTTAGCGAAACATTTACCATCGGACACTTTAGTTGCTGTTAAAAAATTTAATATGGACAAAGTTAGGGAAGAAGCCGTACTTATACAGGTAACAAACATTCATGAATCATCCTACAAAGTTTCATTCATGTACTGATACATTTTCAGCAAGAAATTATACTCACAAAACAACTGCAACACCATAATATAATAACATATCTAGCTGCTTTTGTAAGTGGCCCAGAAGTATGTGTAGTTAGCCCTTTAATGGCTTATGGCTCTTGCAGAGATTTAATAAGAAATCACTTTACAGAAGGTATTTTATAAGAATGTAATTGAAATCAAAGTACATATATTAATTTTGTAGGTCTACCAGAAGTTGTTATAGCTCTAATTTTAAGGGACGTATTAGATGGATTAGATTATATTCATAAAAAAGGCTTTATACACCGTGCAATACGAGCTAGTCACATTTTAATATCCGCCTCAGGACGAGCATGTCTCTCCGGCCTCCGCTACGCTTGTCAAATTATAGAAAATGGAAAATGGCAAAAGAAAATACACTCGTTTCCCTCTAGCACTGCCCCAAATCTCTATTGGCTTAGTCCGGAATTATTAGAACAAGTAATAGTCTTCTTTGAATAATCTATATCTACTACTAAGTAATAATTTTTAGAATTTACAAGGATATAATGAAAAATCGGATATATATAGCGTTGGTATAACCACTTGTGAATTAGCGAATGGTGTGGTACCATTTGAAGGTACTTCCAAAACTTTAATGCTTACCGAGAAGGTAAAAGGTGCTCCACCCACGTTATTAGATAGTACCACATTCCCCATCGACCAAGTAGAAAACGACCATATTAACAATGGTATGTGGGAGAGTACAATTCATTTTGGATATTTACATTTCTTAATTTTCCCAAGACAATTCTCAATTAGATTAATTTTGCTGGGGCTTCAGTTCCATCTGTAGTCCCCAGTTCTAGTTTGTCTATTTTTTATTATTATTATTTTCATTATGAACAGCGGTAATTCAAAATTTATTAAATTCACTGTGTAAATCAACTATTAACTAAAAAATAGTCAGCTGGTTTGGAACCTACTTTAAAGATTGTTTTACGAAAGCACTAAATTTATTCCAGTAAATCTACAAAAATAAAATATCATCGCGGCTTACCAGTTTTGGTTGTGCGTATTTGCTTTCTGTAATAATGATATATTTGTACTGCGGAGAGCGCTTACCAGGTGTCACATCACGGGTTTCTAATGTTGCCATGAAGAGAGCACCATAGAAATCATTTTTGTAACTTCAGGAAATAATTTTTAAATTGGTCGGATTCGAATCCTGGCCTTTAGAACCATAACTGGTCACTTAATGCATTCAGTCACACGACCCCGTAAAAGAACTTTTAAAGAAAAAGATCAACCCTTACTTTTGCTATAGTAATGAGATCCATTATTATATACTCATTATAATAATACAGAGTGTCACAGAAAACGGGGTACCCCTATTAACTCCTTTATTTATAAAGATATCTAATTGAAAATGTGTATGCGTAAAACTTAAAGTCGCATCATTTTAATGTATAAATGATAAATATACCAATTCCGGTTTAACCGGAAGTGGCATCAACATTCTTATTTTAAATGAACACCTGCGTACAATATGTGTCACGAGCCAAAATTTGCAGCAGAAAATAATGCAAAAAAATTAAATTAAAACAACAAAAGTTGGCTGTGGTTTTATTTAAAACAATTGAATCGTGAAATTGACAGCTTCTGTATTTGTTGAAATTGTTTAAAATAAAGCTATAGCCAACTTTGGTTGCTTCAAATTGAATTTTATTTTTTCTAAAAAAAAAAAAAATTATTTGTGGCACATCATTTCAGAATTCAACGTAGAATGGGCTACTTACGTACCTTTTTTATTTAATATTTTTGAAGAAAAGGTAAAAACTTGTTAACCGTATTTTTTCTTTTGACAAAATTTTTATTAATTAGCCAGAAAAAAAATAATGAAATTTAATTATTTGAATTACCGCCATGTATGACGTAAAATTACGCCGCACCAATGAATGGCCGTAAAGGTTTATGCGGGTAATGTAGATCTCTTGTTTGACGTTTCAACGATAGTGGAGGTTAGTATTTTAGTTTGTCTTTTTGGTATCGATATTTTGAATTCCATATAACTGCCTATGTGTTTATTTTTAAAGCAATTAATGTATTGGAGAGACCAAAAAGAGAGAAAAATGAACTAATGTCAAATTCAAATTAAAACTTTCTCGCACGCCATGCCATCTATACGTTACATTCTTAAACATGATTTCCTTCCCTAGTTCAATATAATGACGTCACAGAAAAATTTCTTTCTTAATTTACTAAAATACATTTTTTTTTTTAAATAAAATTTATATTTTTATATATGTTATCAACATAACATTACGTATATATTGATAGAAATCGGATTTTCAGTATCACGCAAGTAGCCCATTCAAAAATGTAAAAATATACAGACTATTCCATTTAAAATAAGTATGTTAATATCACTTCCGGTTCATTTATACATAAAAATGACACGTATAAACTTTGAATTAGATATCTTCATAAATAAAGAAGTTAATAGGGGTGCTCCGGTTTCTTTGAACACCCGGTATATTATAGTTATCCGATCCTTTATTATTTATACTCATTAAATAATATCAATATGTACCGCAGATAAAATAAAAATATTCATTATATTTCCAGATAGACTTAGAAATTTTCCAACATGCACATAAAGCTATTAATTATATTAATCTTCCACTTGCCTTTTAGTGAATTACGGCGACGGCGACATGGCCCCGGGAGGTAGTTCCCAACTCCCAGCAAAACACCAGGTGTACGTAGAGCGAGCCTTCAGCGAACAGTTCCACCAGTTTGCCGAGCTTTGTTTGCTGCGAACCGCGGGTGATCGCCCCACGGCTACGCAGCTGCTCACGCACTCTTTCTTCAAGCACTGCCGTCGCCCGCACTCCATACCCGATCTTTTGCACCCCGTCATACCTATGAGTGACAGGATAGCCAATAACCCCGGTGAGAAAAACTCCATACTCAATAATCTTTTGTCTATTTAACCGATAAACAAACAGTCAACACTATAAATAAAAATTCACAGAGAACGGCAGAATTCGTTAAGCAGTTCCTAGACGTTCATTAATAGTGTGCAATATATTTAAAGCGTTTATAGAGAAAAAAAAAAAAAAATAGCAATACACCCGGCAAACTCAACTGATTTAGCAGTGTGCGAAGATTGGTTGGAAGTTTAAGAAGTAGAAGGAAAGAATGTGAAGTGTATTATTGTTCAAGCAAATCACTTCGAACATATTGAAAATAAAGTTATGAAATTTTCATATGGGTATAATTTCTGCCTTATTTATTTTAGAACAAAAGAAGAAATAAAAAAAAAATTGTTTACGTGCGTTTTCTCCGCGAAAGAGAAGCACAATAAAAGTTGTAATTTTAACACAATAAAAGTTGTAATTTAGCTATTTACAGACTGCCATGAGAAATATAACAAAAATGTTAATCAGTTAAATTGTTTGAATTTGACATTGGTTATAAAATTTAATAATTCTTGATTTCATTAAATTAATAACTACTTAATTAATAAATGTCCACAATGATGGTAACATAAAAATATAATAGTGGTTTATATATCAAGGGAGTAAAGTTCATCATTATTTGTCAAGAGCGAAGATTGAATCCTGAGGGCGTAGCTTGAGGGATGCAATCGCAAATAATGACACTTTACTCCCGTGTTATATACAATATTTTATATACAAACGGAAAAGAAGAAGAATGAAGCACATTTCTATAACCGAAGAAATCTATTTATATATTTTAAATTTAATTTTATAAAAATCATATTTTTTCCAAAATAAATATAATTGATAATATTCCTTATCTGCTAATCAATATCAATTAACAATGGACTTGAATCCCTTTATTTTCCTAGGGAGTACTTTATTTCCCTAGGGAGTACTTTATTTCCCTAGGGAGTACTTTATTTCCCTAGGGAGTACTTTATTTCCCTAGGGAGTACTTTATTTCCCTCGATAAATAATGAAGCACATTAAGTTATGATGTTGATAAGAATAAAGTTAACATTATTCACCGGTTGTATATAAAATATAGTAACTTTTGTCATGAGTGTGTGTTAAAATATACTGATTGATTTTTGTTGGCCGTCATTTCATTTTAAAAATACATATATTACCATTCTGGCGTATTGGTTCGTAATATAATGAAAAACAATATTAGACGCATACATATAATTATAGAAAATATGAAAATATTTATAAAGGTAAAAATCAAAAAAATAAGACAGATGTCAAATTATAGGTAATTTTTTCATGAAGTTGAGCTGATTTCAACAGACATCGCTAATGATAACGATATATTTTACCGTGTGGGCGCTTACCAGGCGTCACCTCACGGGCACTCATAGCTGGTGTGGAAAGTGCACCACAGGGGTCACTTTTGTGCCATTTAAAATTGGAAATATTTGGCGTCTGTCGGGATCGAACCCGGTTCCCCAGGTTCACGACCAGATACTCAGGCACGCGGCCACGGGTTCAGTTTTACGTTTATATATTTTCTTACGCTTACGCTCATTGTGAATTGGGGCTTATGAAACATGTTTTTTATACAGAGTGATAAAAAATGTTTGAAGCTCCATACGATTTTGACATTTGCCGCTTACTTAGTATGACAGCATTACTATTTTCATGAACGTACCTTAGAATTTTGTTAGATGTCATAAGAATAATCGCAAGAACAGTCTTCTTTACGTTCATCGGAACGAAAATATGCATCAAGAAGAAATTGTCACGCTCTTCATTAAAAGCCAAAATGAAAAGAAATTAATGATCTTTCACGAAGGTATGCGAAACATTTATCAAATGAATCAAAGTACGGCAATGAAGTCGAATGTCATGCACCTATCATCATCTGTCATATGTGAAATATACGAGTAATTCTGATGAATTATGATAAATTGAAATTTAATTTTTACATTATTTTGGAACAAAAATTGTCATGTGATCTTCAGTCTTTTTTGATTACCCTGTACTATTTTTTCTATTGAGATAATTTCAGAATGCGATTTTTTTAAAACTGCGACTTGCCAAAAGTATGACTTGGTTGTTTTTTGCCAGTTATGTTGGAAGCGCTCACTGCTTGTGTATTTTGTGGGATTGAATACATCAATAACAGGCATCGGAAAGTTTTATGAGTAACACTGGGACTACGTTCATAATTAGACTTCCACCTAAGGGATGGAGTTAGTAGTCCTGAGTGATAAGAATTATTACATTAGCTACTTCGGTAATAGGGGATTCCACTCATATCGAATTTTTATATAAATTATATACATAATTATTTCTTCCAATATAACTGTGTTATTGACGCATATTTCTTTTCTTTATGTTTTATCACTTTTTTTATATATGCTAAAATATATTACACATTTTCAAAACGCGCGGATTCTTCCGGGCTTGATTGCGTCATCAAACCCGGCTTTCTTTTATTGGCCGACACTGTAAGTAGGCGTTTCCGTCATCAAACCAGTGACTGCCAGACTGTTCCACTAGAATATTTGGTTACAAGGTTGTGCGGCTACACGCTATTATTTTTACAAATACTTTAATACTAATAAACTATAACTACAGTATATTAAATTTAAGAAAAGTAAAAGAAAAGAAAATAGGAACAAAGCAAAATTTTCAAATTTAACAGCCACACAACATTGACAAATGGTTTAGAACCTCTAACAGCCAAGACAGCAGCAGCTGAGAAAAAGCACGATATAATGTCATTACTTTGCTACACTGGGTTCGCCGTAAGACGGGAAACGCTGGATACCAAATATTTGCCATTTTTTTCTTCCATAAAAAGCCGAATTAAAAAAAATTAGGGAATTTCTGAATTCAAAAATAATATAACATATAAAAAATCAAAAAATCGGGGAATCCCCCATTAGAACATCGGTAATTAGCTGTCACTGTAGTTGCCACTTGTACTTGTGTCTCAAATTTTGAAGTTTAGTCAGTCATTTTTATTTGTGTTTAGTGATTGTATGTATTATTAATGCATAATATAGATAATGATTCCGTATGGGATCACTAGTTGTGGAAAATACGTTGTATTAAAAATGCAGGACAAACAAAAATTTACAGACTGTAAAGTGAAAATATATTACATATCTTTCTAAAATAAATATTTATATTGTATTCACGCATTTTTCAATTGATTTATTTTAAATTCATATATGGCACAATATTGCAAATAGCCTATAATAAATGTGTACCGAGTTTTCTATATGCATGACTTTAATTAGACTTCTACCCCTCAGATCGCGCTAAATGCTAAATAAAGTCCTGAGCGTAACATAGCAGTTTCTCATCTATTAGTAACGAAAACGACCATTGAGGGCGGCACTGCATTTTTTAAGATGACGGCGACGGCTCGATGGTGTATTTTATACCGATTAGGCAACAAGTAGTAAACAATGCAAAAAAAATTACATATTAATTTATAATAATTTACAGAAAGTGTTTCACATAATGAAGCATTATATGCTGTAAAATAATACAAAACATGCTAGGACTTTGCAAATGTTATAGAAAGGTTTAGCAGATCCAATATCTTCAAAATATTCTGCATCTAACTGGGTCTATAGTTTCCTCTGTTTTTGAAAATGTAAAAATTATTTTTTGTTCCTTAACGAGTTGTAGCTGATGAAGATTCTTCACGTAGCTTTTGCAAATTATGTGAAGGAACATCATTACCTTTTAGTCGTCGTCGTTTGCAGAGAATACCTGAAATTATAAATAAAATATACTACAAGTAACGAAATAAAATGACTATTTAACATACCTGGCAAAATAAAATCTTCATTTGCAAAATACATGGTACATTTCTCATGCATTTCGTAACTTCTTTTCCAGTATGAATTTGTTTCATCCAAGCAAATCTTTTCTCTTCCAACTTAAGTTTACCAAACTTTTCTTTCGTATTTTGCAGGAAACGAATGAAAACTAACATTTTTATGTTTACTAAACCGAGAATGGCAGTCGTAGACATAACAATTTTTAATTTCCACTTTTACCTCAACTCTAAAATCCATAAGCAAATTTGATATGAATACACCATCGGCTAGTTACAAATATTGCCACCAGGCGGCTACAGGTTAATTTTCGTTGCGAATAGTAGTATAACATGATCTGTGGTCAATACAATATATCCAACATTGTGTTTACAGGTTTTCTTATCGATGTGTTATCAGTGCTTTTATATACTTATAAAAACACCGAAATAGAAAAAATAATTTAATAAAATCAATCATTCTTAAAATGTTATGACATATATCAAACATAAACAAACTATTTAACATTTTTCTTCTACTTCTCATGGCAGCCTGAAAATAGCTGAAAATTACGACTTATGTTGCTTCTCATTCGCGAATCACGTAAACAATAATTTTGTATGTACAATTGGATTATTTTCCAAGATAGCGGCGCTTCCAATACCTTATTACCCCACGACTGGACTATATCATGAATACGTTGCCGAATTTTTTGGATCCAAATAACCGTTTCATACTGTTTTCATTATCAACTTTCTTAATATTTAAAGAAGGAAATCGGGATTTAAAATTATATATTTTCCCGTTTTAAAACGAAAGTAACATTTTTTTCTATACCCTTCATTTGCAGACCGACAAAACTTCATTATGCAAAAAGTTTTAATGAACAAACATTCAATATAACAACCACAATCAATAATATTGTTCAATATCAAAATTATTGAACGTCTAGGGCCCGCTAAAAAGTTTTAGCACATTTTAAATTTGTAAATCCTCATCATACCCTAAAATATTAATATGCTAACCACACTTTTAAGATTAAAATTAAACCACTGCCAGTTACCAACACAAATGAGTAGTATTTCAAAACAGTCACCCATAAAAAAATTCAAAACAAATACATTTAAAAACAATTATTGTTCAAAAAACTGTAGAGTCCACTATCATTTATGATTTTTTTCTGTTCCAGACGATATGGCGACTTTCGAAGCTGCACAAAAACTCTCCGAACTAGACTTATTAACTTGTGAATGGGACTTTAACTAATACACATTTGTATCAATAGTTATCAAAATAATGTATTTTGTAGTGTACAATAAAGTATTCATATATTTTGTTGTAATATCTCTTTAAATTTAATTACGAAACATTACCAGATCACTTGAAAATTCCTACTTAATACAGAGTTGGGAAGAGACATGGATGCTTGGCCTTAAAACTTATATTCTACTTAAAATGCAATTCAGTGTGCTGTCCACATTATTAAATTAAATTATTGTGACTAGTAATTAACAATAATAAACTTTTAACAACATTAAACAAATAATTCATGTTGTAATAGATTGATAACATTATAGTGTGACTCACCATCACCAGAATAAAACAAAATAGTTTTTGGTTCACTTAAAATAAAATTTTATCAGTACATGATATTAACTGTTAAAATGAATCACAGACATTTACATTAAGTACAAAACACAAAACAAATTTTATAAAATTGTAGGTAAATTGCACTTACAGGTATAAAAATATGGGTTTCCTTTGAGATATGTAACTTTAGTCCTTAGGAAGTTGACATTCTGTACAGCTGGATATCACTTCTGCCTTATATTTTTCTATTTGAATCGTGACATTCGTTATGGAATACTTTATTTTCACTATCCGCGTCGCTTGCTTTAATACTTCTTCTTTATCACAAAATTTATCTGCAAGAAACTCTTCATATTATTATTATTCGTTCGTATTATGCAGTGCGTTTATTAAAAATTCAAACATAGTAAAGTGTTCAATATACATGGAAATACAGAGCATAAACTTCTGTAGTTTTAGATATCAAAATATTTAAATTTAATCCTTTGGTAAACGAGTAAACATAATTTGTCGGCTCCGGTGGCTCAATGGTTAGAGCAACGCCTCTTAGTCATGAGTGTGCTCGGGGTTCTGGGTTCGAATCCCACTAAGGCATGGATGTTTGTATATGTGAACCTATTCAGTAATTGGGATTTAATCCTGTTGAGAGGTATTAAAAAAAATTAAAATAAAGACCAGTAAAAATAGATCTATACTTCATTTCACGTAAGAAAACGTTGGTTTAGATAGGGAAATAAATTCTGCCATCTGATTGGTCAGAATACTCACTCAGCTGTCAGTTATTATGAAATAAAATAAGTTTGCCGAACGCAAGAAATGAACAAATATATTCGGCAAACTTCGATGTTGAGCGCTGGTATGTGCTGAATGCGGTCATTATTTAAATCTTTTACCTTCCGTCACCTTTAGTTAAGAAAAGTATTTGTCTTTGGTCAAAAAAATCTGTGGTGAGTTTTTAATGAATAAGCACGATGATGTCTGCATATGCGTGTATCTATCAAAAATTTCTCCGACTATAACTCCAATACCTACTACAATTCTAAAAATTATAATTCTTTCATATTCCTCTTCTTTACATTCATATGAAGAGCTGATTAGATTTTTGTTACAATTGGTCAACCGGAAGTTCCCTTATTTGAAGTTCTTAACAGTTTTTCTTGAAAAAACGCAGTTAAATATCATTTTTTGACGTTTTATGTGATTATCAATATGAAAAAAATATGTTAATGTCTATACGGTTTGATTATACATTTACTTTCATATTCAATAGATATAGAATAAAAAAATTATAAAGAAATTAACTTTGATAAATGAGTCAGCTTTGCTATAATCATGTAAACAGCTGATATATTCAAATAATTCTAATTAACTGATGTCAGTGTAAGTGCAATTTAATGTTCCTGTTATAATTTTATTGGATTTATAGAATCTTTTCCAAGGAACTTTCGGTACGGAATTTGCAGAAAATAGTATATGTTCGTGTTACAATTTTACTGAATATATAAAATCTTTTCCAAGGAACTTTACGTACATAGAATTGTCCTGATGCTCATTTTTTAATCGCAAAATAAATCTATTTTATTATGTTCATATACATACAGGTGATTGAAAAAATAGGAACAAATAGCTATTTTCTTTATTATTAATGAGGCGCGGTTTTTCCATCTCTTGATAAAGTGCCAGTTAACTTATCCACCAAATAAAAGAAAAATACCACATCATATAAATGACGTGTATATAATGGTACAAATGCCATGGCTAATTGATATTTTTTAAACAAAATGCAAGTATTTGGGATCACTATAAAGCTAATTTAAAATATTTTCCGAAAATATAAAAATATATGTACCATTCCATTTAAAAAATCAACGTCACTTTCACTTCCGACGAAACCGGAAGTAGAATTCAGGGTCTTTTCGTAGTAGAAAGTGGCATTTAATTTCGAGCGCAACTTTGTAATTTGAACTAATAATAAAGAAAATAGCTATGTGTCAATTTTTTAAATTACCCTTTTAGGAATAAAAAGTGTAAAATTTTACGTTCTTAAAATTTTATATGCAATACTGCACTCTAAAATTAAATTATCCTAGTTAAATTCCTGTTAGGTTTTTTTATAAACACCTTGTATATCTATTTTTGGGATAGTAGCAAAATTTTTCATAACAAAAAATATATCAATATTTAATTTTTAATTGTTTCATGCCATTTAGGTAATGCCGATACTAAATCATTTATGGCCAGTTGCACCGCTCATAGTTACATTTTAACTACTGGTTAAATTGACAATACCGAAACGAAATATCAAATGAATTATTAAATATTACTGTCAAAATTTCGATTCGCCTTTTTTTGTTAACCTGTAGTTGACTAAGTATAAGCTGTGCATCTGGTGATACACCAATAAAGAAAAAAACATATTATTAATCTTACCAACAGCTAAATGAACAGCTAAAGCGTTCTTATTTACAGTTAGTGACCAAATATGCAGTCCATGTACATGCCGAACTCCATCTATGCCAGCAAGAGACCCTGCGACATTATTGTAATCTACGCCAATGGGAAATCCTTCCATCAAAACATTCAATGTATCTCGCATCACATTTTTTGTCGTAAAAATTACAATTATTGAGAATATAAATGTACATATTGGGTCCGCAATTTTTGCGTCGGGCTGTAAATAAAGTATTATTTTGGAATGCCTAATTTTTCGTACAACCACTGGAATGAATGTATTTATACATAGATTGAAAAAAATCTTAACATTTTTATTATTATTCCGATTAAAACAATTTCTTCACATAAATTCTCTGGACACTCCAAACTCAAAAAGGTAATATAATTTTAAATTTTTTATTTCACAGGTAACTAGAAAAAAATTCATAAAATTAAACCATAATTTTTTCCATGGCTAAATCATTGACTAAAATATGTATGCAATTTATTTCTGACAGCTGCCCACTGCTAAATTCATTTTTTATGAATTGATCTATGGTTGTGAGAGCAATGACTCTATAGTTATAAGTAGGCCAAGGATCCTAGATTCGAATCCCGCTACGGCATGAATATGGCAAACCCACTCCGTAAGGTAACGAGTCATTAAGGTTCCCATGGTTATAGCCGAGACAGACGACAAAAATTAATGATTAACGGTTACATATAGTATGCGCACGTGAACTTGAGACTATTGACAGATATCAAAATTGCATCTATTAGCAAACCAGAAAATATTGACTGTCATAAGCAAGTGTTACTTATTGTTTTGTACTGTACGAGTACAATACAACAAGTACCATGAGCTTACCACACTAATTCCCGTATTCATAAACACTCGTAAAAATTTAAACGGTTTGTTATAATTTTTATCCAATAAAAACAGTCGACATTGAAAGAAAAATCGAAATTTTATTTGTCAAATTTTATTCTATTTGTTAAAAATTATAACGAACCGTTTTGAAACTTTACGAGTGTTTATGAATATGGGCATAAATATTTTCTGGTTTGTTAATAGACGCAGTTTTGACATCTGTCAATAGTCTCAAGTTCACGTGCGCATACTATATGTAACCGTTAATGATCATTCATTTTTGTCGTCTGTCTCGGCTATTAGAGTATCACATTTTATAAATATTAAACAACTTGGAATCTAGATATACGTAACAAATTTTGCACCTTTTTAACGCCTAAATAATGCAGTTGCACACAAAATATTGTGTACAACATTGTTTGTGAAATGTGATTACCGTCCTCAGAATGTCAATTCACTTTTTATACCCCACACTTATTTATTGGCCTAGGTACGTAAATAACAATTTTATCATTAATATTAAAGGTGCATTACTTTTGAACAAGTTTTAAATATTTGCAATTTCTAGATGTGGAATAAAAAATTAAAAATCGTATTATTTTTTTAATTTGGGAGCATTCATTTCTGTGAAGAAATTTATTTTAATCGGAACCATAATAAAGCTGGCTATTTGTTAAGACCTTTTTCAATAACTATTGGAACGCGCTCTGACATCCACATTACGGCGTGTGTGTGTGTGTGTGTGAGAGAGAGAGAGCAAGACATAACACATAATTTTCTTTGATTATACAATCTGAATAAAAAAAATTGTTCCCATTGAGAAATGTACTTGATTAATTATGCTGATGTATATTTGCCATATGGATGAAAAAATGAAACATTATGGCACTTTTTTCACGTATTTATTATAGTCGACAAAAAATGTATGCAACTAGAGTAAAAAGTATCTTATTTCACTCCGGATTTGTAATTCCTATTCGTAAAATAAAACTACTTTTTATTCATGTTGCATAAATAACTATTTTTTATTAAGAAATATTTGGTGCATTCTTTAATTGCTTATTTGATAGAGAATTTAATTCTGAATGGGGAAGTTTAGCGATTTTTTTTTTATTCTTTTATTCCATGGGAAATGACTTGAAAAATGATGTTTTATTTTTTTCAAAAATGCCCAGATTTTCCGGAAATGCCGATTTTAAGCTGTGATGACGTCGGTAGAGGATTGGTACAACGTATGTCCCTTATACACTGACGCACGCGGTTGGGGTTACCACTCACTTGAGAGTGAGGCATAGACAACACATACTACTGAGGTGTTGTTCGACCTACGTTCAAGTGGTTCGCTTTCACCGTTCTGTCTGAGTTTGCGCATAACTGACTTGTGACGTACTTAGAGTTTACTCAAAAAATATTAATTATAAATAAATGGAGCAATAATTTTAATTTCAATTTCAGCAGTCATTTGTTATATTTGTGAGAAAACAGTATGTTATGTAGAATTTTTACCATGTTAAACTTCCCCACTTGGGTACTCGGAAACAATAAGACATACGACTTCCATTAAATGGGACTAAATTTGGTCGATTGTTTCATTTTGAAATTACTTCTAAACCATCAGTATTCGAAATTTTTCAAATAAAAAAGTTAGATATCTATCCAGTGGCGTATCGGTAAATTTTCGAGATATAGCACAAGCTTATATTAAAAAAAAAATCTTATTTTTCTCTCTTTAGATTTTACGATATTTTAAGATGGTCCTCCAAAGGCGCATTACATGTCTCATGTAACCGAAGTTGTATCTCTTGTAGTTTCCGAGATCCAAATGGTGGCCTTCGAAATCCGGAAATCTCACATAACGATTTTCTTGAGAAAAATACATACAGATGAACACAGGAAACCTGACATAGGCGTTTAACATGGCAAAACAGTTTATCTCAAATATCAACTGTCCCGTAAAACATTATTTATGCTTTATACATGATATAATAATAAAATAATAAAATTCTGGATTTTTCGATACAAAACATTTAAATTGGAATTTGTAACATTTTATTTTTGAAATACCTCGTGCTGCAGACCTGCCGTTATTTCGGATTTAAACTTTTTAAATGTGTAATGCAATTTTAAAGAACTTTTTATTCACGTAGTTTTGTTATAAAAGTTATAGGAAAGCCAATTTCCGCACTTATTTAAAATCGCATGTTAAGCTCCTACGATCCGGTTTTCAGTGCAAAGGCCGCAAGCAGACACGTGACTTGAGTGACACTGAAAAGCGTAGAATCAGCTGATGTGTGTGAGCTTGTCATTTTGACAGAAAAAATGTTTTACTTATTTTAACTTTTCACTGTTAAAATAGTTATTTTCATAACAAGTTATGAAATATACCAAATATCATGTGAGTGTAAATTGACGCACGACGCGTAGCGGAGTGCAAGTCAATACACACGAGCTAAGATATTTGAATTTCATATAAGTTATGAACATTATTTTTTAGACGAGCATAAAAAAATTTAACTTTTTTTTCAAAACTGATATTTAGGTTCAAACGTACTGACAGCTGACAAATGAATAATGTATACATATAGCCAGAAATAATGACATAGTAACCTAGCAACCGTGTCAACTATTACGATATGAAATATATCGTAACACTAATGTGATAAGTTCAACTTTCAGTGTTAGGATACTACGTTGATATGTCATACTTATTACAATGGTCGTCTAAAAAGTTATTATTTCATGTATACTACGGCCTAAAAAATGTAACAATTTTCGCAGTTCAAAATTAAAACAGGTCGAAACATTGTTCATGGCAAAGTGACATTGTTTTTGTCAAAGTTAAATAAATCAACTGATTCCTAGTACTTCAAGGTCGCTCGAGTCACCTATCTGCTCGCAGTCTATAAAGTTTATATAAATTAATTTTATTTAGTGAGTGCCTATGTTGCTGGTGACAGCAATCGAAAAACTGACGTTTCAATGCCGTCACTGGCAAAGTAATAATGATGAAATGAGAACCGTCACCGGCAAAGTAATAATGATAGAATAAGAGCTGGCATTGTACATGCACATGGCGTTATAATAAATTTTACTGATAACAACGGCAGTGTCTCTGCTGCCGGCAACGATGCCCGATTAAGCTTCCGGCAAAGAGTTATTAGATTTCATTGTTCTTATTCTGTTATGTATTTATCATTTGTTATTTACATCAGAAATGAAAGTTGGTGACAATTATTCTTCTAACGTTGTGCCTTGTGTCCTGACGGCATATTTCTGGTGACAGAACAACAATAACCTAACCAAACACACGAAATTTGGCCCGAGTCCCGAGTTTTCCAAGCGTGCCTTGGTTATTGTTGTTCTTTTTAGAGAAATATACGAACTAAATTCCGATCCCGACTTATTTGTGACGAGAGAAATGATTTATTTCTCTAAATATAACAACAACAATCTAACGCACAAATCTTGGCCCGGGTCTTCCAAGCGTGACTTTTGTGCGTTAGGTTACTAATATACGTATCCAGCTACCAACATTAATACATTTTGCTGGTTACCGGCAACGATACTTTTTGCCGGCTACCGGTAACAATATATTCTGCCGTCGCCAGCAACAGAGGCAGTCCCTTTTATTTAAATATGACAATTATAAGAGTGCCATGAATGAAAGAAATGAATATATGTTATTTTTTACATAGAATTACAGTGTGATGAAAAAAATTATCATTTCATAATACATATTTACACACCCAGTGAGCTAAGGTAATGTTTATTCATGAGAAGAAAGTTTAGCTCACAAGCCCGTAAGGGCGAGTGAGTTAATTTCTTCGAGTGAATAAACATTCTTAGCTCACGTGGTTTGTACAATATTTTATTCAATTTTGACGAAATACTAATAAAAACCATTATAATATTTAATTTTGACAAAATAAAAAACTGATCAGTTAGTAGGCTGAGCATGACAATCGTCGCTGATAGACGTCAAGTCATGTATTTAAAATGCTTTATTGTCTGTCATTCGTGCCGTGAAAAATAATGAAAATGGCTGAAAATGTTTGATAAATTTTATAAGTGTTATGCATTAGTTGTGGCAGAGTGAGTTCAAATTTTGTGAGTGATTTAAATTTTTTTTAATTCACATGTGAAAAAAGTGTTACTTATAGTTGTTGCTATGAAGTTAATAATGACAGTTTAAAACGTCAAAATTGAATAAAAAATATGAACAAAAAATAACAAATTTTCATTTATTAATTTATTTGTTAAAAATTTGTACACTTTGCACACCCACGAAAAGATTTTTTTTCTTATATATAATACATAAATTAATAGACGTCATATGCACTTTTCTCAAAAATAAAATTATCGTTATGTGAGGTTATACAGATGATCAAAAACGAAAAACGACTGAAGGTCACGTGACAACTTTTGTAGACATTTGATTAATATCACTAACATACGTTGATTCATTTGATATTTGTTTATCATACCTTCGAAAAAAAATTGAGTAATTTCTTTTCATTATGACTTTTAATGAAGAGCGAGACAAATTTCTTCTTGAAGCATATTTTCGTTCGGACGAACGTAAATAAGGCGGTTTTTAGGATTATTCTTATGACAGCTAGCAAAATTCGAAAGGTATGCCCAATTAAAATTGGAAATAATAATGCTGTCATACTAAGTAAGCGGCAAATATCAAAATCGTATGGAACGGCACGCTTCAGCCTTTTTTGATCACTTTTATCATTGAATTCAGAAATTCTCTATTGAATAAGCAAATAATAAATTTTAAAAACAATTTTTTTGAGCAACAAAAAATACATTAATTAAAAAAAAACTACATTGTACGTAGAATATAATGAATAAATTTTATTTGAATTTTTCTTTTCTGTTATTAGTTTACGAAATAATATCTGAACATTGGAAACAAAACCAGCCTGTATAGTACGTAGGATCATATACTTATTTCTTTCAAGAATGTACTCATAGTTGGTGAAAGGACGAAACTACTTCTTACGAGTTAGCTCTTTACTCTGGACTCACTTGTTAATAATAGAAACGCAACGCAGATTCACAGAGCGTTCCAGTACATATATTCAGTTCAGTGAGCAAAACTTACATAATATTTAATGATTGCAGCAGCGCATAATACACCTATACTTTGAATTAAATCTCCTAATACATGAATAACTGCAGCCCTAACATTAATATTATTTTCATTATGGGAATGACCATGAATTGTTCCTATACTATGATTGTGTCCATGAATTTCCATTGGAAACGAGCACCCTCCATGTAAAATTAAGCCCATTCTACAAAAAATATACCGTTAAAAATGTTCTCAAATCGCCAAAAATTCTTATCTTACACAATGTTGATAAAAACCCCTATAGCAGCTACAATCATCATCGTATTGGCGTCAATCTCATATTTTCCATTAAGTAGTCGAAACAAAGCAAGATATATAAAAATTCCAGTTAGTAACCAAACTACAACTATGCTAAACAGAGCTCCTAATACTTCAGCTCTGTGAAAACCGAACGACATACGTTTCGTTCGCGTTTTCTGTCCAATCCAAATAGAAAATAGCGAGACTAAAAATCCGATAAAGTCGGACATGAGATGAGCAGCATCAGTCATCACTGATAAACTGTTGGCGAGATACCCGCCTACAATTTCAGTCACCTAGAAAGAGATTTTCTGGAGAAAATAATGTAAAACATGTTAAATGAGCTAGAAAATTACACAATAAAAAAATCAATTTCATAAGAAAGGTAATCTTAATTGAACAATTGTTTTCTCTCTTTCATAATTACAATTTTACGGATTAAGTATTTCGAATGCAACGATTGAATCATAAAAAATTGATAAACTTTTAAACTTAAATAGATTTTCTAGCTCATGGGTATATTAATATTATTTACCATAAAAAATAGGCACATTCCAGAAGCAGCTAAAAGTTTTTTTAAAGCTTTGTCTGGTTTATGTGCAAAATTAGAGTGGCAGTGAAATTCTTCTACTCCATCGAATGTATTAAATCGTTCCTGTAGGACATAATTAGTTAATTAAGATGTTAATAATTTTATACAAGATTTTTGATAAAATCTCAGTATAATCATAGCTGGACATGTAGTTAATTACAATATTTCAGTTCTAGTACTTATACTTCAATTTAATTTTTTATACATTCGATACCCGTTAAAGGATGAGTTAATGATTATAATAGTAATAATATTTTTTTATAAAGTAATTATATTTATACTTAATTACATTTTTATTTGAAAAAGTACTTTCACATTTATACATACTTTTATTTTATTATTTATTCATAGTACACGGCAAATATTTCAATGTTTGTATTGTAGTATTCAGAAAATAATCGCTGTTTGCTATTGCCAATTATATTTTTTAATGACACGGAATTTTTTTTACTTAAAAATGGTATTTTTCATCATTTTATTTGAGTTCGTAGAAGAAGTAAAAATGTTACTACTCATTTTGTAAATAAAGTGTGTAGAGTCCCGAGCGCGTGATCACTTAGAAAAACAATAAATTCTGATGAGGCGTGTTTTACGTAATTTTTCTAAATACTTTACCCAACTTACACAAAACTCAGGCTTGGAAAACTCAGGATGAGTTTTATGCGTTAGGTTAGGCTAAAACCTGATTTTCGCTTATTTCGAAATTATCTCATATCTCACTTATAAAAAAAGAAGAAAAAAATGTTTAGATAATTTTTATGCGATTTTGTACCTAGAAGAACGTGGAGTAATTCGTTTTTTTTCAAAATTCTCGAGATATAAGACAAACATTACGTTCCCATTTTAAAAAGTATAATGTTTTGTCTTATATCTCGAGAATTAATAAAGTTTTGAAAAAATCTATTACACCAAGTTATTCTAAGTAAAAAATCATATAAAAAATATCTAAACATCTTTTCTTTATCTCTTATAATAAGCGAGATATGAGGTATTTCTAAAATAAGCGAAATTAAGTTTTAGCCTGTAGCTCATCAATTTTCTGTAGCGTGAATAGTAAGAGTTTTTCATATAAGGCATTCGAATTTGTTCCACCTGTACATTAAATATTTAAAAATTTCAATTCTTCGCAAATTTCGTTTTAAATTTTAATGTAACTTACTTGTATTTTTATTATAAAAATCGTATTAAAAAACACAGTACTTATAATATAGTGTAGCGTAATCCTTAAATGCTCAGTTTTGATTATAATATTAGGATTAAATAATAGATAACACAAAGATAAAATATATATATGAAGGATGCTGGAAAACCACATGTCTCATCTTAGGTGAATTACGTAAACTATTTCTGTTATATTTTATTTAAATAGATATTTATTATTTAACCGGAAATTTAACCACAAATTCCTGTATAGTGTATAAAATACTTACATTTAGTAAAAGAGGGGCATCTATGCTATCAGTCGAATTAATTGATAATCTACTCTCTGCATTTTGAGCCGCGTTGGAGAACATTTGTGGAGGCAAAGCCCCATTTCTGTCTTGTCTCCAGCTGATATCTTCGATGTTAAACAGTGGTACAGGCGTCGAAATATTAATAGTATGTGATGTCTGTTTTCTACATCCGCAAGTTTTGCAATCCCCATTCATTAGAAGAGTATTTTCGTCGTCTAACAATAAATTTTTGTCATTATTTAACTCGTGATGATGCTCGCAAACAAACGGTTCCATGATACACTTTTTTAAATTAATTTGTAATTTAACTAAGTCAGTATTGTTGTCATGAAGTATTAATTTGTTGATGAAGTATTGAATACATAACTGTTAGCTTGAAGAAAACCTAAAGATATTTTGGCACGAAAAGAGAAACTGACACTTAAATTTGGAAGGTTCACAAGTTGTTTGAACGTGATCTTGACACTTCGAAAACAGCGCTGTTGATAGTACTGCTTCTTCTTTTTTAATTTTCAAAGCGGGAAATATTCAAAGTTCCGTAGAGAAATACGCGGTGGAAACAAAATAAAGGACTAAAAAGAAAAACTAGAATTCGAGCAAACAGCAAATAAGAAAAATATGGTGCACGAGGTCAAAACAAAATAAAGGTATCAAAAAAATACTGATATGAGAAAAACTACCTTTTCAATTTCAATTTCAGGAAAAGTAAATTCAATTTCAGAAAAAGTAAATTCAATTTTAGAAAAAGTAAATTCAATTTCGGAAAAAGTAAATTCAATTTCAGAAAATGTAAATTCAATTTCGGAAAAAGTAAATTCAATTTCAGAAAATGTAAATTCAATTTCGGAAAAAAATTAAATTTCAGGAAAAGTAACTACATTGTCAGAAAAAGTAAATTCAATTTCGGAAAAGATAATTTAAAAATTTCATATTTTCTGAAATTGAAATTACTTTGACTAAAATTGAAGTTATTTTTTCTAAAATTGAATTTACTTTTACTGAAATTGATGTTACTTCTTCTAAAATTGTTACTAATAGAAAGGTTGATTCAGACGCTGTAATCTTGTGAAACATGGCAAGTGTTTTCTTAAATATTTTATTTTATAAAATTGTTACCATTATTTGGAGGCATTTGTACTATTTTTATCTCCCACTATCGTTGGTAATCTCATAATGAAATTTTGCAAAAGCAGCACGTCTAAGGGTCCATACAGAATCAGATTTCAACATTATTCGTGTGTCTGTGTGTGGCAGTTTACTTTTTCAAATTTTGTTTTATCCTAATCGGAACTTTAGGTATCGCTCCCTGCAATTTCCCCTCAATATAACTTAAAAGTGTGCATTATGTATAAAATAAAACAACACTTAATAATAAATATATATGTATTCTATTTATGAATTTAAAAACCCAGAACAAATATATTAGCACATTATAACTTATAGACACAATCTAAAACTCACTTATTTAGAAATAATACACATATTTCTACAATATTAAAATTAGCTTATTTACATCAGCAGGATTATTCTGTACCACATTCAAAATTTCATTACAAATTCAGTCTTTAAATTATTTCACAATGATATTTTCCTAATTCCTTTCACTGAACTATCCTGCTTTAAATATTTTACAACAATCAGCAAACGACAACATCGTTGATGTTAAAGAGTTTAATATTTTCCGAACTCCAGTGCAACACGGAACCATGACATACTAAAGACCACACATAAGGGATGAAAAACTCTTCTGGTTGATCTTCCTCCACATATTTGAACTTCAAATCGGGGAATTTCTACTCAGAAATAAAATAAATATTTCGTTTTATTATACAAATGTTTCACTTACCCTTAGTTTGTCTTTAGGCCAATCTTTTGCACCATTTTGAATTGTTTTTAGAACTTCTTGCACGTCTAAGTCATGCGATTGATTTATTCGGTCTAAAAGATCGGAATAGTATTTAATTATGAGATCGATGTTGTGGATTATATCTTGAAAAGCTGTGTTCCCTCGAAATGGTTCAAATATATGCTTTTTATATAATAAAGTATACACTAAATTTGGATTATAGACTAACTGGTTTGATAAACATGAATTAAAAATTTCTAGCACCATGCGAAGAACTTCTTCTAAGACCAATAAGTCTTGCTCCTAAAAATGATTAATAGTTATTGTTGTACAAGCAAGTACAGATATACCGGGTGTAATACAAAAACCGGGCCATATGCGTTTAACATGGGAAATCAGTTTTTCCTTGCCCGAAAGTGGCCTATTAACTTTAGCCAAAAACGCTTCAAATAAATGTTGTAGTTGCACCTGTCGTAACCGAAGAAATGGAAAATTTTTATAAGTTACTTCTTTATAGTGTCAGCCATGGTATTGAAATAAAATTTCAAACAAATTTTATGACATTTTCCCTGTGAGAAATTATAAAACACGATTTTCATAGAATTAATACTACTCAATGATTTGTATCTTCTCTTCCTGTGTATAATTCTCCATTAATGATAACTCAAACATAGCTTTTCTAACAGGCAAAATATGTCACAATCTGACAAATACGTTTTTGACAGGTGAAATATGTCACAATCTGACAGATACGTTTTTGACAAGGTAAAATGTCATTTGTTTGTACTTCTACTTATCAGAAACGCTTTGCTTTGAGTTATCATTACTGAAAATGGAGAATTATTCATAGGAAGAGAAGTTAGTATTACTTTGATGAAAACTATATTTTAAAACTCTGACAGGTAAAATGTCATAAAATTTGTTTGAAATTTTATTTTAATACCATGGCTAACACTATAAAGCTATAAAGAAGTAAGTCTTATAAAATGTTAAAATCAATTTTCTCGGTTACCAAAGATGCAAAAGAAAATATGATTATTGGTTTAGATGCAGAATTTAATTCTCTACAACATTTATTTGAAGTATTTTTGTCTAAAATTAATAGCCCACTTTTGGCCAAGGAAAAATTGTTTTTCCATGTTGAACGCCTTTGGCCCGGTTTTCGTGTTACACCGGTATATTATTCACAAGCGAGAAATTTAGTGCTAATATCCGCGAGTTGATTGTAGTATATTACATCCTGAACCGGAAAATGCACCATCACAGTCAAGCGCTAAGATATACTGGTATAGCTATAAGTGCGAATAAGCATTCCCGCGAGTTTACTAATAATCAATTAGTAATCATTGTATTTTAAAAATTAATTTTATTAATATTTTTTTTGCTTTATTATTATGTTTAATTACTCAAACAAAATATTTACTGTTTCTGGTCATTTTTATTACAGTATGACATGTCAAAATAGCAATGACCATTTTAACAGTTGGAAAGTGACATTTAGCAAGCTGTTTTTTTCTTCTACAATCGTGCAGGAAATTAGTGTTCTTTAACTAAAAATAAGTTCACAAAAAATAGCCAATTCTCACAAAGTACGAGAAATAATGAAAACAACAGATTTTTGTTTTATTGTTATGAAAGCAATAATTGTCACGATCGCTTAAAAATGTAATGCAAAGCCGTAATTTTTCTTATTTTTGGACGATTGCAGGAAAAATATTGTTTGTAGCACATGCGGAATAGTATAGTAAAACATAAGTTATAGAAGACAACATATTCAAGCACGAGTTTGAAATAGTCTTCGATAACGAACATTTTATACTATTTTATTCTGTTTTGGCTTACAATACATTATTTTTTTTATAAAAATAGTTGTCATTTTTCATTAAAGGGGAATTTTTGACAGGATATTTAGGTTGGTAACAGTGATTTGTATTTGCCAAGATATTTTGCGTATTTGGTGCAGTCATACCAATTCTAAATAACAAAATATCACCAAAAATCGTTTAAGAATAAAGCTTCTCCTGGCATCAATATGAGTGCTGGAATATGTCATTCTAATACCGTAACATTATTCAGGAACGAAAGCAAGTTATGGAATATGAATTCGTTTCAGAATCAATGGCCCGTATTACGAGCGCACTTTTATAATAAAAGCGCCTGTACCGACACCTCATAATTATAATGTAAAAGCTTTTTTTATAAAAGTGCGCTCGTAATGCGAGTCATTAACTTTCCGCATTTGTTACAAAAATAACTTAGCTATACTCGCCGTCAAATAAATATGGACTGATGCTCAATTTTTTCCCTTGTCCCCACCCTATCCCTTGCCCTGCGGTGTTGCCGCATCTTCATAACTTAGCATTTTCAATATGACCAATGGAATTGGCAACACTGTAGAAATCTCCAGTCCATATTTATTTGACGGCAAGCACAGCTGGCAATTAAATAAACAATGAGACACTTCCCAACTGTTTGTTAGTTTGATAATTAAAAAAGCACATATTACTAACTGACTATGAATAAAATGTCTTTGCTCTCGATGGCATATATAGTTTTTGCGACATTTACCTTCAAGATCTTTTTTGAACTAAAATAATGATGACATTTGACAATTTTTGTGATCAATGTAAATTTTGTTGGTTTCTGTGGATATATATTTTCTTTAAGATACTAGTGAATAAAAATAAGTTATTCATTCTTATCGTTAAAGTTAAACTTTATTAACAAAATTTCAATAGATAAAAGACCATGTTATAAGTAAATGTCGGTAAAAATATTAAACTTTGCTTTGAAAATACATTATTTTATCCTTACTAAATTGTCACTGGTTTCCTGTTCAGTTCCGTTAACATTGACTATCGCAGTTTCTCCTTCAGTCTGCGCTTTGAGTTGCTGTTCCAGCCTAATGTATTTCTTGGCTAAAGTTTCGAACAATGACACCAATCTTTGGCTAACATAAGGATGTAAGGCCCTAAACTGGCCGGACATGTTAGCAAGAGCTGCTAAACAATTTGTATGAAGATATTTATCTCTCATTTTTAACATATTATATTGTATCGTACGTATTACAACTAAGATTAACAGGCCTCCTAAAGTTATTTCTGATATTGTACGTTCGGTATACCACAAAATTCCTTTTAATTTCTGCAAAGAGAAAATTTTCATTATTTGGTAAAAGAAAATTGCTGGAATACATACTGTTTCGTGAATAGTTTTATTAAATATATCGTCTTCACTCAAAATTAAAAGAATTATTAAAGACATGTAAATATGATGAGAATTACTATTTGGAGCATTATATAGAGTTTTTAGGATTGGGACAACCTAAAAATTATTTCCATAATATACTGTAATAACCACAAAAATTTCTACAGTGAATGATTTTGGTTGCACTAATTGTATAAAAATTTAAATATAAGAATAATTTTTTTAAAAATTTTCGGAAGAATATTTTTAACTGTTTTTAATTTTTAAATGAACACTAACAATGTAACTTTTTTATATAAATTTGAGCTACTATTGTATTTTTTCCGTTGACCGCTTATTAATAGATTATTTTAATATACATATAAAAAATCAACAATAACCCCTATTAATGCATGATTTCTATAAAAAAAAAAAACGATTTTAGTGGATAACCATAAATACTACATAACATTTCTGACCAATGGGAGCAGGCGGGCAAAGCTCAACGTAGATGGCAGCATCCTAGCTATGAACTATTGTCGCCGATAATTTTGAATGACTTCACTGACAGTTACAATTTTTTATTGTGTTTCTGACGTAAAAGTACAAGTATAAAGTCAAATCCACATGAAACAATGTTAATTTTAACCAATTGTATAATTAAAAATTCATTTTTTTGCACTTGTTTTATATTTGGACTTCAATTTTATTATTATTTTATTCTTTCATCCTTTGGTAAACTATAAGATCATAACAAGAACGCATTATTTAAAACAAGAATCCAAATACAAGATAGTTTTCAAGTTTATCTGTCACTTTTAATAACGGATTCTCCAATTATGAGTACTTTGGGCTAACGCGCGCATACTGAACTACATAAATTTTATTACGCAGTTCTAGAAAGTTCATAGCCAGGGTGACGCTATAATTGCTTTGTATTACCACCGCTTGCTCCCATTGTCAAAACTTATGTTAAACGTTACTAACCTAAAAATAATTCTCATGAAATAAAATTGTATTTGTCATTTCAGTAATATACGGTCAAAGAAATAGCTTTTTATGTAATAAGTTGCGAAATGACTTGACGTGTTATACCACTCGCTTACTCTCGTGCGTACAAATTTCACGTCGCTTGCCTAAAACACTCATTTCGCAATGTATTACATGCAAGATTTTTTATAATAGCGTTTTAAAACAGATCATTTATTTACAAATATCAACATTTTGAATTTTTCAAAATTAAAAAGTAGTCAGACGTCAGGTTTATCTATTCGTTACTAAATTAAATACTTTTAAGAACTACTACCTAAAAGTAACATTTTACGCATTAAACTGTCACTTTACGCATTAAACTGTCACTTTTACGCATTAAACTGTCATTTTTAAGCACTAGAGCTTAAAAGTATTTCATTTAGCAACGAAAATGACAATCAAAAAGTTGTTATAAAACGCTAGTATAAAAATAAATATAGTAACACGTGTGTTCATTGGCGATTAATGATCTCAATAATTAATGCGTGAGTGTAGCGTTAAAATGTCTCAATCATTAATCACTCTCCTTAAAACACTTGATAGTTAAGTGTGTTAATGAGGGTGAATTGTTGAGATCATTAATCGCCAATTAACACACTTGTTAGTTACAATATTTTTCAGTTGACCGTATTTTACGGAATTGTAAAATTTAATTTTATTCCATAACAAAAAAAATTGGGTTAGTAACTTGACACATAAGTTTTGACAATTGTTCAGCAATGGCACAGAATATACATGACTAACGTCAACAGAAGCGACACTGTTGTGTATATTGCCGTCGGTGTCCTAATGGCTGTGTGCGTGAACTTAGACCAGGGAGGGGTAACGCAAGGAGATTAGGCGTACTCTAGTACGCCCGGCTGTGTCAGTGACGAATTGACGGCGTTCGTGTGTAGGACAGTTCAGCGCAAGAATATTACAACTACTAGACTAGACTATTAGACATAATGCTGGGTGCTATATATTGTTATTGTTGTGTAAAAAGCTTTAAAGGTTTAAGTTTTATAGTATTAACATTGATATCAAAATAAATAATCTTTCTTCCTAAACACCTAGGCAGATATCTTACGTACGCCGTAGCTAGCGCGCAAAGGTTGCGTAAAGCGAGCCTGTTGACGGTCTCCAGACTCTAATACACACGTACAAGGTAGTGTCGTACCAGTGGCAATGGTATGTGGTATAGTAAAAATTTTTAGGCAGAGTAGTCACGTCATCAAAGTTTGTAACTAGATAATGACGTCACGAAATTAGTAGGTTTACATGGTACACTAATTTAATTTTAGAAAATAATTGTATTTACCTGCGATGCTAATTTATGTGATCAAGTTAATTTATTTAATAGTCGAATAATAATTGAATATTATTGTAAAATGTAATATATTTCCAATTTATGGTATTGAAAATTCGGTGTAGGGCACACCGAGTCGGGTTTCAGAAGGAATACGGGGAGTGAATGAAGCACTTGATGAAAAATAAGAAAATTAATGTTAAATGACATTGAATATATTTTTAAAAAAATTGATTTGATTTTATTTAGATTTACAATTCTGTAGTGTTATAGAAAAGTAAAGAGTAGCACTATAAATTCGATTTATTGAAAATATAATTAAAATAACATTTAAAAAATATATTATAATTGATTGAAAATACTCCAATAATACAATTTACAATTATTGAAATTAACACAAACTAAAAACAGAAAAGCTCAAGTTCAATCTCAAAGTAACGAACTAATGACAGCAGACAATTCCGGGAGAAACATGTCATGTAAACGTTCAAATATTGAAATCCAATAGTACCAACATGTGGTGAAAAAATGAACTACAATTATTTTAAATTAATTAAAACTCATTAAAAACATTATGTTCGACTTTAAAATAATTGTAAATTTAATTAAAATGTACTTTACTTATAGTATGCAAAAAATAGTATTTATTTTCTTCGTTTTCCTAAACATATACAATACTACAGTGTTTTTACCTCCCGCTACCCTTGGTAAGGGAGGTATAGGGATCGTGCTAAAAATCACTTATCGAGATTTTAGTAAATGACCACGTTTTAAGGTCCCTAGAATCCAAATTTAACATTTTCACGATGATGTCTGTATGTGTGTATGTGTGTGTGTATGTGTGTGTGTATGTATGTATGTATGTATGTATGTATGTATGTGTGTGTGTGTGTATGTGTAGGGATTTTGTCTTCACTCTAACTCAAATACTATCATTCAGAAAATTCTGAAATCTTGTATTTCTACCCTATTCTAATAAGAAAAGAAGCCATTAGATTTTGGTGTAAATCGGATAACCGGAAATGGCACTTTACCTGAAGCTCATAATGGTTTTTCTTCAAAAAATACCATTAAATGCCATTTTTTCGCATTTTGTCGTTATGAAAATTAAAGATTATTGAATTTTCTACAGGAATACATCAATACTTTTTCTATATATTTTACAGATAAATTTAAAAATAATTTTTTTTACAAGTCCCGAAGCCTAAGAAAAACACAATTCCTTTGTTCCACAGTTCATATTTCAAATGAATGTAACTGACATTAAATGTCACTGTCAAAAAACTAATCACTTCAAATTAATAATAGTGACATTTTAAAAAGAAAATAGTAAATAAAGCAATAGTTTTATGCAATGGAACCGTTTGCAGCGTTAGTAAATCCGTAAGTATGTATTTAAATTAATAAAAATTAAATAGCGGGAGGTTTTGTGTTGGCCACATCAGATTTTTTCATTTTGTAATGAAATGATGACGTGACTACTCTGCCTAAAAATTTTTACTATATCACTATCTATGGTTACGTACTAAAATAGTTTATTAATAAAATCATTCATTAATAGGGGTCATTCATGAATGATTTCCTGTACATTAATATAACCTATTAATACACGGTCAACTGAAAGTAACTATTAAAATTATTAAAAGTACACTATCTTTTTACTTGACCCAAAAATTTGAAAAGTGTAACTTTTAATAATAAAAGTTTTCCATATGTTGCAAGCAAAATCAATTACACAATCAGACGACTGTATATCATACCAGTTGTTCTAAATCAGTCCTAGTCATAATATAGTTCCTAAATGACTGATTTCTATGTAATAATAAATATAATAACAAAGTTGTCGTATCCTTGCTAACATATTTGCAAAGAGCTGCATAAAGATTAGAATAATCACTTTTAAACATCGTTGTTGCCTTTGTGGGCGGGATCGGGACATTATCTATGGCATAAATAAAAGTATTTGTACTTTTTTATATACGCATAATTATAAAAAATGCTTACCTTGAGAATTGGCACACGAAAATAAACTTTGTCTGTAAGGATTAAGTTGTGTAGTACAATGGTTTGTTAAAACCAGAATTAATAATAATGCTTGATTGGCTATCGGAGCTTCTATTTTAGAATTACTTGTATTTTCTTCCGTATCTTCGCCAGATTTTTTGTTGAATGTTATTATAGACCACAATTCCGCTAAAAAGTAATTTATCAAAATTACATTACAAGCTATATACTACATTGAAAACTCTTTTGGTAAAGGAAGTAATTTATGGGACCGAGGTAAATACCGAGACTGTAAAACCTCCGGCGCTAAACGGCTTACACAGTGAATATTATAAGGTGAGTCTGGGAAGAAACCGCCCCCCCCCCCCCCTAACTTGTAAATATTAAAAATATTTAACGCTAAAAGAGATATTTTTAAGCGCGTAACGTTGCAATTGCTTGCAAGGATGTAGACATTGGCGCGCGATTCAAATTACAGAATTCGTTTTATATTCAATAGATGGCGCTCACATCACCGCGTTTTAAACAGCCGAATTAAAAAAAAAATGAAGGTGTTCAATGGATGCATTGCACAGTAATTGCCCTCTGACGTCATAATTAAGTCTGTCATCTAGCGATATTTTTGTAAAGCTTTGTAGAGATGATGCTCTGTTGCCACATTATTGATATGTAATTAAATCAGATTGTATTAATTAAAAATTATTCTAATAATGCCAAAACAAATAAATTATTGCAATTTTGAATTTAAATATGATATATCCAATAAAGAAAAATGAATTTTGTGTCAAAATTAAGTTTTAAACAATAGTAAAATTTAATAATAAACGCAACTGGCAACAATGGATTATCTGTCATGTAAAGAATGTGCTTGTGCTTAGTTTGTGAAGCGTTGTTGAAATGTTATAAGTTCAAAAATATCTCAAAACTATGGCACAAATAGAAGTAAAATATGTTAAAAAACACAAATTATTTCGAAAATATTGTTCCGTAGCTTCTTGTAATGCGTCATCCCAATTATTATCGTATCATAGATTTCCAAAGAACCCAGAAATGAGAAAAAAGTTGTTAATTTTATTAAAAATTAATACAGAAGTAAAGTAATTCGCATTTGTCTGTTGTAAACATTTTAAGGAATCTGATTTCATACCAAGCTTTTTGAATTTAAAACTAACAACTATTTCATTTTATCATCTCTATGCGCAGAAAAACATCTGTGTTTTGAAAACATCTCATTTTTTACTATCTCTCTCACTTTGTGCAATGCATCCATTACTGCTTTCCATTAAGGGGGGCTTTTTACACCTATTTCTACAATTTCTACAACTCTCAGTTGACTATGGAGTGCCTAAAGAACCACCTTAACACGATCTGACATAGAATGCTCATGTTGCGTTGAATTCACAGATATACATATAATTTGATAGATAGCTGGGCCATATGGAACATGGCGCCATGTTGAACCGGGGAACTTTTTGACCAATCTAGCTCTCTGAAAATAACGTCATACGCCATGTGATCATAATACCTTGGCAACGATAGAGACGTGTTGTTTATGTCACTTGCTCACTTATCATTCTACTCATCTACTGACTAAGTTCAGAGTAATGGTGCACAGCTGTTTTGAGAGAAGTTGTAAAAACCGAGGAAAAATTCCTGGTATATCGTATCATCATAAATAAGTATTTTTATTTTTCGGTTAGTAAATTTACTTCCCAAGTAATTAAAATCGATTCCTGTGATAGATTCCTTCATTTCACAATCGATTATTTGCAATTAATATTTCTCAAGGCATAAATAAAAATAGTTTGATTGATAAAAATTAGATTGTGTAGTCTAGCAAAAGTATGTATAGAAAAACTAACTGGTGAAAAAATAAGAAAAAAATTATCGAAAGTTATACTGTTTTGCCACCAATAAAATCTATTTGTTACATTAAATATTGTTTTATTTACTCTTATTAATAATTACACCCATTATCAGCCTATTTTATAAAAATTGACTTACATTTAATAGTTATACAACATTTCTGTCAAGAAATGAATTTCAAAATTACTCCAATTCGAATAATACAACATTTAAATTTCCCGCCTGCAGACCCGGCTCAATATGGCGGTAGCGTACATGTCGGCACAAATGAAATACGAGAGTCAAGCTATCTGTCAATTTATATGTATATCTGTGGTTGAATTGCGTTACGCTTATTATGCCCTGATATGGCGGTCTCAATGGAAGCAGGCCGAGCAGGCGGTGGTAATATACACTAATAGAGGGAGCGTAAAGTCATATACCTATTAACTAATATATTGCGGATCCTTTGCTTTTCTTGAAGGAAACACTGTGAAATGGAAATATCATTTCTGCATAAGTCTATCTCACACAAACACACAACCGCGAATTATGCGCATGCTTGGAAACCTTGACTACTATTGGCTAACAAGAGGCGATTTTTCGCGACAAGTAGTTAACTGTGGTTATGTGTGGTTATCTGTAGTTTGATATTCTCGCGATGAAAACGATGACGTCATATGCTAACGTCGTTAGCTGTAGTAAGCCAAACCATCTTACCATCCTCCAGAGGATGTTTTGAACGCGTTTTTATTTCTATTCTTGTCTTACAATTATAACTGTGTGACAGAAGAGAAGTACGAAGCGCTGTCTGTTGTGATTGTATGTACTGTAAACAAAGAAATCAAAGAAAATGGAAGCCTATTTTTTGATAAATAATAGTCATACAATTTATAGACAATAAGAAAAGCATTGAACAAATTAAAGCGATCAGTGGTTGATATCAAGGAATCGCCTTTACTTAAGTACCATAAAGTAACAAGAACACATTTCTCTAGAGGGACTTGTACATTTCCCCCTTGATATGGAGAATCCATCCAATATATTTTTATTTCAAATTGTAACAAGGTGAGAATAGTGAAATAACAAGTAATAACTTTAATATAAACTCTTCTAAATTACAGTTTCAGTATCAACATTTTAATTCTATCAACATTTTAATTCTATCATCTTTGTAAGTCAAAATTCTGTTTAGAAATAATAATCATATCTCTGTTTAGTCTAGATGTCAACCGCGTAGACATTTATTGTGTTGACAATTAACTGTATAAATTATTGGCTAGACTAAGTGAAGTCTTGTTATTTTGCTATGGATGCTACACCCTCGCACCCTTCATTAGATATACGTTGAAGAGATAACCCTTTGTTTTTAAGGCAGTCGCGTTTTAAGATTGAAACGAGTCAGATCAGACATGTAGTCTGTGTTTAGTTTTTGGGCGTTTTACGCCAGTACTCGTAATTAAGGTTTATAACAGTAGTTTAGTAATAATGTAATAGTTTGTATAATTAGTTCAATGTAAAAAAATTATGTAAATAAAGTTAGTTGAAGTTAAAGTTAAGTAGCTTCATATATTGTGCGTGCCATCCATCCAGAATATGTTCATAACTCTATCATCATGTGTAAGTGTTTAGTGATAGTGTGATGTAAAAGGGTGTTCCTCCTCAGTAAAGTGGTGGACAAACCAGCAAACGTCCACCAGTGAGATAAAGTAAGAAATAGTGTCATCGTCGGGTAAGAGAACAAAGAGAAAATAGAAGCATCTGATCCCCCCCCCCCTGTTACAAAATGTTAAATTTTGAAATGTGTTCTTGCACATTCTAAATCTAAAGTGAAGGAAGAAATCATAATTTAAGTATCTTCCAATCCAAATTTTGTAGAAATCTGATATTCTTACATGTTTATACCGATTAAATAATAATAATACGTTTCGGTTTACACTATTAGACCGATTTAAAAATTTAAATAGAGTCGGAACACTGATTTATAAAACTACTATCTATTTCGTCCAATAATGCATAATACATCAACTGTTTCTTTGAAAGCTTCATCCTTGTCAAAGTTAACCACACAAGTTAACCAAACAAATTTTCGTGGTACCATTAACTACATTCAAACTATGACGTCATATACCCAAACCATAGTAAACGTGGTTATCTAAGGTATTTGTCGCGAAAAATCGCCTAAGGAAATCATAATCACTTTTTGCGAATCACCGAGTTCTGTTTATTAACGACTAGCGCGAGAAATTTTTAATTTATATTTGAGAAATTAAACAATGTACCTATTTATTTTGTATGTAAATTCTTGAATATATATATTAGTAATAATAAAAAACATTGACATATTCTAGTGCTAAATTTGAATTAAATAATTTACTTTGTTGTAGTGTAAAAATAATAGGAATACATTCTGGTCAGGATTAATTTATTTAGGTGACAATAAATTACTGTATGAAACACAAAGCAAATGCTTTCGAAGTGCAACTATAAACAGAAATGAAATCAAACGTCAAAGTCAAACCATGTGCTCGCTGCATCACCAAGGCAGCGTTCCAAAACCAAGAATAGAGTATGATGTGTTTTGGAACGAATGAGAGTTTTGTTGAAGTAAAAAATTGAAACTAAATTAAAAATAATTTTAAAAAACTAACAAAACTGCTTATAATTACAACATTAATGTCAAGCCCGTAATAAAAGCGCTTTTATGAAGCACTCTCCTCAATATAATGTGAAAGTACGCTCCATAAAAGCACTTTTATTATAAAAGTATGCTCGTAATACACGCCAACGAATTTACTTATGTTTATTTTCAACCAAAAGCATGTTTTCTTTCCTCAAGAAGGCAAATTACTTTCATATGTTGAGAATCGTGAGCATCTACGTTTGAAAATATTGTGGAGTAATTTCTATACCCTCCTCGTTAGTAGAGTAAGTAGAACATCACTTTGGAGTAAACTCTGGCTGTTTTGGAACAGGTTGAGTAAACTCTGAGAGTAAGGTTATTAGTTTTGAAACGACTTTTAAAATTTCGTACTCTAAGAGTAGGATTTTGGAACGCAGCCCAGCCAGCGACGCTGTCAGCGTTAGCCAATAGTAGTCAAGATTTCCGAGCATGCGCATAATTGCCGGTTGGGTGTTTGTGAGAGATAGACTTATGCAGAAATGATATTTCCATTTCACAGTGTTTCCTTCACCTACTATTATGGGAAAGATACGAGCATTAGCAATATATTAGTTAATAGGTATATGAGTTAAACACGTCTTAAGTCGTACAGTTTTTGAGGAATCGTTATTCCAACACACATACAGACATTATCGAAAAAATTTTAAAATCAGATACTATGGACCTTAAAACGTGCTCATTCGCTAAAATCTGGATATGCGATTTTTAGAGAGGTATTGGAATACCTCTTAGCGAGAGGTAAAAATTGTAATAAATTAATTTTAAATGATAAATTTGAGAATATTACAGTATGATCACGGTTTTAACTAAAACGCTGTTTTAAGAAATGTCAAATTTCTTTATTTAATAACAATAATAAATAATATCAAATTTATCAAAATATGATTTAAAAGCAGAACATAGTTTGTATTCAAACAAATATTTTTTAAAAAATCGTTCTTTAAAAATACGGGTGAAATTGAATATTTTAATTTGAAATTTCTAAAAATCGTGTTTCAGTTAAAAACGTGATCATACGAGCCAGTGAGTTTGGCTAAGTTCTTAAAATTGACAAATGTAAAACAAGCATTACACGCTTTCATTGTGTAAAAAATATATATTTTATGAATCCATATTAATGAAAAAGTGCACATTTTTAACGGTTTAAATAAGTTGTCACTTTTTATCCGTTTTTTTTAATTTGACACGGTTAAATTTGATAAGAAATTACTTCACTTGAAACGAATGTTCTCAAATAGGAACCACAAATTTCATAATAAATTAATGATGTATGTGTTTGAATTTGTTAACAAAATTATGATCGTGTCAAGTGAGATTTAAGCTTATGAAGTATTTAGTAGAAAAAATTTATCTTACCGGCAATTCCTAAAACAATACTGTTTCCTCCCTGGTTTCCATAGAGACCCGGTGGCGCCTTCTTTTGTTCAATAAAATGTTGCAATAAAGTTTTAATAAGCAAAGGCGCGTGTATTGCATATCGCCCCTGCATGACAAGCCGATATATCGTCGAATTATCGGCACGTTGTTGAGAATACAAAGTAACACTTAATAATATTAGCAAACAATTAATGGCTTCTAAATGCACTGAATACGTAAAATCTCTTAAAGGAATATCAACTACGAGTTCGATGAGAGCATCTAAAAATGATTCGAGTTTCCCAACACTGTCGTGTTTGCTTTTTGCTCCGCCTATAGCTGGAGTGGCTTCAAAGTGGCCGATTAGCTGCTCTTCGGAAACTGTCTCTACTAAATATTTTGTAATACATCGTATTATAAATAGTGTATTGTAAGTTTGCCATGCAAACATACTGCTATAAGAAATTTGTTGTTAGAAACAAAATAATCGCTAAACACTACAGAAAACATACTTGTCAGTGTTTGTAGACGCTAACAATTCGGAAGCCCTGAATAAAAATACTTGTATTAACGCACCAACGTTCCCTGATGTTAAATTGTTGGAAAGAATTTGTTGACATAATGGTTCGATTCGTGAATCCAACGATAACTGGTCATGGCTGTAAGAAAATATAATTAAACGCGGAAATTAAAACTAGTAAAATATGTATTACGTAGTAACTGGTGGAGATATGTTAAAAGCAAGAAATCTATTCCAAAATGGATCGTTTGGTGATATATGTTCTTTGGAGACGAATCTTACAAGGTATTCATTTGTGGATAAGTCAGCATTTCTGCTCACTGCGGTCCCCATATCTTATTATCTGAAATTCATTATTTGATTGATATCTTATTAACTATTTTTTAGGTTATAAACTAAAACACATCTGAAAAGATAAACTACAGGTGTAACTTACCATAAATGAAGTTTGTACGTTTATAAGACACGTATTAGTATTTACATTTTAAAGCTAGTGTTTACGGAAAATTAATTTTGTCAAAAATAAAATATTACGGGCCACATAAATACACACGTCACTTGACAGCGCGAACGCGAACCGGTTGTTCCATCTGTTTGTAAAGCAGGGCACTTGAACATCCTGTCGTAGGCAGTGGCGTAGCAAATAATTTTTCTGGGGAAGAGATAAAAATATTTATTTAAATGTATTTACATTTTATTAATTGTCCTATAATTAGTACAACTGAAACAATTAAGAAAGTATGAATAGTGGGTATTAAAAAAAGATGTCCAGTCAAATAATTTTCGACACAAGCGTGCCATACTTTTAACAACTGTTACTTATACAATAACAATTAAATATTTATTAATGAACCAGAGAACAGAAGTTCAATAAAAACATACTATCGTTCTCTGATTATTTACAGATGAATGATCTGAAATCATTATAAAATTATAAAATAAATTACAAAATTCTTAGTAGTTATATATCTGTACAATATCTGAGCAATATTTTACACATTTGTTGATTAAGCAAATTGTTTAATAAGAGATCTACCCTGCCAACCACAAACATAAGACCTATGCATCTCAAAATAATCACACCACATTTTTTTTCTTTATCCATAACGTTTCTTTCTCTTTGAGATAAATAGTAACACTGAAAAAAGCATCAATAGCGTTTTTTTGGTTTTTTGTTTTTAAATGATCCATCTATTATAGACAAAATACAATTCTTTTTTCAATTTTACAATTCATAAATGTGCTGGTTATGTTCCATAAACAAAATGTTCCATTCTATTTACCTAATAAAGTATATATGAAATAAACATTCATATAACAACAAAATAACAATTGTTTTATACATAAATAAAACAAAAATAAAAACTTAAGTTGATTCTTATACAAAATTAAATAATATCTTTTGTTTAATAATGAACATAAAGCCAGACACATTTTATATTTAAATAATCAAAATACATAATTGTCCAACTTATTTGATAACTACAATTTATTTCAATATCTGAATAAGTGTAATTTATCAAATCTGTGAACGAAATAAATATAAAATTGATTGTGAAAATATAAAATTAAGATAAATTTGAATATAATACCTATCATATAACTACATTTTAAATATATTTTATTTTTCTTATATTTGAAATAAATTTTGCTATATCTTTTGTAATATAGTTTTCAAAGAGTGCTTTTAGATGTGTCGTTTACATTCACTTGAAACATCATAGTAATGAAGTTGCCAGAACACAATACACTGTTCCAACACACCGCTGCGGCTGCCGATTCGGACAACCGGAGCCGGCAGCGATTTCAGTCCATCGGAACGGCACGCACTTTGCACAATCATTTTATTAACGTGTGAGCCTTTGCCTTTACTAGTTTCGTTTCATTTTATTTTAGGTTATGTTAGGAAAGCTTCATCATAATGCTGGCGTTATATAAAAAATCATAAAAGGGTTAAATAATAAAAAATATACCCGATGATGAAATTAAGTTGATGGTTAATGACAAAGCATGATCCGTCGTTATCGATTTATGTACAGCAATATAAAATGCTTGATGACGATGATGAATGATGATGAATATGAATGATGATGAACAAGAAACCTTCCCAACATATACGACAATGCCCAATCAGATGGCGCAATCTAGATATCAAGCAATCAAGTAACTACTTGGACTTAACGTAACGTACGACAGCGTTGCACTCAATAATATATACACGTTATACAACAATATTCACACGTTATTGCAATTGTGTATTCCATTTGTACACTTTATTGCGTTGGTAAGAAAAATCTGTACTTTGTACAAAGCTACAGCTTAGAAAAAGACACAAAATCATAACCTGGGGATGCATAAAAAATCTCTAATTTATAAACACTGTTTTTTTTAAATCACTAATTTAAAAAAAATACAACTTATATTAAATTTGACTTTTAATGTTTCCTAAAATGGACACTGGACAGTCTATTTAGTTTTATTTCAAAATACATGAAATTTATTTTAGTAATTAATAAATATAAATAACGTAACAATTTTAAGAGATTATAATGCTATTGACATCTGGTGACCAGCAGTAAAAACAGTCCATCCACCATTTTAAAAGTCAATATCAATAAAAATCATATTTTAAAAATCAGCGATTTAACGGAAAGTGTTTATGAATTAGATATTTTTGAAGTCTCCCATAACCTGAGTCAACGAACTGATGTGGCGAGATCAATTCGCTATTCGCTACCAATTCAGAGCACAACTGAACATCGTATCGTATGCAAGTGGAGAGTGAATTTATACAAAACTACTGATGAACAATCGTCAGTGCTTTTGCTTTAGAAAGAGGGGTTTTACTAGGACGTTTTGGATGTGCCTTTGCTGTGATACTTAGATTCGGCCAATCTGACTTGCGCGGCTTCTCCATCACCCAACTGCGCCACCTGCAAAGCACCAAACACCAGATGTATCGCAAAAACTCAAAAAACACATTGTAAACAAAACGAATTACATTACATGTCGCGGTCAATCTATAGTATAAGAGCACACCCGTGACTTAAAGTCAGCATGGTAGATCTGCCAGATTGCGGGTTTAAAAAAAGGGTTGTTTGTATTTGTTCTCCATTGTTGCAGTTTCACGCGCGTAATGAATTGAACACAACAGAAACACTAATAAGTTACTGAAATATAAACGTTCAATAATCAAATGAAAACTATGTATTTTCAAATTAGCGTCCAAATTAACTATCCAGATGATAGCGGAACAGTACTAATTAAATTAATTTTTTAAGTAAAGATTATTTAAATATCATAAAGAATAATGTTTATTTTTCAATTTTTTATATTATTTTAACTTCAATCTGACAAATAGACACCAAGCCATGATTCGCTAAAGCTAAGAAGTCACGTGTGTGCCCGAGACCCATTATTTTACTTTTACTACGAAATCTAATAATGATTAAATTATGTTTACTAAGCAAAACATTGAATTGCATTTCTTTCACATTTCAGCCCCGCCTGTATTCAAATGCGAGCTGAATTAAATATTTAAAGAAATGTTTAAGCTACAGCAAACAATCAAAACAAAAAATACTAAAAGAGCGTATCTACAATAAAATATCTACAGTACAAAAAAAATTACATTATGTGCAATCAAGTTAGAGTAACAACAAACAAGCATGCAGGTTTAGATTGTTTGTTAATATGGATTTGTTCGTGAATTATTAGTAACAATTAAAAAGAGAATAAGAGAATAGCCAGAAGAAAACAAGAGGAAACATAACCTAATGTTCAATATTGTATATTACACGTAGTTGTGATTATATACATTTATAACATTTATTTGGAGTTTATGACACGATTATCTGATACGTATAAAAAATCTATTTTTAAAATATTACTGTAACGTAATAAGTACGAGTAAAAAATATAAATATGCAAACGTATCCTACTGCATAATAATTTGTATATTTTGGTTAATTATTTGTTTTTATCACATTTTATCGTAAAATTGGTTGATTATAATACAGTGCTTGTGGATGTGACTGAAGGTTACACTACGAATACAAAATAATTAAGACATTCTTCACTTCTAGAGCTCGGAATTCCTTCATTCACAGCAACTCATCACTACCAGCAATCAACAAAAGACTTCTAACATTTCACTACAAGAACAACTAGCGATTGCATAAAATTTAATTCCTTTCCATATTTATAAACAATAATTAAATTATTATAATCTACCCTGTACCTCTAAATAAACAATTCTTTAATTTTATGCAATCGAAATTTGAGAATAAAGTTATAGAGGGGGAGGCGAGTGGTGTAAGAAAGATGATTATATTATTCTGGTGGCGGGGGTGGAGGTGTGTTGGGCGGTGGCCCGTCGGGCAAAGGCGGCGGAATATTGGGAGGCGGAGCGACGTGGAACATGTCGGGAGTGGGGTACATCTGGTAGGGATAGTACTGGTGATACACAGTATGCTCAGGAGGGAACATGTAGCCTGTGGGTGGGGGCGGAGGCGGATGGTGCAGGTAGTTGTGCATGAAGAACTGGTTCTGCTGAGGGTACATGGGCTGTGGTGGAGGCTGAGAGTGAGGCTGGTGCGGCGGCCGCATGTTGAAACGCGCAGGAGGGGGCCCCGCGGGGTAACTTACCTTGTTGTACGAACTGCGACCGTTCTGCCGAGATGACTCGCGACCACCGCTACTGCTGCTGTAGCTGGTCTTGGACACCTTCGCCGGCGGAGCAGTACTTCCCGTCTTGTCCCGTTCACGTTTTCTACTAGTACTGTTACTGCCACCACCACTGCTGCTACTGCTGCTGTTCAGCACACTGTTACTGCTGTCCACAACGGAGTTGTACTGGATCTGGTCTTTGCTGATCTTGATCTTGAGTGCAGAGGGTGCAGGTGCTGGAGGTAAAGGCTCAATGACGTCGGTTTTCAGGCGATCCTTGGAGATTTTCACTTTGAGTCCTGTGCCGGGTGTCGGAGCCTCCAGAACTGGCTGAAGTTTATCTTTACTGATTGTTATTTTCAAAGGAACTTCCACGTCAGGCGGTGGTGCATCAGATTTTTCCGTTTTCGATTTATGCCGTTCTTTATCCTTGTCTTTATGCTTTTTCTTTTTCTCGTCCCTGCTCTTATCTTTGTCTTTGTGTTTATGTTTGTCTTTCTTTTTTTTCTTTTCTGACTTGTGGTGATGTGGTGACTTGGGTTTGTCGCTGGCAGGTGTAGTTGCTGCTGTGGTGTGGTCAGGGACAGTAAGGGATGAAGTGGAAGGGTTATTGACGTCAGGGGTGGGCACAGGGGCTAAATGGTGGTTGAGCGTGGGTGCTGCCTCCTTCAGCAACGTGCTGATGGCTGCAGGGTCAGTTTCAATACCGTTGACGAGCGGCTGTGAGGGTGGTGGGATCAGAGACGCGGGTTGAGAGATTGTTGGCAGGGCAGGTGATTCCAATAGTGACGTATTAAATGGTTTGATGATATCTGGGGGTTTCAGTTCTTTGGATATTGAAGGTTCTGTCGTTTCTGACTTTCTGTCACAGATTGGCTGTATAATATCTGGTACCTAGGATAAGATATTATTATAGTATACAAAAATAATATTTATGGTACGAGTAAAGATATTCGCGGGGGAAGAAAATATCTTTATTTTGTACCTGATGTTAAAAGTAGAATTTATGTATTCATTTTTTGTTGATAAAATAACAATTTAACATCAACAGTAGATAAGTATTTTTTATCTACACTTTGACTTTTTATCTACACTTTTGACTTTTTATCTATAATTTTGACTTTTTATCTACACTTAATAATAAGCATAATGTAAAGAAAAAACATCCCTTGTCAATAAAGTATCTCTTTATCGTCTTGTATAATAAATAAGTATTATTCTAGAGTGACATAATATTTTTTCCAACAACTACCTTTAATATTATATTAACACATAAGTTACAGAAAACAAGCTATCCAACACGAGTTTGAAAATCGGACACGTACATGCAGCGGCGGGTGGGCGAACGAACAAGTGTTTGAAAAACCTTTTGCAAACAAGTGTTTTATACTATTTTCTCTGTTTCGGTTTTCATGTACATTATATCTTTATGAAAAAGAGCATTTTTTAGTAGAATTGTTAGTTTGGTGACAGTGATTTGTGTTTTTTATTCTGTCTGTTACATTTTGCGTATTTAATGCAGTGGAAAGAATCCATATAATGACACCAGAAATCGTTTAAAAATGAAGCAATAAGCGAGCTACAATATGACATTCTAATTCCGAAGTATTTTTTACTAAAAAGATGACATTTGTGTATATAATTTGTCAATTATGTTTAATTTTTCTATTTACCAATGCAAATATTTGTTGTATTAGATATGTGTTTATATCTAATGGAGGTATCAAATGTACGCACATGTTCTGGCACATATCTAGAACTAGCCACACATTATCTACAAGTCAAAAGTTGTATAAAAATGAATGATAATAGCTTTATTTTTTTCCTTATTCATGTTTACGGCGGCATTAATAAATTCCTGCTCGATTCAGTTCACGGAAAATTTTAAAGTCACCAGATTCTGTTCATTTCACTTTTCTAGTAAAAAGCTAATAATTTTCTTCCACAATAGTGCAGGAAATAAGTGTTTTCAAACTAAATACCTATGAGTACGAAAAATATCCAATTCTCGTACTAATACGGGAATTACATTTGTAATTATTTTTGTACCACCATCACCAGTCTAGTAATTGCACTTTTGCGAGCGTGAGTTTTTTCACTTTTGCGAGCGTGAGTTTCTTTTGATAAGTTGAGCCGGAGGCAAGGCCTTTAAATACGAACAAAACAGTTTCTGGACGTGTGATACACTAGATTTTTTGTGCCAATTTTTCCCAAAATTTAGTAAATGAATTTGATTTATTGTCCACATGAAATACTAGAGATTTTTTGTTGTTGGTAATATCAGAAGATTTGAATAATTTCAAATGACATGGATTTACAAACAACCTGAAAAATCAGCAAACATTTTTAATCAGTTTTGCATTGCAAGTTCAAATGTAAGTACATTTGGCTTAACATGTGTTAATTAAAGTTACAATTAACAATTTATGCCCATATTTATAAACACTCATAAAGTTTCAAAACGGCTCGTTATAATTTTTGACAAATAGAATTAAACTTGACAAATAAAATTTTGATTTTTCTTTCAATGTCGACTGTTTTTATTGGATAAATATTACAACGAACCGTTTAAAAATTTTACGAGTGTTTATGAATAAGGGCATTACTGTTAAAAGTTGCAAAAATTTTGCTAATTCTTATGTTGAAAATATATACTTATAAGAAGACATTTTCCCAGAATAAAACCAACTTACAAACATAAATGTCCCTATCTTTTTTCCGGCCAAGACCAATAAGAGTTATATTACGTTCCAAGTTAAGAAAAGTGAAAGTTTACCAGACGAGTATGGCAAGTTGAAGTACGACCGACAGCGAGTACTTAAATGTCATACGAGTAAAGTAAAACCACTTATCTGACGCGCTGCGTATACTATTTTTTCGTATTTTGTATAAGTATTAAATTTAGTATTTTTGCGGCATAATATTCGGAATTAAAAACATCTAAAAAAACATAGTAGTCTGATTGACAGTAACAAAGTAACTTGACAGTTATTGTTTTTTGTACCTTACAACCTCCAAACAAATTAATTTTTGGAGATCAATTTGCAAAACGATGGATCTACATGATGAAAAGAACATGGAAAACGATTTAAAAGATAAACAATAAAAAAAAAATTAACAATTTCTTGTGTCAAAATGTATTTTAATGACAAAACCGTTGCTATGCAGTAACGGTTGCTATTTTGTAAAGTAGCCCATTAGTGTACGATTTTGAGTATATTAAAATAGTACATTACTGTACAAAATACGGAGAAAAGTATTTCCCTGCAATTTCGAGTACCTAATGTAAAGCTATTCAAACCGGACGGAGGCACAAAAAATAAATATACTCTATTCCAGTTAAGAGTAAGTCTAAAAGGAAACCAAGTTTACAACAGCGGAAAATATGTAACAATTAACAAAACGTTTTAGTCAGCAGTTGAACGTCGTAAGAGCAAGAGTTGTATTTGGTGCAGAAGTCTAAGCCACAGAATACACATTGGTCGCGTTCAGCACCTCTCATCGCTGACCACCGAAGTTTGCCGAACACAATGAATGGGCAAATGTGATTGGTGCAGCAATTACATTCGACAAATATCGGCGCTCTGCGGAGCTCATCGCTGCCAGGGTGCCGAACGCGCCCATTTATACAGAAGCGACACTCCTTGTCGGCACCATTGTTGTTGCGATTTGACGTTTATGACCTTGAACTTTAAATTTGTTGGCAAATTTACGCGCGAAATTTAAATTGACATATGTCAGAGTCAAAAGTGAGGGGACGTGTTTGGTTTGCTTAAATTAACCATAACCCTAAAATACATGGGCGTGACAAGCTGAGATAACAGTTCCTCCAGAATATGTGAAATATAATGATTTTCTTTATGATAACGGTTTTTCCTCTCGTTTGTTGAAAACATAACATGTTTGTTCTTATTAGAAATCAATTTGTGTTTTTCAGGCTGTGTCCGATGTTGCATTTTGGTATTTAGTTTTTAGGATTTAGGTCTTCTTCACATAAATACAACTCCGAATGGCACACCAATGATATCCATTGGTTAGTATGGCAAAACTTTAAAATAACAAAAATAAATTATACATTTTGATTTAATTTGATTCTTCAGATTAATTATTAATATTATATTTTATAAAATAGAAGCTAAGAAGCTATTCTTTGACAGCAAATTTGACGTTTTGCACAAATTATAGCAACGAACATGATTTGTTTAATTAGTGCGCGACAACTTCAAGGCATAGTGTGCTCCTGCAAAACCCTAAAATCTAATTCCAAAATCCTAAATAATCACTAGATTTAGGGCATATAAATTTAGGATTTAGATATTAGGGTGATAAAAGTGCAACATCGGTCACAACCTCAATATACTTTTATTATTGACCCCTAACAGAAAATGCTCTCGTCGAGATAATGAAAAGAACAAAGAATTGTAAGATACGAAGATATGTCGAAACAATCCGATTTTATCCGATTAGCCCTTTAAATTTGTTGGCATACTCTTTCTCTCTCTAATTTTCGTTTCTCTCTCTGTTTGCCGCTTCTGTACGAATGTTTATTCTGTGTAAGCTGTTATTCAATATTATAATACTATAATATTATACTCCTGTAAGTCACTGTTTATTTGCTAAAGAATTCAAAATTATTAAATTTTGACGTTTAGAGCTCTCAAGTATGTCTTGCACGTAATATATAGGGTGAGTCACCGAAGTGGCCTTCTTCAATATCTCGCTTATCGCTAGAAATACAGCAAAAATTTATTTACCGAATTTACTCGACTACACAAGGGGCACAACGTAAAATTATTTTCACATATACAAGGCGTTGAATTACGGCTGGGCGAAAATTGTTTGTCTATTCTTAAATGGAACATCCTATATATTTTTATATATTTTGAATTGTATTACATTCCTCTATACGAACATATAAAATTTGTTTTACTTTTCCGCGGCGTTGCCAAGTTATTCCGTTTTTTCTCTAAAAAAGATCTAAAACACGCACTGCTTTATAAAGGCATACTAAAGTTATTTTAATAGTAAAAATTAAGATTTTTCTTCTGTACAACTATAAACTATACTCTTATGTTTTCGTATACTTTCTTTTACATATTATTATATAGGATGTTCAATAAAGCGAATCAAATTTAATGAATTTCAAATGGCCGTAACTCGTCTTTTTCAAATGGAACATCCTATATTTTATTATTCAGTTGTGTTCCTTTTTGTATTCTCTTTAAATGTTATTAAGGGTATACTATGCCTAAAACCAATAATTTCGGAGATTTTCATCATTTTTGTCTAAATTTATGTTTGCATTAAAAATTAAATCAAATATTCCATAAAAATTGTGTTTTTTAATAAGAAACAATTGCAATAATGAGACTTGCATTAGCAGTAACCAATACATAAAACTGGTTAGTATTAATATTATTGCGATTAATGGAGAAGCGGAAAGAAATCCTCTGCTTGCATCTAGAATTTATGCACAACGGTTTCCGGGAATAAGACATTCAAACCAGCGTTGTTTTGAAAAACTGAGAAAGGTTTGAAAGAACTGGTCATGTTCAATACGAAAAAAGAGAACGGGCCAGAAATGAAGATACGGAGTTTATTGTACTCGCAAGTGTTGTCGAAGATTCCCATACAAGCACGCGAAAAATCAGCCGTGAATTAGATGTAAGTCAGTCTACAGTCTCAAGAATTATTCGAAAAAATAAATTTCATCCATATCATATCCAAATGGTGCAAGAATTAGACGAACGTGATTTTAGAAATTGCCAAAATTTTTGTGAATGGGCTATTGAAAGATATAGGGGACGATCACGATTTTTTTAATTTCATTTTATTTACGGATGCTAATGCAACTGTCATTATTGCAATTGTTTCTTATTAAAAACAATTTTTATGGAATACTTGATTTAATTTTTAATGCAAACACATAAATTTAGAGAAAAATGGTGAAAATCTCCGAAATTATTGGTTTAGTATACCCTTAATAACATTTAAAGAGAATACAAAAAGGAACACAACTGAATAATAAAATATAGTGTGTTCCATTTGAAAATGACGAGTTATAGCCATTTGAAATTCATTAAATTTGATTCGCTTTATTTAACACCCTGTATAATAATATGTAAAAGAAAATGTACGAAAACATAGAGTATAGTTTATAGTTGTACAGAAAAAAAATCTTAATTTTTACTATTAAGGCCTATTTATAATGAAGTAACGCAAGCGGTAACGCAGTTGCAGTAAGGTAACGCAAAAGATAAATGTACGGTACAGCATATACCGTTTTATAATGAAACGCAACGCAGAGCCGGAGAAGTAACGTAACGCAACGCAACGCCAAAGCTGACCAACTTTCATCTTTCTACCTTACTTTTGTATCTCTAGCCAATCAGAATTCAGTATTTCAGTTTTACTATAAAAATCTGTATTATCGATATGTTCCTGAACTGTCAAAATTACATAATAAATTCTACATTTTATGGTTAGACCGGTTAGATTTTCAAAGCGATACGAAGAATAATTATGGATGATAGGAAATCGAATTAATCCAGAATCACCGAGCCAGAAACAGTATTGCCGCAGCTATATCGTCATCACTGTCCATTTCTAATCAAATTATTTTATACACTAGCTGTACCCGTTGCAAATATTTGCAACAAAATTATGGGGTAAACTTATATATTTCCTGTACTTATAATATTCAATGTTTGGTACTCTTCAACACTTTTTTAACCACCGGTGCTTCTTTGGGCACATAGGAATAGGGAGATTATTTGGTACAACACTGGTAATAATAAGTAAATTATTTAGGGTTACAGTCTATCTACCAGTTTATAAACTTATAGTTAACTGTAAATTGGGAACTGAAACTGTTTTGACCATTGACAGATAAAAATACAGGTCTTGTAACACAGGCACAGGATGGATTTTATTGCTCGGTAATTATTTGATGAAGAACTTTGGATATTATTGTACAAAATTTACAACAAACTCCAGCCATATTAAATTTTCAAACAGCTAAACATACCTATTAAAAATATGCAACTGATATAGAAAATAATAATAATAATTAATAATAATTCTATAGGGACCACAGTAGGTATTCATTTAATGAACCCGTTTCTCATTTGAAGATTTGATGCTAGTGGTAAATTCGACATTTCTGATATCTGAATTCTTTTTTTTTCACTGTTATAAATTTAAAAGAGAAAGGTAAAACATCTAATGATCTAATAGAGATTATCCGCATATTTAACGTCTTTCAATGTTATATTTTATTATTATAAATTATAATTATGAATCAATGTTGCAAATAAAATCATTCTTACTTCATTTCATCCCATTTTATAATGTATATAATTTATTCTCAACAAAAATATTGTTATTGTCGTAATCAATGTTTCATTTATGATTTCAAGTTCAATTATTGTAGTAATAATTAATAATGAATGTTTTATTGTACAGAAAAATATTATACATTATTGTAATCTATGACGGATTAACGTGTTTCTATTTGCAAATTAACATTTTTATTCGGTTTAAAAAAATATGCATGAAATATTAAATAAATAACGAATAGTATTTTTAAGAAACTTTACTAAAGATTAGATTACAACAATAAAAGAATGTGATTATTACAACAATGAGAGAACTTGATAAAAACAACGATGAAACATGATTACAACAATGATAAAGTTGATTACAACAATGTTAGCTACGCTAGAAGTGAGAAAAAGTAACCAGAGGGTTTGAAATCTGTTTTCGTTTAGTTGAAATTAGTTTTCATTAGTGTTAATTCAGTTTTCCTTTACGTGAAATCTGTTTTCGTTAATGTGAAATCATATTTCGTTACTGTGATGTGAATTGTGAATTCACTTTTCATTTGTGTGGAACCAGTTTTCTTTAATGTGAATCCATATTATGTGAATGCGAAATCATTTTTCAAAAGTGTGAAAACACTCTGTAAAAGGCAGCATAGAGGGTAGCGTTTAAGAGCGGGAAAATAGGAACATCCAACTTATTCATTATAACATACTCTTTTGTAAATAATGATTTCGTTTTTGAAAACATATAAATTTACACCTGTCTCTTGTCCATTTTTAAATAGGTAATAATGCTGTATTTTAGGTATGGGATATATAATTCAATAAATTTTTAAACTTTAGGTTAAAAAAAATATTATATTGTAATACAAAATATGTTTCCCTAATAATTTTGCTCAATATTATTAAATTACTTACTATCTTTTAATTAATGAATTAACTATTATATTTATTAATTCTTGGGGCAAAAATTCCTTCTTATATATTCACTTGCAATTTGACATGTTGACATATTTAAGGTTAACTTTTGACTGTTGAATGATAAAAGCTTTGCATGTTTCAAGATATTTACCTGTTAAATTATTTAACTTTGCATCAATAAACCAGCCCTAAATAACACAAAATATTATTCTTGTAGCAATTTTCACAAATTGTATGTATTTTACATCATTCTCTCCATCCATCTGCATGTTATTCAGTGCTGCCATCTATCGCTTGACAGCGGTACTTAATAAAAAATCTTTAAGGCCTTATAAAAAATAGACGGAATCAAAACTGTAACATTTTAGATTTTTGTGCACATCTACATGCTAATAGCTTTCATTTAAAAAAAGAATCATCAAAATCGGTTCGGTAGAAGTCCATAACTAAGGCCCCAAAGAAAAACCTTATTTTTTTATATATATAGATTTATTTATGTCATGTGTCATAAAGACTAAATAAAAGCGAGTTGAATTTCAACAATATATACAGAATTCTTTTGATTGGTTAGAAATGCTGTCTTCGGCGTTATCACAGACAACAGATACTATTAAGATAGTCAACTGCAGTGATAAAGTAGTAGGCATTCATGCCCTGCAACACTAGCGCTCGGTGTCCTAAGACATAACTAAAATCAGTATGGCGGGTAGTATCGGGGATAGTCTGCATCCCGCATTACTATTGAGAATATATTCATTCTTTTTTATTAATATAGTAATACACAGCAAAGAACAAAATATATATTTGACAAGAAATAGAACTCATATTTATTTCTTAAAATTACATAAGGAAAATATAGTCAGACATCCTTTTACCATAAGGAGTAGGGTATACAAATACATTTAGTTGTGAATAAATTTCGCCCATTGCTCCTTATTCTTTGCCATCTTTCTAGCGTTTTGCATCGTCGTATTTTTCTTCTCCAAGATCTTCAATATTAACTTAACCCAGTTGTCTTTAGGTCTTCCTCGGTCTGTTTTTTTTTTCTACCACTTTTGTCATCCATATTTGTCTCACCGGTCTAGCTTCGTTCATTCTGATCATGTAGCCCCACCAAGCTAGCTCTCTCTGGTCAATGAAGTCCAATTCAGACTTACATTATAATTTTTCTCTAATCATTTCATTTCTTGTTTTATCTCGTATTTGGATGAGCTACTCGTTCAATCCAAATTCGTAAATTTCTTCTTCATAAACAGGAAAATGTTTTATTATATTTTCAACATCACAACCCGGCACACAACAACCTCTTGACATTTTGTAGAAGCAAATAAACAGAACAATATAAAATAACACAATAATGAAGAATAACACTTCACGAAAATACAATTTCAAATTTGAATTGTCAGTATGACTTGCCGCTAAGCCGCCACGATTTTAAAATCACCGAACATCCGAACATTTGCGAATTTTAACGAATTAATCCGAACGAAGCATTACTAGCGCTAAGTGTCGTAATACATAACTAACCGAAAGTCTCAAGGCCATGCTATATAGTTGACACGGCCAGGGCGTTATTATAAATCACATATTTTGTGTTTGCGTTACTGCTTACGTTGCGTCGTTGCGTTGCGTTTTACGTTACTTCATTATAAATAGGCCTTTAAAATAACTTCAGTATGCCTTTATAAAGCAGTGCATGTTATAGATCTTTTTTTAGAGAAAAAACGGAATAACTTGGCAACGCCGAGGAAAACTAAAACAAATTTTATATGTTCGTATAGAGGAATGTAATACAATTCAAAATATATAAAAATATATAGGATGTTCCATTTAAGAATAGACAAACAATTTTCGCCCAGCTGTAATGCAACGCCCTGTATATGTGAAAATAAGTTTTGCTGTATTTCTAACGATAAGCGAGATATCAAAGAAGGCCATTTCGGTGACTCACCCTGTACAACTAATTTTATGTGCGTAAAACGGATTGGCTCCGTAGCGCCACTAAGTCCATTCTTAACTGGAATGGGGTATACATGTCAATTTCTTATGAACACTGAACTCAATATACAAACTGGTCGGTTTTATTTTCACGGAATCAATTTCTCTTTACAATGATTTATAATAAGTAGGGATTTGTCTTTAAATTATGCATAATAAAGCAAATAATAAAATGGTAACAGTCAGATGTAATATTCATTTCCTGGTAGCACAAGCCTTCCTTATGTGTCAAGAACGATTTTTTTTTTTATATTTGTTTGAATACAAACTATGTTCTGCTTTAATCATATTTTGATAAATTTGATATTTATTTTTGTTATTAAATAATGAAATTTGTCATTTTTTAAAACAGCGTTTTACTACCATCCATTTTTTCTATCTGTATACATCAGATTAAAGATATGCATTATTGTGCATTTAATACGTGTCCAAATTTCAGAAGAAAAAATGAAAACTAAGCCGATTTGCAGATGTTTCAAATTTTAGTGAAATTTCATAAAAGTTTAAATTGTTAATAATTCCTAATTCGTTAACCGCTCATCGGAGCAAAAATCATTTAACATGACATGAAGGAGAATTCCTAACTGCATTAAAATTTTTAAACCGCGGTACCGTATCTTTAACTGGGTTAGAGTGGTTGATGGATTTATGAAAAAGTGCTGACAAAAATGATTTGAAAATCATCGATAATTTATTTCTTTTGATGCTACGACAAATGTAAACTTTTACAAGTAACAAAATCTATTAGACTAAGTATTAAAAAATTAATATTGTGTATATTTTTGAACATAAGGGCGAGTTTCTTTATTCAGCAGCAATTAATGCGCTGAATTCCAACAGCAATTGAAAATGACGTCACGATGAATAGCTGATGGATCCGATGGATAACCGCTGCGACCGAATAAAGAAACGGGTTGCTGAAAATTGCGATGAATCTCCTAACCTTAAATATCAACTGACAGTTAACCACCACACCAGTTAACAGATATGGAAAGTTTTATAGTTAAAAGTGTGGTTAAAAGGACCGTCGCTGTATTGCAATCATCAGATTCTTCATCGAACAATGAAAAATCTGATGACAGCAATAGCAGCAGTGATATGGAATTCATAATTATAATAAAAATTATCTGTATCTATAACCATCTACTTTCCGTTTTTTTTTTTTTTTAATTTGAATCATGCATTTTTTCTTTCCATAATCGCAAGCATGAAACAAATGCAAATGTCAAAAATATAACCTAAAATCATTTCTTTAGACCCCCTCCCCCCCACTCCCGATCCATCGGAAATTATAAAATCTATCGGTAGTCAAAGCCGACGCATGCGATGAATTTACGACAGATAGTGCGCGGTAATTAGAAACGGTATGATGAATTTCATCTGCAATTCAGCAGTGAATAAAGAAACGGTGTAATGAATTTACGATTCATGCGCATTACTGATCGTTAAATAAAGAAACTCGCCTCATCTCTTTGAGAGTTCATCCTAGGTAAAAAATGCAAGAACTCTTTTTGTACAAAAAGTAACGAGTTTTAATTTTGTATTCTTGTGACATTTTGGTAAGGGCCACTGTTTTCGAGATAATAGCGAAAAACTAATTTTTTGTACCTTTGATCCAAGATGGCGGCTCAAGCCGAGCCTCCCCGAGGTCACAAATTTGAATTTTTCATCCCCGTCTCGACCCAAACAACATATGTTAAAATTGTTTTTTTCCCCACCTTTTGTACGGCAAAGGTCTTTTTATGTCTCCAATGACTGGACTAATGAATGAGGATACTATTTATTTATATGCTGTATACATAACAGTTGATGATTCGAAAGAAAAGCAATGTGGTAAGGGAGAGTATTCCACGTAATCGTGATTATCTAATAAACCATGGGTCTTACTTCGGTGCAATCTACTACTCTTGGTAGGGAGGTTACGTATAACAAGTCATACTAAAATATTTCTAATCGTGGTGCTGCTTCACAGAAATCCTGCAAGCATGTAATATACCTCAAACCGATGTTCTTGCATGTTACCTGCTGTATTTTTTTGGTTTCTGTAAAGGGCGTGACTCGAGCGACCTTGACGTGCTTGAAATCAGGTGATTTATGTGTGCGTGTCGTCACTTTGACAAGAACAACGTTACTTTGACAAATGTATGTATTGACTTATTTTAATTTTGAACAGTAAAAAAGTTCTCATTCTTAATTTCATGTATTTTAGTGTCTGAAAATTGTAAAATAATAACATTTTAACAGTTCAAAATTATAATAAGTCAAAACATGAGTCTTGACAAAGTGACAATTTTCTTGCCAAAACATGTCACACAAATCAGCTAATTCCAAGCACTTCAAGGTCGTTCGAGTCATGTGTCTGCTCGCGCCTATCTTAATCAGAGGCGTCTCATATGGGGTAGCCTTGAACGTTTTTCATCGTTATTTTTTACCTATTAACATTTTTTTCATTTTTATTAGTAAAATATTAAAATCAATGCAAATATACACAAAAAGATACTCTTGCTAAAACTTGATAAATTGGCACTTAATTTTTACGATCCATGAATTAAAACGATTGTTTATTTCTGTGATACTTGAATTAAATTGTTTGTTTAATTCTACGGTAGGTACATGAATTAATGATTGTTGATAATTAAAAAAAAAATGTTATATTAAAATGTTTGTTGATAAAATTACAATATTTTCTAACAAATATTTTAAACCGTCGTCAATACAAAACTATCTTTTCAATAATTCTTTAATTCTATATTCGTTAATTTATATGATTGTTGATATTTTCCAAACAATTGTAAAAATTCAAGTATTCAAATAAAATAACATTTATATAGATGAATTAATTTGACCCTTTAGTTTCACGATAATAGAATGAGAGCTGTCGGTGGGATTTTGATGAACTAATGGCGCCACTCCAGCAATAGCTCTCTGCGATTCAGCAATGAAATGTGCATGTGAGCAAGTAAGCGCTAGTACAAAATTTGTCTACAATTGCACATTCTGGTATCAAATCTGACAACCAACTCCGCTCATAAGAAGTATAACCTTAATTCCTCTTTTAAATTATTAATGGACTATAAATTATAATTATTTTCCATAATGTGTATTTACCCACAGAGAATGCAAACTGAAAATACTGTCGGATGACTCACTACTGTCACTGTCAAATTTTGACAATTTCATTTTATTGTTAAGGATTTACGATTGCAATAAAAGTGTTGCAAAATTATTGTTAAATTGTGTACAATGTTTCTTATGTATTTTTATCTAATTATTTTTGCATCAAAATATTCGTAATAACCGCCATTATTTTCCCCGCTTTAAATCATTCAAATCGCTTTTACTGGAGTGCTGCCATCTGCGATAGTTTTGCCTGACAGCCCCCATTAAAACGATTGTTTATTTCTGTGACACATGAATTAAATTGCTTGTTTAATTCTATGATACATGATTACTGACACATTTGCAATTCGCTCATTCTTTCACAGATGGCTCCACCGATTACCATTGTATTATCAAACAAAATAAAACTTTTATCAAATAATAAATAGTTTACAAAATTTGTAAACTATTATTTGATTAAATAATTCATGTATCGTAGAATTAAACAAACAATTTAATTCAAGTATCACAGAAACAATCGATTTAATTCAAGTGTCGTGAAAATAAAGGTGCAATTTAATTCATTCATATAAATGTTACTTCATTTCTATGACAATTGATTATTTACGTTTGTTTTGAAAATATCAACAATCATATAAATTAAACTAATATTAAAAAGAAAGGTTTGTACTGACTATTGATTAAAAAGTTTGCTTGAAAAACGTATATATATATATACAGGGTGTCTCTTAAATAGGGGGACATGGCTTAACCACAGATTCCTGAGGCTAAAATAAGACGATTTAACCAAACTTGCTTCTACCGGAAAGTGTACCATTCAGCCAGAATTCTGCTTCAAAGTTCTTTGAAAAAAAATTAATTTTGCTTATAATAATCGGTCGCTTTATTCGATTTGGATGAAATTTGGTATGACTGTTTATATGGTTATAAGTCATCTTTTAAGGTGATATTTGTTATTATTAGTGAACCACTAGTGTATGAAACTTAGGTGTCCCAACATTAATTAGACCGTAACTTTTTAATGGCAATGCCGAAAACGTGAAATTATTTTTCTACAGAAAGATACATTCAATAGTAAACTTTTCTCTCTCTGTTTAATTTTTGATATCTGTTACGGTTCAGACAGAAAAAAATAAAACATGAGTGACTGCATCGTGAATTTTTTTAAAATAAATTTAATCTAGCAGTCTATCCATATGTCAAACAAGTAATTTTTAATGGCAGTAACGAGTTGTCAATCTTCACAACTTGTTTAGGAGTAATAGTCCAGTCATTTGGTAGAAAAATAAGGGTTTATTCCACAAAAGGTCGGGTATTTTTGATTTTTGGATATGTTATATATTTAGAGGTCTCAACAAAAAATGCAAGTTTTCCCCCTCGGGGGCCTTCGGGAAGCACCGCCAACTTGAGAAAAAAGGCGCAAAAAAGCGGTTTTTTCTGAATATCTCTTCACTTATTTGCATTAGGCAAAAATAGTTACTATCTAATTTGTTGACCATAAAATTCTCTACAACTTTTATCTAAAACATTTTTTTCTATAATTAGTAGATAGCGAGCTACAGTGCTTCAAACAGAGCAAATTTTTTGAAAATTACATAAATGCTTCATTTAAATCATATTTTATTATATTTTTTTTACGTTTTTTTACAAATTACTTTTTGACAATCATTAATTATTATTATTGAACTAATATATATAAATATTAATTATTGTTTATAGTTTTTTTTTTCATTCTAAAGATTTTTTATAGTCCAGCAAATTTATGATTTTACCTTAAAGTAATTACAACAAAAGCTTTTTAACGGAATCCAGTCCCAGAAAAGTGCGCTGAATAACATATCAATATTTTCCCGAAATCGGAGCATGGGAACCTCCCGCCAATTTGGACAAATGCGGCATATTCAGGTTTATGGCCATTTGCTTAAAACAATTATAAAAATATTTAAATTATTCAAAAAAACAAACAATATTACGTATATGATACTTAGTCTAATAGGTTTCACTATTTACAACAGTTTACATTCGACGTGGCATCGAAAGAAGTAAGTTATCGATAACTGTTTTATAAAAATTGTTAACGTTTTCCTGCAATTTTTTCGTTTTTCATCCAGCACTCTGATCTTGTTAAAGATACGATGATGCGGTTTTGAAATTTGAATTCAGCATAAAATTCTCTTTCGTATCGTGTATTACACTATTTTTTCCGATGAACGATTGGCGTGTTACTGCCAACTAAAACTCATACGAAATCCCTCCAAAATTTTAAACATCTGAAAATCGGCTCTTTTTTCATTTTCTCATTCAAAATTTCAACAGGCTTACAGATAACCAATATTAAGTACTTAATAGGTGTCAAAGTGGTTGATGAAAAATTGAGAAAAGAGCCGATTTTCAGATGTTTAAAATTTTAGAGGAATTACTTGTGAGTTTTAGTTGTTAGTAACTCGCCAATTGTTCATCGGCAATAATCGTGTAATACATGATATTAAAGAGAATTTCATGCTGAATTCAAATTTTAAAACCGTGTCATCATATCTTTAACAAGATCAGAGTGGTGGATGAAAAACTAAAAAATTGCAGGAAAACGTTAACAATTTTTATAAAACAGTTATCGATAACTTACTTCTTTCGATGCCACGTCGAATGTAAACTGTTGTAAATAGTAAAACCTATTAGACTAAGTATCAAGTACGTAATATTGTTTGTTTTTTTGAATAATTTAAATATTTTCATAATTGTTTTAAGCAAATGGCCATAAACCTGAATATGCCGCATTTTGTCCAAATTGGCGGGAGGTTCCCATGCTCCGATTTCGGGAAAATATTGATATGTTATTCAGCGCACTTTTCTGGGACTGGATTCCGTTAAAAAGCTTTTGTTGTAATTACTTTAAGGTAAAATCATAAATTTGCTGGACTATAAAAAATCTTTAGAATGAAAAAAAAACTATAAACAATAATTAATATTTATATATATTAGTTCAATAATAATAATTAATGATTGTCAAAAAGTAATTTGTAAAAAACCGTAAAAAAAATATAATAAAATATAATTTAAATGAAGCATTTATGTAATTTTCAAAAAATTTGCTCTGTTTGAAGCACTGTAGCTCGCTATCTATTAATTATGGAAAAAAATGTTTTAGATAAAAGTTGTAGAGGATTTTATGGTCAACAAATTAGATAGTAACTATTTTTGCCTAATGCAAATAAGTGAAGAGATATTCAGAAAAAACCGCTTTTTTGCGCCTTTTTTCTCAAGTTGGCGGTGCTTCCCGAAGGCCCCCGAGGGGGAAAACTTGCATTTTTTGTTGAGACCTTTAAATATATAACATATCCAAAAATCAAAAATACCCGACCTTTTGCAGAGTAAATCTACCTAATGACTGGACTATAAACTGAGATATGTAATCGTCTTATTTATAATAAGGGTAGTAAAATATTATTAGACCGAACAAACGGATGTTACTAATTTTAGAATATTGCGAAGAAAATTTTTGACAACCCGTAAAAAAATTGTTACTGTCATTAAAAATTACTTGTTTGACATTAGGATAGACTGCTAGATTAAATTTATTTTAAAAATTTAGTAGTGCAGACACTCAGATTTTATTTTTTTCTGTGTGAACCGTAACAGATATCACAAATTACACAGAGAGAGAAAAGTTTACTATTGAATGAATCTTTCCGAAAAAAAATAATTTCACGTTTTCGGCATTGCCATTAAAAAGTTACGGTCTAAACAATATTGGGACACCTACGTTTCATACACTAGTGGTTTACTAATAATAACAAGTATCACCTTAAAAGATGACCTATAACCATATAAACTGTCATACCAAATTTCATCCAAATCAAATAAAGCGTCCGATTATTATAAGCAAAATTAATTTTTTTTCGAAGAACTTTGAAGCAGATTTCTGGCTAAATGGTACACTTTCCGGTAGAAGCAAGTTCGGTTAAATAGTCTTATTTTAGCCTCAGGAATCTGTGGTTAAGCCATGTCCCCCTATTTAAGAGACACCCTGTATATATATATATAAATATATAATAATATGAATTAAATTGTTTGTTGAATTCTACAATACATGAATTAATATGATTGTTGATAATTTTAAAACAGTCAATTTAATTAGCGCCGTGGTGACTATTTCACGAACTATTTGTAATTCGGTCATTCTTTCGCTGATCACCTCTGTAACTTTTTATACAGAGAATTTATTTTAAAATGCAACATTGTGGTTCATCACTTCCATGGTTACTCACTATTGTCATAAAATTACAGCAATGTAATATTTGTCCATTTTAAAATGCAACATTATAAATAGTATTGCAGCACAGGAAATACCTCCAAAACACATCACAAATGGTGTCAATTCTTATTACGACCGACTAGAATATTGCCTCAGTGTGAATGGGGGTATTTTTTAACATTTATTACATGAAAGTTATGCATTTTTGTAAGCTAAAGTTTGTTAAGATGTGCAACATTCATGTTTTAATATTTTGTTAATCGTATGTAGGCTAATTTATTGGAAATTAGTTTTGATAATACAAAACTACAAACTATTAAAATATCACCTTTTTAGTTTAAGTTCTGTATTTATTTATTTATTTATTTATTTATTTATTATTAAAACCCAACTACAAATTTCGTATGTTGCATTTTAAAATGGACAAATATTACATTGCTGTCATTTTTTGACAATAGTGAGTAACCATGAAAGTGATTGACCATATGTTGCATGTTAAAATAAATTTCCTGTAGATAGTTGTACTTTATTAGTGATACTAGATCACGACGATGAGTATATGTTCGTAATATCAAACATAATAAATATTTAATCAAATAATAGTTTCCAAAATTTAATAAAAGTTTTGTTTTGTTTGATATTACAAAGATGATCGGTGGAGTCATTTGTGATAGAATGACTGAGTTGCAAATAGTTCTTGAAATAGACACAACGGCGCTAATTAAATTGACTGTTTTAAAATTATCAACAATCATAATTAAATCATGTATCGTAGAAATAAACAATTTAATACAGGTATCACAGAAATAAACAATCGTTATCTTGAATATAAAGGATCAATTAAATTCATTCATATAAATGTCACATCATTTCTATATTTGAATTTTTATGATTGTTTTGAAAATATCAACAATCATATAAATTAAACTAATATTAAAAAGAAAGTTTTATGTTGACTGGACCATTTATGTTTCTTTGATAAATTTGTAAGTATGTTATCAACAAACATTTTAATTCAACAATCAGTTTGAATCTTTCTTTTTAATGTGAGTTTATTTTTACGATACATTAATTTGTACGATTGTTTTAAAATGTGGGAATAAATACTTAAGTGTCTGAAAATAACTAAATAAATAATCACAAACGAATCAAAGAATAACTTAACGTGTAAGAATAAGCAGTAAACTGAAAATTGCAGTATAGCGAAACGAACAAATCTAATGTGTGACAAGTTGTAGATACGAGTGCGTACATTACATGTGATGCCCCCTTACGGGTGTGCCCTAAGTTGGGCATTTAATCAAACTATACCTGCCGTCAAATAAATACGGACTAAAGATTTCTACAATGTTGTCATTTCAGTGGCCATGTTGAAAATTCTAAGTTATGAAGAAGCGGCAACAACGCAGGACCAGAAACAGGGTGGGGGAAGGGAAAAAGTTGAGCATCAGTCCATACACATTTGACAGCGACTATAATGTCTAAACTCACTAATGCCCAGTTACACTACTTTATAGTTAAATTTTAACTGTGTTAAATTGACAATATCGTATCGAAAGAAATTGTTAAATGGGTTATATAATATTACTGTCAAAATTTCAATATGCACCTTTTTTAACCTGTATTTAATAACTTAATTATTCAGGTAATTCATAAACATGGTACCAAAATTAAACCATATATTGGGAGAGTCGTTTTGAGTAAAAAATGCTATAATTAATCGATTATTTTTCCCAGCTCATCGCTGCCAGCGCTGCCGGGGTACTGAACGCGCCCAATATTTATGATAGTCTAGTACTAAGTAGAAAAAATTACCAATAATATAAATAAGGTAATTAACCATAATTAAACACATTTTTTTATATATTTTTTATTCTATTTCCTATGGTAACGATAGTATTTTAATATACGAAGAGGTTTTTGGATGAATGCTTCATTTATTTCAACATAGTCAAAATTTACAGTTGACTTTTAACCATGTGGTCTTTAAACTCATTGGTTTAATAATTTTTACACAATAGTTTATAATTAAAATGTAATATTTTCAAATGTTTTAATAATTTATTTATTGCTTGAAAATGGTTCTAAACAGAACCGAAACGTCGCAGTTGTGAAATTTGTAAATTTTGACTATGTTGAAATAAATGAAGCATTCATCCAAAAACCTCTTCGTATAGAAAAATTTTTTTAATTGCTTCCAAAAACTGAATCAGATAGTATTTTAAGTGTTCATTAAATATTTTGGATATTTTTTTCTGAAAATTGAAATATCTCAAAAAGTACCGTGTTTATCAAGTTTTAACAAGAGTAGGTACTTTTTTGTGTATTTTTACATAATACTAAATATTTATTATTTATTTATCAGTAAAAATTGTTAATAGGTAAAAAAAAATAACGATAAAAAACATTAATGACTTCCCCATATCTCTCTGTCTGGTTGATATACAGAAATAAACGAAAGTATACATGTGCATCTAAATAAGTAATATCCATACCAAATTTCAAAATTTTAGTGCACCTAGTACATTTTTACCTCCAGCTACCCTTGGTAAGGTAAATGACCACGTTTTAAGGTCCCTAGAATCAGATTTTAACATTTTCACGATGATGTCTGTATGTGTGTGTGTCTATCGATTTTGTCAACGTTCTAACCCAAATATAACTATTCAGAAAATTCTGAAATCTTGTATTTTTACCTTTAAATGTATTTTTTTCGTGATTTACGTTATTGTAAGAATTAAGAATTACTTTTTCTATACATTTTATAGATAAATATATAATAGTTATTTATGTATCGTGTATTGAAGTTCTACTTTTTATCACGAATATGGAATTTAGTTACCGAAGCCGTAAGACCGAGGAAAATAAACCATATGAGTGATAAAATGAAAATTCAGTGCAGAGTTACATATTAAATTTTATATGAAAACGAAAATTTGTTAAAATAAAAATAAAAGGAATATATTATTTTATAGGTTATTTTTATGCAACTGTCAGGCTGACACCTCCGAACGAGTTTATTGTAAAGAACACTCAAAATTATGTTTCATTTCAATATTCTTCATCTGATTTATTTAGTTCGTTCTTCTTGTACATATTTTTTGTCATTTTACGTACAAATTTACTATTTGTACCCTTGCCAAATTATCTTATATATACAACAATTATTATAAGGTTGGCAACATTGCATTTGCTTGAAATCGTCGTATAATGGAGTACTTTAGTGCCGATTTTTGAACTTTTAATGACTATGTTTGTGCACTTTAGTGAATTTAAATAAAATAGTCATATATTAAACAATGAGACGATTGAAAATTCTCGATTATACGAAACGTATTTCTTATAGGCAACACGTCGAGTATTTCGAGAATTTTTGATTGTCGAGTTGTATACAGGTAGAATATATCATGAATAAAAAAGAAATTAAAAAGTATACAGTGAATTTAACGTTGACCTGTAGTTTATTTTTTCTGCGAGTATCATCAAATTGCATGCTACATAAACCAGCTTTTTAAATATAGCTGTATGTAATCGAGATTGAAAGGCTCGTATTTCAAAATAAACTGGCACTAGCAACAGTGCAAGTTTTTGGACTAGTGATTAATCAGTAATTATTTATCTAAATTTTAATTTCAATGCTTTGCTATCAAATAATACTGTTCGTTTGATTTCATTAATAATGCGTAGTTGTCAAATAATAGGCACCTACGTTCAATTCGTTTCCATGAAATCGGAGATGGCAGTGGCATTTCAGATGTCTACATAGAACACACAAAGCATGATTTTTTTCTTCGAAGTCAAATTAAAGATTTATTTATGTGCTTGATACTGTATTCAAAGGAAAATGATCGTACTCTATACGCTCCGTAAATAGATTTCAGAATGACACTGACACTTCTGAGTAAAAAAAAAAAAACCTATAAGTAACCATGGTGAAAGAATATAATAATAATTATAAAAACAATAATCCTATTCGCGATGCAAGTTTAGACGTCAGCGCCGCTAGTGAACTTGTTTGGAGGGTAATCTGCTGTTTACTTTGTAATATTTTTGCGTAATTTCTCTTATATTTATGTTATTATACAAATTTAAGTGTTTCGCGATAAGAATATACAATACTTTTGTATATAAGCATCGTTTTGATCTATCTAGTCTTGATATTGGAACCTCAAAACAATAACGTAAACGAGAAGTGCAAGTCAATGCATTAAGTTGGCAGCACGGAATTAATGGCACCCCGGCAGCACTGGCAGCGATGAGCACCGCTGAACGCCGATGATTGCCGAATGTAATTGCTGGACCAATCAGATTCGTCCATTTATTGTGTTCGACAAACTTCGGTGGTCAGCGATGCCAGCGATGAGAGGTGCTGAACGCGACCAATGCCTCCTGGGTCGCAGGGGGCACACTACTTTTGACATATGTCAAATACATGTCAAGCAAACGTCAAATATATGTCATATGAACCTGTCAACGTTCATTTGTTTAATTTACAGTGATTACTTAATTTTTATAATTTCAGTAGGTATATTCAAATAAAAAATAATTGATTTTCATGATTTTTATTACATGTTCATCTTACATTATTTAAACAAAATAATTTATAATAAAAGAGCATTTTCTTCTCATTCTTGATTAATTGGCAGAGCCAGGTGAGTTCTTGTTTATATCGATTACAATTTTATACGATCTTCTTGGTCTCTTTATGAACGTAATTCTGCGTGAATTTTAATCTCTGATTTTGTTTTTTCGGCAATACTTTGGTTTTCCGCCGAGACGTTGTACGTAACTGTATCAACTGGCTAACATAATTACATGAGACCTGAAGCTGAAGTTCCAGTTTTCTTCACAGGAACATTTTTTCATCTCTCCCTAAATTTTGAACATTTAAACATTTTTTTAAAGTGCTATTTCTATTTGAATATTTTGGAATTTCGATATTAAAATTATGAGTTAAATTGTCCCCACGTACTCTGTCACACGAATACTCTAATTCGTTTTTAGAAAATTTAATTCTGTCGGAAAGACTTAAAATACCAGTTGTCATAATAGAAGTTAAAGCGACTGAATGAGAAGTTGTAATACCGCCAGGATGAATTGTTGGAATTGAATTACATAATAAACGATTTTTCTTGTTATTAATAAAAGTTGTGTCAAAATGATCTGCACAAATGAACGAATATGACAAATTTTCATCAGTTAATATTGCAAAATTTCTTTCAAATATCACATCGCGCCGTGCTTTCTACAGGAAATCTAAAAAAGTGTTTATTTTATGGTTCTCTTACTTTCATACGTTTATTCTCGCAGTTTGGTTGCCGACATTTATATTTGTAACGAAGATTCAAACAGAAAATGTTATTGTTAGAAAAAAATAAACTGAAATAAAATTACATTACCTACTTATCATAAGCCATAATGTATTTTATGCACAATTTGACAATTATACACGAATTTCTTTGACATAAATGTCATTTTATAGCCCGCGGGCCTCATTATAACCCGCCGGGTTATAATGAAACGTCAAACCAAATTATAACCTACAATATGAAAAATTTAAACAGGCAACATGAAATTTTTTTATTACAAATCGAATATTTTTATATTCTTTAATGAAAAATGAAAATTAATTTTGTGATATTTATATGGAAAGCACGGAAATACACAAAATAAAACTCAATTGACAGAACTAATAAACAAACAATAAACTATTGTTTTCAGCTTTCATAGCAACACTGGATAATGGATGTACGAGGACAAATTCTTTTCGATACAATTTTTGTAACACGCATAATTTGAAAAATTTCGTCCGTGCATAAAGTTTTGTATGTACCACGAGCGTAACTTGCTTTTGTGGCCTTTGACGTGTTTTTATCCCTCGGCTTACGCGTCGGGCTCAAAATCCCGCCGCAGGCCATAAAAGCCTCCTTACGCTCTTAATACATAAATAACTATTTTAGATCAACAATCTCTTGACAAAATGCTTCAATGACATTATTTTCAATCAGGGAATACTCGGGAACCGCCGCTCAATGTTAAAACTACTGTACCGTCTAAACGTCCTTGACAGTTAGTTCCCTCCTTAACCGCTAGATTGGCGCTAGTATCATTTTTTTTATATTCTGCGCGCCTGTAAAAATATTTGAAATAAATACACACAAAAAAATATTTGTATAATTTTATATTTACAAAAAATTGTACAAAGTTGTGATGTAAAAATACAAAAAATATATCTGTATAAATAAGAGAAATTGTGAATTTTGCAGAAACACATTGATAATGCATTTATCTATCACAGTGAAAATATCCAGTTATTGTTATTAGTTAGTTACATTAAAATTTTATGAATAACCATATTTTACAATTAATATAAATTTCATTTCATGAGCAATTGGGTAATTAATACGTATTCACTAAGTTATGTGTTTAAGAATATGAGAATAATACAAAACATATGCCATATTCAATTTTCTTATAGAAAACAATCCCAAATATTATTGAATGAATGCTTATATTCTTATGAATCTGAATATGCCATTCGTATTTTGCAATTTAGTAATTAATATAGTGTTGTCTAAGGCAATCGTTCAGTCAGTCAGTAATTTCCTTAATTATTAACTACTATTTACTGCAATATACATATACAAAACAGAATATATGTTTTCATGCTTCTTCTATAAACTGTTTCATTTTACAAGATAAAAAAAATATGTATCTTAAACAACTTTGTTTCATTTTGATAAGAATTTAGGATTTCTCATTACTATTTTCTTCCTAATGTGATGAACCTCATTGGGTACTGCCTCGTATATGGAGAAAACGTGACCAAGTAAAGTCGGTCACAGGAAGAGCATAACTTGAAGTGATGACTTTTGGAGCCACTACGGTGAAGATATCCTACAATTTTTTATAATATTATTTCTGTTTTCCAACACATTACATTGAAAATACTTACGGTTTATGTGCGTTCTGTATATTTCAACGACTTTCTGTAGCGATCAGCAGCTAATTGTTGTATGGGATCCAGAAAAGCATGAATACGTCAGTCATTTGCTCTTCTGTAATGTAAAATTATTCATTAGTGTTATCAAGTTATAATTTCTTCATTACTAATTTACCCATGGTAAGAAAAATCGGAGGCACAGCATCCGGTGCGAGTAAATGTTTAAAGGCAGTAAAATTCAAAAACTTTGCCTCAAAATGTTGGCTGCAAATCCTTTTGTTTTTATAAATATAGTCCAGAGTTTTATCCTGTAATTCCGGACTATTAAAGGCTTGGTTCCAAGATAAAAATAACTCCAATTTTTTTTTTTTTTTTTTTTTTCGTAAACCGCACCAAAGTGTGTGTTGCATATGTGTAGGAACTTGGTACACAAGAAGAAAATGGCATCTGTAGGAATAACATTAGGTATTATTAATTACACAGTATAATAATTGATTAACATTTACATTCAAATAAATGCTTTGCATACTTGCCTTATTTCATGTAAATAATGAAATGTTCAACTTACCTTTATGAAATGTAGAAAATAATCCAATATTTTTAAAAAACACTATACCAAATGTATTGAAAGTGACCAAAGCAGATTCAGAAATTAAACGAAATTATTTAATCACAATATTTCAAGTGTCATTCATTTCTTTCTGACAATTTTCGTTTAAAATTTATTTAATTGCTAGGTAACACACAACACAAGTTACCTTGATCATATATGTTTTAAATCTGAGACTAGTATGCCATCTACCAGGTATAAAAACATTTATAGGAGTTACCTCCTTAGCCGAGGGATGTCGCTAGCGGTGTACCAAAGGTGTACATTCAAGTGAAAATTCCCGGTATTCCCTGTTTTCAATATTTATTACTATTGTTTATTTCTGACAAATAATTTTATAAATTTTTCATTTTTATTTCATAGATTACTTAATTCATTTCAAACTATAGCAGCGACATGAACCTGTTAGTGACATCTGGGTCGCAGAGGGCACACTACTCTCACTGCCTACTGTTTGCTGCCAGTTTCCCAATACAAGTTGCACCGGGGTGATTGGAACTTTTATGGTAGGTATTACAGGTATTACTTACAAGGTTATGTAATAATTTCATTGTGATATTTTTATATCATTTCAGTTTCACTGAATAATTCAATAATATCGTAGTTGTTATTATATTATTATTATAAACCTATATTTATATAAAAATTAAAAAATAAAGAGAAATTACACAAAAATATGACAAAGTAAACACGAGGTTGACAGATCTCAATACCCACCAAGGAAGTTCACTATTAGTCGCTAGCGGCGCTGACGTCTAAACTTGCATCGCGAATTGGGTTACAATTTAATGAATGATATAGACTATTTTATAAATCCCCGAGCCTATATTTTAAGGATAAACACAATTCCTTAGTTACACAGTTCAGATTTCAAATGTATGTAACTGACAGATAAATGTCACTGTCAAAGAACCTATCATTTCAAATTCAATAGTAACGTTTTAAAAAGAAAATTGTAATAGTAAATAAAACAATAATTATATTATACGAATGCAAAGGAACATAATACAGTTTTTCAACAGTCACTATAGAAAGTAGCCATTTGCGCTCTCTTTTGTCAACGCAAAATGTCACTTTGCCGCTCATGCGCGACTAAGTAGAAAAAACGCTCGCTGTCTAAATTTCGAAATATACAATGTTGAGAAATGACACTTGTCTACATTCTTAATAGAAACGTTTAGTTATGAACTAATGGCACTGTAGTTACACATTTACCACTACCACGTACACAAGTCAATTTGACATATGCTCTGCCGGTATATTACATAACCAAACAAAATACCGAACTGCTGTGAAAATAAAATACGGCATTCATTTACCAAAACTAAAGTATAAATGCTTAGATTAGATAGAAGCAACAGCTCAAGAACAATAGAAAATGATAAAATAAAATTAAATATAAAATAAATTGTGTGTACAGTTTTTGTTTAGTGATAGGAATGATTGTACACAGATGGCGGTAAAGTGGCGACCGGTGAAGTTGCGAGTCGTACTATAACATCTGATCTCGAGTTTACCATATTTATTTTGATTATTAGTTATTTCGTTACTTAAATAATTGCGGGAAGTCAGTCAATATACCAGGTAACATATATGTCTATATAATCACAAATTCCTTGAAATATTTGTTAATTTTTTCAGTGTGACAGGCATGACAACTAACAGCGCTCTAATTTTGGTTTATTTTATGGAATAGATGGCTAATGTAGCGATATAATCATTTAAAAGCATTTTGAGTTTAAACTGTATGTTTTATATTAGCCAATTTTTATTTATTGAGCAGTACTGTAAGTACAATGTGTACATTTTATTATTTTTTGTTATGGTGGAGGGCCCCATTGTGGTGACTGTAGAAAAAATCTTGTGTGTGTTTCGAGCGCAAATGGACATTGTCTATTTCGAGAGAATGCAGCGCTCCTGCGTCGCGCGGCAACAACCTCTCAATCAACAATGTCCTATTTTGCGCTCTTAATATACAAATAGCTATTCCAGCATCAATAAATATGTAGCTATGTATTTAAATTAATAAAAATTAAAATAATAATAATAATAATAATAATAATAATAATGATAAGATATGGTTTAGTTCACAAGAAAAGTGTATTTTTTACTCAAAATGAATTCCCCAATATGTGGTTTTATTTTGACACATCTTTTTAAATCATCTTGCATATAGGACGGTGACCGGCACTAAACATCGATTTTTCACACTTGACCGTTATGTCATAGTTTGATGTTCGTATATTAGATATACGTATCGAAGACAGAATGTAGGAAACAAGTAAGACAAAGATAAACATACAATTACTTGTTATTTTGCTGTTCAGCAATTAATGATGCAACAGTCAAGTATGAAAAATCGGTGTATGAGGTGCGGGAGGCCACGTGACTTTGACAAGTGCTTGTAGGGCCCAAACAAGGTTGCCAAGAGTACAGCTTGTGTACATTGCCTGTGTTTCCAAATGAATTTGAGTGTAAAATTAATAAATAAAATTGTAAAACTAGTTATTATTAATGGATATCATGTTGTTTTACTTTCTAATACATAAACTTAATTTTTAAAATATACAAGACGTTCAACATTTAACCAATGGTTTTCCTCAAATTTAGCGCGCCAAGAAATCTTTGTATCGTAGATAGCAGCGCAAGTCGCATAATTTTTAAAAAATATTTTAAAAATTATGTTTATGTTTAAAAAGTAAAACAACATGATATTCATTAATAATAACTAGCTTTACAATTTTATTTATTAATTTTACAGTCAAATTTATTTGGCAACACAGGCAACGTACACAAGGCGTATTCTTCGCAACCATGTTTGGGCCCCACAAGCACTTGTCAAAGTCACGTGGTCTCCCGCACCTAATACCAAACATAAGACAATATGAAAAGTCAAATTAAAAAAAAAATCAATCTCACGGCTATTGCTATTTGTGGAGTGATCTTTGACATTTTCATACCTAATTTCTGCCGTTAGCGAAATTAATTTTGCTTATTGATTCTTTATTTGAAACTATGATTTTACATGTTAAAGACCTACGTTCGCCAGTACACGTTGACTCCATTTTTTTAATTCACATTTGTTCTTCCCAACAAATCAACAGATCTTAATGCGTAATTCGGGAATATATTTATGAGAAGCGCCCTTAAATGCGCATCAGTCATTTGTAATAAAAAAAAATATATATAATTTATTTATCCTCAATATTAATAAATTGAAGTTCAGTGTCACTTTATAGGTAGGTATTGGAAAAAAAAATTTTAAAAATATTTTTAAATATACTAACCTTTGGCAGTTTAATCCCCATTTTGCTATCCCGAATAATGTTCTCAAAGCCGGGAGTCTTATCCAGCTTCGTGACAACGAGTCGCAACTCGGGCTCGGAACTTGAAGACGAAGTGCGAGGCCGACGTTGTGTCGTGGGCGTCGCAGTGCTGGGTGTGACAGGCGTCGATGTCGTCTTTTCTCGCTGCGGGGGCGGCGAGCTAAAAGGCGAGAGGGGAGGTGGCACCCATGCTTTCTTCACGTCCCGCTGCTGCACTTCGCGGGGCGGCGTCTTCTCGGGCGAGAACAATGACGCGGGCTTCTTCTGTTGCGGAGGCTGCGGCGGTGGCGGCGGCGACGCTTCGTGTTCGGGGCCGCTGCCATTCGCCTTGTGAGCCAGGGGTGCGGTCACAGGCGCAAGCACCGCGGGGACGGATTTAGCGTCGGAGAAAGGCGACTTGTGTCTTTGAGAGGTAGAATTGATTTGTTTATTTAGATAAGAGTTTTTGTCCTGAGCACTAGACGTTGACACTGTGGGAGGTACACTAACGAGAGGTGTAGGTTTAGGGGGTACACTAGCACTGTTCACTGTTGGGGTAACACTTGAGGGCGGAAGTTGCGGTTTAGATTGATCGCGGTGTCGATCTCGATGCCTGTTTGGATCGTGTTGTTTAATGGGCATTTTACCATCCGGTACGACTGGTTTCTGTCGAATGGGATCCTTATTGATGTCGGGATGTTCTGTTTTGTGTTGCGTGGCGTATCGCTCCCTCTCTCGCTGTTCCCGTTCCCGTTCTCGATCCCTGTCTCGATCCCGTTCACGGTCGCGATCTCTGCCGTTGGCAATATTAGGTTGATGGTGCAATTTGGCGGGGTTGGTCGATGGAGGCGGTGCGGCTAGGTTGGAGGACACAGGTGCAGCAGGGTTGATTGAAGGCGGCGGCCTATGGTGCGGTATATGCTTGCCGGCGGCACTTGCTGCTGCTTTAGCCGCCTTCTCGCGCTCCAGTCTCTCTCTCTCCTTCTTTTCGCGGTATTCACGATCCCTCGCTGCTAATGCTGCTGGGTCATGAGGCCGTACCGCTTTGTCTGCACTCGGCTTAGCCTCGTGGTGAGATCGGTGGAACGTAGGGGCTCCGCCACCTTCTTTTTCATAGTGTAGTTTCCGAGAATCAGGATCCTGGGAACATCACTCCGTTATAATTGATTGTTACTTATAAATATTAACCGGTACTTACAAATGGCGAGTTGGAGCTGGAGGCACCATGCATTGGATCCCCAGTGTTGGTGTGTTGGCTGATAGTTATTGAAGATATTTTCCGCTTTAACCGAGATGGACATTTGTCAAAGATTTTAAGAAATTCACATGTTAATTGTTCTAATAAATCCGATGTTACACTTTTGTCTACGTAAAAAAACCAGTCTTTTCCTTCATTAGATTTAGGAATCTGGAAAGAATAAATATATATTTGAAGAATTTCTGTTTGTTTAAAATATTGTAATAAATAATTTAGATTGATATATGTACCTGCCAGTTCGACCACTTGCACGCCAAGTGAATACAAAAACAAGCTACAACAGTCGGCTTATATTGAAGACACATAGTAGTCAGATGCAAACTGAAATTTCACACAAACACCCGTAATTAACACAACTTACATCTCTGCTACACTAAAAATAAAATCAAACAGCTCTCTACTTGGATCCATCTTTAACTTTAAACTTAAGATATTTTTAATCTAGCAAAAGATTAAAGATGGACTCTGTACAGTATTGATGAATATTGTACTGACCTATTGGAAGCCATAAAGTACGAAGTCTGGGCAAGGTCTTTGGAGGCTGAAATACAATCATTCACTGTAAGCTTTGAACTTTACACTTGTCTGTGTTGAACATGCAGAAGCACAACTAGATATAAGGGGTTAATTTGTCATAACAAAACGTTAGCGACGAGTAAGATTGAGAGTTGTAAGTTTAGATAATAATGATGTTTACCTCTAACTAGGTGGCAACATCTAACAACGTGCGTGTGTGGGTGATCGATGGCCACGTCGAAGCCGAGGGTCTGTAGCAGGACATTCTCGTTGAACACCAGGTCCTGTGATTGCGCAGCATATTGCTCCGACTTTGTGTCGAACACCTGCTGTTGGTCCCGGTGCAAACAATGGTTCGCTATTCGGATCACATGCTCCAGTTTACGTGGTTGTTCTTCGACCTATACCCAACATCATCAACACTTAATAATGTTATTTCTTTAATTATTACTTAATATCTTTTTTATTGGAAACATAAATTTAAAGAGAAGCTAATACCAATAAAATGTAAAATATTATAAAAATCTTGAGTGACCAATGCCCTTTAATAGTTACGATATAAGTGGGATATAAACATTATTAACGCACATTATGGCTGGTAGTATGATCACGGTTTTAACTAAAACTCTGTTTTAAGAAATGTCAAATTTCATTATTTAATAACAAAAATAAATAATAACAAATGTATCTAAATATGAATTTAAAGCAGGACATAGTTTGTATTCAAACAAATATTTTAAAAAAAATCGTTCTTTAAACATACGGGTGAAATTAAATATTTAAATTTGAATTTGACATTTCTAAAAACAGTGTTTTAGTTAAAACCGTGATCATACTACGAGCCATTGTGGATTGCCTTACGAGCCTGCAGGGCGAGTTGGGTTAATCAAGTTATCATATACAGCCCGATTCACGAAAAAGTTTAAGCAATCCTCATTTTTGGATTAGCGAATTCTACTCTAATTTTGACAGTTTAGATCTTAAAATATAATCTAATCTATTCCTAGTATCTACCTTTATTGACAATATCATGAAAATTAAATTTTAAATATCGGAATAGAATAGAATTCACTAATCCAAAAATGAGGATTAGCTTAAACTTTTTTGTGAATCGGGCTGATAGTTTTTATCTATCACCTTACACCATATCACATTCCTTTAAGATACGTAATAGCCTTATTATCCAATTGAGTGCTTTAATAAAAGCTATTATATATCTAAAATGAGTGCGATATGGTACGTTTCCCACGGAGACATAAAAAGTTATTTTATAATAAAAATTTAAAAAATTACCTTCGCAGCCAAGAAAAACGAGGCAGCAGCGATCGTATTCCAAGGGAAATGCGTGAACGAATGGAACATGTAGAACCGATGCATATATACTATGGCTGTATTAATGCAAAGCTGTGATCTGTTATAAAGAGTCAAGAAAAACACAAAAAAAAATCCATTCTTTCAACATTCATTCAGAGGGACAGATAAAGTTTAAAACCACTTTTAAACCATCCAAAAAATTCCAAAAAGGATATACATCTAAAAGATTCAAGTTCTTACGTTTTAGAACACAATTAAAATTGTTCAATAATGAGTTAACAAATAAGTAATTGCTACTCATATTTACTACGTTTTAATTGTTTTTTTGGCGTTTTCCGTTCTTACAAAATAAATAAAAAACAAGGTAACAACCGTAATGTATAATAATGAAAAAAATAAGTAGCGTCTAATTATAGTAAACAGCTGCTGCACTAGTAATAATAGAAAATTGTAAGTTTCACTAAAGTAAAAAAAAAAAAAAATAATAAAACAAACACTAAAATTTTGAAAGAAATTATAAATTATTGAACAAGAAATACAAAAGTAAAAGATTTTTTAAATTATTTTTTATTTTCATAACTAAATTCTCTGTAATACAAATACAAATTGGTTTTTTACAAACATAATGCATGTTTTACATTTTGCTCTATTTACATAAAAAGAGGAAGAAATAATAAAAACTGAGATTTAAATTTTTTATAAACTATTTTAATTGAGAAACTAATACAATATCCATTGAAGAATATGAATTTGATGAGTCTATAATGGAAAATCTGAAATAATGAAAAGTAACATTTAAACAAAATTTGTTTCTAAATCGATAAAAAGTGTGTCGAAGTAATAAACAATAAATTATTAAGAAATTATTATTGTGGCATTTACTAATTTCATCTGTAAACTACCTATACAATTAATAATACTCTTGAGGCAAATATCTCATATCCTAGAATAAAGTTCTACATACAACATATTGAGTTCCTATCTATATGCTGCAAAATTGATGACTTTTATCTACACTACTAAAAATAGAGAACATTAAAAATAGATTATTAATGATAATTTTTAATGATTGAGTAATTTTAGTAGATAAAATCCGACGATTTAGCAATGTTTTACGGGAGATGCAATCCTATAAAATAACCTATATAACTGGTAAAGTTTTAGTAAGTGAAATAGTTTGGATTATGAGTGGTTTAGAAACAATAGTCTTGTAATCTTCGTTTAGCGACCTTGGCAGAGTGATTGAAATTTCCGTGAAAATGACGTACGTAGATAAAAGCAAAAACATTGCGCAGTAATATGGCGAGGGCTGAGGGCGATAGCCTTTAAATAGCTACCAATGGTTAATGTTAATAAACTTATGAGGAATAACTAGCAGAATGCTGAGTCACACTGTTTAGGTGAATCTGAATCTTTTAGAAATGTAATTAAATGGAAATAAGGAATGGCGTGAAAGTGGCATGCCGTCATACATACAACAGCTCACGCGTTCGCTCCAAATCAAGGATACACCTGAAGTTTCTGGCCCATATCCTGTATAAAATTTGCGGCCTGCTGTCTGTAGGACAATTCTTTGTCCGCGTCGAAACCACATTTTCTACTTGGTGTATTCTGTAACTGCTCTTTCGTGAAATACCATTTCTCATCGGCAGCCATTTACGATCAGCACAAGGAAAAATGCAGATGTCGCCACGCGCAATCGAAACAATTCCGTACATTTGATCAGTTTATTACTAAATATTTACACTCAAAAACACCACAGCACTAGCATTTCAATAACATCAAATGCGATTCTCTATAAATAAATAAATAAATTATAAATTACAACCGTTAATTATCACAATTTTGCTTTCTTCTCTCGTTACAAGTTACTCATCATGTGTCGTCATGCGTTCGGGTTTTTCCAACGTTGAAACAAACTGTCACAATTTTACAAGTTTAAAGGTACTTTGAGTGGTCACAATTCTTATAAAATTATTCAGGTAGTTAGTTTAGAGTATATTTTTATGATTGCGCGTATTATTTTTATGTGCGAGGTAGTTTTATCAATAGAAATTGTTATACATACACAAATTAGTCCATTGATGTTATTCGCAACACGATGATGGCTGACGCACCACGCTATTCAAAATCACGCACTACACAACACTAATTTTATTTTAAAAAGTCACTTATTGCACCAAAAATTGTTTTTTTAAATAAAATGTCAGTGTTTGGGGTTACACATTGTTTAAACTGGAAGTTACCGTAGAAATACAGACTATAATGAGCTATCTTGTCAAGCGCTACTTCCGCTCTTGTTAGTAAACAAACATGGCCGAAAGTACCGCTGAATTTAAAAGCCCGGAGATGTCTAGCTTGGATTTTCTGTAATTTTTTTCGTTATGTACTTCTTTTAATTACTGATTTCATTTTTTTGCTACTTTTCAGTTATAATATGATACGACAGCAAAAACACACATCAGCAGCGGCTGCTAAAAAAGCTGCAGCAGCCTTGAGAGCCCAACTGCATCAAGAGCTGGAAAGTAAGAAGCAATGTGCCTATCAGCCCCACGAATGCAGTCAACTTACTTTAGAGGGATATGATTTTTGTTTGCGACATATTATGGAGGATAAATCTGCTCCATATAGACAGTGTAGTTATGTTTACAACAACAATGGCAAAAGGTGTCACTTGCCTGCTCCAAAAGGCGAGAAAAAAGAGCACGTGTATGTGGTAATCTTCTTATTTAATTCCAAAAGTTTAATATATATATATTTTTTACAGTTACTGTTCAGATCATGCATTTAAATCCCATTTAACTCGTGTGAGAGCTGCTGCTCGCCACCAGCCAACAAATTCCATAGAATCTATACTCGATTCTTTATCACATCATGTAGCACCAACTGGAGTTAAATCTACACCACTTACCACCGATGATTTGGATGAAGAAAAGGCGGAATCGGAAAGTGAAAACTTGAAACAAACTAAGAGCCTTGATCCATTTTGTAAGTTATCTTATTCCGTGTAAAAATGCATTAATAATAATTGATGATTTTTAGCGGATGTTGATGCATTGACTATAAACGCAGCAAGAAGTAGAATTCTCGATTATGGAAGCGAATCTGAATCCGATGTCGAACCAGCGACTTATACTTCAGTTTGGCACGATGCGCATGCAGACAGTTCTGACGACGAGAGTATAGATTCCGAGCAGGAAGATGTTTTAAAGTAAGTACACACCGTAAAAATTTTAAAATACTATGTAGAAGAATGAATCAAATCTTCAATATTTTTGTTGTTTTCCTTCATTCTTTCATCCACATGCCTTCCGTATTTGAGGTCATCCTCAACCGATTTCCGGACCTATTGAAATTGTTTACATCAACATTTCACTGTAAAATGTGACGATGCAATTTTTCCGTTTACGCCAATCATCCTTTTATGAATATTTTTGATTCATTAAGCTTGGTTTATGTACGCTGTAAACTTATGCATTTACCTTAGCATTAGCATTAAACTTTACATTACGCTGTTCGGTTCATGTACTTCGTAGAGCAAGCCGGTAATGTCACTTTTTCGTAAATGCCACGTCTATTTTATCATAAATTTATCTACAGTGTTTAATTAACTGTATTAGTTGTACATCTTTTTCAGTAACACTCATTTAGTCAAGACAATGTGATATAACCGATATAACTCTTCAATAATAACAAACGCCAAATTGACAGTCGCGATCGCGAATGTCGTCATCGTCAGAATCAAGCTATCGTAAACGAACATAGGCCGCGAACAAGCACATGACTCGAGGACCTTGAAGTGCTTGGAATCAGGTGATTTCTTGTGACTTTGACAAGATTAATGTCACTTGGCATGAACAATGAGGGTCGTTTTTATATTCCCGGACTAGGCATGAATAGAAAAGATTAGAACAGCAACAAAAATTGGTGCTAAAATGGCATCACGTTTTAAGATCCCTAGAGTCCAATTTTAACATTTTCACGATGATGTCCGTATGTATGTATGTATGTATGTGTGTGTGTATGGATTTTGTTCACACTCTAACTCAAATACTATCATTGAAAAAATTGGAAAGAAACCATTAGTTTTTGGTGTGATACTTTACTTGAAGCTCATAATGGGTTTTATTCAAAAAATACCATTAAAGGCCATTTTTTTCGCATTTGTGTTATTATGAAAATTAAAGATTATTGAATTTTCTATAGGTATACATTAATACTTTTTCTATATATTTTACAGATAAATTTAAAAATTAATCTTTATTATAAACCCTGAAGCCTAAGATAAATACAATTCCTTTGTTACGCAGTTCATATTTCAAATGTATGTATGTGACAGGTTAAATGACACTGTCAAAAAACTAATCACTTCAAATAATAGTAGGTAACATTTTAAAAAGAAAATAGTAAATAAAACACTAGTTATATGCAATGGAACATAGTATAGTTTGCAGCATTAGTAAATACGTAGGTATGTATTTAAATTAATAAAAATTAAATAGCCGGAGGTTTTGTATTGGCCACATCAGATTTTTTATCTCAGTTCTTTGCATTACCACAAAGCCAATGAAGTGAAAAGTGAAGTAATTGCAAATAAAAGAAGATATAAAATTTGCTTCCTTTTTTTTTGTAGCTTGCGGACACTCATTTGACGAACGAATTAGCTGGGGAGAAACTGTCACATCGAAGATCAGAGAGCTGGGCAGCTTTCCAAATTCAAGAGTACCATAATTTAAGAGTGTAGTGTGTTGATAGAATGAGTTTTGTTGGAATAAAAAATTGAAATTAAATTAAAAATAATTTTAAAAAATTAACAAAACTACTTATACCGAGAGTTTATTTTATCAGTAAACATAGGGTATATCATTGCCATAGTTACGGTATGAATGTTTGTAAGCAATGTATTGAAGCGTTTATTTTATGAGTAAACATAGGCGTTTAACATGGGAAGCAGTTTTTGGTAAATACAGAGGTCTGGCAATAAATCAAGCCATGCTATTGAACATGATAATAGTACATTACATCTTGTACATTATTTAATATTAATTACTTTAATAATAATGCAAAAAATGCAGTAAATTACAAAAATTGTTAAATAAATAATTGTTTCAGTTTTTCAATATGAAAAGGTATACAAATGTCTCCGTGGCGCAGTGGTCAGAACAGTAGCGTTTGAAATTTTTGGTTGGGGTTCGGTTCCCCATTGGGGTAATTATTTTTTTTTCATATAAATTGTTGAACTTTTAAAAATCAGTTTATATTTCCATATTACAATCATTTAAAAATAATAACATTGTAATAAATAAAGAGAAAATAATTGAGAATAATTGATTACAATAATCAAAATATTGATGTAATAGCAATGCATTGTATTTCCTTTTATATTAATAAAAATAACTGAAATATAATAAATTTGTGTAGATATGTCTACTGTATTTATCAAATAAAATACAATGCATTGTTATTACATCAATATTTTGATTATTGTAATAAATAATTATTCTCAATTATTTTCTCTTTATTTATTACAATGTTATTATTATTTTTTAATGATTGTAATATGGAAATATAAACTGATTTTTAAAAGTTCAACAATTTTTATGTAAAAAAAAAATAAAATAATTGCCCCAGTGGGGAATCGCACCCCAACCAAAAATTTCGAACGCTACTGTTCTGACCACTGCGCCACGGAGACATTTGTAAATCTTTTCATATTGCATAATAAAAAACTGAAACAATTATTTATTTGACAATTTTTGTAATTTATTATAATTTTTGCAATATTATTAAAGTAATTAATATTAAATAATGTACAAGATGTAATGTACTATTATCATGTTCAATAGCATGGCTTGATTTTTTGCCGAACACCTTGTATTTACAAAAAACTGCTTCCCATGTTAAACGCCTATGTTTACTCATAAAATAAACGCTTCAATACATTGCTGTCAAATTCATACCGTAACTATGGCAATGATATACCCTATGTTTACTGATAAAATAAACTCGGTAATTACAACATTAATGTCAACCCCTCTGAGAGTAAGGTTATTAGTTTTGGAACGATTTTGAGTAATTTCGTACTCTGTAGTAGGGTTTTGGAACGCAACCCTGAAGATTGTTTTGGTAGCGTGTTCAGAGGTTATGCGTTTTGTTTTCATAGTTTGGCAGTTTTCATATTGAAGTTTTTAGTGCGTATTGAGTTATTTTATATTTTTTTGACAAACTATGAAAACAAAACGCATAATACGCTATAAACCAAAACAAACTTCAGCTCCCCGTCCTACAATCTGACAGTTTCTCCCCAGCTTCTGATTGACTAATTCGCTTCGTCACTTGAGTGTCCGCAAGCTATTAATAGTTTTTGGAACATAACATTAAAGATATAAGAAGACACTCCGAAACACATTTTAAATAATGAAAATAAAAGAGAATATGTTAATTAATAATATATTCTTTTTCTGTATTAAATTCTGGTCCTCTTAAATTCGTCTCGGTTGGATAACCCACATACACAAAAATAATTCGAGAAAAATTCAAATTACAGAGATGTCGATTTAGAGAGTCGACTGAACTTTTATACTACTGGCTGATTGCAGCAACGTAAATTATGTAAATATTAAACATATTGACAATATTGCATCGAAATGAAATGTCAAATGAATTATAATATATTGCCATATTGCTGTCAAAATTTCGACTTGCATTTTGTTGTAGATTAAAATTTAAGTCTTGTTGGTGCAATAGGACGTAAGTCTTTTAATTCGAACGATTAAGTTAAAGTTTCTTAATTCGCCCCCTCCTTAGACATTTCGTAGATCCGCCCATGATTCGTTATCGTCCCTAAATTTTGTTCCCGTTAGTGTTGTTTTGAGATTTGAAAACAAAAAATAGTCACAGGAGATAGATCTGGACTACAAGGCAGATGGTCAATTTCTACGAAGCCACATTCAGCAACGGCATCTTTTGAAAATCTTGACTTGTAGGCTGGTGCAATGTCGTGGAGCAACAGGACACCTTGCGTGACAACACAAACTGACAGATGTTATACTTGCCGTCAAATAAATATGGACTGATGCTTAACTTTTTTCCTTCTCCCCACACTGTCCCTTGCTCTGAGGTGTTGCCGCATCTTTATAACTTAGCATTTTCAACATGAATAGAACTAATATTGCTGCATTTGTTTTCTAAATTGTCATACACGTTACCAAGGCATATGTGATTAAAAAACAATATAATAAAAAATGACATTACAATAGAAAACTCTCCGGGAATATAAAAACGACCCCTCGTAATTTGATTTTGAACTGCTAGAAAGTTATTATTTTTAGTTTAATGTATTTTAGTGCCTGAAAATTGTAAAATATAACAGTCTGTAAAATTACGGCAAAATTTTTACTGCCTGTTGTTACTATGTATAATAATATAGCAACCGTTCAATATGCATTATGTATTAAGAGTTGAGAAATTGCCATATTCTAGGATTACGGCATAATGCTAAGATTACAGCTACATATACCGTAGCACGCATTTGTCTATACTCGAATTATTAATGCAAAGTCTAAATACTAATGCTAAGGCAAATTCTTATGTTTACAGCTTACATAACCAGACTATACCCTCTTTTGTAAATAACTTTACGAATATAACGCTGCTTCACTTCAGTCATTATCTTGTACTTAAACCTCTATAGAAACTGCTAAATTCTTTTAATTTAAACCAAACCTAGTAAGTAGCCAAATGTCACCGAAATTTTACAGAAAAAAAATCGCACTTTTAATTTCAGTCTGTAAAAATTATTTTTCAGACATGCTGGAATCTACACGTCCGAAGAAGTCACTCTAATTACCAGAGATAAACTAATACGTCTACAATCTTTATATATTGAACAGTTTAAACATTTACAACATGTTTTAAAAGAACGAAGAAGAAAATATTTATATGCTTTAAAACGAGAAAAAGATACATTATGTAAGTTGATGTTTACAAAATATTAGTTCAAATTAACTATTTATTTGTCTTACAGCGAGTATTCACGCTCAAGTTAAGGAAACCCCAAAAGAAAAACGTTTGTACAACAAATTAAAAGCTCTAAATCACTACCATAAAAAACATGGCATCGACGCTATTATGAATAAAAAATTCACAGAACTTCGGGCAAAAGTAAATACCAAAACAAATCACTCATACCTGCACACTAATTTATATTTTTTTATAGTTATCAGATACGAACTCTACTTCTAACAAGGGTCCCAAATTCGAGAAGTGTATCTACGCGGAAGGCGGCGTCAAATGTGGAGAAAGAGTCTTACCAGTTTCCAAATATTGCCGGAGACATATTTTACACAACCGCTCTCAAGTCTTGTTTAAGAGGTGTTCAAGAGTTCATGCAGATGTAGAATGTCAGGAGCCGGTCCTTGCTATATTCGGAGAACCTGTATGTAAATACCATATGGATTATCCTCCTATCAGAAATTATGGCGAAACTAGGGTAAGAAAAAAATTGATGAATGGAATCAACAATATTTTTAATAAATAATAGTGAATAAACCCAAATTTTCAAATGTCATTTTCAACAGCGACAAAAAAGGCAATAAATTTATGTGTCAATCTTACCGATTTCAAGTATTTTTTTAAGTATTGCTAACTGAATCAGTTATTTTTGATCATTCTGTAGTATTTTCTACACCCATTTTGAAAATAGACTTTTCGATTTACAGGTTTTACGCTTAGAAGCGGAATAGTATATTAAAATATCAGTTACTGAAGCTCATTAGAAATTCGGACACGAGCTGCGTAGCGGCGAGAGGGTGAACAAGCGTGTACTTGAATGTTTAATACTGTTTTCTGTTTCGGCTTTCATTTACATTATTTTTTTTTTATAAAAATAGTTGACAATTTTATCTTTTTGGCCATTTTTGAACGGATTTTTTAATGATGTTTTTAAAACAAAAGAATATAGACTCGTTATATATCTTTGAAAGCTTATAGAATAAGTAAAAGGATGAGTGTTTTCAACATAGGTTCCTAAAAATCATAAATTTGTGTTATATCTCGAAAATTATTGTTTTCAAAAAAACTAAATTTACCTACAAAACGGTACAAAATTTGTTAAAACAATTTTTCTTCATTATAATAAATATTAGTTATTTTCGAAATGAGCGAAAAATGAGTTTTTGCCTGTAGCTCAGAAAAAAAGAAGAAAAATTGATCTTGGGATGTGCAAACGATTTTGCTGTATGGTTAATATTACTCGAGAAAAAAACTCGTATTCCAAAAAGTTCAAAATTTTCGAATTTCAATTTTTATAAGATAAATGTTTTACGTTACTGTTTTAATTTGTAGTAAATCCATGTTAATTGTATTCATCAAAGATAAGTTTTTTAATTTTTGACGATTTTCACTCTGTGATATGTAGTTTTTAACTATTTATTTTTTTATAATTTTAAATGTACATTTTTATGTTTTGTTATCCACATGTGGTTTCTTTTCGCAACTGGACCATTCTAGCCCTGATGAAGACTATTGTACAATCGAAACGTTGGCATGAATAAACCTTATTAGTTGACTGCAAGTTTGAAGAATTTTACTACCTGTAACAATTTTTATAATTTTATATTTCTCAATGCACAGATTTCAAATTTTGAAACCGCAAATCGATGTGTTTTTTCGTTGAAAATTACCAAATTTTTATTTTTAATTGTATTTTTCATGTGTTTCATTGCAACAACCAATGTTTTTAACCTAAATTTAGTAATTGTCGCATTTTTGTTGGACATCATAACTTGAGATCCAATAGTGATTAAAAAATTGAACATTATCATTCGATAGAAGATGAAAAAAGTGCCCTAAAGATATGCAAACCAAAATCCAGCATTATTTTGCACTTAGAAGATATTCACAAATGTAAAAAAAAACTTTAAAGTTTTCATTTTCCCTTTATCTAGTGACCTATGCACTTTTTCTCAAATAACAAAACACCATTAAAATGATATGGCAGTTTTTGTCTAATTGAACAACTGACTTCGTAGCTTTTATAGTTACCTCCCCATGTTGGACAGGGGGCCCTGAATTTTTTATATTTTGAATTAGGAAATCACTGCTCTACATAAATATGACTGTATTTATTACTTTTTTTTGCAGACTTTCGATGAATCAGACATGGAAGACTCCTCTGACACCCACGACAACCAGCCTTTAGAAAACCTCTTTTCAAGTTCTTGTGATTCTAAAGCACCAGCTACTATTACATCTTCCGCTCTTATAAACTTCTCCAATCAATTCCCATCAGCATCTACTTCCCATCAGGACCACCTAGACACCGAAATAGATGTGGAGGGCGTCTTCAATGAGGACTACATGAAGGACGTCTCTAATGAAATCGACGTGACTTCAGTCGACGACAACGTACATTTCGGGTTCTCTGGGCCGGAGGAATCGAACAGTTCAATGAATACCAAACAAGAAATAGAAGTGGATATGCAAGAGTTTCAAGATATACAAGAAATGCAAGAAGTGCAAGAGCAAGAAATAAAACAAGAAGATGAGACATTGGATACAGAAGTGTCGGTAGTGGATCCAGATGATGATATGGCTGGAATTATGATGGAGTTGCAGAAAGAAGCTAACCAGAATGAATAGTTTAAGAATTAATTTTTGTATATTTTAAATCACCAAATACAACGTATTTATAATAAAACTTCGTATTAATAAAATATTTAATTGATTGTAGTTATTTTTCTAAGCCGGCGACTGACTGGAGCCAAAATGTTGTAAGGTAACACGAGCATTCGTAAGTCAGTACGGGAAAACGAACGGCGAACCGAGCCGCTCAAGTCGAACAATAGTGCTCCACTGGACTGTCGGTTTTTTCACAAATCCCTTTGATTGTTACATTACAAGTCAGTGCAGGTCGTAGTTTGTTCGTTCTGAGCGCACTTTTCATGTAGTTGCCATAGTTCCGTCCCCTGTGTATCAGTGGCGTGCGGTGCGTTTCTGTGTTGGGTGTGCAGATTTTTTTTTAAAAAGTATTGTGTTGGTAGAATCTAAGGTTAACAATTCAGAATTAACTTATTTTTTTATACTATGTCCCTTCTAGAAAATGGTTTCTTCAGTAAATCCACAATTAGTAATTCACTTGCAATATCCATTCTATAAATTTTCATAAATAATATATAAATTATATACCAAATACCTAAAATTAATAATTAATTGTTTGTCTGAACTTGTTTATGCTTGTGAAAACTACCAAAAGTAATTTTACGGCGATACGTGCACAAAATATGCTGCACGCTGGAGAGTGCGATGGGGCGATACGTATTTCTAATATTTAATCGTTGTCTGCGCAAATACACTGTTCCTATACCCTCCCTGTGTAAAACTTGCGCACCGAGTGCAGTGCGGAGATCTGCACTTGCCCGGCAATTTACTGATAGGCAACCAAACACGCTACTGTTCGTTATTGTCCCATAATTGTATTAATATTTTTATATTTTGTATATCATATATTAAGATCAAATCAATTAAATAATTCACATTTCAATGCAATAAATTTTGAAATTATTCGCAGGGTGTGCAGTGCACACCTTGCACATGTGGACTGCACGCCACTGCTGTGTATGGTTTAATATATTTATTTTATTATACTGTTAAACGTGAAACTACTTGCTATTTATAATAATTATGAAAAATGGAGTGGTCCCAAGATTTTATTTTTTATTGACCAGTATCATCTAAAATCAATCTTGTGGGATCCACAGGACCCACAACATTATAATAAATTAAAATAACCCATTATTAATAAACGCAGCACTCGCAACTTCTAGGTTCGACATTTTTGTCTGAAATGAGAGTGGAGCATTGTTGAACCAAGCATTCAGAACGAGCATTCGTGTGTTTTTTGAAATTTTTGTAATGTAATGCCCGGCACGAGCATTACATTACTACATTTTGACTCCAGTCAGTCGCCGCCTTTATAAAATTTCCGTTTAAAAAGAAATACAGTATGTTACAAAAAAATCGGGTTTTATAAAAGCGAATTAAAATTTTATCCAGGTTTATAATATAATCCGGGATTATGTACAGCGGCGAACAAATATATGATTTTTTTTTATTTTCATGACGTAATTTTAGTTATTCTGTGGAAGTAATAATAATATCATATGCAACAGATATATTAATGTATATTTAACATGTAATAAATATTTAATATCAATACCCGTATTAAAAGAAAACCATTGGACAAAGTATAGAAAGAAATTCATTATTTAGTACATACATACATAAAATCACGCGTTTCCCACTTAGTGGGTTAGCAAAAACCCGAAAATAATAAGAAAAGGGATGAAAGCAAGAGCTCCACAGAATCACTTAACTCTTTAAAAACATTCTTCTTCCCTTGAAACAAACAAGACTGGTTCCATTATTTAGTAATAAATAAAAAATAATTAGTATTTTGTTGCATAAACTTTTGCAAGTACATACACCTTGACTTCTTCTGGGCATCGAGTCCACTAATTGCCTGAATATGTCTACATGAATCTTCTGTCATTCATCTTTGAGTGATTCCCACAATTCATTGGAAAAACAGCCACAACGCGTTGCGGATTGTGCTGAACGACCACATACCGAAATCTGATTATTTTTCGCGTTGTGGTCGTGTTTTTTAGGAGTTGTGGAGTTGCCAGTAAGGTTATGTTAGTTTGTTAAAAAAAAAACTTTAACGTAACTTAACTGGCAACTCATAATTGGGAGACAGTATTTTTAGGTTGATCAGATTTCGGTATTTAGTCGTTTTGCATCATTCACAACGCGTTGTGGCTGTTTTTTCGCTCACTGAGCGATTCGATGTTTGGACGTAATATAAATACAGATGATTGCAAAAATAGAGAAAAATTGTTTTAACAAATTTTGTAGCGTTTTTTAGGTAAAATAAAATGGCGTAAATAGTTTTTTGAAAACTTCATAATTCTCGAGATATAACACAAACTTATAATTTTTTAAATGGCAACCTATGTTGAAAATAGTCTCATCTTTTTGCTTATTTTATAAGCTTTTCAATGATATATAACACGTCTACATTCTTTCGTTTTACAAATGAATAAAAAAGATGAATTATTAATTTTTTCGGGTGAAAAAATTGAAAATTATTAAGAAACAAATGAAAAAAACTATTTTAGTTCATCATTTATCTCGAGAATTATGTTTTCAAAAAATCTAATTACGCCATTTTATTTTACCTAAAAAACGGTACAAAATTTGATAAACAACTACCATAATAAAGTTATGAAATATTTTCGAAATGAGCGAAAATCAAGTTTCTGCCTGTAGCTCAGAAACAAAAGAAGATCGAAAATTCCTGTGGTAACAATTAAACTTTTCTCAAAAAGTTGACGATGGAATGTTCAAACGATTTTGCTCTATCAGTAATATTTCCTGAGATGCATTATAAAAACATCAAAAATGAGACAGCCTGTACCCACTCGCAATAAAACAACAAAAGTCGAAATCAAACTAAAAGCATTTATTGAAAAAAATAAAATTACAATTACAAAAATTACGTTTAAAAAAATATCTGTACGCTATACAACTGGTTATTTGGTAAGTTAAAACATCTTAATATCCCTACATTCACAAGTAGGAATCGCCCGGGTGAATTTTGCTCTCTGTTCTCATTTTTTCTCTGGGCGCGGACTCTATTTTAGTACTTTAACTTTTAATGACGATTTTTTGTGCAGGTTTCAAATAATAGTTATTTTTATACAAGACGATAAAATTGTATTTTATCAACGAGCGGAAAGTTTAATTCACGAGCGATTTCGCGAGTGAATTATTTTTCGCAAGTCGATAATTTAATTTTATCATCGTGTGTAAAATTCTATTTTTTTCTATAGCAGATTTTAAAGAGCAAAAATTTGAAAAACCGATTATAAATTAAATTATTTAAAAATCTCAGTAGCGTGGTAGTTATAGAATTTGTTTGAAAACAATTTCATTTTATTCATGTTTATACAAGTTATATATAATATGAATCGCCAAAAGGTATGTGTTTTTATTTAAATAAAAATTAAAGTTCTTTATCTACCCTTGTTGTTAAAGTATTATTTCATCTACCCTTCGGGTTAAAATGTCACTTAGTCAACTATTTCGAGCAAATTTTGAACAAAGCACACTTTAAAATCTGCTATAGAAACAAAATTATTTATTCTTGTGTAATTGTTAAGCCAAATATCATTAATGAGCCTGTTTCACATTTTTCAAAAACTATTTTAAATGAAAGTTTATGGTATGATTTTCTTAGTAATAATTTTTATTTTAATAATTTGTTGTTATTTGTGGAAATAATTAAATAAAAAGATTGGCGTCCTGAAAAACTACCCCCCACTCCTGTGACGTAGAAGCACATACATTACATCATTAATAGCCAATAGGAAAATAGTTTTTCCATCACCTACGTTTATTCATATTATTTATATAAATAAACGTAGGCTAAAGTTTGTCACATGTTAATAACAAAATCTTTTAATTTGACATTTGACGCTGACATTGCTCATTGTAAATGAATAATAAAGTAATAATGGCTAATTCAAATTACACTCAAGCTAAGTCGGACAATTTACCGAAGGTAGATAGCTGGATGATGGCTAAATTTATATCAGAACGATTGTTTTACTGCTACCGAAATAAGGGGTGTTATAGAGTTGAGGTAAAATAAAATATAAAAACTGAGTTTATTATATAAATTGATAATATATTTTACTTTAAAGTTCTGGTCGTGATTCTTACATTGAATCTGCTATAGGACATGTAGATCTATGTCGAGGAAAAAATATCTGTATAGCCCGATGTAAAGATTGCCCTGAACATAAAGTGAAGCTACAAAAATACACTGTTATCGTGAAGGTGGATGAAAGTTGAAATGATCTTCACAAACATGAAGACACGATTTTTCTGACAAATTATCAGCTCTTCGACCTACTGCTTCTAGCCACAAGTTTCTTTTTTTTTCGCATCTTTTGTAAAATTTATGAACTCTATAGTAGGTTTGTTCCTAACAGTATTTTTGTAAGAAGGCACAATACAATATCGTAAATTACTCATTTTATTTTGAACTTTTTATTACCTACATATTATACAACTTGAACCAATCTAAAAATTTGACACTTGTTTGACAACTTTGACAATACACTTGACATCTTAGACCGCTGAAGATGTATGTACTCTGACGTCACATTCTGTTTCAGATCACGTGACATTCAAAATTTTATCCAAATTTCAAAAATTAATTGTAAAATATCTAAAGGATATTTCGTGATATTTTCAAATTTGAGGCTCTTTAAAGAACAATATCTTTTAAAATTTAATACTTAGAAGTCATATCAAAATTCTTGCAACAGCCCTATTACAGATTTTGCCTAGGCAATTTTTGCGAAGATCACTCCTGCTTATTGCGACGAATAGTCACTAACGGAGTTATCTTTGAAAATATCGTTTAGTAATGGGGAAGTTTAGCGATTTTTTTTATTCTTTTATTCCATGGGAAATGACTTGAAAAATGATGTAACATGTTTTATTTTTTTCAAAAATGCCCAGATTTTCCGGAAATACCTTTTTTAAGATATGATGACGTCGGTAGAGGCTTGGGACAACGTATGTCGCTTATACACTGACGCACGCGGTTGCGGTTACCAGTCACTTGAGACTGAGGTTTTGTTTGACCTACATTCAAGTGGTTCGCTTTCACCGTTCTGTCTGAGTTTGCGCATAACTGACTTGTGACGTACTTAAGCCGGCTTCCCACGGCCTGTGGCGCGTACACGCCATTACCTGAGTAGACGCGCTTCGCTCCACGAGCTTCTACAAACCTCGACCATTCCCACGGCGCGTTGGCGCGTAGTACGTGGAGCGCGCGCAAGCATGCACGGGCTTGGCCGAGCCACCCGCCATCTTGATTTTAAGATAACTTGACGCTTATGCATATGCTTATGCAGTTCATTATGAATAGTCAACAGAGAAAAATTGCTGTGTGTGCAGCTACATGTGTTTTATTGTCGGGAGAATTTTTAAAACAAAAGAGAATCAAACAAAAAAGACGCTGGTGGATGTCAACTTTCAACAAAAGTCGAACTACGTATACGTAAGTATACAAAAATCATAATTATTATATTCTAAAATGTATTGAAAAGAACCGTTCTGAACGTGTGTAGGGACAAGCAAGCACAGGCCATGGGAATACTTACACACGCCGCGCCATCTCGCGCCGAGGGTTTCCTTTGACGCGTGCAACATTTACCGACAAATGTTGGGAGAGGACGCGCTGCGCGAACGCGCCACGCGCTCCCCCTTCCCATGGCCTGTTGCGCGTAAAAGCAGGTAGTGGCGTGTACGCGCCACAGGCCGTGGGAAGCCGGCTTTAGAGTTTACCCAAAAAATATTAATTATAAATAAATGGAGCAATAATTTTAATTTCAATTTCAGCAGTCATTTGTGAGAAAATAGTATGTTATGTAGAATTTTTACCATGCTGAACTTCCCCATTACCTATTTATGCAACAAGTAAAGACAAGTGATATTTTTCCATATTAGGCGCCGTCAATATAGAAAACACGCCATTTAAGGAAAAAATATACTATTCCTACATGTTGCACAGAAGATTTTTTTTTCTGCTAGGTACCTGTAAAATGTTACTTTTAATATTTACAATAAATAAAGCTATTTGTACAACAAAATATTACAGACTACCTTAATTTTCCGTACTGAATGTGGAATAGTAACCTATCATTTTTTGAGTGTGGAAAAGTAATTATTTTCCTAACTTCTATGACTATTGAAATAAAGGATTTTTCCTAACGACAAATATGTCACGAAGAGTATTTGACATAAGTTCCACTAGCAGCCGGGCATATTTCATTCAAATCAGGTTACCAAACTTACTACTACTATCCGGGTAACCATAACATTCAGTCAATGACACGAAAGAAAATGGATTTGTTAAGGGAGAGTATTCCACGCACGTAATCGTGATTATCTAATAAACCATGAGTATTGCTTCGTTACAATAAACTACTCTTGATAGGAGCGCTTCACGTATTACGTATAACAAATGAAAGTAAAATATTTTTAATCAGTGCCGTTTTACAGAAATCCTGCTAATCCTTAACATTCCTCAGACCGGTTTTCTTTCATGTCATCGAATGTAAGTAACCCGGTTTGCTAGGTTTAAACAAAAATTGCAAATAGAAATTTAAAAATTAATATTGAATTTGTTTGACATTTCGTTTCAGTAAAGTACTGTAAATTTAAGGAACAGTTAAAAATTTAAGTGTATGCAATGCAGATCATATGCCGAAAAATGGTGGAAAACTAAACAACCCAAAATTAACGTTATTTGCGCAAGTGTTTTTAGTTTATTGATTGACATCACCTTCATTACCCATGTATTCATCTTATCCATTAGAGAAAAAAATAGTTTTAACGAAAACATAACAGAAAAAGATTAAGCAGTTAAAGATTTAAAAGATTTTTAACACATTACTATATAACACAATTTCAAATCTATTATGTGGACTACAATGCAGAATTCATCTTATGTTTTGATTTAGATTTTAATTGAGGATTTATAGTTTACAGTAAACTTTGAACTCTCTGGCACTGCAGTATCTGGTAATATTTTCAAAACCCACCCGGTTTTTTTAAAACCCCACTTAAAAAAAAAAAACGCAAATTAACTTTTTCAGCCCGATTCACAAAAAAGTTTAAGCTAATCCTCATTTTTTGATTAGCGAATTCTACTCTAATTTTGACAGTTTATAAGTTAAAATATAGTCTAATCTATTCCTAGTATCTACCTTTATTGATAATATCATGAAAATTAAATTTTAAATACCGGAATCGAATAGAATTCACTAATCCAAAAATGAGGATTAGCTTAAACTTTTTTGTGAATCGGGCTGTTTGTGTTTAACTGCAAAATGATGTTTTTCGCTGTAGTTCGGCTACACATCATATGCGAAAAACAAGATTTTGCAACGAATCATGTACAACGCTTTATTTATAATACCATTTAGATACAAAGTTTACAAGAAAAAAAAAAAAAAAATTGAATTACAATAGTAGAGGTTCGCTGTCAGTTTTTGGCATTATTATGAAGTGACAGACTATATCTGATTGATTGGGTTACTTTTTCGAGTAAGTTCGTTTATCTGTGCGCACTAATGCGAAAAAGATAAAATCACTAAAGCGAAAAAGAATGTCATTATGACATTCAAAATGAAACGGAATGTGAATATTATTCAAACTAATTGTAACGTACAGTTTTTTTTTTCAAATTATAAGAAATTAAATTAATTATCTAATAAATAATAAACTATAATGAAATAAAGTTAATTAATGGTACAAGGAAAAAATCATATAAAAACACTAAGTTTATTATAACCTGCTCAAAAAAACCCAAAAACATCCACTAGGTTTCAGTGACATATTTTAACATGTAAAAATACTTACCAGTAAATATTCCATAGATACTTACAAGAATCATATTTTAATTATAGTACATTTACTACAACATTTCAACTTTATTAGTTGTCTCTATCTGGGTTTTAGTTAGTTTTGGATAGTAAGTTCTACAAGCATTTCAAGTCTAATTAGTATTGTTACTAAGATATTCTCGATCTTGTCTTGAATACAATTTATTGAAATGTTGATGATTATTTGTAGATTCATGTCATGAAAGAATAACAATAATAAATAGCTGTAAAATAAAACCTTAAAAGTTAAAAACACACATCGGTCGCCAGAACTGAAAAAATGTTCAGTTATCATATAAAAATAAACAAATCATTCGTTTATCTTACTTATAAGTAGTCAAATTCTTACACATTTTCACAGCTCTGAATCTTATTATTATTAGTATCATTATATCAGTGGAAATCTGCAAAATTAAAATAAACATACAGATGATTAAGTCTGTTTTCACCTTTTAAACAAAGTGTACTCTACATTTTTATATAATTTCGGTATACATAAACATTATTTATAAACATATATAAATGCTAAAAATCTCTAAGATACCATATTTAGTTTCTATCATAATAATTTGATAATAAAATAAGAGAGAACAGTTTGTTTTCAGGCTACGCTACATAAATTTTAGTACCATTTGGCATCACAACACAATCCAATAATAAAATATAACAAACCGTAGCTGCAGAGGTAAAAAGTGCGTAATAAAAAGTGTCCACACCATCTTTCTATGTTACATCATTGTAAAATAAAACACTGTCATGCTATACTTCCTTCCATGTGTCCCAAAACAAAGGAAATGCGACTTCACTTGTCTACATTGTGAAGTTCTTCATTTCTTTCTGCAGGTCACCTGGATTATGATTATTTTTTATGTATAAATGCTTGCCTATACAAATACACAAAAATACCAAACCCAAAAACACTTGTCAGATATGTTCAATACAAAAATAATGTTTTTTTTTTTATATATTTTTGTGCAATCATTTCAACCAAATATACGAACATTTCGTATCAAAATTTCTTCCACATTTATTGTAAATGCTTACCTTACAAGAATATAAAAAAAAAAATTAAGGAGTATTTCAATAAATAGGTACTTGAAACATTTCATGATAAAAATAGCACGAAACCTTATCGTTCGTTTGTCAATAACCACGGTGGTAGAATATACGATTATCGTAATTTTTAGTCACATATTTTACGCCAAAATGTGGCCACAATTTTACGAATAATACTGTAAATTACATAAGTCAATTATTATTACATATGTTTATCTTTCAAATATCGTTAAATACAGAATACAGGTTAAGTAAAAGTAAATAAATGTCATTAAGGTAAATAAACACAATGAGAGTAGGATGCAAAGTACTATGCGCAGTGGATAAGTTTGCTAGAATCGTGAACATATCCACAAATACTCATTTAAGTGTGAATAATGGACATGGAGAGCTCGTGCTTGCTTGATGTAAGGAGGTGAATCGCGGACATGGATGAAAAAGCATAAAAGGAGGGTGGATGCTGTAGAAATCAGATATTTGTTTAGTAAGTTAGGGGGGATCAAAAGAGAAATGATGCGCGAGATGATGTTTCTGAATGAAAAGAATTTGTATGAATGTGGACGAGGCGAAAAAAGTGTGGTAAAGAATGATTGTTGCATGATTTCGGGTTTAAGCATGTGTAAAATGATATGAATAAATGTATGTATGATATAAAATGCATCCAAACTGTTTTATGCGTAAAATAACTAACTTCGTTTGTCAGAGCCATAATTCGGTGAATTACTACATAAAAATAATAAATTATAATAGCAAATGAAATAAAGTTTGTACATGATAAAAATCCTACTAAAAACAGTTGTCATATAAAGCATATCTCTCTGATTTTTGAAATCTACAAAAATAAGTAAAATTGTCTCCATACATCTTTAACCGTATAGTCTCCCATCGTTTCTGTATGTAAAAGAATCTAATCCCACGTGTATACTGGGCGACCGGGAAATCAAATTGATTGTGCAGAAATAAATTCGAGGGTAAAATCATTGTATAAAATGTGGAGTCACCTTCACAGGATTCAGTCCTGGAACAGTCGTTTTAAGTCATGTTCGTACATGCCGATAGCCAGCATGGTACCCACGCCGGAGAGCATGCCAAAGAACTGAAGCACGCAGTGGATCATGGATCCGCCCTCTTGAGAGTGATTGGTCGTCAACTCGGGAATCTGAAAGGTTGATGCAAGAAAACTTGTAAGATGTCTTTAGTCTAAACGACACTTACAGTGCGGGATACTAGTTATGAGCTAAGGAGCAAGGGAAAGGAATACCTGTTCTATAGGCGTCGTCAAAAAATAATTATTATAGTACCTAACTCAAATAAACTTTATTTGGGGCGCTCATAATCCGAGTATAAACAAGATATAACCGACCAATATCACAAATTAACTATCAATTTCAGAAAGGTTGCATAGCTTTAGAATTTATTTGGACAACTGTTATATGTTATATTAGGTAAGTGCAACTTAAATTAATTGTATTTTATATGGATTTAAACGGAACAGATACATTTGACAGTGACTTGTGTTAACATTCTCCGCGGAGCTCATGATTCGTGTCCCTTGCTGTACTAAATTTTATACTAAATAATTTATTCTTTAGTAGATATTGGTGCAAGATATAAAATTATAATCTCTGATTGCAATAATCAAAAATAGTAATTATCTTTACTAATTTATAAGTTACAAATGTTTTTTATTTTACAAAAAAATATTCTCTCATTTTCATATATTTAAATGCCAATACATGAAGCTGAAGTTGATTTTGGGCTTATTTTGCGTTTTCAGCGGATCGAGATTTAGAGAATGAAATATTTTTAAATTCATTTGGGACAAAACAATATGCACTCCTAAGTTTTACTTATAATTTTTAATAAATTCAGAACCACGTTTTCTTTATTTATGAAAAATGTTTATAAATTCATTTGAAATGAAAATTGTAAAAAAATAAAAGAAGAGGCAGAGCGACGCGTCGTTTTAAGTATTTTGAAGTTATATCTTACATCTGTATGAAACATTGACGGCCCTGCCAGAAATGTGGGGCTAAGGGCAAAAAAGAATTACAGTAAAGCCCCCCGATTATCGGAAACGCTTGGCGAGTGTGAGAAATAACTCTTGTTTATTGCCTACGTTCTGTGTATTCCCCTACATTCATCATCAAACATTTTGTACTAAAAAGCTGGGCTAAAAACGAAAACTACTTGGTTTGTTTCCACTCGGAACGAAAATGCGATATTTCGTTTTCACTCATTTCGTTAACTTAGCTCATAACTAGTATCATTTTAATTTATAATAAATATGAGTTATATACATATTTTAAATAATTTATTGATTAATAAAACAATTGCACACATATTTGTAATATGATGTTATATTTTAGCAGAAAAATAAAACTTTTTTTTATATATATATAGAATACGCAAGTGCTTAACGTTATAAGAGGAATACCGTCAATGTGTGAAAATGAAAATTAACGCAGTTAGTGTTAAATAAATATATACCGTATACACATAATGACATATCTGAAAATTCAATAATTTTTGCCTGTAAATTATTAGCTATAAATTTAAATATTAAATAAAATAACGGTTAAAACCGGTAACCAATATTGAAGGAAAAAAATTAATGCGATTTTGTTTTTATAAAAAATTGTTTATTTCGTTATTTCGTTTTCGTTTCCATTTCGCTTTTAGTCCCTAAAATTCATGTAATATGTACTATGTGCAAGGAATATATGTAAATAATTTAAACAAATTAATTTTGCAGGTTTTAGATCATTTTTTATCAAGATTATCCTCAAAACTTTATTACCTCAGAATATCGAAAATTATAGTTATTGTAAAGAAACTCAGGCCGAATTATTTCCGGTAACTGAGGTTTTACTGAATTAAAAATAAATATATTTAAATTTTCCTTACCATATCCACCAGGGCGATATATAAAAAGATCCCTCCAGCAGCAGCAAACATCCACCCGCTAACATCATCCTTATTCCCTAGAACCACCCCGAGCACCATTCCGAAGAAGCAGAGCACCGAACTTAACATGTTATAAAAGATTGCCTGCCTAGCCGTCATTCCCGCCTTGAGCAGAACTGCAAAATCTCCGATCTCGTGCGGCAATTCGTGGCAGAACACCGCCACTGCAGTGCTGAAACCGCCAGCGAGAGAACCGGCAAAGGCTGCCCCGATAGCCATCCCGTCTGTAAAGTTGTGGAGGCCGTCGCCCATAATTACCATCCACGCGACGCTCGAGAGGGATTTCGGAGCGGAGTGAACGTGGCCGTGAGTGTGGCTGTGGCCGTGATGTTTGTTTTCATGGGTGCGGAGGATTACTGTGTAGCTGTCGGACTCTGAAAGCTAAAAAACACGATTACATTCAGATAATAACCGACGCTACAATTTTTATTACAAAAAATTTTCCATGTGCAATGTACAGGTGTCTCTAAAATAGGGGGACATGGCCACAGATTTCTGATGCTAAATAATACGATTTAACTAAACTTGCTTCTACCGGAAAGTGTACCATTTAGCCAGTATTCTGCTTCAAGGTTCCTTGAAAAAGAATTAATTTTGCTTATAATAACAAAACGCTTTATTCGATTTGGATGAAATTTGGTATGACAATTCATATGATTATAAGTCATCTTTTAAGATGATACTTAGGTGTCCCAACATTGATTAGGCCATAACTTTTTAATGGCCACGCCGATAACGTGAAATTATTTCTTTTTTCAGAAAGATACATTCAATAGTAAACTTTCTCTGTGTAATTTGTGATATCTGTTACGGTTCATACAGAAAAAAATAACACCTGAGTGAATGCACCGTGAATTTTTTGATAGATATTTACACACCAAGTGAGCTAAGGTAATGTTTATTCAGTAGAAGAAAGTTTAGCTCACGTGGTTTGTACAATATTTTATTCAATTTTGACGAAATAGTAATAAAAACCATTATAATATTTAATTTTGACAAAACAAAAAAACTAATCAGTTAGTAGACTGTGCATGACAATCGTTGATGATAAATGTCAAGTCATCTATTTAAAAAGCTTTATTTATGTTTATTAAATAATGTGAATGATTTAATAGTTATTTATGTACCTAGGACAAAAAATTGCATATTTCAGTAGAGCTTGAGTTTGCTTTCCGAGGCGAAGCCGAGGTAAAGCAAACAAGCGAGGCTATAATATGCATTTTTTGCCGAGGTACATATTACATTTTTCTGTCTACCTTACTTTACGTAATAGATCTAGAAATAAGTACACGTTTTTTTAAATTCGTAAAATCTTATTATTTATTATATGAATAATGATTGGATAATATATATCTTCTGCCATTTTCACAAAATTTTAATTCTTAGCTCTGTTTTAGTTTGAAGGAAGACACACTACACTCACAGACACATCAACACTATTTGACAGGTGAAAATAAACAAATCCAACAAAATAACCTCGAAAACAACTCTATCCAGCGGCATCTTAGATTAACAATTAGTCATGTCAAAATTAATAATTTTTAGTATAGTTAATTTCATTACTAATTGCGCACATATTTAAATTAAATTTATCATTAAAATAATATTTTTATTTGCTCGTTTGATATTTGTTACTTACAACTCCGGTGGTACACACAATTGCACTAATCATAAAATCGTAGTAGGCTTAGCGTACGAAAAAGGTTTGCGGACGAAAAGTGTTAAGGTTCAGAAAAGTGTCATTTTTCGTCCGAAAATAAGTACGTAAAATTTCACTTTTCGTATAGGTAGACAGAAAAAAAATTTAATTCACTTGCGAAAAAAGTGTTACTTATAGTTGTTGGTATGGAGTTAATAATGACAGTTTAAAACGTCAAAATTGAATAAAATAAATGTATCCAAATGTCATTAGTCACGGGTTGCTGAGTAACGAGTGATTAAATTTTTTAAAGGCTCATTCGCTATTACAAAAGTAAGAAATATAAATAAAATTATAAAAAGACTTTATGGTTGGTGTTCACAGCTTCGAAAATAAAACATCAACTGTCATTTAATTTATTCATAATTAACAAGCAATAATAACAACTTCGTACCTTTTAAAGCAATCATATACGCGAACCTTTGTCTTAAGACAGCTTTTTAAAATTATATTTAAATTGAAATCCTTTTTCCAGCCCAAATGACAGTTATCTATGTGCTAATTTTTGTGTAAAATATTTTTCGTAATACCATACTGTTATTATGACATAACAGGAAAAGATAGAAATAACAGTCGCCTACAATTAAGGATCAGGTGTTCCTTAAAAAATAACAGCATATTGATGGACTGTTGTCTACGAGAATTTATAAATTAACCAAAAAAGTTGTTCAGTATGACAGAAAGAGAAGAATTTTATTTTATAAATAAATATATCATCACGGCATATTACCTAGTTCTAGGTGTGGCAATCTGCTTTGTCGCAGATATCGGTAATGAATTTTATTTTATTATTCCTAAATATTTAAATTTTATGTTATTACGGAAAATCTTGAACGCCACACGGCTATCGCCTCGGTTTACAAACCTCAGTCGCGTCCGTTATTTGCCTCATATCGGCCTAATGACGTTAATAACTATAATAAGCAAAGTATGATAACAGGCTATTTTGTACTTAACTCGTAATTTATATATGTACTTCTTATATATGGGGTCCCGTGGCCGCGTGCCTGAGTGTCTGGTCGCGAACCTGGGGGAACCGGGTTCGATCCCGACAGACGCCAAATATTTCCAATTTTAAATGGCACAAAAGTGACCCCTGTGGTGCACTCTCCACGCCAGCTATGAGTGCCCGTGAGGTGAAGCCTGGTAAGCGCCCACACGGTAAAATATATCGTCATCATTACCGATGTGTTGTAGATACTGGCACACCCAGAAATGGCTAATATGCCGTGATGATATATTTATTTATTTACTTATATATGATATGTAAGTATGTCTTATAAAAACTATATTTTATATTACGATTACCTATTTTAACCGACTCGACTACCCCAATCGCATTGTGCGCCTGCGTATATTTCATTCATGTAGGTATAAAAAAAGAACGGAAAAAAACAAAAAATCTGTAACTTATGTAGGGTTACATTTAAAAAAAAAAAATTGAAAATAAATTAAGTCTTTTCATTTGTGTCTCTTGCACTCGTGTCATTGTGCGAGAGAGACAAATGAATAAACTTTTCACGAAAAACATTTAAAGAAAACTGGAACATACGCTACTTTTTCTTAAAAGTTTCTGAATTAGTACTCGCAATGTTGTTACATATGAATGCAAACAACGAGAACAATTTTTTCATTTAAAATGAGGCTAGGTATCATGGAACATTTTAGATATCTGGAAGCAACAGCTAATTCTATATGAGCTTTGCTCGAGTAGACAATTTGCAACATTTTGAGTGTACTGTTGTACTGCGCATGCGCCCAACTCTGATAGTTTCAAATTTTCGTTGCTCGAACGTGTTAGTTACTTTTACCGGCGGTAGTTGTCTGTTGTTGACAGCAGCTGTTTTCTGTTTTATTTATCTCAGCTGTTTGGTGTTTTGACTGATGTCAGGATAAGACATTAATTTGAAAATCATGACATGTATTTTCTTTATTATACTACATGTTTTTAAACAATACGTTTATTGCAGACGTTGAAGATATTGATATACTAGACTCATCACTGCTTCATATATTTAAATCAGACATTTTAAAAATTACTTGTCATAAGAAATAACTTTATTAACGAATTATATTGTTATTATTCCGTAAAGTAGTTAATTTTATTTAAATTTCCAATATTTCGTTACACATTTTGTAACTTCATCAGGGAATGATAATAGTTTTAACTGGTGTAATCACTTGACAAATTGATAAATTCAGAAACATTCAATTCTGAAATTATTATTTGTTTACACACTGCATTGTTTTACATATTATTTAAAGAATTATGACCATATACGTACAACATATGTTATATTAAAAGAATATTTAACAAAAAAAACTTGTAAAATTTACCCTGTCACATGTTGGCCGAATTCTCACACTTTTCGGTAAACATGTGACGCTCACAGAGTAAATTTTACAAGTTTTTTTTTTTTTTTCTTTAAATAATATGTAAAAATACGGTGTACAAACAAAATAATTTCAAAATTGAATGTTTCCGAATTTATCAATTTGTCTAGTGATTACAACAGATAAATTATTTTATTTCCTGATGAAGTTAAAAAATATGTAACGAAATAGTAGAAATTTAAATAGAATTAACTACTTTATGGAATGACAACAATATAATTCCTTACAATCACCGCCGAGATATCCGTTAATACATTTTATTTATTAACCTTTGATGTCACCCAGAGTTACCGAAGTTTTCCCATGCGATTTGACATCAGTGTTGCCACCAGTCGCAGTCGATTTTCCGCTACTAATGGGACAAAAAGTCGCTACGCGGCCGCTACAACAACTTTTCTTAAAAGTCGCTACGCGGCCGCTAATTTTTTTTCAAAAAGATGTAAAATCTGGACGGATTAATATAAATGTACATATCATTTTTAATAACGTTTATTTTTACAAAAACACTTGATACAAACGGTTAACTACCAAACCTCAAACTAAACGTCAAGCCTGCACGATAAACAGTAGTAAACCATAAACATAAACAGTAAATGCACCAGTACCAGTAGTGCCACCTGACGTAATTAATAGTGCACCTATTAAAGTCACTAGATATATAAAGTACCGCAATTCATTGTATATACCGTGAGTATTTTATAACGTGAAACATTGGGTTTGTCATATCTATGGTTACGATGCGACTTGACATTTGATTGACAGCAATGTATTTGCCCGTTCCATTTAAAATGAAACATAGGGAACGAATTTGACATTTTACAAGACTTCAATAGAGGTTAATTTTGTTTAAATAATTATACCTGCATTCTAAATTAAAATTAGTTATAGAAAAAATATAGTATGCACCTTGTGCCCGAGTGGTTTTCTGACTCGGCTAAATTTCTTACATTATTTAAAAATAATACTTCTGTCAAATTCATTCCTCATGTGTCATTTTAAATGAGACAGACATTGCTGTCAATCAAATGACAAAATGTCATTAGAGGTTAATTTTGTTTAAATAATTATACGAACATTCTAAATAAAATTTAGATGTAGAAAAAATACTGTATGCACCTTCTACCCGAAATATGCTTAGTGCTCTCGAGTGATTTTCTGACTCCGCTAAATTTCTTACAATATTAAAATATAAAACTTCTGTCAAATTCGTTCCCTATGTTTCATTTTAAATGGAACGGGCAAATACATTGCTGTCAATCAAATATCAAGTCGTAACCATGGAAATGACCAACCCAATGGTTCACGTTAAAAAATACTCACGGTATTGTTATACCAATATGTTAGAGAGAGAAGAACGTTTTTTAGACACAATGGCTGGTAGTGCCAGCTCGGTTTTAACTAAAACGCTGTTTTAAGAAATGTCAAATTCAAATTTCAATATTTAATTTCATCCTTATGTTTAAAGAATGATTTTTTTTTTTAAATATTTGTTTGAATACAAACTATGTTCTGCTTAAAAATCATATTTTGATAAATTTGATATTATTTATTTTTGTTATTAAATAATGAAATTTGACATTTCTTAAAACAGTGTTTTAGTTACAACCGAGCTCGCACTAACAGCCAATATGGCGGAATCAGGCCAATCAGGGTCACATCAGGATCTAGTTGTAGTTGGCTGTGCCTATAAAAGTCACTATATCTGGGGACTTTAGCGTCAATGCTGTCATCATGTCAAACGACCTGAAGAAAATTAACCTTAATTGTATTTATTTTTTATTTTCTTTATAATTTTGATCAGTTATGTTTTGTACTTATATGTATGCATATTATAAAAATTATGAACATAAAATCAATATTAATTACTTGCCTTCATAGATTTATTCACTGCCGATTATTTTTTTGTAATAACGCACTCGTTTCAAGATAATCCATTTTAAATTTGGCGCCGAAGCTCGACACATGGCGACCAATTGCGGTACTTTATATATCTAGTGACTTTAGCACCTATATATTGATAGCGACATCTGTTTTTCAAGGAAAAAAAGTAATTTAAGAAATATTTATTTTTAAATACTAGTATTACTTTTATTTTATTGGGTAACCAGAAAATCCGCTACGTTTCATCTATTTTTAAGAAATCGCCGCTTTGTCGCAAGCAATGTAAAATGTCAATAAGAGTAGCGGAATTCCGCTACAAGTGGCAACACTGTTTGACATTAGAAATGCTAGTGCGCATGTCACGGATTTGAAATTTGCAAACAATCCTCAAATTCTCCTCACTGTTTCAAACCGTTGCACGAACACCGAATTCTTAGTGTGAATTTGTGATTTACCGCTGCTCGAACGCCAAAATTCTTATGCGCATGTTTCTGATAGTTCGTGACAGTTCCTGACTGTTGCTCAAACAAAGCTATGTTTATAGAAGGTATTTATAATTTTATTTATATATATTTAATCAATCGAAATTGATTATTGCAGGTGAGTGAATTATAAACGCTAACCACATACTATTTATAACTAGAGCAATTACTGCGAAACCACATGAAATCAAAATACATTTAGCGAGTTCTTCAGACAATTTAGATGCTGGTGCTGATGTATTATTCATATTATCCTCTACTACTTCATTTGCTGCATTGCAATGCCACTGCTCCTGCTTTTGGCTTTACACGTTTGGTTTGTCGTAGCTAACGTTTATTATCAGAAACTTTTACTTCAAAAACGAGAAGACGAAGTGATGATACTGCAGTTCTTTTTAAAATTTTACGCTTAATTGTATAGAAAAATACATAAATAATTAGAACGAACACAACATGAACTTTTTATTCTAAGACAAAATTTGAACATTGAATTTTTTACCCACTAGGAAATATGTAATTATCCGATTGCATATTCCCATGCTTTTAGTCAATCCATATCCATTTCAACACCTACACTTGTCGTAATTTTAACTTTATTTTAGCCATGTTTCGGAATATTATAAAACCCAATGCTTGTGTATCGACCAGATCTTGAGTTGCATCCGAATACACAACAATTAGTACGACTTTTTCCCATTTCTATTCACATCAAATGATTAAACCACATGTAACTCAAGCATACAGTCACAATACAGAATTAACCCGGAAAGTTCATATTTTCCCCAGCAGATGGCATATCGCAGCTTGTCAGTTGTCAATAAGTTTGATTGTCAAGTAACTGTCAAATGTCATTTGTGATTATATTTTTTATGTATTCAAGTAGTGTTAAGGCCCATTCCATCGACCTTTAAACTAATGGACCAAGTGTCCCCTATTATTTTATTGTTAGAATAATGCTCCAACATAAAAGGATAGAAATATATATTCTGTCCTTCGACAATACGGAAGTTCACAGTTAAAGTAATACTGCGCATACGTTTGTACTCATTGTACATCTTTTTCAGTCATATGTAAACCTCTATATATCGCTCTCTATCACTAAATAGTTGTCAAAATCTACATTTGACATTTCGTATTATTTACTTTTTTGGAGAATATTTGCAATTGTTTCTGTCAATATACACGTATGTGTTGTGAGGTGTGTATGCGACAAAATAATGGGGATACGGTGTATTTTGTGCAGTCAGCAGTACGTACGCGGTTCAGCTGTGTCGTTTCATATGTAAGTTATTAATTAATATAAATATTAATTATTACTTGTCCCCTATAATACAAAATGTATATAATATTGTTTTAGGTTTCCCAAAGATTGGATAACAAGAAGCCGGTGGCTTCATGCTTTGCATATATCAGAATTTTCATTGAAAAAAAATTCTGTTGTTTGTTCCAATCATTTTTCAGCAGGTGATTACTTTGCAAACGGAGAATGTGGAAAGAAATGCCTTCATAAATCAGCTATTCCAACAACACAAGCTTCAGATAAAGATCCTGTCATTGCGGACGCTACATTTGATGAATTACCGAGACAAATAAAAGAATTTGGTGCTAACGAAGAAATTGTGTCTGTACATTGTGGAAATGAAGATCCTGTCATTGTAAATGCTTCATTTTGTGGATTAACAAAACAAATAAAAGAATTTCGTGCGAACGAAAAAATTGTGCCTTTACAAACTGCAGATAAAATTCCTGATATTGTAAATGCTCAAGCTCCAGATGAAGATGCTGATATTGTGAGCACTCAAGCTTCATTATGTGAATCACCTAGTCAGAACAGAAATTTTGATAAACCTATCAACTCAGACGAAGGTAATAATGTAAAAATATATTATTTTTTAACGATGTTTATATGTTGCGTGCTAACAGATGATAAAAAACTGGCGAGAACACCGACTTCTCGAAAAAGAACTGCTTTTCGGTATATTGCTGATTTTTCTTATGAAAATTTTTCAACACCCAGAAGAGCTTTAAGAAATATAAAACTAGTAAAGGAGAAACATGCGGAGTCTCAACGCAAAATTAAGGACTTACAACGGAAGAATAGAAACCTGCGTGGGAAGATTGTGACTTTGAAAGAATTAATGAAACATTTAAAAAATAAAGGATTGATGAGTGATGCAAGTGCTGATTTATTACTGGTATAATATTTTAATACTTTATTCTTATTATTAATTTTATCAATTTATGCTTAAGTACGAGTATTTATAATTTGTTATTGATGATAATGTATATATGTATGTATATGAATTGAATTTGAAACACAGGCTCACGATACAGATTAGCGCTATAACCTTTTTTTGTAAAAAAAAAAAATTATATTTGTTAGATTCGTAATTTGCAGATTATGTAAATATTATTACGAATTGAAATTTCCTCAGTTTTTAACCCACGTCACAAAAAATAAGAGTATTTAAAAACATGGTTTTATCGTTAATCCGTATCAAGAATCTATTGGAGCATCGACTATTAAAGTTCAACGAATAAAGAACTAAACTAAATTCATAATCATTTATATAATATTTCCAATTAATAGAGCTGGAAATAATCAATGAATGATTAAATTGATAATTATTAATTTATTAAAATTTATAATTTAATTAGAGGAACATTCCAGGTTCTATCATTTATGTACATACTCGAATAGCAGTTTCAAGCAATCAAGTCATTCTTAAATATTTTTATGATAACGAGTTGCCCCAAGTCGCTTATAGTCAAATTTAAACCACTTCATTACGGTAAAATTTTATTTATAGAATATGTCATCGACAACTTTGGAAGAAATTGTTCGCCGAAAATTAAAACATTCTGGAAACAACAAATATTCACCGGAGATACGAAAATTTGCATTAACACTCCAATTTTATTCTGCAAAGGCCTACAATTATGTACGAAAATCATTTAAGAATGTTCTTCCACATCCTGCTACATTAAGTAAATGGTACAGAAATATTGATGGTAAACCGGGTTTTTGTTCTGAAGCGCTCTCTGCACTGGAGAAAAAAGTACAGCACAGTGGAGAAATTATTTGTAATTTGGCCATTGATGAGATGGCTATAAGAGAACATATAGAATGGGATCCAAATTCCAAAAAATTCTATGGATACGTCGACTTTGGAACAGAATTAGGAAATCGTTTGGAAAATTTGCCGAAGGCACGACAGGCTCTTGTTTTCATTGCTGTGGCAGTAAATGCGTCGTGGAAAGTACCTGTAGGATACTTTTTAATAAATTCTCTGACTGGGAGAGAGAGGGCTAATTTATTAACAACATGTTTAACTCGGATACACGAAACAGGTGTTCAAATATTTTCTATGACTTTCGATGGAGCACCAGTGAATATCACTATGTGCACAACGATGGGCGCTAATTTTAATTACAAACAAAAAACCTTCAGTCCGTGGATTCGGCATCCAGTTACAAAAGAAAAAGTGTACATATTGTGGGACGCGTGTCACATGATAAAATTAGTTAGGAACACTCTCGGTGACACAAAAGTTTTATATACAGATGGTTATAAACCTATTCAATTTAATTACATCAATAAACTTGTTAAAATACAAGAAGAAGAAGGACTTCGTGCCGCTAACAAATTAACTAGCAGACATATAAATTTCAACAGTGAAAGAATGAAAGTTAAATTGGCTGTGCAGTTGTTAAGTAAGAGCACGGCTGATACATTAATGTTTTTTAAAACTATATATCCTATATTTAGAAAATCTCACGAAACGGCCCAATTTTGTAATATTTTTAATAACATTTTCGATTTTTTGAACAGCAGAAATGTATTATCAAAGAAAGAATACAACCAACCAATAACAGACAGAAATGTAGAAAAATATGAAAAATGTGTAGAGAGTTGGATCTTTTATATTTCAAATTTAAAATTCTATACTGGTCAAAACATACTCGAGTCCCAAAGAAAAGTAGGATTTTTAGGATTGATAATATCTATGATAAATATTATCAACATATTTAACATATTAAGAGAAAAATCAGCAATGACATATTTATTAACATACAAATTATCGCAGGATCACCTAGAGACATATTTTTCCGCGGTAAGGAGTCGTGGGGGACACAACAATAATCCAACAGCACATGAATTTGAAACTTCATTTAAGAGATTGTTAATAAGACACGAAATTTCAGCGTCCGAAGGAAATTGTTTGTACGATGATACTACTACAATACTTCATGTTACTAGCGGAGATAATATTGTTCAAGACAAAATTATAGAATTAGCACCAGTCATTACTGATGATGATCTTCGCGAACATGGTATTCTTTCTATTCTGCAAAATAATGTGGAGCCAACTGAGTATGTAACAGAATCTATGGAATGTTTAGTCTGTAAAAATGCACTTCTTAGTGATAGTGCCAATTCATGTACATTAATAACAATTAAAGACTTGGGAGGACTTACAAAACCATCGAAAGATGTCGTAGAAATTTGTATTACAACTGAAACTGTAATGAGAGAATTTTATTCTAAATATTCGGACTGTAATAAAAATGTATTTTTTTATTGTATTGCAAAAGTGAAGGATAGAATTACAAGCAAAAATATCTTTTGTACCGACGAAATTAATCGTCACTTTCTAGAACAAGACGTATTTAATGATCATCGAAATCAATTAATAAACATCGTTATTAAAACATATTTAAATGTAAAATTACATTTTCTTGCCGCAAAAAGAAATGAAAAATCTTGTCATGTTAGACAAAAATTGACCAAATGTATACTTTTTAAAAACCAATAAAATTTAAATAAATAATTTGTTTAATATTTTTCCCACTAGTCCAATTTTCCTGTTACAAATGCTGGTAAATTATTTTATATACGTATATGAGCAATTTATAAATCAATTAAATATGTATAAATTGTACTCGTAATAATTAAATTCTTATTCTTTTCCTAAACGACAAATTTAGAATTAAATGTTTTAAAAAATAGTTTTTATTGAATTTTATACTTTTAAATAGAGCAAACTCTCCAAGAAAATTTCAATATTAAAAATATAATGAAAATAATTATGCACAAAAAAATTAAATCTATACCCCTAGCGATTATGCACCAAGTATAACAAGTTAGAGATAAATCAAATTTTTATTTTGCCGCGCTTTCTTAACTTCCGTATTGTTGAAGGATAGAGATACTGTGTCTGCACCGTTATGGCGGGACAAGCATTTTGGTCGTACGCTGCGTCTATTATTTTAAAGGTCGATGGCCCATTCCCAGTGCCTGTCATAGTCATAGTTTTTTATCGTGATTTTTTGTTTAAACATACGCAGACCGTTTCCAGTGCACTTTAGACAATAGACAAAATATCAATGTCAAAAAATTGTAATAATATGAGTTGCTCAGAGGAATATTTTATTTCATTAATACAAGAAAATAAATGTATTTGGTTTAAAGAACCAGATTATAAAAATACTAAAATGAAAGAAAAAATATGACGGGAAAATCAACATATATGAAAACATACTCTATGTCAAAATTTAATGACTATGACTACGACAAAAGTTTGAAGTTTGCAAACTTTTGTGATTATGTTTATGATTATGCCTAAACACTATGACTAAAACAAGCACTGGGAATGAATATATGTATTTCGCTTTACCAAACTGTTTGAAACAACAAAAACTATGACTATGACAGGCACTGGGAATGGGCCTTTAAATATAAGTGATCGATATTAAACTGAAAAATGGCAAAATGGGGTACAGAAGCGTGTTATCTTGAAATCTAGTCACATGTTTTATATTTTTTTATTCAATTTTGACGTTTTAAACTGTCATTATTAACTCCATAGCAACAACTACAAGTAACACTTTATTCACAAGTGAATTAAAAAATTTTAAATCACTCACAAAATTTTAACTCACTCTGCAACAAATAATGCATTTAAAATAACATCCGGTACGAAAATAACACTCACCATAATATTCATGCGATATTATCAGCCATTTTCATTATTTTTCATGACACAAATGACAGACAATAAAGCATTTTAAATAGATGACTTGCCGTCTATCAGCGACGATTGTCATGCTCAGCTTACTAACTGATCAGTTTTTTATTTTGTCAAAATTAAATATTTTAATGGATTTTATTTCTATTTCGTCAAAATTGAATAAAATATTGTACAAACCACGTGAGCTAAGAATGTTTATTCACTTGAAGAAATTAACTCACTCGCCCTTACGGGCTCGTGAGCTAAACTTTCTTCTCATGAATAAACATTACCTTAGCTCACTTGGTGTGTAAATATCTATGATTTTTGTACTTGGCGTTGGTCGCCAATAGATATTTGTCGTTGATTTTTATATTCAGAGTTCGAATGTTATATGTTTTTGATTTTTATGTTATACAATTTTGTAAATTATTAGTTTTTCAAATTAATAAATTTATTATATTTCTTTATACAATTTAATTATTCCAGCATTTATTTTACAAGTATAACGACCCCAGTCGTTACAGAAGTAATTGAAATCTTGATGGCTATATATGAAAAATTCAAGTGATGAAAATTCAGTGACAATTTAATGTAGGTATAACTTAAATTTTGCCACTTGAAAACAAAAACTTCATCGTGTAATCCACTCTTAACAAATCTCTCGGGCAGCACCTACGGTCGATTTCACCACCGATTCCTAAACTGTTGCCTAGCAAGGAATTTTCTAAATTTAACTGATACTTATCCCTTTTGGATTTCACCAAACAAAGCAATGCCCAGCTAGGAATTACTTACGTAGGCATCGGATTCGATTATTAGTTACTTTTGTGATATTATATTTACACACTGGAAATAAATGAATAATTTTTATAATTTATGACATTTGTCAATTGTATTTGTCAACATTGACATTATGACATTGGAAATTATGTGGAGATATTGTTAATATTACGTTGAGGTATACGAAATAATTCAATTTTTAATGAAATATATTTTACTATAAATATATTTTAAAATTTGTATTAAAGAAATGGAAAGTATAAATGAAACAAAGATGAAAATGAACAAGAAAAAAAAAACAGAAACTGAATCCTAAGAAAAAAATTAAAATATGATAACCGGAACGCATATGTATGATATTTGATATTTGGCTATGGCATTTTTGTAGAAATTATGAATTTAATTACCTATATGTGAAAACCCAATGTAATTTCCCAAAATATAAAATAAAGAATAAAACGATATATACGCATTTACTAATTAATTTTATATCATATAAACTCGTATAGGTATATAAAATTCTGTTTTCTAATGAAAAGGACATTTTTCCAAAACAATTTTTCATCACAGAATTCAAAACAATTTCTTCTTTCCTTTTTATCTTGTGCATATCTTTCTATTTCTTCGTTATAACTATCAAAATATTCAAGAAAATTGTACAATTTTTATTTTGAAGTGTCAGCTGTCAAACGTTAGGAAATACTTAGCGATTTGGGCATCGGAAAACAGATACATAGCTAAGTAATTCCTAAATCGAGATAGGCAATGCTTAGCGGTTGGTAAAAACGAAATTTTGCTAGGTAATGCATAAGCATTACTTAAATTTTAGGAATCACTGGTGAATTCGGCCACTAAAGTTTAAAAAAAAAACCTCCTTACTTGGTGATTGAGCGGCTTGCTGTGATCTTTGGTAAGCGTCCCCGGTAATTCTGTCAACATTTTACTGCTCTCAGAGCACTTCAGTGCATGGTTAGCATGTCCAGGGCACGAACATCGATTCTGGTTGGCCTCTGGGTGTGCGTGAACGTGGTGACCTTCTCCGTCGCTGTCCAGCTCGTTCAAAATAGTACTGGTGGTGTTGTTATGCGAGGTGTCCACTGGTAGTTGGTTTCCTGGGTGATGGTGGTGGTCATCTACAAAGGATATAACAAATAAATCTGCGGCTAAATCAGATACGTCACTTTTTCAAATATTTTGGATCAAATTTAAAAATTTGTCTACTTACAGAAAATTGACTACGAAATTTTTTTCAACAAATTTTGGAAGAAGATAAAAACAGAAATTGATAAACAGTGATAAATTTGTATTATTCAATGGAAATATTCTATTTCTAAAAGTACTGATTGGTTAAGCACACTTTTAAATTATATTCACGCGCTCTATAAAAGTGTGTTCGTACGGGCAATTGTTTTTACGTTCACCGAAATTGATATATCGCGTATGGCCTGGCAATACCTCCTATATTCTAAGTTCAATGAAAATAATTTACTAGATTTGGATTTTTTTTGTCGCTATTTAAATTGAAATTGATAAGTTTCCTGTACTAGCAATTTCCTTTATCTTCTATTTTTAGTTAAAATGAGTTAATAGTAGATATGGATTCTGCATGTCTTTTTAAATTGTAATTTAAAACTTTGACTAAAATTATATAGGAGATATTTCCAAGTCACCCGTAATATTTACTTTTACCATAGAAATATATCATAATATTGTTAAAAATGGTATATAAATTAACGATATAACGAGAATTGTAAGGAAATTCTGGCACAGTTGCCGCGCGATACATTGAGACTGACCTTGAATGGGTAGAACCTAAAATTCGTCGAAATGTAATACAGAGAATTTATTTTAAAATGCAACATTATAGTTCATCACTTCCATGGTTACTCACTATTGTCAAAAAATGACAGCAATGTAAAATTTGTCCATTTTAAAATGCAACATTATAAATAGTATTGCAGCACAGGAGATACCTCCAAAACACATCATAAATGGTGTCAATTCTTATTACGACCGACTAGAATATTGCTTCAGAGTGATTGGGGGTATTTTTTTAACATTTATTACATGAAAGTTATAAATTTTTGTAAGCTAAAGTTTTTTTTAAGATGTACAACATTCATGTTTTGATTATTTGTTAATCGTATGTAGGCTAATTTATAGGAAATTAGTTTTGATAATACAAAAATACAAATTTTGTATGTTGCATTTTAAAATGGACAAATATTACATTGCTGTCATTTTTTGACAATAGTAAGTAACCATGGAAGTGATTCGCCATATGTTGCATGTTAAAATAAATTCCCTGTAGTAACTATGATATGCTTTTTACCTCCCGACATAGCGACATTGGTATGGGAGGTAATGTTTTCGGTCCAAAAATTTAATAGTGAGTTTTCAGTGAATAAGCATGAATTAGGATCCCCACAATACGTTTTTACTATTTTTACAATGGTGTCTATGTGTGACGATTTTTTTTTTCACGAAAGCTCATATCAAACTTCCGAAAATTTCTATTTTCCATATTTTTAAGCTTTCTACATTAAAATAAAAAGTTGATTAAATTTTGGGTAAAATTGGATAACCAGAAATAGTAGCCCATAACAGTTTTTAATTTAGTTTTTCAGACAACATATTAGATTTCGGCTAAAATTGATAAACATTACTTGAAGCTCTGAACAGATTTTCGTGAAAAATATATTACGATATAATTCAAAACTTTTCAAATCTGGTATTTACGAATTTTGTATTAATGGGAACAACATATTAGATTTTTCCTAAAATTGATAAACCGGAAATGGTACTTTACTGGAAGCTCTAAACAGATTTTCTTGAAAAAATATATTAAAATATGCTCCAAAACTTCTCAAATTTGGTATTTAAAACTCGTATATAATTTGAAACAACATAGATTTTGACTATTTACGACAAACCGGAAGTGGTACTTAATTTGGATCTCTTTCGGAGGAAATATGCAATAAAATATAATACAAAATTTCGTATTACAGACTTCTATTTATTAGAACAACAAATTAGATTTTGTTTACAAACGATCAACCGGAAATGATACTTTACTTAAAGCATGTGCTGGCCACATCAGATTTTTGTACTCATGTATTGAAAAGAGTTGTTTCGCGTCGCCTAAGCAACGTCCAACATGTCAATTTCCTAGATTTCCACCAGACAAGTGACCGGGAAATTTAGAAAAACACTCCTATTTCTAATCCATTTCTTAAAAAACCATGTTTATAATAAAAAAGTATAGTTTGTCTTAGTCATGGATTCTCCAATTTTGTACACTTAGTGCTAGCGTATGAATAGTGCACATATTTCATAACACAATTCCAGATCGGACCCTTGCTCAGCTGGCGCCGTAGTTTCATTGTATCACCGCCGATTACTCCCATTAGAAATTAAACATGTTTATTAAATTTAAATTTGCTACATACTACAAATGAAATACTTGGTAAGTAATAAAACAGTTATTTACATACCATGATTAGCACTACATAAATTGCATGAAAATAAACATTAAAATAATTGGAATTTAAATTTGATACATGAATTAAAAATTAGCAATAAAGCAGTGTATGTATAATACGTAATAAAGTTTTAATATTATTAGTTTCATACTTTTCGTACAAAACATATTGAACAAACCGCGTGAGTGAACTTGCTTTCCGGTATCGTTCTATGGCTCTCGCCATCAAACATTCATCCGGGAACCCGCATTTGGTATGTAAATAACTATTGCTATAACGAGCAAAAAAACTCCCTCGATATCTAGAATTGGTATATAATAAGGAAAGGTGATTCATTTATAAGCCAAAGTATGAACTGGTCCAGTCCCAAATTAACGCGCGCCACCTGTACGAAAGTGTATTTTACTATAAATAAAACAATATTTGGGTATAATTTTGAAAAAAATGTCTTTCGTCACGTTAATAAATTGTTATTAATCTGATGAAGGCAACACTTCGCTGTCGAAACGTCGGTTTCTAATAAAGAAAAAACTCACAGAACTATACGCAAAAATTGTTTCATTTATGACTCCTAAAAGCTTTCCTCATAAATTCAATTTAAATCCCATTGAATATTTTCATAAATATACAAGAAAACAAAGAAAAAAAGACAGGAACGAACAATCAATTGAAGCAATTCAGAGAAAATGATTGGAGCTATTATAAAATACAATATACAGGGTGGTTAATATTTCATTGTCCAGCTTATATCTTCTGAAATATTAAAGATACAAGAAAAAGTTATATACAAAAGTTATTTGATACAACCTGGGCTATAATTTAGCATAAACAATTTTTTTCCAAGGCCTACCAATTTTCCAGAAAAATATTTAACTTTGATTTTTTAAATGGAACACCCTGTATATTTTTACGGAATAAAATTCTAAATAAATTTCTCTTTACAATGATGTGTAACAAGTAAGGGTTTACCTTTAAATTATGTCTAATAAAGTAAATAGAAATACGACAAAAGTAGGCTGTGATATTCTATTGTTTATACCAGTAACATATGTCACAGATTACTACTTGATATTTAAATAAAAGTATTAATAATTTTGTAAATCATCAATGCTAGTAATTCTATTACTTGCTTTATTAGACATAATTTTATTCAAAGGAAAACCCCTACGTAGCCAATGTTCGTGTGTGACAGAAGTTACAGGTATAAACAATAGAATATCATAGCCTATTTTTATCATATTTCTATTTGCTTTATAGGACATAATTTAAAAGTAAATCCTTACTTGTTACACATCATTGTAAAGAGAAATTTATTAAGAATCTTATTCTGTCAAAATATACAGGTGTTCCATTTAAAAAATTAACGTTAAAACATTTTTCCAAAAAATTGGTAGGCCTTGGAAAAAAATTGTTTATACTAAATTATAGATCAAGTTGTATTAAACAACTTTTGTATATAACTTTTTTTTGTATCTTTAATATTTCAGAAGATATAAGCTGGACAATGAAAAATCAAGCACCTGTATAATTCTGTACCTTGGTTCTAAAAGGGCCCAATGACCATTTTGCCTATTTCTGGAAAAACCTGAATAATTTTTTTTTATTTTTAAAAATTCTCGTACTACAATGCGCATGAAATAATTTTAAGTATTACAGAATTATTTTAATTATGTTTGCTACGTAATTAACAGTGCAAAATTTAGTCTCATATTTAAAGATATTTTCCTAGAATTTAAGAAGCCCGTAGGACTGATATTTAATTTAATTTACATTTTTAATATATAAATTATTATTTTTGTTTCCTCCTTTATTAGAAAAAATATTGTATTTATGAGTATTTATTTACAGAAAAATTAATCAAATTATGTAGTGTGTTTTTTGTACCTAATCATAATTTTTTCAAAAGTTTATGGGGGAGAGGGGCTACATTATTTTCTGTGGTGTGCCTCTAAACCATAGTCACCCTACTGACTGGATGTTGTTGAAATTATGAAACACAAGCAGCGATATTTCACTTTATGAAAGTAAATAAGTTTAATATTTCAAATTACATATTGCACAAAATTTTAATGTTCAAATCTCCTCACCCTGTGTTTCTGTAGCGATGACGCCGTAACAGTATGGATATGAGCTATATTTGTGTTTGCATCCTACAGAAGTAGTGCTAGCAGTGTCAGTCTCTCTCATAACTCTTACTCTTGCTGGAACCTAAAATAATTACATTAATTTTTTCCTAAACTTAAAAGAACTACTCATTATTTACTTTATTTTTCTTCAACTGTCGTTGTTTTCGCCATTCAGCTCCCAAGGTGAGACATTTTTCCATGAAAAAGAAAAATATAATTCCCATCATAGCGACAAAGCCTCGCCACATGCCTTGGGTGTGCTGAAGTTCTCCGTCCTCGTGAGAGTGACCATGCTCGTGGATTAGCATTGCCTAAAAAATTAAATGTCCTTTTAATCTCGAATGATAATAAATTTATCTAAACCGGAATAGAATTTTCGAAAAAACCATACAATAAATACCTTGTACAATTTAGTACATTAACAATAAATAAAATTGCGTAGAATGTGTCCTTCAGTCAACAATAAAAGATTGAATACTCAATTAAATTGTAATCACGAGTCATATAAATTTGTAAATCTATTGAATACCTACTCATTATATCGTAAAAGATAAAGATATGCACAAATAATATTTGCTTACATACACCACAATGTTTTATAATAAATAATTTATTGTACAAAATCTACAAAATATTTGTGATAATGCTGAAATAATTGTTAATAAACATGACTTATTATCCCTAAGTATTTAAAAATATGCTGATTATAAATTGATAATTACTTGCAAAATTCATAATGAAAAAAAATCGTTTAAAAAAAAGAATATTTTAACGTGAACAAAACAAAATACTGATTATAATACTGTCTAAACGGACAACTAATTCTTTCTCAATTTTATTTCAAAACGAATTACTTATTCTTAATTCCAAATAATCAATTTAGTTCAGAAAGGGACACGCCCATTGTATTAAAAAAAAAAGTAATTGTACCTGTTAGGTACTGCAATACGTATTAACCTTGTTATAATCAACTCAAAACCAAAGTAAACTATCTTGATCTTTTATGCAAATAGAGGCTAATAAATATTTCAATAACTATAATGTTTTCTGAATTACAATTAATATTTTCTGAATCACAATTTTTTTGCGTTACATTTGAAATAAATTGTGAAGAGATCATGTTAGCTATCGAGGTTCGAACCCAAGACCTTCAATTTGCCGTTACTCAGGCAAAATGAAGGTCTTGGGTTCGAATCCTGATCATGGCATGATCTGTTAAAATTTGTTTCTGAAATTAAATTGATTATTTTGAATAATATTTGATTATTTCAAAAACTTACTATACCAATGACGCTTTCTAAAATATATTTGAAAGAGGTGTCACATTCAATTGTGATTAATATCTGATATAATATTTTTATGACTACACACCAGGGTTGGAAAAAATCATGATTTATTTAAAAAAATCAAAAATCATTGATTTTTTTTAAAAAATCAAATAAATCATGATTTTTGTTTTTTTTTATTTTTAAAGATCTAGTGGTGTTATTGTACTTTTTTAATTGTTTTAAAAGCAATATAAATATTTTATTTCATAAACGAAAACGAAATCTGCAATAAACCCCAAAAGATGCATTTGAATTTTTGCATAAATTTAGTATATAAGTAAGGTGCGCGCGCGCGTCTTTTTAAAAAATATATACCTAAATAAAATAGGTCGAAACATGTAATCAGTAATCTGTTAGAATTCGAATACAGTCCATATTTTTGTTGTTATTTATACTTTTGTAGTAAATAAATTCATTTTTTTGAATCTTTTTTTCATCTGTGATAAAAATCAGTGATTTTTTTTAAAAAATCAGTTGATTTAAATCTTAATTTAAATCATGATTTAAATCAAATGATTTAAATCAGGCCAACCCTACTACACACTAACGGTCGGTATATTTGAATCGAATGCAATTAATTGGGTTAATATTTTTTTTCCCATCCATTATGAACAAAAAGATTCTTGTCTGGTATGAGATAGAAATAAAATGATAAAGAAATTAGAGTGAACACAGTGTCAAATAGAAGTGCATAAACATGGCCCATTTACTTGCAGCTACGCAAATGCTTGTAAAGGCAAACAAAAACCGAGAATCTGCATAGACCTCAAGAATAAGTTAGCAGAATTAAGGCCGTGACGTCACAATCTTATTAAATAATTTTTAATTTCACTCTTTTAGTGAAATACTCTTATAATTAAACATTATCTTATTTTACTTACAATATACCGACATACTTAAGGCTAAAACTGAAATGTAATACACATTTTTTAAAACCCCCGTTATAGAAATAAAAAAAATAATATACCCGTATTTAATAAAATTTGTTAAATTAATACTAATAAAATTCGAGCAAACTGGCATTAAAACTTTTGTGATGTCACCTGTGCAATGTAATACAAGCAATGAAAGCGAAAGGGATAGGTATAGACTTAAATTTACGATCACTTGCAATTCGTTATAACACATTAACTATACTCGCCGTCAAATGCTTATGGACTGATGTTCAACTTTTATCCCTTTCCGCACCCTGTCCCTTGCCCAGCGGTGTTGCCGCTTGTAACTTGAACGCAAATGTCATATAATACATTTAAAACTAATTAAAATTTTAATACATCGTAAATGAAGAAAATATTATAACAAATAAGGAAGGTAAGAGAGTAATACGTAATATAAAATACAAAAATTGTCTCTGTGGAAAATTTATATTTTGACTAAAGTTTCCACACATCAAGCTAATGTCGCATTTGCGTTAAAATACGATAACCGGTGAAATATACATAAGAGAATAATTGATTATTAAGTGAACAGTACATCTGCAAACACATGCTTCTGCAGTCAAATCCAAAGTTTTCTTGTTATTTAATAAATTACAATTTTTTTCTGGATAATTGTTTTCGCCTGCCCATTTAAATCTTGTTTTCCTAATTTTTTTTTTATAATAAGAACCAGGACTATTTAATTCATGAGTTTTGCTCATTTTCTTTTCAAAAGTCTAAATATAATACAATTTATAGGATTAGGAATAAAAAGCGCACGCAAGCACTAACGAAAATGTTAGAATATAAAATGACATTGACAGACTGTTGACAGATTACAGATATTTGTACAGGTGTCTCATTTTCGATGTTTTTTTAGGGTATCTCGGGAAATATTACTGATAGAGCAAAATCGTTTGCTCTTTCCAGGGTCAACTTTTTGAGAAAAGTTTAATAGTCACAACAGGAATTTTCGATCTTCTTTTGTTTCTGAGCTACAGAAAAAACTTGTTTTTCGCCCATTTCGAAAATATCTCATAACTTATTTATTATGGTAGTTCGAGAAAAATTGTTTAAACAAATTTTGTACCGTTTTTTATGTAAAATAAAATGGCGTAATTAGATTTTTTGAAAAGTTCATAATTCTCGAGATATAACACAAACATATGATTTTTTAAATGGCAATCTATATTGAAAATAGTCTCATCTTTTTGCTTATTTTATAAGCTTTACAATGATATATAACAAATCTACATTCTTTTGTTTTACACACGAATAAAAGATGATTTATTAATTTTTTGGGGTGAAAAAATTGAATATTATTAAGAAACAAATGAAAAAAAAAACTATTATAGTTCCTCATTTGTTTATTTCTAATATTATTTGCTTCAGTTTTACACAAATTTTTGATCTATTTACTTTAAAAGTATATTAAACAATTTTTTTAATTAATAAATCACCATTTATTCACGTGTAAAACAAAAAACTGTAGACTTGTTATATATCGTTGAAAAGCTTATAAAATAAGAAAAAAGATGATACTATTGTCAACATAGGTTGCCATTTAAAAAATCATATAAGTTTGTGTCAGTGCCATTTCAGATGTCTACATGAAACACACAAAATATGATTTTAATATCATTTATGTACTCGATAGGAAAAAGATCTTACTCTATACCCTGTGTAAATAAATTTCAAAACGACACTGACAGTTCTGAGTTCATAAAACAAAATAATCAAACGCACCAAGAAGTAAACATGGTGACCGAATATAATATGGAGGTAGGAATACATAAAGGAAAGAACATGAGGTTATATTGGTGGCCAGGGGAATGAAGCCTAGTGGGGACGGACGAACACAGCTGTTGGATCGTCCTAGATCGTTCAACTAAAATTTCATAAAACTTTAAATATTGAAAGAAATGTGTTGTACATGTATTATTTATTCAAATATGATATTAATGAGTTTTTATATACATTTTACTTATTGAATTTATTTAATTAAATTTTGTAAGATTCAAAAATCACGTGTTTTCATCAAATATTTTTATTTAATTAATAAAACGTATTGAAATGCACTCTAAAACGACACAATACAAACGTAAATAAGCTAAACAATATGGCTTTAAGGTCAAAGAAGGTTGGCAGATAGGCCCGGCCTGGAGTGGGGGAAATGGTTTCACTTTTGCAGCCACTTGCTCCCTCCTTATTTATTCCACCTCCATGGAATATATCAACCTTTGGAAACTTATATGGCGAGTGCCGGGCCTTTGCAACTACTCAATTCCAGTCAATAGATGTCGCGAACGTCGCTTTAAGAACTTGCATTTTTTATTACTAAGCAACTATTGGTCCACGTATTTTTTCTGAGGTGGGAAATAAGGATGCGTGGAAAACATTTGAATTTGACGTAAATTTATGAATTTGACATATTTTGAATAGTGTTTTCGATTCTATCACGGTTCTATACAATTCATTTTGATTATTCACTGCAACATCTGTGTGTCTATTTGGCAAGTTTTTAATGTAACACTGTTTAATTTATGTGTTGATAAGTTCATATAAGTAATTCAATTCGTGTTTTGTTAAACCGTTACAAGTATTAGTATTAGTACTATTCCAACCACCAGGTGTAATGTTTAGTGTAGTAAGTATTATTTGTCTATGGAATATACGAACCTTTGTATATTCGAATATACCAACATTCGTATATTCGTTCACCATGGTTACTAGATAATGACCGCTATAATACGTGGTAACTAAGGAAAATCCCGCATTCTTATTGGGTTATAATTTAACGAATGATATAGTAAAAAGTTATCATCACAATTATTCTTATTATTCATTCTTTATATAATTTGGTCTAGTGTACTTTGTGTATATATATAAATTTAAACTTACATGAGGTAATAAATGCATCAAGGCATCACTGGCTAACGTTCCCACAGCTAGGGCTACCAAAAACTGGATTAAATACTGGTAGAAATGCTGCTGCATTATTGGTATAACCAGCACTCCTAACAGCCCACAAGCACTAATTATAATAATCGACAATGTGGAGTACAACCACACAGACGCCATATTATTGTTGTGATGTTTTGTGACCAACATTCCCTCTAGCTCGTGCTGTAGTGGAGCGGCGGCCCCAGGGCCCACTTTTACGCAGCCCCGGCGCTCCGCTGAACTCGGAGCCGAGAATTGGTAGATAAGAACAGGACACAGGCGTTGAAAGCCGGATTTGTCCATGGCTTCAGAAGAAAAAGATGTATTCGAGGAATGAGAAGAAACTGATTTAAATAAGTCCCGATGATCCATACACTAAAACGAAAAGAAGTTATATATACTATTTTATACTATTTTTAATATGTAGGTACTTATAATTTCAAACTAGAATTATGAGGAGTAAACTCATTATTTCTTTAATACGATCTATGCTTCTGATTGGTTAATGATGAACTTTTTAAACTTCCTAACGGCAGTAGTTTTTTATAAGTCGCCTACAATTAAGGATCAAGTGTTCCTACAAAAATAACAGCATCTTGATGGACCGTTGTCAAGGAGAATTTATAAATCAACAAAAAAGTTGTTCAGTATGACAGAAAGAGAAGTATTTTATTAATCCTAAATGTTCAAATTTTATTTTATTACGAAAAATCTTGAACGCCACACGGCCGATATGCAAATAACGAACTCTGCTGATTATAAACCTCGGCTATCGCTTCTGTTTACAAACCTCAGCCGCGTCCGTTATTTGCCTCATATCGGCCTAATGACGTTAATAATTATAACAAATCATTCATATGTACGGTTCATTTTCTGATATTTCCAAAGTCAAAGCCAAATAATTCTTGAATGAACTAATTGTACATATGTATATCACATTGTTGAATGGACTGAAAGTTTAATAATTTAAATTTGTTGTAAATATTGTGTCCAGTATTGGAATATTATGTGTAAATCTTACTTCTGAATTTACTTCTCTTATGGCCTGTTCAGTTGTGTTATAAATGTTATAAAATGGATAAAAAAGATTCGAATTAAATTTATTTTGCCCTTTATAACACTGGGGGTTAGGCCAGTTTTCCATCTGTGGATAAAGTGTCAGTTAACTTAACTGCCAGATAAATGAAAAATATTGTATCTGGCAGTTAAATTAGCTGACACTTTATCCAGAGATTGAAAACCTGGCCTTAGTTTAAAAACAAAATTAACTTAATAGGTATACGAATATTTTTATTATTTTGAAATAGGATAAAATACAGACAATAAGAAACATTAATATGTAAATATATTACTGGAAATATGTTGTGATGGAAATATTTGTACAAAATTTGTTTTGAAAGTCTTAAAACAAAATATTTACGACCTGAAAATATTCATAAAGAGGATCGACTTTGTGTTCTCATAATTAAATTTTTAAGCGATTATATTATAAAAACCGTCACGAAGAATAGAAATTTATGGTTTATATAAATTCCACAGCAATATCTGATAGCAATTAAAAATGATTGATTGGTAATTTCTGTTACACCCTGTATTAATTTATTATCTGAATCTAGACGATTGATTCAAATCAAAGCAATAAAAGATAAAAATAACTCCATATAATCTATCAATTAATGTGGTAGTTTAAAGAATCACAAATAAAATAAAACTTTGTTTTGTAGACTACATCATATGATAAAGAAAAAAAGATACGCTTCAATTTCATTAACGAAGCACTAAAGAAGGTAATTGGACGAAATGTAAATAATATTATCTGTACAACAAGGACAGTAATCTAAGAATTATAATTAGTTCATCAAAAAAACTTTTATCGCAAATAGGAGTAAACAAACATTAGTAGCAATTATTTATTAACTAAATAAACGGAATTTTAAAGCGATTTTATCAATGCTGATAATTCTACCCACATTTTTTCTCATTGCAAAAGAAATAAAATAATCAAATCACGTTATTGTAACCGCTAAATTTCATAACAATTGACTGCAATGCGTGTCGCAAGTAGTTCATTTTCACTTCTAATTAAACCAAGTAATTGTGTATTTTACAACACTTTTCTTATATAGTGGCACTTTATTTACTTATATTTCGTTTCTTAAAAGTTTAATGATGGAATGGGTAAAAATTTCATTAATCACTAGTGTCAACAGTATGTTATTCAATGAGCATGTGGTATTACTCAAGAGAATGAAGTTTACAACGCGTGCCGAAAGCGAGTATTGTAATTCATTCGAATGAGTAATGGCCATTACATGCGAGTAGAATATTATACTTTTTCTACGACTATTCAATCCTAGTAATTTGAACTTTTCTGTCTGGATAAGTATAACTAAAAAATTCTTAATTATTATTGTTTGTTAAAGTTTATAATTTTTTACCTTTGTTGCAAGATATATATTAGTATTACCATGCCCTTCTACGATTTTTTAATTTCGTGTGGAATGAATTTTTTTTTTCGTTTCAAGACTGCACCGCGCAGTTTTGAATAATTTTCTATATTTATCTACAATATCTGCAGGCGTACAAATTTATTCATTTTCACTATCTGAATTCATGGAATTAATTTAATTAACTTACAAAACTGACATTTTGACGTTGGAAAAACAGTTATAACATATGAACATTGTTCTGAGCCAAAGCATACTCGATAATGTTGCAATTATGAGTATTGGATGATTGTAATTGGTCCACACGGCCCGTGAGTAATAAGTGAAAACTCACGGCCCGTGAATAATATGTTGTATTGTTTAATAAAAAAAAAGATATAATGAAGGAATTACTTAATGGTCGTGGAAAAATAAAATAAATAAATAAATAGGTATTCATAGCAAACAACAAAATTTGGGTTAGAAAATATAAAAAATTTATATAAATTTGTATGTCACTAGAGTGTAAAGATAATTTTATCAACTAGCGAAAATTCGCACACGACGTGTTAGCCGCATGTTGATAAAATGTCTTTACTAACTTGTACCATAAATAACTATTAACTTACGGTAATGTTTGTTTCATTTTGAACCCCATTAGCTGCCCCTTTGACAGGGGGTGATAAATTTCCAGAATCCTTATTAACTTTTGTTGACCATAACAAGTCATCGAGTTGAAGTGTCTTGATTAAACGTTCAAATCCTTGTTGATTAATTGTGTTCCCATCGCCGTAAAGTTTGAATATTTTTTCGATATACACGGTTTCGTCAATAATGTGTTTTCTACGCACATCCCTCTTGTTTCTGTTTGTACCTAAACTACCCGTACTAATACTAAATGGAGACAAAGTGTCAGTAGGAGAATATCGGTCTGTAATTTTATCAAACACTGTTTTTTTCACTGGTTGTTTCTGATCGTTCACTACACTAATTTGTCCATCTTCGAGTCTTTGTTCGTTGGAAAATTGTACATGAGACGAGCAAGGGGTGTGCGTTGCACATAAAAGGCAAAATACGCACACCGTTACGAAATGTTTACCCATTCTAATAGTGGGTATATCTGAAAATAAAAACATTTATGAAAGAGATATTGTTGTCTGAAATTTTATGCTAGTATAAATCATTAATTTTTAATCTCCGACTTTCACTATAAAATAAACAATTCAATAACAATAAAAAATTAGGAATAAAAATTGGAACACCTATGTAGGCCACTCATTGAATAAAAACATTTGCATTGTCTTTACAGTTTGCTGGCGACAGTTTATCGTAACAACTGAGTAGCTGCATACTTTTCTGCAGATAAATAGGTAATTTGAAACTCGCATTATGTATAGATAAGAGCTCATGATAAATTATAATGAATATAATAAATAAGGAAACATCGTGGGAAACATGTACGTTAGCACAGCATTTAAACTTAATTCACTAATAGGTTTTTGTACTACGATAAACAGTTGCTATTCAGATATAGAAGAATTCAACACATAATTAAATAAAAATAAACAATAAAACTAATAAATGAAAATTGGGTCTTTTCGCTCTATATATCACTAATGTACGAATAATTATCAAATCTAATTTGGACAAACCCTAAATAGCCCAAATTTTTCTTTAGTTCCCGGGTTCCCGCATTTTTCTGTAGATATCAAATTACAATTTCTACGACTCAAGGGATACGAAAAATATGAAAAATAACAAAATATATCATTAAAAAATTGAAGTCATTTAAACAAAAAAAAACATCATAATGACGATAAAAGCTTTTGTCAACATTCATATTAATTGTCCTATTAAAATCTGTGTTGTCCCAAAATAACCTAACCGATATGTTATTTAAGTCAACCATAACTCTATATAATAAATTAATATAACGTTATTACTTTACCTTTACATTAGAATATAAAAACTACAATAGTTGAAAGTTAAATTTGGTGTAATTATTTCTTGTTTCTCTAATAACTATAGCACATACACAACAATAATTAGCGTTACACTTAGCTGCAGTAGCTGCAGTTAAGCAGCATGCAGCATATCAACGAATAAATCTGAAGTGAAAAGTAAGATGTCCAAATGTTCAACCCACTTCAAGATGTATACCATCTTTACAAAAAGAAAAAACAACAGTACGTTTTTTCAAAGAAAAAATACAATATTTGAAAAATAAAGAAGTTTTTTATTATGTCAATACTTACATAAAGTCAACTTTTTTAAACAAATTGATCGGTAATATTTAGCAATACATTTGCACGCCACGCAACGCAGGTATAGGATAGTTGGTAACATTGCCGTGCGTCTTTCTAACACAAGAATGGTGTTTTAACAAAACATAATTTTAATTTGTAGGTTAAACTGTGTCGTGTTGTTAATAATCGGTAAGAAAAATTACAAAATTTATTATTATTCTATATTATTATGAATATTGACGAGTTTTTCATGTGTTTCATTTAAAATTGGAATGTTTTCCTTGTAGAAAATGTCTGGAATTGGGAGAGGTCGTGGTTGGCTGAATATTAATAAAAATTTAAACACAAAGCCAGGAATTCAAAGTCCTGCTGAAAGCACAACTAACTTTGATTTTACACCTACGACCACTCCGCCGAAACCACCAGGCAAATATGCTAATATTTTAAGCAAAATTGCGTTGTACGATGACAACGACGATGGCATTTTATTAAATCAAAAGTTGAAACATATTATTGATGAATTCACAAAAGACTGTGCCTCCGCAATTGAAATCGAGTAAGTGACATTTGTTTTTTGCAAAAGGAAAATATAAAACGTTTTTGTTTTTAGTGAAGCTTTCAGTGCAATCTACGAACAATGTTTACTCGACGAAGAATTTGCCGCTAAAGCCATTGGTTTAGCTTCTGCACAGTCTTTCAACAAAATTTATGTTCACAACGTAAAAATACGTAATTTATTCATTGCACAATTTCAAAAGGACTTCGAAGCTAGAAAACAATTGCAAATGAACAACCCCAAGACTTTTCGCATTATTGTTAAAATGTTGGGAGATTTCTATCATAAAGCTAGATTATTAGACGGACATCCCTACAAACTCTTTTCTTCTCCAATGTTAAAATATCTAAAAATGTTGCTCGAATCTTGCACCGAACCAGATATTCAATTGTTTACTACTTTGGTATATGTTACAAACAAAAGAGTAATGTTTTTTATTAATTATTTTTTGTTTTTCAGCTTCACATGAATGGTAACAGCATAAGAGGCGAAAATCCATCAAAATTAATGTCTTTAGTGACCCAAGTTCGAAACGTTTTAGCGTATAACGATAAATTATCTTCAGTCTCAAAATTATGGCTAATGATGGCCATAGATATTTCAAATTATCGTTTCAATTTCATGCCACACGAATTACATTCGTTTTATTTAACTCATTTGGGTGAAACTGCTATGACTCCAATGAAAAAAATCACCACTGACTTAAGCATCCAAACAAACTACCACAACACGACTTTGGATAGCATACACAGCACTGTAAACGTGCTGCAACAAGTCAATAGCTCGATTGACAACTGGGACTCTCCATCTTCAACAACATTGGAGGAAAAAAGTTCCATAATGACTAATAACATGACACACAAGAATCCTACAAGGAATTATAACAATGATGCTGGGTTTAGCAATATTGGAACTTGGGAGCAACCGAAGAATGAAAAAACACCAAGACCCATTCTTGGAGCCGGAGTAAGAATGAACAAACCATCAGAAGATTCGAACTGGAGTGATAGAAAACCCAAACAGAATAAAACTCCAGAAGGAAGAAACAGCACCAACAAACCGAAGAAAACTTCGAAAGATTGGGGTGAACACGACGACAGATTCGAAACAGACTATAATTAACTACGTATTTACGATCTCAAATACATTTTAGATTTGTAGATATTTTTTATTACATAAGAATTTATGTATTTTAAAAATTCGACTTTTAGCTGCTCGTAATTTTAATTAGGTCAAGTGATTTTAGATTTTAAAACGGTGATTGATATTATTTGTACAAAATATGTTATTGTCTTTTACTCTGTATATGTTTGTGCAACACAATTGGTGTAGTTGTATAATATTGATTGTAAATGAGTATATTGTGTATTTATTTTGCAATGAACAATTTAAATTTATGTATAATTATGATTTTAAATAAAACTTGACTTAAGATTTGACTTTATATTTACATAAATATATCGTCATTTGCTTTAGGAGTCACCTCATGAGTTCTGAAACTAAAAGCCAAAGCTGTCGCGGAGAAAGCATCACAGAGATCACTGCACAATTTGAAAATAGGAAATAATTTTCAAGTTTGACGTTGGTCAGATTCGTAAGTAGTAGTAGTAATATTTATTTATGTTATTTGTTAAAAGTGACATTTTATTTTGTGAGAAGGAATTTTAGAACAAAATAAAAATCACTTTAAACAGGTATAACATACACTATTTTTTCTTTTAAACTAATAGGGCGCGAGCAGTCATGTGACTTTCTTGGCCTAGACAAGCAGATATGGGGACCCGTTCCAGAAATGACTTCTATATAGTAATTATGTACATAGATGTCGTGTCATAATTTTTCCATTAAAAATTTCAAGTTCACGTGGTTTATTACTGTGGAATTTACTTGTCGAATTAAATAAGACACATGCAATTTAGAATGAAAAATGATGACATTTGACACCTACTTAATTGTTAGTCATTCTGACACTGACCCCCATAACTGCTTGTCAAGGCCAACAAAGTCACAAGGGCTCGCGCCCTATTTCTATTCTATTTGACATGACAAAAATATCAATTTGTTGTTCCATTCGTCATTACCAAAGTAACAACTCACTTTTAACACTCATATTAAAAGAAACAGTAGATTTGTAGAAAAAAAAAAATTCAGTGTCAAAGGGGTGTCAAATAAATTTTTATAAAAGATGGAATTTTTCGGCTTGACCTCATTTGGGGCTTCAGACCCAATCAAATTTATGTTAAAACCTGGTTATAAAGAACCTACTGAACCACCAAATATTGTGCAAAAATTGCAAACAGGTATGTAATTCTACACCTATGAAACTTCTTATAATTTAGAAAAAAAATTCTAGGTGATTATGATCGCCCATTAGCAGAAGTTATACGAGATGTAGATATATACAGTGGAATAATGGACGGGTACTCTTATAGATCTTATAATAGACTGTATAATCATAGGATGAAAGGATTTTACCATCCAAAAGGCATCTTACAAAGTATTTTTAAATAATTTTATTGATTTCAATTAAATTTAAGGTCCTAGAGATATATATCGGGATAATATAACGCAAACTATGTGCTTTGGATCATTTTTAGATGACCCTGCATTAAAAGGCAAATCGTGGTACAAAGATGATGTTAGATTTCCGCAGCCCGTATCCGCATGCACAAAGTTTGTACATTCTTTTTTTTAATTGTACAATTTTTTTAATTTTTGTTTATTTTAGGGTACGACACTATTTGCTAATTGCAGATAAAACATATGTCCCTTAATTTATTATATAAATGCTTGTTTTTACTTTTAAATAAAATCATATAAATGGAATTTTAGTTTTTATGCGTTTCTGAAACATGTTTAAAATTTGAATTAGAAAAGGATAGCTAAAAATTTTCGTTACAGTCCTGTCAAAAATGTCAATATAAACATATACGCTTTTCTTTCATTCGCTAATTGTATTTACAGAACAAAATATACAGTGCATTAAAAAATGACGTAGTTCGTGGAAATAGTAACTGCAAATTTCACTAATCACAAAATCTATCAGTACTCTTTAATCATTCGAAGAAAATAGTTATCAGTTTCACACGTATAGGTTAATACGTACTGTTTTAAATATGTTGTGTACTAAAAAGATAAACGTTGTTAAAACTACACAAAATGTTCAACTAGGCGCAAGATTTATAGCAGTAACTCCGAAAAGCTATATAAATCATGGGTAATTATTATTTTCTTTAACATTCATAGCAATTATTATTTTTATTAGTAATTAAAGCCACAAATCGTGGCAATGAAGTTCAGTTAGATCTAATATCTAATTACAATTTTTATGCTTTATAGTTGTTAAACAAAAGGTGTTCTGCAAAAACAAAAATATTAGCATATTCTTCCTATTATTAATATTAATTTTGTTCATTTTTTTGTACATAAAGTTTATTCAATTTTTTGTTTTACATTTCAACCAAGTCTGGAATTTTAGAGCATTGTGTCATTCTACAAAATTGTATGTGCTTGAAATCTAGTAGTAGTTTTCCATCATGGAAATTCCATGAGAAATGAAATATTTTTTTGGTACTGATTATTTTGAATTTCAATACTTAAGACATTAATGTTTTTTAATCAAATAATTGACATATATCAATGTATATTTCTTGCTAAGGGCCGGTTTTTCAATGTATTGGCAAGTGTGTGTTATCCCTGTAAAATTTGTCCTCATGATAAACACCTATTTCAGTTTTGTCATGTTAGCGTCAACAACAGGATTTGTCTTAGGTAAACAAGAGGTTAACGTACCAGCTTCTTTGACCTACCGATAAAATTTTACCAGTAGGATAAATTCACGAAGCTGCTCGGGATCAACCCGAATGTAAAATATTGTAAATTATCACTTGCTGAATATCTGATATTTTGACATTGGCAGTTAAATAATATCAATAGAAAATTGTAGAAATATGTATATAATCGTAGCCTACGTTATTAAATACAAGGCCGGGAAACATCACAATATTTGTCAAACGGAAACTCTAGTTCAAAAATCGCCGTTTTGGCGCGACTTATTCTCGCTGTCATATGGCTGTCATTTTTGACGTTCGTTATAACCGCTAAATTGATAATATCAATATATTTTTTTGACAGTCTAAAAATGACATTTGAATGACAGCGGGAATAACTCGCGCCCTCATCAGCGGTTTTGGAACTAGAGTTTTTGGCCAGATTTTTAAATAAAATTTGAAGACCTCATATTGAAAGACGTCGATATCTCGTTGATTTCTAGAGTAACGATGAATTTCTTAAAAGATTTAAATTTAGCCAAAAATACTGTTATGTATTAAGATATTTCCAATGGTGTAAACATATGTTCTAAAAATCTCTTGTATACGACTGTGGCAGAGTACTTTTCACGGCTTATTAAAAAATATATAAATTTCATTAAATAATAATTTAACACATAATACTACGAAAATTATTTCCACTTTATAATAATTTATTTTGATTACAAGAATAAAGAATTAATAACAAACAAAAGGTTTGACTACAACAATGTTGCGTGTTGCGTCTATATATAATAATTTATTTTGATTACAAAAACAAGCAAAACGTTGACTACAACAGTGTTAATGTTGCGTCAATATATAGCAAAGTTATTGTTTAATCCTAATAAAAAAATGTTTAATAATTATACATATATTGTGTAGTGTTAAAAATACAGTATAACGTAATGTTGTACAGATCATTTCTAAATTGAGAATGGGGGATTCCACCATTTTTTTTTTTTATATAATTTCATCTGAAAATATTAGGAAAACTAAAACTATTGATGAACATCCGGTGAAAAAAATTGTTTTTATATCAAACTGTTTTCATCATGGACCTAAATGTTCTTGAAATATATGCTATTTTAAGTTATATTTACATAAAATAAATGAATATTATAACACTATATAAGTCTACATACTTTATAATTACAAGTATATTTAAATTATTAAGTTTATGCAATAAATTTATATTAAAATAAAAACCGTTTGAAAACTGCAGTACAGGAATGTTAGCCCCTCCTTTCGAATTTGAATTTCTTAAATTCCATTGGTAGTAACCCCCACCTCCTAACATGCTATTTGTTATGCATGTATAGGCGGTCTTTCGGTCGCCAATCAAAATATATATTCAATTATACCATTTAATTTTTTTATTAATATTATTCAGCATATAAATTCGTATTTTTTTACTATTTTCCTTTAATTCGATTGAGCTGGAATCCCCTATTGCTAAGAGGGCATGAACCATACGTGCTCTTATAAAATACTGAAATTCGCTACCTTTCCTAATTAATGACCAAGTATTTTAAGAAACCAACATAATGTACATTTGCAGGCAAAATACCAGTCTAGACAAAAATTCTTCATATAAATGTTGTAGTGAATTAAATTCTACATCTAAATCAATAATGCTATAATCTTATCATTTGTACCATAGCAACGGTGATTAATTATGATGCTAATTATTATTTATATAGGTGTAAACTTCTTGTCGTTGGAGGCGGAGCAGGCGGCTGCACAATGGCTGCAAAATTTGCCAAGAATTTTAACAAAAATACTGATGTTATATTGGTAGATTCAGCTACCACCCACTATTATCAACCTATGTTTACTTTGGTAGGGGGTGGGATTAAAAATTTAAAAGACTCTGCGCGTTCTATGCAAGATGTTTTACCTAAAAACGTAACTTGGATGAAAACCAATGTCGTTGAATTTAATCCGAAGGAAAACAGCGTCAGAACGGAGGATGGAAATATCATTAGATATGATTATATGATTGTAGCGATGGGATTGCAAGTTAACTATGATCAGGTAATATTTCTCTGCATTGTGTTTAATTTGTTATTTAAATTACACGCTGTGCAAATAATTAAGTATGCCATTTTTTGGTAAGGAGGTAAAACTTAGTAAACTTTTGATGCCAAAAAGACTATGGTGACATTACTTTCTAACACATTGCAAATAATAATGAGGTAAGTCGTAGTTACAGATATCTACCTATCTAATTATCTACTACACTGTCCTCCGTGATAATGTTTACCCAGGACGTTGCGTTCAAATTAAATGAGAGGAGGCGAGAGATCGAGAACTATCGATAGTTATCGATTGTTTAGACTATCGTCAACAATCGATAGTTTAAATGTCACTATCGATAGTGAGAATAATTTTATTCAACTTATTTGCAACAGCTTGTATTTGCTATTTGTAGGATTAAATTTAGTTATTAATAAACAAAATCGAGTAATAAAAAGAATCTAATCTCGACACCCGAAAGGGTATTACAGAGATTTAAAAAACGATTTTATATATATATATATATATATATATATATATATATATATATATATATATATATATATATATATATATATTTCCTGTACTAATTTCAAACTTTGTGTTTTGTAAATTAATCTTAAAATCTTATGCGTCAATCTCATGTCATGAGTAGTAAAATTAAAATAAAATTAATACACACCATGACTATATTTTTATGTAACAATCCCACAAATTATTTTATTATTGAATATTTTTAATGAAAATGATTTTACAACTATAACTACATTTTTTTGTTTAAAAATTCTAAAGTATCCGATATATTTCTTAACTATTGATAATTATCGATAGTAGAGAGCTTGACTATCGATGGTAACGACTATCAATAGTTCTCGACCTTAAAGGAGGCGGTGGTGATATAGAGTAATTATAGCGCCACCCTAGCTATGAATTTTCTAGGACTATGTAATAAAATGTGTGCACTTTAGAATATAGTTATGTTAAACTGTCTTGTACTTGTATTTGGATTTTTCTTTTATGTTCTTATAGTTTACCAAAGGATGAAAGAAGAAAAGAATAATAAAATTTATGTGCAAATATAAAACAAGTATTTGTTTGTGGAAATCATTTTGAGAAAAATGAATTTTTAGTTATACAACTGGTAAAAATTATAATAATTAACATTGTTTTATTTCGCTTTGACTGTATAATTGTACTTTTACGTCAGGAACACAATCAAAAATAGTAACTGTCAGTGAAGTTTTTTTTTTAAATTATCGACGGCAACAGTTCATAGCTAGGATACTGCCATCTACGTTGAGCTTTGCCCGCCTGCTCTCATTATTATTCCATAGATGAAGAACTTAAATCTCTGAGAAAGGCGTTATTTAAAAAGAAACACTTAATTTTTTTTGTAAAAATCCGTGGTTAAAATGTATTCATAAATATTTAATGTTGCACGCCTATGCATACGAAATGCAATGAAGTTATCTGCAAGTAATATTGGACAGCTTATAAATGACCTTGAATACTCACCTCTCGAGAATCAAACTATGCTAATAGATGCATTGCACAAAGTGAGATGTTTTCAATGCGCATAGATTTTCTGCGCATAGAGATAATGAAATGAATGTAGTTGTCAGTTTGAAATTCAAAAAGCTTGGTATGAAATCAGTCCTTAAAATATTTACAACAGATAAATGCGAATTGTTTTACTTCTGTATTATTTTTAATGAAATTAACCACTTTCTTTTTCATTTCTGAGTTCTTTGGAAATCTATGATACGATAATAATGGGGTTTTCCGACATTTTTTAAAAATATTTTTTTTTATTAGTACAGACCAGTAGGACTCTGATGCCCGTATTCACCAACATCAAATAAATCTTTGAATAGCTTATTCATTGAATAAGAGAAAAATATCGCATCAAAATATGACAGCTATTTGTGTTATGGTATCGATGCGATATTTTTCTCTTATTCAATGAATAAGCTATTCAAAGATTTATTTGATGTTGGTGCATACGGGCATGAATATCTAACTTTGAGTAAGAAAATGTATGCATCACATGAGATATGAATTTTAAAAAATTTCATCGCAATTCAAATTTTCTTTTCATGGCGCGCTTATGACGTCAACTTGATGGTGACATCTGCAACGAACTTCAGCGCCTAAACCCACATGTTCATGACAGCCATTTGCTTGTTTACATATGATTTAGTAGTAGTAGCAGCGTGTATTTCGGTGTTTGTCCTGTGTTTGTTTATGGTAAAAATAGGAGTAATAATTATAAAGTGGACGAAATGTCAAACAAGAAATATACCCGCGCGTGTTAACTACTGGCACCATCTGTGTTTTTAAACGAAAATATTTACTTTGAAATGAGCAACAGATTATCAACTTGACGTCATAAATTTCAAGGACGTTTCTAGAGCTGTAAAAATTCCTATTTTATAACATTAAATTATGAATTAAAACTTTTTATTAAACATGTTTTATTATATTTTTCTACTATATGAAGATGGAAACTATAGAAAAAAGTTATTATTTTGCATTAATTCCATATCACCGGAATACCCCATTGCAGTGACGCATTACAAGAAGCTACGGAAGAATATTTTCGAAATAATTTGTGTTTCTTAACACATTTTATTTCTATTTTTGTTCCATATTTTTGAGATATATTTTGAACTTATAACATTTCAACAACGCTTCACAAACTAAGCACATTCATTAAAAGACAGATAATCCATTGTTGCCAGTTACAATTATTATTAAATTTAACTATTGTTTAAAACTTAATTTTCATACAAAATTCATTTTTCTTTATTGGATATATCATTTTTAAATTCAAAATTGTAATAATTTATTTGTTTTGGCAGTATTAAAATAATTTTTAATTAATACAATCCGATTTAAGTATCCCTGATGACAACGACGATGGAAATAACATTTAAAATAATATTTATTCTAAACAATCGGCGAAAAAAATATGTGTTCCACAGGTTTCACACGACAAAAATGCAAATCACTGTTTATACTAAATTCAGACTCGACATCGCCCCGTTTACGAAAAGCTGCCGAAGTCTGTCATCTAGCGGTATTTTTGTAAAGCTTTTAAATGGAACGGGCAAATACATTGCTGTCAATCAAATATCAAGTAGTAACCATGGATATGACAAACCCAATGTTTCACGGTGGCAACAGAACATCATCTCTACAAAGCTTTACAAAAATACCGCTAGATGACAGACTTATTATGGCGTCATTAAAGTCACTAGATATATAAAGTACCGCAATTCATTGTACCAATGTGTTAGAGAGAGAAGAACGTTTTTTAGACACAATATGGCGGAATCAGGCCAATCAGGGTCTAGTTGTAGTTGGCTGTGCCTATAAAAGTCACTATATCTGGGGACTTTAGCGTCAATGCTGTCATCATGTCAAACGACCTGAAGAAAACTAACCTTAATTGTATTTATTTTTTATTTTCTTTATAATTTTGATCAGTAATTTATATGTGTGCATATTATAAAAATTGTGAACATAAAATCAATATTAATTACTTGCCTTCATAGATTTATTCACTGTCGATTATTTTCTTTGTAACAAACGCACTCATTTCAAGATTGCGGTACTTTATATATCTAGTGACTTTAGGCGTCATTAAAGTCACTAGATATATAAAGTACCGCAATTGGCCGCCATATTGGCTCGTAGTATGGTCACGGTTTTAACTAAAACACTGTTTTAAGAAATGTCAAATTCAAATTTCAATATTTAATTTCACCCTTATATGTAAAGAACGATTTTTAAAAAAATATTTGTTTGAATACAAACTATGTTCTGCTTTAAAATCATATTTTGATAAATTTGATATTATTTATTATTGTTATTAAATAATGAAATTTGACATTTCTTAAAACAGCGTTTTAGTTAAAACCGTGATCATACTACGAGCCATTGTGTCGAGCTTCGGCGCCAAATTTAAAATGGATTATCTTCAAACGAGTGCGTTATTCCAAAAATAATAATCGGCAGTGAAATAAATATATGAAGGCAAGTAATTAACATTGATTTTATTTTCATAATTTTTATAATATGCGTACATATAAGTACAAAACATAACTGATCAAAATTATAAAGAAAATAAAAAATAAATACAATTAAGGTTAATTTTCTTCAGATCGTTTGACATGATGACAGGATTGACACTAAAGTCCCCAGATATAGTGACTTTTATAGGCACAGCCAACTATAGTAAAAATTTTTAGGCAGAGTAGTCACGTCATCATTTCATTACAAAATGAAAAAACACTATAGTATTGTATATGTTTAGGAAAACGAAGAAAATAAATACTATTTTTTGCATACTATAAGTAAAGTACATTGTAATTAAATTTACAATTATTCTAAAGTCGAACATAATGTTTTCAATGAATTTTAATTTATTTAAAATAATTGTAGTTCATTTTTTCACCACATGTTGGTACTATTGGATTTCAATATTTAAACGTTTACATGACATGTTTCTCCCGGAATTGTCAAGCGTCTGCTGTCATTAGTTCGTTACTTTTCTGTTTTTAGTTTGTGTTAATTTTAATAATTGTAAATTGTATTATTGGAGTATTTTCAATCAAATATAATATATTTTTTAAATGTTATTTTAATTATATTTTCAATAAATCGAATTTATAGTGCTACTCTTTACTATTCTGTAACACTACAGAATTGTAAATCTAAATAAAATCAAATCAATTGTTTTAAATATATATTCAATGTCATTAATATTAATTTTCTAATTTTTCATCAAGTGCTTCATTCACTCCCCGTATTCCTTCTGAAACCCGACTCGGTGTGCCCTACACAGAATTTTCAATACCATAAATTGGAAATATATTACATTTTACAATAATATTCAATTATTATTCGACTATTAAATAAATTAACTTGATCACATAAATTAGCATCGCAGGTAAATACAATTATTTTCTAAAATTAAATTAGTGTACCATGTAAACCTACTAATTTCGTGACGTCATTATCTAGTTACAAACTTTGATGACGTGACTACTCTGCCTAAAAATTTTTACTATACAACTAGATCCTGATGTGACCCTGATTCCTGATTGGCCTGATTCCGCCATATTGTGCCTAAAACGTTCTTCTCTCTCTAACACATTGGTACAATGAATTGCGGTACTTTATATATCTAGTGACTTTAAGCGTCATTGGCGTCATTAAAGTCACTAGATATAGTAGATTCACTGTCGCAGCAGCTTTTCGTAAACGGGGCGATGTCGAGTCTGAATTTAGTATAAACAGTGATTTGCATTTTTGTCGTGTGGAACACATATTTTTTTCGCTGATTGTTTAAAATAAATATTTTTTTAAATGTTATTTCCATCGTCGTTGTCACCAGGGATATTATGTAAAAACAAATTTGAATAATTTGATTGAAATGATAGGTACAACGTACAAAGCAACAAAGTTTTACTTTCTCTGCCAATTGGTGAACATACTATTTGAATCTATTTCTGAGATTAAGTTTACTTTTCCTGATTGCGTAAATTTTATTTACATACCCAGTATGTTTTACTTACTCATTATTTAAACTTTACTAGAATAGCAAAGATCATTTATGATGTCTGTAGTAGAAAAATTGTAGGGTTCATTTTAAACATTTTTTAAATAGATTCCAGGTCTTCTGGAAGGTCTAAAACTTCCTGGAGGAGTATGTTCTAATTACTCTCCTTTGTACGTAGAAAGAACCTATCAGGCATTAAGAAATTTCAAAGAAGGAAACTTAATTTTCACGTTTCCGAACAGTCCGGTAAAATGCCCAGGTGCTCCGCAAAAAATAATGTACATAGCAGAGCATTTTCTGAGAAAAGTAAGTTCCAAATATATGTTCCTAATAAGATAAATAAATAATATTTATGTAACAGAAAGGTTTAAAGAATAAAGCTAAAATATACTACAACACATCTTTACCGGTTATTTTCGGCGTGCCAAGATACGCGGAAGCCTTATGGAAAATTGTGAAGGAAAGAGGCATTAATGTTAATCTTCGAACAAATTTAATATCTGTGGATCCGACGAAGAATGAAGCAACATTTGAAAATTTGGATTCGGGGAAAAGGACAAAGATGCAGTATGCTGTTTTACATGTGACACCTCCGATGAGTGCTCCAGATGTTTTAAAAGGTTGCAAAGAAATAACCAACGAATTAGGGTTCCTAGAAGTGAATAAAGATACACTGCAACACGTCAAATATCAAAATATATTCGGTATTGGAGATTGTACCAGCTCGCCAAATTCCAAGACTGCTGCTTCTGTTGGTAAGAAATATTTTATTATACAGTAAAAACAAGAATGGGTAGTTGGTAATTGGAACCCGCAGAAACCGCTCGCGGCACTGCAAGCGAAACTATCATGGCGGTCATTAGGACATGTCAAACTTATTTACATTTTGACTGAGTGCTTTCTGAGCTATAAAAAATGTTAACAATTCAAATAAATACGATTTTCGTGTTTGTTGAGTCAACTCCTTCGTAGTTGAAGGGCAACAAGTTAAAAATTCGGGATTAATTATTAGTTAATCGTTTGTGGGGCCCTGTGCAAGATTTTACCGCGGGGTCTTTCAAAATACGAGGGGAGTTTTTTATGTTATCTACCTAGCTATGAAAACAATATGCTATCGCGACAATTTTCTTATGTCAAGTTACTGTGACATTTTCATGTCTACAAAGACACAATTGAGAACTTGAAACCGGCTATACGCGAAAAAAGACCCCACAATTATGCTCAGAAAATGCTGCTTCTGCACAACAACTGCAGGGTGCATAAAGCACGAATTGTTCAAGCAGTAGTCAATGAATACGGCTTTGATGAATTACAACATCCATCTTACGTCCGACTATTATTTCTTTCCAAAACTCAAAAAACATTTGAGAGAGAGTCGCTTTTTATCGAATGATGACTTGGAAAACGCAGTGGAGTCGTATTTTGCAGAATTACCAAAAGATTTTTTTTTGCAGGCGTAGCTTTATTAGAAAAACTTTGGAATAAGTGTGTTAGTGTTAACGGTTCTTACGTTGAAAAATAAAATTTTATTTGTTCTCTAACTCGTTTTCATAGCTAGCTAGATAACATAAAAAATCCCCTCGTAAAAATATACTGGGATTAATAAAATTAAACCGTTTTTTTTTTAAACTTTGTTGAAATATTTCTTATTCATATACAGAAAAAAATCTGTTGTATTTTTCACAATACTTCTTGCAGTTATATTACATAAGATTTTGAGATTTAATGACCACCAAGGTATTAGGCAGCTTCCTAGGGACGGTAAATTAAGAAGGGCGTCAAAAATTTAAAACTAAAATATATAATTTTTTATATTATTGCTATAATCAAATCTCTCTTTCTGTTCTCTGAAGAGCTATAAGATATAATTTCTGCCTTAATATTTTAAAGAATAAGAAGATATAGAACTACATTAATTTATTTAGTAGTAAATAAATATGAATTGTTTATAAATAGCTGGACCCTATGAAGTGCAGGGCCTACTTGCATATATTGTTAAATTAATAATGCATTGTCCATGAAAAACTTAACAACGAAAGTATATAATAAGTTTAAACAGTATTTAAAAATTCAAATTCAATAGTATAGAATAAAAAATCTTAGTCCTCTATCTTCAACTGCAATTTTTATCGACGTTGGTAAATTTTGACTCGGAACAGCTGATTTTTTTTTTAATGATTGCTTTATACATGAATATTTTGCACAATATTAAAAGGAAAACTAGTATTTAAATCAATGAAAATCAATACTACCAATAATTCATTAAAAGTACATATACAGGGTGTCTCTTAAATAGGGGGACATGGCTTAACCACAGATTCCTGAGGCTAAAATAAGACGATTTAACCAAACTTGCTTCTACTGGAAAGTGTACCATTTAGCCAGAATTTAGCTTCAAAGTTCTTCAAAAAAATATTAATTTTGCTTGTAATAATCGGACGCTTTATTCGATTTGGATGAAATTTGGTATGACAGTTTATATGGTTATAAGTCATCTTTTAAGGTGATACTTGTTATTATTAGTGAACCACTAGTGTATGAAACGTAGGTGTCTCAACATTAATTAGACCGTAACTTTTTAATGGCAACGCAGATTACGTGAAATTTTCTCAGAAAGATACATTCAATAGTAAACTTTTCTCTCTCTGTGTAATTTGTGATATCTGTTACGGTTCACACAGAAAAAAATAAAATCTGAGTGTCTGCACTGCTAAATTTTTAAAATAAATTTAATCTAGCGGTCTATCCAAATGTCAAACAAGTAATTTTTAATGACAGTAACGAGTTGTCAATCTTCACAACTTGTTTAGGAGTAAGCTGAGATATGTAATCGTCTTATTTATAATAATGGTAGTAAAATACTATTAGACCGAACAAACGTATGTTACTAATTTTAGAATATTGTGAAGAAAATTTTTGACAACCCGTAAAACAATTGTTACTGTCATTAAAAATTACTTGTTTGACATTTGGATAGACTGCTAGATTAAATTTATTTTAAAAATTTAGCAGTGCAGACACTTGGATTTTATTTTTTTCTGTGTGAACCGTAACAGATATCACAATTTACACAGAGAGAGAAAAGTTGACTATTGAATGTATCTTTCCGAAGAAAAATAATTTTACGTTTTCGGCATTGCCATTAAAAAGTTACGGTCTAATTAATGTTGGGACACCTAAGTTTCATACACTAGTGGTTCACTAATAATAACAAGTATCACCTTAAAAGCTGACTTATAACCATATAAACTGTCATACCAAATTTCATCCAAATCGAATAAAGCGTCCGATTATTATAAGCAAAATTAATTTTTTTTCGAAGAACTTTGAAGCAGAATTCTGGCTAAATGGTACACTTTCCGGTAGAAGCAAGTTTGGTTAAATCGTCTTATTTTTGCCTCAGGAATCTGTGGTTAAGCCATGTCCCTCTATTTAAGAGACACCCTGTATGTATGTATACATACCTGCGAAATGATAATCCTGCTTTGTAAAGTGTAAAGAGCAGACGTATTTATTTATTACATTAGAGTTTTGAGATATTTTATATGCATATTATTATTTACGTAAATAATTCCTGAGCCTTTCTTGGGAAAATTATGAAATGATTTTTTCCAATTACTTGTTCAATTCGTACATCCTTTTACGCAGCACTTTTTTTGCGTACATTATATTTATTTTCTTTACTCATTTTTCAGTAACAGAATTTCTTTTTAATATTTGAACCGAATTTTTAACATGTCCTATCGGCGACCATTAATTTAATTCCGTGAAATTCTGCTAGTGTCGCATGCTATTCTACGAATCCCAATCAGTGAACTCTATGCTTCGTGTATGGAATGGAAACGTGTATACCTATAACATTGTAAAGCCCGTTTGACATTATACTATTTTCGTCTATTTTCATACTATATTTCTAGACAGATTTTTGATAGAGTTCCATTCAATTTCCATGCTATCAAGTCGTGTATAATCGGTAATCTTCGGAATGTATCGTATTTTAAATCAAAATAAATTAATACCAACCTAACAAATTAGTACAGTTAACTTATTTTTGAAATGGATAAAATCAAAAACTAAGAAGTTACAAAAATTTATTTCAAATGTGTCTGTGTCATATTAGATATGTTATATTAATATTACTGAAATGTTATATTTATAACCTCACACTTTGCAAAATAAATTATGATGATAAAAGTTGGCAACTGTTGACATCACGATGTCGCGCATGCGAATTAACGATCTAGTACGAAACTCATATAGAAATATACGGCCGGGCGTATATTTCTATACTAGAATCTCGGATGAAAATTTCTGATTTACATTATGCTAGATTTGTCTAGAAATTTCTCGGAAGGATCTCGACTAGAATCTATACAAAAAAAGTATAATGTAAAACAGGCTTAAGGGACTGGTCATGCGAACTGTCACAAATTCCACCAGTTCCACCAGTTTGACGCATGCGCAGAGCACAGCTCATGATTTTCCAGAGGTTTTTATATATTTCTGAATGGGTACTTTTACTAATTATTCACTGAACAGTGATTATGGAAACATCGTTCTTTGAACAGTTTGGTTGTACTTTGTGTTCATTTTAATTTTTTTGGAAAAATCTACTCGTACTGCGGGTTGCCTAGAAATTTGAAGTACCACACCAGCAACCATCGTTTCCGCTCTATAGTAGTATAGAGTTCATTGACCCCAATAGACACTTTATAAAGCCTGATTGAGCCTGATTTATAGATTGCATAGAACAAAATGGAATAGAATAGAACATAATAACACAAGAAATAGAAATATAAACCAATGTAAATGCATGGAACCATTTATCCTTGCACAGAACGGAATAGAATAGGATATAACTAAAAAAAACTTTCTGTGGACAACAGTTCTTTTGCAGAAATACCATATTTTATTGCAAAAACAAACAATGAAATTATTCAAATTACCAATAAATATAGTTAACTGAGTGTAAAAGTGTCACAAAAGTGACGTAATTTTATTCCAAAATCTTTAATTCTATGCAATCTATAAATGGTCTTAAAAATTTGTATTTCTATTGTATTCCATTCCTTATTATTCTGTGCAATCTATAAATCAGGCTTTACAGAATTGACGTCACATGCAAGAAAAATGAAGAAAATCATGTTCCAAACAAATCTCCCCTCGTTGTCTTACGTCCCGCTCACTGATCCTATCTAGTAATCTAGTCGATCTATCTGATCTGATTTAAGTGAACTGATTTTACGAAGTGACAAATAGAATACTGCTATTATATATGCATCTGTCATTCGGTGTTAACCTAATTTTTTATTGTGATTTGTTCGTTGTGTTTAATAAAAAAGAGTTTAAAACCAGAAGATGTGCCTGGTGCAACTTTTTTGTTTGATAATATTGAAGATCATTCGATTATTCAAATAAAACGATGGCTGAAGTGTAGAGGTCTTCGGCTCACGACAGGTCTTTGTTTGGAAGTGGTAACCATAGCAAACTTTAGTTCTATGCTTTGCTGATAGATGCGCTCGTGCAAATTGCAATAGGCTCTTCAACCAATTTTTTTTAAATTTATTTTTCGAAAATAGACGTTAATATATGAATATTTTTCATATTTTCATCTGTATTGTGATATAATTAAGCCTGTAATTAATTGGAAAAGATACTATACAAAATTGAAATTTACGGTGTGACGTCATACCGCCTGATGACAGAACAACGCCGCCCGTGTAGAATTGCGGAACTATTCAGTCAAACTTTTAAACATTTAAACAAGTTGACACATGAAAGCTGATGTTTTTACGTTGTGAATTGTTTGATATTTGTATTTATTTGTAAAGTTGTATTTAAATATTCTAATATAATATTAAGAAATAGTAACAGAACAGATGACTATAAATGCAAACGCCCATATTATGCGCGCGCAATCTCTTTCTGTCACAAGGCGGTATGACGTCACAGTTGATTTGGAGGTAAAAAAATATACTTTTAATAATAAATTACAGGCGTAATACATATTTTTTAAATAAAGTGTTATATTTTTCGACATTGTTTTTAAGCGTATTATTGAAAATTAGTACCAAATATGCTAAATTTTAATGTGGTTGAAGAGCCTATTGTGTGTCTATTGTAATGCAGAGAATTTGAATTATCTCAACGCAAACTGCCACAATTAATAGAAAACTAAAGGCGAAAATATATACATTTTTGTTTATAGTTCTTGATAATGGAAATAAATATAATTAATATCTAAATGGGTAAATGCATGTCAATACAATCTCTAATTCAAAAACAAAAATCTGATGTGGTCAGCACTTACCTCCCTCCAGTACTTTTGATGCCGAAAATAGAAAAAATAGGTATACTTTTTTGGGAAACTAAACCGAGTGTTCTATTTTTAATTTTTATGAATTTAAGTTTTAAATACATACCTACATATTTATTGATGCTGGAAACAATATTGTTTATTTGCATTTGTATAACTATTATTTTATTTACTATTACAATTTTCTTTTTAAAACGTTACCATTAATAATTTGAAATGATAGATTCTTTGACAGTGACATTTATCTGTCAGTTACATATATTTGACATCTAAATTGTGTAACTAAGGAATTGTGTTTATCTTTAAAACATAGGCTACGGGATTTATAAAATGGATTATTTTCTATATTTATCTATAAAATACAGGGAATTTATCTTAACATGCAACATATGGCCAATCACTTTCATGGTTACAGGCACTACTGTCAAAAACATGACAGCAATCATAGAGTTAAGAATAATAGAGGGAGCGTAAGACTAAAATCTTGAAGTCGTGCGGGGAAATGGCCCGCCATCTTGTACTGTTCCATTTCAGATTGCTTTCACTTTCGTTGACGTGTGCTATTTGAAATTTGTTCGTAAACTTTTGAGTTTAAATACCTTTTTTAGACAAATTTAGTAATATAATTATAATAAATATGCCAGTGTGCTGTGTTGGCTGCAGTAAATCGTTCTGGGCGGAAATCAGAAACACAGGAAGCTACTGAAAGGTAAAGAAAAATAACCTTTCATGCGTAATTATTCTAAATATATTCATAATTTCCCTACGACTATATTATATAACAAGAAAATATCAAAGATTAATTACAAAGTCGACGACAACAATACAACTAATTAATTATTTTCGAAAGTTCTTTAATTCACATATTTATATTTATTGTACTTCTTTAAGGTTTAAATATTATGTACTTTAATAACAGAAATACTTGTTTAAAAAAAATACTGTAATTTTTTTCGAGTAAATTTCACTATTATTATTGTTTTATTATTTTCCACTTAACTTTATTTTAGAAATATGTACGAGTAAAATGGAAACATTTGAATAACGCGCTAAAAATGGCACAGTACAATATGGCTGACGCTTCATTCCCCTTCCGTCACTAGGCATCAAGGTCATTGTCAACAAGCACACTTTATGCTCCCTCTATTTATATACTCTTACCTCTATGACAGCAATGTAATAATTTTCCAATTTAAAATGCAGCATACAAAATTCGTAGTTATGTCACAGAACAGATAAACTCCATACAGAAGCGACTCTCTTGTCGACTTCTTTGATGTTTGGCTTTGCGTTTCTATGACCTTGAGTGAGGTTTGGCCATCTTGTTTGATGTATACATTTGCGTGAAATTTAAAGGTCTGTCATTTGTCATTTTCTATAATATTTACATAGAGGAGAAATACTTTTGTTTCTTTGAATTTTATAAATATAATGAATAAATATTTTTGTAATATAGTCACAACATAAAAATACTGCTCTTTACATTACTTTTTAATAAATTTTAAGCATAAATTTTAATGTAAAGAACTGTTTAGATGTAATTCAACAGTGAATTTCTGTAACTTGGTTACAATGAACAGTGTTAAGTGTTCAGAACTGTGAAAAATTCATGAATCTCACTGGGATTTGAACCCAGGGCCTTCCGATATCCAGTCGGACTTGGCACTGCAGTATTATTTGTGTAAACGATGTATGCGACGTGTGAAAAATTCAAGAACTTCACGGGATCTCATAGCTCAGTTGGTAGAGTGTCCGACTGCCCTGGGTTTTTAGCACGATCCCTATACCTCTCTTACAACGGGTAGCGGGAGGTAAAAAAAAACACAATAAACAGGGAATTTATTTTAAAATGCAACATATGGCCGAACGATGAAATATAACTAGACAAAACATTCCCTATCCCTCTTCACTGAATGTTTTGATTTCGGCTGGCCAGAAAGAGACAGAGATATATTCTCTCTAGTTCGTGAATTTCTCACTAGAGACCACTTGAATATATGAATGTAATTTGACATATGCGGTTGTGTTATTGGGTGACACGTTGGTTTTTATTCATCGACCTTTAAACTAATGGACCAAGTGTTTCCTATTCTCTTATTGTTAGAATAATGCTCCAACATAAAAGGATAGAAATATATATTCTGTCCTTCGACAATACGGAAGTTCTCAGTTAAAGTATACTGCGCATGCGTTCGTACTCATTGTACATCTTTGTCAGCCATATGTAAACCTCTATACATCGCTCTCTATCACTAAATAGTTGTCAAAATCTATTTTACGTTTCGTGACTGCTTGTGTATTATTTTACTTTTTTGGAGAATATTTACAATTATTTCTGTCAACATATACGAATATGTGTTGTGAGGTGTATATGCGACAAAATAATGGGGAAACGGTGTATTTTGTGCAGTCAGTAGTACGTACGCCGTTTAGCTGTGTCAATTCATATGTAAGTTCTTATTAATTATTACTTGATCCCTATAATATAATATGTGTAGGTATATAATATATTGTATTAAACATATATAATGAAAGTAATTATGCACAAAAAAATTAAATACATACTCATAGCGATTATGCACCAAGTATAACAAGTTAGGGACAAATCAAATTTTTATTTTGCCGAGTTTTCTTAACTTCCGTATTGTTGAAGGATAGAGATATTGTGTCTGCACCGTTATGGCGGGACAAGTCTTTTGCTCGTACGCTACGTCTATTAGTTTAAAGGTCGATGTTTTTATTTAATATCAAAGCTTATAAATAATTAAATAAACAAAACATATTGGATATTTTTATAAATTAATTTTACTCTTAAATTCATTTGGCAACACGGACAAGGTACACAAACTGTAATCTTGGCAACCTTGTATGTGCCCACCCCAACAAGGTTGTCCAGATTACATATCATGTAAAATGTATATTAATTTAAGAAATATAGGTGTAAAATATGGCTCAAGGCCCGTGGAAGAGAAGATTTGATGGAGAAGAATATGGGACATATTCATCGAGTCTGACGTTTGTGTTCTGCATTGTAATGACTTTGTAAAATTCAGGTATTTATTTAATAAAAACATAATTATGTGTTTATTTTATCTGATTTTTAATTCGTTAATAAAATTAAATTTTTAGTACTTTTATGTTCTAATTTTTCTTTTACCATTTAAAACAATTCAAATTTCGCGCGTAAATTTGCCAACAAATTTAAAGCTCTAGGTCATAAACGTCAAATCGCAACTACAATGGTGCCGACAAGGAATGTCGCCTCTGTATATATGCCTAATCTGTGCCCTAACCATGGAAGTGATTGACCATGTAACATGTTAAAATAAATTCCCTGTAGTAACCCCCGGTTACTATATATACATATACAGATTGGTTGATTTTTCATTGTCCAGCTAAAAAAAGTTAAATACAAAAGTTGTTTAATACAACCTGATCTATAATTTAGCATAAACAATTTTTTTCCAAGGCCTACCAATTTTTTGGAAAAATGTGTATCTTTAATTTTTTAAATGGAACACCCTGTACATTTTGACAGAATAAGATTCTTCATAAATTTCTCTTTACAATGATGTGTAACAAGTAAGAATTTACCTTTTTCTTGTATCTTTAATATTTCAGGAGATATAAGCTGGACAATGAAAAATCAACCACCCTGTATATATATATATATATATATATATATATATATATATATATATATATATATATATATATATATGTATATGTAAGAAGAGCCTTGTATGAATGTGGGCGTGAGCGGAAGCAAAAGTAGTTTTTGGATAGAAATGTGTGGCGAAAAATAATTATTTCATGAATGCATGAATTTGGGGTGATTATATTTATACAATAAAAATATTCTATTTTCCAGCTGTTCAGAGCGGAGTAGTGTACTGTAACTTAAAATCAGTGATGAAAGACCAGCAGCCTTCTGAAGTCTACAACGGTTATGCGTCGTGCCCTCTGGTTACGGGATACAGCTCTTGTATTTTAGCAGAATTTGATTACAATTTGTCACCGATGGAAACCTTTCCTTTCAGCCAAGCTAAAGAACGCTTTAGCATGTATTTAATGAAGAAAGACATGATGCCTGCTCTCTATTGGCAGTTGATGCTAAATGGACTGTGGAACGGCCCAGGAATTTTCAGGAAGATAATGCATCCATTTCAGTGAGACAAATATACACTATTGTATTGTTATAATTATATTGTATTTATCATGAAATATATTTTATTATATTTTTACAACAAAATTTGTTTTATACTTTTTATTTTTGTTAAAAAAATGTCGAAACCCCCATTTTTAAACGATTTTTTTTTCTAAAACTTGATTTACTTCAAAAATACTGCAAATTGGTGTATGTGCTTATGTAGATTTATTCGAAAAAGAGAATGGTGTTCTCACCAAGGTAGTATTTCTGTCCATTTTTGAGTAATAGCCCCATATAGTCATCCCCAATTTTGGGTAACAAATTAAAAATTCCAATTTTTCATTTTTTGATACTTCTAAATATGCTAATTGCAAATTTTGAAATTGCAAGTTGATATCAATTCGGTTCAAAAATATTTTTCTTCAAAGGCGTACCTACCGCAAAACACCCATTTTTTGGCAGAACCAAGAAATTAGTCGATGGTCGAGATCATGGAGGTAGGAATACAAAGGAGAGAGCATGAGGTTATATTGTGGGCCAGGGGAATGAAGCCTAGTGGGGACGGACGAACACAGCTGTTGGACTAACCTAGAGAGGGAATAAGTGCAGCAATTTTTAAACAAAATTGCTTTATTCGTTCAAGTAAAATTTTATAAAACTTTAAATACTGAAAGAAATATGTTGTACATAAATTATTTATTAAAATATGATATTAATGTGTTTTTATATACATTTTACTTATTGAATTTATTTAATTAATTTTTTTAAGATTCAAAAAGCACGTGTTTTAATCAAATATTTTTATTTACTTAATAAAACGTATTGAAATGCACTCTAAAACGATACATACAAACGTAAACAAGCTAAACAATATGGCTTTAAGGTCAAAGAAGGTTGACAGATTGGCCCGGCCTGGAGTGGGGGAAATGGCTTCACTTTTGCAGCCACTTGCTTCCTCCATATTTATTCCCATATACCTATTAACTAATATATTGCGGATCCTTTGCTTTTCTTGAAGGAAACACTGAAATGGAAATATCATTTCTGCGTAAGTCTATCTCACACAAACACCCAACCGCGAATTATGCGCATGCTTGGAAACCTTGACTACTATTGGCTAACGAGGAAATCATGATCACTTTTTGCGAATCACAGAGTTCTGTTTATTAACGACTAGCGTGAGAAATTTTTAATTTAAATTTGAGAAATTAAACAATGTACCTGTTATTTATTTTGTATGTAAATTCTTGAATATAAATATTAGTAATAATAAAAAACATTGACATATTCTAGTGCTAAATTTGAATTAAATAATTTACTTTGTTGTGCTGTAAAAATAATAGGAACACAATCTGGTCAGGATTAATTTATTTAGGTGACAATAAATTACTGTATGAAACACAAAGCAAATGCTCGAAGTGCAACTACAAACAGAAATGAAATCAAACGTCAAAGTCAAACCATGTGCTCGCTGCATCACCAGGGCAGCGTTCCAAAACCATGAATACCAAGTTTTGGCGTAGAGTATTGGAACGAATGAGAGTTTTGTTGAAGTAAAAAATTGAAACTAAATTAAAAATAATTTTATAAAACTAACAAAACTACTTATAATTACAACATTAATGTCAAGCCCGTAATAAAAGCGCTTTTATGGAGCACTCTCCTCTATATAATGTGAAAGTACGCTCCATAAAAGCGCTTTTATTATAAAAGTATGCTCGTAATACACGCCAACGTATTTACTTATGTTTATTTTCAACCAAAAGCAAGTTTTCTTCCTCAAGAAGGCAAATTACTTTCATATGTTGAGAATTATTGTTAGCATCTAGGTTTGAAAATATTGTGGAGTAATTTCTATACCCTCCTTGTTAGTAGAGTAAGTAGAACATCACTTTGGAGTAAACTCTGGCTATTTTGGAACAGGTTGAGTAAACTCTGAGAGTAAGGTTATTAGTTTTGAAACGACTTTGAATAATTTCGTACTCTAAGAGTAGGATTTTGGAACGCAGCCCAACCAGTACCACTGTCAGCGTTAGCCAATAGTAGTCAAGATTTCCGAGCATGCGCATAATTGCCGGTTGGGTGTTTGTGAGAGATAGACTTATGCAGAAATGATATTTCCATTTCACAGTGTTTCCTTCACCTACTCTTATGGGAAACATACGAGCATTAGCAATAGGTAATGTTTATTCCTACCTCCATGGTCGAGATAGATCTCGTGCCAATGAGGTGCGGGAGGCCACGTGACTTTGACAAGTGCTTGTGGGGCTCAAACATGGTTGCCAAGAATACGGCTTGTGTACATTGCCTGTGTTGGCAAATAAATTTAAGTGTAAAATTAATAAATAAAATTGTAAAGCTAGTTATTATTAATGAATATCATGTTGTTTTACTTTTTAACGCATGAACTTATTTTTAAAGTATTATTTTTAAAAATTATTCGACTTGTGCTGCCATCTATGACACAAATATTTCTTGGCGCGCTAAATTTAAGGAAAACCATCAGATGAATGTTGAACGTCTTGTATATTGTAAATATTAAGTTTATATGTTTGAAAGTAAAACAACATGATATTCATTAATAATAACTAGCTTTACAATTTTATTTATTAATTTACACTCAAATTTATTTGGCAACACAGGCAATGTACACAAGCCGTATTCTTGGCAACCATGTTTGGGCCCCACAAGCACTTGTCAAAGTTACGTGACCTCCCGCACCTCATAGAGAACACAGGGGGAGCGCTAGTTCACAAGCGTGAAGCCAACTGCGTCATTTGACGTTTGTACCGGCAGCCATTTTACGACGGTCGACGTATTCGACAAATTATTTCAATTTCTTATTGTTGTGCATTTATATTTTTATAACATTTTGTATTTTTGATGTAGTTGTTAAACTAATCTGTTTAATGTATTCATATATTATTTCTAAGGACTTTAATAACGTTCATATCAAGATAGTAAGTCTTGTTTGCGATATTTATACAAATATCGAATTTTATATTTCTATTTTTGTTATAGTATTTTACTTTTAAAATGCCTGCTTGTTGCGCATTTGGGTGCACCAATAGAACGTCAACCAAGTCACGCAAACAACGATTAGAGGAGAAGGAAATTAAAATTTCCTTTCACAAGTAATCAGATAATTTGTAGTGGTTTGTATTATACTTATATTAATATTATATTATTGTATTTAGATTTTTTAAAGAAAAAGTATTCTGTTTTACATTTAACTTCATCTGTTTTAAAACATTATTTACATAATAAAATATTTGATCAACTGCAAATCCATTCGATGGATCAAGATGTTTGTGAGAATCACAGAATTCAATTAATCTGGGCAATAACCGAAAAATACATTCGTATACGATTGCATTTCCTTGCAAAATCAAGATCAGAAGAGAAAAGTCAAAGACAGCGTTTTAACAAACTTATATTGTTTTCTGGAAATTAACTATTATATATTTTTATTTTTTTATTATATGTTAGTGATGAAACTGTTTAATAAAATTTCTATTTCATTTTATTACCGTTATTTCATGATTGAATATACACATTTTCTGCTTCAGATGTAAGTATAAAATAATTTATGCATTTTATCATATTATTTACTTACTAATTATTTTATTATTTATTACTCGTCATTTAATGATTCAATATTAAAGTTTCTGCATTTGAAATAAGTATAAAATAACTAATAACATGCATTTTATCATATACTATGTTGTAAAAATTGACCCTCGCAAGATGGCGGCGATACATTCCCCCCTTCCGTTTCATGGCTTCAACGTTCATGCCAACAAACGCAGTTTACGCTCTCTCCATTTATTTATTCCTCCGAGATAGAGAAGGAAAAAGTTTGCACAGTAGAAGGCGTACTACCCAAGCTAAAAATGTTATCTACAAAATTATGTGAAGCGCGTACCACAAATATACGAGTAACCACTTCATTTCGAGTAGAATTCTAGGGTTTAAATTACCTAATATTTTTATATCCGTAAATTTTCGAGATATAACACAAATTTATATTTTTTTAAATGGAACTCATATCAGATTTTACTCTCAAAAAAATTATTATTTTTTTCTCTTTTCAATGATGTAAGGGTTATTATGTTTTATATTTGTTTTGCTCCTAAAATTTATTTTTTCTCTTTATTTTCCTGAATTTTCTTATTATTTCCCAAAAAAAAAAACATTATCATTTTTATTAATTATATTGTATTTGATCGATATAATTTATTTTATGCCTTTATTACTTAATATTTTCATTCTAGACTCATAATTACAAATTACACTATAATGTGCCAAGGGCGACCTGATACAAAATATTATAAAAATCAATTTGATACGAGTTTTGAGCAAAATTTTCTAACGAAATAAATTATTTAAATACAAGGAGTATTTCTAAGTAGAAATATACCAATATTTTCAAAATAATTGTAAATTTAATACAAAATAAGAAAGAAAATTATAATTCTTACATCATTGAAACGAGAAAAAAATTATTATTTTTTTGAAAATAAAATCAGATATGGGTTCCATTTAGAAAAATATAAGTTTGTGTTATATCTCGAAAATTTACGGATATAAAACTTTATTTCGCACGCCACTGGTTAGTTAATAAAAATATCTATCTTTTATATTTGAAACGTTTTTCTCAATTACTAATAGTTTAGAAGTTATTTGAAAAAGAATAAATCAACAATATTCAGTTTTTCGTTATTATCTAGTGCCCTATGAGAATTTTTGGAAAAACAAAAACACATCTGAGATGGCCTCGCAAAGGCGCACAAAAAGTTCCATTTAACCGACATCGTATCTCTTATAGTTCTCGAGATCCCAATGGTGGCGGTTCTAAATGGGACATCTGTATACAGGGTGTTTACGGTCTTTTTGTTTTATTTTTAATGGGTGATACTACAGGTCAAAAGAAGGCGAAAAACATTAAAACACTTTAGTAAAATATTTATAATGAAAGAGATACGATTTTTTTTTAGTTTTTATTTTTATGGAATTAAAACAGAACGATAAGCGCTTTTATAACAGATGTTCAAAGTTATCACCTTGCTGCTGTCTTGCTCGGCGTATCAATGAATTAACGTACGTTGCAAGGCACATGCCTTGTCGAATTTCCGCCGTTGCTGCTTCCACCCGGTTACGGAGGTCTTCAGCGTCGATAATTTCGGTGGTGTATACCATGTCTTTCATATGTCCCCACAAATAAAAGTCCAATGGTGTTAAGTCAGGTGACTGCGGAAGCCAAGAAACAGGACCGCCCCCACCAATCCACTTATTTCCAAATGCATGGTTTAAGTGATGACGTACGAGACGACTGAAATGCGCCGGTGCACCGTCGTGGAGAAACCACATATCTTGACGCACATTTAAGGGAACATCGTCCAAAAGTTCTGCCTATTTGGAAATCGCTCTATGTAAAGACGACTTGCTGCAGCTGAATTTTGATGCATTTCCCCATAAATGAGCATCATGTCAACTAATTCCGTAGTAGAGTACCGATGGTACATTGTTCACCTTTTACACAATTAATAACAATAATCAATTAGAAACTGACGGTGCACAATTAAATAGTAACAAACTGCAACTGACAGATAAACAAATTAAAAAACAAAAGAGTGAAATTTGTCATTACATAGATTACTACAACTTTTTTCAACATTAATTTACCTCCCCTTTATAAAAACTAAAAAAAAAATCATATCTCTTTTATTATAAATATTTTACTAAGTTGTTTTAATTTTTTTTGCCTTCTTTTGACCTGTAGTATCACCCATTAAAAATAAAACAAAAAGACCGTAAACACCCTGTATACAGCATAAAAAAACAAGGGTAACAAATTTTGAGGATATACAATCGATGATAGTATTGATCAAAATGAGTAAAAAAGCTTAATCAACATAGGTCCGATCTTCAATAGTTTCCGAGATTTAAGGCAATGAAAAATGAGTTTTTACGGGATTTACCTCTATTATCTCGAAAACTATAAGAATTACGACTCCTTTTTACTTACCTTTCAAAAGTAATTCTAGATGTGCGTTTGTTTAAAAAAAAAATCAAATAATTGTATTAAGACCAATGTGTCGACCTTGGCTAATGCATATTTAATTTTCAAATTACTTCGTAACCATTAGATAAAAAAAAAATTCATATAAAATTTTATTATTTTTTAAAGTCTATCTACTGGCTTAGACAAAATTTTGTTCGATCGCATATCTTTGTCAGTTTTTCTTCGATTTTAATCGTGATTTTAATAAAAAATGGTCTCTCTCGTAAACAGTTGAAGATGAGACATGTTGATTAAACTTTAACTATGGAATAGAAGTGATAAAGCCAAGGTTGTATCTCCGCCCATTTCTGAGTAAATTTAAAAATTTTAGAATGTTTTTAAAAATAAAAAATAAAAATTTTGATTTTTAAAATTTTTTAGTACTCAAAGTTAAGAATAAATTTTTCAAGCTAAGACAGAAACGAACATAACAGAATTATTATTCTGACTTACAGATAAAAAAACAATTTTTGGAGTTTTTAAACAACTAATTTAATTTTTAGAAAGATAAAATTTGGGCAAGGAGCCGATTTTTGTTTTTATTGTTACAATAAAATTATTATTACTCCTTAATCATTGAGATTGTTAAATGATAATTATGTTCTACACTTGTATTTATTTTATTTAATCTAATCAATAAATCTATTTATCAGTGTCGAATGATTAATATGACAAGAATTCATCGGTCCTTTTGTAAAATTTTCTGTATTTTAACAAATAAAGTGAAATATGTTGTGCAGAAAACGCGAGGATAGTGTAGAAAGAGAGGAGAAGAAAGTGTCCGAAGATATAGATAATAAAATTAAAGAATGGCACAAAGAAGAAAGTCAGATAGTGAAATTGTTGCTTCTAGGAACAGGAGAAGCAGGAAAAACAACAATTATAAAGCAAATGAAAATTCTACATATCAACGGGTTTTCAGAAAGGTAAAGTAGTAACTTAAAATTATAAATAAATACACTGTAACGTCGTCTGACCGCATTTCTAGGTGTAGCAACTTAGAACAGATTTGGTTAAATGCATTTTCACTTTAAATAGGGTCGTTTGCTTTGTGAGCCCGTGAAGTGACTTCTGGTACGCACCCTTAACGGCACAGATATATCATTACCAAAATATGCGAATAAAAAAACAGAGTGACACCAAAAAATGATTAATGAGCCGTAATGATATACATATATATTTTTTTATATTTACCTTTGAACAGTAATTATTATTTTAAAGAAATTTACAAATAAAAAATGCAATAAATAACAATATATATTATCCCATCTTTTTTCCAAATTTCTGGGTGTAACAACTCAATATATTAAACAGATCAAAGAGACATATTTTATGCTTTAAGGGAAGTGTCGCAGTCATTTCAAAGCAAATACGTATACACCAACTGAAATAACAAATCAAATAAATATATTATCTAGGCTTTTACCGATTTCTCAGTGTAGCAGATAATTTAACATTTCAACGGCATATGGCATTCAAACACAATTGCAACTGATTACATTTAATTTATTTATTTGTAGCGAAAAACGAGAAAAAATAATAGATATTCAACATAATATACATGAGTCTATATATGATTTAGTTCGTCATATGGCAATTTTACAACCTCCTATACCATTTCAGTTTGAAAAAAGCGAAGACTCAGCCAAACATATACTAAATATAGGAGAAAACAAACCTGAACAATTTACAGAGGTATTATTTATTATCAATTAAATTATTTTTTATATATGTTCAACAACTACTTATTTTCTGTACACATAGCTGATAAAAAGTTAATATTTATTTTAGATAACCCAATGTGAAGAGTACTTCACATAATTAGCATTAATTAATTATATTCTTTTCTAGGAATATTATGAACATGTTAAACAATTGTGGAGTGATCTCGGAACAAAGGAATGCTACAAAAGGTCCAATGAATTTCAGTTAATAGATTGTGCTAAATAGTAAGATGTTAATATTTTTTTCAAACATTTTTTTTGATGCTGTTACAGTTTTTTAGATAAAATTGACGAAATTAGGCAACCCAACTACCTTCCAAGTGAACAAGATATATTATATAGTCGAAAGAAAACGACTGTTATAACAAAAGTTGAATTTTCCATGAAAGTTCCTAAAAAATATGGCGGAGGAACTCAAAAATTTTGGATGTTCGATGTTGGAGGCCAAAGAGGATACCGCAGAAAATGGATTCACGTATGTATTAATTTGTTTTCAATATAAAATTATATACATATTGCAGTATTTACAAGTATTTAGAAATAGTTAAGAAATTTTTACAAAAATTTATGTTAGCATATATTTTGATTTTGCCTTGGAAGAAACACCAGATAAACAATTTATTGAGCAATTCAATTTACTAAAAAATACTTGCAACATACTTTTCGTTATTTGTGTATTGTATCTACAACTGATATATTTATTAGTAGAGCAATGAAATTATTTGTGTTGAAGTAAATAAATAAATAAATAAATAAATAAGATGTAAAAAATATATGTGGGGCTCTATCTAGAATTTGAGAAAACGCCTAAAATTTGAAAAGATATATGTGTGGTTCTAAACACTATCCGAGTATAGATGTTGCTAATATCTTTTTTCTATAATATAAAAAGGGTATCGGGAATCGCTTCATAAACTATCTAATTTTACATAATTTATATTCCAAAAGCAGTGAATGCATTTTTTTTTTATTGTATTCATTTCTTAAACAATTTCTTGTTGCAAGGTATTTGCTGGAATAAACGCAGTTTTGTTTTTAATTGCAACAAACGACTTCGACCAAAAATTAAGAGAAGACAGTGAAACAAACAGACTGCAAGAATCCATCAATCTTTTCGATAATGTTTGGAGCAATAAGTAAGAAACAAAATAAATATGAACTTACCACTATTTTGTTATGTACAATATTTTAGATTTTTAATGCAATCCGGTTTTATAATATTTTTAAACAAACAAGATTTACTCAAAGAAAAAATCAACAATGGAAAAAGTATTAATAAATACTTTCCCGATTTTGATGATTTTCGTATCACAGAGAAAGACGGCAACCCGTTTGATGAATTTGACCGGACCAGATGTTTTATAAGGCACAAATTAATGGTAACATATAATTAAAAATATGCTTAGTAACAAATCTATCACGTTATTTTATAGGAAATCACGAAAAAGAGAAGGACGATTACTAGGATGCTGGCAGGAAAGTCAATTCTTGAAGAAAATGTAGTGAATAGGGAATGTTTTTATCATTTCACAACAGCTACAGATACTAATAACATTAAAAAAGTTTTCGATGATGTTCACACTATGATATTAACCTCTAACTTAACTAGTGTTGGATTATTTTAATGGAATATGTTGCTATATTCTATTTCATTTTCTTTATGAAATTAATACTGGTTTGAATAAAAAGTTGTGAAATTTTCTGGTGTCTTTCATTTTGTGACCATTTTTTAAATTAAAAAATAAATATATCATCACAGCATATTACCCATCGCTGAGTGTGCCAATTAAATTTTAATTTTAGTGGATGTAACATAGATTTCCATATCACTATCGATTAATTAAATTCGGAAACAATCTTTTGAATTATGTTTAAAAATATGAATGCCAAAGTTCTACGTCACAAGTTTTAAGTGGTAAGCTACACGATATTAAGTAAAATAAATTTGAATATTTTTCATTATTGTTAATTTTTTAAAATTGAAATAAATTCAAAGGGATCTAAGGACCAAGAAAATATTAAAATATTATATAAGATTTTACATAAAAACGTTCTATGAGTACCGATCACTGAAATATATACTAACTGGAATGCGCGTACGTACCGTGACTGTGAAGCATATTGAAAGCCTGCTGCTGGAGTAGTCGGCAAACATCGAGACAGTTCGTGAGTAGACGGAAATTATTTCGTGTGGCGCATGTTTAAATAAATGAAGCATAATATGAAAACAAAGCGATCAGCTATGATACGAGTTATTCGGCTAGGTTCGGTTCGGCACGAACGTGCGCGAACAGGACCAGACATTATTGTTCAATGAGGCTTCAGTGCAGCGTACGCTGATAGGTAGAGTATGCGAGTTCCAGTTAGTATATATTTCAGTGGTACCGATTGTTTCAATAATACTACTGTCATATAGTGAGCCGGTTTCACATTTTTTAAAACCTATTTTAAATGAAAGTATGAAAAACTCTCATAATAATAATTTATTTTCTTAAATAATAAAATAACAAGATTGGCTCCAGAAATAGTTATTAAAAAAACAACCCCCTACTCCTGACATGAATTACATACAGCACCATAGACAAATAATACTCTTTAGACCGAAAACTCATGTGTATTTCAACTGACCATTACACCTGGTGGTTGGAATAGAACTAGAATGTAAATTGGGCAACCCTTCACAATCCCTAACAGGCAACCCGTTTTTTATTTTTATACAAGTATTTTAGTTTTTTTGAGTGATATTAAAATGCATGTGCACAAATTTAATGTTAAATTAAACTTTTTCATTTGTGCCTCATAAAATTTTAATTTCAAAATAGATTCATATCAACTTTGCACTGAAATAATTGTAACGGTATAAAATAAAATATGAGATTTCTTTATATGTACTATTAAAAATAAACAATGTTACATTAAACACTTGCTTAATAGAAACACAGAAGTTACAATGAATAATCAAAGCGAAATAAATACTATCAAAAACATAAATATTTTCAAGTATTATAGTGTCAAATTAACAAATTCACGTCAAATTCAAATGTTTCCTACGCATCCTTATTTCCCACCTCAGAAAAACACGTGGACTCGTGGACAAATAGTTACCGAGAAATTAAATTAATATGTACGTTCTTAAAGCAACGTTAGCGACATCTATTGAATGGAATTGAGTACTACTGGCGACTGCCCGACACGTCATTCATAGCCATTAGGATTAGAAAAACAGTTTAACATTTTTTTTATATATATAAATAAACGTAGGCGATAGTTGGTCACAACTGTATAAACTTTGACGTCACATTCTGTTTAAAATATTACACAAATTTCAATAATTAATTGTAAAATATCTAATGAATATTTCTTATCAAATTTAAAGCTATTTAAAGAACAATATATTTTTTTTAAATTTAGTACTTAGAAGCCATATAAAAAAAGCTATTTAAAGAACAATATATTTTTTAAAATGTAGTACTTAGAAGCCATATAAAATTTCTAGCAACATCCCTATTCCAGACGTGGCTTAAATGTAAAGCCGAAGATAGAAATTGTAATTTCATGAACTGAAAATAATGAGGATGTAGGCAAACAAGAATTTACACCACTATACATGTTTTATTTATTCGTATTTAAACAAAATATATAAAAATATTAATAAAGGAAGTTGCAGTTATCGTTATTGTTTCCTGCAAAATCTTTTGTTAAATAACTTTAAAAAATAGATATGGTTCTTAGGTTCCTTTGAATTTAAATGTTTCAATTCCGTACGAGTAGAATACGCCGTAATATTGTAATGTAGGTATTATAATAGATAAAATATATTAGATATATCAACTTTTTATGACCAATAATTAAATATGGCCTTACAATAAAATGTAAATAAAAGCTAACCTACTTACAAATTGCAAGTTTGCATACATGAATGATTGTTACATTGGTTACTATTTTAGCAACGACCACTTAAGTTGTTCCTTTGCGGTTTGAAAGACCTAGAAAACGGACGGCACACGCAATGAATGACACATACAAACAAACCCTCACCAAAACAACCCGTGGATTGCATTCGTTACCTGTGCCACCGTCTGTTCGCCCAAGGGGAGGTCATCTGTCCGGAGCGCTACGCGGCCCACTACACTCGTCGAATCCGCGTCCAGGATGATCCTTAAATACACACATTTCACTTAGATATATCCACAAAAATCATCACTATCAATTTACAGGTTAAATTAAAACTTATGACAAGTAGTGACACTTTTGAAAACTAATGCGATTGGTGGAACAAACGAACAAATGCTAAACAGGTATGGGGTGGGGAAATTATTTCAACAAAAAAAAAATTGTCATTATGTTCTCCATAAATATTTCATACAGACGTTAAGCTTAAACTCAGTATAGGTAATAGGTAGCAGTGTAAAATTTTAAGAAAACATAGTTCAGAAACACGAATTTTAACATTACTCTTATTGGAACACCAACTATTTTTATCGAAGTATGCACTTATTAGCATAAAGAGACTTTCCCAAGTATAAAAAAAACGTGTTTCTGAAAGCTTGGGATGTCTAGATTTTAATGATTCCATACAACATATGAGTAAATTTGTAAATATTAAAGATATTTAACGCTAAAAGAGATATTTTTAAGCGCGTAACGTTGCAACTGCTTGCGAGGATGTAGACATTAGCGCCCGATTCAAATTACAGAATTCGTTTTATATTCAATAGATGGCGCTCACATCACCGCATTTAAACAGCCAAAATTTAAAAAAATGAAGGTGTTCAATTGCTGCTGTTCATTAAGGGGGGCTTTTTACACCTATTTCTACAACTCTCAGTTGACTATGGAGTGCCTAAAAAACCACCTTAACACGATCTGACATTGAATGCTCATGCTGCGTTACGCTTATTAATTATGGCCTGATATGGCGCTCTCAATGGAAGCAGGCCGAGCAGGCCATAGAAAATAGAGAGATACTGACCAGGCGGTGGTGACACACTAATGAGGGAGCGTAAAGTGTGCTTGTAGACAATGACCTTGATGCCAAGTGACGGAAAGGGAATGAAGCGTCAGCCATATTGCACTGTTCCATTTTTAGCGCGTTATTCAAATTGTTTTCATTTTACTCGTACATATTTCCAAAATAAAGTTTAGTGGAAAGTAATAAAACAATAAGAATAGTAAAATTTACTCGAAAAAAATTACAATATTTTTATTTATACAAGTATTTCTGTTACTAAAGTACATAATATTTAAATCTTAAAAAAATACAATAAATATAAATATGTGAACTAAAGAACTTTCGATAATAATTAATTAGTTGTATTGTTGCTCAGAGCACGGTTTTTGTGGTAATTTGTAGTCTAACCTCACTTTTGATGTAAACACAAAGATTGGTAGTAGGTATTAGGGGTGATTAAGCGTTGACTAAAGTAACAAATTCAGTTGTTATTTAATCACCTCCATGTATTTCTAAATGGTAGTCAGGCTGACTAAAATTTTGAGTAAATACTACCGGTCAAATAATTTTGTATGCATGTGCTGTTATTGAAAACTTAAAAGTATGAAATTAATTATTAGTGGTATGTACCTATACAAATATATGTAAATGACCTATTTCATCTTCATTGGAACTACTATCGTTATTTAATATAAATTGATCTAAAAACAACTACCCTACCACCTACCATGATACCAAAAACAAGTAGTACCGAACAAAAGTATCATGCTATGTATACTAAAATGATTTTGACAGCTATTAATAACCATGAATCGCCAATGCGTTCGACTACTTACCGCGAGAACCGTAACCTTTCAGTTACCATGTAAAATTACCACGCTAACCGCGGTTGAATTTTCGAACATAGTATATATTATATATTCTAACTCTATGCACTAACGCCACCCTAGCTAGGAACTTTCTGGAATTATGTAATAATATAATTTGTGCACTTTAGTATGCGTGCGCTAGCCCAAAGTACTCTTAATTGGAGAATCCGGTATTAAAAGTTCCGGATATTTACTTAAAACTATATTGTATTCGGATTCTTCTTTTTAATAATGCGTTCTTGTTATGTTCTTATATTTTACCAAAGGATGAAAAGAGAATAATAAAACTTAAGTCCAAATATAAAACAAGTATTTGTTTGTACAAATCATTTTGAGTAAAATGAATTTTTAATGGGGAAGTTTAGCATGGTAAAAATTCTACATAACATACTATTTTCTCATAAATATAACACAAATGACTGTTGAAATTGAAATTAAAAATTAAAATTATTGCTCCATTTATTTATAATTAATATTTTTTGGGTAAACTGTAAGTACGTCACAAGTCAGTTATGCGCAAACTCAGACAGAACGGTGAAATCGAACCACTTGAACGTATGTCGTAACAACACCTCAGTCTCAAGTGACTGGTATAGTCTGGACGATTTATCTTGGCAAGCCTTAGGAATGCAGGTAGATTCACAATTCCTACGATGCGGTATGTTAAATATATACTTTTTCTTAGATCCCGCACTGCGTTAAAAGTAAAATGATTTTACGACCTTTTATGGCCTAACACAATAGAAAAACATTCCGAACCGCACGATTTATGACACTTATATTCAAGCAGTTCTCTTTGCACATAGGCGTGCATAAATTTTCTTACTGGCAATAAGAATTCTACAAATGATTCAATTTTTTGAATATTTATTTCAGATATTACATATAACATGTTAGTAAAGTAAACGTATTGACAAATATTTATATTTTGTAGCTAGTAGTAAACTTGTAATGTACATTATAATATAAGCTAAAATCTGCTCGTAATTATAATCTAAACCTAAAGACTAAGATTTAAACACAAATTACAAGAAAAACCCTTATATAAATTATGCAATGTGATTATTATACGAATAATATCAATACATATTATGTATTTTATTTTATTTTTTTATTTGCATTTCGTACTTGACATTGTTGTATAATTTTTTTTTAATTTAATAAATAAATTATTATTTTCCGGCGCGCCTATGGTTTTTATACCTTTACTGTAACCACAGAGAAATCCTTTATTACTTCAGCTCGCCAAGTAATATCGGCCAGACTATAACCGCAACTGCGTACCTCAGTGTATAAGTAGACATACGTTGCGCCAAGCCTCTACCGACGTCATCACAGCTTAAAATCGGCTTTTCCGGAAAATCTAGGCATTTTTGAAAAAAATAAAACATGTTACATCATTTTTCAAGTCATTTCCCATGGAATAAAAAAAATTTAAAAAATCGCTAAACTTCCCTCAGGCGAAAATTACGGAGCGAGTTCGTTAAGTGACGTCACGGCACGGGGTAACATTGTACTATTTAGAGAAATAATCTGTCACACAAAAAATAGTGGTTATTCCACTTCCATCTGATTTAATTGTTTTTCAGTTTCTGAGTCTGAGTAATACGTGTCATCAGAAATTAGATGTTTGACATTTGGATAGACTGCTAGATTAAATTTATTTTAAAAAAATTCAGGTTTTATTTTTTTCTGTCTGAACCGTAACAGATATCACAAATTAAACACAGAAAGAAAAGTTTACTATTGAATGTATCTTTCTGAAAAAAAATAATTTTATGTTATCGGCGTGGCCATTAAAAAGTTACGGTCTAATCAATGTTGGGACCCCTAAGTTTCATACACTAGTGGTTCACTAATAATAACAAGTATCACCTTAAAAGATGACATAACCATATGAACTGTCATATCAAATTTCATTGAAATCGAATAAAGCGTTATGTCATTATAAGCAAAATTAATTTTTTTTTCGAAGAACTTTGAAGCTAAATGGTACACTTTCCGGTAGAAGCAAGTTTAGTTAAATCGTCTTATTTTAGCCTCAGGAATCTGTGGTTAAGTCATGTCCCCCTATTTAAAAAAAAAAACCTGTATACAGGGTGTAAACAAAACATTGTCATTTTTTGCTAACATGATAGCGGACAATTAAAGATTAAAGTTATTAATTTATGAACTAATACAAAATAACATAAAATAAAGTATAGTTCATCTAGGGATCATTTTCCGAAGACTCGTTATCGTTTTATTATGGGTGCACAATGGACCTATTAAATTTTTATGACTCTGTGACGTCATTTTAGATGTGCCATCTAGCGATTTTTTTCTGAATCGCTAGGTAGGTGACACCATGTTGCCAAATAACGAAAGATAAATCAAATAAATTTATACTTGTTAAAAATTATGAAGAAAATGACAAAAAATATATGTGTTACAAACAGAAATATATCTAATAAAAAAAATATATATGTTATGTAAAATGTATGTTTAATTAGAGATTATAATATCAGTTCTTTAAAAAAAATCATTTGACAACTATGCTATTTACTGTCACTTTTCGATTGTTCTGGTATACGGAACAAAACAATTTTTATCATAAAAAGCAAAGCATAATAAGTTCTCAAGTTTGAAGTACAGATATGCAGGAACATATAAGAACAAGAAAATAATTTCGTAAATATTGTACAGTATGTAATACATACATTATCACAATTGTTGGCGTACCACATATTCCCTAAGGATCTGAATAAGACAAAGCATTGGGATAACGAATTGAAAATTGATACAGAATTATTGAAAAAACTTTATAAATATCTTATGTGGTTTTGCACATTTCTTTTGACTACGATAACAGTTGGCTTTAACGCACACAACTGTATCGCTTTCTTCTAATATTTTGATATCGTGTATATAACCTTCTTTAGCTTATATCTTCTTTTCTGATTTCTATTTGTTCTTCCTCTCTTTTTGAAGTATTCATCGCAAGTACTATACCTAAATTGAGTCAGTTTTATTAAATTTATTGTACATGTATTTGCTGCCATTTTTTAAATTCAAATGTTTTACACTTTGTCACCCACCTGCGCTAAAATTCAACTGCGCACTATGCACATCTCACTTTTATTAATATCTCTCTCTTTTAATTTAATAGGTCCATAGCTAAAACCGCAATGCCAAAATATTTCGGTCCGTACAGTCGACCAGTTCAGTATTTGCAATGCTGGTATATATTTTACGCCCAGTATTCGACTGTATAATATTAGCAAATACAGCCCTGGTAATCGGTTTAGAAAATCTGGAAAGTGCAGTCTTGGTCTACAGTCGAATACTGGGCGTAAAATATATACCAGCATTGCAAATACTGAACTGGTCGACTGTACGGACCGAAATATTTTGGCATTGCGGTTTTAGCTGTTGTGCACCCATAATAAAACGATAACGAGTCTTCGGAAAATGATCCCTAGATGAACTATAAACACTGATATTTATTTAAGAAACAATTATTATTTATTGTAATAGGTATTTACAAATTAAAGATGATCTACATGTAATAAGTTACGCTCGTGATACATAGAAAACTTTATGCACGGACGAAAATTTTCAAATTATGAGTGTTAGAAAATTTGTATCGAAAAGAATTTGTCCTCGTACATCCAGTATCTAGTGTTGCTATGAAAGCGGAGAACACAGTTTATTGATTGTTTATTAGTTATGTCATTTGAGTTTTATTTTGTATATCTCCGTGCTTCCCATATAAATATCACAAAATTAATTTTAATTTTTCATTAAAGAATATAAAAATCTTCGATTTGTAATAAAAACTTTTGTGTGTTGCCTGTTTAAATTGTTTATAGTGTAGGTTATAATTTGGTTTGACGTTCCGTTATAGCCCGGCGAGCTATAATGAGGCCCGCGAGGTATAAAATGACGTTTATGTCAAAGAAATTCGTGTACAATTGTCAAATTATGATACGTCCGGACATAAAACCATTTATACTCGCCGTCCCTTGCCCAGCGGTGTTGCCGCTTGTAACTTGACATGACCAGGAATGAACGCAAATGTCATATAGTACATTTCAAACTAATAAAAAAATTTAATAAATCGTAAATGAAAAAAATATTATAACAAATAAATAAGGCAAGACAGTTATACGTAATATAAAATATAAACATTGTCTCTGTTGAAAATTTGTATTGACCAAAGTTTCTACACATCAAGCTAAATTCGCGTTTACGTTAAAATACGATAACCGATGAAATCTAAATAAAAGGTAAGAATAATTGATTATTAGGTTAACAGTAGATCTGCCAACACAACATGCTTCTGCAGTCAAATCCAAAGTTTTCTTGTTATTTAATAAATTATAATTTTTTCAGGATGTAACGCCAATTTTTTGAAAAAAATGTGTACATTGGCAATCATAGCTGGAACTATCTTACGAAAATAGATACATGATGGTATCTAAGATACAAAAAGTATCTTAGATATTTTATCTTAGAAACTTTAACTTTTATGTGAAAAGTATCTTTAATGTAGATACTTTTTGAAAGTATCTTTATCTTTTATCTTAAAAAAGTATCTTACGATATTTTTGTATCTTTAGATACTTTTTGTACCTTTAGTTAGTTTTCAACTATCTAGATACTCTGAAAGTATCATTTTCTTTATAAAGATACCTTTCAAGGTGGTTGAGTCACAAAAAACGTGTCAAATACAACAAAATAGTTATTTTTATTTGTATCACTAAATATGGTTACCTATGCATATTATATTTTAAAACATTTTCTGAAAGGTTAAAAAGATAATTTAAAGTATCTAAGATACTAATAAGTATCTAAGACACTTTTAACTATCTAAGACACTTTTAATTATCTTAAGTAGATATATTAGATACTTTTGAAAATATTCGTGTCTTAAGATATCTGCACTGAAAAATATCTAGATATTTATTTATCTTTAATAAATTTGACAGTATCTTGTGAAAGTATCTTAGATACTTTTTAAAATTATCTATCCCAGCTCTGTTGGCAATAATTGTTTTCGCCAGCCCATTTAAATCTTGTTTTCCTAAACGTTTTTTATAAGAACCAGGACTATTTAATTCATGAGTTTCGCTCATTTTCTTTTCAAAAGTCTAAATATAATGCAATTTATAGTATTGGGAATAAAAAGCGTACGCAAGTACTAACGAAAATGTCAGAATATAAAATGACATTGACAGACTGTTGACAGATTACATATTTGTACAGGTAGACACTTAAAAAATTTGGCATCAGTGTAGAAATCTCCAGACCACAATTATTTGACGGAAAGTATAATAATTTGTAATTTTTTTTCATGAGACAAATTTATCCATGATTTCTTCTTAATAAAACGAAAATAATAATAATTTAACAAATAATGTGTATGAAACGTTTATTAATGATCGTCTCAAGTCAACAATCAGGCCCGGGAAAAGCAAATGGCGGATACTGAGATAGCATTTTTAGTTTTGCTTTCATACACTAGATGGCGACACCACTATCATTCGATCATTAGTTTGTCATTTTTTTTTTCATTTTTGAGCGAATTTGGACATTTGTCATTTTCATTTGAAACATTTCTGACGGTCATTGTGTTTATATTTTTTTTTGTCTTATAAGTAGTTATTTTGTGTGAAAAAACTTGTTAATATTTAAGATGACACGAATAAAGTGTTGTGCACAAAATTGTACTGCTACCGGTACGTGGAAATATATTTTTATATAATTGTATTTTTATACCAGTAAAACATAAATTCCAGCATCGCATTCTAGGAATGACACAGCAAAGATTTCCACATCCTCGAATTCATCGGGATTTATTTGTCAATTGGCTGGAAGTTTAAACACGGATGAACTGCGAATTTTAGATCCCGTGGTTGTGTACAATAATAAGCGTCTTTGCTTTTCAGAAGATATGACGCAATCCCTACTTCAGTCACTAGCAGTTAAAAGGAAGTTGGTGTTGACCCCAAAAGCTTAAAGTGTCACCTAATGCACCTAGCTATTAGAATTGTATCTTTCTTAAATGAAATTATATTTTTTTAATGCATTATTTTTTACTCATTTTATGTAATCTTTATAAGACTGATTTGTAGTTGAAGTAGATTTTTCATAAAATACATCGCAATGATAGCATTTTGTGAAAAAATTGCTTCAACTACAAATTGTACTAATTAGAGGTAATTAATAAACGGAATATTTTTTAGGTAATGATTATACCGAGCGAGTTTTTATATTTAATTTTGCTTCCATACACCAGATGGCGCCATTGATGTGGTACCGAAGCTTAACATGTACGTTTCTTATCTAGAATAGTGTATATGGTCTGTAGTCAACAATTATTTTGTTTCTGTCAGTTTCAGGGCTATTAATATTTTTTCTTAATTATTATGCAAATTTTTAAATTTATTTTCTGGCTTTATATAACAGATATGTAATGTGTTTGGTATCAAAAAATTCGTATTTTTTTTCTTTATAATATGCACTAATTCTTTTTTCATTAAATTAATATCGAAACTTTTGCCATCTAAATAACTGTTTTTCTATGTTATAGCCCTATAAGTCGTTTTAAAATTTACCTGTATATATTAATAATAACTAGTTTTACAATTTATTTTTACGCTTAAATTCATTTGGCAACACAGATTAGGTACACAAACAGTACTCTTGACAACCTTGTTTGGGCCCTATAAACAAAATGTCAAAGTCACGTGACTACCCGCGCCTCATAGGAAGGCTTGTGCTACCATGCTACCAACCATTGTTTTTAGGATAGGTTCCAAGTTAAAAGTTATATTTTAGGCGTTTTGCAAAGAATTTTTTTCGGGTCATTGTCTTAAATTGGTACCGATCGATTCAGTTCGACGAATAGAATTCAAAAATATATTGGGTTCACACAATTTTCACATGCCATAAAGTAAATATTTATCAAAAGTTTTAACGCAACTTGTAATAGAAATAACTGATTTATACTCACCCTCCATCGCAAATTTCGTCCATAGCCAACATTACAATATCTAAAGATTCTAATACTGCCCGTTTTTCAACATTTTTCCTTAAAATTTGACTCACAGAATCATATAAACAGTTGAGAACGCTCATAAGAATAAGCTACAACAAACAGAATAACAGAAATAAATAGCCATCTGCATTAATAAACTTTTAACTTACTTCATTTTCATGCGAACTGCCCATAACATAAAAGAAAAGGTCCACATTACTTCGATAAACACAAGTTAAACCGTCTAACATAATTATTTCGGCGTTAGCGCGGTGTGTTTTATTAAATAAATTCTTTTCAAACGTTCTCTGTTCTTTGGCTGTGGGAAAAACATTTTTGTCATAATATTTTGCTAGTATGCGGTTGCCATCGTTATCGAGGATGGCAATGCCTTTAACTGTATACAAAGTAGGTTCCTAAAATAATAAATCACTAAAATTAATAATTATATTTGCAAAAAATATTAACAAATTATAAATATAACCATTATGTTAGCAGTGGTAGCAGGTTATTGGAGGTTAATAAAAATGTAACTGTTAAACAGGAATGGTTAGCGGTACGAAAAAAGAAAATTAATTAGTAAATCATTACTAAAAACAAGCAAAGGGTTTGTTAATTAATTTCTTACTAATAAAACGCCGTCCATGGTTTACAGTTTTGACATACGTGGACGTTGACAAGTGACAACTCTGCTTTAATGCCAACTAAAATTTTTGTATAAGCAAAATCACTACTTTCTATTTCGGTGTGCTTATAAGGTTATAAAAACACTGTTAACACGTCGTTAAGAAGATCTATAAGCGCACTGTTTGATACAATGTATTAACGTAAAAGTCAGATAAAATGCACAACACACAATACACAAACTGTCAAAATATGAAATTTGAAATTTCAATGAGGTACTTGCAGGCATATATGGCGGATGTCAGTTCAACATACGCAAACGCCTATTTCTCATTACGTTTTATGGGATGTTGCATATTCATAATTATATATAACGATTTATTTAGATTATATGTGCCTTAATTTCAAATCAAGTGGTAGAAAAGTAACAAATAAGCCTTATATTTAATAAATTTAAAGTAATAATTAATAAGTAAAGGCATTATTAAAAAATCTTTTAGAACTCATAATAATAATTAGAATAATACTACCTTTTATTTAAGTCCTGTATATATTTTAATTTAACTAACGGTTCGGCCGCATACACTGCTGCCTTCTTCAGGGAAAACATAAATGACAAATAAATAGTTAATGCCGGGTAATTGCATAAATAACATTTATATTGTATATTATATTTATTTTTTGTATTACCTTGAGTACTTGTTATTATTGTTCTGGAGAGGGCTATGATAACATAAATCAGTTTTCTATAATCTTTTGGTAAATCTGTAAACATTTATTTTAAGTAATAAAAAATTAAATGTGCATGGTGTTGTGAAATCATATTTCATACATTTGCCAAACTATTTTTCATTAATTACTTACAACATACCTGTTATTTGTGGCAAAATAAAAAGATATAAACATATATTCACTTTACATTATTTTATGTTATTTTCATTTAATTTACAAATTTCATCAAAACTAATTTTTGATGATTTGTCTTTTTGTCAAATGTCTTGTTCAAAACAGTGCATTTTTCGAACCACATATTGATGAAGGATGAAGTCATGCAGTCATGGTTGAATACGGTTTATTGAAAAAAAAAAACAGCTCTGTTAATGCACTCGTAATAGAATAAACCCTCCGACTCGTACGTTAACAGATTTCTTTATGAAACTTGTTTTTTAATGTACAGGGTGTAAATCGAAAAGTGAGACATAGGCGGTTAACATGGGAATTCAGTTTTATGCAAAATGATACAAATAAAAGTTATAGGGATTTGAATTCTGCATCTATATAATGTAAAACGATTATTCTAACTCTTCACATAAACGTAAAAATTAATTATAAAGTTACATTTTTTTAGTCTAGACAGCCATGGATTTATGACAAAAGATAAACAAATGCATTATTTTCATTATTTTTAACTGTCATTTATAACTAAATTTGGATTAGAGCAGTAAATTAACACTAAACACGAAAAAGTAAAATGTTTAGTTCTAAATGACGTTTATTTTTTGTAATAAATTCATGGCTGCCTAGACTAAAATGATTCACATGATTTAGATGCATAATTTAAATATCTAACTTTTATTTAAAATATTTTTGTATAAAATAAATAGGTAACGTTTGGACAAAGAAAAATTGAATTTCCATGTTAAATGTCTGTCTCACTTTTTGATTTACAACCTGTACTATTTGTATGCTGAATTTTATAGTTGCATATTTTAAATTACATTGGGTATTGGGTGGTAGCATGAACAAGCGATTGAGGGATTACCTAGGAGATGACTAGCAGTGATTTAACGCTTTCAATTGTTTATGGATATTTTAGAGAAAAATACTTTAAATAAAAGTTGCGTTCAATTAATTTTTCTTTCACTGTTATTTGAAGTCTTTTTTTTCTAATATAATACATAATCGTTTGACAGCGCTAAAACACTGCTGGTCATTTCCTGGCTAATCAACCTTATGGCCGATTGCATCAACGAATCTTAGTGGTATCGTAAATATTAAACATGGTTTAAATTGACAATATTAAATCGAAATGAAATGTCAAATGAATTATAATATATTGCGGTCAAAATTTCGCTCTGCATTTTTTTTTTTTTTGTTTTACATATTAAAATTTAAATCTTGCTACGAAGGGCATTAATCACTTGTTCATGCTACCACCCATTATTTTTATGTTCAAATAATTATTTATTTACATAGATAGTTTCTTATAAATAGCACCATTTTTATTTATGAGAAAACTCATAAAAATATGGAAAATTTTTAAAATTACTGGCTAATTTATAAATAAAAACGTTTTGCTCATTTTAAAGTTATATTTAGTTCAATTTACAACACTTAAAGTTAATTAGTAAGTTCCAAAAATCAATATTCAGGTTTTGATGACATTTACAATTATTATTGAGAAAGTAAATAAAAACTAGTTTATTGTTAGGGCGACGCTTTTATTGTAAATGTATGTACATGTAATTATAAGCATGAAACGAATCTAAAATATGCGTAATTATGAGAGTAACTTTTGGTGTTTCGAACCACTAGAGTGATCACATCGTCAATTCCTGCAACAAACAACAATTATTTAGCACAATACAATACACAAACAACAATCATCTGAGACTGTCTTTTGTCAGTCTGCCAAGAATATCATCAAATAATTATTACAGACAAAAATTTGCGAAACCTTGACTTTGTATCATCATGAAAATATAATTATTTGCATGATGAAAATATTTTTTACGTACCAAAATCGCGTTAACAATGTCATTCTGGTTGTTCTTGAGCGCCCGAACGGCCTTGGCGCGGGAAACATTCGCTTGCGTCATCACCAGATCGACGTCTTTGTCTTCCACTCCAGTGTCATCTACTTCTTCTTCCTCAGATTCCTCGGCAATTGGAGCAACCACCTAAGAAATGGAAAAAATATAGGAAATGATATTTACTACTTTAGAACAATTTTAAAGGATTGTATTTTGTAACTGGAGTGAATCAGGCACTGATATTTTTCTCAGCAACTAATAACTTGTACCAGTTTTAATTTTGCACTTTACGTCAACCAGTTTTCTAGCGAATTTCATCAAAAGCTGGTAGATCGACAGTGCTAGTTTTTACTTTTTAACGCTATAACAACTAGCATATTAACTTTACACTAAGATTGTGCCCAATATCGCAATTTGGTATTTAGGGCAGTTTTCATAATAAACTTTAACGAGCACTGTAGCATTGACAAAAGTCTTAAATTAGTTTTAATTAGTCTTAAAGTGAGCCTGATTATGAAAACGGCCCTTAGTGCATTAAGGCGACAAAAATGTAACTTTCGGCGACACAATCTAAATAAATTTGAACAAAAAAGCATGTGTGAATATTATAAAATTTAATTCTGTAATATTTACCGTGGTGCGGTTTCCAGCTGCTCCTTCACCAGCTGGACTGACTTCCTTGAACTTCTCAGCAGCAGCAACTTGCGCTTGTTGTGAAAGATCTTCAATTTTGGCTTCACCGAATACAATGTACGTGTCACTCACTGGGTTCTTGTAAACGTCTGGTTTGTTTATAACGAACAAAATGTTTTTAGATTTACGAATCGTTACTCGATTTACTCCTTGCACCTAAAAGAACTGTTTATTAATATTTTAAATTAGTTGAACTGAAAGAAAACTTGTTATAGAAGTAAATTCAGTCTGCCAAGTATTTCTTCAAAGATTTACAGAATTATTTTGCGAAACCTTTGACATATCATCATTAAATAAATAGTGTTTGTGAATGATTATAAAATGAGAAACTTACGGGTTTAAGTCCAAGTTTGGACATAATTTTCCTCGCCTTCTTTTCTCCCCTGGACTGCTTGGCTTTGGAAACCATGTCGATGGGGAGTCCAGCAGCAGCTGCTCCAGGAAAACTGGAGGCGGCACCTGTTCCTGCATCCTCCAATTCTGGGATAGTGTCATCAGAGTCACTGTCTGTCGCTGACCCACTGTCTGGACGAGCTTCTGTCATTGCTGTTGTTGCTTTTTCAACTTCTGTTAATTCTGGCATGATTCTGTCTACAACAAGTAACAATTAAAATGATAAAACGTGTATTTTGCAACGGCTGTAGATAACTTCCTGAGAATGTCAAGGTCTCTATAAAAAAAGTTATAGCTGGATGATTTATAAACAATATAAATTAATAGTATATTGGGGCATATATACGTTACAATTAAGAAGTGGATAAATGTTAATTTCATTTAAATAAAGAAGTTAATCCCGGCATTATACAGTTCATAAAACCACGATAACTTTTAGTCAAATCTCTGTGATGTTAATGTATATAAACAAAAAATATTCTATGAACACAATAAATCACACATACATAGCTATAACAGTAGTACAAAAATCAAGTGTAAGTAAGGGATGATAGAAATATTTAAAAATTACCTGATAACAACACTACAGCACAACTACACAACGATTTTTGGCTAGAAGTGGGAAAAGAGAAGGTCGGTACCGTCGGTACCAAGGAGTCTTTCTTACCGGCTGTCAACAACTTTTAAAACAAAGCGGCAAAACTGGCATTCTTTTTCATATTATTTTTTTTTTTTTCTAAGAACTTTAATCAGCCAAGACTCTCAATAATTGTACACAATTTTCTTATTGAGCGGTTTGGAAGATTCTTAAATATTGTCAAACAAAATCTTTTTAAAAATATTTTGCACGTGATATTATGAGCATTAAACTGCTTGCAGATAAGGCTACATTATGCTATTTAAAAACAAGTTTTAGCGTGGAAATTTTGCTAATTAATTTAAAATTTAATTTTTTAAGGGGCAGAGTTCAGTATTTTGCATCATTTTTTTACATTTGTTTGAAGATGACGAAATGTTACCGCATAAACGTTGTCTATCTATCCTATCCGTGTTGAGTGTAGATAATATAAAATTAATTAAATTATTTAACAATTCAGTTTAGTTTATTGATTTTTTAGGGGAGAAATTCAAATCCCGAATATTCAATAAAAGAATCGCGCATCGCCAGAAAGTGCTTCATCCGAATCATTCAAAACTCAAATACGTCGACATGGCAAAGCGGAGCTCACGTTAAGATAGGTAGGGTGATTCTGTTGATTGGCTTTCGGAGAATGTGCGAATCTATTTTTGAATATTCAGGATTTAATTAATTCTGTGCATGCATATTCTGGTTTTGAATTTTTTTGTTTGAATATTCGGCGTTGAGTATGCACCCCTACGACAAATATCAACTGAGCAATATTAATAAATGTTTACGAGCCGCTTTGCACGAAGTATTCAAATTATTTATTTTTTTGTTTATTTCAGCTAATATTTATTTTTATAGCCACAATAATAATATAAATAAATGACTCAATAATATTATTTTGTTTTATTTTGTGCTTTATCAAATACAAAAATAAACTCTTATCACATCATCATATGGCCGGTTTCACAAACATAACTTAAGTATTAAACTTTATTTTATTTTATAATACATTGCTGTCAAACTTTCGATTCACATTTTTTTGTTTAAGCCTAGCTTAAAATTTAAGCCTTGTAGATGCAACTGGCCATTAGTCTTAGACAATTTGATATGTTAGATTTAAATGGGACATTCTCCCTGGTGTTGAACACACCATTGAGGCTGCATAGCACTCGCCCTAACACCTCTCTGCACCAGTCTTTCCCTGTGGATCAGCATTCTGTTTTCTGCCTCCTGCCACCCCGAAGTCGGTTCTGTCCAGAGCGTTTCGGCCATAGCAGCAGCTCTAGGCCACAGCCTACTGTCTACGGCAGAGTCGTCCACCTGTTCGGACCATAGCGCAGATTCCGAGCCAAGGATTTGCTTCTCCTTCCCATTAGCGAATTTACTAGGTTTGTTATCGTAGACGCGTTGCCAGCCAATGTAAGGAGAACACCAATTGTTGCCGCCTGTCACCCAGCCTTCAAAGCCGCAGTCTAAGTACAGAGCGTCGTAGTTACTCAAGATTAAGCGGTATTTCTTGTCGAGAAGATTACTGATGGTTGGATCAGAACCGGTTGTCCAAATCTGAATGATGTAATCATCTTTGGGTAAATAATGTTCAATGTACTCGGCGTGTGTGAGTGTACTAGTCCACATAATGAGAGGAACTTTCTTTTTAAGTTTCTTTTCGAGTCTTTCTTTGGCTTGGCTTTGGAATACATCCCACAGTTTCATAAAGTCTGCTTCTGTTTGACCCCATTTCTTTTCTGCCATCCATTTCACGATACTTTCCGTTGAGTTCCAACAAGAGAGGGACACCTAAAAATTTATCCAATGCATGAAAAGACGTTACGATATATTCCTTTCCTTTTAAATTAGTTTGCAATTTATACAATTTAATGTTTTTTTAGTTAGATAATCTTTGTATTTATAGAGGAAAATATTGAAAGCATCCATTTTCAAAGTGAATATTTTCTTGTTAAAAATTAATTTAATTATTTTAAAATTCTGAAAATTGCTATACTTATGTGATTTTCAACATAGATTCGAATGGTGATCTCGCCGACTAATAACCCACGAAAGATCAAAAAGTTTTAAAAATTTTAGTTTTTATTTTTAGATTCTCCTCCTAAATACGTTGATTTCAAATTTTCGCTAGCTTTTTTCGTTGTAGAGATAATGGTATCTCAAAAATTTCGCTAATTTTATCATTTTTAAACAGCTGTTTAAATATTTATAAATAAAAGCAACTTCTGGAAATGATCAAAATCTGAAAAATATCCGAAGAGTACAACTAAAATATTTTATATTTTTTTAAAGAGTATGGCAGGTGCGCAATACATTTTGAGAATTGATATACCTACATAATTTTAACTGTGTTTTACTTGAATAGTCAAGTTCGTATATGTATTTATTTTCGAGTTATTGCCTAAAAATGGGAATTTTTGGGCAACACTTTAAATATCTCGAGAACAAAAAAAATCTATTTGCGGTTATCAAAATTTGAAATCAGCACATTAGAGAGTATCTAAAAATAAAAATCTAAACTTTTCCTTCAAATATGAGTATTATTAACTTTTTGGGATAACAAAAAATGGACAAAGATACGAATATGATATGGCGGTATCGTTCTATTATTCTACAACACATATTTTTGAGATGTTTGAACAACTGATTCCAGTTTTATAAAGAAAAAATTGAAAAGAAAACTATTTTCGCGTATACATTTTTGATATTCAATCATATTTTCTCCTTGTTCCATGTTAAAATATAGTAATAAATCAAAGGGAACCATTTTCCCATTATATAAATATTCTACATGATAGTAAGTAGATGTTTTAGCATTGTGTTGAAAGATTATTATTTATTTCTCACTTCATCGCCGCCCATGTGAAAGATATCTGGCTGGAAAAGTTCCACCATGTCGCCGTAAATTCCTTCGAGGAAGTCATATAGTTTCGGTTGTGTAGGGTCGAACTGGCCGCATGGAGGTTCCACACAGTATTTGCTCCAGGGCTGCGCCTTGAAGCACGCCACCAGCCCCGTATCTTGCCAGCCTTCGCCTACGTGAGCTGGAGCATCGAACTCTGGCAAGACCCGAACGCCTCTCACGCGAGCGTATTCAATAATCTACAAACACAAAGTTATAAAAGAACAATGATTAGAATAATAAATTTTATTTCTCCTTACGTCTTTAATGACTTCAGGGGTATAGACCTTCGATGGAGAGTACGCCCCAAGTTTAGAGAGTTCTGGGTGGGATTTGGAAACAAACGGGAAACTATGAGAATCAGTAATATGCCAGTGGAAAGTATTTAATTTGCTAGTAGCCATTCCTTCAAGTGTTCTTTTTATAGAATCAACCGAGATGTAATTTCTAGCCGTATCTTGAAGAATTCCTCGGTACGGATATTTAGGTTGATCTGTGATATTGACATCACCTACAATCTATCACAAAAATTATATATATATATATATATATATATATATATATATATATATATATATATATATATAAATTTTAAAATTATTTTGTGTCCTACTTGAATTTCATTGCGAAGATCGTCATAAATAATAAGCTGAGATAAAGTTTCAAGACCATGTCGAGCTCCGAAAAAGTTGTCTGCTTTGATTTCAGCGCTAATGCGACCATCGGATGTTGGCCGAACGCTCAGTGAGTAACTTTCATCTGTTTCAAGAGATAAACCTAAAACAAAACACTTTCAATAATTTTATTTAGATATAAACAATAGAATATTTACTAGTAATATCCGGTTTCTGAAGTGTTTCTACAGAAACTTCAAGACTTTTTCCTCCAGCCAGGCTTACTGCCTCTGGGATCATTTTGTTAATAATTTCTTTAAATCTCTGTAAAAAAAACAAACAAACCATTATTTATTAAGTATATTTATATGTACTAATAATTAATCTATTTTTACCATTCCAGCTTCCCTAACTAGTTTTCCGGAAGCGGATTGACCATTTTTGGATAATACATCAATACTGTTGATGTTCACATGCATGAGTTTATTTCCAAAAGAAATTTTTCCTGTGGGCCGAGGCCAAAGTGATAAATAAGGGTCACAGAACAAGCGACAAGCTGGTAGACTGATTGCATTCTCTAGATCTGTGGCCCGAACCTTTAAGCATTTTCCCTGTTCACAACTCCAACTCCAAGCTGGGGCTTCATCCCTAAGAAATTTTTAATGTATATATAATAACAATATTGAGAAATATGTAAAATTTCTTTCATATTCTTATATTCCAATCGAATCCAATGGATTACCAATATTTTCTTATTAAAACTCTACTATTATTAATTAATAATATATTATGCAATGAGTTTATATTAATATTGCATGCACTATTTTTTACGACTATTCATAATAATTTAAAAAAATAAACTTTAAACTAATAAAAATCTGTAACAGTGATAATCTGTACCATAACGAAAAGAAAATCTGAATCATAATGATAATCTTAATGGAAATTTGAATCATGGTTATTCAAATGCAGTTGACACGTACTTAATAAGTATATTACAGCATAGAAGTACAAAAAATATTTTTTTACGTCCGTTAAAAAGAAAAAAAAATAATGTGTAAACTAAAATTCCATATTATTTCATATTAAGATGTAATTTGTAAAAATAAAAATCAGATTTTTTGCATGACCTATGAATTTTTCGGAAAAAACAAATACATCTTTAAAATGGTCTTCTAATGGGACAACTTTGTCCTAATTTAACCGACTTCGTATCTCTCATATTTTTCAAGATCCTAATGGTGAGCCTCGAAAAACATTATATATTAAATTTTAGAAATATCTACTACTTGAGCAACTGTGCATGGTAATTTTAAGCTGTGTTCGATGTCGCATTTAGAATTTAGGTTTTAGGTCTAGTTCACATAAATAATAAGACCACAAGACTTCAAATGGCACACCAATGACAACCATTGGTTTGTATAGCAACACTTTAGATCTTTAGAACAAGAATGAAATATACAATTCAATTTAATTTGATGCTGTAGATTAAATGTTCATATATTTTAATTATTTTATAAAAATGAAGCTAAGAAGCAATTCTTTGACAGTAAATTTAACGTTTTGCATACATTTTATGCTACGAACATGATTTGTTTAATTAGTGCGCGTCAAATTCAAGGCATAGTGTGCTCCTGCAAGACCCAACAATCTAATTCCTAAAATCCTACATAATGACGTTATTTAGGACATAATTTAGGATTTAGATATTAGGGTGATAAAAGTGCAATATCCGACACAGCCTTAAGCGATCTTGATAATTATTTTCATGACTACAAAACAAAAATCTTGTTTCTGCACTGATTTTGAGTTTGAGAGCAGTTATTTTCCGCACGATTGTAGAAAAATAATATATTCTTTAATTCTTGCAATAACTTAAGACTTAAGTCAAGACGAAGTTATCTAAAGGGTTCTTTTCATTTTAGTAGAAAAATGAAATACTGATGGATAGTATTTCAGTTAGTGTTAGAGTTCACACACACCTACAAACATCTTAGTAAAAATTTTAAAATCGGATTTTCGGGAAAGGTCCTTAGGCGTTACAAGGTTAACGTGCTATTTTTGAAAAACTCAATATGTGAGGTGTAAAAGTAGAAAATTTTGATAATTTTTTCCCATAAAGTGGGTTCGGGTGGTCCCGTAACTAGTCATTCAACAATCATTCTTAACTTTTAGAATATTTCGCATTAATTATATAACCGGTTTTCTGGGCTTCCCAGAAATTAAAATATTTTCTTAAATGGGTAGAACATAATAGCATTCATAATTTATTAGTAATTGATTACTTACCCTTGAGAAAGAGCGCTGTTCCAAGTCAGGAATATAATAAGTAGAAATGTCCCGCTGGACAACATGATTGTAATCCTATAAAACAAAAACAAATAAACGTACTTATCTTAAACAATAAAGATATTATCGAATTGGTAAAAATATTATCAGTAATCTTGTTATTTATTATATTTTTTTATCTTACTAAAATTTTGTTAATAAAATTTAATAATTTTACAATCTTGTTCAAAGGTATAAGATTAATTTGGATTAATGGCACTATTCTGAACAAATCTGTAAGTCTTACAGATCTGTAAATAATGAAGACAATCGCAACGAAATCTGCCACTCTTATGTATAATTTCATATTAATAAATAAAAAAAGATCATTTTTTGTTAGTTTTTTTTTTACAGATTTACAGATCTTTAATGCCCGGTTTTATAAATAATAAGTTAAGTTCGGGTTTCAAAATCCGGGATTATGTATATGTATATAAAATCTTGGATTATGTTATAATCTTGGATAAAATATTATGTCATTCGCTTTTATAAAATCAGGCATAAGACTTACAGATTTTTTAAGATTTGACATATAGTGTGTAAGAAAATAATCAATATAATTTTGTTATTCTCAGTTTTTTTCTTTATTTTTAGCCAACGGGAAAAACCTGTTTTAAATTTTGTTTGCCATAATTCGGCAATTTTTACAGGCAACAACCGATTAAGTATACCTATTTGAATTTTTGTAACAATTTTGATTAATAATATCCAAATAATTGTTAGAGTACAATAAAAAAAATACCTATATTTTTAATTGTCAACAAAATAAATATAAAAAAATATTTTTAATGAGTCAATAAATTCTCGTGTATTTAATTTAAATATTTTTTAACGAGAATAAAATATTTGTAGAGTAACAATATGTAGGTATTTAAAAAATATAGCTACAAATATTATAATACATTATAAAAGTAAAAAAAAGGTATGTAAATATAAATTACGAATTATGAAAATAAGAACAATGCTTTTATTTTATGAAAATTTAAAAGAAAATAATAAATAAATACAAAAACTTACGTAGCAATAGTAATACCATCGAGATAATGTGTACCAAAATATTTTCGTAAATATGGCATTTACATAGTATAAATAATAACTGAGCAATACCAAAATTCCTTACAATGAAACACAAAACATACAAATGTCGGTGAATCAATATTTAACTTTATCACTAATCTTATCTTAACAATCATTAATAATAATTGGATTAAAGTTACCTGTGTACGCTGCAGAAGAACATCTGACCGCCAAACAATTGTCAGACACCAAGAAAACTTTCTCAAGGAGGAGGGGATTTGCCTGGGGCAAGAACTGTGATATACATATACATTTTATATTATCATTCAAGTGTGTTGTGATTGTTAACGGGAAATAGTTGATAAATCTGAAATTGCGGTTGTTTGAATTTCCCGCCTTCTAGCTATGTGTTGTGTTGAGTGTTGTGTTATCTCATTTGTTTTTAAATAATCATATTCTTCATTTACTCAACAATAAGCCTATCAAGACTACGTATATATAACAATATTATATAATGCCATTGTTTAATTTACAGAAACAGTTAAAAGGAAAACTTGTTTATTTAAAACTGTTCACTGGAAAATCCGTATCTGCTGACCTTAACATTTTTTTTTTTTTACTTATTTCAGATCACAGAGTCACATATCTTAATGATACTTTACTTTAAAGACTTTTTGCTGTGGTAATAATTCATATTCGTTTTCCCTATCCCTAGGTTTGGACATGACTCATATAAACTATTGATTACTTAGAACTAAAATAATATTTGCTTTTTTAACATTGTGCGTTGCATTCATTCCAAAAATTATTTCACACATTGTTAATAAAGGTTTAAAAAACAGTTAGTTCACATTTCCGTAATCTCCCAGTTGTTGATAGTGCAGTCACTTGCTGCTGTACAAATATAGAAGATAAAAGATGCAATGAATATAAATTTAGAATAAATAATTTTAAGCTTATTTGGAAAAGCGATTATTTTTCGGCGTCATTTGCTAAACATACGGGTGTTTTATCTTTTTTTCACATCGTAAAGAAGTGAACGATAGTGGTTAATAGATATTTTGAATGTTTTATCATAAAACTTGTCGGTACGGTACGAGGAAATTGTTAATAAATTAATAAGTACGCCCATTTCGTAAAAGAAAGGTCACGTAAGTTAACTTGATTGAATTAAAATATTTAAAATAAGTATTTCGTACATCAACGATATAACTGTGAATATTTTTGTATTTTAAAAACAATTTATAGTAGTCAAATTTAACAAAAAATTATTTCAAATTAGCACACAAAACAAATACCTATTCAATTAACCTAGAAGTTTTATATAGCATTTTTTTTTACAGATAATTTACTTTTGTTTCTATTATACATTTATAAATCATATTATAATATTTTCTTATTATTTAGTTTATTTTTAAAAATGAACGGTCAACTGGAACCGCGAAAATGACCGTATTTGAATAAACGAGACGTACTTATCTTTAATTGTATATGTAATCAAAGCTTTTACCTTATATTCTAGCTATAACATATTTAAAATTATGGATATATATTTTACTCTAATAAGTATAATAGTTTTATACTGCAACTGTATATCTGCACAGGTATGTAAAAAATAAATGGCACACACACAGATTTCTAAAGTTTAAAATTATTTTAGTCAAATGATTCTTATATAGGAGCAGTAGTAGAATACAATCCTATACCTCGTGGACAAGACTTTATTTCTGCACATATGCTTAAAAACTTAAAGAAATATGAAACCCATGTCGTACAGGCTAAAAACTTGGTATGATAAGTGATATTATATTTGTAGATACAGTAAAACCTCGATTACGGAATAAAGCGGGCTGAGCTCATTTCTGATAAAGAAATTAATACAATTTTGAAGATAATAATAAAAAAATCACTAAATTTTACAAAAATAATTTGTTTTGAGTTTTAACATACATGGCTTATAGGACATATTACTGTATTTTCTGTAAAACATGTAATTATACTTTAGCATTATTTTGTCCACTCCGTAGCCGATTCCGATAATCAAAGTTCCAATCTTCGGGGTTTTACTGTTTTTTTTTTTTTTAAATATTATTATTAACTATTTTGAATCATACAGAATGCTGATATAATAGTATTTCCGGAATACGGTCTTACTACCACAGACGTCACAATCGACAATATAGTATCTTACACAACGGTTTTTCCTGAACCTCAAACCAAGACTATCGCATGCGAGAACTCAAATTTTTCTCAGGTACTATAACTTTTATTACATTCTACATTTTTCTATTATCATCAAAAAATAGGCCTTTTTGAACTTATTTACGTTATAAAAGTATATAACACTTTTTCTATTCATCTACCAACATTCAAAGTTTCTTTTCTGTATTATTATCTGTTTTTATATCTAAATGTAGGTATGAGATGCAGGAGGCCACGTGACTGACAAGTGCCTGTGGGGCCCAAACATGGTTGCCAAGAATACGGCTTGTGTACGTTGCCTGTGTTACCAAATAAATTTGAGTGTAAAATTAATAAATAAAATTGTAAAGCTAGTTATTACTAATGAATATAATGTTGTTTTACTTTTTAACACATAAACTTAATATTTAAATATTTTTTAAAAATTATGCGACTTGTGCTGCTATCTACGATACAAAGATTTCTTGGCGCGCTAAATTTGAGGAAAACCATCAGATGGATGTTGAACGTTTTGCATATTTTAAAAATTAAGTTTATGTGTTAAAAAGTAAAACAACATGATATTCATTAATAATAACTAGCTTTACAATTTTATTTATTAATTTTACACTCAAATTTATTTGGCAACACAGGCAATGTACACAAGCCGTATTCTTGGCAACCATGTTTGGGCCCCACAAGCACTTGTCAAAGTCACGTGGCCTCCCGCACCTAATTATATACCTCGTATGCACTAATCCGGATCGCATATCGTGTGCATATCCGCAACTAATTCTGCAATTCCATCCAAACATATTAAGTTCGCAGTACAAACTCATCTCTTGGTTTTTGTAGCACAAAATATCCACCTGCTTCACACTAGAATAATGTCTCAATATTTAATTATGACATTCTCTTAAGCTTAAGTATTTGACGCTGTGGTCTGATGATGGCCATGCATAAGCCGAAATCAGTTATCACAAAAATTTATAAATAAATATTAAAAATAAAAACACTGTGTGCTTCAATTAATATCCTTTTATATTTAATTCAAAATGCAATTGCACCCTGAAGTGGAGACTTACCTGAAATTTAAATGTTTTAGCATTTATTACGCTTTTGCTTAATTACTTTACTATTTCAATTGATCCGAATTAACGAAGCTGTACTTTACTGTAATATTTTAATTTTTACATTACCTGTTTCAACAAATTATTCACATATATATTTCCAGACAATTTATTTTGGGGAATGTCTCTGCACTGTTCAAAAGAGCCGCAAAAAAAATTAGTGAACGGTCACATATGCACAGAAATGGACCAGATGAAATGTACTGGCCACTTTTCGAATCTACCTAGAAACCACTGTCTATCAATTAGGAATCGACAATTCATAATCGGTAGACAGTGGTTCACTAATTTTTTTGCGGCTCTGTCTGGACAGTGCAGTAGACATGGAATTCAAAAATTTAATTTCAATTTTCTTTTTTCCTGAAAAAAGTGTACAAGATTCATGCAGAATGAGACTTATTTAACTCAATGGCTTGTTCTTGTAATGGAAACGGAAGACTACTCATATCAAAAAAGACCCACTTTCTACACTTGTTGCATAAATGACTTATTTCAATTTTTTTCTAGATATTACGAAATTTGTCGTGTTTAGCAAGGAATAATAAGATTTACCTTGTTGTTAACTTACCCGAAAGAGTACAAAATCCAAATAAGGTCAAAAAAGAAATATATTTTAACACCAACATTGTTTTTGACAGACAAGGAGCTTTAATAGCACGGTTAATATATATTTATTTTTCGCTTATTTTAATATATTTTTATCATACTTATTTCTATAGGTATCGAAAGTACAATCTGTTTGAAGAACCATATTTCAGCGCCCCAGAAGAACCTGAATTAACTTACTTTGAAACTGATTTCGGTGTGACTTTCGGAACTTTTACTTGCTTTGATATTTTATTTTCAAAGCCGTCTCTAGAATTACTGAGAACGTACAAAAATGTAACTGATATCGTGTATCCTACAGCTTGGTTTTCGGAGTTACCGTTTTTAACAGGTATACATAACTTTAGTGTGAATTTTTTATAACAATTTTTATTTATTACTTTTTTTTAAGCTGTTCAAACTCAGAGTGGTTGGGCAAGGGCAAACAGAGTAAATCTCTTAGCTGCTGGTTACAATTCTCCAGAAAAAGGTAATGGCGGCAGTGGTATTTATCAGGCTGGTAAAGATGATCATGTTGTACCTTCCCGAGACGAATCACAAGTAATTGTTACATCAATTAAAAAGATTGACGTTAACCATAAATTGACGGATAACAATTCCAACAAAAAGACGGTGAATGTTTTGTTTTTCTTTTAATAATGATGTTTTTAAATAAGTAATTTTGTTTTACAGAATCCTACAGTTAAAAATATTGTTGACGAGAGATTGAATTTAATTGTTTTGAAAGAAAACATGACGGAATACCAATCATTGTTATTGACAGAAAATAAGACAAATTACGAAAAGTGTCACAATAATTTATGTTGTACTTTTACCGTAACGTTTACTCCTGTAAAATTGGATTATTATTATAGGTAAGTGACAATCCTACACAAATCAGCTGATTCCAAGCCCTTCAAGGTCTCCTCGCTGCGTATGGACCTATTACATTTTTATTGCACTGTGACGTCATTCGCGTAGTGAAATTCTTATCACAGACCAAAAATATAATATATATTTATCTGTGATTCTTATGAACTGGAGATGAAGATAAACCATGTTGTCAAGTAAAATGGTTAGAATGGGAAGCATTTATATTTGGTATAATAGTATATTATTCTGTGAGCATGTAATGTAGGCTATACTCAAGAGAATGAAGTTTGCAATGCGAGCCGAAGGCAAGTTTATTAAAAAAAAAACAATAATTTTTTTCTTGTTTGTAATTTTCTTTGTAGCAACTGGCACCTACGCAATTATCTGTCACTTTATTTCAAGTTTTGTAAACTTGATGAAAGTAAATGTTTTAGAAAAATATGTCAAGTAAATCCTTTGCGTGAATTTATTTTTCCTCGATAGGGCACTAGCAGTCATGTGATTTTGTTGAGCTTGACAAGCAGATATTGTTCATTGAAAATTTCATGATTTTCCAATTCCATGTAGTTTATTTTCTTCGACAAGTAAATACTGCTGGTGACAAATAAACCAGGTGATCTTAGAAAATCTTAAAATTTTGAATGAAAAATTATGACATTTGACTTCTATGTACATATACTTTATTTCACGTAAGAAAATAGCAGATGGCGCTTGAGAGCCGACCGTTTTTACATGCATTAAATAAATAATCTAAATTCGTGAAACTAAACTTTGACAGCTGACAAGTGATATTTTTTTCGCTTTTGTGAACTAGGTTTGCATTCTGACCAATCAAAGGGCAGAATTTATATCCCTAATCCCAAACCAACGCTATTTTCTTATGTGATATGAAGTATAATTACTAGCTGTCATTCTGACACGGGCCCCCCATATCTGCCTGTCAAGGCCAACAAAGTCATATGACTGCTCGCGCCCTATGCACAAACAACCTACTACGCACTATACAGGGTGTCCCATTTAAGGTACGAATGCATTGGTATCTCGAGAACCGTAAGAGCTACGAGGTTGGTTAAATTAGACAAAAGTTGTCCCATTAGGAGGCTATTTTAATGGTGTTTTGTTATTTGCGAAAAAATGCATAGGTCACTAGATACAGGTGAAAATGTAAATTTCGCGATTTTTTTTTTTTTGCTTATAACTTTGTTATATGAAATAGTACGAGATTCTGGTTTGCACTTTCTTAAGGCACTTTTGTATGGTGAATTTGCAGAAGTACTCAATTTTTTTTTATATCTAACCATTTACGAGTTACTGATAGCAACTTTTATTTTTCATATGGAGGTCATATTAAGCTATGGCATTTTTAAATAGAGATTTTTTTTTAGCTTTACAATGATATAAAACAATAATAATTTATTTTTATAATTAACAGAAAAATTAATAAAAATTGTTATTTATACTAAAATTAAATTGAAAAAAGTAAATCGAAGGCTGCTATGGAAACAACAAACAACAAAAAAATGCAACAATTGAATTTCTGAATTTTACTTGACAATAGTAGATTATTACCAGTAATAAACGAACTTTGACAACGAATGTAACAACTCAACATATCATATTTTTCCCAACGAGAAAAATTCATTTTTATTACTCGTAATAATCTACTATTGTCAAGTAAAATTCAGAAATTCAATTGTTGCACTTTTTTGTTATTTGTTGTTTCCATAGCAGCCTTCGATTTACTTTTTTCAATTTAATTTTAGTATAAATAACAATTTTTATTAATTTTTCTGTTAATTATAAAAATAAATTATTATTGTTTTATATCATTGTAAAGCTAAAAAAAATCTCTATTTAAAAATGCCATAGCTTAATATGACCTCCATATGAAAAATAAAAGTTGCTATCAGTAACTCGTAAATGGTTAGATATAAAAAAAATTTGAGTACTTCTGCAAATTCACCATACAAAAGTGCCTTAAGAAAGTGCAAACCAGAATCTCGTACTATTTCATATAACAAAGTTATAAGCAAAAAAAGAAAATCGCGAAATTTACATTTTCACCTGTATCTAGTGACCTATGCATTTTTTCGCAAATAACAAAACACCATTAAAATAGCCTCCTAATGGGGCAACTTTTGTCTAATTTAACCAACCTCGTAGCTCTTACGGTTCTCGAGATACCAATGCATTCGTACCTTAAATGGGACACCCTGTATATATATGTAATTTTTGTCTATCTCTTTCGTTTAATGTAAAAAGTTCATGGATAAACTCATTAATCGTTGGTGTTTCATTGCTACTGGTCTAACACCAGTGACGTTACAAACTCATCGCAAGATTTAAAAAAAAAAACATTTTTTGCTTAATATAAGAAATTTTCATGTCGGATTGTCATTAATCGTTATATCTTTGTAATTTCATAAAAAAATTTGGTTTATGGGCGCATTATTTATCTAATACTTGTACATTAATCTTTTATAAAGTAAAAATATTGTCTTGTTTTTCGAAAAATGTTTATTCATAATAATCGTCATAAAAAATCTCAAGGGAAAAAGTATTTCAAAAATATTTAAATACATTCTAGATTATTTAAAATTGTAAATACCTGAAAAAAATATAATATAGCTGGCGTGCGCTTAGTTGAGACTGATCTATATTTGGGCTGGCAACAGATGCACAAGAAACTCCTCCCTCTATATCTGCCGCCAAATAAATATGGACTGGAAATTTCTACACTGTTGCCAGTTTTATTGCTCATGTTGACAATGCTGTTATGAAGAAGCGGCAACACCGCAGAGCAAGGGACAGGGTGGGAAGAAGGGAAAATATTGAGCATCAATCCATATTTATTTGACAGCGTGTATAACGAGCGCTAAAATTGAATATAACACTGCTATTGGTAACTCGTTTTTACAAGCTGCATAAATACGACTACTGATGTCGGTAATAACGGAATCGGTTCTAGGCCAGCCATTACGTTTGGTTCGGTGTTTGCATGTTGCATTCATATCTCTGAAATATTATTTTTGTTGTTCTCATACGATTAACTTATTTGAAATTAATATTATAAATAGTATTAGTTTCAATTTCGTCTTTATTTTATACACTAACTTTATTTCAAATAAAAACAAAATTGTTTCACATTTCTTAATTTATAACGTGTAAAGCTGACCTATGCGTACACTGTACTGCGCTAGCTGGGCCCTGCCCATTAATTATATTACTGCATCTGTTCGCCGGCTCAAGTTTAGTATGAGCAGAACCTACTTGGTCGGGTGTCGGGTCGAACTGTAATATTAGGGGAGTTACGTATATTGACGTTTAGTCGAACATTTAAAATAATTGTAACCTAATTATTATATGCTATTATAACAAGAACAACGCTCTTAACTAACCGCGCGCCTGCTTATATCTAGTACCTAGTACTTGTATTCGATACTTTTCCTATTGACGTGTATATATATATCAGCATATTACCCATTTCTACAACACATGTAGACATCGGTAATGATGACGATATATTTTACCGTGTGGGCGCTTACCAGGCGTCACCTCACGGACACTCATAGCTGGTGTGGAGAGTGCACCACAGGGGTCACTTTTGTGCCATTTAAAATTGGAAATATTTGGCGCCTGTCGAGATCGAACCCGGTTCCCCCGGGTTCGCGACCAGACACTCAGACACGCGGCCAAGGGACCCCATTATTTATATATATACAGGGTGTCTCTTAAATAGGGGGACATGGCTTAACCACAGATTCCTGAGGCTAAAATAAGACGATTTAACCAAACTTGCTTCTACCGGAAAGTGTACCATTTAACCAGAATCCTGCTTCAAAGTTCATTGAAAAAAAAATCATTTTGCTTATAATAACCGGACGCTTTATTCGATTTGGATGAATTTTGGTATGACAGTTTATTTGGTTATGTCATCTTTTAAGATGATATTTGTTATTATTAGTGAACCACTAGTGTATGAAACGTAGGTGTCCCAACATTGATTAGACCATAAATTTGTATTGGTCACACCTATAACGTGAAATTATTTTTTTTCAGAAAGATACATTCAATAGTAAACTTTTCTCTGTCTGTTTAATTTGTGATATCTGCTACGGTTCAGACAGAAAAAAATACAACCTGAGTGACTGCATCGTGAATTTTTTAAAAATATATTTAATCTAGCAGTCTATCCAAATGTCAAACAACGAATTTTTAATGACAGTAACAATTGTTTATGGGTTGTCAAAAAATTCCTTCGTAATATTCAGAAACTAGTAACATCTGTTTGTTCGGCCTAATAGTATTTTACTACCATTATTATAAATAACACGAATAAATATGTTAGCTTACTCCTAAACAAGTTGAGAAGTTTGACAACTCGTAACTGTCATTAAAAATTAATTGTTTGACATTTGGATAGACTGCTAGATTAAATTTATTTTTAAAAAATTCACGATGCAGTCACTCAGGTTGTATTTTTTTCTGTCTGAACCGTAGCAGATATCACAAATTACACAGAGAGAGAAAAGTTTACTATTGAATGTATCTTTCTGAAAAAAAATAATTTCACGTTATGGGCGTGGCTATTAAAAAGTTATGGTCTATTCAATGTTGGGACACCTACGTTTCATACACTAGTGGTTCACTAATAACAACAAGTATCATCTTAAAAGATGACTTATAACCAAATAAAGTGTCATACCAAATTTCATCCAAATCGAATAAAGCGTCCGGTTATTATAAGCAAAATTAATTTTTTTTCAATGAACTTTGAAGCAGGATACTGGCTAAATGGTACACTTTCCGGTAGAAGCAAGTTTGGTTAAATCGTCTTATTTTAGCATCAGGAATCTGTGGTTAAGCCATGTCCCCCTATTTAAGAGACACCCTGTATATATAAAAAAAAATGTTTTTCGTAGGGTAATCGCTCAATAGCAGCTGTAGACACGTGTTTCGCTCTTATTAGAGCTCATCAGTACAGCATAGCTAGTTAATAGATGGACATTAACTAGAGGTAGTAATTAGAAATCGACAAATTGTAACAGCACCAGTAAGCAGCCAAACACACATTTGTTGCTTCGGTCAGCATTTCCACGGATTTGTGTGACCGAAGCAACAAATGTGTGTTTGGCTGCTTACTGGTGCTGTTACAATTTGTCGATTTCTAATTACTACCTCTAGTTAATGTCCATCTATTAACTAGCTATGCTGTTCTGATGAGCTCTAATAAGAGCGAAACACGTGTCTACAGCTGCTATTGAGCGATTACCCTACGAACAACATTTTACTAGTTTTTATAACTTTACGCTCGCAATATATATATATATATATATATATATATATATATATATATATATATATATATATATATATAAATTTACGTATTTTAATGAATTATTTAACTCAATTTTGATTGTCATTATTTAATATTTTTATTAGATTGTTCGTGTACGACGGCATGAGACGTATGGGGGATACAGAGAAAAGGGTTCAAATCTGCGGCCTGGCTGCTTGCAAAGATAATAATACAGTCGAATCTTGCGGGGATAGTATCCGCCGCTCTTCAAGTGTTATGGTTTTTGATCAAATTTCCATTTCTGGTGATTTCCTAGATAAAGGTGGAAGTGTCATTATTCCATCTCAGGTTCTTTATACTCTCGACATTCTCAAACCGGAAACCTACACTTTCAAATCTGTGAAGAAAGACAACGTACAGAGTGTAGAGATGAAAACGACTACGCAGCTTCACGAAATTTTAGGATTTGGAATTTATTCTGTGACTACAGATAAAGATTCGCATCATGATAGTGGAATATCAGGCTGGTTAATATTTCTTTATGTCATTATTGCTTTGGCGATATTGTTTGCTGTAATTGCGATTGTGATATATATTTTGAGATCTAAGAATCGCGGTAACTTTCGAAATCTTTTTCAAGAAAATGAAAACTAAATAGTGAATATCATAATCATATACAGGGAATTTATTTTAACATGCAACATATGGCGCATCACTTCCATGGTTACTCACTACTGTCAAAACATGACAGCAATGTAATATTTGTCCATTTTAAAATGCAACATACAAAATTTGTAGTTTTGTATTATCAAAATTAATTTCCAATAAATTAGCCTACATACGATTAACAAATAATCAAAACATGAATGTTGTACATCTTAAAAAACTTTAGCTTACAAAAATTCATAACTTTCATTTAATAAATGTTAAAAAATACCTCCAATAACTCTGAGGCAATATTCTAGTCGGTCGTAATAAGAATTGACACCATTTGTGATGTGTTTTGGAGGTATCTCCTGTGCTGCAATACTATTTATAATGTTGCATTTTAAAATGGACAAGTATTACATTGCTGTCCTTTTTTGACAATAGTGAGTAACCATGGAAATGATGCGCCATATGTTGCATGTTATAGTAAATTCTCTGTATATGCGTTTTCATAAATTTGGTCGAATAGGGGAGTTTCACTATGTGAAATTTGAATGTTTTAGTACTAAATACTGAAAATATACCATATAAGTACTCTATTAAAAAATATAAAAGTAATATTAATTTTGTTTTAATATTTAAAATTTTTAATTGAAATTGTAACATAATTCAAAAGAAGCGGTTGTTCGCCATTTATAATCCGGTTATGACATCAGACTTTCAACAGCGCAAAGTGACTAGATTATATGTGCGCAGTGGGACCACCTTAGATATATAAAGATACGAGAAAACATAATCCACAATGCAAGTCAGTGATATACATATGATTAAGAGAGATGGAATGAGGAATTATGTAAGAGTAAAAGAGATGAATGACCCTTTTTTCGATAGCGTACTGCGCAGAATCATAACGCATCATTTTCCGTTGCACGTGCGTCTCAAGTTTGTTGTCATCCGCCTCATTAGAATTTGAGAAGTTGGTTGTGAAGGATTATTGCGCGGGTCATTTCCTATGAGTTTGCGCGCTGTGCTATCGCGAATATCTCGTTATCACTGTCAATCCTACGCATATCACGCTCCGCGTATCTAGTTAAGTTATATGATCTAAGGGGACCACAGATCTGTATAAATTTAAAAAGTAAAAGTATAAGTCTGTGAGTGGGACGTATTTCGTAGTTCAGAGTGCATAATCAGGTATAAGACGTATTTTCTTCACTTTGCTATAAAATATATATGTAATTTAAATTGAATCTATTTAAATTTCACAAAAGAACACTTCCCGCTTCATTATCACTTGCTACAACCACACAACAAAATAATATAATATACGAATGAGGTTATACTCGCTGTGGGGATATGCTGAATGGCTGAACGTTATAGCGATCTTTTGTCTTTTTCTACAAAATGGTGAACAATATATATCTATCTTCGTTCAACAAAGGACAAATTTCTGAACTTACTATTTTCTTTCATCTCTTATTATCCACTAGTAATATGGTATAAGACTTTCTTTTACAGCCAACGGTTGTTGTCGAAAGTCTGACGTATTTCCTCGGCTATTAGCGCAATATTCAAAATTTTAAAATTTTTATTATTTTTTTCATGGAGTACTTTATAAGAAAAATAAAAAATACGTAACACGTATTTTTTCATGTAGATTAATATATATAAATTTCAAAAATTGTGAAACTTCCCCATTGCTGTGTGTGCTGATAATCGTTTATAAAGTGATTCTGATAGATTCTTTTCTACTTAATATCTATATTTTGTCAGTGCGCCGCTTAGAATATTTTGCACCACTCACTACTTGTACAAGTGTAAATCGCTAAATGTATAAGTATTCAACTGAATCTGTAACCAGTGGCGTCTTATTTCTGGTCACTGTGTTTTTTATTACAACAGTAGCTATTCATAAGTGTTGTATGACGAAACTGTTATACCATGCCTGGCTTTATCATTTATAAACTTCAAAAAGTTAAATACTAGTATTTAACTGCTATTTAGCCCTATGTTTACTAATGAACTGCACAAAACAATAAATAATAATTATTTAAAAAATTATTCCATGTCACTGATGCCCACTTTATGCATTGAGCTGCACTTTTAGTTTACCTTTATTTTTTGTGGATAAACGCTTGAAAACACATTGCTCGCCATTGGCTCTTAAAACAAGAAAGGTGCAGCAAATGTTAATGCGCCTTTTGCGCGATACTATTTCCATAAGATCCGAACTTCTGTAAAGATTGCGCTTGAATGTAGACTCTCCCATGGGTACTCCTGATAATGGGAGCAGGCGGGCAAAGGTCAATGTAGATGGTAGCATCCTAGCTAAGAACTGTTGCCCCGATAATTTTGAATGGCTTTACTGACAGTTACAATTTTTTATTGTGTTTCTGACGTAAAAGTACAATTATAAAGGCAAATCCATATGAAACAATGTTAATTATTATAATTTTTACCAGTTGTGTAACTAAAATTAGTTTTTCTTTAAATGATTTCCGCAAACAAATAATTATTTTATATTTGGACTTAAATTTTATTACTATTTTCTTCTTTCATCCTTGGGAAAACTATAAGAACATAACAAGAACGAAGAACGCATTATTTAAAAGAAGAATCCAAATACAAGCTAGTTTCTCGTAACTATCTGTCACTTTTAATACCTGATTTTCCAATTATTGAGTACTTTGGCCTAGCGTGCGAATACTAAAGTGCACAAATTTTATTAAATAGTTCTAAAAAGTTCATAGCTAGGGTGGCGCTATAGTTACTCTATATCACCACCGCCTGCTCTCATTTGTTCTGTTATTATTATTGTTATATTTCCCAGAATATGTAACATAACGATCTGAGGAAAAAAACTCGAATACTAACAATATTATAAACATAAAATTTAATGTTATTATTTGAAATATCAAAGGAAGAAAAATAAGATAAAATGTACAGTTTTATTGTGTTTTGTAACTACTAATTACCCATATGAAGGAAATCATAGAGTACATGGATTTTTACACATCACCAGGTTGTACTCGTATTTATATTTTTGGACGGTAGTGTAAATGATAACAATGAGAAGTTTTATGTGTTTCCAAACATGAAAGTAAAAATTTGTAACGAACATAATTTTAACAGCCTTATTTAATAACATGAAAAGTCACACTTTTTATATATTTCTAGTCTTATACGCTAATAAAAGCTTTAATAATACGATAGATCTGATATGCCTGTGACTTTAGCTAACATATTTCGCGGACAGCTTCGCCTGAATGTACGGAAACGTTTTATTATACATGCCTATTTTTATTTCACATGTCGATTTTAGATGCTTTAAATGTGGTGAGGAAAATAATTATTTAAATAGTTTTAGAAATATATGTATACAATGTGTTCTATCTGTTACCAAATATTACGAAGTACGAAATTCGACTCGTCATAATTTTTTTTAATAAATTAATGGAAGATCTAAATTAGTAGCAGTTGAAATAAAATATTATTTATAATTTAGTGATACTCAGTGGCAAATAAAAGCAAAAAAGATGTTAATATTCATAATATAAAAATATTTGTGCTTAGATACTTAGCGATGTTAATAGTTAATGAATTCATCGGTTAGTTTTAATTAATTTAATTTCCTATTCTTAATTTATAATCAATAAAGACCTCATTTCTTAAAATACAATCAACAGTTTTTTCGCGGCTATACGGCCTGTTTATATATTTACAAAAATATTTGGAGTTTTTTCGTACAGCATCACAAAAACTAAACAAAGTTTTCGGTTAAAAATATTTGTGTACGATGTGTTAATAATTATCTACCAAATTATTTTATTATCTGTACTCTTAATGCCGTGTATATCCGTTGTTGCACCACATTTTAATAAAGGATTATTTGATATTGTACTTCTCAGTACGATTTGAAGTTATTAGGAACGATGGTAAACGTGATTCCGTTTTATATTTATCGGAAAAATATTCTAAATTTGTTTAATGAAAATTATAAATTGGATTTTGTATTCAAAAATTTAAATATTTATTTAGATTATAATAATCTAAGGAAATTTAGTTATGAAATTATTTTAATTTTTGTTGGTAGTGCTTTTATGGAAATAACAACAGACCCGATAGATTTACCCAGTGTTATAACAAAATTATTTTATTTGGGTTTTTTTTCTATAGCAATTCAGTGTATCATTACGGGTTTTTTTTTTATTTGAATTACAAATATACATTTATTAAATACTGAAATTATTAACATGTCTTATGTAACATGAAAAACTAAAGATTATTTTATTCATACATGAAAAATTAACATTTTCGATTGAAATTAATAAAATTTTTAATATAAACATAATAGTCCACTTCGTAACTGATCTTTGATATAGTGATAACTCTATACTTAGTACTAATTCTAATTCTACGGTACTCTTTTCTTATTTGCCTGTAATAATCTGGGTATTTTATACAACTTTAGTTATTATATTATTAGTCTATTATTTTAATGAAGTTCGTCTAAGAGTAAGTACTTTATAATTTATAAACATATCTTATTTGGCGTTATATAAAACGTATTAATATATTAAGACAGGAATAATACAATAAATATGAAAAAAGGTGTACATATTTCTTGCGTTTTATAAGACGTCAAATGTGGTATTCGTAAAAAACATAACTTTTTACTGTTGTTTGAAGGCTAATGAAACTTGTAATTTATTAAACAATTTACGATTTATAAATTCTCAAGCAAATATAAGTGATTTGATAAAAAAATGTAATAAAAGGAATCAAAACAAACAAAATACAGTGAATTTTGTTTTAGATTAAACATAGTATATTAAAATTGAAGCCTGTAAAATTCGTTTTTACTAATTTTCATCTTTTCGAAATAAATAATACTTCATTATATGTCAGTATTTTTTATAATTATGTTATATGATATTTATTAAATGATTTAAAGATGTATTCAGCTACAACTATCTACACAGTCTTACTGTATCAATTTCGAAAAGACTAACACTTACTGTGAAAACGTATCTTGTATTTTATAATATCTTTTGTAATATAATTACTTAAATAACATATTTATGATATCATGTACCTACCTAATTAATATAGTATATATGTATGTTAATATTTTTTATAATGTTTAAATTTATTATTTGAAAGAACGATGAAAATAAAATATATTTAATTTATTTTACATACATATTCATGGTAACTACTAAATCGCCTTAAAATATAAAATTTTGAAATTATAAAAGATTATTTCATTGTTGTCTTATCTAAAATGTTATCTATGTATATTTTTTATATAAAAGTATTTAATTATTGAGAAGAAAAACGCCCAGTTCTGATTTTTAAGCTTTAATAGCATCATTGACCCAGCGAAATATTTTATAAATATCACTTGTTCTTTCAAATATAGAATGGCTATAATCATTTGTACTAATTTAATGTACTTTTAATCAATTATTCAAATAAAAAGTCATTAATTTACTAACTTTGTTTATTATTTTCACTTTTTCTAGGAAAAAAAAAAACAGTATGGCGGATGATATATTCAGCGCATTCAAGTATATATATTATTATTGTAGAATAAATGGAGTATGTCCGTTTACTTTTACTAAACATATATTTGTGTTTTTGAATCAAGATTTCATTTTTATAATATGGCAGATTATAGTAATTTATATATTTTCACATATGAGAGATGCTTTTACTTCTACAGATTCCTTTGACATATTCTTAATATGGGTAACAGTTTGTAGTCAGTCATGTAATTTTTCTGTATAGAAAAGATATAGACAAACTTTTTTCAAAAGTAAAGAAGATTGACAAAATGTTTGGTGAAGTAAACCTGAAAGTACCCTATAGAGGAGTCCTTAAATTTAATCAAAGAATTTTGGGAATTTGTACCATATATGGATCAGTAATGCTGTTTTGAGGTAGTTAGAAGTTTCAATGTTTCTTTAATGCTTTGTGCGTTCGTGGTATGGGTTGCTGGCAGTTTTGGAATTAACTGTATTTTGTATATGTTTCTTTTTGATGTCACACATAAAATGAACATACTTTACGGGAAATTTAACTATATATTTCAAGAGGATGAAAGTACTAATTTGAATTTATTTTATAAATATGTAAATATATACGAAAACTTAATTATGCATTGTAAAAAAGTTACAAGTGTGTTTCAAATAATCATTGCATCGAATTTTTAAGTTCTTTTACTTCTTTAGTAACATCTTTGACCTATTAGTATTAAATAAAGGTGATATCATATCACTTTTAGCGGATAGTATTTAGTTTATATGCAAAATGGTTGTATCGATATTTATGGTTATTAATTTCCATATTATACGAAATGAGGTAAGTATTTAAACATTTGTGGATATAATTTATTATTTTTTACTTTTTACAGGCTAATAAATGCGTACAATTTTGCCGATTAAATCGCCTAGCCAGTGTACGTAATGATGCCAAGTCAACGAAGATGGATGGAAAAAGACGATTTTACAATCTAAGCATAATAAATAATATATCATCACGGCTTATTACCCATTGATGGGTATGCAAATTACGATAATGTAGATATGTCAGTAGAAGGCGTCACGTACCCATAAAGGCTCTCAAAATTCTGAAGAGAACACCAACGAGCTCACATTGTGCGATTTGAAAATTGGAAATCATTTTTCAGTTAACTCTGGTCGCATTCGAATCTGAGCCATCAGAGCCATAACTACATATATATCGGTCACCTATCGTACTACATTGTAAATTTATAATTAAATATTTTAGTATGCAACAAATTTAATGAAATTTCGACATCAAAAACCAAATTTTACTTTGTTACTACTAGCGGTAAGTGATTGTTAATTAATAATAAAATTGCAACAATTATTTATTAATGTTTAGCTGGCAGCTGAAGCATTAAAGTTCATCATTATTGTATGTCAATTCAAATATTTTAAATAAATCAACCTGTATCAGTGATAAATTGAAGAATTATTATCAGATAACTAGCGGCAATAATCTGTAAATGTACAATAAACAGTTGATTTACGAATATGATTGATTTATTGCCTGAAAAGAAGTGTGTAATCAATAGTGAATAGATCCCATGCAGTAAAAAATAATTTTTGGTGACTTAGTCGTAGACTATAATAATGTTATAATACACATTTTTTATTTGAAAAAAATACACTCATACCCATTGTCTAAAATTTATTTTATAAATGTTGTCATATTTTTGTTACATATACCTGCACAGAAACTGAAAAAAATATGTATATAAATAAGTACTTCAAACACACACAAAAGAAAAAATACGCACGAAAACAACAAATCTAAAATCAAGTCTGAATTCTATAGAAAATCTTTTATAAATTCAAAAGTATAGCAAACAATCATAAAAAAATATATATCAATTTGCAAAACCAAACTACAGTGATAGACATCATTTAATTCATTGCAAATTATACTTGAACCATGAATTTGAAAGATTCTTTGAAGATAATCAAACATTTCTTCTAAATTTTTCCCTGATTAATCAGTGATATTGAAAAAGTATTTTCTTTAATCATATTAAGGTTATTAACTGCTATATATTTTAATCTTATTGTATAAAGCATAAATATATAAATTTGAAGAAAAATATTAAAATTAACTACAGGAATGTTTAAATGTATACATTTTCCGTAATATTGTAGACGTGTCAAATCAAATATTAATTTAACAATAAAGCCTGATTTATAGATTCCACAGAATAGAATGGAATAAAATAAGAACAGAAATTTTTAAACCATTTATAGATTGCATGGAATAGAAGAGTTTGGAATAGAATGACGTCACTTTTGCACTAAATTAACAATATTTATTGGTGATTTGAATAATGTCATTGCTTGTTTTTGCAATAAAATATAGTATTTCTGCAAAATAAATGTTGTCTACAAAAAGTTTTTATGTTAGGGGATGGGCCAAAAGCAACGAAGTCACAACAAGTCTCACGAATATTATCGAAGCAAGCCAAATGGAATAGAATAAGAAATAAAATTTGGTTATATCCTATTCTATTCCATTCTGTGCAAGTATAAATGGTTCTATGCATTTAGATTGGTTTATATCTCTGTTCCCTGTGCTATTCTGTTCTATTCTATTCCATTCTGTTCTATGCAATCTATAAATCAGGCTTAAGTATTCCAATTTTTATTTGTTTCATATTATGTGTTTCTAATTGTTCATATTTCATTTTTATTTCTAATAATTTTAATAAATTATCTATGTTTAGCATATTATTTATTTTTTTGGCGTTTTAAATGCACAGTAATAAAATGTACAAATGTTAAAATGAATATTATTCCATGATAAATAAAAATTTCCTTATAATCATTATTACAGTATCTTTGTTTATTGTAAAATTCGAGTAACAATATTGCATAGCTTGAAAAATTATTAATATAACATCTCTTGTTATTATAGTATTTTTAGTTAGATTTTTCCACGCTTTAAGTAACAACCAAAAATTTTACAAAGTAAAAAAAACTGGCCAAGTTGCAGGATCAAAATCATTATTTATTCGAAATTTTTATTCGCATTTTATACACTTTGACGTTCGAAAATATATCTTGTTTACAGCAGTATAAGTTATTAAAAATTATCAGTCTTAAGATAATCAATGCTAATGGAATTAAATGTCAATAAATTAATTCATGAAACATGAACTAAGTGAAATATAAATAAACACGTCGAAATGAAATAATATTTTTGTATCAATAAATTCATACATACAGAAATATAAAATATAAACTATTTAACCTAATAAGTTATTTATATTTTTCGCGTCGTCCATACCATTAACAAGCAAATTATTTTTCCTTACTTTGAAGGTGTAAACCACCTTTAAATATACGGGCTATAAATAATGTGTTCCACGTTTCGTTGTGCTTACTGTACACTCATATAATAATCTTAAAAACCGGGAACATTGTTAACATACCTTATAATACATATATACACGATTTATATTCTGCCTCCATTTTTCTCCTAACTTAGATCTTGCTACTGTTGATGAGGATGTGTCCTCATATGCGTAATAAGAACATGTTTCTGTATAAAGGCCCTCTGACATACAGGACAAACATGTGGTTTATGACCGCTATGAATTCTTTCATGCACTCGAAGGTTGCTACTACGGTTAAAAGCTTTGCCGCATACTCCGCAGACGTGAGAACGTTCGCCGGTATGTATCAACATATGTTGAGACAGATCTCGTCGATCTACAAAATAGTTATTTATGTAACAAGTACAATAAATTTGCTTTTTGCAAGTGTTGCAAACATTATTTTTTCATGTCGGAAAACCCCCTACATATCAAATTTTGTAAAATAATATTGATTATACTTGCCGTCAAATAAATATGGCCTGCAAATTTCTACACTCTTGCCAGTTCAGGAGCAATGTTGAAAATGCTATGTTATGAAGAAGTAGTAACACCGCCACCGCAGGGCCAAAGGACAAGATGCGGAGAAGGGAAAAAGTTGAACATCAGTCCATACTATTTTGACGGCGAGTATAGATTTTGAAATAAATATAAGATGTAACAGAAATAAGTATATTAAATTTAACCAGTGATAGAACTCAGCAAGAGCAACAATATTTCTTATGCCCGGTTTCATCAACATCAAACAAATCTTCAAATAGCTTATTCGTCGAATAAGAGAAAAATATCGCATCAAAATATGACAGCTAGAATAAATACTGTTATTTGTGTTATGGTGTCGATGAGATATTTTTCTCTTATTCGACGAATAAGCTATTCGAAGATCTATTTGATGTTGGTGAAACCGGTCACTAGTAACCTAGTACATATACTGGCGAAATAGCAAAAAGTAAGTGACATTGACAGAACTCGTCGAGAGCAACAATATACCTTTGCAACATTTTTTTGAATACTGTTTTTTTTTTTAGTATTTTTAGGGCCGGTATTATAAACGTCCAGTTAAATTTAGTTCCATAGTAAATTTTATAAAGTAAACAAATTCGCAATTTTTATGTTCTTATGACATTTAAATTATTGTTTACGTTTATAATACCGGCACTTAGGCAGGTAATGCATTTTTTTTACAAAACTTTGAAAATTTTTAACACTAGGTTTGACGTTCCGCTATCCTGCGTCAACCGCAAACCGCGACGATGAAATTTGCTGTTCTATTCTGTTCGTTCCGTTTTTCTAGTAACTTGCGGTAAAACGCAGAGGCAGCTCAAAATGCGTAGTTTTTGTCTACTATACAAATACATTGAAAAATTAATTCAAATAAACACTTCATAAAATTTAATCCTATTGACACATATAACGATTTTATAATTTAATCAACCAAATTTGATCATTTGACCAGTAACATCACATTTATTAAATTTTAAAATTAAGATTTTTATTAAGTGAAATTTTGGTACGTATCCGAAACTTGTTTTTCTGATTTTAAAAAGTTATGAACACACAAACCGATTCTAGTTTATATGAAAACTCGTAAGTTTTTTAATGTAAACTCATTTAGCCAGAAATAGATTTTGTTGAGCATTAATTTTTTTAAAACGAGATAACTTTGGCATCTAACGGAGAAGCATGAAATTGTATAAAGTGTTGCAAGTTCAAATCAAAATAATTTGAACGAATAAATATTTTATGAAACACCTGCTTGAATATTTTTATTTTGTGCTATACATTATTTTGAAAGTAAAAATAAATAAGTCACCTTTGAAATTTCGTCCGCAAACAGCGCAAATATACGGTCGTAAATTCGGCGGCATCGAATGAATCCGTCTCATATGAACCCTTAAAGATATTAATCTTGCATATTTGTTTCCGCAAATACTGCACAGATGATGTTTTTCAGCGGTATGCGTTATTAAATGAGATTTTAACTCGTTAGACTGTATGAAAGACCTATAAAATTATACATAATATTTGTTTACAAACACAAATTAATCATACTTATTGCACATATGACAAGAATATGGCTTGACTCCGTTATGAATCCTCTGATGCCTCACTAAATTTTCCGGTAAAGTAAACTGTTTACCACAAGTTTGACAAAGGTGAGAACCTTTTCTACTGTGTATGTTTATGTGATTTGTAAGTTGCTTAACAGTGGAAAAAGTTTTATCTAAAAACATTTGAATTTATTAAAGTTATAATAATATGTAATTATTATTTCTTACCGCATAGGTGACATTTAAGACCGGTTAAATGTTTTTGCTCATGCTTTTTCAATCGAATTTTATATCTGAATTTCATATCACAAAATTTGCAACATAATTCTTGATTGTTTTCTTCCTCACTAGATGATTCCGATGAAGAAATAAATTTTGTATCTTCGTTTAATTCTTGTTTCAGAGTTTCTTCTCGTATGATTGATGGAGAGCGTTTCCTAGAACATCCTATGTAAGTATATTATTAGTGCTGAAGTAAAGAAAGCTTCATAATTTCAGATATAAGGGGCTCAGTGTAAAAGTATGTCTGCAATTTTAAAAAAATAGTAATTAAAGTAAAATTGTAAAAGAAAAATTCCAACCCTAGATGTTGCTAATATTATTGGGGGACACTTATACCATATTTTTCTAAATAAAAACGAACTGTAGGTATTGTTCTAAGTCTAAACATATACAGGTGTTTCCTTTAAAACAACCAGTTCTTTTTGGGCGAATTAATAATTTCACAGAAAAATGTTATATACAAAAAATGATCAAGAATAAGGAGCTAATTTATCACTAATAACAAACCGAAAATTCAGCCAGTGGTTCTCAACGGTAGAACAAAGTTATGTTTTTTTTTGTTCTACAGTTCGAGAAAAACTGGTTCAATTTTCAGTTTGTTATTACTGATAAATTAATTGGCCCTTTATTCTTGATTAGAGAGCATACTTAACGCCCAAATATTCAAAACAAAATATAAACAGTAGTTGCACTCCTCAGCAGTGCTTTTGGTTTGGCCAGTCGACAGAACACGGGCTAAGCTTCACCTTTTAGTTTATAGGCGCGCAGCCTTTGATAAAGCAATTCGGCAGCACACCAGCTATGCTCTGACTCCTGATCTTGCCAACCTACAGAGAGCTGTAAAACTAAAATTTATACACCAAGAGGCAGAACTAAACACATTCGAGGTCACATATTTCGGTAACCAAATATATGCAAAGTGCAACTACTGTTTATATTTATACAGTGACCAAACCAAACCTGTCCTAACGTGATATCCGCTTGACCACACCCTCTAAAGTCATTGGGCACGTTCAGCACCCGGCAGCGATGAGCTCTGAGCTCCGCTGCGTGCCGATGATTGCCGAATGCAATTGCTGGACCAATTACATTCGTCCATTCATTGTGTTCGTCAAACTGCGGAGTTCAGCGATGAGAGGTGCTGAACGCGGCCATTAGCTCATCCAAAAAATCAGTTGATTGTTTTAAAGGAAACACCTGTATCAACCTGTATAATTTTTGACAAGAAAATAGTTCCCGTTTTTCCATTGAGCCATTCAAATATAATGTATTAAAATTAAATTAGTACCTCGTTTCCTTGTTTTCCTGCACTGCAGTATTGTTTCTTTATCATACTCAAATTTACTAAAAGGCACAGTTTGTCTTTCATCAACATTAAGTTCTGGAGAATTTGAATTTTCTCTACATATTTCTGGAGGATCATTGTCATATCTGTTACAATAAATATTTCAAAATTACGCAACAAATTTTGTAATAAAAGTAATACCCATCTGTTTTTATTAAAACTAGGTGTTGTTTTATTAACTTTTTCCTAAGTATGTTGTCTGATTGTTCACACAATAACCTAAACTCGTAAAATTGGTTTATTTGTGAAACACACTCTGTACATATTGTTGTGGGTAGGCCGTCTCCCTGTTCAATCTTAAACAATATTCATAACAATTACCTATTTAATTTATTGGCATTGTTCTACCTGTATAGGTGCACAAGTCATTAAAACATCAGCAACATTAAACACATCCTTCATATTTTCTTTCTCTGATAAACAAGTTCTACAAATTGACTGAAATTGTTCCTCTTTCACTTCCATCGTTTAAAATATTTAAGTAAATGTGAAAAGTAAATATTTATGTTTTTTGAGGTTACAATTGTTGTCAGTTTCTCTCGGAATTAATCGTAACATATCGTGCACCGTCGTGATCACATTCATGGTCTGTGAACAGTGTTGCCATATCTACCGATTTTTCGGTAGATATACCGAAAACTCTTGATGTTTACCGAACTACCGAATTTTTATTAAAATCTACCGAAAAAATAAAATTATCATTTTATACCAAAATCTAATATTTAAAAAATCATTTTTGTAGTTTTTACGTTAACTGCGCCGCCTAGGCGCAAATATGAGAAATTTGATTTTCTTCTTTTCATTTCATTTCATGCACTGCGCTATATTATGAAGACAAAACAAAGAAATAAACTCATCGCTTCCACAATAAGTGGCCTTCTTCAACAATTTATTATTAATCATGATGGTTTTAATGTTCCTATTGACAATAAATTATTAAAGAACATGATTTATTTGTACAATGATTCCAAACAGGAATAACAAAATTTAAAATGTATAATAATATTTAATATAACATGTCTGTAGGTTCATATTATTATAATTAAAAACATAAATTTATTTTTACGGTTTCTCACATAAAAAAATGAGTACAAAATTATTAGGGCTATTTGAAATTTGCTAAAAATGATTTCTACCGAAATCTACCGATTTTTTCATACATATACTACCGAAAACAGCAACATGCGACTTGGCAACACTGTCTGTGAACATAACCAAAAACTCGCAAATTTCCCGCTTTTATTAATGTCAACTTTTGTTAATTAATCTTAAAAATAAATTATAATGTGGTCAAATATTTGGAATAAGTTTATATGTGATAATACAAGGCTTCAACTAAAAGGAACCCTTAATGGAGGGCAAAGTTTTAGGTAGTAACAAATAGTTAAAATTAAAATGCATCAATGAAATGTTTCTCATCAACAGGTGGAAGAAACATGAATGTCCTGAATTTCCTGAAAAAGATCTCTGGATTGGAGTGTTTGCTGGTTGTCTCTGGAAATTAGTACAAGAAACAGATCATATTTTGTATAAAGTTATTGATCCAAACTGTTCAGATGAACCAAAAAATAAAAAATCAAAAAGTAGCACAGAAAATAATAAATACGATCAATTGTTGCACAATTATTTTAGATTAGATGTAGATTTAGATAAATATTATAAACAATGGTCTGAAGCCGACTCAAATTTCGAAATAGCAGCAAAAGAATTTTATGGTATTAGGATTTTAGCTCAAAACCCAGTAGAAAACTTATTTTCATTCATTTGTTCTCAAAACAATCACATATCTAGGATATCGAGTATGATTGAAAAAATGTGTGTATTATATGGATCAAAAATATGCAAGGAAAACGAAATAACATATTATAGCTTTCCAACTGTGGATTCATTAGCACAAAAAGGAGTTGAAGAATCTTTGCGGAAAGCAGGTTTTGGGTATCGAGCAGGGTATATAAGCAAATCAGCTTCTAAAATTATCGAACTAGGAGGAAATAAATGGATACAAGAACTGCAAGAAATGAAATATCCCGAAGCTAAACAGAATTTAATGAAGCTGACTGGCGTTGGAGCGAAGGTAAATAAGATAACAAATGGTTTTTATAAAAACAAAAATATTATGTAATAGGTAGCAGACTGCATTTGTTTGATGTCACTGGGACATTTAGAAGCCGTTCCCATAGATACTCATGTTTATCAAATTGCCAAACGTTGTTATTTAAAACATTTGAAAAACCAGAAAACTGTTACTGAGAAAATTTACAACGAAATAGGAGACCATTTTAGAAAATTGTACGGGCCGTTAGCCGGCTGGGCACATACTGTAAGTTATTTGTACGAAAAATTGAAACATTTAAATTCAAAGGGATTTCAGTGGCAAAAATATGGTAACTTTTTCCATGAAAACATTCTATGAGCCAAACCCAATGTTTTAAGATATAGTAGAAATTATATAAAATTTCAGACACGGATAAATGTAAAGCCAAAAGTGGAACTAATTTTATGAAAATAAGATTGTGTACGTAGAAGCAATAAAATTGAAAGGGCTATTAATAAAAGAAGTTGCAGTTATTTTTATTTCTCTGTGAATATAAATGATTCAATTATTAATAATTACGATGATTTGACATAAAATCCTTATTATTATTTAATTTGTAGGTATTATTCTGTGCTGACTTGAAGTTATTTCAAAACAAAGATTAACTGTAAGTTCAAATAAATTATATATTTTTTTATTTTTATAATAAAACTTGTATTATCAACATTACAAAAAATATGATAACAGATGTGTACGTTAATGAACCTATTACAAGAAATGTAAAAGTGACATGGCAGCCATGTACCCTGTAATGCCATATCCAGCAAACCAAGCCAAAGCTCGGCTTGGTTGTGGAATTACAACAACAGCGTACACGAATGTATGGATGAAACGAGCAACAGTGAAAGCTCTGATTAAGTTGATGGCTAAAAAGTAGCTTGGATTAGTAGCTAGGTAGATTACACTGATGACGAAGAAGATGATGATGTTTTCCAGGTCGTTCTGGTGCGCCCTACAAAAAATATTTATGGATAAGTTAAAATCAATGACAGTTAGTATGAACGATGATTAAGGAGTATTTGCGAGCATTTAATTAGTATTGTCCTATCTCTCTCAATCTTTTATGGTTTATTTTGGAGAAAAATAAATAAATATAAGATGAGTGCAATTCATTTTTCTTTTATTTTAAGTATTTTTCACTAATATAATCAATAAACGATTGGGAAAGATAAAACAATGGTAAACAAATGCTCACTAATCACATGTTCATACTAACGGTCAATATTTTTTGAAATACAACTACTTTTCTGAATTATAATTGATTATTCCGATTTACAAGTGATGCTTTCTAAATTGGATTTAACCATTTTTGAAATACAATTAGAAAATAATGTCATGTTTTTACAATTTTTCTGTACACGTATGCCGTTGACATGTTTTCTACAATGTTACTATGAATTTTACTGTAAATAAAGCATCTACACCCAAATTAGTGTATAAAGCACTAATATATTTACCTGCGTACTCTTTCGACGTCTTCATGGATCTTAACTTTGGCCCTTTGTGGTCCGGCGTCTTCAGGATTAGCAAATGCCTGTAAAATTCACCAATTTCTCATAGTTGCCCAAAAAATATAAAATTTTCACTAACCTTGTTCTTGAACCGTTGCATAGCGGTTAAAATCGACATAGCCATCATTTTAAGCACCAAAAGGGCCATGTAGAAGAAAAGCCCCCTCAAAAGAGGATTTTCCAAAGATAAGGGAGTTGCACCGGCCATCGTATAGCGTACTTTATTCGTTAAGTTCACGAACTTAAGTGATGTGATGTTCTGTTGTCGATGTTATGTATCAGTAGAAAACACAAGTCATCAAGGCACTCCTCTAATCACCAATTTGACCTTGAAATTTTAAAGTGATATCAACAAGTGGAAGGGAAATATTTACTTGGAAGATTCGAGAAAGGGAAATCGTGTTTCGTAATAACTACAATATTTTTTTATTATAACTTATTTAAACAATAAATTTAAGCAAATTATTTTTATTATTTAAGTAAATAATGCATAAGCATTTTTGTTGTAATAAATAAAGATGGTTAAAGAAACACTCATTTTTATTTGTTATCTTTGATTTAAAGGATTTAACAAATGTTATCAAATTTACCCATAAAATTAAGCAACCCATCGTACATTTCTGTTGTAAAACAATGAAATGTTTATGTTTTTTTTTACTAAAAAAAAAGTATAGAAGATAAATTATGAAGTAATTTTGGCCATAAATTGTTATATAGAAATCAGAGTAATGTTACTGCATAAGCATTTTTGTTGTACAAAATAAAGATGGTTGAAAAGTTTCTATTTGTTATTATTTTTGATTTACCAAGAAATGTTAAATTTACCCAAAAAATTAAGCAACCCATCTTACATTTCTGTTGTACAAGTAATCAAAAGTTCGTTTCTTTTACTACAACGAAAGTATAGAACAAAAAATATTTTAAAAATAATTTTGGCCATGAATTTCATATAGAAATCAGAGTTTTTAAAACATAAGTTTATTTATATGTTATTCATTTTTAAATTATTTATGGTAAAATTCTTCCTTATCGGCGTTGTTTACGCCAGGTCAAGGCCAGTAACTTCAAAACAGAAAGGTCATTGTCAGTTAAATGTTGTCAGCAGTTCGGTTTAATAGAATTAATTAGTGCTGTGCTCTTGTACCTGACAGAAGAATGAGATTACAGTAATCCACACATATCTCTACAAAGATAATAGGTGAGTTTATACATTAGAACCGTTGCATATTTGATTTTTGCAACTGCAATGTCATGCTTTCACCTTTAACCTTCTATTTCACATTTCTCTTTCTAACTGTAACTAGAAAAGTAATTAGGAAGGAAATACTTATCATTTTGCTAATTGAAAAATATATTAACAGTAAGTAGTCATTTATTTTAACCATACAGGGTTTGTGCGTTGTTTTAAAATAAGAATTGCAAGGGAAAACATTTGTTTTGTTTTTAGGGACTGAATAAAAAAAGACTGCAACATGACGATGTTGAGTGTAGAAGCTCAGATGAACTACCTGATCCAGTGGTTTACCGAATGGAGTGAACTCCAACGTACTGACTTTTTACCAGTTCTTGCAGAAAAACTTTCAAACGTAACATATGTTAATGGAATTGTTAACAGCATTGCCGGGGTCAACTGCCAAGACAAACCAATGTCTTTATTCGAATGCAGAGTACGTATTTTTAGAAGAGTTATATTTAGTTTTGCAACCTCATGTTGAATGTTTTGACAGGTGAAATTATTTCGCGAATGGGTAGCGACTTGGACTCCAGAACAAAGAGATAGACTGGCACAGAGAATTTCTGACATAGACCCAACTTTCGGGGAAAAATTAAAGCATGAAATAAAAAACGGACCAAACGGAATAGCGAATGGTGTTGAAAACGATGTTGCTTCTGTGGATAGCGAACAGTAGTTTTTTCTCGAATTTTACAGCACTTTAACTGTTGATATTTTGAGTGATCAAATTAATAATTTAAGCTAGAGTAGACTTTTGCTTATACACTTGTTAATGTAGGTGATCACATTAATTTTAAATATTCAATGTCAATTACCAAATTGCATTTAAGTTTTAGGTTGTAGTGCAGTTAAAGTGTTAAAAAGTGTGAATTTATAAGACTAACAAATATCAAATAGTAATATATTATTTCTTAAGTTATGTTTAGTATACATATTAATTTTTTACATATTTTTATATTTACATATGAGGCAGCTATAATTGTTTATTATACTCAGTAAATTGTATTTTATACGTAATATTTCACAGCCCTTGCTCAAAATTTTTATTATTTATACAAAACAAAATACTCTAAAACAAATAAATAAATGTATAAACAATTAAATGTTAGCTTGATTGGTTTAGTCTCTTTAGACAAATTGCTTTTATTTGTGGTTGATTTAACCTTTCAGCCTCTTTAAGAATCTTCTTGATATCACTGATCTTGTTGTGTCGAATCGCAAGTAAGTATGCTCTTTTTAATTGTTTACTTTCAATATAGGCATCAATCTACAAAAATATATATTAAAACTTTAATAAACTTATATAAAATTCTAAAATACCTTAATGCTATTATCGTTGATTAGTTTAATCAAATTTTCAAGCTGAACTCCCGAGCCATTGGCCTTCGTGAGCGCAGAAACCGCTATCATCAGCACTTCATCGCATGTTTCATTAACTGTATCAACATTTAATCCGCTTGAGTGAATACAATTTATTAATTCGGTTACTGCGTCATCCCTCAAAATTTGAGCGAGATATTTACCCGCAAAACAGTATATTTTCAAGTATTTTAAGTTGTGGTCTTGAATTATACTGAAAAAAGTTACATTTCATAGTTCACATCGTTTCTCATAGATATTTATGTTTGTTATTATCATATTACGACAATTCTAGAACTATAAGAATCTATAATAAAATCGCTTTCATTAATTTTGTACAGTATTTGTTCCTGCCCAAATATTATTGATTGTCGTGAGCTTATTGGATCGTTTGTGCAATACAACTAGTATTTGTCATTCAAAATCTTTTTGCACAATATATAAAATATTGGCCAGTTTGTTATAATACTATTGGACAATACTATGACATTTTAGTACAAGGCGATGTAAGTGTTAACGTTAAAAGACTGACAATAAGAAATAGGATCATTTAAAAAAAATAATTGAGAATAGTGAAAGAATGAAGTAAATTACTGCACATTCAATTTATTGAAGTATGTAGAGAGAGAATATTTCTCTAGAAAAATTTCAACTAACAGTATTTTTTGAATTTCGACCAATGAGAATCGAATATCAGTGCACTTGTGCGTGTGTTCCCGAGTATTTTGAGTGAAATATTCTGCCAATATACCCATCGTGCAGGGCAAATACCTAAATATTATTGCACTATTGTGCGTCCTGGAGTAAAGGAAATTTCAACAGTCAGGAGAATTTAAATTATAAAAAGAAGTTTTGATAATAAGAAAAATGTCGTTTTTTAAATAATAATTGCGAATTTAACTGTAGGAAGAGCATCAATATTATTGATCAATATTACTCTACACAACAATATTGAATGTTTAGGGGCCGTTTTATTTTGTATGATTAGTATTTTAATAAAATTTAATGAATCTTACCGAAAAGCGATTCCAAATCCTTCTTCGACATTTTTTCCGCAAACTACCGCTAGAACGGCAAGTTTCGTTTTCTCTAAGTAAGAGTCAAATAAAGTTGGAACTTTTTTATAAATATTGGTGGATTTTTCGACTAAAAATAGGAAGAGAAATGATGATTTTTATTAAGTCCACTGTATATAAGATGTTTCATACCTTCAGAAAATATAAATATTTCGTTTAAAACTTCTAAAGGAGGACGGTTTTCTACTTCACACTCAGCTAAAAATTTTGCAATTTCAATTTGTCTCCAAATTGTGTTAATATATTTATCTATATTTCTAGGATCTATTTTCATAATTAGAGAGGGTTGATATGATTTTCTACTATTAGAGCTGCCTGAAGATGCCGTACTGTGTTTGCGACCTTAAAGTGAAATTAAGTTACAAAAAATAGTTACAATTTGAAAAAATATGTACCTGTGGAAACTTGTACCCACTGTTCCGCTTCCAATTCTTGTTTAAGATGTGCTTGAGCTCTTTGCAAATATTCTTCTCTTTCTAATAATTCGCGAAAACTGTTGGCGTTTTCTTGATAGAACTTTATACATGTCATAGATGCCCGAACATAATCACTCATAAAAATTTGTAATTGGTAAAGGACGTTAAACATTGAATTTGATTCTAAATGTCTACAAATTGCTTTCAAATATATCTAAACATAAAAATAATATTAATTTATAATATTATAATTGTTTCATTAGTTCTTACCTCCCATACGGTTAAAGTATTGTCAATTTTATGCATATGTTCTTGAAAATTTTCAATCTTGCCGTCTTCTAAACATTTCATGTAAATTTCTATAAAAATATCAGTCTGTACTCTGTTTTCTAAAATATAATTCAGCGCTTCGTCTAATTCTTCATGCCGAATATAAAAGTTTAAAATACTTAAATGCGATCCATATCTCATAAGATAATACAGACATTCGTTATAAAAACATGGCTCAATAAAATATTTTTTTGGTACTGATACTCTCGAAATTTTCCTCTTTTGATTTTGTCCACTTATAGTTTTCAAATTTTTAAGTTTATTTAAAACACAAACCGCTGGATCTAGAGATGTTCCACAATTCGTATTTAAGCTTAGAGTAGAAGCATTTAAACTAACGTTTTCAAAAGTTTTAAACACTGATCTATCGGTTATTTTTTCATTAGATTCCAGTACGCTAATTATTTCATTGACTAATGGCGGAGTTTTAATTATTCTCGTCTCAGAAACTGTGCTCAGAGTCACAGATTTTTTAGTTCTAAAATCTTCTGGATCGTAAGAAACACTCAAATCTGATGTATCGTAATGTTTTTCCAGGCAATATTGAAACTTTTCCCTAGCAAGTTGAAGACAACCTGCTTTCAAACAACTTTTACCCCATGCAGCAAAAATTCCAGTTTTATCTAATCCTACTTTCGTACAAACTTCAAGAGCTAAGGGCCACTGTTCCTGCTCTATCAGTTTGTCTCTTAATCGCCTTAGAACGCCTGGATCTATATAGAAGTCAGGAAAGTTTTTGTTTGCGGATCGGAGAAGTTCCAAACAGTCTTTTTCTACTAAAAGTTTTAATAACTCTACGTGGAGCAAGATTTCGTTACATTGTGTCAGTTCAGATTTATAAGAGTTGTGTAGAGATGTAACTTTTGCTACTGTTACTAAAGATCTGTAAGAATATATTAGAAATATTTTATTAAATGATATATTAGTGAACTCACTTTATCATTTGAATGACGAAAGAAAAATCTATTTCGCTTACAGCATCTTGTAAATATGGTAGAAGAATTTTGGACTGCTCCAGCAAAAATCTATAAAAAGAATGCCAAATTTACATACAAAAACTATAAAAATATTTTAAAATGCAATATGCCAATTTCAATATTTTTCCATCTATTTATAAAGTGGCACTTTATCTACTGAAATCTTGTTGCTAAGGTAACACAACGAAGGTAATACTTTAATGATGAGAATAAATAAAAATTTCTTAATCATATAAAAGAAATACGAATTCATAGCACCAGCAATTAAGAAAATCGTTAATAACTATCAAAATTAAATATAAATGTCTGCTATATTAAAAAAAAACTTTAAAGTTAGAAAGAAATTTCATTTTTTCATGTACTCTATGGAAAAGAACTTTTTTTTTATGAAGAACAATAAAGAAAATTGCTTATTTTTTACTTCTCTCTCATTCAACATTAAATAGCAAATTATTTAATGATTAAAGAAAAGTGTTAGTTTTTAAGCGAACGTTATAGTTTATTGTACTCATATTATTTCATCTTACATTAATTTAAAATGAAAACTAAAAAAATTCTCTTTCTAATGGTACATATTTATTTTTTATATAGGTACATACAAAAAAAAAATGCAAGTATATGTCGTAACTCGAAAACTATAAACGAATTTTTATCGAATACTAATACGATATCGAATATGTCTCAAAAATTTGGCCCATAAAGAGACCAACTCGTTTATGAATTTTCTATAGCGTGCATAATACGATAATTTTTCATATACAAATTTCGAATTTTTGATGCTATGGTTGATTGTTTGAAAAAAGCAGTACCTAAGACCTAGGTTGTATTGTCATTTGTAATAAAATTTTCGAAAATACTTGTTATTTTTTGTGGTCGTCATAACTCGCTCGAAAGTAATATCGTATTGTTCGTGTGTTGACTCACTCGGTTCCACCACCCCATTCCTCGTTCGTCAAACTCCCACACCAGCACGAGCACGATACTTTCGACATTCGTTTAAAATATTGAAAATTTTAAAAATAAAGCTGACAAGTCAATGTTATCTTTTAAAGGCAATGACTTGTCTCTGTTCAAGAATTAGTTCCACACTCTCGTTTCAGCTAACGGGGTATAAACAGAAATATTTTCATTCACGATAATAGGAGAATTTGCTGTAGTTTGTTAGATATCGGTATTTGTTTATATATAAAGGGCCAGTTTTACAATCTCTGGTCAAAATGTTAACTGTAAGTTAAATAAACAATATTGAATCGGATTATTGACAGCAATGATAAATTTGTCATTTGACATTTCATTTCGCTTCAATTTTGTTTATTTAACTAACAGTTAAAATTTTAACCAGAGATTGTAAAGCTGGCCCTTAAATTTTTAACCGGAGATTGCAAAACTCGTCAAGGGCTGCTAAGCACAAATATCAAAATTTTGATTGCTCAATCTACTTTTGTTTTTTACTTGCCACCAAAAATTATGTGAGAGGTTTCGTCAAGGGTAGCAATCCACAAGTATGAAAATTGAGTTTTTGATTTAAAAATGATTTAAAATGAAAGTTTATGCAATATTTTTCATAAAAATAACAATAATAATAATTGTTATTTTCATAAATAAATAAATAAAAAGATTGGCGTGAAAAGTAGTCATGATAAACAACCTCCCATTCCTGTGACGTCAAAGTACATACATAGTATGTGAGTACGTCAATGACCGCGTTCAGCACCTCCCATCGCTGGCATCTCTGACCTCCGAAGTTTGACAAACACAATGAATGGACGAATGTAATTGGTCCAGCAATTACATTCGGCAATCGTCGGCACGCAGCGGTGCTCATCGCTGCCGGGGTGCTGAACGCGACCATTCATAACCAATAGGAAAAGTTTGTCACATGTTAAAGGTGTATGAACTTTGACGTCATATTCTGTTTTAGATCAAGTGATTTTTTTTTTGCACAAATTTCAATATTTTTTTTAACAATATACACTGACCGGCAAAAGAAACCAGCCACTTTGAACTATTTTATAAAGGTCCCTTTAACCGAATATTTTATAACTAAATAGGCAACTGAGCTGATTGTTTTTAGTTATTGGATTTAAAATACTTATTTCATTCGAAAATACATATGGGATACACTAATTAACTCAGAAATAAATTTAATTAAATTAAAAAATTATTAAAATTAATAAAAATAACAGAAACAATTCAATACGATTTTTTTCTAAATTGTAAAATAACAAAGGTGGCTTCATTTTAATGGATCTCCTTATAATTACTAATTGCTGTATGTCCTCCTCGAGCTTGAATGGGGTCATTTCACATTTTCTGATTTATTTTTTTCTTGAAAAAATAGGTCAAATTAAACATGTATCATGTATGTGTATGTTTTACATCTTACAAGTCTTTAGAATCAGAGATATGATTTTTTAAAAGTTGCGTTTAATTTCAAATATTTCAACGGCTGACGGCACATATTCACGGATACGACAGTCGAGCTCTACCGGTTTAATTAGAACTATGATTATTTGGTTTGGTATTTATTTAAATAAATGGTTTATTTACATACTTTATACTGCAGTAGTACTTTTATGGCCGAATTCACCATGCCTTGATCGTGAGTTGACCCACAGATCAACGCTGATTCTGAATCAATCCAATTCACCGTTAAAAATCAAGCTAATCTACTAATCAAAATCAATGATCTACTGATTCGTCCTATTCCATGAATCAAACTTTGATCAGATCTTTGAATCCAAATTTTCTCATTTATATCTATGTCAGAATTCTGGCTGTTGTAACTTTGCCTCATGCTTCTTCTTTATCTTTATTTAAAACTTCAAAGGTTTCATTATTTTTAAATATACTTTTATTTCTTTCATTTTCAGTATATTTAAAAACATTCCTTTATTAGAATCTGCGTAAATTTCTACCTATAGCAATATAAAAATATAATATCTATTATTATAGAAAAATTATAAAATATATTTTACAAATCAATTAAAAACTTACATATTAATACTTTTTAACGGAAAGTACAGTTACCACGAATAAAATTATATGACAGTTATATTAACTGTCAAAAACCAAAACAAAACTGTAAATCTGTTGATCATGATTACTTTGTACAGAAATCAAGTTGGTGAATTTAAACAAACGTTGATTTACGAATCAGCTTGATTCCCTAATCAGTTGACCATTAATCAACGGAATAATGGTGAATTCGGCCGTTAAAGAAATAGAAAGTAATAATAATCTTCTCTCTTGTATATTTTGCTGTCAGCTGTCACACTTTTATTATTTTATTTTATAATGTAATAAACATCTTAAATCTGTGATAACTATAAAATATCAGCTTAGTTCCCTATAGTTGTAATATTTCCGGTTAAGGGGACTTTTATCTAAAAAAAAAAATTAAGTAGCCGTTTTTTTTTTGCCGGTCAGTGTATTTTAAAATATAATAGAAGTCATATAAAAATTATTGCAACAGCCCTATTGTCATAAATTTTGGATAAGTCGATTTAGAGAATACAGAACTGGGCTATTTAAAGAGAATTTTAGCATTATGATATGCATAGGCACATTAGTATATGTACGCGTACAATTATATAAATAAATAACATATGAGCCGTAGGAAAATTACACTAAAATACTATTATGGCAATGACATTTTTTTTTCCATTAAGTACACGAAAAAATAGCATGTTCAACGTGTAAAGTAGGTTTTTAAGTGGAAATCCACTATTTTTTTTTTTTTTAAATAGTTATTAAATTTATTACTAAATCATTCGCGGAAATTAGCACTTTTACAATTTTTCACGTGTGGATAAAGTATGTCTTTACTCACTTGTACCATAAATACCTATTATTTTAAAAAATGAATGTTTTTACCTTGCATGTTCAATAGTACTAGAATGCACTTTCAATAATGAGAGGCAAAGTGATACACTAGGTGCATATTCATAAGAAAATTCTTCTCTAACTATATCATTATGTTTCTCATCATCAGTTAGCAACCAAGCAACTAGAGATCCCGATTTATTTGATGATTGTTCACTTTTTAGTGAAGAATTCCTTTCTTCTGGTTGGGAATATTTGAAACAGTCGTCACAGACTCGTACTGGAATGCTACCATACTCTGGAATCTTAAAACAAAAGAGAAAATGAATTGAAGAAGTGTAATAAATATGGTTTGTTGTACCTCTAATTGTTTATGTGAGCAGTTTCCACATATGACTCGGCCACATCTACGACAGTGATGTCGACGGTTGAACATAGAAAAAGTTACTTCACGACAGCACATACACTCTAAAGCCTTTAACAAAACATTAAATATTATTTTGTTTTATTTCTATACTCTATAATTTCATGCTTAACTTTTATTAAAATGTATTTACAATATGAGTATCACAATTTTTGAAAATTTTATATATTAATCTATACAGGGTAAAATTTAAAGTGTACAACGCTTAACCCATGTTAGAACTGACCCCATAGATAGTCAATCTGGAAATAATTTTTGTTTAATATGCTTTCTACAAGAACTGGAAGCTTATAAAACTGACCAATCACGTCATAGTTCAAAATTCTGTAAAAAAGTAAAAATCAGTGTTCTCTGGAAATAGTTATTTGTATAATAAGTGCTGAAAGTCCTTTGTCGAACACAAACTTCGTTTTGGTTCGACAAAGGACTTTCAGCACGTGTTATACACACTATTTTTTCTACTTTTACTTTTGAAAAAGAATATAATTTTTATTTAGAAAATAATTCATTTAAATTTGACATTTCTTAAGTTTGTTTTGTTTCATAGCTTACGTTATTAATAAGTAGGTTACGGTTTATTTTAAAAAATTTGTTCGTTGTCAAAGTAGTGAGAAATATTTGAGAAAATTAATATAAATAAATATTTAAATGTCAGTGGCCAGTCTTATCGTCTTGTAATTTTTAAAACATTTATATTAAAAGTAGTATAGTCGAGACCGAGAGCATAATGAATGAGACTATTGAAGAGAGGGTGTTTTCGAGTACCTTTCCTAATACCAGTATAGAAGAAATGGCACATAAGGTAACGTTGGATTTGTTACCGGAAAAATCAAGAGAGAGATATTTAATAGCCTATACAAAATTTGATAACTGGTGCAAAGAAGAAAAGGTTTCAATTATTACTGAAAATGTTTTATTAGTATATTTTTCTAAAAAATCTGAAGTGATGAAATCATCGACTTTATGGAGTGAATATTCAATGTTAAAATCAACTATTATTGTGAAGAATAATATAGATATTTCGAAAATGCCGAAACTAATAGCATTTTTAAAAAGAAAGGCAGATGGATATAAACCAAAAAAATCAAAAATTTTTGACAGATATGAAATTAACAAGTTTTTAGAGCAAGCTCCAGATGATACATACGGGAGTTTATTTTATCAGTAAACATGGGGTATATCATTGCCATAGTTACGGTATGAATGTTTGACAGCAATGTATTGAAGCGTTTATTTTAAGAGTAAACATAGGCGTTTAACATGGGAAGCAGTTTTTGTAAATACAAAGTGTTCGGCAAAAATTCAAGCCATGCTATTATGCATGATAATAGTACATTATATCTTGTATATTATTTAATATTAATTACATAATAATATTGCAAAAATTGCAATAAATTACAGAAATTGTCAAATAAATAATTGTTTCAATTTTTTATTACCTATGCAATATGAAAAGATTTACAAATGTCGCCGGTGGCACAGTGGTTATAAAAAAGCCTCGTACAGACCTGCGAACCGTTCGACGAACCGTTCAGCGAACCGTTCGACGAACCGTTCAGCGAACCGTTCGTCGAACCGTTCGGCGAACTGATTGACGAGCACTAGCAGGTGATGGTGGGGGAATGTTCGCCTCTTTTCCATTATTGTTGCAGATACATATATGTTACTTTTGCTTTTAAAATGGATATTCAAGCCGTGGCAGCAGCATACATTTACATTCATTTACATTTAAAAAAATAAAAATAAAAAAGAAGTCGTAGACGTTGGTGGCAATGTCGTATGTTTACTAATAGACCAAATTATGGCGCTAATCCTTTAATATCTGATTTAATACTACAACAATCAAGTGGACATTTTCATAATTTCACAAGAATATCTTTAGACCATTCCATTTTCTATAAATACAGTATTAATGAATAGCAAAATTTAACATCTAATGGGCCCATAAACCATAACAAAATAATAATAAAATGTACACTATATCCTTAAAGTACTACTCAATAAATAACGATTAAGATAAAAAAAAAATATTTTAATAATTACTTTGCGAAATATTTGAATTTATTTCCAGGACCACAGATGACGTCACACTATTGGTATATTTCTCGCACAGCCTACTACAGAAACTGGGGTGAGAAAGATAGCTATAGGTTTCTTTAAAAATCATGCAGTTATACAAAAAACAATTTTGACTTTTTGATACCACGAATTGCTTCAAAATTAAACGAACTTTCATTTAAAAATATTTAAAAAAAATTGTTTATGGGCCCATTGGAATTAAAAAATCTAAAGAATTAAGTGAAATTAATTAAAATAATTTGTTGCAAGTATCCGTTCGCCGTCGCGTCCAGACTAGCTGCAACGTGCTCGCGCAACATCCTTTGATCGTTCGTTAAAATACCGACAACGGATGGATCGCGCAAACGTTGCAGGTTAACGTTGCACGTGTTGCAGTACTTTGCTCGGATCGCCGTTTTGTTGCGCCGGTCTGGACGAGGTTCGCCAAACGGTTCGCCGAACGGTTCGTCGAACGGTTCGCAGGTCTGTACGAGGCTTTTTTAACATTGGGGTCTGAAAAATTGTTGAACTTTTTAAAATCTCTGTTATATTTCGTATTACAGTCATTTAAAGATAATAATAACATTGTAATAAATAAAGAGAAAATAGTTGACAATAATTGATTACAATAATCAAAACATTCATGTAATAACAATGCATTGTATTTTCTTTTGACAAATACAGTAAAAACATAATAAGTACTCAAAGTTGTTATATTTTAGTTATTTTTATTAATATCAAAAGAAAATACAATGCATTGTTATTGTATCAATATTTTGATTATTGTAATCAATTATTCTCAATTATTTTCTCTTTATTTATTACAATGTAATTATTATTTTTAAATGATTGTAATATGGAAAATGATTTTTAAAAGTTCAACAATTTTTATGTAAAAAAAATAAAATAATTACCTCAACGGGGAATCGAACCCCAACCAAAAATTCCAGAAGCCACTGTTATAACCACTGCGCCACCGGAGACATTTGTGCAACTTTTCATATTGCATAATAAAAAAGTGAAACAATTATTTATTTGACAATTTTTGTAATTTATTACTATATTATTAAAACAGTTCATATTAAATAATATACAAAATGTAATGTACTATTATTATGTTCAATAACATGGTTTGATTATTTGGCGGACACTTTGTATTTACAAAATACAGCTTCCCATGTTAAACGCCTATGTTTACTCATAAAATAAACGCTTCAATACATTGCTGTCAAACATTCATATCGTAACTATGGCAATGATATACCCTATGTTTACTGATAAAATAAACTCCCGGTATCTGTTAATGAAGGTATTTAATTGTTTGCTTTTTTTTTTGGCTAAATAAAATTATTTTACATTTTATTAGGTAGTTTTAATAATCGGAGTAGCAGGCGGATGTCGTCGAGAGGAAATTAAAAATATGAATATGAACGACATTGAGGACAAGGACTCTATTTTGATTATCAAAATACCTGATTCTAAAACAAAAATTAGAACATTCATAGTTACATCTGGGCCTGGCGGGCTATACCTTCAGTTGTACAGAAAATATGTTGCACTTAGACCTACGAATACCAATTTGAGTAGATTTTTTTTATATTATAACAAAGGAAAATGCACAAATCAACCGGTTGGCATAAATATGATTGGAAAAATTCCAGAAAAAATTGCAATTTTTTTGAAACTGTCAAATCCGTCTCTATATACTAGCCACAGTTTCCGGCGAACTTCGGCAACATTGTTAGTAGATTCTGGTGCTGATAACACCACTTTGAAAAGGCACGGAGGATGGAAGTCGACATCTGTAGCCGAGAATTATGTAGAGAATTCCATTCTAAATAAACTTAACACTGCAAATAAAATACTTGGAGAATGTAGTACTTCTGAGAATAAAGATGGAAACGAACTTCAAGTTTCTGAAGAAAACAATAGCACTAAAAATGTTGAATTAGCATCGTCTAATGAAAATATATTCAAGCAAACTGTGCCACTTTCCATTAATGTTGTAAATTTTAATAATTGTAACATTACTGTAAATTATCATTAATGTTTTTTCTAATCATATTAAAGTAAATAAGTAATAATTATTGTCTTTTGATTTATACCTAACAGTGAAAGTGTGTGACAAAATTTTGCCGCACAGTTATGGCATTTTGCAGCACACTTTGCTACAAACGCCTACTTTCAACATTGAAAAATATTTTGAAAGCATTTGTTTCAGAATAGGAGTAGAAAAAAATATTGATTGTCAACCGACGTTAATCGTTTTTTGCATAGACGTATAATTTATGTTTTTTTTTTTTTTTTTGATATTCTCAAAATACCATTTACTTTCACCAATCAAGAGTATGGCGAAATATTACAAGAGTCGTGCTGCTGCAAGACAGTACAGAGATTTATTACCAAACAGACATATACCGCATTACTCTGTTTTTATCCGAACTCATCAACATCCACGCGAATTTGAAACGGGGGTAATTTTAAACATCTTCTGTACAGTATTTAGTGTTTTGAGTTATTTCTATTTTATGTTTGTTATTTCTACTTCATGTTTTATTTTTATAGTTCGAATGCGGTTTTTCGCTACCGAAAATCGGTCATTTTAGTATTAGTAAGGACTGAGGAATATTTTCTGTATGAATATGTACATATATTTAGTAAGAATGTTAAGAGTGTGGAGTGAGTCAGTTGAGCTCTTATTGCTATTATTATGAAGATTATGCTAACCCACAAAATTGAATATGCGTTATGTAAGCATGTAAGTTCTCTAGACATTTCAACAATAAAAATTATTTTGAATTATTTTGTACTCATCTATTTTATTTATTTGTATAATCAGTGCATGCTCATAAAAATGTATAACTTCAATTCACGTACGAAAATAGTAGATGGCGTTTGAGAGCCGACCGTTTTTACATGTATTAAATAAAAAATTTAAATTAGTGAAACCAAGCTTTGTCAATAATAAAAATATTTTTATCCTTAAAATGTACGAGTCCTGAATATTAAAAGTTACATCAAAACTTGATTAAATATAATTTAATTCGATTTTATTTGATAATTGACAGCTGACAAGTGATATTTTTTTCGCCTTTGTGAACTAGGTTTGCATTCTGACCAATCAAAGGGCAAAATTTATATCCCTATCAAACCAACGCTATTTTCTTACGTGAAATGACGTATAGTTTTTCATTGGTAGCGTTCAGCCGCACCTAGCTGCTAGCTAGGTCGTTAAACGGTCCGCTGACCGACCGCTAGATTCTAGCTGCTAGTCTAGCGGGCTAGCGAAAACAAAATGCGCTAGATGACCTAGCACACTGCTATAACTGTCAAAAATAGGAAATATGGCGCTAGTAAATTCAAATGAAATAATACAATAAGAATATGGAAATATGTCATATTTGGTAAATGAAAGCAGAGAAATTCACCAACATATTCAATCTGGTAAACTTTTACATACTATATAATATAAAATTTTATTATGAGGTGAGAATATGTTTTATTTTTAGATGGACCGGTCGAATTACCACGACCGCTGCTAGGTGCAGCTGAACGCGACCATTATGAAAATCAGCCGCGACGCCAAAGATCTTATATGTCATTTGTGACAGATGAAATATTTTTTCCAGAGAACACATTGATTTTTACTAATTTACAAAATTTTGAACTATGACGTGATTGGTTAGTTTTAAAGGCCTCTACTTCTTGTAGCAAGCATGTTAAACAAAAATGATTGCCAGATTTACATTCTATGGGGTTAGTTCTACCATGGGTCAAGCGTTGTATACCTACTTACATAACATTCTGTATAAAAAATAAGAGACAAGTATTTTTTATATTGCGAAAAAAAAAAATGAAATAAATAGGCAACAGGAAGTATGTATGAGGCCCAAGATATAGGTGTGAATATAGCGTTTTGAGTTATACCATGTTCCTATGGCGTAGAAAAAGTAAAGTTTTAATTGAAGCCTGTCATTTTTACTTCTAAACTCTACATAGGCCTACATAGAAGTAAAACCATCTAATGTCCATCTTGAGAAACAACCAGGGCCTGATACGTCATAGCCGGTTTTTGTATGGCTACCGTTTTAAACGTGTGATACTTTTAATTTCGATTTTTAATTTCAAGATAATATACACTTGACTTGGTATGTAAATAGGCTGCTTATATGATATAATTTCAGTATTCATTATCAAAATATTTATATTTCACATAGTGATACTCCCTTATTGTGTATATTTTTCCGCATTTACTATTATTCATAAATGACCACATTTTGGTTCTAGTATTTGATCTAATATGATGACTTAATTTACCCAAAGTATTTAATAAATGGATCCATAAACCATAACAAAAAATAATAAAATGTACACTTTATCCTTAAAGTACTACTCAATAAATAACGATTAGGATAAAAAAAAAAACATTTTTTTTAATAATAACTTTGTGAGATTTTTGAATTTATTTCCAGTGTCACAGATGACGTCACACTATTGATATATTTCTCACGCAGTCTACTACAGAAACTGGTGTGAGAAAGATAGCTATAGGTTTCTCTAAAAATCAAATGCAGCTATACAAAAAACAATTATGACTTTTTGATACCACAAATTGTTTCAAAATTAAGGGAACTTTTATTTAAAATTTAAAAAAAAATGGTCTATGGGCCCATTAGATCATTAACTACTTCAGGATATGATCTGACCTAGATGTCTAATTAATGATCTAATTAAAAAAAAAGCAGATCACAGTTTAATCCGGGAATTAATTTTCGGAATACGATTTTGGTCATCAGTGAGAACATCCAGATCATATTGTTTACAGTTTAGAGGTCTGGGCGTCTGGGGTAGTCAATATGTCAACCAAATAAACTTAAATGAAACGGAAGCGTTTCATATACCGACAATTAGTGCACATATAAGGAGAAGCAACAGCTATTAGCCAATAAGAAACAAGCTACCAGGAAGAATAATTTATAAACAAATTGACACGAAAATGAAAGCATGAAATTAGATCATTATTTATATATTACCTTTTCGTTTTGTATCCAATCGTTTTTATCTGGAACTCTTTCAGGCATAACAAATATTTTCTTATCCGAATTCTCGCTTACAGTATCCAAAGATTGCATTAATTTCAATTCCAAATTTTTTAAACATGCTGAAGGTTGAATTCCTCTAAAATCTAACGACTTCTTGGCATAAGTTCTCAGCAACAAATCTATGCTGTTAAAAGAAACATCTACACAAATATTTTTTTCTTGAGAGTCTTTTAAAATCGGAGAAATTTTTTCTAGAACTGTAGTCAGTTTTTCAAATCTTACATTCATAATGAGTTGTTCCAATATTAGTAAAGGTTTATTGATTAAACAAAACATAAATTCATGTTCGGAAATATTGAAACATGCTAAGATTTTTAAACTGATGATAAGATTTTTGTATTCGCTCTCTAACTCCGGTAGGAGAGTTACTAAATAATTGACAGTGAATTCAAGATAGTCGAGTTTTCGAATATATTTCAGCAAATCTTTACAGATATGTATCCTGTGGTCGAATTGAAGTAAATCTAGTAAAGTATTTATGTAGTTTACGTCTATATTTTCTTCTATTATTAATATAAAATAATCAGTTCTTATTAGATGTAGTAAATCTGCGCAATTATGGATTTCAATCCATTTCAATAGTAAATCAATCTAAAATATAACATAATTAAATTAGTATTTGCATATAAAAAAAATATATATATGTTTACATACATGTTTCGATGTTAACAGTAAACCAAATATTTCCTTTGCATGTCCTTTTGATTTTTCGTAAACTTCGTTCCAAGATTCTAAATTAAATTGGTTTTTAATCTAAAAACCAAATTAATTATATCTAAAAATTGATAAATATTTGTTTAACTTACATTTTCATACAAATCTATTTGATAAAACCAAATATATAACTGCCTCTTCTGTTCCTTACTCAAACTATAGTTAGATAATTGATTACTTAAAATATCTGTGCAAAATTTGCCGGGCCATAAAAATAAATTCTTCAAAATACACTCAATCCTTAAGTTATTATCACATATCCGCTCAATTTTACACCATTCTTGTACTGACTTTCCTTCGCAAACTAAATTGTATAACACAATATCTCTTAACTTGATTAAATTTTCATTATTTTGTAGCTTTATTTCTGGTAAACAGTTTAAAATATCTAAAATTTCATTCCAATCCGCTGTGTCGCAGTAAGATAATATTTTATTCATCGGAATATCATAATACAGTGCAGTCAACGCGGAATTATCGTTAAATAACTTTCGTAATACTTCTATACTTTGTAGATGTAATAAATTGTTAAAGAATTTCGTTCGTTCTGAGTTCGTATCTGGTTTGGCTTCTTCTATGAGATATATTTTATTAATTAAATAAGCTAGCAGCCAATTTCGTTTTCGAATATAGGATAAAAGATATATATTTGGTGTATGTGTAACATTATCTTCGACATGTTCACTATTTATTTGTTTTAACTGTTGTAAAAAATTTCTAAATTCATTTTTGTTTATGTTTCTTGATTCTGTATCTTCTTTATTCATGCTCAAATTAATTTCTGGTAAACAGTTCCATGCAATATGATAAATAATATCAAGTTTTAAGTTAGGGAAAATATACTCGAAGTCGTTTGGATTTAAGCCTTTTGATAATAATTTCCCCACAATTTCTGATGGATAAATATATAATAAATCGAAGATACTACTATCTGTGCCTTCAAATAAAACATTACTGTTATCATTTTTGATGTAAAGTACTTCGGAAAGCAGTTTTAAATAGTTATATAACTTGTATAAATAGTTTGATTCATTTGAACAAATTTCTACTAGTTTTAAATACGATTGTTGGCAAATATGTTCACTGTTATACTGTCCAGTTTTGCCAGTAGGTAATAATTGTTTAAATTCTTCGTATGTAGCTTCCAAATCTTTAAAATGTTGTTCCTGTCTTTGTAAATCGGTTATATTTAATGGCATCTGCGAGATTAGTATTTCACTTATTAGCAATTTTTTATCAAAATGATTAAATATTTGTTGCAGGTTATAACAAAATTTAAAATAAGAACAAGTAACTGCATTTTTTTGATTTCTTGGGAGAGATCCGTCGAATAATTCTTTACTTAATTCAATGTTGTTAACCGTTAGTGCTACATCTGTTATATTCATAAATACTTCGTTTTCAGTTGTAAAACTTTTAATAATTTCGTTATCACTAAATGTAATCAATATATCTTTGTACATATCATTGTGTATTAATTTATTTTCACTGCAAAATTTAATTATTTCTCCAGAATTTATATTATCGTCACATTTCAAATATTTCATGCGTTCTATGTATTCTATTTCTTGTGCTATTTGAGTCTTCTCCAATTTGTATACCTAGAAAATAAAAAAAAGTATTGTAAAATACATCATTTAAGAAAGGATCTATATAGTTTGTATCAGAACGCATCACTTATGGTTCAGAATAGGCAATTTAATTTAGAAATCGTTAAATGTACCTCAGAATATCCAATCTTATATAAGAAAGCGTTAAATGATATTTGACTTTTTATGAAACCGTAACCGAAAACCGAAACCTATATTTTGTTTCTTCAAATATACATACATACATAAAATCACGCGTTTCCCACTTAGTGGGTTAGCAAAAACCCGAAAATAATAAGAAGAGGGATGAAAGCAAGAGCTCCACAGAATCACTTAACTCTTTAAAAACATTCTTCTTCCGCCTTACCCAAAATCATCATAACATTCATTCAAGAACATATTATTGTGACCGATTTTCGATAGCGAATAACCGCATCCGGACCACAATAATAGTTACGCTACAATCATCTTTCGCTACACATTCCTGTACATACATACTTCATTTTTCTTGTCCACATAAAAGTTCAGCTGTCTCTCCATTCTCACAAAACATTCTTACTAACCATTCATCTTTACACAACAATAATTACGAAACAATCATCCTTCGCAACACATTCCTATCCATGCATACTTCTTTCACCACAGCCACATTCATAAACGTATTCATACATAATAACATATTAAAGTGACCGATTTTCGGTAGCGAATAACCGCATCCGGACCACAATAATAGTTACACAAAAATCATCTCTCGCTACACACTCCTGTACAAACATACTTCATTCTTCTCGTCCACATAAAAGTTCAGCTGTCTCTCCATTCTCACAAAACATTCTTACTAACCATTCATCTTTACAACACAATAATTACGAAACAATCATCCTACGCCACACATTCCTATCCTTGCAAACTTCTTTCGCCTCAGCCACATTCATAATCGTATTCATACATGCTCTTCTTCTCTTTCCACTCGGAAACTTACGCTCCTTCAAAACACTACCAATCACATCCATCCACTTACACACTGGACGGCCACGCAATCGAACACCCTCAACTTTACCAACATATATGCGTTTTACAAGTCGTTCACTTATCATTCTCTCCACATGACCAAACCATCTCAACTGACTCACTCCAACTCTCTTAACTACATTCTTCCTAACCATACATTCTTCATACACCAAATTATTCCTCACGCGATCCCGTCTTGTATACCCACAAACACCACGTAAATACCGCATTTCCACAGCAGTCACTTTCCTTTTATGCTTTCTCGTCCATGCCCAACATTCACTTCCATACATCAAAGCAGGCACCAGCACTCCATTATATACACTTAATCGAGCTTCTCTAGATACGTTTACGTTACGAGCAAACGTGCCCAGAGCACCCATTACCTTACATCCCGCACTCACCCTCCTATCAATTTCACGGTCAATTCGTCCATCCCTCGACATCATGCTACCCAAATATACAAACTCATTTACCTGCTCCAGTTTTACTCCATTCACCAACACATTGCACTCAGTCACCAATTCACTCCTTTCAAATACTAACACCTTAGATTCAAATATGGAAACCGAAAACCGATACGAAAAATAAATTTACTTTGTAACCGAAAACATAACCGAACCGAAATAATATCTGTACCAAAACCGTAAATTTAAAGAACCGGTATAAGTATTGTACTAAACCGAAAATATCAACTTCATAAATTTTAAATACAATGGCGATACTTGGTGAAACTGTTCTAATATAAATTTTTTAAAATCCTATTTGACATGTTTCACAAGATTTCAGTCTCTCGATTAACCTCTCTGTCATTTATCAGAGAATGGCCCACTCAACCAGTAACACGAACGAGTTTCGCTCTTATTGGAGCTCTTCAGTATGGTACACTGAAGCCTTCAGGATGCAATGACTAGGTTGAGTGGACGAATGATAAACTATCCAAGATGGCAGAGGTAATTTTTTAATATAAACTTAAGGCGGCTCTACAATTGCCCTGGAACGGAAACGAGAACATTGACGGAAACGTACTGAGAACAAAAACGATAGCAAGAAACGCTATCAAATGCACAACTGCACGGGAACGAAAACGGGAATTAATACAAATTCTTCACATATAACCTTAATTTTTGTTTCGTAGTTTTTTAGCGCAATATATCATTTTCCGTCCTCTCCATAATTTCAAGCCAGGCCACTGAAATAACGTATTTAAATTCTTTATACGCGAAACACAACACAAATATTAAATGAAACTTGAATGGAAAACAACTTGACATATCAAGGAATTGTGGGTAATTACATTATACTTTCTTTCTATTGGTTGTTGCAACGTAACGGGAACGAGAAAGTTGAATCTTGGCGAACTTTGCCGTTCTCGTTCACGGGCGACGTTTAGCTTCCCGTTCCCGGAATCTCGTTGTGCATGTGTGCCTTTAAAACCGTATTATTCATTTTTCTTACCGTTCCCGTTCTCGTTCCAGGGCAATTGTAGAGCCGCCTTTAACCGAAACCAAAAAAAGCGAAACCGTAACGAAACCGAAATTTATTTGATTATTTAACCGAAACGAAAACAAATATATTTTCAAAAAACTGTTACCGATAACCGAAACCGATTTTTTATTAATGTAAAAACCGTTAACTGTAACCAAACCCCAAAATTTTTCTGTTCGAGTCCCTGATTATTTATTTTTAATAGTGTGGAAATTTTGGACGAAAAAATAGGAAATGATCCGATTTTCAGTTGTTTAAAATATTAGAATTTCATGTGAGTTTAAGGACCTTTTTATAAACTCTGATAAGAATTTTAACTGTAAGTTAAATTAACAATTGAATCGGATTATTGACAGCAATGATCAATTTGACATTTCGTCTCGCTTCAATTTTGTTTATTTAACTAAGGGCTAGTTTTATTATCTCTGGGTAGAATTTTAATAGTAAATTAAATAAACAATATTGAATCGGATTATTGGCAGCAACGATTAATTTGTCATGTGACAGTTCATTTCGTTTCAATTTTGTTTATTTAACTGGGAGTTAAAATTTTAACCATAGATTGTAAAACTGGGCATAACAGTTAAAATTTTCACTAGAGACTATAAAACTAAGTTGTTATAGTTGCCGTCAAATAAGTATAGACTGGAGATTTCTACACTGTTTTCAATTCAGTGGCAATGTTGAAAATGCTAACTTATGAAGAAACGGCAACATCGCAGGGCAAGGGACAGGGTGCGGAAAAGGGAAAAAGTTGAGCATCGGTGCATACTTTTATGACGGCAACTATAGGAACTCGCGACCGCTCATCAGCAAAAATAGTACATTTTTTTCAGGCAAAACTACCAACTTCATGGGCTATAAGTGAGGCATTCTGAAATACAAGTATATTTGAAAATATTTAGTTGGCATTTAAAACAATGAACAAAAAATAAAAGTCCAAGTCCAAAAATGTTTTTAACATTGTTAATCTTAAATAAAATAATTGTTATATCTACAATATGGCCTGTACCTTACAAAGTAGACTTACAACATTCAGAAGAATTTATAATAGACGAACATTTTAACAATGAAGATGTTGTTGCATTGGAAGATGAAATGATACAGCAAGAAGAAATAGAAAAACTTGATCTAGATAAGGTAAATCATAAATATGATTTACTTCATAAATTAGTCAAACGTTACAACGACAGACAAAACGAAAACACAAACTATTTGAAAGATTTATACAAAAAAATTCCCGAAGATAATACAGAAGATTATTACGACGAAATCGAACCACAAGTAGCTGGTTTTGTTGATGAAAACCAAAGTTTTATTATAAATAACGATAAAGGACAAGTGTATTACTTAAATAAAATAACAAAACGATTAACTGCTTCAAAAAATTCTAAGAAACGAGAAGATACTCCAGCTGATTACAATTATGACGCACTTTACAAAGAATACAACATGGAAATTGAGCAAGAAGTGGAAATGGATGAAGTTTTTAACTCTACTTTTGAAGATGAAACTGAATCAGTTAAAGAAGCTTTGAGTTTGATGGTTGATTTTAAAACTCCGAAGAATTGCACTGCAGAAGAACAAGAAGGAATAGGTACGTAAATAAAAAAAAGTATAATTTAAAACGAAGTTTTAAATATAAAATTTAGGCTATGGAGCAGCAAAATGTGCCTGGACGGATTTCCAAGATGCAAAAACTCCAGAAAGTCGAATGGCATTACTTCACAGAATTAAAAAATTGTTAATAGTTTGGTTTTCAATTTATTTTATAATTGTTATACCTCTTTGGTTGCATAAAGGTATAAAATGCATTAAAAATTATTTAAGCAATAAATGCAAAAAGTTTATTATTTATTGCACGAAGGGTAGTTGATTATTGCATGTACATGTGCAATTAATGTCTTTTTTTTGCAAACGTATATAACATTTTCCACGATCGAATATATTTGAACAAAAGTATACAAATTTAGAAAAAAAATTGATTGCGTTGTCATACAAAACTGTTTTCAATAGTAGTTTACATATTTTATGTTATGGTACCATTAGTAACGTAAAATAAATAGTTTTATGAAACATGTGAGCAAAATTTACCCATTTACGTTAAAAAAGTGCACTTTTTCATGCTTTTTTTGTGTAAAATAAATACACTTTATGAACGTATTCATTGAAAAAAGTGCACTTATTTTAACAGATGTAGAAAATAGTGCATTAAAATATAAGTTTCACAAGACATGTTTTAGCGCACGTGCTTCTGTTAGAAACGAACGGTTTGCCGCGAGTTTTTTAAGGGACAAGTACACTAAAATGTCTTGTAAAACGTGTATTTTATATTATTATTTCTATTTTGGTTCTTTCATCAAAAAATATTTAAAAATATTCGTTATTTCACTTAATTAGGAATCTTTAATTTTTTGATTGTTGGCATTATTATTTCATTTCAATAGCAAGTCTTCTAGTTACCAACCTAACAGAAATTAGGTTTGAGTTCTTTAACGAAGTACTTTATGACATCCAAATGTAAATATTAACAACCAAAATAGAAAATTAAATATTTTGTACGCTCTGCAATAAAGGCCTACTTTCAATTCTCAAAATGCATAGTGCACGATCATAGAAAAATTATTGTAATATTTTTAAAAACCAACAATTTATTTAATTTTAAGGCTGGTGTTGCTGTTGCTGCCGTTGTAAGTTTTGCAAACCGCGCGAAAGAATAGACGAAGCAAAAATATATTATGTAGACAATCCTCCAGGTGTTTTAATGTCGAAAAAAGGAGAACCTACCAATTATGAACCTTCTATTTATGAGATCGACGAATATTTAAAACTAGAACGTATGCTGATGAATTTATAACATACCTGTATGATATCATGTGCTTTCTCAAAATTGTCATGTCCCAAACATAAATATATTAAGGTTTTTGGAGAAGACAGCATTATATTTACTGTGATTTCTTGTATATTTAAAGTTTTCAGCAGGTCCAGTCTCCATAAAGTATCGGTGACAAAAGATTTTAGTTTTGTTAGACGTCCTAAACTTTTCTTTTCTGCAGAAAGTTTTCTTTTGATTTCTTTTAAAGTCGTTTTAAGCATTGACGAAATATAATAAATTTCTTTCCTACCACACAGAAAATTCTTGTCTTCTGTTAGAGTTATGTGGCTGTTTTGTAAAAATAACAGAGCAAATACATTTTCAAATATTTCTAGTTGGAAATCAACATTTTTAGACTGTAAAAGTTGCTGTTTGATCTTTTTTAATAGATCCTGAACTCGTTCATGAGGAAAATTTTCGTTTTTGTTGTCTATTATGTAGAATTCAATTAATGTTAATAAACAAAATCCATTGTAAAGATCTAATTGTGATACCGTATTATAATTTTTATCAATTTCTTTGGTATTTTGTATGCCAGATAAATATGCTTCGTGTTGTACTAATATTTCAATGATGTCTTCATAATATTTTGTATCTTTTAAATTTATATACGATAATAATGTATCTAGACAAGATTTTGATTCACATAATTTGAAATTGTGTTCAATATTTGGATTTATTTGAGATAAATATTTATGAAGATTTAGACTCCATTTTATTTCTGTAATATAATTTTGAAAAAATTTATCTCCTACTTTATTTTCTGATAAATTTGAAACTATATTTTCTAAATGTTTCATATTTATTGGTTCTACATTAGTAAAATAACTTAATTTAAGTAAATACAACTTGTGAACTATAATATGGTTTATTACATTAATATCTATATCATTTTCTATTATGTGAAACAGCCAATGACGATTTTTATACAAACAATAACGGAATAAAGATGATGAATCATTCAAGTCACATGTATCAAAATTTTCTCTTTCAAATTTTAAAAATTCTTTTAAAATATTGCTTTGTGGAAGTAAACTTAAATATACAATATCCTTATTAAGCATTTCTTTCTCTGTTAAATAATAAATTTCCGGAATGATTCTTTCTAAAACATGTTTTTGATCATCACATAAATCTAACAAGGATATTAACGAATATATCACATTGGAATCTATTTCATTTTGCGTATCTTTGATGAATAGTTCTAAATAATTTGCAATACTCATCGAAATGAGATCATCGAATGTCTGATTATGTTTTGCTTTATAAGCCTCTCTTAATTTCTGAATTATTATGCTGGTCTCATATGGATTTGTCGTTAAATTTTCCATTAATAGTTGCATAGTTTCATTGTTGAGATTGCATTCCATTGTACAATTATCATGTTCATTGTTTGTACTATGATTGTAAAGCCAGATTATTTCCTGAATACAAAGATTAATTTATATAAAAACTAATAAAATTAATAAAACATTATCCTAACCTTTTGAACAGTGGATGGAAAATCAAGTAAATTTAATATTTTCGTAAAAGAATTCATATTTAACACTTAAATACTACAGAATAAAATAAAATATACACAAAATAAACAATTTAAATATACTTTAATGTTTGACGTTTCATATTTGACATTAAAAAATTTGACAACTAAAAGTTTAAAGTTTTCCCTAGTGATGTCGCTAGCTGCTGATTTTTTTTATTAGGCGCGTTCAATGAAGCAAGCAAACCACGCAAATGCTAGGTAAATAAACAAGACAGAAACAAGACTTGTTGCTTAGTTATATAAATTTATATATTTATTTGCAGATAACGGGATTAATTTTGAATATTTCAAATCTAATAACGTTATAAACCTCCATCACTAAATTTTCGAAGCCTTTTTGACATATGGTTGACAAACACACACCATATAAAGAAACAGAAACACTACAAGTTAATTTTATATAAGTATAATTTGTATTTCCCGCCATTATATTTGACAGGAAGACAGTGGGTGCGTCCAATGAAGCTAGCAAATCTAGCATTTGCTAACCTGGGACCATATACCTATTACTAATATATTGCTAATGCTCGTATCTTTCCCATAAGAGTAGGTGAAGGAAACACTGTGAAATGGAAATATCATTTCTGCATAAGTCTATCTCTCACAAACACCCAACCGGCAATTATGCGCATGCTCGGAAATCTTGACTACTATTGGCTAACGCTGGCAGCGTCGCTGGCTGGGCTGCGTTCCAAAATCCTACTCTTAGAGTACGAAATTATTCAAAGTCGTTTCAAAACTAATAACCTTACTCTCAGAGTTTACTCAACCTGTTACAAAACAGCCAGAGTTTACTCCAAAGTGATGTTCTACTTACTCTACTAAGGAGGAGGGTATAGAAATTACTCCACAATATTTTCAAACGTAGATGCTCACGATTCTCAACATATGAAAGTAATTTGCCTTTTTGAGGAAGAAAACATGCTTTTGGCATTTAATAAGTAATATAAGTATATTACTTATTAAATGCTTTTGGTTTAAAATAAACATAAGTAAATACGTTGGCGTGCATTGCGAGCATACTTTTATAATAAAAGCGCTTTTATGGAGCGTACTTTCACATTATATTGAGGAGAGTGCTCCATAAAAGCGTTTTTATTACGGGCTTGACATTAATGTTGTAATTATAAGTAGTTTTGTTAGTTTTATAAAATTATTTTTAATTTAGTTTCAATTTTTTACTTCAACAAAACTCTCATTCGTTCCAAAACTCAACACATCATACTCTACGCCAAAACTAGGTATTCTTGGTTTTGGAACGCTGCCCTGGTGATGCAGCGAGCACATGGTTTGACTTTGACGTTGATTTCATTTCTGTTTGTAGTTGCACTTCGAAAGCATTTGCTTTGTGTTTCATACAGTAATTTATTGTCATCTAAATAAATTAATCCTGACCAGATTGTATTTCTATTATTTTTACAGTACAACAAAGTAAATTATTTAATTCAAATTTAGCACTAGAAAATGTCAGTTTTTTTTTTTATTACTAATATTTATATTCAAGAATTTACATACAAAATAAATAGTAGGTACATTGTTCAATTTCTCAAATTTAAATTAAAAATTTCTCGCGCTAGTCGTTAATAAACAGAACTCTGTGATTCGCAAAAAGTGATCATGATTTCCTCGTTAGCCAATAGTAGTCAAGGTTTCCAAGCATGCGCATAATTCGCGGTTGGGTGTTTGTGTGAGATAGACATGCAGAAATGATATTTCCATTTCACAGTGTTTCCTTCATCTACTCTTATGGAAAAGATACGAGCATTAGCAATATATAGTTAGTAGGTATACCGGGAGTTTATTTTATCAGTAAACATAGGGTATATCATTGCCATAGTTACGGTATGAATGTTTGACAGCAATGTATTGAAGCGTTTATTTTATGAGTAAACATAGGCGTTTCACATGGGAAGCAGTTTTTGGTAATAGAATGGTCTGGCAAAAATCTGCTTCCCATGTTAAACGCCTATGTTTACTCATAAAATAAACGCTTCAATACATTGCTGTCAAACATTCATACCGTAACTATGGCAAAATGATATACCCTATGTTTACTGATAAAATAAACTCCCGGTATGTATGCCTGGGACCCTATTCTAATCGAAGCAAACCGCGCCGTCGAAATCCACGCCGTCAACAAGTTCGTGCCGTCGAAATCCACGCCGTCAACAAGTTCGTGCCGTCGAAATCCACGCCGTCAACAAGTTCGTGCCGTCGAAATCCACGCCGTCAACAAGTTCGTGCCGTCGAAATCCACGCCGTCAACAAGTTCGTGCCGTCGAAATCCACGCCGTCGAAACTTATCCCCTCCACTTTGACCGCGCGGTCGAAAACCACGCCGTCGAAATAATCAATGGGCGCGTTCAGTAGCATTCAGCAACTGAGTTGCTGGGTTGCTAAACTCAACTGAATGATTTGCTGAGTTTATGATTACTGTCATCAGCTAAGTCAACAATTCAGCGCATTTGAAACGCGCTAACTTGTGTCAGCAAGTCAGCAAGTGTTAATTTATAGTAGGTTAGATGTCAAAAATGAAATTGAATAATAATTTATATAAATATAATACGTATACCACGTTCAAAATGATTTAATTGAAGAGATTGTACAACATTTTGTAGTATTCTTCCGATTATTATTTTTAAATGATTAATTACATCGTCGTCCAACTATTCATTTACAATTAGATTCAAATCTTTCATGATTTCTAATACTCAAACTAAAAATAAATATTGGAAATATAAATTAAGTAGAAAATAACTTATCACTGTATGTATATTGACAGATGATAGGTAAAATTTTCCATTACTAACTCAACATGTCGTTCAGCAGTACGCTAAAATGCTTACATGTTATTGCTGAGTTGCTTACTCAGTTGCTGAGTGCCAGTGAACGCGCCCAATAATTCGTTTGCCTCGGTATAGTGCACGAGCAAACCGGCCCGTCGAAACTTATCCCCTCCACTATTACCAACTATTACTAATAATCAATAATTCGTTCTGCGTAACTTTCCCCTTTTACTGTCTATAGTATAATTCAAAAGAAGATCGATAGACGGCGATACCATTGAAAATGGTACAAAATTTGAATTTGTAACAAATATTATAATCAAAAACAATAATAAACCTTTCTTCACAAATATTTTATTCACAAAATGTGCATTTCGATTACAAAGCAATCATCATCAGTTGTACTACAATAGAATAAACAAAATATTATTTGTGAAGAAAAGTTTATTATTGTTTTTGATTTAATTTATATCTTCACGTTTACTCAAATAATTAATTAAATATTATAATTGTTATAGAATATAAAAAGAGAATATATTTTAAAATTTCTTATTTTATTATTAATTAAATATTTATAATTACCTATAGATACATATATTACATATACCCTTCAGAAATACCACCAATCTCATCATTGAATTGGAAGAATTTCAAGAATTAGAAGAATAAGAGTGAATAGAATAATGAATTAAAAATTATAGAAATATATAAAGATATGTGTTTTTGTGTGTACCAGAAATGTCAAATAAGTACAATGCTTATATAGCCTAATATGGAAATGGCGTGAGATCTTATGCTGACCACAACAGATTTTTTTCTTGTATTTTCAAGTTTTTAAAACTTGAAATTTCAACTTTTGCGCGTTGTGTCGTAAATAAATGAATAAAAAATAAATAAAAAATACAAACTGCAACGTAACCTAACTGGCAACTCATAATCCCAACTTTTTAAACTCGGGATCCCGAAATTTGAAATTTCAAGTTTTAATAAGTTGACATTTCAAGAAAAAAGGTGAAATTTCAGGTATAAAAGGTGAAATTTCAAGTTTTTTAAAAAAATGCGTATGGCCCTTCTACGCTTTCGTACTATTATCTTCACACATAGTGTAGATGGTCTGTGCTTCACACAGCCAGAGAAATGGAACTTATGAAAAAATTGGAGTTAGCGGAAGTATGATCTGAAGTTGTAGTAAAATTTAGTTTTTTAGTTTTAATGATTATTGTAAAAGAAGGCGGGAGATTTTTAAAAAATTGATGTTCTGGGAAAGATACGTTTTCATTTATTAATCTATAATTGTTATGTATATGTTTGAGAATTTCATATTTTTCTAGAAGATATATATATATTTTGAATTTTTGTTTCTGAATGTAGTAGGTGTAAGTTGTCTAAAGTAATTTTATGATTTGTATTTTAAAGATGTGTGCCTATTGCTGAAGGTGGATTATTTTTTAAATGTTTTGTTTATTTTGTTTCGTGAGACCTGTATAACAATTATCACAGTTATAGCAATCTATTTTCCGCTATTGTCTAGATAGGTTGTTTATAGCATTGTGAAAATTGTGCATATCTGTAATGGATCCATAGAAGGATAATGTCGTCCATGTATCTTTTCCCGATCAACTCATTTCCACTGAGTGTTAAATTTATGATTTTTGATTATAAAATGGTAAAGGTGAAAACCTCTGAGATCGGTAGTATTTACGCAAAATTTTAGTGACCGTAACTAACTAATCACCATGGCTACCATTTAAAAATACATTGGAATGATTGAAAAACAAGCGAATTTGTTATTTTATTTTAGTCATAGCTTAATCACCCCTGATTAAGAGTAAATACTACCGGTCTGAGTTTTTAGAAAAAATATTTTATATATTTATATTTTGTTTGGCTTATCAATATCGTTAGTAATGTAGAACCATCAGAGCCTTATAAATGGAAATAGTACATAAATATAAATTACCGTTTTTAAGACGTAAAATTACGCATATATTTTTTCTACATTAAATACCCAAAATAAGAATGTAACAAAATAACATCATTAAACTTTATCAGCCCGATTCTCAAAAAAGTTTAAGCTAATCCTCATTTTTGGATTAGCGAATTCTACTTTAATTTTGACAGTTTATATCTTAAAATGTAGTCTAATCCTGTTTTGATAATATTTTAAAGATTAAATTTTAAATACCGGAATATAATAAAATTCACTAATCCAAAAATGAGGATTAGCTTAAACTTTTTTGTGAATCGGGCAGTATAGTTTTTTAAATTAGTCAAATGACTGGTTTATGGACGGTTCACAATAAATTCTTTCATAATGAAGGTAAGAAATCGGAAGCCTACTTTCAAATTTTGCAATTCCCGGTCGATTTTGACTTTGCGCTTTCGGAGTTATTGTACAAAAAGCTGAAAGAAGGCTTCCGGTTCCTTAACTGCATCTTTGTTGTCAGTTTTGTTGTGAACGAACCGTACTAGCGCCAATTTTAAATAGCTGTCATTTGTCTAATTTCGAAACTAAAAAGTTTAATGATGTGTTTTTGTTCCATACTTCTGTTTTATTTACTTAAAGTAAAAAAGTATATGCAGAATTTGTTTTATGAAACACTATATTAAAGTAAATTTTTATAAATTTCAAGAATTAATCATGCTTCAGCGAGGGTGAAAGGATATTCCCCGGATCAATCTCTGTTTCTATAGATAAAAATATAGACTTAGAACCTAGGCTACTGATCAAAGGATTAATGGTATTCTGCATCTGATCTCTGATCACTACAATCTGTCCGTTCTTGCTTGCAATTCGGTTCGTAGATTCACTGATCGCGCACATTCTGAGGAAAATGTTGAAGAATTAAACGAATTATCCAAATTTGGAAGACCTGTAGATTTTAATAATTACGAAGTTGCGGGTCACTTTCTCGCCGACCACCACGCGTTAATTTAAATATACCACCTTTTTTTAATGACATTACAGTTTACGATGGAACAAATTTAGAAAACAAGAAACATAGCGAGGGTAAGAATACACGTAGAAAGGGCCATAGGAAAAATTAAAACTTTTCAGCTATTACATATGATTCCTTTTTAATGCCCCATGCATCATTAATCTTTAAAGATTGTGGGGCTTTTACAAATTATAAGGGAAGTCGAAATATTTTACAATGAACAAAGTGTGTAGTCGAATTTTTATAAATATGTACAAATGCCTGACACAGGCTGTTGATGAATATGTGTTACAAAATTATAGGGTATGCAAGAGATTCAAAATAGACAAACTTTTACTAATAAACTCATAAAATAAGAATTATTTTTATTAATTTTACTTATTCATTTTGTTTATTTTAACTTTTTGCATCCCCTACATACCCTATAAATTAATAATAAAATAAGAAATTTTAAAATATATTCTCTTTTCATATTCTATTGGGACCCGCAGAATCCGCTTGCGCCTTGCGGCGCTGCAAGCGAAATTGTCATGGCGGTCACTAGGACATATATTAATAACATTTTGACTGAGTGCTTGCTGAGCCATAAAAAAATGTTAACAATTCAACTAAATACGATTTTCGTGTTTGTTGAGTCAATTCCGTCAAGAAACGTAGTTGAAGGGCAACAAGTCATAAATTCGGGATTAATTATTACTTGATCGTTTGCGGGGCCATGTGCAACATTTTACCGCGGGGCCTTTCAATATAACAAAAATATACGGGGATTAATCAAATTAAACCAGCTTTTTTAAAAACTCTGTTGTTATCATATTTCCAATTCATATATAGAAAGAATCTGTTGTATTTTGGACAATACTTGTAATTCTCGTATTACATTGGGTGCTTTCCATTTAGCGACACAAGTCGACGTAAGTCGACACAAGTTGACTCATTTGCGTTCCATTTGTTTTGTGTCGCTGTGAGTCGGCGACAGTGACCTCTATATACAGAATGGACCGGCGACTCCTATCTCTTTACAACGGCGCGAGCTGTATCCACTCAACTGTCATGGTTGGGTGGCTATCTCTTTCTAACAGTGAGAAGTACGCATGCGTCAGCTAGTACCAGTACGACGAATTAACGATGAACATGAAGAAGAAAGCTTAAATACATTTTCGCATATCTGCTTGGTCCAACTATACACGAAAGTTAGAGAGAGATAGAAACCCAACCAGTAAGGCGGGTGGTATTCTCGGTGGATACACGCAAGTTATACAAGCCGCCGGTCCATTTTGTATATAGAGGTCACTGGTCGGCGACTCAAGTCGACTCCTACCGACTCTACAAATCCGTGGAGTCAAGGTGGGTTTGCGCTATATTCAAAACAATATCCGAAAGAGGGCAGAGTGCATTTATTTACGTGAAAAAATTTGATAGAACTAGAAATAGTTTTTCGTTGTCATTGCATATTGTATTGTATTTTTTATAAAAATATGGAGCTTGTAATTTTTTCATCACTGCTACTGCTGCTGGAAATTGAATCTAATAGGGCAGCTAAATGTATGTTATTCATCTAATAAAATAAAATTATTTTAATAACTTAAAATTTACACAAATCTGATTACCTTAATTTTCAAAACGATGTTGTTTTCTTTTTCACCTTAAAAATTTGTCGACATCAAATGAGACTTGATTGATACATACAGCCCTAAACAGAGGGCACTATTACGAACACTTACACACGTTCCATTTAACAACGGAGTTAACGTGAGTCGACACAAGTCGACTTATAGTTCGTGTAAATGGAAAGCACCCATTATATAAGATTTTGAGATTGTATGACCACCAAGATATTAGGCAGCTTCCTAGGGACGGCATATTAAAAAGGGTGTCAAAAATTTAAAACTAAAATACATAATTTTTATATTATTAATCATTTTCATTATTGTAATTAAATTTTCTTTATTGTAATCAATAATTTTATTGTTATAATCAAATCTCTGTTTCTATAATCTGAAGGGCTATAATAAGAGATATAACTTCTGCCTTAACGTTATAAAGAATATTTATTTAGTAGAAATAAATAAATATGAATCGTTTATAAATAGCTGGACGCTGGACCCCCATGAAGCGCGGGGCGTAGTGCGGCTGACGTTGAACAATGTTTTGTTTTTAATGACTGCTTTACACATGAATATTCTGCACAATATTACTGAATACTGAATATATATTACGTATTCAGTGACAATATTAAAATTATAACTCATTACAGTACATAAATATACAGACCTGCGAAATGATAATCCTGCTTTGTGAAATGTAAAGAGCAGATTTATAGCATTAGAGTTTTGAGATATTTTTAAATTTCTTTTCCATGTATTCAGTCGATCATGCTTTTCTTCTTTGCCAAAATAATTATTTACGTAAATAATACCTGAGCCTTTCTTGGTAAACTTATGAAATGATATTTTCCGATTACTTGTTGAACTCGTACATCCTTTTACGCAGCACTTTTTTGCGTACAATATTTAAATTTTCTTTACTCCACTCATTTTTCAGCAACAGAATTTCTTTTTATAATATTTACATCGATTTTTTACAATTATTGAATTTTTGACATGTCCTATCGGCGGCCATTAATTTAAGCCCGTGCCCGTGAAATTCCGCTAGTGTCGCATGCTATTCTGTAAGACCCAATATAATTATAATATTTGTTACTACAAATTCAAATTTTGTACTATTTTCAATGGTATCGCCTTCTATCGGTTTTCTTTTGAATTATATTAGGCAGTAAAGGGGGAAAGTTACGCAGAACGAATTATTGATTAGTAATAGTGGAAGGGATAAGTTTCGACGGGCCGGTTTGCTCGTGCACTATGCCGAAGCAGACGAATTATTGATTATTTCGACGGCGTGGTTTTCGACCGCGCGGTCAAAGTGGAAGGGATAAGTTTCGACGGCGTGGTTTTCGACAGCACGGCCTTTACTCGTTTCGACGGCGTGGATTTCGACGGCATGGACTTGTCGACGGCGCGGATTTCAACGGCATGATTTTCGACGGCACGGCCTTTACTCATTCTAATTCATTAGGCGTAAACACGGAGTATAATATAACTACTATAAGAGGAGTTGCAACGAAGCAGCGAAAAGCGGCACACTTTCATATCGCGGAGCGATGAGAGAGACAGAAGATCAGAGACCTATGCACAGCCACAAAGCGCACAGCTGGCGATCATGTAGTTTATATGAAATCATGCATAATATTTCTCAAATAAAAAGACTTTCAGTCTATATTTTATTGATTTTGATGTAAAGGACAATATATAAATTAATTTTAAGACTTTAATAGTTCAGTTACATTCCTGGAGTACGATATTTATTTTTTTTAAATATTGACGTTTCGATCTCTGTGTGTATTTTCTGTCATGTAAAAAAATCATAGCGATTCTAAAATATACATTTTTACCTTCCGTAAAAAGGAAGGTATTGTCTTTGGTCAAAAAATTCGTTGGTGTTTTTAATGAATAAGCACGTTTTAGGGCTCCTAGAATACGAATTTACTATTTTTAAGATGATGTCTGTATGTGTGTGTGTGTGTGTGTCCGTGTGTGTGTCCGTGTGTGTGTCCGTGTGTGTGTCCGTGTGTGACAAATTTTTCTCCGACGATAATTCCAATACTACAATTCTAAAAATTATAATTCTTTCGTATTTCTCTTCTTTACATCCATATGAAGAGCTGATTAGATTTTGGTTATAATTGATCCACCGGAAGTACCCTTATTTGAAGTTTTTAACAGTTTTTCTTGAAAAAACGCAGTTAAATATTATTTTTCGACATTTTGTGATTATCAGTATGAAAGAATATCTTATTCTCTATAAGGTTTTATTATACAGTTTCGTTCATATTCAATAGATATAGAGTTATAGAGACATTAAGAGAGATTAACTTTCAAAAATTAGTCAGCCTTGTTAAAATTATGGAAACAACAGACATATTCAGAAAAATTTAATTGACAGATGTCAGTGTCAAATGCCAAACCAAAGTTGCAAGTATAGAGTCAGACAGTTATGTGTGAATGTGATATAGTGTGCCTCCAAAGAGAAGAAGATGGAAGCACTGTGTAGCAGAAGATTTGAGAGAGAAAGAATTGTGTGAAGAAGAATCGTTAGATAGGAATGATTAAAAGAGAAGAGTAAGAAACAGCGACCCCTAATAAAATAGGGAAAGGAACTTTCGGTATAGAATTTGTAAAAAATAGTGTGTTCGTGTTACAATTTTATAGGATATACAGAATCTTTTTCAAGGAACTTTTGGTATGGGATATATACAAAATATATCGAATTGACGGAAGGTTTTGTGCTGGCCACAACAGATTTTTTATACATATATTTACACTCGTAACCATATCCGGGAGAGCCACATCCTAGAGATGGCAGCACTAATGACCGACTTATAGGGAAAACATTATATTTTACGTTTGTGCTAGTTGTATTTTGAGGCTTTGTTTTGAGGATATTTTGTTATTTTTAATTGAAATCAAATATATTTATCATAATGTCAGATATATACATTTATTTAAATGCATATACCTATTAGAAAATTTCTAATAGGTATATGTTTAAATGATGCTGTGCGGCCTATGGTCGAAGGAGAAGCAGTATATAAGGGTAAAATAAGATTCAAAATTGAGGTTTTCTGCATGTTAACTAACTACTTATTTAATTATTTTTAGCTGGACATTTTATCTTGTGCGGATATAAGACAGATAAACAGAATAATATAGAAATAAATTAACTGTGTGTTCAAACATCTAATTTGAAAGGGGCTAACCACTCAAGCGTAATAACACTAAATACAAATGCACATCAAGTCCATTGTTTTGCACGTCTTCCTCTTGCTCAATTTCTGATATTTTTGTAGTTTTTTCTTCTTCCCTGTCTTTCCTATAAACAATTTAAAATAAATATATAATATTAAAGAATAATAGTTACTACTTACAGGTAACGTCTCTCTATTTTTCTTCTCTGTACAGGGGTTTTGTCGAATTTTCTTTGCTGTAATTTTTAGCTTGCTATATCATTTTTTTTAAATATTTTTCTTTTATTGACTACAAAAACAATCTAATAATGTTTTGAAGCATAAATTTTTATAAATACTTACATGGAATAAAATCGCTTAGGTAAAAATGTGAACGGTGATTTGTCCTTTCCGATTTTTAACGCGATTTTCCACTTATTTTTTAATATTTCTCTTTTTGGGAAATAATGAACGGATATGCCAGCACTTGCATAATTATTGCACTGCGGTACAGAACAATATCTCTTCGATTTGCTGGTCATGTTTACTTATAACCCTGTGTGACAGCACAACGTTTTCCCTACAACTTATATGTTTTATTTTGCCACCAGATGTCAGACACTTTGTTGGCTCTTACCAATACTTCATTTCACGGAAGAAAATAGTGACGGGAAGATAATGAAGTGATTACAAAATCGGTTTAAAAATACCTTGACGGACAAGGAAAGTTAAATATAAGGTTGTAATAATAGTAATATTTTAAAAATTAATAATCAAGTAATTTAGATATTTTTCGGAATTCTTTGTTTTTAGATTATAAGTTTATATTTATTTGATGGAAATATTGTCCCATTGTCATATAAATGAATTATGAAAGCAAATATTTCAGACCTATGTTCTGTACAAATAAAAGAAAACTGATAATTTTACAAAACAGTTGAGACTCTTTCTTCTATAATTACAACTTTTCGTTTTTGAGCATTAATATTCATATTTTTATTTGTTAAATTAATGCCTTGGCTACATTTAATATTTCTAAAGCTTCTAAAATTTTAGAAATGTCATTTGATAAAACTATTTTGTGTACCTTATTAAATATTAGTTGTCCGTAAATAAAAATTTTCACATCTAAAGATTCCGAAATTAATAATTGTTTTTCAAATTACTGGAACTTCTTTATTAGAAAATATTAATTTTAAATCCTAGGCATGGTTTGCCATTATTTGTTGTTTTGCTCAAGGACCAAAGTTCGTTAGGCAGTGTGATTACATTTTCATTTTTCAAAATTAAATTAAAAAGTGAAGGAGACGTCGTTGGAGCTTCCAAATTTGTTTCTAAAAAATATAGATATCATTTCGATACGACTACATTTTTTTATAAAAGTACTATGATGTACACGAATACCTGTTAAAAAAGATTGATTATTATCGTCATCGGTATTACTGTTTTCTTACGTTTTTGTATCATGTTTAAGTATTTCACGTCTCTTTTTAGGGGTATTACATTCAAATAATTTGGACAGTTTGAAAATATGGTAGGATAAGCACCTTTCTTCAACTGAAATATTTTGTGTGGAATTTAAAAATATTCGTTTTACTTCACACTTTATTTCTTACTTATTTTATTAATGTAAAAAATATTATTAAATGTACAAACATGATTGAAGCCGTCAGTCTATTCTTTCAAAATTTCTTCATCTTTAAAATGAATTTGTTACTTTAATCGACGCTTAATCACCCTTATTTAAGAGTAAATACTACCGGTCTCTGTCTTTGCGAGGTATTTTTTGTATCCAGATTTTTAATGTCTCATCTTTAGGAGCACCAAAAATATAATCATTTGCTTTGCAAGTCGCGTAGCCACTATTACAGTTCGGCGTAAAATATTTTTTCCCTATGTTATATTAAATTACAATACAAAACTCTTCATAAACGTGAAAACTGAACCTTACAGCAAAGGGAATGTAAAGGTACATAGAAAAGAGAGTATATATTGAGTACTTCGATACGCTCAACGGCCCCCGATCTTCCATCTCTCTCACCGCCTTCTCTTTCTATCATTGTGAGACACAGCTAGGATAGGGAAACTCCACTGCATTGCACAGGCGTGGGCGTAAATCGGCAGCCATGTTTTTAGCAGAAGCAAGTAACCAGTGACCTCTATATACAAAATAGACCGGCGACTCCTATCTCTTTACAACGGCCAACGGCGCGAGCTGTATCCACTCAACTGTCATGGTGGGGTGGCTATCTCTTTCTAACAGTGAGAAGTACGCATGCGTCAGCTAGTACCAGTACGATGAATTAACGATGAACATGAAGAAGAAAGCTTAAATACATTTTCGCATACGTGCTTGGTCCAACTATACACGAAAGTTAGAGAGAGATAGACACCCCACCAGTCAGGCGGGTGGTATTCGCGGTGGATACACGCAAGTTATTCAAGCCGCCGGTCCATTTTGTATATAGAGGTCACTGCGTGTCATACAATTGGGAACTTCCATTTTAAAGATGGCATGTTTTAAAACTAGATGTTGGTACTTTGGAGAACGCCAAAATCCGTTAAAATTTTCACGATTTAAAATTCAAATCATTTAATCGTTGGATGACTGATTTATCTGTGTTGAGCAGATCTGTAAATCTGTAAAAAACTTATAAAAACGCATCCATTTGCATATGAGACGCGGGCTTTGACATTTGCATGTATGGCCCACCCCAACAAGGTTGCCAAGTTACAGTTTGTGTACCTTGCCCGTGTTGTCAAATGAATTTAAGCGTAAAATTAATTTATAAAAATATCCAATATGTTTTGTTTATTTAATTATTTATAAGCTTTGGTATTAAATAAAAACCAACGTTTCACTCCAAAACAAAACCGCAAATGTCAAATTACGCTGATATATTCAAGTGGCCTCTAGTGAGAAATTCACGAAATAATAAAACATATCTCTGTCTCTTTCTGGCCAGCCGAAATCAAAACATTCAATGAAGAGGGATAGGGAATGTTTTGTCTAGTTATATTTCGTCGTTGGTTGCCCCCACCCTCCCATATATTTTTACATAATTTTTGGTAAAATCTGATAATTTTGGTAACACTGAGCCATAATTTTATTTGAAATTGATACTACTGGCAACACTGATAATTTACGCTAAGTCCGCTGAGTCGGTGATTTTCAAGTTTCTAATTTTGTTGTCAAGAAAGAAGAAAGTTTCGAAGATGTTTTCTCCAACTGATGCGTTTTCTGTAAAGCCTTTTTGGCATAATGGACCAGCTCCAGGCATGTTCTACAATTTTCCAGGAACACAAACAGCTCCGAATGATTTTGTTAAACATTCTCAGTAAGTTTCGAAAGCTAACCTACAAATCTGTAAATTTTTGCATGTCATTCGTAGAAAATATTAACTTTTAAAATAAATCTGCAATTTTTTAATATACTTTTAGATCTCCAGTAACAACTGCAACATCCATAGTAGCATTAAAGTTCAACGGTGGTGTTATTATTGCGGGTGATATGCTGGGCTCTTATGGATCTCTAGCGAGATTTAGGCACTGTCCCAGAGTTTTAAAAGTTAATGATAATATTATCTTAGGAGCTGGAGGAGATTATGGTGATTTTCAATATTTGCAAGATCTTATTGGACAAAAAATGTAAGTTATATTTAGCATCTCGATCAAAACATCTATTTTATTTCTATTTGTAAATTATTTTATTACAGTATTGATGAAGAATGTTTGGATGACGGTTTTACTTTGAAACCAAAGTCGTTACATTGCTGGTTAACTCGTGTTATGTACAACAGAAGAAGCAAATTTGATCCGTTCTGGAACAACTTCGTTGTTGGTGGATTACAGGTAATTATGGAAATGTGTTCCCAGGAATATAGTTTAGTTATTTAAATATCAAGGGCCGTAAATGCAGTACGATTAACGTTATTTTCTGCCAGTGTCACTAACACTGTGTCATTATCTTATTTTTCACATACTTGGTTTTACATTTGCTTATAATCTTACCAGTTGATTTACTTTACTTTACTTAAAAATGTTCATTTAGCAACGAAAATGACAATCAAAAAGTTGTTATAAAACGCTAGTTTTAAAAAAAATATTGTTCATAGTATATTGCGCGAGCAGACACGTGACTCGAGCGACCTTGAAGTGATCGACATACAAAAATTATAAAAATAAGATTTGAGAATTATTCGGACACATTAAAAAATTTTGACTCGAGCGACCTTGAAGTGCTTGGAATCAGCTATTTGAGCGCGCGTGTCACTTTGAAAAGAACAATAATGTCACTTAAAATACCGGTCGAACTATTATCACCAGTCATTTGGCCTACAATCTTTTAAAGTTTTAAGTCGATAGTAGCCGAAAGAATTTTGTAGAAATTTCTAACCATTTGTGTAGATTTTATAATTTCTTAAAAATGTAAACCGGCCGAATTGTTATGAGTTTGGGCTCGTACGCCGAAAATTTGTAAATAAGAATAGGTTTCTAAACAATTTTAAATTTATTGTGGCGATTGAAAAATCTTGTATGTGCTTCGAACGTAAATGTACAGTATCCCATTCTCGATGTTCTTTTAAGGTATCTCGGGTAATATTAACTATAGATTAATAGCTATTTACATTCGAGTGCGTGTAAGTTGTATTTTACAGCGCGACAGCTTTGTTTATTAGCTGGCGCGCTGTAAAATACTTCACGTATTGTATCAAATTTTTTCGCTGACGATAATGAAAATAACTTTTTTTAATGATATAGGTTGTACTTCTGAAAAGGGTTAGTTTAAAATATTGGGGTTAAGTCAATTTCCAAATTTGATTTTACTTACCTTCATTAGAGTACTTCTTCTAGCGAAAATTTATTTGTAATAATAGACGTTGTTTATGACTGATAATATATTTATTTGCTCATCTTTTCTTCGTAATAAATAATAGGTAGGTGTCGATATTTGACATTTTGACATTTCAGCAATGTTCGCCTCGCGTATTTGACAGGTATATCAATCGGTGACTATATCGCTAACGGCGGGTTTTTACAATAATGACAGATGTCGCTGCCGTGATTTTGGTTTATATAAATTAACTTTAAATATAGGAAATGTTAAAGTAAAAAAATAACTTGAGTAGGTAGTACTTTTTTACATGAACTTTATTATAGTAAAGATGATTTCTTTTCTAAATGCCCATAAACGTCCAGTGTATTTTGATTAGATTAGTCAACTTTTAGAAAAAGTTTAATAGTCACCACAGGAATTGTCTACCTTTTGTTTCTGAGCTACTAGCTACAGGCAATAACTCGTTTTTCGCTATTTCGAAAATATCTGATATTTATTATGATAGAGAAAAATTGTTTAGATAAATTTTGTACCGCTTTTTTAGGTAAAATAAAATGGCGTAATTAGATTATTTTGAAAACTTAATAATTCTTAAGATATAATACAAACTTACGATTTTTTAAATGGGACTATGTTGAAAATAGTCTAATCATTTTGCTTCTTTTATAGACTTGTCAATTATATATAACAAGTCTACATTCTTTGTTTTAAACATGAATAAAACATAAATTATTAATTTTTTGGGGTGAAAAATTGAAAAAATTTAAGTAACAAATAAAAATATCTATTACAGATCATTTAATATTATTTTCTTCAGTTTTTCTCATTTCTTCAATTTATAAGTATACCCTAGAAAGCACATTACACCAATTCCGTCGACTTCTGTCAAAGCCAACTATAAAGCCGATAAAAAATAATTTAACTAACCGGAAAATAAGAAAAATTTGAAGAACATATTTAATAGATATAGAATTAAAATAAACAAGAAATAATCTGTAATAGATTTTTTTAATTGTTTCTTCCCAAAAATTAATAATTCATGTTTTATTCATGTTTAAAACAAAACAATGTATACTTGCTATATATCATTGAAAAGCTTATAAAATAAGCAAAAAGATGAGACTATTGTCAACATAGGTTTCCATTTAAAAAATCATAAGTTTGTGTAATATCTACAGAATTATTAAGTTCTTAAAAAAATCTAATTACGTCATTTTATTCTATACAAAAAACGGTACAAAATTTGTCTAAACAATTTTTCTTTATACTCGCCGTCAAAAAAATAATTTTTCCTTCTTCCCACCCTGTCCCTTGCCCTGCGGTGTTGCATTTTTAACATGACCAATGGAATAGGGGAGTTTCACTATGTGAAATTTGAATGTTTTAGTACTAAATACTGAAAATATATCATATACGTACTCTATTAAAAAATATAAAAGTTTAATTTTGTTTTAATATTTAAAATTTTAAATTAAAATTGTAACAATTCAAAAGAAGTGGTTGTTCGCTATTTAAAATCCGGTTATGACATCAGACTTTCGACAGCGCAAAGTGACTATTATATGTGCGGAGTGGGACGTATTTCGTAGTGTAGAATGAACAATCAGATATAAAACATATTTTTTTCACGTTGCCATAAAATATATATGTATTTTAAATTTAATCTATTTAAATTTCACACAAAAATATCTATCGCTTCATGGCCTCTGACTACAACAAAATAATATAATAGTACGATTGAATGAACGTTACAGTTATATTTTGTCTTTTTCTACACCATGGTGAACAATATATGTATATCTTCGTTCAACAAAGAACAAATTTTTGGACTTTCTATTCTCTTTTATCTCTTACTGTGCACTAGTAATATGGTATAAGACTATCTTTCTGTTACAGCGAACGATTATTTCGAAAGTTTGACGTATTTCCTCAGCTATTAGCGCGATATTCAAAATGATAAAATTTTAATATATTTTTTTTTTTCATATGGAATTCTTTATAAAAAATTTAAAAATACGTATCACGTATTTTTTCATGTAGATGTAGATGTAAAAAAAATGTGAAACTCCCCCCCTAGGCAACAGTGTAGAAATCTCCAGGCCATATTTATTTGACGGCAAGTATAACTATCATAATAAACAAGTTATGACATATTTTCGAAATTGACGAAAAACTAGTTTTTACCTGTATTTGCAAACCGTTTTGCTCTATCGTTAATTTTACCCGAGATACCATAAAAAAATCTTCGAAAATGGGACACTTGTACATTGTTGATTTCAAAAGAATATTACGCATCAACAACCTGTCAATCGATCATTTTGCGCTCTTAATACACAAATACACATTTACTTACCGCCCGTGGATTTTTTTTTTTTTTATTTACTGCCTTTATCTTAGCAATCACATCTTGATTGATAAATAAAAGACACTGAATTGGAAACCCTCTCGGTAAACACTAAAAAAAAAGATTGTACAAAAAATATTGCGCGCATTTGGACCTGCACATTCTAGCCAACTTTAAAACATCGACTATAATTTCTTTGGCTTTGGGATAAATCCCCTTCCCCTACTAATAAATCAATGCATATTACCCATTGCTGGGTGTACTAAATTGTTTTATACGCAGATATTGGTAATGATGATTGATGATGACATATTGTTACTACATAATTATATTTAAATCTATATGGCAACGACAGTTCCAAAAGATTGTTTTTTTCAGTCTGCAGGTATTTGTAATGCTGCCGAGTAAATTTATAACTTAGGTGCTTGATTGCTTTTCAAGTTTAAGTACGTATACAGGGTGCTGATTTTATCTGTACCCGCCTGAATGTTTCAGAATACATTTCACTAGCCATTTCATATAAATTATTAGTACTTTAAATCGAATAATTACATTAGGTAAGAGAGAAAATTGTCGATATAAGTGATAACTTTGTTCCGATTATTTTATCAAATAATTTCAATTTCCAATTTGCATTTTTTACTTTGAATGTGACGCATTCACAACAGCATGTACATAATTCCAATCTGACGCATGCGCATACTATCAAATTTCGGGTATAAAAAAATGAATATTTGGTTAACTGACAAATACCACTTGTAACATTTTTCATTTGTTACTTGGTTTGACAGTTAACGTGACGTCATTTTTTGAAATAATCGCATGCTAGATCTGTACCATATCTTTAAATTAAGTTTACTTGACTAGCAAAGATCTGAATTCAAAAATTTTAGTATTAAGAAAATGCAGAAATTTACAAACTAAAATAAAATGAGGAGCAAATCGGATTAAACTACTATTTTCTTAAATCCCTATATCCACGTCTCTTATGAACACCTTGAATATATGATTTTTTTTTTGTGAAATAAAATTTTTAATATTTTTTAGGATGGTGAGACCTTCCTGGGAACTGTCGATAAACTAGGAACAGCTTACGAAGACAACGCCATTTGCACTGGTTACGGTGCACATATGGCCCTGCCTTTAATTCGTGATTTCCTGGACAAAAATCCTAATCCAACCCTAGAACAAGTCAAGGTCCTCGTCCACAAAAGTATGGAGATCCTCTTCTACAGGGATGCTAGGAGTTTCCCTAAGTACCAGTATGCTGTCCTCACGAAGGATGGAGTAAAAGTTGAAGGGCCCATCAACGTTGAGCAGAATTGGCAGTTGGCGAAGATGATTAAGGGATATTCTTAAATTTATTATAATTTTCTATTTTAATTATTATAATTCTCTTAAAATAAAACAATAAATGAAATTATAGGTGTTTATTTCAAAACCGGTTTATTTACGTATATGAACATGGAAACATTTTTGTATGTAGGAGTTTTAACAGTACTTTATTTAATTTAAAAGGAGTTGCACATAAAAAATCCTGATAAACAAAGGAATACCAATATTATAGAAATGTGCTGCAGTCATTTTTCTTGTTTTAATTTAATAAAAAAGGAGAACTAATTGAGCACATCAACTAAATACGACTTCATTGTTTTTAATTTCTTTTGGCCAAGCCTTAAAAAGGAGTGGTATCAATGAAATAAACCATGCCTTGAATTATATAATCTGTTCATGAAACAATTATGTATAAAAATAAAATTTGAGCTTAAATTGATTATGAAATTAATTTTTAATAAAAACAAATTGGTGCTATAAATCACCAATGAATGTAACTAGTATTCTATAAACTGTAAATTAAATTCCTTTATGGTAATTAGTTTTAATTTGAGTAATTAATTAAATATAAGGGAGCTTTTTGTAAAAATACTTTGAAAAAACCGGCTTGAAAATTTTGTTTTGGTTACAAATGTGGGGAATTTTTACTTGTCAAATACATAGTGAAGTGTGAAGTTTTGATTAGAGAAAATGGCGTTCCAACATTCGATTGCGGAAAAATAATAATTATTTGTTTTAAAGACTCTTTTAAATTATTTTTTAAGTTTTACACAGTCTCCATATGTATTAAACAGTTGTTTTAGGTGAGTTCTGTGAATATTTCTTATATACTAAGCTGGTGTTGTACGGTGTTTGTCATCTCTAACTTAAACAGGGAGAGGATTTTATATCTTAATGCCGCAATCTTTAAAATTAAGTCTTGCTTTACAAAATATTTGGATATGTTCTAATCTTTTCTAGAAAGGTGCTTTCGTTCTGTTCTTCTGAGACATGAAGTTTCAGATCTTTCACTTTGAAGGATGTTATGTCCTTCATATTTGACAGATTAGGAAATACAAGTAATATATTAAAAATATTCTTGTACGTGACATAAAATTACTATTTCATAATAAGCTGCTTAAATGATTCAACTGGGTTAACACCTTATCTTACCGCATTGTAACAGCACAATATAACAAGATTTATAACTGTATTAAGTATTTTTCACTTGACTGGAATGTCACATTTATTCACAAATTAAAAACAAAACTGGTCATTGTTCGATGACTGTTGTTATTGTCAAAATTATAGTGGTTCCACTTTTTAAAAACATACAAATAATATTTGTTAATATTTACACAACGTGCGATTCTATTGAGTTTTACTTTTACAATTATTAAACTAATTTGTGATTTTTGTGTTTACGATTTTAAACGTGTACTACATGTGACATTGTGATAACCTAGTTATCAAGCAAGAAAGCGAGCGTTTACAGAATTTAAATGATTGTGAATTTATAAAAGTTTTCACTGTGCACTGCGAACTAAAATAGAAATACCTGTGGTAGATCTGAAGGCCAGTATGGCTTACACATGTCCGCAAGACTTGGATGGGTTCCTGCCGCATTTGGGCAAGGCAGACATCAAGTTTCGGCAGACGTTGGGCACAGATCTGCTCAACTACCTTGCCGAACCATCCAACTCCATCCAGTGCCAAGATATTGGACATTTCGTCGACGGAATCATTCCATGGATGCAAAATAGTAACTATAAAGTAAGTGTGGTTACTACATCTACAGGATAACTAGTAAATTTGTGCCTAGTTTTAACAAAATATTAAATAGAAAATAATTCGTTAAATTAAAAATAAATTCAATCATTACTGCCTATTAACCAATGCTGAGTGTACAAATATGCATTTATTCATAGATTTCGGTAATTGTGATATATCTACCGTTGAGAATGCTCTCATGTTGTGTAGGGACCACCACAGAACATAGGAGTCATTTTTGATTTTAAAATTCGGAGTAATAGTCTATTTAAATTTTAAAAAAATACTATTATATTTGACTACAAATTATACAGACTGATAGCATTTACTCAAAATTTTAGTCACTCTAATTAACTAATTACCATGGCTACCATTTAAAAATACATTGGAATGATTAAAAAAATAACTGAATTTGTTATTTTAGACATAGCTTAATCATCCCTGATTAAGAGTAAATACTACCAGTCACAGTCTTTACAAGTCTGTAGATTGGTAAATATGTAAAATTGTTAACGAAATAGGTATAAATTTAAATTAAAATATATGTAAAATTGTTAACAAAATAGGTATAAATTTGTGTATGTTGTGCATAGAAGTTGGGGGAACTCGATTCAAATGAGTGGTGTTTTGTAAACAATTCGTCCCGCGCTGTTCAAATATTTTGGACTGTCCTACCGCTGAAAAACTAACTACATTATTATCTAATAATAGCAACAGTGTCTTAAGCCATTGAATAAGATAATTGTGAAAAAAATAAACTAGTCGCTGACTCCAATTTAGCAACGCGGACATCGATATAGTTCAGTTCCGTACGTGTTTTATTTCTTATGAGGTGCGCTACCTCGACAGTGGACTGTCACTTGAAACGCGGTTGTTTTTTATGTTTTTATTTTGTTTTATTCGTGTCTAGTGCTGTGGAAATAGACCTGTATTTATAGAATACATTCTTAGTGTTGCTCGTTTATTGCTTGTGATAAGTGTAGGACTAAGTAAGTGGTAGTTTTTATTTATTTTTAACGATTATCACGTTGTTGTGTAGTTTTTTTCTATAAGGGAGAAACAGAGGATATTGTAGACTTTTTATTTAATGATTTTTAAGCTCTTTATCGCGACATTTAAACTTCTTTTCCGTAGAAAATAATCAGAACGAAAACATTGTTTTATTTGTCATACTTTTATTTATAGCAATTTTATTAAATAATACAGCTATTTATAACTAGATAAATAGTTGTGGAAACGTTTTAAAATATCTCAATGCTAATGCAACTCAAGTATTATTTCCGGTGCTCTATATTTTAAATTTATAAAGCGCCAAATATAATTTTTTTTAACTTGTCATTATTTGCATTTAATATCAATTTCTCAATGTATTAATAGCCCTGTCTTCAAATAATGATTCAGGTGACTTGTTAATTATGCAAATTGAATAAATGAATGTCTTATTGTTTTCCTACGACAATTCCGGCCTTGGCAATGTCTCATCTTGTCCTTGGACCTTCTTGTGATGTAATTTGGCCATTTTATGTACGTTGATTGCGTTTTTCACGGTGTGAATGGTACTTGGCACTTGGACATGTTTGCGGTTTTATATATAGCATTAGTTCCATATTTAGTCATGATGTCACTGTTGTGTTTATTGATATGATTGTTACTCATAAATTTTATATGCCTTCCACCTCAATGAAAACAAGTTACACCCCTTTTCGAATATGAAAATGGTTTATTTAGCAGTTATTTTTTTACAAACATTCCTTTTGAAATACTCAACTTTTCCTCATCCACATTCATAACAACATTCTTTCAAACCATATCATACACATTTTTCTTTTACATATGTGAGTTTCCTACACTTCATAAAATGAAGCATAAAAGTTTTCCCCGTATACTTTAATATAATTTTTGCTTTAATTTTACTGGTGAATGTTGTCAACTTATTGTTTCTGCGGTACTAAATTTTAAATCACTAAAATAAAGCATTCGTTTTAATAAATAATTGTTTTAATTATCGAAATTATAAATAACTCTAATAAAATTACCCCTTAAACGCTTAAACCTTCAAAATTAATTTTAATAAAACTAAATACGTATTTCGAGAACTAAGTTCTCATCATCAGTATTACAATAAGGGAAAAAAATAAACAGAGTAGACAAGATTATTCAACATGCCAATCATGCCAGTAGTCCTGACAGAGTTGTTATCCAAATCCGTCCAATAGCGACTTATCTCTATTCGTGAGTTAGTTCAAAATTCTCCCACTACCGTGAATGGACTATTCTGACTATAGTAACTGAATTATTCCATTTGAGTTTAAAGACTCTTCTGTTCTTATTCTGAAACGACATTTTAACGCTAGATCCCTAAATCGTGATTAAAAAGTTCGCCAAATTTTAACTTTTACGGTCTGAGGACAACCAATAAGAAAGCTGCATTTGAAACTGACACGTGATTCCAAATGCTAGCGTTCAGCACGTCACAGCGTTGGCAGCGCTGAAGATTGCCGAATGCAATAAATGAATGAATGAATGCGATTGGTCCATTCCATGCGTTCGGCAATCTTCGGCGCTCATCGCTGTGATGTCTGTATTTTCACTATGTTTCCTTAATTACAAAATACGAAAATAGTAACAACAATACTATCACCTTCCATAAATAATTTCATTATCAGAAAAAAATTGCTAGTAAACAATGAAATTTCAAACTATTACAAATGTCAAACATTTGACCAACTGTTGTTTAACCGGCAATATAGGATCTCTGTTTAAGCGACTGTAGATTTTATTTGATAATTGACAGGTGATAAGTGATATTTTTACCTCCCGCTACCCTTGGTAAGGGAGGTATAGGGATCGTGCTAAAAATCTAATATCGAGAAGCCATTAGATTTTGGTGTAAATCGGATAAACAGAAATGGTACTTTACTTGAAGCTCATAATGGTTTTTCTTCAAAAAATACCATTAAATGCCATTGTTTCGAATTTTATGTGTTATGAAAATTAAAGATTATTGAATTTTCTACAGGAATACATTAATACTTTTTCTATATATTTTACAGATAAATTTAAAAATAATTTTTTTTATTAGTCGCGAAGCCTAAGATAAAAATTATTCATTTGTTACACAGTTCATTTTTCAAATGAATGAAACTGACAGTAAATGTCACTATCAGAAAACTTATCACTTCAAATTAATAATAGTGACATTTAAAAAGAAAATAGTAAATAAAGCAATAGTTTTCTGCAATAGAACAGTTTGCAGCGTTAGTAAATACGTAGGTAGGTATGTATTTAAATTAATAAAAATTAAATAGCGGGAGGTTTTGTGTTGGCCACATCAGATTTTTTCACTTTTGTGAACCAATCAAAGGGCAGATTTTTTATCTTTATCTGAACCAACACTATTTTCTTACGTGAAATGAAGTATATTTATAAATATGCACGTAAAATAGCAGAATAGGTTACAGCTTCCGTTACGGTTATTATAAACCAGCCTTTAGGGATACAGTGCAATAGAATTAAAGCTGGTATTATTAATAAAGATGAGTTAAGCCAATATTTAATGGCGAAATACTTGAATAATATATTCAGTTTTTGTAAATAAATCTATATTTTAAACTAGTCGAAAGAAATTTCTCACCATTTGCGTAACTTTTATAACTTGTTTGTTGACGTTTACGAATATACCTACTACCGCTGAACCCCTATTTCTCGTATAAGCGAAAAGTGTCCGGGACATTAATATCTCCATCCTTTTCTAGCGTTTGAACACACCTCTACAAGCGCATGCGCGCACAGACCGTAGGCGTGATGATTCATATGACATTTCAAAAATGTTGGTTATACTTAATTATAAATTTTTATATTAGATTATTTAATAATGAAATAATACAGGACATTCTAATTTTTCTCAAAAGAAAGAGAACACCTGCAGAAGATTAAGAAAACGAATTTCTGTATAAAAGAATAAAATTCTATTTGCAAAATTTGGAGAAAGATAATAGGGAACAACTGTTAAAGATTAGGAATATATTTTCTTTGAATATGTGTAGGGTTCAAATTTTATAATTGGAAAAAAAGATTAGGGGATACCTGCATAAGATTAAAAAAATGAATTTCTGTATAAAAGTAAAAGATTAATATTCCATTTCGAGAAAGACAATAGGGAACACCAATAAAAGATCAGGAAAATCCGTTATTTGAATATCTGTATGGTTAAAGTTCTGTTTTTGGGAAGAAAATGCGTATGTTATGCTGAAAACAAATATAAAAATATAAATTTTATTTTTAAAAAATTACTTGTTTTTTAGTAAATTAAGAAAGAAAATTTTCTGTGACGTCATTATATTGAACTTGAGAAGGAAAGCATGTTTAAAAATGTAACGTATAGATGGCATGACGTGCTAGAAACTTTTAATTTGAATTTGACATTAGTTCATTTTTCTGTCTCTCTGGGCTCTCAAATATATTAATTACTTCACAAATAAACACATAGGTAGTTACAAGTAATTTGAAATATCGATATCAAAAAGACAAATTAAAATACTAACCTCTAAACTATTGTTGAAACGTCAAACAGGAGATCTACATTACCCTTCATTGGTGCGGCGTAATTCTACGTCATACATGGCGGGAATTCAAATAATCAAATTTCATTATTTTTTTCTGGCTAATTAATAAAAATTTTGTCAAAAGAAAAAATACGGTAGCAAGTTTTTACCTGCTCTTCAAAAATATGAAATAAAAAAAGGTACGCAAGTAGCCCATTGAAATTTTTCATACTTAGTCGCGTGTAAAAAAATATTTATTCATAATATTTAACAATTTATTTGAAATGTTTAATATTATAGCTTTATTCTTGTATAATATTATGCATATGCCTTCATATTAATATTCAAGTGATTACAATGAGATGTAGAAATAATAAACATACACAAAATTCATAAATACCTAAACATTTGGAAGAAGCATTCCCTTCAATTCATTTCCCTTTCTCTGAAACTTCAAACTTTTTGACCAATAGAATCACTGAATCAAATGCGCGCAACGAATGGTGTCCAAACCGGAAGAGTGCAGATATACATAATGTTCCGGACATTTCCTGTGTGCTTTTCAGCGGTATATAGTTTAATAGGTATATTCGTTTACGGCGCTTAGCAGGCGTCTCTTCATGGACTCTCAAAACTGTCGATTAAAGAGTATCAGGGGTCACTTTTGCGTTATTTGAGAATTTGTGGGATTCCTTCAGCATTATTTTCGTACACAGCGTTGTACATATTTCAAATTCACTCATATATAAGTAATAATTATTGTCTTTCTTTTCGTAGGTTTCGAGCAATGGTATTGAGGTAATGACCTACCTGGCCGACCGGCTCGCGAGTGATTTCCGACCCTACCTACCCACCGTTCTGCCGGCCGTGATAGACCGGCTAGGCGACGCTAAAGACGCCGTGCGAGAGAAAGCGCAGCTTTTGCTGCTCAAGTTGTTGGAAAGAAGCGTTATTACGCCCCAACATTTGCTGGAACGTCTTGCGCCCGGTTTCAACCACAAGAACGCCAAGATCCGAGAGGAGGTGTTGAGATGTTTAGTCAACACGCTCAATGAACACGGATCGCAGAGTATCACTCTAAATAAATTCATTCCGGGGATTGTCAAGTTGTTGGGCGATCCCGCAGCTACAGTAAGGAAGAACATATTAATTTGGAATTTCTCCAAAACATATATTTCACCTATTGTTTATTTTTTATGAGTAATAGTAGTTCAGTGGGTTCACATCCCACATACAGTAATTGTAAATCAGAACACAGTTATGTTTGAATGATTCAGAATTCACCTAAATGACGACGTCTATTCAAATTTTGCACTACTAGTTACTTTTAAAATAAAAAAAAAGTATTTAATTTTAAACTACTAGTTCCTTGCAAATTGCAGAGACTTATAGATTGGGAGACTGTTTCATTACAAAAATAAGTAAAGCTTGTTAAGAAATAGAGGGATTTTTTTCCCTTTTTCCGCATAATAATTTAGGGAATTCTCTATTATTTTAAATTTTATCTTTGTAGGTGAGGGATACAGCGTTCAGTACGATAGTAGAATTGTACAAACATGTAGGTGAGAGGCTACGGGCGGATTTACAGAGGAAGAATCTAGTCCCCGCAGCGAAACTTCCAGCATTATTGGCGAGATTTGACGAAGTCAGAGAAGCTGGAGAAATGTTGCATTCCGCCATTGCTAGCGACCGTAAGTTTAAAGAAAAATAATATTTAACTTCATTTATTAAATTATACGTTGTTTGTATATTTTTTTTAAATTTTTTTTATATTTATATAAAAATAATATTATTTTTTACTCATTGCAAAAGAACCGATCTTTTTAATATTAGTAATATCATTATTCGAATATGAAATTTGGAGTTTGTCATAAATTCTACGTATCCTGCAGGGGTTATGCTTGATGACTTGCACATTTTAAAAGTTTAAAATAGTATAAGTGGCAAAATCTAAAATTTGAGAGAACAATGAGTAAAGTTAAACTTTAAAATATAAATCTGTGTAATTCTAAACCACTAGAATTTGCTAATGTAATTAGCAAACATTTGAACCATTTATTCCGGACACGGACTACTGAGCGAGGGCGACTTGGTAGAGGCGTAGAATAGGGAATCGATATTTTTATTTTTTTCAGAATGTGTTCAAGTGGTTTGATACCCACTATCATTATCTATCCATCATTTCAGTTGAAATTTATTGTGGGACATAAAAGAATATTATCCGTTACTAAATTTTTTTCTTTGTGCTGATAGGAAATGGTTTTACAGTAGCCCGCGACATGGACGAACTGGACCGAGTAACGATGCCGAAGCCTGCGGTCCCTGTCAAACGAGCCCTGGTCCTTAGCGCCGCCAAACGTAGCACCTCTGCTCAGTCTAGGACAGGACCCAGTAGCATGTCAGCTTCCTCTTCCGGTAAAATATTCACTCTCATTCAAACAATCATGTTTAGAGTCACTTAAAGTGATTTCATTTTGAGTTTGTAAATAATATTTTTCTTTTGCATATTTATGGTGCTTAATCGTACTAATGCATGGTGCATGCAGTTTCATCTTTAAATAGGTACGGATCCATGCGAGCCAGTAAGAAAACGCCGACGGGATGTAAGTAATACATCATTGTAAATAATCATTCATTCCATTGTAATTTGTTCATAATAGAGCTGCTATTTATGCATGAGAATTTTTCACTAGATCATTACTTTCAAATTTTTCCCTGAATACAATAGATATTTCAGATTTTTAAAAGTTTTAATTGTTTTCATTTGCATTTTAATTTTTAGTAACAAAATAATTATGCATTATTTATAATGAATACACTACATAATAAATAATTTAAAATATTTCATCTCATTTTTATCGATTGTTGAGAATAACACAAAAGTAAATTATATTTACAAATATTATAATTTAATTAATCGATTAATTGGTTAATTAATTATTTATTGTACTGTAATTAATTAGTAAAAAACATTGTTTCATTAATTAATTACATTGTTTCATTAATTAATTGATTAATCAACTGTAACTGTTAAACCAATTAATAATTTAATTATTTGATTCATTAATTATTAATTACGTGGGTGATTTTTTAGTATTTAACATTTCATTTTTTATTAATCAGCGGATTATTTATTTATTTAAAAGCTATTTTTATATATATTTTTTTGCTTTGTGTGAAGATCATATTATTGCATATATGAATTAACAAAAATTATATTTAAAATATGATAGTGTATTTGTTATAAATTTCAACTCTTGTAAAATAAGAGGAAAAATTAATGCAGAATTTAATTCTTTAGCCAAAACGGATGCAGGGGCTGTAGACGAAGAGGTATTCATTAAATCCTTTGAAGATGTACCCACGGCTCAAATATTCTCCAACAGAGAACTAACAGAACAGATGAATAACATTAAAGACACGATTTCAGACACCAACAAAGACTGGAACAAGAGAGTTGACGTAGTATGTTTACACATCATTTTATCAGTTCGAATTTAGTCTATTTTTTTTTTTCTTTTATGTTATAGTTAAAGAAAATCAGATCGCTCATAATTGCAGGGGCGATCGATTATGACGACTTCTACGCCTTGATGAGAAATTTAGAGATTCCGTTACAGACTTCAGTGAAAGATTTGAGATCGCAGGTTGTGAGAGAAGCATGTATAACTATTTCCTATTTGTCTCAAACTTTGGGCAATAAATTTGATCATGCGGCAGAATATTTGCTTCCTAATATTATTAACCTTATCCAGAATTCTGCCAAGGTAAGAACAATATTTCTTTTGAAGTGTATAAAACACATGTGTACATATTACAGATAAAAATAAGAACAATATTTCTTTTGAAGTGTATAAAACACATGTGTTTTCTTTGTTTAAATTTCTTGTGCCATAAATAAAAATATTAATTATTGAGTCATTCGCCTACTATGAACTAATTGTTTGTCTTAAAAATATATGTGCCTATTTACTGGAAAATAGACATTTTTCGGATATACAGGGTGTTTTCTTATTCAAAATGGCACAATTTTGCTCAGTTAACCAACCTCGTACCTCTTCAAATAAAAAAGTTACCAATAGTGAGCAAGCTTGTAGAAACAGCCTGTAATTTCCTGAATGTGTACGTTTTTAAAATATGTCTGTGACTCGTCCTAAAAGCGCCGCAGACATTCAATATTATTGTGTAATAATATTGATGCAGTCTATATTTGGTTCAATAAAATGAAATAAATTCTGCAATATTTTAATTAATTATTTATTATCATTTTTTTTCTATTATATAATTAAATGTCAAATTATTGTCTAATAATACACGCAGATAGACTAGTATTGCTCATATTGTGTAATAAATGCATTGAATATTTCCTACTGTGTAATATTATTGAACGTCTAGAGACACTTTTACAATTACCAGATGTCATCCAGTAAAACGATAAATTTGATAATATTGTAATCATAGTGTTAATTATAATTTGATACGTAATGAACGGTGATTCTGATGATGAATTTAAGAATTACTTTGTCTTAGAACGAATTCTTATGTATAAAATTGTTTTGTTGTAGGTAATGGCAACTTCTGGGCACATATGTATCCGCTTCATAATTCAAAGCACTCACGCCCCAAGAATAATACCAATAATTTGCCAAAATCTCGCAACGCACAAAAGCAAGGATATCCGTAGAAGTTGCAGCGAATTTCTCGAAATCATTCTTCTTCAGTGGAGCACGCACATGTTACAAAGACATTTATCCATTCTACAAGAAACGTTGAAGACCGGTATCGGCGACGCTGATTCTGATACCCGCATAATCTCAAGAAGGTAAACCTTATTGAACATTGTATACAGAACTGTTTGTTTAATATGTTAAGGTGTTTAGGGCGTTTCGAGCGTTTAAAGAACACTTCCCAGCGGAAGCAGAAGTACTTCTTCAGTCCCTAGAACCGTCTTATAGGAAAGCTTTGTACGGAGAGCTTTGCTTAAGCTCGTCAAGCAGTAGTGGAAGCTTGGCGCAGCCTGCAAGTACAACGAGTAGTGCTTATAGAACCACACGGACGCCACATCGACCACCTACTGCTTCTAACAGCACCACAGGTGAGGCAAAATTGAATGTAAAATATTTAAATAATTTTTAACAAAAATTAGCATGTCTTGTACAGTAAATACAATTAAATGTGAAACACGTTATTTATGACCTTTGTTTTCTATCCCAAATAATTATTTTAATTTCCAGAAACGAATGAGTAGACCATAATTCGGTTCTATTTGCTATATTTCTTTAGAAAAGATCTGTACGAAATGAGTAAAACAGCGGAGTTGAGTAAAAGAGGTGTACCTCTATTATAAATATAAAAAACGGCATATTACCCATTGTTGGATGTGCTAGTCTGCTTTATATATGTCTAATATTTAAAGAATAAATATATCATCATCAGCTACTGTTATTTCGAAGATTTCGGTAATGACGATATATTTGTATCGTTGAGTGCCCTTATCAGACATCATTTCACTAATTCTCTAAGTTGTTTTGGAGAGAGCACCATAGGTATAAATTTAGTACATTAATTTTATTTGATTTCGGATGGATTCGATTCCGTCCTGTTAGAACCATAGGCGGTCACTTAACGTATCTAAATATTTAATATTTGTTTAAAATATTAGAGTCTAGAGTCATAAATGAAATGTCACACTTTTTATTGTGTTTACTGTACCAGTGTTAAGGCAGGTATTTAAATATACGAGCGGTTTATATTATAATCCACATTTTCAGAAAAAGTATCCTGTCGAGGCCTTTAATTTTCAACTTATCCTTTTAAAATACAAGTAAAAAGTAAAGCTTAGCAAGAAACAGATTGAAATATTACCCTACATTGGAGTTACAAAATCTATTATTATTATTATTTATACTAATTTACATTGATATAGGAGAAAAGAGCAATAAATAATCTTGTAAATAATAAACTAGCGCAATTTATTGTTTTTTATCTTCTTCGGCACGTTCACGGTTTAATTATTTGTGAATGTTTGGCTGCACGGGAGTAGGTAGCACAGAAAACCTCTCTCAGGGCTCCGGTCTGCATCGTGCGCCTTCTCTACCTCGGACTTATCGCCAGCGAAGCGGCATTCCTGTTCTCAACAGAGATAGTATGTCAATAACTCTTTACCCTCGCACATTCCACCATCTTTATGTTGCTTCTTACACCATGTTTAAACATCCGTTCTGATCAGTTGCAGGAATGGTTTTATTCTTAGTTCGTCATTTTTATTCAATTTAATTTCTCTTTGGTGTTGAAATGTAGTGGAGTAGAGAGGGTAATAGGTGTTTGTGGTTGTAGATTCGGCCAAACGTGGAGGGTTTAGGAGTAATTCAGCGATTGATCTGCAAGCAGCGCAAAGAGCGAAGGCAAGGGCACAATATGCTGCGATGAGCCGGCATAAGATCACTTCAGGAACAGCCAGCTTACGTGAGTTCAAAACTACCAAAATTGCAATATTATTTTTACATGCAGGCTGTCCAGGATAATATGTCCAACATGGGTATCTCGAGAACTATTCGGTTAAAATTCCATTAGGAGGTCATGTTAGTGCTGTATTATTTATTCGGAAAAAATCATGGGTCTCTAGATATAGGCGAAAATATTTTTGCAAATAACTTGCAAATATGAAATAATACTGAATTTTGGTACCTATGCACTTCTCTGGAGTACATCTCTAAGCTTTTTCAATGGGAATGTTAATTTTTTATCAATATTGGGTTTTGAGTTGTGATGCCAAAAGTTACAATTTTTATATGGATGCCATACTGGAAAGTTATACAATTATAAAGATATTTTCATTAGCTGTCCAACTGTGTAACTTATTTATGTTCATGTGTTTCAAATAGCTAAAATACAACAATTATAAAATTTATAAAGTGAAAATAATGGTTGTGATAAACAAATATCAGTTAAGTATTATAAAATATTTGTTTTTAAGTTTATTTCAATCATTTTTATTCATATTTTCAATTTACTTAGCGCTGAAACATTTTTCAAATTTCATATTGAATTTGTTATTTCTTATTGTGACGAATATATAAAAATAGCTAAAAAGCTTTAAAAACATCCTCTTTTCATTGGTCAAACTTTAAAAATTGTAACTTTGGCAATATTACTTGAAATACAATAGTGATAAAAAAATGTGAATCGTTATTCGAAAAAGCTTAGAAAAGTACCTTAAAGAAGTGCACACAAAAATTCTGTATTATTTCATACTTCAAATTCAAAGTAATTTGCAAAAATATAAAACTGAAAATTTTGTAATATATAAAATTGTCTACTTTTGCCTAATTTAATCGATTTCGTATTTCTTATGGTTCTCGAGATTCTCATGTTGGACACGTTACCCTGGACAAAGTGAATTTTACACTACATAATTATATTAATCTTTAACGAAAAAGATATAGTAAAATGTATAGAATAATTTAAATTGAATCTAAATTTTTAAAGTAAAATATATATTTTATTTTTACTTTTCGCTATCATAGGTAAAGCAGGCATAGGGATCGTGCTAAAAATCGCAATTTTAGTAAGTAAGCACGTTTTATGGTTCTTAGAATCATATTTTTACAATTCCATGAAGTCTGTAAGTGTGTACTATGTTTATTTCAACCTATCGGAAAATTTTGCAAATTTGCAATCATATTCTGTACTAAAATGGAAAAAAGATTATTAAATATAAGTTTACATTGATGCATACTTTTCTTAAATATTTTGAAATATAAATTTAAAAATGCATTTTTTAATATCTTGCAATCTCTGTATTTAAAATAAACACAATTCCTTCGTTGACATATTCAAAATAGTAACTTTTTGTGTTTGACCAGAAAATGAACTGTTTCTGATCACTTTTTAAACCGGAAATTTCTTCTTTACTGAGCTAGCTCGGAAAATTCTCTTTAAGGGATCAGAAAGTAACATTCCGTAAAGCTGAATGTTTCCATGGCGAGCAGTTGTTTATTTATTTATTTCTTATTTCCATACATAACCTATATATTTTTATTTATTCTTTTTTCAGGACCGTGAAAAAAATATTTTTTTCGCGATCGCCCTGAAAATGAGGTCTTTCTGATCACTATTTAGACCGGAAAGTCCTTCTTTGCTGAGCTAGCTCGGGAAGTTGTCTATAAGGGATCGGAAAGTACTTTACCGATCCCGGGACCGGTAAAGCTAAATGTTTCCATGGAGATCAGTTGTTTATTTATATCTTATTTGCTCGCAGTAAAAAATAAAATAATACTTTTTTATTCTTTTTTCAGGATCGCAAAAAAAATATTGTACCCAACATGACCTGAAAGTGTCTATACTGGGCTCACAAGCTTCCAAAGCTCGCCTACGGCTCGCTCTGGAATATGCTTGCTCACCCAGTAAAGTATCACTTTCAGGTCTTGTTACGTAAATTACTAGTACCGAATATGACCTGAAAGTATCTTTACTGGGCTCACAAGCTTCCGAAGCTCGCCTACGGCTCGTTCTGGAATATGCTTGCTCACCCAGTTAAGTATCACTTTCAGGTTTCATCGTAAATTGCTATTACGTAACGTAGGGTTGCCAACTGTTCTGTCTGATTTAGTCGGGACGTCCCGATTTCAGGCTTTTGTGTTCCGCGTCCCTCCAAAGAAACTGGCGGGACGCAATTTGTCTCTATTTCTTACTGTGCTAATTTTTAATTCGTGTATTGTGTAAAATAATTGCAATTACGAGTATATTCTTCAAACTTAAATATTTGGTATCCAATTATTGTTGCATGATGTAAATCCTGCAATATGTAAAATAAATAAATATATCATCACGGCATATTACCCATTTCTGGGTGTGCCAGTATCTACAACACATGTAGACATCGGTAATGATGACGATATATTTTACCGTGTGGGCGCGTACCAGGCGTCACCTCACGGGCACTCATAGCTGGCGTGGACAGTGCACCACAGGGGTCACTTTTGTGCCATTTAAAATTGGAAATTTTGGCGTCAGTCGGGATCGAACCCGGTTCCCCCAGGTTCGCGACCAGACACTCAGGCACGCGGCCACGGGACCCCATTAATATGTAAAGTACATTAATAAAGATTTTGAAGGAGCATGAAGTTATTAGATTCAATGGGTGGAATTCAGTGGGTTGTATTAAGGTCTGTATTAAAACTTGTATTGAGTATATGGCAACATTGTAATATTTTCCACATGTATCAATGAAATTCAATTGTGATTTAGAAATTTTACCACAGGGAAAAGTAATACAGATATCCTTTAGTCAAATGAGGAAGTATTATTGTAAATGGAAGGTGTAAAAGGAAACTCATTATTGCAAAATTAGGTTAGAAATATGTCAAATTTTATGTGTCAAATATTTCATACCTGAATGTTAATGAATTTTAAAATATCTCAACCCCCGTTTTGTCATTTGTTCTTCTTTTCTTACTTCTTTTAATAATATTTTTTTTCTTTATTTGATCCTTTGGTATCTCACTTTTTTCTGACAGGTATTACAAAGTTGCCAAAATATTTTTGACAAAGGACTGTTTTAGCTTAAAACACGCTAATACAACCCACTGAATCTCACCCATTAAGTTTATATTACTTGTTTTGTTTCATCATTTTTGGGAGTTTTTTTTAATTAGTTTAACAAATTTAGTTTAACAAATTGCAAGTTAAAAAAAAACGAGGATAAGTTTGAAGATTAATTTTTTTTATTTGTAATAAGTTCACGTTATTATTTTCCTTTTATTTGATGGTAATATGACCTTGATCAAATTTAGAGAAAGTATGAATATATGTATTATTAAAATATAGTTAAAAAAAATAAGTGCATAGTATTTCTAATTCTGAAACTAGATGAATTTAATGCAAATTTGGTCACATACCCCATTGTAAGACTTATTAGGGATAATAACAATAATAAACAATATTAATTGTTACATCACTGTTTTATACGCACAGAGTGTATAATTTGTTTTTAGTGGCGTCCCGATTTTTCTTGTTTGCCCCGATTTTTTTTACGTACAATCCCGAAAAACTGATTTTCAAAGTTGGTAACCCTAGTAACAAGACCTGAAAGTGATACTTTACTAATTGAGCAATAACAACAAAGGCGAGCTTTGAAAGCTTGTGAGCCCTGTAATGGCACTTTCAGGTCATGTTGGATAAAATGTTTTTTTTCGCTGTCCTGAAAAATGAATAAATAAAAATATATGTTACGTATTATTTTAGGAAATAATAGTTATTAACGTCATTAGGCCGATATGAGGCAAATAACGGACGCGACTGAGGTTTATAATCAATCGAGTTCGTTATTTGCATATCGGCCGTGTGGCGTTCAAGATTTTTCGTAATAACAAAATTTAAACATTTAGGAATAATAAAATTCTTCTATATCTGTCCGTAGCCTACGTTATTAAATACAAGGCCGGGAAACAACTCAAATTTTGTTTAAAAATCTGGCCAAAAACTCTAGTTCCAAAACCGCTGAAGAGGGCGCGACTTATTCCCGCTGTTATTAAAATGTCATAGACTGTCAAAAAAATATATTGATATTATCAATTTAGCGTCATAAAAGACAGCCATATGACAGCGAGAATAAATCGCGCGAAAACGGCGATTTTGTAACTAGAGTTTCCGTTTGACAGATATTGTGATGTTTCCCGGCCTTGTATTTAATAACGTAGGCTACGATCTGTCATACTGAACAACTTTATTTGGTTAATTTATAAATTCTCCTAGACAACAGTCCATTAATATGCTGTTATTTTTCTAGGAACATCTGATCCTTAATTGTACGCGACTGTTATAAAAAATAACGGCCTAGGCCGTTATTTTAATCTTTTCATTTTTGTTTTTAGTCCTCTTATGTCATAATAACAGTACGGTATTACGAAAATAAATAAACAACTGATCACCATGAAAACGTTCAGCTTTACCGGTTCCGGGATCAGTAAAGTTACTTTCTGGGGTGGGATCCCACTCGATCCCTTATAGACAATTTTCGAGCTAGCTCAGTAAAGAAGAAATTTCCGGTCTTAAAAGTGATCAGACACAGCTCATTTTCTGGTCGATCGCGAAAAATTTCAAATATATGTAGTTGTTTGACAAATAAATGTCGGCGTCAACAATAAATTGAAATTAATTTGGTAGAGTTTTCAGAAGAAAATATTGAGAGTACTTTATATTAAATTGGAATATAGGTATGTAAAAATAAAATATATATTGAAATGGTGGGAGGTAATACGCTGGCCACATCAGAGTTTTTATTCAACAAATTAATCTATATTATTCTGTGTAGTGCGAAATATATTTAAAACAAATATTTTATACTGCTTTGTGTCCATATTGGATGCAAAATTCGTAACTTTGAATCCATTCTAACAGCTTGAATTTAATTAAAAATTATTATAATTCATAATGAAGTTATGCTTTGTTAACAAATTGAAATGAAGAATTCATCTAATGATTTTTTTAGTTGTAGAGTTCTAATGATTTCTGTTCAAGTGACTAACCAATATAGTAAAAATTTTAAGGAATGCTCTAACTTCTTTGGCTTTGTTTCATGTATAGAGGGAGAGGTTGCGCAACAAGGTAGATACTTAACCGCTTTTTGTTTTTACTAATATTTAAACTATTGTCAAATTAAATTATTTTGTAGCTCGTCCAAGGAAGAATGTAGAACCTATGAGTATGGTCTCTCCAGAGAGAACTGGGCGCAGAAGGTCACGAAGTTCGGGGGTTTCTCAATCTCAACGTAAGTAAGATTTTTCCTTATCCTGACCCCTAACTATTTGAATTAAACTCCGGGGTTATACAATATCCACACATACATAAAAATCACTCATGTCCTATTTAGTGAGTTAGTACAAACCCGAAAACAATAAGAACAACAATAAGAGCACAGTTGACTCACTCCACTTTTTTAACAACATTCTTACTAACCGTCATACACCATATATTCCTCACTCTTAACATATTAATCAGGAGAGAGGGATTTTTAAATAAAAACCATAAGATTCTTGATCACACTTTTCTATTTCACAAAGGTTGGTGACCTGTTCGGCTACGTATCTCCATATTCATTGTCATGTCGATGCTCAATCTCGTACTTACTTCACCAATCATTATTCCAGTTGTTCTCGACATGAAGTACATATGTTTCATAGTCGAAACTTCGTGAATTCTCGGTTTTCTAGGGTGGATTTCAGAGAATTTGTAATAACTATATTGGTATATTTGTAAATTTTAATATTTTTCTAAGAAATAGTATATTTGACATCTACAATGCCACAGATTACAAATATACATATGTCATATCACGGGTATGTCTTCTTGAAGAAACCCTATCTCATAATTATTATTTAAGGCTTCTTCTCCTTCTTCTACTATGTCTACAAATTCTAAAAATTCTAGATTATTTTGATGATTCATTATTTAACTTAAATGTCATATGTGATAGACAGTTTTTTTTTAATATATATTAATCAAGTCTACCTAAAATTTAAAAAAAGCACCAAGCATTCGTCAAACATTGTGCAAACATATTTTAATTAACAAAATGTTCCACTAACTTTTAATATACCCCCCAGATGATCAATAATATTGTTTAATATTGGATTGGTCTAGGGGTCATTTAAGATAAACTAAGCTGAAAGAAGTTTCAAATCCTTTAGGGAAAATACCCAAATTTTGCAGACGTTCTTAATAGAGATGCCTGTCTTTTTCAGAATACCAGCTACCCTTTCTACCAAGTCATTATAATTGCAATTATTTTACAAATTACAGATTTTTACACTTAATTAATGAATTCATATTTATGTCGTATGTAATAAATAGCTTAGTCATGGATTCAAATAAAACAATTTTTACCTCCCGCTACCATAGGTAAGGGAGATATAGGGATCGTGCTAAAATCGCATATAGAGATTTTAGTGAATAAGCACGTTTTGATGGCCCCAGAATCCGATTTTAACATTTTTACAATGATGTATGTATGTATGTATGTATGTATGTGGGTGTGTGCTTGCTTGTGTGTGTGTGTGTGTGTGTGTGTGAGTGTGTGGATCGTGTGGACACAAATACTATCAATCAGAAAATTTTGAAATTTTGTATACCCATTCTATACTAATGTGGGAAGAGCTCATTAGTTTTTAGTGTATATCGGATAACCGGAAGTATCATTTATACAATCATTTAAAAGTTTTTCTTGTAAAAAATTCATTGAATATAATTTTTTAGCAACTTTTACTAATTTAAATTGAATATAATGGTACAATCTTCAATTTTACGATAATAACATTTAATAAATAACTTTAAATATGAATATATAATATAACTTATTTTCATAAATCATCTTGCATATGCGTCAAACAAAAACATAATTTTAATAACAATTTTGACATATTTAAACAAATGTCACTGTCAGAAAGCAATTACATTAAATTTAATAATGAAGCCATGCCAAGGAGAATATAATAGTAAAATATTTATTTCTAATAACAATTTTTACCTCCCGCTACCATAGGTAAGGGAGATATAGGGATCGTGCTAAAATCGCATATAGAGATTTTAGTGAATAAGCACGTTTTGATGGCCCCAGAATCCGATTTTAACATTTTTACAATGATGTATGTATGTATGTATGTATGTATGTATGTGGGTGTGTGCGTGCTTGTGTGTGTGTGTGTGTGAGTGTGTGGATCGTGTGGACACAAATACTATCAATCAGAAAATTTTGAAATTTTGTATACCCATTCTATACTAATGTGGGAAGAGCTCATTAGTTTTTAGTGTATATCGGATAACCGGAAGTATCATTTATACAATCATTTAAAAGTTTTTCTTGTAAAAAATTCATTAAATATAATTTTTTAGCAACTTTTACTAATTTAAATTGAATATAATGGTACAATCTTCAATTTTACGATAATAACATTTAATAAATAACTTTAAATATGAATATATAATATAACTTATTTTCATAAATCATCTTGCATATGCGTCAAACAAAAACATAATTTTAATAACAATTTTGACATATTTAAACAAATGTCACTGTCAGAAAGCAATTACATTAAATTTAATAATGAAGCCATGCCAAGGAGAATATAATAGTAAAATATTTATTTCTAATGAAATTAAGGTTTGTAAAAATAATATATTTTCCATCATACATAAATATTAGATGTACAGGATGATCTGATTTAAATTTGCAATTTTTGCAGCACTATAAATTAATATTAATTTACAACTACACATTTACAAAATGGATCATGTACGGCGAAGAATTTTATGTTATTACGAAAAATCTTGAACGCTACACGGCTGATATGCAAATAACAAACTCGGCTGATTATAAACCTCAGCCGCGTCTGTTATTTGCCTCATATCGGTCTAATGACGTTAATAACTATAACATTTATTTTTACTACTGGTCTAGCTTAAGGCTAACAAGCAAAACTGATATATTAAGCGTGGATTACACGATGAAGTTTTTATTTTCAAGTGAATTGAAAAGTGTCTATAAGTTACATTACAAGTATATTTACACGATGAAGTTTTGCGTGAATTAAAATATCCAAGTGTCAAAATTTAAGCTATACTGCATTAAATTGTCATTGAATTTTCATCATATGAATTTTTCGTATATATCCATCAAGATTTCAATTACCTCCCTACCCCATTTTGCCATTTTTCAGTTTAAAATCAAATCACTTATATAAAAAGTAGCGTATGTTCCAGTTTCTCTTTAAAAGTTTTTCGTGAAAAGTTTATTCATTTGTCTCTCTTGCACTCATGTTATTGTGCGAAAGAGAAAACTTTTCAAGACACTTGAAAAGAAAAACTTCATCGTGTAATGCACGTTTTACAAAAGTATCATGCCTAGGTAAACATCCATTGATGCTTCCTAATAATTTAGTGAGTTTTATCTTGCGTTTTTAATTTATGGTGTTGATATATTTTTGAGGTCGGATGGTTTTGTTCTCTTGAGACGTCTCAGGCTGTCTTCGTTGTTATAGAGGTTGGCGGTTAGTTCGTTTTGGTGGATGTTTGTTTTATTTTCGTGCGCCGATGCGAATTTACAAATTTGTTCATGGATGTATTTGATTTTTAAATCCTTACGGAGAGTGTGATTGTTGACATACCACTGTGCGTTTGCAATCATGCGTTGGATTTTATTTTGGTTTCTCTGGATGATATTAGATTTTGATTTTTTTGTACATCTCCATAGTTAGATTTCAAATGACCATATTAGGGATTATTATGGTTTTGTGTAGGAGTATTTTGTTCTCAAGTGAGAGATGTGCTTTTCTTCCGAGAAGCCAGTACATCTTTTTAATTTTGATGTCTATTTGTTTCCTTTTTGGTTTTAAGTGACTTCGCCATATTAGTCCCTTATTGAGGTGCATGCCTAAAGTATTTTACACTATTTCTTGTGTCAAGTGTTTTCCCACTGATTGTGAACGGTTATTCTTCTGTTTGTGAATATTACGTGTGTGGATTATTCTATTACTATTCGGAATCCATCGATATTTATATATTATTGTTTTTAGCTTGGTTGGTTTATTTTTCTGACATTGAATCCGTATATTTTCTGATTGAAAATCGAAAACCGGTTAGGTATTTGAATCGAATCTGATCGGACCCAATTCCCACCATTAATAATATTTAAATAACGACATAGTAAAATTTACTTTTTTATTTTTTAGAAAACTTATTTCTGTTTCTTTCTAGCTACGAGCCGTTCCGGCTCACCCAGTTCCCGTCTGTCCTATACAACCTACGGACGGGTCGACCATGATTCTCCACGTCCACGACGTTTATCTTCAGGTATTCCTCGCTCAACGGCCGGGTCTAGGGACACCTCCAGAGAGGCAAGTCCTACGAGAGGCGTCGTTCGAGCCCTCAGCAGCGCTCGGGGTTCATCTAGGCCTCCTCTTAGCCCAGCGGCGAGACCTGTCATGGCGCAAAGAATACTACAGCAGAGCCTAGAGGCCGAATCGGCACTTGCAGATGCGTTGACGTATGATTCGCTAGATTCTAGTGACTTTGGAAGGTGAGATACAGATTTTAATTAGTAAGTTTATGTTTATTTGTAATTATTGTGTTTGTTCACAGACTGGCCAGCGGTCGTAAGACACTTCGTTCCCTGGACAATCATTCTGATGATTCGGAAACTTCTAGCGTATGTTCGGAGCGCTCTTTCGACTCTTATCGTAGACCTAGTGATGTAAGTATCCTTTGTGTGTGTTGCTAGCCAGCTTAAGCTAACGGAGTGTGCGCGACATTTCTTTACAGTCTTATTCTTGGAGCGGATCCCAACAAAGATTAGCCAGAGATATGTGGGAACCTTCTAGAGTGAGTACATAAAAACAGATAATCAGCAGAGGTAGAAATGCTTTGCTTGCCGCTTACCACGCGAACGAATATTGGGTTAATTTTATTAGATTTCGTTTGTGTTTAATTTTTTTGTAGTTATTAAACCGGAAATGGAGCTGGAGTAGAAGATGATGCCCGAGAATTTAATTTGTAGTTTGTTTTACAGCTAATTTTTAACACGTTTGGTGACAGACACATCACACAAAAAATAAGTAGAAATTTGAGAAAAGTAAATTATTTAAAATGGACCCTGCATAGCAATATATTTTTGTTTTCGCATTTAGCATATTCTTACAATTTGCTTAATATGATCCTTAGGCACTTTTTATCGTACAATTTTAACATTTTTACGATGGCTGCTGCTAAATAAATTAATACAATTTAATATATTTACATCAGTTACAATGTAAATTACATAGCAGAAGTTACATGATTTTGTATAACGTTCAATTGTACGCACAAGAGAAGTAAAAGAAAAAGACAGTAAATTGTGCGAGTAAATATTCATAGAAAATGAATGTGAGCATAATCTTGATCAAATTTAGAGAAAATAGAACTATCGTGAACGTTTGTCGTTAGCAACTGCACGCTATAATGTATCCCCTTTTTCTACGGTACCTACACTTTTGATTTCGCATTAGTCAATAGTATTGACGTCACACAGATTTTAATACCTTTTCTTGTATTCTATTAATATTTAATCAAAATTACGAATACATATATTATTAACTCTAAAATTAAAAGGATTTAAAAAAATATGATCACAGATCCCATTTGAGTAGTAGGTATTTTGTTTAAACTATTTCACATAAGACAGAATAATTTATTTATTGTTGAAATAGTTGTAACTTTCTTTTATGAAATGAAAAGTTATATGTTTTTGGGTCTATTTTAAATAAATTCTCTCCCACAAATGTAATGTTATAACATACAAATTTACATCAGTTGGTGATAGCCACTACACAACAATTAGTAGACACTTAGAGGAATGGTTTATAATATTCACTAAGCACTTACCAACAATTCTTGCCACTATTTCTAAACTAGATGTATCCTTGTTCTTATAGGATATCAACGAAATAATTCAAAATTGCGCTAGTACAGTATGGCAAGAACGCAAAGAAGGTCTGGTGTCTCTGCAGTACTATCTCAGCAACGGGAATCTCCTCTCCAAGGCGGAGTTAAAATTAATCACTGATATTTTCACCAAAATGTTCATGGATTCCCATACCAAGGTCCTTTCTCTATTTTTGGACACTCTTAATGAGTTAATCGTCAAACATCGAAGCGACTTGAACGACTGGTTGTACGTTTTACTTCAGAGAATATTTAACAAACTTGGAACAGAAATTCTAAGTTCTCTTCACAAGAAAATATTGAAAACTTTAGATTATATTAAAGTTTGTTTCCCCTATGATTTGCAATTAGCCGCGATATATCGGTTTCTAGTAGATAACACTCAAACGCCAAATACTAAAGTAAAAGTAACGGTTCTTTCCCAATTGAAAGAAGTTGCTAAATCCGCTGAAGGAAGCCAGTTTGTTCACCAGCCTCCCGCAGGCGTAGCATTGAGTAAAATTATCGCAATGACTCAAGATTCGAAGTCAGTTGAAGTCCGCAATGCTGCAAAACTCGCTATTATTGCTCTTTTTAACTGCAACACACCGCAAATGACGATGTTGTTGAACGAAGTGTCAAAACCGCATCAAGAAATTGCGCTGCAAATTGTGCAAAGCCATTTGAGAAAGAGCAGCACTGGTAGTGAACCAGGATCGCCTGTAGTTGGAGGAAGCCCCAAGACGTTATCCCCACAAACACCAAATCATCCTAAAGGAGACGACATCAATCAAGAGGAAATTTACAAGAGTTTGAGAAGGACTACAGCTGAAATACAAAACTACAGCTTTGAAGGACTAGGTAAGTGAAAGAAACGTTCAAAATATTTACACTGAGCACAAATCACCTTGAACATAGTACAGTACATAATATCATAACAGTGTTATACGGAGTACTACAGAGACTATAGGACGTTTCACGGATATGGGTCACCTCGATTATTTTATTTGTCATTGGGAATAGAAGAAAATCATTCAAATAAAAGTTGTAAGATGTGAAATTTTAAGGTGTTTTTACTTAATTTGAGCTAGATATGATTTTTTGAAATTTATTAAAATATTTGAATTTTTTCGGAATGACGTGGATTTTTCTGATGATAAATTCCAACGACTAGTTTTTAACCAATCATGATGCAAAACGATTGAAAATTCAACCAATGGGAACAGTATTATACTGATAAAACCCCGTTACCCCGATAATTTTCCGCTACCAAGTAAATAAACAGTTGTTATTGTTTATAACTGTCAGTGTGACAATTAATGTGTCAAGTTTCATTTTGTGTTATCTTTGGAATTTATCTCAGCAAATACCACACGACCTCTCAGATTTTCTCAGATAAATTTTTATTTTTAAGCACCCATTTTTTTTGCTTTTAAGCAAAATCACTCAAGCAAACTGACATTAGGTAAAACCCCCTCTCCTTCGGAGTCGGGATTTACCATGCAGTTTGCTTTCGTGTTTGTTGCTAAGCAAAAAAAATTCGTGCAAAATAAAAATTTATCGATAAAATCAGGAGGTCTTGTTATATTACTTCTGATAATAGATCAGAGCCAGATAAAGTCACTGAGCCAGAGTGATAACAGCGCTGCCTACTGCTGAGATGTAGAAACATCATCGCTTGTGACAGTTGACGGTACAAATAACAAAAATGTTCATGTTAGTTAATGTTTTATTTTCACTTGTATTTGAAAGATAATATGACAAAACAAGCAAAATTATAACATCAGCTAACTGCTCATCAATGGCGTTCATGCAAGTTCCGGTATACAATATAGTTAGATTAATAAGTTTTGGGATCTTGCATCAGGAAAATGTACTTCACTCGCTTTACGCGCTAAACTATGTTTAACGAAGAACAATATTGAATAAAATTATTATGAACATTTTAGTTCATATATCTCTTCTTTTTATAGAGTAATCTTTTATATTATAGTAGTTTTAGTTATAAATTTTACTATAATGAATACCTTATTAAGAAAATGCCGCGATATAATAAATTTCTAGGTTTCGAGTAGAATCGCGCTCTTAAGAATAATAAACTTAGTGCCATTTTGGAATACTTTTGAATTTCTTGTAAATATTCTAAACTAACAAGCGATTTGCTGATATGAATATGAGGTATACTACACCTTTTCCAAATTTCATAAAGCACAATTTATAATTCAGAATATTTCATTTTAATTTATAAATCGTCAATTATAAATATAAAAAATAATCAATTTATTTCTGAAATCGTCAAATCTAAATTCATGAGTGTCTAAATTTCAGAAGATGTCAGTTGGAAATCAGAAAGAAATTAAGAAATAGTAATTGGAATTGAGAAAACCATATCGGTGGTATGTAGTTATCTAAAGCAATTAAAAGCTTCCAATGACGTTTTTTGAAAGGACGTGATTAGAGGCCCGAACGCGGGACCATGTTAAAAAAATTAAAATCCCGAAGAGGTGTGGCGGACCAATCAAATCACAATGAGGCGTGAACAAGGCGTTGAACAAAGGTCCCGCGTTCGGGTTATCTATCTTTTTTGCAAAAGTCTCGAACATTTCTAGTAATAAGGTACTTAGCTGGTGTATTTATCTAAAAACAACAACAATAACCTCATCTTACGCACAAAACTTAGCCCTATTTCCCCAAGCGCGAATTTTGTGCAGGTTAGATAATTTTAAAGTGCATGTATTTAAAAAAAAAAAAATATGCGGAAACCACACCTACTCGGGATTTTAATTTTTTGTAAACGATCCCTCATTTAATTAAATTGAATTTTGAATTACATTACAAATTGGATTAATATGAGTGAGGATTTTTTTTATTTTCTTTCCAAAAAAATGACAAATATTTGATCTGCTTTAAAACTGTAAGTTGGATCAGATCCGAGTAACAAAACGGAATACAGCTTATATTTAACGCCTTGCCGTACAATTTGTGTTATGCTATAAAAAGAAGAAATTCTCTAAATTATTTTAGGCATTTCTAAACTAGAGCGCGACCGGGATACGACTTCTCAGGACTCCGGCATCAGCCAGATGTCGGATAACAATCGCGGTGACGGCATCGCGTCCTTAGAGGAAGCTATGGAGGAACTAAAGTTGCAAAGAGGGAATAGTTACACGAATACTATAGTGCCGGGTCCTGGAGCCTCATCACCTAGTAGGGGTCCAAGTTCTGCTGCTACTTCATTAACTTGCACTGTCAATGGAATAGTTGATTTGGAATCCAATGGATACACGATAGGTAAGCACATATTATTTTTTTACTACCGTACTTACGCGGCCCGAAGAAAAAATGTTTAATATTGTAATATTATTTATGATGTTTTAGAAAAAACTTCAGAAGCGTAGAAGGGCCAACAGAAGAAAAAATTTACACTTACTACTTACTAACTTAAACATAACGCAACTGTAAATTTACAGATTTAAAAGTGTAAAATTACAGATTAAAAGTGTAAATTTTCTGTTTAAAGAGCGCAAATTCTTGAAATAAATTATATATATTTGTGGCCCTACTACGCTTCCTTAAAAAATCAATAACATTTTTTTGGGATAATTTTATAAATTGACTATTTTCACTGAAATTGAGACATCTATTGGTTTATTCTGAGAACTAAAAAGTAAGTTCGCGTTGCTGGGTTGAAGCATTGAAGTCTCATGGTCATCTAACACGGTTAGAAAGGAATGGGATGCTTTTTTTTATTGAAATGAATATCAGAAAGACGTAAGTTAAAATACAATACAATAGGTTCCGGACACTCAAAAACTGGGGAGAAACTGTCAGATCGAAGGATAGAGATTAGAGATTTGAAGTTTGTTTTGGTTTATAGCGTGGTTTACAAGTTATGCGTTTTGTTTTCATAGTTTGGCAGTTTGATATTGAAGTTTTTAATGCGTATTGAGTTATTTTATATTTTTTTGTGAATTGTGACATTTGGTTTAAACTTTTTATAAGCAAACCATGCCGCGTTTCATTATGAAATTGAAGAAATCATGTATTTATTTATTCAAATATATATATATATATATATATATACAGGGTGTCTCAATAAGCTTGCTCACTATTGGTAACTTTTTTATTTGAAAAGATACGAGGTTGGTTAAATGAGCAAAATTGTGCCATTTTATATTAGAACAATGGTCATGTGGACAAAATAAAAATTGTGTCAGCGGTTCCCAAAATTTGGGACAAAATATATATTTTTTAAATGGAACTATATATTTTTTATTATCTTATTAGAAAGAGTATTTTTTTCTCTTTCCAAAAAGGTAATGTTATTTATGTACAATTTTTTCAAATAAACGAGTTATTTGCGTTTAAAGATAAAAATTATCTTTTATTAATTTAAGTCAAGTAAACTATGGAAACAATTGTCTTTTATAAAATTATCATTTTATTAATTTATTTTACAGTAATAACAAAACAAAGAAAATATTCAAATTGAAAGCCATTATTTCTTTCGCACATTTAAACTCTTTTGGAAAGAGAGCCGACCGTTCTACGTAACTGGTGTCTAGATATAACTTTCCATATAGCACGATCATATCTAACTTTTTTTCATTTGTAAAGTTATTAAACATTATTAAACACAGAGAACTGTACGGGAGGTGAAACAAACAAAGAATCAATTGTTTCCATGGCTTACTTGGCTAAATAACTAATAAAACAGTTTACAAAATTTTAATTTTTAACCGTAAATAACTCGTTTATTTGAAAAAATTGTACATAAACAACATTACCTTATTGGAAAGAGAAAAAAATGCTCTTTCCAATACGAGAATAAAAAATATATGGTTCCATTTAAAAAATATATATTTTGTCCCAAATTTTGAGAACCGCTGACACAATTTTTATTTTGTCTACCTGACCAATTTTCTAATATAAAATGGCACAATTTTGCTAATTTAACCAACCTCGTATCTCTTCAAATAAAAAAGTTACCAATAGTGAGCAAGCTTATTGAGACATCTGTATATATATATGTGGAGTGTAATCGTCACTGTTTCGATTAGTTAAGGAGGAAAATATCGTGGGTGTGTCAGTGGATTGTGGGCTTTAATTAAAGTTGATTCTTTTAAAATCTGTCAAGCTTTCGTGTATTTAGTTTTTACACATCATCAGGACATCTTCACCAAAACTGTCCTGATGATGTGTAAAAACTAAATACACGAAAGCTTGACAGATTTTAAAAGAATCAACTTTAATTAAAGCCCACAATCCACTGACACACCCACGATATTTTACTCCATATATATATATGAACAGAACTATTATTTAATAATTACTTTTCCCAAAACCAGGATGTTTTCCCCAAACTGTTTTAAAAGTATGTCTCGCACCCATCCACACTTGAAAAATTTGTATGCTTCCATACTTTCAAATATAAAATATTAATAAATATCGCGAAAACTGATATCAGGAAATAAATCTAAATTCCGACAAAACTTTGATTCATTATTATCATATGGATCGAAATTGTTTACATATTTTAACTTTTCTAAATACCGCACTTTTACTTCCTCGCATGAACTGTTTATATACACAGAATTTTTTTTGCATACAAAATACTTCAGTACGCACTAAAAACTTCAATATCAAACTGCCAAACTGAAAACAAAACGCATAACCTGTAAACCGCGCTATAAACCAAAACAAACTTCAAATCTCTGTCCTTCGATCTAACAGTTTCTCCCTAGTTTTTGATTGGCTTCGATTGATATCTCATTTCACGGCAACTGTAGGATTTCTCACTCTAACTCAGCAAGAGCAAGCATGCGCATTACAATGAAAAAGGTCAATTACTATACTCGCCGTCAAATGAGTATGGACTGATGTTTCCTTTATCCGCATCCTGTCCTTTGTCCTGCGGTTTTGCCGTTTCTTTATATTTATACTTAGCATTTTCAACACTGCCTCTGAATTGGCAACAGTCTAGAAATCTTCAGTCTATACTTATTTGACGGCAAGTATACCAGTTTTATTTAACCAACAATTTCTTTCGTTATTGTGAACTGGGTTTATATTTTGACGAATAGGGGTTTCCGCCATTATCAAAATAATGAAAAATAACACTAGTAATATATTTTATTAACGGTATTTTATTGGTTTTTTTAAAATTATTTTTATGTATGTGACACCTTTAATAGAAATAATTATATTTGGATATATTATTATTAAGTAAATTTTTGCAAAATGACGTTTGATTATATTTTTTTAATATTGGTAATTCTGAACATGTATATTACTAAATATCATATGTCTACATTATACTTTTTAACCTGTATTGTGATTTCATTTTGTTTTTTGTTTCGTTGTTCATTGACAAAATGTCAAATGCTCTGTCATGTCAAATTCAAGAGCTTGTAGTTAATTTATTGACTTATTTTGAAAATGAAAAATAGATTGGTGGGCTCTTACTTCCACTGAATTGTAATATTGAGGTAATATTTCGTTCTATTTGTAATAATTTGAAAATTAAATCTATATGTACAGCGTGTGGCAAACGCTATACGCAATGTACAGAAACAGTGAGAAATTGTATGGTATGCAGTATTCTGTATTTTTTTAAGGATCTCACATAAATAGTTTGTTGCATATACTACAAAAATGAAGTATTTATAACGGCGTAAGCAGTATCGTTCAGAATATTTTAAATAAAATTGGATTTCGCTGAAAAAAAAATTATACCAGACGTGTTGTGTTACCTTTTTAAGAAAGAATCGGATTTATGAAGGCAACCCACAGATCATATTTTAATCCGTTTTACATGCTCGTGTAAACTTTTTAACATATGACGTCATTGTTTCTAGTGATAATGGGTGGAATTCAGTGGGTTGTATTAAGGTCTGTATTAAAACTTGTATTGACTATATGGCAACATTGTAATATTTTCCACTTGTATCAATGAGATATGAGATTCAATTGTGATTTAGAAATTTTACAACAGGGAAAAGTAATACAGATATCCCTTAGTCAAATGAGGAAGTTTTATTGTAAATGGAAGGTGTAAAAGGAAACACATTATTGCAAAATTAGGTTAGAAATACGTCAAATTTTATATGTCAAATATTTCATACCTGAATGTTAATGAATATCTCAACCCCCATTTTGATCAGTTTTGACATTTGTCCTTTTTTTCTTACTTCTGTTAATAATATTTTTTTCTTTATTTGATCCTTTGGTCTCTCACTTTTTTCTGACAGTTATTACAAAGTTGCCAAAATATTTTTGACAAAGGACTGTTTTAGCTTAAAACACGCTAATACAACCCACTGAATCTCACCCATTGTATTTATGACGTAAACCGCTTGATTCGCTGGATGGCCCATACACTAAAATATATTACAATACATTCATGAAAACACTAACTAAATACTTTTATTTTAAACTAAATGTTTAAATATGTTTCCATTTTTTTAAAATGCATGAAAACATTTTACTACGTTTGAAACGCTGCCAAATTTGTGACGTAAACGCCCGGCACGGTTTTACAGTTCAGTAGTAATAGATGGCAGCACATTCAAATTGTAACATTACATTTAAAAGTATTTGAGGTGAATAGTTATTTTAAACTAATTAAAATTGTAAATACAATTATTATTGTTTACCTTATCGTGTATTAGTATGGAATGCCGTTTTAGCATTTATTCCCACATTTTAAAACAGTCATACAAATTAATATATCGAAAAAATAAACTCTCATTAAAAAGAAAGATTTAAACTGATTGTTGAATTAAAATGTTTGTTGATAATATAATTACAAATTTTTTAAACAAACATTTTAAATCAATAGTCAACACACAACCTTCTTTTTAACATTAGTTTAATTTTATGTTTGTTCAATTTATATGATTGTAGTTAATCTCTAAACAAACGTAAAAATTCAAGTATCATAGAAATGAAGTAACATTTATATGAATGAATTAAATTGACTCTGTATTTTCACGACACATGAATTAAAACGATTGTTTATTTCTGTGATACTTGAATTAAATTGTTTGTTTCATTCTACGATACGTGATTTAATATGATTTTTAATAATTTTATAACAATCAATTTAAAAGGCACTGTCATATAAATTCATGTATCATAACAATAAACTCTTATTAAAATGAAAGATGTAAATTAATTGTTGTATTAAAATGTTTGTTGATAATACAATAACAAATTTTTCTAACAAATTCTAGATAATTTTGTAATTATATTATCAACAAACATTTTAATACAACAATCAATTTACATCTTTCATTTTAATAAGAGTTTATTTTTATGATACATGAATTTATATGACAGTGCCTTTTAAATTGATTGTTATAAAATTATCAACAATCATATTAAATCACGTATCGTAGAATGAAAAAAACAATTTAATTCAAGTATCACAGAAATAAACAATCGTTTTAATTCATGTGTCGTGAAAATACAGAGCCAATTTAATTCATTCATATAAATGTTACTTCATTTCTATGATACTTGAATTTTTACGTTTGTTTAGGGACTAACAGCAATCATATAAATTGAACAAACATAAAATTGAACTAATATTAAAAAGAAAGTTTTGTGTTGACTGTTGATTTAAAATGTTTGTTTGAAAAGCTTGTAATTATATTATCAACAAACATATTAATTAAACAATCAGTTTAAATATTTCTTTTTTAATTTTAGTATATTTTTCTGATACATGAAAATACAGGGTGTCTCTTAAATAGGGGGACATGGCTTAACCACAGATTCCTGAGGCTAAAATAAGACGATTTAACCAAACTTGCTTCTACCGGAAAGTGTACCATTTAGACAGAAATCTGCTTCAAAGTTCTTCGAAAAAAAATTAGTTTTGTTTATAATAACAGAACGCTTTATACGATTTGGATGAAATTTGGTATGACAGTTTATATGGTTATAGGTTATCTTTTAAGGTGATACTTGTTATTATTAGTGAGCCACTAGTGTATGAAACTTAGGTCTCTCAACATTAATTAGACCGTAACTTTTTAATGGCAATGCCGAAAACGTGAAATAATTTTTCTTCAGAAAGATACATTCAATAGTAAACTTTTGTCTCTCTGTGTAATTTGTGATATCTGTTACGGTTCATACAGAAAAAAATAAAATCTGAGTGTCTGCACTGCTAAAATTTTAAAATAAATTTAATCTAGCAGTCTATCCAAATGTCAAATAAGTAATTTTTAATGACAGTAACAATTGTTTTACGAGTTGTCAAAAATTTTCTTCGCAATATTGTAAAATTAGTAACATCCGTTTGTTCGGTCTAATAGTATTTTACTACCATTATTATAAATAAGACGATTAAATATCTCAGCTTACTCCTAAACAAGTTGTGAAGATTGACAACTCGTTACTGTCATTAAAAATTACTTGTTTGACATTTGGATAGACTGCTAGATTAAATTTATTTTAAAAATTTAGCAGTGCAGACACTCAGATTAAATTTTTTTCTGGGTGAACCGTAACAGATATCACAAATTACACAAAGAGAAAAAAGTTTACTATTGAATGTATCTTTCTGAAGAAAAATAATTTCACGTTTTCGGCATTGCCATTAAAAAGTTACGGTCTAATTAACGTTGGGAGACCTAAGTTTCATACACTAGTGGTTCACTAATAATAACAAGTATCACCTTAAAAGATGACTTATAACCATATAAACTGTCATAGCAAATTTCATCCAAATCTAATAAAGCGTCCGATTATTATAAGCAAAATTAATTTTTTTTCGAAGAACTTTGAAGCAGAATTCTGGCTAAATGGTACACTTTCCGGTAGAAGCAAGTTTGGTTAAATCGTCTTATTTTAGCCTCAGGAATCTGTGGTTAAGCCATGTCCCCCTATTTAAGAGACACCCTGTATATGATTTTTTTTAAAAATATTAACAATCACTGTCATATAAATTCATGTATCGTAAAAATAAACTCTTATTAAAATGAAAGATGTAAATTGATTGTTGTATTAAAATGTTTGTTGATAATATAATTACAAAATTTTCTAACAAACATTTTAAATCATCAGTCAATACAAAACTATCTTTTCAATAATTGTAAAAAGTCAAGTATCGTAAAAATGAAGTAACATTTATAGGAATGAATTAAATTGACCCTTATTATCACGACACATGAATTAAAACGATTGTTTATTTCTGTGATACTTGAATTAAATTGTTTGTATAATTCTACGATACATGCATTAAAATGATTGCCGATAAATTTAAATGTATCAATTTAATTAGCGCCGTCATTACTATTTCAAGAACTAGTTGCAATTCGGTCATTCTTCCGCAGATGGCTCTACATATTGTAGCTTTGTGTATATCTGTAATTTATTAGTGACGCTCGATTGCGAGCACAATAAAATATACTTTATAAAAAATGACCGAAAGGCTATGGGCCTATAGCTATCTTATAGTTCTTATAACTTCACTCGGTACGCATAAGCATATATTTCATATGTAAATAGCCATCTGTTAAAGTATGACCGAATTACATTACATTTTAATGCATGTATCGTAGAATTAAACAAACAATTTAATTCAAGTATCACAGAAATAAACAATCGTTTTAATTCATGTGTCGTGAAAATAAAGGGTCAATGTAATTCATTCCTATAAATGTTTACTTCATTTCTACGATACTTTGCTTTTTACAATTATTGAAAAGATTTTTTTGTATTGACCGATGATTTAAAATGTTTGTTAGAAAATTATATAATTATATTATCAACAAACATTTTAATACAACAATCAATTTACATCTTTCATTTTAATAAGAGTTTATTTTTACGATACATGAATTTATATGACAGTGCCTTTTAAATTGATTGTTATATAGTTATCAACAATCATATTAAATCACGTATCATAGAATAAAACAAACAATTTAATTCAAGTATCATAGAAATAAACAGTCGTTTTAATTCATGTGTCGTGAAAATAAAGAGTCAATTTAATTCATTCATATAAATGTTACTTCATTTCTATGATACTTGAATTTTTACGTTTGTTTAGAGATTAACTACAATCATATAAATGGAACAAACATAAAATTAAACTAATATTAAAAAGAAAGTTTTGTGTTGACTATTGATTTAAAATGTTTGTTTGAAAAATTTGTAATTATATTATCAACAAACATTTTAATTCAACAATCAGTTTAAATCTTTCTTTTTAATGAGAGTTTATTTTTTCGATACATTAATTTGTATGACTGTTTTAAAATGTGGGAATAAATGATAAAACGGCATTCCATATATTAGTGAAGCATTTTCTATATTTTATAGACTTTTATATCTCGTCCATCTATTGAGCGTTAACAAAAAATCGGCGGGAGCGTACGCAGTCATTGTGGCGGTAAAAATTAGCCGTTTAAACGAGATATGAAAAATACTGTTTTCAAATTTTTTTTTTACATAAAACCTGTTATAATAAAAATGTTTTCTTCATTCTAATATATATAACTTTTCATGAAGAATAACAAATAAAAAAATTGAAAATTAGTGGAAACCCCCATCAAAGGGTTGCTATCATGTCTCTACTTAAACCTGTGATCCATTCTTATTTCAAACGAAATACATATCTTTATCGAATCTGATGAAAAATTTCTCCAAATTTACAGAAAATTAAACATACACGTTTTAATTATTTACTTATTATGATTTTGCAACACTATAATCACAATGGCCAAAATTCAGCACTTTTCTTTAACTAAAGAAGCTTTTCTATAAATAATAGAGACGTGTATAATAATGCACTAATAAGAAAAATATGAAAACTATTCTGTAGACAGTGTAGACAATCACTAGACTGAAGAAGAGTGGTAAATTCAGCCCAATAGTAAAAATTTATCGTTCATAATTTTTATAATCCATTTTGTTTTTTATTAAATTGTAGTTGATAGTAGAAAAAATTAATACAATACTCGTTGGGTATACCTTTTTTGGTGTTGAAGGTTTTACGGGTCTCGAAGAAATATTATTACCTTCTCGATTAAAAAAGTTTATTTATGCACCTTAACTTTCATTTTATTTTGTAGATGATGCCAGTGATAATGAAGTAATAAGAAGAATACTAGAATTAGAAACACAAGAAATTGAAGACTGTGAAATAAAGAAAATATTAGGCCATTTATATAACCTAATAAAACATAAACATGTACAACCAGTGATTGAAAACTTTAGAAAGTTATTGAAAGTTCTTTTAGGAATGTTAAAAAGTCCCGATTATAAACTACAAATGTTAGTTTTATATATTCTTACAGAAATTTTCAATACGGACGAGTTGAAACAATGTTATCTAGATTTTGTTGAGCTTCTAGTCCTGAAAATTTTATGTATACAGAAGGACCAGCACAAAGAAGTAAGAAAGAAAATATAATATTTTAAGAAAACTATCCAAAATATCTTAATTTGCTCTTATAGGTTATTCGAGTAGCAGAACAATGTGCAGCAGCAATGGCGGTTTGTCCCTTCGATGTCGTGGTAAATGTAGTGAAGCCTTTGATCACGACGTCTGAATATCCGCTTAACCAAGCTGCTATCAAGATGATGACCAAATTGGTAGAATATCATAAAAATGAAATTACGGATGAGCATCTTAAAGATATTATGCCCATACTTATGCAGGTAAGAAATAATAAAAAAAAAAACGTAAATATAGAACTTTAGAAAACAAAATGTTCTTAATATATATTTATTACTGAAATATATCTGTAACCAGCGTTGTTCTTTTAGTTTTCCCGACTGTAACAGATGGTACTGTCTAAAATGTAACAAATGTAACAACGTTGGCGGGACATTTAAATTATTATTATTATTATTATTATTATTATTATTATTATTATTATTATTATTATTAGTTGGTTTACGGAGTATTAATCTATTCAGTAATGATAAAAACTATCGGATTTAAATAAATTTAACAATGAAAAAAGTAAAATAATAATAATAAGTCTTATATTATATATATATATAACAAAACAGTCTTTTCACAAAATAAGAAATACTATAATATAAATTAATTGGTATTATAAAGATACATACAATTCAATCTGGGGACCAGAAAGACCTGTACTCAAGTACCAACTTATAAACATAAAATTAGTGAACGTAGGCAGTAGTGTTAAAAATTTTCTCTTTGTACAGTCAGAAAAACATTTTAATAAATTAAAAATATTATTTAAATAAATTTAATTATGTGTTTCTTCAGAAGGATAATACTAGTTAGAATGAAAATATTTTGAATAAATAATTTAGTATTTAACGAATTGTAACATATTTGACATATTTTATGATTGTAGTAACACTGTAACAGGAGTGTACAAAATGTAACATATTTGTTACGTTTGTAACACTAGGAACAACACTGTCTGTAACACTATGTAACAACGAAACCTCACACCGTTATTATTTTCTTTTCTATTAAAGATAAAAAACTAAACAAAGTTGTAGGAGAGGTTAAAGGGGACACCGGGACACCTTTATAGAGCCAGTGGTCGCGTTCACTTGGTATGCAGCGATGCGAGCGCTACGCAGCGTTGTGCACAGTGAACGCTTGTTTCTTTGTAGCGCTACTTTGCAGCGCTGCAGAAAAAAAGTAGCGAAATATTTCTACGCTGCAAACTCACAGCGGTGATGCAGCGAGTTTATCAGCTGTCAGTTTATGGAAAAATGGCGACTGAACAGCACGTTAGTTTTACATATACATACGAAAATTACCAAATTAGTGTTACTGATGCACACGAAATGCATCAGAAAATACAGACAGCTATGAATAGATTAAATACCAACTATTTTATGTTTATCATATATACGAATTTGACAGGCTGTCAAATAGCGGGAATAGAGGTTTGTTTTGATGTTCAAATGTTGCTATGGTTACCGCTCGGTGCTGTTCACTGACAAGTTGAAGCGCTCTCGCAGTGCTGCATCGTAAATGAACGCGCCCAGTGATTCTCAAGTTCAAAATAGTTATTTATGTATCAAGGTACTGAAGTTCAGTGTCGAGGAGCATGTTAAATTCTATTTGAAATCGAAAATTTTTGAAAATGAAAGGAATATATATTTTTATGTTATGTTGACAAATTTGTCAGTTGATATCAGTCAAACAAGCGTACTTATGTTATTTAATTAGTACTTCTTGGACATATTTTTGTCATTTTAATGTACTACTGTACATCGCACACCTAACCAAGCTATAATTATCATAAGATTGGCAACACTGGCCCGAATTCAGCACTCTTTACTAGATTAGTGATCGTCTTTAGTAACTATGGAAACAGCTTGCATCTTTTTCGTGCATGTCTCTATTTTGTTATTTTTAGAGAAGATTCTTTAGTTAAAGAAGAGTGCAGAATAAGAGAGTTTCACTATGTGAAATTTGAATGTTTTAGTACCCCTAGGGGGATAGTGTTTTATGATAGTCTATACGTCTTCCCAATCCGTCTAGGCACGCTAACTGTCTTTTCGGATACACAAACGACTTATCTTTATGCATAAAACAAAATTCGATCGAGCTGTCAAATTTTTGACAATTCTGCAAGGCAGTCCTTGACGATACCTGTCATTTGATACCAAACACGACATGGTTCTGACAACTTTCTGCAAAAAACAAAAGCCGATCGACCTGTCAAATTTTTAACACTTCTGCGTGGCAGCCCTTAACGCTACCTCTCATTTGATACCAAACTCGACATGGTTCTGACAACTTTATGCAAAAAACAAAAGCCGACCGAGCTGTCAAAATTTTGACATTTCTGCATGGTAGCCCTTGACGATACCTCTCATTTGATACCAAACACGACATGGTTCTAACAACTATATGCAAAAAACAAACGGCGATCGACCTGTCAAATTTTTCACACTTCTGCATGGCAGCCCTTAATGATACCTCTCATTTGATACCAAACTCGACATGGTTCTGACAACTTTATGCAAAAAACAAAAGCCGACCGAGCTGTCAAAATTTTGACATTTCTGCATGTTAGCCTTTGACGATCCCTCTCATTTGATACCAAACACATGGTTCTGACAACTATATGCAAAAAACAAACGGCGATCGACCTGTCAAATTTTTGACATTTCTGCATGGCAGCCCTTAATGATACCTCTCATTTGATACCAAACTCGACATGATTCTGACAACAGGCGAGTTTCTTTATTCACCGATGAGTAGTGCGCATGAATCGTAAATTCATCACACCGTTTCTTTATTCACTGCTGAATTGTAGATGAAATTCATCATACCGTTTCTAATTACCGCGCACTATCCATCGTAAATTCATCGCATGCATCGGCTTTGACTACCGATGGATTTTACGATTTCCGATGGATTGGTAGTGAGGGGGGGGGGGGGTCTAACGAAATGTCATTTTTGACATTTGCGTTTGTTTCATGGTTGCAAGTGTAAGAATATGGGAAGAAGAAATGCATGATTCAAATAATAATAATAAAAAAACATATCTCGTTTACAACAGAAAGTAGATGGTTATAAATGTTGATAATTTTTATTATAATTATGAATTCCATATCACTGTTGCTATTGCTGTCATCAGATTCTTCATTGTTAGATGAATCTGATGATATTTAAGGTTAGGAGATTCATCGCAATTTTCAGCAACCCGTTTCTTTATTGGGTCGCAGCGGCTATTCATCGGATCCATCAGCTATTCATCGTGACGTCATTTTCAATTGCTGATGGAATTGAGCGCATTAATTGCTGCTGAATAAAGAAACTCGCCTAACTTTATGCAAAAAACAAAATCCGATATTGTCGTTTAAGTATTATTGGTTGGCAACATGTCTTATTTTACTATAAATATTGGCAATATTGATATTGTACGAACTTCACATTAATGCAGTTAGGAATAGTGATTTTTTTACTTAGTTACTTATGACAAGTTTGGCAGCACTTTCTCTTCTAGTTATATTCCATATTTACTATATTTTCATTGGCAATACTGTAAAGTATGAAATTCACATTAATAGCTGCATTCTTTTTACCAATATCTCACCTCACTTGTTCTCGAAATGAGATGAGATTGAAATGAGGTGAGCTGAGATAGTTGCTTAACAAATAGAACACATTTTAGAGAAAGAACTGAATACCTATTATCTTTCTCTATTTATCATATGTTTTATTTATCAGGATGTTGACATTTTCATTTTGTTTTCGAATTTATTTTAAATATCTGACAAGGTGGACCCGCTAAGACAATGAAATGTCAAAGAATAAATCTACATCGTAGGAATTTTCATTGCAAATAACATTATAAAACAATTCAATTTATTTATTAAATTTAGAATTAAAGAAATACAATTTCACTTATCAATATTAAATCATCAACATTAACACTTTCTTAAATATTCATTTTTAAATAAAAAATAACACTGAAAAAAGACCCCCATTCCTCAACTGAGGTGAGACACTCAACAAGCATCACCCCGCAAGGTAGCTCAGTATCGGCAAGGGGGGAGGAATCCGCCTCACTTCATCTCATCTCAGTTGGAACAAATAGAACTGTTAAAATTACTGAGACAACTGAGGTGAGTTGAGATGAACTGAGATTGTGTGTAAAAAGAATGCACCTAATGCATTTAGGAATATTTGTTATTTACTTTGTTACTTATGGCAAGTTTGGCAACACTTACCCGTCTAGTTATATTTAAAATTTACTATATACTAAATACTGAAAATATATCATATACAGTAGAAGCCCGATTATTCGTGCGTTTAATCCGGGTGGCGGATTTTCCGTGCGGCATTTTACGATTGGTCTTCCGTGCTGCACGGATTATCCGTGGCTGCGGATTATGGATGATGGTTATCTAAATAACCAGACTTCTACAGAAAGTTCTGGCAAAATTAGTGATGATGATGAAAGAGATGTGGTAAATGTACTCATCGAATATTTTAAAGAACAACCTGAAGTTGATAGCATTGATCTTCAGTTACTTCAACTTAGAAAAATGAAGGAATTTATAAGAAGTAAAATTTACGAAGCCTAAAACCAGGAAAAATAACTGATTTTTTCAAATGATTTTATTCACATATATACATACATAAAAGTACATAATTATGTACATATTGCATATTGTACAACGTACATTCATACATATTAAAACTTTTATTTTTTGTTACATGTATCACGTTTGTTTTGTTCCTCTGACATATGTATTTGTCAAAATAAATTATTTAAAAAATTGAAAAGGAGGTGTTTAAATATATCATCACGGTATATTACTCATTTCTGAGTGTGCCACAATCTGCTTTATGGCAGATATCGGTAATGATGATGACATATATGTACCTTGCGGGCGCTTACCAGGCGTCACCTCACGGGCACTCATTGCTGGCGTGGAGAGTGCACCGCAGGGATTGCTTTTGTGCTATTTAAAATTCGAAATAATTTGCGTTCCTGAGTGTCTGGTCGCGAACCTGGGGAACCGGGTTCGATCCCGGCTGACACCAAAAAATATAAAAGTAATATTAATTTTGTTTTAATATTTTATATAAAAATTGTAACATAATTCAAAAGAAGCGGTTGTTCGTCATAAGACTATCCTTCTTTTGCAGCGAACGATTGTTATGTCGAAAGTCTAACTTATTTCCTCATCTATTTGCGCGATTTCAAAATTTTAATTAAAATAAAAAATACGTATCACGTATTTTTTCACGTAATATATATATATATATATATATATATATATATATATATATATATTTTTCAAAAATTGTGAAACTCCTCCATTACATGAAATCGTCTTTGTGTACCCTAGTACCGATTTCAAATAAAACAAATTTTATTTATAATGTTAGTGTACAGTAGGCTATGGATGAAAAACAAATAAGTGTACATTGTAAATTAAAATTGAAAAATAAATAGTAGTTAACAATGAAGGTAATCTGCAATCTGTCAACATAATGTAGATATTATTAATAGATAATTTTCATTTTACTAATGTAAATTATATTGGTAAAGGATATAAAATGTTCATGGTAGAATTTAGAAAAAATGTGCAATCTATTGGTATTATTTTCAACATGGCGTTGCATTAAAAAATATATATTTTTGGGCTTCATCTCTCCTACAACTTTGTTATTTAGTTTTTTTTTATATCAATGAACGGTGAACATTATGTAATTTTGCCCATATAATCGAATGTTGATATACTCAGTTTCGTATCAGCATCCATTTTTGGGTTATTGCCAGTAAATACGAACATGGGAATATTATTGTTCGATTCTACAGGTTTTTGAACAGCTGATTCAGTTTTTTCCCTTACAATTTCTTGATATTTCAGGCTAATTATACTATTTTATTAAAGGAAAATGGCTCATTTGATAAAATGCCAGTTAATTTATTCGCCGAATGAAAGAAAAATATCACATAAATGATGTGACATCATATAATTGACGTGTGAATAATTTTGTCAATTTATGCTCTAATATCGATGCGATATTTTTATTATATCTGGCAGTTAAGTTACCTGATACATTATCCAGAGATGGAAAAACCGAGCCTTAAGGCGGATTTATGCAGCCATTTTCATTTAATTTAATTTAATTTTCATTTAAAAGATAAATGTATGTAAACCAATGTAGCCATGCATACACCATTTTCATTTACGTTTTCATTTATCTCTCATTCTCATTTATTTTTAAAGATGGCCAACTTTTATCTAATAAATGAAAATTATAAATGGCGCATGCTTGTACAGCGATTACGGCATGACAGCGACGAGAATTTGAGTTGATCAGCTGGTTGTCATTATGTATCTCCGTTATCGTTTCTTTTTACGATTTTTTTATTGCAATTAACACGTTTAAAACTAAACTCATAACTTCTTTGCTGTCACTATTGTTGAACATTTTTATTAATAAATTTTAGTCCAATGAAAGTGGGGTTTTGACGTTCATCATCTGTAAGCGTATTTTTATAAGTGCGCATGCGTTCATTTTCATTTATTTTTGTCGTATATTTTTGTATGAATAGGTATATTTAAAAATTATAAATGAGAATTAAATTAAAAAGTAAATGTAAATGAAAATGGCTGCATGAATCCGCCTTTAATCTAAGTTGTTACTATTGTTGAACATTTTTATTAATAAATTTTAGTCCAATGAAAGTGGGGTTATGACGTTCATCATCTGTCAGCGTATTTTTATATGTGCGCATGCGTTCATTTTCATTTATTTTTGTCGTATATTTTTGTATGAATAGGTATATTTAAAAATTATAAATGAGAATTAAATTAAAAAGTAAATGTAAATGAAAATGGCTGCATAAATCCGCCTTTAATCTCATTAAAAATACTATAGTTGAAATAACGTCCAAAATTTTTTAAATAAATTTGAAAAAGATTAGTCTGAATTTGGACAGGAGTGAAAAAAAATTAAATTCGAATGCCGCTAACGTTTCGGTTTATCTGGCAATAAAATATTGTGTTATAATAATGACTTACAAGTATAATGCAAAAAAAAAAAAAAAACAAGTTATAATCATACAATTACAAAACAATACCATAGTGCATACCTTATCTGCATACCGTTGAGACAATCCAGGTTAGATAAATCATAAAATACAATACCGAGTAACTCATTTCATAGCACTATTTTATTGTTTTGTAATTGTATGATTATATCTTGTTTTTGTTTTTTGCATTATACTTGTAAGACATAATTGTAACACATTTTAATGTAGAATCCTCTGAGGATGGTTTTAAAAAACCGAAACGTTAGCGACATTCGAATTTAAAATTTTTTTCGCTCCTGTCCAAATTCCGACTAATCCTTTTCAAATTCATTAAAAATACTGTTTCTTCTTCGTAGGCGTATGACCACGAAGAGAGCCCAGTCCGCAAATGCGCAGTGTTCTGTATGGTAGCAATCCACGCCGCCGTAGGCGAAGATCGTTTGGAGCCCTATCTGAACACTTTGACAGGCAGCAAACGAAAGCTACTGCACTTATACGTAAAGCGAGCTCAACAGGGCGCTTCTGTACCCACCAGCCCCAAGAACTCCGCAAACAGCAGCTAACCGTCGCCGTCGCCACCACCGCAAGTGGATAGTTAGTTGCTTCTCTTCGACGACTTACACAGTTTAACCAGCGTAGGAGACGAACAATAGCTTGGACAGAACAGATATAGGATGAATGAATTTCAAGCCTTTTTCTTTTTTTACTCGAATTTTTATTATTTTTGTACCTGCACCTGTTCGAATTTCCTTGACTGTGCTCTGTAAGTTGCTATATACCGCCTATGAAAATAAAAGCAGATCCGAATCCATAGAGCATCTTTTTGAAAACGAACTACACCTTTTCCAACTGTATTTCAAAAATCGTCATTTGTAGTTCAGAATAGTTAATTTTACTTCAAAATTCGTCAGTTGTAATTCAGACTAATAAATTTTATTTCAGAAAGAGTCAAATGGAATTCAGAAAATTAAATTTTCTTTCAAAAAACAACAAATGTAAGTCAGAAAAAATAATAATTACAATTCATGCTTTATGAATTAAATGGACTACTCTGAACATTTCACTTTTCTGAAATTATCCTGAATTAGAATTGACACTAAAAGTAAATATTTTGAATTACAAGTAATAATTTTTGTCCATTTTTAAAATACATTTGAAAATAGTGTTATAATCGAATAACACCTTTAATTATATTTACTTTGTAAGTTAAGTTGGTTGATTAAACAAGAATAGAGATCGTTTTTTCGGAAAAATGAACTATGGATAAGAGTCGAGTTCTTTTTATAGTTATGAAACTTGGCTGGTTAAATCGTGGAAGCCGTCCTGTGGAAGAGAGACAATTTATTCTTCCACTTAATTATTTGTTTCTAAACTGGCGAACGAACAAAAGCTCAAGTGTGAGTACAAAATCCGCGGTTCCACTTTCCAAAATATAATCGCTTGAAAGAAGATGATTTTGCTCGTAGATTTTTGATGATGTTTCATAGCTATCATAAGAACTGATTATACATATTTGTATGTTTTTTATATTTCATTATAGTTGTATATATATGATGATTTGTGAATTTTATTGTAAAAATTAATACAAGACTTTTACCATTACGTTAAGTAGTTTGTATGAGGTGAATGTTTTATTTATTCATTCGGCTGATGGCTATGAAGTATCAAAGTCTCTTTTCAATCTAAATGTATTTCGATTTCGAGTACGAACTTTATTGAGAGGTACTGTAGGATTTACATAAATAGTCAACTAAAGAGTTACATATGAATACGAGCCTTATATAATTTACGTAAGCGTGTCGCGCAACGTAACTTGAGTTAAGTTAGTGCGTGTGTTGATTGCGAGTGTTGCCGTTGCGTTCTCAGTGTTGTTGACTGCGCTGTCTTTGCCCACCACTTCTTGAACTAGTCGAGAGCAGTCTGTGAAACAGTCTGACACATCCAGTTGTAAATGCGTTCATTGTTGAATGATTTATTTGCGTTCATTTTTATGGTGTTTTATTGTATAAAAAACTCTGCTTTGTTAGGTTGTTGCTATAGCGTAAGATTTTGTATGTTACATAGAAGATATTGAAATGATTTCGTGTGATTGAAACATTGTTTTCGTATTTGTAACATTTTATTAAGTAGTAAGATGATATTATGTATATTTTCAAGATCTGCTACTTTATAATATTAATGAAAGGTCACATTTTGAAAATTTGCTTACCTCTAGTTGTTATTTAATATTGCTATTTCCAAGCCATTTATAATATATATTTTAATTGCCGTTTATGTATTAATTAAAAACAAAAAAATTGTAATAAATAAGCTAACCGGTTACTATTTTATTTCATCATGTTTTATTATTAATTATTTATTTTATGATTATTTTAACAGCCAAATTTTAACCTGTACTGATAAATAAACGATTTTTGAATTTAAATATTTTTTTATTATATTTAAAACTTTTAAATTTCGTGCCAATCTACTGCACATGCGTGAGTAATAACAAGCAACGCGCGTCGACGCCATTTTGAGTACGAGTTGTGCATCGGTTGCTATGTAAATTTGTGGTGATTGATTGTTTATAAAAATGTTTTAAATAATTTATATTCAGTTTCCAACGTTACCAAGGTAAGAAACAGTTGAATTTCTAATTCATTTACCAAATTTTACTGCGTAAACAGTGACATTTCTATTGTTTCGAGAGCTATCTATTCTTATTCTGCGGCTATGGATAAATTTGGTTGATTTCTTGTTTGAATATTGCATGCAATATTAAGGAATTAATGATTTTTATTGTATATGCCATAAATATATGTTTGTTTATGATTAATTATTTGTTTATAATGTCACACTGACAACGCGGGAATCTGTATTTTGACGCCCACTTGATAGCAAGGGAATATAGTCTTAAAGTGTTTTTAATTTAAAAACTAAATTCCTAGTAATCAAATTTCATTTTCTACTATATTTCCAATTATTAAAAATAGAAATTAATGATTTTTTTTACCCGTTTCCTAACTATTCTAACACACACCTGTACATAATTATGGAAAACTATTATTATAAACAGCCTATAAATAAATATTTATGATATGTATAAATTTTGTTTATGCATAAAAAAAATTTAAAAATGCTATTATCTCTCCGGTTTATATCAATACAAATGTAGTAGTATGAGTAATAACACTTGTTTACATTTAATTATTGTTATAGATTATGTTAAACAAGTTCCAAAACACTTTATTATGAAAAATTATTCAGCAGCATTTACGATTCTATACATGTATACAAAATTAGACATAAGAGATGTGGCTAAGAAGTGAGAAAAGGGAGCGAAGATTACGGAAATTTATCGGAGGCATCCAAAAGAAATCCAAAGTCAGTACATGTAAATCAGGCCGCAAAAAATCTTGGGTTCAAAAACGAATCAACAAAGATATTGCTCTGAGTATATGTAAAGAAGGTCTCATTAACTATAACAACATTATCAAGAAAAAACGGATGCAGAAGAAAGCTAGAAAGATCGAGAAAACCAACTGTGTACCATCGAAGAAAATTCGGCCCAATAAAGAAGTTATTTCTGAGAAGATTTCCGAAGAGAGCAAAGAGAATTGTTTTCAAGTCGAACAAATAACTCCAGAAAATTTTAGCATGGCTCCTTTGCCTGAAATGGGAGATTGCAATGAAAAGACAGACGAACCTCCTTCTGAGGATAAAGATTTCTTAAAATTTGATCTTAAAAAAGATTTAAAAGATATGGAAACAAATTTCAATGATCAGAGTTTTTCTGATAAATGTGATACAATGTACTATGACTATTCTTTGAAATCACAAGATTACCAGGAAATAAATTTAGACGATTTAACCAGCGTTAATTCCCAAGACTTTACCTGTTTACTGGACGAAGAAATGGCAAAAGGCGGCGAGTTACAGAATTTATGTTACGATTACAGCATGTTGTATCCCCAAACAGAAAACAATTTAATAACATCAACTGCTTTGCCATCAGTTCAAGAGCAGAAACAACCTGAACATCAAGAAGTTGAGGACACTTGGGAAGCGTTTGATCCTTACGTATTTATTAAGCATCTCCCGCCGTTGACTTTCGAAATGAGATCAAAGTGTCCTGCCCTCCCACTGAAAACTCGCTCTAGTCCAGAATTCTCTCTAGTTCTGGATCTAGACGAGACCTTAGTCCACTGCAGCTTACAAGAACTCTCAGACGCAAGTTTCCATTTCCCGGTTCTGTTCCAAGATTGCTCTTACACCGTCTACGTGCGGACGAGGCCGTATTTCCGAGAATTCTTGGAAAAGGTGTCGCAGCTATTTGAAGTGATCTTGTTTACAGCTTCCAAAAGAGTATACGCAGACAAATTGCTGAATCTGCTGGATCCAGATCGCAAATGGATTAAGTATCGGCTGTTTCGAGAGCACTGTGTTTGCGTAAATGGGAATTATATTAAAGATTTGTCTATACTAGGCAGAGATTTGTCTAAAACTATCATTATTGATAACTCACCGCAGGCTTTTGGATACCAGGTAAGAATATTGGATAGTATTGTGAAATATTCTTTACTTAATATTATTTGTTCCAGCTAAACAATGGGATTCCAATTGAAAGTTGGTTCGTAGACCAATCAGATTCCGAATTGATGAAACTGTTGCCATTTTTAGAAGATTTGGTACAAATGGTAAATATTTTAATCCGTAATTATAAACATACTAATACATTATCTGTACATTTTATTTAACTTTATTTCTAAGTAATTCGGAAAGTTTCAATTGAAATTAAAAATATATATTTTACTGTGCTGAATTACAACTGATATCTTCTGAAACGATATATTTTACCGTGTGGGCGCTTACAAGGCGTCACCTCACGGGCACTCATTATTGGCGTGGAGAGTGCACCACAGGTGTCACTTTTGTGCCATTTAAAATTGGAAATATTTGGCGTCGGTCGGGATCGAACCCTGTTCCCCAGGTTCGCGACCAGACACTCTGGCAGGCGGCCACGGGAATAAATATATCGTCATCATTACCGATGTCTACATGTGTTGTAGATACTGGCATACCCAGAAATGGGTAATATGCCGTGATTATATATACCGAGAGTTTATTTTATCAGTAAACATAGGGTATATCATTGCCATAGTTACGATATGAATGTTTGACAGCAATTATTGAAGCGTTTTTTTTTATGAGTAAACATAGGCGTTTAACATGGGAAGCAGTTTTTTGTAAATACAAAGTGTCTGGTAAAAATCAGGCCATGCTATTGAACATGATAATAGTACATTACATTTTGTACATTATTTAATATTAATTACTTTAATATTAATGCATAAATTGCAATAAATTACAAAAATTGTCAAATAAATAATTGTTTCAATTTTATATTATGCAATATGAAAAGATTTACAAATGTTTCCGTAGCGCAGTGGACATAACAGCAGCGTTTAAAATTTTTGGCTGGGGTTCGATTCCCCATTGGGGTAATTATTTTATTTTTTTACATAAAAATTATTGAACATTTAAAAATCAGTTTATATTTCTATATTACAATCATTTAAAAATAATAACATTGTAATAAATAAAGAGAAAATAAGTGAGAATAATTGATTGCAATAATCAAAATATTGATACAATAATAAAGCATTGTATTTCCTTTGATATTAATAAAAATAACTGAAATATAATAAATTTGTGTAGATATTATGTCTTTACTGTACTTATCAAATAAATCTTTTCATATTGCATAATAAAAAATTGAAACAATTATTTATTTGACAATTTTTGTAATTTTTGCAATATTATTAAAGTAATTCTTATTAAATAATGCACAAGATGTAATGTACTATTACCATGTTCAATAGCATGGCTTGATTCTTGGCCATGCACTTTGTATTTACAAAAAACTGCTTCCCATGTTAAACGCCTATGTTTACTCATAAAATAAACGCTTCAATACATTGCTGTCAAACATTCATATCGTAACTATGGCAATGATATACCCTATGTTTACTGATAAAATAAACTCTCGGTATATATATATATATATATATATATATATATATATATATATATATATATATATATATATATATATATATATATATATTATCTTCTGAAACAGTTTTTTTTTATTACAGTTGTTTTTTGAAATTAATTTAACTACATATTTTGATTACATTTGACGCTTTCTGAAATAGGTGTAATCATTTATCTAATAATGAATTATTTTTTCAGAAAGAAGACGTAAGACCGCACATAAGAGAAAAATTTAAACTATTTAGTTACTTACCTCCCGATTAAATAAAATCTCAGTATTAGTAAGTATAGTTAGTAATTTCATAGTATTTATTTCGATAATTTCAGCACAAAATTTTGCAAAATATCAGCTCTTGTTAAATCATTTACAATATTAATTTAAATTAAGTGCCTAAAATGGACTACATTTAGTTACTTTGAGAATTTTGCTTCCATTGAAAATTGCTATTTAACGCTACTTGAGATGTTTTGCTTCTTGAGATTTTAATGTAGATTTAAGAGTTTTCCCAGTTTTTATCGAAAGGGATCAAAATTTAGCTAAATTAAAAATATGATAATCTTGCCATTTTACTGTATATATTATAAAACGTTAAAATGGATCATTGCAATACACTGTAGGTAAGTGAACGACCTGGATACGAAACCGGTCAGTTCGAAATACGTATATACGTACAATAAAGCTATTTAGCCCCGTAGGAGTATCCCTAGACCTTAGCTCCTTAGCGAATGTTCCTTCACCCTCTTCTAATCAGCACTCGCTCCAAATCTAACTCTAATCCACCTACGTTATACATGTACATGTTATACTATAAATAAACTACTGTTTTACATTTTTATATACAAATTTTGAAAGTTTTTTACAGCTTTCAAAATTTGAATTTATTTCATTTTTCTTGTTTTATTTTTAAACAAAAGAATGGAGAAAACTGAATGGTGCTGGCACAAGATGAAATGTGAAACAGTAATTTTCATTTCGCGTTTCATTTTATTTTCTTAGTCACAGTTTTGATCTGTTAATATATTTTTATATTATTCGAAATATTAGACCAGTTCTCAAAATTAATAAATATTGTTGAACAAAGCTGTGACGAAGCTAATAAATGTTCTCTTCCAATAATAAATGTTTAGTATGGAATAAGATAAGTTTAATACAGCATGGGTGATTTTAAAACAATTTTTGTTTTGCATATGTTAAAATGTTTATATATAAGAATATATATAAGAGTGGTTGATTTTAAATTTTATATGAGCTCTGAAGTACTTATATATGATTTATAAAGGAAAGAATGTTTATATTATGTTAAAATTTGACAGTATTATTTATATAAAATCTTTTATTTTTGACAACTAGTACAAAAATTCTTCCATTTTTTTTCTGCAACGAGTGGATTGCGTAAGAAGAACCCATGTTCACTTTGTTATTCATATTTTCTTTAGATTTTTATGTATATTATTTTGTTACACAGTAGATGTGTAAAGTGATCAGTGCAAACTATAATTTTTGTGAACATTTGTCATTGTGTTTCTAAATATTAAAGTTAATATAAAATATACTTTAAATATTAATTTTCCTTCATTATTTTCCGTATTCCTATGATATTTTTTAAAAATACTTTCTGAAGTATTGAAAAATATAAACAAAGTTTCAGAATTTAATAAATAAATATTTTCAAATTAAATCTTGATTGTTTTTAACGAAGGAAATTCAAAACCGTTACTACTTTATCTAACCAAGAATTTATTGAATTATCTCAAACAAAAATAATTTTATTTCAAATCGTCTTTAAAATTGCGCAGTGTTGCCAACCGTAAGATAATTATTGTACATACAAGATAATTTGGGTACGTGTATGATGTACAATAACAAATTTTTACGTAAAATGACACAATATATGTATAAGAAGAACGAATTAAATAATCCCAAGGAAGAAATTTGAAATATCGTACAAAATTTTGAGTGTTTATTACGATATCGTAACACTGAATGTAAGTTGGTTTGTTTGCCTGGCATGTCAAAGTCAAGATAACCTATAAAAATAATTTCATTTTCACAATTTTTCGATTTCAAATAAAACTTAATATGCACCTCGGCACTGAAGTTTCTTTTTATTACTCATATGGTCTCTGCAACTAAATTCCACATTCGTTATAAAAATTAGAACTTCATTACTGACCCATAAATATCAAATATGTAACTGTGGGCATGGGCCGAATTTAGCACTCTTCATTAGTGTAGTGACCTCAATGATATTTCCATTTCAGTGTTTCCTTCACCTACTCTTATCGGAAAGATACGAGCATTAGCAATATATTAGTTAATAGGTATATGAGTGACCTGTAGCTACTATGGAAACAGCTTGCATCTTTTTCTTATTAATGCACCAATCTATATCTCTCTTTAGACCGAATTCAGCACTCTTTTTTATCTAATGAAGCTTATCTAAAAATAACAAAATAAAGAGAGAAATGTCATAATACACTAATAAGAAAAAGATGTACTACTAGAGACGATCACTAGACAAATGAAGAGTGCAGAATTCTGCCCAAAGTAACTAGTGCAATATTCAAATTTCTGTTCGCGTTCGAACAGCCAATGAGGTACGGGAGGCCACGTGACTGACAAGTGCTTGTGGGGCCCAAACATGGTTGCCAAGAATACGGCTTGTGTACGTTGCCTGTGTTGCCAAATAAATTTGAGTGTAAAATTGATAAATAAAATTGTAAAGCTAGTTATTATTAATGAATATCATGTTTTACTTTTTAACACATAAACTTAATTTTTAAAATATTTTTTAAAAATTATGCGACTTGCGACGATACAAACATTTCTTGGCGCGCTAAATTTGAGGAAAACCATTATTCAAATGATGAACGTCTTGTATATTTTAAAGTAGTATAGAGTTCATTGGTAATAACTAAAGCTCGGATTATATGCAAAATGCATATTTTTGCATTTTTTGCATATTTTACCTAATTCTTGTATTTTTTGCATATTTCATTGTGATGTGCATATTTGTGCATATTTTCTAAATTTTTCGTTATTTTTATCGATTTCAATAAAATTCTCATAATAATTCTCGCATTTTTTGCATATTTCAATGCTATGTACATATTTGTGCATATTTTTAAAATTTTGCATTATTTTTATCAATTTCAATAAAATTCTTGTATCTTTGAAGAACATATTGTCACCGAACCAGTGCTACTTCGCCAAAAATTACCCAGAATTTCATTTATGGCTGGAATTTCCTAATCCCTTACAGAGAAAAGAGAAAGTAACGGTCAGTCTAGTTTTAAATATTTCTGTCGGTTCCGTTATCTTAGTCTAAAGAGGGGGTGGAAAATGTACTTCTCTTTCAATTATATTTTCAAACCATACGTACGCATTTTACTTACGGAACAGTATGGCTTCAAAATTATTTGTTTGGATTCGTCCGTAACCGGAACTATCTATATAGACGGCGACAATATTTTCTGTAAACCCTCAGTGGCAAGTCGATAAGTTGTTTAACATGCAAATATTTGTTTTTAATAATAAATTTAATTGATTTTATTTTTTATTTAATAGATATCAAGCATATTTTTTGTATTCTTGTACTGCATATTTTGCATATATTTTTGCATATGCTGGGCACTTAACTGAATATTTTCCAATAAAATCCTGCATATATATGCGCATATTCTTCCTATTTTCCTTGCATATAAATCCGAGCTTTAGTAATAACCCTTTCAGCCATCGCAAACAACAAAAACGAAAAAAACTTGTAACCACTTTAAAGACAAACAGCATCAAATCCAAAACTAACCTACAAATTTAGTTGACATACATAGAAAACACATCTTTTGGTAGATTATGAAGATGACTTTTACTATTACATACACTGCAAGAAAAGTATAATTCAAATAATTGTCAAGATGCTGGCTGCTATATGTCACTTTTAACCATATACCTATTAACTAATATATTGCTAATATGCTAATGCTCGTATCTTTCCCATAAGAGTAGGTGAAGGAAACACTGTGAAATGGAAATATCATTTCTGCATAAGTCTATCTCTCACAAACACCCAACAGGCAATTATGCGCATGCTCGGAAATCTTGACTACTATTGGCTAACGCTGAGAGCATCGCTGGCTGGGCTGCGTTCCAAAATCCTACTCTTAGGATTCGTTTCAAAACTAATAACCTTACTCTCAGAGTTTACTCAACCTGTTCCAAAACAGCCAGACTTTACTCCAAAGTGATGTTCTACTTACTCTACTAACGAGGAGGGTATAGAAATTACTCCACAATATTTTCAAACGTAGATGCTCACGATTCTCAACATGAAAGTAATTTGCCTTCTTGAGGAAGAAAACATGCTTTTGGTTGAAAATAAACATAAGTAAATACGTTGGCGTGTATTACGAGCATACTTTTATAATAAAAAAGCGCTTTTATGGAGCGTACTTTCACATTATATTGAGGAGAGTGCTCCATAAAAGCGCTTTTATTACGGGCTTGACATTAATGTTGTAATTATAAGTAGTTTTGTTAGTTTTTTAAAATTATTTTTAATTTAGTTTCAATTTTTTACTTCAACAAAACTCTCATTCGTTCCAAAACACAACACATCATACTCTACGCCAAAACTCGGTATTCTTGGTTTTGGAACGCTGCCCCGGTGATGCAGCGCGAGCACATGGTTTGACTTATTGACTTTGACGTTTTATTTCATTTCTGTTTGTAGTTACACTTCGAAAGCATTTGCTTTGTGTTTCATACAGTAATTTATTGTCACCTAAACAAATTAATCCTGACTAGATTGTATTCCTATTATTTCTACAGTACCACAAAGTAAATTATTTAATTCAAATTTAGCACTAGAATATGTCAATGTTTTTTATTATTACTAATATTTATATTCAAGAATTTACATACAAAATAAATAGTAGGTACATTGTTTAATTTCTCAAATTTAAATTTAAAATTTCTCGCGTTAGTCGTTAATAACCAGAACTCTGTGATTCGCAAAAAGTGATCATGATTTCCTCGTTAGCCAATAGTAGTCAAGGTTTCCAAGCATGCGCATAATTCGCGGTTGGGTGTTTGTGTGACTTATGCAGAAATGATATTTCCATTTCACAGTGTTTCCTTCAAGAAAACCAAACGATCCGCAATATATTAGTTAATAGGTATATGCTTTTAACACCGAATTCTCCAAATATTAGTACTACTAGCTAGGGTGGCGCTACAGTTACACCATGTCACCACCGCCTGCGATAACAAATTCAGTTGTTTTTTAATCACCCCAATGTATTTCTGAATGTTAGTCATGGTAATTAGTTAATCAGGTTGACTAAAATTTTGATTAGTAAATACTACAACTACCGGTCAAAGGTCCGAGATATCCACCTCCTAATAACTTTATTTGGCGAATCGCCAAATAAAGTTATTAGGAAGTGGATATCTCGGCCCAAAGTCATTAAAATGTAATAGGTCCATAGCAGTAGCTTAGCAACATTTTATATTAGGAGGAAAACTATTTGATGTATGTGTATTTAATTAATGCTCTATGACATATACGTGAATGGCGATATTACTTTCTAAAAGTAAGTGAATCCAGTGACGTTGCCGTTTAAATCAAATTATAGGCCGCGTTCAGCACCTGTCATCGCTGGCATCGCTGACCACCGAAGTTCGCCGAACATGATGGAGGTTTGTACGCAGTGACCTCTATATATAGAGGTCACTGTTTGTACGCCTATGGCTGCCTATGGGTACAAAATGCAGTGAAGTTATCTGCAAATAATATTATACAGCAGAAAAACAGTGAGAAAAACGTATGTCAATATGAAAATATTTACTTACATGTCAATTTGGCACGAGATATTGTCAAAAATGTTATCTAAAGAAATTAAAGTTTTTCTTTTTGAATCCTCATTTTAGAAATATATTAGAAAACGGTGAATGGCAATATTCTGTATCTTTATTATATTTTCTCCTTAAAATTGCATTTCACGATCAATCTTAACAACTTGACTTTTGAATTGAATAATAATCGGACATACGTTTCTGTGTTTATTCGCGATGCAAGTTTAGACGTCAGAGCCGCTAGCGACTAATAGTGAACTTCCTTGGTGGGTATTGAGATCTGTCAATCTCGTGTTTACTTTGTCATATTTTTGTGTAATTTCGCTTTATTTTTTAATTTTTATATAGACATAGATTTATAATAATAATATAATAACAACTACGATGTTATTGAATATTCAATGAAACTGGAATGATATAAAAATATCAAAATGAAATTATTACATAACCTTGTAAGTAATACCTACCATAAAAGTTCCAATATCAAGACTCGATAGATGAAAACATTGCTTATATACAAAAGTATTGTATATTCTTGTCGCAAAACACTTAAATTGGTATAATAACATAAATATAAGAGAAATTACGCAAAAATATTACAAAGTAAACAAGAGATTGACAGATGCCATTACCCTCCAATCAAGTTCACTAGCGGCGCTGACGTCAAACTTGCATCGCGAATAGCCTACTCCGAATTGTTTTTTTTTTTAACATACTGTATCAGACCATAAATGGCTTGTAAATGACCTTGAGTCATCGCGAACCAAAGAACCAAACAGCATGTTTCTTTTTTTTTCAAAGTCAGAGTATATTTTGACAAGTAACGACATCTACTCGTTACAGGTTAAAACTTTCGTTGTATACTTCATTTCACGTAAGAAAATAGTAGATGGCGCTTGAAACCCGGTCGTTTTTAAAAGCATCAAATAAATAATTTAAATTCGTTGAAACCAGACTTTATCAATAATAAAACATTTTTATCTGCAAAATGTACGAGTCTAGAATATTAAAAATTACGTCAAAATATTGTTAAATATCATTTAATTTTGTACTTTTTTTGATAATTGACAACTGACAACTGATATTTTTTTCGCTTTTGTGAACTATGTTCGCATTTTGGCCAATCGAGCCGATCAAATGACAGAATTTATATCACTATCTAAACCAATGTTATTTTCTTACATGAAGTGAAGTATAATGAAATCAAAATTTTAAAATTGTGTTCGGAATTTACTAAAGCAGAATGAAATAAATTACGAAATTTAATAATTTCGTTCTACGTGAATGTGTTGCGTCTGTTGCGTTTGCGTATGCGTATTGTATACCCAGAGACACCTTGCGACGTTAACTGAAAACAACCGACAACTGGCTATTAGAACAAAGACAATTATATGAACTAGGTAATTTTCATACTATCTCTAGTTATTTTATAAAATTTTAAATGCAACAGCTGTGCTATCCGACGCAAAGAAACATAAGGAAATGACAGATTTATGTAATTATAATAAGAACGGATTTTAACCGTGTCGGTAAGATAACCTTGTTACATTATCAGCGAGGATAAAATAACAATATGCTCCAAAAAACATTTAACAAGATGGATGCCGCGTTATGTTAAGTGCAGATATATATCAATATATTCTGTATTTATTGTATAAATCGTAATTTAGTGCGTTATCATTAGTTTTGAATTACCTATCAGTGTAAAAAAATGTATAACTAACAAACAGTGTTGTACTTAGTGTAGAGACAAGTTAAAGTCTTACATGGCTTGTGTAAGGCGGTTATATAGCGTTTTTATTTCCATTACTAGTTAGCCGTTTAGAAGGTATTTAGTGCTCAAAAGTATCATTATCTTGTTTTATATGCAGAAAAATCTGGTGTGGTGCAAATTCTAATATGAAACTTATTTTTTAGATACATTTTTTAACCATGTCTCACAGCGTGGTAAAAGATTTTCCCACCCAAACGGACAGTACTTTAATTTTAGTTGTCAACCAAAATGGTGAAATTTCAGTTGACAAAGAAACTCTTGATGGTTATGCGAGTAAGTGCAGTTATATTGTGTTTCATTTGTAGTATTTCTTCCAAGGATTTAACGTACGAGAGCCTTAGCTTGACATATAGATTGCCGTCTCATATATACTCTAATATATTGTCAACAATTTGTTTATAGTTGTAAAAATATAATAAAGTTTTCTACTTCAGTATACCAAAGTTCTTTAATTTGAAATTTATCTCTACATAAATAATATATTTGCTCTCGTGTGTTAAATTCAGTGCCACAAGAGATGCTAAGTCTTCATTTCTTTTTAGAACTAGGTAACTCTAAAGTAAGTATCTTAAGAGTTGACAATGATGATGGTTCAACAGTAGATATGACATTAGACACTTATCAAGAGACAGATATTCCCGTAATGGGTATGTTTGATGTTAAACAACTATTGACATTTGTTTATTTATTTTTTTATTGTAGAATCCATATCGGTAAATGTAAAGAATGAAGAAGATGAAATTCTTCGAAGTTACATTCGTATGGATCATTGTTACACTCCACTTACATCACCAAGTCAACAGAAACCACCAATCCCTCCAGACCTCGACAGTGAGCTTGAATTAGACGATCTCGCGCACACGTTGAGCATTCTGGACGGTTCGGATAAACCAGATGATAAACCTATGAAAAGTGTTACTAACCTTCTTAAAATTTCTCATAAACCTCCTGAAAAAGAACAAAGAACAGAAATTCCTAACAATAAAGTGCAAGTGTTAAATAAAGTGAATAAAATGGGTGTACATAAAGTGTATAAAGGTGTAAAAACTCTTATTAAAGGAACAACAAAAGTTTTTAGAAAAGCAGAGCCACCACCTTCGCAGGTAGAGTCTGATCTCGATGATGATGATTTAAATGATTCAGATTTCGAGTTGGATGAATCTCCAAAGCTTAAAACTAAGCGGACATACAGGCGACGTTCGAAACCAGAAGATAATGATATACATGACATGAAAAATAAATTTAAAGTACGAAAAGGAGTAAAGCATCTTGTGTATAAACCTCATTCTCCAACAAAAAGCATTCCACCTCCTTTAGAAACTAAATCTGAACCTATTGTACCAGTAGCACCAGAACCTATCAAATCTCCCGAAGTGAAAAAAATTCCTAAGAAAGAAAAGAAACCTGCAAAAGTCGTGGATGATGGTATCGCATTATTTTCTACTCCTGATATAATTCGAAGAGTTGGTGGGGGAAAATCTACTGAAACTCCTGAATCGCCAACAAAAGTTACTAAACCCGCCAAAATTGATGAACGATCTAAATCGGAAACTGGAAGATTGTCTACAGATTCCAAAACAAAATCCCCTGTTAGACACAGTTTAGATTCAAAAATAGACAAATCTAAAAATGAATCTAAACGAGGCGAAAGACGACCAAGTGGCAGTGATAAATCAATTGACAACACATTACTTGGTAATAATTCTGATAATTTAACACAAAAGAATGAAGTTCTCGCAGAAAATAATATACCAATACAACCAGAACCAAATGTACCGCTGGTCGAAAATAATGCTGAATCTTTTGACAATATTGCTGTACCAGGAACAAACGTAACACAAGAAGCAGAACCATCTCCATCAGCAGAAATGATTCGGAGTATTATTCACACTACCCAGACAAAAACATTTACTACGCCTATGGAAACACAAAATATTGAAGCTCCAGTTCCTCCACAAGCCGTCGAGCAACCTCAGTTGAATCTAGTACCACCTGGACTTGATATAGATCACGGAATTTTGGATAATATTAACACAGATGAACTTATTCCGGAAGATATTTTATATCAAGTGGCGAAACTTGTCGAAAATCCAGACGTGCAAAATGTTATTGATCGTACATTAGTTGACGCGAATATAAGCTTAGATCCTGCGATTCAAGCTCAAATTCCGCAAGGGCAATCAAATTTGACAGTGCAACAATTGGATCAACCGCAATTTACTCCTGTTAATCAGGTATGGTTTTGACAATTAATTTTTTATTTGTTATTTTATATTTGTTGAATTATGTAATTAATTGACAGATAACCTAATTTTTGTTGTTGGCATGTTTAATAAATTATATTGATTTGTATTTGAATTATTACTGTAAATAAATTATGAATTAATAAATTTGTTGATGTATTCTAATTTTAAATTATCATTTACAATTTATATTTCCAGGCTACACCTCAACCTGTTCAAAATCAACATGTAACAAAGAATACAACTCAACGACCGATTCAAATTGTGCGTAGCGATGGTAGAGTGGTTATACTACCTCCTATTGAGAAACCAGCTACTCGAAGTAGCAAAAAGAAGCAAGAACCTCTTCAACCAACACTGCAGCAACCTCCGAAACATCAAATTCAAATACAACAACAACAACAACAACAACAACAACAACAACAGCAGCAGCAACAACAACAAATTCCACATTCTATTCCCATACAAAAGTATTATTCAAATAAAATATTGAAGCTTTAAATAATTTCATTGTTACTTTGTTTCCAGAGTACATCATGCTCGTCCTGCCTACAAACAACAAATACCAGGTACTGAAGAATTACCAGAAGAACCCGGTGCAAGTGAAATTGAAAGTGATTCTGACGAAAGTTGGAATTCTGAAGACGATCCTGACAGATTGTGGTGCATCTGTAAACAGCCGCATAATAACAGGTATTTACACATTCTATATTTTATATCTTTTATTTATGTCATTTTTTTGTAAAATAGAAAAAAAAAATAGTTGATAAAATATAAATATTATCAAACGGCATGCAATATTTCTTCCAATACTTACCTTCAAGACTTTTTTAACGAAAATTAAAGATAACATTTGTGGATGACATTTGACACAATTTTGTTTATTTTTTTTTTTAGTTTACCAACATACATTTTATTTGTTACTATGGATTTGAATTTATTTTTAAATTTCATCTTTTATCCCGTATGATCGGTCATAATTTTGTTAACAAATTTGTGGCCAAATTTATTAACAAAATTTTGTGATCGTGTCAAACAAATATATTATAATTTATATATCAGGTGAGCTAAGATAATGTTTATTCATGAGAAGAAAGTTTAATCCACGAGCCCATAGGGCGAGTTAGTTAATTTCTTCGAGTGAATAACTTTCTTAGCTCATGTGGTTTATACAATATTTATTCAATTAATTAATAATGAAAAATGGTAGCTCTATCTCAAAGACGGTGATGAAAGTGTTATTTTCGTGCCTGATGTTATTTTAAATGTATTATTTGTTGTAGAATGAGTAAAAATTCTGTGAGAGCGATTTTTTTTTTTTAATCTACGTCAGTGCGTAAAATTGAGGTTTAGTTGTTAGTTTTAAGTTCGTGAAAATGTTGTTTAGTAACCAGGATTCATTAGTCACGGCTTGGGTTGCTGACCAACGAGTGAATAAAATTTTTAAACGCGCTAAATTTTCAAAACCAAGGTGAATATTTTGTTATCATGGCAAACTTTTCATTTAATTTTGTTATCCTAATTCATCAATAAAAATATATACAGGGTGTCTCTTAAATAGGGGGACATGGCTTAACCACAGATTCCTGAGGCTAAAATAAGACGATTTAACCAAACTTGCTTCTACCGGAAAGTGTACCATTTAGCCAGAATTCTGCTTCAAAGTTCTTCGAAAAAAAATTAATTTTGCTTATAATATTCGGACGCTTTATTCGATTTGGATGAAATTTGGTATGACAGTTTATATGGTTATAAGTCATCTTTTAAGGTGATACTTGTTATTATTAGTGAACCACTAGTGTATGAAACTTAGGTCTCCCAACATTAATTAGACCGTAACTTTTTAATGGCAATGCCGAAAACGTGAAAATATTTTTCTTCAAAAAGATACATTCAATAGTAAACTTTTGTCTCTCTGTGTAATTTGTGATATCTGTTACGGTTCACACAGAAAAAAATAAAATCTGAGTGTCTGCATTGCTAAATTTTTAAAATAAATTTAATCTAGCAGTCTATCCAAATGTCAAACAAGTAATTTTTAATGACAGTAACGAGTTGTCAATCTTCACAACATGTTTAGGAGTAAGTTGAGATATGTAATCATCTTATTTATAATAATGGTAGTAAAATAATATTAGGCCGAACAAACGGATGTTACTAATTTTAGAATATTGCGAAGAAAATTATTGACAACCCGTAAAACAATTGTTACTGTCATTAAAAATTACTTGTTTGACATTTGGATAGACTGCTAGATTAAATTTATTTTAAAAATTTAGCAGTGCAGGCACTCAGATTTTATTTTTTTCTGTGTGAACCGTAACAGATATCACAAATTACACAGAGAGACAAAAGTTTACTATTAAATGTATCTTTCTGAAGAAAAATAATTTCACATTTTCCGCATTGCCATTAAAAAGTTACGGTCTAATTAATGTTGGGAGACCTAAGTTTTATACACTAGTGGTTCACTAATAATAACAAGTATCACCTTAAAAGATGACCTATAACCATATAAACAGTCATACCAAATTTCATCCAAATCGAATAAAGCGTCCGGTTATTATAAGCAAAATTAATTTTTTTTCGAAGAATTTTGAAGCCGATTTCTGGCTAATTGGTACACTTTCCGGTAGAAGCAAGTTTGGTTAAATCGTCTTATTTTAGCCTCAGGAATCTGTGGTTAAGCCATGTCCCCCTATTTAAGAGACACCCTGTATATTTTTTTTCAATTTATTGGGTTTTTAATAAATAGTTAATAATGACAGTTTAAAACATCAAAAAAAAGTGGTACATCAAGATTCATCTAGTCAATATTTTTATTTATTTTTTAAATGTGTCAAATGTAAGCGTTTCATCGCTAGACACAGCCGACGTAAATTCTACAGCGCTTATGTAAAGTTACAATGCTTACATCTATGCACAGAATACTATTTTCACAACATTCAGAGCTTACAGCGCTTACACCTATAAATATATGTTGACAAAATTACATTTTTATCTGTATCTTCCATACCTACGTTAAATGGGGCGGAAATAGTATAAAATGAATTACTTTTTACACTTTATTATTTTAAAATATTTGATATGCTTGCAATTTTACATGTCATATTTGCTATAAAAAAATGATATACTAATACTCAAAGCTTACAACTAATTACTATATATACAGAGTGATCAAAAAGAAATGATGCAGTTGGCAATACAATTCTGCAAAGATCCCCAGAATTTCTGAGGATCTTTTTATTCCACAGTTTACACAACACCAGGTGAAAGCGGAAATACTGACTTGTCATTTTAACAATAAATACAAATAGGTTATGTCAGAGCAGGTACCTGACAGTTAATAGGATTTTGAGTAATTGAAATGCTTTAGGTTATGAGTATTCATTACTCCATTTGGGAAAATGTTTTCATCTGTCTAGCAAAGAGCTTTGTAGCTCAAGTGGTAGAGTATCATACTAAATATAGAATGACCCTTGGTTGAAATCCCAATGAGATTAATGAATTTTTCAGAAATTCTTTGTTATTTATACATATTTAAAAAGGGTTGTGTAAAATATTGTAAGTACTAAAATATTTTAATTCATGATAAGTATATTAAGAAGTTGCAGCTATTTGAATTTAATAGTTTCAATTTTTAGGGCCCGGTTTTACTATCTATGGCAGTGGTTTCCAAGCTCTGGGTCGCGAGTAACTTGATTTTTAGATGTTACAAAATCAAACAAATAAATTTTGATTATAAGAACTTGCATATTTGCCTTATATCTCGTTGACATCCTATATTAATATAATAAATGCGAAAGTAACTCTGTCTGTCTGTTACGTTTTCACGCCTAAAGCGCTGAACCAATTTTGATAGTTTACCTTTTGTCCCGAAAATAAAACTTGAAGGGGGTGAAGTAGGGGATGAAAATTTGTATGGAGAACCCATCATTTCTCCCGTTGAACCAATTTTAATGAATTTTGGTATAGAGATAGATGAGATCTTGGAGAAGCACGCACATAGGCCACATTTTGTCGCGAAAATAAAACTTAAAGGGGGTGAAATAGGGGATGAAAATTTGTATGGAGAACCATCATTTCTCAAGTTAGGGATATAAAAATTCTTAATTATGCTTTTGATAAGAAATAGAGTGTTTTAGCGTTTTTGAAAAATCATCGCTCTAGGCGGTACAGTAGGGGATGATTTCAATTATTTTTTTTAATCTTTGTATCTATAGTTAAGTTTTAACCGATGGCAGATTTTCGATATTTGTCTAAGAGATAGCTTGCATCATATGTATATAAGTAAAAGTACCCGAGAAAAGGGACCTGTTAGGTGTGGTGCGGGGATCGGGTGGGCAGTGGGCGGAGCCTGTTACATGTACGATGCGAGGCAGGTTGCCGGCTCCATACGCAGCGCATGTTTCCGAAGTAAATGTGAAAAATTATTGGTACACGTGTAGCTCATTGTTATTCTAGCTTTACCCGTGCGAAGCCGGGGCGGGTCAGCTAGTAATATATAAATGTCAAAAAATTATTCAAATTTTAAACATATCAATCACCTAACTAAGATTTTTGTTATATTATTGAATCATTATATTGAGCTTTGTATTAATTTGATTTATTGTTATGTTTTTTTTTCTGTATCATAAATTAATAAAATAAAATTGTATTAAAATTAAAACATTAATATTGAATTTAATTTAGATTTTGTGTTAATTTTTTCTTTCTATACGTTGGGTTGCGACGAAATTCGTTTTTAATGGTTGGGAACCACTGATCTATAGTTAAAGTGTTTGGTAAATGTTAGTTATGAAAAAATATCGGATAAAAAATTCTCATACCACGAATTGTTTTCATAACATATATTATAATTTGTATACGTAGTCGTGCCATAAATTATATTACATAAACAAACGAAATCTGATAAAAAAAAAAACTAATGTTATTTATATATTACTTATTAATAACCTTTAAAAAAATATATTCAAAATGCCTGCCTTCTTTCATACACGTCTGCGCAAACATTCTGACCACTCATTTATTGCAGCTCACAAAATTCAGGAATATTGAAGCGGCTGTTTTCGCCAAATCAACCATTATGCGTCAATATTGCGATGAGGTGTGGAGTGGGACTTCTCTAATACATTCCACAAGCGGTAGTTGGGATTTTCTCTGCAGCTTTCCGAGAGCCGTGGGCATAAACTCTTATCATTTTGGCGGTTTAATTAAATTGAGATATTAAAGGCTGATTTGGTGAAGACAGGAGCTTCCATACCACTAAAAGTTTTGCGTACTTCAATGAGTGGCCGCCACGTTTGCAGAAGTGTGTGAAAGAAAAAGGTGGTCATTTTGACTAATTTTATTTTTTTATAGGTAGATTCATTAAAAGCATTAAATTCGGAGTTAGTTAATCCCATTTTTATTCCGGACTAATTTTTTTGGTATTAGAGCTATTCACGAAACAGAATAAGGTTGGAGTTAAATTTGGTGTTAATGCTAATTCTTCAAACGTCAAATTAGTTTAAATATTTGACACCTTAGTTCTTGTCGCCACAATCGCTCTGAGTTATTCGCGAATTCTCACGTTTGTATTGTGTTTATGTAATTGATTTGCACCTAAAACATGATTAATACTAAATTATGTATATAAATTAATTTCTGTAGTTATTTACCGTATTAAATGTTAATCAGACACATCTAATGGATTCAGCCAATCCCTAAAAACTCTTGGCTTAATACGTCTACATTCATTTTGCTCATCCTCGCCGTCATGAAATTGTAAAAAACGAAACATATTCAACTAAAATAAATAAATAAAGAAATAAATAAATAAATAAAAGTTGTGATTTACTGCATATATAACAATATATCTGTATCCACAACCACAACTAAGAAATAATATGTATATTATCTTGAACAAGTTTCAATATAATTAGTATAAAAGTATACGTACTTAACAATTTGCCAAAAAGCCTTGAAAATATGATCCAATTTCTTTTAAAATTCCCGTAACACTTTCTAACTGATAATCAGCTGTGAGCCACGGACCTATAAGATTCTTGTTAAATTAAAGGTGGAATAAATTTATTTCTCATAAAAAAAATACAGTTTGTTGCTCTTTTTACATATTTATCACTTCAGAATACTTTTAATTCTACCTTCATAGTAGAATTAGTTTTGGAACTAATTTTTTTATTTAATCCAGTTTTGTGAATTAGCACCGGAGTTAATTTGACAGTTCATGGGATTAAAAATGGGAATAGCGCTAACTTCGGGTTAGCGACTAATCCTTTTGATGAATTCGAAATCGTGTTAAAATTGGGATTAAAAACGGAGCTAGTGCCTAATCCGTTTCATGAATCGGCCTGTTAAAGATTATTACACTCGCCGTCAAATAAATATGGACTGAAGCTTAATTTTTTCCCTTCTCCGCACCCTGTCCCTTGCCATGCGATGTTGCTGCGTCTTCATAACTTAGTATTTTCAACATGATCAATGGAATGAGGTCCTACACCATAACAAAAAATAATAATATATACACTTTGAATTTACTACTCAATAAATAACGATTAAGATAAAAAATCATTTATTTAATAATGGGCTACTTGCGTACCTTTTTTTTATTTCATATTTTTGAAGAGCAGGTAAAAACTTGCTACCACTATTTTTCTTTTGACAAAATTTTTATTACTTAGCCAGAAAATAAATAATGAAATTTGATTATTTGAATTACCGCCATGTATGACGTAGAATTACGCCGCACCAATGAGTGATCGTAAAGCCATATCGTTTGTTTGTACGGGTAATGTAGATTTCCTGTTTGACGTTTCAACAATAGTTTGAAGGTTAGTATTTTAGTTTGTTTTTTTTTCGTATCGATATTTTAAATTACATGTAACTACCTATGTGTTTATTTGTGAAGTATATATTTGAGAGCCCAGAGAGAGCAAAATGTCAAATTCAAATTAAAACTTTCTCGCACGCAATGCCATCTATAAGCTACATTCTTAAACATGGTTCTCTTCCTCGGTTCAATATAATGACGTCACAAAAAAATTTCTTTCTTAATTTACTAAAAAACAAATAACTTTTTTAAAATAAAATTTATATTTTTATATATGTTTTCAACATAACATTACGTATATAGTGATAGAAATCGGATTTTCAGTACCATGCAGGTAGCCCATTGCTTTAGGAGATATTTGATATTTGTTGTCAGTGTCACTGTGACGTCACAGTATTGCTATCTTTCTTTCGCAGCCTACTGTAGCGTCTGGTGCGCAGCGAGTGAAATGTATACTTCATTTCACATAAGAAACTGGCGCTGGTTGAGATAGGGATATAAATTCTGTCCTTTGATTGGTCAGAATGCAAACCTGGTTCACAAAAACGAAAAAAATATCATCTGCTTTGTTGTAATTTTAATATTCAGGTTTTGTATGTACATTTTCACTGATAAAAATATTTATTATTGTGAAAGTTTGGTTTTACGAATTTAAATTATTTATTTAATGCATGTTAAAACGGTCGGCTTTCAAGCGCCATCTACTATTTTCTTACGTGAAATGAAGTATAGAAGTGTCGCCGTGACATATTGATTTTAAAAATCCAATGCAGTTAAAGTAAAGACAATCAAGAATTTTTAAAACTACGAATTGCTTCAAAATTAAAATAATAATAATAATAAAAAAAAAATAGAGTGGAGGACCCTATTGGCAACAATGTAGAAATCTCCAGTCCATATTTATTTGGCGGCAAGTATAGTATGTAACAATTAAATAACATTAGTTTTTTAATCAGATTTCTTTTGTTTATGTAGAATAAGCTTCTCTTGTATTAGGGACTATTTATGGCACGACTACGTACCAAGTGGTAAAATCGGAAGTAAGTGAAATATATCTGTTTGTTTTCAGATTCATGATTTGCTGCGACACTTGCGAGGATTGGTTCCATGGTAAATGTGTTAACGTTACCAAGGCAATGGGACAACAAATGGAGCAACAAGGAAAGGAATGGATGTGTCCCAATTGCGTTAAAAAAGCTAATTCTCCTTTAACCACCGTTAACCAATCTCCTACCGCTTCCGTACCTCCTAAAGTAGCTGCTAAAGTTTCAGTAGAATCAGTTGCAAAACGCAAATCTACAGATTCAGGGCCACCATGCATTGTTTGTGGTGCCCCGTCTAGAGTTAATTCGGTTTATTGTAGCGATGCTTGTATTTTAAAACATGCACAAGGGGTTGAAAAGGAATCTAATAAAGCCCAAAGGAATACAAATCAAAGAATTATTGTATTTGAAAGGTCTACTGGAAAATGTTTATCAGGACCAAATGCGCCATCTGCGGCGAATTTGAAACAATGGTTGAGAGAACATCCTGGATTTGAAGTTGTTAGACCAACGAATAGACCAAAAGTAGGTTACAAGCTTTATTTAAATATAAAATGTGGATTGAGCTTGGTATATAAGTTAACAGTTATCTCATTTAAATAAGGTACCTATTTCAAAATTAAACAACAAATCGTAAAATTTAAATAAAAGACGTAACAAAAATATTTATATTTGAGTGTTTCAATGACGTTACTGAATTTTTACAAGAATTTTTAGTTTTGATTTGATGAAAAAATTATTAGTGATGTGATGAAAGTTTCGGTTTCAATTAGATTGGTGTCCAGCACATTATGCTAGAAATACAAAAAATGGTTAAACCATCATTATCAAAGACGCTGGGTACAATAACACAGGAACAATGTCGCGCAGCAACTTAATCATTAATTAATCAAAAACAAGCTTATTTACGTGCTCAAGCTCAACGTTTTAAACAAATTTTGTAAAATGGTACGTAATTTATCATTTTTTGTAATAAATTTATGAATATTTATTTGTTTTAGAAATTGTTATAATAATACAGTAATGTCCTTATAACACTCAAATGGCAAATATCTCTAAAACGAAGCATCCGTTAATATTTGCTGAATTTGACCACTTATTTTTAGTTCCGTTATTTAAGTTTTGTTATGTTATTTTTAAACATGTATATCATGAGAAATATTTACGAATTAAAACTATATAACTATATAAGCCGAGTGCGCCAAATTGTATGACTTTTTTTTATAAAGTTATTTATTGATGTCACTGGTAGCTTCTATAATTTTCTTTGAATTGTTTCTTCAGGATGGTGGCGGTTAAGGGTGAACATAGGAATTTAACATGAGATTTAAGTTTTACGAAATTTCCTGCTCTCCTGTTATTCTGTGGTAAAAACTGTAGAGTACAAAGTTGTACGGAATTAAAAGTTGCATATAAAACAGTTTTTACATGTTTTATGTTTTTGGTTTCTTCACAACTCAAAAAGAAATTTCAAATTTCGGTTTATTAGTAGCATTGGTCATGGAATTAGTTTTCTTTTTTCTGGTTTTCATAAATTATTTATAAACGTTAAACGTCAATTTGACACATGGAAAAGATATAAATTAAATTTATTCTAATGAGAAACATGTGTATATTGTAAAGGAATATTATGAAATAATTACAAAAGAATACGTAATTTATTTTTCATAAATCAAATTGACGTTTGACGTTTATAAATAATTTAATTTTTATGAAAACTAGAAATAAAAAAATAAGTTCCATAGCTATTGTTCCCAATAAACGGAAATTTAGAAATTTATTTTTAAAATTGCGAAAAAACCAAAAACATGATAAAAAATGTAAAAATAATTTTATATGCAACTTTTATTTCTGAACAATCTTGCATTCTAGAGTTTTTGCCGTAAAATGAACAGGAGAACAAGAAATTGCATAAAACAAAAATCCGAAGTTAAATCCCTATGTTCACCCCAAACTGCCGCCATCCTGTATAAATTGTTTGTTTTGCATTTCTGCGATATTTTTCTATTATTAAGATTTTTTTCTAAAACTTCCGGTGGAATATTTCAGGAGTGATAACACAACTTATATACTGATTCCACACTGTAAGACTAAATTTTGTGAGCAATGGGGTTTGACACTATAGTAACAAATTAAAACATGGGTCATTTATATTAAAACTACCTTAAAAGTGTATGATAGGGACTATCAAAGTTATTCGTTTTAAAAATATTTCATGTTTTAATGTTCTTAACCTTGCCTAAATATGCATTTATGTGAAAATGAAAGATTTGTTGAATGACATAGGTCGCTAGTAACAATCGAAATTGTTTATTATCCATACATATTTCCAATTGTTGATCACGAAAGTTATTTTAAACATATTTATAAATATTGAAATAGATCAATGTATGTGACTCCAGTTATTAGCAAACTCTACTCATTGATTTGTGGGTATTAATATGTTTTCTTTGTACAGCAAAATTTGGTTCAGTCCAAATTACAATTGGTGAAGAATCCTTCAGGAAAAGAAGGCGTAGGTCTAGCTGTTAACCGTAAAGGAGTTCAACTAGGTGTATTGCCTCATTCTTCAAAACAACAAAATACCATAAAACTTATTCCACCTACAAAAGTATTTGCTACATAAATTCGTAATTATTCTTGTACTTAATAAATATCTTTTATAGATGAACGTTCCGGGCATGAAAAATCAAGTTGGTAAACAATTAGGTCCATCAACAAATAAAATACCAAAAACAATACAAACTACTCTGAAATCACCAACACACGGTATGCCGCAACCAAAAGCTAAACCTACAGTAACTACTCCTAAAACTGAGAAGGCATCAAGGGAAAGAAAACAGAAACTTCAGCCCAATAATCAAACTGTAGAAACACCTAAACCAAACGCACAAGAGAATATCAGGGATACAGTAAAGAGAACTTTGAATGAGCAACTAACAACTAGGTTGAAAGAAGTTGACGATATAAAGTTATCTGAAGAGGAGGTAGGGATAATTTACATTAAAAATTGAAAGCAATATTTGAAATATATTTGCATTTATAGGTGGAGAAGATGGCTACTGAAATTGAAGCACAACTGTACAAATTGTTTGGAGATTCTGGACCGAAATATCGTACTAAATACCGTAGTTTAATATTTAATATTAAAGACACTAAAAATCAAACGTTATGGCGGCGAATTTGCGAGAAAACTATTGCGCCTGCTCAGCTGGTATGTAATTTTAATATTCATATTTTATATGGCGGTTTTGAATCGTGAACATATCCAAAAATGCTCGGATAAGTGTGTACAATAATGTGTTCGTCTGTGCTGTACGGTTGTGAATGGTGAAGTGGTTATCGTAAAAAATATATATTTACAGAAGAAAAAAATATATTTAAGAAAATTTGGAAGAATCATACAAAGAAGATTGATTTGCACCTTTTCCAAATATATTTTAGAAAGCGTTACTTGTATTTCAGAATAATCAGTTTTATTTCAGAATAGTAATTTTAATTTATTATATTAGTAATTTGAATAAATCTTGGCTAATATGTATTTCAGAACCTAAAAAACGTTCTAAATTACAATTCATATCTTGTGAAATTCAATTATGTATATCCTTTAAATTACAATAGGCTCTTCAACCACATTAAAATCTAGCATATTTGGTACTAATTTTCAATAATACGCTTGAAATCAATGCCAAAAAATATAACACTTTATTTAAAAAATGTATATTACGCCTGTAATTAATTATTAAAAGTAAAAAAAAATTACCTCCAATTCGACTGTGACGTAATACCGACTTGTGACAGAGAGAAATTGCGCACGCATAATCTTGGCGTTTGCATTTAGTCATCTGTTCTGTACTTCTAGAAAGAAATGTTACCTTTCAGTTTTTACATTTTTTATTTTTGAACTAATAAATTGTGCATTCTGCACAAAGAAATTATTAACCATTGTTATATCAACAACAGGTAAATTGCGTGAATCTGCCTTTACAAAACCACTCTCCATCACTTTTTCTTAATATTAGAATATTTAAATATAACTTTACACATAAATACAAATATCAAACAATTAACAACGTAACAACATCAGCTTTTTTGTGTCAACTTGTTTAAAAGTTTGACCAAATAGTTCCGCAATTGTACACGGGCGGCGTTGTTCTGTCATCAGACGGTATGACGTCACACAGTAAATTTCAATTTTGTATAGAAACTTTTCCAATTAATTATAGGCTTAATTATTAAATTAAAACTATTCATATATTAACGTCTATTTTCGAAAAATAAATTTAAAAAAAATGGTTGAAGAGCCTATTGACGCTTTTTGAAATTAAATGGACTATTCTAAATTACATTAGATTCTTTTTGAAATTAATTGTCAGTTTTTTAAACGACAGATAAATTTACTTCTAAAGTAAATAAAATTCATTTCTTCAAATGACAATCAAAATTTAGACAGTAATGTTATACATGCCATAAAATAAATAAAATTGATTCGAATTTGTTAATTTAAAAATTTTATTATAAGAAAAAAAAAAATTAAAAGTAGATGGCAGGTCATGCCCCCATTTGGCCGCCATTTGGTCGTCGTCCTTACTAATAAAAAGTGGTATCATTTGTTTTTATTTCAAAGTGTAAACATCGAAAGATATAGTGCAAAATATTTATATTCAAAATAAATATTTATTTACTTCAATTTAAATATTGCGATTGATCTGGCAATATCTCCTATGTGATTTTAGTAAAGTTTACGAGGGACTCTCAAATTACAATTTAAGAAGACACGCAGAAAACAAATGTACTAATAACTCATTTTCGCTATAAAGAAAACTATTAAATTACAATGTAAATAGCGACGCAAGGCAAAATCCAAATCTACGAATAACTTATTAGATGTATTGCTAGGACACTGAATATGTTTAGTCTTTATCCGGGTTATAAATTATTTGTAGTAACAGAAATATATTTTTAAAAATCATTTGTATATAATTGAATAATTTTCTAATCACATACTCGCTACTTTTTCAGGATTATGATGAAATTATACTGAATTCCCAATAAGAATGGAGTTGGTGGCGCTGCGGAGCCAGTTAATTTTACACACATGAAACTTATGAATTAGTTTTGTTTCATGTAAGATATACTTGATAGTTCAAAACGTCATTTTTTATCTCTTGCTAAAAATCTCATATCCAGATTTTAATGAATAAGCACGTTTTATGACCTCTACAATCCGATTTTAACACTTTTAAGATGCTGTCTATATATATATATATATATATATATATATATATATATATATATATATATATATATATATATATGTGTGTGTGTGTGTGTGTGTGTGTGTGTGTGTGTGTGTGTGTGTATTGGATAAACGATTTCTCAAATTTTATAAGATTTAAGACCTGTTTAACTACGGATTCCTCAATCTGATATTAATGGGAAGAACTGATTAGGTTTTGGTAACAATTGAACAACCGGAAGTAGTAGTTTCTTAAAAAAAATGTTCTAAATATTTTTTTTAAATTTATGTTACTACAAATATTAAAGAGTTTAAAATTCTCTGTCCAATACACCTTAAAATTTATTGTATCTTCTGTAGATGTACAGATAAAGAAATATAAATATATAAAATATTTTGTTGTAATGTATCTCACAGCCCAAACAACTCCATAGAAAATTTAAATATTTGTAATTGACGGATAAATATCAATGTCAAAAATACAGAGATTTTTCTGAAGGCTTTTTCTGGGAAGTACATTAAATATTTCATATTTTATTATTAATTAATATGTATAATATACAGGTGTCTGCCACCATTGGGATCTCGAGAACTATAAGAGATATGATGTCGGTTAAATAGAACACTGTATACCATTTAGAAATACCGCCAATTTCGTTAATGAATTGGAAGAAACTCGAACATTTAGAATAGTAGAAGAAAAAGAATAGATGTAACTAGAATTTTTTGAGAGTACCAAATATGAATATGCGAGAGGTTTTATGCTGGCCACAACAATTTGTTTTTCTTTTGATATTGTCTGATTCCACATAATACTATTTACCATCGATATTGCCCGTCTACCTTCCATTTTCTATCTTTAATTTGTGCTCTAACTACAACTTCAGTTGACAGCTAACAACTTACTGAAACGTTTGTCGCAAATTTTTCGCTATTGTAAACTTGGTTCTCGTTTAAACCAATCAGAAAACTGGAATCGTAAGCCCTATCTTTCTCCTAACTCTATTCTTACCTGGAATACAGTATAGTTGAGTTGCTGGTCATACGACTTAAAGCACATGCTTATTTCTTTCGCAAGGATATTTTATACGCTCGAAAAAATAACAGTAAACTTATGGAAGTTTCGTATAATTTATTTGGGCATTTCTTGGGGTATACGGCGAATTTCTGTGTGAATTGCCTCCTATAGGATTTGCAGGTTCCTTGGACGATGTTTATTTATTAAATTCGCGCTGTGCGGACCGTGGCCCCGTCCTGCTGAAACTAGACATTGTCCAGAGAATGTATTTCTATTGTAAAAAAATCTGAAGCATGCTAACATACTACTCACAGAATTGACGGTAACTGCCCGATTTCCTTTCGTTGACGTTTTCGGGTTTTTGAGTCTTTTCCTGACTATATAGATCCTGTTTTTCCTAAACATTTTTACCCACAACGTATTTAATTTTCGGTCCGAAACTGTTTGGCGAGAGGGAATTTGGAACCTATAACGGTGCTCTCTGGACGGCGGTTACAGACTCGTTTTGGCCGATGTAGGGTTCCATGGCAAAAGCGTGCTGCTTGTTCGTCCACGTTATGTTTACACATTTTTTTTTAAATACAAGTTTCCCATCCACCTACTGCCATAGACACATCCCCACTCTTTTACGACCTCCGCTAACTTCGCAAGGCCTTACTAAAACTAGAGAGGTTGTTTTGCCGCACCTGTATTTTTTATATTATTATTTAGATGCGAATTAATTGATTTTTCAATTATAAACATTAAATTTGTTAAGGTTAATGCTGCCATTGGAAAAGGTGCATTGTTTAAAAAATGTATGATTGGAAAAACTGTTTTCGAAAGAATGATAGTGAGTCATTGGAAATAATTCGACAATCTGGAGAGAATTTTGGATAATTTTCTAAAAAAAAAAATTAAATTTATCTTTAGGTTCGCCTAACTCCCGATGAAATGGCCAGCCAAGAACTAGCGCGGTGGAGAGAACGAGAAAACAAACATCAGCTTGACATGATCAAAAAATCAGAGTTAGAAATGTTAAGTATCAACAGAACTTACGTTTTAAAAACTCACAAAGGCGAACAAGTTATGGAAGATCGCCCATCAGTAAAAGTCGACAGTACAGAAATCATGCCAGGTCTTGGTGCGGACAGCACATCTGAACAAGAATCCGCAACCGGGGAGAAAGAAGAACATAGTTCAGAAAGAAAAAGTTCCTCAAAACACAGTCGGAAAGATCGTGACCGAGACAGAGACAGGCGCACCAGCAAAGACAGATCAAATAAAGAACATAAAAGTAGTCGATCAAAAAGATCCAGAAGTCGCGATAAAGATCGTGATCGTAGTTCGCATCGAAGTGATCGAAAACGGTCAAGAAGTCGAGATCGACATCATAAATCATCGCACAGAAGCTCTAGGCATAAACGGGATAAGCACAGTACTGAACATTTGGATAAGAAGTCCAGAGAAATTTTGGATAATTTGGAAAATAATAAAATTGTGCCACCTCCAGAAGATAGGCTATGGAAGCATGTTCCACAACAAGACATACAAGGTCAGATTTAATTTTTATATTGTAAAATACAAGCGGGAAGTTTAGCCATTTTATTTCATTTTTCTCCACACCCTTTTTATTTTTCCTATACTGATGTAATTGGATTCTATTTCTTCTTTCTGCAAGTTAATTGTTTTATCATTGACTTTATTTATGTTACTATCACTTACTTTTTCGGTTAGTAGTTCCTCAAAGTATTTTTATCTTTGCATTTTTTTTTATCTTGCCAATAGCTTACCATTTCTGTCTTTCACATTTTGTAATGTTTTCTGTTTTTTCTTCGCATGTTTCTAATGATTCAGTAGAAGAGATTTTGAGTGTCTCTGTGTACATCTCTTATAACCAAATTTCTCCCATTCCTCTTCTTTCTCATTTTTTAACTTTTTTTCCTTATATTTATAAATAATTACACATTTGATTAATTAATAAAACGCATTTTCTACAAAGTGCACTTTGGATCATATTAAAATTATGAATATACATAGATGTATGTTCATTACTTATCGGAAAAAGACAATGGACTCATTAATTTAACAATAGCGCTATTGTGAAGCGTGATTTTACATTATATTTTATAAAAGTGCTCCATAAAAGATGATTATTAATACAGCCTATTATTAAAAAAAAATTAACATTGAATCACAATATACAAATCATAAAGCATTTTAGTTGAAAGAATCTAAACGCCAAAAATAGGTAAGATTTTTATATTAAAACTATCTATGAGCTTTGGTCCAATGATGGTCCAATGTTTCGAAATGTATAAGTGTAATAAAATTAGGATGTGGTCGAAATATGAAGCAAAAAATGGAACTGATTTTATGAACAAATAGTTGTGTGAATAAACAAGTAGTAAAATATTCTGATTCATACTCTGGTCATCAAGATTATGCGTAGGGCTGTGCGATCTTAGAAATTTGATATCGATTTTCGATCTTTTGATAAAATTGATTTGTCGCGATTGATCGGTATGACGGATCAATCACAAAAGATTGATTTTTATCAAAACATCGATCTTTATTGATAAGAAGTTTCTACTACGCATGCACACATCAAATGACAAAACAAAATTCACGAATTAACATCTAACGCGCTTCAAATGCCAAATAATGCTAAAATAAATAATTTTTTTATTGATCTTTGAATAAATCTATTTTTTAGAAAAACCGATCTGTCAGAATCTAAAAGATCGATTTCTTTTAGAAAGATCAATATTCCGGAATCCGGATAAATGATTTTTTAATCGATCGATCTTTTGGCAAATTTCGATTTGTCAATTGATCGATCTTTTCGATTGATCGATCTCTTTAAAAAAGAAGATCAATCCGATTTTTGTAGAAAAAGATTAAAATCGATCAATCGATTTTTTTTCGCAGCCCTAATTATGAGTATTTAGCATGTATTAAACAAAATTTTTAAAAACTTATAAAGGAAGTTGCAGCTGTCGTTATTGTCTTGTGCAAAATTCTTTTTTTTTTACAACTTTAAAACTTAAAAATGTCGCTTAGATTATTTTGAATTTAAATTCTTCAATAGGCCACCATTATTAAAAATAGTAAATTAAAGTTTATTGAAAATATGAAAGATAACTGTCACCCCTACGGAAAATTCCACATTTTGTTTTATTATAAATTACTCCTTCTAAAAAATATGAAGTGTTTTGCTATTGATGACATGATGACGCTGGGCATATACGCCCGTGTTTGAGAAAATAGGATCCAAGTATGAAGCCCCTAGTATGATGCCCGGCAGCCCGACCTTAACTAAGAATATACTTATTTGGATGTATCGGATGTGTTCGGCTGTTGTTCGATTTTTCTTTGTGTTTGTAAAATGAGAAAATAACGGCCGGTTTCATAATAAATATAAAGTCACTTTACTATTAAAGTTTGATCTAAAAGTGAAAAAAGCGTTATTTCACTTTAACTTAAAGTTGTCCGTTTAACTATCTTAACTCGGACAACTGGCATTTGGTTAAAATGCATCTACAAAATAATTTCTCCACAAAATTTCGAGTATGCGCAGTACTTTCTGTGTTTGCTGTCTCTCAATCGTAAACACATCCTAAGTGTCCCCCACTCCTTACATTTTTTTATTTATTACAAGCTTTATTACGTATACTCAAATCGGATAAACAAGCAATGTACGCCATGACTAGAGCTCGTCTAATTAACGATTTAATTAAATTAAATCTTTAATTAAACGAGCTTTCATCATGACATACATCGTCTGCTAATCCGATTTGAGTATAACTACGATTAAAATTACATTATTATTTTATTATTTCAAACTTTTTTGCTTATATTATAAACACATTTTAGTGGCTACCCCAGACAGCGATAGCGACCACGAACCAACATCAACAGTCACCATCCCCACCCCACCGCGAAGTCTCGATCAAGACGAATCCCAGAATCAGGCAGCAAAAATAATAGAATCCACTACTCCAACCGACACAGCAGAAAAACCTCAGCAAAAATCAGAAGCGCCGCCAATTAAACCCGCTAAAGTTGCCCCAAGAGATGCTTCAGTGGAGACACCGAAATCTGAAAGCCCACAGCAACCAACAACTCCAACAGTATCTACAAGTCCTGTGCCTCCCACTCAGACGCAGGTTACTTCAGAATCTTCGGAAACTATAATTTGGGAAGGGAATATCAACATGGTGGATGTTGCCAAGTTTTTCATTACTTTACATGAGGTATGTAAATTTTATTTTGTTTTTTTATTTTACACACTGAAATCAGTCATATTTATTATTTACCCCATAAATGGAATCGAAACTGCGAATGGAGAAGCTATTTTTTATACGCGTATAAAAATATAAGTCGCTTTTTAAAAAGTTTATTCTTATAAACCTTATTATATGTCTTTATATTATAAGTTCTGAATACAAACTGACTAAGATGCTACGATTCCTCAAAGAGGAAAACTACATAATATATCTGAACTAAGCATTATATGATTGTATGAAACGGGATAATTGTCTATTCAGCTTAATGTGGCAGTGTAACTATATGATACCAACTTTGAAATTTCAAATAAACATAATATATTTTATTATATTTTTGAAAAGTAAACAAAATTGTTTTACAGTGTTAGTAAGCAAGTAGTATATTGTATTATTAAATAATAAAATGGCGGACGTTTGAAATATGAATATATTGAATGAAAAAAATCAAGTATGTGAGATTTTATTGTTTTTTTTTGTTCATAGATATTTTTTCAGAAAATTCGTTTTCTGTCTATCTATACGAAAAATAAAATTTTACGTACTTATTTTCGGATGAAAAATGACACTTTTCTGAACGTTATCACTTTTCGTCCGCAAACCTTTTTCGTACGCTAAGCCTACTACGATTTTATGATTATTGTAATTGTGTGTACTACCGGAATTGTAAATAACAAATATCAAACGAGCAAATAAAAATATTATTTTAATGATAAATTTAATTTAAATATGTGAGCAATTAGTAACGAAATTAATTATACTAAAAATTATTAATTTTGACATAGCTAATTGTTAATCTAAGATGCCGCTGCATAAAGTTGTTTTCGAGGTTATTTTGTTGGGTTTTTTTTATTTTCACCTGTCAAATAGTGTTGATGATGATGAGTAATTAATTTTTGTATAACATTATTCATATAATAAATAATAAAGTTTTTCGAATTTAAAGACCGTTATTTATTTCTAGATCTATTGCGAAAAGTAAGGTAGACAGAAAAATGTAATATGCACCTCGGCAAAAAATGCATATTATAGCCTCGCTTGTTTGCTTTACCTCGGCTTCGCCTCGGAAAGCAAACTCAAGCTCTGCTGTAATATGCAATTTTTTGTCCTAGGTACATAAATAACTATTATAATAGCATAACCTGGCCAACAGAACCAATAAAACAAAATTTCGCAATCACGATTTATTTTATAAGATGTTTCAAACGTCCGCTATTTTATTTTTTAATATTACAATGTACTACTTATTTATTACCATTGTAAATCAAATTGTGTAATTTTCAAAAATTAAAAAAATATAGTATGCTGTATTTGAAATTTTAAAGTAAGTTGGTATCACATACTCCGGAACCGTAGGGAACAAAACGGATACTGTCCCTTAATAATGGAGATAATTCCTGATTTATTCTCGAATGATCACTTTGTATATATATTTTGAAAAGTTCAGAAAATTAAAAAAATAAAAATGGGTATTTATTTAACTAGGTACTAAAAATACTAGATTTACAGCAGAGGGTTCCGTTCATTACTGAGGCAATGAATTTTGCAAAGCTATAAATCTGTGTTTGGTGCCGTTACATTATTTTTTAGCCGTTAATTAATATTAATTTAGTGATTATTTTTAATGTAGACTCATTCTAAGCTATAAAAATAAAATTATACATAAAAATGAAAACAGCGATATGAACAATAGATTCTTTTGACAGTGTTAATAGCTCTCGAAAATAAAAATAAACATAAGACATAAACACAAGGATTTGCAAATATTAAATATTTTATTCACAATTATTATAGTAATATCTTGATTCTTAACCTTTTAGGGTGGATTGCATGAAAGTGGGTTAACCCTCGAGTTACGTACACAAACAGATGGTCAGTTGCATAAAACGTTATTAGCTGATCATGTGTTTAACTCCACGAGCAAATAGTAACAGGAGGGAACATATAATAACTCACGCGACGGAAGTACCTGATGAAAGTGGTTTATAGGAGAATAGGAGTGGGGGAACTGTAACACAAATATCAGATATCAGTTAATAATAGTTTAATAGTCACACACCCAATCGTTTATATATCTTCAAATGAAACACTACAGAGATCTAACCTCACACAATCACACTGAATCATATGATGTCAACAAAGCTGACTCACACTTCCGTCGCGTCTTGGATCTACCCCTACCACCGATACATTCCCTCCTGTTACTACTTGCTGGTAGGCATCGACCTTTAAACTAATAGACGCAGCGTACGAGCAAAACGCTTGTCCCGCCATAACGGTGCAGACACAGTATCTTTATCCTTCTACAGTACGGAAGTTAAGAAAACGCGGCAAAATAAAAATTTGATTTGTCCCTAACTTGTTATACTTGGTGCATAATCGCTAAGAGTATATATTTATTTTTTTTGTGCATGATTACTTTCATTATATATTTTTAATACAATATATTGTATACACATATTATATTATAGGGAACAAGTAATAATTAATAAAAATTTACATATGAAATGACACAGCTAAACGGCGTACGCACTGATGACTGCACAAAATACACCGTTTCCCCATTATTTTGTCGCATATGCACCTCACAACACATATTCGTATATGTTGACAGAAATAATTGTAAATGTTCTCCAAAAAAGTAAAATAATACACAGTCACGAAACGTCAAATAGATTTTGACAACTATTTAGTGATAGAGAGCGATGTATAGAGGTTTACATATGGCTGAAAAAGATGTACAATGAGTACAAACGCATGCGCAGTATACTTTAACTGAGAATTTCCGTATTGTTGAAGGACAGAATATATATTTCTATCCTTTTATGTTGGAGCATTATTCTAACAATAAAGAATAGAAAACACTTGGTCCATTAGTTTAAAGGTCGATGCTCGTAGCTTTAACTGCACATTGTAACTATGGATACTTATCAAAATTAATTAGAAAAGAAGCCTTGTCAAAGTTAACGACGTGATTAAAGTTAACAATGTTTTATGCAACTGGGCGAGAGAGTTACCAGCCTGTTTGACAGGTAACTTTGGGTAAATAACTCACCGATTTGCATGGATTAACCTACGAATAGAAAATTTCATATGGCCGACAGTTGTCATTTCACGAGTCATATTTAACACAAGAAGGGAAAGTATTAACAAAATTACATTTATTATGCTAAATATGAGACATGAAATACAACTGTCGGTTATATGCTATTCGTGGGTTAACCCGTGCAAATCTGGGAGTAATGTTTTGATCTAACGTTAGCTGTCAAACAGGCTGGTAATTCTCTAGTCGAGTTACATGGTTACAATGTGCAGTTAAACACATGATCAGCTAAAGGCGATTTTTCGCGACAAATACCCTAGATAACCACGTTTACTATGGTTTGGGTATATGACGTCATAGTTTGAATGTAGTTAATGGCACGACGAAAATTTGTTTGGTTAATTTGTGTGGTTAACTTTGACAAGGATGAAGCTTTCAAAGAAATAGTTGATGTATTATACATTATTGGACGAAATAGATAGTAGTTTTATAAATCAGAGTGTTCCGACTCTATATAAATTTTTAAATCGGTCTGATAGTGTAAACCGAAACGTATTATTATTATTTAATCGGTATAAACATGTAAGAATACCAGATTTCTACAAAATTTGGATTGGAAGATACTTAAATCATGATTTTTTCCTTCACTATAGAATGTGCAAGAACACATTTCAAAATTTAACATTTGAAATAAAAAAATATTGGATGGATTCTCCATATCGAGGAGGAAATGTACAAGTCCCTCTAGAGAAATGTGTTCTTGTTACTTTATGGTACTTAAGTAAAGGCGATTCCTTGATATCAACCAGTGATCGCTTTAATTTGTTCAATGTTTTCCTTATTGTCCATAAATTGTACGACTATTATTCATCAAAAAATAGGCTTCCATTTTCTTTGTTTACGTACATACACAGTCACAACAGACAGCGCTTCGTGCTTCTCTTCTGCCACACACAATTTAAGGGTTATAATTGTAAGACAAGGATAGAAATAAAAACGCGTTCAAAACATCCTCTGGAGGATGGTAAGATGGTTTGGCTTACTACAGCTAACGACGTTAGCATATGACGTCATCGTTTTCATCGCGAGAATATCAAACTACAGATAACCACACATAACCACAGTTAACTACTTGTCGCGAAAAATCGCCTCTAACAACGTTTTATGCAACTGGCCCTCTGTGTACGCAACCCTGAGTTAGCGTAACTCGAGGGTTAAACCACTTTCATAGACAACACATACTACAAATAGATCGCCGACTGCAATGGTAAAGAAGAGGGCATTCCTACCCATAAAACACTAGCGCTGGGTGTCGTAAGACATAACTAAAATCATTTTGGCGCGTAATATGGATCCCACATCCCACATTTTTATCACTTATGTGCAGGTTATTCTGTAACTCAGTGGTTAATTTTTAACACATGGTTAAAAATTTTATCCAATAGTTATTGATTTGACATAAAAAAATCCAATTTTTTGTTATTTATATCAACAAACTTGATTGGTAAAATGTTTTAACCAGTTGTTAAAAATTAACCAATGAGTTATAGAATAGGCCCGGTTAACATTTTTTTTCAATATAGTTTAAATCAAAATGTTTCAAATAAATAACAAGATCACATTAACGATTTAGGGATGAGTGATATTGTTAATTAATTGAAAGATTAAGCTTTAAAGGAAAAAAACAATTTCAATAATTTATCAATTTTATATTTAAAGTACATTTACAAATAATTTACAACAATAAATATGCCTTCCAAATTAGGCACTTCCTCCTGCAACTCTGGATTCCTCAAGTAACTTGGGTAGAAAAACGAATTCACGACCGTAGGCTCACCATGAAATCCTAAGTAAAACAAAAGCATTAGTAAATTTAACAACAGACTACCTATATACTAAATCTAAAAAATAATGGTACCTCGAAGAAAAAATAAATAATTTTTCATATTAATACATCGGGCCGTTAGGATAATAGAATTTATGACAGCAATGTAAATAAATCCATAACATAATTTTAAACAAATTTGTTTGTAAAATCAGACCTTATTAATTATTTATTTGTGCATACGAGGGCAACAAGGTTAGTAAATTAAATAAAAAAAGTAATATCCCGTTCTGCATACAATACTTTGAGTCTTATTGGAATTTCTTAATAACCTAATTAATGCGTCAGAAAGTTTTGATAAAATATACAAAGTTTGTAGTTAATATTATCATATGAACTCACAATGTATCTTGTATTCACCTTATTAATAAATAATTGCCCCAATTCTATAAGAAAGTTACTAATTCTTAACAACAATGATGTAGAAAATAACCAACAATACTTACAAACACTGAACAAAACATGAAAATGACAGAGTTTACATTTGTTTCTTCTGGTTACAATTTCTAACAATGCTGCTAAGACTTGACAACTTTCTTACAAAATTGGAGTGGATAAATAGACTAGTTATACATAAAGTATATAAAATATTTACCTGGTACGTTGACACTTGGTATGGAGAAATTTTTAAGTCGCTTCGACCCAGGCAGCTTACACTCTTTTATAAAATGTCCATCGCACACTTGGTAACTTCGTCTTATTTGCAGTTCACTTAAATTTACGAAATTTGGATGAGCAACTCGTTCAATCCAAACATTGTAAATTTCTTCTTCGTAGATAGAAAAATAATGTTTTGTTGTATACTCAACAACACAACCCGGCACACAACAACCTTTAGGCATCTTGTAGAAATATACAATATACAAAAGCAAAGTAAGATAAAAAACTTGTTCAAACCACCGCAGCAAAAATACAAGTGACAAGATTTGTAGTATGTGTTGTCTATGAACAAGATGGACATTTTCAAATTCATACCAAACTGTCACTCGTTGAGATGGAAAACGAAGATTTTCGAATTTTACCGAAAGTATCCGACCGTCGCGGTACTAGCGCCAAGTGTTGTAATACCTAACTAATCGAAGGATTCAAGGTCACGTATTTAGTTAACAGGCCGTGACCACTTTCATACTGTACACCCTTAGAGGTTGGAAAACGCTGATTTGAAAATTCCAATTTTATAAACATAAATATTTTGAAAAAAATCGTTCTTTAACCTTAAAGGTGAAATTAAATATTGAAATTTGGCATTTTCAAAACAAAGCTTGTGGTACCGTGGTATGTTTGTATCGTAAAGGATGTTTAGTAGGCGTAACCTCACTTACTGGCTTTCAAAGCTGTTGAGAAGAGTGCCTCCTGGGATTCACTTTCATGCGAATTGATAATAGGGGATTTCACCCATATCGAATTTTTATATAAATGATATACATAATTATTTCTTCCCATACAACTGTGTTATTGACAAAAATTTCTTTTCTTATGTTTTATCACTTTTTTTATAAATGCTAAAATATATTACACACTTTCAAAACGCGCGATCTTTCCGGGCTTGATTACGGTACCGAACCCGGCTCTCTTTTATTGGCCAACACTGTAAGTAGGCGTTCTCATCATCAAAGCAGTGACTGTCAAACTGTTCCACTGAGTATTTGGTTATGATGGTTATGCTACACGCTATTATTTTTATAAATACTTAAATACTAATAAACTATAACTACAATATACTAAATTTAAGATAAGTAAAAGAAAAGAAAATAAGAACAAAACAAAATTTTCAAATATAAATCGATATAACCTTAGCCGCACAACATGGTTTAGAACCTCTGGGTAGCAGCAGCCGCTGAGAGAGAAAGTACGATATAATGCCATTGCCCTTCACCACTGGGTTCTCTTACGTCGTAAGGCGGGAAACGATGGATACCAAATATTTGCAATTTTTTTTTCTTCCATTTAAAGCAGAGTTTTAAAAATAGAAAAATTAGGGAATTTCTAAATTTAAAAATACTATAACATAAAAAAATCAAAAAATCGTGGAATCCCCCATTGGAAGTCATTTTCAAGTCAAGAGCTACACAACCGGCTACTACGCACTCCGCCACTCAATCCCATAAAAAATTATGCTTAAATAATATAAATAAAAATTGTAATGTATTTATTTTGATGTGTAGTTGTGTTTGACATCTTTAAAATAATTGACTCATTTTTTATTTCAAAAAAAATAAACGATTATCAGAAGAAAAAAAAACTAATATATTTTAGCTAAAATTAGACATGATGACTATTTATTTTTTTTCTGTTTAGGTATCTGGCGACTGTTCTGGTCTTGGTACTGAACTTCCTCCAACACTTGAAATTGTTGGTAGAATTTCTCCCGACACAGTTTGGGATTATATCGGCAAAATGAGGCGATCAAACAGTAAATTAATATCTGTACTACGGCTAACTGCTGGAAATATAGAAGAGAAAATGCCATACATTGCTTTGTACAGCTATTTGAATAGCCGAAGCAGATTTGGAGTCATTAAGAGTACAAATAGCGCTGTCAAAGATTTCTACATAATGCCTTTGGCGGGACATGCGCCTGTACCACAAGCGTTACTTCCTCTTTCTGGGCCAGGTGAGTTAGTTACAACAATAGTTTCCTTTTTTTTCTGTAACATATAATAAAGGAGGGGCTCAATGGAAACATTGTGTGCAAAGTCCAAGTTAAAATAGAAAATAATTATGCTGCAATTCTCTCCAAATTATATTAGAATACTTTCTATTGTTTAGAACCATACAGATTTATTTTTAAAGTCTAACTTTACTCATTCTTTTCTCAAATTCTAGATTTCGTCATTTGTACTTGCCACTTTTCATTGAACCTCTGAAAAGATATGATCAAAATAATGGGACTAGGATATATTATTTTTTGATGTTATCTTAGATATACATGTTATTTAATTCCAAAATGACTTATTTTGAATTGAAAATATCAATTTTCAAAATGTATAAATCACATTTGTGAAACAAGATAAATCAATAAATTGGTCAATTTAATGCCCAGTTGTACTAAAAAGGCTTTATAAATTTTAAGCGACCCTTAAAAATATGTAAATCGATATTTAGACAGCAATACATAATAATTCATTTGACATTTCATTTCTATAGAACTTTTTTTTTATTTAAGGAACGCTTTAAGTGACGTTGGTGCAACTATTAATGTGGAAAATAGTCATCAAATATTTAAATATAAATATCGTTTCATTTTATTATCCATTACTAATGACCAATTGCACTACTAACACTTAAAATATAAACTTAGTTTTATTCAGTTTTTTTTAACCCTCAGTAGAATAATGGGTGCATAAATTATTTTTTTATATGAAACTTTGTACAAAGATATGACGATTAATGAAAACTACTCTTGAAAATTTTTTATATTAGGCAAGTATTACTATTGAGAAAATTGAGTAAAATCCGTAATTTGGAACTTAGCGAAAATATAAAGAAAATAATAAAATAATAATAATAATAATAATAATAATAATAATAATAATAATAATAATAATAATAAAAACCTGTTTTGATAGAACCTAATGGAATTTACCAGACGGTAGAACTGCAAAAAAGGTGTGAATACATAGTGTGAATAAGTCGAAATAAAAAAAAAATGACAATGTGATTTGCTTGTAAAATGACCTTTTAAAGTTTTGCGATGAGTTTGTGATGTCACCGGTGTCAGATCAGTGGTACTGAATCAATAATTTTTCTTTAGAAACGATATATATATTTGATATAAAAATTATATTATATATATTTTAAGTATTAATATTTATAAAAAAATTATTTTATTGTATTTACTTCATATTTGGGAAAATGTTAAACAAAAGTTTGAGATAAGTGGCGCTAGTAACAGTTCATAGTTCCACCATCTCTACTCGGCAATGGGGGCGGAGCTCAGTGAAATTATACACGGGATTTTCAATTTTCATATTTCAGGCCAATAGAATCAAATCGACACCAGTGACGGTCATAAAATTTTGGATTCGTTAGAACTTTTTTCTGATGAATGTATTTTAGAAGTATTTAATTTATCACTTATTAATCAGTAAGTATTTTATATGAATTTGTTATATTTCAATTATGATTTATGGTCCCATTACAGAACTATTATTGAAAGTTAACTGAATAAAATCATGAATAAGCTATTAATTGTGATTAGTGGAGAGTTGACTAGCAGTGTTTTATCCCTGGCAATTATGGATTATCTTAAAGAAAAATACTTCAAATAAAAATTGCGTAGAATTAATTTTTCTATAACTTATATTTTTGTCTATAATAGATTGATATTGCAAACACTACTAGTCAACTCCTAGCTAATCACCCTTGATCATTTGTTCATGCTATCATCCAATATATCTGAACCTTAGAGGCGCTTACCAGGCGTCATCTCATGAGTACTTAAAGCTGTTATACAAAATGCATTATAAATATTTAATTGTTATAAATTCTATACAGGTTTTGAAGAATCCCGGCCGCACTTATTATTGGGAATAATAGTCCGAGCAAAACGAAAACGTACAATGGACATTATTTCAAATCCAACTGTAAAACGTAGCCGAATAGATTCTCCTCCATTACCAACACCAGCAGCTCAATCGCAGCCTTCTCGGTCGTACACGCCACCTCCCGCCAGAGATCCTCGGATTCGGTTGCCAGTTATACCTGCTACTAATGACGATGGTGAGAAATAATAATTTGATAATAAATCCAAATTGTTTGCACGGCTTAATTTATTTTGCAGATGAACCGTACAGCCCAGAAGATTCTGATCTAGAATTGAATACTTCTTCTTCTACTTCAACGCGAAAGACAACAACCAAGGCGCCAAGTTCAGTTGCAGCAGCAGCTGTTTCAGTATTGAAGACTGCAGATTTAACGTCACTAGTAACTGCTACATTTAAATCGACCACTTTTCTTGAAACAACGCCGGCACAGACTTTTGAACCGTTTACCAATAAATTTGAAGGAATACCTGGTAAGCAAAAAAAGTATTTTAATTTAAGAATAAAATATACTCATAAATATGTAGTTGCCCAAATACAACAAAACGATATTTGTAATGTACATTTCAATACAAATTTGAATTTTTGACAAAACTTGAAGATCTTAAAAGTGCGAAATTTTCTATTATTAACCAGGATTCATAGACCAATGCTTTGAACAAAATATATGTTCTTGTTTCCTGTAAATAAATATATACTTACGATCACTTCACAGTTTTTTTTTTTTTTTTTTTTTAGAAATTAATTAGAATTTCTTTCGTATACTTCAACGAAAAGTTCTAAAATGAAATGCATGAAACACATTAATATTTACATTTAGAAACTTAAACAACACTGAAAAATTAATGCCGATAATAACTGCAATCTGTCAAAAATGTGGTAGCAACCACGTAAAAATGTGCTGTTCTTGATATTACTTTCTTCACTTGATAAATTTAGAGTCATGTTGAAGTGCGATAAAAGATTTTTCAATTAGCAAATGTTTCATTTTAATCTGAGATCTAGTTTCTAAAAAAAAAAAAAAATAAAACTGCGTATTGGTCGATTTTTTGCATTTAACCCCCGGTTTTATAAAGGGCAAAATAAATTTACTTCCATAGTATATTTATTCAAACAAATGTGAAATAATTTTATTCATATAACTAAATACCGTCAACTTGCGAATATGCCCACTATAACAAATCGTGTTAAGACTATGTATCTATGTTTAGTGCATAAAATTATAAGTACTGGTACTCCATATTATTTGCTTGACAAACTAGTACAGAAGCAATACAATTATACCCTTAGAATCACAGACTTATACATCGTCCCAGCTTATAGAAAATCAAAATTCAAGGCCTCATTCTCGTATCTGGCGCCAACTTTATATAACAGTATACCTGGTAATTTAAAATCATTGTGTATAAGTTCTTTTAAAACCCGGATTAAAACTATTATTGTCTAGTTAATATTACATAAATGTACATTTCTATGTTTGCTGCTAGAATTCTGTGACCTGTGTGTGTTTTTTTTTCTCAATTATTTTGGATGTTGTTAATAATTTTTTGGGATGTTTTTTGTTCATTTTGGCATATTTTCTGTATGATTAGGTTAGGTGGAAGAACAGCCTATGGCTGAACCTCGCCTTTGGTTATTGCAATCAATAAAGTATATATTATTATTATTATTATTATTATTTTATGGCATTTATATTGTCAAAAGTTCTACTGCCATTTGAAGAAATAAATTTTATTTTCTTTGGAAATAAATTTATCTGTCGTTTATAAAACCGGCTATAAGTGTATTTGACAATTTAATTTTTTGTAATTATAAATAAAAACACGGCTTATAAACCGTGTGCGTTATTACCTTTTATTCGCAGACCGCGGTATGTGTACTGTTCAGGGCGCTTATCAGAAGTCATCTCAAAATTGTTGGGGAAAGAGAGTGTGCTATTTCAAAATTTAGAAATAGTTTTACAGTTTGACATCGCTCGAATTTTTATGTAAACTAATATATTTTACATAGAAGACTGTTTAGATGTTTTTTTCGTCAATGAATTTCTGTAACTTAGTTATCATAGGTTGTGTTGAGTTCATATTAAAGTGTATAATATATTTTGTTAAGGTTTGGATGTAGATACTGGCGTTGACAGTTTACAAAGAAAAATGGCAGAACTGGATAAATGCATCGAAAAACAAAAAGAAGAAATTCGATCTATATCTCAAGATATTGCCTCCAGTGGTGGTGGTGCTTCTATGGCCACCAACTTGAGTAACATCAGTTTGCCCAGTAATTTGCAACAAATTTTGGACAGCATCAAAAATATTCCTTCTACGAATCCCTCAACGCCGGTAAGTTTTAATTGCACTATTCTAATATGCTATTTAAAAACAAGTTTGCATAAATTCAATTTGTATTATTTAGGATGCTTCGCTCGAAGAATACTGCCCAACAGCACCAAGTTACAAGACTGGAAATTCTGAATCAGAAGAACTAACAATTCCCTTGTTATTACCCAAATTGAGTTCACGTCAATCAGTAGGACGGGGCAGTACCCCTCAAGTTCAAGTACCAGTTGCAGTTGAAATCAAAGCAGCACCAGTAGCCACAATTCCCTTGCAACTTCCCGTGGCTCCAAGAGAGCCAACACCAGCTGCATCAGAGTTAACACTACCGAATCTCACTGTACCTCCGCCTTCTATGGCTGTAGCCCCCCCTGTCGTTACTCCTCCACTTCTGCCCCTGCCAAACACCAGCGTACCACCTCCTGTTGTTTTACCAAACTTGAACGTCCCTCCTCCTAACGTTTTACCGTCTTCCAACTCAACAATTCCTCTGAATTTGCCTAAACCGAAACCAAAACCAGCACCTGCAGCGGTTGTACCAGCACCAGTTCCTTTAGCACCTCCAGGGACGGCTCCAGTGGTGATTCCTCCTTCAGTAGAAGCCAAAACGACAGAAAAACCCGGAAGTGTGTTGAGTTCGTTATCGGCAGAAGAGTTGATGCGGAAAGCAGCTGAGATGTTAGGAGAAGCTGAACCTCCAGCGGAGGAAGAACCGGAGCAGACAACTTCAATTCCAGTCCCACCAAATGCCTTTAAAAGTGCTCCAGTTATGTACTCGCCTACGCCGGTAGTACCTCCTTCGAAAAGAACTAAATTTGATGTGAGTCAACCGCCAGTGCCCGGCCTTGAAGATGAATACTGATTCATTGATTGTATTTGTAAAGCAGAAACTGCAATTTTGTAAAATATGTCGCACCCGTAGTATAAGAGCAATGATAGTTCATTTATGTTTTAATATTTACTAATCTTAAATATTATCTTTTCCATATAATTTTTTTAATATTACGCAAAAAAAGATTCGTACAAATGCGTAGAAAATTGTTTTTCAGCATATTCGTTATAATATTGAAGTTATTTATGTACATATTCAGAAATAAAATAACTATTTTATGTCATACATTTTTACACCAAAATTGTTATGCACTATGTCTGCTTTCATATTATCAGCTAATGTGGTATATTTGGTATAAGACTGTGATGATTCATTCTGTTCCAGAGGAATGACTAAAGCAACCACAGTGCAAATTATTGATTAATGTAAAACATTTCTGGAATATATACATTTTTATTCTTTTTGTAAAATTATTTGTTACAAATAGATTAGAGCGTGAGAATTAAAATACTTTATTATTTTTATGAAATAGACTTCATCAAATTGTGAATATATTAACATGTAGGTTAATATAGTTGCAGACTTTATTTATCAATTATTGTTATGAAGATGTAATATCAATTTTATTTTACTTGCCACATAAATCAAGATTAAATTATGTTATTGTATGAAAGATACCAATTTGTAGATAAATATTGTCAGCAGTCCAAAATAAAACATTTAATCATTTTATGTATACGTTTATATAGTAATAAAAATTCATAAGGGCACTTAAACATCGTCGCCATATACAGTGTAATAGTTTGTCAGTTATAAGGTGTCCATAAAATATTTAAGTTATTAAAATAATCGCGTACACGTACAATACATCCGTATTTAACGTTAAAGAATATTATTAGCGGAAGTCACGCATTTCTTGGTCGTTCGCATCTTTTCCTTTGGTTTTAAGTTAGTTCAATCGATTTTGCTGCACTGTACATGTGTAGTATTAGTGAATTTTTTAATTAATCATATTTTAATTATAATGAAACGTGTTAAGTTGTTCAAAAAAATGAAAAATTATTATAATATGAACTTCAGTTTTGGGATAAACGGTAATTTTTTTTCTTTAAATTAAAATTATTTAAATTATCTATACAGTATGTTCCCGGATGGACGTAACTATACTTGTAAACTTCCTTATTTTGCATTTTAGGAAGAACAGTCAATCTTCATAAAAAGTTTTGCTTCATCTAGCAACTCCGCAACCACTACCAAAATTTCAAAATAACGTACAGGCTGGTTAGAAAACGAGACAGCAAAATTTGTACTAGTATAAATTTTGCCAACGTTAGATGGCCTCCTCGCTCTTCAGACATTACTCCATTAGACTTTTTTATGGGGATATCTTAAGCAGAAAGTTTACTCGTATGATTTGCAGGATGATGAAAATTACAGAAGCTATGGCGGACATAAATAGAGATACCATTCACCTAGTGTTCGAAAAGTTTATAGAGTAGTTAAAAAATGTGTAACACTAGGCGGGTAATTTGTAGAATAAGTTTTCTTTATTTTTGTGTATTGTAAAAATTGTGTAATAAATTGTAACCATTCCGTATATTATTTCAAAATTTTGGTAGTGGCTGCGGACTTGCTAGATGAAGCAAAACTTTTTATGAAGAATGACTGTTCTTCCTAAAGTGCAAAATAAGGAAGTTTACAAGTATAGTTAGGTCCATCCAGGGACATACTGTATTGTGCAACAGGTTATAAATTTGTTTGATATTGCTTTTTTTTCTTCATGATTTGACTTGCATACAACCTTATGTAAACAAATGAATATCTACGTCGGCTAAAAGATAGATACTTTGTTGTTACAGAAGTTCGCAAAAGTAATGAATATGTGAATATTTTAAATCATTTATCTAATGGAAGTGTTGAAATACGGATAAAAAATAAAAAAGGGTAAGTTACAAACTATTTTCTCGTATAAGGTTACAAATTTTAAATACTAAGACTGTGTTTATGTTGAATGTGACAATACAAATTTATAATTTTTGTAAGAAACTACATTTATTATTATGTATGTATTTATTCGGTAGTGACCGCAGGGTTGAAAAGAAATATTTGTGTACAAAAATACAAAAATAATGACTAAAAATATAAAAAAAAATCAAATATAATTTGAATAATTATTGTTGTTTCTATTAAACATTTATTCGTTGTCAATATTGTAACTTGAAAAGTTGCGGGATTGAAAATAAAAAGAAATCTATATTGAAGACACCAAAGTCAATCATTTCTGTCCACTTTCTTCAGTGGTAAATGAAAGTTGAAAGTATTTACTCTGTTATAAGATTAAGTATTTCTTCTCTTCTCCACGAACTTTACAAGGTCGAACATAAACGTTGATGGTCAGTCTAAGTTCGAGATATGTGTGAGTTCACATATTATTCGGAAAACTCGTGACCGAAGAAAAATGTCGCACGTATGTTCGTCACAAGTAAATAGTGGTTTAGCGTTGAATGTACTGTAAAATAATGTTATAAATGCATAAATTTACCTAATATGTGTTTCTAGATTTCTGTGAGTGCGAATAAAATAAATAAAGTTGGAGTATGATTATAATTATGTGAAAATAATTTTACATAACATTATGAATTATTTATGGTTTTTAACTTAATATTATATGATTTAAAGAATATACATACTTTGAAGTATTAAAAATAATACAACTAATAATATATACCTAAAATATAATATTTATTATTACTTTTTTTGTATTGCCTTGTTTGTTTTCGTACAATCTCTTCAATTTTTTTTTTTTAACTGGGAAATGTTCTCTCTATTATAACCAGGACAAGAAACCGATTTTTTAAACAGGTTAACCTGTATTTTAAAACCTATTATTGAAGTGAAACTTCTCTACAGAGGGTGTAAACTAAAAAAAAGCGATACGGAAGTTGAAACACTTTTAGGCAAACGGAAATGGCGAGCAAGACAGAGAGTGTATAGAAAAGGAGAGACGAAGCGTGCGCGCGAATACGCCTGCTTTTTATTAGGTATAAACCAGCTAGTAGATAGTGTAGATGGTCTGTGCTAGTTTGTTACACGAACGGTAACGACTGTAATGACTAGTGCGCGCGCACTTCCTCTTTCCAGTTCTCTCTTTCTCCAATAGTACAAGTTGGGGAGTAAGCTAGCGCGTTTGTGCTAGTGATGGACAAAACGTCAAACTGTAAAATAATAATTATCGATTAAATAAAAACAAAATACATTTCATTAAATTATTCAGAAAGAAGTTTCACTCAGAACATAGTTTTTTTATTTACTAGAAAACCAGTAACCGAAATAAATTCAAATCGATTCTAAAAAGGTAGGGTAAAGTACACTTCATTTTTTTGACTGTAATAACAGTAACTTAACTACATACTTTTTTACTAACATGATTAAAAAAAAAACTTTTTAACGGGCGTAAAAAAGAATTTACATAAAAGGGTTTTTTTCTGGATTACATATTTTATTTGCCGGTTACGTGAAGAGTAAACTATTGTATTTTTTTTTCGATTTCTTGCCCTGCTCATAATAATTACAACATTTACACAATGGATGTCCACACAAACGTACATAATAAATGAAATAAATAATAAAAATATATAGTTAAATAAACTCAAAAGGGAAATAAATATGAAACGGCCAATATGATTATAGCTTAATTAACATATAAATCATATACGTCTTCTTGAAATAAACTTTTTGTTATATATTGCTCATCTCCATCTCTGTTATCTAATCACAGATGCAGTAAAGACGCTAATGTATTGTCATCAGTCATCACATGATAAGATCAAGGTGTTTATTTGTATGTGTGTTAGTACATCAGTGTTGATTTTAAGAATTAAGTGAAAAAAAATTAAAATGCCTGACAATTTTGTTCCCGTTGTCATTACTTCTGGCGTAGGAATTGGAGTGCTAGCAGCAGTTTTTTCTGGAATTTGTTATGCCGTATCACATGGATTTCAAAGCACTAGGTACGAGTTTTTAAAGTTTTTTTAAATATTTCTTCTCTTACGTTGTTTTACACTGTATAGGTACGTAATTTACGATTGAAGTAATTCACTGCCATAGAGACAATTTTAATATATAATATTATTATACTTGCATTTGTAAATCATAATAATTTTTTTTCTCAAATAATAAGTCGCAGATGAAAAATATTCAAATAAAAATTATTTAGTATTTAATTTCTAATAAAGTTAGTGCCATATTAACTTTTGGATAAAGTCTACTTATGTCAAAATTAAAGAAAATTGAAGATAAAAAGTTATTTGTTCAATAATTGTTCAAACAGTATTCAAAATTTTGAAATTTAACAAAGAAAATTAATTCGAATTGAATTAGGCACAAAGACACAGTGGCTGCGCGATGTTCCATAGCGTATGGCGTCCGAGGACAAATATGTTTGTTCGTTGGTGTTCTTTTTCAGGTAGTGATAATATTATAAGAAATTTTACATAAAATAGAACATTTTGACTGCACAATTTCTTTAGAAAAACTAGAAAGATATTGATGCAAAATCTTCAATAATGCCGTCGGTGTCTACTTTATTTGGCTTTTCTTTGAGTTGGAGTTGTTCGCAACTAGCTACACTGTGATACCGATCGTTAGTAAAATTTGCTGACCAACCCTCAGATTTCCAAAAACACATTCGTCATCACGAATATAGGATATTACAAAAGTTAATAGTGATTATCTCGAAGTTTCAATAACATTAGGCAATCGCAAATCTTTTTAACTAGTTCGGTAACGGTACCATTAATGTCTATTGTAAAATTATCCAAAGTTTGTACAATTTTCAAGGTTTGGATTAATTACAAAGGATTTTGTAAGAAGAAAAGATTCCGAAGACAATTAAATATTCGGATCTAATTGAATATATTTGAAAACAATTATATGTTGGACGATTTTGGCGCCCTTTGACTATAGGTTCCGGACACTCACGTGACGAAGCGAATTAGCCAATCAAAAACTGTGGAGAAACTGTCAGACTCAATATACTCTCTTTTCTATGTGTCAGATAGTCAGATGGAAGTACAGAGAGGTGAAGTTTGTTTTGGTTTATAGAGTATTATGCGTTTTGTTTTCATAGTTTGGCAAAAAAATATAAAATAACTCAATACGGACTAAAAACTTCAATATGAAAACTGCCAAAATATGAAAACAAAACGCATAACCTCTAAACCACGATATAAACCAAAATAAACTTCAGGGCTGCGTTCTAAAACCCTACTCTAGAGTACGAAATTACTCAAAATCGTTCCAAAACTAATAACGTTACTCTCAGACCTGTTCCAAAACTGCCAGAGATTAATCCAAAGTGATACACTACTTACCCTACTATCGAGGAATGTACAGAAATTACTCCATAATATTTTAAAACGTGGATGTTCACGATTCTCAACATATGAAATAATCTGCCATTTTGAGGAAGAAAACATGCTTTTCGTTGAAAATAAACATAAGTAAACACATTAACCTGTATTACGAGCACACTTTTATAATTAACACGTTGACTGCCATGGCATATTTTGATGTTTCCGTTATGGGGCCATTTATTGCAATAGCTTTAGGACTTACAACGATACCATACCATACTTGTAAAATCTCAATATCTTAATTCGTTTTTGAGTTATGAACAATTATTTTTATTTTATAATGTATAATATTAAATGTAAAATAATAATTTGTTATTTTATTTATGTGGGACCACACTTAGTGTAAAACAATGTTTTCAAAATATCTTTGCAGTTTATTCGCCTACCTGGTCATATTCATTCGATTCAGTACATATTTCAGTATAAATTCAAAACTGCGGCCAGCAGAAAATGACAATTTCTGCTGGTCCCATGGGACAAAACCAGTGCTGGTCCCATGGGACCAGCGTGGCAGTCAACGTGTTAAATAATCATTATCTTAATTCGATCCTATCTAAAGCTTCAAGTTCAAATGTGATCCAACGCATGTTTAAAGATAAACTAGATTGAATGACTTATGTAATGATGAATCGGATTTGAGATCCCTGATCAATTTTTGATCATTCAGGGTAGGATTAGTGTAAACTTGAAATAATTTTAAATTACAGAGCAATACGGTAATACAGTGACAGTGTGTCCCATTTAGAACTGCCACCATTGGTACCTCGAGAACTATAAGAGATACGATGTCGGTTAAATGGAACTTTTTGTGCGCCTTTGGGAGGCCATCTCAGACGTGCTTTTGTTTCTCTAAAAATTCTCATAGGGCACTAGATAATGACGAAAAACTGAATATTGTTGATTTTTTCTTTTTCAAATAACTTCTAAACTATTAGTAATTGATAAAAACGTTTCAAATATAAAAGATAGATATTATTATTAACTAACCAGTGGTGTACGAAATAAATTTTTATATCCGTAAATTTTCGAGATATAACACAAACTTCTATTTTTTTTAAATGGAACCCATATCTGATTTTAGTCTCAAAAAATCATTATTTTTTTCTCTTTTCAATGATGTAAGGGTTATTATGTTTTATATTTGTTTTTGCCTTCAAAATTATTATTTTTTTCCTTATTTTGTATTAAATTTACAATCATTTTGAAAATATTGGTAGATTTCTATGTAGAAATACTCCTTGTATTTAAATAATTTATTTCGTTAGAAAATTTTGCTCAAAACTCGTATCAAATTAATTTTTATAATATTTTGTATCAGGTCGCCCTTGGCACATTATAGTGTAATTTGTGATTATGAGTCTAGAATGAAAATATTAAGTAATAAAGGCATAAAATAAATTATATTGATCAATTACAATATAATTAATAAAAATAATAATATTTTTTTTGGGAAATAATAAGAAAATTCAGGAAAATAAAGAGAAAAATTAAATTTTAGGAGCAAAACAAATATAAAAGATAATAACCCTTACATCATTGAAAAGAGAAAAAAATAATGATATATGGGTTCTATTTAAAAAAATATAAGTTTGTGTTATATCTCGAAAATTTACGGATATAAAAAATTATTTCATACGCCACTGGTTAGCTAATAAAAATATCTATGTTTTCAATTACGAATAGTTTAGAAGTTATTTGAAAAAGAAAAAAATCAACAATATTCAGTGTGTCGTCATTATCTAGTGCCCTATGTGTATTTTTAGAAAAACAAAAGCACGTCTGAGATTGCCTCCCAAAGGCGCACAAAAAGTTCCATTTTATCGACATCGTATCTCTTATAGCTCTCGAGATACCAATGGTGGCACCTCTAAATGGGACACACTGTATATGTAGATATAGTGTCAGTTTTATGATCGATATTCGAACTTATTGCTTTCACTGTTTTCTTTCCAAAGATATTTTTTGGCGTTCTCTTTCGGGAAATATACTCTAATTTCTAATCTATATAATCCCTATCTAAACATTTAATGAATGGTATTATGTAACTATGTGAGTGTGTGTGTGTGTGTGTAATAAGTATTTTAAATTTTAAACTTACAAATGTATCACTTTTGAACTGAAATTTGTTAAAATTGTAGTCCTGGGAGTACATTAAATTATATCTATTTTGTCAAGCTGATCAAAAATTTATTTCACTCTTTCTTTCATCATACATAACATAAGAAGACAGTACCTACATCACATAAATTTCTTACTTCTATCGCCAGGGCTAAATTACACAAATGCACGTGTTTCAAATTTTTGAATTTTGGTTACAAAACATACAAAACATAAATTGTACATAAACATAGTAATTAATAACAATCAGTATTATTAAAAATAATTATAACGAAAATGAAAAGAATGAGCCTGGTGACCTGTTTGCTAATTTGTTAATATTCGAGTCTATATATTTGTCAGCAGCATCCTAAAATCTCCGCAATCAATTATTTGCAGGCATGTCCTTCTTCTAATGAAATATTTGTATATCATACCTGTACCGCCTTCTTGGATTTATTGTTTATTATTTTATTAATTTTTTAGTATACATGCATCATAATCGCCCTTTAAACCACGCAAAAGCGTGCGTAAATCTACCATTAAAACACGCAAAATTTTTGAGTTACCTAGGTAACGAAAAATGACAATAAATATGAATAACAACTAAAACAATGAAAAAAAATATTGACTTGTTGACTTATTAACGTAAACAATATCAATAATTGCTAACTGTTTCCTTGGAAACGCTCAAACTCACTAGATCAAAAATCAAAATCGTATGATTTGCAATCATTTTCAGTTTTAAGTGGTTATGATGCATTTATAATAAAAAATAGCTTATGATACACGTGTATAAGCTAGCCTTTAAAGGCTAGCTTATAAACTTGTATCATAATTAGAGATGTGCCGATTATGACTTTGGCCGACTAGCCGACTAGCCGATTAGTCGGTTGTAAAGAGGCCGACTAGTCGGCCAAGCCGATCACGGTTTCGGGGATTTCCGTGACGTAAATGTCATAGATATGTTTTCTTTACAAGCAAGTAATTTTAGAAACTGATTACCAAAGGGAAGGATGCTTTGCTTTACATTTCAAAATGTGTAAGACTGATTATAAAATAAAAATATTAATAAACAATCAAGGTTTTTATTTAATGTAATTCCCCCCATTTTATTGAGAAATACATACAAAGTAAAAAGCCGGATAGTCGGCGCTCTTTGCCGAATAGTCGCCGAATAGTCGCCGACTACGATAGTGGCCGGATAGTCGGCTTTACCGACTAGTCGCCGACTAGTCGGCACATCTTTAATCATAATATACTATTAAAACAAAAACCCAAATATTAAATTAAATATTATTGGATAATTCGAATATGATTCTAGTTTCTAACCATTAAATGCGAAAGCCATATTCTGTAGTATATCCTGTTGGAATTAAAACGCCTGCCGTACATACTAACCCGCAATGTGTATTATTAAAACAGTTTGTATAACATACTTTTTAAGTTTTTTAAACTAGAAATAAGAAATCTGATTAATGCTGCCTTTTAAAAATATAGTTCGTGTTTTTTTGATTTCTTTGAATAAAGATCAATATAAATAAAATAAAATTAATTAGAAAATGTTACAAGAATCATTGCTAAAATACATATTATTTTATTGCAATACGTACCTATGTGTTTGTGTACAAGAAATTGAGCCCATTCTGTAACTAACTGTTTAAATTTGTATTCAATAGATATAAATTTGATAACAAAAGTTAAGATATTTACATTGTTACATTTGCTTACATTTAATAAAAATAGGATTGGCAGGAGGTTATGTGATGTCCGTCAGATTTTTTTTTTTAATGTTTTACTTAGTATAACCGTCAAACACAGAAAGGAATTTGCTGGTTCCGGTTCAACAACCCTGTTGAAAGAGTATATCCGGTGTCAACATGGTAAAGAGATTTGATGTTTTGAATGTATTTTTCATTGATTCTAAAAATATATTTGGGTACGTCCGTATATTAAGTAAGGGGTTTGGGGTTTAATGGTGCCCGGTACTCATATTTCAATTTTTTTTTCTTCTGAAAAATTGAATAAAATGATTAATTTTAGCTTTTGTTATACTTTTCAAATGTGCATAGTTGTTGAACAACAATTTTTAAAATTTTTCACTGAATTTCAAATAATGTGATGTCAGACCTTTAAAATGTCCTAATTTAGTGTTAGCAGTGTTAAATTTTGAATAATATAAAATTATATTCTTTTTGTTTAATGGCTTAATAATACGCACAATACATAATTACTTTGAAGTTGTGATGTCATACCATTATAGCGCGAATAGTTTTTATTAAAATCATGAATGGAAATTTTTATATTTTGATAAAATTTTGGTACAAAATCATTTAAACTTAGTCATATTTTAATAATTTGATTAAAAAGGTAAATTATTTTTAGTACCGGACCCCATTCCCATACATAATCGACGAGAACCTATTTATCTTTTTAAAGTTTCGGCAATATAATATTCAAATAAATACTGCTGTGTCGTGTGTCCGAATGGTTCGGAAATTTCTATAAGCTCTTGATATAATATAAAAAGTTAACGGATATTAATGTACAATATTGAAAGAAAAAGTGAATTAACTCTTTTTATAATATATATTTATCTTGTTTATGCACAGAATTGACCATTAAAGTATTTGTGATCTATTTATTGAATGTATAATTTTACTCATTCTTTATATTATTTTGGATTGGATGCTTATTATTTTTAATATTATGTTGATAGGAAAAGTTTTAAACAAACATTGTTTGGGAACTTGTGTTTACTATTGTTGAAATGGAATCAAAACTACATACTACAACGGAATTCAGGTGATTAGTATCAATTCGTAGTATAGTTGTGGGTGCTATATGACAGATGTAAATCGTGTGTCCTATATGTGAAGTTGAGTATTTAAATTTCACGTGTTACTTAAAACTGTGAAAGATAATAACCAGTGTAATAAAAAAAAAAAAAAAAAAAAAATTAAGTGGGACACTCTACATAATGTCTTCGAACAGGAAAATTTCTTGTGTTGTATAATATGTGATGAAACCAGTTGTTTTATAATATTCTAGTATTTCACTGTAAGTTATAGTTCAACTTATTTATCTCCTGTTTAATTATACGTGAAAGATACTTTCACATTTTGATTATGTTGTATAATATTATGCGTACATATTATTGTATAATTACATAACTTTTAATGCCATTTTTTGTCACACATTCATAAGTAGGACATCGTTACCTCCACTGAATTAACACAGTTATACACACTATTATTTATATTTATAATTATTTATTTATCAACGCTTAAACTTTTTACATGTGAATGGTTTCCTCACGTACACTAAAATAAATTTATAAATGCATGTGGACAATTTTGAAATATATTTTTTTAAACTAGTGTTTTTTATTATTGCTGGCCCCTCGTCATAATAGTTCGTCCTAACAGCAAAAATCCATTTTCATATTTAAATTAATTTACGCATAGTTAAACACAAAAACTAAATTTTATTTCAATGTCGATAACACGATAACTGCATATAATATGGAATAATCCCTGTACCATATTCAGTATAGAATATATGTATTAAAAATTCGACATTAAACCGTATCTAGGACGAACTATTATGTGACGGGGGCTCGTACAATACATTCAACAGATAACTTATAAATCGATAACAATTGAAAACGAAGGGCTCTGTGAAAAAGTAGAACAAATGGCAAAAAATATATAATTTGAGAAAAAAAGAGTAAAGTTAAATTTTAACGAACCTGCACCAATTTTTCAATGAGCCCCTAAACAATGAATAAGATAGTACACAGTAAAAAAAACCTTTGTAATGATTAGTAAAATTAGTCAAATATGTATTGACAATAAAAAATTACTGCTGCTTCTAAATTTTAGTAATCATAACAACGTTTTTTTTTTTTACTGTGTATGTAAACTATTCGTAGATGTATATTTATCTATGTTTTTCGCAATTTATTTTTAATGTTCGTTACAAGACAAATTTTGGAAATGACTATGTTAATACTTTATTGTTTCATATTGGATTTTTCTCTAAATGGACCAAAAAACCATTTCAGTGAAAATTTTACAGGAATTAATTTCAGGAAACATACCTTAATGCAAACTACCAGAAATTTTATTTAAAATTGTTTTGTTTATTTTTAGAAAAATACCGCGGGGGGTAACATATCCTGCATGCACCTATTTAGAAAATATTTATTTATAAAATTGAGTTTACTTTTTAAATTTTACAATTTTACTTAAATAGAGGCAAACTTATTAAACTCTAGTAAAAATAATTCATATTGATGTTACGCGCACTATACACTTTCGGATTTCGGTACAAAATTCAGTTTGCTTGATATTTAATTTTTTCTAAAATATCGTCGTAATATTAAATAAATAATGAATAGTCGGTAAAATTTGTAAACAGAGAGTAAAAATAATATACTTGATAAAAAGGTTAGGTTTCGAAAATATATTGGGCATTTATATTTTTCTTAAAATACCGAACAACTTAATATCTCAATTCTAAATTTCCAAATGTAGAGAGAAACTGTTTCAGGTATCCGGTGCTTTAGATAGCATAAATATTTTTGGGAACTTTCTCAATGTTGCGTAGGTAACGAAAATATCGAAATATATTTTCAAAATACTGAATCCAAGTCCTTTTTCATGGTACAAATTCTTCGTTCAAGGTGCCTTTGCTCAAAAATGAACCATTAAAATTGTACTGCTGTTAGAGTTCATAAACTTGAAGGATCTTCATATAATGATCAAACGCTTCTGTACTATAAATACAAATAAATCTTTAGCACAATTACCAGAAATTGCTTTATGGCTTATTAGATTTATACAATGTCTCAGGTTTGAATTTTATGAAAATTATTTTCTTTGGCGACAAAATCCTACTTATTCTTTACATGCAAATATCGTGTTTTATCAATACACTTGTCTTATAAATGCAATTGGGGTATTCCGGCATTAAATCAGAAGTGTAGGACTATGAATATTCAATAGACACTTACAGAATTGACGTCATATGCAAGAGAGAGAGATAGAAGATCATGCTTGCATCTGTCATTCAGTGTAAACCGAATTCTTTGTGATTTGTTCGTTGTGTTCACTAAAAATGAGTTTAAAACCATAAGATGTGCGTGAGGCAATTTTTTTTGTTTGATAATATTAAAGAAAGATCATTCGATTGTTCAACTAAAACGATGGCTGAAGTGTGGAGGTCTATGGCTGATGACAGGTCTTTGGACGTGGTAACCATAGCAACAGCAACCTTTAGTTCTATGCTTTCCCGCTAGATGCGCTCTTGCAAATTGCAATTATGTAAGCGTCTATTTTGAGTAAGAAAAACTATATATCAAAAATTAAAATTTCCCATCATGGTGCATACTTGCTACTAGCGCCACCTGTGTTTCTAACCGTATATATTTAACCATAACATATCGAATCTATGTCACAATTTTCAAGAACGTTTCTAGATTTGTAAAGAATTCTAATTTTCTAACATCAAATTATGAATGAAAACTTTATACTAAACATGTTTTATTATATTTTTCTAATATCCGCAGATGTAAACTATAGAAAAAAGTTACTATTTTGCATAAATACCATATCACCGGAATACCCCTTTACTTGATATAGATTTCCATTACTATTTGATGCGACTAATATCAAATACATACATTGCATATTTAACTGGAAATTCCAAAGGCGTTTTATCATTTTTTATGTTGATCCTTTTAGTTTTGACGACACGAACTGTATCACATTTCTAAATTGAAGAACAAATGCGCTGCCACATTTCTGCTGTCTTGACTTGGATCATACGTTAAAATCTTCAGCACGACGACTTCTGCTGTGCAAACCAGGAATAACGTCATAAAAATGGCGAGATGGGATTCGTTTTTGGAAATTGTTCCGGGTGGATAGTCTCCTCGTGCTGCTAGGTCCGGACCACCACATAATAGTTGCCATAACACCATGGTTGAAGATGAAGATGTAGATTAGTCACTTCTGTTGCACATTGCACTATAAATCACCAAATGCTTTTTTTCACACATGTTATAGCCACGAAATTGTCAATTAAAAATTATTGAAATATACATTTTAATGTTTTTCAAATAATAAGTGTGCAACTTATTATTAATCTTCACTTGATTTTATATTTTATCTTCCTGCTATCGTTGAAGTATTTTCTACCAATTTAATTGCGTTTGTTTCGCGGCCAAAACTCGTGTTTACTGTTATACTTGTAACGTCTGCAGATATAGTGATCTTATTGTAGAAAGTAAAAGCAAAATGATTCAACTATTATGTAATAAATTTGACTTTCTCTACAACAGCCGGTCAGCTGAATGTGTATTGCCACTGCGGTATCTGTGGTAGTATTCGACACATATATTTGTAATTATCTTATTTACAATGAATTTATTGCTAAATAAATACTACAAGTATCGGTACAATGTAATTATAGATTACAGAAGTAAAATGACAAAATGTTGTTAGGGCCGGTATTACTAAAAGACTTTGGCTAAAAATTAGCACTGTTTTATCTTTGTCAATTGTTTATGTATTATTTTAGAGAAAAATATTTCAAATAAAAGACATGTACAATTAATTTTTCTATAACTGTTATTTGAAGTATTTCGACGTACTTTATTTTGTGAAATGCGTATTTAATATTAAATTATTGTTGGCAATACCGTTCATTCTTATAATGCAATTATTTATTTACATTTTCCAAAGAATGTATATGAAATAGGTCACTAGAATCACTTTCTAGAAATTCGAGATTACTCATTATTTATTTAAAGTAGGTCACCCAATAACATTATAGAACTTTCATATTACTCAGAAATTAATTCCAGAAATTTTATTTAGGAATAGTGGACCAGCCTGAAATTAATTTTTCTATTGTAATGGGGGAAATAAGAGTTCTCTGATATTCTTATACATACTCAAAATGAGTGCGGGAAATAATTGTCATGATTGTTTCAGAATCATGCATAGCCCAAGTAGCAGATATGTCAAAAATTTAGAATACAATTTGTATTTTTTACCTCCCGCTACACTTGGTAAGGGAGGTATAGGGATCATGCTAAAAATCATCACATATCGAGATTTTAGTAAATGACCACGTTTTAAGGTCCCTAGAATCCAATTTTAACATTTTCACGATGATGTCTGTATGTGTATGTGTGTGTGTATGTGTACGAATTTTGTTTGCACTTTAACTCAAATACTATCATTCAGAAAATTCTGAAACCTTGTATTTCTACCCTATTCTAATAGGAATAGAAGCCATTAGATTTTGGTGTAAATCGGATAAACGGAAATGGTACTTTACTTGAAGCTCATAATGGTTTTTCTTCAAAAAATACCATTAAATGCCATTTTTTCGCATTTAATGTCATTGGAAAATTATAGATTATTGAATTTTGTACAGGTATACATTAATACTTTTTCTATATATTTTACAGATAAATTTAAAAATCATTTTTCTTTTTTTAATCCCGAAGCCACAATTCCTTTGTTACACAGTTTATTTTTCAAATGAATGTAACTGACAGGTAAACGTCATTGTCAAAAAACTAATCACTTCAAATTAATAATAGTGACATATTCACCCCAATTCTATAAGGAAGTTGTTAAGTCTTAGCAACGTTGCTAAAAATTATAACCAATACCAATAGAAAGAAATGTAAAGGCTGTCATTTTCATGTTTTATTCAGTGTTCGCCATTATTATAGGTTATTTGCTATAGCAATGTTGCTAAGTCGTAACAACTTTCTTACAGAATTGGGGTGATTAAATAATAAAGAAAATCGTAAATAAAGCAGTAGTTATATGCAATGGAACATAATATAGTTTGAAGCATTACTAAATACGTAGGTATGTATTTAAATTAATAAAAATTAAATAGTGGGAGGTTTTGTGTTGGCCACATCAGATTTGTATGAACGATTGCAGAAAAAGTATTGTTTGCAACTCCTGCTTAAAATATGATTCCGAAACTACATGCAAATTTATATTTGTTTCAGAATACTAATTTCCCGCACTTATTACATAAATAACTATTCTGGTTTTTGAGCTACAAATTCCAAAACATGTTCTAGTTCCTGTCTTACTTGTTAAAAGTATCCAGATCACCTGAAAATTAATTTCCGGAATTTGATCTACAAAATTCTACACCTTGGTTTAGTTCTGTCCGACATATTTAAAATAGATCAACTGAATAATCAGTAGTTACTCATTTTAGCAAAAATTCATTTTTTTTTAAAATATTTTGTATTATTCATTGCTCTGATTCCAAATTTTAAAGCCGTAGATTGAGTTTCAATCACGAGATATATGTGCTAAAGTTATACTCTACAATCAGCCATTTTGGACAATAAGTATGCCACAAATGGGACGAGATATAGGTTTGACGTTATCATCATACTAGAGAGACAAAATTACGTAAGTATGCCAATAAGCTATTCCACTGTCATCAAAAATAGTAAAAGTTTATTGAAAATATTAAAGATAACAGTTAAAGGATACGGGAAATTTCATTTTTTATTACAAACTATTCCCTCTAAAACATACGGTGTATTTAGCTTTTGATGACGCGGAAAATGCACAAGCGTGTTTGAGCAATTATAGTTAATTAAATTAAATAATTAATTTTATTTGAAATCGTCACTAAAGTGCACAAAATCGTCACTAAAGCTCAGAAATCGGCAGGTGTACGATGTACAATAGTAAATTTGTACGTAAATTAACAAAAAATTTGTGCAAGAAGAACGAACTAAATAATTCCAATGAATAAGTTTGAGATAAAACACATTATTTTGGGTGTTTAAGATATCTTCAGTATCCGAGGATAGCAACATTGAATGTCACATTGATAGATTATATTTAAACATAACCTATAAAATAAATATTCCTTTCATTTTCCCAATTTTTCGATTTCAAATAAAATTTAATATGCACCTCGGCAGTGTAGTTCCTTTTTATAACTATAGTTTATATTCCTCGGTCCTACGGCCTCGGTAACTAAATTCCATATTCGTGATAAAAAGTAGAACTTCGATACCTTGATACATAAATAACTATTTATCTCTCGTTGCGAGGTATTGTATTCATGCTAATAGTCGCATACCCAGATTTTAGTGAAAAAGGTCATTAGAATCCGATTTGAACATTTTCACAATGGTGTGTGTGTGTGTGTGTATGTGCGTGTTGTGTGTGTGTGTGGGTGGGTGTGTGCGTGCGTGCGAGTGTGGATGTGTGTATCTGTATGTGTTACTAAATTCTATAAGACTATATCGCCAGTACATCGACAGCGACAAAAATTGATTGCAAGGACAATAAATCGTAAGAAAATTGATCTCAGGAAAATTTATTGTAATTGGATTGAATATTTATAAGGAAATGGATATTAATAGCAGTTAATTATTCTTACATAAAAACAAATAATCATGTTCTTACTTATTTTTAAAAGTAGAATATATATAATCGAAAATATTTTTTACCACTCGTTAAGAGAGGTATTGGGTTCATTCTAAAAATCTGATAGTCAGATTTTAGTGAATAAGCACGTTTTAGTGTCACTAGAATCTGATTTTAACATTTTTACAATGATGTGCGTGAGTGTGTGTGCGTGTGTGTGTGTGTGTATCTGGATGAGAGGGACGGTTTCTCAAATTGTATAAGATACATCCCATCTGCTGTTACGTGTGTTACGTGACAGTTCGGCCACGATGGCCACGATGCGCATACATAATGGTAGAGGGTGAAATAAGGAACGGAGCTGAAGTGATGACTGTGCGAAGTACAATGTACAAACCGAGACATAAATTATGGAAGTACACAGACTGGTATCTATCTATTTAAGATAGTATAACATAAGAAATGACCAAATTTCATTTCTTATGTTATGTTATATTTTTATAGTGCCAACAGCATTATTTGATTTGTGGTATACTGTAGTAAGAAATTGATATTATTTTAATTATAATACGACAATATATAATTGTTAAAATGATCGCCGAATACATCAATAATTTAATACTATGAATATGAATATAGTTCAGGCACAACAAAATTTAAAACTATAAAACCATAAAAATCTCTTACGTTATACACATTACGTTGTTATTCTATACCATGTAAACTATAATTACCCTTAACGGTAATTTTAAGATTCTTCGTATTTGTAACAAAGGACTAATTAAACCTATTGAAAAACCTAGAAATTAGTAAAGTTGCAAACTATAAGAAAAACATTGCCAATGAGTAATTAGATGTAACTTATATATCGGGCTGTATTTCTCGCGCGTAGTATCTCTCTCTCTCTCGCTCCGAATACTTTCTCTCTCTGCGCAGGGCATCAGCGGGGACATTATGTGGCGGGGACTGTCGGGTAACAGTAGACGCACTGTAAAGACTAGGAATGACGAATTCCGATAATTTTGGTACCCGAGTACCCGAAACAACTACCCGGATAGTACCCTTTACCCGTTAATTACCCGATACCCTATAATTACCCGTTATCCTCTAAGAACATATACATAATTCATTAATTTGTTAATTACCAGTTACCCTTATATTACAGTAAACAATTTTACATATATTTATTAAATAAGAAGTAATACAATTAAATAATATACTCTATACTTAATATAAATTAATTATGGTATGCTAATAAAAAGCTCTTCTTTTAGATACAATGTTTCCGGCAGCTGAAAACTGTTCGGGTAATTAAAGGGTATCGGGTTATTAACGGGCAGCGGGTATATTTCGGGTAATCGGGTAAGAAATTTTATACCCGGGTACATTATTATCGGGTAGGTTCCGAGTACCCGGGTACCCATCGTTATTCCTAGTAAAGATCAAATTAACTACGTATTCCTTAGCTGACAGGTTTTGGTAACATTTAGACAACCGGAAGTAGTAGTTTCGTAAAAAAATCTTCTGAATATTATTTTTTGGAAATTTATGTTATTACAAATATTAAGGAATATAAAATTTTCTGACCGATACATTGAACACTTATTATCTTTTCTATCGATTTAGAAATAGAGAATTATAAATATATAAAATAATCCGCTGTAATGAATCTCACAGCTCAAATAATTCCATGGAAACCAGTTGAAAAATTAAAATGTTTGTAATTGACAGAAAAATGTCAATGTCAAAAATCCAAATCCATTACTGAAAAAAATTTCTGGGAAGTAAATTTAAAATTTCTTATTTTATTATTAATTAATTATTTAAAATTATAGATACATATATACATTACATTCACCAATCAGAAATACCGCCAGTCTCGTCAATGAATTTGAAGAAACTTGAACATTTATAGAAGAGTAGGGGAAAATTATTTATAGAATGAATTAAAAAAAATATTAACAGATGCAATTAGAATTTTAGTGTGTGTACCAGAAATGTTAAATATAATATGTACTTATATAGCCTAATATGCAAATGGCGAGAGATTTTTGCCGTGAGTTTTCACATATTACTCACGGGCCATGAGTAATAACACGGGAGGACCAATCACAATCATCCATTACTCAAAATTGCAATATTATCGAGTAATCTTCGGTGGCTCAATGGTTAGAGTAACGGCTGTTAGTCATGAGTGTGCTCGGGGTTCTGGGTTCGAATCCCACTAAGGCATGGACGTTTGTGTATGTGAACCTACTCAGTAATTGGGATTTAATCCTGTTGAGAGGTTTAAAAAAAAAATAAATAAAAAAAAAGATTCGGCTCAAAACAATGTTCGTGTTATAATTGTTTTTCCAGTGTCAAAATATCAAAATTATGAATCTGTAAGTTAATTGAATTAAATACATGAATAAATTTGTACACCTCCGATATTGTAGAATAAATATAGAAAATTATTCAAAACTGAACCGCGCATTTTTGAAATGAAAATCTAAGGTTATGGAGCAAAAAAAATCCCTCTTTACGAAATTAAAATATTCATGGAAATGGAAGCGCATGATAATGCCAATATATATCTTGCAAAGGTAAAAAATTGTAAACCTTTAATATATACAAACATTAATAAGAATTAATATAGTATTCTACTCGCATGTAATGGCTATTACTAATTCGAATGATTTATAACACTCGCGTACGGCTCATGAATTATATACTATTGCGTAGTGCATTTTCCACGCCGGCATTGAGTGCCCATGAAGTAATGCCTGGTAAATACCCTCACGGTATGAATTATGTCATTATCATTACTGATATCTGTGTACAACGCAAAATTGGCACACCCAGCAATGGGTAATGGGTGATGATATATTTATTTATAACAGTATTACTTTTTAGAATGAAAATGTTGAAAATTTTCAATCTAAAAATGGAATTATATTACGTTTTTTCAATACAAATTAAAATATGTAAGCATAGAGCTATTTTCTTAATTCTTAAAGTAATTATAAAATGCAATATGATAAATAAGGCTGGAGTATTTATGTAACATTTTGTATTCTCGCAATAATAAATAACAATGAATGATTACAACAATCGTTTTCTATTTCAGAAAACGCGTTTCTGCTTCGGAGACGGTGAGCAGCCACTGGCAGTGTTGCACCTGCGGCAAACGGCTTGTTTCCACTCTCGCGAACGGCTCCAGTTCTACAGCAGGTGGTGAAAAGACCAAGTGGAGCGTGTGTGCGCGGTGCGATGGGCTCGCGTGCCGCGCTGGCTGCGGAAGCTTGGTGCACGGCGCCTGGCTCTGCAACCAGTGCCAAACACATGAAGACGCTGTGGTCTCCTTCGCAAAACAAGGGCAGGATTGCATCAATAAGATACTGACTTCTGTTCAGGGTAAGAGTGTGACGTTTCTTTATTTATTTATTAGAAAGGTATACCGTGATTACCGTGTACTCGTATGTGCACTACAGATATGGAGAACTACAATATAACAATTGAAACATTTAAAATTTGGGGGAATCCAAGTGCCAAAAAATATGCATAATATATAAGATTTTTATATGAAAACGTTCTATGCATTAAGATCAGTGTTACCGATGCTATAAATGTCAAAAAATCCAAACGTAGTTGATATGAAACTAATTTTGTGTATATAAAAAAGTATAACTAATTTTTTTTGACATATATATTGAAGGGACAGTGTTCAGCATATTTGAACAAATTATGCTCGTGAGTTTTAATAAAAGCTGCAGCTATCGTTATTGTTTACTGCAAAACAATTTTTATTTAAAAAAATTATTTAAAGACTGAATTTAATAGGCATTATAGAAAATGTATCAATGGTAGTACATACAAACTTGCACAATTATTAAATTAATATATAACTAGATATTTAATGAATATGAATAAGGTTGAAATATAATTTTATTGCTGTTGCAATAGGTGGTAATGATAGTATGTGAAATCTAGATATTGTAGTTATACTTTCTTTCTTTGTATTTCTCCAAATTACATTTACAATTACATACATAGCATGTTTTATTTTCTTTTATACAAATAATTCTCAATAAAAATTTATCTCTGTTGAAAATGATAAAAAAAGTTGCCGAAGAACTAAAACATTAATGGAATTTAGAACTCTTTTATATAATAATGGTGTGAAGAATTGATAGTGCAGAAATTATAACAATGGCTTTCTAAAAGTTCATGAATTTATGTAGATATTTTAGGTATGAATTATTAATTTTAAAATACAGTACATACAATAGTCTAAAAGTACTACAATCGATTCTTTTTTACAAAAGCCAGAAAACATAATAAGACACGATACCTATAAGGTTCGTATATATTTAGAGAAAAAATTCTGCAAGAGTTTTTTTAGAAAATTCAGAATTTTGTAGATTTTTCTCTTTAACTTTATTACTTATTGTTTTATCAAATTATTTTCTAAATTATGTATTATTATGTTTCTATTGAGCCCGTTAATGGGGGTTTCCAAGGTAACGTTTTTTTAATAGATATTTACACACCAAGTAAGCTAAGGTAATGTTTATTCATGAGAAGAAAATTTAGATCACGAGCCCGCAGGGGCGAGTGAATTAATTTCTTCGAATGAATAAACATTCTTAGCTCACGTGGTTTGTATAATATATAATACTTTATTCAATTTTGACGAAATAATAATAAAAACCACTATAATATTTAATTTTGACAAAATAAAAAACTGATCAGTTAGTAGTCAGCATGACAATCGTCGCTGATAGACGTCAAATCATCTATTTAAAATGCTTTATTGTATGTCATTTGTGCCGTGAAAAATAATGAAAATGTCTGATAAATATTATGGTAAGTGTTATTTTCGTACCTGTAGTGGTAGCACGCACTTTAGAATTCTATCATAGAAAGCAGGCGAATACGATTTTACTTTTACGAATCTTGGTAGCATGCACTTTAGAATTCTATATTCGATTTTTGATTCGGAAATTATTGGATTTTATACTATTAAAATAAAAAATATTGGGACAGTTGTATATAATAAATGTACAAATTATATGTAAATTAGCTTTGAATAGCATTGTGGCAAAATAATGACGTTACTTTGACACTTTCGCCTCGAGTCGTACGCTTGCAGGCAAATATTTTGATACACGCATGCTACCAACTTTTCGCTTCGTGGCGAAAAGCGAAAACAAATGCCTCTTTTGATAGAATTCTAAAGTGCGTGCTACCATCACTGATGTTATTTTAAATGCTTTTTTTGTGAGTGATTTAAATTTTTTTAATTCACTTGTGAATAAAGTGTTGCTTATAGTTGTTGCTATAGAGTTAATAACGATAGTTTAAAACGTTAAAATTGGATAAAAAATGTTTAATTCATATATTTTGCGGGCGAAAATTAATGAAAAAATAAAATAATTGTTTGGTATTGAACAAAAAAATTAATCTAAAAAATCAGGTATGCTGTTCTTGATTTATGTAAACAAGTTCCTTGTTCCCTTAGCTTATTATGGTACTGAGTACCCTAATGGATTCATTATTGTCCAAGGCCTATAATTAAATTCCTTAGAGTACGCAAATTGAGGGCAAGAAGCATATAAAAAAATAAAATTCCTCATTATACTATTAATTTAAGATATATCTAACTACTTTTTCTTTGTGTTGTGTCGTGGAACTATTGGTCAGTTAATATTCTAAAAACGGTTTATCAATAATTTAAGTCATTATTGTTTATGGAAATAATATGAGAAACATATAGCATCAAATTTGAAAGGTGTACAAAGTTTATTTTCTACTACTTTAAAGTATTTTACTTTTTCACATTATGTATTTGGAGTGTAATATTTGTAAAATATTTTTTCTGAAATTGCATTCTTCGTTGCAGCACGAATGGCAAAGTGTTCAGGAGCTTCATCTAGCTCTCCTGACAAAAAGGATGCGTCATTCCCCCAAGTCATTCAACCAGCCGTTGAAGATGGAGAGGAACATGAAATCGTGCGTGAATTCATCGAACGCCTCGTGTGTGGAATGCTCGGAACGGATGTGGACGACACTTCCGTAACTAGGACGTACCGAGACCCAGAATGTACGTATTACACCTGTTGTTCTACGCTCGCATTGTTGAAAATTAAAAGTGATATAAATGATTTCATATTTAGGTTTATTGAAGTGAAAGTGTGGCAGTGTATTTTTAGAGAAAATTTATTGATTTCAAGCTGTAAACGTTTTTCTTAAGCGGTCCCTCGACGTTCATTATTATTGTATAATAATTCCGATGGTATCCCTAAACAGTTCAATAAACTAAATTTAGTTCATTTATTCAATATCATTTTATAAAAATTCTTTTTATTTCTTTTTAGAATTCTAATTTTATTAGAATTGGAACATTACAACTTGTACGTATTGGCCAATAATACGAGTATCACTCCTAGTCCAGTCAAAAAAACCTTTGCCTTACAAAAGACGGGACGGGGATAAAAAAAAAGTTCTTGAAATTGTGGAAGGTCGTTGCGAGCCGCCATCTTGGATCAAAGTCGCAAAAAATGAGTATTTTTGAGTTTTTGACCATTTTCTCGAAAACAATGGCCCTTATCAAAATTTTTCAAGAATACAAAATTAAAGCTCGTATACATTTTTTTTGCTAGGGTAAATTCTCAAAGAGTTATGTTAAAAATAACCAGAATAACAACTTATGAAAGAAAATTAAATCACTCAAAAAATAAATAATATTACTTATTTAATACTTATGCCCGTATTTATAAACACTCGTAAACATTTTAAACGGTTCGTTATAATATTTATCCAATAAAAACAGTCGACATTGAAAGAAAAATCAAAATTTTATTTGTCCAGTTTGATTCTATTTGTCAAAAATTATAACGAGCCGTTTTGAAACTTTACGAGTGTTTATGAATATGGGCTTTAGTCTAATATGTTTTACTATTTATAACAGTTTACATTCCTTGTGATATCGAAAGAACTAAATTGATGATTTTTAAATAATTATTTTTGTCAACGCATTCCTTCAAATTCGGTTAAGGATATGATTTGAACTCAGCATGAAATTCTCTTTCATATATACACGATTTTTGCCTCTAAAATTTTGACCATCTGCAAATCGGCTTAGATATTATTTTTTCAAGTAAAATTGCATACATATTAAATACGTAATATTGTTTATCTGTAATCTTGTCGAAATTTTAGATGAAAAAATGAGAAGTAAACCGATTTACAATGTTTAAAGTTAGGAATTCGCGAACAGTTCATTGGCAAAAATCGTGTAATAAATGACAAGAAGGAAAATTTCATGCTGAATTCAAATTTTCAAACCGCGTTATCGTATCTTTATCTGGGTCAGAATGGTGGATGACTTTGTAAGAAAGCGTTGATAAAAATTATTTAAAAATCATCGATAATTTAGTTGCCACGACGAATGCAAATTTTATAAGTAGTAAAACCTATTAGACTAAGTATTAAACACCTGATATTACCTATGTTTTGAATAATTTAAATTTCTTATTGTTATTCCGGTTAACTATTTTGTAACACAGCTCTTTGAGAGTTAATCCATGGTAACACATGTAAGAAACCTTTTTTGTACAAAAATTACGGGCTTTAACTTTTGTATTCCTGCAAAATTTTGATATAGACCACTATTTTGGAGAAAATACTCAAAAATTAATTTTTTTGCACCTTTGATCCCAGATGGCGGTTTGCGCTATGGTCAAGAACTTGAATTTTTCAATCCCGTTCCGAACAAAACAACATTTGTTAAAAATTTATATCCATTCAATATGAAGTATAAAATGCAATAAAATTGTATACACAACAAAATATTCTTTAATATTTATAATAACATAAAATGTCAAAAAATGATTATTAACTGAATTTTTTTCAAGAAAAACTGATAAAAACTTCAAATTAGGGTACTTCCAGTTGACTATTTGCACTAAATTCTAATCACATGTTCATTTGGATTTAAAGAGGACGAACACGAATCAATTATAATTTTTGGAACACACACACTTTAAATCTTGGAGTTTTATGGGCATGCGTAAATACGGTTGAAAAGATCTATGCCCGGTTCCATGAAAGCTTATTAAATCAATGATTAACTAATTGCGTTAACTGTAATCACTGATTAAAGTACTTGTGCATTTCATGAAATTAATCCATTTGTTAACTTGATTTGTTTATGGTATTATTTATCACCCTTACACCGAAAGGTACTAAAAGGGTTACAGATTTTATATGTGTATATTATTTACCATTATATAAATTGGATGTTTTAAAAAATAAATTATATGTAACAATACATATTACCATTGAAATTTAATAACAAATTAAGTGACATTCGGATCTATTATGTAACTCAGCGGTTAATTTTTAACAACTGGTTAAAATTTTTAACCAGTCAAGTACGTTGATATATAACAAAAAAAAATGGATTTTTAGTTGTAAAATCAATAGCTATTGGATATAATTTTTAACCAATTGTTAAAAATTAACCACTGAGTTACAGAATAGGCCTGAATATGTAGGTACTTCAATGTACAATTAATTTACTTGTCAAAATTTAAACAGCCAAATTTTACTGATTGAATTTTAATATTCCAATTAAGCTAATCATTTGTAATGAAGCCAAATATAGGCGATTATAATTTAATCATTGATTCAGATTTTAATCAACTTTCATGAAACCGGGCACTAGTTATACGTTTTAGGTACCAAATTTAATCCAGACGCAATAATTAAAAAATCGACTTGACAATTTAAAATTTATTGAGAATATAATGATAGTTTGGTTGCATACATTATTAATGTTTATAACGTTATAATATGCTATTAACAATAAGCTTAACCATTACATGTTTTAAATATCAATTAATTTTTGTCTAAATGCCTAATGCTTGTTCATTATCACTAACACTACTAACTTTATTGCAGATGTCGCTATGTTTGACAGTTATCATGGAGATATAAGTGCAGCTCTCTCTAGTTTGGGATTGGCTCTTCACATATATATGGCTAGTGAGTAAAAGTAAAACATTTTAATTGGAAAAAAATGCATGAGAAAGCATACCCCAAGTAAAACTTAATCTCATATTTTAACTAAAAGATTAATTTATATAGCAATTTAATTTATTTCACCCACTTAATTTTGTTATTCAGCCCATACACTCTTAGGGTAGCCCCAGAACTTCGATTCTAATCAATTGGCCATCTCGAGATATTTTAAAGAAACTTCCGAAATATTAACCAAATTCGCTCAGACAGATGCAGTTTTAAACGATGTAAACGATACTAGTTTGATTATGGCATGTTTAACGAAACTGGTTTGATTGTCAGAACGGAGCGGTGAGCCGAGTTCTGCACCAATCAAACGAGTTTCGTTTGGCCATAATCAAACGTGTATTGTTCAATATTTTATCTGCCTCACTAGTTTTTGAGCAAAAATATTGATAAAAATTAGTGTATCTGAAATTCTACTTTAATAATTCTTTGTTTTAGAAAAAAACAGTGCGACAATATTCATAACAACACTCGCGGGTGTATTCTAAACGCAATCCGTTCATGAAAGTTGACTAAAATCTTATTCAATAATTAAATTATGATCGCCTTGATAAATTCAATAGTTTGTTCTATGAGAGATGATTAGTGTTAAAATTTAGTCAGTAAAATTATGCTGGTTAAATTTTGACAAGTCAATTAATTGAAGTATCTACATAATGTCAATTTATTAAATTTCAATGTTATTAATAGGTATTGCTACATATAATTGAATTTTTAATAAATGCAATTTAAATAAAGGAACATAATACCACCAAAAACAATTCAAGTTAACAAATGAATTAATTTCATGAAACGCACAAGTACTTTAATCAGTGATTAGTTAACAAGGCAATTAGTTAATCATAGATTTACTATGCTTTCATAAAACCGGGCATGACACATTTAAAATCCAAGTTTTATGTCAATCTACTTGATTGGTTAATTTTTTTAACGGTTTACATGGAACAGATTCTGCTTAGATTACACCCATCAGTGCGATTCATAACAGCACTCAGTGCGGTAATAAAGCACTTAACGAAACCCAAATTAATATATTTTTTCCGCGATCGACCTGAAAATGAGCTGTTTCTGACCACGTTTTAGACCGGAAATTTCTAGCTCGAAATATTGTCTATAAGGGATCAGAAACCAAAAAGTAACTTTACCGATTTCGGGATAGGTAAACTCTTCGAGCATATACTGACTAGAGAAGTAATTCCCTATGCCAATGTATAGGATGAAGTGATCGGAAGACATGTAGGCGGGGGGCCGGAAGTCATAGTGAATTGCGGGCAGTGTTTTGTTGTGTTATATGTCACTGCTTGTCATTTTAATACAACCAAACCTTATTTTTTGCGTGTAGTTTGTGAGTATATCTCGGAGTATATCAAATTGTAATGAAAAATACAAAGAAAGTAAGGATATTTCGTTTCATGTGTAAGTAACTGGGATTTTTTTTTACAAATAATATGATAAACAAAGTTGTGTAACTTTTAGGTTTCCTACTAATAATGACGTAAGAGTAATGAGACTGAAATTTATTGGAAATAAAGGTGATTTTTATATTTCAAAAGCAGCAATTAGTCATTACTTTGTAAAAAAGGTAGTACAAATATTAAGATAATACGCAGTCCGCAATACACTACGGCTTCAATAAGCAGCTCGCAATACACCATGGCTTCCGTATGTGTTCCGATCAAAACAAACACCGTAAGGGGGCCTCTAGTCAGTATATGCTCGAAGGGTAAACTGAATGTTTCCATGGCGATCAGTTGTTTGTTTATTTATTTGCATTACACGATGAAGTTTTTCTTTCCAAGTTTTCTCTCTCGCACAATGACATGAGTCCAAGAGAGACAAATGAATAGACTTTTCACAAAAAATTGTTACAGAAAATTTCTGTTTATATTTTCAATGTATAGTAGTGTTATAAGTGATCGATATTAAACTGAAAAATGGCAAAATGGGATAGAGAAGTAATTGAAATCTTGATGGCGCAAAACTTGATCGTTTAAATAGACTTGTACTGTTCATTTAAAGTCACTTGAAAATAAAAACTTCATCGTGAAATCCACGCTTTATTTCCTCGCAATAAAAAAAATAATAATAATACATAACCCATAGAATTTTATTTATTCTTTTTTTCAGGACCGCGAAAAAATATGACCTGAAAGTATTTTTACTGGGCTCACAAGCTCTAAAGCTCGTCTACGGTTTGCTCTGGAATATGCTTGCTCACTCAGTAAAGTATCACTTTCAGGTCTTGTTACGTAAATTATTATAAATGTAACACCAAGGTAGATAAAAATACAAAATTATTCTTTAACTTTCTCACAAGAAATAAAGTCTTATAAACGTATTTTATTTTTTAGTGAATCGCACAAAAAGTGTTTAAACTTTACAAGCGATCCGATGATTCCAACCCCCCCCCCCCCCCCACTTTTTAATTCTATACATTTGCAGTTTTTTCTTTTCATACTATTTTACGGAACAAATTTTAGAAAGGTCCTGAAAATTTATACTAATTTTATTACACGTTGGAAAATAGTATATTAAATATTCTTGCTCGGGTCCGGCCCACGATGCGTGTTAAGGAAAAAGGCGATTATAATTTAAGTTGTGATTTAAAAACGAATAATTACAATAAAGATGCATAGATCACTAGATATAGGCGAAAATGTAATTTTTTCAGTTTTTACCTCTGGCTACAGGAGGTATAGGGATCGTGCTAAAAATCGTGATTTTAATAAATGACCACGTTTTAAGATCTCTAGAATCCGATTTTAACATTTTCACGACGATGATGATGATGATGATGATGATGATGTGTGTGTGTGTGTGTGTGTGTGTGTGTGTGTACTCAAATACTATCATTCAGAAAATTTTGAAATCTTGTATTTCGGTCCTATACTAATATGGCAAGAAGCCATTACATTTTGGTGTAAACTGGATAACCAGAAATGGCACTTTACTTGAAGCTCAAAATAGTTTTTCTGCAAAAAGTACCGTTAAATGTCATTTGTTCGTAATTTATGTTATTATAAAAATTAAAGATTATTGAATTTTCTACAGATATGCATTAATACTTTCTTTATATATTTTACAGATAAATTCAAAAAATAATCTATTTTATAAATCACGGAGCCTATGTTTTAAAGACAAACGCAATTCCTTAGTTGTTACACAGTTCATATTTCTAATGTATGTAATTGACAGATAAATGCCACTTCAGTTTGCAGCATTACCTACTAAATATGTAGGTACTTATTTTAAATTAAATGGCATGAGGTATTGTGTTGGCCACGTCAGATTTTTTATTTTTGCAAATAATTATTAAATGTGAAATAATACTGGATTCTGGTTTGCACCTCTCCAGGGCACTTTTACATGTTCTTTAGAATGGCTCAAATTTTTGTTATTACTGTTAGTTATGATGTCTATGTTTATTTTTTTCTATATGGACTTACACCAATGAAATGAGATTTTTTAACTTTCCAACGATATACCTTCTGTTTATTTGTTTCAAAAAGAAAAAGGAGAAATGTAATACTTATTAAACTTATAGGTTAGAAACAATGATTGTTGCATTGATAGACTTAAATAACAAATAAAATAATAATTTGGTTATTTTTATTGCTAATTAGATTAGACCTCAAAATTGTAAAAAAGTATTTTGTATTTTAATTAATTTTAATATTTTTATTTGGACGTCAACAGGCTAGTAGGCACAGAAATATCTCAAATGGAATTATTATATTTATTTAAGTATTAAGGGCAGTAAGTGCTTTCTACCAGTTGAAGATGATTTTGGAGATTGAGACGAAGACGAGATCTCCAATATTTTCGATATCTACTATTAGAAGAGCACTTACTGACCGCAATGCTTTACGTTTTTTGCACGATCGACATACAAAATTAAAAAAATAAGATTTGAAATTTTTTTGATATATTAAAAAATGTTGGTTGTAATTTTTAAAGTAAGCTTTAATCGTTGTTTTTATTTATTTAACGCCTCCACCTCCTGATCGGTATGTGATTCACATCACTTACAGATCAATAATTTGTAAATAAAGCTTACTGTACTGCTTTGGAAACCCTACGACTAAACATTTAAAAAAACCACCATTTAAACACTATTTAAATGGTTCCTAACGGGGCAACAAATTTAACCGATTTCGTATCTCTTAAAAGTTTTTTGAAGTGTTATCAATTTGATACAAACCAATAAGCTGATAGCTAATGATTAGTTTATACATAGTAATTTTGGATAGAATTTCGACCATGATCGAATGGTCGATCGCGAAATAATTTTAGAGAAATCACTAAAGAGTTAATGGAATTTGTTCCAACAGATGTAGTTCTAATAATTATATTAAAATATAAAACTATTTATTAACTTTCACGCCATAAATGAAGTTTTATAAACATGCAGGGTGTTAAAAAATAAGTGTCACAAATTATGGGGGCGTATAGAAATGATCAAAATGAGTAAAAAAAAATCAACATGGGTCCGATCTTCAACTGTTTTTGAGAAAGATACAATTTTGTATTAGAATCGAAGAAAAACTGACTAAGATAGTGGTCGAAAAAATTTTTGACTATACCAATTAATAGACTATAAAAAAATAATAACATTTTATATGAAACATTTTTTTCACTTTCTAATATTTACGAAGTTATTTGAAAACTATTGGCCAAGGTCACCACAACTTTTGTCAGTACAATTATTCGATTTTTTTTGAAAAACAAAAACACATCTAAGATGACCTTTGAAAGGTAAATAAAATGTTTCATTTAATCAAAGTCGTAACTCTTACAGTTTTCGAGATAAAAGAAAAAACTCATTTTTCATTGCCTTATATCTCGGAAACTATTGAAGATCGAACCAATGTTGATTAAGCTTTTTTTACTTATTTTGGTCAGTACTATATGCCCTTATAATTTGTGACACTTATTTTTTAACATCCCGTATGTTATTTTTTACCTTCTTAGTTATAATTTATACATTTATTTTTTGGTGAATTGCGTCCTATTTAAAGAAAAAAGGCAATCATAAATATAAAAAATACACAGACCTGCCCTGAGGTTAAACTAAAAAAGTTAATTTTATTTTTAAAATATCATTTATTTTATTATGCAAATTTAGCCATTAAAATCTATATTATATAACTAATGTTCTTATTTTTTATGTTCATTCTTATCATGTTATTTAGAATATGATACATTATTTTTGTTATTATTATTATTTGAAGTATTTTTATCGGTAAAATTGACATAGATTATTATGTTAAATGCAATTTTTTCTCCTTCGCAAATAATACTTAATTCAAAGATAACATATGACAAGAACACATGAACCTATGTCCAATGTCTACCTGCAGGATGTTACGTAACGTATTTAATTAGCGGATCATAAAAAACAATAATGAGTAGAGATAAAAACCTGGACCAAAATACAATTGTAGCTCACAATAAAAATATATTTCAATGTATTGGTGTTTTATATTTACAAGTTATTTGTAAAAATAAAACAGCAAAATTTAAATTTTTGCATTTATCTAGTGACCTATAATTACTAATGGGCAACTTTGCCCTTATTTAACCTACTTCGTATCTCTTAATTGTTAAAATATCTTTAAGAACTCATATTAATAATTGGAATAATACTACCTTTTTAGTTTAAGTTCTGTATTTATTTATTTATTTATTTATTTATTTAATTATTTAAACCAAAAAGGTAGTATTATTCCAATTATTCGTATCTCTTACTTATAGTTTCCGAGATCCCTGTTTTGAGCCTCGAAAAACGGACAACCTGTATAACAAACGACTATTTCTGTGAAATTCTTTTAATTAGATTGGATAATATGTAACTCGCCAAATTTGTCAAATGTGACGTTCTAAAGAGGTTTTTAATTTGAATTGCACATTAATGATATGAATGTTCCGTACTTCATAGTTTTAAATTGAACATAATTTTTAGAGTTACCTTTAACTTATATTAGATAGTTTTATATTTACGTACTACTTACTATTAATTCTTTTTTTCTTTTTTTCTTCAACTGCATCTATAATCAAATACGGCATATCATATAAAGAAGTGACAGTGACCAGTACTGGGGTAGATGGGTGCTAAAAGCCGAAGCTACTCGAAGCCAAGTGATAAAAGAAAAACGCCCATATTGAACTATACATACATGCTTTATTTTTTTGAGACTTATCTGTCATTTAGAATATCTTAATTACATTTCTTGAAGTAGATTAGATTGCAAGATAAAACAAATTACCTACCTACCTATTTTGAAGTTTTTTTTTATCTTTAAAATAAATCTATTGGGTTGAATTCAGCACTCTTGTCTAGTGATTGTCTCTAGTTACCACAAAAATAACTTGCATCTTTTTCTTATTAATATATCCTTTATAATGTCTCCCTTTATTTTGTTATTTTTAATCTTATTTTAACGAAGTGTACTAAATTTGGGACATTGAAGATATCTACAAAAAAATTGTTGTGGTCATTACAATACCTTCCGCCAATTCGACTTTATTTTACATTAGTACCATATTATAGGTATATCACGAACTTAATACGAGATGAACTAGGTACTTTTGATTTTTGACTATAACATTTATACATACAGGGTGGTGACTTGAATGACGCAATATAGGGGTTTCAATGGTAAAATCTTAATGTGCAGTTATTGCTCCCCTATTTTTTTTTTTTTTTTTTTGTAAAAAAAGCGTCAGTTGTATAGATTAAAATTTTGAATCTGAATCAAAAATTATAATTAATTTTGGATACTTTGTAACGGCAGAAATTAGGTATGAAAATGTTGAAAATCACCCCAAAAATGGCGATAGTCATGGAAAATAATTATGTATTTAAATTAATAGATAGATTATTGTACTGTTGAACAGAAATTATAAATAATTCCAAACAAAAATAAACTAACCTAAATTGACAGATATCGATATCAAATATTTTATTTCCCTTTCCCAGTCTGAATTATTATGTTTTGCTGTCCAAATTTCGATTGTAGCATGTAGCTTACAATTTAAATCTTATTGGCGCAACTAGCGTGTCTTAATATTTGAGGAATCGTCCGCGATTCACACACACACATACACACACACATACACGCACACAAACACACACACACAAACGAACGCGCACACAAACACGCACACACAATTATGTGCGCGTGTGCTCGCGCGCATTATATCAGTGTTATAATCGTATTTTAGACTAAATACTTTAAATTTAAAACGTGTTTATTCTGTAACATCCCGATATGCGATTTTTTGCAAACATAAAAAATGAAATAATCTTTTAAATTTTCAATATTATATTTTACAAATGAAATTTAATTTTCTATGTAAATTGTTGAGTTTCAAAATGAAGCATCCGATTGATCAATTTTATAAAATTTAATTAGATCTACATAAATGTAGAAACAGTAAAATGCAAAATAGAATTATTTAGAATAGCAGGACCTAGTAAAAAAGTCACGTACTCACAGACGTTTTCATGAAAATAATTTGAAAAAAAAATTGAAGATTTTAAAACATAAATATCGATAGAAACTGCTATCAACGTTTTTGACCAACAGATAAGTAAAATTTTAAAAAAATTATACATACGACAAGGTTATTTCCAAGGTTGCGCGTCAATTTTTAAATCGATAAAAAGCCGATTCAAAATATGTAAAAAGGAACGAATCAATAAACATATGATACAAGGAAGAAGGTTATTTTAAATAACTATTATTACGCCAATAAATATTGATTGCGGCAATAAACACGAAATTAGTTTTACTGCAATCAAGACTTCTGATAAAAGAAACACGGTTAGCATTTCTTTTCCAGAGTCAGAGAGGAGAAATCATGCTGTCATCAGTCTCTTACCGTATTGTACTATGACCGCGGTTTGAAATACATTTGTACCTGAGACGGCCACCTGACTTGCACAGCCGACTTTATATTTATGTTATCATCTTCAGTGTTTCGGTGACTGTAGCGAACAGAACTTTAAATTTTCAGTGAAGTTGCGATCCAAAAAGGAATAGTTGCAATAAATCATTCATGGCAGTTGGAAAATAGTGCCGCGGTTTTAAAAAGTTATCAATTTAGACAGCAGAAAATTTTGACAGTAATATAATATTTCCTTTTTATAAAATTATCGAAGTGTATTATAAAATTTTAAAATAACTTTACGTGTTATCAAACTGATTCATATCGATAAGTTAAAAGTCAGAAGATAAGATAAAAAAGTAATCTTGCAATTCAAAAAAATACAATAGCAAAAATTCTCTTAATTATGAAATCAGAAATCATTGTAGTATGAAGATCAATCAATACATACATCAAAACTAGCATAATTGTTTAATAAAACAACAATGAGTGCACCAGTGTATTAACTATGTCAAGGTGTATGATATTATCAGTGTAAAATAAATAGCAATATGTTTTTTACTTTTTTACTCGCTTGGCTCATCGCCGCTGTTATCATCTATTCGTGGTGCTATATTATTGAAGTTGTTTTAGGTGAGTTTTCATAATTTTTATATGAAAATTTTTTCTCATAAATTGAAATGAATAACTGATGTGCTTTAAACGTCATATTCGTATTTTTATATAAATGAAACACAATTTTTACTTACCTGTATTTTGTATTGGACAGCTTAATATTTACATACCACTTATTATTATATTTTAAACTACTTCCATATATCAACATAATTATCAAATACTAAGTAACAGGTAAAATAAAAAATTTACAATTACAGCTCGAAGAAGTTGAGTATGTTTTTCTGTCTTGATTTACTCCAAATAGCACAAGGAAAGCGCCTTCAATTATTTACATTTTTATTCTTTTGACAATGACGGTTATTTGTCAATATAACTTGTTCAATAACAAATATTTCAACAATTTAATTATTCAACTTTTTTCCTTGAAAAAAGGTAGGTTTAATGATTTATGAAAACTGATTATTTTATAAATTTTTATTTCTAATTGCCGGATATTATTGTCATTTATTTAAAATTAACTGGAAAATTTGGCACTTATCTTTAAAAATATTCTAAAATAATCTGTTACTTTGATAGCAATTTTGAAAGTGATCCGTAAAATTTTATTTTGATGTTTTTTTTTTGTTACATATATACATATTTAAAATTAAATAACTAGTGGTAATACCGACCTTATTGGTTATGCCGATCAAAATGAGTAGTATTACTAACAGCCATTTAAATTTAAATGAAAGTTTAAGTAAAAAAATGCATATCGAAATGCAACATTCCTTTAACATTAAATCTTATTCAAAATTAAATATTTGTTGATAATATCGGAAGTAAATAATAACAACTTAGAACATGGGTCATTTATATTAAAACTAGACGTTACAACTGTATGATGGGGTCTTCTCTAGCTTAATTTCTTACTTCTGTCAAGCCTTCTGCTATTGCAAAACAACGAAAGTAAAGCCAAGCACCTCCACTGCTTGGGAACAAAATGAGCTTAACATCTACGTTATATTGAAAAAAAAAAAATATTATGACTTAACGAATAACAATTAAGAATTAAATTAAAAAATTGAAATGAAATTCCATAAAATAAAAATTTGAAAAATAGTGCTAGACCCCATTATAATTATTTTTTACTCCCATTGTTAAAACGTGACAACGCACTGATTCTATAGTGCTAAATCTTAATCACAATTTGACAGCTGTAACTTCGATCGTATTGGACACGGTTTGAAGCGAACAACCACTAACATTTGATTCATTAAGCACGGAGCGAAATTAGATGCTGTAGCTGTCAGTTGTCATTCCTTGAAAATAAGTAACCTAAAAAGTGTATTTTTCTATTTCTGGTGTAATTTACAGTCGTAGAAAAAATATAATAAATGACTCATTTTATAAACTTCTTAGATAGACACTCGTTCGTCATACAATTGTCATATACTTGTTCCGCTCGTGTCAAAAAGACTTAATTTATTTATTGACTAGAGCTTCAAGTAAATGAGACTTTTAGTATGATTTTAGATTAGATTAGATTCTTATTTGTCTTAAAGGGAAACCTTTATACAAATGGAGTAGTAACAATAATTATAACAATTAAATTAGTTTTAAAGTTTGCATGACTAAATATTTTACTCATATTTATTCATATTCCCGATTTCACAAAGGACAATAAATTTCGACAGAAAATCAACAACTTAGGATTAATTTTAATGACATTTCAAAAGTTCGACTGTTATTAGAAGGAAATTTTATTTAATCTGGAAGCAAATTCATTCATTACAACAAATTTACAAAATTACAAAAAAATGATCGCTAAACAATTTACATAATGAACGAAATACACAGTATTTACATAAAAAAGAAAAAGTCAACTAAATAGATTTTAGCGAAATTTCAATATATTTTCGGTCTGTGGAAATGTGTACTTTTACGTAATAAGGTTTTTAGATTAATTTTCGTAAAGTACCAAAATGTCTCATGCTCGGAGAATGAGAAAGAAAAAGAAATACTTAAATTTAAATATTCAAACAAAAGTTTCAAATCTTAAGAAAATTGTCTTCATTTATGCATTGCAAGGGTTGCGATACATATGTTTGTCGAAGTGGCATAAAGTTTGGGCATTTACATAGGAAATGGTAAAGTGTTTCTAAAACGCGACAATTACAAATGGTACAATGGGGAAGTTTAGTGATTTTTTTAAATTCTTTTATTCCATGGGAAATGACTTGAAAAATGATGTAACATGTTTTATTTTTTTCAAAAATGCCCATATTTTCCGGAAAAGCCGATTTTAAGCTGTGATGACGTCGGTAGAGGCTTGGTACAACGTATGTCTCTTATACACTGACGCACGCGGTTGCGGTTACCAGTCACTTGAAACTGAGGTGTTGTTCGACCTACGTTCAAGTGGTTCGTTTTCACCGTTCTGTCTGAGTTTGCGCATAACTGACTTGTGACGTACTTAGAGTTTACCCAAAAAATATTAATTATAAATAAATGGAGCAATAATTTTGATTTTTAATTTCAATTTCAGCAGTCATTTGTGTTATATTTGTGAGAAAATAGTATGTTATGTAGAATTTTTACCATGCTAAACTTCCCCATTGATCTGTGGGTCCAGTTGATATTTTGTATTATTTACTATAAAATATAAATTATGTATATTGCTTAATCTCAGTTGAGCTTAAATTCTTTTTTTGCTAAAGGAGACACTGAAATTCAAGTAATTTAAGAAATTATTTTCCGTTAACCCGGCAGCGGGCAGGTGGGGTGTGGTACACCCCAGTCACTTTATAATTGCCGTCATTTTTGCAATAACGGCCGTACACAATCATCTAGCCATCTACCTTTCGCAAATATATTGGTCTGTCAATAAGCAACAGGATTCAGGCTCAACTAAATTGCGGAAAGAATATCATCAAATCAAAGTGACGTGGGGTGTATTAAACCCCACCTGTCCATGAACGTAACATAAATTCTCTGAAGTGTACTGATATGAATATACTTATTTTGAAATTTGAAAGTACATTTTATATATCTTTTATATATTACTGAATTTTATTTAGTTTTTCTAATGTGTAGGATATCATATTTTGAAAAAGATCAGGCGCATTTGTTGGCCACGTGGAAAGAAATAGATACTGAAGAGAAAGTCAATAAATAAAATTTGTGATGATAACAATGAATAACTATCACAGAAAAAATTAAATTCAAAGCAAGGTCGCTGCACAGAATCTGTTAGGGCGAGAGATAGAAAAAGAAAATACGTCTGCAAGTCATGTCAAACATATTTATATATGGAGAGCACGCGATAATTTACTGTGAAAAGTGCAGCACATTTGATTCTTCATAACTTCTCTGTATTTAAAAGTAACTTAGTAAATGTTTTTTTAAATCATAGGTTCACTTTTCAAGTTTAAGAATGTTATTTATTTTTGTTTGTAATATTTATATATTTCTTTGTTTTTATAATATAGTGCCAAAGAATATTTTCGGTGAGTGTTTATAAGTTCTACTTTTTTTTTTTTAAATAAATAATGAAATAATTTTGTTGTTTCTTCTTTCCATTGAACCAGGAACTTCTAAAACACCAACAAATATAATAATATCTAAAAAAAAAAATCCCGGATGTTTCATAAAATTAAAATTAAATTGGGGTTTGTCACACCCCACCTGCCCAAATATGTAATTTTTTTTTCACCTGCCCGCTGCCGGGTTAAACTTATTATTTATTTAAAATCATATTTTGAAGTAGCTATTAGACTTATCTTTTTGCTGCAAAAGTCGTATTTAGTTGCGAAAGTAAATAACTTATTTCTTTTTTGCTTATGTGTTGCCTTTCCCATATACTATCAAAGTTTACTTCTAAAATGAATGATTTAAATTGAGAAACCCAGTTGTACATCGACTTATTAGATGAAGTTTGTAAGTTTGATCAAGGCATACCAGTCTGTTATAAATTATTTTTATATTACGCTTATAATATTGGTTTACATTTACATGGATGGATGTCCATTGACATAATCTTTGACCACCAATTTATAGCGCTTTTTGTTATCTGTACTTTTATGTAATCTATTCCCGTTTCTTTTCTGAGTAAAGCGCCGGGCGTATTTATCGGAGTTAGCAATATATTTTTAATGAATTTGAGCTGGCATCCCTCTAGTTTCTCGCAATGCGCAATATCGTAGCCACCATACGTTACAACATATAAGGCAGTTGCAATAACCGCTTTTTTTTTTGACCAACCATTAGATTTTTCTTTGATTAGAATATTTCATTGTTGATGACCTCAAGGCAATTACCTGAACTAGTAAAGGTAATGCCAAGATAGCAGAACTGTTTTACTACTACTACTTCTATATTATCACTACGCACTACCGTACTTACAAATGGGTAAACGGTTGTTTAAGCGACCTTTCTGAAAAGGAAGAATTTTCGTTTTTTGTGGATTTACTTGAATTCTATTTACATCACAATATTTCTTTAGAATGTTAAGTTATGATCTTACTTAAAATAGGATGGAAAATATTACATATTTTTGCCTCGTGTTTCTTTAGTTTTTAAACATAAAATTAACTAGACCTTAGACTATAGATGATTTTATGGCAAGTCGTTATAATAAAATTTTAGTATTGTTTTTTTCAAAAATTTTAAATATTTGTAGATATGTTATGTATGTAACAAGTTGATTGCATAAAAGCTACTTAAATTTTTAGTGTTGCAATATTTAAGATAAAGTATAATACCATTGTTATAACAATTTTATTATTATTATGTATATTATTTCATATCTTGTTAAATAATCATAAATCTATACAGTTATTTTCATAAAAAACTGAAAATACTATACTATATTTATGAAATCATGTATAAATAAACACGGAAAATAATATATCTGCATAAATTATTGTTCATCAACACAAAAGTTATTTATAAGAAAAACCTGTGCCAGTGATGTAAACATGATTAAATTTTACAACAAAAAATAAATAAAATACGCACACATCTCACTGTGTTAACATCATCATGATAAGAAGACTATAGTGAGTGAGGTTCCATGCGGGATAATATTACTCAGTCATTGACTCATCGAGAGTTTGTAGAAAATATTAGCAAGCAGATGAGATGATTGCGGATATTGGCATTGGCTACCAGTTTATCAAAACATAGAAACTTGAATGTAATAAGATTTATGTACATATAGCGGCCTTTTTGCAATATGTAGGTATTTGATATACACAATTATAGAATTTAAATTCAAAGGCATCTATTTAAATGCTAAATGTTTAAATATCTATAAAAATGATTAACACTTATGAAACGTAAGTCTAGAGTACGTCATTTTTTTACTGCTTGCAAGTGTTTATCTATCAAACCCTTGTTCATTAGTTTCCTTTTTACATTTTAATCGCACCTGTAATTTATGATACTTAATGTATAATACAATATAAATACTTATATTAGTGCAAAAAATATTGAATAATTGAGATAATTTTTATTTTATTATCTGTAGGGGAGGTTAAAAATTTTTAGTGAATTTTTTTAACAATAGGTAACACTTGCTGTAGAAACATTATAATTTTTAGTTTGTAATTTTAAAATTATGTATGTTTTTATCATTACTTAAACAAAATTAAATACTTTTCAAAGCATATTGTAATATTTAACCCTCGATTTAACCATTGATTAAATAATATACGTAATAACGGATTTTGGTAAATGACCTTGTCTTTCTCTTTAACTCAAATACAATCATTCAGAAATCAGAAACCTTGTATTTCTACCTTATTCTAAGATGGGAAGAAAAGAAACCATTAGATTTTGGTTTAAATTAGGTAACCGGAAATGACATTTTACTTAAAGCTCAAAATAGTTTTTCTTCGAAAAATACCTTTAAATGTAATTTTTTCGCGACTTATGTTATTATAAGAATTAAAGATTATTAAAGTATGCATTCATACTTTTTCTATATATTTTATAGATAAATATAAAAAAAAAATCTGTTGTGGCCAGCACAAAACCTTCCGTCAGTTCAATGTATTTCGTACAAATCCGATACCAAAAGTTCCTTGGAAAAGATTCTATATATCCTGTAAAATTGTAACACGAACACACTATTTTTTACAAATTCCATATTGCAAGTTCCTTTGGGAAGATTCTATAAATCCAATATTATTATAACACGAATGTACATTCTGTAAATTGCACTTCACACTTTCTCATTCCTATCCAACGCATCTTCTTCAGACAGTTCTTCCTCTCTCAAATATTCTGCTACACAGTCCTTCCATCTTCTCTTTGGCCTTCCTCGTACTCCCGGCATTGAAACTGCAAGTCACTTATGCGAGAGACACTCTGTCACTTATATTACTTTCTGATCCTATGCTTTCCATTTTGGTTTTGCACTTGACACTGACATCTGTCAATTAGAATTTTTTTGAATATATGTGTTGTTTCCATAATTTTAGCAAAGCTAACTGATTTTTGAAAGTTAACCTCTCTTAATCTCTCTATAACTCTATATCTATTGAATATGAAGGAAAATGTATAATCAAATTTTATAGAGAATAAGATTTTCTTTCATATTAATGATCACAAAATGTCAAAAAATGATATTTAACTGCGGTTTTCCCAGAAAAACTGTTAAAAACTTCAAATAAGGGTACTTCCGGTTGACCAATTATAACCAAAATCTAATCAGCTCTTCATATGGTTGTAAAGAAGAGGAATACGAAAAAATCATAATTTTTAGAATTTTAGTGTGTGAGTTATCGTCGGAGAAAAATTTTGTCACACACACACACACGGACACACACACAGACAGACACACGGACACACACACAGACACACACACACACACACACACACACACACACATACAGACATCAATGTAAAATTAGTAATATCGTATTCTAGGGATCTTAAAATGTGCTTATTCATTAAAAACTCACCACCGAATTTTTTGACCAAAGACAATACCTTCCTTACCTAAGGGTGACGGAAGGTAAAAAAATCTATTTTATAAATCCTAGAGTCTATGTTTTAAAGATAAACACAGTTACACAGTAAAGATTTCAAATTATGTAACTGACAGATAAATGTCACTGTCAAAGAACCTATCATTTCAAATTAGTAATGGTAACGTTTTAAAAAGAAAATTGTAATAGTAAATAAAACAATACGAATGTAAAGGAACATAATATAGTTTTCATCATCAATAAATATGTAGTTATGTATTTTAATTAATAAAAGTTAAAATGTACAATTTCGCCAGTTGCAGCATCATCAAAAGTACTGGCGGGAGGTATAGTGCTGGCCACCACAGATTTTTTTTTATGTTAATCTTGAAATAAAATTTAGAACCGATTTTTTTTTTCTTTCTAGTCTAAATTAATAAGGTTGTTGAAAATTACTTGTGACGTAAAAGAGAGATATACTACACTTGTCCTCTGTGAGACAAAAGTAGAATGATATTATATTGATAAAGAAAGTAGAGTGAGTACTTGACTACAGCATCTAGTAGATGTGCGTAAACATTGGCATAGCAATCGGGGGCGTGGTAGACACGACCCAAGAAAGAAGAAAGCCCATAGGATACAAGCATTTTTTTAAATGTAGGCCCGAAAAATTTAGTTTCTGCTAAGAATTGTAGACTCAGTGACTTTTTTTGGTTTGTACACGAAATAGTTCTTGCTGCGCCAATGCGCATAAAAAGTTAAACAACCAAATAACAATAGAGCAAGTGCCCAGACCCCGAGAATATGAATTGGGGCAGTGACGACAATATTAAATCATTTTTAATTTCACTTTTTTGATAAAATTCTTTATAAATGAACATTATCTTAGATAGTATAGTTTAACCACTAGCAAAAATATTGTTCAAGTATTGACAAAATACTTCGTATTTTCAGTATTGTCAAGTATTGATAAGTATTTTTCCGACGACCACTACGAAAAGTACATAAATTCACACGCTAAACTATTATTGAAAGTTGGTCATTGCACATTACTAGCAATGCTGTGTGATATGAAAGCTAGTTAGCCAATCAGATGCGTCCGCAACTGTGTGATATGATTTTATCACACGTTGGGATACCAGCGAACTAACCTAATAATTTGTATTTAAAAATTTGACAGTTGCAGATAATTTGCTGAATTTACACGGATTAAGAAGGTTACATACATACATATATACATACATAAAATCACGCATTTCCCACCTAGTGGGTTAGCAAAAACCCGAAAATAATAAGAAAAGGGATGAAAGCAAGAGCTCCACAGAATCACTTAACTCTTTAAAAACATTCTTCTTCCGCCTTGCCCAAAATCATCATAACATTCATTCAAGAACATATTATTGTGACCGATTTTTGGTAGCGAATAACCGCATCCGGACCACAATAATACTTACGCAACAATTATCTTTCGCTACACATTCCTGTACATACATACTTCATTCTTCTCGTCCACATAAAAGTTCAGCTGTCTCTCCATTCTCAAAAAACATTCTTACTAACCATTCATCTTTACACCACAATAATTACGAAACAATCATCCTTCGCAACACATTCCTATCCATGCATACTTCTTTCACCACAGCCACATTCATAAACGTATTCATACATAATAACATATTAAAGTGACCGATTTTCGGTAGCGAATAACCGCATCCGGACCACAATAATAGTTACACAAAAATCATCTTTCGCTACACACACACTCCTGTACAAACATACTTTATTCTTCTCGTCCACATAAAAGTTCAGCTGTCTCTCCATTCTCACAAAACATTCTTACTAACCATTCATCTTTACACCACAATAATTACGAAACAATCATCCTACGCTACACATTCCTATCCTGGCAAACTTCTTTCGCCTCAGCCATATTCATAATCGTATTCATACATGTTCTTCTTCTCTTTCCACTCGGAAACTTACGCTCCTTCAAAACACTACCAATCACATCCATCCACTTACACACTGGACGGCCACGCAATCGAACACCCTCAACTTTACCAACATATATGCGTTTTACAAGTCGTTCACTTATCATTCTCTCCACATGACCAAACCATCTCAACTGACTCACTCCAACTCTCTTAACTACATTCTTCCTAACCATACATTCTTCATACACCAAATTATTCCTCACGCGATCCCGTCTTGTATACCCACAAACACCACGTAAATACCGCATTTCCACAGCAGTCACTTTCCTTTTATGCTTTCTTGTCCATGCCCAACATTCACTTCCATACATCAAAGCAGGCACCAGCACTCCATTATATACATTAAGAAGGTTGGATCCTGATTTATCAGATTTTAACATAATTTTTGTTGAATTCTGATAGCAATGATGTTAACATAATCTGTTTTAATATTTTTATGTAAATTTTATATTGTTTCTTTTTGTGGTCGTCGGAAAAGTATCGTGTACAACACGTGCTGAAAGGCTATCTCACACTCATTAGATTAAACCACTCGCCTTCGGCTCTTGGCTTAAACGTCACGCTTGTGTGAAATATCCAATTTTCAGCATTACTTATACAATATACTATTTAAGTAATGTATAATATTGAAAAGTATTGATTTAGGCGGCAGTTACCTACGGTACGAAAATTTGGTCGTACGAATTCGTAAGAAATTTGTTTGTACGAATTCGAAAGACAACGTGGTTACATTGGCTGCAAAATCGTATTACGAATATGATCATAATTTTTAGTTTTGTAAATACCGTTATTATTTTTTTTTTTGGTCAGCGAAGTTGCATTGGTTCTAAACTGATCACTTGTACAGGACCGAGAAATATAAATATTTGTTCAACAATTTGAATGTCATCTTTCCATGGCGTAAAGAGATTCTCTTAAAATATATTTTGAACAAAAATCTATTACTCTTAAATACATTGATATCTTTTATTTCTATATATTGCAAAGCATTTTCATGTATTGTACGCTATTTATTTGGTACTGGCAAGTATTTTCAGATTTTTATACACCTATTGACCATAGTGAGAAATCCCCGAGAGAAATTTAATTATAATTCTGTCATTTAAGGGAGGAGCGCTTTTATAAGTATCTTCTTCGTCTGTAAAATAAAGTTATTAAAGATGTCAGGATCTCTGTTAGAATAAGCCTCACAAGGTTGCCAATATACGCAAAATTTAATCAGTGATTTAACTATTTAAAAGTCATATATGACGCATGTAAAAGAATCCAGTTAAATCATTTTGTGGAATTAGAAAAGAATTATTTATATTTTGAATCTTCTTGAATTTATTTGTTTTAGTATAGTAACAAATTTTCTAACAATATGTATCGACGATAAATTTTCGACGTGATCAATTTTCTGCGATCACTTTTCCGCGAATAATTTTCTTGCAGTTAATTTTCCATGAATTTTAAAAATATACAAAAAGTATTGTTAAACAAATTAATTTAAGGAAATTTAAAATATAAATAAACACTTCTAATTCCACGAAATTATACTTTTACGTGCGTCATACTTCAAATTGTACTTTTAAATAGTTTAATCATTGATTAAATAATATGGATTCTCGGAAAACTGATCGCGAGCAAATTAAATGCGGATAATTGATCGCAATGAAAATTTGTCGCCGGTAAATAGGTCGCATGGAGAATTTATCGCCAGTAAATTGATAGCGACAAAAATTGATTGCAAGGAAAATAAAACGTAAGAAAATTGATCTCAGGAAAATTTGTTGTAATTGAATTGAATATTTATAAGGAAATGAATATTAATAGTAGATCAATAATTATTACATAAAAACAAATTATCACGTTCTTACTTATTTTTAAAAGTATAATATGTAAAATAGAAAAAAATGTTTTTTGGGAAATTATTCAATAAAAAATATAATGTGGCCAGCATATAACCTTCCGTCAATTCTATGTATTTTGTACAAATCCCATACCAAAGGTTCTCAAAGGTTCCTTGGAAAAGATTCTATATATCCAGTTGAACTGTAACACGAACATATACAATTTTCTACAAATTCCATACCGAAAGTTCTTTGAAAAAGATTCTATAAATCCAATAAAATTATAACACGAACATATACTATGTAAATTGCACTTGACACTGACATCTATCAATTCAAAATATTTGAATATATCAGTTGTTTCGATGATTATAGCAAAGCTGGCTGATTTATGAAAGTTAATCTCTTTATAATTCTTTAACTGTATATCTATTGAATATGAAGGAAAATGTAAATTTTTGACCAAAGACAATACCTTCCGTACCTAAAGGTGACGGAAGGTAAAAAAGTAAATTTTTGTACTTTTTATAAATTTACACATACGATATGAATGTAAATCCGCCGTAAAACTAATGAACAAACTCAGAAAGTATAAAAAAACATGATAATGTGAATCATATAAAGTATGTATAGGTATTTATTGTAGAATTTATGTTAAACAATTCGATAAAATTTTGTTTTACGATCTAATACCTATTGATCAATTTTCATTGATATTAATTTATCGATTTTCAGTTTCCCTGCGAGCAGTTTTCAGGCGATCAATTTTTCCATGATTAATTTAGCTGCAATAAATTTTGGTAGCGTAGCGCCCAATTTATTTGTTCAGGCTTCTAATTATCAATACACTAATAATGTTGCAGTGACCAAATTGCCTCGAGATCATTTCTCCGCGATTAATTTCTTGCGACATATTGTATGGACACGCCTTTTAGTCCATTGTATCTACCTAACAGGTAGAGGATTACAATTTTTTCACATACATATTTCCTCTGTCAAGAACTAATAATTAGGGCTAGGACTTCGGACGGGTATTTAGTTAATTGGGAAATACCCAACCACCCGGATCAAATGGAATACGGGTCGGAGTCGATTCTTCACCCATAAGACCCATAAGAACCGCAGACCCATATTACCCGTAAGAACCACAGTCCCGTATTACCCATAAGAATCGTATAACCCGTAAGAACCGTATATCCCTTGACTTGACGTTATATGTAAACACCGATTTTTCACACTTGACCGTTACGTCATAGTTTGGTGTTCGTATATTAGAAATACGTATTGAAGACAGAATGTAAGAAACCATAAGTAAGACAGAGATAAACATACAATTACTTGTTATTTTGCTATTCACAATTAATGACGCAACGGTCAAATATGAAAAATCGGTGTAAATATGAAGCTTACGACTGCCTGTAAGGGGCATTTTTTGACGTGAAACATTGGGTTTGTTATATCCATGGTTACGATTTGATATTTGATTGACAGCAATGTATTTGCCCATCCCATTAATCTGAAACATGGGGAACTAATCTAACAGAAGTACTATATTTAAATATTGTAAGAAATTTAGCGGAGTCAGAAAACCACTCGAGAGCACTAAACATATTTCGGGCACAAGGTGCACACAGTATTTTTTCTACATCTAAATTTAATTTTTAGAAAGGTATAATTATTTAAACAAAATTAACCTCTAATGACATCTTGTCAATATAACAGATAACCGTAGAATTTTCCTATAAGTTATGATTTGACATTTGATTGACAGCAATGTATTTGTCTGTCACTTTTAAAATGACACATGGGGAATGAATTTGACAGAAGTATTATATTTAAATATTGTAAGAAATTTAGCCTAGTCAGAAAACCACTCGGACACAAGGTGCAAACTATATTTTTTCTACAACTAATTTTAATTTAGAATGCAGGTATGAATTATTTAAACAAAATTAACCTCTGTTGACGTCTTATCAAATGTCAAATTCGTTCCCTATGGTTCATTTTAAATGGAACGGGCAAATACATTGCTGTCAATCGAATGTCAAGTCGTAACCATGGATATGACAAACCCAATGTTTCACGTTAAAAAATACTCACGGTATATCTCATCTCATTATTGCATTTAAATATACACATTTAAATAATGGTGTCTGTCTTATAAATTGAGATTTTTTTTAGTTGTCCTATTATTGTACAATAGACTATTCCACGATATTTTTTAAAATTTTTTTTCTTGATGTACATAAAAATATAAGACCACATGTGAAAGTCCGAGTTAAATATTCCTCCAAATTAGCGAGATATTAAGGTCCGAATTTTAAATTACCTTTGTGACGTAGGTAATGTGGATATACCAGAAGTAAACAAACAGTGGTTCACAAGCCACGAAAAAATGTTAAACAAATTACAAAATAATGTATATTTAAATTGTAATATTATAATTCATTATTAGAAACATAAAATAAATTATTATACTTTATTTATTTCACCTTTCTTTCTCATTTTATAAAAACAATGAAATTAGAACGTCACCCGAACAGCAACCGAACAGATCCGACACACCCGAAGAAGTATATTCTTAGTTAGGGCGGGGCTTCTCAAAACCGGAGGTCATACTTGGATCCTATTTGTTCAAACACTCGTGCACATGTCCTGCATCATCAAAAGCAAAACTCCCCGTGTCTTCTAGAAGAAATAATTTATAATAAAAGAAATATGGTTTTCCTTATCCTTTAACTATTATCGTTCATATTTTTAATAAACTTTTACTATTTTTGATTACTGTGGAATAGCCTATTATAAACTTTTCTTATAAAACGAATTGTATTATATGAAATGGTTAATCAAATAAATCAACTAAAATTAAACAATATTTGGGTTTAGTTCTGTAGATATTTTATTGAATTAACAACGTTTCGACAGCAAGGTACTGTCTTCTTCAGGTTTAAATAATAATAATATAATATAATATTGTTAATTTAATAAAATATCTACAGAAGTAAACCCAAATATTGTTTAATTTTATTTATAATGAGTTCTGAAAGCATATTTCAAATCAACTAAGTTAAATAAAATTGTTTTTCAACGGTATGATTATTTAAACAGATAATTAGCAATGTAATAATACGTATTACGATGATACGGTTCTTACGGGCAATACGGGTCTGTGGTTTTTATGGGTAATAAGGGTCTGCGGTTCTTATGGATATTACAGATCTTACGGGTGAAGAATCAGCTCGGGCCCGTATTCGCTGAAATACGGGTGAGCGGGTGTTCTTTTGGATGCACCTGTATTCCGAGCACTACTAATAATAATTAATAGATAACCAGCCTTGTCGTAATATATCAGGTTATCATAAAAAATATTCTTCTAAGCAACTTAAAGTATAGGTACCTTATCCTACCTATATAGATTTACAAACTTATTTTTGTTGTAGATCTTCCTGTAAGCGGTCATACACCATGTACTGCCTACTCAGGGTTGAAGCACATTATACGACGCGTACTTCGAGATGCGTCCAGTATGGCTATACTCAAAGAGCCTCAAGGCGAAGACGTCGAGGTCTCTGATGCAACCTCTAACCGGACATATGAAGATCTACTCGCCACTGCCATCTTAAATAAGGTATAATTTATTCCATATTTTATTACAACTTAAATGGAAGCATTTGTAGGCATATAGTTATAGTTTAAAAGTTCTTTGTATTACAAACTAACATTGCAGCAAAAACTGCTCTTTTCATCAGGGTAAAAAAAAACAACGACAGAACGAAAGCAAACAAGTAACTATGGAAACAAATTATAACTTATTTAATATAGGAAGCAGCCATGCTCTACTTACTTTGAAACCATCACTATGATGAGATTATTACTATTGGTTTTAAAAATATTAATGAATCTCTAATAAATTTAATGTGCAGAGATGTAGATCTAGAAATAGTAATTGTAGTATCTTGAAATTTTATTTGGTAAAATTCCTCGAGTGCATGATCTGCAATATAGACGATTATGATTTTGTAGAAATAGTTCTATTAGATTGGCCGATGTAACTTTGCCACAGACACATATAATCTATTATATCCCTGGTGAAGTAGTAATTGAAGAGAAATGACGTCTTTTACTTATCTCAACAATCAATATACTTTTATATCCACCTCAGTAGTACCCCAAGGGTCCAATTTAGGAGTCCTTTGTTCCTTATTTTTATCAATGATATTACGGACGTCATACACAATGATAAACTATTATTTGCTGATGATTTGAAAATATTTCGCATAATTGATGATTCCAGTGATTGTTTTGAACTACAAGCACATATAAATTATATTTTTAATTGGTGTCTTACAAATAAATTGTATTTAAATGATGAAAAAATATAAATAATGTGTTTTACTCGGAAAACACAATCTTTACAATTTAAATATACCATTAATAATATAAATTTACAACATGTCAATGAAACTACTGACTTGGGCATTAGATTTGATCCCATATTAACATTTAATTTTCACGTTGCAGAACTTCGCTTTGTATGTTTTCGGTATTTAGGATTCATTGTGAGAAATGCGCTAGATTTGTCCAACTTACAACCTATTTTGACATTTTTTTTTTGTTCGCTCTGAATTGGATTATTGTGCCTTAATTTGGTATCCTTTTTATGAAAATCAAATCACTTGCATTGAAGGTATCCAGCAAAGATTTTTGAAATATTTATATTACAAAACAATGAATTATTATCCATACCGTGGTTTTCCATATAATGTATTACTGCAGATATTTAATTTTGATTTACTGCAAGTCCGTAGACACAAAATAGCTTTAATCTATTTGTATAAGTTAATAAATGGGCTAATTGACGACTGTACCATCTTTTAATATCAGAAACCTTACTCCTTTCTATCTTCTTGCCCCTCATACTAACATATTTTACAAATCTCCTATTTACATTACGTGTTCCTTGTATAACAGTCTTCATCCCTCAGTAGACATATTTCAGAATAAATTTGTATTTACTTGCTCGCACTTTCATATTTAAATTTTAAACCACAGTGTGTACAAAAAATTTCTAACTAAAACTAACCTACGCTATGAATAAAGAAACGTATGTCAATTTGAAAATTAAATTAAATGTCAACTTGACACGAAATATTGTCAAAAATGTTATCTAAAAAAATCAAAGAATTTCTTCTTGAATCCTTATTTTAGAAATAAAAATAAATTAGAAAACGGTGAATGGTAATATGTATATGTCTTTATTATTTTTTCTCCTTAAAATTACATTTCACGATCAATTTTGACAACTTGACTTTTGAATTGAATAATGATCAGACATACGTTTCTGTTTTCATAGCCTACTCCGAATTAGGTTTTTTTTTTTTGAACACACTGTATAACTGAAAGGATATTTTATTTATTTCGTTGTGAGTTCTGAAATATATTTTATCAATACATCTTAAATATAATTTTAAATTAAAACATTCGCTTTAAAAACTTTTTAAGTATGAATGTTAATCTGCACTCTTTCCTTTCGAAATATAAAATGTCTTCATTTTATATGTATGTTTTAATTGTGATTATTTTCCTCTAAATATTTAGCTGAAGAAAAGGAAAAATATGAATGAGTAATTAAGTCTTATTGATGTCACTCTGCTAGAAATTTTAATCTCAAACTTTCCATAGTAATATTCCTCTTTTACTTTTATAACTGTACATGAACTAATTTTCTATGAACAATTGCTTTTCTGAAGATAAACTGCGATAAATTAAAAACTAATAATCTGTGAAAGTTGTGCAAGTGTTTTTATTTTAAAATGGAATTCATTGGGGATGAAATAATACAAAATGATGTTCCAATACTTTTTTAGATCTGGATTTTTTCCTTTAAATTTTTTAATTAAACATATAATTAAGTTTTGATGTCAATTAATTCAAATCTGGTATAAAGAAAAAATGTGTTTTTCCAAAAAATATCCAAGACATCAATAATAATTGTATATTACATAAGAAAATGAAAATAAAGGAACATTTTTAAAATAACACGGTGTATTATTAATGATAATTTGGATTTCACTACTTTTCAATTTAGCAACTGCTGTCCCAGGGTAATTAAAATTTGGAGGCCTTTATGTCGATCAGTTAACATACTAATTATAAAATAAATTGATAATTTATGCCATTTTAATTATAACAGAACTCGTAAATAGCCTTTATTTCATCATTTTATTTCTGTATATTCTCGTTTTCAATGCTAAAGTCATTGAAATAAATAATGAAGGTCTACGATATTTTTTTATCTCACATAAAGATCTTCCTGTTTTGCAATTGAATAATATCAAAACAAAACATTCATTTTTGTTCGAATCCGACCGTTGTCAATTTCAAAATTAATTTCAATTTTCAAATATCACTGCAGTGGCCCATGGTGCCATGATAGTCCTATATAAGCGCATAAGCTCTCTCTACGATACAAAATGTCGTTAGTTACATCTGCGATTAAAAGCAGAATGGCGTACCCAGAAATGTGTAAATAATAAGACCTGAATTATATTTATAACATTAAATTGACGTTTGATAATTAGGTTTGCAGAAAGAAGTGTTGTCAAAAATAATGGGCTAATTGGTTATCCCATTAACCGATTTCTCCGATTTACTATACTCGTGTTATGAAGAAAATTGGTTAAACGGTTATTTGGATAAATTGGTTTAGCGTAACCGGTTATTTCGTTTAATTGACTAGCCGGTTATTACGAATAACCGGATAGTTTACTAAGCTATAAGCAGCCGATTTTTGCAGTGCGGGGATGTGTACTACTGTACTATAATTTTAAACATTTATGGCAGGTTGCACCAACGTAACTTAAATATTAAACTTGACTTAAATTGCCAAATGAATTATATTATATTGCTGTCATAATTTCGATTTGCATTTATTTGTTTAAACCTAGCTTAAAATTTAATCGTTATTGGCGCAACTGGGCATTATTCATTTAAAATTAAGTTATAGTTAGAACTTATTTAACAATTTTTTAAAATATCATTGTGAGCAAGAATATGGAATTAACGAATGAGCATTTATAATTTAATAGTTTTTAAATGTGTCCTCCAGTATTTGGTTTGACAGCATTGATAGTTTTTAAGTCTCCCAGAAATTAAATAGGTATGCCCAAATCATTCAAGCAGCCAATGCACGTCATCACTTAGTGTAAAAACCTTAATGCATTAAAATCACTAATTGTGAGAAATGAAATAAAATTTCAGTCATTTTTAACCGTCAAAAAGTATATAGCCTTATATAATTATTATTAAGATGAATAGTAGAATTCATTACTTATCGTATATGACATGATTAATGTATAAATAATGTACATCAACGTCATATTATTCGTTAAATTGTTGCTATAGTTGGCAACATTGATAATTTGTATGTTTATATTGTCAAAGTTATTATTTGACAATTTGAAAAATATTTGCATCGTGTTTGAAACATTTTTGTGCGTTGAAAAGGCCTATTTATAATAAAGTTATGTTAAATGAAACGCAACGACGCAATGTGATCGTTAACGCAAACACAAAATCTGTGAATCTGCCAAAGATAGCACTTCTAATCAATCAGAAGAATTCGGTATACTTCTTTGAAATTCGCTTCACTTTTATTTATTGTCTTTATATGGCATACATAAGTATAAATAATGAATAATAAATAGAAATGGACAGTGACTAAAATATAGTATTTATAGTTGGAGTTTGAAATCAATCCAAAAGTGGTAGACAAGTTTAAGAAGTGGAAGGAAAGAATGGTGACGTGTTTTATTGTTAAAAGGGAACTATTTTGAACATAAATACTTAAAATTAAATTCTAAAAAATATAACCACGCCGTGTCTTACTGTCATTAATTCTAGCGTGACCCCCGGAAAAATAACTTTTAACGAAATGCTAGTAAAATTTATAAAAAATATGTTCGTTTTTGCTTTAATAAGGTTATATTTACCATTAGCTGGTTAAACGTAACCGTTATTTAGTTAAAGTATTTATCGTAGAATAGCTGGTTTTTCGCTGTTAGCCTGTTAACCGGTTGGCTTTATTTATCAGTTAAACCGGTAAATCTGGGTTAGCTGATTAACCATGGAACCATGGGCAGCAAAGACGATTAACCGGCTACTATTTACTATTTTGTACAGTTTTCGACAGTACTAGAAAACATTATGAATAAGAATTTTAAAACATACAACTTTGAAATCTCATTTTTGTAATAAATATCTTTAAGTACAACAGAACATATGTGTGTAAGATTTTTTCATACACAATAATTCCAAAATTACTATTCAAAATTTTTGATATTTCTGAAAGATTTTCTACATATACCTTTCCGATTGACTTTTGTTTTCTGTTGTGTAACTCGACAAGGATTAAAGTATTTAGCGAGTTTTTTTCAGGCTTCTTTAAATCACTAATTTTATGCTTCCTAGAATATAAAATACTTCCAACCATAGTCAGTCTTCTACAACCTATTATTACAGCATGATATTTGTGAAGGTGCATGTAAATTTTGTTTATTTGTGATCATACATATCTCATTTTCATGCTTGTGGTTATTTCATGGATGATACAAAAAAAATACACTTGTTCAATTATGTAAAGCATGCAGTTGTTATCAGTAAGAAATATACGTTGTCATGGTACATAAGTACATTTCAAGGTAGTCGTAAAATAATAGAAATTATATGTAAAATTGTCATTAAAGTCTGCGTATAATGAGCCACATTAAAAATAGAACTTCAAATTACGTAAAAAGTTTTTCTCTGTGTTTACGAAAATATCCAATCAACCAAAAACATTTGTCGTTATCTAAACACGTCGGATTTTCGTATTACAGGCTATGCTAAGATAAAGCTATTTAATTTATAACAAATAATTCTTAAAAACCGTGCAGCTTGATAAGAGAAATTATATTAAAAATTGTAGTAGATATATTCGAGGGCAATTTAGAATGTTATCTACATAGCCGTGAAGGAAAACAATTTGATACAAAATAATCTTTTATTAATTGTTTATACCATCCGCGTTTCATTGGCAATCAAAACTTTCATCCTCCGTTCTGTTGAAATCAAATCTTCAACTTTTTTGATATTTTCTTCGTTATTGCTTATACAGGCCTTTCGAATTTTGGATCACCTCCAACCGATGTTCGTCCAAATCGAAATTTGCTTACACCATAACTTCGAAATATGATGGCACATGTTCCCTGTATAATGTCAATCATCCATTCATAAATAATTTTTAGTTCGTTGCTGTTTCACCTCATTCACTTTCTTGTACACAAATCTTTACAGAAACTAAAACTCTGTCAATTTAAACCAAATGTGGCAAGTAAACGAAAAAGTGATACAGTAACTTGATATAGAAAAAAATACACTAGCGCACCTTTTGTTTCATGGCTAGGTAGATAAAATACTAAATCACCCTCACCCGATTCAAGATACAGCTTGTTTTTCTACAAAAATGAAGTTCCGAAGGTCGATTCCATACAGAAACATTAAAATATTTTTTTCTCTGTTTTGGAATTAGAATGATATTCTACGATCGATAAAAAAAAATCTGTTGTGGCCAGCACAAGACCTCTCGCCATTTCCATATTAGGCTATATATGTATTGTATTGCACTTCGCTTTCGAACCGTCGTTTTATAACAAAATATTACAGAACTTTACCCAAATATTGTTTTTTATTGTATTTAACATGTCTTCTGCACACATATAATTCTAATTATATCTATTTTATATCATTTTCATGTCAGAGATTGTTCTAATTTATTAACCAGATTGGCGGTATTTCTGATGGGTATATGCATCTTCCCACAATTTTACCTATAATTTCAAATATTTAATTAATAAAACAATAAGAAAAATTAAATATACTTCCCAGAAAAAGCTTTCACAATGTCACTAAAAATGTTGATATTTGACAATGACATGTGTCATGTTATAAACATTGGAATTTGTCAACTGGTTTCCTTAGCGCCTTGGCCTCTGCGATTAGTTCACTCTATTAAATTATAGTGTCTTTATCTCTAAATCTATACAAGATATAATAAAAATTTTAAGTGTATTAGATGGATAATTTTATGTTCTTCAATATTTAATAAAAAAATGTCCCAAAAAATTATATTTAAAAGAATTTTTCTAAGAAACTACTACTTCCGGTTGTTCAATTGTTACCAAAACCTTTTCAGCTCTTCCCAGGAATGTCAGATTGAGGAAACTGCAGTTAAATATTTTTTAAGTCTTATAGTTTTTGAGGAATCGTGACTACAACATCCAGACATACATACACACACACATACACACATCCACACACACACACACACACACAGACATCATTTTAAAAATGTTATAATCGGATTCTAGGGACCTCAAATCGTGCTTATTCAATAAAATCTGGATATGCGAATTTTAGCATGAATCCAATACCTCTCTTAGCGAGAGGTAAAAAAGTCTTTCGACCGTCATTTCTTGCAAACAATTGCTAATACAATAACGGTTTTATTGTTTCTCTAGTTTCGTACATACAAAACTGATCGAAGTGGTTTGGTGATAGCGTACTAGATTTATGTGCCAGCGTTCCTAGGCTCGGTTCTATATAGGTTCGAATCCTGTAGAAGTTTGTGTGCGACTAGCATTTTTGTCTAAAATAATTTAGGAACTTTTGCGCAAAGAAAAACTGATTTCCCATGTTAAACGCCTATGGCCAGGTTTTTAATTAACACACTGTATATATATATATATATATATATATATATATATATATATATATATATATATAATAAAAAGAATTATTAATTATTATTATTATTATTATTATTATTATTATTATTACTTACATTCAAAATTTTCGCTTTCATAGATGTGATAATACTCGTACCTATATTATGCAAATTACAAAAATTTTATTAATTAAATTGACTATCTTTCTAATCGTAAAAAAATATTTTGTACCTATTACCTCTACCTGGTTGAAAGTATCTTTACCGACCTCAACTAGCTACAACTCCTACTTTCAATCCTTGGTATACAATAACTATTACACAATTCAATAAAATCAATAGAGAACCTTGTTCAATTATTAAGTTTCTAACTGCCTGGCTTCACCCTTGTGCGCAGAAAAGCGACTATTTCCAGTATATAAACTAGCTTCCGGAAAGTCTTCCCTACCCTTTAGGACTCCAAGATGTTCGGCTCTGTATGGTTTACATGTTGAGTAATTTGGATCTTTGAACTGAAATGAAAGTTACGAAAAGAATCATAACTATAAAATAAATTTTTATTCATTTGATAATAGTGCCCTAATATAACACTTTCATTATTCCTGTCAGGTAATAGATAACTATCAACATGATTTGCGGCGTTCTTCACCAGGGTCAAGTCGCCGAGGGTCAGGGTCGAAACGCCGCAGAAGAGCCGCTGATTCTGAGAGCCGAAGACAACAGGCATCAGCAGATGACACTACTTCTATATCGAGCGTAGAAGAATGGTGCCGAAGCGAAGCCAGTGCAGGGGAAAAATATGTCGATCATATGTCTTTCTCGGTGAGTATATTTTCATGATATATTTAAAACAGTAATAATAATAATATATTAAAAGTATATGCATTCATTTTAACAGACAACATTGAATGCTTTACTTATTTCATCTTGTTTATATCACTACAAAACTTACATCTCTTATGAAATAGATTTTCCACACTTTGTTACCATGTACACGTACTATTTTTATGTGAAATATTTTGTTTAATATCATTATTGGTATATACGTATATAAGAAAGCACTCGTATATTTTCTATATTAACGTCGTGTTTTTATCCCTCGGCTTACGCCTCTGGCTCAAAATCCCGCCGCAGGCCATAAAAGCCTCCTTACGCTCTTAATACATAAATAACTAATATATGCAGCATCATTTTAAATGGAACAACCTGAATATTTTTACATTTTTGAATTCTTTGTTAAATTTGAATACAATGATGTGCCACAAGTCAAATTTTCTACCAAAAAAATATAACAAAATTTATTCAAATTAAAACCTCAAAAGTTGGCTGTGGAATAATTTAAAATATTTAAATCTTATAACTGACAGCTTCTGTATTAGTTGAAATTGTTTATTTATGCAACCATTAATGTGGGTACCTACCTAACTATAATTTTTATACGATACATTTGTTTTAAATGAAGGCACATCCAACCTTTGTTATTTTAATTTGACTTATGGTACATCACTGTATTCAAAATTTAAGGTAAAATTCAAAAATGTAAAATATACAGACTGTTCCATTTAAAATAAGAATATTAATGCGCCTTCCGCTTACACTGGAAGTAATATGTTTATCATTTATACATAAAAATGATGCCACATATGTTAAGTTTACGCATATAAAATTTCAATTAGATATCTTTATAAATAAAGAAGTTAATAGGGCTGCCCCGCTTTCTATGTATACACGGTAGGTAATATTTTGTGGGCTTTTTAACTTGTATGAGTTATAGTCCTATCAAATACTTTATTCTAAATTTACAATTTTTGTTACATTTTATTATAATTTATGGGTATTGAACCCACAACCCCAGGTTTCGATCGGTGAAGCGCGGCTGGAGACACGCTCCCTCAACACGCTCGACCGCTTGATCACCAAGGAAATTTTTAATAAAAAAAAAAAACGTGTCGGCCATTGACACTAAAAATGTACATTTTAAGAACAATGGTCTTAATTTTTCAAATTTCACCCCCATTATTCGCTATATTTTCAGATTCAACAAAGCATCAATGAAATCACAACATCCGATGAAGAATACTCTTCATGTCAATATAACACCCCGCCTAAATTTGTGGATGGCCCAAACCGCGAGAAAGACCAGAACTATCTTCGCGAAGACTGGCAAGACAATTGGCTATTCTCTCGTAAAGGAAAGGGTAGTCCCAAACCTGTTCCAGTGCCAATGTTAGTCCCCAATCCTACTACAGACTACCGCGCTCTTATCGGCGACAGAGATGCGGAAGACACAACAGATTTGTCAGAAACTGGATCAGATGTTGAAGAAGCTGAATTACCACAAGATATTACAACTATCTTAGTCGATTCTAGAACTGTCATCGGGGGAAAGAATTTGTTGGAAAATATAAATCCTGAATGTTTGGAACCAGAAAGTGTGACAAGTGAACAAAGCGAAAGAAGAGAAGAAGAGAGTGTAACAAACGATGACACTGGGTTTGCAGATGATGAACTTTCGGAAGCTAGAAATAATATTTTAATTCATGACACACCATGTAAGTAATTGTATTCTTTCCACTTTCCACCATTATATATTTTTCGTTTCTAACCCATGCCCAATATACATCAAAGCAGACACTAGCACTTCATTATACACACGTAAATAAGTCCATGTTTCTATACTCTGTCTTTATTAAACTAAAAGAAATAAATTCAGAATTTCATTAGTACGGCCTAGGTTTCTGATTGGCCATGTTTATATCAAATAAAAATATTATTTCCATTTTTGATATGACCTCTTTTAACAAATTATTCATACAGTTGCGTATTATAGTATTTTCAAAATAAAAATAACATTTATTGCAAAAAATTATTGGGTATTTCCTTGATTTTTTTATGTTAACCTTGATAAAAAAATAGACCCTATTTTTTACTTTTCGAACAAATTGATAATACCCGGGAAAAAATTAGTAAAGTTGAAAATTGTTTGTGACGAAACGGCTTCAAAATAGAGAGATACTAAATAATTGTCCACTATGAATATGAGATAGAAATAGAATGACAAAGCGTTAACAGTGGCGTAGTAACCGGTGGTGCGGTGGACACGGGTTTAAGAACGTATGGGGCCCATGGGATACAAGCATTAATTTTGTAAAAGGCGTAGGAACGAAAAAATTATTGTCTACTAAAATTTGTAAACTTAATGACTTTTTTGATTTTTTTCTTTGCACCCGGGCTTATTTACTTCTCGTTACACCACTACGGATAAAGTCAAAAAATTAAATATAAAAACAGAGCACGTGAACAGTCTCAAAAAGTATGAAGTGAGCAGTGTGGGGGCCGTGACGTTACAAAATTATTAAATAATTTTTAATTTCAATTTTTCAATAATAGTTATTTAAGTAACAAGTGTGTAAAGTAGTACTTTTTTGGTTGAGTGCGATGTTTTACGCGAGATAAAAAATACTGTTTACACACGAGCTGCATACAATATTTTTCCTACAACCGAAATGTTAGTGCTATTTCTCATAATACTGAGTGTGAGTGTACAGGAATCGTCAGATATTGTTAATGTTAGTTGAGTAGTAGACTGCTAGTAGATTAACGGAATGTGCATGTTGCTTAGCAACGTATTTACTTTTCACGCACTAGTGCTTGAAAAGTAACACTTTACACAATGTAAAGAGTGCGTAAAGTAGATACTTTACGAAATAGTATATTATGATACAAGTGTATAAGCTACGGAGTGCCTTTAATGTCGTAGTGCTTTAAAGGCTAGCTTATACACGTGTATCATACGCTATTTTTTATTATAAATGCATCATAACTATTTAAAACTGAAAATTATTGCAAATCATACGGTTTTGATTTTTGATCTAGTGAGTATTTGAGCGTTTGCAAGGTAGACAGCAATTATTGGTATTGTTTACGTTAAGTCAACAAGTCAATATATATATTTTTTTCATTGTTTTAGTTGTTATTCATATTTATTGTCATTTTTCGTTACCTAGGTAACTCAAAAATTTAACGTGTTTTAATGGTGCATGTATAATAAAATAGTTATTTATGTACCTAGGACAAAAAATTGCATATTACAGCAGAGCTTGAGTTTGCTTTCCGAGGCGAAGCCGAGGTAAAGCAAACAAGCGAGGCTATAATATGCATTTTTTGCCGAGGTACATATTACATTTTTCTGTCTACCTTACTTAACGTAATAGATCTAGAAATAAATACACGTTTTTTTAAATTCGTAAAATCTTATTATTTATTATATGAATAAATTATATATATCTTCTGCCATTTTCACAAAATTTTAATTCTTAGCTCTGTTTTAGTTTGAAGGAAGACACATTACACTCATAGACACATCAACACTATTTGACAGGTGAAAATAAACAAAACCAACAAAATAACCTCGAAAACAACTCTATCCAGCGGCATCTTAGATTAACAATTAGTCATGTCAAAATTAATAATTTTTAGTATAGTTAATTTCATTATTAATTGCGCACATATTTAAATTAAATTTATCATTAAAATAATATTTTTATTTGCTCGTTTGATATTTGTTATTTACAATTCCGGTAGTACACACAATTACAATAATCATAAAATCGTAGTAGGCTTAGCGTACGAAAAAGGTTTGCGGACGAAAAAGGTTTGCGGACGAAAAGTGATAACGTTCAGAAAAGTGTCATTTTTCGTCCGAAAATAAGTACGTAAAATTTCACTTTTCGTATAGGTAGACAGAAAAATACTTTATAATTAAACATTATTTTAATTTAATTCCAAAAAAAAAACACCCTCTTGCGGTATATTATTGTTGAGATTAAAAATTCCTTCATTGAAATTTGTTGTAAATTTTTACTTTTGCGGTTTTGAAGGTGACATTACTTTTGAACTTAGTCCTCCAAATATAAAAACAGAGTCTAATAAATGCCTAAAACTAAGAGTGCAAAATGTAATAGTAAATATACATTTTTTTAGATGAAGAAAGTGATTCATTGGGCAGCAACATAGAAAAAGATATGGAGTATACCGAAAAATATGCTTCAATGCCACGACAGATTTCAAAAGATGAAGGGCCTTCACCAGGTTCAAGGTAAATAATGTAATTACAATTATTGTTTGTAAACATTGGTAATAAACAACAGACTTTCCGTTTTCCAGTACTAAATTTTTCAATTAATTTTTAGCATAAAATCGAAAGTTACTGAATTGCAATCTGAAGAAATTGTAACTATTATACAAGACATTAGTATTCAAGAACAAGAACATCACTCAAATGAAGAAAATACTGATGATATTGAAGAACCTATCATAAATTTAAGAGGTACACATTTAATATAAAAATTTATATAAATTTAATATTAGAATGATTTATGGTCACAAATATTCAAATAGAAAAAATTAATATAAATGTTAAAATACTATTCATTCATTCAAATTTTGTTTCCAAATTGAAGTATAAATCACGTTTTAACATTTTTTTATGAAATACATTTTCTAATTTCAAAATATTTCATAAAAATTCACAGTATATTTAATGAATTTGTATATGTTTATGAAATAAATATACCTAATTAAAAATGCAACGAATTTCGACTTTCTTTTAATTTTATATGCAAAATTAGAAATCGCTATTCCAGATTTTGGATTTGTGTTATTATTTTTTATACTATTGTATATTGTTCGTAATATTTATGCATATATTTTTATTGAAGGTAGCTACAGTGAAAAAGAAAAGCAGAAATGGCGAAACCCAATAGCTTTGGAAAATAACCCATACTCGAAAGAAAACCTAGATAAACGATTACAAAATAAAGCAAACAATACAACTGGCAACTATGTGTAAGTTCTGTTATCTATTATTATCTATTATATTTACAATATGTACCTACTTAAAATACTTAACACATATTTTCACTAAAACTACCTAATTACAATATTGATAAACATGATAAATATTATCTTGCAAATTTAACTACAAGTCAAATAATTTTAAGCTAGTTGTTATAAATAATTCAAGATCATAGTACATGTAGCTATTACAAAATGGCGGCAACTGGTTCAAGAAAATTGCAAGATATTTTTCAAACCAAGAAGGATAACATGTTAGTAAAAATTTGATTAATTTACGTTTATATTTTTTACATTTATTTTGCATATCTCAAAAGTAATATTTTTAATTTTTGTTTTATGTAAAACAATTAATAAAATTAAAATACTTTTAGTAATTGTCTGTTTGTGTAATAAATGCAAAAAAATACACATTTATTATACGTGCCGTGTAAATTCCAGGCACAATAAATATAGTAAATGCTTTTGCAAACCTAATATTTATTCTATGATCGAAATTTCTTTACCAAAAGTGTAAAAAATATTTTAGTACCGCTGTTAAATATGACAAGCATATAAATTCAAGAATCTATATGAAAACATTCTTAAATCAAACCCACTATTATAGAAATCGCACAAGTGTCATAACATTCCAAACGTGATTGAAATATAAAGTCATAGATTGAACTAATTTTACGAACAAACGGTTTTGTAGGAAAACAAGTACAAGTATAAAATATTTTCATTCATTCGAAAGGTCGTAAATGTTTAACACAAAATGAATAAAAATATTAATAAAAGAAGTTGCAGACGTTGCAGTAAAATACTTTTTTGCCGATTGACATTATAAGTGAGATTTTCTTGACAACTAACAGTCTGTAAAATATCACTTTTACTGCCTAGACAGTAAAAATATTTTTACTGCCTGTTGTTATTTACATAGCAGCTGTTCAACACGCGCATAGCAACCGTACAACAAACTCATAGCATTGGCAATAACCTTCAAAATAGGTATTAAAAATAATCAGTAAATTAATATTAATTCTAAAATCGGCAAAAAGTAATATGTTCAACACGGCGATAAACACAGATTTACAGCTTCAACAGCATTGCTGTAAATCTTGGTATTTTAGTGCCTTGTTAAATAATTATTGATAAATTTGAAACAAAAATGCAGTGTGTTCAAAAAAACCTAATTCGGAGTAGGCTATGAACAAAGAAACGTATATCAACTTAAAAGTCTTTAATTAAATGTTAATTTGATACGAGATATTTTTTAAAGTGTTATCTAAAAAATCAGGGCTTTTCTTCTTGAATCTTATTTTAAAAACGGAAATAAATTAGAAAACGGCGAATGACAATATTCTGTTGCCTTCTTTATTACCTTTTTATTACATTTCAAGATCAATTTTAACAACTAGATTTTTGAAATGAATACAGACATACGTTTCTCTGTTCATAGCCTACTCCGAGTTAGGTTTTTTTACTGAACATTCTGTAGCACAGGTCCCTCTGAATTTAATACTTCAATTTTATTTGCATAGCAAGCTTTTTGTTTTTCATAGTAGCTACATTTTATCGTACTTATTCCATAATCCTAGAAAAAATAATTTAAGAATTCCGCTTTTAGCTTTGGTCGAGATTACTATATCAGAGAAGCAAAAAAGGCAGCAGGTGGCAGAAAAAAATTCTTAGACGAAGAATTATTGAACTCCAATGTGGAGGTAAGAAGAGCTCTTGGCAATTTAGAAGAAAATTATATCCATTCTAATTTGTACAGACAATTATATTCTAAAGGTGGTAGTAGGAATTTTGTAAAAAATCCATTGTTGAATTTTCCAGAGAATTCACTGTAGATCTGTTTAGTAAATGTGAATAGTGTTGTGTAACGAGTATTGTTAATGTTCTTTTATTAATAAATCGGTAATATGTTTATAAATACGTTTTAGTTTAATCTAAATTATACAGAGGTAAGAATTTAACTATTTTAAAGTAATTTTCTAACAATATTTCTTGCTTGTTTTACTAACAATAAAACCATTTTAAAACTTAGTTTACTCATTAAAATTAGCTCATAATCATCTCTTTTGTCAATGTACAAAGTATCTGTTGTACTAACAATACTCAAGTTTATAGAACTGGCCAAAATACTCTGAAAAATAATTATATATAAATAAAAACACATCAGTAAAAAGAGAATTTGAATATTTTTTAAATACTTTCTTTGAATTTTTTCTTATGACATTAAGAATGAGATTATTTTCAGTAAACATTATTTGATAAACCTATTATACTTTTTATCAAAGATGAAAGATATTATTATACAAAGGAATAATTTACTCTATTTAAGATAAAATGAACTCTAGATTAATAAAATACAATCTGAGATATTTTTTCATTATATAGGATGTTTTACTTATGCACTAAGAGTTAACGGATAATATAATTTGATATAATTACTATTCTATTAAAAAAAAATTCTGAATATCACAAAAACAGTGCAATTCATTTGAAGTGAATATTTTTTGTACTACTACTTTGGTAGAAAATTCCTTTATTTCTCACAAAAATCCAGAATTTTAATTTGTTTTCAAACAATAAGAAATTTGCTTTTAGCCATACAAAAAATGTTCACTTCAAGTAAACTACGTCTATTTTTGTGAATTTCGGAAAAAAAAAAATGTAATAGAATAGTAAGTAGGTATATCAAATATTACCTGTTAACGTTTTTGCATGTTGTAAAATATCCTGTTTACAATTTTCTATATATTTTTTATAGTAATTAAATCCTTTTGTATCAAAATATTATTTTCCAGTATTCAAAACATTGCGCTCCAAATACCGTAAAAATATACATACTCTAACACTGCAAGCTTATACATAACTTCATTTCACGTAAGAAAATAACAGATGGCTCTTGAGGGCCGACTGTTTTTACATGCATTAAAGAAATAATTTAAATAAGTGAAAACAAAGTTTGTCATTAACAAAAATATTTTATCCTTACGAGTCCTGATTATTGAATATTACATCAAAACATGGTTATTACTTAATTCTATAGATTTTATTTGATAATTGACAGCTAACCCTATCTAAACCAACGCTATTGTCTTACGTGAAATGAAGTATAGTAATGCAGATTAAGATTTAAAACTAAAATTTATAGCAATTGACTGAATTCGTAGATTAGAAAATAATTTTAGAAACATTTTTAATCTATATGCAAACAATGCTGATAACTTACATTACATTAATGCAGATTAAGATTTAAAACTAAAATTTATAGCAATTGACTGAATTCGTAGATTAGAAAATAATTTTAGAAACATTTTTAGTCTATATGCAAACAATGCTGATAACTAAAAATACTCAAACTTATAAAAAATATGTGTTCATTTTCATAGATGTATATAACATTTTCATATAATTTAATTTATTGATGTATAATTCTATTCCTGTAATTTACTTATTTATTTTATTGAATATTTGCAGGTTTCAGAGCACGATTCAAGTCAATCGTTGCCACTGACAACTGAAAATGATGTGAATATTTTCACAGCTGTGCCTGTAATTATCCACGAAGAAAATGATAATGAAGAACGTGAAAGTTTATCAGAATTACAATCATCTCAATCAAGACCGATTTCTCTCGCCTTGTCAACCGACTCAGAAGATCAAGATGTAAAACGAGTGTATAATCTTGAAACTGGAAAAGTAATTACTTACAAGAACAATGATTTCACCAAAGAAATTATTCAGAGTTCTAAAAGTCCAGAAGGAACGAAGAATATTGTCAAGTCAAACGAATTGATTTCTTTTGATGAAGTTGACAGTAAATTTGACGAAAATCATAATACAACTTTAGAAATTATTCAAAAAGAACCATTAATGAATATTTCTAATCATATTCCCGTATTGACAAAAGAAAAAGACTTAAAAGAACCAGAAATAGAATTAGTAAGTAATAATAATGATACAACTAATCTTATTTCTCCAAAACTTAAAGAAAGTTCTAAAAAATATTTACAATCTTTAACAAAGAATAAAAATAAACTTGAAGTAATAACTAATTTCACTACTCCACCTATAAGTTTACAAGAAAATGATACATTTACACCACATATATATGAAGAAAGTTCCGCTGCTCTGAATGAATTAAATGATTTTACTGGAAACATAATCGAAATTGAAAGAGAAGAATTAAATTCACCCTATGATAATTCTAAGAGTTGCATAGATTTACGATTTATAAATGAGGAAAGAAAAATATCTTCTAATAACTTTCTATATCCTGTTTCTCAAAATGGATTTGCCAACTCTACGCCAAATTTAAATGATGAAAAACACTACAACTTGGAAGATGAAGACATAGAAAATAAACAAAAATCAAATATTATTGATGAATTAGATCAATTAAATGCTATTCCCAAACCTTCAGTAAAGGATTTGAAGAAAATATTTGATCAAGACAAACCAACTAGGGTAAAAATTGATTTATATGAATTATTGTGCAGATTTCATTGTTACATTTTAATTGTTAGGTTACTGTTTCCCGTTCAAAAAGTCATATAACAACAAAACAAGAATTGAATGGTCATCGCCAAGTTCACAGCTTAACAGCAAGAAGTATTTCAAGGGAATATAGAAGAGATATTTTACCAGAACTACAGAAAACTGCAGATATTACTATAGAAAATAATATTAATGGTAAGAATTTCTTATATTTTTATAATCGAATAATTAAATTTGAACTTTATTAGGTGTAAATGAAGAGAAAGTAGAGTTAAGTCAATCCGAGGAGGATGAATTAAAGGTTATTCCACCATGTAAATCAAAGATTGCATTTTTTGAATTACTTAAAGACAATAAATAAATGTTAATAATGTTCATATTGTAAACTTGTACCTTGTATATTACGTAGATATTAATATTAATATATTATTTTAATGGTATTAGTAATTATTTTTTTCTACAATGGGGGATTACGGCTCAATCGAATTAAAGGAAAATAGTAAAAAAATACGAATGTATATGCTGAGTAACGAATATTAATAAAAAAACGAAATGGTATAATTGAGATATTTCGGAAATAAAGGGTTTTTTGTTATAACGCTTCGACACTAATATGAAAATATTTTGATTGGCGACCGAGAAACCTCCTATACATGCATTACAAATAACGTGTTAGGAGGTGGGGATTACTACCAATGGAAGTTAAGAAATTCAAATTCGAAAGGAGGGGCTAACATTCCTGTACTACAGTTTCCAAACAGTTTTTATTTTAACATAAATTTCTTGCATTAAACTTAATAATTTAAATACACCTGTAATTATAAAGTATGTATACTTATACAGTGTTATAATATTCATTTATTTTTATGTAAATATAACTTAAAATAGCATATATTTCAAGAACATTTAGGTCCATGATGAAAACAGTTTGATATAAAAACACATAAATGTGACGTCACGTCAATCTTTTCAAAATTCGGGAGACCATAACTCGCTTATTAATAGGAATTTTTTCACCGAATTTTTATCAATAGTCTTAGTTTTCCTAATATTTTCAGATGAAATTATAAAAAAAAAATGGTGTAATCCCCCATTTTCCACTTTCTTCGTAGCAGGTTCACCCTTCGGTCCTTCGCAATGAAAGTTTCCACGATTTTATGTTAATTTTAACAAAAAATGTTTCCTATTTTTTATTTTTCAATCAAATTAACAAAAGCCGAGGAAAAATTAATATTTTTTTTGAAAATTGCATGTACATACGTCACGTTCCCTGTAGAGAGATAGAGATTACTTGTGAGCTGTGAGAGAAATAATAGACAAAATATAGGATGAATACAGCCACAAATATATGCGCAAAAACAATGGCGTAGTAATCGGACGTGACGTAATACAAGTACATATTCTTTTTAAATGACGAAGGAACAGTGGCGTAACTATCATGCGGCAGTTCGAGGCAAAGCCCGGGGGCCCCGCGATTTTAGGGGCCCATTCGTAACATCTTTGTTACGAAAGCTTTAACATACAATGTATTTAATTTATAGAAAATAAAATTATTTTAACTATTTTATATTATTTAACCGAGCTTGGCGTGCTTGTGTCACACGAGCATGCTTGAGCTTGAGTACAAGTACAAAATTAACCAAGTCCCGTCACCACGCGGCCATTGACTGAGTTTACTACAATCACTCGATATTGTAGTTACCTCTCCCCCACATCATAGTATAGTACGACTTATCTGTACCCTTTTTTTAAAATAGTGCATTCAAAAGTCAGATTTACGGCAATAAAAGAAATATATAAAATGTTTACAATAAATTTTAATTATTGAACATTGTCTAACTAATATGATATTACACACATAGTTTTTGTAAGAAATGTCTGCACTATTTACATAACAGCATGTCAACGAGAAAATTCTTTGATTTAATAATTAAAAAGTATGGGATTTTTGAAAGTGATTTTTACCAGATCTCTATGGCTTTTTTACTATTTTTAACATTACCCGTGACAGTAGCAAGTCTGGAAAGGTCATTTAGTAAATTAAAAATAATAAAATACTACCTGAGATCGCAAATGGGTCAAAGTAGACTTAGAGCCGGTTTTTCAATATCTAGTTAAAATTATAACTAATAGTTAAATAAAAAACATTGAAACGAAATGAACTGTCAAATGACAGATTTATCATTGCTGTCAACAAGACGATGCAATATTGTTTACTTAACTAGAAGTTAAAATTTTAACCAGAGATTGATAAACCGGCCCTAAGTGGACAAGTTTTACTTTCCATAGAATCAAAAGCTGCTTCGGAAGTGGATTTGACAAACGTAGTCAACGAATTTGCAAACAAAAAAGCTCAAAAAAGAAACTTTTAAATTTAAAAAAAAATTCAAAATGGCATAGAATACTACGTTGACTTCCGTTGTATCACTATTTATCAGTAGGTAATATTAATGTTTAATATTTGTTTTTTTTTTACTTGTACTTATGTTATAAAATAAAATATTATCAGTGAAAAACATATATTCTTATTTATTTTATTTCAATTATTAATTTTCTTTGGGAGAGGGGGCCCAGGTGATTATTTTGCCTCGGGGCCCCAGACGGTCTTGTTACGCTACTGCGAAGGAACGAAAATATTTTGGGTTTATTAATAGTTGTACTCAATGACTTTTTTTACCTCTCGCCAAGAGAGGTATTGGATTCATGCTAAAATTCGCATATCCAGATTTTAGTGAATAAGCACGATTTAATGTCCCTGGAATCCGATTATAACATTTTTAAAATGATGTCTGTTCGTGTGTGTGTGTGTGTGTGTGTGTGTGTGTGTGTGTGTGTGTGTGTGTGTGTATGTGTGTGTATGTCTGGATGTTGGAGGTACGATTCCTCAAAAACTATAAGACTTAAGACCTGTTTAACTATGAATTCCTCAATCCGACATTCCTGGAAAGAGCAGAAAAGGTTTTGATAACAATTGGACAACCGGAAGTCGTAGTTCCTTAGAAAAATTCTTCTAAATATAATTTTTTGGAAATTTTTGTTATTACAAATATTGAAGAACATAAAATTCTCCATGTGATACACTTAAAAATTTAATTATATCTTGTATAGATTTAGAGATAAAGACACTATAATATATAGAATAATCTAATCGCAGAGGCTAAGGCGCTGAGGAAACCACTTGACAAATTCAAATGTTTATAACATAGTTTGTAAATGACAGATGTCACTGTCAAAAATCAACAGTTTTATTGATATTCTGATAGCTTTTTCTGGAAGTATATTTAATCTTTCTTATTGTTTTATTAATTAAATATGTGACATTTAAGAACTTCCTCATACAATGAAAAATAGATATAATTAGAATTATATGTGTGCAGAAAACATGTTAAATACAATAAAAAACAATATTTGACTAAAGTTCTGTAATTTTTTGTTATAAAACGATGGTTCGATAGCGAAGTGCAATACAGTACTTATATAGCCTAATATGGAAATGGCGAGAGGTTTTGTTTTTGGTTTGCACACGGGCCCATTCGCTTCTTGCTACGCCACTGCGCATGAAATCAAACAAACGAAGAGTATGCGAGCAGACCCCACGGATATAAAGTTAGCGGAGTTGCGGGGACGTGAGGTCACTAATATTATATTAGTTTATTTACAAAATACTTAAGGCTAAAATTGATATGCAATATTAAAAAAATCTGTTGTGGCCAGCACAAGACCTTCCGTCAATTCGATGTATTTTGCACAAATCGCGTACCAAAAGGACCGTGGAACAGTTTCTATATAATATCATGTAAAATCGAACACGAACACATACTATTTTTTACAAATTTCATACCAAAAGTTCATTTGAAAAGGTTCTATAAATCCAATAAAATTATGACATAAACATACACTAAGTAAAACGCACTTGACACATTTTACTTTCTGCTTCAGCTTTCTCCTATTTTATTAGGGGTCGCTGTTTCCTCTTCTCTTCTACTCATTCCTGTCTAACGCATCTTCTTCACACAGTCCTTCCTTTCTCAAGTCTTCTGCGATACAGTCCTTCCATCTTCTTTTTAGCCTTTCACTGCATGTCACTTGCGAGGACCACTATGAAATACTAATTTTTCATCCCATTCTTTCCATATTTGGTTTTGCACTTGCAACACACATCTGTCAATTAGAATTTTGAAAGTATCAGCTGTTTCCATGATAAATAGCAATGCTGACTAATTTTTGAAAATTAATTTCTTTATAATACTTTAACTCTACATCTATTGAATATGAAGGAAAATTAATAATCAAACCATATAGAGAAGAGTATTTTCTTTAATAAATATAATAACAAAATGTCTGCGTTTTTTTAAGAAAAACTGTTAAAAACTTCAAATAAGGGTACTTCCGGTGGATCAATTATAACCAAAATCTAATCAACTCTTCATAAGGATGTACAGAAGAGGAATACGAAAGAATTATAATTTTTAAAATTATAGTATTGGAGTTATCGTCGGAGAAAAATTTGTCACAGGGACACACGGACACACATACACACACACACACACACACACACACACACACACACACACACACACACGGATACACATACATACATACATACATACATACATACATACATACATACATACATACATACATACAGACATCATCTTAAAAATAGTAAATTCGTAATGTAGGGACCCTAATACGTGCTTATTCATTAAAAACTCACCACCGAATTTTTTGACCAAAGACAATACCTTCCTTACCTAAAGGTGATGGAAGGTAAAAAAAATCTGAAGTGGCCAACACAATACCTGCCACTATTTATTTTTTATTTATTTCAATACATACATACCTACATATTTAATGCTGGAAACTATATAAGTTTCTTTGCGTATAACTATTGCTTTATTCACTATTTTCTTTTTAAAATGTCACCATTATTAATTTGAAATTAGTGTTTGACAATGACATTTATCTGTCAGTTACATACATTTGAAAAATGAGCTGTGTAACAAAGGAATCGTGTTTGTCCTTGATACATAGGCTCGGACTTATAAATTAGAGAATATAATGCATTAGTCACGTGACATGTTTTCCGCCAATCAACATTCAGAATTTCCCTAGTTACATGTCTATCACAGATCACAGCGATGATAAAAAAGAAAGAAATTATCACCTTATTTACATTCGTTACTAATAAAGGGATTTTTACAACATTGACAGTTAATTTTAACAAAAATTTCAAAAAATTTCGATTGATAGTATTGTGCGACCAAACGATATGTGCCCCTGGCCTTGAAGCAGAAGGCACGCGCTGGCGTGAGAATTTTGCCGCGAACGCGTAAGTACATACAGAATAAAAGTAGAAGTGTAGTAGCGGCGGCGGCAGGCGCAGGCGTACTAATAAATGAATTATGAGGAAGGAATAATATGTATATAATAAATGACATTTAAAGAAATGTTTATGTATTTCATACATACATCCATATCATACATGAACCGCTAAACTTTGTATAGAAAACTTCTTTCTCCGTATGTACTGTTAGTGATAGCGGCACCGCCTCCCAAGTCGAGGCCAGGGGCACATATCGCTTGGTCGCGCTATATTAGAGTTGGTTAGAGCGTTAAGGTTTCCAAACACACGCGCATACACAAGGACATCATCGTAAAAATGTTAAATTTGGATTCTAGGGACCTTAATACGTGGACATTTACTAAAATTTTGATATGAGATTTTTTGCACGATACCTATACCTCCCTTACCAAGGGTAGTGGGAGGTAACTTTCCCGAGTTATCTTTTATCGAATCATGGGTGTGTCCGAAAATTTTAGGAACAGAGATAAGAGATCAGACAAGTTCTTTAATTCATCAACAAATTTATTGGTGAAATTCATTGCAATTTGATAATGACGTCACCGATGGATGTGATGGAACAAATTGATGGTGAAAATAGGAACTATTTGATGAAAGAGCGCTGGAAATTTACATATTGTAGGTTAGAATTGTCGCAGTCACTAGAGAAGTTATGGAGGGTTTTTTATTGGGAAGCACAATACCTCTCGCCATTTTCATATTAGGCTATATAAGTATTGTATTTAACATTTCTGGTACACACAAAAAATTATAATTATATTTATTCTTTATTTTTCAATTCATTCTATGAACAAGTTTCCTCCTACTCTGCTAAATGTTCGAGATTGTTCCAATTCATTGACGAGATTGGTGGTATTTCTGAAGGGTATATGATGAATTATATGTATTGTAAGCGCGTATTTAGTTGGCACTGATACTACATACTTTGGCTTATAAATGAATTCCCCTTTCTTTTTATACCAATTTTATATGTTGACGGAGTTTTTTCCTCGTTATAACAACAGCATATTATATTTCTATTACATTTCCACTTGTCCACGAATTTTATATGTAACTATAATTTTTAAATATTTAATTAATGATAAAGTAAGAAATATTAAAAGTACTTCCCAGAAAAAGTATTCAGTAATGTCTGGAATTTTGACATTGACATTAATGTCAATTATAAATATTTTAATTTTTCAACTAGTTTCCGTAGGCTAATTGATTCATTATACAGTGAGTATTTTTTAACGTGAAACATTGGGTTTGTCATATCCATAGTTACGACTTGATATTTGATTGACAGCAATGTATTTGCCCGTTCCATTTAAAATGAAACATAGGGAACGAATCTGACAGAAGTATTATATTTAATGTAAAAATGGAAAATATCGTAATCAACTATTATATTTAAATATTGTAAGAAATTTAGCGGAGACAGAAAACCACTCGAGAGCACTAAATATATTTCGGGCACAAGGTGCACACAGTATTTTTTCTACATCTAAATTTAATTTTAGAAAACAAGTATAATTATTTAAACAAAATTAACCTCTAATGACATCTTATCAATATGACAGATAACCGTTGAATTTTCCTATAAGTTATGATTTGACATTTGATTGATAGCAATGTATTTGTCTGTCTCATTTAAAATGACACATGGGGAATGAATTTGACAGAAGTATTATATTTAAATATTGTAAGAAATTTAGCCGAGTCAGAAAACCACTCGGGCACAAGGTGCACACTATATTTTTTCTACAACTAATTTTAATTTAGAATGCAGGTATAATTATTTAAACAAAATTAACCTCTATTGACGTCTTATCAAATGTCAAATTCGTTCCCTGTTTCATTTTAAATGGAACGGGCAAATACATTGCTGTCAATCAAATGTCAAGTCGTAACCATGGATATGGCAAACCCAATGTTTCACGTTAAAAAATACTCACGGTATGTAGAATGGATTATTTTATATATTTATAATTCAGTCTATCTCTAAATCTATAGAAGACATAATGAAAATGATTAATGTATTGGATAGAGAATTTTATATTCTTTAATATTTTATGTTATAAATTTTCAAAAAAGATTTTTCTTTTTAAACTATTACTTCCGGTTGTATAATTATTACGAAAATCTAATCAGCTCTTCCCAGGATTGTCAGATTGAGGAAACTGTAGTTAAATATTTTTTAAGTCTTATAGTATTTGAGAAATCGTGGCTCCAACATCCACACACACATACACACACACACACACACACACATACGGACATCATCGTAAAAATGTTATAATCGGATTCTAGTGACCTTATAACGTGCTTATCCATTAAAATCTGGATATGCGATTTTTAGCATGATTCCAATACCACTTAGCGAGAGGTAAAAAACGAGATACTGGCAATGAAATCATTTCTGCAACATTCATAATTCACGCCTTTTCTTCACTGACTACCGGCTAAAACGACAACAAACTTGTGAACCTGAAAACTATACCCGCACTACTAATTCATCAGAATTTATCAAATCCATCCATCAACACTCAAACTTGATGAATCCAATAGATTTTTGTTTAACTAATCGGCGAAAATAGGAACGCTGTACTGAAATTCATTGCTTTTAAACCGCTGAATAAAAAGACCCATTGGTGAATTTCTGCTTCAATCGCACGACCCATCAATGAATAAAAGAACTCGCCCATCTTTTAGTTTTATACTTCATTTCACGTTAGAAAGTAATAATGGGCAGATAGGTGCAATGGGCTACTTGCGTACTTTTTTTACCTCTCGCTAAGAGAGGTATTGGAATCATGCTAAAAATCTCATATCCAGATTTTAATGAATAAGCACGTTTCAAGGTCACTAGAGTCCGATTTTAACATTTTTACAATGTCTGTCTCTCTCTCTCTCTCTCTCTCTCTGTGTGTGTGTGTGTGTGTGTGTGTGTGTGTGTGTGTGTGTGTGTGTGTGTGTGTGTGTATGGCTGGATGTTGGACGGACGATTCCTCAAAAACTATAAGACATAAGACCTGTTTAACTATGAATTCCTCAATCTGACATTCCTGGGAAAAGCTGAAAAGGTTTTGGTAACAATTGAACAACCGGAAGTAGTAGTTTTTTTTGAAGAATCTTCTAAATATTATTTTTTGAAAATTTTTGATATTACTAATTTTGAAAAACAAAATTCTACATCATACATATAAATTTTTTAATATATCTTCTATAAATTTAGAGATAAAGACGCTATAATATATAGACTATCGGGATATAATAAGTCGAGTAGGCGAAACTAGACTAAGGAAACCAGTTGACAAATTCAAATGTCTATAACATAGTTTGTAAATGACATGTATTAATGTCAGTGTCAAAAATCAATAGTTTTAGTGACATTCTGATAGCTTTTTCTGGGAAGTATATTTAATCTTTCTTATTGTTTTATTAAGGGCCGGTTTTTCAATCGCTTGTTAAAGTGTTTGTTAACTACCTAGCAGATTAAATTTATCCATCAGATAAACTCCATGGTAATAAAAATGCGTTTTTCAATACGAATTTATCTGTCCGGTAAGCAGTGTTGTGACTGATGTAGATCATTTGATTTAAATCACTGATCTAGTTCATTTAGTATGGTTTTTGATCAGATCTAGATCCTTTTATGTATTCAGATCTTGATCTGAATCTAGATCTAAAAACTATAATCTATGATCTAAAAAAAGATCAATAAACTAGTATTATTTGAAACCAGAAAATCCAAGAACAAATTAAATACAAATATAAGTAAGGTTATAATTTATTTCTCACTTAAAAAATTAAATGGTAGAATACCATAATGATTGTCTGTCCATTTGTTATGGCCTGTCTTAATTTATTAGATTTGAACAATTCTAATGTTTAAAATTATTTTTGGCTCTATTTTATTCCTTAATTTAATATTAATAAAAATAAGTATGTACCTAATTTTTCTTCCCATGAAAATAATTCATTAATGAATTCTATTAATGTATGATTTTGTATTAATAAACGATTTTAGTGGGTAACCATGGATACCGCATAATATTGCTAAACAATTATTGTCAAAACTTGTGTCAAACGTTATTAACCTAAAATTTTTGTCATGAAATAAAATTAGTTTTTCCAGTTCAGTAACATACGGTCAAAGGAAAAATATTATAACTAATATGTGTGTTAATTGCCGATTAATGATCTCAACAATTAACGTGTTAAAATGTCTCAATCATTAATCACCCTCATTAACACACTTGATAGTTAAATAACTATTAATTAATAAAAAATAAAAAGCATTTGAAAATCGTTTCTGTTCTATTTTATAATCTAAGAAAAGCAGAACACAAATTTCTGATCTGATCTGGAAAAAAAGATCCTATCGCAGTAATTGACCTATGATCTGCTCTAGAACATATTAGTTGAACAGATCTTGATCTTGGTCTAGATCCTTTATAAATTGATCTGTCACAACATTGCCGGTAAGTAACAGACACTTTTGGTTGTCAACTGTAAGGTTGGCAATAATTATAAGCTGATATTTGCTGTGTTCGTAACGATTCATGTGTCATTTTAAACATAATTTCCACACATTTTGTTTCGAATATGATTGACAGTTATAGTTGTTGACAGAATTGAATCTGTGACGGCCAAGCAAATTTAAAGTTTGCTTTAGTTTGTAGCAATATGTAGTAAGAATACATGAACTGAAGATTGGAAAAAACTATTTTTCTACTGACTGTCATATAATTATGGATTTTATTTTATTACATGTATGCATCTTTCGGGCTTCAAGCATCAAGCAGTTGTAAATTTGTACTGAGATTTTGCCTACAAATGTACACATACTCGTATGTTCTGTTTCTTAAAAAATATACTGTCTCATTGGTCATTAATTAGAAAAGGTAGCGAATTTCAGTATTTTATAAGAGCAGGTTTGGTTCATGTCTTCTTGGCAATTCTCAATTTCGCAGTGATTAGTACAACATTGCGTTATACATTCTATTTTTAACACTACACAATATATTTTATATAATTTATTAGGATTAAACAATAACTTTGTTGTATATTGACGCAACATTGTTGTGATCAACGTTTTGCTTGTTATTAATTCTTCTCATTCTTGTAATCAAAATAAATTATTATAAAGTAGATTATGTATTATAATTTAATGAAATTTATACATTTTCTAATAAGCCGTGAAAAGTACTCTGCCACATTCATTGGTATACAAGACATTTTTAGAACAAATGTTTATACCATTGGAAATATCAGTATTCTCTGAATACATAGCATTATTTTTTTGCTAAATTTGAACCTTTCAAAATATTTATCGTCACTAGAAGTCAACGAGATCTGGTCGACGTCTTTCAATAACAAACGAAATCTTCCAATTTTTCCTTGTGCTTGTCTTTATTATCGAAAAACACATTTACATAAGTCTATTGTATACATATTTCTATAATTTTCTACGAATATTATTAACTGTCAATGTCAATATGTCAGAACAGCTGAATTTATCCTACTGGTAAATTTTTATCGGTAGGTCAAAGTGTCTGTTACGTTATCCTCTTGTTTAGCCTGTTGGCAACGCTAACATGACATTGAAAAACTGAAATAGGTGTTTACCATGAGGATAAATTTACCGGCCTGAAGTTAGCCCCGCCCAATGTAGCACCAACGTTCTTTTTTATCTTATTAGTTAGTGCATCGTTAGTGCTTTTTAGTGCACTATAAAGGAACGTTAGTGCATTTCGCATTATTGAGTAAATTATAAAATTTATGGGTGGGCTAACTTCAAATTAAGTTTTAAGATTTAAATAATATGTACCCTAGTATAAGTTAGTGTATCGTTAGTGCTTTCTAATGAACCCAACAGTTTCATTCGTGCTATTACCATACACTGGATATTAAGAAAAAACTATGGGTGGGCCAACTTCATATACAATTTTCAGATATAATTAATATGTACCATATCATTAGTTAGTGCATCGCTAGTGCTTTATGGCGAACCCAATAGTTTCGTTCGTGCTATTACCATACACTAGAAATTAAGAAAAAACTATGGGTGGGCTAACCTCATATAAAATTTTAAGATTTAATTAATATGTACCATATCATTAGTTAGTGCATCGTTAGTGCTTTCTAGTGAACCCAATAGTTTCGTTCGTACTATTACCATCATACACTAGAAATTAAGAAAAAACTATGGGTGGTCCAACTTCATATAAAATTTTAAGATATAATTAATTTGACCCATATTATTAGTTAGTGCTTTTTAATGAACCCAATATTTTCGTTCGTGCTGTTACCATACACTAGAAATTAAGAAAATACACTGGGAGGACCAACTTCATCTTGTATTTTAAGATTTAAATAATATGTACCATATCACTAGTTAGTGCATCCTTAGTGCTTTCTAAAGAATCCAACAGTTTCATTCGTGCTATTACCATACACTAGAAATTAAGAAAAAACACTGGGTGGGCAACTTTAATTTAAATTTTAAGATTTAATTAATATATACGATTTCTGTAGTTAGTGCATCATTAGTGCTTTCTAATGAACCCAACAGTTTTAGTGATGGAATTATATTTACTAAAAAATTAAGAAAACAATTCAAATAAAGTGGTTCTGTCACCTAGTAATGGCGGTCCGTAGCCGACTTCGCTATTACGTATAGTTCTTTATTCTTTATCATTTTTTTTTTTTGTCTCTTTCCCTAACGTGTTCTTTATGACTTTCTTGACACGGTTGTTTTCGATATATACAAATTCCCAGGAAATAATCCATATAAATATGGACGCTACAATCTTCCAAATCAATGGACTGATTTCAACTATTTTTACCTCCCGCTACCCTTGGTAAGGGAGGTATAGGGATCGTGCTAAACATCACATATCGAGATTTTAGTAAATGACCACGTTTTAAGGTCCCTAGAATCCATTTTTAACATTTTCACGATGATGTCTGTATGTGTGTGTGTGTGTGTGTGTGTGTGTGTATATGTGTGTATGTGTACGAATTTTGTTTGCACTCTAACTCAAATACTAATATTCAGAAAATTCTGAAACCTTGTATTTTTATTCTATTCTAATAGGAATAGAAGCCATTAGATTTTGGAGTAAATCGGATAAACGGAAATGTTACTTTACTTGAAGCTCATAATGGTTTTTCTTCAAAAAATACCATTAAATGCCATTTTTTCGAATTTTATGTCTTATGAAAATTAAAGATTATTGAATTTTCTACAGGAATACATTAATACTTTTTCTATATATTTTACAGATAAATTTAAAAATAATTTTTACCTCCCGCTACCCTTGGTAAGGGAGGTATAGGGATCGTGCTAAAAATCTCATATCGAGATTTTAGTAAATGACCACGTTTTAAGGTCCCTAGAATCCATTTTTAACATTTTCACGATGATGTCTGTATGCGTGTGTGTGTGTGTGTGTGTGTGTGTGTGTGTGTGTGTGTGTGTGTGTGTGTGTGTGTGTGTGTGTGTGTGTGTGTATGTGTGTATGTGTGTATGTGTGTATGTGTACGAATTTTGTTTGTACTCTAACTCAAATACTATCATTGAGAAAATTCTGAAACCGTGTATTTTTACCCTATTCTAGGAATAGAAGCCATTAGATTTTGGTGTAAATCGGATAAACGGAAATGGTACTTTACTTGAAGCTCATAATGGTTTTTCTTCAAAAAATACCATTAAATGCCATTTTTTCGAATTTTATGTCTTATGAAAATTAAAGATTATTGAAGCCTAAGATAAAAACTATTCCTTTGTTACACAGTTCATTTTTCAAATGAATGTAACTGACAGTAAATGTCACTGTCAGAAAACTTATCACTTCAAATTAATAATAGTGACATTTTAAAAAGAAAATAGTAAATAAAGCAATAGTTTTCTGCAATGGAACAGTTTGCAGCGTTAGTAAATACGTAGGTAGGTATGTATTTAAATTAATAAAAATTAAATAGCGGGTGGTTTTGTGTTGCGCACATCAGATTTCTTTTTTTTAATATTGCTTACCACCTATACTTGCGCCTACGCAAATATGTGTATGTAGTTTGTGGTGTGTGTGTGTGTGTGTGTGTGTGTGTGCGTGCGTGTGTGCGTGCGTGTGTGCGTGCGTGCGTTTGTGTGTGTGTGCGTTACGAGCGTGCGTTTTTGTGTTTATGTGCGTGAGTGAGGGCGAGCGCGTGTGTGTGCGTATGTGTGTAAGTATAAATTATAATAATTGTGTTGGTGTGTTGGTAGACGGTAGCAAAAATGTGTAGGAACACATTAGATACTCGTAGTTGACGCTGTAGCGCCAAAAATAAGTGATTGAAAATTCCAAGATTATGATAATCAGAGCCGGACTGGCGGGCCGGGCGATCGGGCGTCAGCCCGATGGGCCGGCATCGGTAGACGTATTAAGTTACGAGAAAATGTATGAAATTTATATAATTTACTGCTAAAAAAAGTACAAGTAGGTAACTGTAACTATGGGTACCGTATATCTTAAAAAAAACCGAAGTGTACTTATGTGCAATAAGAATTTGTAGTTCTGTTTTATGTGTTGTATTTTTATTTTTGTATATTATTTGCAAAGTACTGAATGTATTTATAAAAATTAAATAATTCTAATTATTTAAAAATATGAAAGACGAAAGACCTTTTAAAAAACCAGTTGTGGCCAGCACAATATCTCTCGACATTTTAATTTTTTGTTATATAAGTATTGTATTGCATTTCGTATCTAGCCGTCGTTTTATAACAAAGAATTACAGATCTTTACCCAAATATTGCTTTTTATTGTATGTAACATGTCTTCTGCACACGTACAATTCTAATTGTATGAGGAAGTTCCTAAATTGCACACGTACAATTCTAATTGTATGAGGAAGTTCCTAAATTAAACTAAAACTGTTGATTTTTGACACTGACATCTGTCATTTACAACCTGTGTTATCATTGATAATGAACTCAGCACTCCTGACCTTATTGATTGAACTATTTCGGCATAACCAATAATATTTTAGCAGGCGCCGAAAAATATATTAAATCCTGGCTAGATAAGCAACTATACAAATAAATAAACAAGTAAAAATTTGGTGTGACATACGAGTATGATTTTTTTTTGCGTCAACTACGATTACCGACAATAAATAAAGGGTCTCAAAAATGTTAGTGCAAAATGAGGGACAGAGGTAAATATATGTAGTAGCCCTTTTGACAGTATACGAATCAAATTGAGAGTACCACAATCCAAACTCCAAACAGTTAAAGAACTAGGACCTATAACTCAAATTTTTTATTTCTATCGTTTAAAAAAAAACACACGCCTATACTTATTTTAGTGTTTAACTGTTAGAGAATAAAACTATGAACAAGTAAATAGGTATAATTATCAGAATATATATATATATATATATATACAGTGTGAACACTGAAAACCGTGACATAGGCGTTTAACATGGGAAAACAGTTTTTTTGAAATATTACCTGTCCCGCAAGAGTATAATGGGAGTTTTTGATATGGTTAGAAAGATTATTTAATTTGGCATCGAAGATTATCTAAATATTCCTAATTTAATGCTTTATTATTGAAATATTTACGAAAATATAATGCTACTTGACAGTTATTACTTATAACTTACTAAAAACAGTAATCATGGAAACGTATTCGGTAGATAACTTGGTTAAATCAAGGCTCCATGATATTTTTTCACTAGTTCAAATCCCTCCCGGTTCAAGTTAATATTTTTATTATTTTTATATTTATTTTGTACAATTTATTATTAAATAAATTACAAAATTAAAACAAATAATTTTTTGGTACATCAATTATTTTATTGACTAAATGTACAAGAAGTGAAATAAATATGTAAATTTAAGCCAAATTAAGTTTAGTTTTATGTTCGTCATTAACGCAACCGGTTTTTTCAAATTTTAAAATGATTCGTCTAGTTCGTTCATGGGATGCAATTTGTCTATCAGAATATATCCTAGCAAAAAAGTATTGAATTTCTCGTAAACTCATCCCTTGATTGTAAAATTTAATTAGGTATACTAATTTTTTCTTCTAATGAAAAATCCATTGCATTTACAAAGTTTTCGGAAAGAATGTATTTAATAATACAAAAATAAATATAAAAATAATAAAAATATTAACTTGAACCGGAAGGGATTTGAACTGGTGAAAAATTATCATGGATCCTTGATTTAACCAAGTCAGCTACCGAACACGTTTCCATGATTACTGTTTTTAGTAAATTATAAGTAATAACTGTCAAGTAGGATTATACTTTCGTAAATATTTCAATAATAAGGCATTAAATTAAGAGCATTTAGATACTTTTCGATGCCAAATTAAATAATCTTTCTAACCTTATCAAAAACTCCCACTATAGTCTTACAGGACAGATAATATTTGAAAAAATCTGTTTTCCCATGTTAAAAGCCTATGTCACGGTTTTCAGTGCTCACACTGTATATATATATAGTATTTTAATAATAAAATATTTAGTGTATAGAAGCGATCGGGATTTTGCTAAACGGAATATATCCAGGGATGGTGGTCTATATTCCTCCACCTATATCTTTAGCTCAGCTGAGCTACATTTATGAGGGTATAGAGTCTATTCCTGGTATCCTTGATAATAATTTTATTATACTTGGTGATTTCAACATTACCAAACTTATTGAGTATTGCACCAACGGTTTTACGAATAATCTTATTCTATCTTTACTTAACTTCCACACCTACTTAGGAGCAAATCAACGTAATTTCACTTTAAATAAGGACAATAGAATTTTGGATATTGTTTTATGTAATTTTAACTGCCTTGTATCCCAAGATTTTTTCCCAGTAGTTAAAGAAGACGGCTATCACCCTACACTTACTATTTCACTGCAATTAGAATGCAGTTTCCTTAATTCAACGAAACTATTGGGTTCATTAAAAAGCACTAACGATGCAATAACTAATAATGTGGCACAAATTAATTACATCTTAAAATTTTATATGAACTTGGCCCACCCATAGGTTTTTCTTAATTTATAGTGTAAGGTAATAGCACGAACGAAACTGTTGGGTTCGCCAGAAAGCACTAACGATGCACTAACTAGTGATATGATACATGCTAATTAAATCTTAAAATTTAATATGAAGTTGGCCCACCCATAGATTTTTCTTAATTTCTAGTGTATGGTAATACCACGAACGAAACTATTGGGTTCACCAGAAAGCACTAACGATGCACTAACTAGTGATATAGTATATGCTAATTAAATCTTAAAATTTAATATGAAGTTGGCCCACCCATAGATTTTTCTTAATTTCTAGTGTATGGTAATAGCACGAACGAAACTATTGGGTTCATTAGAAAGCACTAACGATACACTAACTTATACTAGGGTACATATTATTTAAATCTTAAAACTTAATTTGAAGTTAGCCCACCCATAAATTTTATAATTTACTCAATAATGCGAAATGCACTAACGTTCCTTTATAGTGCACTAAAAAGCACTAACGATGCACTAACTAATAAGATAAAAAAGAACGTTGGTGCTAGATTGGGCGGGGCTAACTTCAGGCCGGTGATAAATTTTACAGAGACTTAACAGACACTTGCCAGTACATTGAAAAACCGGCCCTAATTAAATATTTGAAATTATAGGTAAAATCAGGGATTTGTTAACTACTGGATGGAGCGAGTGAATCTTTACCATGTACCCGGCCAGATCGACAGAGATAGTCATACATAATTCCGATTTGTTGTCTTTGTTTCCGTTACTTGTCAAATCTTTTGTTTGACAGGTTTGACAGATTTTAGGTTATTCTTGATATCATTAGTAAGTTATGATTAAAATTATGGTTTCTTCTAAAAAATAATTTGACAAATAAACATGACTTATTCTTATATGTGTTCTAATTTAGCGTTGCATTGATTGTATTCGTACTTAATTAACGTTTCATGATCAAATATACTTAAACACAATTAATTTTTGACGTGAATTTGACAGATGTGAATATGACAAATATGAATATCAAATTCACTTGTCTAAAGTGGAATTATCTATATCTTTCTCACTCACACTTCCTGTGTTCTCTCTTAATCTAGCCGGGTACACGAGAAATACATATATCGATATACACTTGCTCCATCCAGTAGTTAACAAAACCCTGGGTAAAATGCATATATCCATCAGAAATACCGCCAATCTGGTTAATGAATTGAAAGAATTTCTGACAATCAGGAACTTCCTCATACAATGAAAAATAGATGTAATTAGAATTATATGTGTGTAGAAGACATGTTAAATACAACAAAAAATAATATTTGGGTAAAGTTCTGTAATATTTTGTTATAAAACGACGTTTCGATAGCAAAGTGCAATACAATACTTGTATATGGCCTAATATGGAAATGGCGAGAGGTCTTGTGCTGGCCACAACAGATTTTTTATTTAATATTTTTGAAGAGCAGGTAAAAACTTGCTACCCATATTTTTTCTTTTGACAAATTTTTTATTAATTAGCCAGAAAAAAATAATGAAATTTGATTATTTGAATTACCGCCATGTATGACGTAGAATTACGCCGCATAAATGAATGGTCGTAAAGCCGTAGCGTTTGTTTATGCGGATAATGTAGATCTCCTGTTTGACGTTTCAACAATAGTTTGGAGGTTAGTGTTTTAGTTTATCTTTTTGGTATCGATATTTTAAATTACATGTAACTACCTATGTATTTATTTGTGAAGTAATTAATATATTTGAGAGACCAGAGAGAGAGAGAGAGAGAGAGAGAGAAATGAACTAATGTCATATTCAAATTAAAATTTTCTCGCACTCTATGCCATCTATACGTTACATTTTTAAACATAGTTTCCTTCTCCAGTCCAATATAATGACGTCACAGAAATTTTTCTTTCTTAATTTACTAAAAAACAAATATTTTTTTTAAAATAAAATTTATATTTTTATATACGTATATAGTGATAGAAATCGGATTTTCAGTACCACGCAAGTAGCCCATTTGATTGAATAATATCGGAGTATTATCCAATCAAAAAACAAGATCAAACTTCATCTATCTTTTTGTCACTATTTTTTTACGCTCTACTTCTCTACTTGCGCTCGTCTATTTCGAACGTAGTCAAGCCGTGGTCAAGCCATATACCTATTAACTAATATATTGCTAATGCTCGTATCTTTCCCATAAGAGTAGCTGAAGGAAACACTGTGAAATGGAAATATCATTTCTGCATAAGTCTATCTCACACAAACGCCCAACTTCGAATTATGCGCAAGCTTGGAAACCTTGACTACTATTGGCTAACACTGACAGCGTCGCTGGCTGGGCTGCGTTCCAAAATCCTACTCTTAAAGTACGAAATTATTCAATGTCGTTTCAAAACTAATAACCTTACTCTCAGAGTTTACTCAACCTGTTCCAAAACAGCCAGAGTTTACTCCAAAGTGATGTTCTACTTACTCTACTAACAAGGAGGGTATAGAAATTACTCCACAATATTTTCAAACGTAGATGCTCACGATTCTCAACATATGAAAGTAATTTGCCTTCTTGAGGAAGAAAACATGCTTTTGGTTGAAAATAAACATAAGTAAATACGTTGGCGTGTATTACGAGCATACTATTATAATAAAAGCGCTTTTATGGAGCGTACTTTCACATTATATTGAGGAGAGGCTTCATAAAAGCGCTTTTATTACGGGCTTGACATTAATGTTGTAATTATAAGTAGTTTTGTTAAGTTTTATAAAATTATTTTTAATTTAGCTTCAATTTTTTACTTCAATAAAACTCTCATTCGTTCCAAAACACAACACATCATACTCTACGCCAAAACTCGGTATTCTTGGTTTTGGAACGCAGTCCTGGTGATGCAGCAAGCACATGGTTTGACTTTGACGTTTGATTTCATTTCTGTTTGTAGTTGCACTTCGAAAGCATTTGCTTTGTGTTTCATACAGTAATTTATTGTCACCGAAATAAATTAATCCTGACCAGATTGTATTCCTATTATTTTTACAGTACAACAAAGTAAATTATTTAATTCAAATTTAGCACTAGAATATAACAATGTTTTTATTATTACTAATATTTATATTCAAGAATTTACATACAAAATAAATAGTAGGTACATTGTTTAATTTCTCAAATTTAAATTTAAAATTTCTCGCGCTAGCCGTTAATAAACAGAACTCTGTGATTCGCAAAAAGTGATCATGATTTTCTCGTTAGCCAATAGTAGTCTAGTTTCCAAGCTTGCGCATAATAGACCCGTACAAACAAAGACCTGTCATCAGCCGTAGACTTTACACTCTAGCCATCGTTTTAGTTGAATAATCGAATGATCTTCAATATTATCAAACAAAAAAGTTGCCCCAGACACATCTTCTGGTTTTAAACTAATTTTTATTAAACACAACGTACACATCACAATAAAGAATTAGGTTTAACACTGAAGAACAGATGCGAATACAATGACAGATAGGAACAGGGAACGGGACGCAAGACAACGAGGGGAGGTTTGTTTGTATGCATGACCTATATCTCTCTTGCAGTGACGTCAATTTTGTAAGTGTCTATTCGCGGTTGGGCGTTTGTGTGAGATAGACTTATGCAGAAATGATATTTCCATTTCACAGTGTTTCCTTCAAGAAAAGCAAAGGATCCGCAATATATTAGTTAATAGGTATATGGGTCAAGCCAACGTCGAATTCCCGCACCCACGATCACACTCACGCGCGCAGGCCCAGGAAACGCAAATGGGGGATACCGGGATAGCATTTTTAGTTTTGCTTCCATACAATAGATATGGCGACACCAGTATCATTAGTGTGCCATTTTTACCTCTCGCTAAGAGAGGTATTGGATTCATGCTAAAATTCGCATATCTATATTTTAGTGAATAAGCACGATTTAAGGTCTCTAGAATCCTATTATAACATTTTTAAAATTATGTCTGTGTGTGTGTGTGTGTGTGTGTATGGATGTGTGTATGTGTGTGTGTATGTCTGGATGTTGTAGACACGATTCCTCAAAAACTATAAGACTTAAGAACTGTTTAACTATGGATTCCTCAATCTGACATTCCTGGGAAGAGCTGAAAAGGTTTTGGTAACAATTGAACAACCGGAAGTAGTAGTTTCTGAGAAAAATTCTTCTAAATATAATTTTTTGGAAATTTTTGTTATTAAATATTGAAAAAGATAAAATTCTCCATCTAATACACTTAAAATTTTTATTATATCTTGTATGGATTTAGAGATAAAGACACTATGATATATAGAGTAATTTAATCGCAGAGGCTAAGGCACTAAGGAAACCAGTTGACAAATTCCAATGTTTATAACAAAGTTTTTAAATGACACATGTCAGTGTCAAAAATCAACAGTTTTAGTGACATTCTGATAGCTTTTTCTGGGAAGTATATTTAATCTTTCTTATGCCCATATTCATAAACACTCGTAAAGTTTCAAAACGGCTCGTTATAATTTTTGACAAATAGAATCAAACTTGACAAATAAAATTTGGTTTTTTTTTTCAATGTCGACTGTTTTTATTGGATACATATTATAACGAACCGTTTAAAAATTTTACGAATGTTTATGAATACGGGCATTAGTGTTTTATTAATTAAATATTTGAAATTATAGGTAAAATGCATATATCCATCAGAAATACCGCCAATCTAGTGAATTGGAAGAATCTCTGACATTTAGAAACTTCTTCATACAATGAAAAATAGATATAATTAAAATTATATGTGTGCAGAAGACATGTTAAATAGTTCTATATTTTTTTGTTATAAAACGACGGTTCGAAAGGTAAGTGCAATACAATACTTATATAGTCTAATATGGAAATGGCGAGAGGTCTTGTGCTGGCCACAATAGATTTTTTCATTTTTTGTGCGAATTTTGACATTTGCCCTTTTTATTTGAAACAATTCTGATTGTCATTGTGATTATATTTTTTGTATCTTATAAGTTAATTATTTTGTGTGAAATATCTTGTTAATATTTAAGATGACACGAATAAAGTGTTGTGTACCAAATTGTACTGCTACCGGTAAGTGAAAATATATTTTTATATAATTGTACCAGTAAAACATATTACAAAATCGTATTCTAGGAATAACAAACTATGGATTTCGACATCCTCGAACTCATTGGGATTTATTTGTCAAATGATTGGAAGTTTTAAACATGGATGAACTGCTTTTAGTATTGTATCTTTCCTAAATGAAATTACGGCGTTTTTAAAAATACATTATTTTTTACTCATTTTATGTAATCTTTGTAATACTGATTTGTAGTTGAAGCAGATTTTTCATAAAATACTACGCAATGATAGTATTTTGTGAAAAAATTGCTTCAACTTCAAATTGTATTAATTAGGGGTAATTAATAAACCGAAAATAGCAATATTAATTGTAGGTAATGATTCTACCGACCGAATTTTTACATTTAATTTTGCTTCCATACACCCGATGGCGCCATTGATGCGGTATCGATGCTCAACATGTACGTTTCTTATCTAAAATAGTGTATATGGTCTGTGCACGCGCGTTTCTGTTGAGTGCTGCTGGTGCTGCTGTCGCCTTCGCATAGTTCTTGTTGATGCTCTTTACATTGTAGAATTGTGAATATAATTTATTATTATTACATAAATATTAATCATCTCTATGTACCTGTAAATAGGTGAATATTATTATGATTTATTTATATCGTAAATAATAAAGTATCATTTTTACACTCAACCTCACTTTTCAAATAAAGTACAAAACTGCAAATCTGTAATATTTTTCAGATGTAAACTAAAATGGCACACATGTCATTGACGCATTACTTGCAGCTAGTTGATAGATGCTGGAGAACACAGGATGGACAAATAGTTGCAAGTTTACTATCTTTGAGACATGATCACGCTTTGAGCCCCAATCTTCATCTTCAAAAACCAGATACGATGGTTGAACGGTTTATTGAACCACCTTTAGACGATATAGTTACGTGCCACTTGAAATGTTTAGCAAGCGTAAGCGCAAAGCAGTATTTAGAGGCATACCAAAGTCAAAGCAACATGATTCAGTCGCTGACAAAAGTTATCCAATCTCAGAAGGAAGAAAACTGGTGTTTACCTGTTATGTATGCGGTATGTCTTGATCTAAGGCTTCTAGCACAAAAAGCTGAGAGTGTTAGATCAAGTAGTTCTGATAATCCTGGAGAAATTCTTGAAAAAGCTGCAGAATGCTTGATGGGATGTTTTCGAGTATGTGCTGCAGACAATCGTTCATCAGAAGAAGACACGAAACGATTAGGAATGCTTACACTTGTAAATCAACTATTTAAAGTGTACTTTCGAATTAATAAGCTTCATCTTTGTAAACCTCTGATTAGAGCAATAGAGTCATCTGCATTTAAGGATAGCTTTTCGCTGGGTCAACAAATAACTTATAAGTATTTTGTTGGACGTAAAGCCATGTTTGATAGTGATTATAAATCAGCCGATGAGTACTTAACATTTGCATTTGAAAATTGCCATAAACTTAGCAAGAAGAATAAACGATTAATATTAATTTATTTAGTCCCTGTAAAAATTTTATTGGGCTATATACCCAGCCGCTCTGTTTTAGAAAAATATGATGTTATTCAGTTTTGGGAACTTGTACAAGCTGTATGTCAGGGTAATTTATTATTACTTGATCAAGTTATTGAAAAGTACGAAACATTTTTCATAAAATCTGGTATTTATTTGATTGTTGAAAAATTAAAAATTATAGCATATAGAAATTTATTTAGGAAAGTTTATTTAATTTTAAATACGCATCAAATTCCTGTAGAGGCATTACAATCTGCCCTACATATGATGGGACAAACCGATGTTGATTTAGATGAAACACAGTGTATTGTTGCTAATCTTATTTTTGAAGGAAAAATTAAGGGGTATATTTCTCATCAACATAGGAAAGTAGTTGTTAGTAAACAAAATCCATTTCCACCTTTGACTAGTTTAACTTAAATCTTTTTATATTATTGTATACGTATTAATGTATTTTATACATGTTTTCAATATAAGTACATATATAAATTTATATTTTTCTTTATTTTGCATATATTCTCAATGTAATAATTCTTTTTTAGAATTTTTTTCTCGCTCATCCAAAAAAATATGCTGTTTAAGATCACTTTTTAGACCGGAAAATCCTTTACTGAGTTGGCTCGGAAAATTGTCTATAATGGATCGGACAATAACTGCGATCCGTACATGAATGTTTCCATGGCGATCAGTTGTTTATTTATTTATTTCGTATTTTCTCAAGCTTCAAAGGCAAAGGCTTCATTCCATGGGCTTCTGGCATGTTTGCTCACTCAGTAAAGTATCACTTTCACGTCTTGTTAAATAAGAAAGAGGAATCATGCTAAAAATGGCATATCGAGATTTTCGTGAATAAGTCTCATTTTCTATGTTTTTTTTTTATTGTATCTCGGGAAATATTACTGATAGACTAAAATCGTTTGCACATTCCAGGGTCAAATTTTTGAGAAAAGTTTAATAGTCACTACAGGAATTTTCGATCTTTTTTTCTGAGCTACAGGCAAAAACTTGTTTTTCGCTCATTTCTAAAATATCTCATAACTTATTTATTATGGTAGTTAGAGAAAAATCGTTTTAACATATTTTGTACCGGTTTTTTTTTAGGTAAAATAGAATGGTATAATTGGATTTTTTGAAAACTTTATAATTCTCGAGATATAACACAAACTTATGATTTTTTAAATGGCAATCTATGTTGAAAATAGTCTCATCTTTTTTCTTATTTTATAAGCTTTTCAATGATATATAACAAGTCTACAATCTTTTGTTTTACACAAGAATAAAAGATGAATTAATTTTCTGGGGTGAAAAAATTAAAAATTATTAAGAAACAAATGAAAAAAACTATATATAGTTCATCATTTATTTTGATTCCATATCTATTAATTATGTTCTCAAAATTATTCTAGACCAATTATTTTCGGATTAGTTAAATTATTATTTATTTATCAAGGTCACAGTTAGCTTTGACACAATTCGAAAAAAATTGGTTTAATATACTTTTAAAGTAAATGAATTAAAAATATGTGTAAAACTGAAGCAAATAATATAAACAAATGACGATCTAAAATAGTTTTTTCATTTGTAAACAAAAGAATGTATACTTGTCATATATCATTGAAAAGCTTATAAAATAAGCAAAAGGATGAGACTATTTTCAACAAAGGTTGCCATTTAAAAAAATCATAAGTTTATGTTATATCTCGAGAATTATAAAGTTTTCAGAAAATCTAATTACGTCATTTTATTTTACCTAAAAAACGGTAAAAAATGTGTTAAAACATTTTTTGTCTTAACTACTATAATAAATAAGTTATGAGATATATTCGAAATGAGCGAAAAACAAGTTTTTGTCTGTAGCTCAGAAACAAAAGATCGAAAATTCCTGTGGTGACTATTAAACTTTTCTCAAAAAGATGACCCTGGAATGTGCAAACGATTTTGCTTATGTGGAACTAAAATTTCCTTATTTTGAATATCGAATGCTGTGTTGACATGTCATGTGTTTTTTTTCGAAGGTTATAAATTGTATGAAGACGTTTATACATAATTTGTGTTAAGTATTTGCAAAATATTGTGTCATCAAGCGACCAAAGTCAATCAAATATCAAATATGACATATTATAGCTGATGAATGACAATTCATGCTTGTAAAAAATGATTGAATAACAATGTTACCGGTTTCTGGTTGGTGTACACCTCAGACCAAATATAAATTAGACGCCGCGTTCCCTATACTGCGCAATGGTTTGTTGTGAAGCCATTCCTTCCCGGGTGAGGGGTTAGGTGGGGATAGGAGGGAACGAGGCGTTTGTTTTGTATAGCGTGTTGCTTGCCTAGTTTGTTATTATTATTTTACGTTCAAAGGTGATTTTGTAAGGTTAGGTGCGGTAATATATTTTTTCTTTTCCAAATCACTTAATAGGTTACAAAATGACAGCTGCTGTCACTTTCAAACTATTGCAAATGCAACCCGCATTTCATGAACGCCGCTAGCTAGCTCGGCACGCCCACTTAAGTTCGTGCTTCACAACAAATGGTTGTATGCGGCGTCTAATTTATATTTGGTCTGAGGTGTACACAGTTGTAATACTTCAGAAGATGGAGCTACTGTAGCGTCATTCGACCTTCAGTGTTATATCACTTTGCCAATATTCTTTTAAACACAGGCCTAGGGTTGCCAACTGACCTTTTTTGGAAAGGACTGTCCTTTTTTGAGCATATTTTGTCCTTGTCCTTTTTAAAACCAGGAAAGGACGCAATTTGTCCTTTTATAGTAAATTTTGTTATTAATAATATTTTTCTTATTACTATAAATATGGAAATGAAATAATTATTTCACATTTTATGTAATGTAATGAAATAACAATAGAATTTTTGAATTATTGATGTATTAGTACTACTTTATTTACGTCATAAAATATTGATTTAAATTTTTTAAGAATATGTTAAATTTGCTTCATTGTAAAAAACTCTACATTATCTAATTTTGCATTAAAACACGTTTGACCTTGAAAATTTTCAAAAAATCGCCTGCGGCGCATTATTTTTCATTAATTTTAAATCTTACACACAATTCAGAAAAAAATTGCTGAAAAAATGTCCTTTTCTGTAATTTTGTAAAGTTGGCAACCCTACATAGGCCCGATATTTTCATCTCTGGTTAAACTGCCAGTTAAGTTAACTGTTGGTTATAAGAACAATGTGGCATCGAAAAATTGATACATGTATAATTTTTACAATGTAGGCTGTAATATCGATGCTGTGATTTTCTTTTAACTGACAGTTAAATTAACAGACTGTTTAACCGGAGACGAAAATATAAATTATTAAACATTACCTACATTCATAAAATTATTTTTCACGATTCAGCACTTCGCATACGTTTCTGCCGCTTTTTGAATGTTTCGAGATTTAAATGTATTTCCCAGATAAAGCTTTGAAAAAGTCACTAAATGACGCTGACATCTGTCATTTACAAACTATGTTATAAACATATGAATTTGTCAACTGGTTTTCTTGGTGTAGTTTATTTTTATTACATCCGATTATTCTATATATTATAGTGTCTTTATCTCTGAATCTACAGAAGATAAAATAATTTTTTTAAGTGTATTTGATGGAGAATTTTATGTTCTTCAATATTTGTAATAACAAAAATTTCCAAAAAATAATATTTAGAAGAATTTTTCTAAGAAACTACTACTTTCGTCCAACATCCATACACACACAGACAACATCGTAAAATCTAGATATGCGAATTTTAGCAAGAATCCAATACCTCTTAGCAAGAGGTAAAAAAGTGAATATTTTCTTTCATTAAATGTTCATATTTTTACTTCCTTGTACGAAGTAATGGAAATATTGTAATCGTGAAAAATTTCGATTTCTAGATTTCAGCGGAAATATCCATTTTGACGATCCCTGAATCCATTTTGATTAATTTCGTCCTGACGTTTGTACGCACGTATCTTGCATAACTGAAAAACCGTAAGCCGTAGAAAGTTGAAATTTTGTATTTAGGACTGTTTTGGTCATTACATAAACTTCCAGAAGTGAAGCCTGTAATAGATTTTAATGAAAAACTATATTAAAATATAATCCAAAACTTTTCAAATTTAGTATATGAGACTTTTATATCAATGGGAATAACATAATAGATTTTGGTTAAAATGGGCTAACCGGAAGTGATACATTACCTGAAGCTGTTAACAGTTTTTCTTGAAAAAAAGGTTTTATTTTAATTTTAGAAATAAATGCTTCAAATAAAAGTTTTAGAGAATTAAATTTTGCGTCTCGCTCATTGAGTATTATTAAATTAGCCCTTTGTATAAGCGAGAGTAAATTTAAAAGTTATGTACTTTTTGGTTTTTGTAATTAAGTTTGCTATGGATTGGGACAAAAAATAAAAATTTTAATATCAATGTTAAATTATGTCAAATACGTGCAATTTTATGATTGGATTTGTTATAATTCATATTTTTGTTATTAACAAAATATGTATAGTTTAATAGGCGTACAAGGAAGTCATGTGTTGTACACATCAGATTTTTTATTTAAATGTCAACGTCAACACACAAAATATTTATTTATTTATTTCTTCCAAGGCATTCTAATTTTGCGTAAAAATTACTTGAATTCATTGTTTTCATTCTAGAGACTTATTATAATCATATTTAAATTAAAATTAATATAAAATCTTAATGTATCATTGCATTTAGAATTAAATTCTCTAGCCTATATAAACTATTAGTTAGTTCAACTTGCAAGCAAAATTTATTATCCACCTACACGGGCCAATAGGAAATAAAAAATGCTATACAGAAATACAAATGAAGATTTATTAAATATTTTGTTATGTACATTTTTTAATTAAAAGAACTAATTTTTATTTATAAATACTAAGAAAAATGTACACCATGGCTGTTGAAAGCATGTAATACCCTAAAAAAGATATAGTGTTGAGTATTTTCTAATTTTATATTTAGTATTAATTAAATACGTACGACATAAAGTCATCAATATCCATATGTCTTGCACGTTGTTGATCTGCTCCTATTTCTGTTAAAATTTGTTCTAGTTTATCCTTTATCGCAAAATCTGCTGGTACTTCCTTAAAATTAAAATGAGATGATAAATATAGCAATACATGATCATATGAAATGTGTCATATCATTGTTTATAAATTCTTAAAATGTGAATATAGATTTGTGTATAAAATTGAATAGCGTTATTGCCATGTTCGTATGTTTATCCAATTTTAGGTAATTCCTTGAAAAAGTCATAATTTTTCATTTTGTATAGAATATTCAAAATTCTGTTATCTGGTTCCAAATTTTAAAACAATGGACGATATTTTTTTTTCGTTGTAGAGATATTTACAATTAAAATTTTGCCAACATCACAAATGGATCTATACATTTTCAACTTCATTTTCCGCTTTTCAAAAAATAAATTAGCAGACTAGTAAGTCAATGGGCTACTTGCGTACCTTTTTTTTATTTAATATTTTTGAAGAGCAGGTAAAAACTTGCTACCCATATTTTTTCTTTTGACAAAATTTTTGTTCATTAGCCAGAAAAAAAATAATGAAATTTGATCATTAGAATTCCCGCCATGTATGACGTAAAATTACGCCGCACCAATGAATAGTCGTAAAGCCGTTGCGTTTGTTTGTACCGGTAATGTAGATCTCCTGTTTGACGTTTCAACAATAGTTTGGAGGTTAGTATTTTAATTTATCTTTTTGGTATCGATATTTTAAATTACATGTAACTACCTATGTGTTTATTTGTGAAGTAATTAATATATTTGAGAGACCAAAGAGAGAGAAAAATGAACTAATGTCAAATTCAAATTAAAACTTTCTCGCATGCCATCTATACGTTACATTTTTAAACATGGTTCTCCATTTAAATATAATGACGTCACAGAAAATTTTCTTTCTTAATTTACTAAAAAACAAATATTTTTTTTTAAATAAAATTTATATTTTTATATATGTTTTCAACATAACATTACATGTATAGTGATAGAAATCGGATTTTCAGTACCACGCAAGTAGCCCATTCTGAACAAATCTGTAAGTCTTACAGTTCTGTAAATCTGTAAATAAATGAACAAAATCGCAACGAAAGTTGCCACCCTAATGTATAATTTTATATTAATAAACAAAAATAGATGCGTTTTTGTCAGGTTTTTACTTTTTACAGATTTACATATCTGTAAGACTTACAAATTTGTTGAGAATTGGGAATTGCCCTATTAATCGAGTCAAATATGTAAGGATATAATCAATATCACTTACTTTTGTGAGTGCAAGACCCTGCATAAAAAATTCTAAAATTGAATTTACTTTTTTTGAATTTGATGTTAATTTATCTAAAATAGAATTTACATTATTCTGGAATTGAAGTTGAAAAGGTACCTACAGATGCGAGCGTGCGGTTATTACCATTCGAAAATACGTTAAGTGTATTAGTTTTCAGAATTTTCTACCTCTAATACAGTTTCTAGACCAAATATCTGAAATTGGCCAAAATTTGTTTAGAAAATAAGGGATTACAATTTAAATATTTACTTTAAATTTTGTTTAAAAAAAAAATAATAATTTGTAAATAAGTTGATAATTATTTAAAAAAATTAATTATACATTATTCTGTTGGAAAACGAAAAAAATATTTCCCATAGAAAAACCAAAAGTATATTGTTCTATTAAAAAATATATGGGGTCTCGTGGCCACGTGCCTGAGTGTCTGGTCGCGGTTCTGAGGAACCGGGTTCGATCCCGACCGATGCCAAAAAGAAATATTTAGAATTTTAAATGGCACAAAAGTGATCCCTGTGGTGCACTTTCCATGCTAGCAATGAGTGCCCGTGACGTGGCACAGCCAGGAATGGGTAATATGCCGTGATATATTTATTTATTTAAAAAATATAATTCGTCCTATGAATATATCGCGGGTCTACAATGACGGTTCTAACTGCAAGAACGTAATAATGGCGAGGAAACTGATTTGAAATTTTAACTAGTTGTTATTTGAACACATTATTGTTAGCGAATTAACATTTATTAACTTTAATTATGGATTTATTTATAAGAATATGGAAGAAAAATGGCAACGGTATGCTTAGTTACCGAAAAAATATTACAAAAAGAGGCAGTTAGAATTATGTATCTCAATTTTTTCTCATCTTTCACGGGATCAGAGTTCTATCTTCGCCTATTTAAAAAAAGCTCAATACGACATAGAAAATTATTATTTATTTTTATTAATAAAACATAGAACTAATAAATTTATGCGCTACAAATAATAATAATAAAATAAATTTAAGAAAAATCTGCATTACAAAAATCAAATGTAATTTTAATATTGTTTTATATTACCTATATATTTCTCAGTCATTAGAGCCACTTAAGTATTTTTATACTGTGTTAGAGCTATCAGCTATCATTATTTTCAAAGCATTCCGCAAAATACGTGTTTTATAGTATTTCTTTGTACTACGTTGCTGACATGACTTTGTCCCTACTCGTTTGATTCAGCTTTTGGAATATAGAACTTTGTCTCTGTACTATCTTGAAAATGAACAACAAAATTTAAATTTAATACCAGAAAGAGATAGAATATGGCTGATACAAAAACCTCATTTTACCAAAAACTTGCAGTTTGAACCTTGTCATTCCAGACCCCCGATATTACGATAAATACATTTTGTCTAATTGTAACCAAACTTATATATTTTCAAATAAAATCGGTATATTAATTTTAATTCTTCGAAGTAAATAAATAATACTTGTACGATAAAGATTAGAAATAAATATAAGTATGTAACTTACTTTGTTATTTAAACTGCAATGTAGCCTGTAATTCTTATCCAAAGTAGCCAAAACTACAGTCTGTCTAAATGCACTCCCTAACGTTTTATTTTTTCTCGTAAACGCTATCCTCGTCAACCCATCCCATTCAGTATAATTTATAGGTGGTGGAGGATTTCTCGGTTCTATTCGAACTACAGAAGATTCAACTTTTGGTGGAGGTCGAAAATTATTCTTACCAACTTTCATTAACATATCAACTCTAGCCAAAAGTTGAGTATTTACAGATAATCTACAATATAATTTGTCTTTTGGTTTCGCAACAAGTCTTTGAGCAAATTCTCGTTGAAACATTAAAACAGCACATCGAAAAAAAGGACGGTGTAATAATAATTTGAATACCAGAGGCGATGATATTTGATATGGAATATTGGCTACGCAAATATCAAAGAAAGGGAGTTCCGTCTTGAGAACATCGCCTATCCTAATTTGTAATTTTGATTGAAATGGTGTTCCTTGTACACGTTTTTGTAATTCTGCCACTAATCTGTTATAAAATTAACAAATTATATATTGATTTTAGTTTTAAAGCGACCCCTAGAACTTCAATATTATTTTGCAATATTGGTGCTCTCCGTACATAGTTCAATAAATGAAACTAAATTGTACAATAATTCAGTTCATCCTTTTACTACCCGTAATCATTTTTACAATTCAATCTTTTTCCTACTTTCAAGCTTCTAGAGTAGGGTTGCCAACTTTATAAAATTACAGAAAAGGACATTTTTTGGCCATCTTTTTCTGAATTGTGTAGGATTTAAAAGTTACGAGAAAAAATGCGCCGCAGGCGATTTTTTGAAAATTTTCAAGGTCAAACGTCTTTTAATGCAAGATAACATAGATTTTCTTTACAATAAAGCAAATTTAACAAATAAAAAAACTTAAAATCAATAGTTTATGAAGAAAAGTAAAACACAATAAGATATTTAACCTTAAAATGTTAACTGCCAATATCTAATTTTACATTTTAATTTTTTAAACTGACGAAGCAGTTATTTAGGGCTAGTAAATTATAATAAAATATTAACGAGGATGAGAGCATGAGCATGAGAGTAACAATTAACAAATTTGACAAGTCAACACTAGTTAACCCTACATATCAATAATTCAAAAATTCTATCGTTATTTCATTACATTATATAAAATGTAAAATAATTATTTCATTTTCATATTTATAATACGAAAAATATTAATAACAAAATTTACTATAAAAGGACAAATCGCGTCCTTTCCTGGTTTAAAAAAGGACAAGGACAAAATATGCTCAAAAAAGGACTGTCCTTTCCAAAAAAGGTCAGTTGGCAACCCTATTCTAGAGTTAAAATTTGTATAAAAATATTATTACCCAATAATACTTGCAGATCGACTAATTTTTAAGTATTGTGCAAAGAATTTTGATTAACAAAAAATTTGCACAAACGTTTACTATAATTTCCATAGTATGATTAGTAATTGTATTACAATTAAAACTAATATTTTGCGAAATTATTGAACGATTGTCTAGGGGCCACTTAAAAATTATCTTATTACCTGGGATCAATTTCACAAGCAATTACTTTTTTAACTTTTTCTAAAAGTTTTACAGTCATATTACCAGTACCAGGACCTATTTCAAGACATACATCAGTTGAACGCAATGCAGATTTTTCAATCATTGATGTAATTATCATTGGATTTTTTAATATATGTTGACCGAAGTCCTTGTTAAACATAATTCCTGTAAAATGTAAAGTTAAATACTTATTACAAATGAATAAAATTTTATAGTACCTTGTTTAGCGATTTCATTGTGGATACGAGATTTCTTTTCAGTTTTTATTTTCGGCATTTTATTATATTTAATTACTGTCCATAAATAAATAATAAATAAAACTGCAGTTCAAACTTTATTGAGTTAACATATAAACACATGTGCAAGTGGTTTATGTGAGGTTAGATTACCTTCTTGCGCTGTCAGTTATTTGCGCATGCTCGTAAACTGAGCCACATTTATGAAAATTTCATTTTGTGGAGGGCGCAAAATACAAATAAGTTTATAATAAATAGAAGCATAAATAAATAGTAATTTATCAAAATTGTATACTTTATAGTAATAATTAAAGAAATTATGCATGAAAATGAAATGGAATACTTCAATAAAGTAGTATTTCTTGTGTGTCCCAAATTTTTTGTCGGTCGACATAATAATTAATTAAAAACAACATTTACTAAACGTCGTTAAATGACAAGGTCCGTTAGGCTAACGCTATATCGGAGCGAATATATTGTATGTTTCGTTAACAGATAGCAACATAAACCTATTTAGAATATTGTTATTTGACCGTATTTTTTCGCGGTCATATACTAATGCGAATCTGGCTGTGATAGGTGTCTTGATGAAAATAGAAACTTGAATTCCGAATAACTGTTATTTTTTTTAAACTTGACCTTGGCCCTGCATCCGATATTACAAACTAACTCAGCATCTTCGAATTTGTGGTCATGGGTTTTCGAAGCGGCAAATGATAGCATCACTTGCTAATTGGATACTCCAACTTTCTGTTTATATTATATTTACTATTTACTATAGATTTAGCATCCTTAGCAGAAAGCTACTTTGGATTTTTACTTCAATTAGTGAACAAATTATTCAATTTTTATATGTTCTATAGTAATTAGAATTTCATATTCTCTGTCCAGAAAAAATATAAAAAATAAATTTAAGTGTTTTTAATTTTTCTACACTTATTTAGAACTGTATGTTTACCTAAATAATAATAATTATTTATATACATAATCATATCAAAAGAGTGATATTGTTTGACGAATAAAATATTTGTGAAAACGAGCGAAGTGAGTTTTACAAATTATATGAGTCTGTCAAGCAATATCACGTTTTCAACCTCTAAAATAATTTAAAAATACTCAATATTCTAGGGTTTTCTATGACAGCTCAATATACATATTTCAAAATCAATTTACCAAAGTGTTGCCTTGAAAATAAATGAATTTAATTTTTAAATTTAGCTCTTAGCTAAAATTTTAACCAGATATTGAAAAACCGGCCCTTAAACGTATTAATTTGTGTTTCGTTAAATGCTTTATTACTGCACTGAGTGTTGTTATGAATGTCACTGAGTGCGATTGTGAATACCGCACTGTTTCCTTCTAAAACAAAGAATGATACAAATTAAAGTAGAATTTCAGATACAGTAATTTTTACAATATTTGTACTTAAAAACTAGTGAGGTAGAGAAAATATTGAACAATACACGTTTGATTATGGCCAAACAAAACTCGTTTGATTGCTGCAGAACTCAGCTCACCGCCTCGTTCTCGTTTTGGCAATCAAACTAGTTTTCATTAAACAAGCCAAGATCAAATTAGTATCGTTAATATTTATTTTACGTAACTCAGTTTTGAAATTTTTTTTACAAAATTCATTTTGTATCAATATCAAAGTGATATTTCATAAGGCCATAAAGTTGGGTAAAATTCAACTTTTTAAAACGGAATTAGATAATAGTTATTTAAGTATTAAGGGCAGTAAGTGCTTCCTACCTGTGGAGAACGAAGAGCACTTACTGACCGCAATGCTTATTACGTTTTTTGCACGATCGACACAATAAATAAAAAATCTGATGTGGCCAGCACATGACCTCCCGCCAATTCCATGTTTAAAATAGCAGTGAGCTTTACGTAAAGTATCACTTCCGGTTGATCGGTTGTAAATAAAATCTAATTTGTTGTCCAATAAATAGAAAAGTCTGTAATACGAAATTTAGGATTATGTTTTATTGTTTTTCCTTAAAAATCTGTTGAGCTCCAAATTAAGTACCACATCCTATTTATCATATATGATTAAAATCTAATATGATATGTAATTTGAGAAGTTTTGAATCATATTTTAATAGACTAAGGGAAAATCGTCACACACACATTCTTATAAAAATCGGCATCAACTTCTAGGTGCTCTAAAACGCAATCTTTGTAAATTCTTCGTCGTACATGATCCATTTCGTAAATGTGTAGTTGTAAATTAATATTAATTTATAGTGCTGCAAAAATAGAAAAAAATTAAATCAGATCATCCTGTACATCTAATATTTATGTATGATGGAAAATATATTATTTTTACAAACCTTAATTTCATTAGAATTAAATATTTTACCATTATATTTCCCTTAACACGGTTTCATTATTAATTTTAATATAAATGCTTCCTGACAGTGACATTTGTTTTAATATGTCAAAATTGTTATTAACATTATGTTTTTGTTTGACGCATAGGCAAAACGATATATGAAAATAAATTATATTATATATTCATATTTAAAGTTATTTACTAAATGTTATTATCGTAGAATTGAAGATTATACAATTATATTCAAATGTAATTAGTAAAAGTTACTAAAAAATTATATTCAAGGAATTTTTTACAAGAAAATCTGTTAAAAGCTTGTATAAATGATACTTCCGGTTATCCGATATACACTAAAAACTAATGAGCTCTTTCCACATTAGTATAGACACACACACACACACATACACACACACAGACACTACACACATACATACCTACAGACATCATGGTAAAAATGTTAAAATCGGATTCTGGGGACAACAAAACGTGCTTATTCACTAAAATCTCTATATCTGATTTTTAGCACGATCCCTATACCTCCCTTACCTAGGGTAGCGGGAGGAAAAAAAATAATTTTGACATTAAAAATTTTTGGTTGTCATTTTTAAAGTAAACTTTGATCGTTGTTTTTAATTACTTACCGCCTCCGTATCCTGATCGGTAAGTGATTCACATCACTTATTGATCAATAATTTGAAAATAAAACCTACTGCTTTGGAAACTTTATCGGTAAACATTAAAAATAATCCGATTTTGCAAAAATGTATTTTTCATGCATTTTTATTTGGTGCACTAGAACACTAGATAAATGAAACAAAAGTGTTATCATTTTCTAAAATGCGAAACAAATTTCACATTTTACTGATATCAGTGGTATATGAGTACATTGCATATTATGTAAGATATATTTCAATTTTACTGTATTTTTATTACAAAAAAAATATATGTTAACCTGCATTTTATGTATTAATTTCATGTTGCTAAATAATTGAGACAAATGTAAATTTGAAACATTTTATTTTATATCTTGTTAACTTTAGATAACAAAGGTTATTGCCAGGCATGTATATATTGTCTAGAAAATTGTATACATAAAAAAGGTAACATTTACGATCTTTTCTTGTTACCTTAGTTACTTGTTTTTGTTTTTTCACATTTTTATGTCAATTTCCCCTGAAGAAGGCACCAGTTTATGGTGCCGAAACGTTGGGTTTTAATAATAAACAAATACAGAACTTAAACTAAAAAGGTAGTATTATTCCAATGATTAATATGAGTTCTGAAAGATATTTTAACAACAATTTTAAGTAAAATTTCTTTTTTAAATTTTTGTAGAATGTTTTACAAAACATTATGATGGTAAAAAATAAATATGTAAATAAAGAATTACAATACGATTACTATAACGTACCTTGATTACTTAACTATCATTTTGAAATATTATCGTAGTTTCAAGATTTGTTTAAGATTTCAAAGAAATGGAACTTAACAGATTGGAGATCGAGCATTGGAACTTCGCTTAATTAATAAGTTAATAGAGTTCAAAGGGATCATTCTGCAAAAATAGTAATTTTAGCTGGCAAAAGATAGTTTTTCATTATTATTTCACGAAATTTTTGTACTACCCATGTGCAAATTTAGTAATCCTTTTTCTTATAATTACTTATTAATATGTTAGTGAACAATTAATATCAAAACTTTTAAAGTAAAAGTTAAAACGTAAGTAATGGAAGTTGGGAACTTTTTTGAAACCGCAATAAAAAGTAATTTTATTGATGCCATGATTTAATATTTAATTGCATTTCGCAGGATGTTGTAAATACTTCGATGAATTTAAAATTAAATAAAATATTTAAAAAAAAAACAGTCATTACCATATATACTTGGGAAGGTAAGCAGGGCCGTCTTATCACGGACTCTAGGCTCATGAAGATATTTTGAATCTTATTTAATTAATAATTATTGTCATTTTTTTAATTATTGAGTAAAAAACGTTATTTGTTTCACTATATTAAAATTTTCCTGTACCTTAGAAGGGGTTTCCAAGTCTAGGGTTTTTAAAAAAAATATTGGATATCAATGTTATCATATATAAGTAATGTTGAGGTGAATGTAATTGTTAATTTTCTGATTTTTATTACTCTAATATCAAAATGAAACTTTAATGCATTTAAATCGAGTGCTTAAATTCAATATCAGCTATTTTTGTGACGTACTGGACACTGGCAAATGCTATTGGGTAATGGATGTTCGAAAGCGCAAGCGAGGACTTGTCTCCTCCTTTTTCGCGCTGCTTTTGACGTGACACTAAGCGACGTACCCAGCTCATTTATCGTATATCCGTCTCACTCATTTCGCACATACATTGTTGGTGAAGGTAACGTCACACGCACAGTCGATTTTCTCGGTCCTTATTTATTGAAACTTTAATATTGTTTTTCTGGCGTAACAGAAACTTTTCGGCGAAAATACGAAATACGGGTCTAATATATTTTTGTACAGATTAAAATATTAAAAAGCAAAAACTTGGAAACCCCTAGTTCTTTGCTTTGAAGGAAATTTTTTGAATAAGTAAGACTTTGGCCAAGTTAGATTGTAAATTGACAATTCTACTCATGATCTGCCATCCAATTATAATGGTGTATTTTTCTGTTCTGAAATAAACGCTGTCATTTTACAACGGCAATTATCAAGTTGCAGTACTGCTGCGGCAATATTTACGTTGCTTAGATTAGCTCGTATCACGAACGTACTTGTATACCTAATAAAAGCATTTTTATGGAGCACACTCCTAAAAGATTACATTATAAAAGCGTGCTCCATAAAAGCGCTTTTATTAAAAAATGTGCTCGTAATACAGGCCAAATGATAATGCAATTATTATTATTAATATTTTTGAAAAAGAGAAAAAAAATACCATTCTGGACAGATTATTCGTAGGCAACTTTTACAAATGTCATTGCTGCTTGTTGCTGCAGAAAATTTAAATTCGTGCAGGTTTTCATTGTAACAAGCATTGTGGGCAAAAATTTCCGAGAAAATCATAGTCACTAGTGGCATTACTTTTAAAAGCTTAATATATTATAAACTGAAAGAATTGGTATAATTTATTTCGTTTTACATCTATTCATGTTTCTTATTTTGCTTTCTTTGTGACACTTGACTTTCGAAAAATTTATCGTCAATCGAGTATATAGTTCCTAATGGATAATGCGGCCCTGTGATGCACCCAGTATTAGCAGTGCAGCAGAACATAATGATCATTAAATTTTAAACTATAAAATCGTTGATCTCTTGCAGTTCATGCACGTGTACTTAGCAACGGACGAAGCGGTGTGATGTTACGAAAAACGAAATAAAAACAGAAAACAGGCGACAAGCACCTTCACCTCTCAGCTTGAACTCGTTACGAGAACCTGCTGTCCGCTCTCTGGCGATGCGGGCAGGAGCGAACAATAAACAAGACACCGGCTATAAAACCCGCCAGCAGGGTTCAACAACACTAGTTGCACAAGATGACCGGCTTGTGGCTGGTGTGTTTGAGTTTGCTTGTGGCTGCTGATGCAGCTTCCATAGCCACCAAGCCCGTCGACATCCCCGTAGAAATTGTCTACGAGAATCAACCGATTCTTGCAAAACTTTCCAAGAACTTGGAAGCTAAACCACAAATATCTTTGCAAGAACAAATTGAAGCTGATGAATTACATATTCCAGAAGTTATAGCCAAGATTGCACCACCTCCAAATGAAAAAGAAGATTCCAGTTCTTCAAGCCAATCTGCAGAATCCTCGGAAGAAAATAAATCTAGTCAAGAGTCAAGTGAACACGAATCCAACGAGTTAGATAATTCAATAAAACCAGCTGGAGAAGCTCTCCCTCCTGCTGAAGTTCCCCAAAATGAAGAACAAGTCAAATTAGTTCCAAATGATGGTCAGTTACGCCAAGCGAGTACGAGTAGCACTGCCCGTCCTCCCACTCCCAGTCGACCACTTCTCGGTTTAATAAATCGTCTTGGTGAAACGATTGGAAATACTTTAAACAGCATTCGTCCCCAAACTCAAGCTAGTTCAGCAGCGCCACCTGTTGCAGCTCCTAGTGAAGCTCCGTCGCAGAATTTATTCAGTGATGGTTCGTTGCCCATAGCAGCTGCCTCAGCTGAAGAAGAGACATCAGCTGCACCGATATCCAGCTCGCCACCGCCGTCATTCGCTAGCAATCTTCAAACGAATATCAACAGCCAGCTTAGTAGTTTTGGTAACAGAGTTAATTCTTTTATTGATAATTTAAGACCCACACAACCTCCAGGTAGTCAAAATGATGAAGAAACTAGTACTCCTAATACTCCTGTAATAAATGGTATTCAACAAAATTTTAATAATGGGTTGACTTCTTTGATGAGTACTGTTAATAATACTTTTGGATATTTCCAACCAAATGGTGCACAGTCTGATGAAGCTGGCCAACAACAGAATCCCAATCTTATCCAGTCTCTCGCGAACAGTGCTTCTAATTTTCAACAATCATTTACTCAATTTATAGCAGGACAAAATCAAAACCAGCAAAGCGATGAAGCATCACCCAGCAATGGTACAAGCAACCCTGGATTGCAAGTATTACAAATGGTACAAAATGGCATAACTGGTATATTTCAGAACTTGAGGCCACAAAATAACAACCCACAAAGTGATGAAGCTTCCCCAAGCCAACCGAGTCAACCACCTAATCCAATTATATCAGGAATTCAAAACTTAGTCGGCTTCTTCACAGGAAACCAGCAAAATACTGTTAACAATAACGGTTCCTCTCAGTCAAATCCCTCTACGATCCCTGCAATTCCTCCGATTCCAGGTATTCCAGGAAATCTACCAAATCCAGTCCAACAGTTCCAGGTATTCGCTGGTCAGCTGCAGGGTCAAATTCCTGGACAAGGAGGCCAAACGCCAGGAGGAGGAGTACAAATTCCTGGAATTCCACAAGTTCCAGGACTTCCAGGACAAGGAGGTCAAACACCAGGAGGAGGAGTACAAATTCCAGGCTTACCACAAATTCCTGGATTTCCACAAGTTCCAGGACTTCCAGGACAAGGAGGTCAAACACCAGGAGGAGGAGGCCCAATTCCAGGCCTACCCCAAATTCCAGGACTTCCACAAGTTCCAGGACTTCCACATGTTCCAGGACTTCCACAAGTTCCAGGACTTCCACAAGTTCCAGGACTTCCACAGATACCGGAACTTCCACAAGTACCAGGACTTCCACAGAAACCAGGATTAGACCCTGGAGTTCCAACAACACCGCCACCATCGGTTGAGACCAACGCTCCCAGTAATCCTACGGAGGCAACGTCAAGCCCAGCATCATCGTAGAGGAGAAAAAATTATGAATTCCTAACCCACTCGATTATTTTTAAGAGTATTATTATAATCTAGTTTAGTACGTAAATTTTTAATTTATTTATTTTCATGATGTGTGTATTTTTTACTTTATTACTAATGCAGCAAAAATATAAATAAATATATTTATTATCCTCTTCCTTATTCAGTTGCAATTAAAGATGAATATAAGTATTTTTTGAAATACTAGAACTGCCATTATCTTTTAAATTTAGTGCTGTGTAATATGTAAAAATTTAAAATAAAGTACGAGATAAATTTAAATATCTGTCAATTACATGTATTTATTTAACTGTATTTTTAAAATATACTTCGTATAAAAACCATGTAGATTTCTAAAAGAATGCATGTACTACTTTTTTGATAATTTAACATTGAACAAATATTTGTATTTCAGTATAAATTTTAATTATGTACCCATGTAGACTATGTAACCATGTAGATTTCTAAAAGGATGCATGAACTACATTTCTGATAATTTAACGTTAAACAGGTATTTCAGTATAAATTTTAATTATGAATAACAAGAGAATAGGACACATGGTTCGTGTTTGCACAGGATTATCAATATGAAAGAATATCTTATTCTCTATACGGTTTGATTATACATTTTACTTCATATTCAATAGATATAGAGTTAAAGAGATTAACTTTCATGTATTGTAGACACTGGCACACGTGATCTGGGCTAGAGCGTAGAGCCGTTGCTCTCGAAGTTACTCTAACCTTTAACTATTGAGCCACTGGGATTGGCAAATCCATACTAATATAATAAATGCGAAAGTAACTCTGTCTGTCTGTCTGTTACGTTTTCACGCTTAAACCGCTGAACCAATTTTAATGAATTTTAGTAGAGAGATAGATTGAACCTTGGAGGACATACGCTACCTTTTGTCGCGAAAATAAAACTTGAAGTGGGTGAAATATGGGATGAAAATTTGTATGGAGAACCCATCTTTTCTCCTGCTTAACCAATTTTGATGAATTTTGGTATAGAGCTAGATTGGAGCATGGAGAAGCACATAGGATACCTTTTGTCGTGAAAATAAAACTTGAAGGGGGTGAAATAGGGGATGAAATTTGTATGGAGAACCCATCATTTCTCAAGGGATATAAAAATTCTTATTTATGCTTTTGGTAAGAATTAAGAAATAAAGAGCGTTTTAGCGTTTTTGAAAAATCATCCCTCAAAGCGGTACAATAGGGGATGATTTTAATTTTTTTTGTATCTATAGTTGTTTTAATTGTTAGTAGATTTTCGATATTTGTCGGAGAGATAGCTTGCATATGTACATAAATAAAAGTACCCGAGACATGTTTAGAAAAGGGCGCTGTTAGGTGCGGTGCGGGGATCGGGAGGGCAATGGGCGGAGCCTGTTACATGTACGATGCGAGGCAGGTTGCCGGCTCCCTACGCAGTGCATGTTTCAGAAGTAAATGTGAAAAATACTGGTACACGTGTACCTAATCGTTATTCTAGCTTTACCTGTGCGAAACCGGGACAGGCCAGCTAGTATGTATCATAAATAAATAAATAAATAAATATATCATCACGGCATATTACCCATTTCTGGGTGTGCCAATCTGCTTTATCGCAGATATCGGTAATGATGATGACATATTTGTACCGTGCGGGCGCTTTATGTATCATAAATGTTTCATAAAAAGAAAATTGTGGAAGTCTTCATTTTTATTTCTTTTACTTCTAGGTATTTATTCTAAATTACCCACGTACAATTAAAAAAAAGCTATTTGAGAATTTTAAGGAACATTTCATAAGTTATTGTTACTGGTACATATTAGAAGTCTGTCTATCTTTAGCTAATCTCCGTGTCAAAAAATTGCGACATCTCTCCACAATAAAACTGACATTTTGACTTCAATCTTGGCACCAGCCAACTAAATTGAAGGATATCTAATTGCAATCAACTAAATTTAACAAACGGTAATGAATTAAAAACAGGCCTTAGAAACCAGGGTGTCCATTATTTCAATGCCAATTTTAATTGCAATTAGATTGCAATTTTTATTTTCACAACCCTGATTGATCTTTGACCAAAGTTGACTAAAGTTTTTCAAGTAACATTCAATGAAGGCAGTCCTGATTAGCTATTGTTGTGATTTAGATCGTGATTGTTGTGATGGCAGTGGAATTGAATTTTAACAGGAATAATGACTCCATTCCGTGGGGTTTTAGGCTTACAGGAGGGGCGGATTTGGATTTGCCTATTACTGTTATCAAGGTATGTACATATAAAACCCTGTTGAAAGGTGAAATAATTATGAAAAATCTCTCAAAAAATAATATGATTTATCTCTGATAAAAATTCCAGTACCATATTATAAAATGAGTACGTTTTATATTCTTTGAATTTAACTATGATTAGAATATGCAGACAAAGTTTATTGCATTCTTATATTTACAATATATTAATACAAGATACAGCATTTATAGTAACATTTTATTGATAAAACTAGACAACCAACATCACCTTTGTTCAGCGGAGTTTATCAGTTTGCTGAGAATCTCTTCAGGCATCAGTAGCGTACTTAAAAATTTAGCAAAAGGCTGTGACTAAAAAATTAAAAATAATTATGAAATATTTTTTTTATCGTAATAAATTAATAGTTTAACACAAAAGACTGTACAAATATAAAACATAATTGAAAACATAAAAAAAATAAAAAAAAAATATATTATTCAATATAGGTTTCCATTTAATAGTTATTTAAGTATTAAGAGCGTGACTGCAGTTTACCACTAAAGGATAATACTATCCGAAAGTGGTATAAATGCACTTAACTTCCGTGATGATTATTATATGTAGGTATTTTTGTACGATCAGACATTTTGTAACATTTTTATACAATTAATCGTACAAAATTAAAAAATAATGTCAAGATTGGCACTATGAGTAGTTGTTTTACTAAAGGAAACAACTATGATTTTTATTTATTCTACTGTTGTTGCTAAAGTGATGTATAAATTATTCATTTACTTATCGGTTTTTTTGTACGATTTACTACCTTAGCAACTCATGATCAGCAAATAAAACCTACTGCCTTGGGAACCCTATTGGAAAATATTTAAAAAAACGATCAAACAAAAAAATATTGATGAGAAAGGGATTATGCAGGAATGCAGTCAGTATGGATGGTATTTTTATATTTTGACGAACATAGACGTTTCGTAGCTTGCTGCTACTTCTTCAGATTGGCTGCAAGAGATAATATATGTTAAGATTTTTAGTAAGTTTAAATATGGTAACTTATTACTACAGTTTTAAAAAAATATTGTTTGAGTTTTGGAAAAATTTTAAATTAGTAAAAAATATAATTGCATTATGTTACTTAGCGTAAAAACTGTATAAAAATTACCTAAACATTTTTTCTGCATTATTAGAATTTTTCAAAATGACAAAAAAAATACCTATAGCTCAAAAACAAAAGGCGATAGAAAATTCCTGTGGTGGTTAATAAATTTGTCTCAAAAATTAAATCTGAAATGTATAAACGGTTTTGCTCTATCGTTAATAACGTATTAACCGAAATATCTTCAAAAAACTTCGAAAATGAGACCTATAGGTACCTGCAACATGAAAGCAAAGTATAAAAATACTTAACTTAAATATTTTTGTACTGTGTTGAAAGTTTTCTTCATAAAGATTAAAGGTGCGTTTGCTTCTACATGATTCCATTATATAACCTTTTATGCATTACGTACTATCTACTATGCGTTATGCACTACGCTTTAAAATATTAGGAAGGAATGCAGCTAATAAAGGAAATTAAAAATGTTCATCCCTGTACTCCCATACAATATCAGGCACTAAAAATATAAATCTATATTATAAATAGTTAGAGATTAAAATTTAGTGTTATTTTTTTAATTTAAGCTTTAGTGATGGATTAAACTTAGTTAATCGTTGATTAATTGTCAAATATTTATTTCTATGTTACTTGGTTTGAAAGTACACTTAACGTTCATTTTTTGAAACAATCGCGTACTAAATCCATCTTTTTGTGAAAAATATAAATTTAAAAATTTTGAAACCCAAAAATTTAGAATTTTATTTTCTAAATTTCTATGTATCAAACTTGGAACTTGGAAATTATTTCCAATTTCCAAATATGTAGCATAAAAATGATTCCTGTGATGCTCTTTCCACAACAGCTTTAGGAGCCCATAACGTGACGTCTAGTTAACTCCCTAAACGGTACACATACATATATCGTATTACCAAAAGTTACAATGAATGAATTGACATTTTTCAAGTATTATGTTCTTGATTTGTCAAGCAGGTAACAGAAAATAGTATCGCTGAAGATGCTGGTATGAAAATTGGAGACATGCTTGTCAGGGTTGGTGACACCCCTACAGCAGGATTAACCCATTTACAAGTTCATGACCTCATTAAAGTTGCAGGAAATATTTTTGTTGCTGCTGTCATCAGGTAGTACATTTTTACATAAAATAAGAACAAAAACTGGGACACATTATATATGCCCATTTTATTCCCCAGAAATTAAAGAACATAAATTATGTGTCCCACTTCTTGTTGTTCTTATTGTACATGCTTATTCAGAAATATTTATTCTTTCAGGGGAGAACTTCCAGCACAAGTTACAGAAAGCGAAGTAAGATGTTTTTCAATACACAAATTAAATAATTGATTTTATATATTTTAAAATAGGAAACAATTGACTCACAAACAACTGAGGATGGAATTTCTAAGTCAGTACAAATTAATATTAAAGCAAACGTAGTAGACACTACTGAAATTGTTGTCGAAAGCGGTAAAGTTGTTGAACAAGATATTAGAATAAATGGAACAGTAATTTCAGATCACGAAGAACAAAATCTAATAATAAGAAAAGAAGAAAATAAAAGCGAAGAGATAACAACTGAAAAATCATCACAACAAATAAAAACTGAAACTTTTGAAAATGTAGATGATCAGAGTACAGAAACTAAAGATGAGATGAGGTAAAATTTATATTTTTTGAGATTTTTATAAATAATTTACTTAATTATTTTTTTCAGTAAGTTAATAGATAGTTTAACACAACCGCCAGAATGTATAAAAGATTCAGAAGTATTAAAAGTAATAAATGAAGAAAAGAAAAGTGCGACGGAAGAGAAAATGAAGATGGAGAAAAGATGGACTACTTTTTTGCAAAAACCTGATAGGCCTAAACCAAAAATTAAGCCGACAGTGACCGAAGAACCAAAGGTGAGATATCTTATTCTATAGCAAGATGTCAATAAATATATCGCTGCTATTTTATAAAGGTCGATACTTCAAATTAAAATGACAAAATAGTTATTTATGTATGAAGGTATTGAAGTTCTACTTTTTATCACGAATATGAAATTTAGGTAGTTGCCGAGACCGCAAGGCCGAAGAAAATAAAACATATTAGTGCTAAAATGGAACTTCAGTGTCGAGTTGCATATTAAATTTTATTTGAAATCGAAAATTTGTGAAAATGAAAGGAATATTTTATTTTTATAGGTTATGTTTATGTTACTGTCAATTTGACACTCAATGCTGCTAACCTCCGAACATTGAGGTTATCGTAAAGAACACTCAAATGTTTTATTCAATATTCTTCATTGGAAATTATTTAGTTTTTCTGCTTGCCCATATTTTTTTGTCATTTCACGTACAAATTTACTATTATATATCATACACCTACCCAAATTATCTTATATATATATATAAATAATAATAATAATTATTATTATAAGGTTGGTAACATTGCATTTGCTTGAAATAGTAGTAGAATGGATTTCTTTAGTGCTGATTTCAAATAATAGTATATTATACGCCAAGGTTGAGAAGATAATCATTATTGACCCAGCGCCTATTGTAACCCGAGGGCGAAGCCCGAGGGATATAAGGCGCCTGGTCAATAATGATATTCTCAACCGTGGTTTATATACTATTTTTTTCACTACTAGCACATAAATTCTCTTTGAATTTTTTTTTGTTGATAACAATAATTTTGACATGAATAATAACATTACTTATTTGTTAATATTCACAAAAACAAAGTAGGCTGCATTTGTTTTTATCTGACGTTTTGCTCATTTTGCTGATTTGATAACCTCACTTATGGGCCTTGATTTGTATTTGATTTAATTATTTAATAAAAATACTTTGTGCTGTTACAGTCAGCAGCCTTATTAGTTTATTATTATTTTTAAATAAATCTGTTGAAATGTATTTACCTACAAATACAAAAAAATAGTGATTTGTTCAATCCTACATCTACAAATATTTCACATTTTCACCAAAATAGCACAGTGGCCAGGCGAGGCGGCAGCGTAGGTCAATTTAAAATTATAGTGGCAAATTTAAATTATATACTTAACACCTTTCTTGAGTTTAATGAGTTAAATAATATTTGGATTTGGAGGCTTGAGTTTGATTGAAAAGTAACAGTTTGCATTATAGACCAAGGTTAATAATAAATTATTATTGACCTACGTTACCATGGTTACAAGCAAGCGGTAGTGAAAAAAAATTCTCATGTCAAATAAAGGTAAATAATATGGGTTCCTAGGCTAGTAGTGAAAAAAATATTTTATAGTTCTAGAATTTATTTCTTTAAATATTAACATATAATATCACTCGTGTGTTTAGGTATTGTTGGGTATGTTCAGTGAATCAAACAATATATTCTCATAATACTGAACTCTGGAGTGATATTCGTCATGATTATATAATGAATAAATTTGATGACAATAATAAAATAAAATTTTTAACGTTTGTTGATAAATAAAACAACTTGTTTAATGGTGGTTACTGCATGTGACGACATTATATTTGAGACCCAGCGAAATACAAAAGCGAGTATATAGTTCATTAGTCACGTTACATGTTTTCCGCCAAACAGCATTCAGAATCTCCAAAGATATGTCTATCACAGCGATGACGAAAACAAAGAAATTATCTTATTTATATTTGTTACTAAGGGATTTTTACAACATTGACAGTTAATTTTCACAAAAAATCATTATATTCTCTCATTAAATATAAGCTAGTGATATGATTAATAATCGAAGATGGTATATTACGTTTGATTATATCACGTCGTCAAGGGAATATTCACTTAAAAACACCGACTATAATTTCTTTGCCTTGCAAATGTTTTCCTTTCTCCTACAATTTTAAAACGGATGTAATGTTATTTTTTTGTTGTTATAATAATTACAATAAATAGGTTACAACACTTGGCTAAACGTCAATAAACATAACTCTCCTAATATTACAGTTCGACCCGTCCAAGTACGTTCTGAGCATACTAGATCAGTTCAATTTAACACGCGTCAGCTATATCAATACATTGTATCTAAGCAAAATTCTTGAATGCCATTGGCTGAATTAATTATGAATCAGTTATATTGACCGGTAGTAAGTACTAGATTTTTTTAAACCTTAGACTTCTAAATTTATGCCATTTAGTTGACAGTGTTGCCATATTAAATAAAACCAAAAATCCTTAAAATCGCGTTCCAAAAATGGTAAATCTTTGTATGTTAATAGCTTAAGCTGAGGAATTGAATGAAAAACCAAATTTAAAAAACTATCTTTATTTATTTTAAGGGATAAAACATAATAATCAAAACTGAGTATCTTGCTTATTATTGCTAACTTCTTTAAAGTAAAAAAAGAGATACAAGTTTGATTAATTGGAGAAAATGTGTCACATTATGTTGAAACTTTAATATTGTAGGTAGTTAAAAAATTTTTATCAGCAATTATGGAATAATATATATATATATATATATATACCGGGAGTTTATTTTATCAGTAAACATAGGGTATATCATTGCCATAGTTACGGTATGAATGTTTGACAGCAATGTATTGAAGCGTTTATTTTATGAGTAAACATAGGCGTTTAACATGGGAAGCAGTTTTTGGTAAATACAAAGGTCTGGCAATAAATCAAGCCATGCTATTGAACATGATAATAGTACATTACATCTTGTACATTATTTAATATTAATTACTTTAATAATATTGCAAAAATTGTAATAAATTACAAAAATAATAATTGTTTCAGTTTTTTATTATGCAATATGAAAATATTTACAAATGTCGCCGTGGAACAGTGGTCATAACAGTAGCGTCTAAAATTTTTGGTTGGGGTTCGATTCCCCATTGGGGTAATTATTTTATTTTTTACCTTCCGTCACCTTTAGGTAAGGAAGGTATTGTCTTTGGTCAAAAAATTCGGTGGTGAGTTTTTAATGAATAAGCACGTTTTAGGGTCCCTACAATACGAATTTACTATTTTTAAGATGATGTCTGTATGTATGTGTGTGTGTGTGTGTGTCCGTGTGTGTGTATGTGTGTCCGTGTGTGACAAATTTTTCTCCGACGATAACTCCAATACTATAATTCTAAAAATTATAATTCTTTCGTATTCCTCTTCTGTACATTCATATGAAGAGTTGATTAGATTTTGGTTATAATTGATCCACCGGAAGTACCCTTATTTGAAGTTTTTAACAGTTTTTCTTAAAAAAACGCAGTTAAATATTATTTTTTGACATTTTGTTATTACATTTATTAAAGAAAATACTCTTCTCTATATGGTTTGATTATTCATTTTCCTTCATATTCAATAGATGTAGAGTTAAAGCATTATAAAGAAATTAATTTTTGAAAAATTAGTCAGCTTTGCCATTTATCATGGAAACAGCTGATATAATTATTCAAAAAAATTTAATTGACAGATGTCAGTTGCAAGTGCAAAACCAAATATGGAAAAAAGTATAGGATCTAAAATTGGTATGTCATAGTGTTGCTCGCAAGTGACACGCAGAGAAAGGCCAAAGAGAAGATGGAAGGACATTACTTAGTGTAGTTTATGTTATAATTTTATTGGATTTATAGAACCTTTTCAAATGAACTTTTGGTATGGAATTTGTAAAAAAATAGTATGTGTTCGTGTTCGATTTTACATGATATTATATAGAATCTGTTCCAAGGACCTTTTGGTATGGGATTTGTACAAAATACATGGAATTGACGGAAGGTCTTGTGCTGGCCACAACAGATTTTTTTACATAAAAATTGTTGAACTTTTAAAAATTTGTTTATATTTCCATATTAAAATCATTTAAAAATAATAATAGCATTGTAATAAATAAAGAGAAAATGATTGAGAATAATTGATTACAATAATCAAAATATTGATGTAATAACAATTCGTTGTATTTTATTTGATAAATACAGTAAAGACATAATATCTACACAAATTTATTATATTTCAGTTATTTTTATTAATATCAAAGGAAATACAATGCATTGTTATTGCATCAATATTTTGATTATTGTAATCAATTATTCTCAATCATTTTCTCTTTACTTATTACAATGTTATTATTATTTTTAAATGATTGTAATATGGAAATATATACTGATTTTTAAAGGTTCAACAATTTTTATGTAAAAAAATAAAATAAAATAATTACCCCAATGGGGAATCGAACTCCAACCAAAAATTTCAGACGCTACTGTTATGACCACTGCGCCGCGGAGACATTTGTAAATATTTTCATATTGCATAATAAAAAACTGAAACAATTATTTATTTGACAATTTCTATAATTTATTGTAATTTTTGCAATATTATTAAAGTAATTAATATTAAATAATGTACAAGATGTAATGTACTATTATCATGTTCAACAGCATGGCTAGATTTTTAGCCGGATACTTTGTATTTACAAAAAACTGGTTCCCATGTTATACGCCTATGTTTACTCATAAAATAAACGCTTCAATACATTGCTGTCAAACATTCATACCGTAACTATGGCAATGATATACCCTATGTTTACTGATAAAATAAACTCCCGTATATATATATATATATATATTAAATAACCTAATAACATAATGTACGAGTATTTTTAATTATTTATTGAAAGATATTATTTTTCCCTTTCCATTAAAGTAATGTAGTCTATGTACGTACATTTTTGATAAATAATCAAGTTATTTACAATTTGAAAGTTACCTAATTATTCATAAATTATTTTTATTTTTAATTTGTTTAAGTAAAGTGGAAACTCTTGTTCTTCGGTGTAATAAATGCTTTATTTAAAGAATAACAATTGTTTCTTGTTTCCATTGCTTACTTTGATAAACAAATTGAGCTTTTTGCAAATAACTTGATTATTTGAAAAAATGTACATACGTAAGTGTAGACATTACTTTGGTAGAAAGAGAAAAAAATTATCTTCTAACATAATAGCGTTTTTTAGTATGCTCTGCGACCAGTCTATGCGTCATATATTAAATACGCAAGATGTTTCTTTTGCGACCCATTTTATTTATCGTGCGACCCACTCAGGGTCGGGATCCGAAGTTTGAAATATAGAATAATAAGCGAAAAAATACACATTTTGCCCAGTATTTTGAGAACGTTATCGCTTTTTTGATTACAGTATGCATAATATGGCACATTTTGTCTAATTTATGGCCATATTCTGTACAAAACTGCAAGTCTTACATATCTGTAAATGTGTAAATAATATCTAGAATCGCATCGAAAGCTGCTACTTTCATGTATAATTTTATATTATCTAATAAACAGAAATAGATGGGATTTTCTCAATTTTTTACCAATTTACAGATCTGTAAAACCTACAGTTTTGAACAGAATACGGCCATTAATCAAACTCGTATCTCTTCAATTAAAAAAATGAATAAAAGTGATAAAAACTGAATAAGACATACTACAATAAACAGTTCTTCAGAAGACTTTTATATATGAATTTTATTTAACATTTTGATGTATAGAATTTATACCCTTAAAAAACCGACCACTTATTTATTGACATACCTTACTTGCATATGAAGGGAATAGGGAAAAATCCATGTCACTATATTTTTAATATTCAATTTAATTTATTATTAATTTCTACATGCGTATATTCATGTTTTTAGATCGTGCAGCTGAAAAAAAAAAACAGAATAGTTTCGTGTAATCTGTTATGAAAATCACTAATTACATGCTTTGGAAAAAAATGACATGGTTTTTTTTCCTGTATCCTTATACTCTTCATACCGTTTTGGTACATACTCATTAACTGATTTACTTTCATGAATTCATTCAACATTTTTCCTTTTTATTACGTTTCACTTAATTTTTTTATCATACTTTTTGAATTTTGTAATATACATTAAAATTAATAAAAAGAGGAAAAATACAAAGAGTGTTTTCTTTAGAAACCTGATGAAAAGAAAGAAAATAGTTACGAGGAACACGTCCTTTTAACACGATTGATGTGTATAATACAGGTAAGAATGAAATTTAAAGTTTGTTATTTAGAAAATGAGTGGTATGAAAGAAATATATCGGGTATTCTAAGCAATACTTGACGTAGTAAAGAAAATAGCTTCTTCTTTCTTCATATATTGTCTTTTATGGGATGCTTTATATACCGAATTTTAGACCATAAAATTCTGAATTTATTAATATAAAAATTTTTGAATTAATTTAACTATCAACCACTTCTACTTGGTTTGATAGATAAGCAATGTTTATTTTTTGAAATAATTACATACAAGATTTATTTTTACCGTTCTTTAAATTATTTTGACTCAGTTACTGAAATCGTAAATACCAAAATTTTGGAATAAAAAAAATCATTATTTTATGCTCTAAAATTCTATACATATATAAAGCATCCCATAATATTTTGGGGGATAGATATTTGAAATGTTTTCTTATGGTAAATTACTGTCAAAGATTGCTTGGGTCATATGTGAACTTTAAATATTCTTCTTCTTTGCAATGATTAAATAATGTTATCTTTCTTTATAGGAGCCGCCATATAAGGTTATAATACAAAAGCAAAAGAAAAAACGAGATGAAGAAAAAGCTAGGTCTGCTGAAGCTAGTCAGGTAAATGAAATTATTTTGTGATATTTCTAGGATGCTAATTTATGAAATTTTAGGAAACGACACCAGTCCCAGCTGAAATGTTAGCTGAAACTCCAGTTCCTGGAAATGAAGTCGAAGAAAAGGAAGAAACACAACTGAAAGAAACTAAAATGGCCGAAGAAGAGCAAGCAGAAGTTTGTGAACAAACAGAAGAACCAGGTAAATGTTATGTTTTAAAAATATTTGTACGTACAGTCCATCTACTCTTAGCTGACATGTTAAGATGCGTAATGGTTCATGAGCTGTGGTGGGGGTGGAAATATGGAACGGAGCTCATTCTGTCCTAACTCTACTGCTGTTAAGATCGAGGAAAGTATAAACCGAGGCATAAATTATGGAAGGATTTAAAAGTAAATTGGCGCGCGTTACATAGTCAAAGCGGTGAAATTATTGCGAATATTTTTGATTTTATGAAATTTGAAAGCGAGGCAGGTGAACGTCGAATATAGCCAAAATAGTTCCTGCAGCTACTGGTGTTTCGGAAAGTTCTATTTTTCGATTATGTAAGGAGAAGAAGCAAATTATAGAAAATATTTTTAAAAATTATTATTTATTTTCTAATATAAGTTACATAAATAATGCAATATTTGGGTATAGTTTTGTATATTTTTATTTATAAAACGACGTTTCGTTAGCGAAGTGATGTCTTTATCAGATAAAATAATAATATAATAGGTAAATGAATATGTAGTCAAGACAACATGTTATTTTATCTGATGAAGACTGCACTTCGCTGTCGAAACGTTGTTTTATAAATAAAAATATAGAAAACCATACCCAATAAATATTGCTTCATTTATTTGAGATATAAATAATATTTGTTAAATTTTAGTCTCATGCTACACCAGTATGTAGTAATAGTGAGATAGAAGTTTGTGCGTACATGTGTAAAGAAACAAAATTTATTTTTAACAAAAACTTATGTATTGGAATGTATTTCTCGCGCGTACTATCTATCTCTTTCCCCACGAATACTTTTTCTTTCTGCACACGACACCAGCGGGGACTGTCACATAAGATTGAACGGGCTGTAATCATATACCTATTAACTAATATATTGCTAATGCTCGTATCTTTCCCATAAGAGTAGGTGAAGGAAACACTGTGAAATGGAAATATCATTTCTGCATAAGTCTATCTCTCACAAACACCCAACCGACAATTATGCGCATGCTCGGAAATCTTGACTACTATTGGCTAACGCTGACAGCGTCGCTGGCTGGGCTGCGATCCAAAATCCTACTCTTAGAGTACGAAATTATTCAAAGTCGTTTCAAAACTAATAACCTTACTCTCAGAGTTTACTCAACCTGTTCCAAAACAGCGAGAGTTTACTCCAAAGTGATGTTCTACTTACTTTACTAACGAGGAGAGTATAGAAATTACTCCACAATATTTTCAAACGTAGATGCTCACGATTCTCAACATATGAAAGTAATTTGCCTTCTTGAGGAAGAAAACATGCTTCTGGTTGAAAATAAACATAAGTAAATACGTTGGCGTGTATTACGAGCATACTTTTATAATAAAAGCGCTTTTATGGAGCGTACTTTCACATTATATTGAGGACGGTGCTCCATAAAAGCGCTTTTATTACAAAAGTGCGCTTTTAATACGGGATTGACATTAATGTTGTAATTATAAGTAGTTTTGTTAGTTTTTTAAAATTATTTTTAATTTAGTTTCAATTTTTTACTTCAACAAAACTCTCATTCGTTCCAAAACACAACACATCATACTCTACGCCAAAACTCGGTATTCTTGGTTTTGGAACGCTGCCCTGGTGATGCAGCGAGCACATGGTTTGACTTTGACGTTTGATTTCATTTCTGTTTGTAGTTGCACTTCGAAAGCATTTGCTTTGTGTTTCATACAGTAATTTATTGTCACCTAAATAAATTAATCCTGACCAGATTGTATTCCTATTATTTTTACAGTACAATAAAGTAAATTATTTAATTCAAATTTAGCACTAGAATGTCAATGTTTTTTTATTATTACTAATATTTATATTCAAGAATTTACATACAAAATAAATAGTAGGTACATTGTTTAATTTCTCAAATTTAAATTAAAAATTTCTCGCGGTAGTCGTTAATAAACACAACTCTGTGATTCGCAAAAAGTGATCATGATTTTCTCGTTAGCCAATAATAGTCAAGGTTTCTAAGCATGCGCATAATTCGCGGTTGGGTGTTTGTGTGAGATAGACTTATGCAGAAATGATATTTCTATTTCAGTGTTTCCTTCAAGAAAAGCAAAGGATCCGCATTCCGCAATATATTAGTTAATAGGTATATGGCTGTAATATTATATAAATCTGTGGTTATATGGTAAAAGCAAATAGTCACTTATTCAAATATTTTGTGAGAGGATCGAGAATTATGAAATATTTTCAGCAAATTTTGAGTTGGTAAAGTAGGAAATGATAAATTGATAAAAAGTGATAAATCTATTGTTGAAGTTTTGTTTTTATATTCACCGAAAGTGGCATATCTGCCTTTGCCACAGAACCACAAAAATATAATTAAGTAAATAGATGTATAAATGCGCTTTTTACACATTGCTAGGTCTGAAACTGGAACAGAATATTACGTTTATTTATTTATAAACATATCTTACAACTAAAAATTAAATATGAAGTGAAATTTAGGTATTTTCAGAAAAATATGTACTGACTGAAAGATTAGGTTCGTAGTTAGGTTCGTTAGGTTCGTAGTTACTAAATAAATTAGGAAAGAGTGAAAGGATAATGTCAGCCACCGGGATTTGAACCCAGACCCACTGTCTTACATTGTCCCTGCAAGACTGTGGGTCTGGGTTCAAATCCCGATGGCTGACATTATCTTTTCACTCTTTCCTAATTTATTTAGAATATATAGGCTGCATACTTTATCATCATTACATTATCATTCGTAGTTACTACACTACCAGCCAACCCTAGACACTATTTTTTTAATCCCCCAAAAAATAAAACAGTATTTTTAAAACATGTAAAGTATAATGTTTGTGTATTGTACAAAGGGCTGCGAAAAAGATCGATTGATCGATATTGGTCGATCTTTTTTTAAATAAATCGAATTGATCTTTTATTGAAAAGATCTATTAATTGAAAAATCGATTTTTCAAAAAGATCGATCAATTAAAAAATCATTTATCCGGATTCCGGAAAAATGATCATTCTTTTTAGATTCTGAAAGATCGGTTTTAGCAGTATTTGGTATTTGAAGCGCGTTAGATGTTAATTCGTGAATTGTGTTTCGTGATTTGATGTGCGCATGCATATTAGAAACTTCTTATCAATAAAGATCGATCTTTTGATTTTTTATTAAAATCGATTTTTTGATACAGTATTAAGATTTCTATTACTAAAAATCGATCTTTTGCGATTGACCGATCAAATTGATCAATTGCGACAAATTGATTTTATCAAAAGATCAAAAATCGATTTCAAATTTGTAAGGTATGCGATGAGTATTTCAATTTATTCCAACAATTTTGATTGACATTTGACATTTTAAAACCGCTAGTGAAATAAAATTATTTATAAAACAACAACTTCAATGTTCGTATCTAAGGAAATAAACATGACTTTATAAGGCAAAATTGAATGAAAGTATTCATTATGAAATGAAGAATAATTATCACATTTTTGCTGTTTAACACAAATGAACATGTATAAAGTATACATTGTTTAAAAGTAAAAAAATCTGTTGCTAACGGTATACGTCTTTTCGAAAATTTCAACTTCGACATCATAATTTGAAATCCAACAATAATAAAAAAAAATATAATAGTCCCCATTCGCATCAGCAAATTTTATATTTATCTACCAATTTTCAATATAGGATAACTTTTATTTTTCAAAGAACTTTTTTTTAAATGATATACAAATGTTTTTGTAGATAATAGAAACTCGATTCCATTCACAACATAGTCAACATACGAAAAATGTGAAGATATGCCCGTTTTTAGACAAATAATCAAAAAAGTTGAATTACGGCAAATATAACCATATTTTATCTAACATCAAATTTAATAAAATATTAAATATGTAGTTTTAAAAATATAGACTGCGTTGGGGAATATAACCATATTTTATCTAACATCAAATTTAATAAAATATTAAATATGTAGTTTTAAAAATATAGACTGCGTTGGGGAATATTTGTAGGGTAAATTTGCTTAAATCGTACTTATGCTTAATTCGTACCATTACAATTATTTCTGATTTATAATAAATATGGTAGCATCTATCGGTAAATAGTGGAACTAGTACTATTATGAGTGTTAGTACTTATTCCACTATTTCGCTATTTGCCGATAGATTCAGAAACATGTATTATAAATAAGATATAAATTTGATGGTATGATTTAGGCAAGTTTATCCTATAATTTAATTTAAAATGTTATCTACCTAGCCATGAAGGGAAACAATTGAATGCACAGTAATATTTTATTTAAGTGCACCTTACATCCCCACAAATGCTGCAGTCACTAAAATTTTCTGTTATGTTCTCTTCGTTTTTCTCCATATCTGTAGTGAAAAATTTTGCTATTAATATGCTGTTTTACTTTAATTTTTGTTACTCGACCCCTTTCAGAAATAGGCCCATAAACCATAACAAAAAATAATAAAATGTATACTTTATCCTTAAAGTACTACTCAATAAATAACGATTAAGATAAAAAAAACATTTTTTTAATAATTACTTTGCGAGATATTTGAATTTATTTCCAGGCCACAGATGACGTCACACTATTGGTATCTTTCTCGCGCAGCCTACTTCAGAAACTGACTTTTTTATGACTTTTTGATACGAAATGCTTCAAAATTAAACGAACTTTCATTTAAAAATATTTTAAAAAATTGGTTTATGGGCCCATTGAAAAACATTTGCAGTTTGAACCAAACGTGGCATAACAGAGAATGCAATAAGCAGCAAAAAATTATACGAATCTTTCATTTCATGACTAGACAAATAACATTATAAATTACCATCATATTTTTGTTTTACAATTATACAAATTTAAGCACCTTATTCTCAGGTTTTCAATTGAAATAATGAGTACTGATGTTGTTATTAATTACTATTTGTAATCGTTTGTTTGTAGTGGTTAGCGAGGTGGAATTGAGCCTTGAAGAGCAGCTGGCCGCAATTCAGAAACAATTGCTGGCCCTGTCCCAACTACCCGCTGCTATTCAACAGACGCTGGACGTCGTGACGCAACAACTAACTAAAATTGTTGGCCCCGTCAATGATCCAAATACAGAAGAAGTGAGTCTCTGACGTACTGCCAATTACGACTAGTTGATAACCACTAACTATCAATATCACAACCTTTTTTACCTTTTAATACTAACCACAATAAAAGTAAGATATAATCATGATTGAAAATGTGTTCAGCACGATAACTCAAGTATCTAATATTGTTGTTGTTTGTTGGTTTTTGTACTTTTTTGTCAGTAAATGTTCACAAAAATGGAAGGAATGTAAAATTGTAAGTAGTACATTAAGGCCCAATATTTTCATCTCTGGTTAAACTGCCGGTTAAGTTAACTGTCGGTTATAAGAACAATGTGACATCAAAAAATTGACACTTGTGTAATTTTTATAATTTAGTCTAAAATATTGATGCCGTGTTTTTCTTTTAACTAACATTTAAATTAACATGCTGTTTAACCGAAGATGAAAATACCGGGCCTTAATACTATAATTTTTCAATAACAACATATTGGCTGGTAGTGCGAGCTCGGTTTTAACTAAAACGCTGTTTTAAGAAATATTTGTTTGAATACAAACTATGTTCTGCTTAAAAATCATATTTTGATAAATTTGATATTATTTGTTTTTATTATTAAATAATGAAATTTGACATTTCTTAAAACAGCGTTGTAGTCAGTTGTAATTAAAACTGAGCTCGCACTACCAGCCAATATGAATGACCTAATGTTCGTCCATATTTTTCCTGTAAAAATGAATTGTTACGATTTTATTTATTTAATTGGCGATTAGATATTTATACCTCTTGCTTATTTACTTAATTTATATTAAACAATCTAATATTTACGCTATACTCGTAACTAAATAGTTATAATTATGCCCATATTCATAAACACTCGTAAAGTTTCAAAACGGTTCGTAATAATTTTTGACAAATAGAATCAAACTTGACAAATAAAATTTCGATTTTTCTTTCAATGTCGACTATTTTTATTGGATAAAAATTATAACGAACCGTTTAAAAATATTACGAGTGTTTATGAATACGGGCATTAGACTACTATCACAGGTTACAACTGGAAATACTCCATCACTTTTACAGTGGGATTCTGAAACCAGCGTTAAATAACGTTCGGCGTTAAGTGACGATAGTAACGTTCACGTTTCGGAGTTAAGCTGATATTCAGAAACTCTGGCGTGAACGTGGAATGTTAATAACGCCAGCGTTAATACACGTCGCATACATTCGTGTGATCTTTCCCTCTTTGAATTTTCAACCAATAAAAACTCATTAAACGTAACAAAAACTGCACTTACCTGTCAATTTAAAAAGTATATGTCAAACGTCAAATAAACCTACGTGCATTTTGTGTTAATATATTTCTGGTATATTAATAAAATACAATTATTTGATAAAAATGATGACATGGTTTATTTATGGTTTAGTGTTTTACAAAAAATAGAAAAAAAAACAAGAATTTAGAATATACAAGATTGGAGATTTGCGGAATTTTTTACACTTTCACAGAATAATGTTTTTAATATTATAAATAATATTAACGATTAACCAACATTTATGAAAGAAGTTACTTTTGCATTTGAAATGGGAAACTACCTAATGAATTTACGGATAAGATTTCCAATAACTACTGAAGACAAAACAGTTTTAAAATATTTGTTCTAGTTAGAAACATTTACTATTTTAGTAAAGGTACGAGGAAACAATTACTTTTCTAATAAATCAATAATTTTCTGAATTTATTCCAATGGTGTATTGTTGTAATCAGTATATTCTTTGTTGTAATCACACACAAGTTTGTTCATTATACATAATATGAATTTCTCCTTCTAATTCATACTAAAAAATAACTTTTCTTGAATGTAGTTATTGTTGTATTAAAACATAAATGATTATTACAATCAAAAGATTTTTCAATTTTTGCAAGTAATATGAAATTGAATAAAACTCGATTTCTGGACTGACATTATCTTTATTGAAAACACAAAATTGTTTCACAACGTTTCGGATGCTAAAATCTGCTTCCGTCATCAGGTGAACTGATACTGTATCAGTATCAGTTCACCTGATGACGGAAGCAGATTTTAGTATCCGAAACGTTGTGAAACAATTTTGTGTTTTCAATAAAGATAATGTCAGTCCAGAAATCGAGTTTTATTCAGAGTAATACATTATCTTGCGAGTTAAAGTTTAAAGACAAGTTAATATGAAATTGTTTTTTCTTCACTCTTCACTTGACTTTTCTTCATAGGTACATCCTCGGGTTCAGCAGTTATTTTCTGTGGTGCATTATTGTACCGATAATTCCAAACTTGATACTGTTGTTTGTAATTTGAAAATTTTATATTGCAAGGTTATGTTAACATTGTTTATTATATAAATAATAATCATTACATATAACATGAATAACAGTACTCACTATTAATAAAATACATTTTGCAAGTGTCTGAAGTAGTACACAAAAAATATTATGGCTATTCATACCATAAAACACACATGTAAGCCACCGTTTCGACGGTTCACGCTTCAATATTCTCAGCGTGAATTAACGCCGGTCAGCGGCGTTAACGTTAAGTAACGCAGAGTTTCAGAATACCACAAGTGTCAAAATCGTCGTTAATTCACGTTAACGCAGAGCTGGGCAAGTTACTTTTAAAATGTAACTAGTTACAGTTACAGTTACCTCCAAAAAAAAGTAACTAAGTTACTTTGGTGAAAGAACTAAGTTATTTACTAGTTACTCATTAAAAGTAACTTAGTTACCTTGGGTTACTTTCTAACTACTTTTAATGGCGTGGAGTGTAGACTTAGACTGTTGACTTAGTTATTGACTTAGTTATATCAGGGAGTTAACGTTGACAAGGGGCCATCAGGGCCTGTTTGCTGTGATAAAAAATCTGATAAAAAGGCCCTGCGGACCTACATTATAATATAATATAAAAATTAAAAGTTACATTTTATCTTGTGAGAAGGGAATTTGCAAAAATGAGACGAATTCAAGTCTTGCAACCCTTGGAACAACGAACAAAATACACTATTTTTTGTATAACCTGAAAATTGGAATAATTTTGATGATTTAGTGGCAGTTTAATTATAATTTATTAAAACGTATCATTTGTAAGCGAGGAAAATATTTGAAAATAATATATTTTATAAGTCAAATTTAACATTTAGTGACTTTTTAAATCTAGAATTAAAAGTTAAAATAGTGTGTTATATTTAGTTTTTTTTGTTTACCGTACAAAAACTCTATTATTAATGAATATAATTACTTATTTTATTATCTATTATGGCTTGAAATCAATCAACAATAATATTGAATTTAATTATGTATTAAAATAAAAGTTACACATTACAAAGGGTATGCGCGATGCTGCGCTCAACACTCCCACTCTGGACAGACATTTATTTAAAACAAAACAGTTTTAGTTAGTGTTTCTAAAAAAGGCATCAGCTTCAACAAAATATTTCTTAGAAATTTTAATCCCCCCCGTTACTTTTTATGACTAAGTTACATTCCGCTTTTTAAATTACTTTGACTAACTTAAGTTACATTCTAATTTCTGAGTTACTTTAAGTAACTTAAGTTACTCGAGTAACTAGTAACTAAAAACCGTAAAGTTACCAACTACTTTTCCGCAGCAAGTTAAGTTACAGTTACAGTTACCATATTTTAAAAAGTAACTAAGTTACGTTACAAGTTAGTAAAAGTATCTAGTTAGTAACTAAGTTCCTAAAGTAACTAGTTACTGCCCAGCTCTGCGTTAACGCCAGAAGTTAATTAACGCTGAGTTTCAGAATCCCACTATTAAACTCAATATTTTAATTGAATGAGGTGCGGGAGGCCACGTGACTTTGACAAGTGCTTGTGGGGCCCAAACATGGTTGCCAAGAATAAGGCTTGTGTACGTTGCCTGTGTTGCCAAATAAATTTGAGTGTAAAATTAATAAATAAAATTGTAAAGCTAGTTATTATTAATATAATATCATGTTGTTTTACTTTCTAACATATAAACTTAATTTTTAAAATATACAAGACGTTCAACATTCATCTGATGGTTTTCATTAAATTTAGCGCGCCAAGAAATCTTTGTGTCATAGATGGCAGCACAAGTCGCATAATTTTTTTAAAAAATATTTTTAAAATAAGTTCATGCATTAGAAAGTAAAACAACATGATATTGATTAATAATAACTAGCTTTACAATTTTATTTATTAATTTTACACTCAAATTAATTTGGCAACACAGGCAACGTACACAAGCCGTATTCTTGTCAACCATGTTTGGGTCCCACAAGCCACAAGCATTTGTCAAAGTCAAGTGGCCTCCCGCACCTCATACTTCTGAATTCTTCTAAATACTATCTGAGCACTGTCCTGATGCGCTTATTAACCATATATACCGGGTGTAACACGAAAACCGGGCCATATGCATTTAACATGGGAAATCGGTTTTTCCTTGCGCAAAAGTGGCCTATTAATTTTTGCCAAAATGCTTCAAATAAATGTAGTACCGAATGAAATTCTGCATCTAAAACAATATTCACATTTTCTTTTGCACGTTTTGTAACCGAAGGAATTGAAGTTAAAATTTTATAAAGTTACTTCTTTACAGTGTTAGCCATGGTATTGAAATAAAATCTCAAACAAATTTTATGACATTTTACCTGTCAGAAACGCTTGGCGCACGTGACTCACACGATATCTGGGCAAGCCTGAGCAAAATATTTCAGCGTACGCACAGTGCGATTTTGTGCACGGTTTATTTACTTAATAAATAAACCACTTTGCGCACGCATAACAGGCATGAAAAAGGTCACTTTTTTGGGCAAGTTGGATGAAAAAGTATATTGTGTGTGAATGTAGTGATACGAGTTAGAAGCATTAACTTTTTATTCTTATTAATTTGACGTAAGAGTTAAAATATCAACATAATCTTTTATTTTTAAAATTAAGTCCATGTTTCATTTCAATCAGATATAAAAATTTTATAGCATTTATACCATTTCTTGGCTTATAGAAAATTTCCATGTAAAATTTTTATATTTTTTTGGAACTTGGATTCCTCTGCATTTAAATACTTCAATTTATTAATCAACCAAATCGACAAATTTATGAAGTAATTTGTAAAATTTTCTATTTTACATGATCATAAATATGTAAATGTTGCTAATATATAAATTTATGACTGTCTTTGTGTTTAATGTAAAAAAAACTTGTTTTAAATTAAGCTGCAAATGACACAGTAAGTGTTTATTTCAATGTCGCATTGTTTTATCTTGGCAAATGCTTAGCATAAATAATGACACAGGACGTATTGGCAATAAAGTATTGCCAATAATAAGACGAAATGAAATCTAGTTTAGTTTCAACACATCAGTTGCACTTATCTTAGCGTCTTAATTGGATAATAAATATGTAAGTACGCCTATATTTTCAATTTTTTATATTTATTTCTTTATTTTCTTATTTCCTAGTGTGTTTTACCTCTCGCTAAGAGAAGTATTTTATTCATGCTAAAAATCACATATCGAGATACTAATGAATAAATACGTTCCTACAATCCGATTTTAACATTTTTACGATCTCTCTCTCTCTCTCTCTCTCTCTCTCTCTCTCTCTCTCTCTCTCTCTCTCTCTGTGTGTGTGTGTGTGTGTGTGTGTGTGTGTGTGTGTGTGTGTGTGTGTGTGTGTGTGTGTGTGTGTGTGTGTGTGTGTGTGTGTGTGTGTGTGTGTGTGTGAGTGTGTGTGTGTGTGTGCGTGCGTGTGTGTGTGTGCGTGTGTGTGTGTTTGTGTGTGTGTGTGTGTCTGTGGATGCTGAATAAACGATTTCTCAAATTCTGTGACTAAAGATTTGTCTAATTACGGATTCCTCAGTCGGACATTAATGGGAAGTATTGATTACTTGATCAGGTTTTGGTAAGAATTGGACAACCGGAAGAAGCAGTTTCGTATTTTTTTTATAAATATTATTTTTTAAAAATTTATGTTATTATAAAATACTAAAGTATATAAAATTCTCTATTCGATACATTTAATTTTTGTATTATAACTATAGATTTAGAGATAGAGAAATATAAACATATAAAATAAGCCGTCGGAGCCCAAACATCACCATGGAAACCAAACTGAAAAATTAAAGCGTTTTTTTTTCAGAGCGGTTACCTCCGGTTACATGGTAACCGCATTTTATAGAACATCCGGTTACTTGCGGTTACGTCAAACATGAATTACATTTGATATTTCTTATTTTATTATTAAATAAATAGTTAAAATTATAGATACTTATATATTACACATACAATATAAAAATATCTAAAGAATAGATGTATAATTAAAATTTTTCTGAGTTTCAGAAATGTTAAATACAATACTTATAGCCTAATACGGAAATGGCGAGAGGTATTGTGCTGGCCACAACAGTGTTTTACCTCTCGACATACCTTATTTAAGTTTTCTGCATTAATATAAAAAGTTGATTAGATTTTAATATAAAATATAATCCAAAAATTTTCAATTTTAATATTTCTGACTTTCATATCAAGGGGAACAATATATTAGTTTTAGGCTAAAATTGATAAGCGGAAATGATCTTTACTTGATGCTCTGAATTGATTTTCGTAAAAAATTATGATTTAATCTAAAAATTTTAAAATTTGGTTTTTAAAACTTTTGTATTAATGAGAACGACATATCAGATTTTTCTAAAATTGATAAAACGGAAGTAGTACTTTACTGGAAGCTCATTTTCATGAAAAAATATATTAAAATATGATTCAAAACTTCTTAAATTTGGTATTTGAAACCGTCATATAATTTTAAACAACATATTAGATTTTGGCTATATATGATAAACCGGAAGTGATACTTTAATTTGGAGTTTTTAACAGATTTTCGAGGAAAAACAAAATATAATCTAAAATATCGTATTACAGACTTTTCTATTTATTGGAACAACAAATTAGATTTTGTTTTATCAATCGGAAGTGATACTTTACTTAAAACTCATTGCTATTTTAAATATGGAAGTAGTGGGACGTCATGTGCTGGTCACATCAGATGTTTTAGATTAGGTAACAAATGATAGTCGAAAGGTACCAAGTCCGCAGAATAAAGGCAGAACTTTTCCTCGTATATTTTCAACTAGGGGTTCAGAAGATCAGCATGAACTTTTGATGATATAGTTTGGTCTATGTTTAAGATAATCAATAAATAACACGCTTCTGGAATTGCTAAAAGACGGATGCCATGATCTGACCGCCTTCTTCGTAGGCGAAGAATCATGATGAGTCCATTACTTATACTGCTCCTTGGACCTACGTTTCGTCCATGGTGACAAAGCGACGTCAAAATCTGCTAGATTATGGTTAAATTTATCCAAATCAGTCTGAGAAGCTTGATAAAGAATTCATTTATTCTCAGCAGATGCAGATAGCGCGGCACGCATCTCACGGATGACTTCCTATTTTAAAATACTACAAATACGCTCTTTTGATATCCCTACCATTTCTACTACATTTGACAGTTTCAAACGCCTGTCCTCTAAAATAATATGGTGTTTTTGTTATTTTTTCTGGAGTTGAGACGGTTTTGAGTCTCCCTAAAATTGGTCCGCAATCAACAGTTGGATTGTGATCTGCTCTGAACTGCTCTGATCTGTAAGGAATACAAAGCGGACTGTAAATCTTATCCTGGTATATTTACATTCAATTTTTTTCTTATTACCATAGTAGAATTGTCAGGTCGGAACATGCATCTTGGATACAAATACTTGGACTGGACACGGGCTGGACTGCTTCGCTTGTACCATAATTTAATGGTATAGTGAGCAATGTGTACAACGCTTAATCTATGGTAGAACTGACTCCATAGATAGTAAATCTGGTAATAAATTTTGCTTAACATGCTTCCTACAAGAACTGGAAACCTTTAAAACTGATCAATCACGTCATAGTTAAAAATTTTGTAAAAAAGTAAAAATCAATGTGTTCTCTGGAAAAACTATTGATTGTCAAAACTGATATTAAACGTTTTTTGCATAGACGAACAATTTATATTGTTTTACCTCCCGCTACCCTTGGTAAGATTTTAGTAAATGACCACGTTTTAAGGTTCCTAGAATACAATTTTAACATTTTCACGATTCAGAAAATTCTGAAACCTTGTATTTCTACCCTATTCTAATACGAAAAGAAACCATTAGATTTTGGTGTAAATCGGATAAAAGGAAATGGCATTTTACTTGAAGCTTATAATAGTTTTTCTTCAAAAAATACCATTCAATATCATTTTTTCGCATTTTATGTCATTATGAAAATTAGATTATTGAATTTTCTACAGGTATACATTAATACTTTTTCTATATATTTTACAGATAAATTTAAAAATCATTTTTACCTCCCGCTACCCTTGGTAAGGGAGGTATAGGGTGCTAAAAATCACATACCGAGATTTTAGTAAATGACCACGTTTTAAGGTTCCTAGAATCCAATTTTAACATTTTCACGATGATGTCTGTATGTGTGTATACGTGTGTGTATGTGTGTATGTGTGTATGTTGGCGTGTATGTCTATGGATTTCGTCTTCGCTCTAACTCATATACTATCATTCAGAAAATTCTGAAACCTTGTATTTCTATCCTATTCTAATACGAAAAGAAGCCATTCGATTTTGGTGTAAATCGGATAAAAGGAAATGGCACTTTATTTGAAGCTTATAATAGTTTTTCTTCAAAAAATACCATTCAATATCATTTTTTCGCATTTTATGTCATTATGAAAATTAGATTATTGAATTTTCTACAGGTATACATTAATACTTTTTCTATATATTTTACAGATAAATTTAAAAATCATTTTTACCTCCCGCTACCCTTGGTAAGGGAGGTATAGGGTGCTAAAAATCACATACCGAGATTTTAGTAAATGACCACGTTTTAAGGTTCCTAGAATCCAATTTTAACATTTTCACGATGATGTCTGTATGTGTGTATACGTGTGTGTATGTGTGTATGTGTGTATGTTGGCGTGTATGTCTATGGATTTCGTCTTCGCTCTAACTCATATACTATCATTCAGAAAATTCTGAAACCTTGTATTTCTATCCTATTCTAATACGAAAAGAAGCCATTCGATTTTGGTGTAAATCGGATAAAAGGAAATGGCACTTTACTTGAAGCTTATAATAGTTTTTCTTCAAAAAATACAATTCAGTGCCATTTTTTCGCATTTTATGTCTTATGAAAATTAAAGATCATTGAATTTTCTACAGGAATACATTAATACTTTTTCTATATATTTTACAGATAAATTTAAAAATACTTTTTTTTATTAGTCCCGAAGCCTAAGATAAACACAATTCCTTTGTTACACATTTCATATTTCAAATGAATGTAACTGGCAGTAAATGTCACTGTCAAAAAACTAATCACTTCAAATTAATAATAGTGACATTTTAAAAAGAAAATAGTAAATAAAGCAATAGTTTTCTGCAATGGAACAGTTTGCAGCGTTAGTAAACACGTAGGTATGTATTTAAATTAATAAAAATTAAATAGCGGGAGGTTTTGTGCTGGCCACATCAGGTTTTAGAAAAACTCAATTCCTTTGTATCACAGTTCATATTTCATATGAATGTAACTGACAGGTAAACGTCACTGTCAATAAAGCAATAGTTATATGCAATGGAACATAAAATAGTTTGCAGCTTTAGTAAATACGTAGGTATGTATTTAACTTAATAAAAATTAAATAGCGGGAGATTTTGTGTTGCCCACATAATTTTTTTTTATATTATCAAAATGCCATTTACCTTCACCATTGACATTGATTTTATATACTACGTAGTATATAAAATCAATGCCTTCACCAATGCATATGGTTTATGGCGAGACATTACAAAATAGGCGTACTGTTGCAACACGATACAGAGAGTACTGTGACTGGTTAATTTCAAAGACCTCTAGTTCTTGTAGAATGCATGTTAAAAAAATTATTGCCCGATTTACTATCTATGAGGTCAATTCTACCGTGGGTTAAGCGTTGTACACCCTGTATAACAAGAGAGTGAGGATATATTGAAAATAATTTGACAGATTTTTTATTATCATTTGGCAATAGCCACTCAAACCCTACGTGCTTTCGTGACTATTGCCTGGCAACAAGTTTGAGAAGGAAACTGGAGAATTATTTTCTAATTTATCGAACTCTCGAATTATATTTAATTAGATTATTTTTTGATCTACAAATTTGTTTCAAACAACGGAAAACCACTGTCTTGCTATTGTGTCACCATCTACTGTCGTAATTAACTAGCTTCATTCATATACATAGTGAAGTTGGCAACTCTGTTTTGACAACTAGAACATAACTTCGACAGGGCAAAATAAATAAAAATAATCGCCTTCATACCGAGTGATTATTAATTACAATGTTTTCAGAAGTGGTTTCTATATTTTTTGTTATTTATTTATTTCATGATCAGAAACATCATTAAATCTGTATTTTTCGTTCATTTTATTTGTGTCTGACAAAACAAAAGCTACAGAGATTATTTCCGGGAATAATCTCTAGAGCTTTATTCTCACTACAATAATGGCAGGATTGATTAAAACGCTGATACGTGACAGGTAATGAAACATTTCATTGGTTTTAATCACAGCTGTGCATGTATTTAAGTACATGTACTTTAAACTGTACTTAAATACATTTTTATTGTACTTGTACTTGTATTTAAGTACAATTTTTCAATGTGTAATTGTACTTGTACTTAAGTCCAATATTTCTGGAATTGTACTTTTGTGTTCACAAGTACATGGACAAGTACTTTTGCTTTGCACGTTTCAACCTGCAATATTACGCAGCAGAAAATATATATCCAGTTTGTCTCATATTCTCGAACTAAGCACGTTGTATTATTTAAGTTATAAAATCATTTCATTTGCAGTTCAAACTGCGGATGTATTCCATGCAGTTGTTGTTCTTAGCCGTTCATTTTCTTCGTAAATTAAATAAAACGTTTTACTAAATGTAGTGTGACTGTACTTGTGCTACCTATAAATATCTATAAAAATTAATTAACAATTTGTATTTAATGTTAGTTTTTTGTTTGAAACCCGCAGTTCCGTAGAAAAAATACTCATTTCGGTGAATGTACAGACTCTTAATATTTTGCAATGATTTATTAGATATATAGTCGTACAAAAAAGTCTCCGTACGACAATAGTTTCAAAATATTTTAGGAAAAATAGCAGTCTAAAATCCAATATATTCATTTTCTTTTAATCCAAAATGAAAAGCATTATGTTACTTCATTATAGATAAAAAATAAACAAATAATGTACTTATTTTATTTATTTTATGGGGTAAACATTGAAATTTCATGACAAAAAAGTCTCCGAACGATAACGAAAACATTTAAATAATAAACCATTTATTTATGTTTCATAAAGAAACTCAATGTTTTTTTTTTCAATTTTCTTTTTTATATGTACTTGTACTTATACCTGAAATTGCAAGTATAAGTACTGTACTTGTACTTAAATACTTTTAAAATGAAATTAATTGTATTTAAGTACATTTTTCAGCAAAGTACTTGTACTTGTACTTAAATCCTTTTTTCTTGTACTTGTGCACAGCTTTGGTTTTAATAAATGTCAAAAAATAATTTAATGAATACTTATGCAAAAAAAGTTAGGTCCCGCAGTATAAGAACCACTGTTTGATATATTAGTCTTATAAAATACAAATTCTTTGCTAATTTAACCTTCTTCGTAGCTCTTACAGCACATAGTGACCCGCTTAAAATAAACATTTTCTATACCTTTACGAGCCCAGGCTCATAATAGTTCGGTCGGCTTACATTTTCAACAATTTATAAAACCTAGACAAATCGTCGGCCGACTATTGGAATATACAAATATTACTTTCGAGGAAAACTGCCTCAAACATTTAAAATTTTATTGTGCAGAGTAGATAATGAATATATATGTTGCAATTTTTTTTGTTTGTATAGTTTCATTTTCCTTAACTTTGTATGAAATTTGTTATATTATAATTTTTATATATTTTCGAAATATAAAAAGACCTAGTTGGACATGGTTCAAAATAACATAGTAAATTTATACAAAAAAATCCAATAAGAGATTTTTTGTACCATGTCCACACTTTTTATTATTATTTTTACTGTACTATGGACAGAAGCACGTGACAGAATTATGAAATCTGATTGGCTCTGGACTTGATTCAAAACAATTCTTAGTGTATGTCATTTTAAGACACATGGTACGAAACTCTAAATCTGTTTAGAGTACAAGAAGCACTGAATTTGATGTTCTTTCTACTGGCCATAGTACAAAAAAAATACCAGGAAACCGAATTTGACTATATTTAATTTTTTTCAAAAAGTGGACTTGGTACATTCCAATAATCAGCCGACGAAATGGTGAAAAATTTCTATAAAATTCTTTGAATTACTTTAAATGTAGACTTAACAGCCGGATTCATCATTAGTCCGTTGATTAATAATCAGTTGATTAAGGAATCAAGCTGATCCGTAGATCAACGTTTATTGTTATGATAATTCACCAACTTGATTTCTGAATTTGAAGCAACGTTGATCTCTGTATTAACTCTTGATTAAGGAATGGTGAATTCGGCCGTTAAATTTACAAAAACTGTGGGCCAAATGACGGAGGATATTATTTATCTTCTACCTAGACCTTTTACTTTTGGCATATGAATCCATTGCTTACAGTAAAATCTACCTTCCATCTTGTAAAATATATGAGACAATACAATAACAAAAGAATGTGCCGGGCTATTGGATACAATGCCTAGTATAATTAAAGCTGTTATTACTAATAAAAGCGGTGTAACTCAATATTAATTGGCGGAATACTTCAATGACATATTCTGTTTTTGTAAGTTTAAAATCTCTGTTTTAAACTAGCCGAAAGAAATTTGTATAAATTTTTCACCATTGGCGTAGGTTTTATAATTTGTTGATTCTTATATTATATAGTAGAATGTTAATCATCTTGATCGTCCAATTTTATTGTGAAAATAAATTACGATATACCACCTGCATGATAATTATATACTATCCTTTGTTACTTCCAGAATCTTCATTAACATTTCTTACGGTGATCAGCTTCTTATTATTTTCTTAATATAATTATTACATTTCACGTCACTTCATATAACTATACAACTACACTTCACCATCATATTTATTTATTTTATTGATTGATATCTAATTTAGAATTATTTTTACTTCCTTGTACGAAGTAAAGGAAGTATTGTAATCGCGAAAAATTTCGGTTTCCAGATTCCAACGGAAATATCCATTTTGAGCATCCCTGAATCCATTTTGACTAATTTCGTCGTGACGTCTGTACGAACGTACGTATGTACGTATCTCGCATAACTGAAAAACGGGAAGCCGTAGAAAGTTAAAATTTTGTATTTAGAACTGTTATAACATCTAGTTGTGCACCTCCCTTTTTGGTCATTACATAACTTGCGGAAGTGGTACTTTACTGGAAGCCTGTAATAGATTTTAATGAAAAACTATATTAAAATATAATCCAAAACTTTTCAAATTTGGTATATAAACTTTTATATCAATGGGAATAACATAATAGATTTTAGTTAAAATGGTTTACCCGGAAGTGGTACTTTACTTGAAGCCTATAATAGATTTTAATGAAAAACTATATTAAAATATAATCCAAAACTTTTCAAATTTGATATATAAGACTTTTATGTCAATGAGAATAACATAATACATTTTAGTTAAATTGGTCTACCCGGAAGTGGTACTTTACTTGAAGCCTATAATAGATTTTAATGAAAACTATATTAAAATATAATCCAAAACTTTTCAAATTTAGTATGTAATACTTTTATATCAATGGGAATAACATAATAGATTTTGGTTAAAATGGTTTACCAGGAAGTGGTACTTTACTTGAAGCCTATAATAGATTTTAATGAAAAATTATATTAAAATATAATCCAAAACTTTTCAAATTTGATATATAAGACTTCTATATCAATGGGAATAACATAATAGATTTTGGTTAAAATAGTCTAACCGGAAGTGATACTTTACCTGAAGATGTTATCAGTTTTTCTTGAAAAAAATGGTGTTATTTTGATTTTAGTAATAAATGCTTCAAATAAAAGTTTTAGAGAATTGAATTCTGCGTCGAAGACATTAATTATGATTAAATTAGCTCTTTGTATTCTCTAATTAAGTTTGCCATGAATTAGGACAAAAAATAAAAAAAATAACATGTTGATATCAAATTATGTCAAATACGTGCAATTTTATGATTGGGTCTGTTATTCTACATATTTTAACTAACAAAATATGTATAGTGTAACAGGCGTACAAGGAAGTCATGTGCTGTCCACATCAGATATTTTATATTAAAATGTATAGTTAAAATGAATTTTTGTGTTGATCATAATTTAACAACAATATTTTAATTTCAGAACGAAACCGAAGAGTATAATGAAGAAGACACATTAAATAGCCAATTTGATACAGGTGCTTACTCATTGCCTCATTCAATTTTGTAAACTTTGTTGAACTTTTTTTCTATTTCCAGACGAATTCAGAACAGGAACAGGAGACTTAGAAACCCTTGAAGAGGTTTCCGAAAGTGGCCTTGAAAGGGACTCACAACAAGGTGACGAAAATCAAGAGCACGACGACATAGAAAGGGAAGAAGACTTCGATAAACCGGAGTCTGAATTGGAAATGCTCCAAGCTACTCCAGAACCCGAGGAAGATTTAAATTTAACTCCTGAGGAAAGGGAAGCCAGAAGAATAGAAAGACAGAAAATGGACAAACAGCAAAAGGTTGGTGAAAAAGATACGTAGAATAATTTGTAAAGTTTACAATATTTGTTAACGGGGATACAAATAATTTTAAGTTCTGCTTTCTCTAGAAACAGATCTGAAATAATCGTTGTACATAATCATGATTGAATAATTAAAAGATCTCGGTTATCTTTAGACATGTGCTCAACCTTTTACATTTTATTCAACAAAAATTTGTCAAGGTCGCATAAATAATTTAATATACAGTGTGTTAATTAAATTTCTGGCCATAGGCGTTTAACATGGGATAACAGTTTTTCTTTGCGCAAAAGTCCCCAATTAATTTTAGACAAAAATGTTTCAAATAAATGTTGTAGAATTAATATTCTACGCCTAAATCACTAAACAGATTTAATTTTGCATGTTTATTAATATGTAAATTCTAATTGTACAAATATTGCTCATTTGTAGCGATCCCATGAAATTGAAACAAAATTACAAAGAAATTCATATCGTTTGAACTGTCAGAAATTTTATTTTATAGATTACAGAATGTGAAAAAATAGTAATAATAAAATTTATTTAAGTGTTAGATTTTAAAAATAATACCTGTGTAATGATTTAGGTGCAGAATTGAATTATCAACTTTTAATTGAAAACTGAATTTCTGACAGTTCAAACGATACGCATTTCTTTGCAAATTTGTTTCAATTTCATGGGTATCGCTAGAACTGAGCAATATTTTTATACAATTTCAAATTAGATTTTACAAGTTACCAAACGTGCAAAATTAAAACTGTTTACTGATTTAGGCGTAGAATATAATTATCTATAACATTTATTTGAAACATTTTGTCTAAAATTAATTGGGGACTTTTGCGCAAAGAAAAACTGTTTTCCCATGTTAAACGCCTATGGCCAGATTTTTAATTAACACACTGTATATGATTACAATGTACCCCTCGTAATACTAATGAGTACAATAGAACAAATTTACTTTTTCAACAAATAATATGAACATTTCATTTTTAATCTGAACATTGCATCTTATTTTGCTATTACAATAGATTTTTAGATTTGATAGAGGTAAGAGTATTTTTGAGGGGCTTGGCTGAAATTTTTGTGCTAATTGTACTTTAAGTTTGATTGAAACTGGATGAAAGTTGAAAAAATATTTTTAGATTTATTTAAACTTTTCTTAAATAAAGAACATTAAAAAATAACATAACAAATTTATCCTGTTGAGTTAGAGTTACTTCTAGTTTTTTTCTGAGAATTTTAAATCATATTAAAAATACTTCGTCCAAAGCAGTCATTTCTAAATTGAATTTATTATAGATGTACTAGTTACCTGTGTCATGGAGCGTAGGACAGGTATAATTCCCGTTTTATTGGCCAATTCATAATTAGCTTTTGCTCCATTTATTACAATAAAAAAGTAACACATCTATATATTGAAAGGGTGATAGCCATCCTCTCCTCAGAATTGCATAAAACTTTTTACATCCTATATGTTTACATTCAATAAACAAGGTCCTTTTGTAATAGACCTCTTTTGCCAAAATAAACTGGAAAAAATGTTAAAAATGGTGTTGTGACTTTTTTAAACATTATCTTAACAGAATCTAACCTACAGCACAAAACTCATATTTATTCCGATCCGAAATTTGTGTGCGTAAATTTTATGCGTTACGTTAGGTTATAAAATATATTTTAAAAGGTCAGAGTACCTCTATTGACTATTTTTGTTGTTGACTGGGAGTGAAAACGAATACTTAGGATGTAATAGTTATTTATGTATCACGGTACTGAACTTCACGATTATGGAATTTAGTTGCCGAGACCGTAAACAGTATAAGTGAAAAAATGGAACTTTAGTGCCGAGCTGCATATTAAATTTTATTTGAAATCGAAAATTTGTGTAAATGAAAGAAATATTTTATTTTTATAGGTTGTTATGTAATTGTCAGTCTGACACTCAACGTTGCTAACCTTCGAACATTGAGGTTATCGTGCAGAAGATTCAAAGTGGTTTTATTTCAATATTCTTCATCGGAATTGTTTAGTTCGTTCTTCTTACACATATTTTTTGTCATTTTACGTACAAATTTACTATTATACATCTTACACCTACCAAAATTATCTTATATGTAATAATTATTATAAGGTTGGCAACACTGCATACGCTTGAAATAGTCGTATAATGGATTACTTTAGCCGATTTTTGAACTTTTACAGCTCGATTCTCGAAAAAAGATTTAGTTAATCCTCATTTTTGGATTAGCGAATTTTACTCTAATTTTGAGAGTTTATATCTTAAAATATAGTCTAATCTATTCCTAGTATCTACCTTTTTGGATAATATTATGAAGATTAAATTTTAAATACCATAGAATTCACTAATCCAAAAATGAGTATTAGCTTAACCTTTTTTGTGAATCGGGCTGTTAATGACTGCTTTTGTGCACTTTAGTGACGATTATAAATAAAAGATTTTATTTAATTCTCAGGAGGGAATAACTTTTTACACTACAATAAAGTCATTATTCCCAAATGCGTTCAAATAAATACCTGGTACAAATTTTGGCAATTTTACGTTAACCTGCTAATAGGTAAATTTGAATTGAGGTATATGTACATTAACAACTATTACACGTTTACTCAAGGAAATTTGTATGGTTTCTAGAGAAAGAGCTTTGATTTTAGTCAAGTTTAAATTAGACTGTTATGACTACGATATTGTCCAGCAATATAATATGAGGTAGCGTCAAAAAGTATCCGGAATCATTGCCCAGAGCTAAGCAGGTGATCGCTGAAGGGAAATTTATTGTACTTGGGTTGGCAGCCACCACTAGGGAAAGCGTCGAGCTACCCGGCACACTATTTAGTTAATGTGTGCGAAAGCTGCAGGTTGTTTGTTATAATGCATTTTTTTGGTTCTTCGGATTTTGAAATGTTGTCTTCAGAGTAGCGTGGAAACATCAAATTCAGAGTGCTGGTGGAGAAATCACTATCGGAAACCTTTCAGATGCTAAAGAAAGCATACTGAAATGAGGCGATGGAAAAATTGACTGTGTACGAGCGGTATAAGCAAAAATTTTGCTTGGTAAAAAGCAAGGTGAAAGTAATTAGGAGGTGTTTCTTGATTACCAGGGCGTGGTTTACCACGAATTCATGCCTCAAAGGCAAACTGTAAACACGAAAATTTAGTGGAGATCCTTCAAGGACTACGAGACGCAATCAGACGAAACCTAAAATTTGGACAGTAAACGGTCAGATTTTGCTGAATGACAACGCTCCGATACCTCGCTCCCTGATGATGAAAAATTGCTAAGAACAGTTTCACTATTCTGGAACACGGCTCCTATTCTCCCAACCTTGCACCAGTCGATTTTTATCTTGCTAAGAACAATGTTACCACTATGGAATACCCCTTCTCGTGCCCCTCCTATTTTTGCAACCTTACACTAGCCGATTTTTACCTATTCCCACGGCTAAAAATGATATTGAAGGGACAAAGTTTTGCTAATGATGAGGCAGCTGCAAATTAGATATCGAACGAAAGATGATAGAACAAGTAATGGACTTTAATTACCTCGGCACAAATATATCGAGTTGTGGAAATCTGCAACATGACGTAAGACAACAGACTATGAAGGGGACACGAGTATCAGGAGCTCTAATATGGAAAAATAAATACATGTCCACCGAAAGTAAAGTACGAATATATAAAACTATAGTTAAGGCCAGTATTTACGGCGCAGAAGCCCGAGCCGACACAAAAAAGTCAAAACAATTCAGTCGTACTGCAGAGATGAACATATTACGGACAATAGTCGAAAAAACTAGAAGGGACAGAATAAGGAACGAAACAATAAGAGAAGAATGCAAAGTAATGGATATAGCAAAATTTATTAAAAAGAGAAGAAAAGAATGGAACAACTATGTTGAGAGAGCAAGCGATAGATGCTTAATAAAGGTGGCAAAAAACAATAAGCCAAGAAACAAAAGACTACCAGCACGTTGGAGATCATCATCACTGGAAAGCCCAGATAATAATACTGCGTGAAGAATAGCAGGCACAGCCTAAATAAAAAAGAGGAAAATGAGGTAGCTGATGGCATTTTCAAAAAATGGTTTCTAGGAGTGTTTTGAACTATTGTACGAAAGGTGGTACAAATGTGTAATTGCAGAAAGAAAATTAATGTAAAACGTTGTACCTTTTTTCAATAAAATTTTATTGACCAATTCCGGGAACATTTTGACGCTACCTCGTAGATTAAAAAGAGTACACAACGTGGAAACTACAATTTAGAAAATTATTTTAAGTATGTGTATATTGTATGCGTGAAATAATTTAGTTCTTCAACTCTTAATGAAAAGCAAAATTTTAGTTTTCCCATCATCATAAAACTTTTGTCGGAGCTCTTCCCTTTTAGGAAAACCCCATAATGTCATCCCTTCGTCAGCGAAGCGCAGGCCCTTTGACACCTTTGCAGCGCCCTATCTGTTTACCCGGAGGTCGAAAGTGGCACGCTCCTGACGATGCTCATCCAGCTCTTCCCCCAGGTCTCGGAATGTCAGATGAGCAAATTGCGGAGACCATCAGCGCACAGACAGAGCTCATCGTTGGCACCACTTTAGGGTGAGCCTCAAGAAGGAATGAGTTCATTTGTGTGTCTTTCAGATCGCCCATTGGAACGATATCTGGCCCTGGGGAGACAGACTCGGGAGGAAGATTTACAGGTAGGCTTCGCAGATAGTAACTAACTAAAGAGTCTGATGTTTATTGTATTTGCCCTTTATACGTATTTGTTCACAGTAATTTAACTCATTAATCTAATACCGAACTTTCGATGAGATTTTGGACAGTTTAAAACGATTTTAATGTTTGAACATCGACTAACTAGTAACCAATGATCCAAATATAAAGAAATTGATATATTGAATAAAAATTCAGAGCTGGGACTAAAATAACCTATGTAACAAAATTTTTGAGAAAAACTACTCTCCAAATTTTATTACTACATCATTGTTAACGTTTTTTTGGAGATCAAAATACAGTGTGTTAAAAAAACCTAACTCGAAGTAAGCTATGAATAAAGAAAAAGAAACGTATGTCTTAATAGGGGTTTCCACCATAATCAAAATAATGAAAAATAACACTAGTACACTAAAATATATTACAATACATTCATGAAAACTTGAAAACACTAACTAAATGTTTAAATATGTTTCCATTTTTTTAAATAGAAAAGTATTTCTAGGCAAATAGTTAACAGATGACGCAACTAGACTACTATCAATTACTATTACTACTATCAACTAGTATCAATCTATTGACCGTTAGCAGAAAATCGGCGGGCGCGTACGCAATCATTGTGGCGGTAAAAATTAGCCGTTTAAACGAGCTATGCAAAATACTGTTTTCAAAATTTTTTTTACACAAAACCTGTTATAATAAAAATGTTTCCTTTATTCTAATATATATATAATTTTTCATGAAGAATAACATAAAATAATTAAAAATTAGTGGAAACACCTATCCTTAAATACCATGTGCGCGTAATACGAGCAATAACTGTCTATATGTTCGGCCACTTTACAATTTCTACTAAAATAAGTTTTTAGTACATCGTTATTCGCTAATTATATATTTTATTAATTTTATTACTTTCTACGACATCAGATTTATACATAATTTGACTACTATATAACTATATTCATAGTGGAATTAAAAAAAATATTTGTAGGTGCTTAAAATTTATTTTTATTGAAAAATTATTTCCAATTAAATATTCGGCCAGATTAACATTTAATACAAATAATAAACTATTACCTACTTATTTACTATGGCGTAATATGACCTGTAGCTGTTATTATTTTCATTTATTTTAGACGTGAAATATACTAGTGCGTGGCACACTTCTGCTGTTTAATAAATTCAATAATTCTTGATTTAGGCCCTCAAACCTTCCCGCGTTCTGTGTTACGTTGTTCCTTAGTTTTTGTTTTATTTTGTGGAACAGTTTCAATTACATTTCAGCCCAGATTTCTGGAAGATCTATCCAGTACTGTCATTTCATACGTATCGAATAATTTTTTTGAGGTTTTGGCTATATGACATGAGGCTCCGTCATGTTAGAAAATGAACGGACGTTCTGAATACAAATTCCTATTTCGCCCATGGTAGGTGTGCTTACAGAGCCACCATCGAATTCTGCGGATCTGAATAACAAAAAATCTGATGTGGCCAACACAAAACCTCCCGCTATTGAATTTTTATTAATTTAAATACCTACCTACCTACGTATTTACTAACGCTGCAAACTGTTCCATTGCAGAAAACTATTGTTTTATTTACTATTTTCTTTTTAAAATGTCACTATTATTAATTTGAAGTGATTAGTTTTTTGACAGTGACATTTACTGTCAGTTACATTCATTTGAAATATGAACTGTGTAACAAAGGAATTATTGTGTTTATCTTAGGTTTCGCGACTAATAAGAAAAATTATTTTTAAATTTATCTATAAAATATATAGAAAAAGTATTAATGCATTCCAGTAGAAAATTCAATAATCTTTAATTTTCATAAGACATAAAATGCGAAAAAATGGCATTTAATGGTATTTTTTGAAGAAAAACCATTATGAGCTTCAGGTAAAATACTATTTCCGGTTATCCGATTTACACTAAAATCTAATAGCTTCTTTTCATATTAGAATGGGATGGAAATACAAGGTTTCAAAATTTTCTAAATGATAGTGTCTGAGTTAGAGTGAAGACAAAATCCCTACACATACACACACACATACATACACACATACAGACATCATCGTGAAAATGTTAAAATTGGATTCTAGGGACCTTAAAACGTGGTCATTTACTAAAATCTCGATATGTAATTTTTAGCACGATTCCTATACCTCCCTTAGCGGGTAGCGGGAGGTAAAAATTGGCTCATTAAAGTTGTGAATCGAAAACGGAAATGGCAAATATATCAATAAAATCAATTATTTTGAATTACCTTTTCCTACGAATGATACCTACTTATAATATTTAAGTAAATAATAACATTTTTAACTCCTTATAAACTGTTTTTAATATGAATATTTGTGTAATGTATTTCGTATGCATGTTATTTTGACATTTTCAGGGATGCAAATACTCATCTAGTACCAAGCAAAGCGATTGAAGCCAAAAAGTAAGTACTTATTTATGTTCCGTTACTTATCATAGCACAAACGATTTGCACATTCGTAACGTATTAATAATATTATATGTACCACTGTTAAATGTTGGATGAATAACAATCCTTTTGATAATAAACTCTGTATAACAGTATTAACCAGTAAAAAATATTATTAATATATGTTACGATTAAACATTTTTCATTTTTTATAAAAAAAAAAATATAGAGATTGACATTTAAGACTATTACTCGTATATTGAAATCAAAAAGCTAAAAGCGTATTTACGAGAGTATTTTATTAATTTCAGTCCATGTCATAAAAGTGAAAAATATGATAAAATTCCTTCAATTTTAAACTATATTGTCAACATTTTGAAATATCTTATTGAACAATTTCATTCTAGAATCAACTTTCTGAAGTATCAGCCGCCCCCAAAAACTTTAGACCACTTGAAGCACAGCGAGGTGTATCGTCTAGTGCACGATATGGACCAACCAGCACGAGGAGTAGGTGCCCGTGGTGGAAAAGCCATGGCAGAGGAAGATTATTATGCCCAGGTATTACATAAAGACACTCATAAGTTTTATGCCAAATAAATCGTGATTTATTTTGTCACAGGCCCGCCAAGAAGGACAAATGAAAGGATAGTATGATTTTATGGCTTGTTTGATTTTATTGTTAGAATATGAATGTAAATAAATACCTATATTAAAGAGAAATTAATGAAAAAGCTTATATTATGTTGTATTATTTTTAATTATAATATACTAGTGGAGAGTGCAGGTTCGGATTAGATTCTATTCCAGTTCTAGAATTATACGGCACCACAGTTATTTGATCTAAGAATTACGATTCGCTATATGGTGAAGAATAATTCATTATTTTTCTTAAGAACGTGTGCATTTGAAACAAAATAAATATACAAGTATTTGGCGCGCATGACGGGTATATTGGTAGAATATTTAACAAGTGCAAATATTCACTGATATTCGATTGGCATTGGTCAAAATTGAAAAATACTGTAATGTGATTGGTTGAAATTATTTAAGTGAAATATTCATTCATGTTATTATTTGGGAGATACAAAATGTAAGGTCTCGAGCAGAATTTAATTAGGTATGTAAGTGAAATTCTTGGAAATATTCGTTACTTTTTTCTTCACTCCTTTAGTTTTACAGCCACTATGGTAATTATGTATATATGTCATTGACTAAAGACATTACAGAAATTCAAAACTTACTATTAAAAATAAAACACTGGTGAAAATATATAACGAAAATGAGTGTGTGGGTATATTCAATTTATAATTTGCTATATTACCTACCTGGTTATACCTACTTTCAAAGCAAATGTTAAGAATTATTGCGTCTTAAAAATGAAATATTGATTCATATTCATATGTGTTAATCTCTTACTTTTGGGCTATTAATAAAATAAAAACTTTATTTTCACATAGATCAGATAATCCAAAAAATTAAAATACCTAAATAAATAAAATCAAATAGCCAAGTAGGATAGGATAATCGAGGGTTTAACTTCACTACCCAAGTTGAGCATCAGTTCCACTTCCCAGTTCAAACTACTCTGATTCTAAAAACCGGGTCACGGTACTAGATTAAGTTTTTACCTCTCGCTAAGAGAGGTGTTGGATTCATGCTAAAAATCGCATATCCAGATTTTAGTGATTAAGCACGATTTAAGGTCCCTAGAATCCGATTATAACATTTTTAAAATGATGTCTGTGTGTGTGTGGATGTGTGTATGTGTGTGTGTATGTCTGGATGTTGGAGGAACGATTCCTCAAAAACTATAAGACTTAAGACCTGTTTAACTATGAATTCCTCAATCTGACATTCCTGGGAAGAGCTGAATGTTATTACAAATATTAACATACAAAATTCTCCATCTAATACAATTAAAATTTTTATTATTTAATCTTCCTTATTGATTTCTTAATTAAATATTTAAAATTATAGGTAAAATGCATATATCCATCAGACATACCGCCAAACTTGTTATTGAACTGGAAGAATCTCTGACATTTAGGAAGTTCTTTATACAATGAAAAATAGATATAATTAGAATTATATGTTTTCAGAAGACATGACAAATACAATAAAAAACAAAATTTGGGTAAAGTTCTGCAATTTTTTCGATAACGAAGTGCAATACAATACTTATATAACATAAAATGGAAATGGCGAGAGGTATTGTGCTGGCCACAACAGATTTTTACCTTCTGTCACCTTTAGGTTAGGAAGGTAGGTATTGTCTTTGGTCAAAAAAATCGGTGGTGAGTTTTTAATGAATAAAGCATGTTCTAAGATCTCTACTATACGAATTTACTATTTTTAAGATGATGTCTCTATGAGTGTCTATGTGTATGCATGTCCGTGTGAGTGTGTCTGTGTGCGTGTGTGACAAACTTTTCTCCGACGATTACTCCAACACTACAATTCTAAAAATTATAAATTTTTCGTATTCCTCCTCTTTATGTCCATATGAAGAGCTGATTAGATTAAATTTAAATATTATTTTTTGATATTTTACGTTATAAATATTAAAGAAAATGATCCTCGCTATATGGTTTCATTATACATTTTTCTTCATATTCAATAGATATAGAATTATAAAGAGACTAGCTGTACCCGTTGCAAACATTTGCAACAAACAATATGGGGCAACGTTATTAAATTATAAATTAGAAAAATAATAATAATAATAATTCTATAGGAACAACAGTAGGTTTTCATTTAATTGCCAGTAATGATTTGAAGATTTGATGGTAGTAGTAAATTCTACATTTCTATGTTTCTGTTTTTCAAATTAACATCTTTATTCGGTTTAAAACAATATGCATAATCATTGCATATGCATATCTACACTTCTACAGTATGACTTCACATTAACGAAACTTGATTTGACACAAAGAAAACGTGAATTCACAGTAACGAAAATTAATTTATCACTCCTGAATACCGATTTTGCAATAATGAAAACAGAATTCACAATTTTAAAAGCCAGTTTCAACTAAGTAGAAACAGATTTTACATAGGAATCTGAAATGGGCACCGTCAAGAAACGGCAAGAAGGGGCAGTAGCCAACTTTGAAGAAGCAAAAAATAAAGCAAATGTATTGTCTCTTAAGAAACTTAACTAAAGATTAAATTTGATTACAACACAGCAATGAAAGAATTTAATTATAACAATAGAATTTAATTATAACAATGAGAGAGCTTGATTAAAACAATGATGAAACTTGATTACAACAATGATAAAAGTTCATTACAACAATGTTAGCTACGCTAAAAGCGACAATAAGTAACCCGACGGTTTGAAATATGTTTTCGTTTAGTTGAAATTAGTTTTCATTGGTGTGAATTCTGTTTTCTTTTACGTGAAATTAGTTTTCATTAATGTGAAATTATATTCAGTTACTGGGAATTCACTTTTCATTTGTGTGAAATCAGTTTTCGTTAATGTGAATTAATATTTTGTTAATGTGAAATCATGTTTCAAAAATGTGAAAACATTATCGGGTAGCGTTTAAGAACGGGAAAATACTGACATTCAACTGGTTGATTATAATATACTCTTTTGTATAATGATTTCGTAATTTAAAAAAAGGAAATGTACACCTCTCTTTTGCCCATTTCTAAGTAGGTAATAGGGTAAATGTTCCCATAGTCGGCCAGTTAAAGTATATTGGCACGTTAAGGGTTTAAAATGAATTAATAGGTATCATTTATTAGTACTGTAAATTTAATTTCTGTATAATTGAAGATATTACTTTTATTTGGGAATAAAATTTCTTGATTTGTTTTATTATGGAAATTATAAAAAAGAAAAATTCTTAAAAACACACAAATATCTAATACTCGGCCACGAGAAGTCTGAGTTCAGCCTTTAATATTCTAGTATTCAGCCACTACTAATATATTACCATTTAGGTAATTATGTTGGTTTATTAGACTAGTTATGGTATAGTATAGCTTTAGAGGGTGCTAGAAATAAAGTAACAACTTATTTTTAAACATATCAAAAATAAATATTTATTCTATTTCAAATAGTGTTCAAAAATACAAAATATATTTATGTGCAAAACAAACACTGAAATTCTTTATTTATAATATCATCAAACATTAAGCCTACAAATTCCGTGCACATGAGATGAAACCATCTCGGACAGTTGTCGCATCCTACATGTTTCCTATCGTTTTCTTCAGTATCGCTGTCCAGCTCTTCTCCGCAGCTGCCACAAAGTTCTTTTACATTTTCATTGTTATTATTTTGTACTCTTTCTTCGTTTTCTTCATTTTCGTTTTGTTCTACTTTGCGTTTTTTCGTTGCCTTCTTATCTTTTGTATTACCTGCACGTTTAGCTCTTTCTTCCTTCCTTTTCAGCTTCTGTTTCTCTTCTTGTTTCTTCTTTTCTTCTTTAACTTTCATTAGATTTCTCCACGCGTCGGAAGAAATAGCACTAGGCAATCTCTCAGTTTTCTTTTTGGTGCTTTTTGGTATAGGGCTTGGCCAAAATAAATGGGACTGAAATGAATTGTTCTCTATATTTTGTCTCGAATTTTGATAATTTGGCTTATTTTCTTCATTACTTTTTTCATTTGTGCTTGATTCTATTGGCAAATTTATAGAATTGTTAACCTGCTCATTTTCTTTATTACTTTTTTCATTTGTGCTTGGTAAATTGATGGAAATGTTAACCTGCTTCTTTTCTTTGTCACTTTTTTCATTTGTGCTTGATTCTGCAGGCAAATTGATGGAATTATCGTGAATCTGCTTCTTTTCTCCATCACTTTTATCATTTGTGCTTGGTTCTACAGGCAAATTGATAAAATAGTTATTAACCTGCTTCTTGTCTTCATCATTTATTTTATTTGTACTTTGTTCTACAGGCAAATTATCACAGTTATGTTTTTCTTTCGTATTTTCTACGATATTGCTCGATTCTGTGCTTGAATTGTCTAAGCCTTGCTTATTTTCACTCTCTGTCTGATTATAATTATTTATTTTCGGCACTAAGTTATCACAGTTTTCTTCATTTTTCTTATTATTATTGGTAACGATACTTAAATTTATGGTATCTTTCATAATTTCATTCGTTTCTTTTTCATTTTCATTAATAATACCAGAAAATTCTATTTCATTTTCAAAATCTTGGTCGTTCATTATAGTTTCTAAATTAAAATCTGCATTTACGTTTACCGGCAATAATAGCCCATTCTCATCTACATCATATAATTCAATTACAGTATTTTCATGTAATCTATTATTTCTAGTTTCAATATTCTTTGTTGTTGAATTTCGAATATTTGCTAAAGTTGAAATAATTTTGCATGCATCAATGTTTTCATCTTGAAGTTCATCTTTACATTTTAGTAACACATTTTCAATAATTTTAAATTCCTCATCAGTTATTTTCATACTTTTTTGGTGGAAAATGGATTGTTGTAAATTTTCTGTTCTGTTTTGGATGCATTTGCTGTAATCGACATTATCCGGATTGAATGGATATAGTCCACATTTTCTAAATCCGTTTTTTATTGCTTTTTCCAGAGATATATCATTTAAAACTTTATACAATAATGGACAAAATGTTGTCTTGCTTAACACTAAATTAATGTTGTCTTCTTGCATATTCCATTCTCGGACGGTTTTCTTCCATTGCGATTTCAATGGCTTGAAAACACTTACATCTGCAGGTTGCATGATGTGAGTGGTATTTGGTGGAAGAGCATATAATATTATTTGATGATCGTTACAGAATTCACTTAATTCGAGTGTTAAGTGAGATTTATGGCCATCTATTAATAAGAGAACTGGTCTTTTAATATTTTGTTGATCTATCCATGGGTTAATACCATTTGCGACGTATTCATAAAAAACATCGCCTCGCATCCACCCAGAGTCAGACTTGCCTAAAAACCAACCGTCAGGCATACTGTCAATTACAGCTTTTGGCGGACGAGTATAAGGAAAAACTACCATTGGAACAAGAGTTTTTCCGTTGGCATTAAAAACTAATAAAACTGTGATAGTTTCCTTTTCACCTCCTTTTTTTACTTCAAAAATGTTTTTGTAACCTTTAGGGGCCAAAACTTTACCAGTTTTTGGGCACATTGAGAAGCTCGTCTCGTCACCATTTAAAATTCTGTCTGGATCGTCTAGAATATCTTCGGCAGACTGCGATACTAAATATTCTTTTAATGTTTGGAACCATTTGCGAATACTTTCTTCAGTAATTATAGCGCGTGCTTTTGACACGCCTTCTGGATCTCGTAAAGATATTCTTGGATTTCTCTTCAGGAATGAAGTATACCATTTAGATCCCGGTCTTCCGTTTTTAAATGGGGTTTCTCGATTGCTTTTCTTGACAATAATTTCTACCGTGTCCAATAAATCTCCTTTTTTCCTTGGAAAGCCACACTTAGCAACTTCTAGTAGCCAATTGCAGAGGAGATCTTCTTCTTCGGAACTTAAAATACTCTTAGGTCCCATTTTTCTTGGACCCTCTGATATTCTCCCATGAAGTCGATCTTGTATGGTTCCTCTTGGTACTCCATATATTCTACATGCCTCGCGTATAGGTGTTCCTTTTTCTCTTATTTCCCGTAAAGCCATGTTCAGGGAATTTTCTGAGTATTGATGAATTGGTCGTTTTTTAGGTGCCATTGCTAATATAAAAATAATATTTGTTCATCATTTTGTACTTATGCCATACTGGCTGACTACTGGATATTGAACAACCAGTGGTTGGCCAGGAATATATTTGATGGCCGACTACTAGGTTTTAAGCGTTCAAATTAGCGGGAATACATATTTCTTGATTTCTAATATAAAATCTTATCTACAGTATAAATTTCCATTGAAACTAAGTTTACCAGTCATTGGCCAATAGTCAGCCGTACAGGCTGGCCATTGGAATTGAATAATAAAATAAGACCCAGTACTCGGCCCCCTTCATATTGAGGTTAAAAATTATTATTTTCCAAATTTTATATCACATTATATTTATATAGTTATATTTTAATTGAGTAGAGGTAAAATAATGATTAAATATATCACTGAAGTCATTATAAACGCTATTTTCTTTGGTCACGTCAAGTACAAAAAAATTTAAATTTTACTCACCAAAAGTCAACCTTGATCACGGCAACCATTGCAAATTTCTTTAGTTTATATGTGTCACTACAGATGGCAGAAAAGTATATAATAATAAACTGGGTATATGGCTGAATACTGGGATCATCGAAATTTAAAATTTGGCGCACACAATAATTATTAACAGTACATTTTATATGAAAATGGCTGACTACTAGACATGGCCGAACTTAGGCACATTTACCCTAATGCTGTATTTTAGATAAGGAGTATATAATTCAATGAATTTTTAAACTTTACGTTAAAAAAATTATTAAGTTATAATATAAAATATGTATCTCTATTAATTTTGCTCAATATTATTAAATTACTAACCATATTTGAATTAATGAAATAATTATTATATTTATGAATTTTTGAGGGCAAAAATACCTTCTTATATTTTCATTGTAAGTTGACATGTTGACATATTTATATGTCATTTAAGGTTAACTTTTGCTCTCTTCATCTTCATGTTGTTCAGTGCTGCCATCTATCGCTTGACAGCGGTACTTAATAAAAAATCTTTAAGGCCTTATAAAAATAGACGGAACTGAAAATCTTAACATTTTAGATTTTTGTGCACATCTACATGCTAATAGCTTTTATTTAAAATAAGAATCATCAAAATCTGTTCGGTAAAAGTCCATAACTAAGGCCCCAAAGAAAAACCTTATTTTTTTATATATATAGATTAACTTTCAAAAATCAGTCAACTTTGGTATATTTATCATGGAAACAGGTGATATATTCAAAAAATTCTAATTGACAGATGTCAGTGTCAAGTGCAAAACCAAATATAGACAGCACAGGATCAGAAAGGGTATAAGTATATAAGTATATAAGTATGGAACGCCGTTTTACTATTTATTCTACATTTAAAGACATCTTCAATTATTTAAAGACGTCAAAAATTTAATTTCAGATATCCTTAATTATTAAAAGACATAAAAAATTGAATTATGGACATCTTTAAATAATTAAAGGACGTCTAAAATAAATTTCAGACATCCTTAAATAATTTAGGATGTCAAAAATTGAATATTAGATATCCAGAATTGAATAAAGGATATCAAAAATACATTTATAGATATCAAAAATTAAATTTTAGACATCTTAAAACGGTACTGAATTTTCGACATCAAAAAGTAAATTTAACATGTCCAGAATTCAATTTTGGATATCTGTATTTGAATTTTTGATATCTTTAATTCCATTTTTGATATCCTTAATTCAATTCTTGATATCCTTAAATGAATTTTTGATATCAAGAATTTAAGTTTTTGACATATTAAATTAATTTTGGATATCAAGAATTGAATTATGGATATCACATCAAGAATTGAATTATGGATATCACATCAAGAATTCAATTTTTGATATCAATAATTCAAATTTTGATATCAAGAATTGAATTATGGGTATCAGATCTCCGTAAATAACATGTCCAGAATTCGTATTTTTGACGTCCTAAATTAATTTTTGATATCAAGAATTGAATTATGGATATCACATCTCCGTAAATAACATGTCCAGAATTCGAATTTTTGATATCAAGAATTCGGTGCGCCATCTAGTTTAAAATGACTAAATTACTTTGTGTCGGTAAGTCAGATTTCCTTAGCGAAATCATGACTAAATGTATACATAATTAATTCTGTAGATATTATTTGATAAAGGCCAACAAACTGGTGATTCTTTTCGTTTTTGTGAAATAGGTTTGCATTCTGACCAATCCTAAGACAGAATCTAAACCAACGCTATTATGATTTCGCTGAGGAAATCTGATTTACCGACACAAAGTAATTCAGTCACTTTAAAATAGATGGCGCACCGAATTCTTGATATCAAAAATTCGAATTCTGGACATGTTATTTACGGAGATGTGATATCCATAATTCAATTCTTGATATCAAAAATGAATTTAGGACGTCAAAAATTCGAATTCTGGACATGTTATTTACGGAGATGTGATATCCATAATTCAATTCTTGATATCAAAAATTAATTTAGGACGTCAAAAATTCGAATTTTGGACATGTTATTTATGGAGATGTGATATCCAGAATTGAATTTTTGATATCCAAAATCAATTTTTGATATCTCTAATTCAATTTTTGATATCCTTAATTTAATTCTTGATATCCTTAATTCAATTCTTGATATCTAAAAAAGAATTTTTGATACCTATAAATATTTGAATTTAAAAAATTGTTATAAGAACATCCAAAAATGAATTAAAGACGTCTTTATTTCATTTAATGACGTCTTTATATAATTTAACATATCTTTAAATATAGAATAAATATTAAAACGGCGTTCCATAGTATAAGTCATAGTGTTCCTCGCAAGTGACTTGAAGTTGCAGCCTCGCCTCAGGGTTGGAAATTTCAATGCCGGGAGTACGAGAAAGGCCAAAGAGAAGATTAAAAGACTGTATCGCAGGACACTTGAGAGAGGAAGGACTGTGTGAAGAAGATGCGTTGGACAGGAATGAGTGGAAGAGAAGAGTAAGAAACAGCGACCCCTGATAAAATAGGGAAAAGCTGAAGAAGAAAGAAGTTTCAAGTGCAATTTACATAGTGCATGTTCATGTTTTCAATGTTCAATCTTTTCAAAGGAACTTTTGGTATGGAATTTGTAAAAAATAGTATGTGTTCATGTTACGATTTTACATGATGTATAGAATCTTTTCCAATAAACTTTTGGTATGAGATTTGTACAAAATACATCGAATTGACGGAAGGTGTGGTGCTGGCCACAACAGATTGTAAACTTTGTTGTTTTATAAAAATATAAGAGACACGATCGGTACATATTCCTTATTTAGGGTAGGTAGAAAGTTATAAATATATACATGATATTATGCATGAAACATATTGTTTTTTACCTCCCGCTACCCTAGGTAAGGGAGGTATAGGGATCGTGCTAAAAATCGGATATAGAGATTTTAGTGAATAAGCACGTTTTGATGTCCCCAGAATCCGATTTTTACATTTTTACAATGATGTCTGTAGATATGTATGTGTATGTGTGTGTGTGTGTGTGTGTGTGTGTGTGTGTGTCTGTGTGTCTGTGTGTGTGTGTGGATCTTGTGGACACGATTACTCAAATACTATCAATCAGAAAAATTTGAAATTTTGTATACCCATCTTTTATTCTAAACGGGTACATTCACTATCTATATATATTTCTATATTGAATTCATCACGACGATCGCGAAAATTTTATTCGCCTGTACAGACTAAACGGTGCGAGTGATTGTAATGAAAATTTTTTCAAGATGTAGAGAATAACTCAACTTGATTTCCTGGTAATAGGTCATTTTTCTGTACGGTGCACAGTTTTTGGGTAAAATATTTTTAAAGGTGCGATTTTGGCTTTTTGAAACAATTTGAAATCAAAAATTTAGTCTTCATTGAAAAATATAAGACGAAGAACGTTTCTTTGACATGTCAATCAGAACATTTAAATGGAATTATTTATAAAATAAGGGCATTTTGAAAAAAGTTAAATTCATAAACATACATTATGGTAATGGGCGGTTATTCCATAATAGTTTAAAAGACCTAAAACATATTTAAAAAATATAATTTTCGAAGGTTCATGTCCGTGATTCATGTGCATTTTCAAAGTGTTGCCACACATCCCATAAGTAACTAAGTGAAAAACAAATATTCCAATGTCAAGAATTTGACAGCTCGATCGGCTTTTGTTTTTTGCTTAAAGTTGTCAGAACCATGTCGTGTTTGGTATCAAATGAAAGGTAACATCAAGGGCTGTATGCAGAAATGTCAAAAATTTGACAGCTCGATCGGCTTTTGTTTTTTGTTTAAAGTTGTCAGAACCATGTCGTGTTTGGTATCAACTGATAAGTAACGTCAAGGGCTGCCATGCAGTAATGTTAAAAATTTGACAGCTCGCTCGGCTTTTGTTTTTTGCATAAAGTTGTTAGAACCATGTCGTGTATGGTATCAAATGAGAGGGTTCGTCAAGGGCTGCTATGCAGAAATGTCAAAAATTTGACAGATCGAACGGTTTTTGTTATTTGCTTAAAGTTGTCAGAACCATGTCGTGTTTGGTATCAAATGAGAGGGTTCATCAAGGGCTGCCATGCGGAAATATCAAAAATTTGACAGCTCGATCGGCTTTTGTTTTTTGCTTAAAGTTGTTAGAAACATGTCGTGTTTGGTATCAAATGAGAGATATCGACAAGGGCTGCCATGCAGAAATATCAAATTTTTGACAGCTCGATCGGCTTTTGTTTTTTGCATAAAGTTCTCAGAACCATGTCGTGTTTGGTATCAAATGAGAAGTATCGTCAAGGGCTGCCATGCGGATATGTTAAAAATTTGACAGCTCGAACGGCTTTTGTTTGTTGCTTAAAGTTGTCAGAACCATGTCGTGTTTGGCATCAAATGAGAGGGTTCGTCAAGGGCTTCCATGCGGAAATGTCAAAAATTTGACAGCTCGATCGGCTTTTGTTTTTGCTTAAAGTCGTCAGAACCATGTCATGTTTGGTATCAAATGAGAGGTATTGTCAAGGGCTGCCATGCAGAAATGTCAAAAATTTGACAGCTTAGTCGGCTTTTGTTTTTTGATTAAAGTTGGGAGAACCATGTCCTGTTTGGTATCAAATGAAAGATAACGTCAAGGGCTGTCATGCAGAAACGTCAAAAAATTGACAGCTCGATCGGGTTTTGTTTTTTGCATGAAGTTGTCAGAATCATGTCGTGTTTGGTATCAAATGAGAGGGTTCGTCAAGGGCTGCCATGCGGAAATGTCAAAAATTTGACAGCTCGATCGGCTTTTGGGTGGGCAAGTTACGTAGGGAGTTTGAGTGGGCAGGTTGCGTGGGCATTTTGGGTGGGCAGGTTGCGTGGGCAGTTTGAGTGGGCAGGTTGGATGGGCAGGTTGCGTGGGCATTTTGGGTGGGCAGGTTGCGTGGGGAGTTTGGGTGGGCAGGTTGCGTGGGCTGTTTGGGTGGGCGGGATAAAAATATTTAAATAGACTCTTAGCGGTAGCACTTTGCATTTAAATTGTTCCTAGATGGATTGGACATACGTAAAACTATTACAAAACACTATCGGCGGAGCTCTAGGGAATACTCGGCGTAGCCGAGTTTTCGCTAGTTCTATACTAATATGGGAAGTGCTCATTAGTTTTTAGTGTATATCGGATAACCGGAAGTATCATTTATACAAGCTTTTAACAGTTTTTCTTGTAAAAAATTCATTGAATATAATTTTTTAGCAACTTTTACTAATTAAAATGGAATATAATGGTTTAATCTTCAATTCTACGATAATAACATGTAGTAAATAACTCTAAATAACTTTAAATATGAATATATAATATAATTTATTTCCATGTATCACCTACCCTATGCGTCAAACTAAATCATAATTTTAATGACAGGTTTGACATTTTTAAACAAATGTCACTGACAGGCAGCAATTATATTAAAATTAATAATGAAACCGTGTTAATGAGAAATAATAGTAAAATATTTTATTAAGGTTTGTAAAAATAATATATTTTCCATCATACATAAATGTTAGATGTACAGGTGATCTGATTTAAATTTGCTAATTGCTATTTTTTCAGCACTATAAATTAATATTAATTTACAACTACACATTTACTAAATGGATTATGTACGGCGAAGAATTTACAAAGATTGCGTTTTAGAGCACCTAGAAGATGATGCTGATTTTTATAAGAATGTACGTGTGTGACGATTTTTCCTTCAAGCCTATTAAAATATGATCCAAAACTTCTCAAATTTGGTATTTAAAACTCATATATAATTTGAAACAACATATTAGATTTTAACCATATATGATAAATCGGATGTAGTACTTAATTTGGAGCTCGAACAAATTTTTGAGGAAAAACAATAAAACAATCCAAAATTTCGTATTACAGACTTTTCTATTTATTGGACAACAAATTTGATTTTATTTACAAACGATTAACCGGAAATGATACTTTACTTAAAGCTCACTGCTATTTTAAACATGGAATTGGCGGGAGGTCATGTGTTGGCCACATCAGATTTTTTTTTTCATTTGATAATTACATCACTATTATTCATTCAGAAGATTGCTTTGTCTGCATATTGTTAAATATATGTCAACGTTAAAATACCGTACATTCGGTAGTTCGAGATAAAACGAAAGAAAATTGTTATTTAATAAAGGTTATTCATGTCTGGAAGGCAACTATATATAGACATTATTATTATATTTTTAAGTTGAAGTTAAAATTTCACTTTGTTTATCATAAAAAAATCGCAGCGCTGTTAAATTTCGACTGACCTAGAATTAGAGGACATTCACCTTTTTATCATTATTTATTGGTGTTACACTTTTTAACGCCACGTTAATTTCACATACATACTTGTACTTTTCTCTCGTAATTTTTAAACCATAAGTTTCCAACCTTTTGGAACTTTTAGGCCCATCCATGCATCGCCCAATATAAAATTGTTAAAGACCTTATACAAAATGTAATATTTATTTATAACTATTATGTAAGACGCATTACCAATGAGTATAATAAAACAATGTTTTTTTTTAAACAAAAGAAGAAAAATATATTAGCGGTCGCTGAACCTGTTTTTCGGTACGAATGTTTTTATATCTAGTTTACTTTTTGTTTGATTTATATTAGAAAAAAAATCTGTTGTGGCCAGCACAAGACCTCTCGCCATTTCCATATTAGGCTATAAAGTTTAAAGTATTGTATTGCACTTCGCTATCGAACCATCGTTTTATAACAAAAAATTACAGAATTTTACCCAAATATTGTTTTTTGTTGTATTTAACATGTCTTCTGCACACCTAATTCTAATTATATCTATTTTTCATTGTATGTGTGTAATGTCAGAGGTTCTTCCAATTCATTAACCAGATTGGCGGTATTTCTGATGGATATATGCATTTTACCTAAATTTCAAATATTTAATTAAAAAAACAATAAGAAAGATTAAATGTTCTTCCCAAAAAAAGCTATCAGAATGTCACTAAAACTGTTGATTTTTGACACTGACATGTGTCATTTACAAACTATGTTATAAACATTTGAATTTGTCAAGTGGTTTCCTTAGTGCCTTAGCCTCTGCGATTAGATTATTCTATATCAGGCATCGGCAACCTTTTTTGGCTGCGGGTCAAAATCATTCAAAATATGACCATTACGGAAACGATTCGTGTCACTAGGTATTTCAATTTTAAAGCAGTCTTTTAGTGTATAAGATAAATCTTATTGAGCAAATAATAACAATATTCTTTTAAACTTTAAACAAAAAAATAATATTATCATTCTAATTTTTGTAAAAACAAATATATGTAATTGTCAAATTTTTTAATTTTTACATCATTAATTTATGAATTTTATTTAAAAAATTTAGTCATCGACCAACACCCGTTTGAATTTTTGGTTTTTGATAAGCAGCTCCTGTTCTTACTTAAAATTAATTTAATATGTGAAAATGTTTGCTTATATTTATAAGTAGAACCGAAAGCGGACAAATGGCAAAGCCAATTTTTGATTTTTTTTTTCAAATGGTAAGTTTCGTTCGGACAATGTCGCTGCATTTCGCTTCTGTTCCTTTATTATTATTGTCGGAAGGTGGTTCATTCTTACCCCTATACTGCGACCTTTCTGGTCTGTTGTACCCTCCGTGTTTCCTCCTATTCTAGGAGCCCTGTATGTTTTGTAAACTCCAGGATTTTCTTTAGACAAAAGTCCTTTAGTGTCTCAGTGTGCAATTTCTTTGCTCCTAAAAGGCTATGTCTGCTTGCCATAAATGCTTCGCAGTGACATATTAAGTGTTCAGGGGTTTCATCCTCTTTTCCACATCCTCTGCATGTTGGTTCTTGTTTGAGGCCCAACCTATGCAAATGTTTATTTAATTGACAGTGTCCTGTTACCAGTCCTGTTATTAGTCTGACATCTTGCTTGCTCATTACAAGTAAGTTGTCTGTTCTTTTCTCGGATGGCTCATTCAGGAATAGCTTGGAATGTCTTTGGCCTGATGTGGCTGTCCAATGCCGTTTGTGCCATTGCCAAAGCAAAGTATTAAGTTCTTGCTTAACTGTTTGCGCAGTTATTCTGCAAGCAGGTTCTGGTCCTATAAAAGGTATATTTGTCCCATCTTTTGCAAGATGGTCGGCTGCCTGGTTTCCTTCAATTTCTGAATGCCCGGGTACCCATATCAATCTTAATTTATTCGTCGCTCCTAAGGAATTCAATCTGTGGATGCAGTCCAGACTTTATTTATTTATTTATTTATTTATTTATTTATTTAGTACAAACTGCCCAACAGGATTAATCCCAATAAGAGGACAGGAGAAACAATAAAATACACAAATTACAATATCATAAAATTTGAGAAGTGTTAATTAGTCCTTCCTGAGCCTACCTCACACAAGTTTAGTGCCTTAAGTTCGGCTTGGCTGTCTGTTACTATGGAGATTCTTCTATTGTGGTAGTTTTTCTCCAATAGTAATTGCACGCTGGTTAAAATTGCGTGTACTTCTGCTTGGAATACTGTTTCATTTGTCCCAAGTCCAACCGATTGGTTGTGTCTTAGTCCCTTTGCCCCATGTATTCCAGCTCCGGTTCCATTGGTTGTTTTCGAGCCGTCTGTATAGATGACTATGCCGTCTCTTTCCACTGGACTTTGAGAGTGTTCCCATGCATCCCTTTCAGGAATTATTATCCTGTAAGTTTTGTCAATGGTGTACATTTTATTGATTCTATCAGGCACCATTTGTAAAATGGAGTGCTTGTTCATCTCTGTGTAAATATCCAGAGTGTCCATTTCCGCATTTATCCTCTTTTGAGAAAAATTTATCCTTTACGCTCCGCTCATTGCCCTTGATTTTACCACTAAGTGTAGTGGGGGCAAGCTTAACAGAGTTTCCATTGCCGATGTTGGTGTGGTTGACATAGCTCCTGTAATCCCTAAGCTTATGTTCCTTACTATAACTTTAATATCAAACTAAATTTTAATCTTATTTATATTTTCTCGAAGTGTTCGTTCCATGTTTATGTTTTATAGTTTATTTTTTAGAATTATACTCCTATTTTTTTTTATTCAAAATATATACAAATTACAGCTAAATGCTGGAGGAATACAGGTGATATGCGGAACTCAAGTGGGTCACCTGTAATTATCAAATGGGTCACCTCTAATTATCAAATGGGTCACTTGGTGACCCGCGAGTCATAGGTTGCCAACGCTTGTTCTATATATTATAGCATCTTTATCTCTAAATCTATACAAGATATAATAAAAATTTTAATTGTATTAGATGGAGAATTTTATGTTCTTCAATATTTGCAATAACAAAAACTTCCAAAAAAATATATTTAGAAGAATTTTTCTATGAAACTACTACTTTCGGTTGTCCAGCTCTTCCCAGGAATGTCAGATTGAGGAATTTATAGTTAAACAGGTCTTAAGTTTGGGGAATCGTCCCTCCAACATCCAGACATCCACACACACACACACACACACACACACACACACACACACACACACACACACACAGAGAGAGAGAGAGAGAGAGAGAGAGATCATTTTAAAAATGTTATAATCGGATTCTTAGGTCCTTAAATCGTGCTTATTCACTAAAATTTGGATATGCGAATTTTTGCATGAATCCAATACAACTTATAAAATTTTAATAAAGACACGTGTGTATTTGTTTTAAATTGCAGATCAGCAACTTTGCCCAACTCGAACAATGCAACTGATTCACATTTTGTGCTATTGCTTTTATTTTCCCTCTCTTTTGCTAACAAAATGCTTGTAAAAATAATTTTAGACTTGTTAGATGCAGACTTTAATTCTCAATATTTTTTTATATTTACACTTTTGTTCCAAAATTATGGTCTATAAAAAGTGGAAATCCGGTATATTGAAATCTATTGGATTTTTTTAAATCTTAAAATATGTCCTCAAAGACCTATGACAAAATGCCGCATAATATACGTACTCAAATCGGATAAGCAGCTGATGTCCGTCATGACGAGAGCTCGTTCTTTTAACGATTTATATTAAATTAGAGAGTTTTAGTAAAACGTTATCATACAGAAAACGATAATTTTAACGTTAAATATGTCGTGAAGCTTTTAACGTACGGTGGTACGGTTTTAAAAAATAGTTTTAGCAAGTCGATCGTGTAGGTGGGTAGAACGTTAACTTTAACAAAAGACAAAATACAAATCTAGATGTCTTAATGATTGTAGTGTAATGTAATCTGTAATTTCAATCAGTTGCTTTCCTAATAAAATATTGTGTGATCTTTCTTCAATTTCTAATTTATGTCTTTTTGCGCTTTCTTTCTTTTCGATCTCAAATTTTGCTTCATTCAACCTTTTTCCGCTCTTCCAACGTAAATTTCCGTTCCTCAATACATTTTTTTCTTTTAACTCCAGTTCTTGCTGCTTTGCTTTCCTTTAATTTCCATTTCTTTTCTCTCTTTCAAACATTCAAGGGCATTATTTTCCAGTCTTTTTCATAATGAACGTGAATTCGTTTTTAAAATAAAATTATATCTTAATTAAATGCAATCTAATACCACTTTCAAAAGTATGTATTAAATCACCCGTAGGTATTTGAAAACGAAGTTTAGTATTCTTCACCATTATTTTCGAATTTCGTTTACGTTTACGTACGTACGACAACAAAGACTAAAAGAGTTGTCCGTCTTTAGAATGACGTTTACGGCAACGACAAACATTTTGTTACTTAGAAACGAGTGAATAACGTAACGTTAATTTCAACAGTACGTTTAGCTACAACTCTAACGTCCTTTGGTTATGAACGTGTAGCAAGCCTACTCGGTTACAGTAAAAAAATAGCAGGGAATCGAGTAGACGTGCAACATGATATTATTTTCTCTATGTAAACAATTCTTCAATTTTTACCTCCCGCTACCCTTGGTAAGGGAGGTATAGGGATCGTGCTAAAATCACATATCGAGGTTTTAGAAAATGACCACGTTTTAAGGTGCCTAGAATCCAATTTTAACATTTTCACAATGATGTCTGTATGTGTGTATGTGTGTGTATGTGTGTATGTATGTATGTGTAGGGATCTTGTCTTCGCTCTAACTCAAATACTATCATTCAGAAAATTCTGAACCCTTGTATTTCTACTCTATTCTAATATGGAAAGAAACCATTGGATTTTGGTGTAAATTGAATAACCGGAAATAGCACTTTACCTGAAGCTCATGATGATTTTCTTCAAAAAATACCATTAAATGCCATTTTTTTCACATTTTATCATTATGAAAATTATAGATTATTGAATTTTGTGCAGGTATACATTAATACTTTTGCTATATATTTTACAGATAAATTTAAAAATCATTTTCTTTTTTTAATCCCGAAGCCTAAGATAAACACAATTCCTTTGTTACATTTTTCAAATGAATGTAACTGACAGGTAAACGTCGTTGTCAAAAAACTAATCACTTCAAATTAATAATAGTGACATATTAAATAATAAAGAAAATCGTAAATAAAGCAATGGTTATATGCAATGGACCATAATATAGTTTGAAACATTACTAAATACGTAGGTATGTATTTAAATTAATAAAAATTAAATAGCGGAAATGTTTTGTGCTGGCCACATCAGATTTTTTATAATAAAATGTACAAGTTCTTTCAAATTTTATTCCTCTCCCTAATCTATATGACATATAACGTCTAAATACGTTATAAACGCATCATTTAATTTAATTAAATCGCTAATATGACGAGCTCTTGTGCATTGGTTGCTTATCCGATTTAAGTATATGTAAATCATTCAAGCAGCCAATGTACGTCATCACTTGGTGTAAAAACCTTAATGCATTAAAATCACTAATAGTGAAAAATGAAATAAAATTTAATCATTTTTAACCGTCAAAAGGTGTATAGCCTTATATAATTATTATTAAGATGAATAGTAGAGTTCATTACTTATCGTATATGACATGAATAATATATAAATAATGTACATCCACGTCATATTATTCGTTTAATTGTTGCTATAGTTGGCAACATTGATAATATGTATGCTCATACTGTCAAAGTTATTATTTGAAAAATATTTGTATCGTGTTTGAAAGATTTTTGTGCGTTGTAAAGGCCTATTTATAATAAAGTAATGTTAAACGCAACGCAACGACAAAACGTGACCGTTAACGCAAACACAAAATCTGTGAATCTGCCAAAGGTAGCACTTCTAATCAATCAGAAGAATTCGGTATATTTCTTTGAAATTAGGCTCACTTTTATTTATTGCCTTTATATGGCATACATAAGTATAAATAAGGTTAGTATTATAAAATATGTAATTTAAATAGAAATGGACAGTGACGAAAATATAGTATTTATTTTGTAGATGTGACAGTTCATGACCATGTCGATAATACATATTACAATCTGTATAACTTTTTTCATAAAGATTCTAAAACCTCTGCAAACGTACCAGTACATTACGTCACACATCTAGTTACTTTTATTCAATTTTTATTAATGACGTGCATTGGCTGCTTGAATGATTTGGGTATACCTATGTATACTCTTTAATTAAGATATTATTCTTCATCTAAGACTCCCACAATTTCAGTTTAATTTCAAAAGCAGATTCTGAAACATGTAATTAGGTGGTTGATTGTAACCTTGAGACGCATGTTTACTAAAAATCATAAATTAGTCAACCAGTTCTCATTTTCTAACCCAGGTAGCTATAGATTTTTCTTTTGAATCCATAAAATACTTTTCATTTCTCAAAACAAAGAAACGTTTACGCGACACGGTTCGCAAGAATTAGCTTTGTGAGCCACCTTGCAAGCCGCCAGTTGGATATCCCATATTTAAATGATTATTGATGTGGGAATCATGCAAATATTTATTTAATAATATTTTATCCAAATTATTAAAAACATTTATTACTTATTAGTATTGTTTCTATTTTCATATGGTACCTACTAATTTATTTCAGTCTTTTGTTTTGAAGGCGGTATGTATTTCAATAAAATGAAACTTTAAAAGTGCGCTGAAACATATCAAACGGAATTTTGTCTTGAAGAAATATTTATTTCAACGATGACATCCATCCAAGAAATTTGAGTTTGAGTGTCTACCACATCTTTCTTATTCTCCTGACCTTGTCCCAAGCGATTATCATGTCTTTTGTTCACTTAAAGAGGCATTAGGTGGCAAGATATTTCAGAGTAATGATGAAATTATTTACGCGGTGTATGACTGGTTGTGCTCGTCACCAAAACAATTTTTTTCTTCAGATACTCAATCGCTTCTAAAACAAAATGGGTCGAAAAATGACTTGTTTTTGATATTGCTTTAATAAATTTTGTTTAACAACGTTTTTACGGTTTTCATTTGCCTCATATATCTAAGGCAATGTATATGTTAGCCGCAAAATGTATAATTTGGTACTCTACAGAACGCATAGGCAATGTATATCTCAGATTTTATCAATATTTGAAAATTTCGCTCTTGCATTTTTTTAAATACGTAAACATAATATCTTAACGAACAAAACTCATCCCCGTAAAACTTGGGACGATTTTGGTGCATCAGGTTAGGTTAGGTAGAATGTATACCTTACCTAGACTTTCTGTAGAATATTTTGCCGCTAACAGATATAGTGTTATTGTTTATTGCTAAACAATTATTCAATTAAAATGTAAAAATGTAAGAAAATAAATAAATATAACATCAGGGTTTATTATCTATTTCTGACCGTGCCAATCTGCATTTTTATTAATATAACCATCGGGCCGGCGCTAGAGTTCATGCAGTCTATGACAAGCGTACACACAAAATGACTTCTTTTTAAATTTAAGAAAGTTGCCTTTCCTTGTCAGTTGCCGTCCTGGGCGAATACCCAGTTTACCCATTCGGAAGCGCAGTCCTGTTCGCATATTTAATCTTGGAAACTATAAAGGCCGTATCCCACGATGAAAAATACGAGCAACTTGAGTTGCCGATATCGGCAACATGACGATTATTCTATCCCACGGAATGTATGTTCCCTTAAAATCTAGGGAAATACGTTACTTAAAGTTTCTACCAGATATAGGGAATTTTTGATATTTGATCTTTAATATCCCATAAAACTAGATAACTTTTCATGAGGTTGATCAGTTCCTCTTCCACATGTTTATTATTTAAAATATGTCTTCAATTGTATGTACTTAATATGCGAGCACACGTATTCTTGGCAATAAAAGTATGATTTTGACAAGAATGACGCCTGCGTGATCATACGATGCTTCAAACATAAGTTATTTTTGGTTGCTGCATGCTGCATCTATGAGCTAGCGCATGCGCTCAAACGAGTTGCTCCTAGAAAGTTGCCGTTATCGAAAAGTTTAGCTGCATACATCTAAACTAATTGCAGCTAAAAAGTTGCCTAGCACACAGCGTTTTGTCACACATACGAGCAACTGTTGCAGTTAACTGCAATAAATTGCCGATACGTTGTATCGTGGGATACAGGCTTTAGAGATACAACTTCGGTTAAATTGGACATCTGGCGCACCTTTGGGTTTGGGGGACCATATTACTTAGATATAAAATTAGAAGACGTTAAGAAATAAAAAAAATTCTTAAAAATAATCTAAAATTTTAAAGGTACAACATATTTAAAACACAGTAACCCTTATATCAATCGAAGGAGAAAAAAATAAGTAATTTTACCTTCTGTCACCTTCACCGCCTAGGTAAGGAATGTACTGTCTTTGGTCAAAAATTAAAAGTAAAAATTATATAAGGGTATTATTTAAAAAATCTGTTGTGGCTAGAGATGGGTTAATTCCCAAAATTTAAAGTTACAGGAATTTCTCCGGATTTTTTTTTTGAGAAATTTCCTCGGGAATTTCCCAGGGGGAAATTTATTAATATCGAAAAAGTTTACATTGGTAATACAAAAACAAATAATAATTTAAAATGTAAACAAATATGTAATTAGACATCAGAATCCAGTACTGTACGTATAGTCCATTTCAGAATGAGATAGGCCTTCGCCTATTTTTTCCCAAAAAAATCCGGGAAAATGCGTAACACAATTTCTTCCCGCAAATCGTAACTGAAGGAATTTTCCCGACGGGAATTTTTTGGCGGCACATCACTAGTTGTGGCCAGTACAAGACCTTCCGTCAATTCGATGTATTTTGTATAAATCCCATACCAAAAGTTCCTTGGAAAAAATTCTATATATCTAATAAACACGAACACATACTATTTTTTACAAATTTCATACCAAAAGTTCATTTGAAAAGATTTTATAAATCCAATAAATTATAGCATGAACATGTACTATGTAAATTGCACTTGAAACTTCTTTCTTCTTCAGCTTTTCCCTATTTTATCAGGGGTCGCTGTTTCTTACTCTTCTCTTCCACTCATTTCTGTCCAACGCATTTTCTTCACACAGTTCTTCCTCTCTCAAGTGTTCTGCGATACAGTTCTTCCATCTTCTTTTTGGCCTTCCTCGTATTTCCGGCATTGAAAGTTCCAATCCTGAGGCGACGCTGCAACTGCATGTCACATGGGAGGAACATTATGATTTATACCACTTTCTTCTTTCTGACCCTATACTTTCCATCTTTGGTTTTGCACTTGACACTGACATCTGTCAATTAGAATTTTTGGAATATATCACCTGTTTCCATGATAAATAGCAAAGCTGGCTGATTTTTGAAAGTTAATCTCTTTATAACTCTTTAACTCTATATCTGTTGAATATGAAGGAAAATGTATAATCAATCCTTATAAAGAAGAGCATTTTCTTTAATATTTATAACATAAAATGCCAAAAAATAATATTTAACTTCGTTTTTTAAGAAAAGCTGTTAAAAACTTCAAATAAGGGTAATTTCGGTGAATCAATTATAACCAAAATCTAATCAGCTCTTCATATGGATGTAAAGAGGAGGAATACGAAAAATTTATAATTTTTAGAATGTAGTGTTGGAGTAATCGTCGGACAAAAATTTGTCACACCGAATTTTTTGACCAAAGACAATACCTTCCTTACCTAAATGTGACGGAAGGTAAAAATATTAAATTTATAATTATTTTCATAGGCCTCTGGATGGGCAGTAAAAATATCAAACTTTTTCTTTGAAACATTTTTCTAGGTTACCAATTGTATAAGAATTATTTAAAATGAAAACTTCGACCCAAATTAGTTTTTCGTCATTAGGCAAAATAAAAGCACATCTAAGATATTCCCCAAGCACCAAATGACACATTTAATCAAAGTAGTATCTCTTATAGTTTCCGAGATCGAAATGGTGGGTTTCAAAATCCAGACAGCCTGTATATTTGTACGTTTACAAGGCAATATCTAACGGGCTATAAAAATTTTCGTGGAGAAAGTAGGTACCTACCATAGGTATCACCGTATGACTTTCGTGCCATATGAAAAGTGAAAATAATTTTTTTGCCCTCGTGAAGTGTAATGGGAACTTTACAATTGTATACACAGCAAGTGTAACCTACATTTTACGCTTACTGTGTTGTTACTTGTCTAACTATGCGGTAAAATAATCAAAATACACTGGACCTTTATGGGCATTTAGAAAAGAAATCATCTTTACTATAGTTCATGTAAAAAAACTACTACCTACATAAGTTATTTTTTTACTTTAACATTTCCTATATTTAAAATTAATTTATATAAACCAAAATCACGGCAGCGACATCTGTCATTATTGTAAAAATCCGCCGTTACCGACATAGTCACCGATCGATATTGTCAAATACGCGAGGCGAAAATTGCTGAAATGTCAAATATCGACACCTACCTATTATTTATTACGAAGAAAACATGAGCAAATAAATATATTATCAGTCATAAACAACGTCTATTATTACAAATAAATTTTCGCTAGAAGAAGTACTCTAATGAAGGCAAGTAAAATCAAATTTGGATATTGACTTAACCCCAGTATTTTAAACTAACCCTTTTCAGAAGTATAACCTATCTCATTAAAAAAAGTGATTTTCATTATCGTCGGCCAAAAAATTTGATACAATTCTCGTGCGTGAAGTATTTTACAGCGCTCCAGCTAATAAGGCACTCGCCTTAAGGGCTCGTGCCTTAAACAAAGCTGTCGCGCTGTAAAATACAACTTACATGCACTCGAATGTAAATAACTATTAAATTTGTCGTGTAAGTATTAATGGTGAGCCTTTATATTTATGTAGTTTAGTCCATTTCTGTGCAGACCGTCAACCGTCGATCATGATCAATTGGTCGATCGCGAATCAATTTTAGGAAGTTCGCTGAACCTTTGTCTCTCCCACATCAATTTCAGTTTTTATAACTTTTGGCGGTTTCCAAGTTTAAGACACAAATTTGTCCATGGCTCTATTCATTCCACTATCTCAAGTCCACCACCTGCCTCTGTCTCTTCCGAGCGAGTTACGACCAGCAATGAGGCATAACTTTCGCGAACGGTGGCCACTGTTCGTCAGTTTGCACGAGTTACTCATCACGGCACGACCCACATCACGGCAGTGCGAGGTAAACATGTGGTCGGGCGTCACGGTCGGGCTGGTCACCGTCCTGCTGCTCCTCCTGCTTTGGATGCTAGAGTTCAAAAGGAGGTTCCGGAGCATCGCGCATTATCCGGGACCCAAGAGGAGGTTCCTGCTAGGGAATGCGCTCGATATGGGGACCAATCCGGTTGGTGAGTAGGAAATATGGACTATGATACATATAGCAATAATTTAAGAAACTTAATTTTTTAAATTAATACGAATAATTAGAGATTTGATATAACGGTCAATATACATACTTTAAAAACACTATAAAAACGTATTGAATGTTTCGGCTCATTTTGATACCGTAGGATAAATAAAAAATCTGATGTGGCCAACACAAAACCTCCCACTATTTAATTTTTATTAATTTAAATACATACTTACGTTTTTACTAATGCTGCAAATTATATTATGTTCCATTGCATATAACTATTGTTTTATTTACTATTTTCTTTTTAAAATGTCAATAATATTAATTTGAAGTGATTATTTTTTTGACCGTGATATTTACCTGTCAGTTACATTAATTTGAAAAATAAACTGTGTAACAAAGGAATTGTGTTTATCTTAGGCTTCGGGATTTTTAAATAAAATGATTTTTTTATCTGTAAAATATTTAGAAAAAGTATTAATGTATTCCTGTAGAAAATTCAATAATCTTTAATTTTCATAATGACATAAAGTGCGAAAAAATGGCATTTAATGATATTTTTTGAAGAAAAACCATTATGAGCTTCAGGTAAAGTGCCATTTCCGGTTATCCGATTTACACCAAAATCTAATGGTATCTTTCCATATTAGAATAGGGTAATAGGTTTCAAAATTTTCTGAATGATAGTATTTGAGTTAGAGCGTGAACAAAACCCATACACATACACACACATACACACATCATCGTGAAAATGTTAAAATTGGATTCTAAGGACCTTAAAACGTGGTCATTTACTAAAATCTCGATATGTGATTTTTAGCACGATCCCTATACCTCCCTTGCCAAGGGTAGCGGGAGGTAAAGAAAGACATTACCAAGACAATATAGGTAATAAATTTATTAATATAAATATGTGTTCCATTTTCCATTTTACCTCCCGCTACCCTAGGTAAGGGAGGTATAGGGATCGTGCTAAAAATCACATATAGAGATTTTAGTGAATAAGCACGTTTTGATGTCCCCAGAGTCCGATTTTATCATTTTTACAATGATGTCTGTAGGTATGTATGGGTGTATGTGTGTGTGTGTGTGTGTGTGTGTGTGTGTGTGTGAGTGTGTGTGTGTGTGTGTGTGTGTGTGTGTGTGGATCGTGTGGACACGATTACTCAAATACTATCAATCAGAAAATTTTGAAATTTTTTATACTCATTCTATACTAATGTGGGAAGAGCTCATTAGTTTTTAGTGTATATCGGATAACCGGAAGTATCATTTATACAAGCTTTTAACAGTTTTTCTTGTAAAAAATTCATTGAATATAATTTTTTAGCAACTTTTACCAATACAAATTAAATATAATGGCACAATCTTCAATTCTACGATAAGCATTTAGTAAATAACTTGAAATAACTTTAAATATTGAATTATAAAATAATTTATTTTTGTACATCACTTTGCCTCTGCGTCAAACAAAAACAATACTTTAATAACAAATTTGAAATATTTAAACAAATGTCACTGTCACGAAGAAATTACATTAAAATTAATAATGAAACCGTGTTAAGAATAATTTAGTAGTTTAAATATGATTGTAATGAAATTAAGGTTTGTAAAAATAATATATTTTTCATCATACATAAATATTAGATATACAGGATAATTCGATTTAAGTTTTATGTTTGCAGCTTTATATATCAAACAGCTCTCAATAAGAACGTGATTTCAAAGTGTCAAATAATAGTTTGCAACTACACATTTACGAAATGGTTCATGTACGTCAAAGAATTTACACAAATTGCGTTTTAGAGCATAAGGAAGTTGGTGCTGATAATAATGTGTGGGTGACGATTTTTTCTTAAAATATATTAATGATCCAAAACTTCGCAAAGTTGGTATTTGCTCACAGATTTTTCAGGAAAAACATAACAAAATATAATCCAAAATTTCGTATTACAAACTTTTCTATTTATTGGAACAACAAAGTAGATTTTGTTTACAAACGATCAATCGGAAGTGATACTTTACTTAAAGCTCATTGCTATTTTAAACATGGAATTGGCGGGAGGTCATGTACTGGCCACAACAGATTTTTTTATTTGCAGCTTTCAGTAAAGGCAATATATTTGTATAGTTGAGGGCGCTTAACAGACGTCACCTCGTGTGCTATCACAGCTGTAGAGAAAGCACTACACGGGTTACTTTTATATTACCTATTTGAAACGCATTTAGGGCTAGTTTTACAATAAATAAAATTTTAACTGCCAGTTAAATAAACAATATTGATACGAAATGAACTGTCAAATGATAAACTGATCATTACTGTCAACTACCCGATTCAACATTGTTTATTTAACTTATAGTTAAAATTCTAACCGGAGGTTGTAAAACTGGCCCTTAGTTACGCAATCCTATTATTTTAAATTCTTTGTTTTTAATATTTTTAAAGTATTTGTTTCATTACGTGTATGTTTTCGTTTCTACACTCTCAACACTTTGAGCGCCTGTGAGGTGATGGACGCTTTTGTAAGCGCCCTGACCGGTACGGATATATGATCAATGCCAAAATCTTCAGATGAAAGAAGGTTGGTTCACTAAAAAATGATAACCCGTGATGATACATTTTTATTTATTTATTTTGTCTTTTTTCTTCATTGTTCTTTTGTTGTTCAAAATTTCAGAAATATAAAATATTGTAAACTTGCAACTTTTCTTTAGGACTTGGCTTACTTTCCGAACGAAGGCGTGATTTAGTACGAGAAACATTCGGGACTTGTGCAAAATAATGTAAAACCCGAACGCGGGACCGTTGTTAAAATAGCTTACTTCTATAACTTCTTTCTGTTGCATTTTAACGCAAAAAAGTTATTTGGCGACTTTTAGAGGATAATATTTCCTGTATATTTTTGTCCAAAAAGTTTTTTTTTATAGGAATAATGACAACGGAGCTATAAAGCTACAAAAAAGAACAAAATTGCGTACTTAGTTAAACTTTGAGTTTCTTTCCAATTTACATTTCGCAATAACTCCGCAACACTTCATTTTAGCGTAAAATACTTATGATAAATCTTGAGAATTTACTTACCTGCAAAAGCCATGTATCAATTTTTTTTAAGACCAATGCAACGTAGTGCAGCAACGTTGTCACTCCAGTTTTTATCACTATACTTGATTTTATGATGCGGAATTAACGTAATACGGATTCCACAAACATAATTCTGAGCTGAAGAGCAGTAGAAAGAAGTCGCAGACAAATAAAAGAAGGAAGTGCTGTTTTTTTTAAAAAAAATTCTAATAATCCCATGAGACTTCATTGACGTTTGCCAACACATAATTACGTCCATTTTGCATATACAGATTATTTTGTTTGAATAATACTTTTATAAATAGAAATAATAAACTAAAAAGAGTTGCTGCACTAAACTAGAAACAACTATTTTTTATCGTTTTTTGTAAATTAACCCCCACTTCTTTGCATTGATTGTAAAAAAAAATAATTGGATTTTGTAGGTAATTAAGTTCTCTACAATATTGACTATGAGGACTTTTACGCTAAAATGATGTGTTACGGAGCTATTGCGTATTTACTAAATACTAGAGATGTGCCGATTATGACTTTGGCCGACTAGCCGACTAGCCGATTAGTCGGTTGTAAAGAGGCCGACTAGTCGGCCAAGCCGATCACCTTTTCGGGGATTTCCGTGACGCTTCGTTTACAGCTGATTCGCGCGCAAGTCGCAACCGACGCCTACGTTCGTGTCCTAATTTTTTTTTTTTAAATAAGAAGAAATCATTATAGGTAAATGTTTATTGAAGATAAGAAGATATTATGTTGTTTTGTTTGTTAATTAAGATACAAATTTTGTTTGATAATTGTCATAGATATGTTTTCTTTACAAGCAAGTAATTTTAGAAACTGATTACCAAAGGAAAGGTTGCTTTGCTTTACATTTCAAAATGTGTAAGACTGATTATAAAATAAAAATAATAATAAACAATCAAGGTTTTTATTTAATGTAATTCCCCCTAGATACATTTTATTGAGAAATACATACAAAGTAAGAAGCCGGATAGTCGGCGCTCTTTGCCGAACAGTCGCCGAATAGTCGCCGACTACGATAGTGGCCGGATAGTCGGCTTTACCGACTAGTCGCCGACTAGTCGGCACATCTCTACTAAATACGCAATTTTAACCTTTTTTGTCAGCATCATAGCTCCGTTGCTATTACTCGTACAAAATAACTTCACTTAACTATTTTGCAGGAAATTTTGTCCTCTACAAGTCGGCTAATAACTATTTTTGTGCTAAAATGCACCAGAAAGGCATTATAGGCAATAAACTGAAAAAGTGCCGATTTTCGGTAGTTTTTGTTTTTACTAGATTGTGGAGGAAGCGGAGGAGGGGGGATTGTGGAAATTTGGGTGTTTCACTAACCAACCATCCTATACAACATATCAAAAATTCAGAATTACCCGACCTTTTGTAGGATACCCCCCTTTTTCTGCCTCCGTTTACTGGACTATAAAGAGTACAAAAATCGTCATTAAAAGCTCAGAAATCGTCACTAAAGTAATCCATTATACGACGATTTCACGCAATTGCAGAGTTGCCAACTTATGATAATTGTTGTATATGTAAGAGGTACAATGACAAAAATATTTGCAAGAAGAACGAACTAAATAATTCCGATGAATAAGTTTGAGATAAATCACATAATTTTGAGTGTTCTTTACAATAACTTCAAATATCTGATGTTAGCAACATTGAATGTCTGACTGGCAGATTATATTAAATAGAACCTATAAAATAAATATTCCTTTCATTTTCCATTTCAAATAAAATTTAATATGCCCCTCGGCAGTGAAGTTCCTTTTTATCACTCATATGATTTATAATAAAATATAAAACTTCAGTGCCTTGATACATAAATACCTATTATTGCAGCAAAAATGTCAAATAATACAAATTTTCACCAAGAATACAGATATTTTAGTGACGGCAATATTTTTGAGATTTAGTTTGACAGCCAGCAGTGGCAGGTGCCATTTTACTTACTATGAGCAGAGATAGAAAGAGATAGCTGTTAAATTGAAAAGGTCTATTAATATGGTATCTACATTTATAGTGGGATTCTGAAACTCAGCGTTAATTAACTTCTGGCGTTAACGTGAATTAACGACGATTTTGACACTCCTGGTATTCTGAAACTCAGCGTAACTTAACGTTAACGCCGCTGACCGGCGTTAATTCACGCTGGGAATATTGAAGCGTGAACCGTCGAAACGGTGACTTACATGTGGGTTTTATGGTATGAATAGCCATGATATTATTTGTGTACTGCTTTAGACACGTGCAAAATGTATTTTATTAAAAGTGAGTACTGTTATTCATGTTATATGTAATGATTATTATTTTTTATATATTAAACAATGTTAACATAACCTTACAATATAAAATTTTCAAATTACAAACAACAATATCAAGTTTAGAATTCTCGGTATAATAATGCACCACAGAAAATAACTGCTGAACCCGAGGATGTACCTATGAGGATAAATCAAGTCAAGAAAAGCAATTTTATGTTAATTGCAAAAATTGAAAAATCTTTTGATTGTAATAATCATTTATGTTTTAATACAACAATAAATACTTTCAAGGAAAGTGTTTTTTTAGTATGAATTATAAGAAGAAATTCGTATTATAATGAACAAAATTGTGTGTGATTACAACGAAGAATATACTGATTACAACAATACACCATTGGAATATTCAGAAAATGATTGATTTATTAGAAAAGTAATTGTTTCTTGGTATCAAGTTTAGAATTATCGGTACAATAATGCAACAAAGAAAATGACCCGAGGATGTACCTATGACGAAAAGTCAAGTGAAAAGAATGTAAAATCGTTTCATTTGTAATAATCATTTATGTTTTATTACAACAATAAATACTTTCAAGGAAAGTCATTTTTGATTTGAATTAAAATAAGAAATTTGTATAAACAAAATTGTGTTTGATTACATCAAAGTACCTATATGGGTGACTGATTACAACAATACACCATTGGAATAAATCCAGAAAATTATTCATTTATTAGAAAAGTAATTGTTTCCTGGTACCTATACTAAAATAATACCTAAATGATTCTAACTAGAACAAATATTTTAAACTGTTTTATCTTCAGTAGTTATTGGAAATCTTATCCGTAAATTCATTAGGTAGTTTCCCATTTCAAATGCAAAAGTAACTTCTTTCATAAATGTACTGACTGCACATTGGCTATTTATAATATTAAAAACATTATTCTATAAATAAACAGTGTTGTTCACCATTTTTATCAAATAATTGAATTTTATTAATATACCAGAAATATGTTTTTGACACAAAATGCAGGTAGGTTTATTTGACGTTTGACATATACTTTTTAAATTGACAGGTAAGTGCAGTTTTTGTTACGTTTAATGATTTTTTATTGGTTGAAAATTCAAAAAGGGAAAGATCACACGAATGTATTCGGCGTGAATTAACGCTGGCGTTATTAACGTTCCACGTTCACGCCAGAGTTTCAGAATACCAGTTTAACTCCGAAACGTGAACGTTACTATCGTTACTTAACGCCGGACGTTATTTAACGCTGGTTTCAGAATCCCACTGTTAATGTTTATACAATAAATAAATTAGTATTGTAAAAAATTTCGAATAAAATGAATTAAATTTTAAAAATAAATCTAGAATTTAAAATGCCGAACATAGCTATGGTAGAAATGAAATGGCAGACGACTTACGTCATCAAAAAATATCTCTAAAGTAATGACGTCAAAAATATCCCTAAAGTAATGACGTCATATACTACTAAGTTTACATGGGATACTAATATATTGGTCTTTCTTGACAAGCAGATAAGGGGAACCCGTGACAGAATGACAGCTAGTAATGTAAATGACAAACGTCATCATTTTATATTCCAAATTTCATGATTTTCCAATTTCAGGTGGTTTATCTTCTGACTAACGGTTCGAGTTTGCGCCGTTACTCAATTTTGGTCAACTGTTTTGTTAAAAATTAACCTTGTGATTTGGAAGTAAAAGCGTCATTTTTTGTTATATGTGATTGACGAATTTTTATCTGAAGAGTCGTATAAATCGGGGGAATTTTCTTCTAGTGATGAAGACGATCTGGAAATGTTTGGCGAAAATCCGAGGCCACAGAATGAAAATTATTTAGAAGAAACAGTATATACGGTATAAAAATGAACTACAATTATTTCAAATAATTTCAAATTCCGTAAAAGGAATAGAGATTAACTTAGAAATATTTGTAAATTTCATAAATATATGCGTTTCTTAATACTAGTATTTTTGTTTCTTTTGTATTTAAAAATAAATTATTTCTACAAGTTATATTTCATTTTATTCAAGTCTATGACGTAAGTCTTCTGCTTTTTCATTTTCACCATAGTTAACATTGGAAAATTGGCAGACTGTTGCTCCCCGTTTCAAGTGATAACAATGATGGTGGAATCAATAGAAAAATAATAAAAAAAAAATACTGCATCAAATGACAGCAATTACATATAAATTTTGTAATTTTCAAATTAATTATTAAATTTATTTCATTTTCGTATTAATAGCAATATTAATGGAATTTGTACAAAAAGGTATCTTTATCTTCTTAACAAAGATAAATATTTAAACTATGTATACATATACAAATGTTGATCTTCCCAGCATGTGGAAAACTTTTATTATTAATCTGTCAGAACATTTTATTCATTAAAATTTTTTTGAGTTGCTTCAGAAATGCATAGAAATACATTTTGACAAAAATATGTGATATAGTTCAAATTTACTGGTATATGTATACAAATACATGTATAAATAAAAACGTTAACCATAATAATCATTTAGGTTATAAAATTTCTTTTTCTGATGTTCAATGTCGGTCAACGGTTACACGTTTCGTCTTTTAATTTTCTCGTTCATTTTAATTTTTGAGTACAGGAACGTAATGGGACAATTTGATCTTTTAATGCAAAATTACTTTTTTTTACGTCTGTTAAAAAAGTACACTTTTTTCATTAAAATGGATATTGTGTTAAAAAAATGCACTTTTTTGACACAAACGAGTGAAATAATGAAAAATTGTAGCACTTTTTTCACACTTTTATTGCAGACGTAAAAAACATGTATGCAATTCAATTAAAAAAACTCATTGGATTTGACGAACTCGCCTACGGCTCGTTCGGCCAAACTTTCCACTTAGTGACAATAAGACAATACTTTTTACACTTGTTGTATAAATAACTATTTTTCTACAAATCTATAATCTATTAAAAGTAGGCTTTATAATATGTGTAGGGTTAAATATGTCATTTTATGATCCCAGTGTTTAAGTGACAGATCATTGTTATTTTTAACACTTTAGTCGCCAACACATAAGTATGGACTGATGCTCACTTTTTCTCTTCTCTTCCAACATTGCCAATGAATTGGCAACAGTGTAGAAATCTCCAGTCCGTATTTATTTGGCGTCAACTACATGGTGTTATGTACAACGCTTAACCGATGGTAACCCAAATTATTGCCAGATTTATTATCTATCAGCCCGATTCACAAAAAAGTTTAAGCTAATCCTCATTTTTAGATTAGTGAATTCTGTTCTATTTCGGTAATTAAAATTTAATTTTCATGATATCAATAAAGGTAGATACTATAAATAGATTAGACTATATTTTAAGTTATAAACTGTCAATATTAGAGTAGAATTCGCTAATCAAAAAATGAGGATTAGCTTAAACTTTTTTGTATGGGGTTAGTTCTACCATCGGTTAAGCGTTGTACGTTTACTTGCATAATACCCTGTATAGTGTTAAAAGTTGCCTTGGCAATGACGAATGTAACCTTCGAGCATATACTGACTAGAGGCCGCCTTACGGTGTTTGTTACAGTTGTTACAGTTTGTTTATATTATTTGTAAAAAAAAATCCCAGTTACATATGAAACGAAATATTCTTATTTTCTTTGTATTTTTCATTACAATTTAATATACTCTGAGACATACTCACAAACTACAAGCAAAAAATAAGGTTTGGTTACAGTAAAATGACAAGCAGTGACATATAACACAACAAAACACTGCCCGCAATTCACCATGACTTCCAGCCCCCCGCCTACATGTCTTCCGATCACAACATCGTATGCACTGGAATAGGGAATTACTTTTCTAGTCAGTATATGCTCGAAGAACATCAAATCGACATTTTTGACATGTTAAAAAATTATAAAATTGCTGGGTGTGTCAATACATAAATATAGGTAATGATGGCATATTTGTACCGTGAGGGCGTTTTTCAGGCGTTATCACACAGGCACTCATTTCTGGCGTGGAGAGCGCATCACAAGGGTCACTTTTGCGCTACTAAAAACTCGATTTTTTTGGATAGAAGCCGGGTCCCCAGATTCATGTACACGGCCATGAGCCAAAGACCCCGTAAAAAATGTTAGAAATACCTACAAATTTAACCCCTTCAATAGGATTTTCTTAATATTAACTATTTTTTATAATTTTTAGTTATTACAGTTATAAAACTCAAAAAAGTGTCAATGCATATTTTTACTTGACATTTGAAAATTTTTAAGGGACACCTAGCAATAGGTAATATGCCGAGATGTATTTTCATATTTTTTTACATATTTGTCCCAGTAGTACTTTCAACATTTAATAAAAACAAGGATAAATCTTCGTGTCGTGTTACAAACGTTTTTCTCAAAAAATAAAATGCCATTAATATTTATATAATAAATAACTATGATTTATGTTGATAATAAAGAATTTTATTATGAGAAATAATTTCTAATAACATATTCTTTGTCATATTTTGTTTATTTTTCTAGCAAAATAAACAACAATTGCATTCTTTTTAGGTCCGTTAAAAATGTGTACTTTTTTATTAATATAATTTCATGAACTATGTTTATTTACACAATACCATTTTGTATGTAACTTGTGAGTAAAGTGCTTTTTTACTTAATTATTTCATAAATAACTATTTTTGTTAAAACATACAGACACTGACAAATGGTTATAATATAATTTTCTTGATTTATTTGTAAAATAGGTTTAGGGGCTCTCTCGGCATTATGGTTGCACTTCCGGTTAATTATTACATTTTAAATGGAACAACTATATATTTTTGCATTTTTGGAATCTATGTAAAATTACGAATGCAACGATATGCTTACAATGAATTTTTATTAAAGAAATAAATTACAAAAACGTAAGAGAAAATTATGGAAAACCATGTAAACCATATGAGGTAAGTTGTGATAACAAATTGATAATTTTTTGGTAACAAAATATAGAATCTTACAAAAATACTTACCGCTAGCTTTACAATCTCCGATTAAAATTTTAACTGCCTGTTAATTAAACAAAATTGAAACGAAATGATCTGTCAAATGATAAATTGACCATTGCTGTCAATAATCCGATGTAATATTATTCATTTAACTGTCAGTTAAAATTTCAACCAGAGATTGTAAAGCTGGCCCTTAGTATTTAATTAAAGGATCGAAAATCTGTGCCTCATTATTTAAAAAAAGTTATGAACAATGTTTGATACAGGGCCACTTTATAAGCAGTTGTTTTGAAAAATCTGTCGAATTTGAATTATGGAATTATTCTAATAACTGAAAATCATTATTAATGGATATTAACTTTTTTTCAGAGATTTTGGAAAACACTCAAAGCTTCATGAAAAAATATGGCAAATATGTTCAATTATGGATTGGTCCACATCGTCCCTTCCTCTGGATTTCTGATGTTAAATTTATGGAATACATATTAAGTTCTACCAGACATATTGAAAAATCTAAAGATTACTCATATTTTCACGACTGGTTGGGCGGTGGACTTCTCGTTTCTGGTGGTAAGTAAAAAAAATAATTTTGAGACTTTTGCTTTAAATTTTAACAGAATGCAAGATGTACTATTTTTTTTTTTAATTGTTTACATTTGATACATGAAGACTGTTATTGTAATAAGTAGTTTACAAAATTTAATATGTATTATGTTATCGGACAAGCCCGATTTCAGGATAAACAAGTTTGGCCTTGGATAAACTAGTCCTAATAGGATAAATCAATCATAAGTTTGGAGAGTTAGGTAAGGTTTTATTAAGGTGTATTTAATTTAAAATTGAAGAAATTATGACGATATTTATTTTCCAAAGGCATTTAAGCGTTCATTATTATATTCAATTTTGCTTAATATTTTATTTGGGTTGTTCAGTATAAATAATAATTTGTTCAGTAAAAAACATTTTTTTGTTCAGTATTTTTTCATATTTGTTGAGTAAAAAATATTTTTTTCAGTACATAATCATTTTTGTTTAGTTCATGTTATAATTGAATACGCCATGGCTATGCACGCTAACGTGCCGCGTTTTCACACACTAGAGGCGTCATCATGCCCACCCAAACTGTCCAAGCAACAATCTGGGAATGCAACTTCTATAAAAATAACTTTAAACAAATGATACCTAAACGCACACTCGAATTTAGGTGAACAGTGATTAGGTATCAATAACACGTAACCTGCCCACGCAAAAAGTAGTATCAGTAATCCATTATTAACGAAATTACTTTACAGATTACATCACCCAAGTAATCTCTAACGACCAAACTAGATTATATATACATATACAAGGTGTTAATACTAAATTGTAGTTAGAATTCATTAAAACAAACAACTTTTCTTAGTTCCAATTTTTGATTTGGTGCCTCGGGTCGTAGTTATTAGAGTTCTTTTGTTATTCGAAAAATCGCCATAACTCCATTATTTTAGACTATTGAAAAAAATTTTTCTTTCAAATTTACCTTTAGGCTTTCTAAAACATTTGGCATTTACAATTATTTTTATTTTTTCAAATGACAAAATGGCGATCGATCAAAAATTTCAATACATGTTTTTTTGATAACCACTCCATCGATTTTCGAAAGTAAAACATTTATAAAATCCCTAAACTATCTACTACAATATTTGTCATAAACATTTTTTTCAATTTTTCAAGTGAGCTAAGGTAATGTTTATTCATGAGAAGAAAGAGTGAGTTAACTTCTTCGAGTGAATGAACATTCTTAGGTCACGTGGTTTGTACAATATTTTATTTAATTTTGACGAAATAATAATAAAAACCATTATAATATTTAATTTTGACGAAATAATAATAAAAACCATTATAATATTTAATTTTGACAAAATTAAAAATTGATCAGTTAGTAGGCTGAGCATGACAATCGTCGCTGATAGACGTCAAGTCATATATTTAAAATGCTTTATTGTCTGTCATTTATATCGTAAAAAATAATGAAAAGGGCTGATGATGTCTGATAAATAATGTGGTGAGTGTTATTTTTGTCCTTGATGTTATTTTTAAATGTATTTTTTGTTGCAGAGTGAGTTAAAATTTTGTGAGAGTGATTTAAAATTTTTGAATTCACTTGTGAATAAAATGTTACTTGTAGTTGTTGCTATGGAGTTAATAATAACAGTTTAAAACGTGAAAATTGAATAAAATAATATACAAAACAAATAAATTGTTGCCTTTTCTAAACATACCTTAACAAAACCATACCTGACGCACAAATCTTAATATTGATTTATCGTATTAGGAACTATAATTTGGTTTAGGCCAAACTAGATTATCCTGAAATCAATGAAATTGGGTTTTTCCGGTATAAGGTAATTATATAAAGGTATTGTCAAACATTATTAACTTTAAAATTCATTAATATGATTGATGTTTTTTTAATATTAATGTATATAAAAATATGTTATAACCCACTAGGCAAATTAACTGTTAATATTTCGAAGGCAACATTAAAATAGGATATCTACTTGCATCCTTATAGCCGAGACAGACGACAAAAATTAATGATCAATAACGTTTAGATATAGTATGCACATGTGAATTTGAGACTATTGACAGATGTCAAAATTGCATTTATTAACAAACCAGAAAATATTGAATGTAGTAAGCTAGTGCTCCTTATTGTATTGTACTCATACAGTACAAAACAATAAGGAACACAACAAGTCAATATTTTCTGGTTTGTTAATAGGCTATTCCACAGTAATGAAAAGTAGTAAAAGTTTATTGAAAATATGAACGATAATAGTTAAAGGATAAGGAAAACCATATTTCTTTTATTATAAATTATTCCTTTTAGAAGACACGGGGAGTTTTGCTTTTGATGATGCAGGACATGTACACGAGTGTTTGAGCAAATAGGATCCAAGTATGACCTCCGATTTTGAGAAGCCCCGCCCTAACTAAGAATATACTTCTTCGGGTGTGTCGGATTTGTTCGGTTGCTGTTCGGGTGACGTTCTAATTTCTTTGTTTTTATAAAATGAGAAGAAAAAGTGAAATAAATTAAGTATAATAATTTTTTTTATGTCTCTAATAATGAATTATAATATTACAATTTAAATATACATTATTTTGTATTTTGTTTAACATTTTTTCGTGGTTTGTGAACCACTGTTTGTTTACTTCTGGTATATCCACATTACCTACGTCACAAAGTTACTTTAAAATTCGGACCTTAATATCTCGCTTATTTGGAGGAATTTTTAACTCGGACTTTCACATGTGGTCTTATATTTTTATGTACTTAAAAAAAAAAAAAAAAATATCGTGGAATAGCCTAGTCTCAAGTTCACAAGTGCATACTATATCTAACCGTAAATGATCATTAATTTTTGTCGTCTGTCTCGGGTATTAGGCAAATGAACATTTAGAAAAATCGATATGCAATGTGCATACTGAAAAATTATTCTTATACACCATAAGTTATTAAGTCTTTTTTAAAAAAAAAACAATGAATATTTTGTCAATAGAATCAATAATTACTGGCGAGTATCTACCGTATTTTAATGTGCCGTGTATTTATACAATGAATATTTTAATTTTATTCAATCATCATTCAAACTATTATTTTAGGGTGCAATGTTTTTACATTATTTTCATATTGTTTTTATTATTATTTAGTCCAATTGCATTTGTCAAAGTACTCCTTTTTAAAAGTGAAAATAAACTGGACCCGTGCTTTAATATTATTATCAATTTGTTTTACGGTTTTAAATATTTTTTTAAGGCGAAAAATGGAGAAAACGGAGGAAGATTCTAACCCCTGCGTTTCATTTCAAAGTGCTGGAGCAGTTTATGGAAGTGTTTAACAATTGTGGACAAATTTTAATAGATAAATTGTCTGCAGAAATCGGGAAAGATTCAGTAGACATTTCTCCTTTTGTCACATTGTATACACTGGACGTAATTTGTGGTAAGTCCCATTTATTATTACATAATCATACTTCTTACTTTAATATATGATATGCAGGTGTCCCAGATTGAACCAAACTTAGCCCATGAAATTAAACATCCAAATATAAGATAAAAAGTTCATGTGAGCATACGCTAGTAAACACTTCATTGTAGATATATTCCTATTTTTATAATAGACCTTTACAATTTAACAGTTATCTCTTTCTATCTTTGCACGCTCTGCACCACTGCACATAATAAGTAAAATGGCGCTCGCACCTGTCAGCTAGGCAAATAAACGAAACGTCAAAAATATTGTTGACCCTAAAATACCTGTATTTTCGGGGAAAATTTGCGTCGTTTGACATTTCTAGTTGCAATGAAAAATAAAAGCTTTAGTAAAAAATATCGGACACCACAGGACTTCCTTGTACGCCTGTTACACTATACATATTTTGTTAATAATTAAAATATGTATAATAACAAACCCAATCATAAAATTGCACGTATTTGACATTGATATTAAATTCTTTATTTTTTTGTTATTTCTTGTCCTAATTCATAGCAAACTTAATTACAGAAACCAAAAAGTACACAGTGTTAAATTTACATATCTCGCTTATACAAAGAACTAATTTAATCATACTTGAAGTTTTCGACGCAAAATTCAATTCTCTAAAACTTTTATTTGAAGCATTTATTGTTAAATTCAAAATAACACCATTTTTTTCAAGAAAAACTGATAATAGCTTCAAGTAAAGTATCGCTTCCGGTTAGACTATTTTAACCAAGTTTATGATGTTATTTCCATTGATATAAAAGTATTATATACCAAATTTGAAAAGTTTTGGATTATATTTTAATATAGTTTTCCATCAAAATCTATTATAGGTTTCAAGTAAAGTACCACTTCCGGGTATACGATTTTAACTAAAATCTATTATGTTATTCCCATTGATATCAAAGTATTATATACCAAATTTGAAAAGTTTTGGATTATATTTTAATATAGTTTTTCATTAAAATCTACTGTAGGCTTCAAGTAAAGTACCACTTCCGGGTAGACCATTTTTACTAAAATCTATTATGTTATTCCCATTGATATAAAAGTCTTATATACCAAATTTGAAAAGTTTTGGATTATATTATAATACAATTTTCCATTAAAATCTATTATATGCTTCAAGTAAAGTACCACTTCTAAAAGTTATGCAATAACCAAAAAGGGAGGTGCACAACTAGATGTTATAACAGTCCTAAATACAAAATTTTAACTTTCTACGGCTTCCTGTTTTTCAGTTATGCGAGATACGTACGTACGTACATACGTACGTACGTACAGACGTCACGACGAGATTAGTCAAAATGGATTCAGGGATGGTCAAAATGGATATTTCCGTTGAAATCTGAAAACCGAATTTTTTCGCGATTACAATACTTCCTTTACTTCGTACAAGGAAGTAACAAACGCCATGGATCTCCAGTTCTATGACAAACACGAAACCGTGACTCCTGCCATTTATTGGTTTATTTTCCCATTGCGCATATTTTCATTTTCTATCTCTTTTAATTGAAAAGTTTTATTGTATATAATAATTATTATTAAAATTTAGTTTGCTTCTCATATTTTTTGCAATCTCTGCAGTAGCAGATCGTTGTCATGACAACATTTTGAACATTAGGATATTCTACCGTATTTTTTATATGCATTTGATAATGTATAAATTCAAGGCGCATTGATGAAAAAAAAAAAAATTAAAAAGAAGAAATAGAAGCCCTTATTAGGAGCGCACTTTAACAATAAAAATTATTATTTAATAGTATATTACGTTCCAAGTTAAGAAAAGTGTAAGTTTACCAAACGTCTATGGCAAGTTTAAGTACGAGCGATTGCGAATACTTAAATGCCATACGAGTACAGTAAAATCACTTTTCCGACGCGGTGCGTACACTATTTTTTCGTATTTTATATTAGTATTAAAATTTGAATTTTTTGCGGCATAATGTACTGAATTAAAAACATCTAAAGAAACATAGTTGTCTGATTCTCAGTAACAAGGTAACACGACAGTTATTGTTTTTGCAACCTCGAAAACAAATTAATTTTTGGAGATCGATTTGCAAAACGATGGATCTAGATCTAGATGATGAAAAGAACATGGAAAACGATTTAGAAGATAAACAATACAAAATAAAAAAGAACATTTCCTTGTGTCAAAATGTATTTAATGAAAAAACCGTTGCTATGCAGTAACGGTTGCTATGCTGTAAAGTAAACTATTACTGTACGATTTTGAGAATATTAAAATAGTATATTACTGTACAAAATACAAAAAAAGCATTTACGAACGTTTGCTAAAATAAACTTTTTATGTCTTATTTTTATGTTTATTCATGGTCCAAGTCTGGCAGGTTAAACTTGGGACATTCTGTATAATATAATAAAAATTTAAGGGAAAGCCTTCAATATCTGAATATTCAAAACCAGAAAGTGCTTCATCCGAATCATTCAAAAACCGTATACATAGGCGTGGCTAAGCGGAGGTTACGTTAAGATAGGTTTGGTCTAGTTAGGTGATTCTGTTGATTGGCTTACGTGCAAAGTGCGATTCTGTTTTTGAATATTCGTGATTTGAATGAAATTGTGCATGTATTTTCTGGTTTTGAATATTCTGGCGTTGAGTATGCATCCCAAATTTAATATGAAAACAATGCAAAATAAAATCGAGTTCCTTAGCAGTTTAGATCTAAATTACTAATTTGTCCCAAAATAAGTATTCTTAACACTTAGATATCATATATTTTTTTGTTACGTTCGCCAATATAGTCGCAACAAATCATTTACTTAGTTATCAAAGAATAAAAATTGTTGGTAACTTGTGATGTTGACGTCCAGCTCTCCTTCTATCGTTTAGGAGGTCTACCTGGCGGTCTTTTGTTGAGTGGTTTGGATGTTTTTGCCCACTTCGCTATCCTATCTTCGTTCATTCTATCTACGTGGTATCTACTGGCGTCTTCTGCTTCTTACCCATCTAACCACATCCTCTATTTGAAGTTCTTCTCTAATGGTATTACTTCGTATCTGATCTCGTAATGTTATTCCTTTTATTGTTCTTAGTGTTTTCATTTCTGTGGTTCTCATAATATTTTTAGTTTTACATGTGTCAGCTCGATTTTCTGCATGCGTAAGTCAGAATTGGTCTTACACATGTTTTAAATATTCGTACCTTGCTCTCTGTTGACATATGCTTGTTTTTCCAAATTATTTCTTTGAGACATCCGGAAATTTTTAGCTAATAATGTAGCGTCGTCGGCATAAGATATTTAAAGATTTATTTGCCATATCATTACTTGTGTTAAGTTTCCTAATTTCCTTAAGACTCAAACTGTCGTCCTGTCTAATTCCTTGTCCAATAAGGATTTCCTCTGTTAATATGTTGTTATATTTGAGGCGTGTTCGTTTTTGGCTATATAAGTCTTTTAAAACACCGATGATTTTAGTATTGATTCCATATTGTCGTAGTATGTTGATGACGTCATTCAACCGTATTCGGTCAAAAGCCTGTGTTAGAACATTGATCTTTTATACGATTACGATAGTATATATATAATCAATGGTGAGAACTACCATAAAGAGTAAAAGAGGCTTGTTAAATTCGATAGTTTTCTTGGAGAGTTGTCGAATTGTAAATATTGCGTCTATTGTAGATCTATTCTCGCGGACACCTTGCTGTTCTTCACATATAGCTACATGTTCTGTTTTGTGCAATTATTTTGGATGTAGTTTGTGTACTGCACTTAATAGGGTTATACCTCTATAGTTCTTCGGGTCTCATTTTGAGCCTTTTTTGAAGATAAGGATGGTTATACTGGTTCTCCATTCTTCTGGGATTTTTTCTTCTAAAATAATTTTTGGAATAGCTTTGTTAATTCTTCTAGGGTCAATGTTCCTCCATATTTAATCATTTCATTGCTAATATTATGTATTCCCGGTGCTTTTCTATTTTTTAATTTCTTTACTGCCGAAAGTATATCGTCTATAGTGATTTCTTGATCAAGCGTTGTACCGTCACTTAATTCTGTTGTCTTATCGTCTAATACGTTTGTACATATATATTTGATGGTAGCACTATAAATATTTTTGAAATGGTTTCCCAACTTTTACTGATTAATTGTAGCTACTTGAGTTTCTTCATTTGCTGTCCTTTTTCTGTTTCTTAACATTTCCCAGACTTTCTTTTGTCCTCCGTACAGATCTGATTGCATATTTCTGGAGAAGTTCTCCCAGTATTGTTGTTTTAGATTTTTGATTTCTTGGTTGGTTTTGCTTCATATTTCTTTGTAATTTTTCAGTTCTTCTATTGTTTTATTACTTCTATATTTTAAGTACGCTTCTCCTTTCTTAGTAGCTAAATATTTTATTTCTTCTGTGAACCAGGGTTTGTTATTTCTTTTGCAACGAATCATTTACTTAGTTATCAAAAAATAAAAATTGTTGGTAACTTTAACTTTATATTCTCGATTCACAAATTCAATGAAAAATGCATGTGTAAAACACGCGAATGTGAAAATCATATGAATCCAATATATTTTTGGACTAGTCTTCGACTAAAGTCGAATTGGTATTGGAGGAAATATAAAACAAAACAAAAAAAAACTTGTGTAAAAATCTATTTTACATCCTACTGAACTAGTCTTTGCCCAGCATTAAATTCCAGCTCCTCCTTCATTCCAGTAAAAATGACGGTTATTAGTTATTGCAATCCCTTAAAAGTTAAAGATGTTATATTATTAGTCGATGGGAAACAACACGAAGTGAAGCGGAGTGATTCGCCTGCGGTGGGTTCCCAGTATAACGGTTTTGTGATGACTAAATTATACTGAAATGGTGGCAAATATGTCATAAGAAAATGTACTTTTTACCTCCCGCTACCCTTGGTAAGGGAAGTTTAGGGATCGTGCTAAAAATCACATATCGAGATTTTAGTAAATGACCACGTTTTAAGGTCCCTAGAATCCATTTTTAACATTTCCGCGATGATGTCTCAATGCGTGGATGTGTGTATGTGTATGAATTTTGTCTTCGCTCTAACTCAAATACCATTATTCAGAAAATTCTGAAACCTTGTATTTCTACTCTATTCTAATACGAAAAGAAGCCATTAGATTTTGGTGTAAATCGGATAAACAGAAATGGCACTTTACTTGAAGTTCATAATGGTTTTTCTTCAAAAAATACCATTAAATGCCATTTTTGCATTTTGTGTCATTATGAAAATTATAGATTATTGAATTTTGTACAGGTATACATTAATACTTTTTCTATATATTTTAAAGATAAATTTAAAAATATTTTTTTTTAATCCCGTAGCCTAAGATAAACACAAATCCTTTGTTACACAGTTTATTTTTTAAATGAATGTAACAGACAGGTAAACGTCATTGTCAAAAACTAATCACTTCAAATTAATAATAGTGACATATTAAATAATAAAGAAAATCGTAAATAAAGCAATATTTATATGCAATGGAACATAATATGGTTTGAAGCATTACTAAATACGTAGGTATGTATTTAAGTTAATAAAAATTAAATAGCGGGAGGTTTTGTGTTGGCCACATCAGATTTTTTATTAACAGATTTTCGTATGAAATTGTTTCAATGACCACAATATGGTGCTAAAGTACTTATTTTTAGAGACAAATTAGATTATTTAGTAGGAACATGATGTTTGTATTGCAATAATTTGATAAAAATATCTGATGTGGACAACACATGACTTCCTTGTACGCCTGGCGTTACACTATACATATTTTGTTAATAATTAAAATATGTATTATAACAGACCCAATCATTAAATTGCACGTATTGGACATAATTTGACATTGACATTAAATTCTTTATTTTTTTATTATTTTTTGTCCTAATTCATAGCAAACTTAATTACAGAAACCAAAAAGTACATAATTTTTAAATTTACATATCTCGCTTATACAAAGAGCTAATTTAATCATACTTTATATTTTCGACGGAGAATTCAATTTTCTAAAAGCATTTATTGTTAAATTCAAAATAACACCATTTTTTTCAAGAAAAACTGATAACAGCTTCAAGTAAAGTATCACTTCCGGTTAGACTATTTTAACCAAAATCTATTATGTTATTTCCATTAATATAAAAGTATAAAATACCAAATTTGAGAAGTTTTGGTTTATATTTTAAAATAGTTTTTCATTAAAATCTATTATAGGCTTCAAGTAAAGTACCACTTCCGGTTAGACTATTTTAACTAATATCTAATATATTATTCCCATTGATATAAGAGTCGTATATACCAAATTTGAAAAGTTTTGGATTATATTTTAATATAGTTTTTCATTAAAATCTATTATAGGCTTCAAGTAAAGTACCACTTCCAAAAGTTCTGTAATGACCAAAAAGGGAGGTGCACAACTAGATGTTATAACAGTCCTAAATACAAAATTTTAACTTTCTACGGCTTCCCGTTTTTTAGTTATGCGAGATACGTACGTACGTACATACATACGTACGTACAGACGTCACGCCAAAATTAGTCAAAATGGATTCAGGGATGGTCAAAATGGATATTTCCGTTGAAATCTGGAAACCGAAATTTTTCGCGATTACAATACTTCCTTTACTTCGTACAAGGAAGTAAAAAATTAGTTGTTCTGAAGGCAATTAGATTATTTACTAACTAAAAATAAGGTGCTTGGCTAAATCGTACCCATATTTAATAACACTATAGTTATTTTAAACAGAAACAGCGATGGGTACATCAGTTAACGCCCAACAAAACGCCAATTCCGCATACGTTACCGCCGTGAAGAATGCTTGCAACGTTGTCTTAGAACGCACATTCTCCGCATGGAAACAATTTGACATTCCATTCATGTTTTCCAACACGTACAAACTACAGACTGAGTCGCTGAATATCCTGCATAATTTTACTACGTCTGTGATCACCAAGAAAAAAGCAGAATTAGAGAAGGAAGAGCTAGAGAATGCCAAAAACAGACCAAACAGCCAGGAAGAAGAAGAATTCAGCGTTTTAGGAATCAAGGAGAGGATGGCGTTTTTGGATTTACTATTGAGAACCAAATGTGATGGTCAGAAGTTGAGCGATCAAGACATTAGAGAAGAAGTTGACAATTTTATGTTTGCGGTAATATTTAACATTTTCCACACAATTTTATCTAATTTTGTACTGCTGTCCGTGGTTGAGTGCCAATTTTCAAACAAGTTAGTCTTATGGTATTCTCTTTACTACATTTGAAATCTGCTAATAAAAGTAGATTGGTACTTCCATTTACGGGCCGTGATGATATGTCTATAAATATGAGGGTTACTTTAGTTATTGAGAATAAGACAAACAGGTAGGCAGTGGAAAATAATAGTTATTTATTATAAATGCGAATTAAATGAATGTTTAATAAGCAGTGCGTCTTAATTTCGCGAGTTAAACATTCATTTTAACCGCGAATCTAATATAAATAATTATTCAATTTTGCCTTAATAAACTTCTCCGATTTGAGTGTATGATTTTTTTAAATGAAATCAGAAACTTGAAATATCGCTAATCGCTTACGGTTATCTAGTCGCTGAGTGTGAGTTCTTTATGCGTTGCCATAGTGATCTGTGGTTGCTATGGGATGAATTGTTTATAATAAACTTTGAAATCAATTATAAATTATTCTGAAACTGTTTTTTAAGGTTAGCATCTCAATATGACATACAATATTGTATTCCAACAATGAAAGACATACATTATTACAAAATTGTAACATTCTTATTCTTCTTGTGGCGAAATGGGGGTATCCGTTGAATATTTGAATTTATTCCAACAATTTTGATTGACATTTGATATTTTAAAACCGCTAGTAAAATACAATTCTTTAAAAGGCTAATGAAATAAAATTGTATATAAAACAAGAACTTTAATGGACCGTATCTAAGGAAATAAACATGACTTTATAAGGCAAAATTGAATAATAGTTATTTATTATATGAATCCACTGAAATATATAGGTACTAACTGGAACTCGCATACTCTACCTATCAGCTTACGCTGCACTGACGTTAAAAAATATACTGAGATGTATTGTAAAAAATATACGCGGACAAATTTAACCCGCTCTATTATATTTAGTAATCAGTAAAACCTGTTTTTTTTTCCTTTCCATTACTCTTATGCTCGATTGCACAAATTTTCTAATGAGGTATTTAACAAAAAAAATGTTCATTTTAATTTAATATTTCTTCTATACCTCATTAAAATATTGGTGCAACAGGGCATTAATTTTTTGTTTTCAGTTTTTTGTTTTAATAATTTCATTAAATTTTTATAATAAATCTTTAAATAAACACTACTCATATACATTTTATTTAAACCTGCGCAACACGAAATAATTTCCGTGTACTCACGAACTGTCCCGATGTTTGCCGACTACTCCAGCAGGCAGCTTTCAATATGCCTTTACAGTCACGGTAGGTACGCGCATTCCAGTTAGTATATATTTCAGTGTATGAATCATCTTGCGCTTGCGCACTCGGGGGATTAAACGAATACGCTCATTAAACCTTTATTTAGACGCAGTGAAATAGGTACAACTATTTATTCAATTTTGACGAAATAAAAATAATAAAACAACCATTATGAACTTAATTTTGACAAAATACAAAATTAATCAATTGGTAGTCTGGGCAAGACAATCGTCTTTGTTATTTATTCAGTTTTGGCGTTAAACTGTCATTATTTGTTGCAGAATAATTAAAAATTCAGTGAGAGTGATTTAGTTTAATACGTTTATTATTTCAGTTGGAAAATATGATAATTTATTGATATTATTAAAATATCTTTCAGAACTCATATTATTAATTGGAAAAATACTACCTATTTTTTAGTTTTAGTCCTGTATTTATTATTTTAACCCAACGTTTCGGCACCATAAACTGGTGCCTTCTTCAGGGGATACAATGACATAAATATGTGAAATAACAAAAACAACAAGTAACCAAGGTAACAAGAAATGTTCATAAATGTTACCTTTTTTATGTATACAATTTTCTAGACAATATATGCATGTCCGGCAATAACATGGACGGCGAACATGCATCTTCTCAAGAAAAAATCTCCTTTTGCCAGAGGAAAAACCGTCCCAAAAATTGGCAGAGAAGTGATCTGTATAACTCAGAGTTATTTCACATATTTATGTCATTGTATCCCCTGAAGAAGGCACCAGTTTATGGTGCCGAAACGTTGGGTTAAAATAATAAATACAGAACTAAAACTAAAAAAAAGGTAGTATTTTTCCAATTAATAATTTATTGATGTTTGCAAAAAAAATAAATTTGTATTAAAAAGAACTAATCAAATTTTTACACCGCTAAAGGAATAAAATTTTTACTTTGTTGTTTATTAAACGGTTTAATGCAAAATTTAATAATAAACAGTTATTTATTGTCATTTGAAATTAATTTGCGAAACTTAAAGTAGTTAGAACTTAGTTAATAATTTGTTTTCTGTGTGGAAAATACTGTATTACTCAAAGAACAATTTCTTTATTACTTGACAAAAAATAATCATAAGGTCATAGAATATCCGTCAAATCCAGAAGATTTTGCAATGTGGAAGGAAAAAAATGGTGAATTGTATTATTGTCGAAGATAATTACTATGAACATATTTAAAATTATATTTTGAAAAAAATTAATCATGTGTCTTATTCTTAAATGTTCTAGCGTGACCCCTCGTACTATTCTTATTCAAAATTTCATTAATTTTCTACAAAAAAATTATTACATTATTTGGGGAGAAAAAATACATTTTTTATAAAACAGGCTTTTTGATACAAATATATAACTTCAACCTTCATCAGGGTCTGTAAATTAAGATCTTACAATTTCATAATTGTAAATTTGTTTATGTGTATTTAGTTTAACAATCTGCGTACAAAAACTCGTATGCAACATTGCACATCTCACATCTGTTTGCTGTCAAAAGCATTCTGTTGTCGATTTTAAGAGCAAGCAGATGTATATGTTTTTTTGCGAATTTTAAACAAAATTTGTTAAACTGAATATTTAAGCTATTGCATTTGTATGGTATGTACATGATTATAAAACTAAGAACTTACTTTGATGACGGTATAAGCGTATTCGTACACCGTAACATTGGTTTAGTAAGATAAATGCTGTAAACTGAGATTTCGAGTATATGTTAAAAGTTGACTCAATAATTATTCTCTTAAAAAAAAAAAAAATGTAAGATTATTTAATCATGAATTCATTGTCGCTGGGATCATATTACAAATGGGAATATGAAACTATATTTATTTCACGAATTATAGTGACGTACGTGTATTGCATTTGTAATGTATAAATTAACTTTTGTCTGTTTCTAGGGCCATGACACAACTTCATCTGCAATTAGTTTCGCCTTATATGAAATTTCCAAACACCCAGAAGTACAGGTATTAAATTAAATAGGTAATTTTACATAATAATGTTTATATTCTAAATTATACATATTTGTAGAAAAAGCTTTTAGAAGAATTGGATACAATTTTTGAAGACAACGAAACTAGACAAGCAGCTTATAAAGATCTCGCACTTATGAGATACATGGAACTAGTTATTAAAGAAACTCTTAGATTGTATCCTCCTGTTCCATTTTTTGCTCGAGCAGTTAAAGAAAGTCTGGATTATGGTTTGTATAAATGTATCAGTGATTATATGCAGGATGTTTAATTGGTATATGTTTTATGTAGAGGGCATTATCTATCCTGCTGGTTTAACAGTTACTTTATATCCGATGGTAATGCAAAGAAATCCAGAATTATTTGATGACCCAGACACTTTTAGGCCAGAAAGATTTCTGATAGAAAATATGAGAGATAAGAGTCCGTATGTTTTCCTTCCATTCAGCGCAGGATTAAGAAACTGTATAGGTAATAGTATATTATTCAATGAGCATGTAATTTATGCTATACTCATAAAGTTTGATGTAAATTATTCAAATGAGTAATAGCCATTACATGCGAATAGAATACAATATTCTATCCACAACTGTTAAATAATAACATATTAATGACATATTTGTATTAAAAAAATAAGTAGACAGATAAATCTATGTATGTAGGTATCGTTGTTGCAGTAACCTTTTATTTGTTAAAACAAAATTTTGAAGTGATTTTACATTTAGCAGAAAATTTAAAACCAACTATTCAGAGACGGACTGGTTCTTTGGACCGGCCCGGGAAATAAAATCCTGTGCCGGCCTCCTTGGTAAAAAATTATATATATACAAAAAATACATGTTTTTATTACTATGTATACAGGGTGTCTCTAATATAAGTGGACTTAACTTAACCACAGATTCTATGGGTTATTTTAAACAAAAAAAAAAAAAAAAAAAATTATGCCCGATTTCGTTTCCTTCTGGAATACCTACCTCTTGAAAATGACTCGACATGTATGCATATATTTTCTTTTAATTCGGAGTTTAATGAATTTTTTTTTGGCGCTTTTTGAAATTCTTTATAAAAAAGATCTGATTGGATTAACATTCGATAAAATGCATCGTTCTCCAAATAACAATTTTTTTCGGTCATATATTAACAATTTTTTTTATCGCAGAACTAATAAAATTTCACAATTTATTTCACATATGATTCTGAGTAAAAAATGTCATATAAACATATAGACCATATTCCTCTTATTTACCAAAATACGAGAAGGGAAAATTAACTGATATTTACAAAACTTTTAAAGGAAGAAAGAATACAAAATAAATGTGTTAAATTTGGTTACACGAAAATAATTATAGACACGGAATGGTATGTTATGGTAGCTTAATAAAACTTACACTAAAAGAACTACATAGTATAACAACATTTCATAGTTTATTACACATTTCACTTTGGTTAAAAAACATCATATAAATATAGGTCCTATTCCTTTTAGTTACCTATACACGAAGTGAAAGTTAACTGATATTTACAAAACTTTGACTTCTTGTATTTTGGGAACTAAAAGATATAAGACCAATGTTTATGACACTTTTTAAACAAAATTACATGTGGAATAAACTTTAAATTTAGTTACAGTACTTAAGTTTATTATTTTTGTTTATAATGACCCTATGGTTAAGCTATATCTACGTATTTTAAAGACGCCGTATATAAAATAATTTTAATAATTTAACAAACATAAAGCACAATTTTTTAATAGTTTTTTTTCTACGCTAATTACAAATTTTTCTAAATTATACTGTATTTAAGTGTGTTCTGACCATATTTTAACTTAGATTTTTTTATTTAGGTAACCTGTCCACTTGCAATACATATATTATGCGACATTTTGTATAGGTATGTCATATGTCAGTCAGATAGTAAAATTCGTCTCATAAAACTGGGCCGGATTAACAATTCGTTGACTTAGCGATATTTTACAATCCGGCTAGTCGTCTAGGCCTCTAGGCGTTTTGTAAAACAACGAATACTGTACCTACTTAGCTTGTAAATTTCTCTAAATGTAATAACAATAACATAAAGCCCGGTTTGAGTTTTCCCAATGAGGTTTTGTGCGTTAATGTAACTGTAAGCTGTTTGTCGTTTTATAAAATGTATTAGGATTATAGCAGCTTATAATTAAAACCTTGCTAGGAAAAAAAAAATAGGCATTAAGCCCACCGGCCTCCTGCAAGTCGCGGCCTCTCGGGAATTTCCCGATTTCCCGGTGGCCCTGTCCGTCCCTGCAACTATTCAGCTACAGTTTAAGCTTAAGAAGTGAAACTTTGGCTTTTTATGTGGAAAAAAGTAATTTTGTTTGTAGGTACTCTCTGAAAGGTAGGTATAAGATTTAAATGTGATTTAACGATTGAATAATATTTCATTGAACTGTCAATATTATTCAATTAGCAACAGTAACGTAAGTCATTAAATGATAGAAATCTGTTCAATTATATGTATGTTATTTGACATTTGTTGATAACAGTATATTATGCAATGAGTTTATATTAAAAGTCATTATACATGAGTTCCATACACTATTTTTTCTACGATTATTCATAATAATTTATAAAAATTAACTATAAACCAATAAATTGGTTATAAAAATATTCTACATATGTTATCTTAATGAAAAAAAAAATCATTATCATAATGATAATTTTTATCTTCATGAAAATCTGTTTTATGATAATAATGAGAGTTATTCAAGTACAGATGACACATACCTACTTATTATATACATATATTAAAGCATAAGAGTAGAAAAATATCTTTATAGGACGAATATATCATTTTTATTTCTTACTATACAATTTAACCGTAAAGAAAACGTCATTTAAAATGAGAAAAGTGCTCCTTAGCACCTTTTAGAACAACACAGTATTTTATTAAAGTTCTAATACAGTAGATGCTGCAAATGTTTGAGTAAACATTGTACTGTAAAATAGTTCGAGCAAATTTCTAATTTACTTTAAGTTAAATATGATTTATGTCCAAAATGACGATTGAGTTTATTAATAAGAATAAAGTCCTGACATGCCTTTCCAACGAAGGCATAATAGTTATTTACATAACCACTTTGACACATATTAAATACTTAATATTGTTCATCTTTAATCGTGTCGAAATTTTGAATGAGAAAATGAGAAATGAGCAGATTTTCAGATGTTTAAAACTTTAGTGGAATTTCATGTGAGTTTAATTTGTTAGTAACTCGCAAATTGCTCTTCGGAAAAAAATGTGTAATACTCGATATGAAAGTGAATTTCATGTTGAATTCAAATTTTCAAACCGCGTTATCGTATCTTTAACAAGATCAGAGTGGTGGATGAAAAAATAAAAAATTACAGAAAAACGACAATTATTATAAAAAAGGTATCAATAATTTACTTCTTTCGATGCCACTACGAATGTAAACTGCTATAAATAGTGAAATCTATTGGACTATGTATTAAATATGTAATATTGTTTGTTTTTTAAGTAATTTTAATATCTTTCATAATTGTATAAATATGCCGCCATTTTTCCCAATTGGCGGGAGGTTCCCGTGCTACGATTTCCGGAATTTTTTTATATGTTATTCAGCGCATTTTCTGGATAGGATTCCGTTTAAAAGCTTTTCTTATAATTACTTTGAGGTAAAATCATAAATTTTTTAGACTATAAAACGTCTTTAGAATGAAAATAAAACAATAAACAATAACTAATATGTATGTATAGTAGTTAAATACTAATAATTAATGAATAATAATAAGTAATTTGAAAAAATTATTTAAAAAAATATAATAAAATATGATCTAAATGAATGGCAATTTTCAAAAATTAGCTCTGTTTGAAGCTCTGTAGCTCGCTATCTATTGGTTATAGAAAAAAATGTATTAGATAAAAGTTGTAGGAAATTTTAGTGTCAACAAATTGAAACATAAGTATTCTGCCCTAATGCAAATAGGTGAAGGGATATTTAGAAAACACCGTTTCTTTGCGTCTTTTTTCTCAAGTTGGCGGTGCTTCCCGAAGGCCCCCGAGGGGGAATACTTGTATTTTTTATTAGGACCCCTAAATATATAATATATCCAAAAATCAAAAATACCCGACCTTTTGCAGGGTAAATCTACCTAATGACTGGACTATGCCCCCATCACCAGTGTGTGTTGAAAGATAATTTCAGATTTCTGAGGCTGCTCTGACTGAATCAGAGAAGTCTAAAGAAAAACAAAAATTAAAAAAAGGACAGTCAGTGATTTGATTCGTAAAAATATATGTCAGTTGTCAATTCTGTGTATCAAAAATAATTAAATAAAAGTAAAAATATTAAACCTTACTCGCGCTGAGTTATTAATTTATTTTCTTAACTCTACAGTGTAACCCTATAAAAGCTGCACCTCACCACTTTTGAGAATAGTTTTGAATCTCTGATATGGTTGACATACTGAGTAATCTAATGCCCGTATTCATAGTCGATGCTCAAGCTCGTACTTGAGTATTACTTGCCAAACATTACTCCGGTCGTTCTCAACCTCAAGCACATCATATGTTTCATAGTCGAAACTTCGTGAATTCTCGGTTTTCTAGGAAGTATTTTTGAGAATTTGTAACAACTATGTTGGCATATTTGTAAATTTTAATATTTTTCTGTCAAATCGTATATTTGACATCTACATATATGTCACAGGTTACAGATACATGAGTCATATCACGGATATATTTTCTTGAAGCAACCATTTTTCATTGTTATTATTAAGGCTTCTTCTACTCTGTCTATAAATTCTAAAAATTGTTGATTATCTTCATGATTCATTATTTAACTTAGATGTCATATGTGATAGAAATGACAGTTTGACAGTTTTTTTTATATGTTGATCAAGTCTACCTATTTTTTTTAAAAAAAGCATCAATCATTACTTGAGCATTACTCAAGGTTGCTTAGAACTCGCCTCAAGTAAACCTTCGATCGAGTACGAGTGAAGAAACAAGTAGCGACTATGAAACGAAATCTGGTATTCAAGGCATACTCAAGTATGAGTCGAGGCGAAGTACTACGGGCATAAATCTGCTGTTTTCAGATTTGGTTTTGGACCTTTGGCTTGGTTGACATGTAGAGTAATCCAAAACTGATCTTTTCTCAGACGTAATGATGGCAACTTAATTGCCAAAATACGTATCTAGTTTTATCGTTTTTACCTCTCGCTAAGAGAGGTATTGGATTCATGCTAAAATTCGCATATGCAGATTTTGTTGAATAAGCACGATTTAAGGTCCCTAGAATCCGATTATAACATTTTTAAAATGTGTGTGTGTGTGTGTATGTATGTAACGATTCCTCAAAAACTATAAGACTTAAAAAATATTTAACTGCAGTTTCCTCAATCTGATATTCCTGGGAAGAGCTGAAAAAGTTTTGGTAACAATTGAACAACCGGAAGTAGTAGTTTCTTAAAAAAATTCTTCTAAATATAAATTTTTGGGAGTTTTTTTTATTAAATATTTAAGAACATAAAATTCTCCATCTAATACACTTATTTATATCTTGTATAGATTTAGAGATAAAGACACTATAATTTATAGAGTAATCTAATCGCAGAGGCTAAGGCACTAAGGAAACAAGTTGACAAATTCCAATGTTTATAACATAGTTTGTAAATGAGACATGTCAGTGTCAAAAATCAACAGTTTTAGTAACATTCTGATAGTTTTTTCTGGGAAGTATATTTACTCTTTCTTATTGTTTTATTAATTAAATATTTGAAATTATAGGTAAAATTGTGGTAAAATGCATATATCCATCAGAAATACCGCCAATCTGCTTAATGAATTGGAAGAATCTCTGACATATAGAAACTTCCTCATACAAAAAAAAATAGATATAATTAGAATTATATGTGTGCAGAAGACATGTTAAATACAATAAAAAACAATATTTGGGTAAAGTTCTGTAATATTTTGTTATAAAACGACGGTTCAAAAGTGAAGTGCAATACAATACTTATATAGTCTAATATGGAAATGGCGAGAGGTCTTGTGCTGGCCACAACAGATTTTTTAGTTAAGGTTTAGACACGATTTAAAATATACTGGTTTTTCTTTGTTTCTGATGGTCCGCTTGATACGTGTTTCCTTGAATAATCCGCTAGATGCGCTACGTGAGAACGACCCTACCACAGCAAATTATTTTTACATAAAATATAAAAAATGAATGCATACTGAATTTATTTTTAATATAAATTTACATATTTAATAGAAACCTGAATCAATACATTGTTAGAATTTAAAATTGGAAAAACTAAATAAATTGATAGAACCGTACGCTTCCAGATTTCCATTCGGTAATAATATCTTCTTCCCGAAAATGTTTTCGACAAACATCATTCAATCTTAATTCGCGACCATCTCTACTAATTGCACATTGCCATTTTTTAAAAAGTGATATATCGAGTGGAGCAGCAAACAGAGATTCTTTTTCAGTGGATTTCTTGTAACCGGTTTCATAGAAAAATGCCAAACAAGATATGTCAAATCTGTTTTCCGTTTACCTATGCATACTCCAAATCACATGGTAAGGCTCGAAACGGGGTTAACCCATACTGAAAGCATCATCTGGAAGCGAGCTCTAAATTTTTGGAAAAAAATATTAAATATGTCTAACGACAGATACCCTAAATTATTATATAATCGTTTAGTGGAACTAGACAATAACTTTGATAATAACAAGCTAGAATTTAACTGGGCTAGTCAAATCAAAACATTTCTGTATGAAAATAATGCCTATGACATATGGAACAATCAATCTATCAACGCAACGATAATTAACTCAATAATAGAATATTTCGAAAATAAGCTTACCATAAAAGATCTTTACAAAAATCAACAATCATCATATAGCTTATTTTATAAAAACATAAAATCCACTTATAATACAGAAGAGTACATAAATTTAAATATTCCAATAGTAAAGCAACAAGTAATATTCCAAATACGAGTCTCCTCTAAAATGGGTCTAAAAATTTTCTATAAAAATATAAAATATGAAATAAACTCTGATATTCTATGTTCTATTTGTAATTGTCATAGCCCAGAAAACATTTATCACTTTTTCTTCGTTTGTCCTATTTTTGCACAAATTAGAGAACATTTTTTGGGTAGGTATAGTGCTCAAGATACTGATGAAAATAATTATTATCGTTTATTCACTAATTTAACAAAAGAGAAAATAGATCAAATATTTTACTACACGATATCTGCTATGAAACTCCGCAGTTTTTGTATGAACGAATAATTCTCCCAAGTTCGTATTTAATCTCCCTATATAACTGATAATGTATGTACCTAAAATAATCTAATGTAATGTACTTTTATAATAATTATTATACTTTGTACTTCATATAATTAATTGTTGGGCAGTAGGGCTCGATGCGTTGAATTATTTGGTTGGCGTTGAGCCCTATTATTTATTATTTATAATGTTTAAAATTAATTCTGTTTATTATGTATGCACCAGTTGGTTACTATTTTCTATTCCATTTGGGGCCTGTTTTTCAATCTCTGGTTAGAGTTTTAACATCGCTTCGTTGACAGCTATGATAAATCTGTCATTTGACAGTTCATTTCGTTTCAGTTTAGTTTGTTTGGCTCTTAGTTGAAGTTTTTGCCAGAAACTGAAAAACCGGTCCTTTAAGTATTATGTTATGTCCAAAATCACTTTTCATTAGAATGTACAATTTGCTCACTATTTACTATTTCATATATAATGTTATGTAATATTTAAAATCAAGTTTCTAAAGAATGTACCAGTAGGTTCCATTTATTATTCCATGTAACGTTATGTATTCTTCAAAACCTATATTCTTTAGAATGTACCACCCTATTGTATGAAGCGATGCTTTGAAACAATAAACATTATTATTATATATTATATTGTAACCGGTTTCACATCCAGGAATGAAACATTTTCTATTTAATTTTCTTTTCATTTTGTATTAATTGCAATATCTTTCAACAAAATATTTATATTACATTACATATAATACGAATATGTACTTCAAAACCTGTTTTATTTACCTTTTATAAGATATAACATGTAATATTTGCAAAATGTCATGCAAATGACAGGTGTTATTTGGATCGTTCTCACTTTGCGCCTCTAGCGGAAAAAACGGGGAAACACGTATCGCTTTGGACCCTCGTTTTGTGCAGAGTGGCACAACCAGTATATTTTAAATCGTGGGTTTAGGGTATTTCTTATTTATTATCTATTCATTAATAACTTAGACGTCAATAGAGTTTTATTATTTAATGTAATTTTAACAGTGGAAAACATTCCTAAAAATAATATATTTCAATAATTATCTGTGTACCTCCTTCTCGAGGTGGGAAGAATGAAAACAAAGTTTATAAAATCATTGTATTGGTGGGACGTGTCGGAAGCATTGTTATGCTTCCATCATCAACCATAGCTTGTTACAATATCAGATTATCAGAACATTTAAAGAAATTCTACAACATTATAATTTCGTCATTGTATTGAAAATGTGGGTAGGCGGGTCAACTTTTGTTTGTAAAATTCCCAATATTGTCGTTTGTATGAAGGTGCAAAGGGTCCTGCCTCCAAACATAGTCATGAGGGATTTCGCCTGTACCTGATGAAAGGTTGATTTTTTTTTTATTATTATTAAAAATACATTAAAAAACACGAAGAATTTTGAAATAAAATATCAAAAGAAAAAATCTGTTGTGGCCAGCACAAGACCTCTCGCCATTTCCATATTAGGCTATATAAGTACTGTATTGCACTTCGCTTTTGAACCGTTGTTTTATAACAAAATATTATAGAACATTACCCAAATATTGTTTTTTATTACATTTATTATGTCTTCTGCACACATATAATTCTAATTATATCTATTTTTCACTGTATGAGGAAGTATCTAAATATCAGAGATTGTTCCAATTCATTAACCAGATTGGCGGTATTTGATGGATATATGCATTTTACCTATAATTTAAAATATTTAATTAATAAGACAATAAGAAAAATTAAATATACTTCTCAGTAAAAGCTATCAGAATGTCACTAAAACTGTTGTTTTTGACACTGACATATGTCATTTTCAAATTATGTTATAAACATTGGAATTTGTCAACTGGTTTCCTTAGTGCCGTAGCCTCTGCGATTAGTTCACTCTATAAATTATAGTGTCTTTATCTCTAAATCTATACAAGATGTAATAAAATTTTTAAGTGTATTAGATGGAGAATTTTATGTTTTTCAATATTTAATAAAAAAACCTCTCAAAAAATTATATTTAGAAGAATTTTTCTAAGAAACTACTACTTTCGGTTGTTCAATTGTTACCAAAACCTTTTCAGCTCTTCCCAGGAATGTCAGATTGAGGAAACTGCAGTTAAATATATTTTAAGTCTTATAGATTTGGAGGAATCGTGACTACAACATCCAGGCATACATACATACATACATACATACACACACACACACACACACACACATACACACATCCACACATCCACACATCCACACACACACACACACACACACACAGACATCATTTTAAAAATGTTATAATCTAATTCTAGGGACTTAAATCGTGCTTATTCAATAAAATCTGGATATGCGAATTTTAGCATGAATCCAATACCTCTCTTAGCGAGAGGTAAAAACGTGGCCAAATCGCCATTTTTGTCAACCAAATGTACGTAAACTGAATAAGAAGAATGAATTCTTTTTTATTACATAAATGTTCTCTGCGATATCGTGCTGTAATCGTATCGACTCATTATTGTTAAATATCGCTGACGATTAAAGCGGAAGCAAAGAAAAATTGTATTATGATCGCATCGTTCGTAGACCTAAAATTCAGTATGCTAAAGCTATGTTTACACGGAAATGATTCGACAGTATATTTTACTCATTTTGTAATCCGCGGTTACTGTTCTTGAACTCAAATTAAATTTGGTTTAAGTTCTAGAATAATTGATTACAGACAATTTTTATTTTACTAATAAATATATTTTCTTTTCAGGACAAAAATTCGCAATGGCAGAAATAAAAGCAACTCTTTGCAATATCCTACGTAATTTTGAGTTATGTAGTGTTCCTAATCATGAGTTGATTCTCTCTGCAGAAATAGTATTAAAATCTGCCAGTGGACTCTGTGTTAGACTGAAGAAACGTAACAATGAACCTGCTCAATAATCTTAATTTTCTGTTAATAAGAATTATGTTTTATTTTAATTCAATTGTCTTGTGTTTCCAGTTATAAGTTGTTCTCTGTGCGGAAGTAAGCATTATTAAAATTGGCCAGTGGTATTTGTGTTATAGAGAAGTGTAAGTAGTAATGTAACTGATCATAAATTTTCTTTTTTTATGATAATAATTGCATTTTCTTTTAATTTGTATTATAAATTATTATTTCAACCTTTGATGAATTTATGCCATAATGATGAATAAATAAATGAATAAACAATCGACTTCCTTTATTTATTACCTTTATCTACCTTTTTTAACTGAAATTGACAGGTAAATACATAAATATTTTGCCAATAAGTTAGGGATTCACCGAAATAAAAAAGGTTCGCTTGGCTTGAAACTTCAAGCTTTAAAAATTTTAGGCTAGGCTAGATTTTCAAGTTTTAACAAGTTTTTTCAAGGTTTATAATGTTCATGCGCAAAGCGCGAACTCATTTACGGTAGTTTTTATTTAATTTCTTTTATTTTCACAATCGGTATATAATATATGATGAGTCTTAAAAACTTAAACCAGTACACAATTCGCGAGTGAAGAAGAGGAAGAGCTTAGCGCGTGACGTAACAATATGGCCGGTTTAAGGTAGATGCTTCGTTTCCCGCAACTATATTCTTATACACTGCGGCGTTTGAAATACAAAGTAATATTAATATTATAGTTAATATTCCTTCTCAACCGTGGTTTACATACTATTTTTTTCACTACTAGCACATAAATTCTATTTGAATTTTTACCTCAGGCTACCCATGGTAAGGGAGGTATAGGGATCGTGCTAAAAATCTCATATCGAGATATTAGTAAATGACCACGTTTTAAGGTCCCTAGAATCCATTTTTAACATTTTAACGATGATGTCTGTATGTGTGTATGTGAGTATGTGTGTATATGTGTATGTATGTATGTATGTGTGTGTGTGTGTGTGTGTGTGTGTGTGTGTGCGTGTGTGTGTATGTATGTGTATGGATTTTGTCTTCGCTCTAACTCAAACACTATCATTCAGAAAATTCTGAAACCTTGTATTTCTATCCTATTCTAATATGAAAAGAAGCCATTCGATTTTGGTGTAAATCTGATAATCGGAAATGGCACTTTACCTGAAGCTCATAGTGGTTTTTCTTCAAAAAATACCATTAAATGCCATTTTTTAGAATTTTATGTCTTATGAAAATTAAAGATTAATGAATTTTGTACAGGAATACATTAATACTTTTTCTATATATTTTACAGATAAATTTAAAAATATTTTTTTTTATTAGTCGCGAAGCCTAAGATAAAAACTATTCCTTTGTTACACAGTTCATTTATCAAATGAATGTAACTGACAGTAAATGTCACTGTCAAAAAACTAACCATTTCAAATTAATAATAGTGACATTTTAAAAAGAAAATAGTAAATAAAGCAATAGTTCTCTGCAATGGAACAGTTTGCAGCATTAGTAAATACGTAGGTATGTATTTAAATTAATAAAAATTAAATAGCGGGAGGTTTTGTGTTGGCCACATCAGATTTTTTTGATTGATAACAATTATTTTGACATGAATGATTACGTTACTTATTTGTTAATATTCACAAAAACAAAGTAGGTTGTATTTGTTTTTATCTGACATTTCGCTCATTTCGCTGGTTTGATAACCTCACTTATGGGCCTTGATTAGTATTTGATTTAATTATTTAATAAAAACATTGTGCTGTTACAGTCAGCAGCCTTATTAGTTTATTATTATTTTTAAATAAATCTAAATACAAAAAATAGTGATTTTATTCATTCCTACATCTACACATGTGTCACATTTTCACCAAAACAGCACAGTGAGTGGCCAGGCTAGGCGAGGCGGCAGCGTAGGTCAATTTAAAATTAAGCGGCACATTTAAATTATATAGTTAACACCTTTCTTGAGTTTAATGAGTTAAATAATATTTGGATTTGGAGGCTTGAGTTTGATACCACCCGGTGCGAATATTCCATTGTTGGAAGCAATACCTGCAGGCCTTTTTTGTTAGGTTGTTCATAATATGAAAAGTGACAGTTTGCATTATACAGTGTGTCCCATTTAGAGATGCCACCATTGGGATCTCGAGAACTATAAGAGATACGATGTCGGTTAAATGGAACTTTTTATGCGCCTTTGGGAGGCCATCTCAGATGTGCTTTTGTTTTTCCAAAAATTCTCATAGGGCACTAGATAATGACGAAAAATTGAATATTGTTGATTTTTTCTTTTTCAAATAACTTCTAAACTATTAGTAATTAAGAAAAACATTTCAAATATAAAAGATAGATATTTTTATTAGTTAACCAGCGGCGTACGAAATAAATTTTTATATCTGTAAGTTTTCGAGATATAACACAAACTTATATTTTTTTAAATGGAACCCATATCTGATTTTAGTCTCAAAAAAATCATTATTTTTTTCTCTTTTCAACGATGTAAGGGTTATTATGTTTTATATTTGTTTTGCCTTCAAAATTATTATTTTTTCCTTATTTTGTATGAAATTTATAATTATTTTGAAAATATTGGTAGATTTCTATTTAGAAATACTACTTCTATTTAAATAATTTATTTCGTTAGAAAATTTTGCTCAAAACTCGTATCAAACTAATTTTTATATTTTGTATCTGGTCGCCCTTGGCACATTATAGTGTAATTTGTAATTATGAGTCTAGAATGAAAATATTAAGTAATAAAGGCATAAAACAAATTATTTCGATCAAATACAATATAATTAATAAAAATAATAACGTTTTTTTGGGAAATAATAAGAAAGTTCAGGAAATTAAAAAGAAAAATTAAATTTTAGGAGCAAAACAAATATAAAACATAATAACTCTTACATCATTGAAAAGAGAAAAAAATAATTATTTTTTTGCGACTAAAATCAGATATGGGTTCCATTTAAAAAAATATAAGTTTGTGTTATATCTCGAAAACTTACAAATATAAAAATTTATTTCGTACGCCACTGGTTAGCTAATAAAAATATCTATCTTTTATATTTGAAATGTTTTTCTTAATTACTAATAGTTTAGAAGTTATTTGAAAAAGAAAAAATCAACAATATTCAGTTTTTCGTCATTATCTAGTGCCCTATGAGAATTTTTGGAAAAACAAAAGCACATCTGAGATGGCCTCCCAAAGGCGCATAAAAAGTTCCATTTAACCGACATCGTATCTCTTATAGTTCTCGAGATCCCAATGGTGGCACCTCTAAATGGGACACACTGTAGACCTAGGTTAATAATGAATTATTATTGACCTAGGTTACCATGGTTATAAGCAAGCGGTAGTGAAAAACAATTTCTCATGTCAAATAAAGGTACATAATAATGGATTACTAGGCTAGTAGTGAAAAAAACATATTTCTGATCATTATTCAATTCAAAAGTCAAGTTGTCAAAATTAATCGGGAAATGAAATTTTAAGGAGAAAAGATAATAAAAGAAGGATATAAAATATTGCCATTCACCGTTTTCTAATTTATTTCAATTTTTAAAATAAGGATTCAAGAAGAAAAGCTCTGATCTCTTTAGATAACATTTTTGAGAATATCTCGCGTCAACCTGACATTTAATTAAATACTTGATTGACACACTTTTTTTTGTTCATAGCCTAGATACTCTGAATTACTATTTTTTTTTTAACACAGTGTAGTAAAGCTGTTCGGTATCAAGATTTGAATACATATCAATATTTCCGCTGTATCGAAGTATTGGAATATCGATGTATTAATATATCAGGTGTACCGATGTATCGATATAATGGGTGCAATTCAGTGGGTTGTATTAGGCTGTTTTAAGATCTGTATTAAGAGTTGTATTAAAAAACCTGATTCAGTGGCTTGTATTAGACTGTTTTAGAGTGTTTATTTTAATACATGTGTATATTAGTTGCCTAGGAAATTAAAACACTTCTTAAAATGGGTTATATCTGTTTTAAGCATAGAGTTATAAAATATATATACACATAGAGGGCGCCTAAACACTCAAAGCTGATGTCATGCGGGGTAAGCTTGTGTTTGTACGGCGGCCATCTTGGGAAGATCAAGTGTATATAAGCGTTCTCTGGTTATTTGATTATTTTACGTTAATAATCGATTTTAATTTGTGTTATTTGAATGTGAAACATTTGTAATTACATGTCAACGACTTGTGCCTTCGGTTGTAATAACCGAATGTCCGTAAAAACTTTAAAACAAGAAAAAGAAAAGGAAAAAGCGATGACAATTCACAAGTAAGTATTATTTTACTTATACATATTATTAATGTTTAGTTCATATAATTTATTGTATTTTTTTACATATTTCATGTAAAAATATTAACTTATTTTTTGTAATAAATATGTTTGTACTTCGTATTTATTTGTATTGTAAACATCATAAATATATATTTTTATATGAAATTTCTAGCCTCAAATTATTTGCCTATTCGGTAAGTAGTTTTTGTAAGTTTCTATCTCAATCATTACAATTGTCATAAAATTCGAACAGTTTAATTTCTATAAAAAATATTTTATTAAAGTTTAATCGCAATACACTTCAAATTGAAGATTTTTACAATTTTTTGGTTCTTTCAAATTTAAATTTAATTAATTTTAATACATTTCTTACTGAATTAAAGCTTGCTAATTACAAATAGCTTCAATTTCTGTTACGTTATTGTATTTTTGTAACAAAACTGAAGAAAGCGCGCTTAAATACATTATAACGTTGATCGTCCCAAGATGGCGGCCACGAGATTCCCCTTCCGTCTCATGGCGACAAAAACTCTGCCCACATCTGTACTTTACGCTCTCTCTAGTCCTATTCTATACTCTAAGGTTTTAAGTATTGTATTAACCTTAATTCATAATGTCAAATATAAAATATTAAAGTAAAATTATATATTTGACTCTTCATAAAGTATACTAAAGCAAATATTGAACTTAAAATGAAATAGTAAAACAGAAAATGAATAATTTAAAAAATTGAGGTTAATATGAATAAATTCAGGCAAGTTACAACAATTATTTATATGTTGTCTATTTTCTAAGTTTGTTTAAGTAAAATACGTGACACAATACGTGCTGTTGTAAGAATTGAGCATGTTTGGCGTGTTGTTGATTGTAGAAGACGAAGAAGGATATACAGAAGACGAAAAACTATGACAATATTCTCTCCGAAAGTGATACTGATTATCAAAAAATGTATTTCAGAATGTAATAAATTTGATTCGAATTGACATATCTGGGTTTGGCGGTGATGTACCTCCTACAGTTTTAGTTTTTCTTTTAAGTAATGTGCAATTTCACTCTTTGAATTGCATTTCAATCAGTGCCGGATTACCCATTAGGCAGAATAGGTAACTGCCTATGGGCCCCTCACATTTTAGGGGCCCCGCTACATTGAATTAAAATAATATTGATTTGATATTGATTTTTTTTTTATTACAAACAAAGAAATCCTTAAAGAAATTTTGATTACAACAAAGAAATGCTTATTTACAATAATGGAAACTTGATTACAATAATAAAAAATATCAATCATCACAAACATCACTTTTATTTCTTTGGACATTCCAATTTACCACTTCAAAATGATGCAGCTTTTTTATTTTTCATTATTTTAATGTCATTTCCCTTATTTTCAATAATACCGTTCCGTTTAGTAATTGCCTCTTATTAAAATAATCTTTTCTTCATTAAACCAATCGGTTCTGTAATTCTTTTTCCTGACATTTTAATATGTTAAAATTTAAAATATAGGTCATAAAGTAGTGTAATATAACCTAAAACAACACAAATACAAAATATTGACGTTTCAAATACCGCCAATTTCGCACTTTGACAGTTATTACAGTGTTGCCAAGTGTAATTTTGCGTTTTAACTAAAACAGCTTAATACAGACCACTGAATCACCTTTGTTTTAGTTAATACAAGTGTTAGTGCAAACTTTAATATAACCCACTGAATCGCACCCATTATATTTATGTTTCATTTTACCGTTGTAACGATAAATAAATCACGTTTTTAAATAAATTTATTATGATACATTTGTAAAATAACTATATGTAAATGTGAACTAAAACGGTAAAATACAAATATATTGGATTGCACATTTCATTCAATTATTTTATTTTTGAGAGTAAACATTCAACATAAATTTATTATATTTATAATTCATTCATTAAAGTTTAACGGTTTATTCATAAATTTGACTTGACTTTATTGTATTTTTATAACTAAAATGAGTAGGACCGATGTTCATATTCATAATGACATTTTCATTCGAAATGACCTCCCTAACAAATTCCAAACATTTAAGAACAGTGTTCAAATCAATGCTTAATTTTGGAAAATACAATGGGATGAACCTGAAGATGAAACTGGCCTGTTATTTCCTTTTCTAATACACTTGGGAATCATAAAACCCTACACACAGGAATTTCCTACAAATTTTGTTTGTTCGTGAGATAAATACTAGTCTCTTTCTATTTTTAAGACTATAAAAAGTATACTGGTTTTTCATAACGGAATCATGTAGGCACATAAATATAATGGGGTTACATCACATTTTCCATTTTTTTCTCTCTAAAAGTATGACCCCATTACCGTATTTATTTCCAAACAAAAAAGCAAATATTGTTGTTCATTAACAAAATGCCAAATGCTTTGTCATTTCAAATTGAAGAGCTTGTAGTTAACTTATTGACTTATTTTGAAAATGAAAAATAGAATAGTGGGCTCTTACTTACACTGAATTGTATTATTGACGTAATATTTTGTTCTATTTGTAGTAATAATTTGAAAATTAAATCTATATGTACAGTATGTGACAAACGCTATACGGATTGTACAGAAAGTCGGAAATTGTATGGTATGTATTATGCAGTATTCTGTATTTTTTTTTAAGGGTCTCACATAATACTAGATATAGTGAAAATGAAATGGCAGAAGACTTACGTCATAGATCTGGAAAAAACTTTATAAAATGAAATATAACTTGTAAAAATTATTTATTTTTAAATACAGAAGAAAGAAAAATACTAGTATTAAGAAAAGTATATATTAATGAAATTTATAAGTATGTATTTCTAAGTCAATCTCTATTCCTTTTACGAAATTTGAAATTATTTGAAATAATTGTAGTTTATTTTTATTCTATACGTTGGCATGACAATGTTTACATTAAATTTTATATCGATGGAATATGCATCCTGTCACTATTGTCACTTGGTTGTCAGTTTACATTCATAATAATGCCTAAAGCTTGAAAAAGCAATTTCAGAAACTAACGATGTCATGAACTATTTCGAAGGGGAATTGTGACTTTTCTAAATTGTTCGCAAGCTCTGAATGGATTCATTCCATATCAATCAAATCTTCTGGACTAACCCGGGACCAACAGGCTCGACTCGATAACTTACTGGCTCGCTATGATAACGTGTTCAGCGACACCCCTGGAAAGCTTATCGGTCCACTGGCCAAAGTCCACCTCCGCCAAAGCAAAGGCGCGCGATATACCTCTTGCTCGACGCCAAATTAGCTTCAGGTTTTTATAAAAAAAAGTTGAGTATTCGGAGTGGGCTACGAATCACTGAGAACTACAAGCCTACACTTAATCCACAGATCATCATTGACGAATATCCGATCCCGAGAGCTGACGACTTTTTCAACCAAATGAAAGGATCGACGATCTTTTGCCACCTAGGCGACACTGACGCTGACACGCATATGGTATTGGACGAGGAAAGCCATGATGCTGAACACCCCAACGGCGCCTGGTTCGCCCAACAAGAGCCGTCTGCGGAGCAATTAACATCCCAACTGTTTGGCAACGCCGAATGGAGGCGGTGCTACATGGCCTGAAAAACGTTCCTAACTTCTAGGACGACAAGATAGTTTACGCCAGAAATTTCGAAGAAACTTTTGCAAGCTCTTGAAGCAGTTCTGGAGCGACTGGGGTAACATGGAATCAAACTAAACAAGGCCAAATGTTTTTTCGCAGTGGACACCCTTGAATTTTTAGAGTTCAAATTGAACGCCGAAAGGATCCATAAGTCAGAGACGCATATCAAGGCTATTTGGGACGCTCCCGATCCATCGACACCGAAGGAATTGCAACTATTTCTAGGCAAAGCATCTTGCTACAGCTCTTTCATCCCAAACCTGTCGACAAGAGACCGGCCACTTCGGGATATGCTTCGCACCGAACCATTTACTTGGCCACAGCCGGAGAGATGGCGTCCGCTAATATCAAGAAAACTTTCATCTCGCCGCAAGTCTTGATGCCTTACGACCCGGAATTACCACTTTTATTGGCAACAGACGTCAGTAAAACGGGTTTAGGCGCTGTGTTGCCACGCAGTCTGAGCAATGGGTTGGAACGTCCAAATGCGTATGCCAGCCGTCGAACAATGAGCACTTCGGAGCAACGATACCCCCAGATAGACAAGGAAGCCCTCTCCATAGTTTGGGCTGTGCAGAATTTCTTTCACCATTTATGCTCACCACTTTACACTCATAGCCGATCATAACCCTTTAACTCAAATCCTGAATCCTGAGAAATCTCTCCCTGTCCTATGTATTAGTCGAATGGCAAACTACGCCGATTACCCCACCAACTTTAATTACGGCGTGGTATTCAAGATAATGCGAAGGCTGATTATTGTTCTAGAGCGCTCCCACCCAACACAGTAAATGTAATCAGATAGCTTCCTTCAAAAGAATGAGAAGAAGCAGATGAGTTCGACGAATTTGTTTTCTATCAAATCAAACAGTTACCTGTTCGCTCAGAAAGAATAGCTCGAGAAACCAAGAAAGACTAGCACCTACGCAAAATCGTGTAACTTTTAAAAGGAGCTCAAGACTTGAAGCGCCACGAGTTCAAACCACCAGAAGCGAACTTCCCGCTTTCCGCAGGCTGCTTCCTTTTCCAGCATCGAGTGCTCAGACCTCCAAGCTTGCGAGAAGCCATGCAGCCCACACTGGCATGGTAAAAATGAAAGGTATGGCTCGCTATTTTGTTTTCTGGCCACGTATCGATGCTGAAATTGAACGAGTCGCCAAATCGTGCAGTGAATGTGCTAAGCAACCGCATTTCCCGCGAAAATTCCGCGACCACCACTGGGAATACCCAAAAGCCCCTTGGGAAAGGATCAACATTGATTACGCCGGCCCTGTCGCTAGGAAAATGTTGCTGATCATCGTAGACGCCTACAGCAAGTGGCTGGAAGTCAAAATAACAAAGTCAACGACAACCACTGCAACTACAGACATCTTGGATGAACTGTTTACCGCTTATGGAATACCAGTCACTTTTGTTTTCGACAACGGCAGACAATTCATTTCTGAAGAATTTAATATTTCTCCAAAACGCAGGAGTGAAATTCCACAAATTTACAGCCCCATATCACCCATTAACGAACGGTCAAGCTGAAAGGTACGTGCAAACGGTCAAGGATGCCCTCTATGCCATGGCGACTACCGAAGGAACGTTGCAGTCTAATCTAAACGAATTTCTTCGTCAGTATCGTATGGCTCCACACGCTACAAAAGGGCAATCTCCGGCCATGCTCTTCCTAGGCCAAGATCTCAAAATCCGGCTGAATTTGGTCAGGCCCAGCGATATTCACACTAAAGTCACTGGGAAGCAAAAAGCTATTTTCATCTTCCGGGAATTTTTCCCAAACCAATGTGTTTATTTCCTCTCAGGCAACCAACGGATGGATAAATGGCTTCCCGGTACCATCACCTTCCGCCTTGGAGATCTACATTATGAGATTAGCTACAAAGAAAAGAAATTCAAAAGACACGCAGATCAGATTCGAGTACACCAAAAACATTAAACCGTCACGGGCTGCCCCAGACTCCAATACCCAAGACACCGCCGATCCACCTAGGCGGTTGCGCCTTTACAGCAACCCGGCGGCATCTGTTGTCAACTGGCCCCCAACACCTCACTACCCTCCAGACCTCGGCGACGCTAGTGAGTCCGACAGCCTCAGCGACATCAGTAGTCGCAATGAGAAACTCGCCACCTTTGCAGGCGACCGCACAGCCACCGCGTAGTGCCGCGTAGATCATTTCGTCAAAGACGGCCAGTTTTACGATTTTCACCAGAATAGATACTTCTCTAATTTGCCTTAATTTCTGGTTTATTTTAAAGTTGCGTTTCATGGTTTCTTCTCATTTTAAGAAGGGGGGAAATGTTCTATATTAATTAATAATATTAATTTGTTATTACAAATTTAGAAAATTTAACTAAGCCAACTTTGATAATTTAATGAAACATATTAGTAGGCTGAAAATTAAAAGAATTTGTTTAGTTATATTACTAAAATTTAGAAGATTAAAGGGGATTAGGGGCTAGCTAGGGGACGAAATGTAGATAGTATCCAAGATGGTGTCTCCCGGGTAACGGTGTGCGTAGCGACAATAAGTTTACAGATGACGATCGAACTAGGTGGAAAGTCTCTCACGGTTATTTAGATCTACAAGACAAAAATTCCAGAGACACTTGTAAGAGCCAAATGAATTACAAGTATTTCTTCCGAAGTTGTGTAGATTATTTTCGAATTTGATTCTGAGACTTCTAGAATTCGAACTATCTGATAATCAAATCAAATATAAATAGTATTTTTAGAAATATTTATATAAAGTTGAAGATTTAATTTTACTCTGATTTAATCTATTTTTAGATGTAAGATATTTTCCGAACCCTGAACATTATCATTAATTATCATTATGATTTTCAATATTTCAAAACAAATTAAAAACATGAATGTCAACATAAAATTAATTTGGTGAATCTAAATTCTCGTTTCTCATTTCTATCTGCGTAGTTATTAATAATTTGAAGACTGCGTGTTGGCTATACAATCGTTTCCCGCATTCGACGTAATATAATTATTTGTTTTATTTCCTTGCGGTCGAATTATTACCCTATATATCAATTGTTTATTTCCTTTGCGTTGCAAACTGCACGAAGTTAAATAATATTAAGCCGCATAAACACAAGTCCAATATCAATCATTTACTATTTTCAGTATAATTTAAAATAATCATTTAAAATATGATAATTTAAACTGTTATGAGAACTTGTGGTTATAATATGAAAAAATAATTTAGAAAAGTATGATCAAGAAATGAAACAGAACTCTGGAAATTTAGTTTTTTCTATTGTAGATAAGTGTAATTCTGACTATTCAAAATATTGAATCAAGTAGCACTTTCACCAAAAGGGTAGATGAAGTAATATTTTAACAGTAACAGCAAACGTAGGTAAAATTAAATTAAATTAAATGCATTTTAATCTTTGACTTCAATTGTACAATTAACATTACAAAAAGATCTATACTTGCAATGGAACATAGAACCACAACTTAAATAATTCATTCATGATGAATCGCTCGTTAATTAACACTTTTCGCTCACTGGTAAAATATAATTTTATTGCCTCGTAAAAAATAATTAATTCTCTTACAAAAGGGTTGTTACTGGTATGGATCAACACTTACTTTACTAAAAGAAAGATTAAACTCCTTGAGCCACATCCTGCCGCGTACTGAAAAGAAGATGAGACTTCTGAAGCAGCATCCTCCATTTATTTAAATATTTTAATTATAAATTTAAGCATTTAAATTGAAAGGGACCTAAATGCCATATTTACAAGGTTTGATGAAAAAATAACGATAAATTTTAAATTTCACGGGTTATGCGTTTTTGACTGAGCTCATTATTTTTTATTACGTTTGTTCCATATTGTTTTATTTTTCCATCAAATTAATAAATAAACTTTACGTCTCCAGTAGAAGGAAATATTACTTATCCGCTCTATTAAACGTTGTAAGCTCAGTCATTTTTTGCTTAGTCAATACGCTAAAGAAGCTATCAGAATGGAAGACGTGACACCACAATATCGTTAAATCGTTTTTAATTTCATTACATGGTTTAGATTGGTCAGAACCTAATTCATAAAAGTATAAAAAATATCACCTGTTAGCTGAGTAGTCAGTTGTCACTTTTTTAATAAAATAGAAGTAATAAATAAATAAATAAATAAATATATCATCACGGCATATTACCCATTTCTGGGTGTGCCAGTATCTACAACACATGTAGACATCGGTAATGATGACGATATATTTTACCGTGTGGGCGCTTACCAGGCGTCACCTCACGGGCACTTATAGCTGGCATGGAGAGTGCACCACAGGGGTCACTTTTGTGCCATTTTAAAATTGTAAATATTTGGCGTCTGTCGGGATCGAACCCGGTTCCCCCAGACCAGACATTCAGGCACGCGGCCACGAGATAAAGTGTTATATTTAATTTAGGCATTGTAATTTTAGTATTGACAAAGTTTGGTTTCACGTACATAAATTATTTGTTTAATAATTGGTGGCTCAATGATTATAGCAACAGCTCTTGGTCATTACTGCGCTCGGGGTTCTGGGTTCGAATTTCACTAAGGCATAGATGTTTGTGTATGTGAACCCACTGTAATAAGGATTTAATGCTGTTGAGGGGTTTAAAAAATACATGTAATAATGGTGGGCTCTCAAGCGACATCTACAATATTTATAGATGAAATTAAATATAATACAATACTTCATAATTATAGTATATGCAACACATTTAAGGCTAAAGTTGACAAGCAATATTTTTTTATTTAAAAATGATGGGTGAAAGAATCTGCATTATTTTTTTTTGCGAAATTGATCTAAAATACAGTGAAGTAGTGCAAATGTTGAAGAAGGCTTTCGGAGAGGAAGCTATGTAGAAAGAGTTTTTAATAGTACAAATGTTTTTAATAGAATCGTGAAAACGTGAAAGGAAACAAGAGAGTCGGGTGTTCAAGCATATCAACCATCAACGAAAATGTGGCAAAAATTAGCAATGTTTCAACTCAGTCAATCGTTCATTGTTTATTTTAGAGAATAATACTTGAAATAAAAGTTGCGTATATTTAATTTTTATGTAACTGTTATTTGATTTTTTTTCTCTAATATAAACCATAAACGACTGACAGTTAAAACACTCCTAGTCGTCTCCTCCCTAGTCATCCCCTAATCACTATGCTACCACCCATAGTGCTTAATAATCGCCGAATTACTTTAAGAGAGGTTGTTGAATAAGTTTGTATTTTATACGGCACGGCTCATGCGAAAAGATTTGTAAGCAAACAACTTCTGGACTTTGAACCACAACAACTCGTCGGTTTATAGTTTACTATTCATTCGTGCTTTTTTGATCAAAAATAAGAACATCGTGATGCCGCAACTATGCCGCTCTGTGATTTTTTCCTTTTTCGGAAGATGAAATGACAAAGTTTTGTGAGTGACTAAAGGCAAAAACGCTGAAGGAGCTGAAGGCTATGACACAAAGTGAATTCAACAAGTATTTTTCAGATTGGAAACAATGTTGGCTTAAGTGCATTATATCTAATGGCAATGGGGAGTAAGTATTAATATTGATTAATAAATTATAACTTTTTGGAACTTGTTCTTGTAATTTTTTTATGAAATTTATTTGACAAAGTGTGTTGCGTAGCTATTCTTTTGTAAGTACTGTGAAACTTATGTCAGTTTATATTTTGTGAAAGCTTTATCATTATATAATTATATGTTATGTAATTATAATTTTGTTTTAATAATATCATTGTTGTCGGTTTTTCTTATATTCATTTGTTATGATTATTTTGTCACGTAGGCGTTTCTTTGATCTGTTCACATATATTTTTGATATGTAGATGTCAATATTTTAGTTATTCTTTATAAAAACGTGATTATATTTGATACTTTTGTCTTTTTATCACTTCCAAACATCACCTTTTCAAGATTATATACGTATAATCAGTGGCGGATTTACGCATAGGCACAGTAGGCACGTGCCTACGGCGGCAAATTTTCGGGGGCGGCAATTTTTTTAAATCAGAAATGTATAATTTTATATAAAAAATTGCCGATCCAAAGACGCGACGAAAACATTTATACCGATGATCTCTGAAACAAATTCATATAAAGTAAAGCTTTTTTGTAGGTATATTATTATTACTCCGGTCAATTTGTAATTATCGTCTGTTTTTCTATGGTACTTAAATAATGGAATATGCGCTCTATTTTCAACAAATGTCCAAGTCCAAGCATGAATTAATGTTTTTTGTAAAAATAAAGTCAGACTTTAACTATTCGAAAGGCTATATTTGTGAAAATTATGACTTCTTTGCTTGCAAATTTTCAAAAAAAAAAAAACCTAACGCATTAAACTCAAATGGACGAAATTCGGGTATATAATGTAATTTAAATAAATATGTTATCTATGTTCGGGTGATTGAATGCATTTCGTGACAAAATGATTTTAGTTTAGATTAGTTTTTAGGCTGTGTTTGTGAAAAATGTGACTTTTTCGTTTGAAAATTTTTAATAAATACTTTAATATAACGATAACCTAAATCACAGAACACAATTTGACGTAACTTGGATGGTTATATTCATTTTATAGGAATCACTATAAATATTGCTTTCCGCGCCATACTTTTTGTGAAATTTCGTGTTTATAATGCTTTGCAACTATATATATAACCATCAAAATAAAATTCTTGAGGGATGGGTATTCCAGACTTTAGCCTTAAAATTTCCTATTTAAGCCCCTTTTATATTTTAACAAAAATAAAACATGCGAAAAGTTTAAACATTAAAAAAGATATATTTTAACATTTCTGATATTCAAATATCTATATTATCATTGATTAATATTTTAAAATGATGTTCTGTTAGAAATATATTTTAAAATTATGAAAAGCGGCAAATTTCTGAAAAAAGGCGGCAAATTTCTGAAAAAAGGCGGCAATTTTCTGGGTGCCTACGGGCGGCAAAACTGTTAATCCGCCCCTGCGTATAATAAGCATTTGTGAAAATATTCTGAAGAAAATACAGCATTAAATTTGTAAAGCGAATAAATGTCACTATTCCCAAAAATCTAGTGCCCGTATTCACCAACATTAAATAAATCTTCAAATAGCTTATTCATTGAATAAGAGAAAAATATCGCATCAAAATATGACAGCTAGAATAAATTCCTTCAGTTGTGTTATGGTATCGATGCGATATTTTTCTCTTATTCAATGAATAAGCTATTCGAAGATTTATTTGATGTTATCTACACTAATATAATAAACGCTCTTCATGGCCGAAAGAATAATTTAATAACATGGGCACCAACAGAGGGGGTCCAATGGGTTCACGGACTCCCCTTTCATTTATGGATATATTCTTTTTTAAATATAATAAGTAATTCATTTTTTATCATTTCAATGTATTATGTATTTTATAATAATTATTGGACATTTTACTTATATTTTAAAAGAAAATATATTACTATCTATTATTATAGGTACTCGTGTGTAAGTACAAAATAGCTGAAGAGTTGGAATGAGGAGTGGTAATTAAGTGTTCACAGAAAAAAAAATAGTGAAAAAAAAAACATATTGGTATATGTTATTGATCAATTTGGATAAGATTCTAGAAGATTATTATATTTGTTTTATTTTTTTAAAATATTTATTGCTCGATGGTCTAGTTTTTTAAATTAAAATAATTTGTATAATTTATTACAATAATATTCTTTATAATTTGTCTATTTATAAAAAAATTCCACTCACCTTGTAAAAATTTGTGTTGGAGCCTATGTCTAATAAAAAAATTAAAGTATACTGCTGCGACAAAATAATGAGGGTCGTAATATTATTATTTTTACCTCTATTTATGGTACTCATCTCTTCTATAGTGTGGACACAGCTATATCTTCCTAGAGGTAAAGAGGGAATAAATCCAACGTGCGTGTTTCATTTAACAAAGTTATGCGCTCATTGGTTTAACTAAAGTCGATTCAAATTCAAAATTAATCAAGATTTATGACAATGTAATTTATGGTACCCTTGAATCGATGTTTGATTTCTACTATGGTTTCCTACCCCTTCTCTTTCATCGAAGCATGGGATGCATGATTATCTGCTTTTGGGTTAATGTTAACCAATGATTCTTGTTGTGAAGTAAATTATATTTTCATATTTTATGGTAATAGTGACACAAGAAAGTTTCATAATATTACGTTTTAACAGTTTATTTTTACTTTATTCAAACTTACGTATATGAACCCTTTAATGCTCGATGGAACTTTAAATTTTATTTTATATTTTTTCTATTTTGCGTCTATAACAGAGCTATTACAGCACCCAAAAGAATTTGTTAATAGCTCATTCGATGGGTTCGAAGGGTTAGGCTGCGCGTCGTGTCGTGACGCAAACTTCTTTCGCTCAAAATAAAATGACAATGATGATATTCGTTCTTTAATACGCTATTATTTGGGGGATTCAGGGCACACGTAAACTAACTCCATCGTACCTAGAAAATAAAACTTAACTTTGAGAAAAATAGTATTTTCTGTTATGCATGTATAAAAAATAAAGATTAAATTGCCCAAAAATGGACTTGATATTTATCAACATGAATACACGCTAAACAAGAAAATGAGAGTAGAATATTTTTGTCCATCAAGTAGATAGTAGATAGCATGTGCGTTGTACATGTAAATATTACATTATTTATATTATTGTAGCATAGAAGATGATTAATTAATTAATTATATATTTGCTTTTTTCGTGATAGTAATATTTTTTTTAAGTAGGTACCTATAACAATTGGTGTACCTATATTTGATCAAAATTGTTGATTTTGTTTAGTGTACTAAGTACGTACAATAAGGATTTTTTAAATTAAATTTAATTATATTATGTTTGTTATATTAAACGTAGCAAAATTAAATTGAGATCTTGTTAAAGGAATGCTTATTTAAGTATTAATGACAGCAAGTGCTTCCTACCGGTTGAGAATGATGCAATACATCCGACACCGGTAGAAAGAGCACTTACTGATCGCAATGCTTATTAAGTTTTTTGCGCGATCAACCACAAAATTAAAAAATCTACTGTGGCCAGCAGAAGACCTTTCGTCAATTTGATGTATTTTGTGCAAATCCCATACCAAAAGTTCCTTTACAAATTCCATATCGAAAGGTCCTACAAATCCAATAAAATTATAACACAAACATACATTATGTATTTTGTACAAACCCCAAACCAAAAGTTCCTTGGAAAAAATTCTATATATCTAATAAAATTCTAACAAGAACATTTTTTTTAACAAATCCAATAAATTATAATACGAAAATGCATTATGTAAATTGCACTTGACACTGACATCCGTCAGTTACATTTTTTTTTATTATATCAGCTGTTTTCATAATTATAGCAAAGCTGGTTGATTTTCGAAAATTAATCTCTTCATAATTCTTTAACTCTATATCTATTGAAAATGAAGGAAAATGTATGATCAAACCGTATAAACAATAAGATATTGATAATCACATAAGATGTCAAAAAAATGATATTTTAAGAAAAACTGTTCCTGTTGTCCAATTATAACCAAAATCTAATCAGCTCTTCATATGGATGTAAAGAAGAGGAATACGAAAAAATCATAATTTTTAGAATTTTAGTATTGGAGTTATCGTTGGAGAAAATTTTGTTACACACACACACACACACACACACACACACACACACACACACACACGAACACACACACACACACACCTACAGACATCATCGTAAAACTAGTAAAATTGTATTCTAGAGATCCTAAAACGTGCATATTCATTAAAAACTCATCACCAAATTTTTTGACTAAAGCAATACTTTCCTTACCTAAAGGTGACGGAAGGTAAGAAATACGCTTTGAAAATTATTTTGACATATTAAAAGCTTTTGGTTGTCAATTTTGGTTGTATTGATGAGAGAAGAGTATATAAATGAGTACAGAAGTTTAAAAGTAGACGAACATCGATGACAAGGCTTTGACAGGACAGCACAACCAAAATATTTTTTTCTTCAAATGTCATAAAATGGCATCTTTTTGTTGAGATATTTTATTATGCAATGTCAATGTCATCTTATTGTTACTACAGAAACACAATGTTCGTTGCTATGTAAAAATAGTTGATATATTTTTCTGACAAATAAAGTAGGATATATTTGTTCAATATATAAATCTATTATTTTCAAGTAAATTTGCAGCTTCTTCACAGCTAATTTTAGTGCAACAGGTTATGGGCGCCAGACACTTAGAAAGAAGCTTTGAGAAATTATCATCAGAAGAGTACTTTGAGCAGCAAAATACGATTGTTAAAGAAGCTGTTTAAGGCACAACTGGATAGAGATGGAGACATGGAAAAGCATCTACAACAGTTGTTTGAGTGGATGGATGAATTAAAAGAATCTGGGTATAAACTAGATGATGACATTTCAGTCGCGATATTGTTAACAAGTGTCAATGAAACATTAATAACTGCACTCGAAGCTCGTGACGAGAAATCACTTACGTTGGAAGTTGTCAGGTCGAAATTACTTCAAGAGTATGATAAGTGCAAACAGAAATTGTCGCAAGAAACAGTAACTGCACTGAATACTACTTCATATAAGAAAGGAACAAAAAGAAATCAGGACAAGAGAAAGCTAAAGTGTCATTTTTGTAAGCAAAGGGGTCATTTCAAGCAGAATTGTGAAAAGTATAAGGATTAGCCCAAGAAGAAAGAATTAAAGTCGCAAGTGGCAAATCAAGTTCGACATAATATAGTCAATGGAGCTGAAATTGCTTTCACGTCAATGCATGAACTATCGGAATTTGATTGATGCATTGATTCGGGAGCAACTTGTCACATTAGTAACAACAGATCTTTATTCTCCAATATGGATACTTCAATTCAGGAGGAGGTGATGGCTGCAAATGGTGATAAGCTGGTTTCACAGGGAAGCGGAAAAATAGAAATGACAACAGAGGTTGACAAAACAATCTACAACATTACAATTCATGACGTCCTGTACGTTCCAGATTTCAAGGGAAATTTGTTATCTGTGAGAAAGTTGATGGAGAAGAATTTGGAACTAAATTTTCATGGAAATGAATGCAACATTTACAATGAAGGCATCGTTGTAGTAAGAGCTGAGATCAAGAATGGATTATTTATACTGAAACAATGTCATAAGGTATATTCTGTAAACAAATCGTCAGAAAAACTGTGCATTCATGATTGGCATCATCGTTTGGCTCATCGTAATCTGGATGATGTACGTAAAATAAAAAAGTATGGCCTAGAATTCGTAACTTGCAACTGTAGTGATAATTGTGAGCCATGTTTACAAGGTAAAATGTCGAGATCAAGTTTTCTGAAGAAATCGACATTTCCATCTCAAGAAATTATTGATGTCATTGTGAGTGATGTATGTGGTCCAATTCAAACACCGTCAATTGCAGGAAGTTATATTTCGTTACATTTATCGACGAGCACAGTAGATATTCGACAATCTATTTTCTAAAAGAAAAATCGGAAGTTGCAAGCAAGTTAGAACAATTTATAGAACTTATCAAAAATATATTTCGTCGTAAGCCAAAAATTTTCAGAAATGATCAACATCAACAGAAAGGTCCAGGTACTTGATATCTCAAGGTATTCAAATTAGGAATGGTAACCATAAAAAATATCGGTTTGGATTACGGTTTCGGTAATCGTGAAAATAAAAATTCGGTTTTGATTTAGGTTTCGGTTTTTATACAGCAATCGGTTTTGGTATACCGGTTTTACTAAAATGGTTTCGGTTTTGCAAACGTCATTTACGAGAGTAATAATATTATTAATTTTAATTGAACAATTAGTTATTATAATGATGCAAAAAAGTGTCCACAAACACGTGTACAAAGTTTCATAACAATCAGTTTTAATGGGAGGCAAATATTCAAAATATTCTAATATCGAATGTTAAATGTCTATGTAAATGTAATAGATTTCGGGCGCCACCCGATTGAGGTACTACGTTGAAAATTGAAATACTTTCCGACAAAAAAAAAAGATGATAAATTTGTTTATACTTTTTCAAACATAAATATTTTAATAATAAAAATTACAATTTAACAACTAACAAGAAACCTATATATAATGCGGTTAACCGATAAATAAAAAAAGGTTTTGCTTTCGGTTCCGGTTTTGTATCTGTTTCGAATTTCGGTACAGGTTTCGGTTTCGGTACTCATTTTTTTTCGGTATTTTTCGGTTAATGGTTTCGGTTCCGGTTCGGTTACCATCCCTGATTCAAATTCAGCATACAGTTGCCTATTCTCCACAACAAAATGGTCTAGCTGAGAGGAAGAATAGAACATTAATAGAAGCTGCACGGACGATGTTGGCTGAATCGGGGCTGGATAAATGCTATTGGGCAGAAGCTGTGGGAATTGCAAATTACATTCAGAATCGACTTGTGACAAGTGCAACTGGAAAGACACCATATGAGGTGTGGAATGGTATAAATCCGAAGTTCGAAGATATGCATATTTTTGGAACCGATGTTTATGCATGGATTCCTGATAGGGTTGCCAACTGACCTTTTTTGGAAAGGACAGTCCTTTTTTGAGCATATTTTGTCCTTGTCCTTTTTTAAACCAGGAAAGGACGCGATTTGTCCTTTTATAGTAAATTTTGTTATTAATAATATTTTTCTTATTTAATATGAAAATGAAATAATTGCTTTGTCAGTTTAAAAAATTAAAATGTTAAATTAGATATTTCTTTTATTTTCTTCATAAAATATTGATTTTTTTTAAATTTGTTAAATTTGCTTTATTGTAAAGCAACTCAATATTATCTAGCATTAAACACGTTTAACCTTGAAAATGTTCAAAAAATCGACTGCGGCGCATTTTGTCTCATGAATTTTAAATCCTACACACAATTTAGAAAAAGATGGCCGAAAAAGTCCTTTTCTGCAATTTTGTAAAGTTGGCAACCCTGATTCCTGATGAGAAGAGAAGAAAATTAGATAGCTGCACGGACGATGTTGGCTGAATCGGGGCTGGATAAATGCTATTGGGCAGAAGCTGTCGGAATTGCAAATTACATTCAGAATCGACTTGTGACAAGTGCAACTGGAAAGACACCATATGAGGTGTGGAATGGTATAAATCCGAAGTTCGAAGATATGCATATTTTTGGAACCGATGTTTATGCATGGATTCCTGATGAGAAGAGAAGAAAATTAGATAAGAAGGCTGTGAAGTTAAAGTTCATAGGATATAGCGAGACATGCAAAGGATATCAATTGACTGATGTAAGCAAGAAATCAGTTATTGTGAAATTTCTTGCTGAGCAAAAGAACACGGAAGAGCCTTATCTGGAAATTGACATTCAGAGTCCAGTCGAGAAGTCATATGAAGGAATATGAAGCTGAAGAAGAACAAGATTTAACTTTTCACGAACAGCCATTACGAAAGTCAAATCGTGCAAATCAAGGCAAATTACCGAATAAATTTAAAGACTACGAAGTATTTTATAAGATCACAAATGAGCAGGAAGAACCAAAGACTTATCAAGAAGTATTGCACCGATTAGACAAAGAAAAATGGATCAAAGCAATGCAAGAAGAAAATGATTCGATTAAGAAGAATGATACATATGAACTCGTTGATTTACCTGAAGGAAGAGAAGCCATTGGTTGTAAATGGGTATTTAAGTTAAAGAGAGATGTGCATGGGAATGTATCAAGATATAAGGCTCGATTGGTGGCTTAAGGATTTAGTCAAAAGTTTGGTACAGATTTCGACGACGTATTTCTCCAGTTGTTCGACAGAGCACATTTCGGATCTTGTTAAGTATTGCAGCAAAACGCAAGTTAATAGTACAGCATTATGATGTTAAGACAGCGTTTTTCAATGGGGTTATCGAAGAAGAAATTTTTATGAAGCAACCGCTTGGATTTGAGGAGGAAAACAAAGTATGTAAATTGAAAAAGGGGCTGTATGGATTAAAACAGGCTGCAAGATCTTGGAATAAGGCGATTCATGAAGTATTGATTGAAGGTGGTTATCGTCAAAGCAAGAAAGATAAATGTTTGTGTATGAAAGGAACAGGCGCAAAGACTTGTTATTTTCTGATTTATGTCGATGATTCCATTATTGCAAGTATTGACAAGGAGCAAATTAATGAAATTGCGGATCATATCAAGACAAATTTTGAGATTAAGGATCTTGGCAGAATTAGTCATTTCCTCGGCATGGAAATTGAACAAGATCAAGAAGGAAATTTTCTTATCAGTCAAAATAATTACATTGACAAGGTTGTGAAACAAGCTGGATTAGAAGATGGAAAGATTTTGAAAATGCCATTAGACATTGGCTATTAGAAGAATTCTCATAATGATAATGACATATTGGACAATATGTTGGCATTTCAAAGTTTAATTGGTCAATTATTATATATATATCGATAAATTTTAGGCCAGATATAGCTGCAAGTGTGTCTATCTATAGGGTTACCAGATAGCATTGTATGAAAAAGAGTACATCAGTGCTAAATTTGAATAAAAATGAAATATGAAAAAAATGCGCCGCTGGCGATTTTTTTTTAGTTTAAGGTCAAATATCTTTAAATTGAATATTTATTCTAAAATAGATAAATATATCATCACGGCATATTACCCATCACTGGGCGTGCCAGTATCTACAACACATGTAGACATCGGTAATGACGACGATATATTTGACCGTGTGGGCGCTTACTAGGTATCATTTTACGGGCACTCATAGTTGGTGTGGAGAGTGCACCACAGGGATCACTTTTGTGCGATTAAAAGTCTGCACCGGCCGGGATCGAACCCGGGTCACCAAATTGCCAACCAGACACTATACGCACACGTGACCCCTTATTATTTATTTATTTATTCTGGAACGTGTAATTGCACTCTATACTTTTTGACGCCCTCTCATGGCGAAAGAATAAATAAAAATACGCATCTGAACAAAGTTATAAATATTTTAATCATTATAATGCAAACTACAAAAAATATATTTGTTATTTATTCATATTTTGCATTGCTTCGAACTGAACATTTCGTTCTCTTAAACAATTCGTACTTCCAAATCTTGATTAAATTTACAATTTCGGCGAGACATTTTCGATAGTTTTTTATTAGCTTTTAATTTTCATTTAAATATCTTAAAATAAATAAAAAATCATTATTAAAAGCTTAAAAACAGGATTTATTAGATTATTAATGTTATGTTTACGTACTATATAGAATTGATTGATATGGAATAAAGCGATAATCGAATTAAAAATTTACGAATTAACCAATATCTAGTAAGACGTACAAGGCTATAGCATGTGCATTCAATGAGTGTGGTCTTCCCCAATTTGGTAATAAAATGCGTTGAATAAATTTAGCCAACATAATAACAAAAAAGAGTACAATAGAGTACAACTTTAAAAAAGTAAATAGTACAAAAGAGGCAAACCTAAAAAGAGTACATGTACTCTAAAAAGAGTACGCCTGGTAACCCTATTTATCTTAAGTTAGAAGCTGAGTTAACCGTCGAAGACTGATATGTTGGAAGCGAAGAGAATTGTTCGTTATCTGAAAGGAACTAGAAATTTACAACTGCGAATGAGTGCATCGGATGGAAGTTCAGAACTGTTTGGATATTCAGATGCAAATTGGGCAGAGGATAAAGTTGACCGAAAATCAAACAGTGGATATTTGTTCAAGCTGCATGGAGGAATAATATCATGGGCATGCAAAAAACAAAATTGTGTGTCACTATCATCAACGGAAGCGGAGTACATTGCTCTGAGTGAGGCGTGTCAAGAAGTAATTTGGATTCGTAAACTGTGTAAAGATTTTGGTGTCAATGTATCAGAAGAGACTAAGATTTATGTTGATAATCAAAGTTGCATAAAATTGACTGAAAATCAAAAGTTCAGCAATCGCACAAAGCACCTTGACACGAATAATCATTTTGTAAAGGAACTTAAAGAAAAGTCGGAGATTAGATTGGAATATATACCTAAGCACTGAGAATAATGTGGCTGATCTACTGACAAAACCATTAGCATCAACAAGAATTGGATATTTGCGAGCATTAGCAGGCTTATATGTAGCAGATCCAGATGACATCAATCGACATTGAGGAGGAGTGTTGAGATATTTTATTATGCAATGTCAATGTCATCTTATTGTTACTACAGAAACACTATGTAAAAATAGTTGACATATTTTTCTGACATAAATAAAGTACGATATATGTGTTTAATATATAAATCTATTATTTTCAGCTATAATATCCCGAGGACATTGATAATTACGAAATAATTTTATGACAGTTACCGAAAGCGCGTTGCTTGATCACAGCTCGACGCCGAAGGCGGAGGTGGTGTTACCTAAAAGCAACGTGCTTGAGGAAGTGTGATAAAATTATAAGTATTTATCAAAGATCGAGGGGTATTCGGTGAGAAATTTTTTTGCAGTTTTAATATTAAATTTGCCTAAAATTTGTATTTCACAGAATTTTTATGTCTAACATAGCCCAGTAGATGTCACTAGTAGCTATGAACGTCAATGTGGCTATGAATATGTTCAGTGTGAAGTGTGCAATGAGAATGAGACCTCTTTGAGTGAGACCAAAAAGAAGAATATAAGACATACAAAAGTCCATAAATATTCTCCACATTTAGTTTTTTATTTAATATAGTAATTTTTGATGTGTTTTCTTCTATAATTTTGTTAATTAAATCATCATTTTCATTGACAGCGTGAAAATTACATTTTAAAATTAAAACAATTAATCTTTAATTATATGTCAAAAACAGTTTGTTACTTAGCAGCTTAGTGACATAAGTAATAATTGTCTTAGGATAATTATCAGTGTAAGTTTGTTTTGATTGGTTACTTTCGCACACGTGGTCAGCAATAAAAAGATTCAATTGGATAATTTTTTAACCAAAAAATTTTCAAGTAAATTGAAGCTTCTTCACAGCTAATTTTATTGCAACATTTTTGTGACTTGATTCACAAGATAGAAATGAAATAAATATATAAATATCCATAGCAACTATATAAAATAAGCGAATTAGAAGTAACTTGTAAAGTAGAAACCCTTCATTGCCTGTCATGTCGCCCCAAGTTGTACTATAAATACACTAGATAACCTAAGAATAAAGTTACTAAAAACCTCCAACAGCTGTTAAATTTAAATTGATAATCTACAAATATAAACAGTTTATATTTGACGAAATAACATAAAATAGCAGGCTTACATATTGGTAATGACGGTAAGAATATTTAGAATTAAAGTGATAAGAAAAGTTCATATTGTTTTTCAACGATTCCTCGACAAATCATATCCTTCAGCCATATTGTTGAACTTCCATCCGATTGAACAATTTCAATACCAAACTCTGATACAATTGCACATAAGGAGAATATAAAATTACAGTTTTTATTTAAACGTCAAAACGTGAAAATTTTCACTTGATCAATTGAAATCAGCAAACGTTCTTCACGTAAAATATTTATAATTATTGTAACATCAAGTTGTAATTATTTTATTTAAATATGTAAGTTTGAAGAAAAAATATAATGTGTCATTCGGAGTAAAAGTGTCATTGTGTGCCTCGAATGCAATTGTCCGACTCGCTCCGCTCGTTATGCAAACTTGCATGCTCCCCACACAAAGTATCACTTTTACTCCTAATAACACAATATACTATTTTCTGATAGGATAACTACCCCGGTGATGTAGCGGGCAAGGCAGTCAACTCACGAACCAAGGGTTCCAGATCGAATCCCGGATAAGGAATCGATGTTTATGTATAGTATTCTTCACTTCAAGATTGGCATTGTGCAATAAAAAGTGTATGAATCTTGACGACATACGTAATTTAGGATGACCAGACGTCCGGATAAAGCCGGACTTGTCCGGCTTTTTAACATAAATATGAATGTCCGGCCGGCTTTTATTTACGTCCGGCTTTTTCACGAAATAATGAAAAAATTTCTTTTTTACCTCACAGTACTAGAACACAACTTTTTTCCGCACTCACACGTGCTGAATTCGTCGCACGCATTGCCGTCTAATAAGAATCGGATTTGTTCGTTGAGTCTCGGTACTCGCGCTGTCGACCAGCTAAATTGTTGTTAAGTTCAAATAAATGTTATTTTTTATTTCTTTTCAAGTGTTTAATAAAATATATGTTTGTTTTTTGCTATTATTATTTTGTCATCCTTTTCTACTAAAAATTATCCTTTTTGTCTGCTGTGTCCTCCTTTCGTGATCTAAGATCTGGTCACCCTGCGTAATTGAAGTTGTTTCTTATTAGCTATGGGGTTATGGAATCTGTTCATGAGGCGACGTATGTCGTAACTCTTTTCAGGAAATAATTTGGAATTATCAACATAGATCCTATACATTTTTGTGTTGCGTGTTGATTTACGTGATATATCAATAATGTTAAAGAAAAACTATCGAAAAGGGCAAGAATAATGGTCTTGTCTGCATGTGCGTTTTTTGATACAGAAAAATAAAAATTCCTAGTCGGTGTCACCACAGATTATAGAACTAATTAAACTCACTATAAACGAAATATTGTTGTGCAATGCCATTCTTCCGTGAAGAATACTATAAATGTCCCTTCATCATCTCATGTCCATTATGGGGTAATTCACGCTTTTCTGATTTTCATGTTAATCTTATGTACGTATATTTTTATTTTGCTAAAAATACTACATATACCTATAAAAATCGCAAAGTTCAAAAAATATTATCCAGCAAAAAACATTAGTATTTACGGACGTCACGGTCACGGCAGCTGACTTGTCCGCCATTTTGGAGCTAACTTCAATAACAGTGTTTGTTACAGGATTATTAATCATAGAAATTATCTACAATGACGGGTTGTTCTGCTCCAGATTGTACAAATCATTCGAGAAATGGATATAAACTTCGCAAGTAAATATTTTAATTCGTTTTATTACTAATACAATACACATATTTTTACTCTAATCTCAAATTCGAAACAAATTTTATTCCTTCTTCTGGTTTATTGTAATATTTTGATATATTAAATTATAAACATCAAATAATTGATAATCCCAACTCAAAATTAAGCTTCAATAATAGAATCGGGCCTTATTACAGCATGGCGAATACCACCAGTTCTGTTTGCACTAACTATTGTGATTGTGTAATTATTTTAAATACATATAATCTGACAAATATAGAACTAATTTTTTATTATGAAAAATTGTTAACTTCATAAACTTATGAGATACAATTTAATTTCATAATGTAGACATCGCGTTCGTTTTAACTGCAATATGGCGGACGAGTCAGCTAGATACTATAGGTACTGACTTAGATTTTTCGTCAAGGCAGGATTTATTTTGTTTAGTCAAATAACACATAATCTGTTCTTGGGACAATTTTTCAGTAATGCCGAGAATTCCGATGCGCGGAAATTGTTTTACATTGTACTTGTCGCATAGATTATTGTTAATAAGATTTTTCATTTTGTTGGGATCGTCACTGTTACTGCATTTGATAATTAATGCACCGTAGCTAACTTTCTCAACATTACTCAGCGAAATGTTAGCAACCAGGTCAGCGGTTTTAAGAATTTCTGATTTAGTTTGAGATGTAAATTCTGATGTGTCTTTATGTTTGATTAAAAACGGTGGCTCAGAACTTTTTTTTAGTAATGTTTACATAAGGAGGAGCGAGACTCAGTAGAATGAGATGGTGAAGGAATATTTTTTAAAAAGTCACTAAGCTTAGTTTCGATGGAATTCCGTAAATCACATCTAATAATGGAAAAGGGTGGTGTTCATTAAATTAGTGATGTCATCTTTTAGTGTAAAATTGACTTAGATTATCCGAATTAGATTGAGTTGCCACTTTATTTAAGTTAGAGTTCACCACTTTAATCATTGATTCAACATTAAGTACTGTGGCGAAGTCACATTGTTTCGCTATGAAATTCCAACACGCCATCGTCCAGAGAACATCACCGGTCACTGTGGGGCTGCAGAGTAGCATGTAATCGTTCTCCAGAAGCCGCTGTAGCACAAGAACAGGATTCTGCAGTCCAAACTTGCCGTACAATGTCCATAACCTCACATTCAGCACATGGTTAGCACGCGGTATTTTCCATGAAGCTTCCCCGTCCACTGTGGGGCAGCATCACAGCGTGCAAACGTTTCCCAGAGACAACTGTGACACAAGAACAGAATTCGACAGTTTAAAATTGTTGTTAACAGGCTTTTAACCTTACCTGTAGCACATGGTGAGCATGCGGTAACGGCCAACGGAAAATCCTCTAGTTTCGAGCCTGCCACTATAATTCCGGGGTTTTTCGTGGCCGGCATTTCACTCTACACATCACACGGCAACTTCAAAAGCAACAGTTCACCTAGATTTCACAACTAGAGCACGCATTCCAGATCTGTCAAGACCGCAGCGCCAAACCCAGGCGGAATAACCTACAACTTGGGATATTTGTTAATTTTTATTTTATTAAAATATTATTGTATATATTTTACCTGTAAGTTTCAAGCAAGAAAAACTGGATTTTCATATTTTTTCTTGAGTATAGAATTTTCTAGAAATATTTTAAGAGCCCAGCCTCACGACCAATAGTAAGCCGAGTCTGTTCTCCCTCTCGGCCAATCAAATACGAATAAAGCCCTTCCACATAAATCGCGCGCGTTTGAATGAGAATGAGGTCATGCACGACTTTTTTTTTATAATTTTAATCGATAGAGTAGTGAAAAATAATAGACCCGTATTTTTTATTTTTCCTCAAATCGATCTTTAATCATGAAAAAATTGTAATTGAAAATGACATTCTTTAAAATGCGGCTGAAGACCCCCGCTTCGTCCCTTGTCCAATGACGTCACAGAGTGAGAAGCACGGCCATTTTGATTTTCACATTGTCTTAAACGTCAAAGTGACATTTAAAGATAACCTAAAATTTATGAAAGTAAACATGTCGATGGAACGTTGTTTCGTGCCAAAATAAAGAATAAAATAATATTCTGGAATATATTCAATGTCTCATATGCGTTTATAACCTCCTACCGTCTAATTCAAAGATTCAAAAGTGAAAGAAACATCTGATGTAACGTAGATAATTTCACGCCAAATGAAAATTATATTTATAAAAATAAATAGAACGATATTATATTAATATAAAATAGCATATTTAGATATGTAATCCTCAATTTATAATTTATATATATTTTTCTTTTAGAAATTATGTGTCCATTTAAAATGTTTGTTTGAAATGAGTCTGAACTTCGTTCGTAACGTTGTGACGACAAAACATGGCTGGTTTTTGCAACTTTTTAAAAATACCATACTTTAAAATGATTTTATACAACAAAAAATATAAATAAAAAATAATTTAATCATACTGATCGATGAATTAGACTATCCTTTTTCGATTTAAACAGAAAAAAGGTACAATTATTTTTTTTTGCATGACCTCATTACCAAAATCCGGCTATAAAAGACGCAGCAGTAGCAGCCCTAGAATTCATTCTGTCTTCTGGCTAGCCGTTCTAGTCAGAACCAGGAGTTCTATAGCCGTTCTATAGAATTAAGTTCCAGTACCAGCCCCAGAAGGCAGAGTCCAGATCTTCTACAGCTGTTCTGTAGAATTCAGTCACCGAGTGTCGCTGTTCGACAAGTCTACGTTTTAGAGAGTGAATATTACTTCACGTTTGTCTTCAGAGTAAGAATATTTCACGTACTAAGTTTCTCAGAGTTAATATTTCACGTACCAAGTTTCACGGAGTAAAGATTTCACGTACAAGTTCTCAGAGTAAATATTATTTCAAGTTTGTCAAGAATATAAATAATATTTCGCGTACTAAGTTCAGAAAGTTGATATATCCAGTTTTACTTACTAATAAAATTCTCAGTAGTTGAAATAATATTAGTCACAGTTTCACATTCATTTATTAAATTGTACAAAGTGTGTAAATAAACATAGTCTTAGTGTACTGCATTTTTCACTGCACAAAACCAACCTAAGAATCCTGGCCTACACGACTAGCTATCCGCAAACTTTCCTCATCCTTCTCTCAGTTACACGGAGATACAAGATGGCGCCCGAGCATGAAACAACCCAGACAGCAACCGTGAGGGGTGAGGATGACGTCACAATTTGGCGACCGAATAATGACGTCACAATTTGGCGATCGAACAATGACGTCACAAAATGGCGCCAGAGCAGTGTCGTCACAGTACTTTAGTTCGATCGACTATTTCACAGTTAATTTTACATGTGGAACACCAAAAATATAGATTCCTTGATTTATCCAAAAGTTTTATTTCATCTTCCGTAAAATTTGCACAGGACGCATGAAACCGATTTTTGCAGGTACCTTCACAATCTATTTGAGTGTCACGTTTAAATTTCAGCTTGCACTTCCCACTCAGATATTGTTATAATTATATATTAATTTCATAAGCTTTAAAAGTTTGAGAGTAACTGGAATAGATTTACACATGTAGAATCAATGACGCTCAACAGGTTAAGAAATTTTTAAAGTCAGATTCACGAAAAAGTCAGTTAAAATCATGAATAACTCACAAATGAAGACGAATCACACAACTAGATGTAGTCCAGCGAGATCAGCGCAAATAAGTAAACAATGTGATAAGAAACATCAAAAATAATAATTACTAACAACAAACGAAACTAAAAAATTCAGAGCCGAAAAAACCACGACTATTCACAGCAAAGATTTATACTTATCATAATTTTTGTTGGGTAAATGTAAAATTCCTGCAAAAACCAAACAAGTCTAGATATTTTTTATTTGAAATAAATGATGAATCAATATTAATAAAATTTCAAACTGAGCTTATGCTCATTATACGTTCGGAGAAAAATTTCCAGTAAAACAATGAACGATTTTGAAATGAGCAGTTTCTTTGTTTGCTGATAGGTTCGATTTTTGTAGAACCTTTAATTGAAAAAGAATGTATAAAACTTTGGAGGTGCGGAGAAATTACAACTTTGTTTTACGCGCAATGTCTATAAATATCTAAATCAATAAGAACGCATTACGTGTAAAAAAATAATCATAGTAAGTTGCGAAAAACATTTTATTACCCTCATAAAATATTATTTATGCAGTTAAGTTAAAACATCGTAGCGGTTTTGGCGATGTCGGCTCAATGCAACCACAAAATGACGAGGAACAAGCGATATTAACGAACTTGTCATTTGGAAAATGAGACAGCGAGACATCGAGCAGATCGTAGTAGGCCTGCAAAGGATAATATATATCACCCCCTACTCGTCATCGTACCGTGACGTCTGTATATGATTAGTGGAGGGGGACAGACTGACTGACTGACAGACAGATGATTGATGACGTCAGAGCCATACGCATGAGTATACAAACGCACGAGACACGTTATGAAAATTAGGTTTTCAAAAGATTTCATGGTTACGTTTCATGCTATAATAATATATAGAACAGAATGAGCAATAGCAATATATAAGTGAACGATTTGAATATTACCTACTTCATGTCAGATGTATGCGTTACTTGTAAGACGTGCAGTGGCAAATTAATGGTCCATTTGCCAAGAGGTCATGAAAACTTGTTATGAATTTTCGTACGTATTAAATATCCGGTGGATTGTTTTCTATAATGTAATAGAATCATAATTATAATATGAAGATAAAAAAACATACGTGTATTTGTATTAGTGAGGCTTTTGTATTATAATATTCAGACTGTTTCACGGATATGGGTCACCCCAATTATTTTCTTAATTATTAGGAATAGAAGAAAATCATTCAAATAAAAGTTGGAGTAGATCAAGGGGGACATTCACTTATTGAAGAAAAAAAAAATTAAACCAGTGGTTCTCAAGTTACAAACCAAAGTTATATTTTTTTATTATTATTATTGTTATTTATTATACATTTTTAGGCTAATTCGACAGAGTATTTTTTTCTGAATTCAACAAAAATATTGAGAAAAATTCATTTGAAAATTAAATAAATTTTATTTAACATAACACAAAACAATAACAAAACAATTAACTTGTATTTAACTTCACAAATAATTTTCAAAATTGTTTCCATTATTTTTTAAACATAAATTAATTCTCCTAACTACAGTTTCGGATGTAACTTTTCTAAGAATGTCCGGTGGCAGTGAAACACATGCAGGGCCGGCGCTAGATGCGAGGCGGCGAGACGTCCGCCTAGGGCGGCATTTTTTGAGGGGCGGCATTTTTTTCGATCGACGGCAAAAGAGAAATTTTTAATTTGTAAATATTTTTTGTTTATTAATAAACACCAAAATTACTTCAAACTTAAAATTACTAAAAGTTATTTATGCAACAAGAGTAAAAAGTATAGTCTTATTTACGAATAGGAAAGTTTGACCAAACAAGCCGCAGGCGAGTTTGTCAAATCCTATGAGTGAAATAATACACTTTTTACTCGAATTCCTTTCAATTTTTTTTACGTTTGCAATAAAAGTGAAAAAAGGGACATAATGGTTCATTATTTCACTCATTAGCCTTTAAAAAAGTGCACACTTTTATTTGTTAAAAAAGGCATACATTATAAATTCATTTTAATGAAAAAATTGTGCTTACGGACCTCATTGCTTCAAGAAAAGCTATCTGAATTAGCAATAATAGCTATTAAGCATGTTAATGACCAACATGATGAAATAATTGATAACTGTGCACAAATTAAAACAAGAAATCGATTAATTTATGTTTGCATAAATTGTGATTCAGATTAGAACTTGTGTAGGAAATAAGTATATTATAAATGAATATTTTAGTATTCTTATTTCCTACATTGTTGTACATTCTTAAAAAGCTAAATAAATTATTTTCATTGTTGTAAATTTCCAATATGGCGTCAATATAAAAACATAATTTTAATCTATTAACTCGAAATTTAATAGAGCATAGTTGTTCAAACGAAAATAAAAAAACGTCGTAGAGAGTGCAAACCAAAATTCCATATTATTTCAGATTTAGAAGTTGTTTGTATAAATAAAAATTAAAAATAATTGTTTTTTTTTTGCGTTTATCTAGTGACCTATGATTTTTTCCTGAAAAACAAATACATCTTTAAATGGCCTACTAGGGCAATTTTACCCTAATTTAACCGACTTCGTAATGGCAAGCCTGTAGAAGTAGTTATTTAATTTTATATTTTAAATAACCCTCACCACCCGAAATAGGGTGCAATAAAAAAGTTCGCCTCGGGCGGCAAAATAGTTAGCGCCGGCCCTGAACACATGAATCCCTAATACGCTGTTTAAGGTTTTCTTTTGTAGTTATTGGCTGAGAATATACTTTATCTTTTAAATAACCCCACAAAAAGAAATCCATCGGTGTCAAGTCTGGAGAACGTGCTGGCCACTTGTATGGACCATTGTTACCAATCCAATGGTAATCAAACATAAAGTCTAGTCTTCTACTAACTAACACAGTATTGTGAGCTGGAGCACCGTCATGTTGAAACCACATAGTACTCCTTTCTTGCAGATTTAAATCTTCTAAATATTCTGTTGTTTCATTCTCCAAAAAGTTTAAATATTTCTCACTAGTTAAATTTTCATCATAAAAATGAGGCCCAAATTCTATTTCCCATCACACCTAACCACACGTTAAAACTCCATTTCCTGTGGTGACTATTAAACATTTCTCGAAAACTAAATTGCAAACGGTTTTGCTCTATCGTTAATATTACCCGAGATATCTTAAATACCATCGAAAATGATATTCCCTGTACATGGTGGAACAAATTTGATTTTCTTATGAAAACTTTCTTATTATGCAAGCTACAGAAAATTAATGTGTTTTTATTGGTCAACTTTTTACGGTAAATTCAATGGTGTAGAAACATTTAAGATATTTCCATATTTTCGAGTTACGAATAAGAAATCAAAATTTAGTTATTTTAACTTTTGGCTATAATTTTTTAAAAAATGTCTCAAAAAATTTTTTTTAGATAAAAATAAGAATTTGTTACGACACAAATTTGGATGTAACTTGAAATCGGTGTATTTCCGGATATGAGCTTCTTATTAAAAGTTGGTTTATTTTGACTCCCTACATACCCTATAAATATGTAGCACTTATTCATTGAACATCCAGTATATGCTGATATAATTGTTTTGACATCGTTCAATGAAAGATGCAAGTTTTTACTTTAAATAGTTAAATTATTATAACTTGAAGACATTTTTTAAATAAAAAACTTAATATTTGCAATGATCTATGATGAAAACTAGAATAGGAATAATACTGTCTATAAATATGAAATCTAAATTATTATTGTTTGAAATTTCGGAGCAAGCAACGGTAACTATATCAGCAAAAATAAGAGTAAATGTCTAATTCTTCTGTGTTTTATAACTTTGGTACGTTGATTTCTACCAAGTGTTTTTTGAAAACGAAACAAATATTAGCAGTACTGAGACCCTTTTTGCATGATTGGATTTTTGGTGTAAGTATTTAAATTTTGGGATTATAAACAAAATTAACAAGTATCCTCGAAATAATGAACACATCCCGTAGTTTTTGGAAAGAAACGAAAATTTATAAATGTCAGGCCTAGAACTCACCGATTATAAAAAAAATAAAAGCCACTGATAACGACAACATCGGCGTGTTGGGAAATGTTTGGCATGAAGTTAACAACTTAGAAGTTATAATTCATCAGCGATGAATTTGAGGCAAAAATATATTCGCTTTTATTATATTGCTTTTCAGATAAAGATCCAATTTACGATTTACGACCCATGAATGGCTACAATTTTCATCCAAAAATGAGATGCAATTATACAATACTGTCTTCTTGATAACATTCTATACCTACTAACTGTTATTATACCGTATTAAAATTAAATCTGTTTTCTGTTGCATTATATCGTACGTCATTAAGGTATATTCAAAGCTACGAAAATAAGAAATATAAATAAAATTATAAATAAGATTTTATGGCTAAGGTTCACAGCTTCGAAAATAAAATGTAAATTAAATATTAGAACGTGAATTGACAGCTCAAATGACATTTCACAATGAAATATCCTTTTTCATTCTTTCTAATTAGTTGAGATTTATGTATGAACTTATGCTTATGGAAAATTATTCGACATTTACAAATTATTGTGTTTATGTGTTTTATTTATTTGAGATTTATGTATGAACTTATGCTTGTGTAAAATTATTCGACATTACAAATTATTGTGTTTATGTGTTTTATTTATTTTAATTTTAAAGAGCTGTGAACATTTCATTAAGAATCTATTATTTATATCGATATTTTTTATTTTCATGTATAATTTTACATTTTTTTCGTAGCTGTGAATGGATCTTTACAGTCTACCACTTATCCAATTTTATTTAAAGCAAATTGCTAATTAAAACTTATAATAATTAAACATGGTAAACTACTCCGGTATATGCAAAGTACAGCAGAAATACTCGAGTACTATATTAAAGCACAGAAGTACTTGAGTACTTCCCAAAATATCTGATGTGGACAGCACATTACTTCCTTGTACGCCTGTTACACTATACATATTTTGTTAATAATTAAAATATGTATTATGACAGACCCAATCATAAAATTGCACGTATTTGACATAATTTGACATCAACATTTTATTTTTTTTGTTATTTTTTGTCCTAATCCATAGCAAACTTAATTAGAGAATACAAAAAGTTAATTTAATCATAATTAATGTTTTCGACGCAGAATTCAATTCTCTAAAACTTTTATTTGAAGCATTTATTACTAAAAGCAAAATAACACCATTTTTTTCAAGAAAAACTGATAACATCTTCAGGTAAAGTATCACTTCCAGTTAGACTATTTTAACCAAAATCTATTATGTTATTCCCATTGATATAGAAGTCCTATATATCAAATTTGAAAAGTTTTGGATTATATTTTAATATAGTTTTTCATTAAAATCTATTATAGGCTTCAAGTAAAGTACAACTTCCGGGTAAACCATTTTAACCAAAATCTATTATGTTATTCCCATTGATATAAAAGTATTAAATACTAAATTTGAAAAGTTTTGGATTATATTTTAATATAGTTTTCATTAAAATCTATTATAGGCTTCAAGTAAAGTACCACTTCCGGATAGACCATTTTAACTAAAATCTATTATGTTATTCCCATTGACATAAAAGTCTTATATATCAAATTTGAAAAGTTTTGGATTATATTTTAATATAGTTTTTCATTAAAATCTATTATAGGCTTCAAGTAAAGTACCACTTCCGGGTAAACCATTTTAACTAAAATGTATTATGTTATTCCCATTGATATGAAAGTCTTATATACCAAATTTGAAAAGTTTTGGATTATATTTTAATATTGTTTTTCATTAAAATCTATTATAGGCTTCAAGTAAAGTACCACTTCCGGATAGACCATTTTAACTAAAATTTATTACGTTATTCCCATTCATATAAAAGTCTTATATACCAAATTTGAAAAGTTTTGGTTTATATTTTAATATAGTTTTTCATTAAAATCTATTACAGGCTTCAAGTAAAGTACCACTTCCGCAAGTTATGTAATGACCAAAATGGGAGGTGCACAACTAGATGTTATAGCAGTTCTAAATACAAAATTTTAACTTTCTACGGCTTCCCGTTTTTCAGTTATGCGAGATACGTACATACGTCACGACGAAATTAGTCAAAATGGATTCAGGGATGCTCAAAATGGATATTTCCGTTGAAATCTGGAAACCGAAATTTTTCGCGATTACAATACTTCCTTTACTTCGTACAAGGAAGTAAAAATACATTTTAAATAAACCGTGAAGTTTTATATTTTGATTCATAATAAAATTGTTGACAGTATTTCATGATATCTTTCAGCTGCAACAACTTTTATGGGGTCACCTCAATTACATATTTATAATTTTCAAAGAGCAGAAAAGTAACCCTAGAAGTGTAGTGCTTCAAAAACTGAGAAGTTGACACCTATTAAGCAGGAATGGTAATCGAAACCGAACCCGAAACCTGTACCGAAATTTGAAACAGATACAAAACCGGAACCGAAAGTAAAACCCTTTTTTACCTCCCGCTACCCTTGCTAAGGGAGGTATAGGGATCGTGTTAAAAATCTCACATATCGAGATTTTAGTAAATGACCACATTTTAAGGTCCCTAGAATCCAATTTTAACATTTTTACGATGATGTCTGTATGTGTGTATGTGTGTGTGTGTGTGTGTGTGTGTGTGTGTGTGTGTGTGTGTGTGTGTGTGTGCGCGCGTGTGTATGTGTAGGGATTTTGTCTTCGCTCTAACTCAAATACTATCATTCAGAAAATTATGAAACCTTGTATTTATACCCTATTCTAATATGAAAAGAAGCCATTAGATTTTGGTGTAAATCGGATAGCCGGAAATGGCACTTTACCTGAAGCTCATAATGGTTTTTCTTCAAAAAATACCATTAAATGCCATTTTTTCGCATTTTATCGTTATAAAAATTAAAGATTATTAAATTTTCTATAGGAATACATTAATACTTTTTCTATATATTTTACAGATAAATTTAAAAATAATTTTTTTTACAAGTCCCGAAGCCTAAGAAAAACACAATTCCTTTGTTACGCAGTTCATATTGCAAATGAATGTAACTGACAGTAAATATCACTGTCAAAAAACTAATCACTTCAATTTAATAATAGTGACATTTTAAAAAGAAAATAGTAAATAAAGCATTAGTTTTATGCAATGGAACAGTTTGAAGCGTTAGTAAATCCGTAGGTATGTATTCAAATTAATAAAAATTAAATAGCGGGAGGTTTTGTGTTGGCCACATCAGATTTTTATTTATTGGTTAACCGCATTATATCCAGCTCTCTTGTTAGTTGTTAAATATTGTTAATTTTTATTATTAAAATACTTATGTATAAAAAAGTATAAACATACATTTATTTTCAATTTTTAACGTAGTACCTTAATCGGGTGGCGCTCCAAATCCGTTACATGTTACATTTACGTAGGTATTTAACATTAGAAATTAGAATATTTTGAATATTTGCTTGTCATTAAAACTGATTGTTATAAAACTTTGTACACGTGTTTGTGGACACTTTTTGCATTATTATAGTAATTATTTGTTCAATCAAAATTAATAATATTATTAATCTCGTAAATTACTTTTGCAAAACTGAAACCCTTTTAGTAAAACCGGTATACCAAAACCGATTGCTGTATAAAAACCGAAACCTAAATCAAAACAGAATTTTTATTTTCACGATTACCGAAACCGTAACCCAAACCGATATTTTTTATGGTTACTATCCCTGCTATTAAGTATGAGTACCATCAACATCAGCAATATACATAATACAGAATGTCCGTTTTGCAAGGCTCGTTATTGGGATCTCGAAAACTAGAAGAGATACGAAGTCGGTTAAATTAGAGCAAAATTGCTCCATTAGTAAACTATTGAATTTTTATATTTTTTGACTTAATTTAACTGGCTTCGTATCTAATTGGAGTTTCCTTTCGGAACCTTCATGGGATTCGAAGTCGAATGATTTTGGACTTAATGTTTCATATATTTATTTCAACATTTACATAATATTTGAACGTTTCGGGCAAAAAATTAGCCCATCTTCAGCTATATAAAAAAACGTATTATTACAATCATAATATAAAATATATACAATGTTTTCAACTCACCAATTTCTTTTTTTTTGAAATCCATTTATCGATACATTTTTACAAGTTGTACGTACCTCTTATAGTTTCCGTGATCCCATTGTTGACCTATAGATATATTCATGCCCCTTCCCTTATAAACTTTAATTTCTAACAGAGCCGACATTGTCCCATCAGATATAAAATGCCTCTGAACAGTTGAGTTTTTTAGAATTACAGATAGCTTTCAATTTGGATCAAATTTTATAAAAAAAAATATTAAATATCTCCCGCTCCCCTTAGTAAGGAAGGTATAGGGATTCTGTTAAAAATTACATATCGAGATTTTAGTAAATGACCAAGTTTTAAGGTCCCTAGAATCCAATTTTCACGATGATGTCTGTATTTGTATATACATATATATATATATATATATATATATATATATATATATATATATATATGTGTGTGTGTGTGTGTGTGTGTGTGTGTATGTGAAAGTGTGTATGTGTATGGATTTTGTCTCCGCTCTAACTCAAATAATATCATTCAGAAAATTCTGAAACATTTTATTTCGACCGTATTCTAATATGGAAAGAAACCATTAGATTTTGGTGTAAATCGGATAACCAGAAATGACATTATACTTGAAGCCCATAATAGTTTTTCTTCGAAAAATATCATTAAATGTCATTTTTTCGCATGCTATGTCGTTATAATTATTAAAGATTATTGAATTTTTTGCAGGTATACATTAATACTTTTTCTATATATTTTAGAAATAAATTTAAAAAATATTTTTTTTTTTTATAAATATCGGAGCCTATAATTTAAAGATTAGCATATACTGAAATGGATAATCTCAAGAGTTTTCCCTGATCACTACGTACATTGTTTAACTTTAAATAATTCGGATATTCATAAAAAATAATTAAAACTTGGTTTAAATAATAAATTTTGCATCCATTAATGCATTTTCCAAGATATAATTAACATTAATTCTAGATATATCTAGCAATATTTTATCATTTGTGATTGAACGTTTTGTGCATAATAACATAAATGTCTTTAGGTAGTAAAATCAAAGTAATCATCCTTAATGTGCAAAATTTTAAATGAACTGATGTTATGTAATCCTGTTTCATAATGATAAAAGCGGCAATATGTCCATACACAATGGAAAATACAATACTGTTCATAAATTGTTTGCTCCAGTTATATAGATAATAAAATCACGTCTGAAACTTCCTACCTCGCAGCATTTAATAACGAATTAATACATCTATTCAAAAATGTGAATCGCCTGACTCGGAAATGTTTCTTTTTACAACGGCGAAAACTTTTTCAATTCGAAATAAAATATTGCGTTATAAAATTAGTACATTTGTCATTTTTGTTTATGTTTTACAAGTAAATTTTACAAAAGAAAAATATAAAAGTATAATTTTAATGAAAAAGTTAACTAGTTAGATGCATCAGGATTTAATTTAAGTTGTAAAAAGTAAAAAGTAGGGTACGCGGTACGATTAAAAAAGAGGGAAAGATCTACAAAAATAGATATGAAGATTTTGTAATATAAAGTAATTAAATTTATTTCAACTGAGAAAATGAGTTTCTTGCTTAGTGCCGAAATTTATTTCTGTATAAAATAATTTAATATGAAAGTTGCTTTCAAAACTCATAATATATAAATATCAATATTTGGGTATAGTTCTGTATAAAGTTTATATATAAAACGTCGTTTCATTCTTCATTATAAGATAATCTTTGTATTTTTATTAAAAATCGCTGAATATGTACACATACTACAAAAACTATATAGTTTTATTTGTTGAATCGAACAATAATAATGTCATGTTCGTGTACATTCCTATGTTTTAGTTATAATCCCAAAATATGATATATGTTCATAGTTGGACAAAAAAATCTGTTGTGGCCAGCACAAAACCTTCCGTCAATTAGATGTATTTTGTACAAATCCCATACCAAAGATCCTTGAAAAAGATTCTATATATTCTGTAAAATTGTAACACGAACACACTATTTTTTTTTACAAATTTCACACAAAAGTTCATTTGAAAAGATTATATAAATCCAATAAGATTATAATACATTATGTAAATTGCACTTGACCCTTCCTCCTTCTTCAGATTTTCCCTATTTTATTAAGGGTCGCCGTTCCTTACTCTCCTGTTCTACTCACTCCTGTCCAACGCATCTTCTTCACACAATCCCTCTCTCAAATCTTCTGCTACACAGTCTTTCCATCTTCTCTTCTCGTACTCCCGGCATTGAAATTTCCAATCTTAGGCCAGGCTGCAACTGTAGGTCACTTGCGAGGGACACTGTCACTTATACCAGTTTCTGATCTGATACTTTCCATCTTTGGTTTTGCACTTGATCCTGACATCTGTCAATTAGAATTTTTTGAATATATCAGGTGTTTCCATGATTTTAGCAAAGCTGACTAATTTTTGAAAGTTAATCTCTTTATAATTCTATAAATGTATACCTATCTATTGAATATAAAGAAAAATGTGTAATCAAACCGTATCCGTGTGGAGAATAAGATATTCTCTCATATTGATAATCACATAAAAAGTCGAAAAATGATATTTAACTGTGTTTTTTGAAGAAAAACTGTTAAGAATTTCAAATAAGGGAACTTCCGGATATAGATGTGAAGAAGGGAAATACGAAAGAATTATAATTTTTAGAATTACAGTTTTGGGGTTATCGTTGGAGAAAAATTTGTCACACACCCAAACATACGTGCTTATTCATTACAAACACACCATCGATTTTTTTTTACCAAAGACAATACCTTCCTTAGCTAAAGGTGACGGAAGGTAAAAATCTTCTTCTATCATCTATATTTCTTTTCGTTCTCTAGATATTTTTACTTTTAAAGTTTTAGCAAAAAATATCAATTTTTGAACAATAACTTAGGAGTAGAAAAAACAGATTTTTTTTTATTTCCGTACGGGGATACTAATAATTCAGAATTTGAGTAAAGTATGAAATGGTCAAAAATAATGCTACTTCAAGAGGTAAGAATATGGGCTTATTTTTACATATTTTACAATTTGCAAATTTTAAAAAAAATCATGTTTTTCATATTTCACAAGATTTTAGACTCTAAAGTAACGTTTCTATCATTTATCAGGGACTGTTCCACTGAACCAGAACCACAGAGGCGTTTCTCATGATTTTGTAAATATTATATTAGAGTATTGCAACAGTTCTTTATTATAAGTACATTTATTATTATAATTATTATTATTATTATTGCTTTCAAATTTTCAATTATACAAATTTAAGCAGTTGCCCAAATAGGATAAAAATTAGTTTTTTTTTTACATAATTTTGTTTGTATAATGAAACAGTGATATAACCTGATCTGTAGCTTAGCCACTTTTGGGTTACTGTCCAAAAATATATGTTATTTTGGATATAAGGATGTTAAACGATTACAACCACACTTGCAGATTTATTTGAATTTATTGATGGGTTTTTAGTCAGTTACCAAGAGGTTTTTATGTTCGCTGTTACATTACAATGATTTTGATGTAAACATTGAATGATATTTGTCAATGTCATGTAGTTTAAAAATTTGTTAAGTTTAAACTTGTCCTCGTTTTTGAATTAGTAAATTCTATTCTATTCTGGTATTTAAAATTTAATCTTCAAAATATTGTCAAAAAAGATAGACACCATATTTTAAAATATAAACTGCCCAAATAAGAGTAGAATTTGCTATACAAAAATTAGTAGCTTAAATTTACTCTAGAATCGAGCTGATAATTTTTAGGTCTAATACACAAAAAAGAAAGATACCAACTTGGCGAAATCATTATTGGTCTCTATGAAGAAAATTATATAAGCATGGCAATTCTTACAATTAATTTTATACTCTCCATGACAGCTTTAAGTGCCCTTGAGGTGACTTCATGTAGGTACGTCTCTACGGTACAGATATGGCCAGTATTACCTACGAGCGTACTTTTGTAGTAAAAGCGCTTTTACGGAGCGCGCTTTTACATTATATTTTTATGAGAAGTGTGCTCCATAAAAGCGCTTTTATTATAAAAGTGTGCTCGTAATATGGGCCATGGTCATTATCAACATGTACGATTAAATTTAGATTTATACAATTCAGAGTGGCTAATAAATCTTGATGACACATTTATTTTTATTTATTTAAATCAATTCTTAGAATGAAAATGGATTTTTTTTTATTTCAATAAAAATATGTATAAAAAGAAATATAAAACTCGCGGGAGGTAATATCTGGTCACATCAAATACTTCCACACAAACTTCAAACTGTCTCCTATATAATATATCTTTTTCTTATGCATTTTCTACCCTCCCCTGCCTACATTCATACCGCCATTCGTTTCCGTATAAAGGGTGCGCTTGCAGAGACAAAGGGCCGTGGCTGGTTTCGGGGAAAGGGCGGGAACAAGGGCTGATATTAAACCTCGTGCTCCGGTCGCGTGTCGCGTGTCTCCTTGGCGTCCGTAGCGTCGACTGGTTCTGGCAGAGCGACGCGGATCGTCGTGGAGTTCGCAACACGCCGCGAGCTTGCTCAGAGTACCATCCCCTTGCTTCTCAACCAAGGGAGCGTGCACGAAGGAGAGTAAAGGATACTGAAGGATAATATGGTAAGATGTGGGATATATATTTTGTGCTTTTCTATTAGTTTAATTTTACTGAATTTTAAAATTTTGTTTTATGTTTTTGCACTTGCGCTATTAGTTGTTTTTGTTCATATTTATGCCATTTTGATAATTTTTTAATTTACTTATTTATGGTACAAATGTAGGATGTCCAGGGTAATTTGTCTAACATGGGGATCTCGAGAACTATAAGAGATACGAAGTCGGTTAAATTAGACAAAAATTGCCCCATTAGGAGACCATTTTAATAGTGTTTAGTTATTTGAGAAAAAAAACCTTCCCCCCCTAGATAAATATAGGAGAAAATGTAAATTTTGTTTTTTTTTTCTTTTATTTTTACAAATATCTTCCAATTGTGCACAGCTTCAGGGCATTCACTTTTGGATTTGTTTCAAACAGCAAAAATAACCTTAAAATTAAATAAAAGATAATTTCTGAGTGATGAATTCATTTATTTTGTTGTTAGTGTATGATCGATGATTAAGGGTGATAAAAATTAAAATTTGGACAGCATCGCTCGGAATCCAAAAGTGAAAAAAAAATTGAGTATCGCCACTTGAAAGAACAAAGTTCCCAAAAGATATGCAAACTAAAATCCAATATTATTTCACATTTTCACACTTAGAAGATATTCGTAAAAATAAAAAAGTACAATATTTACATTTACCCCTATATCTAGTGCCCTATGTTTATTTTATTAAATAATAAAACACTTTTAAAATGGTCTCCCAATGGTGCAACTTTTTTCTAATTTAACCGACTTCGTATCTATTATAGTATAGTTCTCGACATCACGCTATTTAACAACAAGTTATCCTGGATTCTCTGTATATTTATCTATTCAAATTTTGAATAAATATATTTTGATATTTTTGAAAACCTACTCAAGGGCAAATGAAGTATTTATCTGTCATTTGAAATTAAGTTGCAAAAGTTGTTATTTAGAACTTAGTTCATTGTTTTTACCTTCCGTCACCTTTAGATAAGGAAGGTATTATCTTTGGTCAAAAAAATCGATGGTGAGTTTTTAATGAATAAGCACGTTTTAGGGTCTTTCGAATACGATTTACTAGTTTTACGATGATGTCTGTGTGTGTGTGTGTGTGTGTGTGTGTGTGTGTGTGTGTGTGTGTGTGTGTGTGTGTGTGTATGACAAATTTTTCTCCGACGATAACTCCAAAAGTACAATTCTAAAAACTATGATTCTTTCTTATTCCTCTTCTTTACAACTATATGAAAAGCTGATTAGATTTTGGTTATAATTGGTCAACTGGAAGTACCCTTATTTGAAGTTCTTAACAGTTTTTCTTGAAAAAACGCAGTTAAATATCATATTTCGACATTTTATGTGATTATCAATATGAAAGAATATCTTATTCTCTAAACGGTTTGATTATACATGTTCCTTCATATTCAATAGATATAGAGAGATTAATAGAGATTAACTTTCAAAAATCAGTCAACTTTTCTAAAATTATGGAATCTGCAGATATATTAAAAAAAAATAATTGACAGATGTCAGTGTCAAGTGCAAAACCAATGTGAAAAGTATAGGATCAGAAAGTAAATGACAGAGTGTTCCTCGCAAGTGACTTGCAGTTGCAGCCTCGCCTCAGGATTGGAACTTTCAATGTTCGTGTTACAATTTTACATATATAGAATCTTTTTCAAGGACCTTTGGTATGGGATTTGTACAAAATAAATCGAATTGACGGAAGGTTTTGTGCTGGCCACAAAAGATTTTTTTAAATTATCTTTGTGAGTGAAAATATGAAATTAGCCAAAGAGCATTTTCTTCAGTTTTTGGCGAAAAAAAGTAAGTTATAAAACACCCGACATACTAAACTGATTTGGCAATGTGCGAGTTTTGGGTTTTTTTTTTGGTTTACGTCTAAAGAAGAGATTGATGTTGCAATCGCATAATTATTTTGGAGGCATTCGAAAAGAATAATGATTGGGAGCTTTTAAAAAGTGAAAAAAAGGATGGTGAAGTGTGTTAGTATTATTGTTACGGGAAACTTCTTGGAATATATTTAAAATAAAATTCTAAAAAATATGAACCATGTGTCTTATTTTTTGTGTGACCCTTGCATTAAATTTTATCGTACAAACTTCATATGCACCAAGATAAATATTTTAAAAATTAAATAAGTTTAATATAATTCTAGATGTGGCTCAAATGTAAAACTAAAGTTGGAAACCTTTTTATGAACAAAGAGTGTACATAGTTTCCTCTAATTTATGTTACAGCTGCGCGCTATTCAATGCGATTCAAAAAATTTTTCCAAAAGAAAAATAAGTTTCTGTAATATTGGTCTACAAAAAAAAAAAACTGCACCTTTAAAAATATTGTAGACAAATAGTACTGCATAATTCGTCCGATCCTGGATATTGGTGCACGGAAAGTAAATTCACCTGCTCAATTTTTATCAGCACGCGCCCACGCACTCGTTTCTTAAAGTATGTATAATAATCTACTCTTTTTCCGGTCCTGATGGGAATGGGATTTTGGTTAGTTAATTAAAATATCTGATGTAACCAACACAATACCTCCCGCTATTTAATTTTTATTAATTTAATACATACCTATATGTTCACTAATCCTGCAAATTATATTGTTTCTTTGCATATGTCTATTGCTTTATATGATCCATTTCGTTAATGTGTAGTTGTAAACTAATATTTGACACTTTGCTTATTGACAGCTGTTTAATTCATAGTGCTGCAAACATAGCAAATTTAAATCGGATCATCCTGTACTCCTAATATTTATGTATGATGGAAAATATATTATTTTTACAAACCTTAATTTCAATAGAATCAATACAATCTCCTTAACACGGTTTCATTATTAATTTTAATGTAATTGCTTCCTGACAGTGACATTTGTTTAAATAAGTCAAAAATGTTATTAAAATATTATGTTTTTGTTTGACGCATAGGCAAGATGATGTACAAAAAAAATTATTTTTTAATTTTATATTTAAAGTTATTATTATTATTATCGTAGAATTGAAGATTGTGCCATTATATTCAATTTTTATTAGTAAAAGTTGCTGAAAAATTATATTCAATGAATTTTTTACAAGAAAAACTATTAAAAGCTTGTATAAGTAATACTTCCGGTTATCCGATACTAATGAACTCTTGCCACATTAGTGGATACATAAAATTTCAAAATTTTCTGATTGATAATATTTGAGAATCATGTACCCACGATTTATACGGATACGCAGCCACATACGCACACACACACACCCATACACACACCTACAAACATAATTGTAAAAATAAAATGTTAAAATCGGATTCTGGGGACATCAAAACATGCTTATTCACTAAAATCTCTATATGCGATTTTTAGCACGATCCCCATACCTCCCTTACCTAGGGTAGCGGGAGGTAAAAATTGAACTTAGTTGATAATTTTCGAAGTACACCCGTAGATCAATATAAATTATTTTAAATTGTTATAACTGTTATTTGAAATTGAAAAAAAAACTAATGTGGCCAGCACAATACCTGCCGTCAATTCTATGTATTTCGTACAAATCCCATACCAAAAGTTCCTTGGAAAAGATTCTATATATCCTGTAAAATTGTAACACGAACATATACTATTTTCGACAAATTCCATACCGAGAGTTCCTTTGAAAAGTTTCTAGAAATCCAATAAAATTATATACAATGTAAATTGCATTTAACACTGACGTATGTCAGTTAGAAATATTTGAATATATCAGCTGTTTCCATGAATATTGCAAAGCTGGCTAATTTAAGAATCTTAATCTCTTTATAATTCTTTAACTCTAAATCTATTGAATATGAAGGAAAATGTATATTCAAACCGTATCGACAATCACATAAAATATCAAAAAATGATATTTAACTGCGTGATTTAAATAAAACTGTTAAGAACTTTAAATAAGGGAACTTCCGGTTGAGCAGTTATAACCAAAATCTTACCAGCTTACAAACACACACATACATACAGACATCATCGTAAAACTAGTAAAATCGTATTCTAGGGATCCTAAAAATCCTTATTCATGAAAATCCACTACCGAATTTTTTGAAGAAAGACAATACCTTTCTTACCTTAAGGTGACGGAAGGTAAAAACCAGGCAGTGGCACGGTATGAGTTCCAAATTAAAATGATAGGTCCCGGCGGACAGTCGGTGGTGGCCGGTTGAAGCAGGAACTGGGAAACGATTAAGGGGTAATGCAGTTTACGAAAAAATCTGATGTAGCCAACATATGACCTCCCGCCAATTCCATGTTTAAAATAGCAATGAGCTTTAAGTAGAAGTATTACTTCTGGTTGATCATTTGTAAACAAAATTTAATTTGTTGTTCACGAATTTTTTGATTACATTTTATTATGTTTTTCCTCAAAAATCTGTTAAAAGCTCCAAATTAAGTACTACTTCCGGTTTATACAGGTGTTTCACAACTTCTGGATAAAAATAAAATGGAAGATACTACACGATGTGCTGATCACGAATCAAAGGAATTTTTTGAAGATTCAAAAAATTAGTTGCACTTATAATGGAGGATGCATTTTTAGTGCTACTGGTTTATTTACTATTTTATAATATGGCAGTAATGAAATAAATTTAAAAATAATACAAGCAATAACTTACCTAGTATTGTATTTAATCAAATTAATTAAATGTCTGTGATGCACATTACCGCAGTTCGATTGTTTCTTTCGTTTGGTGATAATCGTGAGATTAATTAAAAAATGCCCTACGAATACAGTGATAGTGAACGCATTAGTTAAGGGTAGCTATAGGTACAATTTTTGAAAATAAAGTCTTGTTTCTTAGTAATATTATGTTTCACTTTTGCTTTGAATAATTCCTTCCTTTTAACCAATTTTTTTCATTAGAGTCGGTGCCTCTGTTAAACATTACGCAATATAACTGGTCATATTAAAGTTGTTAATGTTGTTATGAATTATTTTTATTTGATACCAGTGGCACTAAAAATGTACCCTCCATTATAAGTGCAACTGCTTTTTCGAATGTTCAAAAAATTCTTTTTGATTCGTGATCAGCACATCGTGTAGTATGTGTCGTTTTATTTTTATCCAGAAGTTGTGAAACACCTGTATATACACCTGTATATATATATATATATATATATATTCAAGAAAATCTGTTTAGAGCTTCCAGTAAAGTACCACTTCCAGTTTATAAATTTTTAAAAAAATCTAATATACCGTTCTCATTAATACAAAAGTCTTAAATACCAAATTTGAACAGTTTTGGATTACCTATATCAAAATATTTTTTTCGCGAAAATCTGTTCAGAGTAAAGTATCACTTCCGGCCAATTTTAGGCAAGATTTACTATTTTTTCCCCTTGAAATAAAAGTTTTAAATACTAAAATTGAAAAGTTTTGGAGTATATTTACATACATACAAACACACACACACACATACACACACACATACACACACACACACACATACACACACACAGCCATCCTAGTAAAAATAGTAAAAACGTGTTGTGGACACCCTAATAATTCGTGCTTGTTCACTAAAAACAATCGAATTTTTTGACCGAAAAAATACCTTCCTTGTGGCGGGAGGTCAAAAACTATAAATCTTAGAAGTGAAAATCAAAGTTTATTATGTACTAGGACAGGTAATCTGTTTCCCGTGAATTTTATTAGTTTTTATTTAAAAAATAATAAAATAAAAATATATTATTTTTTTACGCGAAACATATTCCGTTTCGTGTACTATATTATAATAAACTTTCTTTTCATTTAGTTATTTTTCAGATTTTTACTATATGAAGTATTTTAAATTAATGGAAAATTCTAATCTAGTTATAATTTCAACCATATTGTTTAATTTCAATTTGTTTTGTGGTGTATTTGGAAATTAAATGTCAATATTAATGTTTTAGGTTACACCTACGTCAAAGAGTGTATCATTTTACAGTTTTTCTTATATATTTATACAAATATGATATCAAGAGTGAAGATCGTTTAAAATCAACATGATGTACGAGAAAGAAGATTGTTTTGGAGAAGGACCCTTCATTTTTCGAGTGAATGACAATGGTTCCGGACCTCAGCTTTTGGTGCAAGTAAGTTTCTATTCTGTTTACTTCTAAAGGGTGACCCAATTTGAAATTTAGGATTTGTTTTTTGAATAAAATTTATAAATATTGAGAAAAGAGATTTTTATTGCTATTGCAATCAATGTAAAATAGAAACTTGGCAATTACGTGTGGAATATAATGTCAACTAAATGCCCTCCTCGAATTCACTGAAATGATACCATTCTTTTGGCGAAGTTTCATATAACGTTTTCTCATAATTGCATCACACGCTGTCGTCAGATGCTGACAGCCTTTTTTTAACGAATTCAACAATTTGAGGTCATGTGGTGTCAGTAGGATGGAGCATGGAGCTACTTGTCATATAGCACGAGAAAAAATAAATTAATTGCAAGCCAAATTTCCCAGTCGTGGTATCTTTCGGGTCAATTGGCCATCGAGGTTTTGCGAATTATCTCCGTTGGATTTTTTCTCTGGGGCTATTGCAAGGAAAGGGTTTATGTCACCAAACCAGCTTCGATTCAGAGCTGAAAGATAACATCACATGTGAAAATAGAACCGCATTATTAGAAAACGTTATGGAAAACTTCGCTAAAAGAATGGTATTATTTCAGCAGAGTCAAACAGAGCATTTGGCTGGTATTATATTCCATACGTAATTTACCAACTCTCAACTTTACATTGATAGCAACAAAATTTCATTTTTCTCAAAATTTGTACGGTTTATTCAAAAAACAAATCCTAAAGTTCAAATTGGATCAAACATTAATTGTTCCACATATTGCTTTATAAATCTATTACTGTGAGCATTATAATTAACTAACTGCATGGAGTAGATTAATTTTAGAATACATAGGCGCCAAATATAAAATTATATGTGGGGTCTCAGAAATAGCTAATAGTTATGTTCGTTTCGCTATTTTGCGTCTATCATTAATCGCTGCGGCGAAAATTTGTTGTAAAGTCACTATGTATATTCTTTTCATTTCATTTGTCTAGTAACTGTGGTAAAACGCTGTGGCTGCTGGCGGTGATAATTTTTACACATGACTCAGTGGTAGTGAAATAAGTGACAGCGTTTGACAAATAAATTATACATATTGATATTTTTTAATAAGAATGCTACGTATTCATTCAAATTTAGAAATACGTTTGTAAAAAAATGTCAATATGAATTATGATTTATTTAAGACATAGTATATTAAAACATAAATTACACAAGGCAATATATTCAAGCACGAGTTTGAATTTCGAACACGAGCGTGTACCAGCGAATTCAGTTCCAATTCAGCTAATTAGAAAAAAATATATATAAGAAAGAATCGTTGTTTAACTTGTCTTTAAACTTTAATTCGCAAGATAATGTATTACTCTGAATAAAACTCGATTTCTGAACTGACATTATCTTTATTGAAAACACAATTTTGTGTTTTCAATAAAGATAATGCCAGTTCAGAAATCGAGTTTTATTCAGAACCGTTGTTTAAAAATCTGATGTGGCCAGCACAAAACCTCTCGCTATTTAATTTTTATTAATTTAAATACATACCTACCTACGTATTTACTGACGCTGCAAACTGTTCCATTGCAGAAAACTATTGCTTTATTTACTATTTTCTTTTTAAAATGTCACTATTATTAATTTGAAGTGGTTAGTTTTTTGACAGTGACATTTACTGTCAGTTACATTCATTTGATAAATGAACTGTGTAACAAAGGAATAGTTTTTATCTTAGGCTTCGCGACTAATAAAAAAAATTATTTTTAAATTTATCTGTAAAATATATAGAAAAAGTATTAATGTATTCCTGTAGAAAATTCAATAATCTTTAATTTTCATAAGACATAAAATTCGAAACAAAGGAATTGTGTTTATCTTAGGCTTCGGGATTTCTAAAAAAATGATGTTTATATTTATCTGTGAAATATATAGAAAAAGCATTGATGTATTCCTGAAGAAAATTCAATAGTCTTTAATTTTCATAACGACATAAAATGCGAAAAATGGCATTTAATGGTATTTTTTGAAGAAAAACCACTACGAGCTTCAGGTAAAGTGCCATTTCCGGTTATCTGATTTACACCAAAATCTAATGGCTTCTTTTTATATTAGAATAGGATAGAAGTACAAGGTTTCAGAATTTTCTGAATGATAGTATTTGAGTTAGAGCGAAGACAAAATCCATACACATCGTAAAAATGTTAAAAATGGATTCTAGGGACCTTAAAACGTGGTTATTTACTAAAATATCGATATGAGATTTTTATCACGATCCCTATACCTCCCTTACCAATCTACCAAAGCTACCAAGGGTAGCGGGAGGTAAAAATGAAGAAGCCAGGAAAAATGCCTGGCAAGAGTATTTTTACATGTGCGCATGTGTTCATTGTCATTTATTTTATCGTACATTTGTTTGTATGAATGGGACATTTAAAAAATGTAATTGAGAATTAAATAAAAATTAAATTAAAAATTAAATGTAAATAGTAAATAGGCGAATTTGATTCTATTTGCTCTATTTCGGCTGGTATGAAATTTTTGACAAAATAGTTAGGTTGGTAACAGTGATTTGTCTTTTTATTCTGTCCGTTGCCGGGATATTTTGTGTGTTTAATATAGTCATACCGAATCCAATAACAAAATGTCACCAAAAGCGTGCTAGAATACGTCATTCTAATTTCGAAACTGAAAAGTTAATCGATAATATTAGGAAACAATGAAAATAATAGAAAATGGAATAATATACCTATTTGACATTAAGTATTCTTTATAATTGAGCCAGAAATGTCTTCGAAAATAATTAAATAATTTATCGCAGACAAATCGAGCAAAATAGATATTTTTGTAAAAAGTGCGGGAAATTAGTAATTCTGAAACGAATACAAACAAACTTTTTTTTTAAATCGTGCATAAAAATAACAAATATGAAATTTATTATAAATTCTTGACATATCATTTATTATTTGGACTGCTAGGTATTTAATTATTCTTCGCACTAATGCTGAAATCGGCTATTTTTGGACAATTGTAAAATTAATCAACCGAATATGTTAAAAAATATTTCTTTGTTTCGGCGTTTGTTTTGTTATTAATTTATAAACATTTTTAAAATGAAACTTGTGTGAGGTTCATGCCGTCCAGACCGTATGCACGCCAATGTTAGTATGTATATGAATAACAAATGTATACTATATTATGTTTTTTAACTAGGACGAGTGCAGTGTTTTTAGCACTGTCAATCGTTTATGCATTATTTTAGAGTAAAAAACTTTAAATAACAGTTTTATGGTTGGTTTGAAGCGATATAGAAATTTACTTCCAAAGTAAATAAAATTTATTCCTTCAAATGACAGTCAAATTTTTAACAGTAATAGTATAAATGCCATAAAATGAATGAAACTGATTCGAATTTGTTAGTTTGAATCAATTTACGACGAAAATAAATTTATTCTGCCCTTTATAAAACCAGGGGATAGAAAAATTAATTGTACACAAGTTTTATTTGAAGTATTTTTCTTTAAAATAAACCGTGAATGATTGACAGAGTTAAAACACTCCACATTTACTCCTCCTAGTTAAAAAACAAAGTATAACACATTTTCAGTGTAGGTTAGGACAATGAACGTTTCTCTTTTTTGTATGACGTGTAAACACTGTTTACACTAAAAAATATTCTCGTACGCAGGGCCGTAACTAACTATTCTTGCGCCTGGGGCGGAATATAAAATTGCGCCCCCCCCCCCCCCATTTTTTTTGGAAATTATTATTAAAAAGTTAATTAAATAAAATGTTTTCTATTAACCATATATTAAATATTACATTTATTTATAAAATGTAAATATAATTCAATTATATTTCATTTAAAAATGAAATTTATGTTGTTACTAGTTTTATTGTATTTTTGTTAAACTATTTAATAAATAATAATAAAAAATAAAGACCGTTAGTTTGAACGATGATTAAGTGTGATTAACGAGCATTTGATTAGCATTGTTTTATCTTTTTCAGTCGTTTATGGATTATTTCTTCAAATGAAAAACGTGTGCAATTAATTTTTATTCGAAGTATTTTTCTCTAAAATAAAAATAATCCATAAACGATTGAGAGAGATAAAACAATGCTAATCATATTCTCGCTATTTACCCTTAATCACATGTTCATACTAACGGCCATAGTTTTTAATACTAATATTCTTTTAAATTAATTCTGATCAGATCTAATGTAATGACAACATTTATAATTAATCATTAAATAGGTAAACAATTTTTTAGCGAAATATGAGAAAATTATTAGTAGTTTAAAATGAATTATGTAAAAGTATAGTTCTGTAACAAAAATTTCGAAAAAGTATATATGTATGGTAAAAATATCCTTTTATTTTACATTTTATGATTTACAAATGAGAAGTAATAGATGAATCCTTTTTAACTCTTTCTGGAGAAGCTACACACGAGCCCATGAGTGAACAATGATTTTTATTTTCATTATTAGAATTGTTTTTATAATAAATTAAAAAACTATAAAATAGTCAAAAAAGCGCAAGTAAATAATATTGAAGATTATGAAAACTATTAAATAACTATAAACAAACTCTAAAATAGAAAACACAACTTTACAATTAAATACACAGAACTATTCTCAAATGACATAAACAAAATGGTTGAGTACTCGTTGTATCTTGCAATTTTACCGTAAGTTTGCAACCTGCATAATTTATAAGTCCACAATTCCCTTTCCTCAAAACACAGGCCATTTGCTTCACAAAAAATGTCCGTATTACGTGTCTATAGTTATATGGTCGAAGAACCGTACTGTCAAGCGGTGGGGCGCCTTACGCGCGAATTTTGAAAGTCAATGCAATACAGTGCATAGAAATACAATATTAATTCGCAAAGTGTACATTAAGAAATCTAAGAGTGTGCTTGATTTATATTTATTATTATTATTTTTTGGAGAATTAACTAATGAAGAATTTATTTCTGCGCCCTTGCAACATCTGCGCCCGGGGCAAGTGCCCCGCTCGCCCCACCCTAGTTACGGCCCTGCTCGTACGTAATAACAAGTGATATGTTTATCTTCGATGATATTTTCGAGAGGAACCGAGTTGCAGAAATATGCTCCTACAGTTTCACGAGCAATATCTTCGATTATTAATCATGTCACGAGCTTAATTGAGAGAATATAATGATATTTTGTTAAAATTAACTATCAATGTTGTAAAAATCCCTTAGTAACTAATATAAATAAGATATTAATTTCTTTGTTTTTTGTCATCACTATGATAGCCATATAACTAGGGAGATTCTGAAAGCTGACTGACGAAAAACATGTCACGTGCCTAATAAATTATATTCTCAATGTCATAGATATTTCTCTGAAATTTTTTTGGTTAAAAAATTATCCAATTGAATCCCTGTATTTCTGATCACGTGTGCGAAAGTAACCAATCAAAACAAACTTACACTGATAATTATCCTAAGACAATTATCACTTATGTCATTACGTTGCTAAGTAACAAACACTTTTTGACATAATAAACGATTAATTGTTTTAATTTGAAAATGATGTTTTGACGGTATGATAGTGAAAGTAACGCTTCAATTAATAAAATACCCACAATAAAACACTCAATTATAAATCAAAAATTAGAAAATATCATTCTATTATTATTACTATTACTCGGCATCTCGTAGTGTCAATGTCAATCTTATTATCGCTACACACTTCACGATGAACAATATCCATAGCTACTACTGATATCTGTTGGGTGATTTTATAATTATAAAAATTCTGTTAATTGCAAATTCTTCATAAATTTAATTAAAATTGCAAAAAAATCTCATCGAATATCCCTCGATCATTGATAAATACTTATGATTTTATCACAATTTCCTCAAGGACGTTGCTTTTAGGTAACTGTCATAAAATTATTACGTAATTATTAATGTCCCCAGGATATTATAGCTGATAATAAAAAATATACTTATAACTATGAAACATACAGGGTGTCTCTTAAATAGGGGGACATGGCTTAACCACAGATTCCTGAGGCTAAAGTAAGATGATTTAACTAAACTTGCTTTTACCGGAAAGTGTACCATTTAGCCAGTATTCTGCTTCAAAGTTCTTCGAAAAAAAAATTAATTTTGCTTATAATAACAGAACGCTTTATTCGATTTTGATGAAATTTGGTATGACAGTTCGTATGGCTATAAGTCATCTTTTAAGATGATACTTGTTATTATTAGTGAACCACTAGTATATAAAACTTAAGTGTCCCAACACTTTAGCCTCAGGAATCTGTGGTTAAGCCGTGTCCCCCTATTTAAAAGACAGCTTGTATAGGTACTTCGATTAAGTATATATGCATGTATAGTATAGTGACAGTAAAATATTTAAAAATTTATTTTAAGTTCAAAATAATTTCTAAATTGCAATGAATTTATTATTTACTTCTTGATAAAATTATACAGAAGAATTGATAATAATTAATAATCAATGATTAATAAATTTTGTCAAAATAAGATCAGTAGGGGGTAATATAATGACAAATAACAACCTCAACATTTGGGTTGTGAGTTGCTGGATGTTTGATTCACAAGGTTTGTGGTTTGGCATGACTACTAACTCTTTCGATCAAACCGAATATTTAACATGTTGCATTTGCCAATAATCCTGGTCAAATACATATAAAGAGAAAACATGGGATTCTCGATTCTAAATTATTTGAATGCGCAATATAAATACTTTTTAAACGAAAAGTGTAAATAAAATAATACTAATAATAACAACAATAATAATAACAATATTAATAATAATTTTTATTGATGAGACATCAATGGCGAAGTTCAGCCATAGGCTGGCCTCCCGCCCAACCATACAAATTGTTACATGATAATGCTAATTAATTAGTAATTTACGTAATGAAAAAGTAAATTGTTTGCAGAACAATATGCCAAATAATTAAATAAGAATAATTTGTATAATAAATAGATATTATATACGCAAACATATTTTTAGTAATAGTTTTAAATTCAATTATTATTTCCAGTGCACTGTTTTAGTGTGAAGTGAAAGTTATAAAATGTTAAATATTGATATTTTTATTAAAAGGTGTCCATGAATTTTTGTCGAAGGCCAAGGGTTTATAGAACAAAGATAGGAAGGAATATAAAAAGGAATTCACTATTGAAATTCTCTATCCATAAAATCGAAATAGATTCATGAAAGTTAAATATAAGCATATACAGATACTATCAATATAAAAATAGATAATCTTAAATTTAATAAATCTACATAACAATATATTCTTTCTATAAGAGTGCTGTCTCTTTTTGACTTGTTATTGCGAAACTAAATTATCACCGCACAGATATAGAAGCATTGAATACAAATATACATAATATCTTCGCGGCTTATAAACCCATTGCTAGGAGTGTCAATCTGCATATTTCATAGATTTCGGTAACAATAATGTGTACGACTATTTTCAGCATAGAAGGTGTTTAATGTTTACATACGCCACTACTCAGGCATTTATGGATCATCAATTTCAAATTTCGATATAATTTATGAGAAATTGAACCAAGTGTCAGAGTTTTTGTAGAAAACCTAATATTTACTTTATTATAAATGGAGATTTGTATATAAATCCAAAAAGAGATAGTTATTTATTCAATACAGTATTGAGGGTTTTATTAACATACAATTTACGTAATATTGTAAATCAACATACACGAGGTGATAATACACTAGAACATTTTTTTACAAATATACCTAGAGCATATTATGAAGTATTTGACAGCTTTTTATCAGATCAGAGAACTCTGATCATTAACTCTAAACTTTCTGTTTCTAAAAATGTTAGGGCTACATTTGAATTAAGAAGAGTTCTGCCAGTCATGGTATTCAAAAATAGACTAATGTATTCTCTTTTTCAGATATTCAAATTGCTTTTAATAACTTTCTAGAGATATTTATGCATTACTTTCAAATGAATTTCCCAATTAGGATATTAATATCTTGCAAAGACAAAAACTGGGTAAATAATATACAGTAAAATTTTTGAAAGAAGTCCGATCAAGGCCATCTACGAATTGTATCTATGAATTAAGATTTTGTGCTGTCAAATTTAGTAGTGTCATTTACTTAGTTTCTATGAGGGTACATAATATCTTGTGTACCTCATAAAAACTATGTAAACGACACTACTAAATTTGACAGCATAAACTCGTAATTCATAGATATAATTCGTAGATAGCTTTGATCGGACTTCTTTCAAAAATTTTACTGTAGTTAGGGAATCGAGTACTAAACTTAAAGATTTATTGCGCAGTAGCAACTTATACATCCAGAATTTAGTTTGTTATTGTTATACATGAAATCGAAAGATGAACATTCTCTTCTGATTTCAAACATAAAGAAAGAATATTATCAGGAAAAAATAATATCAGCTGGCAATATCAACCGTGGAGCGTGGCAATCTAATATAAAAAGTACCACAAGTACTATCTCTTCAGTGAAGTTTGTTGATGATACAGTAAGGGATCCACAAGCAATGGGGTATGTGACCATAATCGAATTTCAATATATGTCATAATATATAAAAACAAACCTCTATAGCTTCTCATTATAATAATAAAAACTAAACATTAGTTTGTAATAATATTGTTATTAGCAATTTAATGTTTTGGAGAAGGGATCTGTGACGTCAGTAGGGTAGAATGGTAGAAGAAGACAGTTAGACTGAGATAGATGTGTTGTGATAGGTATGGAATGGCGAACGTGACAGCTGCTGTCCCTTTCGCTTACCACAATATATCTATCTCAGTCTAACTGTCTTCTTCTATCATTCTACCCTACTGACGTCACAGATCCCTTCTCCAAAGTTTTAATAATTATTTTCTCGTAAACTACGAATAATTAATCAATTTAAAAAAATACGGGTATTTTATTTTTTAGTCTAGTATCATATATGTAAAAATCAAAATTTAGTCACATACCCCATTTCTAATATCTTTAACAAGTTCTTAAAAGCATTAAACAGTATTCAATATAAATTGGTAGTTGCGTTTTTACACATGCACTGACTTTACCGCACTGAATAAAGTAATTCGCGGTCGCCACTCCTGGTAGATGCCAGCACTAAAATCCAAATAATAGGGAAAACATTTCATTTATGTCATTTGAGTTATAGTGTAGTGGAGTGGGGAACTCCACATACTATCTATTTAAACAAAAAAAGTGCCTCTAATTGAAGTGTATTTCCAGTTGCAAAGCCGGAAAACGCGAAAAATGCAAACACATTGTCGCATTATTATTATTATATTTAGAAAGTAATTTTAAATTCTTGACTGAAAATAACAGTTACATTAATTATATTTATTATTATAAGGCAAGATAATATAGAACAACTTACCTAAACGCATACTGAACAGCGATTGGTATGAAACTATTTAATTTAAAAACATCTACAATGTTAGCTTTTTCAATAAGATTAATTTGGCATCCTTTATCATTATTTTCTTCATCAGACGCCTCCGAAGTCTTCTGTAGGTAACAACCTCGAATTTGTCCGTTTGAGTAACCTTTTGTATTTTTCCTAAAAATCTGTCAAATTAATTAAAACAAACATTAATAATAATAAACTATTACTTCTTTCTCTTGTCCTGGACACTATTTTTTTGTCAAATTTCCTACTGGGTATATTTTGGCTCGATACTGCCGTCTTTTTTAAATTCTTTTTTTGAACTATGAAAACATTATAATATTTATAAATACACAAATTACCCATAGTGAAATTTCACTATAAATACTTAAATAAATTAAAATCAGTTGGTAAGAAATTCTGTGAACATATGAGGTCATTTTCTTCCCAATTTTTAAAACTATTCCCCATTTATTGTTTAGCTTTTCGTCTTTTGGGAAAAAGTGTATTGATATGTCACCGCTTTGATAATGATTGCAGTGTGGTACAGAGTAATATCTTTTAGATTTGCTTGCTTGTCATATTTAGGATAAAACAAATTAAAAACTTTCAAAACACATGCACTTACTATGCTTTCAACTAAATGTTTTCCTTATTATTTTTCGCCACCAGATGTCACACACTTTGTTGACCTAATCGGCTCGCCAGTCATTTCCTCCTTTCAGCAGTAAAAACAGTTTTACCTGGCTTGTAATATAAAATACTATACTTGACCAGGTGGCCATGCTACAAAATTACAAGGCGATTCGTTGCATAACAATTTGGTTAGGTGATTGTTTTTATAAAGTACTAGCCAACCCGCCCCGGCTTCGCACGCGTATAGCTAGAATAACGATTAGCTACACGTGTACCAGTATTTTTTCACATTTACTTCAGATACATATGCTGCGTAGGGAGCCGGTAACCTGCCTCGCATCATACATGCAACAGGCTCCGCCCACTGCCCTCCCGATCCCGCATCGCACCTTACAGCGACCTTCTCTAAACATGTCTCGGGTACTTTTACTTATGTACATATGATGCAAGCTATCTCTTCGACAAATATCGAAAATCTGCTAACGGTTAAAACTTAACTATAGATACAAAGATAAAAAATAATTGAAATCATCCCCTACTGTACCGCCCTGGGGAATGATTTTTCAAAAACGCTAAAACACTCATCATTTCTTCCCAAAAGCATAAATAAGAATTTTTATATCCCTAACTTGAGAAATGATGGGTTCATCAAAATTGGTTCAGCGGAAGAAATTATAGATTCTCCATACAAACTTTCATCCCCTATTTCACCCCTTCAAGTTTTATTTTCGCGATAATATGTAGCCTATGTTCTTTTCCAAGGTACAATCTATCTCTATACCAGAATTCATCAAAATTGGTTCAGCGGTTTAGGCGTGAAAACGTAACAGACAGACAGAGAGACAGAGTTACTTTCGCATTTATTATATTAGTATGGATTAGAAAACACGCCATGCTTCACAAGATTTCAGCGTCTAAATCAACCTTTCAGCCATCATAAGACGCCGGCCATGCTCAGCTAGTAACAATAGACGCGTTTCGCTCTTGTTGGAACTCATCAGTGTAACTGCCATCCCTTTGCAGATACAATAGGGTCCTCCACAATAACAGAAAATTGAGTAAAAAGTTAGTTATATTGAAAGTAGATAAGATAAAATCATGATTGAGACGATAAAAGTTTTTTAAAAATTGTTAGTTTTTGAAATATCAGTGATTTTAAGCATCTATACATCTACGTCACAACGATTGCTACCTTTCTCGCGCAGCCTACTACAGAAACTGGTGCGAGAAATCAAATGCAGTTGAACTAAAAACTAAAAACTAAACTAAAAACAATTATGACTTTTTAATACTACAAATTGCTTCAAAATTAAACGAACTTTCATTTAAAATAATAAAAAAAATAGAGTGGAGGACTCTATTCCCCATCTGAGCACGACGAGAGATAAACATCTCATATAAGATAGTTGACTTAAGAGATAACTCTAACCAACTGCAGAGCCATCTATCGAAGAATCGCCAAAAAGCAGCACTGGCAGCTATTAAATTTTTTTAAATGTCAAGCTTCAAGCTTGGAGGCAATTTCTGAAGAAATTCCTCAAGTAATTTTAATAATAGCTAGTAAAGCTTCAGCGGAACTTTTTAAAATAAAAGTGGGGATTACATTGTATTTTTGACGTTTCAGTTTCCGCCGTAGTAATTAAGATATAAACAAATAATTTTAATGCAGTTGTGTATAAAAAAATTGCATTCCGAATGGGATATGGGCATTGGCATTCCACTCGAGTTGTACAGTATACTTTTTCTACGACCAAGATATTTAAAATATATAAATGAAAAAAAAAAAAAATTGTATGTACCAACGAATAGGTTTAATTAATTTTTTTTTATTATTATTTAAAATTCAGTGCAGTATACAATCTACTGATTTAGTAGCATTCAAATTAATTCAGTTGTTTTTCATATCCACCCTAGAGTGGATATGACCATCATATCCACACTGTTCAACGTGCGAATTTTTCATATCCACCCTAGAGTGGATATGACTATCATATCCACACTGTTCAGCGTGCGAATATAGCATCATATACAGTAGGGAGTAGGAAAATGGTTATTTAACACATTTAACTAGGAACAAACGAACTTCATTTTAATTTATTTTCATATCATTTGGGAAATCATATCATAGAATTCATGTTACATATGTATATACGAATAGATATCATTGTATAAATATTTAATTTAAATTTTGGGACCTTAGATCATATTTATCCAGAAAGTACTCAATATGCGACTTTTAGTAGGATTGCTATACGACAACCTTCCTACCTTCCATATTATTATAAAATAGGAACGAGGTAAATTACGTTTCTGTTTATTTAAGATTTCGTGTTACTAATGTACATATTATAATTTTCATGCTATGAAATAAGAACTAATTTAAACAGAACTGAAAAATGAAAACATACTCTAATTTATTCTGATGGAAAACTATTTTAAAAACTTAAAATTCGCTTTGTAAATAGCTGCATTTTCTATTTTTATACACGACAATGTATATAAAACTAATTTATTTTGCGCAACACAGTATCGATAATGTTCGAAATAATTTAGAAATTTATTTGTTGACATTCAAAAATAGATCGTATCGTACCGAAATCACTAACAATTAATCAGGAAATGTACAAATGTTTATAAATCATTTGTTTTTAAGCTTAAAATAAACGTAAACTTTACCTAGCATTATGTTAATAGCACACGTCACATTGTATTGTATGGAGCTAGGTGACGTCACGGATTTCCAGCTTTTATGAAAGCACGCGAAATATTATATTTTAGGCGAAAATGAAACTGTTGTAGCAAAAGCAAAACATCTATTTTTAGATGTGCGGTTGTCAGTAATTTCTAGATACTTTTAGAATTTTCTCCCCTACTATTTTTTTCATTATGTATTTTGAAAATATTCAGTTCATAAAAACTATGATGAAGTAGTGCTACTTCCGAAGTAGCGTTAATTAGTGTTTTTTTAATTTAATTTTATTTTAAGATTACACTAGATTAGATTTTTTAAATAAAACCTATAACTTATAATATTTGAAATAAGTGGTAGATATTTACAATTCAATTTAGTTTTATTTATATAATTTTGAAGGTAAAAGTTGACGTTTGATAGATGAAGTTGTATTATTTCGGAAGAAGGACTGCGCTACTTTAAGACGTGAGTTTAAGGGTTATTTTTTTTTGTCTAAAAAACAACGACTTTTTCGTGAAATTTCCAAATTCAAGAACAAACATTTATTTTAAAATAAAGACTGCATATACGATATAATATTATTGAGACCGAAAGTTCATTAATTGTAAATTTTTCTTTTGGTTTTATAATACTGCAAATCTGTCTTTGTCAAATTAATTTCACTAGTTTAAAAATAGGGTGCCGTAAGTAGGTGTAACAGCCAGGATCGGCTATCTCTTACAAGAATGAAAAAAAAAAATTAACATATGAACAAATTTAAATACCGGGTCTACTTAAAATCCGTTAATGTTATTTTTTTAATTTCCTGTAGTTAGATACCTATTAATTTTAAACAAAAATGTTTCAAATAAAGGTTGTAGATAATAAAATTCTACACCTAAATCGCTAATCAGATTTTATTTTACAGGTTTTGGATCGTGTAAAACTGAATTTGCAATTTTATAAATATTTCTCATATCTAGTGAGCCATGGAATTTACTCAAAATTACAAATAGATGCTCAATGCGTAAACTGTCACTACTGTCAGAAAAATTAGTTTATTAAAGGTTAGATACTATTTTATTTTAATTGTGTTATAAGAAGAGTTTTCGTAATAATTATAGTACTATTTATTCTGATTTGGTTTATAAATAAAGCATTTTATTAAGAAGAGAATCTTCAAATAATTTAATTGTATTGGTTCAAACATTATTTATTTGCAATTTTGTGTCATTTCCATGGTTATCACTACAAATAAGCATATTTATAAAATTTGAAATTCATTTTTACAGGTTACAAAACGTGTAAAATAAAATCTGATTAGTGATATAAGTGTAGAATTTTATTATCTGCAACCTTTATTTATATTATATTTTTGTCTGAAATTAATAGCTAACTAATTAGGTACAGCAAAATAAAAAAAAATAGCATTGTATGTGTAGGTGAGTTTGAGTTCATTTGTACTTGTTGTTTTCTACTACTGGAAATCTTCGTCATAATTCTCTCCACTCCTCTTTATCCTGTGTCCAACTTTGTACTTCATTCCCAGGTATATAGCATACTTCATGTAGGAATGGCATTGCGCAATAATCTGAACTACTATAAAAATGCTTTTTTATCCTACACGTATTGAAAATAACATTTTTCTACAGTCACTATAGAAAGTAGCCATTTGCGCTCTCTTTTGTCAACGCAAAATGTCACTTTGCCGCTCATGCGCGACAAAGTAGAAAAAACGCTCGCTGTTCAAATTTCTAAGTATACAATGTTGAGAAATGTCACTTGTCTACATTCCTAATGAAAATGTTTAGTTAGGAACTAATAGCACTGTAATTACACATTTATCACGTTCACTAGTCAATTTGACATGTTCTGTCGGTATTTAAAATAACCTAACAAAATGCCACACTGCTGTGAAAATGAAATAGGGCATTCATTTACAAAATCGAAAGTATAAAATTCTTAGATTAGATTGAATAAAAATTCAAGAAGAATGGAAAATAACGATAAAATAAAATTAAATATAAAATAAATTGTGTGAACAGTTATGTTTAGTAATAGGAATGATTGTACACAGATGGCGGTAGGATAGTTGTGAGTCGTACTGACATCTGATCTCTAGTTAACTATTTATTTTGATTACAATAAAGTTATTAGTTATTTCGTTACTTAAATAATTGCGAGAAGTTTGGTCAATGCACATACATGTCTATATAATCACAAATTCCTTGAAATATTTGTTAATTTTTTCAGTGTGACAGGCGTGACAACTAACCACACATTTTGTTACAAAAACTCATCAAATCATCACAAATCTTTGATTCCACGCTCTAATTTTGGTTTTCCTTTATGGAATAGATGGCTAATATAACGATATAATCATTTAAAAGCCTTTTTAAGTTTAAACCGTATCTTTTGTATTAGCCAATCGTTATTTATTGAGCAGTGCTGTAGGTATAAAGTGTACATTTTATTATTTTTTGTTATGGTGGAGGACCCCATTGTGGCGACTGTAGAAAAAATTTTGTGTGTGTTTCGAGCGCAAATGGACATTGTCGATTTCGAGAGAATGCCGCGCTCCTTCGTCGCGCGGCAACAACCTCTCAATCGACAATGTCGCATTTTGCGCTCTTAATACACAAATAGCTATTTCCTGCGTGTTAGCGCGCACGAAAGAGGACATTTGCATACCTAGGGTAGAAAAAAATAGTTTGGACTGACAGATGGCGTCTACTGCTCTAAATATAAGAACAATAGTTATACCAACGTGCTTTTAAAATGTGTTACACATATCTGATATTTTTTTGTTGTTTGTATTGGTAGTATTGGTATAAGTAGTATTTCTTTTTTAATACATGATTTAATTTAAGGTTAAGTTAAATGTCAAAAATTTCAATCTTCGTTTTATTATGTTTTGTTGTGTAGGATAAAAAATATTGTGTGCTACACGGTAGGAAAGTTCTTTTCCAGTCCTCAGGAAGTATCCAGCCTCGACTACGTCTCGGTTGTATACATATCCTTCGGACCGGAAAAGTACAACTTTCCTACCTAGCAGCACAAATAACTATTTCGCCACCTTCATAAGGACAAAACTATATGCTACAGAATTTTATTAACAATTCCTGTCACCGCAGCAAATAATGAACGCTGGTTTAGTAAAGTGAAATTAATAAAAAAAAACTACTTGCGTTGTACAATGGGCCAGCAATACTGGCCATTGAAAAAATGTTTCTCGAAATATTAATTTCAATGAATACTGCATAAATATATTTTTATTCACAATCACTATAGTAATATACCTATTACTAACCTTTTGGAGGTTGAGAAATACGTCATTCCTAACTTTAATGACAATCTCTTGGGTTGGAAATGTTTATGTAGAGGTTGCCTAGCAACATTGTCATAGATCCTTATAATAAAGTAAGCTAAACAAATTTTAAGAGAGCTGTCAAAAATATTAATAAAATTAAAGGTTAAAACTCATTGATTTATTTGGAAAATTATTGATTTAAAATAAGGATGATTGTGAATAAAATAGTATACATAACCTCGGTGGGAGTTTCATCACAGCCTTGCGCTTTATCTCACCTCGAGGCTTCGCCTCTTGGTTATATACATAAGCCCTCGGCTGTAATTACATATCTCCCACCTCGGATGTGATGTAATATACTATTCCATGACCGAGAGTATAAGTCAGTTTCTAAAATTGACAGAGACGTATTCCATTTTGCCTCTAGAGATAAAATAGGTACAGTGTGCTCCTAGGGCAGGTTTTATGATTTCAAGAAGTGACATTTAATGCAATTTTCAACAAATTTCTGATTTCATATGTATGTAACGATTCAAATATATATTATCACAGCATAGTGCTGAGTGTACCAAACTGCTTTGTACGCAGATATCAGCAATGATGATGACATATTCGTACCGTACGTATGTTTACCAGGTGTCACATCACGGGCACTCATTGCTGGCGTGAAGAGTGCACCACAGGGGTCAATTTGTACCAATTAGACTTTCTCTGCGTACGACGCACACGTTGCGTCCCGTATGTTGTCGAACCATTGCGCACGCCGCATCAGGTGCGTCCAGTATTCTATCTTGTTTCAACCGGCATGGTTTCGCCAGCCTTGTAAAGAGAACACTGTGCGTTGGTCAGCATTGTCAGACAACTACAGAAAAGTGATTTGTGGGGTTAGTTTACAGTTTGTTTTTTTTTTTGCGTCATGGGAGACAACGACCAGGGCTATTTACAACTCAAAAGGTCTAAAAGCACAAAAATTAAAATAATGGCTATTACATAAATAAGAGATAAAATATCAAGCAAATAAATATGAATTATCTAACATGTTGATTTCAGAATTCAAGAGGCTGGACGCATAGGTGCGTCGTTAGCATTGCAGAACAAAAGCTGTCCACAATGCTAGCAACGCACCGTATGCGTTAAAAAAAAAAAATCTGAAAAATAAAGTAAAGACTTCTACATACACGCAATATTAACAAATTGAGAAAAAAAAAAACTAGAATTGCGCCAAAACTCATTACCGCGTTACGGGTGCGACGCGTGCATTTATACGCAGCGAAAGTGTTAAAACCCACCCTTCTGTTGCAGGCTCAGAAAATAACTTTTTTATATTCCGATGTCTAAAGTTGATACTTTACACACTACAGGCAGTGTGCAAAGTAAACGATTTTCGTATTTTATTTACTTTACACATTACAGAGCTACCACCATCAATACACGTGTGACATTTAAGTTGTCTTACCTAAATTTATTTTTTTCAGTACATTTTCATGTTGGTAAATACTGATTGACAACAGTAAGAATTGCAGTATCCAACTTCAGATCTGTTATCTGTTAAATATGAACTCGATATATGGTGTGTTGAAATTGTCTGTTAAAATTTCTAATTTGGTTCAGGAATGTCGTATAAAAAATCTGTTGTGGCCAGCACAAGACCTCTCGCCATTTCCATATTAGGCTATAAGTATTGTATTGCACTTTGCTATCGAACCGTCGTTTTATAACCAAATATTACAGAACTTTACCCAAATATAGTCTTTTATTGTATTTAACATGTCTTGTGCACACATATAATTCTAATTATATCTATTTTTCATTGTATGAGGAAGTTTCTAAATGTCACAGATTCTTCCAATTCATTAACCAGATTGGCGGTATTTCTGATGGATACATGCATATTACCTATAATTTCAAATATTTAATTAATAAAACAATAAGAATGATTAAATGTACTTCCCAGAAAAAGCTATCAAAATGTCACTAAAACTGTTTATTTTTGACACTGAAATCTGTGATTTACAAATTATGTTATAAACATTTGAATTTGTCAACTGGTTTCCTTAGTGTAGTTTCGCCTACTCGACTTGTTATATCCCGATATTCTATATATTACAGCGTCTTTATCTCTAAATTTATAGAAGATATAATAAAAAATTTAAATATATCAGGTGTAGAATTTTGTTCTTCATAATTAGTAATATCAAAAATTTTTAAAAAATTAATATTTGGAAGAATTTCTTTTAAAAACTACTACTTCCGGTTGTTCAATTGTTACCAAAACCTTTTCAGCTCTTCCCAGGAATGTCAGATTGAGGAATTCATAGTTAAACAGGTCTTATGTCTTATAGTTTTTGAGGAATCGTCCGTCCAACATCCAGCCATACACACACACACACATACACACATCCATACACACACACACACACACACACACAGACATCATTTTAAAAATGTTAAAATCGGATTCTAGAGACCTTAAATCGTGCTTATTCTATAAAATCTGGATATGCGAATTTTAGCATGAATCCAATACCTCTCTTAGCGAGAGGTAAAAATATTGTATGCAACTCAAGTGTAAAAAGCTTTATGACATTCGGTCTACAATTTTCGTGACTCGGCATTGACCTCATGTCATAAACCTTGTGTCTACACTTTTGTTGCATAAATAACTATTTTATTCTCCGGGGTGTAAAGTTGTTACTTTACACACTGTCTCTAGTGTGTAAACGATTTTCGTATTTTATTTACTTTACACAGAGCTGCCAACATTATTACACATGTGTCTTACTCAAAGTTAGTTTTTTTTCTGTACATTCATGTTGGTAATACTGAGTGAGAACTGGAATATTCAACTTCAGGTCTGTTATCTGTCAATTACGAACTCGGTATATGATGTGTTCAAATTGTCTGTTAAGTTTGTAATTTGTTTCAGGAATGTTATTTAAGGTCGTATAAAAATATAGTTTGTAACTCAAGTGTAAACAAGCGTTTATAACATTCGGTCAATACTTGATCTCATATCATAAAGCTTATGTATCAAGTCTGGATAGTGCTATGCAACCAAATACACGCAAATAACCCATGTTTGATTTTTTACCCATCCAAAGTTCTTCTCAAAAAGGGTTTGATTCATACGCTCTGCGACGCCGTTCTGCCGAGGAGTTCTTGGAACCGTCAACTGACGAGATATTCCATGTTTCTTCAAGTATTCATCAAATAGTTTGTTCTTGTATTCTCCGCCGTTGTCGCTACGTAAAAACTTGATATTTGTTCCATGAAAATTTTCTACATTTCTTCTATATTCGTCGAATTTTTCTAAAACTTGATTTTTAGACTTCATTGGTTTGACGACAGTGTACCGGGAAAAATCATCTACAAAAGTCACTAAATAATTTGATCCACCTTTTGACATTGGCTTGACATCAAAATGGGAATACAAACTCAAATGCAACCATTCTTACATGTACAAAAGAATATAAAACATCTAACTGATCAGGTCAATGAGCTCAAGTTTTATAGAATAATTCAAGTTCTTGTAAATTTACCACTAACATTCTAACCAGTCGGTAAATTTGAACTAAAAATTAAAGTAAAAGGGGTCTGAGTATGACATCCAACATATCACATTAATATAAAATATACATTATTTATTTGTATACATAAAATAGATCAATTAATACTACTCAAATATGTATAAACTTTTAGAAGGGTATATTAAAGAATGTTAAAAATTGTAATTAAATTCATTCAAATCACTAGAAAAGTTATTTAAAAATTAATATAAAAAACTGTTTAAATATAAATAAGTTAAGCATATATTAAACCATAAAAATATTCAAGTTTTACTATCAAATAAAATAACAATTTCATCCTGAAATAAACCTCCAGATATTATATATTTTATTATGAAATTAATAACTAAATACACGCATTCCCATTTCAAGATTCAACGATTCAAACTTAACAGAAATATTCTAGGGCAACTGATATTCATGTTAAAGAATAATATATTTTCGCTCTCCGCAAACTTCTCTGCATAAGTTCAACGAAACTATTTTCAGTATTGTGAATTCAATTTTAAAATACAGTCGACAGATATTTTTAAAAATATCTGTAAACTGTAGCGTAACTAGTAAAATGCAATGAAGTTCCTACGGATAAAATGTCAAGGACATTACTGTGACAACATTCCTTGAACTCTTAAAGATTGCAATTAATAATAAGTATTCTTGCAGTATTATGAATTTAACATTGTCATTAAAGTTTATTTATTACTTATATTACTTTGTGATATACCGAGGCTATACCCGTTTCAGATTATTATAAATTTATGAAGATATTAATGAAGTTTTGCTGTTGACGCAACAATTAATTTATTTTTATGTTTACGTTCCGGGTTGAATCTTATATCCAATTTTTAAATAGTACAATTAGTGAACCTTTCGTTACTCTCTTTAGTCTCTATACGTCTTTGCGTGCCCATGTGTTGTCATGTGGTAAGTCCCTTCTGTTGTACAGATATGTTGTTATTTACTGAATTTTCTGAATAAAAGCAGATAACATACTCAGAAATGTGTAATAAGCAGAGACGATATATGTTATGTCGTTATTTATTGAACTAATTTCAAATGTTTTATTCATGTTACAAATCTCATAAAATTCTAGACGTGGTTGAAATGTAAAGTCAAAAATGGAATTAATATGAACAGAGAGTATAAATAATAAAATATTTCAAAAATTAAAATGTACACATCATTTATCACTTACCGCTACCCTTGGTAAAGGAGATATAGGGATCATGTTAAAAATCACATATCGAGATTTTAGTAAATGACCACGTTTTAAGGTCCCTACAATCCAATTTTAACATTTTCACGATGATGTGTGTGTGTGTGTGTGTGTGTGTGTGTGTGTGTGTGTGTGTGTGTGTGTGTGTATGTGTATGGATTTTGTCTGCGCTCTAACTCAAATACTGTCATTTAGAAAATTCTGAAACCTTGCATTTCGACCCTATTATAATATAAAAAGAAACCATTAGATTTCGAAGCTCATAATGGTTTTTCTTCAAAAAATAACATTAAATGTATTTTTTTCGCATTTTATGTCATTATAAAAATTAAAGATTATTGCATTTTCTACATGTATACATTAATTCTTTTTCTATATATTTTACAGATACATTTAAAAAATAATCTTTTTATAAATCTCAGAGCCTATGATATAAAGATTCCTTTGGTACACAGTTCATATTTCAAATGTATGTAACTGATAGATACATGTACTGTCAAAAAACTAATCATTTCAAATTAATAATGCTGACATTTTAAAAAGAAAATAGAAAATAAAGCTATGCAAAGGAACTTAATATAAATTATTAAATAATTAAAAAGGTAGTATTATTCTAATTGTACATAATATAGTTTACAGCATTAGTAAGTATAGTCCGGGACACGAAAGATGAACTATGAAATCATTGTCTAATATGTGCGCTCCGTTTAAATCCATACGAAATACAATTAATTTACTTTCCGCATACCTAATATTACATATAACAGTTGCCCAAATAAGTTTGAAAGCTACGCAGCCTTTCTTATATTGGTAGTTGATCTGTGCAATTGGTGTTCGTATCAGTTCCTGTCTTGTTTACAATAGGATTATAAGCGTATACAAATGAGTTAGAACCACAAAGTTACTGTAATAATTATTATTTCACGGCGTCTATGGCATATTACGATATGAGCATTTCTAAATAAATAGCGGGAGGTATTGTGTTGGCTACATCAGATTTTTTGAAGTATCTTTCTCCTAAATAATCCGTAAACGATTGAAAGAGATAAAACAGTGCTAGTCATCTATTTGCTAATTATGAATTTGACATTACTATGATGAAATGCCGTTAGAGGGCGAAGTAGTAGTACATAAATTCAAATTGATGCAAAATAATATTTTGTAGGGGTAGTACTCATTTTGAAACTTTACAATTACAATGATATTCTAGAAATGTTAACTTGACAAGCATAAGTGTTTCTTCTTCTAATATTCAGGTGTTACCAGTAAGTCATAATAATACTAATTCTTTGGGTCAATAATTAAAAAAATCAAAATCAACCAAATGAGTTTCTTGTAATGAACAAACAAAAAAAACAAGTGCTTATAATTTATCAGACGTTATTTTAAGGACGCCCATAGCTCGTAAAGAGAGAACCACAGGATTTACTTTTATCGAGACTTTTGTTATTTAAAAATTGGAAACAATTTTCATATTGAATCCGGGATCCGGGCCATTAAAACGACCTTCATATTGTTGCAACTATAAAATACACTAATTGTCTTACAATTAAAATAATCTATACACTATACGTGTAGAATAATTTATATGCTTTTGCAAGAAATTTAACCTTAATGAAAGCATCATATATTTCAAAGTAATTCCGACAATGACAGCTGTAAATAAGAAATAAAGTTTCATAAGCTGCATTGACCTAGTAAAAACTAACAAGCGCAAGAAATTCAATGTCAGTAGACTGTATCGTACGCTACGTTCCGGATTCCGGAATACGGAAGTCGAGGGCTTGGGTTTGGCGAGCTTTCGTTGAGTTCGTATCGCGTGCGCGCATCGTATTCATTAACATGATACTAAACGTTATTTATCGAAAACCCTGTTATGCAATGTAGGTACGTCATGAGCTCCAGCAATAATGCAACGCAATGGAGTTACAAGAATTATGGGATACCACTGAAAAATTTATATTTTGGATGGATATAAAAAAGTTATATTCAAGCAAAACAAGTCATTTATACAGGGTGTCCCATTTAGAGGTGCCACCATTGGGATCTCGAGAACTATAAGAGATACGATGTCGGTTAAATGGAACTTGTTGTGCGCCTTTGGGAGGCCATCTCAGATGTGTTTTTGTTTTTCCAAAAATTCTCATAGGGCACTAGATAATGACGAAAAACTGATTTTTGTTGATTTTTTCTTTTTCAAATAACTTCTAAACTATTAGTAATTGAGAAAAACGTTTCAAATATAAAAGATAGATATTTTTATTATCTAACCAGTGGCGTACGAAATAAATTTTTATATCTGTAAATTTTTGAGATATATGTAACACAAACTTATATTTTTTTAAATCGAACCCATATCTGATTTCAGTCTCAAAAAAATCATTATTTTTTTCTCTTTTCAACGATGTAAGTGTTATTATATTTTATATTTGTTTTGCTCCTAAAATTTAATTTTTCTCTTTATTTTCCTGAACTTTCTTATTATTTCCCAAAAAAACATTATTATTTTTATTAATTATATTGTATTTGATCGAAATAATTTGTTTTATGCCTTTATTACTTAATACTTTTATTCTAGACTCATAATTACAAATTACACTAATGTGCCAAGGGCGACCAGATACAAAATATTATAAAAATTAGTTTGATACGAGTTTTGAGCAAAATTTTCTAACGAAATAAATTATTTAAATACAAGGAGTATTTCTAAATACAAAACTACCAATATTTTATAAATAATTATAAATTTAATACAAAATAACGAAAAAATAATAAATTTGAAGGCAAAACAAATATAAAACATGATAACACTTACATCGTTGAAAAGAGAAAAAAATAATGATTTTTTTGAGACTAAAATCAGATATGGGTTCTATTTAAAAAAATATAAGTTTGTGTTATATCTCGAAAATTTACGGATATAAAAATTTATTTCGTACGCCACTGATTAGTTAATAAAAATATCTATCTTTTGTATTTGAAATGTTTTTCTCAATTACTAATAGTTTAGAAGTTATTTGAAATAGAAAAAATCAACAATATTCAGTTTTTCGTCATTATCTAGTGCCCTATGAGAATTTTTGGAAAAACAAAAGCACATCTGAGGTGGCGTCCCAAAGGCGCACAAAAAGTTCCATTTAACCGACATCGTATCTCTTATAGTTCTCGAGATCCCAATGGTGGCACTTCTAAATGGGACACACTGTATAGATCAACTTAGATTCATGTCCACTACTATAATTTTCGTTTTATATCTTTAGAATATTAAGTAATATTTCTCAATTGCAAGGTAGATTAATATAATGTGACCATTTTTTGTGAAGTCATACAATTATTCTCTTAGGCTGGAAGTGCGAGCTCGGTTTTAACTAAAACGCTGTTTTAAGAAATGTCAAATTCAAATTTCAATATTTAATTTCACCCTTACGTTTAAAAATCGTTTTTTTTTTTTAAAAAAATTGTTTGAATACAAACTATGTTCTGCTTAGAAATAATATTTTGATAAATTTGATATTATTTATTTTTGTTATTCAATATTGAAATTTGACAAAACCGAGCTCGCACTACCAGCCTTAGAGTTTAATAGTTATTTATGCAACATGAGTAAAAAGTATAGTCCTATTTCTCAAATAGAAGAGTTCGTCAAATCCTATGAGTGAAATTAGACACTTTTTACTCTAATTGCACATATTTTTTTTAAAGTCAGCAATTAAAGTTTGAAAAAAGTGGTAGAGTTTTATTTTTTCACTCGCTTGCGTTAAAAAAGTTCACTTTTTTCGCAATTTTATTGGATTAAATAAGACATAGTTACTTTATAAACCTTTTAATGAAAAAAGTCTACTGTTTCAATAGATGAAAAAAATAATATAACTACTCGTATTTTTTAAATTTATTAAATTTTAATAGAATTCGAGAAATACAGCATTAAAACTCCTGTGATGTCACGGTGACGTGCAGTAATACATATAACGAGAGCGAAAGAGATGGATACAGTAGACCTAGGCTGGTAGTACGAGCTCGGTTTTAACTAAAACGCTGTTTTAAGAAATGTCAAATTCAAATTTCAATATTTAATTTCATCCTTATGTTTAAAGAATGATTTTTTAAAAAATATTTGTTTGAATACAAACTATGTTCTGCTTAAAAATCATATTTTGATAAATTTGATATTATTTATTTTTGTTATTAAATAATGAAATTTGACATTTCTTAAAACAGCGTTGTAGTTAAAACCGAGCTCGCACTACCAGCCATAGTGACTGTATATACATAGTGTGGCCAACCGCCGCCATATTTAGGCAAAATGCGCGGAAAATTTGAATTCATATGATGTGATAACTAAACAAAATTCGATAAACAATTAATGAAAGAGCATATTAAATGGAAACAAAATATTTATTTTTACAAAAATACAGAAGTGAATTACAAATAAAGATATATATTTTTTCTACTCCTATATTTTAATATACTTATTAAGTATGTGTCATTTATTCTTTTTAAAACTGGCTTTGTATAGCTAAATAAAGTAGGGATAGCATCATGTTTTAATTTTCTACCCGATCTTTCTCCCACATTTCTTCGGAAAAGTGTTTTTCGCACAGAACAGAAGTATTTGTTGGTGTCCAGTTTTCTCTTTTCACATTTGTTGCCCACATTTTTCTTCTTTCAGGATCTCTTGGAAAAATTTTCATTTTAAATCCTTGTTTGCACAACCAACCGCCACGCAACCAGGCATCTAAAATATATACCTTAATATTAGACATTTTTAGTAATTTTGACAGTTAACCTAAAAAAGATGTGATGTTAAAAATATGTATATATTACTTTGAGTTATAAATATACAAATACACGTGTAATTTAATTATTTGCACTATCTAAAATATAAATATAATATAATTACCTTCAATTCACGTAACAAATCTGAAAATGTCACTTTGTCCGCATAATATCCGCTATATTTAGGCAAATTCGCGCCGACCAATCAAAATCGATCCCCCTATTGGCCACACCACAAAGCACTAACACCAATAGAGAACCAGGTGCCAGCAAAAAAAATGGAAACAAATTCTGCAAGCAGCGCTGTCGTGTTATATGGCGGAACTATATTTTCTTGTAGGATATATAGGAAACGTACGATATAAATGAATGACAGCGGTACATATAAATTAATACGCAATAATAAGAAAGAATTGATAATTTATAAAAATATATTTTGATATAAATTCGTCTCATAAATATACATTCATGTTAAATAGTTAACAAATATTCTTCATTATTTCGAGGACAGATGATGGATGATAGTTTCATTGGTATCACCTGATAGCTCACTAATAAAATGATTAGCTAAATAAATATGTTTTCACTTTGCTTGTATTCTTAACTTACTTTTTCATATCCTATCGAAGTTTTACACATACAAAACTGCTTTTCCGATCCAAAAATGATGAAGTATTACATGCAGTATTATAATAAAACTTCTAATAAAGGTGTTAGTGTTGCCATTAGCATGGCGAGTCATTAATATTAATATTGTATATTTTATTTATCACAAAATTTTCAAGTCCAAGGGTTTTGGCAGTGGTATATTTTCACGGACTAAAAAGTAAAATTAAAAAACATGTTTGTATAAAAAAAAACGAATTTTAATGTACTTACAGTTATTAGCTTCACATGTCACACATTTACATCTCTCAATTTCAATTAGAAAATGAAACTTTTAATTACAGTGGCATAATTTAAATTTAGTAGCAAACTTACAATTTTTGACTTTTGACACTCATATGAATTTGTTTTTGTTTACATCTTTCAAATCAACTGTCAGAACGTCCCAACGAATATAGCGCTGCAGGGTCATATGGATGAACTAAATTTATGCTGCCATTTTATCCATTAGACTTGAAATCCCCTGGGCCACACTATGTATATACAGTCACTATAAGTAGACCTATTTCTTTTGCTTTCGTTTCTTGTATTACTGCGAGCACAAAAGTTTTAATGCTATTTTTCTCGAATTCTATTAATATATTCTCGAAATTCTATAAAAGCCATATACCCTATTAATAAATATATGCAGTAAACGTTTCCGGGCATTATATTAAACGATATTCCGGTTAATTTTTAGCTACTTGTACACATATTTTATTAAATGAATATTTCATACATACGTACTCATACTCGTATCTGTAGGTGAAAATACTTCTCTCACAACGTTAATGAAAATTTGATACAATAGTTTGTAAATATTTAATAAAATGTATAAATGAAACATTTGAATTAGGAAAAGATGTAAAATCTAAGTGACATATATATGAAAATGTCCAAAAAAAATTATGAAATTTAGAATTTTTTCCTAAAAGAATAATGCGAATTTGATAGACTATGAATATGAATCAACGTTTATAAATGGTAATTATAGCAAAAAGAGATAAATCAACATTCTGAAAGTTCCTGAATTTATTTGGATTTTTTGGGAATGAATTATTAATTTTGGAATTGGCCAAGATATGGGGCCCCAAACTGCCACGAAACTACCATGTGGGATATGTATAATTATTTTACTGAAAAAAAATTCAACCAATCACGTTACAGTGTTTTTTGAATTTCGAGCAATGACAATTGAATATCAGTGAATATCTGCACTTGTGCGTATACCCGGGTATTTGCACAAATTCAATATTATCCCAAGTGCACGGCAAATACCTGAATATTTTCTCGAGTGCCCGAATGTGCATGAGCATAATATTCAGGTATTTGTCGTGCACGAGGGATATATTGGTAGAATATTTCACTCGGAATATCCGGGTAGACGCAGAAGAACAAATATTCACTGATATTCAATTGTCATTGGTCGAAGTTCGAAAAATACTGTAACGTTATTTGATAGAACTTTTTCGAGTGAAATATTCTACCCATATACCCCTCGTACACGTCAAATACAATCAGAATATTTTCGCTTGTGCACCTTCGTGCACACGAGAAAATATTAAGGTATTTGCCGTGCAATTTGGATATAACATAATATAACTATTGAATATTACTCAATTAATTTGTATTTTACCCAAAATGAAAAATTTACCCAAATATTGATATATTTATTATTGCTAATATACCTAATTTTAATCAAATACTCATTTATAGGAAAGAGTGATTTATGTTAAAGTTTGCACTGTCTTATTACTTTTTTTAACTATTCCTGTTACTGTAGCTACAGCAAAAAGATGATTCAGTAAACTAAAATGAATCAAGACAGATTTTGGCCCAGTTTTTCATTCTCCTAACCAAGTGACTGATAAACATAACTTCCTAACAAATAAAAAATATCGCATCGAAAAATGATATAATGTGAAATTATTGCAATTTGTATAATAATTTCGCTGTGAAGCTTTTAGTTTATTAGACAGATAATTTTATAAGGAACTTTGTTAAGAGATACCGGGCCTAACTGATCTCTCTCTTTTGGCATTTGAGCCTATCGCAACTCAAAATTTAGATTAAAAAATTTATTTAAGGATTTTGCTAATTAAAAAGCGCGTCGAACTGATATTTAATTTAATTTATGTTTTGAATATAATATGAATTATTATTTATTTTTGTTTTCTCATTTATTATAAAAAATATTGTATTTATGATTATTGTAGTGTATGTATGTTTTCTTGTAACGAATAAAAAAAAATTATGGGTGGGGGGGGGGAGGCCTACATTTCAAAATGTATTATGGAAACCTTCATTTTAATAATGTGATAAACGTCTGTAATATATTGGTAAATACTCAACTATTTTTGTAAATTATAGATTCATATTCTTGGTATTTTGTTCTATATCAGCTTTATAAATGATTCCAATTAATTATCGATATTATGTATACAATATATTTTTATATTCTTTAGATATCAATCGTTGTTAAAGGGATATACATACATATATATATATTCGTGGCATTCTATTAATAATTTCTCAAATATCTCTAATTATATCATAACATACAAGCACAATACTGACAATGAGGATTAACGCCATTCCATTACAATGTGTTTCAAAAAGATATACCTACGTATCATTTCCCATTAATACATAATCAAAATTCATTTATGTAGTAGTCAGAGTATTTATTAATTTTATTAAAAACATACATTTTGTATATTTTTCAATAACATGTAATATTTTACGATGTTTCTTAAATTAAAAATGTGTTTGTTTTATTTAAGGTTTGTCTCGAACGAGGCTGGCGAGAATACTCGGGAGAAAACGGAGACCAATGGAACTTATGGTGGAGGAACTCAGGCTTTCCTATCAGCCACCATCGAACTCTGTACTCATGGCAGGTGAGTTTGAGTTCTCTTTATTGCACTACGTATTACATACATACGAACGAATTCATCTACTCAACATGCTCATTAGAATTTAACTATGCAAGCACACGCATCAAAACAAATTACATTTCTAAATCAGGCAATTATTATTTCAATATTCGATACAAAACATAGTAAAAGATGAGAAGATAGAGTGGGTAATAACGATTGATATTATGTGAGTTTCAGTTCATAAATCACATACCGAAAGGTTCAACGATTTGTCGCAAAGATAACCTCGCCAGGTACTTGAAATGCATGAAGAAAGTTTACGGGTCAATATATGATTTCAGGTAGGTTGCTGTTGCTATATCATTCTATTGTTTTATGATCTTATCATCATGGACATATTTTGTATTCATTTTATTCAAATCGAAAAAAAAAATGTTATTTGCAAAATTTTATATTGTTAAGATAAATAAACCAGAGGTCTGGAGTTTGGCGGAAATCTTGTTACCAATATTGAATTTTAGTTTAAAACGTATTTCCGGTCGCCGAATCGTCGGTTATTTTCGTTAAAATCGGTTAATTTCAGTGTTTATCTACATTTTGTCTTTTAAATTAGAACGTGTTGCATAGGTAGTTTTATAGAATGAGTGCGAAAAGTAACACAGTCTTCTTTCTCCGATCATTAGCGCCCTTCACTTTTACTTGGGCCTTTCTCTCTTCCTCTTCCCCACCGACGCCAAGCCCACTACTTGCTTCCCAATAGGCTATTCCACCGTAATCGAAAAGAGTAAAAGTTTATCAAAAATATGAAAGATAACAGTTAAACGATAAGAAAAATACCAGCTATTTTTTTTTAATTATTCCCTTTAAAAATTACGGGGAGTTTTACTTTTGATAACGTAAGACATGTGCACGGGTGTTTAAGCAAATATGATTTAAGTTTGAACACCGACTGTATGGAGCTCCGCTTTCATTTCGCTTCAACTAAGAATATAATTATTCGGGTGTGTCGGATATGTTCGGATGCGGTTCGGGTGATTTTCTTGTCTTTGCATGTTTGTTGATCTATCTGCTGCACTCCTTTGAAATTTGTTTGAAATCGTGAGCCACCAACCATGCGCTGTGCTCTACCAACTTCGAGAATGTCAAAATGTTTTTGTAAAATAAGAAAAAAAGTAAAATAAATTAATTGCAATAATATATTTTCTTTCCCTAATAATAAAATATAATATTACAATTCAAATATACATTGTTTTGTAATTTGCTCAACATTTTTTCGTAAGTCTGTGAACCACTGTTTGTTTACTTTTGGTATACCCACATTACCTACGTCACAAAACTCGGATTTTCACATATTGTCTTACATACTTATGTAGTTCACGATAAGAAAATAAAAAAAAATATAGTGGAATAGCCTATAGCCGAACTTGTCCATGGTCCGGTTCCTTTAACACAGTCTGATCTTATATTTCAATATATATAATAATGACAAAACAAAAGTTATCTGCAATGCAACATTATTCATCAACACTTATTAAAGTGATGACTTAAATTTAATAACTTTTCATTATTATTTATTTACGTTTACAGTTACGCTAGATTAATAAACTAATTATTTAAACTAAGAAACGAAAAGATGTCTAATGTCCATGCATCTAAAATATGTAACAAATAACATTGTTATATTTTCTTCTCTCGAGAGAGAGAAGACCTATTTTCCTTGTTATTTCACAGGAATTACGGCAACTATTATTAATAGTAATTGTTCAAGTATATTTGATTACCCTAGGTAAGAGTTCGCTGGATTGACTGCATGTCTGTATAATTTACTTTGTGCGTGTATCATACTTTCGTGCGTTGTCGGAGTTAGATGAAATAGAAGTCATTTTAAAAAATTATCAAAATTTAAATATATATTGCTATTTTAAATTAGTATTATACTAATGATATCCTATATGTTTTAGTCCCCTGGGATATAATTTGCCACTAGAATATACAAAACTAGCAGCCGAATGTAGTAGAATTAAACAAGGAATACTGAGAGACGACGAAGATGAGTATTGTGTTGAAGAAAACCCTGTTTGGATATACAAACCCGTTTCCCAAAGTCAAGGGAGAGGAATATTCCTTTTTAGGGTAAGAAAATAATAAATACTGTCTTTAAATATATTAAATATGTCATTGCTTTTTTTCCATTACGGTCGTGTCAATTTGCTTTTACACAGATTTCGACATTAACGAGATTTTCTTTTTCCGCAAATGGTGTTACTATAGTGCGTGACACGTAAGAAAACACGATCGTTAACCCTTTACTGGTGACATGGTATCATTCGTGACCTCACCAAACTAAATCTTATGAGTGCCATGTCACTTTTTTTAACACCAATCATAAATTATTTAAATGTTTACACTTCGTGTTTTTATAGAAGCCAATTAATTACCGTACCAGACAGTTAATTATACACTAAATTTCAGATTTGCACTCAACTACAATAAAAATATTAAGGCAAATTACTTTTCCACAAGTGAAATCAATAGAGTCCTGAGAAACCCCGGGTTACCAGATGTGTTCAATTTCAACTTTTAACCACATCACCAGTTAAGAATTAAATAACCTACGCTTTTCGAACATCATTTGGTTACAAAAAGTGAACAATAATTGTAGATCAAAGCTCTGTATGGAGGTTGTGTACAGGGGCGTAGCAATCGCTATATCTGCTGTATCAATGATCAGCCTCTACGACTTTAAAAGAAATATATTTTTTATTTATTACTAGGGAAGGGGGGGAAGAGGGGCTTAGCAATCCTTGATACAGGGCCCACCGAGTGCTAGCTACGCCACTAGTTGTGTATATCTCTGGTTAGTTTGGTTGAAAGTATCTCCGCAAACCTCAACTAGTCTCTCTAGCCTCTAGTCTACAAAGAGCTACTTTTAACTCTTGGTATACTATGGTCATACACAAGCAATTCACAATGTCAAACAAAAAAAATCTGTTGTGGGCAGCACAAAACCTCTCGCTATTTCCATACTAGGCTATATAAGTACATATCGAATTTAACATTTCTGGTACACACAAAAAAATACTAATTACATCTATTATTAATATATTTTTATACTTTTTAATTCATTCTATAAATAAGTTTCTTTCTCCTCTTCTAAATGTTCGAGATTCTTCAAATTCATTGACAAGATTGACCTTCAGTAATGTAACTGGATTTTTGACACTAACATTTTTCTGTCAATTACAAACATTTTAATTTTTCAACTGGTTTCCATGGAGTTATTTGGGCTGTGAGATTCATTGCAACGGATCATTTTATATATTTGTAAATCTCTATCTCTAAATCTATAAATGACATAATAAAAATGTTCAATGTATGGGATAGAGAATTTTATATTCTTTAATATTTGTAGAAACTACTACTTCCGGTTGTCCCCACACAGGAATCGTCTCTCCAACATCTACACATACACACACACCACGTCTACACAAACACACACACACATACAAAAAAAGTTAAAATCGAATTCTAGTGACCTTCAGACGTGCTTATTCATTAAAATCTGGATATGCGATTTTTAGCATGAATTCAATTCCTCTCTTAGCGAAAGGTAAAAATATCAGATGCCAACTTTTCAATAAAATCGCTAGAAATAACTGATATTTAACCTTGTTTTTGATTTTGACTTTGTAGTTTTTAATATGGAGGTGAGGTATTATATATTTACAGATCCCGTCAGACGCCTAATATTTCCAATTTTAAATGGCACAAAAGTGACCCCTGTGGTGCACTCACCACGCCAGCTATGAGTGCCCGTGAGGTGACGCCTGGTAAGCGCCCACACGGTAAAATATATCGTCATCATTACCGATGTCTACATGTGTTGTAGATAATGGCACACCCAGAAATGGGTAATATGCCGTGATGATATATTTATTTTATAAATGATATTGCTAAAGTTTCGTTTCGCAAACTTAAGTTATTTACTTAATGCATGTAAAAACAATCGGCTTTCAAAATCTATTTGTTATGTTGTTACGTGAAACGCACTATAGGCGTCACTTTATAAGACATTTTTGATTGTTTAGATCATCTTGTGAATATTTTTCTTGTGAGATATTTAAATAATTAATTTGTTTCAGAAACTGAGCGAGTTAACGTACGATGCAAATGCAATTGTCCAACGGTATATCGAGAAGCCGTTACTAATTGGGGGTTACAAATTCGACTTGCGGCTTTACGTGTGCGTGCCATCATATCATCCAGTAACGGTGTATATCTACCGTGAAGGTCTGGCACGTTTCAGCACTGATAAATTCAGTTTGAACGATTTAAGGAATCCTTTTCGGCATCTCACGAATACATCTCTTAATAAGCTTGGACCAGGGTATTCGGAGATGAAGGACAGGGTTGGATCAGGTGGGATACTTAATTTTTTCAATTCAAAAACAATGTTTTTTTTCTTATTTTCACTTCAACTCACCTTAATAGTTTTATTTCAGGAAGATCTCGTCATGTCTCCACCTATTGTGTAAAATACATTAGTGTCATTTTGTTATCAACACAATTTATAAAATATTCATTTTATTATTTTCCATGCATTAACAACAGATTTTTGTTTTATACTTTGTCGGCAATTTTTCTTTTTTAACATAATCATCTCGATTTCAATGTGATACATTTTTTTAGGGATATAAAATTTAGCTAAACATTCATAATTTATTTTCTAAAAGTTGATAAATGGTAATTTTTCTGGATGAAATAATCGGCTACTTTTCATAGATTTTTCGAATATTATAATCACTTAACGGGATCTCAGTAAGGGTGGACTTTCATTACTACCAGCTACTAGACCGCGACTAATTTCAAATCTTGCATACCATCAACCACGTAAAGTTATGACAGTTTATATATCAGTTGCACTATGCAGGGTACAGGGTTGTGCGTCTCATCGTGTTCTATGACAGTTTATATTATAGATATTTTTTTACTTATTTTGACAGTCATTGATAATAAACAAAAATAAGAATAAAAAAATTATACTTTTAAAGCACATAAACAACAAATAATATTTTTATCCTCTTTTACGCAAAAAAATAAAAATAATTATAGTCTTTATGGGCAGACATAAAAATTTCGATGACGTAAACTAATACTATTACCAAATTACAATAAAGAAAAATGAAAATGACTAATTTAAAAAAGTGATTAGGTATAATATTGATTTCTAATTACAAATTTTTAACCCAATCCGGGTATACGAGGGGTCGTTTTTATATTCTTGGACTAGGCATGAAAAGAAAAGATTAGAACAGCAACAAAAATTTATTTTTCATTATAGGCCCCTTGCTTTTGCATACAATTTTTATATCGTTTCAATAACATCTTTAATCCATTATACAAATATTCCTTTGATTAGTTTTGGAAACAAAAAATAATCACAGAGAGCCAGATCTGGACTATAAGGCGGGTGATCAATTTCTATGACACACACGTGACACCGTGTGTGACAACACCAGGGATTTGTTAACTACTGGATGGAGCAAGTGTATATCGATATATATATATATATATATATATATATATATATATATATATATATATATATATATTTCTTGTGTACCCGGCTAGATTAAGAGAGAACACAGGAAGTGTGAGTGAGAAAGATATAGATAATGGGGTATGTGACCATAATCGGATTTCAATATATGTCATAATATATAAAAACAAATTTCTATAGCTTCTCATTATAATAATAAAAACTAAACATTAGTTTGTAATAATATTGTTATTAGCAATTTAATGTTTTGGAGAAGGGATCTGTGACGTCAGTAGGGTAGAATGGTAGAAGAAGACAGTTAGACTGAGATAGATATGTTGTGATAGGTTATGGAATGGCGAACGTGACAGCTGCTGTCACTTTCGCCTACCACAATATATCTATCTCAGTCTAACTGTCTTCTTCTATCAGTCTACCCTAAACCCTACTGACATCACAGATCCCTTCTCCAAAGTTTTAATAATTATTTTCTCGTAAACTACGAATAATTAATCAATTTAAAAAAATACGGGTATTTTATTTTTCGGTCTAGTATCATATATGTAAAAATCAAAATTTAGTCACGTACCCCATTCTAATAATTCCACTTTAGACAAGTGAATTTGATATACATATCTGTCATATTCACATCTGTCAAATTCACGTCCAAAATTAATTGTGTTTAAGTATATTTGACCATGAAACGTGAAATAAGTACGAATACAACCAATGGAACACTAAATTAGAACACATATAAGAATATAAGTCATGTTTATTTGTCAAATTATTTTTTAGAAGAAATCATAATTTTAATCATAACTTACTAATGAAACGACACAGCACCGTTCATCACATATTTTGATACACAATTTTCAACCCAACACCTTCGAACCATTGTCACAGAATAGACATTTATACAGAAGCGACACTCCTTGTCTGCACCATTGTTGTTGCGATTTGATGTTTATGACCTTGAACTTTAAATTTGTTGGCAAATTTACGCGCGAAATTTAAATTGTTTTAAATGTTAAAAAAAATTAGAACACAAAAGTACTAAAATTTTAATTTTATTAACGAATTAAGAAGAAATCAGATAAAATAAACACATAATTATGTTTTTATTGAACAAATACGTGAATTTTACAAATTCAATACAATGCAGAATTTTCTATATCTTTAAAACACAAACGTCAGATTCGATGAATATGTCCCAAATATCAAATATCCTTCTCCATCAAATCTTCTCTTCCTCAGGCCTTGGGCCACATTGTACACCTATATTTATTAAGTGAATATACATTTTGCATGATATGGAAGTCGTTTTGCATTACTTATATTTATGGATCTTTCGGAAACGAAAAAAAACTTACATTTCACTTTCTCCATTTTTTTAAATCTGCTTATACAGTTTTTATATGAACAAACAAGTCCTCCCGATTCTACCTTCTTCGTTTTTTTCCATTTTATTAGAAACTAACACCACTTCTAAAATTCACAAACGGTTCGCAAAATGACATATGTCAAAAGTGAGAAGACGTGTTTGATTTGCTTGAATTAGCCATAACCCTAAAATACATGGGCGTGACAAGCTGAGACAACAGTTCCTCCAGAATATGTGAAATATAATGGTTTTCATTATGATAACGATTTTTCCTATCGTTTGTTGAAAAAATAACATGTTTGTTCTTATTAGAAATCAATTTGTGTTTCTCAATATACTTTTATTATTGACCCCTAACGGAAAATGTTCTCGTCGAGATAATGAAAAAACAAAGAATCGTAAGATACGAAGATATACCGAAACAATCCGATTTTATCCGATTAGCCCTTTAAATTTGTTGGCATACTCTTTCTCTCTTTAATTTTCGTTTCTCTCTCTGACTGTCGCTTCTGTATGAATGTCTATTCTGTGCCATTGTCATATATTAAAATAATTATATTTCAATGATGATATCAAGAATAACCTAAAATCTGTCAAACCTGCCAAACAAAAGATTTGACAAGTAACGGAAACAAAGACAACAAATCGGAATTATGTATGACTATCTCTGTCGATCTGGCCGGTGGCCGGGTACCAGATAAAGATTCACTCGCTCCATCCTGTAGTTAACAAATCTCTGGACAACACAAACTGACAGATATAAGAACTAATATTGTAGCAATTGTTTTGAAAATTGTCATACACGTGACCAAGGCATATATGATTAAAAAACAATATAATGAAAAATTACATTAAAACTGAAAACTGCCTAGTCCTGTAATAGAAAAACAGCCTCTCGTATTTGCATATTTGTATCAGAGCTGTAAGTAATCTAGTGAATATATGTCCCTCTGTTTAATTACAATAATAAAAAAAAATCTAATAATGAAAATGACTAATTATTCAGAAAATTGATTACAATAATTGTTACTGTATCTTGTAAAAATAAAAATGTTGGAGTCGCCTGAGATGTAAATTCATAATCGATAAAAGTTGAGTAAAAACAGACCATTGCGGGCTGTGACTGTAATTGTAGTATATATTTAAATTTTTCAATTTATTTCTTATATCATTATATTATCACCACACTGGTTAATTTTGTGTTATTTGAAAATTGGAAATAATTTAAGTTTCATGTCGGTCGAATTTAAACTTGCGCATATATTTGATTGAATATTTTATATTTTAATATTTTAAAGTAATACGAGTATATTGTTGCAGGATGTAAATGGACTTTTAGACAATTACGAAGATATTTCCAACAAGCTGGAATAAGTGATTGGTTACTATGGCAGCGAATATCATGCTTGGTAGTGTTAACATTACTAAGTCATTATACACAGGTGCCACCTACTGTAAACTGCTTCGAATTCTTCGGATTCGATGTTCTGGTTGATGCTTCGTTACGTCCATGGCTTCTAGAGGTAGGAACAGCAATAGCACGCGTGTATTTTTATTATCAAAACATTTTTTTGTAGGTGAATTTAAGTCCAGCCTTAGGAAACGATTGTGATGCAGACAGAACAGTGAAGAAGCCAATGCTTCACGATTTGTTCGATTTACTAGGTCTTCCATTGTATAACACTGGCTTGTCTGTATTTCAAGTATGGGCAGACAACAATAAGCAACAAACCTCTGAAGAACAATACAATTCTAGGTAAATATTTCATACACAATTTTTATAAAAATCATCATGACTAAGTGCCGTAAATACTCGTATGTGTATGTGATGTTGATAATAAAATTACCTACAGGAAAGGATGCCCTTGTACTGAAATATGAAGCGAAAATTCAAATAAATTGTTCCCGTATTAGAACTATTAACATTTTAAAAAATTCAACAAGCATACTTGCGATATATTAACCTGCAATTTAAAAAAGTAATTATTGAAATCTATTAATATTGGAGTTTGATTTCAATCATTATTTAATAATATCACAAGTATGCTTGTCCAGCGTTGAATTTTTTAAAATGTTAATAGTTCTAGTAAAGCAACAATTTATTTGAATTTTCGTTTTATATTTTAGTACAGGGGTACCCTTCCCTCTTAAGTGAAAGTTAAAAAATAAACTACTATGTAGTATATACATAAGTATCTCGTGAACAATGTTCTCATCTTCAGTAGCAATTTTTTTGCGAAAGCGTATTAAGAGGATAAAGACAAATTAAGATTGTTAACCATCAGCCTTATTCTTGTGAGCCTTGTTAAGCGAATAACAATTGTTATATGTAACAATATTGTTAATATTACAATACAATGATGAATTTGTATTCACGTAATCATTGATGTTTGTTAGCAATTGTCTGCTGACCAATATTGTTACACTTGATATTAATATTGTTATTTTGGCAATCTTCTAATTCTTGTGACCTCTATTACCTTGTTATTACAACAAGAATTGTTGTTTCTGATTGCTAGACAGGTGAGAACTAAAACTTGTCGCATGAGTGCAATATTGTTATATTTTAAAGTTAAGTATATTTTGAATAAATATGGCAAATATAGATTTTGTTTTACTTTTGGAAGCAATTGAGAACGAAGAACAGAAGTAAATTAATAATCAATATTTTTCTTGTAATTTAAATATTGGAACTTAAAAATTTCAGATACAATTTAAGGTTAGAACGACAACAACTTCGTGATTCAAGTAATCCGTTAATGAAGTAACGCTATTTCGATTTTTTTTAAATTTTATTTTATGAATAGACAAGAATAGGTTCATATTTTTGTAAATGAAACCGAGTGCATACTCAACGCCCGAATATTCAAAACTAGAATATTCAAAAGCAGAATATGCACACCCAAATCCTTCAAATCCCGAATATTCAAACACAGAATCGCGCATTACCCGAAAGCGTATCAGCAGAACCATCGCTAACCAACGTAAACATAATCTAACGTATACTCCTCCTGGCCCCGCTCACATACTCGATTTATGAATCATTCGGGCAAAGCGCTTTCTGGCGATGCACGAATCGATTCTTGAATATTCGGAATTTAAATGATTCTGTGCGTGCATATTTTGGAATTAAATATTCTGATTTTGAATATTCGGATGTTAAAGGCTTTCCCAATGAAACCTATAATATTTGAAATTTAATTTATTTTTATTTCTTTTATTTTTAATATTAACGTTCACATTTGACAGTTGAAGTAGCGATTTTTCGGAAGTAGCGCTATTTCAAGATGTTAGAATACGGGCCATAACCACTAGATTAAACGTCAAATGATTAATATATTCAGTCAACTGCTTAATGTCCCTGGCCATAACCACTAGATTAAACGTCAAATGATTAATATATTCAGTCAACTGCTTAATGTCCCTAGATTTCATCAAAAATTTCCCTAAATTCATTGCCAAGTTATAATAATTGTTATGATACTGAAATTGTTGAACATTAATAACAAGGGTGGCACCTGAATACAAAATCAAAACAATATTGCTAACAGCCTTGTTAGGAAAGTTGTTATTTTAGCCATCTTGCTATAATTACAAGAGTCACAAGAATAAGCCTGCATGTCAGAGAGAGGACCTTACAGCCATTTTCTCAGAGAGTGGTTAATGGAATGTTTGCTAGGATTTTGCAGGCAGGAGAATACTTATGTACAGAGGGGAATTACGTTGAACTAATTAAATAAGTTTAAAGTACTGTGTGTTTATAGTAAAGAATATAATTTTGAATTTAGTATGGGCGTAAGGGGCTCAAAACTAAAATTTAAAAAATATTTTTAAATTAAAATTTCTGGCATAGTTTTCCTGCTGCGTAATCTTAACTCTCTGAGAACAGGTCTGTTACATTAGACAAGAATAGCTGTGCGCTTGAGACTCAAAGAGAAATTGCCATAAAGTAGAAGATTACATTTATAAGAAATCAATCAATTTGTTGCACTTACAGTGAGTAATGTTCTGTGGTTGTCTTTCTCTCGTCAACTTGCTATCGCTTGTTATCTTCTGCTCAATTGAAGCTCACAGTCACAGCTATTCTTGCCTACCAGTAGGTCTTTGAGGTCGTAGATTACACCTGTATGATTCTGTACGTTGTACGAAGTACGATGAAAATCGAAATGTGCGATGAAAAATTATAGCATTGGTGTCACATTTGTATGACAAAAATCATATGAAACAGTTCTCTTCTTCAAATTATACTATATGATACACCTTTGATTACTCATTTCACGACGATGCTTTCGAACACTGTTTAACCTATATTTATTGATGTTTATAATTTTGAGGCTGTTACTTTTATAAATTTTCTTTTATTTTCAATTGTGAGATTATTTTGGTAGTTTGTGAGTAAATAAACCTCCATGACCCAATTTTTTATTTCTTTTCTTCAATCAATTCTTGGACCACACAGATCTTTGCTTCATGTTTTTCTTTTTTATTTTGTTAATAAACATCCACGCAGACATTAAAATTATGGCTTCGTCGAAACTACTACTCGATATCAAGTTCCTCAATATAAATTCTTTTAATAAATGTACTTTTTGCTTTATTCAAAATTAACACATTCGCAAACTTATTTTTCTGAAAACTAAACTATCAATTTACTACAAGAAAAAAAACTAATGATAGTAATAATAATAATAATACTAATAATAAAAGCTACGCGAAATGCAATAAAACAATATAAAAAACTAAACAAATTATAAAAAAAATAAAAAGAAAAATGAAAATTTGAAAAAAAATAGGTAACATAAAATTCTTAAATATCAAACAATACAGTGAATTTATCCAGCAGTATCTCGTCATGAAATTAGTATCCGAACAGTTCATATGATTCTGTACGACGAAAATAGAAACGCTTCTATTTTTCATCTTACACGACAAGTTTCATCGTACATCGTACAGAATCATACAGGTGTGACCCAGGCTTCAGTTGACATGTTAAGTAATCCTAATTTATCTTTTCCTTTTTAATATGGTTTCCCGTAAAATTTACTACTGAAGAACATCGTTTTCGAATACTTTTAAAGTTTTTATTTTCATTTAATTTTAAGGTTGGAGGTAATATTTAAATTTATTATTACTTATATTAGCCTTAAATTCCATAATATACAATTTTATATCTATATATTTTTTGATAATATACAAAAATCTAGGAATATAGGTAAAAACGCGATGTTAAAATTCGAATTACGAGTAGTAATCGAGATATGAAGTTTTGAATATCTGAAATTATTTGTGACGTCATAGTCCCGAGTTGGTTATGCTTCTCAAACAGTTAATTCTAGGGGTGTTTGCATTGTTTGCATTAGACATATATTTTTATTTATTTTCATTAAAATTTCCTTACCGTGTCAAATTAGTAATGAATACAGAATAAATATTTAAAATAATAGTTATTTCAAAACTAGGCACTAAAATACCAAATATATAGCAAAGGCTGTCGTTTCATGAATGCTGTCGACGATGTAAATATGTGTTTAGTGCTGTGTAGAACACATGATTTTTTTGTCGATTTTAGAGTTAATATTAATTTAGTGATTATTTTTATACCTCTTTGAAGGTAATCGCCATCAAATTATGTTACTATGCGTGTGTTGAACGGTGCTGTTCGTTTGTATAGCGGTTGCTATGTAATAGTAAAAACATTTTTATTGCTTAGGCAGTAAAAGTGTCATTTTACAGACTGTTGGATGTCAAAAAAATTGCACTTTTAATGTCGATCGGCAAAATTATTCAATTTTCATGAAACATTTTGACAATGTCATTAGGATGACAGTAGTGTTGCCATAGTTTTTAATTTGAATTCAAATAAAAAAATTACTATAATAACCGGTTAGTAGGCTTGGGGCGTCCCAGGGACTATGACTTCACGTTTACAATAATTAAGCATTTTTATTATGGAATATCTCATCATTTTCTTTTTACTAAAACTCTTAATTTAACGTATGCTACCTTACAATTATTGAAGTACTATTTCTTTGCAATGGTAGAATACCCCATTATTATGTAATTTTGATTGAGTTAAAGTAATCCCGCTTATTAAAGAATTTCGCTTAGATTAGGACTCTTTTAATTCGTATATATCGACTGTGATTTTATCTGTGATCAATGAATAATAAAACCATTTACTTGCAAGCTTCTATTCTAATTTTGCGTTTCGTGTTTTCTTTATTGTTTTATCTTAATCTATCACTATTGCTTTCCGTTCTTCAAGTATATTTTTCTTGCGAGAGAGGACAAATTAAACATTTACGCGATGTATGATTTAAGCTGTATATGTTGCGATAGCGAAGTAAGTGGAGATGAAAAGTATCCGACAACACGCAGAAAGTCCGCTATTTCAGTAGTGGCTGCAGCAGGAAAATGGCGGCGCAAACAGAGAAAAGGTTCAGCGAGGAGTCGTAGCTCATCCGTTACGAGACCAAAGACTTGCAAAGGTGAGAATCCTAATGATAAATCAGCGTTTCTCAAAATATAATCCATTGCTCATAAATGGTCTACAGGGAAATAATAATGGTCCGCAAAAATACTTAAATTATTAATGAACATTTAATTACTTACAATTAATATAGGTAAAAGAAAGAATAGTTATTATAAAGTAAAACAAAAAATAAATAAATGCATACAGCAAGTGACATGAGTATTACGAAAATTGAACTCTGCGGAGAATGTTAGCACGAATCACTGTCAAATAAATGCATTTAGTTCAAATCCACATTATAGGTTTTCAAATTACGCAGCCTTTTTGAAATTGACAGTTGATCTGTGCTATTATTCGGTTTTATCTTGTTTATACACGGGCCATGTGGATCCCCTAATAAAGTTTATTTATTATGAGTTACTATCAGCCCGATTCACAAAAAAGTTAAAGGTAATCCTCATTTTTGGATTAGCGAATTCTACTCTAATTTTGACAGTTTATATTTTAAAATATAGTCTAATCTATTCCTAGTATCCCTGATCACATAACTAACTAGTTATGTGATCAGGGCTAGTATCTACCTTTATTGATAATATCATGAAAATTAAATTTTAAATACCGGAGTAGAATAGAATTCACTAATCCAAAAATGAGGATTAGCTTAAACTTTTTTGTGAATCGGGCTGTAAAATTTTTTGACGACTCCTATTGAATGAGTATTTCTTTCCCTTGCCCATCAACTAGTGTCCCACACTGTATTATTGAGTTTGAAGTTAATTTACTCAGTTTTTGTTTGTCTTTTTAGAGCATCAATTTCTATTATTATATATTTAATAAATATTTAATTTGCAATTGCAACTATTTGTTGTTAAATAAATTGTAGATTTTCATTTATTATTTATTAATCCCATAAAATTCATTTATTTTCAATCGAAAATTTTGCGGATAAAACCGTCATAATAATTAGAAAGACGAAATATTAAGAGTATTAAAATTGATTTTTACAATGGCACCAATATTATTTTATTTAACCTCTATAACTGTTATTTATAAATCACACTTTTATTAGAGTGGGTCCCGAAAAAGGTGAAAAAAGGTCCGCATCAGCTCTATGAAAAGTTTGAGAAATGTCGTAAATTGTAATAAAAGTGTGATTTCAATTAGTGATGTAACAGATAGTGGATATATCCGGTTATATTTTGCCTGGGTATTAATTAAATTTGCAAGTGCCAACTTGCACAAGTTGCGTGCTTGGTTTTTTATTTGTACGATGACGCTTTTTATTATTTTTACCTCCTGCTACCCTAGCTAAGGGAAGTATAGGGATCGTGCTAAAAATCGCATAAAGAGATTTTAGTGAATAAGCACGTTTTGATGTCCCCAGAATCCAATTTTAACATTTGTACAATGATGTCTGTCTGTCTGTGTGTGTGTGTGTGTGTGTGTGTGTGTGTGTGAATCCGGTCACACACACTTGTAAAAATCAGCATCTGTGTAAATTCTTCGCTGTACATGATCCATTTCGTGAACCTAAATTTCATTAGAATGAAATATATTACTACTACATTCTCGTTGACACGGTTTCATTATTAATTTTAATGTAATCGCTTCCTGGCAGAAACATTTGTTTAAATATGTCAAAATTGTTATTAAAATATGTTTTTATTTGACGCATAGGCAAGATTATGTATAAGTGATACTTCCAGTCATTCGATATACACTAAAAACTAATGAGCTCTTCCCAAATTAATATAGAATAGGTATACAAAATTTCAAAATTTTCATATTGATAGTATTTGAGTAATCGTGTCCACATGATACACACACACACACGAACCCACAGACATCATTTACAAAAATATTAAAATCTGTTTTCTAGGGACATCAAAACGTGCTTATTCACTAAAATCTCTATGCGATTTTAGCACGATACCTATACCTCCCTTACCTAGGGTAGCTAGTTCCATTTAAAATACAAAAATGGTCTCTACAGTTTGTGAACCACTGGCTAAAAGTTATGCTCATTATAATAATCTTGTACAATACAAATTATTTGCTACTTTAACAGACCTCGTGGCTCTTATAGTTTTCGAGATAGCAATAGTGGACAAAATAAAATTGACGTCATATAAGTGTTCATTTTGCTATAATTTTTGTTTACTTCCCAGTTAAAATATTAGTGCAACAGATTATTAATATAATAACGGACTAAAGTATTACCCACAGAGTTTCCACGGCAAAAGAATTGTTGAACTTATTTTTCTTCATTTTATACCTATATTAAATAACTCTTTCGCGATTTTTTTATTATAATTTGTTAATTATAACTATGTTTTTGTTAATTTGTACTATATTTTATGCAATTTTACATACTGACTTTTTCTTAATAATTATTTGTGATAGTATTGTTCTTGATTTTTCTTCTTCGGGAATAAAAGCTACATTTACTCTCTTGTTAATCTTGTTATACGACTATAATGTTATTTTTTTCAGACGATCCGCCAAATGTATCTAAATTTATTAAAAAGTCAAGGAATATAAAATCCCCACCTCAAAATAAAACATTTGTTCCACAAGTTTTATATAAACCAAATTTTGCTGATCCATTAACAAATAGCAAACAGGTGAGTTTATTATATTTTTACTTGCATTTTATAAAAATATAATATATAAAAGTATTTGGGAAAATGTTTTTACCTTATTGCTTATCGAACATATGTGAATTATTTTTAGGCAAACGATGAACTTAAAAAGTCAGTAGAAAATCGATGTTGGGGAAATGGAAGAAACTGGGATAGCGCATCTCCCGTGAACGAAGGTGGTTGGATACGAATCTGGCCAATGACAAAACTAGATAATAAATTATCTTTGAAAAATATGGTGAGACAGGTACGTAGTACAAAATCACACTGCAGCTGATGGAAGAAATTACAATACAATCAATATTTTTTTTCAGATAGCGAAGTATAGTAAAGCAGCTAGGGAAATTCCGAAGAGATATCCAAACGTCACAGAAGCACAATGGAGTGAAATTTTAAAGCAAGGTTTAAATTTAGATTCAGATGTATGGTTACCAGTAAAATAATATTATGTTTCAAATTTACTTAATCTGCCATTGTCAAGTGATACTAATAAATACTCTCACTGCCAAAATATATTCTAAGTTTGGCTTTTGCCAAAATTTTCATCCATTTATGCACATAAAAATACAAGCTCAATATTTCAAGCTAAGATTCTGAACTTGCCATAGATTGCTAAAAAGTATTTGTAAATATGAGAGAATATTTTTCAAGAGTGTCAAACTATTCTTTATCATGTACTTTTAGGATAGGTTCTTTAGGAAAATATTGTAAGCTAAATTAGTATTTATTCACTATACATATGCAGGTTACAATATTTAACAATCCACTTTTAAATATAATTTCATGGCACTTATACAACAATAAATCTACACAAACTAAATGAAATCTGTTGTTTCTTAACTTGTACCTAACCTATATCTCCTCGTTTGCTCAAAACATGATGATGCTACATTTAAATTCACGTGAATGACAAATAAGTTCTCAGTAACATATGATTAAAATATTTTCGACTAGTAAATATAATCACAAGCAAGATTCCGTTGGACTGACTCACACACGAAGCAAAAATTTGCCAAAACAATTATAACTAATGAACTGACTTATGCATATATAGATGTCATATAATACGCTCTGTTTTTAATTTTAAATGATTATAATATATTTTTGGCTTAAAGTGAAACTAGATCAATAAAATAGGTAACTTAAAACGATTTAAATAGTGACATATACAACAAAATAATCGAAAAAGTAAGATAGTCAAAGAAATAAAATGACCTTTGGTTTCCAAAGTGTGTATGTACATAATTTGCCCTTGTGGCTTCATTTGTTTCTTTAATTCAACAAGAAAATAAAATAAAATAGCCACAAGCATTTTTTTTTTCGTTTTTCTGTTTGATTTTAAACCACGTTTTCTCAACGAGCGTGATTCTTACAGAAAGGACGGCCGCCCTTAGCGTAGAAGCTCTGACCTTCCAAATTCTTCTTACACATCTGTAACAAAGACAACATAATTAGAAAACGATGTAGGTGACAAATAAAATAATACTTACAGTGCAGTTGAAGCACTGGCTATGATAGTTGTTGTTCAGAGCTTCTACCCAACGATCTCCAGCTTCAACAGGGAAGCCGCAAGCGAAACACTTGGTTGTAAACAATTCATTCCAATCTGGAAAGAAATTATATTTATATTAACAATAACCATAGAAATATCATTATACCGTGAGTATTTTTTAACATGAAACATTGGGTTTGTTATATCCATGGTTACGACTTGATATTTGATTGACTGCAATGTATTTGCCCGTTCCATTTAAAATGAAACATAGGGAACGAATGTGGCAGAAGTATTATATTTAAATATTGTAAGAAATTTAGCGGAGTCAGAAAACCACTCGAGAGAACTAAACATATTTCGGGCACAAGGTGCACACAGTATTTTTTCTACATCTAAATTTAATTTTTAGAAAACATATATAATTTTGTATACAAAATTAACCTCTAATAACATCTTGTCAATATGACAGATAACCGTAAAATTTTCCTATACGTTATGATTTGACATTTGATTGACAGCAATGTAATTTGTCTGTCTCATATAAAATTACACATGGGGAATGAATTTGACAGAAGTATTATATTTAAATATTGTAAGAAATTTAGCCGAGTCAGAAAACCACTCGGGCACAAAGTGCACACTATATTTTTTCTACAACTAATTTTAATTTAGAATGCAGGTATAATTATTTTAAAAATATTAACCTCTATTGACGTCTTATCAAATGTCAAATTCGTTTCGTATGTTTCATTTTAAATGGAACGGGCAAATGCATTGCTGTCAATCAAATGTCAAGTCGTAACCATGGATATGACAAACCCAATGTTTCACCTTAAAAAATACTCACGGTATTTTAGTATAAATACTAATGGTGCGATTCTATAATTTTCTATACCACTATAGAACTATAACTTTCAACAAAAGCGCATCGTTTTTTAATGTCAAACGATAATAAATGTATTAGTAAACAAAAATTGTTGCAATTTTGTTCACTTTTACATTTCTACAGCGTTATAGAAAATTACAGAATCGCATTATAAATTACATTTTTCTTTTTATTATTAATGTTAATGTTTTACAGAATTGTTGAACGTAAAATATTCTTTCATTATTTAAATAAATAAATTAAACAAACCTTTTAATTATTTTTTTTGTATTTATTGAAAACAAAAATTTAGACATACAATAATTTTCAACTACTACCTAGTACCTACTACACTAATCGCAACTATGAAGGATAAGAATATTAGCGGTTATATGACGACGTTGATAAAAATCTCCGTAAATTTATAATTTTTATGTAACTATAGTCACATCAAATTTTGTTTATTTGATTATTGCATTATTTTTTTTTTTATAGAATTCGATAATTTCTTTAATTATATTTATAAATTATAACATGCGTACGAATACAGGTGTTCAAAACATAGAGGTTACGGATTTAAAGGTGGATAAAGGCTGGTTTATGTAAGCTGTAAACTTAAGAATTTAGCTTAGCATTAGCATTATGACTTTTCATTAATAATTCAAGTATAGACAAATGCGCGCTGCGGTACATGTAGCTATAACCTTAACCTTAGCATTATGCCGTTACGCGTTACCCTACCCTATATCCTAGAACATGACAATTTTTAATTTTCAAGTCATAATGCTAATGCCAACCAATCAGAAAAGTATATGTTCGTGGACGACAGCTTGATTCTGGAGATATTTACGATATTCAATTGACATCTGTCATCATTTATCATTTTGTTATTTTTGAATATTTCTGTAATATTGTCTTGACTAAAAATGAGTGTTATTAAAAATTTGACCAACTAATACAGTTAATTGAACATGTAGATATATTTATAACAAAAAAGACGTGTCGAGTTTACAAGAAGTGACATTACCGGCTTGCTCTTATTGGTTTGCCCTAAGAAGTACATGAACCGGACAGCGTAATGTAAAGTTTAATGCAAAGTCACAATGCTAATGCTAAGGTAAATGCATAAGTTTACAGCTTACATAAGCCAGCCTTAATACATCTCAAAAAAATAAAATAAGTTCATATAAACATATATCCGGAAATGCCTAATTTCAGAGCTATAGCGATTTTAATATTATATTTCTGTCATATACAACTCATACTTTTAACGTTACAATAAAATCATAGACGCCGTTTACACAATTGAAGAGAGTATTTTGTTTTTCTTTATTTGTCATAATTATTGTTATTGTTTGTTAAAAACACAATTTTATAAATAATTTCACTTTTTTCGAATTAGCAGATATGCATTTAATGTTCGGTCGTGCTCACGCGGTGATTCGGTAGAAGCTAGACGTTTGTATGAGGAGAATTTTCCAAATCGAAGGATACTAAATAGAAGATTCTTCGCGTCAATTGATCGTCGCCTAAGAGAATTTGGGAACTATGATTGTATTGTAATGTTAACAGTATGAGTTGTACATTATAGAAATAAAATATTAAGATCCCCATAGCTCTGAAACTAGGCATTTTCGGATATATATTTATATGAACTTTTTACCTCTCGCTAAGAGAGGTATTGGAATCATGCTAAAATTCGCATACCCAGATTTTAGTGAATAAGCACAATTTAAAGTCCCTAGAATCCGATTATAACATTTTTAAAATAATGTCTGTGTGTGTGGATGTGTGTGTGTGTGTGTATGTGGATGTGTGTATGTGGTGTGTGTATGTGTGCGTGTGTTTGTGTGTATGTCTGGATGTTGTAGGGACGATTCCTCAAAAACTATACCTAAGACTTAAGAACTGTTTAACTATGGATTCCTCAATCTGACATTCCTGGGAAGAGCTGAAAAGGTTTTGGTAACAATTGAACAACCGGAAGTAGTAGTTTCTTAGAAAAAAACTTCTAACTATATTTTTTTGGAAATTTTTGTTATTAAATATTGAAAAACATAAAATTCTCCATCTAATACACTTAAAATTTTATTATATCTTGTATACATTTAGAGATAGACGTTATAATATTTAAAGTAATCTAAAGCACTAAGGAAACAGTTGGCAAATTCCAATGTTTATAACATAGTTTGTAAATGACACATGTCAGTGTCAAAAATCAACAGTTTTACTGACATTCTGATAGCTTTTTCTGGGAAGTATATTTAATCTTTCTTATTGTTTTATTAATTAAATATTTGAAATTATAGGTAAAATGCATATATCCATCAGAAATACCGCCAATCTAGTTAATGAATTGGAAGTATCTCTCACATTTAGGAACTTCCTCATACAATGAAAAATAGATATAATTAGAATTACATGTGTGCAGAAGACATGTTAAATACAATAAAGAACAATATTTGGGTAAAGTTCTGTAAGTTTTTGTTATAAAACGACGGTTCGAAAGCGAAGTGCAATACAATACTTATATAGCCTAATATGGAAATGGCGAGAGGTCTTGTGCTGGCCACAACAGATTTTTTTTATTGTTTTGAGATGTATTATCTACTCTTAAATCCGTGACCTCTATTTTTTGAACACCCTGCATACTTGCGGAGATTGTATAAGGAATGATTCGGTCTACTATGAAAAATGTATTATTAGAAAGAATGTTGATTTACGCGAGAAAGTGAATCTGTTACTATTAGTTTCAGATGTGTCGACTGTATAGGGACAATGATGAATGTATGTTTAGTGATAAGTTCATCTAAGCAAATCTCGCAAATGCTTCGTTTCAGTTTCAGAGATATTTGCCTTCTCATGCCAAAATATCTGAAACGATGTTTACATGGACATGTCGACTTGTTTTTAGGATGAGGCGAAAGTAGGAAAGTAGTGTGTTTGAATAGGAATTTGTGATTATATGAATGACTTTCAGGTTTGTACAAACCCACATTATGGTATGATTATTATATACATAACTTACCAGCTTCACAGTATGGCAATCCCTCCTCCAAGAAGAACGGAGAATTTCCGAACAACTTGGAGCAGTAAGCGCAAGCAAAACACTCTGGATGGAAGTGCTTTCCGATGGCATTCAGACAATCCTATCACAATATAATTGTTTATTAAACATTTATTTTTTCTTTCGCGTTTTATTAGCAACTTACGCCCTTGATCTTAGAGTTGCATTTGCCACAGAGAGGAGCCAAGTACTGTTCGAAGCAGTACTCGCAATACAGCTGGCCTCTTTCTTCTACGAAGCCCATGTCCTGCAAAGGTCTCCTGCAAGTAGGAGTGGTACAGATGAAGTGATCTGGGCACCAGATCTTACCCAGAGCGGTGATGAACGGACCCCTAAGAAAATTAATTACTAATTATATGAATAATATTATTGTTAATATTGTGGTGAAAAGAAAAGAGTAAAATTTTATTTTAAATACAATATCAAGCCAAACTTTCATAAAGTGCGTTCGTACCTCTTAAGTAAGGATTGACTCTGAGACGAGAGAATGTGAAACTAATTCTTGAGCAAGTTATTCTATTTATTCGGCTCCAAAATTATCTTCTTTTGACCAATAGATTGACTTGTCTCTATTTAGTAATTAGTTTCGCCTTCTCTCGTCTCGGCGAATGGCCCATAGTTGTATATTATTAATTTCAGAATACAATAATTGAACATTTAGCTACATGTAATAAAGTCAATGCATATTTTGCAAAAACTATCACTAACGGCCGGTTTCATAAACGTCCAGTGCTTAACACGTTGACTGCGCATGACGTGTATAGAAGCTTATTTGAATATATTATGTAAAAATGTAATACAGATTTTTTGAAAAAAAAGTTCAACCCTAGGGAATGGTTGTGAAAATTGTGTACTTTAAAAACCAGAGAACAAAACTTTAATTTTGGTTAAACGTACCATTATAGTTTTACAGAAAATACAATATTTTACATTTGGACGTTGAAGTTAATACATTTCAATTTCACATTATTGAATATCAAAAATTGTTTTCCAGCCCGTGGCAATGACATTAAAATCATTGCTGTCAAAAGATCGCGTTGCATTTATATATTTCATTACACTTGCTTTGGAAGAAAATTTAAATGCCCGTTACGCGCACAGTACGGTCGCACTGGGTCCATTTGACGAACACGCACGTCCTGTTACGTGCACAGTACGGCCTCACCGGATTTGTGACACAAACGAAAAATTAAAAAGTCCGGCCCCACGGCCGCATTGTAATGCGACCATGGGACCGTATTTGTTGTTTATTCGCCAAATGAATCCGCTGCAGACACGGTCAAATGGACGATGGCGACTGGGCCATGGACAACTGGGTGATAGCCAAATGGGTGCCGCGACATCTGGGCGATAAAATTATAGATATGGAACTGTTCGGCAGGTTGGGTTGAAGTTTGTTTAAAAATATCAGAGAGTCACTTTTATTTTTCCTGTTGTAGAAATGATGTCTGCTAAGCATGTAAAATTTTTAAGTTTCTGTCGCCCAGATGACCATCCCCCATTTGACTTTCGCCAAGTCGACCATTGTCCAGTGTGACTCGCCCAGTTGTCCGTCGTCCATTTGTCGTGTACCACATCCAGTGTAGCCGTGTATAAAAATTTGTTCACTGATGCCCGTATTCATAAACACTCGTAAAATTTTAAACGGTTCGTTATAATTTTTATCCTATAAAAACAGTCGAAATTGAAAGAAAAATCGAAATTTTATTTATCAAGACTGATTCTATTTGTCAAAAATTATAATGAGCCGTTTTGAAACTTTACGAGTGTTTATGAATATGGGCATGAAACTAGGATGGACTTTTTTAAAACCGGTGTAAGTCTTTACAACACATGAAAATAATCTGAAGGACTTATGCCCGTATTCATAAACACTCGTAAAATTTTTAAACGATACGTTATAATATTTATCCAATAAAAACAGTCGACATTGAAAGAAAAAGCAAAATTTTATTTGACAAGTTTGATTCTATTTGTCAAAAATTATAACGAGCCGTTTTGAAACTTTACGAGTGTTTATGAATATGGGCATTAATCTCATATCATTAAATTTAAAAGGTTTACGAACTTCATTGACAAGAGGCTTGTACAAAACATAATTTTTTGAAATTTAAATACCTACTTATATATGTATGTATTTGAAATAAAACAATAACATTGTTATACTGTAAGTTAAAAATTGTGACAAACAAATGTTAAAAAGCAATAAAGGATAACTTTATTTCTACATTATGTCTCCTACCTTTTGATTTCTTTCAAACAAACATTGCAAATTGGTTGCTCTCCCGTTGCAAGCCCTATGTCAGATTTCAAGCCATTGCTATTAAAACCATTCCTTTCAGTCGGCATCTGATTAGCGCTGGTCATATTTTTACCATCAGCATCGTCTGCATCTGATTTGACCAAAACATTATGCTCAATTTGTCCGTTGGTTTTTGGCGCACCGTTAATCAATTGACTTCTAACAAAATTATGCAAATTTCCATCGAACTGAACTGGGGAATTGTCATATGATCTCGTAGCGTTAATTTGGAAGACTTCTTGGTCGGGAGAATTGTTTTTGTCTTTAATAATTTCAATTGGCACACGCATTTCAATGGAATTAAATTTGGGAGCGCTATCGTAATCTCCGATAGGAATGTACATTTCGCTTGAAACTGGTGACATTAGGATATCGTCGCGAATATTTGATTTTCCATTTGTATTGATTGGTGTTATATCTTCAATCGCATGCTCTGTTAATTCAAACACAAAACAACATTCAACAAACGACAAAAACAATAAATAAAATCTATTATAACTACAATAAAATATAATAATAAACTCTTCTTATAAAAAGGGTTACTAAAAAACAAATAAGGCTTATTCTTGATCGTAAATATATTCACAAGCGAAGCTACTTAATAAATTTATGAAGAATAAATTATACATGACAAAAGCATGATGAGTTTGTTGTCAGTAAACCATATTTCACGTAACTTAAATTTTTGTTTATAATTCAATTTACCAATTTTAAAGAGATCTAAGCGCCACTTTCAAATATAAAGTTATTCTACAAAAAGTGTTTTTTGCGTAACAATAACAATAGTTGCAACTTCTTCGTTATTTATATTAATACATTTTGTTTAACTACTTACGACCCTTCATGTGAATTACAATAGATTCATCTTTATATCCAACTGGTAACTTTTTTTAAAAAAAAAAAAACTCCCAACAGGATTAAATCCCAATTACAGAGTAGGTTTACATACACAAACATCCATGCCTTAGTGGGATTCGAACCCAGAACCCCGAGCGTACTCATGACAAAGAGGCATTGAGCCACCGGAGCCGACAACTTAGAAATAAAAAAAACACCAAAATGATTCATTTTAGAGATATTTGCATCGTACGAGTAACAATCGCAGTGCCAATAGTTTTAGTTAAACAAGGAAATATCAATTAATAAAATTAAAAATGTATTGTACCAAATTAAATATCACAATATTTTCAAACAAAATTTGCTTAAAATATGTCCTTGACCCTTCAGAGATATTCGCATTGGTAGGTAGCAAATATTTTGGTTTAGTGTAGGGAGCTATTAAACAAATAATTTACATAGGACTTGAATAGCATCGGAACAGTGTTGTTCTACAACTATTATTTGTGGTTTCAAGCTTCAAGAATATCATTTTAAACAAATTATCTAAGAAAATATCGTTATATTGAATTTTATATAATAAAATTTTTAAATTGGTTCATATTTCATTGTTGTAGCTAAAACTATTTGCTCCGCGAGAGTTACTTTTTCTCATGAGATTATATCTTAAACGAAGCATTTGTGAGATTTTGTTTACATGAAATTGTCCACTTGTTTTTAGCTTTTAAGTTTTTTATTAAAATTTTAAGTTTGGTTGTTTAATCTTGGAACACACATAAATGCATTTTTCACCTAAGCGATCTCCCTACAAATTTATTACTACCAAAATATAGGTATTTAAAACTTAACTATTCGTATGTTGTCAAAGGGAGAAAAAATTTCATAGAATTCAGCTTTGAGACTTTGTACAAATCATACCAATATAAATAAATTTTCAGTAAACGTGCTGAGAGATATATTTGCAATATTAATATTATAGTACAATTTTTATGTCGATACTCCGCATTTTTCTAAACTGAACTATTTCATCACTTGTATGTTGGACTCGGATATATAGAAAAACTGGCTAATAAAAGCGTAGGAAAGAATGGCGAAAACTCATAGATCAAATAAATGTCAGTAGAACTGCGTGTAGAAAGGATATTACGAAGAAATCATTAACTCTATGTACCGTATGTTTTTTATATTGTATAGTTTGAACACGAAATAAATAATGTGAAACAGAAAAACATTATAATACTCAAATTTGAGATGTGTTTGACTTAATAAATCATAAGTTCTTCTTCATAAATTTGTCAGCTTCGCTAGTTCATACATTTATTGCTGTTTAATACGATTTAATAAACAGGAATAAAATAAAAACGAAACATAAGTTTAAGACTAGGACAATGTTAAGGTTAGAAGAAAAGAAACAGAGTCACACAGCGTGAAATAAATTGAAGCAAAGCAACAATACTCAAACCACCAACATCTACCTGATGTGCATATTGCAATGACCGCACATCGGCACACGGCACCCAGGCGCGCTGGCTAGGTTCAAGATCCCGCGACCACGCCTAGGAGCCACCCCGACAGCGCCCGCCTGACGACCAGTAGCAGCACCACCTGCATAGGGTTGGGATACATTGGGTCTACTCGCACTTTGACTACCACCTGAAGGTTTCGGGACTGTTGCGGCCAAGGGAGATGGTTTGAATGGCTTGGGAGCACCAGCAGATGAACCAGGAAGCGAGTAAGATCGGGAGTTGGATACAGAAGTAAAAGGTTTTTGGTTTTTTTCTAAAGATATTTGACGCTGAAATCCAACTGAGGACACTCCTCCTGATCCTGATCCTGATTTTATTTGACCACCAGTTCGTTGTATCTCAATGGTTTTTTCTTTTTGAGTTCTCTCATATTCTTCAGTACATCTCTTGGTACGTTGAATTTGTACTCTATTGTCTGCTGAAGTTTCGACACTCCTCATTTGAGACTTGTTTAGTTGTTCCATATGACGAACATCTTCTACTTCAGACATTTTGCACGTCTGACTTTGCTGTTGGCGTTCACTATGTGCCATTTGAACACTCTGGTAGCTTTGAGACTGCGCAGAAATTTGATTTTGTTGAGACTGGCCACTTTGATAACTTTGAGCTTGTCCAAGTACTTTACTTTGATCATAACTCAATTGAGATTGACCACCCTGATAGTTTTGAGACTGTCCAATTCTTTGTTTTTGTTCAGAACTCATTTGAGACTGTCCACTTTGACAGCCTTGAGATTGTCCAGAACTCAATTGAGATTGACCACTTTGATAACTTTGTGCTTGACCCAGAGTTTGCCTCTGTCCAGAACTCATTTGATACTGGCCACTCTGATACCTTTGAGTTTGTCCAGTACTCAATTGAGACTGTCCACTATACTGATTAATTTGCGTCCCTTGTTTGATTTGGTCAACCCGTCCCTGATATTTAGGAATATACGAAGTCAAATTCTCTTTCGCTTCTAAATATCGTTCATCCCTCACTGGCAATTTCTTAACATCCAAACGATCCTTTAAAGGATTTGGAGGAGGTCCTTGAGCGGGAGACTTTGACATAGTTCTTGGAAAAGGACTCGTGCTCCTTGCTCCAGGACAAGGAGATGGAGATCTGGAGATAGCAGGACTACGAGGATCAAATAAGTTGGTTTCAACTGCGGGACATTCATGAGCAACTAGATCGGCTTGATAGTAAGGGATTGTTGGGGCTGGATGGTTTATCATACTTGGACTTATCGAACGCGGTATTGGGGAACTAGTTCGAAGGTAGTGAGAATGACTATCATCAACAACTGGTTGAAAAGTTTGAAGATGGTTGTTAGGCTGATACTGCCCAGGTTGTAAAGTTGTTACGGGTTTCTGTTTAGGTTGTATTGGAGCCTGAATTTCCGGAACAAACACTTGTTCTGGATATGAATTTTTTCTGCTTAAGTTCATCTGATATCCAGGGATAGATGAGGCAGAATGCAAGCCAGAACTTACTGCTTTCATATTTTGTACATGTTGTTCTTCTTTTACAATTTGTTGACTCTGAGCACCAAATTGACTTCTACAACTTTGTTGAGGAGCGAATTTCGTAGGAACAGAATAACTTTGTTCAACACTTTGTCCATAATAAGAAGAAGTTTGAATTTTAGGAATTTCTGGTTGTGTGACAACCGGTTTAAATGAAGAATTACCAATAGGTCTAAATGCCGATGGGCTCGTATGCGAAGCTGGTTTAATAGTCGTCGGCATTGGAGGAGGTGTAGGTACAATTTTATGTTTTAGTGGTTCAGGAGCAGGTTTCAATATATCCTCAATGTTTCCTGGACTAAGAGCAGGAGTAAAAGGCCTTTCAGAAGCGGTTGTCAACGCAGACAACATTGACATTTTGTGTTTAGGAGGAGCGGGAACATCTTTCATAAAATCAGGTACATTTGATTGTTCTTCCCCCTTTCCTATTAAAGGAGTGTACGGTCTGTCAGAAGCTATAGTTAAAGCATCAACAAATGGACTCTTGCAAGTTGTAACCTGTTTCTGAACTTTGGGTTCAACAGTTATGGGGATTTCTGGTGGGAAATATGGTTTCGTTTCGGGAGGCAATGATACAGGGTTTAGATTTATTTGAGGAGTGGGAGTAAATGGCACTGAAGGGGCTATTGTTAGGGCAGAGGCCAAAGGAGATGCTCCAACTGGTGCTCTCATATGGGGGAATTTATTTTCTTTGGCCTCTTTCACGGATCGAACATTCTGAGACGACCTCTCATCTTGCATTGATGTACTTTGTTGTTGAATTTTTGTTTGTTGCATTGTCATTGATTTTTGTTGTGATGCCATTGATTTTTGTTGTAATTGTGTTTGTTGTACTGCCATTGTTTCCTGAACAGATTTCATTTGTTGCGAAGCCTGTTTAGATGAAGTTGATTTTGAAGCCATAACTTCAGTTTGAACAATGTTTTGTGTAGTTTTGCCAGTACCATATTCTTTGCTTTTTATTTCTACCGAAACTGTACTAAACGGACGATCAGATGCAATAGTTAGAGCTTTAACCATTGGCGAAATATACTCTTGAGGAACTGGATTTTTAATAACGGTAGAAGTTGTTTGAGATATATTTAATGCTTCTTGTTTACTCGTAGACGATGTACTTTGAATATTGGATGAACTTTGAATGTTGGCTGTATTTTGAACATTGTATTGTTGATTCATTGGGCATGATGGATTATTTTTAGGGCAAGTAATTTTTATAGTACAGTCCGGATCGCTCATAGGATTAGAAGTACAAATATTTGGACAACCTTTAGGATTGCTAGGATTACTAATATTTTGAGGATTCCCTTTAATATTCCCAGGACTTTTATCATCTACTGTAATTACAGGATTTTCAGTTGGATTCTTGCCTGATGGAGTTTTAGTAGACACAACAATAGAAATATCCTGTGTATCATAAACACTATCTTTTCTTTGAATTGGAGGTGGACTTTTTGGTCTTTCTTTTAATTTTGTAACTTGATTGACCAACATTTGCGTATCAATTGCGCCACTGACAGTTTCGACGCATTCCACGACGCTTCTACGTCCATTTATGTTTGTGACTTCAGCAGAACAGATGGACATATTTCTTTCATAAGATTGAGCGATGTTACTCATTTCTTGAGTGGAGCTATAATCAGAATTATGTTCTACTTGGGATTTCGATTGCTTCGTTTCGGATTTATATACAGAAGAAGGGGAATTGGAATTCTGAGATACTGTTATTTGGGGTAAGGGATTTTGGGAAATATGCATTTGAGGCTGAGATATTTGAGACACTGGCGCTGGGTTGTGAGCTACAGGTATATAAGGCCTATTAGGCTCAGGATTCTGTTCAGGATTTGATATTTTTGGTTGCGGTGTTGGATTTCTAGATGCCGGATTAATGTATAATGGACAAGCGGTAGGAAGTTCTTCTGGTTTGCTAGGAGGCCACTCTTTGCGTTCTTTTAATTATTCACACAAGTCACACAAAAAAATATTGTTGTTATGACAAACAAAATGGTGTTATCAACAAAAGAGAGGTAGAACAAAAAAGAAAAAATCAAATAAGTAAGCAGCATAGATGAAAGATGAAGCATTAGTAAAACAGTTTATAAAATATAATTTACAAAAATTCATCAAGAAAACTCCATACTTTTTACCTGCCTGCATCTACAAATATAGTAATGTTGACAAGTTAAAAAAAATCACACATTTATTAGGATATAAACAATGGTGTATTGTAAACAAAATAGTCTGTAACTGTAACATCATTGCGATATGTACTGTTTTAAATAAGAATCTAAGCAGGAACAAGCAATTTCAACATTTCATAATTTTCGAAATGAGTTGTTTAAAACCAACTAATGTTATTATACCGAGAGTACCTTTCTGTGAAACTTGACATTCTGCTCTATTAATGTCGTTAGTAATTCTATGATTTAAACTGTCGAGCAGTCTAGCACTCACTAAAACACTCAAGATTTTACTGACAAAGGTTTAATGTTCAATGGATACCGACTCCTATATGTTCGTTTTTAGTTTTAGACTTTGATTGAGTTTTTTTTAGCCGATTACACAATCAATCTCATTTTGGCAAAAAACACATTGATTGTTCTTGCATTAAGCCACAAAGTTATCATAATTTCTAATTTAAACATTTAATTCGGATGGACCAAAGAACGAAAAAAATAATATAATCATAAGATTTTTACGTGACGATTTTTATACAATAAATTTTTAAAAACTTGCAAAACAAAGGATATAGTTCTCAACTTGAACATGTTTAGTACCACTAGTAGATACGAAATTTTTAATAAAAATAATTACGAATTAGTTTATTTGCTACTCAACATCACTTACTTACCTGATTACTTTTTACAAAAATTTCGTGACGGACAGCGGCATTAAAAATGTATACTTCAAAAACCATATCTACATTTAATTTTCCGAATTATGAAAAAATGTATATTCTCCAAAAAAAAATACTCTCTTTTAACACCCTGTATTATATCCAAATTAAATGTAGGTACACAATGAATTGAAATTATTCTCACACAAATATAATTTTAATAATTTTAAATTTCGATTTTAACAATTAAGTATTTATGTTCTAAAATATTTTTTTTTTGTCAAATATTAAGATTTCATAAAAAATGAACAGAAATGATGATGCTGTATAAAAATTTAAATATAATGTAAGTTGTAAACATATAGTTTAGCAATGTACCGCAAACCGGAACGTCGTTATCTTGAATTTGTATGGCGTCATAATAATTTTGTTATTTCAGTATTTTTTTTTACGTTGGAGGTGACCTTTCCGGTACTTTTTTTTAGCAATACACCACTGTAAATAAAACCAAACGGCGTTTTGCGAAAGCAGCATTTAATTACAAAAATTTCAATATAAAAAATTCAAAAAAAGTAATTCTGAAAGCGCTGAAATTTAATAATTTTTTATTCGCTAACAAGGGAAAATGGTCTAGGTTTTGGGTTAAAGGATTTATAATCTGAAACAACACAACAAATTTTTGTAGTAAACAGTTTACATGGAGTGTTCTTGATAGTGTAACTAGAAAGTACTATCATGAGAAATGATATATAATATGCAAAGTAAATGTAAAGAAGAAGCAAGATAGCCCACAAACTTCCTGTACCTCTAAAGGATGGAGTGGGCTTTACAGTTGAAAAACGACCTAACACAATTAAGATCGTGATGTAGGTACTTAGATAAGTTAAAACATAAAAACATAAAATAAATCGAAAAAGTAATACTTTATTCAAATAATCGACGTTTCACATCAATTGTTAAAGGTTATTTCAACTTTTGAGCTCCAAACCCTAAAAAAAAAAAAATCAACCCGCGGTTTACAAATTGAATTTAAAAATGATGAAAATTGAGATATTTATTTATATAACTGTGTTCGTGCATTTTAATGGTGATACCTTTAAGTCTGGATATCCACGTAATTTTGTATAAAATAAAATTTTAAACATATTGGCCCGTATTACGAGTGTACCTTTGTAATAAAGGCGCTTTTATGGAGTGCTCTTTTATATTATATTCTCATGAGCAATGAGCTCCACAAAAGCCCCTATATTATTAAAGTGCGCTCGTAATACTGGCCATGATCTCGAGAATGAAAAGAGATATCGACTTATTGTTTGAAAATTAGGATTCTGTGTACCTATTAAAAAATATTTAAAAAATTAATTTGAAAATATTACAGTTTTTCCTCAAAGATATGAAGTATAACAGTATTACTATAAGTTGCCAATCGATTTTTCAGACAAAATAAATAAATAAATAAATAAGGGGTTTTCCCGTAAGAATCGAACAAGTCTATTTATAGAAATTGGCGGTTTATAGCGCCATATCTTTCGATTCCGGTCACGTCGCATTCTGAGTAAAAAGTTTTTGCTAAAAACCAACCAAAATACGAAAAATATAAAAGTGTATAGGTTTACAAACCTACACGAACCATATTAGTCGTAGTCCCCATATGTATATGAAAATATTTCTATAAGGGATTTGAGACTTTTCTAAGAATTTTTATCGGGTATGTAAAATGCATCTACAAATGTTTTTTAGACAAGTACAGAACTCAGAATATGACTTCCAGAATTTAAAATTTCATTATTATTGTTTCTTGATTTCGATTTATTTTATGATATCTTATTCTGTTGTAAGAAAGTATGTCGTAATGAAAAATGTTTCTTTGACTCACCTGGAATCGTAGCGCTAGAACCAGACCTAGGTAGGGTGTTACTCAGTGGCGCTGACATCGGGGCAGCGATGGGGGTCGATGGTATAGAGGGCATAGAGAAAGGAGCTGGAGCATTAGGGGTAGATGGTGCTACACTGGAGAAGGGTCGGGGACCGCTGAAACTGCTGGCCGACTACAAAAAGAAAAAAAAATATTAGTTGGGAATAAAGGTGGATTTGAATTGACAACAAAATAAATACGAAACAACGAAATTTAATGATGATAAGAACATATGATATGATTCTAAAAACTAATAGCCTCTAATTGAGTCTCCAACTAAACGCCTCAAACAAAGTGAACTCTTGAAACATGTTCTCCATTTATTGGGGTATATTTCGTAACTTGTCATGTTAATTTAGACATCCTGTTTAAATTTTCATCAATAGCAATAGGAGACATGGAATAAAAAAATTATATAACATAATAAATTTGTTTCTATTGACTATAATATTTAACAGGCTATTAAAAATAAAATTAATGTGGTACGATACAAAATGTGTACGAATAAGCTTCAAAATGCTATGCTTTACTGTTAATTCCCATAGAAATTACTGTTGTCGCACTATGGAAATGTTTAAAATGGGAAAAAAGACAAAATGACCCCTAAACACAGTGAACGTGTTGAGAATGTTTTATAGTTTATGAACTTCATTGTCGTTGGACTCATATTTTCAAAAATTAAAAACTACATCAAAAACAACTTTTATTAAAGATCTCTACAAAGTTTAGAACAACAATTTTTTTTCACTTACCTTTGGTCTATAGGGCATATATTTCACTGTAGGAGCAGGACTAGAAAACTGATCCTCCTTAATTTCATTATTATAAACGTTAACATTACTGATATTGTTATTGACTGGAAACGTTTTTTCAGTAAAATATAAATTTTCGGTATTTGTACCGTTTTCTTTATAATCTTTCTGCGTTGCCATGTTCAAGGTAGACATCAAATTTGCAACAGCGTCCATTTTTTGCGAGTTATAATTGTTATTTGGTGAATATCTGTCAGTGTTATCATACTTTAAAGGCTGAAATGTAAGCAGCAAATCACAAACATAGAACACAATCAAAACATGCAAAAAAAAGTCAACTAAATAATACATAAAAATGTTAATTATTAAAAAACAAACTTGAAAAAAGACTTTGTTTGTTTTGTAGATCAATAAATTCTAGATTTTTTAATTAAATAATGAACTCACAACAACGATGGTCGTAAATTATTTAGGTTAATTAATAATTGATTGCACATCGCAAACAAAAATAAATAAACAAAGGGTTGTATTGTAACTTACTGGAGAGAAGGGTGCTGCTACTTGGTTACCCGATGGTGACATTGGGGAAGGAGATGGCATAGAATGAGATGCCAAAGCTGAAGAAATGGCACTAGCCGGAACTTTACTACCACTGAAAACAGATATAACACAATTAATTAATAAAATTTATGCTGAAATGCGTTAGTGACTGATTTTTTGTATCTGATAATCTGAATTCAAAACTGACTGCAGTCAATAATTATTATTTGAATTATTAGGGGTCTCGTGGCTGAGCAAGTTAAGTACCGGTTGAGATTCAGATTCACGGGTTTGAATGTGACCGGCGCCAAACGAGTGGTCGATATTGCAAATTTTTTCTACATTGCTATGGTTTGGCGAACAAAAAAGGGAAAAATCGGTAATATGCATCGACCTTTAAACTAATGGACCAAGTGTCTCCTATTCTTTTATTGTTAGAATAATGCTCCAACATAAAAGGATAGAAATATATATTCTGTCTTTCAACAGTACGGAAGTTCTCAGTTAAAGTATATTGCGCATGCGTTCGTACTCATTGTACATCTTTTTCAGACATATGTAAATTTCTATACATCGCTCTCTATCACTAAATAGTTGTCAAAATCTACATTTGACGTTTCGTGACTGTGTATTATTTACTTTTTTGGAGAACATTTACAATTATTTCTGTCAATATATACGTAAATATATGTGTTGTGAGGTGTGTGTGCGACAAAATAATGGGGAAACGGTGTATTTCGTGCAGTCAGCAGTACGTACGCGGTTCAGCTGTGTCATTTCATATGTAAGTTCTTATTAATTATTACTTGTCCCCTATAAAATACATATGTATATAAAGATTATATTAAGAATATATAATAAAACGAATTATGCTTTAAAAAAAAAGCGATTATGCAATAACAAGTAGGGACAAATAAAATTTTTTATTTTGCCGCCTTTTCTTAACTTCTGTACTGTTGAAGGATAGAGATAGAGATACTGTGTCTGCACCGTTATGGCGGGTCAAGCGTTTTGCTCGTACGCTGCATCTATTAATTTAAAGGTCGATGGTAATATGTAACTGATGACAACAAAATATTTAGAATCTGTAATTTAATAATAGATATTTCCGTTGAAGTTGTTGCAAATGTATACCAGTTTACCAGTTTGTAATATTTCGGTAATGTCATTCTGCATACAAATTTTTTATTAAGCTCAAAGTATTTCGCGGCCTTCAATACCATCGTAGGCCTAGGCCCTGTGCCTACGTATGCTATTCCAGAAATGGATATTAATGTTTTCTATATTTCACGCTACTTACTTCAGCAATGCTGTGTACCAGTGAGTACCTTTGACCTGTTCCACATATCCTCCAGGAAAGACATGTGTAAAGTAAAAATATATGTATTTTTTGACAGCAAACTGAAGTGTTCTTTTTTTCACTAACCCTAATAAAAGTATATAATATACCCGTATTTTTTTTTTAAATTGTTGAATATTAATAGAAATTGACAAAAACGAAATTAAAACTTCGCGCTGGTGACGACATAGAATTTTAATGCTGTTTTTCTAGAATTCTATTAATATTTAAGTAACAATTTTTTTAAAAAATACGAATATGTTCTAAATGTGATTAAGGTCACATAGCCCATTGTTAACATCTAATTATTATTATTATATTGTGGCAAGTGCTGAATTGAATTAAACATAATTTGAATTTATCATCTGAATTATCCATAATTTTAAAATTCACTCTGTGGTATACTCGTCACATAAGTTTTACGCGCCCGTTCAGTAAAGTACGGTAAGCGCTTTTAGCGGTAAAAATATATTGTCACAATACAAATTTACACATAAAATAGGATGTTACACACAACAACCAAGAATGGATTAATAGAAGTTAACGTGTCCTACTTACGGTGGAACGGTAATGGGGACCAAATTAGGAGCAGGAGGGTTGTTTCTGGCCGCCAATTTAGCATGAATGTCGCAATACAATTTATTGTTGATATTGTAGTATCTGTAATAATGAAAAAATCACTTATATGTCTCTACAATAATAATTTGAAGCATTTAATAAAATGATGAAGCAAAAAATAAATAAATGGTTAATGAGAATTTATTGTTAACTTTAAAATAAAAATAGATAATTACGTTTAACGGTGAATGTGAAAAATAAAAATGTTCCAGATTTAATTAAAAATATTTTTAATGATTCGAATAAATGAAGTGATAGTTTAGCAGGAATTTTTACTAACCCGGCATTTTTCAGAGAGCTACCGCAGGTGGCACATTTGAAACATTCAACATGGAGATTCTTATCCTTGATGCGTACAAACACACCACTGAAACACAAAATACATTATTACATAAATACATGCTTACAAAACATAGAATTACATTTCAATCTACATATATACAAAATACATAACATAAACATTACACATAAATACAAATCAATCTGAAACATAAGATAATATTTATAATGTTCTGTAATACCACCATGCAGAAAAAATAAGCATAGGAAGAAAGATTCTATCTACAACATTATTTTATTGTTCAACAGATATCATAGCATATGCAGCCATAATGCATATTTAGATAACAGTCGTAAGGTGAAAAATCTTTAAAAAATTAAGTATGACGGTATTTCAAGGTCCAAGGAAAAGTTTTCGAGCACCTACAAAAAATAGGAGAGGTTGTATGAATAAGATTATGAATGTGGACGAGGCGAAAGAATTGTGTTTGGATAAAAATGTACAGAGAAGGATTTTATGTTCTTGAATAAATTATGGATTCATTTTAATTCACACTGTATGTATATGCATGTGTGTTATACGGAAATATCATTTTACTGAATGAGGCATATAGGTAGCCTCCAAATTCAGTACAATGACTTTCTGGACTTTGTGCGTATTTTATCTGCAATCGACAATAAGTTAAAAAGCAGAATAATTACCGAAATGAGAGCATTCAGAACCACACAACCAAGCATAACTCGAAAAATTGTGTGTACCTAACGTATGTAATTATAGACCAAATTATTCAGAAAATGTGGTTTGAGATTTTTTTAACGAAATTATAAAATATTGAAAAATCTACCGAATATTCACCCCTATTCTATAACTCAGTCGATAATATTTGTCGATCGATAATAGTTTTTGACAAATAGAAACAAATGTATCATTTGTCAGTTTCATTTTTTATTCAGTGTCTGTTGTAATTGTTGGCTACAATTTATTATTGATCGATAAAAGTTATCGATTGAGTTACAGAATATGGGTGATTATTTGAACATCATTTCATTCTTCATTTTCATAATTTTCGTCGGCAAAATTCCTGCAAAAATCAAACAAATCTAGATATTTTTAAATTTTTTAATTAACAATGGAACCATAAAATAAAATTTCAAACTGAACGCCTTAGTTATGGAGAAAATATGCAAGTCATACAATGAACGGTTTTGAAAACAAATTTGTATTTAACACATTATTCTAATAAAGCATTCTGACCAGACTGGTTCGGAAATATATATGTATTTTACAATCGGTTGCAAATAAAAAAAAAATATTTGGAGTTTATGAAAATAGCAACACAGTTATTTACGGCACAAGTGTGTAATTACATATATGTCACGGTATAAAAGTATTAGCACACGATGCCATTAGGTCAAGTGTGGAGTACTTTTCTCAAGTGACAATGTAAATAACACACATACAAAATTATATCCATCACCTATATAATATTAATGTTATTGGTTTTAAATACCTGACGAACTAAAGTTTTGTTTCACTTTTTTAGTGACTTATGAGCTACTCTATTTAAAATCACCATTGTTATAGCATTATTATTAAAAGGTGTTGGATAAAAATATGAATGATAAAATAAAACAAAAAAGAGTAAACAATAACATACAATGAATCAAAAGACAAAAGTTTCCATCCAGCATCCACTAACTACCGTGCTGCTACAACACCTAAACAAAACAATATACAACATCAACATAGGATCATAGCGTGAACGACAACCGACAGTACCACCAACATCTCATTGGTGCCACTTACACGATCAGTCGTTCGCATTCACTACACGTGGGATTTCCTTCGGTTACGTTGGCAGGCCTGATCCCTGAATCGGGCGTGGCCCTAACTTGGGACTTTTGAAGCACTGGGGTCATAGGGTGCGGAGAAGTGGCACGACCGCCTATGGCATGGCTCATAGTGGAGTAAATATCGTAGCGAGCTGTGGAAAAAGTTGAAAATAGAAAAAAGAAGTGGCTACAACGTTAACCGTGGGAGAGAAAGACTGGAAACGCCTGAAGAAGCTGAAAGCTTAGTCTAAGAGAATGTAAGATTGAACATGAAATGAGCAACATATTTCTTTTAGTGGTATCTTCTCAAATAGCCCTTCTAAAAATTAATATTTCGCCTAGGTTTTTTAAACTCCAGTGGTATACTCTCCAAAACAACTTTCAGTACCCGTTATCCGAACTTACACATATATCATTGTCCAAATCTGCTAATAAATGCAGATTGATACATCCAGAAATGAATAAAAAAAGTATAAACATTTTACAAGAATATGTTTTCGGAATTGTAAAAGTTAGAAAAATATAAAATTCCAGACGTGGTTGAAATGTAAAACCAAAGATAGAATTAAATGTACCTATCACCAAACGGCCCCGTGGCCGCGTGCCAGAGTGTCTGGTCGCGAACCTGGGGAACCGGGTTTTACCACACGGTAAAATATATCGTCAACATTACCGATGTCTACATGTGTTGTAGATACTGGCACACCCAGAAATGGGTAATATGCCGTGATGATATATTTATTTTTATTTATTTATTTATCACCAAACGAATTGTATAGGAAAGCAAGTACTAAAATATTTTGATTCGTACGTCGAAGTGTAACTCGTAACTCGTAAGTGTTTTATGTATGTGAAACAAAAATGAATAAGAATATTAATTAAAGACGAATTTACTGCTGTTTTTATTGGTGCAAGCAAAACATATATCTTTAATTTTTTTAACGATATAGCTTCTCAGTGAACAGACTTAACTTTAACTTATGATGCAGTCAACCCGTCTCCGCGAGACGAGGTAGGAAGAAGCAAAAATTAAATGATTACTATTTTAGCAAATTGAACTATGAAGGTGTATTTATTTATTATCAATTATCACTTATCAATAGAGTCACTGCTATAAGAAAGTGAATATACACATAAATCAATGTGTGTATATTGTTTAACACGTTGACTGTTCCATGTTCCATGAGACACATATGATTCATAACAAGTTTTCCATATACGTCCCTGAGACATATATGCTTCATTTGCCTACCCGTGCACTACTTGCTTGTGTGTGTTACACGCATTCCCGGTACTGTATGGTGTACGGACGTCTAAAGGAAATGCAGACTGCCCTTCTTTTACTCGGCTGTATCATATGTGATTCATGGGACTCTGTGAGGTGTAAGTTTTTTAGGACTCTCATATAATGCTTAAAAAGCACAGTTATTTTATAAAATATTTATGATTTATGTATACAAGGCACAGTTATTTCAAAAATTAAATATTATTCGTATAATACAACATAATATATAACTATAGAAAATAAAGAGAATAATACATTAATGATTTTCATTATAAGATAAAAGTTCCTCATACGCCCATGAGTCATATATGAACACGTACAAAAACAATAGTTAATTTTTGTTTTTTATTTTTATTGGGTAAAATATGTTATTCTATATAGATAAAATAAGAATACTACAAAAAAGCAGTTGGACGTGGTGGGCCCGAAAAAAATTTCTTATGGGGACAGTCAATCCGTTCGCAAATTACAAGCGAATGAAAGAAATAATCATTGATGAGGACAACCTTAAGCCAAGTTCTCATCTGTAAAAATTAATATTTCTCTTATTATGCACAAATTCTAAATCAATAAAAAAATAATTATACAACAATGATTTTGACTGAATTTAATCTCGACTATTTAGAACCATATAACCGTATAGTAATGAAATACTGGATAACTCGAATATAGTTCTGTCTCCCAACTCATAAGTTTCTTAAGAAATCATCTGCTGGGTATGGCAACAAATGCCAGTTCACTTTAAGTCGAGATAGGCCATCATCTCTTTGAACTTAAATGTGCTATACACAGCGACAACTTTTGATTCGTTATATAACGTCAAAATTTAATACAATCGAACCTTTATAATTCGAAACTCAAGGGACAGGGAAATTACTTCGAGTTATAGAGATTTCGAGTTAGAGAAAAATAATACTTATTGAAAACAATTTTAATTTATTAAAAAAATATATAATTCTGAAACAGTTTTAAACATTCTTTAAAACAAAAAATGGGTTGTTGAATAAAAAAGTTACTTTTTAAAATATGTAATCACTTATTACAAACTAAATATTTTATCTGAAGTATTTTCATTCATAATAAAACAAAGTAGAATTGTTTCAAATAACAACCGTACGCAAAGGTAAGCCCAGTGTCGTCTTGATCTTTCAACGTGCATAATATAAAGCAAAATAGTAGATTGTGTTATTAGGATTACAAGTGACACTTTGTTTGATGAGCAATTAGTTTGCGAATGAAAAATTGCGAATCAAACAAAGACACTTTTAATCAGAATAACCCATACAATTTTTTCTTCAACCGAAAGAAATATGATGAATACATACATCTAAATAAGATGAAGACAAGTTTTCGAAATTTTTGTTTCGTTCGGCTTCGCTGCGCTTCGCCTCGCAAATGCAAACTAATTGCTCATCAAACAAAGACACTTTTAATCAGAATAACACATACTATTTTTTCTTCAACCGAAATAAATATGATGAATACATACATCTAAATACGATGAAGACAAGTTTTCGAAATGTAAAGCTCAGCGGGTAGTTAGCCATGACTTTTGTTTTGTTTACATATTTCATTGTTCTGTGCTATCAAGTAGCAAAATTGTATAAATATTCGTATTTGCATTTAAATTTTGATTTCAAATGTCTGGATTTGAAGAATCTGATTTACCATTTAATATTGAAGAATAATTTTAAAAATACGGTATGATTTGCAAATTTCTGTAGTAAAATTATTTGCTATACAGGATTAAAAGTACTTTTAATACGTGTAAGTAAAAGTGTTACCTAGCAACAGTTACATTTTTATACTAGTAACAAAAAGATTAAAGCCTCATTTCCACCGAATGTCTTAATGCTTAATACATAAGGCTTAATGAATTATAACAATTTACTAGGATACAATTTCCAGCTATTTTGTTTAGTGACAATTCAACAGAAATGTCATATCTTTTTTCCGAATTACTTGTTGTTTAGTGGACTGCCATTGCAGCAGCAATTCTTCTTTTTACCTTCCGTCAAAAGGAAGGTATTGTTTTTGGTCAAAAAATTCGGTGGTGAGTTTTTAATGTATAAGCACGTTTTAGGGTCCCTACAATACGAATGTACTATTTTTAAGATGATGTCTGTATGTGTGTATGTGTGTCCGTGTGTGTGTCTGTGTGTGTGTCTGTGTGTGTGTCTGTGTGTGTGTCTGTGTGTGTGTGTGTGACAAATTTTTCTCCGACGATATCTCCAAAACTACAATTCTAAAAATTATGATTCTTTCATATTCCTCTTCTTTACAACCATATGAAGAGCTGATTAGATTTTGGTTATAATTGGTCAACCGGAATTACCCTTATTTGAAGTTTTTAACAGTTTTTCTTAAAAAAATGCAGTTAAATATTATTTTTTGACATTTTCTTATTATATTTATTAAAGAAAATACTCTTCTCTATATGGTTTGATTATTCATTTTCCTTCATATTCAATAGATGTATAGTTAAAGCATTACAAAGAAATTAATTTTCAAAAATTAGTCACCTTTGTTATTTATCATGGAAACAGCTGACATAATTATTCAAAAAAATTTAATTGACAGATGTCAGTTGCAAGTGCAAAACCAAATATGGAAAAAAGTATAGGATCTAAAATTGGTATGTCATAGTGTTGCTCGCAAGTGACACGCAGAGAAAGGCCAAAGAGAAGATGGAAGGACATTACTTAGTGTAGTTTATGTTATAATTTTATTGGATTTATAGAACCTTTTCAAATGAACTTTTGGTATGGAATTTGTAAAAAATAGTATGTGTTCGTGTTCGATTTTACATGATAGTATATAGAATCTGATCCAAGGACCTTTTGATATGGGATTTGTGCTGGCCACAACAGATTTTTTTAATATGTTATAACTATACACAATTTTCTGTATTTATATCGATACCGAAAAATTAATTAAAAGTTAATAATTATAAAATAGACTGAGAGTTGACAGTTCAGGTTAGAATTTTTCAATCATTTGTTTTTACGCATTGCTCTTAGTTCTTAAGCATTAAGCCTTATGCAAAGCTGGAAATGGTAGTAACGTTGTCATATGATAAACATTTTTACGCATTGCGCTTAGTTATTAATTATTGCTCTTACGCATTAGGACAATCGGTGGAAATGAGGCTTTACTTTTAAAACAAAAAACAGTATTAAAAGCATAGCCTTTTAATACGGTTGAAGAAAAAAATTATTTTGTACCTGAAAATTCGAGTTATAGAGACTACAATGTTACTGTGACATGATATGTGGTTTCGAATTATGGAGATTTGCGAGTTACATAAATTCGAGTTAGAGAGGTCAAAATAAGTACAATATGAGGCACTTTTTTTATTCATTTCTGGATGTACCAGAGTCTGCACTCCCAAATACATAAAATGTGCCGGGAACACAAGTAAACTTCGACTTGCAAAGAGTTTCGATTTATAGAGGCTCTAGTTACTATAGTTGCAATTTAATTCAATAGATGTCAACCAAAAAAATTGAATTTCCCCATTTTCAAAGTTTCTACGAAATATTGCCTCACCAAAATTTTAGGATACAAGACGCTATTAAATATTATATACCTAAGTACAATTAAGTTTTGAAAATATTTGATTACTTATTTGATGTCCAATCTTACATGTAGACATTGTACTTGTACCACCAACTTACACAATAAGCCTCTCGCAGTCGGCACAGATGTTTTGTCCGGGCGGCAGAGGGTTGGTATTGGCGGGAGGTGCGGGCCTGTCGATGGGGGCGGGCACGTGACGCAGTCCCGCGACGCCTGCCGTTGCTGGCGCGCATACAACGCCTGAGTCGGTTTCCGTGGCTAATGCATGAGGGTGCATGACAAGTGATCAACAGATACATAGTGCACGAATACAGTTTGTTCGAAATATACCCATAACTAGGGCTGAGAAAATGAAATATTTGATATCGATATTCTATGTATATCATATACATTCGATGACATGAAAGAAAACCGGTCTGCGGAATGTTAAGGGTTAGCAGGATTTTTGTAAAAAGGCTCTGTGATTAGCTATATTTTACTTTGACTTGTCATACATAATACGTGAAACGCGCCAATTAAGAGTAGTAGATTGCACTGAAGCAACGCCCACAATTTATTAGCTAACCACGATTACGTGTAATACTCTCCCTTACCATATCGGTTTTCTTTCGTGTCATCGACTGTAATGGCATCGTAAAAATTGGTTTATCGATAAGTTCATATTATCAATATAATTTGTGATATCGAAATCTCGATAAATAGATAATATCGATAATATTAGTGGATAGGTAGGTACCGATATATTTCGATATTTAATTATCGATAAAATCTGTTCGCTATTTTGTTAATAACATCGATAATAATCGAAATTTATCGATAAATATCAACACCATATTATGATGTCACATATATTTCAGATTTTATTGATAATATCGTTTTATCCATATTTTGATATTACAAAAAAGTTATATCGATGGAGAGGGATATCGACATATCGATATTTTTCTCGGCTCTAATCAAAACCTTTGAAGAATTTTATATGGTACTGTATTTTTTATTGTTTTATAGTCGCGGCTAAAAATCCAAATATTTTTTTGTTTATTTTTTTTTTTAATATGAGTTCAAGCGACTAAAAGTCATTTTATTTTCGTAATACCTGTTTTCATAAAACCATTGATTAGATAATATGTATAGATTGACAACCTTATGAATATGTAGCACAATTTGTATGTTATGTAATATGCTGTTATCTTTTATTATTTTACTATTTAACCAGATTAAGATTTACATCGTCTTTCGATTAAATGACTGGATTTTAATTCGTAATAAGTATGAAATAATCTGCGTATTTGTTAAAAATAAATTTAAATTAAATTTAAATTATTAAATTAAGTACTATGGGTCGTTTTTATATTCCCGGACTTGGCATGAAAAGAAAAGATTAGAACATTAACAAAAATTGATTTTTTAATATAGGCCAGTGGCTTTTGGATACAAGTATTTCATCGTTTCTATAACATCTTTAATTCATTATTAAATTTTCCTTTGTTTTATCCGCAAAATGCCTTTCAACAGCCGCTATAAGTTCGTTATCGCCCCCAAATTTTTCCCCTTAGCGTTTTTTTCTTGAGATGTAGAAACAAAAAATAGTCACTGGGGGCTAACTCTGGACTATAAGGCGGATGGTTAATTTCTAGTGATATTGTTTGACTCACATAATTTGCAAAACTCACTTCATAGTAAGTCACTACCAATGAGGAAAACTGACAAATATTAGAACTAATATTGTTGAAACTGTTTTGCAAATTGTCATACACGTTACCAAAGCATATGTGATTAAAAACAATATAATGAAAAATTACATTAAAATTGAAAACTGCCTGGTTCGGGAATATAAAAACGTCCCCTCGTATACTGGTATTATAAAGATGGCGATATTAATATATTATTTAATTAATGATAAAATCTAAATCTCCAAAAATATATGTCCCTCGAATGTGAAGTTCGTATTACTTTCGAATTTAATGATAAATATTTCTCTAATTATTATCACGAATGCTATTTAAATAATTGATAGTTTTTGTAGAATATAAATTCATATTTTTAGTACTACAGCGCATAGAAAAATATATTTATATCTTTAATTAAAAATTCAATCCAGTGTATTCGCAACAATGGTCTTGGATGCCTTATGAGATATTGTTGGGCTTAAATTTCAAGTTTCTATAAGTATACGAATATGTATATTCGAACAAACTGCAATAATTATTGTTCCAATTAAAAATTATTTGCTGTTGTTATAAAAATTATTATAAATTATTTTGCGTAAACCCCCGATATTGTTATCATAAAGCATAAACTGTAAGCGGCTAATTACCAAACAATTTTTTTTTAATATTGTTTTATTAGTTACTATGTATCCTTCAAATTGCTGAAAACTGAGTGATGATAATAAGATTTAAAAGAAATATAACAAACACAAAACACGTAAATGAGATGGCAGTGAATTGATTTTTTATTATTACCTGGTTCAGGTGTTCTCGGTTCACGTTCAGCTTCCTGGAGCATCTTGAAGACTTCGCTCTTTTCAGCGTCATAGTTCTTTTCATTCTTTTTGAAGTTGACGCTGAAAAAGGAGAAATAATTCAGTCCGACTAAGAAGAATATAAAAAAATAAGGGCTACGTACCCCATAGCTCCGGTGGAAAGAACTTCAGCCTGCGCTGAAAGGGTTTCAGCGATGCTTTGCTCGGAGTAAAGACCAATGGGAGTGTTGTATTGTTTGTTGACTAACTTTGGGCCATCTCCATTCATCTGAAATTAATATTTGGTATACAGAGTATGATCTATTTAAAAAAAAAATGGTCCAGAACTAGAGCATGTTTTAAAATTTTTAGATTACATTTTTTGAACTAATTTCTTCATGAACTGGAAGTTCTAGAATTTGAATGTGATCATTTATACTCTTTTTCGTTTTTTTTTTTTTTTTTTTTTTTTTTCTAAGAGTTCGATATACAATTTTTAGTTGTTGTCGTCTTGTCGTAGCTGAAAATTATTTCTAGTAATAGAGATATATTATTTTAAAACATTTCTGTATTTGAATAATTTTCTGATGACGTACTTGCTATTTCTTTAGGGTTATGACGAAATTAACAGACTAAAGCCAAACCTTTGTATTCTTTATCTTTACATGTTGAAATTTTGTTGATATAAAGCCTCAGAAGTATTTTCCCAAGACACAATATATTACACATTAAGCCTCATTTCCACCGAATGTTTTATTGCTTAGTGCATAATGATTAGTGCATAAGACTTAATGCATTATGACAATTTACCATTTCCAGCTATTTTGTTTAGTGACTAATTCAACAGAAATGTCACAATTTTTTCCCTTATTACTTCTTGCCTCGTAGACTGCAATTGCAGCAGCAATTCTTCTTTTTTTAAATATGTGATATACATAATTTTCTGTATCTATATCCATACCAAAAATTAAAAATGTAATAATTATAAAATAGACTGACAGTTGACAGTTCAGATTAGAAGTTTGCAATCTTTTGTTTTTACACATTGCTCTTAATTCTTAAGCATTAATTATAGCTCTTACGCATTAATACAATCGGTGGAAATGAGGCTTTACAGTTGTACTAAGCCACTACTGAATTCACAATACAAACAAACTATTAATGTAGTAGCTGAACTGCTGATCATATGACTCAAAACACATGTTACATATCTTGAAAATTTACCAATAGAAAAAATATTTCTTTACACCACTAGACAGACAATATAATATTTTATATTTTTTTTTTTCACTTATTACTTACGGGCCATGGGAGGACCAATTACAGTTATCCATTACTCAAAATTGCAATATTATCGAGTATGCTTTGGCTCAGAACAATGTTAACGTATTATAATTGTTTTTCGAATATCAAAATGTCAAAATTATGAATCTGTGCAAGTTATGTAAGTTAATTGAATTAAAAACAAGAATTCAGATAGTGAGAATGAATAAATTTGTACACCGCCAGATATTATAGAATAGATATAGAAAATTATTCAAAACTGCGTCGCGCATTTTTGAAACGAAAATCTGAAAGTTATGGAACAAAAAATTTCCTCCCCACAAAATTAAAAAAATCATGGAAATGCATGATAATACCAATATACAAATATCTTGCAACAACAGTAAACAAATATAAATTATAAACTTTTAAATAGGCAACAATAATAACTAAGAATTTTTTAATTATAGCTATCCAAACAGAAAAGTTCAAATTTCTATTGAATCGTCGTAGAAAAGGAACAGTATTTTACTCGCATGTAATCGCTATTAATCAAGAGAATGAAGTTTGCAACGCGACCCGAAAGCGAGTATAGTAAATCATTCATTGAATAATATACAATTATTTGAAACATTTTTCTCGATAACTGATAGTTCAGAAGTTATTTGAAAAAGAAATAATAACCAAAATCAATTTTTCGCCATTATCTAGAAACCTATACATTTTTCTGGAACAACAAAAAATCACTAAAATGTCCCTCTACTACGGCAACTTTTATCCCATTACTATTACACTGAAGTCGTGGCTCTTATAGTTTCCGAGATAGCCAAAGTGGTCCTGAAAACACATATTTGAACTTACGTGAGGGGCGGCGGTAAATCCTTTGGCTGCTACGTTGTGAGTGGTGCCAATTGGGGTGTAGTCTTGTTTTTGGGCAGCCAAGGATGTCCTGGTTACAGGGGCGATATTGTTGGCGACAGGTTGGGCGCGAGGAACATTGCCTACTGGAGTTACTGAAGGTTTCCAGGTTGATCCCCCTCTAAAACAACAAACATTGTGCAGTGCATATTCATACGTAGAATGGGTAATATTTACTTATTTATTTACTTATAGAGTACCCAACAGTAATACATTTAATAATCGGGCAGGAACAATAATAATCCCTAAATAGGATTACAATAACAGAAATATGTTTCTCCGTTTAAGTTAAAATGAAGTATTCTGTCTCGTAATCTTATTGAGGAGTTTCTTTCTTGAACGATTTTTGATGACATATTGTTACTTCGGATTAGTATGACTGCACTAAATACACAAAATATCTACTACGCAGATGTGTACAGTCATGTGCGTTGGTCACCCCTTATGAAGATAGTGTATTTTATACTGTTTCAACTACCCTCTCGACAAAATGAGAATTACAGTCCGCGTTGAGAAAACATATAGTTTTGAGTCGGTCCTCGTTATACAACACGAGAATTCCCATAAATTTGTGGCATCTGCATGTATAGGATTCTATTAGTTTCATTAGTTTTGTAATTACAAGTAAATATAAATTGTAATATGAAACATGGAAATAAAGTTAATAAATTTAAGTGTCCATATCGTTCATTTTAATTATCGTGTGTTCAGCATTCATCACAATCATCAACATCATCAAATCCTGGTTATCGTCGGTTGATGAATAATAAGTGCATAGTCGACTCTTTTCATTGTTACAAAAAAATAATGTACATTAAACCCAAATAGAAAATAGTATAAAATACTCAAAGAAGGCTACTGAAACACTTGTTCGTTAGCCCACTCGTTGCTACCCGTCTTCTGTAACTTATGTTTTAATAAGAGCTATCAAATATAAAACAGCTAAAACACCTGCAATTTTAAGCACTCACGTGGTGTTAAACATCCCTTATAATAAAAGTATGATCGTGATACAGGACATTATATTCAATTAAAATTTATATTTAACATTATAAATTGTAAATAAAAATACTACAAATAACTCAACTTAATTCGATTCAATAAATTATTATTGTTTACACTTCGTACACTTTGTACTTTGTATATGTATTTTTTAAATTGGGAGCGCGCGAAGTTCATCTGCGCCAACTTCAAGATTTGAACGTTTTGAAACTGACCGAAACAAAAAATGAACAGGGCGATGTATTGACATTTATGACGATGAGCGTGTTCCCATGAAATACACTAATTTTGTATTCTATTTGTTATGCGTGCAATACGAGGTTTAATCAAAAAGTAACCAGAATTTTTGAATATGTCAGGTTTAATTCATATTGGATCCGTAGTTTTGTCTTTGACAGCTATTTTCACACGCTTGACGATTTTAACATGCGTGTTACTTAAAAATGACGGAATAAAGAATCTACATTAAATTTGTTGTGTTAAAAATGGTATAAAGTACAGCGAAGTAGTGAAAATGTTGGAGATAACTCTTAGTAAAGAAGTGTCAAGGTTCTCTTTCCTGTTTTCTGCGATTATAACGGCATAGTCTATCTTGAATTCTTATCATCCTGAAATTAAAAGTTGCGTCGTTTACCCACGATAATCCGAAGAAAATGAAAAGAATTATAAACAAATAAGTCTTGGATTTTGCACCGCGACAAAGCTGAAGGAAGCTGAAGGCTACTACAAAACGCATTCCACAAGTGTTTTTCAGTTTGGAAACAAGGTTGGCATAAATGCATTATATCTCGTGAAGAATACTTTGAAGGAACAATATTAATAATGATGAATAAATTATTACTTTTTGAAATAAATGCAAAATATTCGTTACTGTTTTTATCAAACTTCGTATTAATGTTTATTTCTTCGAAATGTATACTATTTGTTCTGTCGGTTATAAATGTTAGTAAAAATATAGTTGAGTTGTTATTATGTATCACGGAACAAAATATTGTAATAAAGTAATTCATGTACCTATCGAATTATTTATTTAAATAAAAAATGTGGATTCGGAAAATTAGTATGTCCGCACGATCCCAAGAGAGCTAATATAATAAAGCTTAATATTGGTGCAGGTTTTGTTTAATATAAACAGAATCAAAAAATATAAAATTAATTCGGGATAGATTATATTATGATTAACTATATTTACACCACGCCCGTTATTAGATCACCTCATCCTATTTTCCTCGCTTTGCAAATATTTGTCATGGTGCCAAAAATAGCGTTACATTCATTTTAAAACTGGTAGATGAACCAAAAATATGTTAAATTCATTTCTCTAGTGCATTGTCGTCATCAAGAGCTTTAATGACGTAATAAAATGGTTACTTAAACACTATTGTGTTGTCTTTACCTTTGGACGGTCATCTCGAAGCTTTGGCCAGCGCGTACTATTACGTCCTGGGCGTCCTTGTGACGGAGGCTGAATACGTCGGTGGTGTTGACTCTGATGACGGAGTCGCCTGCGATTAGCCCGGCTCTTTCAGCGGGGGAGCCTCCATTCACCTGAAAAGAAATAAACTCATAAATATTAACCAGAAACTTAATATAAATAATAAACAGGCACTGGCATGGTTTAGGACTGTGGACTGCTTTTCATTAAAAAATTCATTTAACATTTGTATTTGTATTTTAATATAAGGGAATTTATATTAAAGCCTTCTAACCTTATTTATAGTATAATTATTCTGTTTTAGAAGACGTGCTATACTCGCCTTCCCATTTAAGGACAATTGGAATACTCTACATCTTCGTCGAAGTCGAAATCAAATACATAAATGCATGTGGTTGAATCTTAATAGTCACCTAACATAAATTTCCAGTTGAAAAAATGGGGACTACACTGGAAGTCAAATAATTTTTTTGTTGTATAGTATGGCGTCCCTAACAATTTTTTTTAAGTATCAAAACATCTTCTGGTAAATATTAGCAAAATATGAAAACAAAAGAAAATAAAAAATATTTTTTTGTTTAATATAAGCTTTTATAATAGGTATAGGTAATTAAGAGCATGAATGCATCATCATAAGTATTTGGAGTCTCATCATTCGAATTCATTACAATATTTTGTAAAACAGAAAATGCAAAAATATTCTGACGCAAAACATGACCTTGTTACTGTCCGAATACTGCTATTTATTTCGTTCATTCGTTCGCTAGGTCGGGGATGAGTGTCGTGTGTGTGCATCGCCTATCGTTTCATATAAAGAAACCTGTAGACATCGGAATCGCTTGAAGCAATGTAAAACAAGAAAATACTTATTGCAATAGTTACTAACGTCAGTAAAAATCTCAAAAAGACAATTTATAGAACAGAATTTGGGATAATTTTAAAATTTCTGATTAAATTTTTAACTTCAAATAAATAATAAAATTGAAACGACATGATCAGTCAAATGACAAATATAATATTTCTGTCAATAATACGAAATATTGTTTACTTCTATCTATCTAGAAATTAAACTTTTAACTTGGGACTATAAGATTATCCCATCCCTTTGTGATATTTGCAATCAATTAAAATTACTAGTGCAGAAACCAAATTTCACAGAAAGATACTCTCGATATTAATAACTATCACCCCAATTCTGTAACAAAGTTTATAACTCTTATGCCCGGTTTCTCCAGAGCAACTTAAGACTTAAGTCGTTGCTTATTCTTAAGTTCCACCTTAAACCTTTGCACCACGCAAAAATGTCAAAATGTGAGTAGCACTTAAATATAAGTCGACAAAAAAAAAACGGTGACCTATGGGGTTATGTGTCATATGTCAGTTGACATCGTTGACATATCGGTAAGTCTCGTAAATTTGTTTCGTTTTGGGCTGTTACGGCGTGAAAATTAAATGATATTAAGAAGAAACGAATAAATTATAGCAAAGAAGAAGAAAATTGCTCTGTGAGATTGTAGAAACAAAAATTTAAAGAGAATATTGAAAATAAAAAAAAACTATTGCGGTGTCCATGTCCATTATTCAAAAAGATAACACTTGGAAATTAATAAGGACTGGCGGTGGTCCACGTAATAATATTAAAAATAAATAATATAATATATTTGGAACAAATCAGTTCTGTTACTTGTTTGTCGCGGAGTTCTACCATTTTCGACAATATCCACATGAATACAAACATAAACCCTGATAAACACAATGACAGCTTTGACGTTTGACAGATGGTATTTTATTTTGAATCGCTAAATTTCAAATTGACCAGTCATAGATTAGCATTACACTGTTGCCAATGTAATTTGTGACATAAGTTAAGTTCATAAGTTCGCATTTAAATTTGCTGGTGCAACGCAATTGGGATATAAGGCCTATTTATAATTAAGTTATACTTTAATAATCAACAACTTAACTTGCTGTGGAGAAACCGGACATTAGTAACATTGCTATAGCAAATGTTCAATAAAAATTAGAAACAGTGAGTAAAACATGAATGATAGGCTTTGTTTATATTGGATAACTATAATTTTTAATAATGTTGCTAATACTTAGCAATTTCTACAGAATTGGGGTTACTGAAAGTCCCATGTTGTTTATAAATCACTAAATGTTCATATTGGTTGTTCTTGCATTAATCTTTGAGCCAAATATATATTTTCCTAAATTTTATATTTTCAAGTACTGCAGCAGAGTAACTCGTGAAGGAAATTTGGTAAACACAAAGAGGTACGAGTATTTCTTTAATACATACACAAATTCCAGATTAGTGAAGAAAGTCACGTATTGCTTAGGGAAGTACAGGAATTCATAAAATTTGAAATAGATATTCCAGAGGTATTCCATTCATACTATAGAAAATGTTTCAAACATGAATAATCGCTGAGTGCAAATAAATTTTATAAAAAATTTCGAGACGAATTTTATATTTACTAAAATAAAATACATAAAACAGTCTTTAAAGCAAACAAATACAATACTACAAAGTTAAAATAACTTAAAGAGGATGTCAAATAATCTTTTAAATTAAGTACAATACAGTAGTAAAAAGATATTTAAAATTGCTTTAGTTCAATCGCATTCATAGTTTTCACTTTCTTCGCTTCTTCAATTTTCTTCCTCAGGGCTATAATTTCTGGCGTATCACTTGCTTTCGTTATTTTTTCAGGAAGTTTTTCTCTCTTAATCTTTATGAATTCTTTGTTCGCATCTATTAATTCTTTCGCATTATCCAACATTTCTTTTCTCTGATTTCTAATGTCACTAATAGCTTGTTTCTTTTTCTTTTGCTCTTCTTCCACTTCCATTTTCAAACATAGTAATCTCTCTTGTAACTCCGCTATAGACATTTCACAAAGCAGACCAAGATTTGGAGTTTCAGTAGGATCGAACTCTTTCTTGTTGAGGCCTTTGAGTGATTCTAAAGCTTTTAAGTCTTTAATTATTTCTATTTTCCTGGCAAGCTCTGCTTCTTTTTCTTCCATGCATTGGCGAAGAAGAGCTTTGCTTTCTTCGTCGACTTGTCTTGCTGCTTGTTGTTTTTCTTCGAGTACTTTCTTTTCTGCTTGTTTTACTTGTTCTTGTAGTTGTTGTTGTTTTTCTACAAGTTCTTGAGCTCTTTTACGTTCATTTTCTTTCCATTCTTCTAATTCCATATTTAATTGAGCTTTTTCTAATTTTATTTCCAACATTCGTTCTTTATTTTGTTTAAGAAGATTTTGTTTGGCAATGATTGCTTCTTCTCTCGTAAGAAGACCAAGGAGGTGTTTCTTCTGCATGTTTTGAAGATTTTCTTCTTCGAGTCTCTTTCGTTCTTCTTCTTCCCAGTTGTCAAATATGCTGGGATCAGACGAGTTAGTGAGCATGAATTCTAATTTTTTAACTTCTTCCTCACAATTTTTGGTCATTCTATGGGCTTCTCTCATGAGCACGGTAGCGGTAGGTTTTACATCAACTGGCTTAAATTTTGGAATTTTGTTTGCTTTTATAATTTTTGGTTTTATTTCTGGTAGAGCTTCCTTTTTCTCTATTTCTTTTGCGTAGTGAAAATCAGCGTTTCTTGCTAATTCCAATAATTTCATAGCTTCTAGTCTATTTCTTTGGTGCTCTATTTCTAGTTTTCTTAAAACTGATCTGTCTTTTTTGTATGTAGTTTGCGGTATAGGATTAGGCTTGAAGCTTTTCGTCATAATTGTTTCTGGTTGTGGTATGCTTTTTACAGGTCGTGGTTTTGAAAGTTTCGGTGACGTAGGTATTGTTACAGGTTTTGGTGCATGATTCTCTGCTTTTAGTTTGAGAAAATAAGTTATGCAGTAGGTTTGTAATTTATCTATCAAATCCATTTTGTTGACTAGAGGACGTATAACTACTTCTAAAGTATATTCGCTGTTGAAAATTGCACAAGTTATTTCGGTGGCTAAAATAAGAAACTCTTCACAGTTCATAAATTCTAAAAGGTTCATAATTTTTGTTGGTTTTAGTTTAACAAGTATATTTTTTATTTCATCAAAATTGGATTTATTCAGTTCGATGATTAATAAATGAAATATTATTGTAAGAATTGTCTTATCGTCACTATGTACTACAAATTGTCTTGATTTATACCTATTTGTATATTCCTCTAAAAGGCACAAATAAATCTGTTCATGTTTCAGAATTTTTAAGAACATTTCTATAATAAAATCAGGTGCAGGATCTTCAGTTCTTGCTAAAAGGTTTTTCAAATACTCAATTGGAGTGAAATTATTATAATTTTTTTTGTAATAATTAACATATAAAGTTTTAAGTCTTCTAAAATTCTTTGGAGTAATTTCATCTTCCATGTTTGCAGAAATGCCAAAATTACAAATGTCAATTTCTCATATTACAATTAACAAATGATTGTGCGAAGCCAACTAAAAATACCTAGCAGTGTAAACAGACTAAAAATAAAATATGTGACAAGCTAGCCAACCAGCCGACAAAATAAAACCAACTTACATACCGGACGAACGGTTAACATTGCTCTCATTGAATAATATTGCAATTTAGTACACATATGGGCAGTAAAGTGTAGTAAATGCTGACAATTATGAAAAAAGGCAAATTATATTACATGCAATTGAATGCTGTGCTGAATTCTGCTATTAAGTATGAGAATCATTAAATAGTATTATACGATTCAGTTCTCACGAATTATTATATGCACTGCAACATAATAAGTGTAAGTGTTATGATGTCGGGTCAGTAAAGTTCGTACTTCTTTCAAGTTTAGTGTTATAGGTATGTACGTATATTCTATAAATTAATTTTACATGTGTTCATAAATTAAATTGATAAAGCATTTGCAAAATATAAAATGAATTAGTTCGACAGTATATGGGACCTTTAAACTATGAAGGGACTTCGTTGACCAAACGTATTTTTTTTTGTAGTTTTATTAATATTCTTAACTATTTTGTATATAATTTGCCATACACGAACTTTACATGAAGGAGTCAAAATATTTTAGTACTATTACTTAGCTTATTTCCTTATTTATTTAGCCCTTTGTTCATAAAATTCTGTAAGTTTCTTCTAATATTAATATTCTTGTTCATTTTGTTTAATACATGTTATAAATTTCCGATCTTTCAATATGTCAGTATCTATTTGTACTTATTTACCTACACAAGTTTCTGCCCATAAAATCCGTTCTATCTTTAGCTTTACATTTCAACCATGTCTGGAATTTTATGACACGACGACTATTTGTAAAACATTGAGCTTTGCTTATAGAACTTTATCATGAAATATTTTATACATTTTTGATACATAATTTCCTATGAATTTCGCTATTACATTTAACTTTTAGTACAAACGAGTATATTAATTATTAATTATTCACTCATGCCGGTGTACTACAATATCTAAAAGTGACCTTTCTAAGCGCTTATTATAATAAAAATATCGTTCTTAGTAAATTATACGAATCAATAGCTTGGTACACCGAGCTATGGTTAATAAACTGTTTTGATATGTTTATGTTTTATAAATCCCAATAATCTAATAAAGGTAAATGTAGAAAGAAAAAAAAAAACAAACGACAGTAAATGGCCCAAATGATCCAGTATTAATGTGCTCGAAGTTCTAAATCTAAACAAAATCTATTAATGGGAACGAGTTGATGAGTGCAGTCTATTAATTCACAGTTCGCTTGCAAGAGGTCTGGAGGCTGGACGATTATATTTAAGTTGCTCTAATTTATCTCAAGTTGAAGCATCTGGAAAAAATTAAGGAAATTTGTCTGTTGAATGAAATTATAATAATGATCGTTAGAATAGAATATAAATGAAGGTGACATTTAAATTGCATGATTTTCTAATGAATTATATATGAACTGGTTCAATTATTTTCACACCTATGAAGACAATTTTTGTGGTTAAACACTGTAGAGAACTGCAGGATATCTAGATCTAAAAAATTTATAACCGGTCATTTTAACTTTACAATCCCACACTTAGGTAAGGCATGTTAAGGTATTTCTTCGGTGGGAGTAGGTACATTGAAAATTATAAATCTTGTAAATACAAATTTGTCATCTAAAATTATATTGAAGTAAGCATCAATATTTTTTTCTATTTTTACTCGCGCTACCCTTGGTAAGGGAGATATAGGGATCGTGCTAAAAATCGGATATCGAGATTATAATAAATGACCACGTTTTAACATTTTCACGATGATATCTGTATATGTATGTATATGTGTGTGTATGTGTGTGGGTGTGTGTGTATATGTGTGTGTATGTGTATGGATTTTGTCTCCGCTCTTACTCAAATACTATCATCCCGAAAATTCTGAAATCTTGTATTTCGACCCTATTCTAATATGGAAAGAAACCATTAGATTTTAGTGTAAATCGGTTAACCGAAAATGGCACTTTACTTGCAGCTCATAATGGGTTTTCTACAAAAAATATCATTAAATGTTATTTTCGCACTTTGTCATTATAAAAATTAAAGATTAATGAATTTTCTACACGTATACATTAATACTTTTTACCTCTCCCTAAGAGAGAGAGAGTTATTGAATTCATGCTAAAATTCGCATATCCAGATTTCAGTGAATAAGCACGATTTAAGGTCCCTAGAATCCGACTATATCATTTTTAAAATGATGTCTGTGTGTGCGTTTGTGTGTGTGTGTGTGTGTGTGTGGATGTGTGTGTGTGTGTGTGGATGTGTGTATGTGTATGTGTGTATATGTGTATGTGTGTATGTGTGTATGTCTGGATGTTGTAGACACGATTCCTCAAAAACCATAAGACTTAAGAATTGTTTAACTATTGATTCCTCAATCTGACATTCCTGGGAAGAGCTGAAAAGGTTTTGGTAACAATTGAACAACCGGAAGTAGTAGTTTCTGAGAAAAATTCTTCTAAATATAATTTTTTGGAAATATTTGTTATTAAATATTGAAGAACATAAAATTCTCCATCTAATACAGTTAAATTTTTTATTATATCTTGTATAGATTTAGATATAAAGACACTATAATATATAGAGTAATTTAATCGCAGAGGCTAAGGCACTAAGGAAACCAGTTGACAATTTCCAATGTTTATAACATAGTTTTTAAATGACACATGTCAGTGTCAAAAATCAACAGTTTTAGTGACATTCTGATAGCTTTTTATGGGAAGTATATTTAATCTTTCTCATTGTTTTATTAATTAAATATTTGAAATTATAGGTAAAATGCTTATATCCATCAGAAATACCGCCAATCTGGTTAATGAATTGGAAGAATCTCTGACATTTAGAAACTTCCTCATACAATGAAAAATAGATATAATTAGAATTATATGTGTGCAGAAGACATGTTAAATACAATAAAAAACAGTATTTGGGTAAATTTCAGTATTTTTTTGTTGTAAAACGACGGTTCGAAAGAGAAGTGCAATTCAATACTTATATAGCCTAATATGGAAATGGCGAGAGGTACGTATATATTTAAATTAATAAAAAAAAAATAGCGCGAGGTTTTGTGTTGGCCACATCAGATTTTTTTTATAATTTGTGCATCATTTCCCAAAACAAAAAAAATGTTTTTTGTGGCATTATTTTTTTGCATAACATGTTTGGATTGAAAAGAAACAATAGTCTGAAAATAACAATTTTTAATGTACAGAAAAAAGATATATCATTGTTACAATTATAAAACTATTTACTAATGTGACGAATGAAAGTGCTTCATTTTTTTTATTAATAAATTTAAACAGGGATTTTAAAAGTGGAATATGCGAAGGGCACACTAAATTGGCATCGGCATTAAATATGTTTACCAATTCTCTTGCTGTAGCACTGCTGTTGCTGACAATATTAACTGTCAACCTCTCAAGATCAGTCAGATGATAGGACAACGTATACTTATGAGTTATGAGAAACAAAAATTTCGATTTTACTTTTTACCACTTTTTTTGGTGTGGCATATTTTTGACAACTTTTGTTCTTTTCTGAATTTAGTATTTGTTCGCGGAACCCTTATGGAGTCGTTCGACTATTACACACAGAAACTGATAATAATAATTCTTTTGGTATGAATTTTGTAGTCGCACATTCTCAACAACACCTATAAAGTTAGCATGATGTAAAATAAATTCAGCCTCATTGAACTTCGACAAAGTGAAAACAATTGAAAGATTGAAACATTTAAATTCAAGTAGATTTAAATACCAAAATAATATGCATTATTGGAAAACATGGTAGGTAAGTTTTGAGCATGTTTCTTTTTTTTAACAAAATGGATTAAAATGTTGAAATGAAAAATTCCAATTATTTAATATTGTTCGGTACAAAACACTTTTTTGTCACTATAAACACAAAAACTGGTACTTCAAGCGGATGCACAAAAGCCCGGGAACAAGAACAAAAACGGCTGATAATCGACATTTTGTCAACATATCAAAACAATTTTTTTGTGATCAAACTGGCTAATATATACAAGAAACGTGTGAAATTATATATACTCAAAATTTATCTGAAACATTAATGATTTAATAAAAATATATTTGTGACAGCCAAAAAGTAAAATTGGAAGTGTTCCCGTTTTCGCCGGGCTTTAATTATTCTCCTATTTCAATAAATAAAAACCTTATTGAATAATAGTGTATTATAAAAAACAGAATTACGAAATGTCTTCCAAAACCTACAAAGAGAATATTAATTGAAAACTTAAAATTATTGAAATATATATGTTACTAAATTGTATATGCTAATGCTGGGTTTGGGATTCTAGGTATTTTTATAACGAATATAAGCATTTCTATAGTATTCTTCACCGACTAGGAAACTTATCTTTTAATAAATCTTTACTGGAGGTTAAATAGATAATAGTTGAAAAATCCCTAAACCTTAACTAAAATCGCTAAAATAGTTTTGGACCTCTGGTATGGTTGACATACTGAATAATTTAAATCTGCTCTGTTTTTAAGATTTGTTTTTGGACCTCTGGCATGGTTGACATGTTGAGTAATCCAAAACTGATCTGTTCTTAGACGTAAGTTTACTGATGATGGCAACTTAGTTGCCGAAATACGTATCTAGTTTTAGCGATTTTACTTAAGGTTAGGGATTTTTTAACTATTAACTTATCTTTTCCTTTATTAAAATATGCACATGCAGACAAAACCATTATTCTTATTAGTTATATCATTATTCTAGCCATTTTTGATAGTTTTTAGCTTCCGTTACCTTTAGGTAAGGAAAGTATTGTCTTTGGTCAAAAAATTCGGTGGTGAGTTTTTAATGAATAAGCACGTTCTAGGGTCCCTACAATACGAATTTACTATTTTTAAGATGATGTATGTATGTATGTATGTATGTGTGTGTGTCCGTGTGTGTGTATGTGTGTCCGTGTGTGACAAATTTTTCTCCGACGATAACTCCAATACTACAATTCTAAAGATTATAATTCTTTCGTATTTCTCTCCTTTACATCCTTATAAAGACCTGATTTTGGTTATAATTGATTCACCGGAAGTACCCTTATATGAAGTTTTTAACAGTTTTTCTTAAAAAAACACAGTTAAATATTTTTTGATATTTTACGTTATAAATACTCGTATTAAAGAAAATGCTCTTCTCTATACGGTTTGATTATACATTTGCCTTCATATTCAACATGTATAGAGTTAAAGAGATATAAAGAGATTAACTTTCAAAAATGGAAACATCTGATATATTCAAAAAATTCTAATTGACAGATGTCAGTATCAAGTGCAAAACCAAAGATTGAAAGTATAGGGTCAGTCAGTGGTATAAGTCATAGTATTCCTCGCAAGTGACATGCAGAGGAAGGCCAAAGAGAAGATGGAAGGACTGTATCGCAGACGACAGAACTGTGTGAAGAAAATGCGTTGGACAGAAATAAATAGAAGAGAAAAGTAAGAAACAGCGACCCCTAATAAAATAGGTAAAAAATAAAGAAGTGTCAAGTACAATTCACATATTATAATTTTATTGAATATATAGAATCTTTTCCAAGGAACTTTTGGTTTGGGATTTGCACAAAATACTTCGAATTGACGGAAGGTCTTGTGCTGGCCACAACAGATTTTTTTTGACATTATTGATAAATCATGTAAATCAACACGAGGCACAAAAATGCTAAAATACATGCCAATGTATACGAACTATGCTGGCAATTCTTAATTATTTCCTGAACAGAGTTATGGCATACGTCGCCTTATGAACAGATTCTACAACTTGAGTGGGAAAAAGAAACTATTTTAGTCACCTGTGTCTTCATAAATCATATACTTTTTATTGCGCAATGCTATTCTTACGTGAAGAACAGTGATTTATTGGCCTTATTAAAAATATATTAAGCATATAAAAATATAATATTTCAAGCAATATTTACTGTGTTATTCATTAGATATTTTACAATTAAATATTGAAATTTGTGTAATATTTTGAAAGTCACGTGATCTGAAACAAAATGTGACGTCAGAGTACATACAGTTTAACATGTGATAAACTATCACCTAATTTTATTTATATAAATAACGTAAACTGTTTTCTCTATTGGCTATGAATAAAGTGCTGTAAGTACTCTAACGTCACAGGAGTGGGGCGTTGTTTTTCATGACTATTTTTGGCACTGATCTTTTTATTTAATTATTTACGAAAATAACAATAAATTATTATTTTTATTACTATGAAAAATATCGCATAAACTTTCATTTAAAATAATTTTTTAAAAATGTCAAATAATATAATAATTTGAGCAATATATGTGACCTGAGGAGGTAATGTGGAATAACGAGAAAGTTGTCCAACAACTAAAGCAAAACTTAAAAGAAAATTAATGAAATTTGTACACCATCTGAACTGTAGTAAACTAAAAAAGAACTAAGAATGCTTGTGTAGGAGTATGTTTCGTCTGGCACAAACAAAATCCCCAGCCTCTGTGACTCAAAAGTCGACAAAATATCATTTACATAGCTTGCCTCTCGCAATTCATACGAGTTTTATTTCTTTTCTGACTACTCTACTATTTGTGTTCTCCAACGATGAAGCAACGCTTCAGAAAACAGAACCAACGCCAGTTTTCTTTTTTTTTATGTTAGTGACAAGATGCAACATTTTCGACTTTGTTACATGTAAACCTTTCTTGTTATGCGTCATACGAAAGAAGTTTCAAAAATAATGAATGAATTGTGGGACGTACTGAAAGACAAATGACATCATACGATTTCTGTCAAAAAAGAAAAATGTCTCAATGGTTGAAAATATATGAAAACAAGCAGTCAAGAACACATAGCTTAGGTGCTACTTAAATTTATTAAATATTTTTTATAATAATACTGAAACGCGTGACCTGCGCGACTGAGTGACCGCCTGTGAGGTGACGCCTAGCAAGCACCCACAACAAGTAGAGGACATATCGTCGTTACCGAAATCTGTGAGTAGAAGTACAATCAGATATTTTAAATTATTTTTTGATTAAGCAGGCTGTGAAGATGACGATGTGCTAATGTTTCTCGCGACGCGAGTATTGGCGGCGATTCGGACGCCGTGACGTCAGACGCCTTTTATGGTTCCGGCATCCTATTACGTCACGTGATACTACCGCTAGCAACCATTGCGAAAACATTGCGCTGCTTTACATACATCTTTTCTGCACTTCCTCGCTTCTAACCGATGCCAGATTGTTGAAAAACATTCAATGATTATTTGTAAGTTAATTTCAGATGAACAGAAAATAGTGAAACATCTAAATAAAAGATCCTGATGTTATTTAGATATTTCAGCCATGAATCATTAATTTAAAAACAAATTTATATCGTTTATTTAAGATATATTTATAAAGAAATAAATCTATATATACCGTGAAACTAATAAAGTTGGTTTGTATTCTGTAAAAGTTTTATCAATCTATCATGAGCGCCCCTTAAAACTCCCGCATGGTACAATACGTCACGATGATTACCAGTACCTGTGTACACACCAGATTGGCAAACACCGCAAAGGGATAATATGCCGTGAATAGTTATTTGTATCACTAGGCCAGAAACTGAACATTTGCGAGAGCGAAAGCGAGGCCTACAAATTACGAGATCTCGCAAAACAGTTTCTGGGTGTGTGATACACAAGATTTTTTATGCCGACTTCTCCATAAATTCTTCGTATATTTCTTTGCACTATTCTATTTTTCATAACCTAAAAATATGAACATATATTTTTATCGGTTTTGCATTGCAAGTTCAATTATAATTACTCGTATTTGAGCTTAAAATGCGTAATTATTTTATATTTATGGAAAATATATCATACAAACATTAGTTATATATATATACTTTCGCATATTTTCAATAACGGATGGAGGATACTCGCGTGAAGTTAGTTGTAGTTCGTAGTTACAAAACAAACTAGTCCTAAATTTGGAACTTATAATTAATTTATACGAGATGACACCATATTATAATTTTTATGGCAAAATTTAGTTATTTAAGTTACAATAATTAAAGATTTAGCCCTAAAATTTGTAAACATTTTGCTAATTCTTGTGTTGAAAATAATCTTAAATTGACATATCACCAGAACAGTAATGCCAACTCCTTTTAAGTTCTGCAATACTAGTAAAATTGGACGGAGGTTGGAGGTACGAAAAATATTTTTTTTTATATTTTTAAATGCAAATTCTTTTTCGAGCAAATATTTCATTAGTATAGAAAAGGATATCTAAGGTTCGTATTTACTTACAGAAAAAGTAGTAAATTTATTTATTTTAAGAAAAAAATACACACAATCTTGTTTGCAGGTAATCTTGTAAGTAATATAAATATAATAATTAGTCTGATTTATTTAGTGGAATGTTAATTGCTGCATCTCCTGTTTTTCCTTTGTCAGACTATTTCACTATACGACTATCGAGAGCCGCAACAATTACGTTTTTGCCCTCGTAATTAACGTTATTTTTTCGATGCATCTAGTCGCCTGCGACCCGCGATGGTCATAAGCGGCCGGTTCGGTAAACAGCTGCATATCACCGGACAACCTTGGTGGGTTGTTCTTCGTTTGTTTGCCGTGAAAACAAGAATCTCTTTTCGCTGTAAATAAATAAATAAGTAAATTTCTGGATTTCTTAAATTCCAGAGAGAGGTTCTGTAGGAATGTCATGATTGCCCACAACGTAGGTACTTCATATATGGTTTAATGTCTGAATGCTTAGAGTGGATGTAATTTTTGTTTTGACATTTTTGTACAACTTATATAGGTGTAGCCAGGCAGATAATATAGTTCATAATAAAAGGAAAAAATAATAGTCTATTTACGTGGATTTATTACAGGCGAAAAATACTTGAAAGAGTTTATTACAATTAAATTACGTGTTTTAAATAAAATCCGTACAATACAAAATAATACTACTACATATTTTACAAAAAATTTGTACGACAACATATTTGTACGAGTGGAAATTTATATGCCAAGTAGGTACTTTATACACTAAACATTTGTACTACTAAGATAAATAATAAAATAAAAAATTAAACCGTTCTTGAAAGGGTTTCATGTGCCTCCGTCCGGTACAAGTAAATTACATATCTCTAAATTGTCCAGAAACACTTAGTAAACAATCTACGTCGGCAAAAAGTAAGGACTTTTGTACTTATAAGTTGTGTGCTGGTGAAATGTTAATTTCTGATTATTTTCTACCCAAATACAAATTTTAGGATTAAATTGTTAACTATAACTTAAATTAACACATTTTAAGCTAAATGTAAGTAATGTTTAAATTTGCAATGCAAAATCGATAAAAAAAAAATTTGGACAGTAAATCAAATTTACGGAAAAGTCGGCACAATTTTTTTTCTGTATTACACGTTCAGAAACTGCTTTGCGGTTGCAGTTTCTAGACTAATGATACAAATAACTATTTTTGCCAATTGACATTAAAAGTGCGATTTTTTGACAACTAATAGGTAGTCTGTAAAATATCTCGTTTACTGCCTGTTGTTGCTATTTTCATAGCAAACATTCAATAAACGCATAGTAATCGTACAACAAAAGCAATGGCGATAACCTTCAAAAGAGGTATTAAAAATAATCACTAAATTAATATTAATTCTAAAATCGGCAAAAAATAATGTGTTCAACACGGCAATAAACACAGATTTAGAACTTCGACAGCATTCATTGCCTCGGCCTAATTGAACAAATAATTATTATTTACATATTTACACTCTTCATTCCAATTAACAAAAAAAAAGTTAAAAGAGACATCCTAAATTTTTTGAACATACCTTAACATAACCTATCCTAACACGTGAAGTGTCCCTTAATAAATCCTTTGTACGGTACAGTAGATTGGCACACCCAGAATTGGGTAAGTACTAAGCTGTGATATTTATTTGTTAGTTACCTAAAATCTGTAAGCCATATATCCAAGAATGTGTACGACACTTAACAATATTCAAGTCCTAAAAATAGTTAAAATGTATCTTTTATTCCAATTTGAAGTACAGTACTGCAGAAGACAGTGTTGCACTTGACATCGTTACCTTGTACCACATAAACTTTTCCTTTCCTCTCGACTATAGACTACTTTAGAAGCGTTCGATAACCCAGAGTCGTTTTGTGGCAGGTGCATGTGCATGTTGCAAATTCAGGTGGAACGGAAGATCAGCGTTGCGTTCCATCGCACATAAACGACGCTTTTTGCTTCTTCTACATCCTTTGCAACGAGAACCCTTATTGACTTCGTACGTCCGGGAAACAACAAGATTACTTACTTATTTTTATTTTATGGCTACTGTTTGCTATATAAGCACAACGGAAAGCAATTTCTTCTTCTTAGAATTTGATGAACAAAGCAAGGTTAATGTGGCCGGCGCATTACCAACGTCATTTAATGGATAAAGTTTTTGAATGTACAAATTTCTGTATATTTCCAGTTGACAGTGTCATTTATTTATTAATCCCAAACATTTAAAATATTTTTTAAGTGAAACTTCTTTACGGAGGGTGTAAACTAAAAAATCGCGTTACGAAAATTGAAACACTCTGATGCCCATATTCATAAACACTCGTAAAGTTTCAAAACGGTTCGTTATAATTTTTGACAAATAGAATAAAATTTGACAAAGAAAATTTCGATTTTTCTTTCAATGCCGGCTGTTTTTATTGGATAAAAATTATAACGAACCGTTTAAAAAGTTTACGAGTGTTTATGAATACGGGCATGAGTGTGTTACACGAACGGTAACGCTAACCACACGAGAGCACTAAACATATTTCGCAGTGTTTTTTCTACATCTAAATTTAATTTTTAGGAAACAGGTATAATTATTTAAACAAAATTAACCTCTAATAACATCTTGTCAATATGACAGATAACCGTTGAATTTTCCTATAAGTTATGATTTGATATTTGATTGACAGCAATGTATTTGTCTGTCTCATTTAAAATGACACATGGGGAATGAATTTGACAGAAGTATTACATTTAAATATTGTAAGAAATTTAGCCGAGTCAGAAAACCACTCGAGCACAAGGTGCACACTATATTTTTTCAACAACTAATATTAATTTAGAATGCAGGTATAATTATTTAAACAAATCAAATGTCAAGTCGTAACCATGGATATACTTACTTACTTACTTACTTAATCCTGCACCTTTCTACCCTCACGGGTGTAAAGGCCTATTTATAATGAAGTAACGCAAGCGGTAACGCAGTTGCAGTAAGGTAACGCAAAAGATAAATGTAAGGTACAGCATATACCGTTTTATAATGAAACGCAACGCAGAGCCGCAGAAGTAACGTAACGCAACGCAACGCCAAAGCTGACCAACTTTCATCTTTCTACCTTACTTTTGTACCGCTAGCCAATCAGAATTCAGTGTTACAGTTTTACTAGAAAAATCTGTATTATCGACATGTTCGTGAACTGTCAAAATTACATAATAAATTCTACATTTTATGGTTAGACCCGATTAGATTTTCAAAGCGATACGAAGAATAATTATGGATGATAGAAAATCAATCGAATTAATCGAGAATTACTGAGTCAGGAAGAACATTGCCGCTGCTATATCGTCGTCACTGTCCATTTCGATTCAAATAATTTCATAAACTTATTTATATGTCATGTGTCATAAAGACTAAATAAGCGAGTTGAATTTCAACGATGTATACAGAATTCTTTTGATTGGTTAGAAGTGCTATCTTCGGCGTTATTATAAATCACATATTTTGTGTTTGCGTTACTGATTACGTTGCGTCGTTGCGTTGCGTTTTACGTTACTTCATTATAAATAGGCCTTAAGGCGTTCCCCCGGCCTGCGGGGGAGGGGGTTGAGTTCTGATTCGTTGGTCTTCTCCATATTTCTTTCCACTCTGCTCTATCTTGTGTTGCTGTCTTCGTTTCTTCCCAAGTTAGACGTCTTCTTTGCGCTGCCTCCTTTACTTCTTCCAGCCACGTTCTTCTTGGTCGTCCTCGTGGTTTCTTTCTTCCAATTTTTGCTTCAAACACTTTTTTAACTATTCTCTCCTCTCCCATCCTTTCTACATGCCCATACCATCTCATCTGTCCTTCTGCTATCTTATCTTCTATTGCTTTTACTTTTAAGTTTTGTCTGTAGGTTGTGTTTTCAATTCTGTCCAGTCTTGTTTTCCCCTCTATTTTTCTCAAGAATCTCATTTCGGTAGCCGTAATTTTTTCTTTTTGTCTTTGCGTTAATGTCCATGTTTCAGCTCCGTGTATGAGTATAGGCGTCACTACTTTTTTAAATATTTGTACTCTGGTCTCTTTCGGTATTTCTTTCTTTCCTAAGAAGCTGTGTTTGATGCTATTGAATATTTTGTCTCCTGTAGTTCTTCTTTCTTTTATTTCTTCATCAAATCTTCCATCTTCTGAGATCATTGCCCCCAGGTATTTAAATTTTTGGACTTGCTGTAGATTTTCATTTTTTAGTTGTATCGTGTGGTGTTGTTCATTTCTTCCTAGTATCATGGTTTTCGTTTTTTCTTTATTGATCTTCATGTTTAATTTTTGTAGCGCTTTATCATATATTTCTATATTCCTTATTAAGGTTTTTTCGTCTTCTGCTATGATGACCATGTCATCTGCATAGCATAATTCTGCTATTTCCACTCTTCTCAATTTCCAATTTCCTATGTAGTATTTCTTTACTTCTTTCTTTGTCTCTTTTATTCCTTCGTCAAGAATTAGCGTAAACAGAAGCGGGCTCAAAATGCATCCTTGCCTTGCTCCGGCTGTAGTTATGACAGATAACCGTTGAATTTTCCTATAAGTTATGATTTGATATTTAATTGACAGCAATGTATTTGTCTGTCTCATTTAAAATGACACATGGGGAATGAATTTGACAGAAGTATTACATTTAAATATTGTAAGAAATTTAGTCGTAACCATGGATATAACAAACTCAATGTTTCACGTTAAAAAATACTCACGGTATTAGTCATATGCTCATGTGGGAAAATGGCAAAAGAAGATTTATATTGAAATTTCTTTCTACGTAAATTATATAACAGTGGGGAAAATGAGTACTTAATTAAAATCCGATTAGAAATTGTAATTATATTACACCGACACTAATTTTTTCTTCTTTTCCTAAGGCCGTTAGATTGAAATATCTGTTATCTGCTGACATGGATATTTTATAAAATCATTGATATGTAAATTAAGTAATTAATAATAATAATAATAATAATAATAATAATAATAATAATAATATATTATTATTAAATACATATTTTTATTATGTAGTATGATTAAAACAATATTCATATTTGGTTTTTTATTTTAAATTCGAACATTTCTTATGATAAATTAAAATTTAAGAGTACATGACTAAAGCGATGTTATGTACTGTTAAGTTATTGCGTTGTTGGCTTAAACAGTTTTGCCACTTTTTTTCTTGACATTATTATGCAAAAATCGCCGAAAAGTAACAATATCTGCTTTTGCTATTTAATGACACTAATCACAGAATTATTTTCAGTCTGCTTAAGAATTTTTTTAAATGTTAGAGACAAAGCTCGTATTTACTTTCCCCAACGAAAAACAATAAAGCCTTACTAAATAGTTGAGTCATTATCAAATACAGAACGAAGTACATTTCCGATAGTCTGCAATGGAACGTCTGAAGCATGCAACCGTGACCGCAACATGTAACCAGACAGTAAAGCAGATCATTTAGAGCTAACCACAGAACAAAGATATAGTTTACCACTCAACTGAGAACTACAAAGTTATTGTCGGTTACATCAAGAGAATCATTTAATTATGTTATTATATAGTATTAGTATTACTTGTGTAATTATGAGTATTTAATAGTATTTTACATTACAAGCCAGGTAAAACTGTTTTTACTGCTGAAAGGAGAAAATGACAAGGCGAGCCTATCACCTCCTTGAGGCAGTAAAACATTTACTTGGCGTGTATTGTACAATATTTATTAAATAAATAAATATAACCTACAGGTAGGTGTGGTTATTATCAATTTCGATAATGCTGAGATATGTATATGTACCTCACAGTCTCACGGATTCCCCAAACTGTCGCGAAAAGAGTTCTACTCCCCACAAGAGTCACTTAGTGGCAATAGTTTGACAGGTTGGATTCAAGGGAAATTAATAATCAAGACATTTTAATTCGTGAGACTATTAATAGTAAAGTTTTAACATAAATTGTGTATCTTGGTCTCCATATTTAATGGGGGATTCCACCATTTTTTTTTTTAATTTCATCAGAAAATATTAGGAAAACTAAGACTATTGATGAAAATCCGGTGAATAAATTCCTATTAATAAGCGAGTTATGGTCTCCCGAATTTTGAAAAGATTGACGTGAGGTCACGCATATGTGTTTTTATATCAAACTGTTTTCATCATGGACCTAAATATTCTTGAAATATATGCTAGTTATATTTACATAAAAAAAAATAATATTATAACACTGTATAAGTCTACATACAAGTGTATTTAAATTATTAAATTTAATGCAAGAAATTCATGTTAAAATAAAAACTGTTTGAAAACTGTAGTATAAGATTGTTAGCCCCTCCTTTCGAATTTGAATTTCTTAACTTCCATTGGTAGTAACCCCCACCTCCTAACACGCTATTTGTTATGCATGTATAGGCAGTCTTTCTGTCGCCAATCAAAATATTATATATTGAATGCATATTCGTGTTGAGCACTATAACAAAAAACTCCTTATTTCCGAAATATTTTAATTATACTATTTAATTATTTTATTAATATTCGTTATTCAGCATATACATTCGTATTTTTTTACTACTTTGATTTAATTCGATTGAGCTGGAATCCCCTATTATTATAAAATCATTAATTAATAAAAAATCATACTTAAAAAAATATTAATAGGTGCTATGAATAAATGATTTTCCATAAACCCATAAATAAACGATCAACGCAAAAATTATTTAGATCACATATTTTATTTACCAATCATATGGAAATAATCCAGTACAAATTTAAATAATTAAATATAGAACACCAAATAAATTACATTCTTAAAATTTCTGTGCATATTTGATAATTTTTTATTACGGTACAAATATGTAGAGGTCAAGTTTTATGTTTAGACTTTATATAGTTTTAAATATTTTATAGCTTCATAACAAAACAATAAAATTTGTAACTTTTTTAAATTCATTATAAGTACATACTCGTATTTTTACAAACCTATATTTAAAAAAAAATTATTTGGCTTATTACATAATTAAATAAACTATCATTATTAATTTACATAAATGGTAATATTCAATAATTTTAAAATCTTAGTTGATTGAACTTCATAATATAGGATTGTATTTGTGGACTTAAAAATAAGACAAGTGTATCTAAAAAAAAACTTCCAAATTACTTAATCCAAAGAATGTAAAACACTGCCAAAATTATGGCTTGTTTTTAGTATCATTGTATTAAAAAAATCACTATGTTTGCTTTGTAACTATATCTTCCTGTTTTTTAACAAAATTTTAAAAATAAAAGATCAGTCACCGACAGAATGAAATATGGGTTCATACACCAACGCAGAAGATCAGACGAACATCACTGTGATCTCTGTTACCCGTTTCTACAAAATGTTATTATTTTCAATTCGTTAATTTATAGATATTTATTTTTCAATAGTTACACAATGTATCAATAACTATAGATTCCCGCTATTTTAAGGGTCTATTCTACACATCAAAGGAATAAAAACATGAGGCCGGTTGTGGTTTCGCCGGCGGAGTTCAAATCCAACCAGTGATGAAAATTATTTCCAGTATTTAAAAATTAAAATTGCAAAAGTGATCGTTGTGGTGTTTTCTTCATGTTAGCTTTAAAAGCCTATGATATGACGCCTGGTAAACGCCGTCAAGGGTACAGATTGCGGTCCACCACTATATTAAAAAAAATAATTTATGAAACTTCATTTGTAGTGGAAGCGATCTATAGTTCTAGAAAATCTTAATTGTCCTTCGCTAAGCCAATCTATACTAATATTATAGAGGTAAAGTTTGTATGTTTGTAGGAGGTAATCTCTCGAACTAGTGATCCGATTCTTTCACTGATAGAAAGCTACACTATTTCCGAGTGTCATAGGCTATGTTTTGATAAAATTAGATAACCAGATGTAGTAGTTTACTTTTGGAGCTCTTTTTGAGGAAAAACATAAAATATAATTCAAAATTTCGTATTACAGACTTTTCAATTTATTGAGCTGATTGCCTGCTTTATCCGCGTGCGCTGGCCAAACAGTTTGATATAAATGAACACAATGTATTGCAAAAATATTGGTCTTTAGTAGTTCTATAAAAATAGTCCGCGACACTATAATATACAGCTTTTGTATTTAAGACACTATAACGGTTTTTATGTTAAAAGTAAAATAAAAATTTTAAGATGATGTTTGGGTGTATTTATTAGGTACAACATATCAATCTATATAAAAATAAATAACTTCGTCATCACGAAAATTTAATGAAGATAAAATTAGCCCTTTATCACATGTGATTTGGCCGTATAGTTTAGGAGATAATATCAAATAAGGTAAATAAATGAATTCACGGCCGGCGCAGCACTGTTAAGTGCGGTGAAAAGATCAGGAGGACAGTGGGCGAGGCCTTAAACATCTGCGATACGAGGCTGGTTGTTTCTCGGCTCGCGGGCCAAAATCTACTGAAACATTTGAACCAACAATATCAACATACGGAAAGTGAATTCAAATAAAATCGTAGCTTTACACGTGCGAAGCCGTATATAATATTCTATATATTCTTTAACGATATTAAGCTCATTTTGTTCTCAACCAGTGAAGTTCGCCAATAATTAGAATCACATGCATTGATCTATTTCAACACTTTTGACCCCTTAACCTTATAAGATTTAATTTTAATAAAACTAAATAAGTATTTCGAGAACTAAGTTCTCATCATCACTAGTACAACAAGGAAAAAGTAAACAGAGTAGTCAACATGTCAATTATGCCAGAGGTCAAGACAACTCTATTGTCTTAAATTTCTTGACCTCTGGCATGGTTGACATGTTGAGTAATCTTGGCTACTCCGTTCAATTTTTCCTTGTTATACTACTTATAATGAGAACTTAGTTCTCGAAATACGTATTTGGTTTTATTAAAATTAAATTTTAAAAGGGTTAAGAGGTAATTTTATTAGTGTTGTTCATGGTAAATAGATAATTGAAAATATACGTGTGTAATAAATAATATTATAATTAATAAAAAACTACGTATATTACTTATATTTGTTCTTTATTGAAACGCAGTTGATTTCTATCTGGCCTGGCATTATATATTCAAACAAGTATTATATGATTTGCTTTCATTGTTTCGTTATTTTCTGCATTCATTTACTTGAAAATGGTTGTCGTATTTAAAAAAAGGGTATTTTAAAGTCGAATACTTTAAAAACTAATACTAATAATAACAAACAATTGATACATTTTCTAATTTATTACTATAGTGGAAGACATCATTATTGTTATTAGATACCGAAATATATCTATGATTAAAAGTAGACTGACACGCCCAGAAAAGAGTAAGAAGCCGTAATATATTTTTTTTATTAAGTAGATCCTTGGCTTCGGGAAATTATTTATTGCTACTCTACATTTTAAAAAGTACTCTTTTTCTTGTCTGGAATGTTCTTGAGGCCGTCTCTGGGCTATAATAATAAATAACAGTACAGTAGCTCTGAAAATTATCCCTGGTGATTATTTCTTATTTAAGAATTAAGTACCTCCTTGAAACGAATACTTTTTTGGCAATTCAAGAAAACTTGTAAGTCATCATTTTATGCCCTGCCCTTTTAAGAGCAAAAAATCTTGATTGCTGTTCCATTTTGCACGAACGAGTTTTGAAATTTTTGTCTGACTCGAAAGTGATTCACAGGGAAAGACATTTTGAAAGTATATTCATAGCTTTATCTTTTTCAAAACAGTATGACTTCACCAGAAAAAAATATCAGTTATCAAGAAAGTGTATACTATATGTATTTTCCCAAAGCACGATTTCTAATAAATGTTTGGACATGGTAAGATATATTTTGGTGTAACTTGAGATTTGAACTATGATTCTCATGTATAGGAATGTTTACAAAGATGACACATTAAATTAATCTCTTAAAATATTTCATGTCTTTTCTATGAAAAAGCATTAACCTAAAAAAGTAATGTACATATTTCTTTTCTTCCGTGTATAGTCATTTTTGTACGATAGATACAGTAAGTCCAGTTAAATTTGAGGCTAATGATTTATAGCTCCTAAATTTAGTGAGTCACTTTACTATTTAAAAAAAATATATATATATATATATATATACAATGAAAGAAATCTGCAGTTTCAGAAACTCAGAAAGATTTAATTTGTTATGTGATGCGTCGTAATAATTTTTGAAAAATTCGCTAATCATTTGAGTCACAAATTAATCTATTTCAAATAGTTATTTGTGCAACAATTGTGTAAAACACTGCTTTTTTGATCAAATGCGATGGAAATTATAACACAAAATAAAAAAAAAACTGTTTTACAAACGTGTTGCATACAATATGTTGCCTACAACCGAAATGTTAGTGTTGTTTCTCATAAAACTAAGTGTACAAGCATCGTCAAATAATGTTAGAGCTCTTTCTCATAAAACTGAATGTAATGTAACTTAAGACATTCGAAAGAATATCAGAGACAGGTGAATTTAGTCTTCTAGAATTGTACAAATTACACACTAGGTTAGGTTTAGATCTGATGCCAAAAAAATGTTAATATTCTTAATAATTAAGTTAGTTCTCAATCTGTTAATGAAAATTATTACACTTGTTTCATTTATATATTTAAATATATGTATTTCGTTAATTTCTTTATTTATGTTTAGTTCAATACTAAATGTAGTCCTTTAATCTAATTTTGTATTTAATTTCACTAATGTTATTACAAATTTAGAAAATTTATCTAAATCAACTTAGATAATTACAAATTTGTTTAGTTCATTTAACTACAATTTAGACGTTTTTTTTTTCTGTGTATTTACTTGTCACGCACAAGTGCTTGAAAAGTGCCTCTTTAGATAGTGTAAAGTATGCATAAAGTATGTACTTTACGGTCGGTTGTAGGAAAAATATATAAATATGTATTTTTAAAATAACGTTCATGATAAATAATCGGAAATGATGTATGGATTATAAACAATTTAATAAAATAATCAATAAAAAAAAACTACGTGTACATAAATCCAAGTTTTGATTGTTATACTTCTAGCAGGATATTACTATGTCAATCCACATATCTTTCAGATCCTTCAAACGCAAGTTGTTTCTGCCTGGCGTGGCATCATAAATTCAAACAAGTCTAATTTGGTTTACTTTCGTTGTTTCCCGCATTCTTTTATTTGAAAATGGATTCCGGATTTCATTAAAGTGAGCCCTAAAGGCTTAAAAGTAGTTTGAGTTTTAAATAGAGTATATATACGACGAATGAGAGCGAGAGAGGTGAATAGAGATAGCAGTGCTGTGACGTAGATGTAAAGGTCATTAATGCCTTTTTCTAAACTTTGATTGACCCCTGTCGTACAGCCATAAGGTCTAGTTTGATATAAATGATCAATTTTCTGATTTGTTATGGTGGAGGACCACCATTGTGTGGTTCTACAGCACAAGCAGATATGTATATAATTTTCGGCGAACGTAAAAAAAAAACTTCGAGAAATAGACACCTCGAGCAGATATATAATTTATTTTATATTGTTTTCTTTGAAGAAGGCAGCAGTGTATGCAACCGAAACGTTGGTTTAAATTAAAATATGTACAGAATATGAACTAAAAGGTTGTATTATTCTATTTCTTTAAATTTCTACTTTTATCAACACTTAAAATTTACTGAAATAAATTTGATACACTGATATTCCATAAGCCAAAAAAGCTTAAATTTTATTACAATAAATTACAGTTTATTAAGAAGTCCAGTGTTTACTTTACTTAAACATTAAAAATAAACAATGATTGCATATGTTATCTAATGGCTTTAGATTGTTCAATTAGATTATTGTTTAAATCTGCATTTATTAGAAGCAATTAAAAAGTAATTAGCAGTTTAAACAGAATCTAAACAGGAACTAATTGGTAATTAACTGAACAATTGTGGTAAAATACTTCATTTCTATTTCATTTCCAATCAAAGATTTTATCGTATTATTCGTAAAGTAGGTAAATCAATATTTTTGTTGCATAAATATTTTAATTTTAAAATATAATACTTTACTTAAGATTGTTGATTTAATAAAGGTATGTCGCAAGATATGATTTTTATTTAATCTACCAGTAATCTAAAAAGAAATCTACAGTTGCATATATGTATTACCAGATATACATGACACGAATACTATCAGAAAATAAATGCAGCATAAACAAAGCTGTTTGTTATCGTTTCCTTATCAGAAACTTTACCTACATTTTACTAACCAATATCCCACTAGTATTTTACATTTTTCTGGGATTTCTTATCAATAGATAACAAAAATGTAAAAAAAAATCTTACTGTTTACTCATACTGATAATGAATGCACGTAGTAAATATGTGCCACTACAATTTAAAACATTATTGATTTTAAATGTATTTTCTATGTAGAAAACGTTAAATAATAAAGTATTACACATTTTATTACTTAAATAGTCTACACTGATCTATTTTTAAGTAATTCTGATATGAAACTAACATATTTTATGTGCCGATGGCTATTTTCTATTTTTGTTAACACTTTTGTTATTGTCTCAACGGTTCATTGAAAAATAATACTGCTACCTACTTTATTTTATTGATTTAGTCCCGGTTTCATAAAACAAATTCATGTTAAATTTTACTTCCACAATAAATTTAATACATTGAACAAATGCAACGCAATTGTTTGATAGCAAAGATTTTAATGTCATAAGAACATCGAAACTCGAAAGTGGAGTGGGATCATGTAACTGTGAAAACGATATTGCGACTGTCGACAAGTGAAAATGTGATCACGTAAATAGTGAAAACCGAAAACGATATCGTTTTAGACCGAAAAAATGTAAATTCTAGTCGACACTCTCAAAGCATGCGAAAACGATAATCGTATCTTACGTCCCATTTTATTTCATACATTTGGGTATAGGTATATCTTTTTCTAATTTACATGTATTTAAGTAAAAGAATGTGGTGAGCAGTTTTGAAAGAATAAAAGGCATTTTTTTTAATAAAGCGAAAATGAAATAATTGTAATAAAGTACGATAATTATAAAATGAATATTGATTGCAAGAATGAATCTAAGAAAAAAAATCATGAATGTTTTAATAGGTTATATCATGTTGCGAAGAACCAAATGCTTATGATTTACTATATATTTTACTCTTTTGAAAACTATGGTAGAAAATTAAAATATTGTTAATTAGATATATTCTTATTTCTACCGACATTTCCCTTCTTTACCATAAAAATTTAAACTACCTAAAAGAAATATTTTCTGGCATTTCTTATATTCTAATAACTGTAAAACTGTTGTTCACAACAAAATATATTTTGATTATAGTCCAAGAATATTGATTACAAGAATAAATCCAAGAAAAGAAATTTTATCAATATTTTAATACTATTGCGTTTTGCAGAGCATCAGAAATAACGAATCTAGCTCGTGTTTTAAAATTAATATTTTGTATTATTTGCACAAAATTATAATTTATGAAATGATCATTTTTCGTGGCCCGTCCGACAGTTCTGCGTCGTTAATTAAATGTGGGCCATACTTTATTTACCAGATTACTTTAAAATAGCAATCTTGTATACTTGCAGTCTTAAATGGTCTTTTAAAGTTTTAATTATATATTTAAATATATTTTTGTTTACTTCATAAATTTTTCTCCTGGAATACCAAAAGGAACAAAATAATCTGGTATATGATTTCTGTAATTAATTATTTACAATTTAACTTGTATCCTTCTTCAATTCTTGTAGATTGCAGTTAAGAACGAAATAAAAAAGACGAGAATAACACGTTTTGAAATTAGTTTAAAATTTAATGACATTCAGAAAAATTATCTGTCAAAATGAGTAATACTACTATTTAATACAAAAACATCAGTCTATAAACGATATCGTTTTCGCAAAACGTAGTCACTTTACGGAAATAACCGAAGATGAAAACGTAGTGAGTGACTAATTTTACGTGATCGCTAAGGAAACGAATATCCCTTTCATTTATCGATAATCACAATATCGTTTTCACTTTTACGTGATCCCACTCCTGATTCGAATTTGTTCATATAATTAAATTTATTTTCGATGTAATTACCGGGCCTTTATGAAACTGGCAGCTGACGCTTAAATTTTAAGTGTTGCTTAAAGTGACAATATCGTATCGAAACGACAAGTCAAATGATTAAATGAATATTGCTGACAAAAGTTCGATTTCTTTTTTTTGTTTTGTTTAAGTTTAGCTTAAAATTTAAGTATCAGCGCAACTAGGCTTTAAAGTTATAAAGTTACTTCTAGTTCTGCCTTAAATTTTTAGGTCAAACTAAAACTAAAGTAATCATTTTCAAATCAATCAGTTATTTTGCGTTTATATTTCAGAAAATATTAACATTTCTTAAAAATAAAATAACCTTTTTGATTAGCTTAGTATACACTAGAATATACTGACTTAGAGGTGTCCGGTAATAAATATGACCAAAGTTTCAAAAATATAGTTAGTTTTGCAATAAGTGCGAGATATTACTGATTCTAAACAAATATAGGTCTCGGAAACGAACGCTGAGAGTTTTGAAATTTGTTTCAAACAATTTTGTTTTCAACCATACAAAAATTTGAAAAAATTACGAAATGTAGTCCACATTTTTAACACATGATATCTACTTTTTAATCGGCTATGCAAGCGATCATGATAATGGCTAAAGCAGTTATAATTGTTCGAAATAAACAAAAACAAGTGATATATCAGATAGACATCAAAATATTAACTCAAACAATGAACAATATCATGGCATAAACTGATAATGCATTAAAGTTTCATTAATTAATAACTAGATTAATTTTTCATGAAAAGTATCTAACATCATTGCAAAGTTAATTTAAATTACTTTCAGAAAATATAAAAATGTCAGAGAATCCAAAATCTAGTCACAAGATAACTAGTAAATAACAGTTATATCAAAATTTAAACATCTGATATGGCCAGCGCATAACCTCCCGCTGGGTATTTAACCAGGCAGTATAAATAAAGCAATCATTATGTTCAAATATTTTTACATTCACTTAAAACAATTTTTATTTTACATTTAACAAATATATCATACATAAAATAAATTTCACATACTTGACAAAACTAATAGAAACATTGAACAAAAATCAAAATAGTACTCGCATCTTGACACAAGTCTTTTCAAACTCGTATTCTGGAAGACAAAAAGCAAATCAATAGTACTTCTAATAATTATGTATGATTGAAAATATATTATTTTTACAAACCTTAATTTTATTAGATTCAAATACTTATATTGTTACTAGATTCTCCTTACCACGGTTTCATTATTAATTTTAATGTAATTGCTCCCTGACAGTGACTTTTGTTTAAATATGTCAAAATTGTTATTGAAATATTGTTTTTGTTTGAGGCATAGGCAAAATGATATATGAAAATAAATTATATTATAAATTTATATTTAAAATTATTTAGAGTTATTTACTAAATGCTATTATCGTAGAATTGAAGATTGTACCATTATATTTAATTACTATTAGTAAAAGTTGCTGAAAAATTATATTCAATGTATTTTTACCTTCCGTCACCTTTAGGTAAGGAAGGTATTGTCTTTGGTCAAAAAATTCGGTGGTGAGTTTTTAATGAATAAGCACGTTTTAGGGTCCCTACAATAAGAATATACCATTTTTAAGATGATGTCTGTATGTATGTATGTGTGTGTGTGTGTGTGTGTGTCCGTGTGTGTGTGTGTGTGTGACAAATTTTTCTCCGACGATAACTCTAATACTACAATTCTAAAAATTATAATTCTTTCGTATTCCTCTTCTGTACATCCATATGAAGAGTTGATTAGATTTTGGTTATAATTGATCCACCGGAAGTACCTTTATTTGAAGTTTTTAACAGTTTTTCTCAAAAAACGCAGTTAAATATTATTTTTTGACATTTTGTTATTATATATATTAAAGAAAATACTCTTCTCTATACAGTTTGATTACTATATATATGAATAAAGCATTATAAAGAAATTAATTTTCAAAAATTAGTCAGTTTTGCTTTTTATCATGGAAACAGCTGACATAATTATTCAAAAAAATTTTATTGACAGATGTCAGTTGCAAGTGCAAAACCAAATATGGAAAAAAGTATAGGATCTAAAATTGGTATGTCATAGTGTTGCTCGCAAGTGACACGCAGAGAAAGGCCAAAGAGAAGATGGAAGGACATTACTAGTTTATGTTATAATTTTATTGGATTTATAGAACCTTTTCAAATGAACTTTTGGTATGGAATTTGTAAAAAAATAGTATGTGTTTTTACATGATATTATATAGAATCTGTTCCAAGGACCTTTTGGTATGGGATTTGTACAAAATACATGGAATTGACGGAAGGTCTTGTGCTGGCCACAACAGATTTTTTTTTTAAGAAAAACTGTTAAAAACTTGTATAAGTGATACTTCCGGTTATCCGATATTAACTAAAAACTAATGAGCTCTTCCCACATTAGTGTAGAATGGGTATACAAAAATTCAAAATTTTCTGATTGATGGTATTTGAGTAATCGTGTCCACAAGATCCACACATCCACACACACACACACACACACATATATATATATATATATATATATATATATATATGTGTGTGTGTGTGTGTGTGGATGTGTGGATCTGTATATATATACATACATACCCACAGACATCATTGTAAAAATGTTAAAATCGGGTTCTGGGGACATCAAAAATGCTTATTCACTAAAATCTCTATTTGTGATTTTTAGCACGATCCCTATACTTCCCCTACCTTGGGTAGTGGGAGGTAAAAATTCCGGGAGTTTATGTGTCGTTCTACTTAAAAAAGAATCTGATGTGGCCAGCAAATGACCTCCCGTCAATTCCATGTTTAAAATAGCAGTGAGCTTTAAGTAAAGTAACACTTCCGGTTGATCGTTTGTAAATAAAATCTAATTTGTTGTCCAATAAATAGAAAAGTCTGTAATATGAAATTTTGGATTATGTTTTATTGTTTTTCCTCAAAAACCTGTTACAGCTCCAAATTAAGTACTACATCCGATTTATCATAATATATGGTTAAAATCGAATATGTTGTTTCAAATTATATATCAGTTTTAAATACCAAATTTGAGAAGTTTTGGATCATATTTTAATAGATTTTAAGGAAAAATCGTCACACACACATTATTATAAAAATCAGCTTCAATTTCCAGGTGCTCTAAAACGCAATCTGTGTAAATTCTTCGTCGTACATGATCCATTTCGTAAATGTGTAGTTGTTAATTAATATAATTAATGATGATTGAATCATATAAAAATTAAATCAGATTATCATGTACATCTAATATTTATGTATGATGGAAAATAAATAATTTTTACAAACCTTTTATATAAATTATTTTATTATTATATTCTCCTTAAGACGGTTTCATTATTAATTTTAATGTAATTACTTCTTGACAGCGACATTTGTTTAAATATGTCAAAATTTTTATTGAAGTATTGTTTTTGTTTGACGCATAGGCTAGTGGATGTATAAAAATAAATTACTTTATAAATACATATTTTAGTAAAAGTTGCTGAAAATTATATTCAATGTATTTTTTCAAGAAAAATTGTTAAACGCTTGTATAAGTGATACTTCCGGTTATTCGATATACACTAAAAACTAATGAGTTCTTTCCACATTAGTATAGAATGGGTATACAAAATTACAATTTTTTCTGATTGATAGTATTTGAGTAATCGTGTCCACACGATCCACACACACACACACACACACACACACACACACACACACACGCACAGACACACACACACACACACATACCTACAGACATCATTGTAACAATGTTAAAATCGGATTCTGGGGACATCAAAACGTGCTTATTCACTAAAATCTCTATATATGCTATTTTTAGCACGATCCCTATACCTCCCTTACCTAAGGTAGCGGGAGGTAAAAAACAACGATAATAACGCTTCCAGCCAAACCGGAAGTAGAATTTATGACCTTTTCTCGCCAAAAAGTGTGATTTAAGCAGGGCATCGAACCCGAACCTGAACCGAACCAAAACCGGAACCAAACCGTAACATTTTAGGGAACCCAAACCGAGAATCGAACCTCAGATATATTTTTAATTGAACCTGAGTCGAAACCGAACCGAGTATTAAAATTCAGGTTCGGGGTTCAACTCCGGTTCAGGTTAATTTTTAGTTCGAAAAGTAAATACAGCCGATAATCGACGTCTTAGGCGTTTGCGTTGCTGTCTGGGCTGACTTTTCGTGAAAATTGTGTTCGTTTCTTGCTGCGTTTTGCGTAAATTCCGGCTCTCATTTTACATTATTTCGAACCTGAACCGCGAACAAAACCGCAAATTTTATTAATGCTTGAACCAGAACCGCACCCGAACCCATCTTTCAAAAAACAAATTAATCTGAACCTAAACCGAACCCAATTTTTGGCGGGTTCGATGCCCTGGATTTAAGTGTGTAATTTTATTTAAAGCTATGACAATCTTCAAATATTTTTTTAGTTTTACATACATGCCCAACATTAGTGAAAATTTACTAGCATTATGAATACAGTCATTTCCATTCGTCTTAAAGTCTTCTACACCAGCGATTACAGGATGAGTAGATTTGAATCGGAATAAAATTTATAAAAATAATTGTAAATAAACAATACTGTGGTACAGGATTTACGATATTATCGTATTTTATACGTATAAATCAGAAATGTTTTCCATATCTTCAACTTCTACGTGCATATTACAAAGTAATCTTTGTCCCTGACTGTAACATTCAACAACCAGATGCAAAAGAGTAGAGTTTTGTTATCATTTGATACACGTGTTTCATGTTTCTTTCGCCAAGTTGAGCTGTAAAAGGATCGTCCATGACTTGTTCTAGGATTCATGTACAATGATAGTGTTGTTTTGGTATGATGCACAAGACGTAATTTAACTGAGGATATGCGGACTTACTGGCGCTTGTCCTTACTTGGAAAACAAAATAATGTGACTTCTATTAAAAGAATGATTTGTGTGTTTTGCTCAAAATGACCATGTTGTGCAGAAAACCAAGAACTAAGTAACGTGATACTTTAATCGTGAAGACCGTCAATACCGTTAGCAATAAAATAGAAATTGTGGAACATAAAATTGTTCGAAAAGAAAATACATATACAAGGCTTGCAAATATTCGAGAGTCAAGGGTGATATCTCTTTCATATCTGACAGCATTCTATGGCATATCGGAGTACAAGTGGAGTGCAATAATGGGGTTTCCGCACCGTAGTAACAAATTAGAAAATTAATCATTTATATTTGAACTTGAAAACAGTATGTACGGAACTGTTAATAAAAATGATTTTTAAAGTATTTGATTTTTTAATATCCTTAACATCTACGTCATACATCTTTCACATTCTTACTACTTTAGAACTTGCTATTATAGCTTATTTGAAATCCAGAATCCATTTTCAAATAAATGAACACAGAAAATAATGAAATAAAGAAAGTACACAAAATAGTACTTGTGTGAATTTATGATGCCTCGTCATAAAGAAACTACTTGCATTTGTATGAAAGTGATATATGTTAAATAACGCATGTCCAATTATTAACCACGAAATTTAATTTAAACATATGTATATTTTTATATATTAAAATAGATCAATTTATATGACTTTAAATAACGTCACAATTTGAGAACAAAATGAGATTAACATTTACGTTAGAAAATATTAAAAATATATATTATAGCTTAATAAATAACAATAAAGACTTTCTAGAACTGCAGATTGCTTCCAATTTAATGATAATAGTAAAAGGAGTCTCAGGTTAAATTATAAATAACTCTAGTAAAATTAACCCTTTAACCTTAAAATTTAATAAATAAAACTAAATACGTATTTCGAAAACTCAGTTCTCATAAACAGTAGTACAGCAAGGAAGAATTAAACATAGAGTAAGCAAGATTACTCAACATGACAACCATGCCAGAGGTCCTGACAACTTTATTAGTGTTATTTGCATCCAATTTAGATGAAATTTCATTAAAAAATAAATAAAAATAGTGGAGGGCCCCACCAAAGAATTTACCAAGAATAATGTGCAGTGGAATTAAGAGTAATTTGGCTATAAATATTAGGTTCGAGATGTAGTGATGATTGGGCTTATTTATTTATTTTCAAGAGATCATATACTATACATGATATTGAATAAGTACAATCAATACAGAATATAGGGAAAAAATCTCTTGTAGCCAGCACAAGACCCGTCATTCGATGTATTTTGTACAAATCCCAAACCAAAAGTTCCTTGGAAAAGATTCATGTAAAATTGTAACACGAACACATACTATTTTTTACAAATTCTATACCAAAAGTTCCTTTAAACAGATTCTATAAATACAATAAAATTATGACATGAATGTACACTATGTAAATTGCACTAGACACTTCCTTCTTTTTTCTTCAGATTTTTCCTATTTTATTAAGGGTCGCTGTTTCTTACTCTTTCTTGTTCAACGCATCTTCTTCACACAGATCTTCCTCGTTGAAGTGTTCTGCGATACAGTCCTTCCATCATCTCTTTGGCCTTCCTCGTACTCCCGGCATTGAGACGAGGCTGCAACTGCATGTCACTTACGAGGAACACTGTGACTTACCTACACTACTTTATGATCTTATGCTTTCCATCTTTGGTTTTGCACTAGACACTGACATCTGTCAATTAGAATTTTTTTAATGTATCAGCTGTTTTCATGATAAATAGCAAAGCTGATTGATTTTTGAAAGTTATTCCCTTTATAATGCTTTAACTCTATATCTACTGAATATGAAGGAAAATGTATAATCAAACCGTATAGAGAAAACATTTTCTTTAATATTTATAATAACATAAAATGTCAAAAAATAATATTTAACTGCGTTTTTTAAGAAAAACTGTTAAAAACTTCAAATAAGGTTACTAAAATCTAATCAGCTCTTCATATGGATGTAAAGAAGAGGAATACGAAAGAATTATAATTTTTAGTACTGTAGTATTGGAGTTATCGTCAAAGAAAAATTTGTCACACACGGACACACACACACACACACACACACACACACACACACACACACACACACACTATACACATACAGACATCATCTTAAAAATAGTAAATTCGTATTCTGGGGATCCTAAAACGTGCTTATTCATTAATTGTTTTGACCAAAGACAATACCTCCCTTACCTAAAGGTGACAGAAGGTAAAAAAAGTACATACATAGAATTTGCATAGTATATATAAGTTTATTGAGCTGGTAGATATTTCTATAATGCTGAATTCAAAAAATACATTTCCATACTGACTGACAGCATTGAGAATATTGAGATCCATGATGAATATATTGAATAATAAATAAATAAAGGTGTGATCTCAAGGTTTTATAATTATAATATTCAAGAAAATGTTACAACAATATTTTCTGGACTTTTTCTTTCCGAATATTCCTTATTCACAACTACTTTAAGGACCTACATATTCTACAAACAAAAATATGATCTTTTTCTCATGAATATAATTGATAGGTAAAATAAGAGCCGATACTACGACAAAAATATGTCAATACAACTGCCTTGTAATCGTAATGAAATACATTCATAAGATGTATCGAATTATCCATTACAATTGCAGATTGATCGAGAATTAAAATAAGGCATTGTCATTCTTGCAAATAATAATAATTGCAAAATAATCACATACCCTGGGTAGTAATCATGGAATCATGTGAATGATTAATATATACAAATTGTTGACAAATGCCTGTTATTAAACATGGCGTTTACCTTTAATGATAGACTGTAGCAATAAATGAAATGCATCATTTGTAAACGTTATCCAGAAATATTTAATCGGATGTAAATATCACAGAACATGTAGAGTAGTTTGCAAATGTCTCTGGTTAATGACGGATATGACGTATAATCTTTCAAACATCCAACCGGAAACCGCGGAATGGTTTCTTCAGTTGTGGTTACGATGGTTATATCGCGAATGTGGTTTAAACACGTGCAAGATCTCAAATATGACAACCATAATTCAAACATTTATAGCTTTACGATCATATAAATTAATATCTTGCGAATTTAACATATTTGATAAAAATATTGTTTGTAATATTTGTATTGATATCTTACTATTACTCGTTTGACTAACACGTCAGTGGTAGTACGAGTAAATAAGGTAAATAAAGAAATACGATCTATTACCTATTTCTCAGTGCCAATCCGCATTTTTATTTCCAGATTCGGTAATATGCGTTTGTTTTTCAAAAAAATAATTGAATAATTGTACTAAGTAAAATATTATGGCGACCTTGACTAATATTTAATTTTCAAATAACTTAGAAATTGAGAAAAATGTTTCATATAAAATTTTATTGTATTTTTATAGACAAAATTTTATACCATCACTATCTTTGTCAGTTTTTTTTCCATTCTAATACAAAATGGCCTTTTTCTCGGAAACAGTTGAAGATCAAACCTATATTGACTAACTTTTTTACTCATTTTGGTCAGTACTACATGCCCTTAAAGTTTGTACCTGAAGTTGTGAAACACCTTACACACTCCTATCAGATTTTTGAAAATAATTCTTTTTCCAATTTTCGGAGCCAAATGCCCGTATTCACCAACATCAAATAAATCTTTGAATAGCTTATTCAATGAATAAGCTATTCGAAGATTTATCTGATTTTGGTGAATACGGGCATAAGTATCTTTAATATAATAACACCTGCGCCAAATGAAATATTGAAATTTCAAATACAATTCTGTCTCTAAGTTTTATAAGAAATTGCTTACTGTATAAGTCATCAAAACCAAAAGCCATTTTATTCTGTTGAGAAAGGCACAAGTATCAAAATATGTTAACTCATAACTCATACATGGAAGGGCAAGAAGTATTTATCTATGTATTCTGTTTATAAAACTCATAAGAATACTAAGAGGAGAAGAGTTTTAGGGTTCCTAGAATACGATTTTACTAGTTTCACGATGATGCCTGTATGTATGTGTGTATGTGTGTGTGTGTGTATGTGTGTGTGTGTATGTGTGTGTATGTGTGTGTGCCTGTGCGTGTATTTTTGTGTGAAAAATTTTTCTCCGACGATAACTCCAATCCTACAATTCTAAAAATTATAATTCTTTCGTATTCCTCTTCTTTACATACATATGAAGAGTTGATTAGATTTTGTTTATAATTGGTCAACCGTAAGTAATTGCCCGCATTTGAAGTTTTTAACAGTTTTTCTCAAAAAAAACGCAGTTAAATATCATTTTTTGACATTTTATATAATTATCAATATGAAATATCTTATTGTGTGTACGGTTTGATTATACATTTTTCTTCATATTCAATAGAGTTATAGAATTATAAAGAGATTAACTTTTATATATCAGCCAGCTGATATATTCAAATAATTCTAATTGACAATTGTCGGTGTCAAATACAATTTACATAGTATATGTCCGTGTTATAAGAATTTATAGAATCTTTTCCAAAGAACTTTCGTTACGGAATTTATAGAAAATAGTATATGTTCGTGTTATAGATATACAGAATCTTTTACAAGGAACTTTTGATCTGAGATTTGTACAAAACACATAGAATTGACAAATGTGCTGGCCACATCAAATTTTTTCTATAGAGATAATTTTACAATGGGATTTTTTAAAATAATGCGACTTGTAATAAATATTTTTTTTATCAGTTATTTTGGTAACAGTTCCCGCTAACAATTGAAATTTCATATTTTGATAATTTGTGTATTGTGCTCGTTGTGAATTTTGTCGATTTTATACATTAATGCATTGTATCAAACAGTGTGCTTATAGTTCTTATAAGGCTTATAAGAACACCGAAATAGAAAAAGTAAGTATGTAATCAATGCAATTAATAATTAAATGGACATGCAATTTTATTAAAACCTGCGAATATTATTCCACTTCATGATTTTATGATGATGTTACCAATTTTGATCGTTATGAGCGTATGCATGCAAATGACGTTTTAATGTGTAAATTTGATTAGTTTATTCAATTTACAGACAGTAGAACAGTAGAAGTTATTGTGATTGGAATGACGCCGTTAATAATAACAAGAATTCCTAACGCATACCATTTGCTCTATTGAATATTAGTCCAGTCAATGGAGACCAAAAAGACCTTTGCCTTACAAAAGGTGGCGAAAAAACAATTTTAACATATGTTGTTTAGGTCGAGACGGAAATGAAAAATTCAAATTTGTGACCTTGGGGAGACTCGGCGTGAGCCGCCATCTTGGATCAAAGGTGCAAGAAATGAGTTTTTCGCTATTATCTTAAAAACAGGGGCTCATATCAAAATTTTACAAGAATACAAAATTAAAGCTCGTTACTTTTTCTGTCAAAATAGTTATTACCTAGGATGAACTCTCAAAGAGTTATGTTCAAAAATAGGTAATCAGAACAACAATTTATGAAAGAATATTTAATCACTCAAAATATGCACAATATTAAGTTTTTTATACTTATTTTAATAAATTTTGTTATTTATAACAGTTTATATTCGTCGCGGCATCAAAAGGAGTAAATTATCGATGATTTTTAAATAATTATTGTCAACGCTTTCCCACAAATTCATCAACCACTTTGACCCGGTTCAAGATACGAAGCCGCGGTTTGAAAATTTTAATTCTGCTTGGAATTCTCCTTCATGTCATGTTAAACGATTTTTGCTCCAATGAGCGGTTCACGAATTATTAACAATTTAAAATTATATGAAATTTCTCTAAAATTTGAAACATCTGCAAATCGGCTTTTATTTCATTTTTTCTTCTGAAATTTAGACACGATTATAGGTAAATATATAATATAAATAAAAACTAGGAGAAATTTCATATAAGTTTAAATTACTAATAATTCGTGAACCGCTCATCGGAGCAAAAATCGTTTAACATGACATGAAGGAGAATTCCAAGCTGAATTAAAATTTTCAAACCGCGGTGTCGTATCTTGAACCGGGTCAGAGTGGTTGATGAATTTGATGCCACGACGAATGTAAACTGTTATAAATAACAAAATCTATTAAAATAAGTATTAAAAACTTAATATTGTGCATATTTTGAGTGATTAAATATTCTTTCATAAATTGTTGTTCTGGTTACCTATTTTTGAACATACCTCTTTGAGAGTTCATCCTAGGTAAAAAATGCAAGAATTCTTTTGGTACAAAAAGTAACGAGCTTTAATTTTGTATTTTTGAAAAATTTTGAATAAGCCACTGTTTTCGAGTTAATAGCAAAAAACTCATCTTTTGCACCTTTGATCCAAGATGGCGGCTCACGCCGAGTCTCCCCAAGGTCACAAATTTGAATTTTTTATCTCCTTCTTGACCCAAACAACATATGTTAAAATCGTTTATTCCCCACCTTTTGTCGGGTAAAAACCTCTATTGAATGGACTATATTGTAAATACATATTTAAAATGAAAAACTTGTAGCTATTCTAAATACTGAATATTGAAGTTATTAAATTTATAATGATGTTCATGTAAGAATTTACAATAACAAACATGACAAAATAAATTCTTACATACAGGAGGGAATTACATAAGAATGAACCAGCAATTATATATCTCCAATATTAAGAGGGATAGCGATTATCTTCAAATAAACAAATTTACAATAGGCAATAAGCCCTATAAGATGCCGGATCCTTCTGTTACTTCCGGTTCCGAACTATGTGATACCAACTTTAAAATTTCACACACGTTGAAATATGAAAAAACTCAAGTGTGTGTGTGTGTGTGTTTTTTTTTTGTTTACTTGTGATAGTATTTTTTTCAGATAAATTCATTTAATTAGCGTAACCAATAAAAGAAAATTTCACACTTCGTTGAGCTATTTTATAAGATAGTTCTATGTTCATTTGTTTCACACATCAAAAATGGAACAGTTATTAACTTTATAGGTTAAAACCAATTATTATGACTATGATAATTAAACAACCCCATGCAGTACGTGTTATTTAGGACACCTTGCCTATATATTCATTTTCAAAGAAATACATCGGTGTTAAGCTTACATCTAATACCTAATTATGATAGTATATATATTTTAAAACATGTTACAGAAGGAAACCTATTCTAGCACGAATTAGAAATTCGGACACGAATAGCGTTCCGGCGAGTAAGCGAACGAACGAGTAGGTACTTTAGAAGAAGACGGCTGACTCGATGATGCCGTGATGTTTGACATATGTGAGTCATCAGTTTTGTTATAATAATGATTTGTTAGCTGACGATAAATTCTAAAAAAAATTAATAATGCCAAATATTTACAACATTTAAATACTATTTTAAATTCTATCTAACAGGTCATGGTAGTGCTTTGTTGTCTCTCTCTTCGAGCTTGTCGTCTTTGTCTAAGAGGTTTTATAGGTAGGTACTATTTTTTCTGTGTCGGCTTTCATTTACATTATTTCTTCATAAAAATAGATATTTCACAGTTTCCATAAAGGGAATTTTTTGATTAGTTAAGATATATACAGTGATTTGTTTTTTTTTTTTATTCTGATCGCGGCCTAGATATTTATTGTATTTAATACAAAATAAAATATCACAAAAAATTGTAGAAAAATGGAGCTCATTCAAACATGAATAAGTGTGCTTAAATATGATATTATAATTCCGAAACAGAGAAAAAATTAAAAGTGCAATATAGTTATGGTTCTTTATACAGTATAACAAAAAATAAATGTTTTTAAATATACTCGTTTAATGATGACATTTAAAAACCATTTCCTAAATAAATACCTCCAAGTTATCTAGTAGTATAGATACTAAAAGATCAAATCACAGCATTTACAATGTACATTTATGAATGGACAACAACACTTAAACATGTATTTATATACCATTAGTGAAATACCTATTGTGTAGTCCTGCAGTCCATTATTCTAGGAGTGTCAAGATCAATCAGCTAATATGTATCAGGTAAGATAGTCGAAATTCCTTCGAGCTCGAAACGTGAATCATCGCCAGACACTTTAAAAACACGACGAAAGAAAAAAAATAGTAAAATTAGCTTTTTGTTTGGCTAATGAAATAGTAATTAAGAAAAATGTACCTAAACAATAGAAAAAAAATTGAATGTACAAAAGTATCTAAAGAGCTGAAGTCATAAGAAGAAAATTTGATTACGTTATTTGTTCAACGAAAAACAAATAAAACTACGTATTAAATTTATAGTCGTAATAAATGTGTATACATAGTTTGATATGAAATATGTTAATATTATTAGATTTTTATTACATTAAATGAAATTTTACAAATAAGGTTGAGACTAAACAATAATAAATATATCATATTTAATATTGTGCTGTTTAAATATTTTCTATTGATATAAACATATACCGACGGCGGTGTTACAAAAAGTTCAAAGACAATATTATTTAATTAATTAAAGATTACCCAAATGTCAAAGATATAAATAAGAGATATACAGCAAAAAAATAATTATTAATTTAATTTTAGAAGATGCAATGATGCTAATTTTTAATTACAAAGTTTTTGATAAAACTTAATAGAAAACATATAAAATCATTACGATTTGTTGTGTTAGTTGCTCATGGCGGTAAAAGCAATTAACGGTATTGTTAAAAACTTTATCCACAATCTGTATTTTCTGTGGCCGATCTAAATAATTATTAGCTAGTTTATAAATTTATGATAAAAGATTCATGAACTACTACAATGAAAAGATATGGTGTTACATTTTACTATATGTTACTTTATTTAGACATTTACATAAGTATAATAATAAATCGAAATTTCAGCCATACAACATTTATTCTTATAAAATCTACGTTTCGGTATATACTTACTATATTGTCATCGGCAGATTTCATATAGTTATTGGTAACACAAACAATGGATAAATTTACCCATAATATATTTAATAAAACTTAATTTTTTATTTGTTTATATTTATTTTCCAAAATACAGCTATTGCTCGTATTGCCACTTATGGCTGTTGTCTTGGTTAAACAACTATTGGTAAAATACACAAATTATTACAAAATTTATAATAAACAATTCATGAATTAAATAAATTAAAATTGAAGTACATATTTAGATACAAAGGGATCAAAATACATTTATATGTTTCACAGTTACTCATCGAAAAGAGATTTGCACAATAACGATAGGTGTAAGTTTTTTACCTCCCGCTACCCTTGGTAAGGGAGGTATAGGGATTGTGCTAAAAATGACTTATCGACATTTTAGTAAATGACCACGTTTTAACGTCCCTGGAATCCAATTTTAACATTTTCACGATGATGTCTGTATGTGTGTATGTGTGTGTATGTGTGTATGTGTATGTATGTATGTATGTATGTATGTGTGAGTGTGTGTGTGAGTGTGTGTGTGAGTGTGTGTGTAAGTGTGTATGTGTAGGGATTTTGTCTTCGCTCTAACTCAAATACTATCATTCAGAAAATTCTGAAACCTTGTATTTCTATCCTATTCTAATATGAATAGAAGCCATTAGATTTTGGTGTAAATCGGATAACCGGAAATAGCACTTTACCTGAAGCTCATAATGGTTTTTCTTCAAAAAATATCATTAAATGCCATTTTTTCGCATTTTATGTTTTATAAAAATTAAAGATTATTGAATTTTTTACAGGAATACATTAATACTTTTTCTATATATTTTACAGATAAATTTAAAAATATTTTTTTTTTATTAGTCTCGAAGCCTAAGATAAACACAATTCCTTTGTTACACAGTTCATATTTCAAATGAATGTAACTGACAGTAAATGTCACTGTCAAAAAACAAATCACTTCAAATTAATAATAGTGACATTTTAAAAAGAAAATAGTAAATAAATCAATAGTTTTATGCAATGGCACGGTTTGCAGCGTTAGTAAATACGTAAGTATGTATTTAAATTAATAAAAATGGATAGGAATGTGTGGCGAAGGATGATTGTTGCGTAACTATTATTGTGGTCCGGATGCGGTTATTCGATACCTACCGAAAATCGGTCACTTCAATATATTCTTATGTATGAATGCTATGATGATTGTGGACAAGGCGAAAGAAGAATGTTGTTAAAGAGTGAAGTGAATCAGCTGAGCTCTTACTCTTATCCCTTTTCTTATTGTTACTATTGTTTCTGGGTTTTTGCTAACCCACTCAGTGGGAAACGCGTGATTTTATGTATGTATGTATGTATGTAAAAATTAAATAGCGGGAGATTTTTGTGTTGGCCACATCAGATTTTTTTTATTAATTTTGTTTAAATATACGAGTAAAAATATTTTAGTTTTCATTTTAATATTTGTACTTGTTTGCCTATACATAGAATCTTCTGTTCATAAAATTAGTTCTATCTTTAGCTTTACATTCAACCCGTTATGTTTTAATTTTTAATAACAATTGTACTATTCTAAATCCTTAAACATTGAGCTTATTCAGGATGTTCTACAACTTCAGGTATAAACTTTAAGGGCACCTAGTACTGACCAAAATGAGTATAAAAAGTCTAATTAACATATGTATGTAGGTCTGATCTTCTACTGTTTCCGAGAAAGAGGCTATTTTGTATTAGAATCGAAGAAAAACTGACAAAGATAGCGGTCGAACAAAATTTTGCTATGTCGGTACATAGACTATGATAAACCAGTAAAATTTTGTATTAAACATTTTTCTCAATTTCTAATAGTTACCGTTATTTGAAAATTAAATACTGGCCGAAGTCGTCAAAACATTTAACTTAGTATGTATAATTATTTGATTTTTTTTATAACAAAAGCCCATCTAAGATGACATCTCAAAGGTAAACAGAAAGTTCAATTTAATCGAAGTCGTAACTCTTATAGTTTTCGAGATAGCAGAGGTAAACCTCGTAAAATCTCATTTTTCACTGCCTTATACTCGTATATCGGAAACTATTGTAGATCGAACCCATGTTGATCAAGCTTTTTTATTAATTTTTGTCAATACTATATGTCCTAAAAAGTTTTTACCTGAAGTTGTGGGACACCTGTATAACGTTTTCATGTAAAAATCTTAAATAGATAAATAGATAAAATAAGTAAATATATCAACACGGCATATTACCATGAGGATATGCTGCACGGGTAATGATGAAATATGTGTACCGCCCGGGCGCTTATCAGGCGGCATTTCATGGGCACTCATTGCTGGCGTGAAGAGTGCACTACAGTGGTCAATTTTAAATAATATTTTGTGACGGCCGGGATCGAACCCAGGTTCCCAGGTTCGCGACCAGACACTCAGGCATTTTCCTTTTATTAAATATTTATTTATACTTTAAATACCTTTAATGGGGTCCCGTGGCCGCGTGCCAGAGTGTCTGGTCGCGAACCTGGGGAACCGGGTTCGATCCCGACCGACGCTAAATATTTCGAATTTTAAATGGCACAAAAGTGACCCCTGTGGTGCACTCTCCACGCCAGCAATGAGTGCCCGTGATGTGACGCCTGGTAAGCGCCCGCACGGTACAAATATGTCAACAAAAGCAGAAATGATTGTTACCCTAAGGTGGATTTATAACTAACACTGAACCTAATTTAAAACAGTAATTTAGCATAGAAAACATAGAATCTTGCCAGGGGGTTTTATAAAGTCACACAAAACAGTGAAAATAAGAAGTAAAAGAAGAAGTATCTGTCATTTTCAAATAAAAAGAAAAACATATATTCGGCTTTGTGATTTTTATATAAATTTTGTCACATTATTTGATTTCGAGTTCGTGTTATTAAACTTATACAAATAAGTTTGATGTCGCCCATTTTAACCAACAAATGACTGACATGTGTTTCAAAGCGGTATTTACAAATATTTATTCGAACTACCACGAAATGTTACGAAGGTACACGAAAAACATAGGACGCACAGCACAGACAAATAATGAACATTGGTCAATTCCTATGCTATGCTAAATTATGTTCTGTGCGCTGTGTCTCTTATAAATGGATATTTTATTTTCCATATGACCAAATTCTATGTTTTCTATCCTAAATTATGTTCTGTGTTCTGTGTCAGTTATAAATCCACCTTCAATCTGTAGTAAACATGAATTAAACACCCATATTTAATAAAACTAAAGACCTAGCAATATTATTTAACACCACGAAAAATAATAGTTAATCTTTATTAGGTGTTATATCGTCATTTGTTATTTGTTGTAGATGTTGAATTACTAACACAAATATGAAAGATGGAAGGTTCATTTTTTTTAAATACCTAAGTACATAACTTTTTTTGGTGTTCCCCTAATTTTACCGGTGTGTGTATTAATGGAACATTAACAATTAAACTTTCATGTTTATACAATTAAATTTTTATTATTTTTATAAAATTTTGCTTCTATAAATCATAGTAACAAATAATGCAGGTATATTTTCTTACGAAACATATAGTTTGTATGAAGAATTAGAAATTATACTGTAGCATACAGTAAAAGAGTAAAACGAGGATGAGCAGACATGGTCCTTCTGATGATTCAAGTGTTGCCTTGTAACATATAATGTCCCACATTGAATGTCAAAAGGTGCGACGCGACAGTTCAAGTATTTTTCATCGAATCGTATGACAAAGTGACGACCCTGCCAGAAATGAAGAATTAAGAGCAAGAAGAAAAAATCTACTTATAATTATCCTTTTGTAGGTACATTTCATTTTTTTATACATGTAATGTGTAGTATTTTATTGGATTAATATTGACAAACTGTTAATGTTTTCCTCAATAAACAATAAAAGAACTTAAATAAAGATGCAATTCTTAAATGCCATTGTCCAATGACAAAATGATAATATGCATAAATTCAAATGAACTTGAACGATACTGCTCGATTGATTATGTTTCGTTTGTAATGGTATATGACTCACTTTACACTACTTAATGTGGCCTTAAAGATAACGACAAACCCGACATTTCAATGTTTTTTCTTTTCTTTTTGAATTTGGTAATATTGCGTGCCTCTAATCACATGTTCAGATAATTAACAGTGATTATAATTCATTAGGATTTCCTTTTTAGATAAACGGAGAATTTTTCCACGGATTTGGTTCTTAATAAGATTAGAATATTTTAGATTTAATTTTTGAAATATTATGACAAGATAAGTAATATAAAGTGTAGGAATTCTAACAGCTAATTGTTTCGAAATATCTGGTAACGCCAAAGGAAGAAAGTACCAATTTATGAGCAATTTAAATCATAATAAATTAAAAAAAAAATAATTAATACTAGTTCTTCCTACGGTTTCTTTGCCGATTATGTCACTTAATTTTTAGATTTCCAATTGTAAATAAGGAAAAATAAACTTAAATAAATCACCATAAAAATATTTTATCTGCAACTGACTTAATGAGATAATTTCTGGAAAAAATTAATAAAAGTAGCGGAACAAAATTAATCCAAAAAGATTTTTTTTTCTACTCCCATATCAGTAAATTGCACTATCTGTCAAACAAGTAAATGCTTTCTTACGCAGAGTGTTACGTAATGAAATTCACTAGTTTAACGTAATACATATGTATATATATATATATATATATATATATATATATATATATATATATATATATATATATAGATAACAGTCAGTAAGGGAATTTCCGTTTATCCATTACCTACAATACAATTAATTTCACATTTAACAGATAATTAATTGCCAAAACGTGGACATAACCTCTTTTTGCAAAAATAAAATCAAATACAAATTCATTAATTTCAGTAAAATTATGGTCGAAGAAAAAGTATAGTACACCGCTCGATTCCTCGAGTTGTAAAGAAATTACGTGTGAATGGAAGATTTACTCACGAGCCGGTAGGCGAGTGTGTAATTGAATATACTATTATCGACTGTCAAATAATATACCTATAATTCAACCTACATTACTGTTGCTAATTGAATAATATTATTCAATGGTTATGTCAAATTTAAATCTTATACCTTCCTTTCAGAGAATACAAACAAAATTACTTTTTCCCACATAAAAAGCCAAAGTTACATTAGTTTTCAATACTAAATTAAGTAATTTACCAAATGAGATAGACAATTTTTAGAACAAACTGCAGACGAGTTCTGAAAGCCTCCGAATCCAATATAATGATTTTCGGGACGCAGTTCATACACTATTTTATCTCCTATAAATATTGGAGAATAAATAGAATATTGGGTGTTGCAGTTATTTAATTTATATCATTAAGCATTTAAAAATAAATAGTGCTTCGTAAGTGGAACATTGAATATATTAATATTTTAATTTATACAGAATACATTGTACATAATTGGTATATTTTAATAAATGGAAGATCATTAAATAAGAATACTGTATAAAATTTACATTAGCCAAGTGCCATATTTAAATACACTGGGCTCGGTTTATTATAAATTGATCTTACGGAAAATATTTGAGAAACAAATACTACGATTATGTATTTTCAAAATTATATATTTATATTCTTCGATACCTCTTGTCCATATTTTGTTTGTAAATTAATAAATACTGTTATTTATTTATACATAATATAATAATATTTTCCTAAGCTCTTATACAGGAGCAAAAGGCTTCTCCAAAACATCTCCACCTGATTCTTTTTTACCTCTCGCTAAGAGAGGTATTGAAATCATGCTAAAAATCACATATCCAGATTTTAGTGGATAAGCACGTTTTAAGGTCCCTATAATCCGATTATAACATTTTTACGATGATGTCCGTGTGTGTGTGTGTGTGTGTGTGTGTGTGTGTGTGTGTGTGTGTGTGTGTAACTGCGTATATATTGTGTGTATATTTAACTGCAGTTTCCTCAATCTGACATTCCTAGGAAGAGCTGAATATAAAATCTTTATCCGATACATTTAAAAATTTTATTATATCTTCTAACGAGTTAAAGATAGAGATATATAAATAATAAAATAATAAGTTGTATATGAATCTCGCAGCCCATGGAAAACAAGTGGAAAAATTAAAATATTTATAATTGACAGATAAATGTGTCAAAAAGCCAGAGACATTATTGAAAACTTTTTCTGGAAAGTACATTTAATATTTCTTATTTTATTATTAATGAAATATTTATAATTATAGATACATATACCCTTCAGAAATACCGCCAATCTCTTCAATGAATTGGAAGAATATCGAATATTAGAAGAATAACAATGAATTAAAAAATATAAAAATATATAAAGAAGATATGTGTTTTTGTGTGTATCAAAAATATCAAATATGTACAATATAACCTAATATGGAAATGGCGAGAGGTCTTGTGCTGGCCACAACAGATTTTTTTGTTAGAATCTTTACTGCGTTCGTAATATAAAGTGCAGAAATTTCAAATTATGAAAATAACTATTACCTATGTCTAATTTTTAATAAATTGTAAATTGTTATAACTGGTAGCACCAATCATGTTCTCTGAATTGTTTCAATAAATTGTTAGTTTCGTGTTTTTTTTTTTTTTTCATTTTTCTGTATTTTTACCTCTCGCTACTAGATCAGACGGTAAGAGACAACTGAACGAGTCACAGTGGGCGATAGTCAACTGGACGATAGCCAACTGGGGAATGGTTAATTGGGCAACAGAAACTTAAAAATTATTGCACGCTTCTCAGGAATACAATTTGGTGGATTTTTTGCAACAAACAAAATAGTTTTTTCTTTTTTCTAAACATAGTGAAACTTTATTGTTCATATGTCACACTTTGGCCTACATATACCCCGGCCAGTGGGATATTTTACACTTAGATCCCGGCCACCTCCACCTCGCTATCGTCCAATTCACGCCGTTGCCTAGTTGACCGTCTCTGAAGTTGAGAAAGGGACAGGGATAGAACTAAAAATCGTATATCATGATTTTGATAAATAAACATGTTTATGGTCCCTAGATTCTGAATTTGGTATTTCTACTCTGTACTAAAATGTAACAAACCCATTGTCAAGTTAATCGACTACCCGAAAATGGCACTTTTATAAATACCTTTATATCTTTTCTTTTATTTCACGATTTATGGCATTATAAAAATTAAAAATTATTGAAATTTCTGTAATGGATACTGTTTACCTTCCGTCACTTTTAGGTAAGGAAGGCATTGTCTTTGTTTAAAAAAAAAGTATCAGCAGGTTTTAGGATCCCTAGAAAATAATTTTACTAGTTTTATGATGATGTCTGTACGTGTGTGTGTGTGTGTGGGTGTGTGTGTGTGTCCGTGTGTGACTAAAATTTCTCCGACGATAACTCCAATATTATAATATAATTCTTTCGTATTCCTCTTCTTCACATCCGTATGAAGAGTTGATTAGATTTTGGTTACAATTTGCCAATCAGAAGTTCCCTTATTCAAAGTTCTTAACAGTTTTTCTTGAAAAAACGCAGTTAAATATCATTTTTTGGCATTTTATGTGATTACCAATATGAAACAATGTCTCATCGTCTATACGGTTTGATTATACATTTTCCTTAATATTCAATAGATCTAGAGTTAGAGAATTATAAAGGGACAACTTTCATAAATAAGCCAGCATTGCTATAATCATGGAAACAGCTGATATATTCAAAAAATTCTAATTGACAGATGTCAGTGTCATCAGATTTCTTTAGAATATTTTAAAATATAAATTTAAAAAATAATTCATTTTAAAAAATCTTGCAGTCTATTCTTTAAAGATAAACATTACTCCTTTGTTACACATTTAATGTATTAGTATATGTAACAAATTGTCAATTAAACCTCACTGTCAAACTATGTATAAAGAAATAAAATTCTAATAATACATTTAATTTAATTAAATATATGGGAAAATAAACTATATTTGCCAATATTAACAATTCACATAAAATAAAAACTGAAATGGCAGGAAATAATGTGCTGGCCATATCAGATATGGGATTGAAATCATTATCGTCTTGCTATAATTTCCTCATTTTGGTGATACATTTCAGCACTAACAACTGTCATCTTACATTCCAAGCCCACTGTATACATGTAAGGAAATATACATTTATATCCATAATTTACGAGCTGTTTTCTCCTCAATAAAACTATGCATAATAGAAAAGTATTTCTTTCTTTCTTCGTCAAGGTTGAACTTTTCTCTATTTCATAACCGATGTGCCGATGAATTTATTTTTGTGATGATAATACCTCTACTACGCGCGTCTGGTCATGTACGATGTACACACATGAAAGAATCATGTTATAGGGTATCTTAGATATGGAGTACATGTGGCCAATGTCTGTAATCGTACTGTATGAACCCCATGACGCACAAAGCAAGAATTTCCATAAAGGAATCTCTAGTCTGGTGGGCGAAACAGACCAAGAGGAAAATAAATCCAAGAGATTTAGAGACAGAGAGATTTTGATGCAGGGTCGTATTCTATCATTTTGGCTTTTGACTATTCCAAGTACCGTCGGATAAATAAATATATATATTCCTTTTTTTTCGTAGATATATGAATACAATATCGTCGCCTAAGTGACAACACCGGCTATCTGACAATCGTTTTAACCAAAAAATGAGAGCCAATGCCGGTGTTGCCACTTAGGCTACGATATGTAAAACATCTTACCGGGATATAAAGAAATGTTAAAGAAGAAATATCAATGGATGGCTGTATTTTACACTTTCGCTTTTCATATTACTTTTATACTCGTTTATACTACTTGTAATTGCTGGATACGATTAAATAAATAAGAAATGTTAACTTTAAGTTAAGGTAAAAATTTTCCCCTTTATCTTATGGCAGGTGTACGAATATAAAACGATCCCTACATTTTTAACTAAGTATGAGTCATACACCAGATACGCGTTTTTTGACCAAAAGGCTACCCAAAGACAAAAGTTGAATAATTTAGAAATGTTATCATGTAAAGATAGAAAAAAAATGCTTTCTCTACTACAATTTGGAAAATTCCTTTATTTCAATATTTATAGTTAGAAAAATATTTCAGTGCAGAAAAGTAGACTATCCTTTTTGTTTAACAAATATTTATTTAAATATTAACAGTAACATTTTCATTGATAATAATTATTTGGATCGTACCTGAAATTTATGAACAAAAATGGCCTTAACGATCAAGGAGAATATTTAAATATATGTTTATTTAAATATTATCATTGATCGTTAACTCCATTTGCCATTTCTATATTTACAAGTAACATTTTCACTTATTTTAAATCCAAAGGGAAGTGGAGAAAATCTTGAAAGCAGCACTTAGGAAAACTATATTTTACCTTAGGAAATTGTTATATGAAAAATTGTTTGAAATAACATTCTTAATACGAAAAGTTAAAATAATCGACATTTCTTTATACTTTTTGCTATTTATTGAATTTGTACATATATTTTATTATGAGAAATTATTAAACATTTTCCATAAATTTAGCTAAATATTGAAATTATGTACCTGTTTTTACGGCAAATTTTAATTAATTTTCAAAATAAAATACATAATCTGAATAAATATTCTGAGTATCAATTTTTGTCATGTTCTCTGAGTTCGTTTATATATTTTCCTACTCGTGTTTATAAACTGTTAAGAGCATTTATGAACATAATATTCATAATATCATTATAGTCCTAATTAATTTGAAAGTTTTCTTCATTTACGAGTAATATTTTAGAAATTAAAACTAAAAATCCTTTAATTGCTTGAAAAACAATGAAACTACGAACATATTTTATAATTAAATACCAAATCCTACTTATAAATACCTAATTGAAAATATTTAACAAATGTTAAAAAGAATAAGAAATTGTCGATCATAATTTCTTTTCTATCTACAAAATTATATCTGCTACACTCTTGTTTTATAGTTTTACGAGTTCTATAGTTACTACTAAAAAATGAAAATCGTATTTTTTAGAGTTTATGGATACCCAGAAAATTTATGTGGAGATTTTTTTTTCAAATCAGAAAAATAAAAAAAATATCATTTGTTAAAACTTTTCCATTTATTTTCCACATACATATTTATTTTTAATTGCGTAGCAATAATTTGAAAGATAAATATTTATAAAAAAAGAAGGAACTCGTTAGGAACTTACGCTTTCTGTTTTCTTCATTACGATAGATAAACATAGTATTTTGCATTTGATTATGAGAAACTGATATGCTAATGAGGATAACTGATTTACCTGTGTTCCAAGAAAAGTAGAAAGGAGGATGAATATTCATTGGTTTCTTACCTGAAAACAAAAAATACATATTAATACAACGTTATATAACTTTACATCTATAATATAGTGTTTTCAATACCTATACTGAATTCGTAAAAAAAATTTAAAAAAACTATGTTTATATATACATACAAATACTAGTAAAAAGTTAGCTTATTAAACTTTACTGACATACAATTTGTTTGTAGGGCTCACTGATAAGAATGTTTGAAACAAGAAATAACATTCAGTAAAACAAATTTAGCAAACGAAGATAAAAGAGATCATGGAAGGGATTATGGGATAATATTATAGGAGTAATAGAAAATAATATTGAAAAAGAAAATAATATCGAACTATAGTCAGAAAAAAAAATACAAGTGAAAATCAAGAAAATTGGTCAAAATTCTTGAGCAGATAATAATTACAAGACCTACCCTACAGAGCGTGTAGGTAATATCATATATTTATTTACAAAGTCGAATCTACGATGTAGATAAATATACCATCACGGTTTATTATACATTTCTGTATTTGCTAATCTGATGCTTCTATTCACAGTTTAAGAAACAATTTATTTGTACCACTGAGGGCGTTTACCAAGTGTCGCTTCAAGGGCTCTCGAAACTTCGTGGAGAGATCACCACAGAAATCACTTTTGTTTTATTTAAAAATTGGAAATAATTTTTAAATTTCAAGTTTATCATAATAACAAATTGTGTAACTTTAAAAGTGTAGAATCTTAAAGGTGTCCAATCAAGGTCATCTGTAACATGAAATACTTTTTTAAAATGATGTTCATTGTTGACAATACTATCGCTGTAACGTAGATATATTACCTTGATTTATAGCCGTGTATAGCGTTACTTTCTATCAATGTCACTGACACTGATATTGTCTTTGAACTTAAACTTCTTTACGGAGGGTGTAAATTAAAAAATCGCGTTACAAAAGTTGAAATATGCGTTACGAATTGAAACACGCGTTACGGAAGTTGAAACACTCTGAGGCAAATGAAATAAAACTTCTTTACGAAGGGTATAAACTAAAAACGGGTATTTAAAATTAAATTTTCATGATATTATCAATAAAGGTAGATACTAGGAATAGATTAGACTATATTTTAAGTTATAAACTGTCAAAATTAGAGTAGAATTCGCTAATCCAAAAATGAGGATTAGCTTAAACCTTTTTGTGAATCTGGCTGTTGGAGTACAATATAGATAGTTTTATTTTTATTTTATTAAATTGCTTACTGCTTATTTCCAGATATTTAACACAAATGTTATTTTATTTATACATATTGAAATACACCAATTTATGTGACTGAACTTTACAGCTTGATGGCCAAATATGCTTAGCATTATGGTATTTGTTTCTGGAGCTCCTCACCTGCTGCTAAAGAAGTCTTTATTGCACAGAAACGTATAATTCGCATCATAGCAAAAATGCCTAGAATTTCTTGATGCAAAATGCAAAACACTATTTACGAAATTTAAAAATTTAAATTTTAGAAATATCAAATTGTATAACAAAAATTTCCACTACACTCTAATTTTCATAATTACAACACGAGACAAAAAAGTGATTTTAATACACCTATATCAAATTGTAAAATCGTTAAATACTCTTCGAATCGAGTACGTTTAAACATATTTAACAAATTGCCGTCGTATTACAAAGTACTTATGTTTGATTTCAGAACTGCTTTAAAGAAATGTCTATATCAATAATTTTAGCAATGTATGTTTTACAATGTATTATAATGACTATTTCTATACATACTATGTATGTCCAAAGAAATGAAATAAAATAAATAAATATCTAGGTAGAATAGAATAGGTCTAGAATTTTAAAAAATATTACGGCTTAAAGAACAACAATTATAACTTTCTAGAACTACAATTGTTGTTGCAAAAAAAATAAAAAAAAGTAGAGCATCCCATTCTTCCTATTTTAATGGTATATGATGCCAATTTACAGCCTCTATAAGGGTTACTGCTTTTATTAGATTCCTAATCACCTGAAGACAGCAGTATTTTTTTAGAAAAATATTAATCGAATGCAGGTATCGAAACCCGGTATCTCGTTTAACGAGTTAGCACACCAGCAGAAGGGTTACTGATAAAACATATACATACTTACGAATATTTATACATATAATAATGTAATTCTTAGTAATTACAATTCTTCCTTTACTTGTTAAAAAAGTAAAAAGGGCATAGGGAAAAAATGAAAATACGACCCTGTCTCCGAAACATAATTATTCAAATTGTTAAAAGCTTTATTCAAAAACCCATATAAAGCCAAAGTAACAAATATTAAACACATTATATCCGAGAGAAAGTAGTTTCCAACAACTATACATAATCAACATACAAACACACTCTCACACACGCACACACACATCTCATATTTATGTGTCACCAGCACCACCAACAATGACACAAACAAAGACAGAAACTTGTAAGAAGCACTGCATCTAGAATTCATCTTCTATATTTAAATATACAAAGAAATGATACATAGTTGCTACGTCATACTCAGTGACGTCATAAGTTTACGTTTCTTCTTCTTGGAAGTTAAATGTGTGCTCACGAGTTATTTTGGAGAAATTCGCACGTTGAAAAGTGATGTAGGAATAAATGATGGCATTAAAGAATCATTAAAATAGTAGTGCAAGTGAGTCAATAGAAAAAAATGTTGCAAGTATTTTTGAAAATATGAATTAGGTTCCTAGATTTTTTTACAATTTCATGGTTCATGTCATAGTTATTTAAATAGATACCAAGAAACTCTTAACACACTGGTGGGCTATAAATTTTACTGACGTTCAGGATCCATACGAAATTTTATATAGTGTTTTTTTTTATTAAATGTAATACAGTAGTACATTATTCAATGAACACGTAATGTATAGTATTACTTATGAGTATGAAGATTGCATCACTAGCAGAAAGGCGAGTGATATAAATCATTCGAATGAGTAATACCCATTACATGCGAATAGAATACTATACTTTATCTACAACTGTCAAATAATAACATATCAGTGACATACTTGTATTAAAAAGAAGTAGAATTTTTTCACTGATAAATGCATTTTTTGTTTACGAACATAGACAAATCTAGTTATCGTTGTAACAAAATTATGAAGTGATTTAACATTTAACAGAAAATCTTAAAACTGACCATTCAACTACAGTTTGAAGAAGAAAATAAAAGTATGAAAAATGATAAAAATAGTGTAACTTTGGCTTTTTATATGGGAAAATTTACTTATTAAAAGTAATTTTGTTTCTACTTTTTGACAGGTAAAATATGAATTTGACATAACGATTAATAGCAGTTTATATATCAAGGGAGTAAAGTTCGTCATTATTCGTCGAGAGCGAAGATTGAATCCTGAGGGCGTAGCCCGAGGGTTGCAATTGTTTGAGGCAAATAATGACACTTTAATCCCGTATCATATACAATATTTTATATACAAACGGAAAAATTCGTTGTTTAACAATATCAATTAACAAAAATCTTGAAATACTTTATTTCCCTAGGGAGTACTTTATTTCCCTTGATAAATAGTGAAGCACATTAAGTTATGATTTTGATAAGAATAAAGTTAACATTATTTACCGGTTGTATATAATAGTATATTATACGCCAAGGTTGAGAAGATAATTATTATTGACCCAGCGTCAATATTATCTTCTCAACCGTGGTTTATATACTATTTTTTTCACTAATAGCACATATATCCTATTTGAATTTTTTTTTTTTATTGATAATAATCATTTTGACATGAATAATTACGTTACTTATTTCTTAATATTCACAAAAACAAAGTAGGCTGCATTTGTTTTTATCTGACGTTTCGTTCATTTCGCTGGATAACCTCACTTATAGGCCTTGATTTGTATTTGATTTAATTATTTAATAAAAACACTTTGTGCTATTACAGTCAGCAGCCTTATTAGTTTATTATTATTTTTAAATAAATCTATTGAAATGTATTTACCTACAAATACAAAAAAAATAGTGATTTATTCATTTATACATCTACACATGTTTCACATTTTCACCAAAACAGCTCAGTGGCCAGGCGAGGCGACAGCGTAGGTCAATTTAAAATTATGCGGCAAATTTAAATTATATACTTTTCTTGAGTTTAATGAGTTAAATAATATTTGGATTTGGAGACTTGAGTTTGATTGAAAAGTGACAGTTTGCATTATAGACCTAGGTTAATAATAAATTATTATTGACATAGGTTACCATGGTTACAAGCAAGCGGTAGTGAAAAACAATTTCTCATGCCAAATAAAGGTAAATAATAGTGGGTTCCTAGGCTAGTAGTGAAAAAATAATATTATTCCATTGAACTGTCAATATTATTCAATTAGCAACAGTAACGAAGGTAATTAATTGGTAAACATCGGTGGAATTATGGGTATATTATTTGACAGCTATGAATAAAAATTGTTATTTTGATAAATTTGGACGTCGCACTGTTACAATAACAGGTAGATGTTTTGAATTAATTATGTAACAAATGTAAGAAGTTTAAAGTATTCAAAAATATTTCAGAACTCATAATAAAACAATTAGATATTTAACTGCCTTTTTTTCAAATCAAACAGTTAAACTTCAAATAAGGCAACTTCTGGTTGACAAATTATAACCAGAATCTAATCAGCTCTTCATATGGATGTAAAGAAGAGGAATTTTTTTAGAATTGTAGTATTGGAGTTATCGTCGGGGAAAAAATTGTCACACACACACACACACACACACACCACCGAATTTTTTGACCAAAGACAATCCATACCTTCCTTACCTAAATGTGACGTGACGGAAGGTAAAAAGATAAATATGGAACTTTGACAAATTGACGATTATTAGCTCAACTCATTTACTCATTATCATTTACTTTTGCAGTATGAATATGTCTATAATAAAATTTAATATTTGAATATTTGACAAATATGTAACTATGTAAATATGTAAATTGAGAAACAGATCTTTTTAATAGAAATTCATTGAAATCCTTGAAGCGTTTATAACGTATCTTTTTATTTACATTTGATGGTTTAATGTTGATATATAATGTGAAATCTGTTTATCTGTAGTTAAAAATAGGGACACTAATGTTATGCAAATATTCTAAACTGTTGGACAAAGTCCTTCAAATCTAGTTTCTCTTCTATGTGTTAACTTCTTATATTTACATTAATTTTAATAATAATTGTAAACGATTCTATTTCCTCTTATAGAATATGTATTTAAACAATTAATGGTAATATAATAAAGTGACACAAAATTTAATAATAGAGATAAAATATTGGTCAATAAAAACTAATGCGTTAAATATTTAGGACAACTGTAAATTAATTTAATAAGAATTAGATAGTTTTTATGTGCTTGTTTTAAAAATTATACTGTTAAAATTTTACTGAATTATTTATGGGATCCATTTCCTTCTTACATTTTTTGCTACACTTCTTTGGCACAAATACATTTTTCTGTTAGATTAAAATATTCGTTATAAACACATAAATAACTATTCAGTCATAAGGGAAATAACAAAGTTTTTCATACGTTATGAAAATTATATACTCCTATTTGAAAATATTAAAATATGTTTTCGGAATTGGATCATTAAATCATCATTAATTCCACATAAATTGTACACTTGATACGTGCTTGAATTTCAATAAATTTTTGGCTTGTCTGAACTTATAGCAAATTGACTTGACTTCATTGAACATGTGGAAAAATCACGTCTCAGCGGAAGATTGTCTTAACGATTGGTCAGGGTATGATTTAGTTTTATTTATTTTCAATTTAAATTTGTTTAATATTAATTTTTGACAAATTTAATCTCAAATGTTAAATGCTGTAATAGATATACTCCATTCGCTGAGACGAAAGAATGTAAAATTCTCATTCAAGAAAATCATTCTACTGGTTCGGCCCCAAAATTATCCTGTTCCTGAACAATCGAATGATTTGTGTCTGTTCAAAAATTATTTCCACATTCTCTCTTATCAGCGAATGGTCTATAAACCAGCAATAAATGAAATAATTTAACTAGTAGTCTATATTTAAACAAATAACATTAAAAATGTATTCTTCATGTAATTAAAGTGCAATTAATATTGCGAATTTTTAAAAATAATATTTTTGATTCGTGATTAAGTATCATGCATGCAGTATCTGTCATTTATTTTTTTCCTGAAATATTGAAACATCCTGTGTAAGAGGAAAGAATGTTAATCAATTTTTTTAAGAAAACACGTGACTCGAGCGATCTTGAAGTGCTTGAAATCAACTGATTTATGTTCGAGCGTCATTTTTACAAGAACAATGTCACTTTCACAAGACCAGTGTTTTGACTATTTTGACTTTGAACTGCTACTACTAAAATGTTTTTACTTTACAATGTTCGGACAGTTAAACACATTAAATTAAAAATAATAACTTCTTAACAGTTCAGTCAAAACATTGGTGTTGTAAAAGTGACATTGTTTTTTTTAATGACATGCGCACGCAAATCAGATGATTCCAAGGACTTCAAGGTCGCTCGAGTCACATGTCTGCTCGCGCCCTATTATAATTTTTGACAGTTGTGAGAATTAAGAACTATTTGTTTTTTCTTGTACCTTGTACTCTACATGTTATTGCTAGAAATAATGTAACTTATGTAAAGTATGTATGTATATACACCGTAAATATTTCAGGGTATTTTTATAAAAATTACGTAATTTGAAGGCTGTTGACAGATAGAAGTGAGTAAAATATTACGAATGTTTCCGTTGTTACAGCACATCACTATGACTACGGCACTATGTAACTCTCTCATAATTGGGTTATCGATATGAGTGAGTAAAAATACCACCGCTGGGTGCTATAATAAAAATGTATTTATATTTTGGCGCGTGTGTGCAGAGCAGAGTGCGGTCTGCAGGCAGGGCGGAGGCGAACGGACACGACAGGAAGATATAAATAGCGCCGGACACACTTCTTGCACACTCGCATGCGAAGGCGTATGTTCGCGGTGCATGGACTGCGCGATGCGCGACTGGCACTGGAACAGACCAACCATAACTAAATAAACCAGACCAGTAAACTTGAATACTTTGCAAATTTCAATTTTGCAAAGTGAAATGTTTTATTATGTTTTTGGCAATTTATTGAAACTTTGATCGTGGGCACAAGTTATAGGTTATGTTTTTAATGAACCAAAAAATAAGCCATCTGCTGCAAGGTGCACTGTACACAATAATTATGATTGTTTGGGAAAATGAGTAAAGAAACTTATACACCAAATCTAGATAATAAATTTCATCTGCTGAAATCTCGTTAAGGGCTAAAAGTAACACTTTAAAGAAATGTGGATGTTTTCTGAGGAATCGAGTAATGTAAAAGTTTAGTGTACTAGCTGGTACTAGCTATGCTCGTGTATTAATTTTACATTAGCTTGAAAGTCCACTTTCTTTACGCACGTTGAACATATAGGCTGGTGCCACAAGCCTTGTTTTGAAAACGCTGTTTTGAAAATTCCAGACTTCATTAATTAATTTCACCCTTATGTTTAAAGAACGATTTTTTCCAAAATATTATTTTAAAGCAGAATATAGTAGGTACTTATTCAAATTATTATTTCTTTTTTTTTTGTAAAGAATAGTTCTTTAAACATATAGTGAAATTTTGAAATTTGATATTTTCAAAACAGAGTTTTCAAAACAAGGCTTGTGGTACCAGCCATTATTTTTTCGTTTACTTAATGAAAAAATAAAAATAAACAGCAAATTTAAATAAATAAAACAATATTTGGGTAAAGTTCTGTAATTTTTTTTTTATTATACAACAAGGTTTCGAGGCGAAAGCCGTGAAAGCAGTATGTTTGGACAGGAATGGATAATTGTTGACAATTATTGTGGTCCGTATGTGGTATTTCGCTACCGAAGTCGGTCACTTTAATATGTTAAGAGTTAGGAATATTTACTGTACGACGTTCGGTTATACTCGCCATCAAATGAGTATGGACTGATGTTCAACTTTTTCCCTTCTCCGCACCCCGTCCTTGAATTGGCAACAGTGTAGAAATCTCCAGTCCATACCTATTTGACGGCAAGTATGGTAAGAATGTTGTTAAAAGAGTGTAGTGAGTCACCTGTGCTCTTATTGTTGTTATTATTGTTTTCGGGTTTATGCTAACCCACTGAGTGGAACACACCTGATCATTTTTACCTCCCGCTACCCTTGGTAATGGAGGTACCTATAAGGATTGTGTTAAAAATCACATATCAAGTTTTTGGAAAATGACCACGTTTTAAGGTCCCTAGAATCCGATTTTAACATTTTGACGATGATGTCTGTCTGTGTGTGTGTATTTGTGTATGTATATATATATATATATATATATATATGTGTGTGTGTGTGTGTGTGTGTGTGTGTGTGTGTGTGCGCGCGGATCTTCTAGGGGATTTAACTCAAATACTATCATTCACAAAATTCTGAAACCATATATTTTTACGTTACTCTAATATGAAAAGAAGCTGTTTTGGTGAAAATCGGATAACCGGAAATGACACTTACTTGAAGCTCAAAATAGTTTTTCTTCGAAAAATACCTTTAGATGTTATTTTTTCGAAATGTATGTTATTATAAAAATTAAAGAATATTAAATTTTCTACAGACATACATTAATACTTTTTTCTATGTATTTTGCGGATAAATTTATACAATCTATAATTTAAATCCCGGATCCTACACTTTAAATACAACACCTTGATTACACAGTTCAGATCTCAAATGTATGTAGCTGACAGATAAATATCACTGCCAAAAAAATAATAATATCATATTAATAATAGCAACGTTTTAAAAAGAAGTATTACATAGAACAACAGTTACATAGAAAGGAACTTAATATATAATATAATAATAATAAACAAATAAAACTAAATATGTATGTAGGTATGTATTTAAATTAATAAAACTTAAATGGCGGGAGGTATTGTGTTGCCCACATCAGAATTTTAGGTATGTATGTTTGTAGATGCTGTATCTTTTTTTTTCAAAAACTTTTGATCGTATTACCATATTGTTTTGTAAACATTTAGCTATGAGTACATATTTATTTATATGATTGTTGTCATTTACCTGATAAAGGCAGCACTGAAAGCTTCTTTCAAGTTTTAAATTGTTATAAAATATAGTTAATCAAAGAAGCTATTCATGCGTTGAACTTCGGTAACATAACATCGCAAGATCGCAACGACAAACAATTTTTATTCTAGTAGTCTTATAATAGTTGGGTCATTGCTAAGTAGAAAAGTGTATCAATTTTCAATGTTGCCAATTAGAAAACTACTGAAAGATAAAACGTAGCACTTTTCTTTACTGTTTTTTACCTCTCGCTAAGAGAGGTATTGGATGCTTGCTAAAATTTGCATATCCAGATTTTAGTGAATAAGCACGATTTAAGGTCCCTACAATCCAATTATAACATTTTTACAATGGTATCTCTTTGTGTGTGTGGGGATGTGTGTATGTGCGTGGGGATGTGTGTATGTGTGTAGGGATGTGTGTGTGTGTGTGTGTGTGTGTGTGTATCTGGATGTTGGAGGAACGATTCCTCAAAAACTATAAGACTTAAGAGCTGTTTAACTATGAATTTCTCAATTTGACATTCCTGGGAAGGGCTGAAAAGGTTTTGGTATCAATTGGACAACAAGAAGTAGTAGTTTCTGAGAAAAATTCTTCTGAATATAATTTTTAGAAAATTTTTGTTATTACAAATATTGAAGAACATAATATTCTCCATCTAATACACTTAAAATTTTTATTATATCTTTTATAGATTTAGGGATAAAGACACTATAATTTATAGAATAATCGAATGTTATACATCGCAGAAGCTAAACTGCACTAAGGAAACCAGTTGACAAATTCAAATGTTTATAACATAGTAATGTTTATAACATAGTTTGTAAATGACAGATGTCAATGTCAAAAATCAACAGTTTTAGTTACATTCTGAAAGCTTTTTCTGGGAAGTACATTTAATCTTTCTTATTGTTTTATTAATTAAATATTTAAAATTATAGGTAAAATGCATGTATCTCTAAGAAATATCGCCAATCTTGTTACTGAATTGGAAGATAGAATTATATGTGTGCAAAAGACATGTTAAATACAATAAAAAACAATATTTGGGTAAAGTTCTGTAATTTTTTTGTTATAAAAAGATGGTTCGATAGCGAAGTGCAATAAAATACGTATATAATAGAAAATGGAAATGGCGACAGGTATTGTGCTGGCCACAACATATATTTTTTTTGTATAATATAGAAAAAAATAATTTCTTTAAGTGTTTGTGACTACAAATAACAATATTATTACAAAATAATGTTTAACTAAATTTTATTAATACCATGAGAAACTATAGTGGTTAGTTTTTGTAAGTAATACTTACGTAATATTGATATTCAATTACGGTCACTTCCTATTATTTTCATTAATAAATTGTAACATGTGATGAATTTTTACTTACGTAGTTTATTTAAGTCATTGGCACCAGACACCCACATTTAGAATAAAAAATTCTTATGTAAAAGAGTACCACATTTCTATTTTAGTTCTTGGGTTCCCTTTTCGAATATATTTTTTCCTAATACCCCATACTCTGCAAGATCTTAGTACTTAGTATAACTTACAATAGTACTTTGTCATACGAGCATTTGTATATTTTCTAGGGAATTTTCCATCAGATAAAGTAAATTTGCAGTGTGCATTGTTAATAAAAGAGATAAAAAAAAAATTAAAGTTTTAGCGTGAAATACAATCTTACAAAATAATACGCCAATATATAATTATCTATTATAAAATGGAATATCATGTTACCTATATAATATCATATAATACGCATAGAGTTTAGCTGTCATATTTTATATGCATATTAAACTCATGTAGATAATAATTCCTTTATTATATTTAGTACAAAGCGTAGAAAATTGATTAATTGTTCTCTTCAGACTTATGGTACATTTTGATAAATTATTACCAATTATATATTCATTTATATTTATTGCATTGCTTAGGTTTAAAAATATCAATGCCATTTAAATAAATTGTGATTTTATCATAGCTATAAAACACTTTCTTACTATTCTGAAGAGTTAAATTGCTATAATTTTTTATAATCACTGCTTTCAAAATCATAACCACAAATTATTTACCATAATTACTAAGTTTTTGAAACTGAACCTATCAATAATGTTTATAAAACCTATTACAAAAACATAATTTCTGTAAGTGGATAAAATGTTTTTTTTTTTTTGCGATCGTTCAGGAGCTGTTTCTGATCACATTTGGACCGGATATTCCTTCTTTACTGAGCTAGCACGGAAAATTGTCTATAAATCCCAATTAACAATAAGCGTAAGCGTAAGAAATAGGTAGGAAAATACATAAGAGTTAAGTTGAACCAATGGTTTTCAATGGCAGTGTTCAGATGCCATTACCTATTTCTTACGCTTATTTACCTATACAAGAGCCACGTAACATTAAACAAAGATTAAATCAGCACAACTTTATGTAAAAATTATCTACAATTTTATATGACATTAATTTTTGTTTTTACCTTTAAATATTTTAATATTTTCTATAATTATATACATATCATATTGTGATCTCGAATTCTCGAACCTTCGAGACGAGATTAACCTTATTCTCATCTCGATATTTCGAACAGAGACATGAGTAATGCCCTCGAGATTTGCTCGAGACAAGAGTAGAAATTCGAGATTTCGATTGTATGATTTTTTTATTACGTAAATATTTCTAATTAAAATATACAAAATAACAAAATAAATATTTTAATTGTTACTTTATTTGCATTCATATTTATTTATTAATTTTAGATTTATTGAATTTTAGTAAAAAGAAAATGCACCAGTGACATCAAATTCAAATTCATTTTATTCGGCATACTACAAATACCTACATGAAATGTTTAGCCTTGTCATTGTAATAAAATATGATTATCTAAAATATATCACAAATACACGTGCAAGTTACAATTACAAACACATTAAAAATATATCTAAAAATATTTCATAAAGATGAGTTAAAAACATGACAAATTAACAAATACAATACAACAAATTAAAATGTGGTTAACTCGATCTATTGTATACTCTTCACGCCAGCTTCAAGTGCTCACACTTTACGAATATATAATCATAATTACCAATATTAGCGTACAAAGCAGATTGCTACACCCAACAAGGGGTAATAAAGCCATGATATTATAGAGTACTTATTTTTTACCTACCATTCAAACACCAGACTTGGTAAAATAATGTTTTAATCTGTGATACTAGTTTATTATAGTCTGTTACTTGTAATATTAATTTATTTACTATTTCTAATTATAAATTCGAGGCTTTCGATTCGAGATCGAGGGAAAATTTTTCTAACTTAACCTAAAACCTAACTAAAGAACTATTATTAAAATGTTAAATGTCAAAATCAAATAAGTTGGTTGGTTATAATGAAACTCTCAGTGTTACCAACTTACTTAACTACAAAATAAAGAATTAAATTTTGAATTAACAAAAAATATTCTTCACTGATAAGTACCTACATACTCGTAAATATAAATATTCTTTCGACAGTAATATTAAGTTATCTTAACGTTTCACCAAAGAAGAATAATAATTGCTAGCACAATACCTAATCAAGCTATCTCATCATAAAAAGTAAAAAAGTAATGATTTAAGATTGCTGAAAAGCATCGTAAATTTTTGGTTTACATTCTAATGGAACTTAATTCCAATTTAAAATGTAGAATTCGCGTAGGCGTAACTAATTACACGGATTTTAGTTCGTTCCGCCATAAGCGCACGCAACGATTAAAATGATCGATTCATTCATTAACACTCTATTTATATATTATATGTTGACGCAAACAGGTACACATAACTGAAAATAAACATATGTACTAGATACATGTTTCAAAAGCGTTTGTAAATAATATATTTGTACGAGCCCCAAGGCAATAAAGTTTATATGCCTTTCAAATTTAATGATATTTTCTTATTATTTCCACAAGGGATAATGACATATTGATAAAGCTTTCGTAACATACATACTTTATTAGCTACACAGTACATAGAAAAGTATATTTTACTCGTACATATTACAAACATGTCTTAACCCTATGCAATTTTGAGGAATATTTTCTTTTTGTTAGTTAAGTAGGTACTCTATTATAAAAAACATTCTATGGAATGAATTCGGAAATTCTAGTAAAATGTATATGTGAAATAGTCTTTTTTCTTCGGCAAAATAGTTCCATGCAGTATTAAAAATTATATAAATATAAAGGAAAATGCATTTACATACTTCACTTTGTCACTTAATTTTTTTCTAAAGCTCTTATTTGACATATCTTCTTAAGACATGAGATTTTTTATATCACTAACATATGTAACTTAAGTAATTAATAATAATAAAGTATCTTTATTGGTTTGGTAGGTATAACTTATTAAAAAATTATTTACATTAAAAATGTCTATTTTCACATACATTTTATTGGCTATTTGCATAGCTTTTTTACTATATTAGGCTCGGTTATGTTAAGATATGTACAAAAAAGTCAGAGCGCCACTTTTTATTTCCCGCTACGGAGATTTTAGTAAATGGCCACGTTTTAAGGTCCCTAGAATCCAATATTAACATTTTCACGATGATGTATGTATGTATGTGTGTGTGTGTGTGTTTGTGTGTGTGTGTGTGTTTGTGTGTGTGTGTGTGTGTGTGTAAGTGTATGGATTTTGTCTTCGCTCTAACTCTAATACTATCATTCAGAAAATTCTGAAACCTTGTATTTATACCATATTTTAATATGAAAAGAAGCCATTAGATTTTGGTGTGGTGTAAATCGGATAAACGGAAATGGCACTTTACCTGAAACTCATAATGGTTATTCTTCATAAAATACCATTAAATGCCATTTTTTCGCATTTTGTCATTATGAAAGTTAAAGACTATTGAATTTTCTACAGGAATATATTAATACTTTTTCTATATATTTTACAGATAAATTTCAAAATCATTTTTTTTATAAGTCCCGAAGCCTAAGATAAACACAATTCCTTTGTTACACAGTTCATATTTCAAATGAATGTAACTGACAGTGAATGTCACTGTCAAAAAACTAATCACTTCAAATTAATAGTGACATTTAAAAAAAAATAGTAAATAACGCAATAGTTTTATGCAATGGAACAGTTTGCAGTGTTAGTAAATACGTACGTATGTATTTAAATAAATAAAAATTAAATAGCGGGAGGTTTTGTGTTGGCCACATCAGATTTTTTAACTATTTTTCTTGTTGATAGGATGTAAAACTGAATAGGTACGTTGCAAAAGGATTTAAAATCTTTTTTAAGATTTCTATATGTGTTATTTGAACATGCTGTATTTGCATCAAATAGCCTTATGCATAATTATTATGTATAACAAAATTCCATATTTGTGTTGTGTTTATTTCAAATTTGTCGGTATGGGTTTTTTTTGCTATGCATATATTATTTTCCTGAAATAAAAATACAATATATATTTGGCAAAACAAATACTCCTAATTTTTAAGCATACACGTCCAACTTATCTTGTTTTGTCATCAAAGCAGAAAGTAATACACATATAATACTAACATGACTTTGGACATTTACTAGTGTTACCAAATTATTTTTTATTTTTTTGACATGTATCTAGAAACTGAAAAGCGCCAAATATTTTTTATCTTAAAATTATATAAGTACATATTAATACCAAGACATTTTAAATTGAATAATTGTTAATTTAATTATATATTTATCTTAAAAGAATTCATGAAAACATTCCCACTCTTCATTATAGACAAAAAACAACAGTCATCTGTCGCCATTCCCATGAAAATTTTTCAAGTATGAAATCAACAAAATCACAGAATGAACCCGAACGAAACCACAAGAACAAAGTGAAAATTATTATTGTTTGGGTGCGGTTCGCGAACAAGACAAAATAAAATCTCTAAGTAAAATTTTTTACTTATCTAACCTTGGGAAGAATGCATCGCCTTTGGAAAATAAAAATACAACGCGAGGCCATCGTTTCGCTACGGAGATATTTTCCATTAATTTCACTCTTTTTCTTTATTTTTTACAATAGATTCTTAATTAGAAATTATTATAATAATACAGGATTTTATTTATTGTGAAGCAGATCATCAACATGCAAGAAGAAAAAATGCGTAATGAATATTTATTAGCCTATTCCAGTGAGTGTAAAGATAAATAAAGGCAGGTTAGGCTGGCTAGCCTAACACCTTTACTTCATAACTTTCACTAGACTGTAATTCATAGTGATATGATGTATATCAATTGTTTTATGAAAAATGTTTTAATATATTTCATAAATTACAGATTTATGTGAATGATCATGTATATATTTTACACGACTACCATAAAAGATTGATTTAAGTTGATAAAGTTTTTAACAAAACATTATATGACTGAATTAGTTCCAAAGTGCAAAGAAAAATATAGTTTTATTTATTTTTAAACATATCTTAATTAAACTAAGAAACAATTGAGCAGTTTCCCATAATAATCAAACAAGTCTATTTATTGAAGTTTCTATACTATATTCCAAAAAAAATAGGACTGAAGATTTCAGAATTTTGATTGATATAAACGCAAACTATGTTTACAATAGCAAAGAATATATAACAAAAAGTTTCAATCATCTGATGAAAGTCGTAAGAGCTAAAGCTGTGATTCTAAATTATTTTATACTATACTATTATAATATTTAACGCTTTATTTACTAAGGAATTAAAAAATATCCATATTTGACGTTTCGAGCTATCAAATATGCATATGTGTGTAAAACGGTATGACTCCGAAGTCCATTCTTAACTGGAATAAAGTTTAGTTACGACGTCATATCGTTCGATTATGGTCGCGTAACGTTATGAGCAACAAGTTTAGTCAAAAACCGAACAATGTACAAAAAATATAAGAATATATCTTCCACAAAAACTATATTAGTCCCTTTCGTATTTGAAAATATTTTTGTAGCGGGGTTGACATATTTTTACAAAATACTAAAATGTTATAAAATATACAGGGTGTTTCCTTTAAAACAACCAGTGCTTTTTTGGGCGAACTAATGACTTAAACTACTGAGACAAACTAATGAGAAAAAAGTTATATACAAAAAAATGATCAAGAATAAGTGGCTAATTTATAAGTAATAACAAATCTAAAATTCAACCAGTGGATCTCAAACGGGAGACAAAATTACATTTTTTAAATGGTGCCTTATATAATGTTTCTGTTCATTAGATAATTTTTTTTTCTAATTTCAACGAAATAAATATTGTACAGTGTTGTATGACAATTATTTCGCGAAAAATATTGTAAGGTACCAATATAAAACATAATTTTGTTCTCCCATTTGATACCCACTGATTGAATTTTAGGTTTGTTATAATTGATAAATTATTAGCCCTTTCTTCTTGATCGTTTTTATCCATATAACATTTTTCTCTAGAGTAATAAGTTCGCCCAAAAAAGCACTCGTTATTTTAAAGGAAACAGTCGGTATGTCCTATAAAAATCCAAACGAATTCAGATGTTTTTTTTTTAAATACTTGTAGTCCAGTCAGTAGAGCTTTATACTCTACAAAAGGTAGAGTAAAATCATTTTTAACATTATATTGTTCAGGTTGAGACGGGGATAAAAAACTCAAATTTCTGACCTTGGGGAAGATCGGCGTGAGCCGCCATCTTGAATCAAAGGTGAAAAAAAATAGTTTTTGGCTATTTTCTCGAAAACAGTGACCCGTAGCAAGATTTTACTAGAATACAAAATTAACGTTCCTAATTTTTTTGTACAAAAAAAGGATCTTGCATTTTTTACCTAAGGTGAACTCGAAAACTTATGTTTAAAAATAGTTAACCAGATTAACAATTTTGAAAGAAAATTGAATCACTTAAAACTTAAACAATATTAGTTATTTAATACTTAGTTTAATAGGTTTTATTATTTATAACAATTTACATTCGCCGTGGCATCAAAAGAGGTAATTTACCGATGATTTTTAAATAATCTTTGATAACGCTTCCCTACAAATTCATCAAACACTTTGACCCGGTTAAAAATACGATAACCCAGTTTGAAAATTTGAATTCAGCATGAAATTCCCCTTCGCGAGTTACTAACAACATAATCTTACATGAAATCTCTCTAAAATTTTAAACATATTCAAATCGGTTCTGATTTAATTTCTTCATCTGAAATTTGGACACCTAAATGCGTAATATTGTTTATCTTCAATTGTATCGAAATTTTAGAAGAAAAAATGAAAACTAAGCCGATTTGCATAGGTTTAAATTTTAGAGAAATTTCATGTAACCGCTCATTGGAGCAAATTCGTGTAATATGTGACATAAAGGAGAACACCAAACTAAATTACAATTTTCAAACCGCGTTATTGTATTTAAACATTGTCAGAGTGGTAAATGAATTTGTAGGAAGGCGTTCACGAAAAATATTTTACAATCATGAATAATTTACTTCTTTCGATGCCACGATGAATGTAAACTTTTATAAATAGCAAAATTTATTATTAGACTAATGCCCGTATTCATAAACACTCGTAAATATTTTAAACGGTTCGTTATAATATTTATCCAATAAAAACAGTCGACATTGAAAGAAAAATCAAAATTTCATTTGTCAAATTTGATCCTATTTGTCAAAAATTATAACGAGCCGTTTTGAATCTTTATGAGTGTTTATGAATATGGGCATAAGTACAAAAAACTTAATATAGTTTATAAATTTCTGTGATTTAATTTTCGTTCATAAGTTGTTATTCAGGTTAAATATTTTTTAACATAACTCTTTGAGAATTCATCCAGGTAAAAAATGCAAGAAATCTTTTTTATTTTTAATTACGAGGTTTAATTTTGTATTGTTATAAAATTTTGATACGGGCCAGTGTTTTCGAGAAAATAGCAAATAACTTTTTATTTTGAACTTTTGAACAAAAAGAGCCGAGCCTCGTCAAGGTCAAAAATTTGAATATTTCATCCCCGTCCCGACCTAAACCATATTTGTTAAAATTGTTTTTACCTCATTTTTTGTACGGCAAAGTTCATTTTTTGGTCTCCATTGACTGGACTAATGATGCACCCACAAAATAAGATTTCAAACTGAACGCTTTGTTTTCATGCTTATTATATTTCGGAGAAAAATTGCCATAGTCATACAACGAACGGTTTTTAAATTATATTTTTGGTTTCCTGAAAATTTAAATTTTTGAACATGTTCAGTTTTTGTAAAAATAAATCTCAAAGGCATTGAAAAAATTGACATATTCGTATTTACTACCAACCCTTCACATATCCTTTTTAAACCTATTCCAAATTTCTAGTTCCTAATTACTTGTAAATTTAAATAATTATTTCCTGAATATTAACTATTTCTTTTTCTTAACTAGAACAAATAACAAACAATAATGTTTAGCTCATACTTCACCCTGAGAATTAAATTATAAAATTTACCAAAGCCTATACATATATAAAAAAATTGTTGTGGCCAGCACAAGACCTTCCGTCAATTCGATGTATTTTGTACAAATCCCATACCAAAAGGTCCTTGGAACAGATTCCATATAATATGTAAAATCGAACACGAACACATACTATTTTTTACAAATTCCATACCAAAAGTTCATTTGAATAGATTCTATAAATCCAATAAAATTATAACATAAACATACAGTCCTTTCATCTTCTCTTTGGCCTTTCTCTGCATGTCACTTGCGAGGAACACTATGACCTACCATTTTTTGATCCTATATTCCATTTTTGGCTTTGCAGTTGTATCTGACATCTGTCAATTAGAATTTTTTGAATATGTCAGCTGTTTGCATGATAAATAGCAAAGCTGACTAATTTTTGATTTCTTTATAATGCTTTAAATCTACATCTATTGAATATGAAGGAAAATGTATAATCAAACCGTATAGAGAAAAGTATTTTCTTTAACATATATAATAACAAAATGTCAAAAAATAATATTTAACCGCGTTTTTCTAAGAAAAATTGTTAAAAACTTCAAATAAGGATACTTCCGGTGGATCAATTATAACCAAAATTTAATCAACTCTTCATATGGATGTGCAGAAGCGGAATACGAAAGAATTATAATTTTTAGAATTGTAGTACTGAAGTTATCGTCGGAGAAAAATTTGTCACACATGGACATACACACACACACACACACACACACACACACACACACACATACACACACACACATACATACATACATACATACATACATACATACATATATACATACATACATACATACATACATACATACATACATACATACATACATACATACATACATACATATATATATATACATACATACATACATACATACATACATACATACATACATACATACATACATACATACATACATACATACATACATACAGACATCATCTTAAAAATAGTAAATTCGTATTGTAGGAACCCTAAAACGTGCTTATTCATTAAAAACTCACCACCGAATTTTTTGACCAAAGACAATACCTTTCTTACCTAAAGGTGACGGAAGGTAAAAAGAAAACGTAAGATATATATTTACAACAAATTTAAATGATTGACCGTCAACATTAGATTTTACAAGATATATATGAAAACATACATTATACATTTAAAAATTCATCTTTATGAAATAATTTGAAACAAGAATCCTTCCAACTTAATCTCGTTTGCAACTCTATCCCAACTTCAAAGTAAAAACCACGTCAACTGTGAAATATTTGTTCTAATATAACTTGTATCATTTCTCAAGCGTTTCCCAATTATTCCACGTTTTGTGTTCAGCCAACTGGAATGCTAGATTTGGGTCAGAGAAGCGCCCACCATCGTCCCTGAATCCCAGATATGTTCCAGATAAATATTTTAAATAATTTAGCACCGTCCAATGCTAATCGCTTCATTATAGAATTCCTTGTATTCATACATTATTTATCACACATCTGGATCGCTAGAGGAGTCACTCAAATTCGTATAATTATGTATTCAATTGCTTACATATTTATTTGCCATTACTATTATTCAGTATTGTTATTGAATTGTGTTATTCATGATACCAGCTGTTTTACTTGTTTAAACGATCTGTAATTTCGACATACCTACTTGTGTAATTGTGTGTGAAGAATTGTATAGTGATTTCATTGAATACTCGTATGTACCTCTACTAATTTTTGAGTTATTGCCACAAAAAAAGGCATATAACGTATACCCGTTTCTATGAAAAAGTTTACAAATTTCAAAACTCTAATTTAAAATTTAAAAATTTGCTTCCATATATTTTGATAGGTATTCGTTATATTTTCTGAAAATTTTAAGCTAAAATAGGTGCATTCTTTGTAATAGCTATAAAAATAGGCCAATATACTTCGTTCTTTTCGTGAATCATCATTAAAAAGAAGAAATAACGAAATAAATGTATTGAAGTGTCAATTTGCTGATTTCATATATTTTCAGAACACGATTTTTTAAAATATTCTATTATTTACTGCACAATGCAATTTATTTTAATTAGAACAATATGATTTTCAAGTTTTTGATCAACAGTGAATCGAAATGGCATTCATTGAAGAATTTAAATTCGAAGAAACCTACGCGCCAAAAAAATAGATCATTTTTACCTCCCGCTACCCTTGGTAAGGGAGGTATAGGGATCGTGCGAAAAATCACATATCGAGATTTTAGTAAATGACCACGTTTTAAGGTCCCTAGAATGCAATTTTAAAATTTTCACGATGATGTCTGTATGTGTGTATGTGTGTGTGTGTATGTATGTGTGTAGGTATGTGTGTGTGTATGTGTGTGTGTGTGTAAATGTATGGATTTTGTCTTCGCTGTAACTCAAATACTATCATTCAGAAAATTCTGAAACCTTGTATTTCTATCCTATTCTCATATGAATAGAAGACATTAGATTTTGGTGTAAATCGGATAACCGGAAATGGCACTTTACCTGAAGCTCTTAATGGTTTTTCTTCAAAATATATCATTAAATGCCATTTTTTCGCATTTTATGTCTTAGGAAAATTAAAGATTATTGAATTTTGTACAGGAATACATTAATACTTTTTCTATATATTTTGCAGATAAATTTAAAAATATATTTTTTTATTAGTCCCGAAGCCTAAAATAAACATAATTCCTTTGTTACACAGTTCATATTTCAAATGAATGTAACTGACAGTAAATGTCACTGTCAAAAAACTAATCACTTCAAATTAATAATAGTGACATTTTAAAAAGAAAATAGTAAATAAATCAATAGTTTTATGCAATGGAACAGTTTGCAGCGCTAGTAAATACGTAAGTATGTATTTAAATTAATAAAAATGGATAGGAATGTGTGGCGAAGGATGATTGTTGCGAAACTATTATTGTGGTCCGGATGCGGTTATTCGCTACCATAAATCGGTCATTTTAATATGTTCTTATTTATGAATGCTATGATGATTGTGGACAAGGCGAAAGAAGAATGTTGTTAAAGAGTGAAGTGAGTCAGCTGAGCTCTTACTCTTATCCCTTTTCTTATTGTTACTATTGTTTCCGGGTTTTTGCTAACCCACCAAGTGGAAAACGCGTGATTTTATGTATGTATGTATGTATGTATGTAAAAATTAAATAGCGGGAGGTTTTGTGTTGGCCACATCAGATTTTTTTTATATAAAAATATGTTCAATGAGCCAAGCCCAATGCTATAAATAGTAGAAGTCTCAAAATTTTAGGTGTGGTTGAAATGTACAATCAAAGATGGAATTAGTTTTATATAATTAGAAAAACAAGTAAAAGTATTAAAATATTTTGACACATGGACCTCAGCCGTAAGTGTTTATGTAACTATTTGGACAAAATAAGTAAAAATATTAATAAAAAATCCCCAACCCCAAACGTAAAATGATTTGTGAAAAAAAACATGGAATTCACTAAGATTTGAACCTAGGACCTTCTTAAACTCAGTAAGATGCTCTACCACCGGAACTATGGAATTCCACTCAAGTCAGTGAATTTTTAATATGTCTTTGCTAGACAGATTCTCCCATATTATTAAATATTAAATATGACAGCGCAACAACTTACTTTTGGTGATGAATTGGCTCCACAACAATTACTTCGTTTACATGCAGGCTACAAATTGATTTGAAAACGGTTTCGCCGCATGCGCATTTGGCTGATGTAAGTGACAGATCCTCTTCACTCCAAATACCTCGTTTTGCCATTATTCCAGCTTTTTTACTTTCTACCACTACGCACTAAAACTACACAACTGTCAGTTTATTCGTAGGTTAGTATAACACAAAGCAGCAGAAACTTTGTGCTATGTACGCATGTGCAATAATGAAGCTGAATTAAGTTTATATGAGTAGTTTTGCAACTAGTTTCCGAATCGAACCCATGAATTTTAGTTTTGGTTTAAAATAACTCAAGTTTTGACAAAACCTGGAGTTTTTAAAACTAAAAAGTTTTGAAAACTACATGTTAACACAGTAAATGTATATTACATGAAAAACTGTTTTTCAACAGTAAATTTCTGTACTGTAAACATTCTGTTACCGTGCATTAAGTATAACTAATGAAAAAGGATTTAGTTAAAATTCTTGAACCTCACTGAGATTTCAACCCATCGATATTATAGATCGTCTTTATCATATCAGTTCCATTATCTCGTAATCAATACAACCCATACGATACATATGACTATCAGTAGTTGAGCGGCCGTAAATATTAACAAAAAATAACAAATTGCAGCTATCGTTATTGCTAATTTTTTTGTTGAATACCTTTAAAACCATAAAAATAATGGCACATGAATTTAAATAATGCTTTAATTCAGAAGTTTTACACGGATATCTCAACTCAGAGAATCCACATTCCTCAATATCATATTTGCAATATGCAGCATTTAATTACATACATTTTAGTTGATGTATGCAAAGAACTGTAATTATATATGTCATTTTTAATTGGAGTTGAACAAATGAGCCTATCTACTCGATAGTATGTTCACAGGAAGTAAACAATAAACATTCTTACATCATATCTCCTCTAGTCATACACAAATAAGTACACAAGTAGTAATCCAGTCTTGTAATTTGCATTAGGAAACAATATGAATCACATTGTCTCATAGCAGAGATTAATCCCCCGCTAACTAGCTATAGACTGCTTACATTTGTGACCAAATGACCCCATGACCTTTTCTTCAATTAGTACTTGATAGATCTATCAGTATGTCGAACAGAGGAATTTGTACTAAATGTTACACATGCTATTAATCATATTGTAGGGATTTTTATTGCTAAGGTTGCTGTTCTGCTAATATAAGTTGTTTATTGTTGGCGCCAGACAGATTGTGGAATAAAATGTTAATTACGAAGAGGTCGATTACATTGTTAAATGAAAATATTATTAATTTCTAATCTTTTTACCTCCCGCTACCCTAGGTAAGGGAGGTATAGGGATCGTGCTAAAAATCACATATAGAGATTTTAGTGAATAAGCACGTTTTGATGCCCCCAGAATCCGATTTTATCATTTTTACAATGATGTCGGTAGGTACGTATGTGTGTGTGTGTGTGTGTGTGTGTGTGTGTGTGTGTGTGTGTGTGTGGATCGTGTGGACACGATTACTCAAATACAATCAATCAGAAAATTTTGAAATTTTGTGAACTCATTCTATACTAATGTGGGAAGAGCTCATTAGCTTTTAGTGTATATCGGATAACCGGAAGTATCATTTATACAAGCTTTTAACAGTATTTCTTGTAAAAAAATCATTGTATATAATTTTTTAGCAACTTTTACCAATACAAATTAAATATAATGGCACAATCTTCAATTCTATGATAAGCATTTAGTAAATAACTTGAAATAACTTTAAATATTGAATTATAAAATCATTTATTTTTGTACATCACTTTGCCTCTGCGTCAAACAAAAACAATACTTTAATAACTAATTTGACATATTTAAATAAATGTCACTGTCACGAAGCGATTACATTAAAATTGATAATGAAACCGTGTTAAAAAGAATTGTAATGAAATTAAGGTTTGTAAAAATAATATATTTTCCATCATACATAAATATTAGATATACAGGATAATTCGATTTAAGTTTGATGTTTTCAGCATTATATATCAAACAGCTCTCAATAAAAACATGATTTCAAAGTGTCAAATAATAGTTTGCAACTACACATTTACGAAATGGATCATGTACGGCGAAGAATTTACACAGATTGCGTTTTAGAGCATAAGGAAGTTGGTGCTGATTTTGACAATAATGTGTGTGTGACGATTTTTCTTTAAAATATATTAATGTTCCAAAACTTCGCAAAGTTGGTATTTGCTCACAGATTTTTCAGGAAAAACATAATAAAATATAATCCAAAATTTCGTATTACAAACTTTTCTATTTATTGGAATAACAAAGTAGATTTTGTTTACAAACGATCAATCGGAAGTGATACTTTACTTAAAGCTCATTGCTATTTTAAACATGGAATTGGCGGGAGGTCATGTGCTGACCACATCAGATTTTTTTTAATTGGATAAGTCGTCTAATTTTTAAACTTTTATATTCTTCTGAAAAATTAGTGTGGCGACATTACTATTCGATTCTAAGGACAAAAATATACCTACCCAGTACTCATGCGCCATGCTCGTAAGCATAAAAATTATCAGAATTTTTGCACCAGTAATTCAATTCCTAGAAAAAGTCCAAAAATCGGTTTATTTTTAAAAAATAATTTCAATGTTTTGGGTTTTTCAAACTTTTATTTATAGTAATTAATCTAGTGGACCAAATATTATGGAAATCTAATCCTTTTCAACAAAGGTCAAGTATTATGTGACTTTGGAGACAATAACTCAAAATAGGTGTGGGATACAAACTTGAGGCAATTATATTTTGATCCTTTTTAAGTTATTGCAAGCCTACGTGTAGAGTAGGTATCTGGTTATGGATGCCTTCATGCTCTCCTGAAGATGATAACGTCTTTCAGTTTTGAGTCAGTCAGTAGTCTAGTTTAGATATTCAGATTGGGAAGACATAAGAGTCTGTGTTGGTCTCTCATGCCCAAGCGATATGTAGAGTTTTAGTTTTGGCTCGCGTTCTACGTAATACGAGTATTTTGGCCTACGGATGCATCGGCATCTTTAGGTGAAATTTGGTATGACGGTTCATATGGTTATGTCATCTTTTAAGATGATACTTGTTATTATTAATGAACCACTAGTGTATGAAACTTAGGTGTCCCAACATTGATTAGACCGTAACTTTTTAATGGGCACGCAGATAACGTGAAATTATTATATATATATATATATATATATATTCAGAAAGATACATTCAATACTAAACTTTTCTCTCTCCGTGTAATTTGTGATATCTGTTACGGTTCACACAGAAAAAAATAAAATCTGAGTGTCTGCAACGCTAAATTTTTAAAATAAATTTAATCTACCTGTCTATCCAAATGTCAAACAACTAATTTTTCATGACAGTAACAATTGTATTATGGGTTGTCAAAATTTTTTTTCGCAATATTTTAAAATTAGTAACATCCATTTGTTCGGCCTAATAATATTTTACTACCATTATTAGGTTTGTTCGCGGTAACAATCCCTGACGGATCCCAAACTTATTTCGTACTTGTTCCGTACTAATTCATAAATCGTGAAATACGCATGCGTGATCCGAAATTGATTTGGGATTTTTTTCTACCGCGAACGCTCGTTTTGACGTTTGAGGTTATGTATGTTATGTACCTGAATGAAAATATTATATAATTTTGAACTGAAATGGAGGCAATATTATAAACTTACCTTCAAATCAAATATTTATTAATTTAAAGTTTGCGAAATTGTTAAAATAAACGTAATTAAAACAGAAAAGTATGCACTGAATACTCGCAATTAGTCCCTGATTTATAGTACTTGCTTCAATTTTCGGACTGGTCTAATTAGTACGTAAACAATCATGTAACAGTCCACAGTGTTCCGCGAACACGGAGTTATCAGTCAGAATCGTACCGCGAACGATTAAAACGAAACTGCGCATGCGTGTGCTGCTCAAACTAGTCCGGGATCGCTACCGCGAACAAACCTATTATAAATAAGACGATTACATATCTTAGCTTACTCCTAAACAAGTTGCGAAGATTGACAACTCGTTACTGACATTAAAAATTAAATGTTTGGCATTTGGACAGACTGCTACATAAAATTTATTTGAAAAAGAGAGAGAATAGTTTATTATTGAATGTATCTTTCTGAAAAAAAAAATTATTTCACGGTACCTGCGTGGCCATTATAAAGTTACGGTCTAATCAATGTTGAGACACCTAAGTTTCATACACTAGTGGTTCACTAATAATAACAAGTATCATCTTAAAAGATGACATAACCATATGAACTGTCATATATATAATATATATATATATATATATATATATATATATATATATATATATATATATATATATATATATTATATTATTTATAGGTATTATATTATATTATATTATATTATATTATATTGTATTATATTATATTATATTATATTATATTATATTATATTATATTATATTATATTATATTATATTATATTATATTATATTATATTATATTATATTATATTATATTATATTATATTATATTATATTATATTATATTATATTATATTATATTATATTATATTATATTATATTATATTATATTATATTATATTATATTATATTATATTATATTATATTATATTATATTATATTATATTATATTTAGTTATGTTCAGTTTTGTTTAGTGTAGACTTTAATAATAAGATATAAATAAATATGTAAATAAAATTTAGTATAACAATATTAATGCCCAGTTGCACCGTTAACACTTAAAATTTAAACCTGGTTTTATTCAGTTAGCCAATTCAATTTTGTGCTATAATTAAAAAATTATTCGACAGGAATTAACATTAATTTATTTGGTTAACTGAATAAAACCAGGTTTAAATTTTAAGTGTCAGTGGTGCAACTGGGCATAAGTGTGCCCGTCACTATAAAAATCAATCATCCCTGTGTTAGTCAGCTTAGCAAGCAGAACCAATGTTACACTATACCCATTTATTTAATTTTCAATTTAGTTACTGTATTAGTGTTCTTAGAAACAATTTAAATAATAATGTATTCCATATACAAACATTTTGATTAATTAAAGTCATAACATATATCGTATATCCATTTATAAAATATAACTATAACAAATATCCAATTTGTATGTGTTTAGATTTTAATGATAAGAAATAATAGTATAAACAAAGAAATATATATAAAATATTGTGCAGTCATAATACGTGCAATTATTTACGGGTATGTTATTCATTATACAATAAAGGAGTCAAGAATTCATAATTTTTCAAAATCATTAAAAATAATAGTAATTAATGACAATTTATAAAAGCAATTTATCCTGAGGTATAAATAATCAAAGCGTTGAATAGCTAATGCGAACAATAACTAATAAATCAATGGCGATTAATATATTCTACTATATATTTTACAAATGCTCCTGGTTTATCATAAAAAAACTATAATCTATAATTAAAGCTAATTTTATATGATATATAATATAATCGACAATGATATGATAAATACATATGAACAAAGAAATCCAGTGATATTTTATTCTTAACATTGTTATGCGTTATTAATGTCAGACGAATGATAAAATTAAAACATGTATCTCTGACATAACACTATATATACTTTTCTAATGTACAAGAAATATAACTGCAAAGAAAAGAACCAATTTTATGGCACAAAACAAATAAAATATTCATTCCCGAGTAAAAAATTATACTCGACTTCGACTGACCGAACACGGCTGTACGCCTTGAGATGTCCACAGTGAGGTTGCACTGGGTTCGAGACATACGAATGCTCCGGGTGGCAGTTCTACTAAATATACTTAACACTAGCACAAGACACGCCTACTGGAATACTGGAAATAATTTAGCCATACGTGGCCTCAGCACACTATACTGGAAATACTGCATTATTATTATGATTCACTGCATTGTGTATTCTCTCTTTTTTCAAAGTCGGTGGTATCCACAATTTTATTAATATACAAATTTTGCAGCAAAATGGTCCGATTAATCGGGATCAGTAACATTAAAGTGATATTCAGTATTATGTAAATTACTAATAATATTGTCAATACATCTACTCTAGCCAGTTATGCTTGTTATTTCATAATGTGTTATAATGTAATTCAATAAAAAAATCTGTTGTGGCCAGCAAAAGACCTTCCGTCAATTTGATGTATTTTGTACAAATCCCATACCAAAAGGACCGTGGAACAGTTTCATGTAAAATCGAACACGAACACATACTATTTTTTACAAATTCCATACCAAAAGTTCATTTGAAAAGGTTCTATAAATCCAATAAAATTATGACATAAACATACACTAAGTAAAATGCACTTGACACATTTTTCTTTCTGCTTCAGCTTTGCCCTATTTTATTAGGGGTCGCTGTTTCCTCTTCTCTTCCAGTCATTCCTGTCCAACGCATCTTCTTTACACAATCCTTCCTTTCTCAAGTCTTCTGAGATATAGTCCTTCCATCTTCTCTTTAGCCTTTCACTGCATGTCACTTGCGAGAAACACTATGACATACTAATTTTTGATCCCATACTTTCCATATTTGGATTTGCACTTGCAACTGACATCTGTCAATTAGAATTTTTTGAATACATCAGCTGTTTCCATGATAAATAGCAAAGCTGACTAATTTTTGAAAATTAATTACTTTATAATGCTTTAACTGTACATCTATTGAATATGAAGGAAAATGTATAATCAAACCATATAGAGAAGAGTATTTTCTTTAATAAATTTAATAACAAAATGTCAAAAAATAATATTTAACTGCGTTTTTTTAAGAAAAACTGTTAAAAACTTCAAAAAAGGGTACTTCCGGTGGATCAATTATAACCAAAATCGAATCAACTCTTCATATGGACGTACAGAAGCAGAATACGAAAGAATTATAATTTTTAGAATTGTAGTATTGGAGTTATCGTCGGAGAAAAATTTGTCACACACGGACACACATACACACACACGGACACACACACATACATACATACAGACATCATCTTAAAAATAGTAAATTCGTATTGTAGGGACCCTAAAACGCTTCTTCATTAAAAACTCACCACCGAATTTTTTGACCGAAGACAATACCTTCCTTACCTAAAGGTGACGGAAGGTAAAAGTGATACAATACCCCATTGAACTTGGAAACTAACAGCTTCTGTATTTGTAGACACTACTTATTTATGTAACAATTAAAATGCGTAAGTATAATTTTGATAAATTAATAAAAATATTTGATGCAATTCAGTATTTGGTCAAAAAATTCGGTAGTGAGTTTTTAATGAATAAGCACGTTTTAGGGACCCTAGAATACTTGTTTTACGATTATGACTGTATGTGTGTGTGTCTGGTGTGTGTGTACGTGCGTGTGTGTGTGTGTGCCTGACAAAAATTTCTCTGATGATAACTCAAATACTACAATTCTAAAAATTATAATTCTTTCGTATATCTCTTTACATCCATATGAAGAGCTAATTAGATTTTGGTTATAATTGGTCAACCGGAAGTTCCCCTATTTAGAGTTCTTAACTGTTTTCTTGAGAAAACGCAGTTAAATATCATTTTTTTGACATTTTATGTGATATAACCATGGAAACAATTAATATATTCAAATAATTCTAATTGACAGATGTCAGCGTCAAGTGCAATTTACATAGTGTATGTTCGTGTTATAATTTATTGGATTTATAGAATCTTTTCCAAGGAACTTTCGGTATGGACTTCGTAGAAAATAGTAAAAGTTTTTATTACAAATTTACTGGATATCTTTTCCAAGACACTTTTGATATAGGATTTGTACAAAATACGTAGAATTAACGGAGGGTAATGTGCTAGCCACATCAGTTTTTTTCTTAATTAGGATAGTGTTTTCCTATGTTATTCTGCACAAAAATAAAAAAATATTATTCTTAAGTTTTTTTTTTGCAAATTAGACTTGTGGCACATCATTGGTGTTTCATTTAAAATAAGAAAATTGATGCCACTTCTGGTTAAACCAGAAAGGGATATATACATAAAAATGATGCCACATTATATTAATATTAAGCATATAAATTTTCAGTTAGATATATTTCTAAATAAAGAAGTTAATAGGGGTGTCCCGCTTTCTATTGACACCCGGTATACTCTTGTCGTAGTACAGCGCCATGCTTTTCCGCTAAACGGAATCACTGAACTCGTGTTGATGCCGTTGTAAAATGTTTCTAGTGCGGCCGTGGTGCAGCCATACTGCCGTAGTGCGACCCTTTATAAAAATTTGTTCAATTTTACTCGGCAATAATAACCGAAGTAAACATATTATAATCTTGAAGCGCTTTCGTGATATATACAATTAAAAAAACAAATTAATGGCACTGTAAAAAAACATTAATAGAACACTGAAAGTTTCTTGATATTAAAACTTCGAAATATTCAGATATTGTTTTTAAAGGAATACAAGAATCTGTAAAATATTATCATCAGGCATCATGGGAATACCGAATTTATTTGGGAAAAATTGATATTTCGATAGAGGTATTCTAGGAAAATAAATTATTATATCAACATCGTTTATTAGTGGTGTCACAATCTACTTTTTATTCGCAGATTTCGATAATAACGGTATATATTTGTATCGGTGAAACGTTGAAAGAGTTTCCCAAGGGAACTCAAAGTTCTCAAGGAAACTATTTCAGAAAATTAGGGCGCAGGTGCACAAATATTTCCTTAAATACATGCATTTTTATTAATTTTGCAGAAATGGTTTCAAGAAATAAGAATAGCAGTTACTAACTACAGTATTTATCGAATTAGAATTTTCTTTTGACATGCGATAATAATTACAGAATATATTTGAAGCAAATTACACTGACACTGACCTTGAATGCAGAAAACCTAAAATTCGTACTTAGACAAGTACAAATGCAATAGTAATTATAATATGCTATTGTTCTAACGAGGAAAGGGAGCCTTTTGACGAAGCGTCAACATCTAAAATTGGTATAAAGGGAAAGGGGATTCATTTATAAGCCAAAGTATGCACAATATGAGTGTCAACTAAACGCGCTCTTGCTGTAGTTATATTACAGATTATTACTATTATCTACTTCTGTTGAAGTAAAAATATACATTATACATTTGTTTCAATCTTTCTTGATGTGTTATGATATTCATCGATTTATAATTTACTGCTGAGCCGGTTGATATATAATTCATAACTTACTGCATGCTAGCCAAACACAAAATTGTAACTACAACAATGAAATCCTCCACCATAGTAATAAATTGGAAAACATATCAATTATATTAAAGCTAGACCTTAAAACTGTATGAAATGGGCTATTAAAATTTAGCAAAGCTATTAGTTTTTAAAATATTCGAGTTTTTAATGCCCTTAACATACAGCCACACACACTCTATTCTACATTTTTGCAACTTTCAATCCTTCTGGTATCACCTTTTTGAAATTTGGAATCCATTTTCAAGTAAATGAATGCAGAAAATAACAAAACCACGAAAGTAAAAAGTAAACCAAATAACACTTGTTTGAATGTATGATGCCACGTCAGATGGAAACTACTTGCGTTTGTATGAAAGATAAAAATGTGTTATTTTATTAAATTTCTTATTATCCACACATATTTCCATTTATTGACCACAGCACAAAACATATATGAAATATACCTACCACCTGCCTATTTACCTATTTCAATTTTTTGTTTTTTGTTAAGTGTTGAAATAGCAAAAAATATATTTAACATCTACGTGATAGAATACAGAAAATATATATTACAGCTTGACGAATAACAATTAAGACTTTCTACAAAAAAATAATGATTGGTTAAATATTACGTTTATAATATTTAAGTTAAAATGAAAATGTCAAAATTTTGAATCTATACACAATGTTGTAATTGTTAATGAACAAGGTAATATGGTGACGAATGGTTATAAAAAACCATCCACATCGGATAGAATGTTACACTACAAATCGAACAACCCCATCAGCCAAAAAATAGGTGTAATAAAAGGATATATACACAGAATAAAAACTTTAAGTGACATACAGTTTCATGAACAGAATTTTAACTTATTAAAAAATAAATTGAAAAATAATGGTTATCTCAACAATTTCATAAATAAAATATTCCATTTAACTAATAGAGATAACAATAGCAATACAATCAATAACAATAATAATACAACTTATTTTAAAATCCCCCTAATAAAAAATGTATCACATAACATAGCAAAAATTTTAAAAACGAATAATATACGAATAGTTTTCCACAATGACAAAAAAGTAGGTAATTTGTTCACAAAAATTAAAGATAAAGATGACATACAACATAAATCGAATATAATTTATAAAATAAATTGTTTAGGGTGTGAGGGTGTATATATTGGCCAAACAAAACAATATTTAAAAAATAGAATAAATAATCATAAGAATGACTGTAAAAAATTAGATACTAAGACTGCTCTCTCCAAGCATAGCGTTGATCTACAACATCATTTTGATTTTGACAATGTTTCAATTTTAGATTATGATATAAATTACAAAAAAAGAAACTTTTTAGAAATGACTCATATTTATAATAATAAAAAAAGCGTTAATTTCAGAACTGATACAGAAGATCTGTCAAAATGTTATCAATTTGTTTTAAATTTATACAATACAATTAAAATTTCGCGCTAATTTTATGTTTACGTTTCTTCTTGTTTGTTTTATTCTTTCTTGACTTTGTAAATTAACGTTAGTCTTGGTTACTTTCAACAAGATGTCCGACGCAATATTAAATATTAATGTATAAAAAAAATTGTTTGTTATCCATTAACAACTCACAGGTAATTTTGTAATTCATTGTATTCGTAGTTTGGAATTGTTTATTAACTTTTGTACATTATATTTTTATGTGTATTCCTTAGATCACAGCACTGATGAAGGTGTAATAAACGCCGAAACGTATGCATATGAGGAGTTGATTTTTTCTTCTTGATCCTATTCCACCATCCGACGATCCTGACCAATTAATCTATACACAAACTTCTTATTGTAGATAAAACATTGTTATCCTACTACCGTGTAATGGCTGTAACTTAATTTGGCGAATTACTCTGGTCTCTTGAGTTCGTTGAATAATACTGTTATACTACTCGTATTTATGCGAATTCACACAAAATAATAAAAAAATCGCCTTGCAAATTTCATTTATTTTCATGTTACTTAATTCTGCTATCATAAAATTAAATATATCTAAAAACTAGAACAGTTTACATAATGAAATTTCGATAAAATCTCGCAGACTTCACAGCTGTAGAAGTGGAAATATACGACGCGCGTCTTAGGTTTAATTATGGCTGTAATAATTTCAGCCATTGTTTTCAAATGAGCTGGAGTGCAATTATGAAGTTCCGGTATGCGCTAACGTAAACAACTGCATGCTTTTCGCGAATCTGGTATCTGAATTATATGTACAAAAGTTGATATTAGTTCAGGACAGGAAGTGTTGATGTATGTATCCTTCATTTGCTGATATATAAATATATAAATAGGTATAACTAGGGTTCGTATACATACAGAACATCTAAAGACAAATAATACATAATATAATTTGAAAAATGAAGGAAATCATGAAGGTGGTTAAAAAAAACAGTGAATTGAAGGAGTATTAGAAAAATTACAGCTCAGGTATTGCAAACTCTCGACATTTTTTCAGAAGATGTTGGCAGTGTCTAATAAATGAAATGACGTGCATAAAAGGAAGAGTAGCTTATATTTCATAGCGACACTCTTAGGCTGTGTCCGATGTTGCACTTTTATCACGCTAATATCTAAATCCTAAATTTATATGCCCGAAATCTAGTGATTATTTAGTATTTTAGGAATTAGTTTTTAGGATTTTGCACGAGCACACTATGCTTTGAAGTTGAAGCGCACTAATTAAACAAATCATGTTCGTTGCTATAATTTGTGCAAAATGTCAAATTTACTGTCAAAGAATAGCTTCTTAGCTTCTATTTTATGAAATATAATATTAATATTTAATCTGAAGCATCATATTAAATCGAAGTGTATAATTCATTTTTGTTATTAGTGTGCCATTCGGAGTTGTATTTATGTGAAAAAGACCTAAATCCTAAATACTAAATGCCAAAATGCGACATCGGACACAGCCTTAGTTTCACCGTACAGAATGGAGGCGCAATTAACTGTTTACACCGGAAAAGAGCAACAAACATTAAACAACCATTACATTTTTGAAATTTAAGTGCATTAAGTCTTTAAATTCATCACAGAATGTTGCAATAATACGAAATGGGTGTATGGGAGTTTAAACCAGGGACCTAAAACTGAATCCGAACCTGAACCGAATTCAAACCTTTTCAAATTCAATTACAATACAATCTGGACCATTGGATAAATTACAAATTATTAACGTATAATATACATAATTTGGTATACTGATTCTATTACATTTTTTTTTTCCAAATTCGCAAACGTAAGGGCAGTTTATTTTATGGGAATAGTTTTGGTATAGTAAAAAATTTTAGGCAGAGTAGTCACGTCATCATTTCATTACAAAATGAAAAAACACTGTAGTATTGTATATGTTTAGAAAAACGAAGAAAATAAATACTATTTTTTGCATACTATAAGTAAAGTACATTTTAATTAAATTTACAATTATTTTAAAGTCAAACATAATGTTTTTAATGAGTTTTAATTTATTTAAAATAATTGTAGTTCATTTTTTCACCACATGTTGGTACTATTGGATTTCAATATTTAAACGTTTACATGACATGTTTCTCCCGGAATTGTCAAGCGTCTGCTGTCATTAGTTCGACGAAGAAGAGCTTGCAGTGCCGCTCTGTGAGTAAACAGGCATGTTTGTGCAATGATCGCCCCCCATAATGATAATGTATATATTTATATTTTTTAAAATTTACTTTTGTACCCTTATGAGCTTTTTTGTTTTTAGTTTGTGTTAATTTCAATAATTGTAAATTATATTATTGGAGTATTTTCAATGAAATATAATATATTTTTTAAATGTTATTTTAATTATATTTTCAATAAATCGAATTTATAGTGCTACTCTTTACTTTTCAGAATTTTTTATTCTTTACACTACAGAATTGTAAATCTAAATAAAATCAAATCAATTTTTTAAAAAATATATTCAAAGTCATTTAACATTAATTTTCTTATTTTTCATCAAGTGCTTCATTCACTCCCCGTATTCCTTCTGAAACCCGACTAAGTGTGCCCTACACCGAATTTTCAATACCATAAATTAGAAATATATTACATTTTACAATAATATTCAATGGGGTATTCCACTCAATTTTTTTTATTATTTTAAATAAAACTTCATTCAGTTTTGAAGCAATTCATAGTATTAAAAAATCTTAATTGTTCCTAGTTTAATAGTATTTTATTTACGAGAAATCAGTGTAACGTCACACTCCCCCTATACTTGTCTTTCTCACACACACTGCTGTGAGTACGTTACAAGAGAAAGATAACAATTGTATGACGTCAATTTTCCCTTTTAGGAAATGTGAAATATCTCGTAAAGTAATTATTTAAAAAATGTTTTTATTGTTTTAACTATTATTTATTGAGCCATACTTTAAGTTAAATTGAAATTTTTCTTATATTTTTGTTGTGGTGGAATACCCCATTATTATTCGACTATTAAATAAATTAACTTGATCACATAAATTAGCATCGCAGGTAAATACAATTATTTTCTAAAATTAAATTAGTGTACCATGTAAACCTACTAATTTCGTGACGTCATTATCTAGTTACAAACTTTGATGACGTGACTACTCTGCCTAAAAATTTTTACTATACCTATCACTGCATTCCTACATACTTCTTATTTTCATCACTACCTCCTTAGTGCTTTTAATCATTTACCGCCTTCAACCACAATTCGAACCCGAACCTTAAACCTTGAACCGAACTAAATAAATCTGAACCGTCATTTCTCTTCTGAATTTGAATTGAACGATTGAACCTGAACCATAAATACATTTCGGTTCAGGTCCCTGATTCAAACGTTAATAAACATTGATTTCTTTGCTGATAAAGACGTTAGTGTAGCTATATGAGAAATGCGTATATTAAAAACGAGAATCATTAGCTAGAAAAATCTGATGTGGCCAACACATTACTCTTCTTCATTTCAATAGTAATTTATATTTTATATTCAGTAAAACTGGTAAATATACAGTTTATTAAAGAAAAACCTCGACTATCCGTGCGCGGCAAATCCGGCGCCGGATTTTCCGTGCAGCATCTCAACATTGGACTTCCGTACACATATTATCCGTAACTACCAGAAGCAGGCCCTTATGGCGTAGCAGTTGGCGTTGATTTTAGGGAAATCTCTACTATCTAATATGTTCCTTCAACATACGTAGGTAGGTATAGTATTCTTCACGTAAAAATGGCATTGCGCAATAAAAAGTTTATGGTTCTTGACGACATAATTGAACTAAGTTCTTTTTGCCACACAGGTCATAGAATCTGTTCATAAGACGACGTATCTCATAACTCTCTTTAGGAAATAATTTTGAATTATCAACAAATCAACATGTATCGAATAGAGAATTTTATATTCTTTAATATTTGTAATAACATAATTTCCAAAAATTATTTAGAAGATTTTTTAAGAAACTACTACTTTCGGTTGTCCAATTGTTACCAAAACCTTTTCAGATCTTCCCATTAATGTCAGATTAAGGAATACGTAGTTAAATTGGTTTTTAGAATTTGAGAAACTGTATCTCCAACATCTAGACACACACACACACACACACACACATCCACACACACACACACACACACACACACACACGCATACACACACATACATAACACGCGCATGCAGACATCATTATAAAAATGTTGAAATTAGATTCTAACGACCTTAAAACGGGCTTATTCGCTAAAATCTAGATATGCGATTTTTAGCATGATTCCGAAACCTCTCTTAGCGAGAGTGCGATAAATAAAAATTGAAAATGAGGTGTTTGGATTATCCGTGCTTTTTAATTATTCGGCAAAGACTCGATCCCAGTTGGCCCGGATAATCGAGATTCTAATGTATTATTATATACTTCTTAAAACTGCTATTACGATAAAATTTTGATTATTTTTTGTAATTAGCATTTACTTGCTAGATACGTCAAATTTATAGACACGAAGTTTGTTAACGTATAGGCTTAAGAATATATAAATACAAACTTGTATAGATGATTCAATTACTATTTTATTTTTATATTATAAATACATTTTTCTAAGAAAAATTAATAAAAGCCACTTCCGGTTTACAAATTGACACTCACAATGTTCTAATAGCTTTGTTCAATATTAATATAAGGTAAATCAATTATTTCAAATTTTCCCGATTGATAGAAATTATATTAAAGATTAAAAAAATCACTCACTCACACGTACATTAATGCCAATCCACAGACATATGGTAAAAGTTAAAATCGGATTCTAGGGACAGTTACATAAATTTATTTCCCAAAATTTCGTTATGCTACTTTTAGCACGATCCCTGTATCTCAATCCCGTACCAAGGGTAGCGGGAGATGAAAATGAATGACATTAGTAAGTGAATTTTACATCGCACATCTATTGATAATATATTATGTTGCAATGCCTTGTTAGTACATATACATAAATATTTATTATATGCTATATTGATCTTGATTGTGTCATAGTACAACTAGTTGTATTGACATTTGTTTTCACAAGTGAAAACTCAATACTTTTTATGACTATTGATTTTATTTTATCTGCAAGCATATGTTGAGATCAATAATCTAGCACAGAGGTTCTGCAAACATTTATCCAAACACCGTCCGTTTGTCCTTCTCCTGTCAGGTATGTATAGCGCTGTTGATAAGCAATGCATGCCATTAAGTTAAATTTATTATTTATGGCTACAGCATATTAAAATCACTTTGAATTCCTTTAGATATTTGTAGAATTTTATGAGCGTATAGAAGATTTTATTAAATATTTGGATTAGATAAAAAGCCACTTTGGATAAAGATGATTGCTCGCGTAAATCATCTACCTCACTTTCACGTGTTGAATTGTATAGACTATTATCATCCGTCCTATGTTAAGTATTCTATTTTTATGTTTGTCTTATTTTTCTTACACGAACCAATTGTGAAAAAAATTAATTCCAATTTTAATACAGCGTGCAACACACAAGTAATCCCTATGGTAGTTTTGATAGGGTGACCAGACGTCCGGATAAAGCCGGACTTGTCCGGCTTTTTAACAAAAATATGAATGTCCGGCCGGCTTTTATTTACGTCCGGCTTTTTCACGAAATAATGAAAAAAATCGTTTTTACCTCACAGTACTAGAACACAACTTTTTTCCGTACTCGCACGTGTTGAATTCGTCGCACGCATTGCCGTCTAATAAGAATCGGATTTGTTCGTTGAGTCTCGGTACTCGCGCTGTCGACCAGCTAACTTGTTGTTAAGTTCAAATAAATGCTATTTTTTATTTATTTTCAAGTGTTTAATAAAATATATGTTTGTTTTTTGCTATTATTATTTTGTCATCCTTTTCTACTAAAAATCATCCTTTTTTGTCTGCTGTGTCCTCCTTTCGTGATCTAAGATCTCGTCACCCTAGTTTTGAGTGCTATTAGTACCGACTTATCAATAAAAAGCAGAATGGTATAGGTACCTAGCAATGGATAATAACGTCGTGATGATGATATATTTATTCTTTATTTACTTGTAAGTATACGAGTATACTAAGTGATTGAAAAATAGGGACAGATTTTCATTATTATTAAATTTGACAGGGCTGGTCTTATTTTCCCCAACCCAAACAAAAAAAACTCACTCGGGTTTTTTTAAAAGGAAAAACACTTAAAAACCCATAAAAACGTAATAAATCCCAGAGGAACTATTAAAGTATATGGTTATTGCAAAATGATGATGTTTTCGCACTAATTCGGCAGCACATCATATGCGAAAATATGATTTTGCAACGAATCACATACAAAGTTTTGTGTAAAATCGTTTAGATTCAACGTTTATAAGAAAAAAATAATGAATTACCAAATTAGATAGTTTTTTTATGAAATGACAGATAAAAACACTAGTGCGAAAAAGAATGTCATTATGATATTCAATATGAAACGGTATGTGAATATTATTTTCTTCTAGTTCTAACGTAAAGTCTTTGTTGTTCTTTGTCCATACATCATTCTATTTATTTCTTGTTTCGTCCAATTTCATAATGTTCATCTTCACCATGACATTGGCGCAGGTAAACTTCGCGAGCTCACAATTTAAAAATCTGTTGTGGCCAGCACAAGACATCTCGCCATTTCCATATTAGGGTATATAAGTATTGTATTGCACTTTGCTATCGAATCGTCGTTCTATAACAAAATATTACAGAACTTTACCCAAATATTGTTTTTTATTGTATTTAACATGTCTTCTGCACACATATAATTCTAATTATATCTATTTTTCATTGTATGAGGAAGTTCCTAAATGTCACAGATTCTTCCAATTCATTAACCAGATTGGCAGTATTTCTAATGAATATATGTATGCATATTACCTATAATTTCAAATATTTAATTAATAAAACAATATGAAAAATTAAATGTACTTCCCAGAAAAAGCTAACAAAATGTCACTAAAACTGTTGATTTTGGACACTGAAATCTGTCATTTACAAATTATGTTATAAACATTTGAATTTGTCAACTGGTTTCCTTAGTGTAGTTTCGCCTACTCGACTTGTTATATCCCGATATCTATATATTATATCGTTTTTATCTCTAAGTTTATAGAAGATATAATAAAAAATTAAAATGTATCAGAATGTAGAATTTTGTTCTTCAAAATTAGTAATATCAAAAATTTTCAAAAAATAATATTTGGAAGAATTTCTTTTAAAAAGTACTACTTCCGGTTGTTCAATTGTTACCAAAACCTTTTCAGCTCTTCCCAGGAATGTCAGATTGAGGAATTCATAGTTAAACAGGTCTTATATCTTATAGTTTTTGAGGAATCGTCCGTCCAACATCCAGCCATACACACACACACACATACACACATACACACATCCACACACAGACACACACACACACACATCATTGTAAAAATCGGATTCTAGTGACCTTGAAACGTGCTTATTCATTAAAATCTGGATATGTGATTTTTAGCATGATTCCAATACCTCTCTTAGCGAGAGGTAAAAAGTATAACACGGAGTACAAATTTTACATGAAAATAATTTATATTTTCATTAAAGATTAATCTATAAACTTTCAAAATTATGGAACTTTAATGAATGAAAAAGTATTTTGACGTTTAAATGTAAATATTTTTTCTTCATTTTTTGCAGTACAAAATAGCAAACTGATAATTCAAAAGTTTCAGAATTTTGGAAACTTAATTAGGTTAATTTTTGATGACAAAAGTATTTGGCATCTGTGTAAAGGTTATTTAAATTACTTTCACATAAAATGAAAATAAATTGAACATTCATTTAAAAAATAAACGATGATATAGCTTTCGGCGAAACCGGAAGTAGGATTCGGGATCTCTTCACACTAAAAAATGGCATTTAAGTTCGCCCCCAATTATAGGTCTAAAATTAATAATAAATAAAATAGCCATTTGTGCATATTTTTACAATCACCCTGCAGGGACGCCTAGGAATTTTTTACTGTACATGATGTCATGTTAAATCTTTTAGAAATGAAACGTATTTTACGATTATTGAAAGTAAATAATATTGGAGTAGTTTATACAATTTTAAAATAAAAACTTTGATAAGAAAATTATTAAACAAATAGGAATGTTCCAGTAAAGGTGTTATCAGAAAACTTTAAATATTGACATTTTGGATAAACAATGCTTATATAACCGGAAATATATTAAAATAAATATTTTGCGAACACGCTATTTGTTCACAATTTGTTTATTTTAGCAGCAATTTAAACCTAATAATAACAAATATTTGTATATAATTTTTAACTGATAAAAGCTAACGATAAAAGTCATTGTTAGTATTTTTCTATTGAAAAAGTGCTAAATTACTAAGCAATTTGCAAGCCATAACAATTCTCCAGGAAATGTGAAAGTTATCATGGTATAGTTTTGATAACAGTAGCCTCAAAACTGATAGCTTTACTAGGGAAAAACAGCCAGTAAAACTTTTATTTGTTACTATAAAAATAACATATTTATCTTTATGCTTACCGTTCTGTTATATAACAGCTCTGCAGTTAATATTTTCCTGGTTTTTATTTTTTATCGAATATTAGAATATTATTACAGCTAAACATCATAAGGAAAATAATGTTTATTTAAATATAAATCTTTTTGTAGCATTGTTTTAGTACACAAGCCTCATTCGCAGCTCTTAACATAGTTTGACAACAACGTCAAACTATTCTCAGCTACAGCACAGTACAGGGAAGTTAGGTTAAGTTAGGTTACTTTCCTATACTGTGGCTAGTGTCTTAAGCTAAGCATAAACATAATCACAAGCATAAAAGTATATAAACTTCAAACTTTTGTCTTTGTTTTGTCGTTGTCTTACTCTAAAATAGTTGACACGAAGGTATTTTACTATATTCGATACATTAAACAAAAATAGTAGCAAGCTATATAAACCAATTACTACCATCTACTAATATTTTTAAAGATGTATTTTATATAATTTTGTTAATTGGTGTATATAAGCAGGTGAACAAACATAAAACTGATACAAAAACAGTGACTATGTTAAGAGCTGTGAATGAGGAACACCTTCCAATAATAACTGCAACTATGGTGATTTTAAATAAATGCGAGCTTATTCTGTAACTCAGTGGTTAATTTTTAAAAACTGGTTACAAATTTTGACCTATCAATATGTTGATATGTAACAAAAAAATTGAGTTTTTAATTGTCAAATAAATAGCTAATGCATATAATTTTTAACCACTTGTAAAGGCCATGACGGGCCTACTTTGTAAATCAGTGGTTAATTTTTAGCAAGTTAATAAATTTTCACCAATCATGTACGACGTACGTCGATAAATAACAAAAATTTAGATTTAAATTAACAACTTTGTTACAGAATAGGCCCGTCAATGAGCTAAAACTCATACAAGTAGCAACGTGATATAAACATTTAAATTAAATATCATGCATCTGTGCATGACTAACTCTGTACTATTTTTTTATCAAACGTCAAATTTAGAAAAATTAAATAAAATTTAAACCATTTAAAGAGATACAGAGTAAAATTTTATGGCACTCGTATATTACTTTGTTAATTACATAAATTACTTGTGAAAAGTATATACATATACCCTACTCGATATATTTTCTCACGTGACTTATTTGCATTATAACACACTTATCTCAAAAATAACTTTTTTCTTTCATTTCTTAAATACACTATCATTATTAATACATTGTAATAAATATTTTGTTTAATAAATTATCAATGAAGAGCTCAATAATAAGGTCCTCATCATTATAATTTTTTTTTTTTTTAATGAAAGTATCGAAATTGAATGCCGTCTGTTGTTATATAAAATGTCTTAAATGTTTTCCGTTATGCAGTTATAATTTTTTAATATTCTATGATGGAGTAATTGTGAATCTCATTTTATGCTCAAAGAATGGAATTCGCTAATAATTGATCTATTTCAACACAAAAATATATCTATAAATATGTTTTAAATCACTTTCATAGTATAATTGGAAATATGCATGAATAATAAGTATTTTAACAAAATAATAAAATAACTATGCACAAATATTAAAATTCATGTTTTGATTGTCACTTATATGATTTTGCTGCCTATATGACATGCAACAAATCTTTTATTTCTCTAAAAACGCACGTGGGTTCTAAACTCAAAGTGTTATTTGTTTTATTTTCGTTTCTTGATTATTTTCTGCATTCATTTACTTGAAAACAGTTTCTGGATTTCAAAGAGGCGGTAGAAAAATGAAGAGTAGATGTGTGACAGAGGTAAAGAAAAGATAGATATTAACGCATTAAAAACTCAAATATTTTTTAAAACTTTGACAGTCCCTATCACAAAGTTGTAAGGTCTAGTTTTAATATAAATGACCCATGTTGTAATTTGTTACTGTGGAGGAGGCCATGGCATTTAGCGGTTTGGTTACCCATTTAAATATTATCATCGCTCATCATTGCTTGACTCCATTGATCATTTAGCATGTAACAATTAACAAAGCCAATACCAATGTATGAACTATTATTATTTTTATATAAAATAATTGGAAAAAAATCATGAAATAGTACCTAAGTAAAAATACCAAGAATTCTCGGATAAAAATGTTTACAAAAGATTACAAGAAGATACTGTACTGCAGAGTGTAGACAGAGGATGAGTATTAAAGTGAGTGGAACGGGCAACGTGTAAAACCGGCTTTTATAAAAACTCCCACGCAAAAATAGTTTTTGCACAGCAGCCAATATATCACTCCTCAAGTGAAATAACTCCAACGACCACTATAAGCTTCAAGCATACATTTAGAATGGAATTCGCTTATGAAGTATCGTAGGTACATACCTGAGGATGCGGACGAACACCGATTTAAAGCAAGAGATTTCTTTTCTTTTACATTATTTCTTTTCTTTTTCCCACATATCGTTATTATTACTCGTAATTTTCTAGATTTAGATCTAGACAAATCTATGCAGGATTAACAACGCACTCTAAATGAGAATGTGTGAATCTCAAAACCCACAAAAACGGATTTAAAGAAAAAATGTATGTCATCAAATAAAGCCGAAATGTATATTATACAGTTTTTATAAAAATAAAAATCTGTTGTTGCCAGCACAATACCTCTCGCCATTTCCGTTCTGTTACCTCAGTATCGAATTTAACACACAAATAATTCTAATTATATCTAGTCTTTCACTCTATAAGGAATCTTGTCCTACACTTACAAAATGATCAAGATGATTCCAGTTCATTCACGGAATTGGCGGTATTTCTTAAGGATATACATATATAAATAAATAAATAAAATAAATATATTATCACGGCATATTACCCATTTCTGGGTGTGCCAGTATCTACAACACATGTAGACATCAGTAATGATGACGATATATTTTACCGTGTGGGCGCTTACCAGGCGTCACCTCACGGGCACTCATAGCTGGCGTGGAGAGTGCACCACAGGGGTCACTTTTGTGCCATTTAAAATTGGAAATATTTGGCGTCAGTCGGGATCGAACCCGGTTCCCCCAGATTCGCGACCAGGCTCTCAGGCACGCGGCCACGGGACCCCATGGATATACATATATACTATTACTATTTAATTAATTACCATTTATCTGTCAATTACAAACATTTCAATTTGACAACTGGTTTCCTTGGTGTAGTCTGGACTGTGCGATTTATTGCAACAGATTATTCTGTATATTATATTTTCTTTTTCTCTAAATCTATAGAAGATAAAACAAAAATTTTAAGTGTATTAGATGGAGAATTTTAAGTTCCTCAATATTTTCAAAAAATAATATTTAGAAGATTTTTTTAAGACACTTTATTCTTCCCATCATTGTCAGATTGAGGAATACGTTCTTAAACAGGTCTTAAGTATTATAATTTTTGAGGAATCGTCCTTCCAACATCCACACACACACACACACACACACACACACACACACACACAAACACACACACACACACACACACACACATGCACACAGAGAGGGAGGGAGAGAGAGAGAGAGAGAGAGAGAAAGAGACAGAGAGACAGATAGAAACATCATCATAAAAATGTTATAATCGGATTCTAGGGACCTTAAAACGTGCTTACTCACTAAAATCTGGATTTGCGATTTTAGCATGAATCCAATACCTGTCTTAGCGAGAGATAAAAACTGAAATATTTACATTTTCGCCGTTTAATTCCAGTTCTCTTAGCACAGTTCCCGAGAATGTCCCATGTTTCACACGGTATCCTGGAAAGCCTGTATAAAAGGTTCGAGATGATCTACCAACTATATATTCTGCAATTTTTATCTAATTTCAACAACCTTGTACCTATTATAGTTCGAGATTCCTGTTCAGGACACATTTTTGAAAAACCTATGTAGGCACTAATTTATAACATAAGGGTGTGTTAACAAAACAATCCATATAAACTTTATTATGTATTTAACTTACTAATAGTAATAAATTAAAATAACTTCACCTTTATATAAACTGCAATTATATAACATAATCTGCACCAAAGTTCACGGCTAATGTCACTTTTCTTGAAAGTTAAGTTAATAACTATTAATAATGACGAAAGATTCTCCTTTTTAAAGTGGAGATGTTCATTTCAAATTTTCTGTTTGCAATTTAACATTCGTCAGTACGTGAATGCCTAATTTATAAAAATAAGCTTAATTTCCTCAAAAGAACTACCATCTAACGTGAAACAGAATTCCATAGCAACAGAATTATTATTCCAAGATTTCAACTACAAAAGCACGCTCATTTTATTTTCTTTGATTATACTTTGGTACAGTTTTTGTCGTTCTTTAGTACATATAAATACGTGTTAAATTTTGAATTTTCTTAAAGATTGTCCAACTTGCTCTCAAGATTTCGTTTCAATAATCTTCCTGTTCTTCTTTCCATTAATATTTATAGCTTTTCTGCTACTACATTTGGCTCTTTCTAGAGATTGTATCATGTATCAGTATCTTCTATGCATATATTGCAGTCTCGCACCCATCAATTTCGTATCATCAATTGTGTATTGGCTCGGGCAGTGAGAATGTCGCTTCAGTTGCAGTCAGCTATACATCCGTACCATACCAGGTTTGGATAAATAGCAGAGTAAAATACGAGCTTTACTAATATTCTATCTCTGTTTGAAAAACAGTAATATTTTAGTTAGGTAAAGGCCGATTTTGAAAAAAAAATCTGATGTGGCCAGCACATGACCTCCCGCCAATTCCATGTTTAAAATAGCAGTGAACTTTAAGTAAAGTATCACTTCCGGTTGATCGTTTGTAAATAAAATATAATTTGTTGTCCAATTAATAGAAAAGTCTGTAATACGAAATTTTGGATTATGTTTTATTGTTTTTCCTCAAAAATCTGTTAGAGCTCCAAATTAAGTACTACATCCGATTTATCATATATGGTTAAAATCTAATATGTTGTTTCAAATTATATATGAGTTTAAATACCAAAATTGAGAAGTTTTGGATCATATTTTAATAGACTTTAAGGAAAATCAGATCACCTGTACATCTAAATTCATGTATGATGGAAAATATATTATTTTTACAAACCTCATTAGAATTAAATAATTTACTATTATACTCTCCTTAACACGGTTTCATTATTAATTTTAATGTAATTGCTTCCTGATAGTGACATTTTTTAAATATGTCAAATTGTTATTAAAATTATGTTTTTGTTTGACGCATACGTAAGATGATATATGAAAATAAATTATATTATATTCAAAGTTATTTAGAGTTATTTACTAAATGTTATTATCGTAGAATTGAAGATTGTACCATTGTATTCAATTTTAATTAGTAAAAGTTGCTAGAAAATTATATTCAATAAATTTTTTACAAGAAAAACTGTTAAAAGCTTGTATAAATGATACTTCCGGTTATCCGATATGCACTAAAAACTAATGAGCTCTTCCCACACACAAACACACATACCTACAGACATAATTGTAAAAATGTTAAAATCGAATACTGGGGACATCAAAACGTGCTTATTCACTAAAATCTCTATATCCGATTTTTAGCACGATCCCTATACCCCTATACCTCCCTTAAAACCTCACTGTAAAAAATTTTACCAGTTTTTATGGAGTGAATAAATAAAATATATAAATATATCATCACGGCATATTACCCATTTCTGGGTGTGCCAATCTGCTTTATCGCAGATATCGGTAATTATGATGATATATTTGTACCGTGCGGGCGCTTACCAGGCGTCACCTCACGGGCACTCACTGCTGGCGTGGAGAGTGCACCACAGGGGTCACTTTTATGCCATTTAAAATTCGAAATATTTGGCGTCGGTCGGGATCGAACCCGGTACCCCCAGGTTCGCGACCAGACACTCAGGCACGAGGCCACGGGACCCCATGGAGTGAAGAGATTATTAATTATTAAACTTCATTTTATGGCCGTTATTCTGCAGGGGTAGTTGTGTGAGTTAAGCACATTTCATTACAAAAAACGTTAATTCAAATGAAAAATGCTAGATGCAGTGATGTAGAATTTATAGGATATACACTTATGCAAAAAATTAAAAAATCAGAACGTTGCTTGTGAACAGAGCTGGGCAGTAACTAGTTACTTTAGTAACTTAGTTACTAACTAGTTACTTTTACGTAACTTGTAACGTAACTTAGTTACTTTTTAAAATATGGTAACTGTAACTGTAACTTAACTTGCTGCTGTAAAGTAGTTGGTAACTTTCCGGTTTTTAGTTACTAGTTACTTGAGTAACTTAAGTTAGTCAAAGTAACTTAAAAAGTGGAATGTAACTTAGTCATAAAAAGTAACGGGGGGATTTAAATTTCTAAGAAATATTTTGTTGAGGCTGATGCCTTTTTTAGAAACACTAACTAAAACTGTTATGTTTTAAATAAATGTACGTAATAATTAAATTCAATATTATTGTTGATTGATTTCAAGCCATAATAGATAATAAAATAATTACATTCATAAATAATAGTGTTTTTGTACGGCAAACAGAAAAACTAAAAATAACACATTATTTTAACTTTTAATTCTAGAATTAAAAAGTCACTAAATGTTAAATTTGACTTATAAAATATATTATTTTCAAATATTTTCCTAGCTTACAAATGATACGTTTTAATAAATTATAATTAAGCTGCCACTAAATCATCAAAATTATTCCAATTTTCAGGTTATACAAAATATAGTGTATTTTGTTCGTTGTTCTAAGGGTTGCAAGACTTGAATTCGTCTCATTTTTGCAAATTCCCTTCTCACAAGATAAAATGTCACTTTTAATTTTTATGTTATATTATAATGTAGGTCCGCAGGGCCTTTTTATCAGATTTTTGGGCCCTAGGCCAAATTTTTTTTCGGGCCCCCCTCCCTCTTTATAGTAAAAAACAAGTACGTACAAATATTTGTATAATTATAATGTAAAGCCTCATTTCCACCGAATGTCTTAATGCTTAATACATAAGGCTTAATGAATTATAACAATTTACTAGGATACCATTTTCAGCTATTTTGTTTAGTGGCAATTCAACAGAAATGTCATATCTTTTTTCCGAATTACTTGTTGTTTAGTAGACTGCCATTGCAGCAGCAATTCTTCTTTTTTTAATATGTTATACCTATACACAATTTTCTGTATTTATATCGATACCGAAAAATTAATTAAAAGTTTATAATTATAAAATAGACTGAGAGTTGACAGTTCAGGTTAGAATTTTTCAATCATTTGTTTTTACGCATTGCTCTTAGTTCTTAAGCATTAAGCTTTACGCAAAGCTGGAAATGATAGTAAACGTTGTCATATGATAAACATTTTTACGCATTGCGTTTAGTTATTAATTATTGCTCTTACGCATTAGGACAATCGGTGGAAATGAGGCTTAAGTTTATTTATTAAAGAAAAAAATAAAATTGCCTGCTGAGAGAAAAGCTGATCAATTATACAGTACCGCATTCTCGATTCTAGTTTGAGGAGAAATTTTAGCGTAATATTTTGTTACTCCTTTCTAGGGACGGTTGGCGATTTTGCCGGTTCTCGGGAATATGTTATTAGCGTAGCGGGGCCCCAAATATTTATAAAAAGATACTTTTTCATCAAAATTTCTTATATATGTGAGCGCGGGGCCTCAGATTGAAAATCGACGTCTGATCCGAGGTTTCCAATAAATTAATCATTATCCACTAATAAGTCTAGGTAGGAAATAATGTCTGCATGTTTTATACATTATAATGGTCATGTCATGTTAGAAAGAAAGTAGATTCTTTATATCTTGGTATAAGAAATCAAAATTGAAAAATAAATTAATAAATTTTTAAAAAATCACAGCAACCGGGCCCTACGGGCCCTTTGTCAAAGCGGGCCCTAGGCCGTAGCCTCGTGGGCCTAGGCGGTAATAAGGCCCTGTAGGTCCGTTGACATTAACAATAATAATCTGATTGGGTGTTGCCAAGCAATAACGTTAAAATTTAGGTTAACGTAGTGAAAAACTCCCTGATATGTATCCTACACAATAACTAAGTCAACAGTCTAAGTCTACACTTCACGCCATTAAAAGTAGTTAGAAAGTAACTCAAAGTAACTAAGTTACTTTTAAATAACTTAGTAAATAACTTAGTTCTTTCACCAAAGTAACTGGAACTTAAGTAACTTAGTTACTTTTTTTTGGAGGTAACTGTAACTGTAACTAGTTACATTTTAAAAGTAACTTGCCCAGCTCTGCTTGTGAACTAGACTAGACCGTATGGCTGAAAAGAAGAAACCAAAATCGCAGTGTTTTAGCTATTGAACAGAATAGAAGACGAAATAAAGTAATGAAATTCCTGCAATGCGCATGCCCGCATCAACATCCAATTAGTACTGGGACTCTGTCGTACTGCCGTATCACCTAGCGATCGCATGACGTAAAAACGACGTCACGTGATTGCCAGGCAATATGACAAGCAAGTTTTTATAAAAATTTCTGTCAAAATGGTTTTTATAAAAATGTTTACTTACATTTTTATAAAAAAATTACAGTGGGATACCGACTTTTAGACTTAACTTCAAAACAAAATTAATGTTTTACAACAGATTATTATCTTTTAAGATATTAATTAAAAAACTTGATACTTTTTTTTGTTTTGTCTCATTTTTAGGAAACATGTGTTTTAATCTTTTATTTTCGTCTACTTTTCAATTATATCATCCTTCACTAATATATAATATCGCATTATGTACGAGTAGTTTTTCGTATTTTGTACAGTAATGTACTATTTTAATATACTCAAAATCGAACAGTAATGAGTTACTTTACAACATAGCAACTGTTACTGCATAGCAACGGTTTCGTCATTAAAATACATTTTGACACAAGGAATCGTTTATTTTTATTTTTTACTGTTTATCTTCTAAATCGTTTTCTATGTTCTTTGCATCGTCTTGATCCATCGTTTTGCAAATCGATCTCCAAAAATTAATTTGTTTGGAGATTGTAAGGTACAAAAAACAATAACTGTCAAGTTACTTTGTTACTGAGAATGTTTTTTTAGATGTTTTTAATTCAGAATATTATGTCGCGAAAAAAATCAAATTTTAATAATAATATAAAATACGAAAATAGTGTACGCACCGCGTCAGAAAAGTGATTTTCCTGTACTCGTATGGCATTTAAGTACTCGCTATCGCTTATACTTAAACTTGCCATACTCGTCTGGTAAACCTTCACTTTTCTTAACTTGGTACGTAATATGTACTATTACAGTAATCAATAAGTTAAGAAGTATTTACAAATTTAGCATATTAATACATAAAGTAAGAATAATAAAAGGTACAATTAAGTATAAAAGTCGTAAGTATATTCATAAAAGCAATTAATTTTAAGTACTCATAAACTGCGTAATAAATAAAAAATTAGCTAAAATATAAATATATTAAAACGGATTTTCCAATTTTCTTTATATTCGCAGGTTTTGATGACAATTCTGCATTGTAGAGGACGCTTACCAAGCGTCATCTCACGGGACTCTCAAAATTGTCGTAAAGAGACCACCACAAAAATCACATTGGTACGATTTGAAAATTGGAAATAATTTTAAATCTGACTCCGGTTGGTTTCCAACCCAGGCAATCAGAACCATAACTGATCTTAACTCTACTTAATTGTTATTTGTTTATGCGAAATGCATTAAAATTATAAGTTATACTGAGTCAATTATCGTTATAATAAAATTTAAATAATAGATCACTTTCAGATCTTTAAATTTGATAATCAGAACAAAATCAGATAAATGGTATTATATTTTATGTTGTAGATTATTATTAAAGACTAAGAGGTTGTATGCAAAAGGCGTTTACGTTTTAAATAACTGATACTCTAACGCTATTTTTATCCAAATGTTAAAAGAAGAATGCGAATTTATTGAATTGGCAATGGACCTAATTTCTTGGCAGTAACTTATTATCTTGTATGTCGGAACTTCTAAAAATCTCTGTCGGAAATAGAACTTTATGCTTTTAGGTCAAACAACATTAATATTTGAAGAAATAAATTTTATTTTCAATTGACCAAAAGGATATTATGAAACAGTTTAAATATATAGGAGACCAAATTATAAAATTCGAATTTCAGTATGTGATTTTTAATATTTTGCCGTATCGACGAGTCGAGTATATACGTACATAGGTGGAAGATAAAATTTGATAAGTAATATAATTAAATATTTATCGGACGTATTGTTGATGATAAACAATAATTATTATCAAAACTTGATTCTTGGAAAAACTAATTATATATTCATTATTAAGATAAAAACAAATGATATCATTTTAGCAATATTATAACGGTTTTCCTTATTTTATTTTTCTTTTATTGCTTCCTAAATAAATAACTATACTGATAAGTATATTTTTATTTTTTATATAAAACAAAAACATTGAACATTATCATTAATTAAGAAAGTGTTACATATTATAACTACCTACTCATAAAATATAATCTTCATAAATATATAAACAAAATTCATTTACCGTCAGAGGATTTATATTGAATACAGTTGAATCATTAAGTTTCATTCAACCAAATTTGGAGTAATTATTCCGCAAGCACTGTGTTACAATTTCCCGTTGAAGTTAGAGTAGTAAGTACATACAGAGCAAAGCTTGAATAGAACTTATGCATGTTTGATCAGAGGATTACATATTTACTTATTTTACAGAATTAGCAATCAACACAAAATAATCGTTTTACTATTGACAACTGACGACCGTTGGTGACAGCATCATCGCCAAATACACGTGCGTTTCATTTAGCACTCTTTAACTGTCAATGGTATTAATTCTGCAGGCATATTTTAAAATTTTGCAAATATAAGACATTTGGGTAAAATTATTATACAAAAAATCAACTGGTTAATCTTTTGCAGAGGGTATTTTAATAAATTCAGCACTGACAATAAAATAAAGTATTATATTTAAGAGAAAATGAGGGTAAGTACTGCCAAGTTTAACTACAGGCAAATCCCACCGCACGATGTTTTATAGAACATTTCGAAAAACATTCTTTTTGAGTTTGAGAATCAACACCACGCGACATGTATACATATACGTCTAAAGTTTTTATCCTTTTTTAACATGGATGTATATGCTGTGTTTTCGCTTACACATACACCGCTGTTACTTTTTGATAACATACTATTCTAATTCTAATTCGCGTATGAATAGCAACAAACTAATTAAATATTTACTGCAACACATGAAGTTAGTAACACGCAAACATACTAACAAGCGTAAGTGTTGTTCCAGCCATAAAGAAATCACATAAGTGATACACTACATGTTCTCTTTTTACAGTTAGCTGATGTTTTATTTAAAACCGAAATCTTTCATTTCGGGCACTGTGTACATCCGTTATCTTTTATTACGGATGTAAAGTTTAAAATGCAAATTAACAGTCAAATTCAAGTTTATAGCGTTAAAATTTTAAAACTTATGTTGCAAGTTACAGTAATAAATTCTTTAACATTAATTGTTTTATGATATGCATATTTAAAAGAGTAAATAAAACAATCATATTTGTTATATACTGATATGTTAGTTTATATAAATTATTCAGGGATAAACTATGCAGAAAGTTATTGTGTTCACAAAGATTTTTATTTATATACTTATATTTTTTATAGAAATAGTTTTGTACACTATGTACCTACACAGATATCCATAATGATGAAGGTATTATCAAGTAATATTAGGGAAATATATTATTATTTAGTTAAAATTGGTATTACAAAAAAATGAAAGTACCAAAGATGTATTTCTTATTATAGGTAAAGAGGTATTATATTAATGTAGAATTACAGCTCAAGATATTACTGGAAGGAGCTCAGGAATTATTGTTTGAAATATGTACTGGAATTCCTCCAGGTATATCAGAGAAACATGAATAATTGGGAAAAATTTGGTATTACAAAGAAAATAACGATAGGCAGTAAAAGTATCCAGAGGTATGTTATAATGCTGTCAAAAAAGCTAGATTAATCCGATTAACCGGATTCTGCGGTTTACAAAAAATAATAAATAGATTTAACAGTTAACCAATTTAACCGGTTTGGCCTAACCAGTTTTTCGATTAAGCTATTAGTTGTTACTACGAATAACCGAATTATTAGCTATTGTAATCGGTTTACTAGTTATTTGCTATTTGTTAAAAACTATTATAGTTTAAGAAAAACGATATTAAAACCTCTGTGACGTCACAGCCGCTGAGTTTGGCGTTATTGGTTATTTATTTAATCGTTTATTTGGTTATTGGAAATAACCGGATAGTTGGCTATTATGATTATCGGAGTAGGTGCCGAGGTAGTCGCTTTACAGGTTTTTGCAATGATAACTTATTACGAAATTTTAATTAAATTTACGAATCTATTCGTTCATTAGCCTTAGCCAAAGATAATTGTTTTTGCTTTAATAAAGTATATTTTCTATTATCCGGTTAACCATTTACTTGCAGTTGTATGACTATGATAAAGAGCCGGTTATTCGCGATTAACCAGTTAACTAATTTGACTATTTTTGCGATTTAACTTGAAATCACGGTTAGCCATGGTTAGTAATCACTTTTACCTGGCTACTATTTTCTGCATTTTGTGACATCGCTATTGTATATAAAAAATCTGATGTGGTCAGCACTCTACCTCCCGCCATTTAACTATTAATTTAATTACATATCTACATATTTATTGATGCTGGTAGGTAACTATATTTATGTCCTTTGTATTCGTAACTATAACTATTGATAGGTTTTTGGACAGTGACATTTATTTGTCAGTTACACACATATGAAATCTATACTGTGTAACTAAGGAATTGTGTTTAGGTATCCATATGCTCCGGGATTTATAAAGTAGACTATTTTGTATATTTATCTATAAAATGTATAAAAAAAAGTATTAATGCATGCAGAAAATGTAATAATCTTTAATTTTTATAATAACATAAATCGCAAAAAAATATATTTAAAGATATATATCAAAGAAAAACTATTTTGAGCTTCAAGTAGCTTCTTCCATGTTAGAATAAGGTTGAAATACAGGGTTTCAAAATTTTATGAATGATAGTAGGTATTTAAGTTAGAGCGTAAAGATGATCCGCACATACATACACATGCATCATTGTGAAAATGTTAAATTAGGGTTCTATAGGGACCTTAAAACGTGGTCATTTACCAAAATCTCGATATGCGATTTTTAGCACGATCCCTCTACTTCCATTACCAAGGGTAGAGGGAGGAAAAAGGTATTGCATTCTGTTGGAATTCAATGTTCATATTACTGAAGAAATTTATTTTACTTCATTTTTTGTATAATATATGTTGTATTTTATCATTTGTTATGTCAAATATTTTATGTTTATATTTATAATTTTCCATTTAATGTATTTTACTCTGAAGATGGTTTATTAAACCGAAATCGATAAGTATATGTATTTGTGTTTCATTTTAATTTAACAATTATTATTATTATGTTTGTGATCCTATCATCAAGAGAAATAATAATATATATATATATATATATATATATATATATATATTTATATTTATATACTTTATTTTAACATAGTATTCCTATAACAATATATCGAGAAATATAAGTATTACTTTAAAAAAGGTTAGTACCAAGGAAATATGATTTGAGAAACGTGAACAATCTGTAGATATTAAAGGATAATATTAGATATTCCACTTAAAAAATATTAGATATGAGTATGAGAATTATAGTATACAAAATTTTGGGATGCAATCACTCCTCAATTCGTTTAAATAAATTACGTTTGCTCTTTACACAAATAGTTCAAAGCACTCTGGAATCAACAGAATTATTAATTCATATAATTCATTGTTTAATCATATAGATATATTTCACCTTTCTTTTCCGCAATTTAAAACTGCCATTATAAATGAAATCTCATAAATATTACAAGCACACGCACAATATTTCCCTTTTTTCATTACTTTTTTTTATGTTGTATCACCTTATTTTCCGTGCAATTGATATTTATATGTATATATGTATTTATTTGCAAAATTATATGTATTGTTCGTGAGAACCTATTATTGGTCAATTGACTGTTGGTTCTCCTTGTACAGAAAATAAATAAATAAATAAATAAATAAATAAAATGTATTGGTTTATGCTAAAAAGCATATATATATAACACTATGTACTCTTGATTAGATGGCGATAACAAATTTTCCATGGTTTCTTGCTATTAAATAAAATACTTTGAAAATATTAAATTCCTAAGCATGACATCACTTCCGATTGGACTATGATAACCAAAAGTTCTGCAAATTGAAATAATAATGGACTACATACAAAATCCAGTGCTTAGAATTTATTTTAAGACAGACATAGAGACTGAAAGATAGACAGACAGACAAGAAGACGTCAACGTAAAACTTGTTTTATCAAACCCTAAGGAATTTAAAACGTCCTTATCTACAAAAACTTGGAAATGTCAAATTTGGTACGCCCACATATCTCCCTTATATCTATAAACGAGTCGTTCATTAAAAATGAATACCTCTACTTACAAATAACACTAATTTTTATTTTTTTATTTAAAATTCATACTACCTAAATTACAGTTTATTCTTACAAATGAACATCTAAATATATGTTTTCATTATAAAATACAATGGGTAATTCATGGAAAAAAATAAAAAAACACACTAATCAAAATGTTTTTCTATTAATATGGTTATTGTTATTTTCAAGGAAAACAGCATAAATTTACTGATAAGTTATTCGAAAACAATGCGAACCAAATAAAAAATTAATTAAAAATATTGTTCATCAACGATAAAAAAAATGCTTAAAATATGAAATACGACCTGAAAGAATTTATAAGCGTCATCAAATAGTTTCATTCTTAATGAAACATTTAAGATTTCAAAGCAATTATTTTAGAAATTAAATATCTTTATATATTTCCATATATTTGTCAATTAGTAGACCGTCATTTTTACCTCCCTCGTACCCTAGGTAAAGGAGGTGTTAAATTTTTTATTAAACTGGAAAGAGTTTAGAGTCAAACTGTAACTCGCAGTGTTACATGTTACTTTAAGATAAAGTAAAGAAAATTTTCCGCAGATTTCTTTGAAATCATTAAAAAAACAGTAAAAATATTCATATGATATTCTAAATTTTGATCAAAATTTTATTGACGAACAAAATTAACAAAGTTATAAAGTGAAATTTATGAAGTGAAAGAATATGATATCTAGGTGGCATATTTGACAGACGGTAATTTTTTATTTATCTATATTTTCAAAAACTGCCATCTTTAGCACTTCAATTGAATAAAGGTAACATTTTTTTTTTTTTTGTAGATCGTATATATAGTTTAATTTTGTTAAAATTTATGTTTTACACAATTAAAAATACTTCTTAAAAATTGTTAACTTCGGTAATTAATAAATTTATGATCATATAAAATAAGCCTAAGACATTTTAAAAAAGTTTTATTAAATTTTTGAAAAGTTTTAAAATTTCATGCAGGTGTATACTATGCAATATCTTTGGCCATTTCAATGAAAATGAATTCAAAGTTCGGATAAATACAAAATAAATTTTATGTATAGTATGAATATAAAAAATGAGATACACAAAAATAGAAGAGATAATGTGCTGGTCACAAAATTTTATTTATAAATATATTCGCAATGCCCTCCTACTTTTGCAAACTTGACATTTAGGTTTGTAACATAATCTGATCTAAAATTAATCCATTACTGTAACAAACATTTAAATACGTCTGATTCGATGTTAAATCTAACTATAGCAAATCTAAATGTCACTAACTTTAGCTCGTAATGTCTTAAAACAATTTGGCAGCACTACCAATAAGTCAAAAAAGTAGTTACATAACCTGCTCCATCTATCGCGCAATTTGGGAAAATTTGGGGAAATTTACCTTTTGGATGACAAGGGGTGTTCCAAAATCCTTCCCACCCTGCAGACGGAAGCCCCAAGGGCACCCGCCCTCCCGGGACAAGCGGACAGTGATCAATTGGGCCATTTTTGGGTCACTAACTAATGTAATTCGATCTTTTCGTTGCACTAACTTATGTCACTATCACTTTTCGAAGAGTCCGCGCTAGCCGCACTAAGTTTTAAATGAAAATGATCTCAAACAAGCACTCTGGGCTTATTTGAAAGTCGGTCACCTTCGGGAGACTTCGGCCGGACGATTGTTGCGTTTTTAGTGGGGACGCATTGTAATGCGAGTAATTGTTTATGCAGATTATTTTTAGATTTTTAGCAATGGTTTATATTACACGCAGTCCTGTTTTAATTATTCAACATTTAAACAAATAAAGTTAACCTTGTAAGTGTTGCTAGTGAATTATTATAAACAATGGCGAAATGTTTATAAACATTGATTCATTATTATACAAATAGACGAAAAGGTAATAATACTGTTTAAATTTTACATAAAATATAATGAAATGTATGAAAATCAGGTAGCCCCTTGATATGCCGTGACCATACATTCATGAATGTTTATAAAATAATCTAGTATAGCCAACACATTACCTACTGCCATTTAAATTTAGATTACAAATTACATTACGAAATAATATTTTACGATGGTACGATTTCTATTTCTTATGCGAAACATCAACATATCAAGTACAAAACTTGAATATCTCAACATTCGAGTGTTAATAGATTTATTAAATTTGTTTTTTTTAAACGTGAAACAATAATAAATAAAAATTGTTTAATAAGTATTACTTCTAATATTTCTTAGTACAATTTATAAAAAATATCTTATATATCATCATTACCGTTGTCTACATGTAATGAAGATACTGGCACACCCAGTAATGGGTAATATGCCGTGATGATACATTTATTTATTTATTTATGTGTATATAACAGGAATCTTACTCTTACGCAGGGGCCCGTAGCGCCGTTAAGGACTTCAAAAGGTTCAAAATGTATAACGTTCATAAATTTTATAATTATAAAATATTTTAAGATGTTTAGTAAAAGTTTGAGAACCACTGGGCCATAAGAAGAACTATAAACTAACTTCTGTAGTATTTTATAATATTAATTATCACTATTTCACTATTAAAACATTCAAATCATCATTGACCAATAATGACATATAAAGTTTTTGATGAAAGATGAAAGAATAAATTATTCTTCGCATTGATTATTATAGCAAATCTATTTTTCACTTGATTCTAATTAAACATTATTAGAATTTAAATATTTTAGTCCTTTTTTACAGTTTTTACCAGTTCAAAATAACATAGAACATTACCTAAGTACGGACTTACCTTTATCGTATATGGCATGTATAAAATGTATCTGAACTATAAATATTTATAACAATAGTTATATTATCACTTAAATAAACATCTATAAGAACACTATTCCATAATGACATTAATTTATTAAAAAAACGATTAAAAACTACAAGCAAATCTGCCGAGAACTAATCACTTGTTGAATGAATTCACAGCACTGGCCCAGAAAACCAGGCTGTGTGGTATAAAATTTACAAGTAAATTCCAGTAAAATACGAATACATTGCTTATTTTATTAACAATACATACATGAAATGAAAAGGAAAAGAATATGTTCTAGTATACTTTTATCAGAACTAGGCGATAACCAATGAACATACTGAAAACGAAATTTGAAGTGTTTCAGAACTGAATGAATAAATTAAAAATGCCAGTGAAAATGAAAAAAAATAAACATAAATATAAACAGATGTGTGCGTGTGTGTGTGTGTGTGTGTGTGTGTGTGTGTGTGTGTGTGTGTGTGTGTGTGAGCGTGTGTGAGTGTGTGTGTGTGTGTTAGTTTGTGTGTGTGTGTGTGTGCGTGTGTGTGCGTGTGTGTGCGTGTGTGTGTGTGTGTGTGAGTGTGTGTGTGTGTGTGTGGATCATGTGGACACGATTACTCAAATACCATCAATCAGAAAATTTTGAAATGTTGTATACCCATTCTATACTAATGTGGGAAGAGCTCATTAGTTTTTAGTGTATATCGGATAGCCGGAAGTATCATTTATACACGCTTTTAACAGTATTTCTTGTAAAAAAAGCATTGAATATAATTTTTCAGCAACTTTTACTAATAAAAATTGAATATACTGGTACAATCTTCAATTCTACGATTATAGCATTTAGTAAATAACTTTAAATATAAGATTATAAAATAATTTGTTTTTGTACATCATCTTGCCTATGCGTCAAACGAAAAAATAATATTTGAAAATAACAATTTTGACATTTTTAAACAAATGTCACTGCCAGGAAGCCATTACCTTAAAATTAATAATGAAACCATATTAATGAGATTGTATTGATTCTAATCATACATAAATATTAGATGTACAGGATGATTCGATTTAAGTTTGCTATGTTCAAAGCACTATAAATCAAACGGCTGTCAATAAGCACGTGTTATCAAAGTGTCAAATATTAGTTCATATTAATATTAGACATTAACGAAATGGATCATGTAAAGCAATAGATATATGTAAAGGAACTTAATATAGTTTGTAGGATTAGTTAGATTAGCTATTAGCTTAATAAAAATTAAATAACGGGAGGTATTATGTTGACAACATCCGATTTTTTTCAGATTGGTTCGCGTGCGGTTCTGTTTCAAACATTAATAAAATTTGCGGTTTTCTTCCAGATTTAGGTTCGGTTCGACTTGAAATATCATTGAAAAGTCTAAAACAAGGGAAAGCTGCTGGAATTGATGATATAATGAATGAACAAATTATTCACTTTGGTCAGAAAACGAGAGAAATAATAATAATAATAATAATAATAATAATAATAATATTCCAAAAGTTTGGAGGAAAAGTAAAATTTTGGCAATTCCATAACCTGGAAAACCACTCGTTAACCCAAAAAAAAATCCCTTTCAATATCTTTACGTTGCCTTTACAAACTACCGTGAGTATTTTTAACCGGAAACATTGGGTTTGTCATATCCATGGTTACGACTTGATATTTGATTGACAGCAATGTATTTGTCCGTTCCATTTAAAATGAAACATAGGGAACGAATCTGACAGAAGTATTATATTTAAATATTGTAAGAAATTTAGCGGAGTCAGAAAACCACTCTAGAGCACTAAACATATTTCGGGCACAAGGTGCACACATTATTTTTTCTACATCTAAATTTAATTTTTAGAAAATAGATATAATTATTTAAACAAAATTAACCTCTAATGACATCTTGTCAATATGACAGATAACCGTTGAATTTTCCTATAAGTTATAATTTGACATTTGATTGACAGCAATGTATTTATTTTTCATTTAAAATGACACATGGGGAATGAATTTGACAGAATTATTATATTTAAATATTGTAAGAAATTTATTTAAGTCAGAAAACCACTCGGGCAAAAGGTGCACGCTATATTTTTTCTACAACTAATTTTAATTTAGAAAGCAGGTATAATTATTTAAACAAAATTAACCTCTATTGACGTCTTATCAAATGTCAAATTCGTTCCCTATGTTTCATTTTAAATGGAACGGGCAAATACATTGCTGTCAATCAAATGTCTAGTCGTAACTATGGATATGACAAACCCAATGTTTCACGTTAAAAAATACTCACGGTATATGAAAGATGATTCTTAATAGACTTTCACAAAAAATAGATGAAAAGCTCATTCCAGAACAAACAGATTTTAAACCAGGCAAATCAAATACCACTCAAATACTAAGTCTAACACAATACATTGAAGATGGATTTGTAGAATGTAAAATTACTGGGGTTACTTTTGTATATTTTTCTTCTGCGTATGACACTATAAAACATCGTCGTTTACTGGTTAAATTATATTCATTAATGCGGGGTTTTAAAATAGTCAAATCAATTCAAACTGTGCTCCAAAATCGTCGGTTTTATGTGGGGAGTAAAAGTAGCAGATGGAGGAACCAAAAAATGGACTTCCTCAAGGTAGTGTTTTGGCCCCAATCTTATTTAAATAAAAAAATATATATCATCACGGCATATTACCCATTTCTGGGTATATCAATCTGCTTTGTCATAGATATAGGTAATGATGATGACATATTTGTTTACCAGGCGTCACGTCACGGGCACTCATTGCTGGCGTGGAGACCGTACTACAGGGTCACTTTTGTGCCATTTAAAATTCGAAACGTTTGGCGTCAGTTGGGATCGAACCCGGTTCCCCAAGTAGCAAGTAGGAATAATCTCCTTCATAAATTAACATTTAACAATGGGGGATTCCACCATTTTTTTTATAATTTCATCTGAAAATATTAGGAAAACTAAGACTATTGATGAAAATCCGGTGAAAAAAATCCTATTAATAAGCGAGTTATGGTCTTCCGAATTTTGAAAAGATTGACTTGACGTCACGCTTATGTGTTTTTTTCTCAAACTGTTTTCATCATGGACGTAATTGTTCTTGAAATATATGATATTTTAAGTTATATTTACATAAAATAAATGAATATTATAACACTGTATAAGTCTACATACTTTATAATTACAGGTGTATTTAAATTATTAAGTTTAATGCAAGAAATTTATGGGGCCAACTTAATGCAACTTTATTAATTAAAAATGAATAAATTTATTTTATTTTTTATATTATTTATTGATTTTTCGTGTCTAAATTTTTTTGTATGAAAAATTAAGCTATCATTTTCTTAACGTTTATAATATAAAAAAATACCAATAATTTATATGAACATGGGAAATGTAATAAATTAAATACTATATATTGTATACATATATTTAATTATACATCTTTATATAACAATTATTGTCATAACATCACACTAATTGAATCGTTGACACTTGATAACACAGATGTGTATAATACTTCCACATCATTAAATACATATATCTTTAGAATATTTTCTATATAATATCTACATCACTGATTGTACATTATGTTTCTAATATTTTATTGTCATTTTTATATTTAGTATAAATTAAAATTTGCTACACTACGTTACGAGATAAATACTGAATACACTGAGCTAAAATGCTCAAAATCTAATACTTAACATAAGTAAGCTAATAAAGAAAATTATTGCAGTGCTTAAAATATCGTTACGTATCACTTATTAAATAAAACAGTGCAGTAAGTTCAGTTCTTGTTGTTTTAGTGATCAAAAATTGCAAATGAAATAGTGATTTTATATAAATATATTAGTTAGAAACGATATGTTTCTCTGAGATACCTATATTCAGTTATAAAAATTTAATTTACAGTGCATTTTTTTAAGAGTAGATTAAGGTAATAATACATTAGATGAGTTTATTGTTAATGACTTTAAGAATATATTCTGGAGAAAAATGTGCTTTTTTTCGTATCAAATTTTTTTGCGAAATTTTATTCCATATTACCTCTGAACTGAAGGCGATGTTTTCACTCGTGTTAGAAATATCATCACCATAGAAACGTATTTTTATAAGATGAATAGTATATTTACGTCATAATTGTCAAATGAAATGTAATCTTCCATGTAACCATAGTGATATCGGTACCGATTTCTATCAGTCAGTTGTCGGTGTCAGTTCAAAGTATTTTTTTTTAATCGCATCTTTCAAAGAAAGTGTAAAAAAATTTAAAGGCATATAGTACTGACCAAATTGAGTAAAAAAAAAACTTAATCAACATGGGTCCGATCTTCAATAGTTTCAGAGATATGAGGCAGTGAAAAATGAGTTTTACGGGGTTTACTTGCTATCTTGAAAACTAAGACATCACTTTAATTAAATAAGACTTTTTGTTTACTTTTCTGAGGTCATCTTAGGTGTGCTTTTGTGCTTTTTTTTATAAAATAATTGTAAAGTTAAATGTGGCCAATATTTAATTTTTATATAATTTCGTAACTATTAGAAATTGAGAAAAATGTTTCATATAAAATTTTATTGTTTTTTTTAAATAGTATATTTACTGTCATAGACATAATTTTGTTCGATCACTATCAATTGTCAGTTTCTTCGATTTTTCATTTATCTCGGAAACAGTTGAAGATCAGACCTATATTGATTAAGCTTCTTTTACTTATTTTTATCAGAACTATATACCCTTAAATTTTTTTACACTTTCTTTGAAACATCCCGTATACAGAGCCTTAAACGATTAAAGGTTTACTTTAATATTTATAACTTCACATTGTACAATGTAATTCCGATGATTTCCAAAATAAACATAAAAAATTATTTGAAACAAAAAATTCCAGAACATCTAAATTTCAAGATCATTTACTTCAAATTTGAATAACTTCTAGAGACCATTTTATTCTACACTTTTACGTTTATATGAAGTTGGTATTACGTTTTAGTTTAACAAAATATTTTCAAGATTTGATGTTTTTGCTAAAATTTGTTAAACATTTAACAATAAAAAGTTCTGTAATCACTTTTATATTTTATTTCTGGGCACAATACGATTTTTCATCATGTATTAAACAAACATGGATAAAGCAACAAAATAAAAACGTCTGCTATAAAAAAGAGCAGCTTCCAGTCCAGAATATAATCTAGAAGTCACTGGTAAATTGTGAATCATAGAGTACCAGTTACTGTTGTATATTGTTAGATAATTAGAAACTTTTATGCCCGGTATTTCCATCTCTCGTTAAACTGTCAATTAACGCAACTGTCAGTTGAAATGAAAAATATAGCATCGACATTACAGCATAAGTTGTAAAAATTACAAATGTGTCAATTATACGATGCGTTATTTTTCGTTTAAATTAACAGACAGTTTAACTAAAGACGAAAATATCGGGACTTAGGCCCGATTGCACTAACGTATCTTAAATATTAAACACGGTTTAAATTGACAATATTACATCGAAATGAAAAGTCAAATGAATTATAAAATATTACTGTCAAAATTTCGATTTGCATTTTTTTGTTTAAACGTGATTAAAATTAATTTCATGTTGGTGCAATTGGGAATTAGTATTGCATTTTGATTTTGCACTGTAATAAAAGAAATATTATTTATAAATTATTTCGTGCACGGCTGTAGTGTATGTAATCAATAAATACGTGTATATTTTTATAAATTCATCACAGATATGTATATATCTTATATGCACTTGATATTTATAATAAAAAATGTATAAAAACAAATTAAATGCAGTTTTATAATTTTTTGTCAAATGCTAATATAAAAATATTTTTAATATAAATGTAAGCTTTTCATGTAACAAAACATCGTAAAATATATTCTACTTCTACATTAGCAAATGTTATAAAAATATTTCTTTTCGTTTTGGAATTATTGTCACATTTTTAAAGCACAAAATAATACTATGATTATGCAAATGATGAGGTAACTAACAATCACATCAAATTTCTATATCTACTTATATCAATCAATCAATATTAATGTAACAATGCATAAAGAACTATCAAAAACCGTAAATACTTCGGCACTCTTTCCAACCGATTACTACTACACTTTGTAATAAATTGTTAAAAATTATGGAAGCCATTCTTTTAACTATCTTCAAAATTTTTGTTTCTAAATTTCTATGTCACTTTATAATTTGCAATGGAAAGTGTAACCACAGTCTTAAGGAAATGATTAGTAGGTACTAAAGTCGTCGTCAAATAAGGATGGACTGATGCTTGACTTTTTCCCTTCTCCGCACCCTGTTCCTTGCCATGCAGTGTTGCCGCTTCTTCATAATTAGCATTTTCAATATTGCCCCTGAATTAGAAACAGTGTAGATATCTCCAGTCCATACTTACTTGACGGCAACTATAGTAATTGTTAGAAATATAAATACAAATTAATACAACCAATAATATTAATTAATTTACATTTTCAATTAAAATTATGAGTGTGACTTACTACGACCAAGCAGATTGCAAATCACTGGCTGTGAAATTTAACAGAGATCACTTGACTAACAATAGGGGATTCCACTCATAAAGAACTTTTATATAAATTATATATATATATATATATATATATATATATATATATATATATATATATATATATATATATACAGTGTGTTCCATTTAGAGGTGCCACCATTGGGATCTCGAGAACTATAAGAGATGCGATGTCGGTTAAATGGAACTTATTGTGCGCCTTTGGGAGGCCATCTCAGATGTGCTTTTGTTTTTCCAAAAATTCTCATAGGGCACTAGAAAATGACGAAAAACTGAATACTGTTGATTTTTTCTTTATCAAATAACTTCTAATCTATTAATAATTGAGAAAAAAGTTTCAAATATAAAAGATAGATATTTTTATTAACTAATCAGTATATCCGTAAATTTTTGATTAAATTTACAATTATTTTGAAAATATTGGTAGATTTCTATTTGGAAATACTCCTTGTATTTAAATAATTTATTTCGTTAAAAAAAATCCTCAAAACTCGTATCAAATTAATTTTTATAAAATTTTGTATCAGGTCGCCCTTGGAACATCATAGTGTAATTTGTAATTATGAGTCTAGAATGAAAATATTAACTAATAAAGTCATAAAACAATTTATTTTGATCATACAATATAGTTCATAAAAATAATGTTTTTTTGGGAAATAATAAGAAAATTCAGGAAAATAAAGAGAAAAATTAAATTTTAGGAGCAAAACAAATATAATACATAATAACCCTTACATCATTGAAAAGAGAAAAAATAATTATTCTTTTGAGACTAAAATAAGTGCCCTATAAGAAGTTTTGGAAAAACAAAAGCACATCTGAGATGGCCTCCCAAAGGCGCACAAAAAGTTCCATTTAACCGACATCGTATCTCTTATAGTTCCCGAAATCCCAATGGTGGCACCTCTAAATGGGACACACTGTATATATATATGTATATATATATATATATATATATATATATATATATATATATATATATATATATATATATATATACTGTGTTATTAACGCAAAAATGTTAAAATATATAATAAAGCCTCGTACAGACCTGCGAACCGTTCGACGAACCGTTCCGCGAACCGTACGGCGAACCGTTCGGCGAACTGATCGACGAGCACTAGCAGATGATGGTGGGGGAATGTTCGTCTCTTTTCCATTATTGTTGCAAATACATATATGTTACTTTTGCTTTTAAATTGGATATTCAAGCTGTGGCAGCAGTATACATTTACATTTAAAAAATAAAAATAAAAAAGAAGTCGTAGACGTTGGTGGAAATGTCGTATGTTTAATAATAGATCAAAATATGGCGCTAATCCTTTAATATCGGATTTAAGACTACAACAATCAAGTGGACATTTTCATAATTTCACAGGAATATCTTTAGACCATTCCATTTTCTATAAATACAGTATTAATGAATAGCAAAATTTAACATCTAATTGGACTTAAATAATCTAAAGAATAAAGTGAAATAAAATAATTTGTTGCAAGTATCCGTTCGCCGTCGCGTCCAGACTAGCTGCAACGTGTTCGCGCAACATCCTTTGATCGTTCGTTAAAATACCGACAACGGATGGATCGCGGAAACGTTGCAGGTTAACGTTGCACGTGTTGCAGTACTTGCTCGGATCGCCGTTTTGTTGCGCCGGTCTGGACGAGGTTCGCCGTTCGCCGTACGGTTCGTCGAACGGTTCGCAGGTCTGTACGAGGCTGTTTTACATACTTTCAAAACGTGAGGATTTTCTCCGGGCTCGACGACGCTACCGAACCCGGCCTCTTTTATTGGCCCACACTGTAACTGGATGTTCCCATCAACAAACCAGTGACTACCAGACTGTTCCACTCACTGAAATATATACTAACTGGAACTCGCATACTTTACCTATCAGCGTACGCTGCACTGAAGCCTCATTGAACAATAATGGCTGGTCCTGTTCGCGCACGTTCGTGTCAAACCGAACCTAACCGAATAACTCGTATCATAGCTGATCGCTTTATTTTCATGTTATGCTTCATTTATTTAAACCTGCGCCACACGAAATAATTTCCGTCTACTCACGAACTGCCTCGATGTTTGCCGACTACTCCAGCAGCAGGCTTTCAATATGCCTTCACAGTCACGGTTCGTACGCGCATTCCAGTTAGTATATATTTCAGTGGTTCCACTGGAGTGTTTGTTTATGTTTATAATGGTTATAAGCGCTACACGGCTAAACGAGATTTTCCAGTTTTGTATTATTATTTAATTAAGGCAGCAGAATTTATTCATTATGTAAGAATAACTTAATAACTTTAGCCGCACAACATTGACAAGTGGTTTAAGATCTCTAATAACAGCAGCCAAGACAGCAGCTGCTGAGAGAGAAAGCACGATATAATGCCATTACTCTCCACCAATGGGTTCGTTTAGGTCGTAAGGCGGAAAACGCTGGATGCCAAATATTTACCATTTTTTTTTCTTCCATAAGAAGATTTTAAAAAAAGAAAAATTAGGGAATTTCTGAATGTAAAAATATAACATGTAAAAAAAATAAAAAACCGTGTAATCCCCCATTGAGCAAATTTCCCTTATGGAATTTCTTTTTTATATTTATTTCTCTTTTAGTCAACAGCTTTTTTTGTTTAAAGGTGCCTCTCAATCCTTTATGATTTCGTGTAGAATCTTTAAATTTTATGACTTTCAACTAAAAATATGGTACAGTTATTTTTGTAACTGAGAGAAATTGTTGATTCTGAAACAATTTTTTTATGACACAAAAATAAAATAAAAATACAAAATATATTGTAAATTATTGACATATTAGCTGCTTCGGCGGTAATGCATGGTATTTTTAAGTGGTCATGAGAATTGCTTTCATGTCAACAAACAAAGAAAACAAAAATCTTATGTTATTAATTATTTGGTTACTTGAATCTGGAGTCCCGAATGCGGGATCATTTTCAGAAATTCCGATGAGGCGCGATTTATGCAATTTCTCTAAATACACCTCAACATTACCTAACCTGACGCACAAAACTTGCGGATAAAAAACTCCAGTCGCATTTTGTGCGTTAGGTTAGGTTATGGTATTTTCATATTTACAATCTGCTTTTATTCACACATTTCGGTAATACCGATATATCTGTACCGTTGAGTAAATACCATAAGAGCTACTTAAGTGTTATTTGAAATTTGGTAATAATTTTCAAGTTGATATTTTTTTGGTCACACACTCCATTTTTGTCTAATCAATCCACAACATCAAAATCATTTTCTTGCTCAAATCCTCGATCATTAACAATCATGATGACTTTTGACAACAATAAGCACATGAATAACAATTTACTAAACTATCTTCCAGCCACTCAACAATCATAATTTACATAAACAATCATCATTAACACTGGCAACAATTATAAACAAATACTACTAAGAACTAAGACGTTTAGTTACCTCCTAATACTTTTCTAAAACGGAGTTTGCGCATGTATTCTCCATGCTTTGAGCCTTTTGGCGTCGCATCTCAGACTTGATACAACCTGTAAGGATGGCGCCCACCACAAGGCCACCACACATAATGCCGTTGGCCCAAATGTCGCCGTAGGAAGTGAAGAGCCAAGAATATAAAGTTGTGAATGCAATACCGAAAGCTTGAGATGCAGCGTTGAGAATACCAGCAGAAGTACCTTCAGGTTCAGGATAGGTTAGTTCAGCCGCTAGTTCGAAACCTACTGGTAGGTAGCCCGTCATGAAGAAACTGAAAATAAAATAGATAATTACTCAACGTGTCAACTATGCCAAAGGTTCGAGACCTGTCAAAAGCAGCAAATGGAAGCTGTTTAACCCTAACCGGAAACAAAATGGGTTTGTACTTTGAACATAATACTTATTGGAAGAAAATTTGCTAGTAGAAGTACTCATCTACAATTTATTTTCACAGTTTATTGACATTACAACCAAAATATTTTTTAACTTCAAGTAATTTCGCATAATAATATTCGATCGTAAAAAAGATATTGTACAATGTACGAAACATTTGAAAAAATACAGAGTGATCAAAAAAAACTGATGGAGTTGGCAATACCATTCTGGGGATCTTTTAATTCCACAGTTTGCACAACACCAGGTGAATGCGGAAATACTATTTGATCTGTCATTTTGACAATAAATAGAAAAAGGTTATGTCAGAGCAGAGGACTGATAGCTAATAGGATTTCGAGTGATTGAAAAGCATTAGATTATTGCTCTATGGGTAATGTTACAAATAAAACAAAGACCATTTTTAATAAAAAATTGTAAATATACATAAATTTAAATTTTCAAATGTCACTGTCAATACTGCCAAAAACAGGAAATAAATTTATGTATCAATCTTACCAATTTCAAGCTTTGCCAATGCCAACTGAATCAGTTATTTTTGATCACTCAGTAATATATTTTGTACCAGAACGCAAAGTAAGTGTTTCGCGCGAGGCGAGTTGCAGCAGGAGCCGAAGTGGCCTTCGACGAAACGAGCTGGCCGCGGGTGGCACTCGGTGAAGGCTGCAACTCAGCCGAGCGCTAATCGCTTTGCACAAGTGACACACACAATAGGTGCGTTCAATGAAGCTAGCAAATCTAGCATTTGCTAACCTGCGCTAAGCTGTCAATTCACAGTCACATTGAACGGTTTGCTAACTTACTTGGCGGTTTCATGTTTGAATGCAGGGAGTACCTACCTATTTGATGTGAAATTACGTGAAAAGAAATGAATATGGACAAATTTAGTATAAAATACTAGCGAACTTGGCTACGCCGAGTATATATGTATAGCAATTTAAGAATAATTAAACATACATATAATTGCGAAATATATTAATTCATATAATATTTTATTTTGTAGGTTCTTATATACAGATATAAAGAGAAAAATATTTTTAATGAAATATTAAATAATACAGAATTTGTCAGAAATATCATTATATTATTATAATTTTCCATGTTTTCGCGTGCTCCTGTTTAACATGAACTACAAGAAAATTAAAATTTAATAAATAAAATAGATATTTATATTTAAAAATATTTTTCTTTAATTATTATGATGAAAGATGAGCTATGTAATATATAAACATTTTAATTTACGCACCAAATTACAACTGAATTTTAAATAATCCCGCCTTACATGTAATTCTAGCAGAGGTAGCATATAAATTCTCGCTGTATTTGCTAGCTAGCAAATCTAGCGAACGCTAGACTAGCAGAGCGTTCAATAGAAGATACTTCCGTTTCGCTAGTTTTGCTACCCTCATTGAACGCACCTAATATCACGGCAAGCGTACGCAAAATCTTTCACTATGCGCAAAATGCAATTTTACGTACGGCTTTTACTTTGCGTATAGCCTGTTCGCACTGTTAAGAAATGAACCACTTTGCGCACGCAAAACAGGCATGAAAAAAGTCACTTTTTGGACAAGTTAAGACAAAATAGTTATATTATGTATCAAGGTACTGAAGTTCTGCTTTTATCACGAATATGGAATCTAGTTGCCGAGATGCCGAGGCCGTAGGGCCGAGGAAAATAAACCATATACGACGGCGGTTTGACGGAAGAGTGACTTTTCAAAGGTTGGCAACACTTTCACTACGATGATTATATTGCTGGCGCCCACCATGTTTCCGATGTCTACTGTTAAAATTTCACAGAAATCTGACAGCTAGTTTATGTTTTATACTAATCTAAAGAAAACTGTTTTTTGTTGTTCTGTAAATATGGAGAAAACATAATTTCGAGTCTTAATTAAACATTATTTTTTATGTGGAAAAACAATTAAAGAAACCCAGGAAAAGTTACGTAAATATTATCCTGAATGTATTCCGTCCCATGGAATGATTTGTAAGTGGTTTTCTGCTTTTAAAGGTGGCCATATGAGCACAGATGATGCAGAACGTCTGGGATCGTCATTTACTGTAAGTACTCGAGAAATGGTTAATAAAATCCATGCCCTAGTAATTAGCGATCGTCGATTAAAAGTGCGTGAGATAGCTAATGAAGTAAACATTTCAACCGAATGGGTGTGTAATATTTTGCATGAACGTTTACATATGAAAAAGCTATCCGCGAGATGGGTGCCGCGGCTACTTAATTCAGATCATATGCGCGCTCGCATTAAAAATTCAGAAGAATGTTCGGTTATCTTCAAACGTAATCCAAGGGAATTTTTCCGCCGATATGTCACAGTAAATGAAACGTGATAGACTATTACACGTCAGAAACTAAAATGCAGTCAAAATAATGGACAATGGACTTCTCTTGAGGAATGTGCTCCCAAGAATGCAAAAACCGTTTTTTCGGCCAACAGGGTCAAAGCCACAGTATGTTGGGATAACAAACTGTGTGATCTTTATTAACGATAACTGGCCAATATTATGCTGATTTATTGACGCGTTTTGATTCCGAACTAAAGAGAAAACGACCTCATTTGTTGACGAAAAAAGTGTTGTTCTATTACAATAATGCGTCTTCTCATTCGTACGTTGTTGCTACAACAAAATTAGTCGAATTGCGTTACGAGGTGCTGCCTCATCCGCCATTTTCACCAGATCTGGCTCTCAGTGATTTCTTCTTATTTACAAATTTAAAAAGATGAATCGGTGGAAAGAGATTTCACACCGATGAAGACGGGATATTCGAGATAAATGCAAATTTTCGTCGGCGAAAGATTACTTTTTGGATGCTTTGAAAAAATTGGAAACTCGCTGGGCTAAGTATGTATAATTAAAAAAGGATTATGTTGAAAAATAAAATAATTGTGAAAGTAAAATAACTTTTTTTTATTAAAAAGTCACTCTTCCGTCAAACCACCCTCGTAAGTGATAAAAAAGACCCTTCAGTGCCGAGCGGAATATAAAATTTTATTTGAAATCGAAAATTTGTTAAAATGAAAGGAATATTTATTCTTATAGTTGACATAATCTGTCAGTTGCTGGCAATCAAATAAACGAATTTAAGTTCAGTGTTGCAAACCTCCAGACACTAAAGTTATTATGAACACTCAAAATTGTGTGATATCTCAAACTTCTTCATCGGAATTATTTAATTCGTTCTTCTTGCTTATATATTTTCTTATTTTACGTACAAATTTACTATTATACATCGTACATGTACACAATTTATCTTATATGTACAATAATTATCATAAGGTTGGCAACACTGCAAATGCATAAAATCGTATAACAGATTATTTTAGTGCCGATTTTTGAACTTTCAATGACAGTTTTTGTAAACTTTTGTGACGTTTTCAAATATAAGACATTTTTCTAAATAAAATAAAAAGTAAGGTTTTCACAGAATGTGAAAAATTGCAGACCACAGCTCATTACAGACTAAAGCCCTTTGCAGAGCATTGTATTATTTCTTTAGTTAAATTATAAAAAGAAATATTAATTATATTCAAATTAATTAATATTTCTGATCGCAGAAAAAAGTTGTACATACGGAATAACTGTGATTGAAAGTATCTTTGCAGACCTCAGCGTTTAGCCTACGAAAAGCTACTTTCAACCCTATAATATACAAATAACTATTATTGCATTTATTATGCTATTTTTTATATATTTTAATAAAAATATACATTTGTTATATTAAGAAACAAAATTTTGTGTATTACTTTTATTTAATACCCGGGTGCAAAAACGTTAATCAAATCAACGCCTTGCTCAATCAATGGTTCATCAAAACGAACAAATTCGAATCAGTTTCCTTGTTCTTATGACTTTAAATTATTGCTGTCAAAAATCGCGTTGCATTTGTTCGTTTTGATGAACCGTTGATTGTACAAAGCATTGATTAACGTTTCTGCAACCGGCCATAAGCCTATTTTACGATTGTCAATTACTGCGTCAATTTTAAAAAAGTTCAAACATTGAGCTTAAATTACTTACTTGCGCCAATTTTTGCGTCAATTATAAGCCGTTGAATAAACTGGAAATCAAGAATATATTATTCTTTTTTGTTACACGAGCTCTGATACATCCTGTATATATTTTTTTATTAGATACATTTCTGTTTGTAATACTGAAATATATATACATACCTATTAGGGCTGTCAATGAAATCCGGATATCCGGATATCCGGATTTTTATTTTTAAAATATCCGTTTTTTTCTATCCGGGTAAACCGGATATCCGAATATCCAGATTTTTCAATACGGATAACCGAGTATCCAGATTTTTCAATCCGGAAAACCGGATAACCGAATATCCGGCTTTTTCAATCCTGAAAACCGAATAACCGAATATCCTGATTTTCAATCCGGAAAACAGGATAACCGAATATCCGAATTATTCTATCTGTTTATAATTTATAATAATGATTACTAATTTTTAAATATCTTTGTGGGGTTAGTCGTGTCATACGGAAATGCGACAACTTTGCACCAGTTTAACCGACTTCGTATCTCTTACGGTTTCAGAGATCCCAATGGTTTCGAAAAACGGGCACCCTGTATACATATTTTGGCCAACCTGTATACATATTTTGGCCAACCTATTCAAGGAATTATAATATAAATATGTGAATTAAATAGGCACTAAATAAAATCATGTTATTACTTATATTTTTTCCAATGATTACCTTTGTTCTTGTTAATCTACAAAATTACGTATAATAATAAGTATGCATATAGTTAATATTTGTAAGTTGTAACTTATATTGTAAGTATTAGGACCTAGGGGTATTTGGTTTTTACCTTTTAATAATATGGCTTATATGAATTTCTGTTATCGGTTTTCCTGATATATCCATTACCGGTTTTCCGGAATTATTCGGATACCGGTTTATCCGGATATACGGTTATCCGAATACCGATTTATCCGTATTTCAAACCGGATACCGTTTTTTTCGGATACCGGATACCCACTTATCCGGATATCCGGATTGGTATTTTTACGGATATTGACAGCCCTAATACCTATATATATATTGTCGTATTCTTAATAATCTTTAACAGGTATAAATTTATCCCATCCAATGATTGTACGATTTATCGGGAAGTGTAAAACAGCTAAGTTCAATTTATTGAGCTTAAAAAAGTTTTAAAATTGACGAAAAAATTGACAAATGTAAAACAGGCATTTATTATTTGTTTATATTCTTGTAAGAGATGGAAACGCAAAATTTTTACTGTCACAACAAAATAACAAATACATATAAATAAAGTTGTTAAATTTATGTACAAAATTACTTGAATTAACGACAGAACATCCTCAAAATTAATGACAAACCCCACTTACAAACGTAAACACAGTAAAAACGACATAAAGGCAAGAAATTAAAATATAAATCAGAGACATTCATAACAGAGTGGACAAAATTAGGTTATGTTGAAACAACGAGATTAATTTCCCGCCACAGGAAATGGGATTCTGCACGAGAGGAAACGGAAATAAGAAGTAGACGTGCGCATATAGCCGAGAACAATGAAATGGCTTTCAGCGAAAAAAAAAATCAAATTGACATTTAATGTCCACTTACCCTAATAGACCAGAGACGACATACACCACAATGATACCTTCTTGAAGGGTGAACGTGTAGACAATCATGGCGAGCAGTGAACAGATATAAACACCGAGGGTAGTTTCCCTAAAAAAGATTTAAAACATCAATTTTCATTTTACTCGTATTTCCTCTGCCACAGCAATGTTAAATGTACAATAAGTACAACAAAAGGTGGGACACATGATTTATTGCTTTTATTTTCTATTCTAACTTTGAATTTATGTTCAATACGAATGTACATTATAGTACTGTATATATAACAGTCAAAGAATCCATGTACATTTATAGTTTCCATTTTAAATATAACACAGAAATATTGATCGTATTATTTCATACAAAACTATCACCGTTGTATATTACAAATCCTAGAGGAGCAATAATTGTTGTATTCGTTCACACCTTATGAACCTCATCTATATTAAGTGAGCAACACGACTGACGGGAATGTCTCCAAAATCAGAAAATGCATATATAGAATCACTAAAATCTTGAATATTCAAAAACAGAATCGCGCATCGCCAGAAAACACCTTGTCGGAATAATTCAAAAACCGAATATGTGGGCGAGGATAAGTGTAGGACACTTTAGGTTAGATGATTCTGTCGACGCGTTTTCGTCCAAAGCACGATTTTGTTTTTTAATATTCGGGATTTGAATGATACTGAGCCAGCATGATTCTAGTTTTGAATATTCGGGCGTTGAGTATGCACCCCGGCTAACTTGTCTTTAACATTTTTAAAATGAATACTACTATCGGGGAAATAATAATAGTCTGTTGTGTTTTAAACTCAAACTCAAACAAAAATTCAAAAATTATTAAACTCTTTCATTTATAGGCTATACATTTCTACGTAATTATACTAATTTTCAATTTTTACCTCCCGCTACCCTTGGTAAGGGAGGTATAGGGATCGTGCTAAAAATCTCATATCGAGATTTTAGTAAATGACCACGTTTTAAGGTCCCTAGAATCCATTTTTAACATTTTCACGATGATGTCTGTATGTGTGTGTATGTGTGTGTGTGTATGTGTGTGTGTGTGTATGTGTGTATGTGTGTATGTGTGTATGTGTACGAATTTTGTTTGCACTCTAACTCAAATACTATCATTCAGAAAATTCTGAAACCTTGTATTTTTACCCTATTCTAATAGGAATAGAAGCCATTAAATTTTGGTGTAAATCGGATAAACGGAAATGGTACTTTACTTGAAGCTCATAATGGTTTTTCTTCAAAAAATACCATTAAATGCCATTTTTTCGAATTTTATGTCTTATGAAAATTAAAGATTATTGAATTTTCTATAGGAATACATTAATACTTTTTCTATATATTTTACAGATAAATTTAAAAATAATTTTTTTTATTAGTCGCGATGCCTAAGATAAAAACTTTTCCTTTGTTACACAGTTCATTTTTCAAATGAATGTAACTGACAGTAAATGCCACTGTCAGAAAACTTATCACTTCAAATTAATAATAGTGACATTGTAAAAAGAAATTAGTAGGTAAATAAAGCAATAATTTTCTGCAATGGAACAGTTTGCAGCGTTAGTATTTACGTAGGTAGGTATGTATTTAAATTAATAAAAATTAAATAGCGGGAGGTTTTGTGTTGGCCACATCAGATTTTTTTAATTAAGTAATATAAAAGTAATGACAATATATATATGAAAAATGATCCCCATTTTTAGCGCATTTTAAGAAATGCTCAACTTTAATGTCTCATCAATATGTATGAATAGAAAAAAATTAAATTTTAATATGTTATATTGTATCCATAGGCTTTGTGAATAATTTAAGCGTTAATTTTTTTCGGTATGTTTATATTTTGCTTATAACAATTAAAAAAATTTAAAGTGTTAGATCTCGGCTTCTATTAATAATTAAAATTTGAAATTTGGCATGTTGATTCAATATGCAATTTTAACATTAATAAATTTTTATTTGCCATTGATTAGTTTAATTTTAATATCTTTTTTATTGTAAAAGCGCACCATGTGTTCACGAGCACGAAAAGTTCTAAAAATTATAACTTTGATATTATAACACAAAAACCAAAAGTGATAAAAAAATGAGCATCCCCATTCGAACAAACATAAAAAATGATTACTAAGCTCAAACCAAAATGCAGTATTACTTATTTCATACTTGGCATAGAAATTATTTGTAAAAATAAAAAACTACAAAGTTTACATTTTCACCCATATTTAATAACCTATGCCTCTAATTTAACCGACTTCCGGGCCTATTCTGCAACTCAGTGCCTAATTTTTAATAACTGGTTAAAAAAATAACCAATCAAGTATGGTGATATATAACAAAAAATGAATTTCTGAACACCTGTGTACACTGCCTCACAGAATATAAAAGTAAAGGTGTAACAAAACATGAAAACAGGAAACAGATATATTCGTATATCAACAAATACTTATATTTGTCATTTATGATAATATCAAATACGTACTTAAATTTATGTGTTGTGTCCAAAATAACTCCGCAAATAACAGATCCAGCCATTCCTGCCACAATAATGACCAAACCGATTCTTCCTGCATCTTCTTCACTTCCCTGCAAAACAAGACAAAATTTATTACTTTTCCTTTGAAGAAAACATCTTACAATAGCTCACAAACATAAATTCAAAATCACAGTTTATATATTTCTAAATTAATACTTACAGTATAGTATTTGTCTATGATTTGATTCAACAGCGTGGAGATGGCGTAATAAATTCCAACATTGATGCCGTAGGAAACAACTAATAACAAATAAGCCGGATTCACAGCCAGTTTTTTCACAGACAGTAAAAATGACTCTTCTTCGAGTTCGGAGATTTCATTGGCCTGGGCTTGAGCTGCTGATGGGGGTGTGGGTGGTGCTGCTTTCAAAACTGCAAGCATAAATTTACAACTGTCAAAGAATAGCACTCTGTTGTGTTAGCTCTTATTTCACAACTTTGCTTTGTCAGCTTATTTGTACATGGATGGATAGACAATAACTTTAAAAGTAAAGGACCACTCTAAAATCAAACTAATGGATTTGTTTTCTACATGGACGTATTGAAAGTGCTGAAAAACATTTGTAACACTTCAAATTTTATCATTGCTTCTGTACATACGAGGCTGATTTAGAAATGTTATATATCTAACCATTATGGAATACTAATGTATGTAATGTTTTAATTAATTGTATAATATTTTACTTGTTAAAACCCGTTGCAGGGGTGACCAATGACTATTTATTAGAGAACTGTGATCTAAGAACTAAGAAACGCCTAATATTTCAGGTCAATTCTCTGAACCTTTTAAAGGTAAGCAGTTTATAAGTAATGAATATTTACCACTAGTTTTCCATTTGTGATCTTAAGTAATACCGTAGTATTTTGGATTAAAAAGTCAAAGATGTGACCTTTGCATAAACTGCAAAGTCTTTCAATTTAAATCAAACTTGGTAAATAAGCAGGTAAATGTTACAGTAACGTGGTAGAAATAAGTTACCAAAACTCTTTAGTTACTTTCAGTACATTTCTAAAATGTTTTTGTTTCTTAAATTAGATCATCATTTAGATTAGGAATCATAATTAAGTCCCAGGACGACTCACAATCATAGATTTTCAATAAGTACCTACTCTTCCAAGATAAATATCTGTAAAATCGAAATTTCATACATACTGCTTATAATCTAGTTTTATTCAAGAAATAAATGGACCCATAACAATAATCGAAATACAACAAATTTATACAAAAATCATAAATTATTTAGTAAATTATGGAACGCCGTTTGACTTTTTATTCAACATGATATTCATATTTCTAATTATTAATAGGACGTCGAACCATATTTTTAAATATTTATATTTTAATATGTTTCATATATTTTTCATGTTTTAAATTTATAAGAAACATATTTTTAAATAAATAAAAATTTCATTGGGGTCCATTTAATTTATTTAAAATGTTCTCAAACATATTTGTAAATCAAATATAAGCCCACGAACAATTAAAAATAAGGTTGAATATCCAATATATATTTGAAAATATGGTTAGTGTGCTCGTGAATTATCTTTTTAAAAACATATTTTTAATTCCCAATGCAAACTCAGTTTTATTTGAATTAAAAATATGTTTGTGATATTTTTAATTCTCTGTCTCTCTCTTAGTCATTGCGTTATATGGGAGAAATAGAAAGAGACAGATAATTAAAAATATGTATTAGTATGTTTGTAACCATATTTCTAATTCGAAACATATTTGAAATTCAAACATATTTTTAAATGAGCATTTAAAATTATGTTTCGAGTTCTGAAATGTATTTAATAATATGTTTCATTTAATTATTAAACGATTTAAATGCAGTTCGCTATTTGAAAATATGTTTTAAAAATTTTAAAACCATTTTTAATATGTATAGTACTGTATAAAACATTTAATTAATTAATTTTTTCTTTTTTTATACGAAGTGATTTAAAAATATGTTACGATTTCTAATGCTTCTCGAATCGCAAACATATTTTGAACCATTGTAAATATGTTTGCGATTTGATTTACTAATATGTTTGAGAACATTTTAAATAAATTAAATGAATCCCAGTGATATTTTTATTTATCTAAAAATATGTTTGTGATAAATTTAAAACATGAAAAATATATGAAACATATTAAAATATAAATATTTAAAAATATGGTTCGACATCCTATTAACAATTAGAAACGTGAATATGACGTTGAATAAAAAGTCAAACGGCGTTCCATAGTAAATAATGAGTAGTAAAGCTAAATAATTTTAAAAAATCATTCTTCGGTATAAATTATAACGAATTAAACATTTTATGATGTGACGGGTATCAATTTTATGCTATTAGTTAAAACTATGAAAGCTAAGTATCCCTTTCGTACATCCCTAATAGAATATCATTAAATTGAAAATATGTAATACGTATCTACTCCCAAGAAAGAAAACTGCTTCAGTGTCACTGGACGAACACCGGCAAGGTCACGAACCATCGAAAAATCATATCTTGCTTAATTTAAGGAATTTTCACATCAGGTTTTCATTAATCATCATAAAAAGCACTTTAAAAATTGGTTTATGGACCCATTGCGGGATTCTATAATTTACATTGTCCTGATCTAAATCTGATTCTATTTTCAAAAAAAAAATTTTTTTTTCGTGTATTTGATCTTAATATAGTTCACAATCTACTTTAGAAACTCATGGATTTTAAACTAAAAAACTAGATTCTAATCAAAATATAATAGTTATTTTTTATACAAGACGCTAAAATTGTATTTTATTGACGAGTGGAAAGTTTAATTCACGAGCGATTTCGCGAGTTAATTATTTATCGCGAGTCGATAATTTAATTTTATCGTCGTGTATAAAATTCTATTTTTTTTCCATAGCAGATTTTAAAGAGCAAAAATTAGAAAAAAACCGGTTATAAATTAAATTATTTAAGAACAATTTAAAAATCTCAGTAGCGTGGTAGTTATAGAATTTGTTTGAAAACAATTTCATTTTATTCATGTTTATACAATTGAAGTTATATATAATATGAATCGCCAAAATGTATAATGTGTTTTTATTTAAATAAAAATTAAAGTTCTTTATCTACCCTTGCTGTTAAAGTATTATTTTATTTACCCTTGCGGTTAAAATATCACTTAGTCAACTATTTCGAGTTGAACAAAGCACACTTTAAAATCTGCTATAGAAAAAAATAACATTTTATTCAAATCGTATTTCACACATCTTGAAAAAGTTCTAGTTTTGATAATTATTTAAAACACAATCAAATAATTTCAGCGCGACCTCTCCTGAATTAAATATAAATAAAAAGAATTTTATTTGAAAAATAATTTATAAAAAAGTTCATGCTTAATTTGTTATTTTATGCTAATTAAATTCATTCTAAAAGCGCGTTAGAAGACGCAATTGCAGTACAAATAAATTTCGTCTGCTGTAACAAACGACGTACTAAATAGCTCCATATTTTTTCGGAGTACACTCCTGCAGAATTCAATTTAACTTAGCTAACTTGGCTCCTGCAGTCCCATATCATGGTTTGCGCATCGGTCCGCCTGTTGCAGATCTAGCAAAACGAGGCGCGTTCGAGCGGAAAAACTCATTTACATATATGAAGGCAAAAGTTAAATTAATCAGCCCCTCTACATACAGATTAATGGAATGTTTGTTTACTCATTCATGAATGATAATATTTGTTACTGGGATTGTTATGGTCTTATATTAGTCTCAGTAAATTTTCAGTGGAACACGGAGCAGGAATTATTCTCGTTTCATTTGACTACACGAATTACTACAAATGGAGTTTTTCAGCTTCAGCTGCAATTGGCTGCTGTCAGCTACACAATATTTGATAATTATTATAGTCATTATTTTATAATATTAATTTATTTAACTTATGTCTAGCTTTTAGAGTAAGAATTATTTCTGTTTCATTGACAATTCATTCTAAGAATAAAACTATGTCCACATTTGTATCAGATCAGCGTATCTGATCAAGAAATGATATGCAATCATGATTGTATCATGTATCAGTATCTTCTATGCATATATTGCAGTCTCGCACCCATAAATTTTGTATCATCAATTGTGCATTGGCTCGGGCAGTGAGAATGTCGCTTCAGCTCCAGTCAGCTATACATCCCTACCTTACAGGTTTGGAAAAATAGCAGAGTAAAATACGGGCTTTACTAATATTCAACCTCTGTTTAACAAACAGTAATATTCTGGTTGAGGTAAAGGCCGAATTTTGGAAAAAACGACTTTATACCTTTATGAAAATTTCCAGTACTACTAATTGTCAATATTGTACAAACTAGCAATATTTTATATATTATTTATATTGGTGCTAAAAAGCATTATCTCAATTTTGACAAAAAAAAAGAGCCACTCTAAAATCAAACTAATGGATTTGTTTTCTACATGAAAGTACTGAAAGTGCTGAAAAACATTTGTAACACTTTTCAAATTTTATCATATATTTTTTTATTATTATACGAGGATTGCTTCTGTACATACGAGGCTTGTTATCTAACCATTATGAAATATAAATGTATGTAATGTTTTAAATAATTGTATAATATTTTACTTGTTAAAACCCGTTGCAAAGATGACCATTCACCATTAAAAAAATCTGTTGTAGCCAGCACAAGACCTCTTGCCATTTCCATATTAGGTTATACAGGGTGTCTCTTAAATAGGGGGACATGGCTTAAACACAGATTCCTGAGGCTAAAATAAGACGATTTAACCAAACTTGCTTCTACCGGAAAGTGTACCATTTAGCCAGAAATCTGCTTCAAAGTTCTTCGAAAAAAAATTAATTTTGCTTAAAATAATCGGACGCTTTATTCGATTTGGATGAAATTTGGTATGACTGTTTATATGGTTATAGGTCATCTTTTAAGGTGATACTTGTTATTATTAGTGAACCACTAGTGTATGAAACTTAGGTCTCCCAACCTTAATTAGACCGTAACTTTTTAATGGCAATGCAGAAAACGTGAAATTATTTTTCTTTAGAAAGATACATTCAATAGTAAACTTTTGTCTCTCTGTGTAATTTGTGATATCTGTTACGGTTCACACAGAAAAAAATAAAATCTGAGTGTCTGCACTGCTAAATTTTTAAAATAAATTTAATCTAGCAGTCTATCCAAATGTCAAACAAGTAATTTTTGATGACAGTAACAATTGTTTTACGGGTTGTCAAAAATTTTCTTCGCAATATTCTAAAATTAGTAACATCCGTGTGTTCGGCCTAATAGTATTTTACTACTTTTAATATAAATAAGACGATTACATATCTTAGCTTACTCCTAAACAAGTTGTGAAGATTGACAACTCGTTACTGTCATTAAAAATTACTTGTTTGACATTTGGATAGACTGCTAGATTAAATTTATTTTAAAAATTTAGCAGTGCAGACACTCAGATTTTATTTTTTTCTGTGTGAACCGTAACAGATATCACAAATTACACAGAGAGGAAAAAGTTTACTATTGAATGTATCTTTCTGAAGAAAAATAATTTCACATTTTCGGCATTGCCATTAAAAAGTTACGGTCTAATTAATGTTGGGAGACCTAAGTTTCATACACCAGTGGTTCACTTATAAGAACAAGTATCACCTTAAAAGATGACTTATAACCATATAAACTGCCATACCAAATTTCATCCAAATCGAATAAAGCGTCCGATTATTATAAGCAAAATTAATTTTTTTTCGAAGAACTTTGAAGCAGATTTCTGGCTAAATGGTACACTTTCCGGTAGAAGCAAGTTTGGTTAAATCGTCTTATTTTAGCCTCAGGAATCTGTGGTTAAGCCATGTCCCCCTATTTAAGAGACACCCTGTATAAGTATTGTACATATTTAAAATTTCTGGTATACACAAAAACACATATTTTATCTTCTTTATATATTTTTATATTTTTAAATTCATTCTTTGAACAAGTTTCCTCTTATTCTTCTAATGTTCCAGATTCTTCCATTCATTATGATATTGGTGGTATTTCTGAATGTAATACATGTATCTAAAATTATAAATATTTAATTAATATTAAAATAAGAAATATTAAATGTAATTTCCAGAAAAGGTCTTCAGTAATGTCTTTGGTGTTTTGACAAACATTTTAATTTTTCCAGTTGTTTTCCATGAACTGCGATATTCATTACAGCACACTATTTTACATATGTATATATTCCTATTTCTCTAACTCTATAGAAGATATAATAAAAAAATTAAATGTGTCGGATAGAGGTTTTCATATTCTTTAATATTTGTAATAACAAATTTTCAAAAAATAATATTTAGAATTTTTTTGTGAAGTAATACTTCTAGTTATCCAATTGTTAACAAAATTTAATCAGCTCTTCCCAGTAATGTCAGATTGAAGAAACCGCAATTAAACATGTCTTGAGTTATTTGAGAAACCGTGATTCCAATATCCATACACACATACACACACACATCATCGCAAAAATGTTATAATCAGATTCTAGGGACCTTCAAACGTGTTTATTCACTAAAATTTAGATATGAGATTTTTTTGCATGTTTCTAATACCTCTCTTAGCGAGATAAAAATATGTCGAAAAGCCCAAGAAAGTGATGGATAAAGTGTGTTTGTCACAACGGAGAAAGTCTGATGATTGGAGAAATGCCCCTGTTCACACTAACCGTATTCTTGGTGGGATCAGCCCCGCTCTGATAGGCAGAATCAAATGAATGTTTACCCGGTTCTGAACAGACGGGGGTAATATTGAATGAAATGTATATATTATAGTTATTTACGTCATTGGGCCGATATGATGCAAATAACGCACACGCCTGAGGTTTGTAAACCGAAACGATAGCCGAGGTTTATAATCAGCCAAGTTCGTTATTTGGATATCGGCCGTGTGGCGTTCAAGATTTTTGGTAATAACATAAAATTTAAACATTTAGGAATAATAACACTCTTTCTGTCATACTGAACAACTTTTTTGTTGAATTATAAATTTTCCTTGACAACGGTCCATCAAGAGGTTTTTCTGGGAACTTTTGATTCTTAATTATAGGCGACTGTTATATTTATTAACGTCATTAGGCCGATATGAGGCAAATAACGAACTCGGCTGATTATAAACCTCGGCTATTTTTCTTGATAACATAAAATTTAAACATTTAGGAATAATAAAATTCTTCTATTTCTCTCATACTGAACAACTTTTTTGTTAATTTATAAATTCTCCTAGTCAACAGTCCATCAATATGTTATTTTTCTAGGAACACTTGATCCTTAATTGTGGGCGACTGTTATAAAAAGGCCGTTATTTTTATCTTTTCACTTTTGATTTTAGTTCTGTTATATCATAGTTACAGTATGGTATTATGAAAAGTATAAATTAAATAATATATATCAATTAACCTCTTTTATAAGAACATGGTCAGCATTTAAACTTTACCACTCTTTTTTAACATTTGTTACTATTTAAAATCTGATATTGTAATAAAAGTGGACACTCTGATGCCATATTTAATTTTTAACACGTTCGCTGCCGATGACACATACGATACGTTGTGTCATCAGGTATTTTCGTGCTATGCCGATGACACAACGTCTGTGCCATCATTATGTAATGACACAACTATGGTGTCATATGGCATAGCACAAATAATTGTGATGTACATGGCCGATGACACAACCCTTGTATCATGACAATAGTTTCCACAATTAAGACCCGGCATACTAGGTAGCAACAGGGCTGATGATCGGCAGTGAACGTGTTAATTAGAAAATAAAACGAAGAGTATGCACAGCACGTAATGTCAATTTGTGATGTCAATAAAATGCATTCAAATTCAAAAACGTCAATATACGCATGCGCGGCAATCATTACCTGGGTAAACATTCTGAACGCGGTGAATATTTGGCCGATAAAGATTCACTTGATTCGGAACAGCAAACAGCATTTTGTTTACTAGGTATTAACTGGACATAACCAGGTAGCGATTCGGAACATACCCGCTGTATCATATTGAAACGAGTGTAGTGCTCGTATCTCAAGTTGAGATAAATTTAAAGTTTAAATTATAAGACTTGGAGAGAACATTTTATTTGTGACAACTCGTCTTTAATAATTAAAACAACTTAATGTCTAAAAATACATAACCCATGGGGTCATGATTATAAAATAACATAACAATATAAATATAACGCTTGCATAGAAAATATTTGTAATACAAAAATATAAAAGGCGCCTGTGTTGGCGTGGGTAACGTGATGACATTTACGAGTGGGATAGTTCAAAAATCTCTAATTTATAAATCTTGCCTTTTAAAAGACTGCTTTTTAAAAGCATGACTTTTATAAATCTTTACTTTGAAAAATTCCTAAAATGGCGGACCAACTTGGATGGTCGGTTTAGACTAGTCGTCACTAGATGTCACGTCTTAGTTTTGTTTGATGTCAGTAGATGACACCAATGCTAATGAATAAATCCTAAAGCAGTTTTACATGAAAAGCAAGTGTCTAAATACGAGTATACAATATTTTCATAATAAATTACTTTATTATAATAACGTCAATGACAAACATTATTTAAAACATAAACAATATGCAAACGTAATAAAGAGTAGATGCATCTAGCATATTTATTTTAGGTTAAAAGGAATATTCTATTTTTGAATTTATTTGCGTTTATAATTTTTGATATACAGTTGATAACTACACTTATTGAACAACTGTGATTAAATGCACGAAACATCTGGTATATTTATTTTAGGTTATGAAGAATATATCTATTTTTGAATTTATATGCGATTATAATTTTTGATATCCAGTTGATAACTACACTTGCTACTTACTGAACAACTGTGAGTCAATGGACGAAAGAGTTTTTAAGGTGATCTACACTAATCAACAAAATTAAGGGAACACTTTTAGCCATGCGATATTTTTTAAACAAAAAAGAAAAGCAAATATCAATTATAGTGTGTTATTCTTTTAACACTGCTTAGCAAAATACAGATAAGAAATAATATGCTCTACTTTAACTAATGTCTTTTATTTTTAAGCTATATCAAACAATAATTGAGAAGATTGCCTAAATTAAAATGTGTTTTCACTTAAAATGTAATAAAAAATTGTATTGCAGAATGAAGCCATCGCAGAAATTGCTTGAGTGGTACATTCTGTTCTTAAAGAATTGTCTCAATAAAAAATTTGTAAGTTGAAATTTTGGGGAAGGATAACCAAGTGGGTGCGACATCTGTATTGATGGCATCCTAAACCATGACGATCCAGTTCCTCATCTGCAAAAAGCACAGACCTCCAGTGTCGACGTTGTCATTAAACAAGTTCACGAGCAAAGTTTCGCCGGATATGTTTATGATCCCTTCTTAAGCGACAAACTAGCACAGGCCTGCGAGAAATGAAATTGGGTTCTTTGACTCTTCCAACATTGTAATCGGAAATTAGCACACCAGTGGCATTTCGGAGTAAATTTTGTAGCTCACGAGCAGTACAAATTCGACGGCGAATTCAGGAATTGACTATATACCTGTCGTCTCGATGGGTGGTTTTCTTATGCGGCCGTGTCCATTTCTCTTAAAATATCTATCAGTTTCTTCGTACCTATGTTATAACATCAAATCGACTCTTTTGTAATTGATTTGCCACACCCTATGTATATACATACAATAAATTTATTTGTAGATATTGGCTCCATTAAATAAATAAGTTCACATAGTGCAGAGACTATCAAACCATAAAAGAGTTACAAGAGGAAGCTGGCAGTGAGCACAGGCGAAACAGGAGAATGTTAACAATTTTTTAGAATAAATTGCTGTAAGGGTGGAAATCATGGGGCAGATATTATAAAAGATGTTAACAATAATCCCTTCTTTCCATTATTTTTTTACTTTCCTTAATCCATTTATAAAATTTATGATAAAAATCAGCAACACAATTATCTTTATGCGACAAAGCCGTATTCATTAATAATAAACTATTTTGATGTTAGTTAATTGAAAGAAAGCATAAATCTTTTTTTACTCATATCGTAATATTTAAAAATGTTGACTTCCCATTTAATTATACATAAATAAAATACTTGTGAAATATAAATCTTATGATTTCCATTTTCTACTCCACTCTTTTAAGTTTGGATTTATTTTTAAATGTCATATTTAAATCTGTTGCCAAACCATCTCAGAAAAAGTTACCAATATGATCAGCTGTATCTTTTGAGACGCGCCAAAATCAAACGATGACGTATACCAACCCAAGCTGTATAATAAGCCCCGCAACTATACTGTTTTTGGATTTCTACATGAGTATTTCGATGTTTTTCATGTTTATATAAATGATAATTTATATTACTTATACTTTTTTGTAATTTTTCCTTTGCTTATATATATATTTTTTATAATATGTAATTTTGTGTACTATGACAAAGCTATTTGTTCATGATTGTTTTCTTATAATCATTCTATAATTGGGACTGTATCTTGCTGGATTAATAATTAAAATATAAATATATGAACTCATAACAAACTGGGTTAACATATATGTACTCTTCCAAAAAACATTTAACTCTGGATTTCCTTGACTCACTCTCTTATATTATATGTATATGTCAAATCCAGAAGATGTAATCGTACATTTCATGAAAAGGACATTCACTTTATTATACTATTGCTTTAATTTTAAATAAAATATACCTTAACAAAACCTTGTCTAACGCACGTAACTTATAATTGATTTGTCCTATTAGAAATTAGTTTGGCCTAGGCCAATAAGTTTCGTGCATTTGGTAAGATTTTGTTAAGGTATATTTTATTTAAAATTAAAGCAATTATGAGTATATTGAAGTGGATGTCCTTTTCATGAAATGTACATTTATATCTTCTGGATCCGATACGAAAATATACATATATCGCGAGGGTAAAGTTATAAAAACTACTTATGTACATAGATATGCATATGTTAACTCAAACACATAACTACTGATTCAAATTGTCTATTTCTATTTCATGCACTCGATCACAGCATATCAAGTATACAGTACAACTAATTAAAAACAGTAGCTGTCAAATTATGACATAACTTTTGAATACAAATGTTTCACATGTATTCAGCAAATATTCATTTTTAAATTTATAATTTTAAATGTTCTCCTAAATTAACTATTTTATTAATTTATTTATTTAACACTACTAGTAAATTAATTTATGGACATCTATAGAAGAATTCTCTTCATTGAATTTTTATAATTTTGTATATTATTGAAATTGTTTATATGTAAATAATATTTTAAATTCTTGCTTTTCATGCCTAGCCATCTATTGACATCAAATGACACTAATAGTAGTGACATCCGGTGACGACTAGTAAAAACCTACCATCCAAGTTGGTCCGCCATTTTAGGAATTTTTCAAAGTCAAGATTTATAAAAGTCACACTTTTAAAAAGCAGTGTTTTAAAAGGCAAGATTTATAATTAGAGATTTTTAATGCTACCCTTATGAGTTACCCATGTCGGCACAATATGCTGCAATATAGATATTTTTATGTAACCAGCACTACATATATGTGAGACAAACAACTGGATAAATTATCAAGTCTGAATATGATAAAATACACTGAATAATGTATGTATTTATATGATTTTCGGGATTTTAACTCCTTTGTTTTTATACCCCTGGAGTGACTATGGGCCCAATTCTCAATTTTCATCAAAGTGATATGCAGTGAAAATTCTTCACTTTATCACTTGTAGCTATTCTGATTTCCAAAGTGATCTGATATAAATAAGTGAGAAAATATGTATTCACCGTATATTAATAATATTAGTTGCGTATAATAAGAAAATACGAATTTGTTGCATGTGTTTCTTCAAATTTGACAAATAATATCATGACACTGACAAGTGATTTGATATAAATTTATCATTTCATATCTTATCACAATGGTGAAAATTGAGAATTGGACCCTATGTATATACTACTATTTACTTTTTACTTTATCACGGGGTTTACGTTACTACTGGGTTTTGCGAACTAACCCTGCGCAGGCCCTGTTACAGCCCCTAGTCGGAATACTCTAAATGTAATAATTATATTATAATATTCTAATCAGTGTCAAATACTATATGTACATATAATATTTTTACTATTAACACACTAGCTGAATGGTACATTCAAACTTACAAACTCAGGTTTGATCATAATGTGCGCAGGAATAACACCTATAAATATATTAGATAATTAAATTTTAAGAAAAACCAATTATTTTTTCCCCAACAATTTTGCTTAAAAAATAAAAATTATGTAATAATTATTTACGTAAGAGCCAGGAAAATACGAAGCATCTCATGCCGAGTATTTTACGACTCCGGGTCAAGTACATACATTTTACTAAGGAGCATGTATTAATTTTTTTTCTGAAACCTTTGATTATAATAAAAAATAATTTTATATTTAATAATTAAATCTGATTTTCTATAAATATCAAGTAGTTTTCTCGTTACTAAGGTGACAGAAAAAATTTACTAAAATAAACAAAAACGAATTTACTGTCATGCAGTTCTGCATTTTTGGTGCGTTTTAATTTTTTCGTGACTCGTCAGGGAAATATATCTTTCGCTCCATATTTTAGGCGCGAAAATAGTACGTTCGCTCCGGTTTCAGAAAAAATAATTTTATATATCACCTTGGGATAAATTGTACCATATCGCACTCATTTTAGGTATGTAATAGCCAGCCTTGTTATCCAATTGAGTACTTTAATGATATTCTAGTGTAGTAATAATTTTATTAAAGTACTCAATGTGACAACAAGGCTATTGCATATCTAAAATGAGTGCGATAAAATTTTATACGAAATTCGTGGGATATTACATTATTAATGTGATTACCCTAAGTCGCCCAGCAGGCTCGTAAGGCAATTCACAATAAGTGCGATAATAATGTCTATTATCCCTAGAGATGCACTCGATTATAGTCTATTTGAGAATGACTGGCAGTAATAAATCATTATTTTCAAGAGTAGTATTGGATATTTGCCAGCAATGCGGCAAATAAAACTACCAGAAAAATCAGTTGTAACTACACTAGGATGGTCAAAATAAGCCACACGCTTTGTACCTGGAACGAAACTTACTTGTCGAACAATAGAAATGCCGTCCGATAATCCCCGTCGGACTGTGTCATAGACGTAGATAGGATTTGTAGAGTGATCTGTTTATACATTTACTAAAAATAAAAGTTTTTAATATTTAAATATAACTTTCTCAGTCATTATTATTATATTGCATACATTTAATATTTACATACATACATTCAATATTTACATTTTTATTTGTTACATACTAAAATTTATACTTATTTCATATTTGTTGTCAAGATATTGGTACCTGTCATATTTCTATTAAATATACATATTACATTACATATACTTATATATTTATACATAAATTATTAAAAATCAGAATCTGATTCTGAATCTTGTCCTACTGAAATTATAAATGACTCGATCGTTTCGTCTATCAGATGGTCAAGTTTGCACATTTGGTCTTCTTTCTTTATGACATGTTGAATACAGTTTTTCCAATTATCGGCAGTCACATGTTTTAATGCATCCATAAAAAGTTTTTTCACATTGTCCAATTTAAAAGTGGTGTTATTTCGCGCTACTTCACCTTTAACTTGAGCCCAAACTAATTCAATTGGATTGAGCTCGCAGTGATAGGGCGGTAAACGAAGGACAGTAATACCGCGATTCGCTGCCATATCATCAATAACATGATGAATAAATTTATGTCTATGTAATTTAGCTATAGCCAAAAGCTCAGTTTTGACAATTCCCATCTCAAAATCAATATTTTTTGACGATAGCCACTTTACCTGACCCTGAAAAACAACTTAGACCTAAAACTATAGTTCTCTACCGAATTTAGTCATTTCGACTATCCCTGTGCAAACAATTATTGGCGCGCCACTGGAATGTCTTTGACAGAATGATTTATTACTACCAGTCATTCTCAAATAGACTATACGAGCTTTAGCCCGGCCCGGCCCGAAGCCCGCCTCGATTTCGAGTCGATCATCGAGCCGGGCCGAAGATATTTTTTATCGGGCCGAATCAGGCTAACCATTTTCAAAAATCGAGGCTAGTCGGACTTTTGATTATGGCCCGACCCGAAAATTCGAGCTTTTCGGGCCGGCCCGAAAAATCTTTTAGTTCAATCAAATGCACAGTTTCTTAATATTTAATGAAAATGGATGAAGTTAAAAAGGATCAAAATGATTTAATAACAACAAACTTCACATATTAATAAATAAAAATGTATTATTTTACTTCAAGAATTCAAGGTTATTCATTAAAGCATAATAATTATATTGTGATGTTGCTATTATTATTGTTATTACTCGTATACTTAAATAAAAGTGATTTTTGTTCCTACCATAATGATATCTTGTCCTATTTTGAACAGAAACAAAGTTAGATAAAAATCCTTATGTAAATTATATTTTTTTATATAAGATTTGTGAATAAGTTGTTTAAATTTTCGAACGGCTTTGGTAAACAAAGTGTTAAATACGCATAGGTCTGTAATTTTTATAAGAAACTTACACTAGAAGGGTCTCTTTTTTAACTATTTATGTCAACTAATGTTGAAAGTTAAAAGAATGTACAAGTTTTTATAAGTTTGACACGAAAAAAGTTAAACATTTCGCTTTAACATAAAAATCAACATTAGGAATGCCGGATGCACCCAATTTCGAGCTTTGGCCCGGCCCGGCCCGAAGCCCGGCTCGATTTCGAGTCAATTTTCGAGCCGGGCTAGCTAATTTTTTTATCGAGTCGATCTTCGAGTCGGCCGGTAATTTTTATTTTCGGGCCGAGTCGATCCAAACCTCAAAGCCCGGCTCGGCCAGGCCCGAATGCATCTCTAATTATCCCACTTATATTGTAAATAACCATTACAATAAGGCAATGAATAAAATAGTAAATTAGTGTTTAATTAATTGTTATACGAGTAGTAGCTATATCCTACTTAATACGTGTTACGCAATATTTCATTAATAAAATAAGACTAAAATTGATTGCGTACCAATATTAGGATGTTTTGCGCAAAAAAGTCGGATTTGTGGAAAAAAAAAACAAATTATTAGAATGAAAAAGGTTGATTTTGTTTTGGCAATAAAATCGAAACGCAGAAAAAACAAAAAAATAATAATTTCTCCAATAAAGTTGGAACACACAAAAAACAGGATTTTCTACCACAAGAAAAACAAGAAAAGGTTAGGACAGGTTCATCAAGTTGTTAATTATGGATTTTTATATAAATTTTTTTATGTTTCAACCTTTCAGCAATATTATATATACTTTTTGCATTTTTTTAAATTCGCCTTTTTATTGTACACAAATATGGATATTTTGTTTGTACGCATTAAATTCCAGCCATAATATAATAATAATTAATTTAATTAAATATTTACAGAATTTATTGTCCTATTGTCTATTAATTTCTAAATCGCTGTATTGTAAACAAGCATCAGTTTAGTTTTAAATTCATTGAGTATAGATCATTATCTGTATGTACACACCAACCAAGCAATAGTAAAGGTAATATGTATGTATATGTATCGAGCATTTAAATTAACCCCCTCAGCATATGCATCCGGTCTCACAAGTGTAAATTAAAAAGAATGTGTGACGCACGATTGCATCGCTGAAGATTAAATTTTAAGTTTTCCTTAAATTGACAATATCGCATCGAAACGAAATGTCAAATATGAAAGAATATTGCTGTCAAAATTTCGATTTGCATTTATTGTTTAAGCCTAGCTTAAAATTTAAGCGTCAGCGGAGCAAGTGGGCATAAATAATTTATAAAAACTAAAAAATAATTTACAGTTGGGGTCTTCCTAAAATAATATTTTTTTTGTCCATAAGCAATTTCAGTTTTACCGGATGACACTGAAAAACGGGCCACTCGAAATAACTTTTTTATTTATAATTATTTTTTAATTTTCTTGATATATTTATAAACTAGGCTTATGGGCTCATAAATAATAATATTTGGTATGATGGTAGGGTTTCCGATTTAACCATAAGTGACATTTTCATACATTTGGAATCTAGGTGAAATTACGAATTCAAAGATATGCTTCAAATAAGTTTTTATTGAAGAAATAAATTACGAAAACGTAAAACAAAAGTATGAATAATTATTAACCTGGTAAACCATATCAAGTAGGCTCTGGTAACAAATTGATCATATTTTTGTAACGAAATATAGAATCTTACAAAAATAACTTAATATTTAAGCAATTAATATTACTCAATATTATCTCAACTGTCGCAGCCTACCAGATATCATGTTTTAGCGGGTTAATAATTCATAATTTTCTCTGTTGTTTTTGTAATTTATTTCTTTAATAAAAATGCATTTCAAGCATATCATTATTTGTAATTTTTCGTAGATTCGAAATATATAATTATATATCGGTGTCAATTTAAAATATGAGTTAATGTCACTTCCGATTAAACCAAAAAATAGCAAAGTAAAATATAAGTTTTACTAATATTCTACCTCTGTTTAAAAAACAGTAACAGAAAGGTAGACATACGATTGTTTATTATTCTTATTATGGCTCTTTCGTTTTTGTATTTTATTTCTTTAATAAAAATGCATTTCAAGCATCTCGTTGAATTTGTAATTTTTCGTAGATTCTAAATATATAATTATATATAGGGTGTCCAATTTAAAATATGAAAATTAGTGTCACTTCCGATTAAATCGGAAGCGCTGCCATTATAACAAATACTATGATTTATGAGCTCCTAAGCCTATATAAATATGTAGGATGCTAAAAAATAAGTGTCACAAATTATGAGGGCATAGTACTGACCAAAATGAGTAAAAAAAGCTTAATCAACATGGGTCCGATCTTCAATAATTTCCGAGATATAAGACTGTGAAAAATAAGTTTTTTCGGGGTTTACCTCTGCTATCTCGAAAAATGTAAGAGTTACTATTTTGATTAAATGAGACTTTGTTTACCTTTCAAAGGTCATCTTAGATGTGTTTTTGTTTTTAAAAAAAAAATCGAATAATTGTACTAAGACAAATGTGACGATCTTGGCCAATATTTACTTTTCAAACAACTTCGGAACTATTAAAAAGTCAAAAAATGTTTCATATAAAATTTTATTGTTTTTTATGGTCTATTTACTGACATAAACAAAATTTTGTTCAGGCACTATCTTTGCCTGTTCTTTTTTCGATTCTAATACAAAATGGCTTCTTTCTCAAAAACAGTTGAAGATCCGACCAATGTTGATTAAGCTTGTTTTACTCATTTTGGTCAGTACTATATGCCCTCATAATTTGTGGCACTTATTTTTTAATACCTGTATATATCTGTATCCCAGAATAAAAGTGTATTAAATCACAAAATTAATATTTTACAGGAAAGCATTTAAATAATTTCTGAAAAAGATTTGTTTTTAATTTCGAATTATTCTATCAATGAATGTCATTATAAACTTTTTAAATATAATAATAAAGAAGAGATGATTAGCAGTATTTTAACTCTGTCAATCGTTATGGTTTATTTTAGAAAAAAAATTCAAATAACAGTTACAGAAAAAATAATTGTACGCAACTTTTATTTCAAATATTTTGCTCTAAAGCCGGTGTAGTAGTCGTGCACATAAAAGCGCTGTCCCTACATGTTCTGATCGATCTGAGGTTCCTCGGTTCGAATCTACTGGCGGCTAAGTGCGTAGTCGTTAAAATGTCACCATATCAGGCATTAATCGCGCTCGCATGCGACGAACTGGCCAGTTGTCCATGTTAAACATAGGTGGTGCTAGCTGTAGAAGGAGCCTTCCCGCTGCCGAACTGGTTGCATAGCAATCAGTGGTCGTCGCATGGATTAAGTACACCAACTTCTCTAGTACTGTCGTTCACGAAACGAGTACCTACGGTACTTGAAGCCTTGGCCCTACAAAGACTGTTGTGCCATAGATGATGATGATTTTGCTTTAAAATAAGCCATAAACGAAGGACAGAGTTAAAACTTTGCTAATCCTCTCCTCCCTAGTCATCTCCTAATCACCTTCCATGCTACCCTCATTTATCTTTTCATTCATAAATAACCTAACGCACAAAAGTCATGCTTTGAAAACTTGTGTTGTATTTAGCTTAATATAACAACAATAACCTAACTTAACGCACAAAAGTCTTGCTTGGAAAAGTCGGCCAAAGAGGTTGTATACAAAGCAAATCTTTAATAGAGTATATCGACAGTTTCACCTAATTTAAAGTCACTGTAAAAATAAATGTTGCTAATCATGAAGCCAAATAAAAGAGGTGTGAATAACACTATTTGGAAATAATTACTTTTCAACAGTTCCGCTATTAAAAATAAACACTGAAATCTAAAAATGGTACAAACAAAAATGTTTATGCAGTAATCAATACAAGGGCGTGTTAAAAGAAAAATAGATGTTCAATACACTTACATAATACAATCATGATTAAAACAACAGTGGTGAAGGCTGCAACGTAGTAGAACATCATCGATAATTCTTCTCCGATTTTATCCGGATCAGCTTGATGCATTTTCACCAAGATTGGAGGAAGCAGAAATCCGACAGCCACGCCAAGCTAAAAAAGAAAAATACAATATACTCGTATTATTAAATTCTGGATTATGGTCATTATTCACTCATATGATTTACATCACACTTCGTTAATAATGACTACCATTTTCGCTGTTTTTTAAAATATAAGTAGGCAGGTATTTTTAGGAAATTTGGTTGCCAGTTGCACCAACAAGGCTTAAATTTTAAGCTAGGTTTAAACAAAAAAATACAAATCGAAATTGTGACAGTAATATATTATAATTCATTTGATATTTTATTTTGATGCTATATTTAGAGATGCATTCAGGCCGGGCTTTGAGGTTTGGATCGACTCGGCCCGAAAATAAAAATTACCGGCACGACTCGAAGATCGACTCGACAAAAAAATTTGTTAGCCCGGCTCGAAAATTGACTGGAAATCGGACCGGGCCGGGCCAAAGCTCGAAATTGGGTGCATCCGGCATTCCTAATTTTGATGTTTATGTTAAGGCGAAATGTTTAACTTTTTTCGTGTCAAACTTATAAAAAACCTCTACATTCTTATAACTTTCAACATTAGTTAACATAAGTAGTTAAAAAAGAGACCCTTCTAGTGTAAGTTTGTTATAAAAATTATAGACCTACGAGTATTTAACACTTTGTTTACCAAAGAATTTAAACAACTTTTTCACAAATCTTATATAAAAAAAAATATAATTAACATAAGGATTTTTTACCTAACTTTGTTTCTGCTAAAAAATAGGGCAAGAAATCATTATGGTAGGAACAAAAATCACTTTTATTTAAGTATACGAGTTATAACAATAATAATAGCAACATCACAATATAATTATTATGCTTTTAATGAATAACCTTGAATTCCTGAAGTAAAATAATACTGAGTGCGCCAAGTTCAACAAAAGTGTAATAAAATTGTTATTGGGCGATGGGATGTTTTGTCACTCACACTGTTCCTTCTTTGGACCTTTGGTCACAATATGTTACCATTGTTTTTAGTTTCATTACAGTTGCAGTAATACAAACGACAATTTATTCGTTGGAGTTGGAGGCAGACAGATAGTATTTTAGAAATATACTAGTTTGAATATTTTTATTTCTATCTAATTTTTAATTTTGTTCATCTTTATAATACTCTGTTTGCAAATCACACACAATCAGCAATATTTTTTCTCAAAATTGCGAAGTGCAAAATCAGAGGACGAATAAAATTGAAATATCATATTTGTGTTTATTTTTTATTATTTTTAGTTTTGTACGCTATTTCTTCAAAGAAAAAACATCGAATATGATTTAATAATGTGTACTACTTTAACTTCCAATATGTAAATAAATATTATGTTGTTATAAATAGTCATAAAATTCCGGTCTTTTGTCTGGCGTACTCTGTGCGCGCGCCCGGTCATGTTATGAATATTGGCGCGCCCGCTCGAGGGTTATTATGTGAAGTGTGTTGTTATTAAATCATTTTGATCCTTTTTAACTTCATCCATTTTCATTAAAATATTAAGGAAACTGTGCATTTGATTGAACTATAAGATTTTTCGGGCCGGCCCGAAAAGCTTGAATTTTCGGGCCGGGCCAAAATCAAAAGTCCGACTCGCCTCGATTTTTAAAAATGATTAGCCCGATTCGGCCCGATAAAAAATATCTTCGGCCCGGCTCGATGATCGGGCCGGGCCGAGCCGAGCCAAAGCTCGAAATCGAGTGCATCTCTAGCTATATTGTCAGTTTAAGCCTAGTTTAATATTTAAGTTACGTTGGTGCAACCGGCCATAAGAGACTTGTTATTGCCATATATATACAGTGGACGAAAGTATGGAAACTTTTAAATATTTCATTTTTTTTAATTTGTTTATAGTTGTCGCAAATTTGAATAATATTTTCTTAAGTCAATATATCGAAGAATATATTCACAAGAAATCTTTTGATATTAACTGTATGATTTAAGTGAAATAACATACGAGTATACTCGTTTTTTCGGTGGACAAAAGTATGGAAACATATTGAATATATGATTTTAATTGTCTTACTGTCAGTTGTATTTTGTCATTTATTTAATAAGTTGATGTTAAGATGGGTAAAAATAAATATTTTTCCGACGACTTACGAAAAAGGGTAGTACAGCTTCACATGGTGTGAAACAGCACAATATTTAATTTTTTTTTTAAATTCAGTAAAAGTGGCCTATCAAAGATTTTGAAAAAAAATTCGTAGTATAGAAGTGTTAAAATTAATATAAAAGTAGGTGGTCCAAGAAAACTAGTGCTAGAATTGACAAAAACCTTTCGGCGTCTATCTGTAAGTGATCCTACTTTATCATCAAGTGAACGTTCTGCAAAAATTCGGGAACAATTTCATGTGTATTTAAGTGATCGCACTGTGATACGATTGCTATTTGATGTAGGATTACTAGGAAAAATAGCCGTTTAGAAACATGTACTATCAAAGAAAAACAACAGGGCCAAAATTGCATTTGCTGAGGAACACTCATCGGGGACGAGTGAAAAATGGCATACTGTCCTTTGGAGCGATGAAAACAAGTTCAAGATGTCTAACATATTGACTCCCGTCGGAACCAAATATTTTGAACTTGCTTTCATCGGTCCAAAGGACAGTATGCCATTTTTCACTCGTCCACGATGAGTGTTCCTCAGATGGTGCAATTTTGGCCCTCTTGTTTTTCTTTGATAGTACAGGTTTCTAAACGGCTATTTTTCCTAGTAGTCCTACATCACATAGCCATCGTATCACAGTGCGATCACTCAAATCTACATGAAATTGTTCCCGAATTTAGCAGAACGTTCACTTGATGATAAAATACGATCACTTATGGATAGACGCCGAATGGTTTTTGTCAATTCTAACACTAGTTTTCTTGGACCACCGACTTTTATAATATTTTTAACACTTCTATACTGCGATTTTTTTTTCAAAATCTTTGATAAGCCACTTTTACTGAATTTTAAAAAAATATTAAATATTGTGCTGTTTCACACCATCTTTATGAAGTTGTACTACCCTTTTTCGTAAGTCGTCGGAAAAATATTTATTTTTACTCATTTTAACATCAACTTACTAAATAAATGACAAAATACAACTGAAAGTAAGACAATTAAAATCATATATTCAATATGTTTCCATACTTTTGTCCACCGAAAAAACGAGTATATGTTATTTCACTTAAATCGTACAATCAATATCAAAAAATTTCTTGTGAATATATTCTTCGATATATTGACTTTAGAAAATACTATTCAAATTTGCGACAACTATAAACATATTTTAAAAAAATGAAATATTTAAAAGTTTCCATACTTTTGACCACCACTGTATATATATATATATATATAGAAAAATAATAATAAAATAGTTATTAACATCATAAGGCCGATACGCCAATATAAAGCAAATAATGGACGGGGCCGAAGTAAACCGAGGATGCTATTTCCCACAACACCCACAATGTGATTTGCACAAACTCATATTATGCAACCAAGTATTCATATCAGCATGCATTCATGCAGTTCTCATCTGTCGTTAGTCGTTCATACATTTCTATCACAACACAACACATTACTTTCGGCCAGGTCACATTCATAAAGGGGATATCTGGAGCAACGCACTGGATATTGCGTATTAATTTAAACCGTTTAAAATAATATTTAATTTAAAGTATTTTATTAAAAAAATAAGTCCCGGCCCCGATACTATTAAATGCATATACTTGGGGCCTGTGCTCATGAAATATTGCTTTAGTTTGCTGCGAATTTACTTAGTACGTTTATGATTTGCTGATACATGTGCAACTTTCTTTTATTACAAATTCAATATCTATTTGTGTACTCGTATGTTAGATTTTACAGCAGTGGCGCAGCAAGAAGTCAATGGGCCTGGGTGTACACCCAAAAAAAGTCACTGAATCTACAATTTTTGGTGGACTAATTATCATGAGCCTGAATTCACCGCACCCTTTTACGGACTTGTACTTTGACATTGTATACACTCTACGACTCTACTTTCTTCGCCATTCACAGCATCACAGCGTATACAAGTTGTATCTTCTCTTTTGTGACCTTACCTCACAAGCAATTTTCAATAACTTTATTAATTTTTTGCTCGAGTATTATTAATCAAAAAAATAAAATATGCCTATTTTTATCATGATTACCATGTAAAGATATAAAAATAATAGTGGAAAACTTTTTCTCTCTTGTTTGTTAAGGCGAATAAAAAACAAGGAGCTGAATTTCAACGTTCACGGCTGTTGTAATTAACATTTGAAATTTAAAAAAAAATAATAATGAATTACTAATTCATATTATAGCATTAAATTGTAAGAAATAACACTTGACAATATTTTTTCAATTTTAGATGTAAATTTATTTTTAAATGTTTATGTTTCCAAAAATCAAAATACACAGGTGGTTAAGTATTCCTTTTAGAAATTATATTAATTTCGTAAGGAAACTTTCAGAAATAAAGATTTTTTCCTGATGAGGTCATTTGTTGGATGTGTCAGGCTTAAGCCTCATCTACACGTTGGCCGAGGTTAGGCGAATGAAAGCCAATGCTGAGTTTACACCAACGTGTGGATAGGCCGACGCTCGCCTCAGAGTCGGTTTTTGGTGCACGAGTCAAAGGAACGAGAAACATCTGACACTGGCATAATAGTCTGGGCCAAATACTTGCCAACGTGTGGACGCAAAATACTTGCGCCGAGTCCCTTGCATTGCCTCGCCTTTATTTGTTTATATTAGTTTATTGGCGTTAGTTGGCCAAACGTGTAGATGAGGCATTAGGCACATCTATTGTGAAATACTTGCAGAAAAAGAATACCAACTCTGTCACATTCTCTTGCAGTTGCTTAATTAATATTAACCACAGTCGGCAATTTTTAATTTAAGCTATATTTAGATTTACGTAAATATTTATTACTCTTACTTTCCTCGTATTTCCCTGTTTCAAATATCAAATAAATTCCCTCGTTTTTTATGCCCCATTCCCAATGAGCAATAAATAAAAAAAATCAATGACAATGAATTCCCCACAAATAAAAATATAATGTCCTTGGTCAAAGTTGTGCAATTTTTTATGTAACTCACCTTCGCACATTTACAAATGACCTTACCCTTGTATATGATATTAATTTATATGCTTCTTTGCAAGGTAACGTAAAATAACATAATATTGTACGTATTTGTCACTGTAACATTTCTATGTAAATGAATCATATTTTTCGGTCATGAATGTAAAGAAAACAATATTATAGATTTACTGTTTAAAAAACAAATATATATGATTTCGCAAATACATATTTCTGTTTGACGTATTTATGTACAAATGAGTCATATGAATTGCTAATTTACCAAATCTATTAACTCATAAAATAAAATGTAAACTGGTAAAATAATATACTGTTAAGTATTAGTAGATGGATAAAGAGTATTAGCACAACTATCGTCTAGCCGGTGTACTAGTTTTGATCACGAAAACGTTGGTCGTCATGCAATTCAACCAAACACAGCAACAATAACCTCACCTAACGCACAAAAAATCACTCTTGGTTAACTTGGGTTGAGTTTTATTCGTTAGGTGAGGTTATTGTTGTTATATTTAGTTGAATTGCAAGCGTGATTTTTGTGCGTTAAGAGAAGTTATTGTTGTTGTTTTTAGTTGAATTGCAAGAGCGATTTTTGTGCGTTAGGTGAGGTTATTGTTATTGGTTTGGTTGAATTTTAACTTGGAGTGAGTTTTGTGCGTTAGATGAGCTTATTGTTGTTATAGGCACGTAAATCGAATATATTCGTGATGGAAGATAGTACCAGGTTAGACGCTAGTTTAGCACAGATAAAATGAGCATATGTTTATCTGTCTGTGATCTCAGCAAAAAAGTCTTTAGAACCATGACAGGTATCTTTCCAGGTCATTGTTCTCTAAAATACCACCTATGAAAGATTGGTACTTATATGGCTCAAAACAGTATCTGTCGACCATGCAAAGAGGACTAATAAACTTCGGAATAGATTGTATGTGAATGTCCAGCTGTGGCCATAAGTAGACTTAACCATCTAGATAAACGGTTAGTAGGTACCTTACGATAAATGAGACCGGAAAACTGATGGTGGGTTTATGCTGAAAAATTTAAGAATAGGAATAAAAATAAGAATAGTGTTAAGAATAATTTTAAACATTACGGTAAGTGGTGTTTATGCTGCCAGTTATAAGAATAAGCGTAAGAATAAGTGTAGTGATATTAATTTTTTTAGGTTAGTGAAAAGTAGTTACATTTATTATTCTCATAGTGGTAGCAGCGTTGATTTGACATTTATAAGATAAGATTTATAATTTTATTATTTGTTAAAATGGAGTACAATCAAAATATTATTTTATCTGCTGCTGGATATATTGGCTGGTAGCACAAGCCCTGTTTTAACTAAAACACTGTTTTAAGAAATGTCAGATTTCATTATTTAATAACAAAAATAAATAGTATCAAATTTATCAAAATATGATTTTAAAGCAGAACATAGTTTGTATTCAAATAAATATTTTTTAAAAAATCGTTCTTTAAACATAAAGGTGAAATTAAATATTGAAATTTGAATTTGACATTTCTTAAAACAGTGTTTTAAAACAGGGCTTGTGCTACCAGCCATTGTTTTGGCTAGTGCGGTTAGTGTTCTTTGTTTGATGAAGAAAGCAAATTATCTTTTTTATTCCACAACTGCGGATATTGCTGCACTAAATCAATTAATTGGGAAAGCAGAGAATCTATCACTAAATTTGACATTATTATGTGTCGCCAACACCGATTATTATGAATGAATAATGAATGATGACCAATTTTTTTGTTTGAAGTATTTGACAGTTGACACGCATGCGCACTTCACTTACAGGAATAAGAATAAGGCGTAAAGTTAAAAGTAAACGAACTTTGGCTTATTCCTTATTCTTATTTCTGCAGCATAAACCGAGTCGTATGTTATAATTGTTTTAACTTTATCACTATTCTTATTCTTATTTTTATTCTTAAATTTTGCGAGCATAAACCCACCTTGACTCTTCTATTCAAGCAGAAACTGACTTTATGAGAACTCTGTGACTGGTTCCAGAAAACTAAGATATGACCATGTTATAATAGATTTTATAGGTCGCAGTAACAAAAATGACTAGCGCTTAAAGCGCGACTAATTAATAATAATAATAACAATAATAATAAAATATATTACATGTGTTGTAGATACTGGCACACCCAGTAATGGGTAATATGTCGTGATGATATATTTTTTTATAATAATAATAATAATAATAATAATAATAATAATAATAATAATAATAATAAATGGATATATTCTCAGAAAGTGAGTGGGTCCGAGTGTGACCGAAGGGGGGCGGATATAGCCGAGTGAATACAAAAGGAATGAAAGCGATCTGTAATAATGTGTATAAGAACGTTCAGGAAGCTCGCCGGTGAAGCTCGCTCAGTGCATTCAATAGAATGGTTTAGTCTAGAATCTAGAATCTAAACCATAATGGGCGTACAGCGAGAAAACAACGAACATTCTAGATTCTAGAATACCAACGACCGGTATCTACGAATAAGTGGTGCAGTTAGGAGTTAGCGTACTGACATTATTCAAAATTATCTATGTACGAGTACTATATACATATATTCAGTTGCAATTAGTTACACTGATACGGTGCAAATGTTGAAAACGTGTATATTTGTTTAGTTATTCGTGTGTAGTGCAAATATTAATTTGTTAAAAATAAATTAAATAAATTTTGAATGGAATTTATTAATCCCAATTAAATAATGAATACCGTTGATTTTTAAAATTCTTATGAAATTTTGAATTCAAATGAACATTGTAGAATGTGTGATTACAGATGAAACTTTTATAACGAAAATTTATTTTTAATATAAAAGCAGCAATCAAATTCTGATGCTAAAATTAAAAAAAAAATGGAATTAATACATTTTGTCTGATAGGAGACTAGCTTTTATATAACAAAAAATTATATGAAATATAAAATTAAAAAAAATCTGTTTTGGCCAGCACAATACCTCTCGCCAATTTCATATTAGGCTATAAATATTACATTTAACATTTCTGGCACACACAAAATATTCTAATTACATCTATTCTTTATTTTTCAATTCATTCTATGAACAAGTTTCCTCCTACTCTTCTAAATGTTCGAGATTCTTCCAGTTCATTGACGAGATTTGCGGTATTTCTGATAGGTATATGAAAACGTTTGAAAACGTTGTGTGGTGAGGAACAATGCGATCTGGGTATCGCCAGAGGTACTCTGCAGCTGCAGCTGCAGCACGTCCTCTTCCATTGCAAAAACCATACACGAAAACCATATCGGCATATTCTGCATTAGTAAAATGCGGCATAATGGCTTAAATTAATAAGACAGTTCAAAAATTATTCAGCAATACGATAGTTAACATGACATTAAACTGTATTTTGTCAAACAAATTCGTCAAGGCTAACTCAATTATCTTTTTTTTTGTATTTTATTCGATATCTCCGAAATAAATAGGAATTCACCTGTAGTTCATATAAGAGTTTTTGATCGTAATGACCCCCGGTATATATGGTATAAGTTTGTCGGTCGTGTCGTGGAACACCCGCGCGTGTTTAGTTGACCTGTTACTGTACATACTTTGGCTTTCAATTGAATGCCGTTTCTGTATATACCAATTTTAGATGTTGACGGAGTCTTTTCCTTGTTATAAAAATAGCATATTATAATTACTATTACATCTCGACTTGTCCAAGTACGAATTTTAGGTTTCCGCATTCAAGAACAGTGTCAATTTAACGTGCGACAGCTATATCTATAATTTTAAATATTTAATTAATGATAAAATAAGAAATATTAAATGTACTTCCCAGAAAAAGCCTTCTGTAATATCTCTGGATATTTGACACTGACATTTATGTCATTTGCAAACATTTTAATTTTTCAACTGGTTTCCATGGGCTATTTGATGGATACAATGAATTATTTTATATATTTATAACTTTATCTTTAAATCTATAGAAGATATAATAAAAATGTTTAATATACCAGAAAGAGAATTTTATATTCTATAATATTTGTTGTAACATAAATTTCCAAAAAATAATGTTTAGAAGATTTTTTTTAATAAACTACTACTTTCGGTTGTCCAATTGTTACTAAAACCTTTTCAGCTCTTCCCAGGAATATCAGATTAAGGAATTCATAGTTAAACTGATCTTATATCTTATAGTTTTTGAGTACGCGTCCCTCCAACATCCACACATACACACACACACACACACATCATCGTAAAAATATTAAAATCGGTTTATAGGGCCTTAAATCGTGCTTATTCACTAAAATTGGCATATGTGATTTTTAGCATGAATCCAATACCTCTCTTAGCGAGAGGTAAAAAGTGGAGTAATCACGTTGGCCAGTGAACGATTCATTTACAGGTGAAACGTAAATAAAGTTGATACCTACAGAACATATAAGGAAATTATTATGTCTAAATTAATAGAAAATCAACAACAATCAAATTAAAAAGCTGAATACGACTAATTTTTACCTCTCGCTAAGAGAGGTATTGGATTCAAGCTAAAATATGCATATCCAGATTTTACTGAATAAGCACGATTTAAGGTCCCTAGAATCCGATTATAACATTTTTAAAATGATGTCTGTGTGTGTGTGTGTGTGTGTGTGTGTGTGTGTGGGTGTATGTGTCATGTGTGTATGTCTGGATGTTGGAGGGACGATTCCTCAAAAACTATAAGACGTAAGACCTGTTTAACTATGAATTCCTCAATCTGACATTCCTGGGAAGAGCTGAAAAGATTTTGGTAACAATTGGACAACCGGAAGTAGTAGTATCTTAAAAAAATTCTTCTAAATATTATTTTTTGAAAATTTTTGTTACTACTAAAATTAAAAACATAAAATTCTCCATCTAATACACTTAAAATTTTTATTATATCTTGTATAGAGTATAGATTTAGAGATAAAGACACTATAATATATAGAATAACCTAATTGCAGAGGCTAAGGCACTAAGGAAATCACTTGTCAAATTCAAATGTCTATAACATACTTTGTAAATGACAGATATCAATGTCAGTGTCAAAAATCTATAGTTTTAGTGACATTCTGATAGCTTTTTCTGGGAAGTATATTTAATCTTTCTTATTATTTTATTAATGAAATATTTGAAATTATAGGTAAAATGCATATATCCATCAGAAATACCGCCAATCTGGTTAATGAATTGGAAGAGTCTCTGACATTTAGGAACTTCCTCATACAATGAAAAATAGATATAATTAGAATTATATGTGTGCAGAAGACATGTTAAATACAATAAAAAACAATATTTGGCTAAAGTTCTGTAATTTTTTGTTATAAAACGACGCTGGCCACAACAATTTTTTTCTACTGGAAACTATTTTTATTGAAATTTACATGTCAATAATTAGTCATCATATATATGCAAATTTGAGGTTTGGTCAGAATATGTTTTTGTTTTGTTGTTCATTGTATTTTTCCATTGTTTATTATTTTCTAGTTTATCTAAAAGTAAAGAAAAAATATCTTTATTAAAAAAAACAATAAACTTTTAATATCGATGCTCTCATTGTCAGATCTATCAATATAGGCTGAATTTAGCATGAGCAAATAATAAACATAAATTCGAATCTAGTTTTATCCGATTCTTTGTGGTACTAAATGTCTCTGTATGTATTTACGGTATTTAAATAGCCATCTATATGAAATCGTATATTTATTGTTCATTATGCACTAATTCATTAATATAAATATAAATTCCTTGAATTATTAAAAAATCTTTCAGAAACCATAATATAAAAATAAAACAATATTTTAGTTTAAATTCTGTTTTATTAAAATTTAACTATACAGAGTGTTTCAAAGAAAGCAAAAAAATTGAGGGCATATAGTACTGATCGAATTGAGTAAAAAAAAAGCTTAATCAATATGGGTACGATCTTCAACAGTTTTCGAGATATGAGGCAGTGAAAAATGAATTTTTACGGGGTTTACCTCTGCTATCTTGAAAACTATAAGAGTTACGACTTTAATTAAATAAGACTTTTGTTTACATTTGAGAAGTCATCTTAGATGTGCTTTTGTTTTTTTTTTTTAAAAAAAATCAAATAATTGTATCAAGTTAAATGTGATGGCGACCTTGGCCAGTATTTAATTTTCATATAACTTCGTAACTATTAGAAATAGAGAAAAATGTTTCATATAAAATTTTATTGTTTTTATAGCCTATTTGCTGACATAGAAAATATTTTGTTCGATCACTATCATTGTCAGTTTTCCTTCGATTTTTCATTTATCTCGGAAACAGTTGAAGATCAGACCTATGTTGATTAAGCTATTTTTACTCATTCTTGTCAGTACTATATGCCCTCAATTTTTTTTACATTTTCTTTGAAACAACCTGTATATATATTATGATGTCAATGATTATACTCTGATATACTCAGTTGAACGACAAAACTAAATTACTAAATTGATTCATTAAAAAATAGCAAGAAAAATAAGCCTAGTTGACGTCTTTATTTAGCGAAATTAACATCCACTTCATTTGAATCCATTATATTACCCAAAATTTTAATCAATGACAAAGTTATTTAAAGTCTTTTCTCTTTATAACATATTTGTTTATTTGTTTTTCAAATATGGACACACAATTATAGATGGAAACAATCCCTTTAAAATACAAATTAAATATCAAAATGCTAATGCACACTAAAATTAGTTTGAACAATGAAATAAATATAAACAATCGGCCCGATTCTGTAAGAAGAGTTACTAGAATAGAGTTACTAGAATAAAGTTACTAAAATAGTCTTTAAAATGAAGGTCAGTTACTACTACAGTACTTGTTATTTTTTGTATTCTATAAGCACAGAGTCATTACAGTTTTAGATACTTAGTTGTTAAACAAGTTATTGCGCTAGAGACTAGCAAAACATAGTATTTAAGGTGTAGTAACCTTTCAGAATGGCTGGAATTTGGATGAATTTTGAATTTCATAGAGCATTGGCAGTTTTAGAAAATCGGTATGTATAAATAACTGTAAATAATTTTCGGTATTTATGAAATTGAAAAATTTATTTGATAAATTTATATTATTATTTCACAGAAGAAGAAATAGGTTAGAAAATAGATTGGTAAGAGACGAGAGTAATCCTTTCTTAATTTCGGATGTAAAATTTGAAAAAATTGTTGCGATTACCGAAACCAATTGTACAAGATCTAATTGAAGAAGTAACTCCGTTAGTGGAACCTTCAATAAGATCATCAGGCGTATCTATTCATTTAAACGTAAACTGTACATTTTTCTTGGCTCCTTTCTTTGTATTATTCAAAATATTTGTAAGTTCTTCCCATGACAATTTAACCTCATTAGTTTTCAGAGAATGTTTTCATTTCGAGCATTATTTTGTGGTAAATAAGCTATTAATATTTCCAACTTTTCGTTGGTTGTTCTTGAAGGCCTAGGCTTGTTATATACCGATGCAAACAGATATAACACTTGTTCACTTTTAAATACTAAGAAATGTCACTTGTCAGATTAGAACACACGCAGAATAAGAAATACGCATGCGCACCACAATTCGTGTTCCTCATTTCACTGCTATCTTAGTAACTAAGTCTGTTTAGTTACTCTGGTAGTAACTTTCCTAAACATATAATTACAAAATACAAAATATGTATTCAGTTACTAGGATAGTTGCTATCAGAGTAACTTCATAGTAACGTTGCTAACAAGTAACAATGTTAGATACTTTTTACAGAATCGGGCTGATTGTCTAAATAAATACACTGCACATAAAATAGAGTAGTTGTACGCCAGGTAACATTTGTTCTAATGACAAAAATGTAGGAGAACAACAAATCACTCGTTTTTATGCATTTTTTCTTTTTTTTTTGAAAATAACATAACATAACCGCGCTCACATAAGTCCGGTTAGAGTTATTTTTCTATCGTGCAACAATCCCTAAATTGCACATCGATTTTACTAACATTCATTTGCCTAGCGTGCAAGTAAAGTACCATATTTTAAAGTGCACTTCGAAATTTTTATTGTTCATTTGTCTAGCATAAAAGTAGGCTGAGGGATTCCAGGTTAGTCGAATTAAGGGAAATTAGTAAAAAGAAAATACAAAATATATGTTTAATAATGAATATTAATAAAGAAGTAAAATGATGTAAGGTACACCACAACGGGGTAAGTGTAAATTTGGGGTATTTGTAACTCATGCAAATTTACACTTTTAAATATTGCTAAAATAGTATCATTTATGGTGCTGTAGTTTATTATAATTATAATCTGAAGTAAACAATGTGCTATATTTTTTACCAACTCACAACGCGAACGCGGAATGACTTGTCATTAAATATATTTTATTATTAGTGGAGTGCCGTAAGGTTTATATCTCGGAACCCGGGTCCACTGAACGGATTTTTGTAAAACTTTTTGGAAAGTGTTTTTAACACTAGATACTAAAATGTTTCCCCATTTGTTTTTGCAGATCTCAATTTTTTAATTATTAAAATAAATAATTATTAATTTTTTGGAATTTTCATTCATTTTCTGTTAAATCTTTACTTTTTTTGAGATTAAAGTTAGATTTTACATAGGATAACTAATACATACCTGTTCTTGAGGCCGTTATTGGCTTCCTCATGCAAAATAAAAGTGGATGATGATATCATTCCAATTGACCCACTACTTTTATTTCAACATATTTTCGTTTTAAAAAAGTTGAACGAAGAACTAAAAACCTATATGACTTTTGAATTAGCCCCTTATCCTCTGACTTTTTTTGAAGATGTCGAAATACGTAAAACAAAAAAATCTGCATTATATGACCTATTCCCAGAAATGACGGTGAATGTGAATGATGTACAAAAATTTTCCTACGTAATTGAGGGGAGTTGTTACTACACCGTTGCAAGTGGCAATTGGGTGAAAATTTCGGCAATATTTGTGTACACTTCATAAGATATTTACGTAACAATTACGGACACAACATTTATGTAGTATTTGATGGTTACCAAAAAAACATCACAAAATCGATAGAAAGAACTCGTCGCTCTAAAAGAAATGCATGTAATGACATCATATTCGACAAAAACATGCCTCTCAAAATAGGACAAGAGAAATTTTTAGCGAATGCCATAGATATGCTACGAAACACACTTGCAGAAAATCAAATATTTTCTTGTCAAGCGGAAGCTGATGCCGATAGATTAATAATTGAAACCGCAATTAATTTACAATCCGGAAATATTGTTGTAGTTTCCGAGGATGTGGATGTTCTAGTTTTACTGACTGCGCTCTCACTAACAAATCGAGAAATTTACTTTCAAAAACCAGCAAAAGGTAAAATTCCACAAAATGTGTAGTCATCTAAAAGTTTGGAAACAGTAGGTATTACCAAAGTGTAAACAGCATATCCTTTTTTACATTCTTTTACTGGGTGTGACACGACGTCGGCTTTTTTCCAACGGTGAAAAAATGTTTTTTTTTTATTTCGAGAAACGGCCGGACTTACAAAATGCTGCAGCAGTTTTTGAAAATGAATGTAAAGACGCCAATGACATTTTTAACGCTGGTGTTACATGTACGCTTGCTTCATACGCTCCACCCCAAAAACTAAAAGATCTAAATACATTAAGGTACAACTTTTTCATAAAAGCAACCGCTAAAAATAGATGCGTTAAATTACCATCTTTGGTACCTACTGCAAACGCCGCTTTTGGACACTTCAAAAGAGTATACCTTCAAATTCAAACGTGGCTCGGAAGGGACATATTACCAGAAGAATGGGGTTGGAAATATGAAAGCGGAATACTGACACCGGAAACAATGACGCAACTTCCAGCTCCACAGACCTTACTGAAAATGATTTTTGCTCATGCAAAACAGGTTGTGGAGCATCTTGTGGGTGCATGAAAAGTAGATTGAATTGTAGTGTAGCTTGCTTAGAATGCAATGGCAACAATTGCACTAATCCATCACCTTTCACCTATCATCCAAATTGATGAGGTTGATGACGATGATAATGTAGATAATTGACTGAAAATTTTTCAATCTTTATATAATACATTGACATAATAAATATTTATTTTTTTTTCTAAAAATCTCGTCTTTTTTATTAATGCAGTATATTTTACTTTTTTATTTAAACTTTTAGCAATGTAATAGAAAAGGTTTCACGAAAATCCATTCAGTGGAACCGGGTTCTGAGATTTTTACATTTTTTTGTCTTACGGCACTCCACTATATTAAAAAAATATGATCATGTATTGTTTACTCTTTCATTTGCACTTACCCAAATAAAGTTTCCACGCTTTTGCAGTAATTCAGACACAAGATTTCACGTGCCCCAATTTTCTGGGGAAGTGGAAATTACTGACTTGGAAGAAATTTAATTTATAATAAAAAATTTAAAAATATTTTTGTTTTTTTTTTTAAATGTTATGTCTAAACCAGATTGGCAGTCTGCCCTCAAAATTTCAGTAAGTAAGTAAGTAAGTAAGAAAGGAAATTACAACGCGAAAAAGTTCAAATATTGAAATTTTAAGTCGCACTTACCCCGATATGCCTCAATAGAAATACTTCGGAAATAAAGAGGTTTTTTTGTTTCAGTGGATCGACATGAATATGAATTCATCATATACTATTTTTATTCGCCTATAAATGCATAACAAATAGCGTATTACCATTTTACTATCAATGGAAGTTAAGAAATTCAAATATCGGAGGAGTGGCTAATAGTCCATCACTGAAATTCTCAAACAGTTTTTATTTGAATATCAATTTCTTGCATTAAACTTAATAATTTAAATACACTGCATTTATAAAGTATGTAGACTTTTATATTATTATTTTTTTTTTTTTTTGTTAATAAAATTTAAAAATAATATATATTTCAAAAACATTTAGGTCCACGAAGAAAATATTTTGATATAAAAACTTGATGATGTCTGATGTCACATCATTTTTTTCAAACTTTGGGGGACCATAATATAACTCGCATATTATTGGGAATTTTTCATCGAATTTTCATCAAAGTCTTAGTTTTACTTACAGTTTCAGATGAAATTATAATAAAAAGTTGTATCCTCCAAGAAAGAAAAATATTTAATCGATTTTCGTAAAATATTGTTAAGAACAAGCCTAATATTCTTCAATATATCCGTGATCGTCATTGTTATTTTTTCTTTAATAGTTACTGTCATTTTCCCAATCACTGAACAATGAAATATAAATAAACTGTAATATGCAATCAAGGTTCACAAATTGAAATAGTTATGCTGTGGGAGTTTGCAATATTCTTCTTAATAACTCATCTCGTCGCAAAAATATTAGAAAACAACGGTTATTAAAAAAAAACTCTCATTTCCGTTTAGCACTGCTTCCAAGTTGAATTGGGTCACCACGGAAGTGTGGAATAGACCCAAATGTTTCTTTAAGAACAAAGAGTTCCATTGGGATTTCTTTATTTCGGGAAGCAGTACCTATTTCAGCTTTATTTAATTCTTCAAAATCTGCATTATTTATCCATTTAAAAATGCGAAATTTATTTCTAATAAATGTTAAATATCTCATCGTACTGTTCGCGATTGATTTAAAAATGACATCTGGTGTTCTATTTAAATCTATTGACAGACGTATAGTTACTCGTAGTTGATATGCGCATACATTTTTACATAGTTTATTTACTCTAATTATTGATAAAAGTAAATCAATTACAATTAATTATACTTGCTGTCAAATAACTATGGACTCGAGATTTCTACAATGTTGACAATTCAGGGGCAATGTTGAAAATGCTAAGTTATGAAGAAGCGGCAACACCGGAGAGCAATGGACAGTGTAAGGAGAAGGGAAAAAGTTAAACATCAGTCTATACTCATTTGACGGCGAGTATAGTATGTATCTAATTGATGATTAAATATCGCACTAATTTTGGGATGTCACAATAAAACACCATAAGATTTGATTCCGTAGTTATTTCGGGAGCGTTCGTAAAATTTTCATACTTTTTATATTTTTAGAGAAATAAGGTTAAATGGAAAGTGTGTCGTTGTTTCTTAAAATTATGCCATATATTTAATATAAATTAATTCTGAATTACTGTTATATGAAGATGATTTAAAATCTATAGTAAAATAAATACAGTTGAAGATTGTAAATAAATTATTACAGAATGACATTGAAAGTTTTCTAAAATGGTATGAAAGCTCTAAATTACTTCTTAACTACGACAAATCTTGTTTTGTAAAAAAATAAATTTATACCTATTCATACCATATGCAAATTATGTGTCTTGAGCGAGTTTCTAAATTTCAAGACCTTAGCGTGCTATTTGATAACAAATTATCTTTATGGTGTTATGCTTCCATATTATCTTATCACTAGTTAACCGTAGGAGAGTTAAGACACGTCTTTTTGTTCATAAAATAATCAATAATATTACAAATGATTCATGTATTTTGCAAAAATTTTCATTTTATGTATCCCGTACTATTCCACGTTACCAAATTACTTTCAAGAGCAATAAAACAAGGACGAAATATGAAACTATCACCAATCAGGCAAATGTGTAATATTTTCAACTCAATTCCATCATACCTTGATGTATTTAATAATTCTTTCACGGTGTTTAAACAACTTATTTTAATTTTCCACTATTTGACAGTTTGACATCTTTCGTTCATTACTACTTCTCTTTAGACTTTAAGTAATCTTATTTTTGTATTTTATGTATTTTCATCCTGTAATCATCCTGTTGGATTGATTTTACATTTGTAAATATTGTAGAAATGTGTAATTTTCTCCAATATCAACGGAATCGCAAGTGCACATTCTTCTTTGCACAAGTAACATAAATTGATGTTATAAGTGAAAATCCCATAAGAATATTGTTCGGTTGTGGTTATAAAACCCCCCAGAATAGGCATTAAATTTTGACACACAAGCCGAATGGACGAAAACGAGGTATATAGCTTTATAGACAAAATAAGCCACAGTCATTGTTAAAGGATTATAAATTAACTGTGCGGGGGACAATGGCGGATTAATAGTTTTGCCGCCCATAGGCACCCAGAAAATTGCCGCCTTTTTCAGAAATTTGCCGCCTTTTCATAACATTAAAATACATTTTTAACAGAACAGTAACGTAATTTTCAAATATTAACCAAAGATTATATAGATATTTGAATTTCAGAAATGTTAAAAAATACATTTTTTAATGTTTCCACTTTTCGCATGTTTTATTTTTGTTGAAATATAACAGGGGCTTAAATAATTTTAAGGCTAAAGTCTAGAATACCCAACCCTCAATAATTTTATTTTGATGGTTATATATACTTGCAAAACCATTTAAACACTACATTTCACATAAATTAGGGTGCGGAAAGCAATATTTGTAGTGATTTTAGCATTTTTCCTGAAAAAAGTTAAGTTCCATAAAATGAATGTAACTATCCCAGTTATGTCAAAAATTTATAAGAGAAGAAATCATAATTTTCAAAAGTACAGCCTTTAGAATAGGTAATATCTGATTTTATTTTTGCAAGATAGTGTTAAATACCTGCCTCCGCACTTTAATTATTACAACAAAAAAATGGAATTTCTAGAGGGGTTGATATTGGCAATAATAATAACATTATAATTATCGATAGCATAATAATAATGAGGTTCACAAAATAAAATCTGAAATATAAGTTCAATTACTGGGACATTTGTTGAAAATATAGCACATATTCTATTACTTAAGTACCAGAAAAACAGACGATAATTACAAATTGACGGGATACTGGATTAATAATAATATGCCTATAAAAAAGTTTTACTTTATCTGAATTTGGTTAAAAGATCTGAGATGTAATTGTTTTCGTCATTTTTGATTAAAAAAAAATTGCCGCCCCTGAAAATTTGCCGCCGTAGGCACGTGCCTACTGTGCCTATGCGTAAATCCGCCACTGGCGGGGGATGAATGTTACATAACGTTATATGCGGATGATACTTCTATAATAATTTCCGATAAAAATGATGATCTTCTGCAAGAAAAATGCGAAAATTGTTTAAATGCATTATCGGCATGGTTTTGTGATAATGATCTATATTTTAATTTAAGTAAAACTCATTATTTACGATATCATTTCTTTCAATGTAGAAGAAATCTAGATTTGAATATCGCTATTGATGGGTATGATATAAATAAAACTGATAATGGTAAATTTCTTGGTTATAAGTTTGATGATAATCTAAATGGAAAATACCATATCAATGAGCTTGTCTCAAAACTTAATTCGATATGTTACCAATTTTGGCATCTAAGCAGCGTTCTAACGAAACAACAACTAATTATCTTCTACCATGCACAAGTAGAATCTAGATTAAGATATGGGATCTGTATATGGGGTGCTTCATCATCTTCATACAATGTTTTCATCACACAGAAACGTATTATACGGACTATCGCAGGTGTTTCTCGCAGAACTTCCTGTAGGATGCTCTTTTCTCAATTGCGTATTTTGACTCTTTGCTCTGTCTATATTTTTGAAATTTGTCTCTTCATTTTCCACAATTTAAACAATTTTAAATATAATTCAGATATACACCCTTGCAATACAAGACAAAAAAGACTCTTGCATATTCCAAGGACTAATCATAAATCATTAGATGCTATATCTAACACAAAAGGTCTCCAAATATTCAATAAACTTCCTCAGAAAATTAGGACAGAAAATAATAAAAACTCTTTTAAGAAGTTACTAAAAAAATTTCTTTTAGAAAATACTTTTTATTCAATAAACGAATTTCTTTCACACTAACTACACTGGTCGGATCAGGATCAGATTTAATTTTTCTGTTTTATTTTTTGTATGTATATATTTTGTAACTCTGACGTATTCCATACTTGTATTTAACTTGTCTAAAGGAAATAAATATATTATTATTATTATTATTATTATTATTATTATTATTATTACTGTGAATTATGTTTTGGTTTTTATTTACACTTGTCATTAGAAATAATAGAAATTTTAACTTGGCTGGTCCCTGACGCCGAGTCTGAGTGAGTCCTTGTACTTGAAGGTTTAAGAAAGTATCAAAAATGTAGAGTGTACGACTATGATTTGGAATGTTATCTACCTAGCCAATATGAAACAAGCGATTTTAATTTTTTCTGCCAATTTACTATTTAATACATCCGCTTACTTACCACATTAGTGTCTCACTTAGTGGGTTAGCACAAACCCGAAAACAATAACAACAACAATAAGAGCTCAGCAAACTCACTCCACTCTTTTAACAACATTCGTACTTACCGTACATGTCGCCGTACATCATACAGCAAATATTCCTCATCCTCACTCTTAACGTACTAAAGTGACCGATATAGTCTTAACTATGTATTTATTTATACTCAACTATCATTTATCTGATGAAACCAGCACTTCGCTGTCGGAATATCGTTTTCTAAAAACTTAAATTAAAAGAAGCTTTTTTTCAATTTTTAACATTATACTTGTATAGTTCTCGACCATAGAGAGCAATAGACCAAAAATGATTCATGAAAAATAATTGGAGTATATGAAAAAGACGGTCACGGTCAACTAGGTGAGGGTGACGACAGTGGTCAAATAACAGATGTGTAGAATTGTGTGTTAGTATTAGGTTACATTTAAGATTGTTTAGAAAAGTCAGAGCGTCACTTTAAACTATTTCTCCTGTTGCAAAAAAGATCCACTAAATGAACCCAAAATCTGAATATAAAAAATTTATATAAAAATCGTTAAATATTTACTGACTATGAGGCCTATTCTACTAAAAAAATGGATAACGATACCGTTACTGAACGACTGTCGCTAAGCATTTGGTTAAACGACTTTAATAACGACAAATGCCAAAAACCTATTCTACTAATCATATCGTTATAAATATCGTTATCAGGATTATAACGATAATATCTAACTTCATGTATATTTTGCCAGAATAAATTTTTATATGTTTTTCAATTTAAATTTGACATGTCGATTCATTGTTTGTTTATTTAATTGAATTTGACAATGTATATAAAGAAAAGGGCATCGAGGACAACTCAAAGACAGTATGAAATATATGTTGAAGAACTGGAAAATAACAGTTCATTAAGAATTAATAAATTGTCCACTGAAGAATTGGAAGAAATATGGAGAAGACTTACAAGTCATTTAAATTCTGTAGGACCGGGTAAAAGGATCTGATGTATCACGCAGTGTACGATTATATAATCCGACATCCCTATACAAATATATAATTTTTAAATACATAGATAGTGCATCTATATTCTATATTATATTATATATCAATATATTAAATAATATTATCTAAGGGTAGAAAAAAGAAAAAGTTTTTTCGTTGCAGAATGTATTTGAAAATTATTTATTTATTATTTACATTCTGCAACGAAAAAACCTTGGATTTTTCTTTTTTATACCCTTATCAACATGCAGAACAGCCTGGAGTCCTTCGTCCACTAAATATTATCTAAATCAAAATTTTTAAATATATTTCAAAGTATAATATATATAATTAGTGTACAGATGTGATCTCTTTCTCAGCTACAATTAACAAAATATCTTCTTCAGCCATTTTTACTTTTGTTCTCAAAATATGTCTAACTTTAAGACTTCAGCGATGCATGTGAACTTGTCGTTATTAAACGATATGAAACAACGATATGTAACGATTCGTAACGATAAATAAATTAACAGAATAGGGTTTTGGCAAAAATCGTTATCATAACGACTTATCGCCTAGTAACGAGGCATAACGATACATATTTTTTTAATAAAATAGGCCTGTAAGTAGTAAAGGTAAATATTTTAAAATACATTAAAAGTTATAACGAATTAAACATATTATGATCGCCGCACATATTGATTTGATTCTATTGACCCAAAACAAGAAAGCTGAGAATCCCGCCAATAATTCCACAGCGCACCGCCCACACACTATTCATTTTCCATTCCCAATGGTCAGTAAAGATAATGGAATTTTCATGAAAAAATGTATCAATGCCACTGGTCTGCTATCAGTGACGTCGCAAATTCATGGCAAAACATTAAAAAATCATATCATGCTTTTAATACATAAGGAAATTTCATGCCGGGTTTTCATTATTTGTCATATATTTCTACAAAGTTTCATAAAAAAAACTTTTTTTCCTTTTGGCTAGGTGGATAACATTCTAAATCATTCTCTTTTGTACCTATTTACAATGAGAACAATGTAAACGTACAGAAATAACGAAAAACTAAAAAGTCAGACGTTGATTCTGTTAAATTTTTCTGTTATATTAATAAGGAAATCTTGTACCAATAGATTATTTAATATTTGAGGCACTATCCTACTTTCTATTACTTCCTGCTCTTCAGTGAGATTTGGAATGAGTCATACATTATGTTCTATTCTGAAGTGCCCTTTTTCCATTTAGATAACTCGTCCAACAAGGCCACATAGATCTTCTTTATTTTAATAACACGCGACCAATTGCTATGATATAATAATTTTAATTTGGATAGCAGACTCGGATATCCTTATTTTTCAACGTCATTTATCAATTCCCTTCCCCCACAATAGATAAATGAGGGTACGAGATCAGAAACAATGGAGGCGAGGTTGTCAATAACTACAATACCAAAATAAATTATTTTGTTATACAATGTTTCAAAAACTTCTAATTACAATGGGTGGAATTCAGTGGGTTGTATTAAGGTCTGTATTAAAACTTGTATTAAGCAAATGGCAACATTGTAATATTTTCCACATCTATACATGAGATTCAATTGTGATTTAGAAATTTTACCACAGGGAAAAATAATACAGGTATCCTTTAGTCAAATGAGGAAGTATTATTGTAAATGGAAGGTGTAAAAGGAAACTCTTTATTGCAAAATTAGGTTAGAAATATGTCAAATTTTATGTGTCAAATATTTCATACCTGAACGTTAATGAATTTTAAAATATCTCAACCCCCGTTTTGATCAGTTTTGACATTTGTCCTTTTTTCTTACTTCTGTTAATAATATTTTTTTCTTTATTTGATCCTTTGGTCTCTTATTTTTTTCTGACAGGTATTACAAAGTTGCCAAAATATTTTTGACAAAGGACTGTTTTAGCTTAAAACACGCTAATACAACCCACTGAATCTCACCCATGAGACTAAAAATCACAAAGAAAATTATTTTGACATATGGTAATTACTGATTTTGATGAATAATGGTAATTTTGTAAAAAAATAATATTAAGTAACGTATTTAAATCTTATTTCTTAATTAAATAACCTTTGTTCATTGGCTAATGATTAAATAATTACTAATAATAAATAATTACATAATGATCTACATATCACTTAAAATTAAAGAATGATTTAATTAAATTACTACTATACACGATAAGAAAATTAAAAATAAATACTGTTGGTATATAATATTAATACAAAACTATATTGAAAAATAGGTATATAATTATATAATTTTAATGTATTATTTGTAATTTACGAATATGAAGATGAAAGTGGGAGTGAGTCAGTTGAGCTGGTTTAGGTGGAGAAAATAACGACTGAACGGTAATTAGTAGTGAGTTAGAGATTGGGAAACAGCGTTCACAATACGTGAAATTAGCGTCTATCTCTGTCGGTAAAATAACATGTTTCATTCGTATTTGGGGTAGTCCTAAAATTATTATATATTATGTTACAAACTTTTAAAAAAAGTTTTGGAGGTTGCAACTGCTTTTTTCCATCTTTTGTATCATTTCGTACCTACGTATGTGTTGCTGAGTTAACAAATTAGAATATTTATATAATTATTAAAAGTCGTGCAAATTTTAGAAATACATCTTTGAAAGAAGCTGAATGGCAAGTGATTTGACAAGTATTGAAAATCAGTTAACGAACTCAGTAATAATTTCTTCTTCATTTGCAGATGAGTTCGATTCATTTCGATTTCACTATTTTCACACAATAACTGTCAAAGAGGCTCAGTATATGTCAAAACATATCTTTTACTATATTATATCTATCCCATTCTACTCTACGCTATGATTGGCTATTTCTGTTAACCACAGTGATATAAATAAATTTACTATAGAAGCAATTTTATTCTGTCTTTTATAAAACCCAGGGTAAGAAATATTGTTGCACTTGACGTGTTCTGTCATTGGTTAAATTTTTTTATATAAGCCAAGCGGGTTAGTACACATATCTCCTAGCTCCCTATGTCACGCGAACCAGAACCATACCCCGTTTGTTCGATTCCCGTCGACCGATATTGCGTAGGATTCTGTAACTCGTCCTGCAGTAATCGGAACCGACATCACTATGATTACATAGATAATTACATTTTATTTGACAATTATGACGTAAATTTGACAATCATCTTCTAAAAAATACATTGCTATAGTGATAAGTTGATAACGGTACCGTTTGATATCGGACGAGATACAGATGTGTGATTTATCGTAAAATGTAAATACAGCTACTTATATTTAATACACTCGGATGATATAAGCTGGCATTTTAAATAAATAAAGCAATGGCTGAACTCCAACCGCTAGTACCTACGGCAGTGGTAATACACTACGGCTCGATGAGCCCGGTTGGAAAGGGTAAACGGCAACAGGCCCTAGATAGATAGATGATAAAAATAGGCAATTTTCGATCAAGGGAAATTTTTGGCAAATAGGATGGTGACAGTGATTTGTTTTTTTATTTTGTATATTTAATATAGTCATGCCAATTCCAAATAACAAAAATTTCACCGAAGACCCATTATGAGTTGTTGTATTTTACATATATTGAATGAAACAAATTAGACGGTTCTTGTATATATTTATTTATTTATATTTTTATCTGACAGTATTGTTTTTACTTATTTATCTTTCTTCTGAAAAACAACTGACTGCCCATAGTCTACTCTAATATTAATAATATAATTCTATACATATAACATGAGTGAAACTCATTCTAGCATCAATAAGTGTGCAAGAAAGAACATATCCCTTTTTCCGAAATAATAAGTGTAGGTACTATTGAAGTACTTAAGGCGTATAAACAAAGTTTGCATTTTGAGAACTGAGCCAACATTATGTATCCTTTTACTAGCATTATACATTCATAAATATGTAATTAAATCAGTCAGTACTGTTTCAATGAGAATAAATGTTCTTTTTATTATTAGTTTACGTCACAATACTCGCCGTACGAGTACATATACACTCATGGCATTCAAAATTTATCTATCATTCTTTCAAGTCAAATTAACCTGCATCATATTCTAAAATATTCTTACCTGATTTCCAAAGACCCCGATGCTGCAAGCAAGCGACACCTGCGAAGGACCGAACCAAACAGCGGCCAGCCGCGCAGGTACGGATAATACAAAAATCTGTGATAGGGCAGCTACGGTCTGACCCAAGAACCCTACCCAGAATCGATCAGGAGCCACGGAAAATACCTTAATCCAGGCTCCTGCACAGGTGCCCACGGCGCCTATGATTGCAGCGAAACGAAGACCCTAAAAAAGAAAATTTAATCCATTAAGTTCCAGTGGCAAATACACATACGGGTATAGTGCGCGACCAATAAAATTTTTATTAACAGGAGTGGGATCACGTAAATGTGAAAACGATATTGCGATTATCGAGAAGTGAAAACGATATTCGTTTCCTTAGCGATCACGTAAAATTAGTCACTCACTACGTTTTCAACTTCGGTTATTTCCGGAAAGTGACTACATACGTTTTGCGAAAACGATATCGTTTATAGTCTAAAGTTTTTGTATTAAATAGTTTTGACAGATAATTTATATGAATGTCAAATTTTAATCTAATATCAAAACGTATTATTCTGGCCTTTCGTTCATAATAGCAATGCTATAAGAATTGAAGAAGGATACAAGTTAAATTATCAATTAGTTACAGATGCCACGTATCATACAGTTTTACTCCTTTTAATATTCCAGAAGAAAAATTTATGAAGTAAACAAAAATATTTCTAAATATATAATTAAAACTTTAAGAGATCTTTAAGACTGCAAGTAGACAAGATTTTGTGTAAAAACTACAAAATATTAATCACTAAACACAAGCTAGAATCGTTACCTCTGTTGCTTCGCAGAATGCAATAGTTATTAAAATTTCCTTTCTTGGATTTATTCTTGTAATCAATATTCTTGGGCGGGAATCAAAATACGCTTTGTTGTAATCAACACATTTACAGTTACTAAACTATCAACAATGCCAGAAAATATTTCTTTTAGGTAGTTCTTTCTACTAACTAAGATATCAATTTTCAAAAAAGTAAAAATATAGGTAGGTATAGTAAATCATACGCATTTGGTTCTTTGCAACATGTTATTATTAAAACATTCATGAATTTTTTCGTAGATTTATTCTTGTAATCAATATTCATTTTATAATTATCGTATTTTATTACAATTATTTCATTTCGCCTTGCAAAAAAATATACGTTTCAAATTTGATACATTATTTGATTTTTAAATCATTTATAATGACATTTCTTTCCAAAATGTCAAATTTAACTCACTGCTCACTATATTCAAATTAGAAAAAGCAAATTAGAGAAAGATATAACTATATCCAAATGTATAAAATAAAAAGGGACGTAAGATACGACTATCGTTTTCACATGCTTTGAGAGTGCCGACTAGAATTCAGATTTTTTTGTCTAAAACGATATCGTTTTCGGTTTTCACTATTTACGTGATCACATTTTCACTTGTCGACAGTCGCAATATCGTTTTCACAGTTACATGATCCCACTCCAGTTTAGAAATAAAAATTTTGATATTTTTTAATATAGTCGAGTGGCAACCCTGCGATATACAAATTCATTGTTACATGTGTTCAGTGGAAAAGTGTTAAAAATTAGTTGGTGATTAGCTAAAATCAAAGTGCACATACCTGTGTCTATTATAGTGTGCTCCATAAAATAAAATAAACTTAAGCAACAAACAGTGTCTAATACAAGTGAATGAAAGTGAAACAAGTGAATACACACATGCGGCAGCTATCGCGGCTACCAGCGCGCACTTATTCAAGCGCAATTTTTCGCGCCATCCTAGGTACAATCAGTGTTGCCAACGATATCAAAACTAAAACTCACATCCCATTAAAAAAATAAACGATGCAGCAAAATAGTGGAGGAACCAGTATTGTTACAAGTACGATAACAAACGTGATAACTACAACAGTGTCACACTACTATATCCAAACTACGCCGTCAGTAATGACATCACCAGTAATCTCACCGAGGGCAGGAAGCTTGCACTTCACGCCGAAAAGCTCCACATTTACACCATATATGATCATCAACAATAACAACCCCCGTACTACTACTCCAGTACAACTGTCCCCAATAGAAATAGACGACAACGACAATACATGCGAACTCTCTTGGCAACAGATACCCAGAAAGCGAGCCTCGAAGAGAATAAGAGAGAAAGACTTAAACAAATTCAATATTAACCCAAATAAACGTAGTAATAATAGAAATGAAACACCAGCCCACTCAAGTAATAGATTCTCAGTATTGAATAATGACAGTAGCGAAACCCAAACAAAATCCGATCCAAAACCACCACCAATTTACATTCAATCCGTTACTGACTATCAGTTGATGATAACAACCCTAACAACGACATTAAAATCGGATGAATTTATATGCAAGGCACTAGCAAACAATACTATTAAAGTCAATACTAATAACTCAGATTCTTACAGAAAATTGATTCACCTACTAAACAACAACAAAGTATCATACTATACCTACCAACCTCGAGAAGAGAAGGCATAGAGAGTAGTGATTAAAAACGTCCATCAGTTTGTACCCATAAATGACCTAAAAGAAGCCTTGGAAAAAAAGGGTTCAAAATAAGAAATATCGCCAATATCAGAAACTGGAAGACAAAAGATCCTCTGCCAATGTTCTTTGTAGATCAAGAACCGTCAGGAAACAACAAATAAATATATGAAGTGAAACACATACTAGGCACCAAGATAGTAGTTGAACCTCCAAGGAAGAAAAGAGACATTCCCAGTGCATGCGCTGGCAGGAATATGGACACACTAAATTATATCGCAATAAACCGAAAAGTGCAAAAAAGTGCAGAAACAACGGCGACTTGTATTCTATGTTCTGGACCGCACCCTGAAAATTACAATAGATGTTCGGTATACCGTGAACTACAAAAATCCAAAAACAATCATGCTCAAAACACAAGAAATACCAAATATCTTCAGACAGCCAGAGAAAATTTCAGCTTTGCAGATGCAACAAGAAACAGCGAGGATATCGAAATAGAAACCCAACAAACGCAAGTACTGCAGCACGAAGATTTTCTGTCCAAATTTTTAAATAAATTCGAAATGATGTTCAATCAACTCATGCAACAAAATACATCAATCATCCAACTACTCACGTCCCTTATAAACAAATATAATGGCTAATTCACTCAGAATTGTTTTGTGGAACGCTAATGGGCTATCACAACACAGGCAAGAGGTAGAAGTATTTTTAAACATACACAAAATAGACATTATGCTCGTGTCCGAAACACACTTCACTGAAAGAAACTATTTCAAAATACCAAAATACAAAACATATTACACGAACCATCCGGACAAAACAGCTCACGGAGGAACAGCAATAATTATTAAGGAAAAAATAAAACACAATGAACTAGAAAAAACTGAAGAAGAATATCTACAAGCCATAAATATCCAAATACAAGAACTAAACAGTACTCTAACCATATCAGCGGTATACTGCCCACCCAAGCACAAAGTGTCAAAAGACAAGTTCGAAGAATATTTTGAAAAGCTAGGCGAAAGGTTCATAACTGGAGGCGATTACAATTCAAAGCATCCGCAGTGGGGATCACGAGTAACAAATCCAAAAGGGACAGAAATGCAAAAGGCTATCACAGCAAAAGGCTACAATTACATCAGTACTGGAAAACCAACATACTGGTCCACAGACCCAAATAAACTACCTGACCTACTGGACTTCTACATTACGAAAGCAATCTCAAAGAATTATACCTCTATAGAAACATTCTACGATCTGCACTCTGATCACTCTCCAGTGATACTAACACTAAGCACGACAGTAATAGTGAGAAAAAGAAATTCAACTCTATACAATAAAATAAACTGATTGGAAATTATTCAGAAAATATCTAAGTAACAATACCAACCTAAAAATCCCGTTAAAACGCCCAAAGACATAGACAAAGCCGTTGAAAGTACTATCAGTTCAATACAGCATGCAGCCCGACTGTATACTCCGCCTGAAGACGACCAACAACGAGAAATGGAGACGAACTACCCAAAACACCTGAGAGAAAATCGCCGAAAAAAGAAAAGCAAGACGCCAGTGGCAACAAACGCGACATCCTAACGACAAAAACAAATTAAACAACCTGTCAAAAGAAATCAAAAAATTAAACAAAAAGATAAAAACGAATCTTTCGAACAATATCTTTGTAATCTCTCAGCGCTGCCAGAAAATAATTACTCACTCTGGAAAGCGACAAAAAAAAAATAAACAACCCATACAGCCAATCCCACCCATACGAAAAACAGATGGAACTTGGGCAAGAGAAGACTCTGAGAAGATCGAATTATTCGCTGAACACTTTTCCAAAATATTTCAACCACATCCAGCAACACCACAGAATAATGAAGAAGAGATCGAAAAATTTCTAATATGAAATAGAAAATGAGATCAAATACTTAAATTATAAAAAGTGTCCGGGATACGACTTAATTAATGCAAAAATAGCCAAAAATTTGCCAAAAAAAGATCCTAATCATGCTGACAAATATATATAATGCATCTATTAGGATCTCCTACTTCCCAACACAATGGAAATTTGAACAAATTATCCTAATACACAAACCCGGAAAACCACCGCACGAAGTCACGCCATATAGACCAATCACGCTGCTTCCGCTGTTCTCAAAACTCCTTGAGAAGTTACTACTAAAAAGACTGAACACAATAATCGATGAGGAAGAGATAATACCAACTCACCAATTTAGGTTTAAGAAGCAACACTCGACCACCCAACAAATGCACAGAATCGTCAACGAAATTGACAGCAGTCTTCAAAACAAACAAGTCTGTTCCGGAGCATTTATAGATATAAGTCTGGCCTTTGACAAACTATGGCACAAAGGCCTATTATACAAAATAAAATCTAAACTTCCACACCCGTATTTCCTACTGCTATAATCGTATCTACGTGAACGATCTTTTCAAGTAAGATACGAAAATACCGTCTAAAAAATACACCCACAAGGTAGCGTACTAGGACCGGTGCTATACCAACTCTTCATAGCTGACCTACCCTGTGGAAAGAGCGTCCTAACGGCCACATATGCTGATGACACAGCACTCCTTGCAACACATGAAGACCCGAACAGCTCATCTGCCCTCCTGCAAAAATCGCTCGACGACGTACATAAATGGTCAGAAAAATGGCGAATTAAAATTAATGAAGAAAAATCCATGCACGTAGTATTCAAAAACAGAAGAATAACCTGCCCACCAGTTACAATAAACGGGAAAACATTTGACACAAAAAACAGTGTAAAATACTTAGGCATGCACCTCGATAAGGGACTTATATGGCGAAGTCACTTAAAAGCAAAAAAGAAACAAATAGACATCAAAATTAAAAAGATGTACTGGCTGCTCGGGAGAAAATCACAACTCTCAATTGAGAACAAAATACTCTTATACAAAACCATGATAATCCCTATATGGACATATGGAATCCAACTATGGGGATGCACAAAGAAATCAAATTCTAATATCATCCAGAGAAGCCAAAATAAAATCCTACGCATGATCGCAAACGCACCATGGTATGTCAATAATCACACCCTCCATAAGGATTTAAAAATCAAATACGTCCATGAACAAACACCCACCAAAACGAACTAATCGCCAAACTCTACACTAATGAAGACGGCCTGAGACGTCTCAAGAGAACAAAACCATCCGACCTCAAAAATATATATCAACACCATAAAGAAATAACATAAGATAAAACTCACTAAATTATTAGGAAGCATCAGTGGATGCTCACCTAACGCATGATACTTTTGTAAGACATTAGTTTTGCTTGTTGATCTTAAGTTAGGCTAGTTGTAAAAATAAATATGTTAAATAATAATAAAAAAAAAAAAATAATAATAATAATAGCTTCAAACTTTTATATATCTAAACTCTTCTAAATTTTGAAATCTGTTATATATGTACAGGGCCGGCGCGTGGTGTGAAACAGTAAAGCGAATGTTTCAGGCGGCATATTTTTTACATTACAATTTAAAAGTCAGAAATAACACAGATATAAATTACTTACATGAGAATTATGATATTAGATACATGGCATAACAAAATATATGAAATATATGAAAACGTAAGTGCAACATAAAGCACATGGATTTCGTCAAAAAGTTAAAAGAATAAATTATATAAAAAACTTAAGTAATGTGTAAGGGTGTTAAGACACTTACTAAAGTCAATGGGCTGAATTCAGCACTCTTCTTTAACTAATGAAGCTTATCTAAAAATATCAAAATAAAGAGAGACTTATGTAATAACACATTAATAAGAAAAGGATGCAAGCTATTTCCATGGTTACTAGAGACGATCACTAAGCTAAAGAAGAGTGCTAAATTCGACCCAATGTATTTTATTGTTTAATTAAGTATAATATTTTTAAATTTATTTTAGTGCAATTTGTTTTTTTAAATATAAGAAAAATGTATTTTATGATTAAGTTCTATTCTTATTTTTTAAGCTATGTTTTAATACGTTGGTGTATATTTTACTAATGTACATAGTATCAGTTCTAAAATTAATATTATTTTTATCCTGCTGTACGTGTAGCATTTCTAGTGTCAAACGTTTATTAAGATTTTTTTCCTTGTCAAGTATTTTTGTTTCGTTAAATTTAAACACGTGATTATCTTTTATAGCATGGTCTACCAGACCGCATTTCCCCGTTACTTGTTTTGTTCTTTGCGAAGAACAATTTCTTCTGTGCTCATCTAGTCTAGTTTTTAGATAACGTTTTGTTTGTCCCGTATATTGGACCACACAGTCATTACATGGTATTTTGTAGACCACGCCGGATTGATATTCGGGTGCAATTTTGGTCTTTAGTCTCGTGAATAAATTTCCAATTGTTTTTGCTTGTTTGAAACCAACCCCTACATTCAAATTTCGCGCCAATGTTTTTCTCAATTGGTCAGCCACGCCCTCTACGCTCGAAACCGGTCGACCCGAGAATTTAGCAAATAAAATTTGTGACTGCAATCCAGAAATTTTTATTACCTCAAAGTGTATATTCTTTAAGTGAATATTCTTTTTACTTGTGCCACAGACGAGGTATATATTTTTTTATCAGAATGTGTCAAAATTTTGAGAAACATTTATTCTTTTTTGAAAGATTATCGGTTGAATGGTTTTAAACAAATGCCATGTTCGGCAAAAGAAATTGTGACAGAATTGGAAATTGAAAGAGTTTGAACAAATACGTCCGATTAGAATTCGTCGCAAATTTACGTATGAGGGAGGAATGTAATTATTGATGTCTCTATCAATACAATTGAGGAACGTTTTTACCATCCCTTGTTAACAAAGAATCGGATGATATTTTTAAAAATTGTCAAGATCTGCATGTTCATTTAACAGATGATATTGAACGTTTAAATTTGTATGAGCCGGCCCTGTATATGTATGTCAAAATTCTGTTTTGAAATAGATATCCTTTTTTTCTATTAACTATCTGTTTAGTCGTTGAGTGAATAATGTATATATACATTATTCACTCAACGGTTTAGTCTAGATGTCAGCAGTTTGGATATTTACATTGTTGACAATTTATATTGTTGACACTTAAGTCTAGAAGTTATTGCAAGCCTAAGTGTAGGGTTGATAGTTACTTATGGATATGAATGCCATATACCCTACGCCCTGCATTCTGCATCCCCGAGCCATACTCACGAAGATAATCAAGCATCTTGCGCAGGATTCGTTGCTCACCCTACTCTCCCCCTCCTTTTTAGAAATGAATAACTGAAGACTTTTACAAAGGAACTAAGCAACAATAATATTAGCATCAACTTTATCTTTTATTAATATTTCTATCCATTTTGAAATTACTTAACCTTCGACGCACGAATCAAAATATTTTAGTACTGTATTAATTTACCTACTGAATTGTTTATTCATGAAATTAGTTCAATTATTGGATTTAAGTACGTCTGGAAATTGGAATTTATTATTTTCATGTAAAAATTTAATACAAATGGTTGTCCCTATTTTTTCAATATTTTTTTGGCATTTAAATAGAGTGGTAATGTGTTCTACCAACGTTTACATGAGAACTGGGGAACAGTCGGCCAACTGTAGTCTCGATATAACGACCGGTGGTATGAACAAGTGATTAAGGGTGATTAGATATCATTTGATTGTGAATGTTGTTGTGACAAACGTTTATGGATCAATTTCGAGAATAATTCTTCAAAAGAGATATTTATTTGGCGGATAAAATATAATCTCACATACAAACAATCTTCTTTTAAAAAAAATTGCACTACAGTACGTTTCAATTTATCTCTCAGATTTCACCAGCAACAATGTCACACTAATCTGTTTCATTCATGAAGTAGTGATATTTTGACGTAACACATAAGGATTCTTATAGATATGACATAAAAAATAATATTTGGTTATTTCTTTATGTTTGCTTTATCTCAAAACTTCGTAAACGGTGCGACATAATATGAAATATGAAAAGTTGCATAAACCAGCCTTAAGTAATTTATATGTCGAAGATATATGTAGGTATAGTTAAAAATAAAATAAAATTTATAGAGGTAATAATAAATATTTACAATATTTTTAAACGTAAATAATTCGAGATAATATTTAGACACAAATAGATAATATATTTTACTATTTACTTATGATAAACAAATACATAACATTGTGATTTTAATGTAATATTACTAATAAATGATTTTTTATTGAAAAATAAAAACAAGGTAAATATAGTATATAACAGAACAGATTAAAATAACTTTATTTTGTATTAAGTATTAATAAATAAATAAAAATTCTCAATATTTATGTATATTTACAGTGAATATTTTTAAAAACACTATTATCATTTTTGTCATTAACCTTGAATTTGCAACATTACATAACAAAAAGAAATTAAACATCTTTATCTAAATAATACAAAATTAAATTAATTTCTCATATGTAATGAAGAATTATTATAATAATTACTACAGAATTATCCGCGCTTTAAAACACATTTAACGCATTCTTGAACCTCACTTGTCAAACATTGAATTTATTAAAAAACAAAGCAAAGTCCACTTACTTTTTTATCCAATATGTAGCTGGCAGGAAATATGAAAGGAATGTACGAAACCATATAAATCATCGACGTCCAATCCACTGCAGTACTACTCACGTCATAGTACTTCATTATTATGTTGGCTATAATGGAGTACTGGATCCACTGGAATGCATTCGACGCCGAGTAGACAACAAATATACCCAGAATGAGCCATCTTCGAGTGTAGACTTTGAATTCTGTTTCTTTTCCGCCGCTGGACGTCGGAGAACCAATGGTTCTTTCTTCTTTGTCGGCGTTCATTCTATGGGTATTCCTGCTGAGAAAACAAACAATAGTTATTCACAAATATTAATATGATCTGTATTAGTAATAAGATTATATTTATTTGATCAGTATTTTTTACATTAATCAGTATTTTGCAAAATAAGTGATCAATTAATATGAATGTCTAAATGCCACTGATCATTTAGTAAATATACTATCAATTAAAAACGTGCCTTAGTTTAGTATAATATCTGTATAAGTATTATAAAAATATAATGTGCAGGATATGAAGATTACGTAAGATATAAATTGAAGCTCAATGTAGTACTGAACTGTGAATCTGGCTTCTAGAAATTTTCTTATAACACTTATACTTTACGGCGTAATTCCGAGCGTAATTCTTCGAATTTATAAGTCAGAGATGACAAATGAGATACTTTCAAACTTATTTTTCTGATAAAAATTGTCATTATATATGAAAGTTATTCAACAGAATTGCGCGGTTGCAGAAACGTTCATCAATTCCTTGATTAATCAACGGATTATCAAAATGAACCAATGCAACGCGATCTTTTGACAGTAATAATAATTTAAATGTCATAAGAATAAGGAAACTAATTCGAATTTGTTAATTTTGAAGGTTTACTACGTAAACAAGGAACTTTTTTTATTATTTTTTTTTATGAATTTTATTAAAGTATATGGTAAACATTTACGACTCTGAAATTCAGAGTATGAGTGAAAATATTCTGTACTTGTACACTTGTATTTGTTTACCTATTCAACACTTTGTGTGCCTGAGTATCTGGTCGCGAATCTGAGGACCCGGGTTCGATCCCGGCAGACAGCAAAATTATTTCGAATTCAAAGTGGTACAAAAGTGACTCCTGTGGTGTCAATCTGATGCTTCATACACAGATCGACATATTCGTACCGTGTCACCTCCCAAACACTCATTACTGGCTGGGAGAATGCTTTCCCTACTCCTAATAAACGCCCGCACGGTACGAATATGTCATCGTCATTACCGATCTGTGTATGAAGCATCAGATTGACACATCCAACAATGGATAATGTGCCGTAATAATTATATTTAAGTACTTATTAATTTATAATGTAATTAGTTACATCCTTTGCTTTGCATTTCAACAACGTCTGGAATTTTATGTTTTATAACACAACCATTTTTAAATCAATAGCTAATTAAACATTTTCATGTAAAAATCGTAAACATTGCAACTTCAGCCTTCAGCAGATTTACTGCCGCGGCGGTATTTTATAGACAACGTTAAGCCGAGTAGGTACTTGAATTAAGCCCAGGAAATGAATTTGCTGCTTTTTTACATTCTTAAACATTTGTTTAAAATTAACGTTTATTTTATGATTATTTTTGTGATGTCCGAGGGTATTTGAAATAACCCGATTTATTATATGGCTACAGAACGCCTTGTTGCTTCTGCTTACTACAACGACCACTTGTGAACTGCCCAGACTACAAAAACGTAAATTGCCAGTTCAAACCAATATTTAATAATTATATAAATGTCCCTAACTATCAATATAAATAATAAACTACACTATAATTTTCAATATTTTATATGTTATTTTTGTCATTATCATCAGGGTTGCTAAAAAAGATCAGGAGTGGGATCATGTAACCAGTGGCGTAACTACCGGTGTTCCATGTGTTCCGTGGAACACGGCCCGGAGACCTTAGGGGCCCGGAGGCAATCGACAAAAAAATAAAACATTTAAATTAAATTTTTCAACCCAAGAATCGTGAAATACGCCACAAAATTATTAAAAGGGGCATATGAAAATGTTAAACAAATTCGCAAAGACTTTGCGTTAATAAAAACTGGAGCTATTGATTTGGCAAAAAAAATGGGGAGCATCTATTGACTTTACAAGTAAAAGGTTAACGAGACCAAAAAGGTACTTCGACGAAGAGAATAATCACCATCAAATGTGTATTATAAAACCTTGGATATCATCATTTCCCAAGTACAATCTCGGTTTATTGGCCTAAATAATATTTTTAATAGGTTTTGTCTTTTGTGTCCTAATATCCTATTTAATTCATCAGATGAGAAATTATTTCAGATGGGTGAAGATTTATGTAATCAATATCCTGATGATCTTTCTGATATACTTTGCAATGAATTGCTGTCATTTAGGCAATGCTTCAAAGATGAATTAAAGGGATTAAAATCTATCAGAGAATTAACAGAATTCATTGTTATTAAAAATTTCTCATCCTCTAGCAGTTTTTCGGAAATGATTACTGCGTGCTACCTATTACAGTAGCGACGGCAGAGCGATCTTTTTCGAAATGACAGCTTATTAAAAACTATTTGAGAAATTCAACGGGCCAAGAGAGATTGTCATCTCTAGCAATTATTTCGATAGAAAATGAAGTTGCTCAAAATCTTAACCTATCTGAAATAATAACAGTATTCGCTAATGCTAAAGCAAGGAAAAGAAAATTCTAATGATTACAACAAAACATATTTTGATTCCAGCCCAAGATAATTGATTACAAGAATAAATCCAAGAAAGGAAATTTTAATAACTATTGCATTCTGCGAAGCAACAGAGAGAACGATTCTAGCTTATGTTTTGTGATTAATATTTTGTAGTTTTTACACAAAATTAAAATTTATGAATTGATCATTTTCCGCAACCTGCCCGAAGATTATGCGCTGTTATTTAAATGTGGCCCATCCATACTTTACTTACTTGAAATACAAAACGTAATAAAAACTAGATTACTTTAAAATAACTATCTTGTCTACTTGCAGTCTTAAATGGTCTCTTAAATTTTTTAATTATGTATTTAGAAATATTTTTGTTTACTTCATAAATTTTTCTTCTGGAATATGAAAAAGAACAAAATTAGATGACACATAGCATCTGTAACTAATTGATAATTTAACTTATATCCTCCTTCAATTCTTATAGCATTGCTATTATGAACGAAAGGCCAGAATAATACGTTATGATATTAGATTAAAATTTTTGATGACAAAATGACTATTTAATACAAAAATAATAGTCTATAAACGATATCGTTTTCGCAAAACGTAGTCACTTTACGGAAATAACCGAAGTTGAAAACTTAGTGAGTGACTAATTTTACGTGATCGCTAAGGAAACGAATATCGTTTTCACTTCTCGATAATCGAAATATCGTTTTCACTTTTATGTGATCCCACTCCTGATGTGGCCAACACAACAAAAGAATTGTTTTTCTTTGATAGGCTCCTGGATATAAAAATTAATTTATAAATTTGTATATAAAATATATAGAAAATGTATGAATGCATATCTGTAGAAAATATAATAATCTTTCATTATTACCTCTCGCTAAGAGAGATATTGGATTTATGCTAAAAATCGCATATTTTTTATTTTAGTGAGTAAGCGCGATTTAAGATCCCTACAAACCGATTTTAACATTTTTACGATGATGTCTATGTGTATGTGGATGTGTGTGTATGTGTATATGAGGATGTTGGAGGGATGATTACTCAAAAACTAAAAGATTTAAGACCAGTTTAACTATGAATTCCTCAATCTGACATTCATGGGAAGAGCTAACAAGGTTTTGGTAACAATTGGTTAACCGGAAGTATAGTTCCATAAAAAATTCTTGTAATATAATTTTTTTTTTAATTTTTGTTATTACAAATATTGACGAACATAAAATTCTCCACCTAATACACTTAAAAATTTTATTATATCTTGTATAGATTTAAAGATACTATAATATATAGATTTCATAAATACTTTTATTGGGCTTTAAGTTCCTTGGGGTTGCAGGCATATGTACATACATATTGTTGTACATTAATTTACACGTACGTTTCGGCCATTAATATGTGGCCATCCTCAGCATAACTGAGTTACATTTTGTTTACATATTTCAATATTTAATATAAATTTTGCGACGATACATAATGCGAAATTATATTGGCTATCAATGAAGCTAAAAAACATTTAGCCATAGTAGCACGTAGGAAAAAGTCACAACTGACAAAAAACACTTTGATAATTTTATATTTTAATCCAAAGATGTTCGAAGATAAACATTATACGCTGACGACAGCCACATATCAATGGCGGCTGTTAAAACGGAAATGATTTATTAAAATATGCAAACAAAATATAACTCAATTATGCTAAGATGGCCAAATATCAATGGCCGAAACGTCCATGTAAATTAATGTACAACAGGTTACGAATATATATGTATGTACATACATCCCGCAACCCCAATGAACTTAAAGCCCAATAAAAGTATTTATGAAATATAAATTTGGTTCCCGCATTGTCTCTATAAATTATAATACATAGAATATTCGGAAGTAATACATCGCAGAGGCTAAAGTATGTACACTAAGGAAACCAGTTGACAAATTTAAATGTTTATAACATAGTACTGTTTGTAACATAGTTTGTAAATGACAGATGTCAGTGTCAAAAATCAACAGTTTTAGTGTCAACACACACACGCGCACACACATACACACACGCGCGCGCGCGCACGCGCACACACACACGCACGCACGCACACGCATATATCATACATTATTTTTTCTATTAACAATATTTTTTCATTTAAATTTGTATTTTTAATATTTTTTGCCGTACATCAAAAATATCACTTTGCAGATCCATTCATCATTTTCTACTAACCTATTAAAATTGGGCTTTTTAATGTTTGTTTTTAGGGTTAATAATGTCATTTTATGACACCAATGTTAAAAGCGTAACCTCGACCGTAACAGACTATTGTTACTTTTAACACTAGTGTTAAAAGTGAATTAATTACCGTTGACGAATGGAACAACAAAACGACAATTTAGAGACTAAAATCTCTAAAATTCTAAACTTCCTTCTTACAAAATAAAATACACTTATATCAATAATTACTATTTTCTACTCACTTGCGTGAAGTAGTAGCTTCATACATTGATCACAGTATACACAGAACGTGATGTCTGACTTTTAATAATTAGTAAAATGAAATATATTTTAATAGGATTTATTATACACACTACATCCTACCATTACTGTGATTGTTTTTGGGCAATTGTTTGACAGGGCAGGCAAAATAATTTTAAAATTTTTGTTGAATCAATCGCAAAAAAAAGTGTGTAACAAATACTCGTGTGTTAGCACCAATTGCCTGCGGCTCGCGTCGCAAGCTCTACTCTCATGTAAAAAGCTAGCATGACTCATTTGTTTCATAATATACTATTTCATATTTATAAGGTAGTTTATAACTATAAAAAAAAAATATATTAGCACATATCGATAATGATGACATATCTGTTTTATTAAGGACGCTTATCAGGCGTCAATTTAGTGAGTGGCTATAAATACTTTAGTGGAGAGAGTACCCCATGGATTATTTTTAAGCGATTTGAAATTTGGAAATAATTTTGCGTTTGGGTCGAACCCGGGCAGTCAGAACCATAACCGGTCATATTACGCAGTCAGATATGTAACTTCAATTTATGGAAATTGTATCATTATTTCAATTTCACAATTATATACATACATAATTACATACATTCAGAGAGAAAAAAATACTCAGTTTTACTATAAGTTAATTGCTTGGGCAACACCGGGTTAATATCCTAATATTAACAACAACAAATCTGTGTCATTAACCTTCTGCTAACTTTATTTAAGTTTGAAATTCGAACTTCTCTTTGACAAGTCAGCCAAACTGTCTCTGCAATCATTGACCTAGTTTCGGACTTTACTAATTTACTAATCGCGCCGCAGCAATAAAGTACGAATGGACTATTCAAATTGTCTCTGGTCTATCAGATGAACATGAACTTGAAATGAAAGCGACAAGGAAGTAAAGAAGGTCATTTTTAATCTACGACAAACAACGAGAAATACGAATAAACCTCACCTGACCATGTCTGACTTGCAAATAACAATAAACGATTCGACATAGACAGACCTTAGAATAAAGAACAATATTTATAAATAAATAAATAAATAAATAAATACAGGGCGTATCAAGACCAGTGTAAAAAATAATGAATTTGTTAAATAAAAAACCCTGTCCCTTGGCCTGCGTTGCCGCTTTTTGATAACTTAGCATTTTAAACATGAGCAATGGAATTAACAGTGTACAAATCTCCAGTCCATAATTATTTAACGGCAAGTTATAGCTATTTTGATAGTTTTATCGTTGCTATTTATAAAACTTTGATCTCTTACAACCGTAACCGTTACACTAGTCCTGATACACCATGTACGAGCCCTGCGCCAAAAGAATTAGCCTATATTCGTTTTCTTAACTTACAAGGCAACTATACATTTATTTATAAAAGATATATATACTTAAGCAATAAATTAAGTCTAATGACACAAAAGTAAGTTTATGAATAATAACTGAATAAGTGAAAATAATAAATTAGATAAATATAAGTATATACAATTCTGGTGCAATATCTTAAAATGAGTGCAAGAGATTCTTAGTTCGTATTATGCATATAGAAGCAATATTCTCAATTTTTATTTATTGTTGCCAAGTTAATAAACGGGACTGGTAACATGGTACTTTACTCCAGAGGAAAAATATATAATGAAAGTTAAATGAAAAAAGTGAAAAATACGCTGTGCAAAATAATAGGTGTGTTTAACGAATACGGATCATTTATTCAAATCATGCATTTCGAATAACAAAAATTAATTATTTAAGATATTGTTACTAACTAGTACTAGCAGTAATTTTTAACTCTCAAATTGGAAAATTGTTTTCCGTGTGTTTCACGGTTTCAATTGTACATAATGACTAATATTCTGAATTTTCTTAAATTTACAAATTATTTAGTTTAGAATATTCATTAATTTACAAATGTATGAAGTAAAATTATAGGGATGAGCACTTTCAGATTGAGAGCATGAGAGAATAGATACTCTCCATTAGAACGCAGTTGTATTAATAGTTGAATTTCATATTGTAATAAATAGTAGTATCATACGCAACAGTTCACTGTTTACTCAGGAAAATATGCCACATTGATGGATTTTTGAGGAAGAAAATGACCAGAAACACATCGCCTCAGTATCAATAAAATGAAACTGGAGAAATAAAATCACAGTTTGTACTAACCAGTAACGTGCTCAACTTTCTGGGATTTACTCCGTTGAAAATGTATCAAGAGGTGTAAAAGAATCGATAAATAATATTAAAAATACAAACGAATGACTGTAGCTAACAATTCAGTTAGAGTAGTAAGAGGAATTCGATATTTTAAAAATTTATTATTTGGGTAGTGTGAAAAGTATTATAACAAAAAATTACTGCTAGCATTAGCTAGAGTAACAATATCTTAACTAATTAATTTTTATTATTGGAAATGTATTATTTGAATAAATGATTGTATTCGTTAGTCACACCACACCTACTATTTTACTATTTTCAAGCCTCCTGCTATCGCCTTCTTGAAATCTGGAATCCATATTCAAGTAAATGAAAGAAAAAATAATGAAACAATGAAAGTAAACCAAATAATAATTGTTTAAATGCGATGCCACAGAAAGTTAATAACAAATGCCCTTGTATGACGGTGAAAGAAATGTTGAATGAATCAACACTTGGACTATAATATACACATTTTTTTTAATTTTTAATAGATGTAGGTAATTATTTCCAATTATTGACCACGAAAATAATTTAAAACATATTTATATATTTGAAGTGTTGAAATTTTGTTGAAAAATTTATGGCACTCTGCTAAATAGTAGTGAACTCCATTGTTTGAGAACAAAAAGAGCTTAACATCTACGTGATAGAATATTAAAAAAAAATGTTGTTTAACGAAATAAAATTAAAACTTCTATGAATTACAGATCGCTTCCAATTTTCAATTTAAATAAAGCTTCATAAAAGAAATATAAAAATAGTACAGGACCCCATTTGAATCCGAGTCATTACAGTTAGAACCACAACCAATTACATAATGAACTCACCACGAGATCCCAACTTAGTAATTGCTAGAGTTATTTTACTATTATTGTTTGGCCGTCATTACATGAATCATAAAATTATGAAAATTTATTGTAAATGAAAACAATTTTACCTGTTTTAACCCAGTTTACACGTCGTTTTCAAAGCTGAAAAGGTTTTGAAAACGGTTTTCAAAACTGCAAGTAAATTAAGTAAATGATATCTTTAAAATAAACAATTATCTAGAAAACACAGAAGGTTACATTTGTTTTATGTGAATAAAAACAAGAAATTATTTTACAATTACAGTTGTTTAAATTGTAAAAAATTCTTCTAGTACAATTAAATAATTATTTGAGAGATAATAAAATTTTCCACGAATATTGATACTCATAAAAATTCTCAAATTATACCTAATACATATTTTATCTAATATTCTAATTCTACGAACCATTTTAAAAGTTCCAATCATTCTTATCATGTATTTTTTTATCGAGTAATTTAACTAGTGAATAACATGTATGTACTTCGAATCAGTATCACATACATAGCAGAAATTTTCCTCTTATCAGACAATTCATTATTATAAATATGTTTAAAAATACGTATGAAATTTAACTACACTACTTTTTCTGCTTTAATTTTGCCAATCTATTTTATGTAGGTATTCAGTAATATTTCATTATTCGTCCATAACGATGTTCCGATACTTTCCTTCAGAGCCGGAAAGTGTTCTGGAACTACAAGAAAGCTGTGTGAAACCCGTACATCTTTCCAATTTAATAAAATGTGGTTTTCAAATTATTTCCGCCATTGCTAATAACTTTATTTTGATAAATCTTGGACAAAATAAAAACTAACTTTATTAGCTCTACAAGTACATTACAAAAAAAAGCGTGGTTATGTGTGATTGTTTTGCAAAACCAGATACGTCACTTTCGACAACCGTAAAAACAAAATATTTATACATCAAGCAACAGGACAATTATTATACCCTTGACAAAAAGGAACTTTAACCCCCAGTTCTTTTTCCTCAATAACTCCCTGTTTTAAACATACTTTAATATTATGTAATATTCGAGATATGAGATATGTAGGTGCTTGTTTTGTACATTATAAATTAGGTTATGTTATGTTTAGAAATATTGCACATAAAACTAGTATAACTGCGAGAGATTTGTGCATCAGGTTGTATTAAGATACGAAAAAGTAGTATTTAGACAAGCCTACAACACCTCTGAGCAGTAATGACGACCCAATATAACATTAAACTAAACATATTAATGAGTTAAATGTAGTTACACACCTTTAGTTAATAATTGCATATACTAATAATTACCTAATGAATAAGCATTTTTTTTCGTAGAAATACTCGTAATTACAGTTTCATTAAAGCAATAGTATAGTAAGGTATGTTGGATAAATGAAGGAGTATATTAATTTATTACCTCTCTCTAAGAAAGGTATTGGATTCATGCTATAATTCTCATATCCAGATTTTATTGAATAAGCACAATTTAAGGTTCCTAGAATCCGATTATAACATTTTTAAAATGATGTCTGTGTGTGTGTGTGTATGTGTGTGGATGTGTGTATGTATGTGTGTGGATGTGTGTATGTATGTGTGTCTGGATGTTGGAGGGACGATTCCTCAAAAACTATAAAACTTAAAAAATATTTAACTGCAGTTTCCTCAATCTGATATTCCTGGGAAGAGCTGAAAAGGTTTTGGTAACAATTAGACAACCGGAAGTAGTAGTTTGTTAGAAATTTTTTTCTAAATATAATTTTTTGGAAATTTTTGTTATTACAAATATTGAATTTTATTATATCTTGTATAGATTTAGAGATAAATATTCTAATCGCAAAGGCTATAAGGCACTAAGGAAACCACTTGACAAATTCAAATGTTTATAACATAGTTTGTAAATGACATATGTCAGTGTCAAAAATCAACAGTTTTAATGACATTCTTATAGTTTTTTTCTGGAAAGTATATTTAATCTTTCATATTATTTTATGTATATTTATATAATGAAATATTTGAAATTATAGGTAAAATGCATATATCTATCAGAAATACCGCCAATCTGCTTGAAGAATCTCTGACAAATAGGAACTTCATACAATGAAAAATAGATATAATTAGAATTATATGTGTGCAGAAGACATGTTAAATATAATAAAAAACAATATTTGGGTAAGGTCCTGTAATTTTTTGTTATAAATCGACGGTTCGATAGCGAAGTACAATGCAATAGGGCACCTGCACCTACGTCAAAACATGGCGGATGATCAGCTGATCTCGGACAACCAAGCTTCAGTTTAACATTGCGTCTTATGCAGCGAATGTGTTTTCTGTACAAGAAATTCAGTTTTTCCTAAATTTATACATGCTATTTTAAAATGTAATTAGCCATAAAGATAAGTGTATGAATTATTTACTAATGAAACAAAGCAGTCGTATTTATAAATATATTTTTAAAAATATTTAACTGAAATAAGTAGCTTGTAGCATCAGGTTGTATTACATTCATTTTAATTTGTATAAGTTTTTTTTATATGTCTTGTTAAATGAAAACATTAATATTGAAATTAAAATAAATTGAATTATTAGATTTTTTTAATTTACAACGAAAATTAAATTTGAAATATATATATATATATATATATAAATATATATATATATATATATATATATATATATATAAATATATATTTATCTTCGAGTTCATTTTTCTTATTGTCATATTGTGTATTTTTATTGTATATAAATGAGCTTATTGAGTTTATACGTCAAAAATTTATCTTTGGAAGCCAAAGTACGTTAAATCGATAAATTTAAGTGGATACATAATGTGGATCCTTATACATTGACATTTTTTTTTGACGAGGATTATAAATGCCTTTTAAAAATCAATATGAAATCAATAATTGATTACCTATCTAATTTTTAAACCTTTGTGAGAAACAGACACAAATATATATTTATTTTTTCTGTTACTAAAAAAAACTTCATTCAAAATTTGTAATTCTGTCATTTAAAAAATATTTTTTCATGTTTTTTATACATATTATTAAAGAAAATTACATATATTTAAACATTAATACAATATGTTTCTATCCGATTATGTTTAAATTATTTTATATGCAATAAAAGTATACACAAAAAATAGGATTGGGTTAGTTTTAATTTAATAACCTGGAACTCATTAAATAATAAGAATGTCCTGACTTATTTTTTACGGAAAACACTCCTCATATACTCACTTTTACACACTCTAATCAGTGTTTTCCAAATAAAACAATAAGTGCCGTAAAAACACAATAAAAGCTTACGGTACGATATTTCTCCGTAAGACTCAATGCAAACTGAAGGTTTGGTTGTCCAAGATCAGCTGGTGGCCGCCATGTTGAAACGTCACGTGCAGGTGCCCTGTACTTATATAGCCTTATATGGAAATGGCGAGAGGTCTTGTGCTGGCCACAACAGATTTTTATACTGGAAACTATTTTTATTGAAATTTACATGTCAATAATTATTAGTCATCGTATATATGCAAATTTTTATCCATCATCGGGCGAAATTTTTCACTTCAATATACTTTTGGATACGAATTCTACACCGAATTATTATTATTATTATTATTATTATTATTATTATTATCATTATTATCAACTAGGCTATTTTTATGATATTTAACTAATCTTAACTGCTTAGAAATATGATAAACTAACAATAATAAACATTTTGGAAAGTATTACAAACATTGTATATATATATATATATATATATATATATATATATATATATATATATATATATATATAGGTGTCTCTTAAATAGGGGGACATGGCTTAACCACAGATTCCTGAGGCTAAAATAAGACGATTTAACTAAACTTGCTTCTACCGGAAAGTGTACCATTTAGCCAGAATTCTACTTCAAAGTTCTTCGAAAAAAAATTAATTTTGCTTATAATAACAGAACGCTTTATACGATTTGGATGAAATTTGGTGGTTATGTCATCTTTTAAGGTGATACTTCTTATTATTAGTGAACCACTAGTGTATGAAACTTAGGTGTCCCAACATTGATTCGACCGTAACTTTTTAATGGCCATGCCGATAACATAAAATTATTTTTTTTTTTCAGAAAGATACATTCAATAGTAAACTTTTCTCTCTCTGTTTAATTTGTGATATCTGTTACGGTTCAGACAGAAAAAAATAAAACCTGAGTGACTGCATCGTGAATTTTTTAAAAATAAATTTAATGTAGCACTCTATCTAAATGTCAAACACCTAATTTTTAATTCTGAGTATCCAGGGATTCACCCCATTCGATTCACAGAAGACCTGGATACACCTCTGTGGAAATAGCTTACCTGCAAATTTAGCTTTTTGCTTATATTTAAACTTCTTGATTAAAATGACTGAAAATATTGAAGTTCAAAATTCTTTAATTCAAGATAGATTGTGGGATAAAACCCTGGATATTTTTAAGGGCGGGATCGTAACGGGAAATGCTTGTCGTGAGGTTTGCCTAGAATTACGACCAGATCGGATGCACCCGAAGAAGTGGATTACATTTCCACTTTTTTCTACGACGATGAATTAACCATAGCGCAATAATTTTTCCCTGATTCATTGAAACATTCTATAATTTTAATGACTTCAAGATAGTGACTGAACTGAAACAACGGCAATAATTCGTTGTGTGTGTAAACAAGTACGCTACGATAAATTGTCGTACATTTTTTTTAACGTACGTCCAGAACGGGCCTTAACACCTTACCTCATACTGCAATTGTCGCTCTCAAGCAATAATTCACACTCACTATCAATATCAACCCCTTGCACCATTTTTTTTTATCCTAAATTTCACTAACTTTCTACTTAATTTTTGCTTCAGCTTTAAAGCTACACTTCCTTATTTTTTTTTAAATAATACATCACAAGTTTGCAGAAAGGAAACTGTTAACTGTTTCGAAAACTTGATCGTCATCATATGTTGTTGACTCAGAACTAACAACTGGAATATGTATAGGAGGATAACGTTTCATTTTATTTTGAATCGCAATGTTATCAGTCAACAATTATAATTATAAAATACAGTATGTAAAAGAAATAAGTATATTAAATTCAACCAGTTATGATTTACCTGCTTAAAAATATTTTTAAAAAATTGAGAATTCAAAAAAATGTTACTAAGAAATATTGTTGCTCTCGCCGAGTACAATCAATGTCACTTACTTATTTTCTGTTTCATCATTGTATGTCTCGAAATTGAAAAAAAAAATCCAAAAAATAAATTGCGATTTCGAAAAAAGTTACTAAGAAATATTGTTGCTCTCGCCGAGTACAATCAATGTCACTTACTTATTTTCTGTTTCATCATTGTATGTCTCGAAATTGAAAAAAAAAATCCAAAAAATAAATTGCGATTTCGAAAAAAGTTACTAAGAAATATTGTTGCTCTTGTCGAATTCTATCACTGGTGTAATTTAAAGTACTTATTTAATAAAACAGCAGATGACGCTTGAGAGCCGAACATTTTTACATGTCAATACTAAATATTTTTATTTGTAGAAATGCGCTCTACCTGAATATTGAAAAATTACAAAATCAAAAACATGATTAAATATCATTTATTTTTGTCGATTTTAGTTGTCAGCTGGCAGATAACTTTTTAGCTTTTGTGAACTAGGAATTTATTTTGTATCTGAACCAACACTATTCTATTACGTGAACCGTACTAAGTATTATCTTTTATTTTTTATGAAAAAATATCACTTTACTCAAAAAAGAAAACATTCTAATGAATATCACTAACCTTATGCGGGAGCATTGTTCAAATAGAGAATGAGAAATATCTTTTAAGACCATGGTGATAAAAAATTACTGCACTCACTATCAACTGTTTTCCGAAACACTAAATGACAAATAAGAATCGCTCTAGACTTCGCTGCGACATTTATACAAAATTTGTTTCCTTATCTGATGATAGTAATGTTTTGTTGACACCTTATTGAGGTCTTTGTGTTGATTTACAAATCATTTTTTAGATTTTCCTGATGTTATCTTGTTACCAAGATTATAGATTTAAATCTGAAATACCTTACTTTATATGCAATTATAACTGAATGTGTTTCAATGTTTAAAAAAATTAGAAATAATATTGGAATTTGTATTATTGTGACTATTTAGAAAATAACTGACACTGGGTGACATTTGACTTGTGTTGCCCTTCTTTATTACTATTTCTAGAAATATACGAAATATAAATTACATTCAATGGATATTTTGTTTATATTGCGATATAACACAAATAAAAAACGTAAAATTTAAACTTGTTTTGAAATGGGAAATTTTTCTTATGAGGAAAGTAACAATGAATGATTCTTTGGTTTCTAGTTCAAAAGATATCACGGTTTGAAATATTTCAGGAGATTAAATTTGACGTTTTTCTGATTATTATTCTTACTAACAATATTATAAAATATTAAGAAAATGAGGATTTTGAGAAGCGATAGTCACATTTTCATTGCGACCTAACATAGGAAACTCAAATTTTAAACGTTCCTAACTTAACAATATTGCATTAAAATGAAATATAAAATAAATTAAGTACATACTTCTGTTAAAATTTCTATTTTCATTTTTATATTTAAACGTAGTCTAAAATGGGCCCATAAACCATAACAAAAAATAATAAAATGTACACTTCATCCTTAAAGTACTACTCAATAAATAACGATTGAGATAAAAAAAAACATTTTTTAATAATAACTGCGAGATATTTGAATTTATTTCCAGGGCCACAGATGACGTCACGTCACGTGTTTCTCACGCAGCCTACTACAGAAACTAGTGTGAGAAAGATAGCTATAGGTTTCTTTAAAAATCAAATGCAGTTATACAAAAAACAATTATGACTTTTTGATACCACGAATTACTTCAAAATTAAACGAACTTTCATTTAAAAATATTTTAAAAAATTGGTTTATGGGCCCATTGAAGCCTTGTTGATGCAACTAGGAATTACTTATTTTTTTGGAAGCAGTGCCCTTAATTGCATTAACCGCGAGGGTACATCTTTTCTGGAGTCCAGAGAGTTGAGTCTATTGACGGCTAAAGCTGAACATTCACATGTTCTATTTTCTAAAGTTTTGTTTTCACATTTACCAAATGTGACACACCTGCTTTTGATATAGAATCACAGAATTTGATATAAGAATCTTAAAATTTGTACCCCATAAGCGGATGTGCAACCCCCAATCCAATGCAGGCAAAAAAATAGTTTCGAAAATTCGCAATATTTTCTGAATTATGTAGTCAATTGTAAAATTTTAAAAACTATTGATAAATAAAATGTTCATTGTACAGCTGTGAATTAATATTTTTGAAACAACACCTAACCTTCTCAACTAGAAATAACAGGATAATTATCATAAATCAAATGTTATACAGGTTTCTCTCAAATAGGGGGACATGGCTTAACCACAGATTCCTGAGGCTAAAATAAGACGATTTAACTAAACTTGCTTCTACCGGAAAGTATATCATTTAGCCAGAATTCTGCATCAAAGTTCTTCGAAAAAAAAAAATTAATTTTGCTTATAATAACAGAACGCTTTATTCGATTTGGATGAAATTTGGTATATGGTTATGTCATCTTTTAATATCATTTTTGTTGAAATAATTGTTATACAACCCCATATCATATTTATATTGTTGAAATCAGAAAATTCTCTATCCAATGGACTAAAATTTGTATAGGTTTCCATTTAAAAAAATATAATTTTATTTTACCGTTTGAGAACCACTGGTTTAATTTTCTGCTTGTTATTTCTATTAAATAGGGCCCTTTTTCCTGGTCATTTTTTGTATATAACATTTTTCTCTAAAGTCATTTACATCTGTATATATAAGTTTACTATTGAATGTATCTTTCTGAAAAAAAAAAAAATTACGTTATCCGCGTGGCCATTAAAAAGTTACGGTCTAATCAATGTTGTGACACTTAAGTTTCATATACTTGCTTATACCGGAAAGTGTATCATTTAGCCAGTATTCTGCCTCAAAGTTCTTAAGTTATGCCATCTTTTAAGATGATACTTATTATTAGTGAACCACTAGTGTATGAAACTTAGGTGTCCCAACATTGATTAGACCGTAACTTTTAATAGCCACGCTGATAACGAAAAATTATTTTTTTTCAAAAATGTACATTCAATAGCAAACTTTTCTCTCTCTCTATAATTTGTGTTGTCTGTTACGGTTCACACAGAAAACGATAAAACCTTAGTGTCTGCATCGTAAAAATTTTTAAATAAACTTTATCTAGCAGTCTGTCCAAATGCCAAACATCTAATTTTTAATGACAGTAACGAGTTGTCAATCTTCTCAACTTGTTTATGAGTAAGCTAACATATTTATTCATCTTATTTAGAATAATAGCAGTAAAATACTATTTGGCCGAACAAACGGATGTTACTAGTTTCTGAATATTGCGAAGGATTTTTTTGACAACCCATAAACAATTGTTACTGTCATGAGAAATTACTTGTTTGACATTTGGGCAGTCGAAAAAAAAAATTATTTTACTTTATCGACGTGGCCATTAAAAAGTTACGGTCTAATCAATGTTGGGACACCTAAGTTTCATACACTAGTGGTTCACTAATGATAACAAGTATTATCTTAACGTCGCGGGATAGGAGTGTTATTTTGTTTCTAAGCCGACTGATGGCAGCACAGTAGAAAATTTGTGCATCTGGTTGATGTCTAGGTTGTATAAGTGCAGCTGTAGCTACAGCCAATCAGAACAGTGTACCTTACGAGTTATAAATTACTTGAAAAGAAAGCCGGGATGGCCAGGGTGCGTGTTTCGACCGAGGAAAACAAATTGTATAATATCAATGAAATACGTATCAAGTGACAAGGAAAAATAAAACAGTTATTATAATTCAAACATTTATTTGTGATTAAAAATGGAATTATCCTTGTTTATATTTTGAAATTAATATTTAAAAATAAAGTAATTGTCCATTATTTTGAACAATTGAGAGGAATAAATTCTACTGAGGTTCTCTGCATTTAAAGCCCTTCTGAATTCTTCGCAAAACAATTTCTGGTAGTATGCACTTCTTATAAAAATTAATAAGTTGATCTCTCATATGCTTTTCCCAAAATAAATCAATTTTCGATTTTCAAAATGAAAACAGGAGTATCTTTGTTAATAAAAATGATGAAATGTGTAATTGGCCTTGTATCTAAAATGAAATTTGTTTATTTCTAGACGAGCCTACGCTATTATTATTTTAAAAACTATTCAATATTTTTTTTTACTAAATTTGGTATCTAGGGGTTTTTCGATATGACCGTTTCAACTAAAATATTTTCAAAGCAGTAGCACTTTCGGTTTAACCTGAAGTAGCCCCTAACTTTATTATTTTAAATAGAATGCTATATTTTTTATTTTACCATCGAATTCAGCAGAAAATTTTACATATGAAACAGTAAAAACATTTTACACACGATTAACAATTTCCGTCGTAATTCAACTTTTTTTTATTTTTTCTCTAAAAACGGCCACTTCTTTATCACTCTATATCTCGAAAATGGAATCGAATTTCTATAATCTGTAAAAACAGTTTTAAAAAGAAAGCTTTTGTTTACACTAATATAAATTAGCAACCGCTAATTTTTGAAAAATTTAATTTCTACGTCAACGTAAAATTAAATTACAAAAAACTTAAGTTTTTCTAATTAAAAATTATCAACTTTCAACATGGGATATGCAACACAAACTAATTCTATTTTCTAAAGAAGAATTCATTTAAATAATAAAAAATGGAGTGTTCCATTTAAAAAACAGTGTTTTTAAATTTCTTGTACTTCAACTGTGCTTTGAAAATATTTTAGTTGAAACTGGCATGTCGGAAACCTACTAGGTACTAAATTTCATAAAAATAATATTGAATAGTTTTTAAAATAATAATAGCGTAAGCTTGTCCTGTGACATTCTGTATACCGGGTGTCTACTTTTTTTATAACAAAAAAAAAACATAATTAAATTTGATAGTAGTTCATCTCCATTTAAAACTGTAATAGAAAAGTTGAAACCCGGTATTACATAACATTTACCATCGGGTCTTGCTGCTAGATATCCATTTTCTTCATCAATAAATAAACCCGAAGGAATAACTTTCTTATTAGTTTGATTTTCAAATATACGAATACCTATGTATTCGTTATCCAAACCGTATTTTATGTATTTTGTTATTATGTGGTTTTTAAATAAACAATCTCGTACCTAAACATCTTCTTTTACATACGCGGCCAAAAATTGACGATGTTAGTCTATTAGCTTGTTCAGTATCGTATACTAATTATGAATTACAATCCCTGTACAAGGATATCCTTAATTTAGTTTTTTTTATAAAACCCAGTTGATCTGAACTTTATATTAAAATACGCCGAAAAGAAAACAAAGGCCTTTATGATCAATGACACCGGGCGAGGGAAGTGTACCTGTATTTTGCACGTGTTCTTACAAGAAATATTTAATACCAGTTTCTTAGAATGTCTGATACCAATTATCCCAAATTGTTATACCTGTAAATACATATTTTAACAATGTCCCTTAGGTACATTTCACTTTAAAATTTTAAAATATCTTTCAGAACTCATATTATTAATTGGAAAAATACTACCTTTTTTAGTTTAAGTTCTGTATTTATTAATTTAAACCCAACGTTTCGGCACCATAAACTGGTGCCTTCTTCAGGGGATACATTGACATTAATTTTTTAATTAACAAAAATAACAAGTACCAAGGTAACAAAAAATATTCATAAATGTTACCTTTGTCAGAGGAAAAACCGTCCCAAAAACTGGCAGAGAAGTGATCTGTATAACTCAGAGACGCTTTATCGGTAGCGAAATACCGCAGCCGTACTCTTTATAAACAGATGTTAGAAAAAGTTTATAAAAAATTGTATACATATTACAAATTACAACATATTTAATATTGGAAGCCATGCGCGACTAAGTTCTAATCCGTCAAATGATTGAGATTGATATTTCTTGTTTTATAAATCTCAATGGCTTCTCTTATTAATCTGTTGTTAAGTCGAGAAGGTCTTGCAATAATTTTCCTATCTTCTTCTTCTTCTACAAGATTGAGCGAACATCATCGATCGATCAGATTGAACCAGCCTGAGAAATCGTCCGTTGCAGAACATGCCTTGGAAGAATTCCACCAAATAAAGTTTGAAGAAGGCACCAGTTTATGGTGCCGAAACGTTGGGTTTAAATTAATAAATACAGAACATAAACTAAAAAAGGTAGTATTTTTCCAATTTACATTTCACTTTGTTCAGATAAAGTTTTGCTTTCATTATACATCACATAATAAATACATAAACTTTTATCTTTTGAAGTACATATTTTCCAAATTTTTATATTATGTGATACGATTACTATACGATAACTAGAAAATGTTTTATTATCATTGGTTGGAAAAGTATTTTTACATAAATTATAAATACAAAGTTTGAGAAGAATTAAATCTTCTTTTTTTTATATTTTTACTATTTTTTACAAAAAATTATGTAACTGATTTGTTAGTATTATAGTTTACATTATTTGCATTTAATATATTCCTATTTCTATATGCGATATGTACTACTGTTTTGTTTCTCCAAAGAAGAAGACACCTTATTTCGAGTTTCATTTCTGAAATAGGTTAAAGTTGCAGTGCTTTGATAAAAATATACATACTTGTATTTTACCTTTTCAAATTAATTTTCTTTGCTATTTTAGCTCTTTTACTTCTTTTGCGTTTTCCAAATTGAAAACCCATTTTTCACAACTCAAATAAAAACAATATAAATTCACGCAATGCCGATTTTCCTAAAAGGTTGAATAGGCTGCAGAAGCGAATGCAGTTTATTTCACTATTTCAATATTTTTCCCCTCTACGTAATCTAACAACTTAAGCCCCTCCCTAACTCCTCCTTATGTTCCATTTCGACAGCTCAAATTTCATGCGGCACGTGGTGGCGAAAGAATAAACTAAATTTGCCTATAATTAACATTGGAAGAACATTTCAGAGAGTCCAGGCGCTGTAATTTTCATTTTAAAAAAATGAAAAAAATTCATGTGATTCTTGAGCCAAAGTTCTATATAGTGAGTATAATAATTACCCTATAAATTACCGCACAATCTATTTAAAAAATGTTTTTAAAGGTACAGATTTAGCATTGTTCAAATGTTGGCTTATTTTCTCAGAATTCAATCATATTATACAAATTCTATGTATCTAGCTATATTCAGTGTTTTCTTGTGATTCCTGTGATATCAACTTTTTAACATAAAACTGCTCCATATATGACTTGGATGCATTTATGTAAAAAATAATAATTTCAGATTTTAATGAATTCAACATTTTTTTTCTCATCAATAATACTATACACAATTTTTAAAAATGTGATTTTGAAATCATTGATCTCTCCTTATTTACTCCTATTATTTGCATTTTGAAATGTTTTCACAGTTTTGAGGAAAAAAATTGAGAACTTATCGCTAAATCATGATTTTGACTGGCGCGCAGCCTTAAAAGATGACTTATAACCATATAAACTATCATACTAAATTTCATCCAAATCGAACAAAGCGTTCTGTTATTATAAGCATTTTTTTTTTTTTTTTCATAGAACTTTGAAGCAGAATTCTGACTAAATGGTACACTTTCCAGTAGAAGCAAGTTTAGTTAAATCGTCTTATTTTAGCCTCAGGAATCTGTGGTCAAGCCATGTCCCCCTATTTGAGAGACATCCTGTATATCACCGTGGAATAAGTTATACCATATTCCACTTACTTCAAATATGTAAATAGCCTTTGTTATAATGACTGCTTTAATGAAATTATTACCACACTAAAATTTCATTAAAGCACTCAATGGGGTAACAAGGCTTTTTACATATCTAAAATGAGCGCAATATGATATGTATAACTTATTGCACGGTCATATATAAAATATATTAACGAGTATAAACTAATAAACCTACTCGTATAATGTTCTATGAACTATGAATCTAATAACTTAACTTTATAAATATTTTATAAAAGCTTTAACTATTTAAAATCATTAGTACTTGAGGAAATAATCTGAAAAACCTATCAAAAAATTTAAAAGCGTGTCAACTTCATAAATGATAGCCTCTTAATCTATAATCATTGTTTTATATATTTTATCATTAACAATAGTTTAATCTTTAATAAAAAACAAAATTACTATCACTAAGTGAGTAAGTGACATGAGATGATATCTTATTGCATACTTAAGTCTAATGCCCATATTCATAAACACTTATAAAATTTTAGCCCAATTCGTTAGAATTTTTATAATATGAGACCTTTAAAATAATCTAAAAACATTTACTTTTTATGAGACATATAAATCCACAAATAATAATATGAACTTCGAATTAAACGTTTAGAAACTAAACTACGAAATCATAGAGATCAATGACATCAACAAATAAGCCTATTCTGTAACTCAGTGGTTGATTTTTAACACTGGTTAATCCAATAAGAATTTATTTGAGAACTAAAACTCAAATATTTTGTTATATATCAACATACTTAACTGATCAAAAATTATAGCCTGTTGTTAAAATTAACCACTGAGTTGCAAAATAAGCCCGAAAAAATTTTATGTGTAATTAAATATACAAAATGTAACAGAAATAAGTTCGAGTACGGCAAGAGGGAGAAAATATTTCCAATTTCGAGATATACCGAGTGTACCAAACAAACCTTGGCATAGGCGTTTAACATGGGGAAAAAGTTTTTTGTAAATAAGAGTCCGGCAGAAAATGAAGCCATGATATCGAATATAATAATAATAATAATAATAATAATAATAATAATAATAATAATTTTAATAAATTATATTCCTAACAAAATTCAAATAAATAATTGTTTCATTTTTACCTTCCGTCACCTTTAGGTAAGGAAGGTATTGTCTTTGGTCAAAAAATTCGGTAGTGAGTTTTTAATGAATAAGCACGTTTTAGGGTCCCTACAATACGAATTTACTATTTTAAGATGATGTCTGTATGTATGTATGTGTGTGTGTGTGTCCGTGTGTGTGTGTGTGTGTCCGTGTGTGTGTGTGTGTGTGTGCGTGTGTGTGTATGTGTATCCGTGTGTGACAATTTTTTCTCCGACGATAACTCCAATACTACAATTCTAAAAATTATAATTCCTTCGTATTCCTCTTCTGTACATATGAAGAGTTGATTAGATTTTGGTTATAATTGATCCACCGGAAGTACCCTTATTTGAAGTTTTTAACAGTTTTTCTTAAAAAACGCAGTTAAATATTATTTTTTGACATTTTGTTATTATATTTATTAAAGAAAATACTCTTCTCTATATGGTTTGATTATTCATTTTCCTTCATATTCAATAGATGTAGAGTTAAAGAATTATAAAGAAATTAATTTTCAAAAATTAGTCAGCTTTGTTATTTATCATGGAAACAGCTGACATAATTATTCAAAAAAATTTAATTGACAGATGTCAGTTGCAAGTGCAAAACCAAATATGGAAAAAAGTATAGGATCTAAAATTGGTATGTCATAGTGTTGCTCGCAAGTGACACGCAGAGAAAGGCCAAAGAGAAAATGGAAGGACATTACTTAGTGTAGTTTATGTTATAATTTTATTGGATTTATAGAACCTTTTTAAATGAACTTTTGGTATGGAATTTGTAAAAAATAGTATGTGTTCGTGTTCGATTTTACATGATATTATATAGAATCTGTTCCAAGGACCTTTTGGTATGGGATTTGTACAAAATACATGGAATTGACGGAAGGTCTTGTGCTGGCCACAACAGATTTTTTATTATACAATAAAAAAAAGATTTTCAAATGTCAGCGAGCGCATTGGTTAGCACGACTGCCTCTGAAATTTAAGATTGGGGTTCGATTTCCTTTTAGGGTAATTATTTTATTTTTTACATAACAATTGTTGAACTTTTAAAAATCTGTCTTATACAATTTTGTATTATCGTCATTTAAAAATAATAATAATGAAATAAATAAATAACTTGAAAAATCAAGAGAAAATAATTGACAATAGTTGATTATAATATCTAATCAAAACATTGATATAACACTGCATTGTATTTTCTTTTGATATTAACAAACAATATTTTTTTATAAATACTGTAAAACATAACTTCACAAATTTATTATATTTCAGGTACTTTTATTAATATTCGGCGAGGAACCTGAGACAGCTCACGGATATGAGGTGCATTCGGAGGGTGAAAGGGTTCATCCTACGGAGGCAGTGACAACATCGGTCACGACAAGGAACACTAACTACGTGGTGAATGGAGAGAGTCGAGATTCAGCGTGCGGGCAGCGAAGAAGTTCAACATGCGGAGGTGGAGGGAACCGGCTTCACCGTAAGGCTAAGGAGTACCTACCCGCAGCTGTGTGAAGAACCACCACCCAAACCGAAGTATAATTATGTATATTTATTACTTGTTGAGTTGAGTTTTTTTAGTTTTATATATTGGGATTAATTTGTTCAGTTACAGTTTTACCTGATGGGTATAAGTCTATGTTTTGCACGTATTTCATTCGTATTAGTTTGTTCGGGGATTGAAATAATTTCTTAACGGGTGGCAATTGTAATAAACCAGGTTTGTTCAAATATTTCGTTTTAAAAAAAATATTTGCAATTTATGTCAATTTAATGTTATTAACCTTTTTGGCTACACGCGAGGGTATTGCACATGTCATTCAGCAAAATTATTGCATTCTTGCATTCTATTTATTTGATATAAATAAAATGTTACATATAATTACGGGATAGTCAACGAGAGTCGACAACAGTCAATAACTGGTATGAGAAATACATTGCTAAATATCGTTCGTTAATTATAATATCATATAAATATATTTGTATTTATTGTGTTTATTATTTAACTTGTTTTTATCAATACAAATCTTATTCATTTTTGTTTTCTTTTATGTAACTATTTTATAACCTATGACCGCAATTCTCAGTCTTTTGTTTTATTATTAATAAATATTTTCTAAATTGTTACTTATTAATAATTGTGCCACCAAACCAGTGCAGAGATCAGCTCACCCATTGACGCAACAGACAGCAGGAAAGTATAACCCTACTTAAATCGTTAACATTGCTATTTCTGTTGCACCCCAGTCGCGATTGTTACAATTTGATTATGGTAATCAATTATTTTCTCTTTATTTATTACAATATTATTATTAATTTTAAAAGAATGTAATAGGATATATAAAACAGATTTTTAAAAGTTAAACATTTTTTTTTGCAAAAAAAATAAAATAACCTAATGGGGAATCAAACCCCAATCTGAAATTTTAGAGGCAGTTGTGCGAACCTATAAGTTTCGCTGACATTTGAAAATCTTTTCATATTGCATAATAAAAAATCTGTTGTGGCCAGCACAAGATCTCTCGCCATTCCCATATTATGTTATTAAGTATTGAATTGCACTTCTCTTTCAAACTGTCGATTTATAACAAAAAATTACAGAACTTTACCCAAATATTGTTCTTTTATTGTATTTAACATGTCTTTTGCATACATATAATTCTAATTACATATATCTATTTTTCATTGTGTGAGGAAGTTCCTAAATGTGAGAGATTCTTCCAATTCATTAACCAGATTGGCGGTATTTCTGATGGCTATATGCATTTTACCTATAATTTCAAATATTTAATTAATAAAACAACAAGAAAGATTAAATATACTTCCCAGAAAAAGCTATCAGAATGACACTAAAACTTTTTGATTTTTGACACTGACATGTGTCATTTACAAACTATGTTATAAACATTGGAATTTGTCAACTGGTTTCCTTAGTGCCTTAGCCTCTGCGATTAGATTACTCTATATATTATAGTGTCTTTATCTCTAAATCTATACAAGATAATATAAAAGTTTTAAGTATATTAGATGGAGAATTTTATGTTCTTCAATATTTAATAACAAAAATTTCCAAAAAATTATATTTAGAAGAATTTTTCTAAGAAACTACTACTTCCGGTGTTATGTAAGAACCGTGGTATGTTCGTTAATTACAACGCAGCCTAGTTGGTTTGGTGTGCGGCTGCCAGCTTTACAGTGGAGAAGGGAGCAGGTTGGAAATTAAGCAAAAAAGGGTCGAATGGGCGCCGCGTAATTTTTAATTATAAAATTACGAAAAGGTACAATTCGAGATATGAAAATTCCTTTACCTATCTTAACTCGGTTGTTGTCTGAAAACGACTGAAATAAGGTCTTCCCCAAAAATAATATTCAAGGCTTCCAAGAAATAAATCTAAATGTATGTTTAATATTATTAGCAAAATTTTAATATAAATGTAAATATATAGGTAGGTTGACGTATACAAAATTTGTAAAAGAGTGTACCTACATAAAAAAGTATTATACCTACAAATAAAAGAATAAAATAAATTCTAAATATAATATGAACAAACAGGACTATTACAATATTATTATTATTAAATAAAGAGAATGAAACGGAAATTTGACATTATTTATTTAAAGTTTCGTTGAGCGAAACGTGAAACTAGTTGCTAGTGTAAACATTACTTTAATTTACAGACATGTGAAGGTTAATAATGCGCGCTCTGTGCTGTCAAGTATTATAAACAATAAAAACAAATGAAAGCTTATTTGTAGTACAAAATACTAAACTTTAGCAACAATTACATGAACAGGTATGTTACTAGATGATCTACAACAATGTACTTTATAAGATGCAAATTTCTAGCTAAAATTTTAACAATAATAACCTACAAAATGTTTACAATCTTGTGAAGAGCTTTGAAAAGATAGTAGAGAAAAGTAAGAAGGCCGAACAGCAAGATATAAAGATTAAAGAAGAGGAAAGAACGAAACAGAACGACAGCCGAAAAAGTAATGTAACACCGGTTGTTCAATTGTTACCAAAACCTTTTCAGCTCTTCCCAGGAATGTCAGAATGAGGAATCCATAGTTAAACCAGTGCCGGATTAACCATGAGGTGCATGAGGCGCGCGCCTACGACACCATTTTGTTGAATTTTTATTTTTTTAGAGTTGTATTTTATTTACTTTATGAGTATTATTCTGTTCTAATTATTTTTCTGGTTAACTTATAAAATAAATTATATTTTTGGGGTCATGTTTTATTCTAGAGGCCCGAAATTTGTGAGCGCCTCAGTTAAACAGTTCTTAAGTCTTATAGTTTTTGAGGAATCGTCCCTCCAACACACACACACACACCAATCTGAATATGCGAATTTTAGCATGAATCCAGTACCTCTCTTGGCGAGCGGTAAAAAGTGAACAATTATTTATTTGAAAATTTTTATAAATTTTACAATTAAATGCAATAATATTAAAGTAATTAATGTTTAAATAATCTACAAGATGTAATGTACTATTATCATGTTCAATATCCTGGCTAATATTCTGCCGGACACGTTTTATTTACAAAAAACTGTTTACCCATGTTAAACGCGTATGTCAAGATTTGCTTGGGACACCTGGTATACTGGCGAAACGGAAAAAAATAAGAGACATTGACAGAACTTGTATCATTTATTGTTTAGTATTTATTTTTATTTTTTATTATTTATTTTTTTTTTTGTTCTTTTTCTTTTCGCTACATTACCCATATGCCTCGTTCTGATTGGTTGTTGCATTGTAGCGTTGGTAGTGTAGTGCAAAAGTTTGGACCTTGCAAGCTTCTGCACTGCAATACAACTGCACAATCACGAAATTCTGAATGTGAACGGTTGCGTTTACTTTTGCTTTACAATATTTCTGCACTACAATACAACTACACTACAACTGCACTAAGCTTTATCCGAATGAAGCTTTACGTAATAAGAAAAGATCTTCAAATGGTTCGGTGGTATGCCAAAGGATCGCCTTAAACAGCTTACGCACCCGTATACTATAAAAATACAAAGGAACAGTTTGGTTGCGGTGTACTGCAAACTGCCTAATGTTTGTCAGAATACCTGCAATTCCCAGGGTTGGATTCAAGGAAAAATTTAAATATCTTATGGGACAATACGCTTACGTAATCATCCATAATCCTACTCAAAGACGCAAAGATATGTATTACAAAAATAAGAAATTATTATTGCTGTATTACTATGGTTCGAATGGAGTCCTATACCATAGTCATATTTTAACTATCTTAAATAAGAAGACGAAAATATATATAAATTAATAAGTATTAGTGAAAAAAATTTCTTTAAATATTGACTAGGACAGAAACTACAAGTGATTGAAGCTGATTTCTAATGGGGTCATTTAAAAAAAAAAAATTGTCATTTTTTTTATAAAATCATGAAATCCATCTCATTTAATAAATATGACAATTGAAAATAATTGGAAATATGCGACTTTTCATTCATAAATTTGCTAATAAACTTTCGCGCTTTTAAACACGGACTAAATTTGTGACGACACAAATTCATACTCACACAAAGACAATTCTCTCTCACACACACACGCTTCACAACATGAAACAGTAACCTAACCTAAAAGTGTGACAGCTGACAGCAAAATATACAAGAGAGAAGATTATTATTACTTTCTACTTCTTTAAAAGTACTAGTGCAGTATAAGGTATGTAAATAAACCATTTATTTAAATAAATACCAAACCAAATAATTATAGTTCTAAATTAAACCGGTAGAGTTCGACTGTCGTATCCGTGAATATATGTCGTCAGCCGTTGAAATATTTGAAATTAAACGCAACTTTTAAAAAATCATATCTCCGATTGTAAAGACTTGTAAGATGTAAAACATACACATACATGTTTAATTTCAAGAAAAAAAATCTGTTGTGGCCAGCACAAGACCTCTCGCCATTTCCATATTAGGCTATATAAGTATTGTATTGCACTTCGCTTTCGAACCGTCGTTTTATAACAAAATCTTATAGAACATTACCCAAATATTGTTTCTTACTATATTTAGCATGTCTTCTGCACACATATAATTCAAATTATATCTATTTTTCATTGTATGAGGATGTTTCTAAATGTCAAATATTGTTCCAATTCATTAACCAGATTGGCGATATTTCTGAGAGATATATGCATTTTACCACAATTTTACCTATAATTTCAAATATTTAATTAATAAAACAATAAGAAAAGTTAAATATATACTTCCCAGAAAAAGCTATCAGAATGTCACTAAAACTGTTGATATTTGACAATGACATGTGTCATGTTATAAACATTGGAATTTGTCAACTGGTTTCCTTAGTGCCTTGGCCTCTGCGATTAGTATACTCTATAAATTATATAGTCTTTATCTCTAAATCTATACAAGATATAATAAAATTTTTAAGTGTATTAGATGGAGAATTTTATGTTCTGCAATATTTAATAAAAAAAACTCCCAAAAAATTATATTTAGAAGATTTTTTCTAAGAAACTACTACTTCCGGTTGTTCAATTGTTACCAAAACCTTTTCAGCTCTTCCCAGGAATGTCAGATTGAGGAAACTGCAGTTAAATATTTTTTAAGTCTTATAGTTTTTGAGGAATCGTGACTACAACATCCAGACATACATACATACATACACACACACACACACACACACACACACACACACATACACACATCCACACACACACACACACAGACATCATTTTAAAAATGTTATAATCGGATTGTAGGGACCTTAAATCGTGCTTATTCAATAAAATCTGGATATGCGAATTTTAGCATGAATCCAATACCTCTCTTAGCGAGAGGTAAAAAATCACGCGTTAGGTACTAAGAATTTGACTGGTCGCCTGATTTTAAAAAGGAGATTCGCGCATCTGCAGCGGTCACCTTTAAAAGAATATGAAATGTCATGTTGTTCTATAACCCAACAAAACATTTAACAATTTTGTGTTGATGAATTTGTTTAATTATAACATCTAGTAATATTAACAATAATAATATATTTATAATTAAATCAATATGTAATATTAATTAAATTAATAATAATATTAATTAAATTAATATTGAAACTTCAAAACAGGCAAACACTACCGCCATTCGTCGTCATACTTTGTGCAATAATATTGTCAAACTGTTTCAATGTTCTATAATTTATTAGGAAAAAAATGCTTATTATTTATGTTATTTATACTTAATAATAATTTCTTCATTAATGTAACGTATAAGTTTTTACATAAAAACATTTCAGCTATGTAAACTTGAAAAAAAATCATATCTCGCTTATTACATAAAATTTTTAAGTTTGCACTAAAATTCTTATTTTATCCTGTTCTTACAGAAAAAAAAAATAAAAGAAAAATGGTATAGGACCCCATTTAAGTAAATTAGCTTGAATTAACTTATGCAGTTTTGAGTATCAATTATACTAACTACATATTATAATTTCGTAATTTTTAAAAGACGTAAAAGTTTCCAAATTATATTAGCACCTAATCGGGATTATATCATTCCCTACCATACTTTCCCCATATAAAAGGTAGGTTCATTATAAGAAAAACTTAGTTTTCTACAACTTCTATACTAACAAAGTTCACAAAATTTTTATGAAAATCATGTGACAACTATGGGTTTCAAATGATGGTAACGTGCAGGTGCAAGTAGTAATGATAACGAACTGGACGTTTCTGTGCAAGAAGAAGATACGACTGAAGTGACATCACAGCGAAGGCGATGAAATTAATTTATATCAAATTTATTAACACGAACATGGGCAGCAGATTGTGTTAAATGTGTATAATAAGTGTGTAACGGAATTCGGATAGTTTCAAGATTTCAATCGTGTTCGAACTATAGTGAAAAGTGGAAAATGTATAAAACGAAAACGAGTGCGTCGACAAAGTTTTTCTACATTTGATTCGTTTTTTGAGGGTGTAGTGAAAAGAGAAGAAAATAGTTTTTTTGCTGCTAACAAATCACCGACCCTTGACTGTATCATGGGAAGTTTACGAGAAGATGGCATACCAATGAATTGTAGTCGATCCACATTTCATAGATATTTAAAGTCACTTGGGTTCAAATTAGTGGTGGGAACCGGTTCCGGTTCCAAAATTACCCGGGTACCCGGTTATTTGAATGTGTAACTACCCGGTTCTCGGTTCCGATTCCAAGACTACCCGGTTCTCGGTTCTGGAACCGAAATTACCCGGTTCTGGAACCGAAACTACCCGGTTCTCGGTTCTGGAACCGAAACTCATCGATTCTCGGTTCTGGAATCGAATCTCATCGGTTCTCGGTTCTGAAATCGAATCTCATCGGTTCTCGGTCCTGGAACCGAAACTCATCGATTCTCGGTTCTGAAATCGAATCTCATCGGTTCTCGGTCCTGGAACCGAAACTCATCGGTTCTCGGTTCTGGAATCGAATCTCATCGGTTCTCGGTCCTGGAACCGAAACTCATCGGTTCTCGCTTCTGGAACCGAAATTCATCGGTTCTCTGTTATGGAACCCGAACAGATTGAGTCTTGAATATAGGTCGGAATATATGTAAAGTGCATACTAAGTGCATTCTTACATATTTTTAAGAAAATTGAATAATACATTTGCAAAATAAAACACGTGTGCATATAATATGAAAAATTTTGACAATTATGAATTATAAATTATTACTTTAAAGAAAAACTTTTATTAAAAATTTTATGTTCTGCTATGTGTAATTTGTATTTTGTATTATTAGGTATTTCCACTTTTACTACGGAATTTTCTCATTTCTCTACCCAACTCTTTGGTGTGAATTTGCAGTAAAGAAAATGATACTTATAAACAAAACATATAATTGTCTATTACACAAAAATGATGAATTTAAATTTTTTACATAAACAAACAAAATATTAAATGGCTATATTAATTGTATTTAATCGAACTGAAGTCAAGAAATTAAGAAATATTCCTTTATATTACAAAAGTGAGAGATCAAAATGTAAAGATTAAAGCAGAATGTATAAGTAGCTCATTGAAATTCTAGGAAATATTTATTGCTTTGTCCCTTCATTTTATGGTCACTATTGTCATTATGTAGGTAGGTATAGTTCATCTAGGGATCATTTTCCGAAGACTCGTTATCGTTTTATTATGGGTGCACAATAGCTAAAACCGCAATGCCAAAATATTTCGGTCCGTACAGTCGACCAGTTCAGTATTTGCAATGCTGGTATATATTTTACGCCCAGTATTCGACTGTAGACCAAGACTGCACTTTCCAGATTTTCTAAACCGATTACCAGGGCTGTATTTGCTAATATTTAAAATTTTAATGCGTTAATCTTTTGAACTTAGAATTTCCCTAATTTTCTTATAGCTTATTATAAGGTCTGTGAACTTGTCTCCAAAGGATTATAAAACCGTAATTTGTGGCTATGTAGGTATATAAATAGGTGATAAGTCTTACGTTATAGACAATATGGCACAACGGGCAGGGCATAAAATATTACGTTTACCGCCTTATTATTGCATATTCAATCCGATTGAGTTAATTTGGAGCCAACTAAAAAACAATGTTAGATCAAAAAATGTATCACCACAATTAAATTCTAGTGTAGTTCAATTAATCAGGGAAGAAGTTGAAAATATTGGCCAGCAACAATGGAATAACTGTATTCAACATATTATAAAAGAAGAAAATAAATTTGTATCACTTTACAAAGACGTGAATCCATTAATTATATCTTTAAGGGATTCAGATATGTGCGATAACAATTCTGAAGACGAGGACGAGTGCACTATGTCCGAATAAATAATGAAATATTTCAAACCCCTACTCAAATTTTTCATTACAGCCCTGACACATGCCAGGCTATTGGGACCCTCTATTGTACTGCCGTAATAAAACGATAACGAGTCTTCGGAAAATGATCCCTAGATGAACTATACCAATATCTTAGAACATCACTCAAGGTCAAGCTACTGTAATAAACCATATCGAATGAAAATTGAAAATATATAATATGAAACTGAAAGTGTAAGTTGCTATTATGCGGTTACATTTTCAAAAAAAAAAAATTCCTCCTGCATATGGTATAATATTATTTACACATTATTATATGCAATTAAGTTACATAAAAAAAATAATATCGTTCAATAATATTTCTCAAATGAAACAGAAAATCTGTTTATTTCTCAAAAATAGCGAGACTAATTTAAAATTATAATTGAATAATATCATATTGATTCCATAACCCGAATCTGAAGTTCTATTCCAGAGAACCGGTTCCTCTACCTGGAACCGGAATCGAAGATCGGTTCTATTACTCGGAACCGGAACCGAAGATCGGTTCCATTACCCGAAACCGGAACCGATGGGTACCCGGTTCCAAATTTTTCCGGTTCTTACAGCACTAGTTCAAATATCAAAATTTGGACAATAGAAAAAGAATTATGGATTCTCCTCATATTGCTAAATGGCGTTACTACTTTTTAACAAAAATAAAACAATTCAGAGAAGAAAAAAGAACAATAATATATCCAGATGAAACGTGGTACGACACACATGATGTTGTGACGAAGGGTTGGGTCAACGATTCCGGAAAATGTCATGTTGACACACCTGTTTCTCGTAGTAAACGGATAATAATTTTGCATGCTGGATGTGAGGAAGGATTTATTGAAAATTCCTTGCTACTATCCGCCGAAAACATTGCATCTGCTAGTGCTGACTATCATTCAAATATGAACGCAGATCTATTTGAAAATTGGTTCAAAAATCAATTACTTCCTAATATTCCACCATCATCGATTATAGTTATGGATAACGCAGTTTATCATTCTCGGCAAAAAATAAAAATTCCTTGTGCATCAACCAAAAAACAAGAAATTATTGATTTTTTACATGCACATAACGTTTCATTTCCCGAAATAAGTAAGAAAAGCAAATTATTAAATATTATTAAGAAGCATAATTTTCAAAAACAGGCACTTCACAGACTTGCTGGCAAATAAATATGGACATGAAGTGTTAGGCTTGCACCGTACTACTGTATATTCAACCCAATTGAATTAATTTGGTCAAGTTTAAAACGGAATATTAGGAAAAACAATTCTACGCCTAATCTGTCAGAATCGGTTTTAAAATTAATTCGAACGGAGGTTGATCAAATTACACCGGAATTGTGGAACAACTATGTAAATCATGTTAAAAAAAAAAACTGTAGAATAGTTTAGATTTACTAATCAACAATCATTTGTTATTCATTTAAGCAACGATGATTCAAGTACCGAATTAGATTATTAATTATTACATTTTTAGATTTGTGTATCATTTAATTGTGCAAATAACTTTTAAAATATGTATTATGTATTTTTTGTATGTATATGTATGATATAAATACTGTATAAATAAATTACTACTTATAGTTGTTGTCTCGCTAACATTTTTCATTTTATTGCATGTAATAAAACAACAATATACATATATAAGTGTAATATACGAGTACTGTTTCAATAAATATTAATGTAAAAGCAGTGTAACATGAAAAAAAAGTTTTACTTCTTAATATTTTTGTTATGAAAAAGTCAAACTCTGTGCAAAGTAGTGACCGTATTCACACTCTTATTTATGACGGGTGTAAATTTGGATTTCTTTGTTATCTTAAATGAGAGGCGTTTCAAAGGTTTATGGCGATCCTTTGGCTTTCCATGAGACAGATCATACATTCGTTAGCATGGCTAATGGCTACTTATGGATTCATAGATTGGGGTTCTGGTTCGATTCGCAATCTTGTACATATTTCTATATATTTTACAGATAAATTTAAAAATCATTTTTCTTTTTTTAATCCCGAAGCCTAAGATAAACAAAATTCCTTTGTTACATAGTTTATTTTTCAAATGAATGTAACTGACAGGTAAACGTCATTGTCAAAAAATTAATCACTTCAAATTAATAATACTGACATATTAAATAATAAAGACAATCGTAAATAAAGCAATAGTTATATGCAATAGAACATAATATAGTTTAAAGCATTAGTAACGTAGGTATGTATTTAAATTAACAAAAATTAAATAGCGGGAGGTTTTGTGTTGGCCATATCAGATTTTTTCTTTTGTTATCAATAAAAAATAACTGAGATATAATTAATGTACGTAGATACTATGTTTTTTTTTTTTACTTTTGATAAAATGACTTGGTAAGTTCATACCACCGAACTTTTTTCCTCAATATTACAAAGTTGATAAAATGAAGACAGTATTTCATTCATTAAAAATCAATGGAGTGTAACTGGATTGAGTTGCGAAGATCTTACCTCAAAAGGATTTAATGATAACGAATCCTTTTAGAAATTGCTATATATTCTCCCAAAGTAAAGAAGCTTACACAGGATAATAAAAAGAAAAAGTAAAATGTTTCGGGCGAAACAATAAAATTTTTATTACAAAATATAAGGCCCGGTTTATCTGAAGCTACAATTCAGGTTTCTCAATAATTTTACCCAAATTTTAAGAAAGGTTAAATTTATACTATACTCATGAACTGTATTTTACTCTACATATTATTTGCTTTATGGTTTTCGTTTACTGGATTTAAATTAAATACATGACTTCCAGATATTGATTGAAGTAGCCTTCCTTTTGCTTACTACAGGAATATGTGTTGCGTCCATATTAATTTAGATAATTTATACAACTATTTGACATTTGACATCAAATAATACATTAACACAATAGCAATAATAACCTATCAAAATGGTGTAAGTAAGACTTCGTTGTCCATGTAACCTTGGCAAAAATTATATGCCAAAATAAAAAAAAATCTAATGTGGCTACCACATTACCTTCTGCTATTCTTTTCCCAATATGTACAGTAAAATTTTTGAAAGAAGTCCGATCAAGGCCATCTACGAATTGTATCTATGAATTAAGATTTTGAGCTGTCAAATTTAGCATTGTCTTTTACTTATTTTTTATGAGGGTACATAATATCTTGTGTACCTCATAAAAACTATGTAAACGACACTACTAAATTTGACATCATAAAATCTTAATTCATAGATTCAATTCGTAGATGGCCTTGATCGGACTTCTTTCAAAAATTTTACTGTACTTATAAAGTGGCAGTTTAAAGTAATACTTTAATGATATTTTTTAATCATCAGTGCCTGTGATTAAACAAATAAAAATGTCCATAATAATTAGTGATGGAACGGATCGCTCTTTGGCCGGATTACCGGATCCCGGAATTCCGGCCTCTTATTCAGCCGGATCGCCGGAATTCCGGCAGCCGAATCGTTCGTAATTTGTCGGTAAAAATCGTAACGGCTTCGGTCCCTTTGCAACCATTAATAAACAGAAAATCGGATCCAATTTTATGGTGGAAGGATCATGCAATGAAGTTTGTTGTTCAACGATATTTATCTAGTCTTGCAAGTTGTGTGTATAGCAAGAGAACTTTTTCGGATATAAGCCAAATACAGGGTGCCCATTTCCCGCCTTAAAGTTTTAAAATAGGCAACCCATGTGCCATGTTAGATTTCATAAGTGACTTGGATTTTAAAATTTTATTTTGCTCTTATATCTACTGTGATAATTAATTTTAAAGTACTAATATTTACCAAGTGGCTTATGAAATGTGTTCTGTTTTCTTATTTTTAAACTTTAAATCGGGAACTTATAAAATGGGCACTCTGTATATGAAGATAGAAGATCTCAAATTTCACCAGCTAATGTGCAGAAATTATTATTCATCCACCATACACTAGAACAATGTAATTTTGAATATTTTTTTGTATATGTTTTTATTGTTTAAAATTTATATAACTGTTAATTTTGTAAGTCACTTTGTGTGCTTTATTACATTTTATTTCAATTAATATGATAAATATGTTTTAGTTACCTTCATATAAAAAAATAAAATGAATAAATAATATTCAAATATAGATAATATCTAATAAAATGATCCGGCTGAATTTTCTATACGATCCGGCCGGAACCGGAATTCCGGCCAAGAAGCCGGATCGGCCGAATTCGGTATCAAAGCCGGATTCTCGTTTCATCACTAATAATAATCTATAATATTTCATCCATTAATAAAAAAAAATCTGACGTGGTCAGCATGTGACCTCCCGCCAATTCCATGTTTAAAATAGCAAAGAGCTTAAGTAAAATTTCACTTCCCGCTGATCGTTTGTAGACAGAATCTAATTTGTTGTTCCAATAAATAGAAAAGTCTGTAATACGAAATTTTGAATTATATTTTATTATGTAGGTACTTCCTCGAAAATCTATTAAAAGCTTCAAATTAAGCACCACTTCCGGTTTATCATATATAGCCAAAAATTGTTTCGAATTATATACGAGTTTTAAATAATACAAAATTTGAGAAGTTTTAATATATTTTTTCAAGAAAATCTGTTTAGAGTTTCCAGAAAGTAACACTTCCAGTTTATCAATTTTAGAGAAAATCTAATATGTCGTTGTCATTAATACAAAAGTCTTAAATGCCAGATTTGAAATGTTTTGGATTATATCATATATATTTCACGAAAATCTGTTCAGAGTTTCAAGTAAAAGTATAACTTCCCGGCTATCAATTTTAGCCAAAATGAAAATGGTGTTCCCCTTGATATGAAAGTCTTAAATTACTAAAATTTAATAGTTTTTGATTATATTTTAATATAGTTCTTCATTAAAAACTGTTATGGGCTTCAAGTGAAGTACCATTTCCGGAAATCCAATTTTCCCCAAAATCTAACCAACCTGTTATATTAATGCAGAGAGCTTAAGTACGGAAGATAGAAATTGTTGGAAGTTGGATATAATTATTAGACAGTGACAGTGACACTGACGCTGGACAGTGACACTGACACTACACATTGACACTCAAGACACCCATGAACTATGATAGTCAAAGACAGCTGTAAATAATGAAAAGTCAAGAAGCATATGAAGAAAATAAAATAATATAAATAAAAATAAAAAATGTGTATGTCATAAAATAAACTCTTTATTATAATACAAACACTGACACTAATAAAGTTAGCGAATATAAATAAGGTGAAAATTTCTTTGTTTTTTATCATCGCTGTGAGAGGCATGTATCTAGGGAGATTCTGAATGCTGAATGGCGCCAAACATATCACGTGACTAACACTAGGTAAATAAGTGTTGTTAGACCTCTGGCACGGTTTACACGGTATGTGACAACTGAGCACAGATGTCGAGGCGCCCACTTGGTTAACGGCCGGTTAATCATCCCTCATTTATCCATTGCCCAATCGCCCTCGCCAGTTGACTGTTTCCGAAGTTTACATGTTTAGTTATCTTAACCACTCTCTGAGAACAGGGCTGCTGACATAATCCTAATTCCTCTTTACTCTTTACTCTTTACCCTCTTAATATGGGTTCGCGTAAGATTTACTATTATGTATTTAATTTTTATTTTCACTTAATTTTAAGGATAGGGGTAATTTTATTATCAACTATACCTATCATAGCCTTACTCCACATTATTGTCAACTATGAATTAACTTACAACTTACAAACATACTTCTTATGATCTTATGTTTCATTAGAAAAATATAAACTCCAATATTAACGTCTCAGAAAGAGAGAATGTCGTGCTACATCTATAATACATCCAAATTTAAAATATTACGGCACGTAACATTAATTTAAATTCTTTACGTGTATGTTCTGTATTGCAAATCCAAAAATATTCCATGTTCTATACAGTGTCCCACACTCTATGTTCAGTATAGAGTCTTATAGAGTACCATGTTGTCATATTTACCTGCTGTAAATCTACAAGATAGGCAGAGCAAAATAGATGCCCAAAACGAGATGAAATATTCTGGGTACTTCATTGAATGTATTTATGACTGGTGTACTTTCAGTGTATCTAAACAGGTGGGTGAAAAGAAAAAAATTAAATTAAATAATGAACTGGTCAGTTCAATAATTTACAAAAAATATAAAATAATACAAATACAAAATGTAAGTAGGATATAAAATTATAACAACCGTAGGTAAATGAAATGAATTAACATATAAACTCTAGTCAATTTAAAGTAAATAATATAAAACATTTTTATACTTAATTGGACATTTTACAATCGTCGTCAACAGTATAAGTTCCCTGTGTTACACATTTCCATTCTACGAAAAGATATTGAATAACACACTGGTCAGTTTAATAATACATATTTTTTATTTAATTTATATCTTCTTATTTGATAATTTACTAATATTTAAGCTTGATAGAAATACTGCATATATTTTACATAGTTCATAAGTCTTTATTCTTTCTTTGTAATCTCCAATTTGAATTTATAATATTTTAAAATTCTAATTTCTAATGCATTTAATCAAGTTTAGTATACTGGGAGGTTTTAAAATATTGAATTGAAATATTACTTATTTATTACAGGTACAAATAGCCTTATATATAAAACTATTTAGACAAATATTGGGTGTATACAATAAGCCCTTAGGTAAATAAGAGACCCTCATAAAACTTAAATTGTACAGTGTTAACTAATTTTGGTATAGCAATGAAAATTTATGAATGTTTCAATATTACATTACATTGAAAAATTGGCAACATGGTACAGAAAACCTCCATATGAATAACATTGGCTATCTCTGCCACACTGAAGATAGAGTGTGGGACACTGTATAGTATGTGAATAACTATTTGACAATCGACTGTTTTAATATTTTAATTAATTCTGGACTTATACAGCGTAAGCCGTAACGTAACATACCGTGACGTAACGTAACGTAAAGAATAAAACAATGCAAACAAATGTGATAATTTATATAGCCGTAACGTGACGTACCGTGCCGTAACGTATTAAAATCCCAAAGACCGCCAAGTTTTATCTTTCTACGTTACGGCACATTACAATACGTTGTGGTATTACGAAAATTATTATTTCCCTGTGCTATAGTTAGTTTTAAAGTTTAGCTTAATGTATTAAATGGAAATAAATATAGAAAATACTGCATTACGAGTAGTCTTTTCTTGTGGACAGTGACTGACATGAATGACCTTGTGTCATCATATGTTAAAATTTATATTAATATATTAAATGGAAATATATATGAAATATAGTGTATTACGAATAAACTAACATGTTAAATACAAATCTGTCGTTCACTTTATATCGACAGAGCATGAGCATACTTTTTACGACAATGTACCGTAAAAGTTCTGTGTAAAAATAGTTTAGAAAAATGACGCGTTACAATGCGTCACAATACGCCACGGCACTGTACGTTACGTTACGGCTTACGCTGTCTAAATCCAGCATCAATTTTCAGCTAAACAGCTGGTAGTATTTTAGGTGATAACTTTTAACTTCCAGTTATCAACAAAAGACGAAAAGTTCTTATTCCTAATTGAATGTAAACTTACAATACAGTTAAGAACTAAATGAAACATTAACAGGTGAAAATGTGTAACTGTTGTGTTCTTAAGAAATTAATTCCATATAAAATTCTAAAATTGGACATGAAAATTCTGCTGTAGCAAACAGTAAAAGAGAAAAATGTGGATGAGCAAAGCATCGATGATTTTATAAAACCATATACTACCTAATGGCAAAGGCGGTGTTGTCACTCAAGTGTTCATGCCACGTGACAAATATGTCACATCTAGAACGTCAACCAGATATCATATTTGCATGAAACAGTGCCAATTCTGCCAAAAACGCAGGACTAAATAACTATTATACATATGTCTCAATGCGAAAGTTTCATATAAACAGATAAGACTTCTAAATAAATAAATTTATATGATCACGGCATATTACCAATTGCAGAGTGTGCCAATCTACTTTATACGCAGAGATTGGTATTGATGATGACATATTCATATACCGTGCGGGGGTTACCTGGTATCACCTCACGGGCATTCATTGCTGGCGTAGAGAGTGCTGTTATAAAAATCAACCATAATCGTTGTTAAATTCTTCGACAACTCGACGGATCGCTTTATTACCTTTGCCACAGCATTGAATTAGGTAAATTCGTTCGTCTTTTGACAACATTTTCAACGATTATGGTTGATTTTTATAACTGACAGTTAATGAAAATAAATAAATAAGGGCAATTACCATGACAACGCAAACTTATTTCGATTTTTATCTGAAACTAAAAGAAAATTTGAAAATGTTAAAACTGAATTGGCCGTTTCGGGACATCCAAAAACTTTTATCAAGAATACATTTTTTTGTAAAATAAAAAATAAAAAAGTTTTTCCTCTTTGGAACTCGATCCGTGGGCATACGGTATTTTTTAACAATTTCGCAGTGTTGGTGTCAGTTCCTAAAAACATGATTTTAATTTTCTGAAAAAAAAATCGGTAACTGCAAAAACAATAATCTTCAGTAAACAACAACAAAAAAACTAGAATCACAAAATTTGCATGCCGAAGTCCAACGCAATGTATAGAAATCAATAAATTTTACTGAAATATCGATAAGCAACATGTATATAAATTTCTCTGTCAGAAACGTTCTACGAAAAGAATTTGAAATACAGTTCGATCAAACAAACATTAGAGAAATGATAGTGAATGCAAATAAGAGGAAATCAAAGTGATTTATTTGTAAATTTGATGATTTTCAGCCTGTCCTGTGCAGTAAATGGTGTGGTATGATTGATAGTTTATTTGGGGCACGTGAGGTCATGTGTAAAAAGGTCTTTGAATGTTTGAATGTTAATGAAGCAAGAGGAGCGAAGATGGACTGAAATTTTGTTTCTGAAAACAGGGACGTACTTAGAAGGAATCATTTAGGATATCTGCAAATGCGGATAGTTTTACGCACTAAAACGCTGAAACTTTTAATATTTGGTGATAATGTCTAGCCGAATTTGGAATTTCATATTCTACTGATCGACAAAATCCAAGGTTTGATCAAAAAGTAAGAATTTTTTAATTTCACACGTTCTTCCTATTTAACCCTACCGTGACCCTGCGCGGTAACTTAAATAGTTACCCCAGACGTAATATTTTTGCAATTATTTCAAGAATATGAATAACATGTTTATAGCATTGGCGTTTATGTATAACTTCAGTAACCATTAATGTATCTTAAAAGATTACATATTTTTTTTATTCAATTTTGACGTTTTAAACTGTCATTATTAACTCCATAGCAACAACTATAAAAAACACTTTATACACAAGTGAATTAAAAAAATTTAAATCACTCTCACAAAATTTTAACTCACTCTGCAACAAATAATGCATTTAAATTACATCAAGTAAAATAACACTCACCATAATATTTATCAGACATTATCAACCATTTTCATTATTTTTCACGGCACAAATGCCAGACAATAAAGCATTTTAAATATATGACTTGACATCTATCAGCAACGATTGTCATGCTCAGCCTACTAACTGATCAGTTTTTTATTTTGTCAAAATTAAATATTATAATGGTTTTTATTATTATTTCGTCAAAATTGAATAAAATATTGTACAAACCATGTGAGCTAAGAATGTTTATTCACTCGAAGAATTTGACTCACTCGCCCTTACGGGCTCGTGAGCTAAACTTTCTTCTCATGAATAGACATTACCTCAGCTCACTTGGTGTGTAAATATCTATTAACATGAATTTTTAGAAATAGATTTTTTTACATTTTCTTCTTGGGATATCCAAGTTATTTATCAATTAAAATCTGGTTTTGAACAGTAATATACACCTCCTGCAAATACAACACGCCTAGGTCATACTATTTTTGTTTGGACTGTAAAAAGTTGCAAATTTAGTTCTATTATTGTTTTTCTTTTTTTGTTTTGTTCAGTACTGATATTAAATTTGGTAATTTGAATTGTTTGTAAATAAAAAAACTTATAAAAATGTTTTCTTGTTTTCATTTTAACTGTATCTTAGATAAAAATCTGTTGTGGCCAGCACAAGACCTCTCGCCATTTCCATATTAGGCTATATAAGTATTGTATTGCACTTCGCTTTCAAAAAGTCGTTTTAAAACAAAAAAATACAGAACTTTACTCAAATATTGTTTTTTACTGTATTTAACATGTCTTCTGCACACATATAATTCTAATTATATCTGTTTTTCATTGTATGAGGAAGTTCCTAAATGTGAGAGATTCTTCCAATTCATTAACCGGATTGGCGGTATTTTTGATGGATATATGTATTTTACCTATAATTTCAAATATTTAATTAATAAAACAATAAGCAATATTAAATATACTTCCCAGAAAAAGCTATTAGAATATCACTAAAACTGTTGATTTTTGACACTGATATGTGTCATTTACAAACTATGTTATAAACATTGGAATATGTCAACTGGTTTCCGTAGTGCGTTAGCCGCTGCGATTTGATTACTCTATATATTAAAGTGTCTTTATCTCTAAATATATACAAGATATAATAAAAAATTTAAGTGTATTGGAATGGAGAATTTTATGTTCTTCAATATTTAATAACAAAAATTTCCAAACTTATATTTAGAAGAATTTTTCTAAGAAACTACTACTTCCGGTTGTTCAATTGTTTCCAAAACCTTTTCAGCTCTTCCCAGGAATCTCAGATTGAGGAATCCATAGTTAATTAGGTCTTCAATCTTATAGTTTTTGAGGAATCGTCCCTCCAACATCCATACATACATACACACACACAGGCACGCACGCACGCACGAACGCACGCACGCGAGCACGCACGCACGCACCCACGTACGCACGCACGCACGCACGAACACACACACACACACACACACATACACATACATACATACATACATACATACATACATACATACATACATACATACATACATACATACATACATACATACATTCATACATACATACATACAGACATCATTTTAAAGATACCTCTCTTAGCGAGAGGTAAAAATCCATACTTTCATTAAAATAACAAGAAAAATGTAGAAGAATTGTTCTTGCATGTAGTTGTGATTGCTAATGGGGTCCTCCAACAATTAATTTATCAAACTCATATTAAATTGAAAGCGATCTACAGTTCTTAAAAGTACTAATGATTATTTGTTAGCCTGTAATATTTTTTTTACTATACTGTGAATTAGATGTTAAGCTCATTTTGTTTGCAAACAGTGGAATTCGCTAATAATAATTACAGTCAAATACATTTATTTGTTTATTTCAACACAAGCAAAAAAACTATAAATATATTTAAAATAACTTTCATGGACAGTAACTGGAAATATGAATAAATAATAAGCAATTTAATAAAATACTCGTAATAAAAAAACAACGTATATTAGAGTCCAAGTTTTGATTGCCACTGGCAGCCTATCTCAGTCCCATACAAACGCAAGTGGTTTTTATCTGGCATCGCGATATAAATTCAAAAAAATTGATGTAGTTTACTTTAGTTGTTTCGTTATTTTCTACATTCATTGACTTGAAAAAAAGGCGATGGCTTATAGCTTGAAAATAGTAAAAATTTGGAATAGACAATGTGTGACGTAGGTGTAGAAGGAAATTGAAAACTTTTTTTAAACTTTGCTCCCTTTCCCTTACAATACATTTTTAAGGTCTTGTTTTAATATGAATGTCCCATTTTGTAATTTCTTTCTATAATGAAGGATAATTGTGGTACTGTAGTAATAAACATAATATTTCAAGTGTTATTAACTAATATTTTATGTTTAAATAAAATATAAAGCTTTCAAGTAAACGAGACAGATATTTATTTGCTGTATAGTTTCACATGTTCCTTCTTCTGAATAATACTACTAATACTTTACTAGATACGCTACTGTCTGCAAATTGCTTAAATTTACTGGGCGACATTACGTTTTTTCAAAGCAACGCCTTTTCCATGCTTTTTTATCGGAAGATTCACAGACAATTTACGGTCTTTTGTAACAGTTTATCCTTAAAGTTTTTAAGTACGCCAGGACAATAACTTTTTTGTTAGAAAGGTAATTAAATAAAATCAATTAAACGAATTACTGTTTTATTCACTGCAACAAATTACTAAAATAAAAAGAAAATTTCGAATACCGTTTTTAATGTAATGCATTTTTTTAAATTTATTCAAAACTGATAGTTGTGATATTTTATTATTATGGACAGTGAGTTTTGTCTATTTAAGCTTTTACGGCTTATTACAAATTTTGATAAACAGAACTAAACTTGACAAATTACATTTTGATTTTTCTGTCAAGTGTCGATTGGCGATTGCTTTTACTGGATAAAAACTGTGACGAACCGTTTAAGATTTTATGAGGGTTTATGAATATATAAATCTATAATTAATGCTCGTTTTTACAAAAATCGAACATGTCTAGAAATACTATTTTTTAAGAAACAAAAACAACTTGCCATTTTCACTATTATGCAGCGAGCATTTACCTTAATTCTTATAAGGTTAAACGTCACTTTTAACAATAGCGCCCTATAAAAGTTGGTTCGTATACGGGCCAAGGTATTCACTTCGAAATTTAATTTTGGGCCCATCACATATATTTTTTTTTTACTCTATAGAAATTATAAAGCAAATGATGCTTAACAATTAAAACCTTTTATTTTTTGATAAAAAATTCTCAAACTCCTTGTAAAAAAAATTTTAAAAGAAGATGAGGGCTTTGATTCTTGTACAATTACAATAGTATATTAAAAAAATCTGATGTGGCCAGCACATGACCTCCCGCTAATTCCATGTTTAAAATAGCAATGAGCTTTAAGTAAAGTTTCACTTCCGATTGATCGTTTGTAAACAAAATCTACTTTGTTGTTCCCATAAATAGAACGGTTTGTAATACGAAATTTTGGATTATATTTTATTATGTTTTTCCTGAAAAATCTGTTAAAGCTTCAAATTAAGTACTACATCCGGTTTATCATATATAGTCAAAATCTAATATGTTGTTTCAAATTATATAAGAGTATTAAATACCAACTTTGCGAAGTTTTGGATCATTAATATATTTTAAGGAAAAATCGTCACACACACATTATTGTCAAAATCATCACCAACTTCCTTATGCTCTAAAACGCAATCTGTGTAAATTCTTCGCCGTACATGATCCATTTCGTAAATGTGTAGTTGCAAACTATGATTTCACACTTTGAAATCACGTTCTTATTGAGAGCTGTTTGATATATAATGCTGCAAACATCAAACTTAAATCGAATTATCTTGTTTATCTAATATTTATGTATGATGGAAAATATATTATTTTTACAAACCTTAATTTCATTAGAATCATATTTAAACTACTAAATTCTTCTTAACACGGTTTCATTATTAATTTTAAGGAAAATTTCTTCTTGACAGTGACATTTGTTTAAATCAAATGTGTCAAATTTGTTATTAAAGTATTGTTTTTGTTTGACGCAGAGGCAAAGTGATGTACAAAAATAAATTATTTTATAATATAATATAAAGTAATTTCAAGTTATTTACTAAATGCTATTATCGTAGAATTGAAGATTGTGCCATTATATTCAATTTGTATTGGTAAAAGTTGCAAAAAAAATTATATGTAATGAATTTTTTACAAGAAAAACTGTTAAAAGCTTGTATAAATGATACTTCCGGTTATCCGATATACACTAAAAACTAATGAGCTATGAGCTCTTCCCACATTAGTATAGAATGGATATACAAAATTTCAAATTTTTCTGATTGATAGTATTTGAGTAATCGTGTCCACAAGATCCACACCCACACACACACACACACACACACACACACACACACACACACACACACACACACACACACACACACACACACACAGACACACACACATACATACCTACAGACATCATTGTAAAAATGTTAAAATCGGATTCTGGGGACATCAAAACGTGTTTATTCACTAAAATCTCTATATCCGATTTTTAGCACGATCCCTATATCTCCCTTACCTAGGGTAGCGGGAGGTAAAAAAAACAAGTATCATAAGGCAATCTGTTAATGTATGAACAAGCCCAAGTTTGGAAAACAAGCCGCGAGGCTAGTTTTACAAAGAACAAGTGCGTTAACAGGTCTTATCAAAGATGTTTTTTTATACTATTTTTTCTACTGAGGTAACTTTACAACGGTGATTTTAAATAAATACGACTTGCCAAAATATGGCTTGGTTTTTTTTTTGTCAGTTATATTTGTTAGCGCTTCCCAGTAACAATTGAAATTGAATAATGAGCACATAATGAGGTTAGTATTTAAAATAATAGATTCGCCCTCAAAACTGTATGACCAAATTATTTGAAAATAATTATTTATGATAAAACGCTACACTGGCGATCCGCCGGAAGCCAATCACTTCGCTTCACTACGTGCTGGCTCTCATCGATGCTTAATATAACATCCCTAACTTTTCAGGGACTGCAAGAATAATATTAACCGTCGTTTTAACTGAAATGAAGGAGGGGCTGGAATTTAAAGTTGGACAAAAATTATTTCTGTTGAACCCTTTGTTTTCAGGTGATTATCTCGCATTCTGTGAAGACCATTCACCATTAACTCTGAAGCGACTGTCAAAACGTGAGAGTGGCAAACGTTCACGGACTTTGTATTCATCTTTTATTTGGTGATAGTTCTACTTTTCTGAGAACGAAGTTATAATTTCGACAACGGGGCTTTTACTCAAGAGATAAATTATGGTGAACAAGTTTTACCTTGTATACAAATTTATATTAATTCGGGCATTTATATCTGGAGACACTAATTAATCTGAGAATAAAAATATTTCGTAAGGATAGATCGAGACCACACGAAATAGTATGCCTGAAACATCAGGCCTCACTTGTGGTGTCGCTTGTATGGTGTATTATACTGATTTTTGTTTTAATAATAACAATAAATAATTTAAATTAAACATAAGTTGTATTCGTGTATTTAACCTATTTATAATCGTATTTTATTTTATTTTTTAATTATATACATAAAATGGTAATTATATAATATTTGAATGGTTTTTCACGAGTTGAACGTTATTATTAATCACATTTTACATGCCGCTTTGCTAAAAACTCCGTATATTTCCTATGTTTAAAAAGCAAACGTAGGCCTCTCGTTGTGACGTCACGAAATAAGAATTCAGGCCTGTTCTTACGTGTGGCCTCGGATAGATCGATTAATTAGAGCGTACGGTTTGATGACAAATATAAACTTTGGTGACAGAAAATATTGTTCCCTTAAACAAAATACACCTGTATCAAATTACAGAGCAATATTTATACCTACTTAAATTAATTAGAAATATACCTATTAACTCTATTAAAACTACAAGATCAATAAGTATGTACCTACACATTAAATAATTAATTCTATTTACGTACTAAGCAAAACTAATTTTATTACCAATGTAGCAACTTGCCGTTATAATATTTGACTGCAAATATGCATATGTATACTTTTTGCAGAATACGCAAAAAATATAAAAATACGTGTTATCGTCACTTTTCAGCAGCCAGTTTCATCTAAAAACTGAAATAAAACCTAATGGGGTTTCAAGAGATACTCGTTTAGGTACTTCATAATGGTTGACGTCAAATTATTTTAATTAAAACACAACATTTTAAAATGAAACTGTTTTATTATGCAAAATGTAACTTTAAAAAGAATATAAAACCCATATATTCGGCGATGAAATAAATTTAATAAATTTCGGGAAATCTATCATACGAGTATCAGTTTACCTACATGAATACTGCATCCATAATCAATCATTTATGCTTACATAATAATGTCTCACAACTTCATGTGTATTTATTAGTTTTTAAAATTTTATTGCAGTGTTATCGAAAATTCTCTTTCCATTAAACAATAAATATTCTTTATAGCAATATAAATCATTCTTTTCTACCTATTTTTATTATTTTTGCCCGCCAAGTGCACCGTAATAAGCAATGAACTTTAGAAGAATATTTAAATTTAAAAATTGGTAATTTATTACTGTTTTTTACCTCTCGCTAAAAGAGGTATATTGGATTCATACTAAAAATAGCAAATCCAGATTTTAGTGAATAAGCATTAAGGTCACTAGAATTCTATTTTAACATTTTTACAATGATGTCTCTCTCTCTCTCTCTCTCTCTCTCTCTCTCTTTCTGTGTGTGTGTATGTGGGGGGGGGGGTATGTGTGTGTATGTGTGTGTATGTATGTGTATGTGTATGTGTGTGTGTGTGTGTGTGTGTGTGTGTGTGTGTGTGTGTGTGTGTGTGTGTGTGTGGATGTGTGTGTGGATGGTATGTATGGATGTTGGAGGGACAATTTCTCAAATTCTATAAGATTAAAGACCAATTTAACCATGTATTCCTTAATCTGACATTAATGGGAAGAGCTGAAAAGGTTTTGGTAACAATTGAACAACCGGAAGTAGTACTTTCTTAAAAAAATTTATAATTACTATTTTTTGAAAATTTTTTTACAAGACATGCTTTTTTTTCGCACGCGTCAAAATTTATAAAACGAGCTCAGCATCACCTTGTACCAATCTTCCGAAATAAAAAATTGCGCATCGAAAGAGCCTTCATTTCGATACGCAATACGCTTTCATAATAACTTCATAAAAGAAAATTTCTAACTTGAAAACCCTGTTTTTATAGTTGTTAACGTCATTAGGCCGATAAAAGGCAAATAACGGAATCGGCTAACGTTTGTAATCAGCCGAGTTCGTTATTTGCATATCGGCAGTGTGGCATTCAAGATTTTTCTTAATAATATAAAATTTAAAAATTTTGATTAATAAAATAATAATAAAACTCTTCTCTTTCCGTCATCTGAACAACTTTTTTGTTTATTTGTAAATTCTCCTTGACAACGGTCCAACAAGATGGTGTAATTTTCTAGAAAAACTTGATCCTTAATTGTAGGCGACTTCTAAAAAATAACAGCCGGCGGCCGTTATTTTTATCTTTTCACTTTTTTTTACCTCTCGCTAAGAGAGGTATTGGATTCATGCTAAAATTCGCATTATTGAATAAGCACGATTTAAGGTCCTTAGAATCAGATTATAACATTTTTAAAATGATGTCTGTGTGTGTGTGCGCGCGTGGATGTGTGTATGTGTGTGTGTATGTCTGGATGTTGGAGGGACGATTCCTCAAAAACTATAAGACTTAAAAAATATTTAACTGCAGTTTCCTCAATCTGACATTCCTGGGAAGAGCTGAAAAGGTTTTGGTAACAATTGAACAACCGGAAGTAGTAGTTTCTTAGAAAAATTCTTCTAAATATAATTTTTTGGGAGTTTTTTTTTATTAAATATTGAAGAACATAAAATTCTCCATCTAATACACTTAAAATTTTTATTATATCTTGTATAGATTTAGAGATAAAGACACTATAATTTATAGAGTAATCTAATCGCAGAGGCTAAGGCACTAAGGAAACAAGTTGACAAATCCCAATGTTTATAACATAGTTTGTAAATGACACATGTCAGTGTCAAAAATCAACAGTTTTAATGACATTCTGATAGCTTTTTCTGGGAAGTATATTTAATCTTTCTTATTGTTTTATTAATTAAATATTTGAAATTATAGGTAAAATTGTGGTAAAATGCATATATCCATCAAAAATACCGTCAATCTGGTTAATGAATTGGAAGAATCTCGGACATTTAGAAACTTCCTCATACAATGAAAAATATTTGGGTAAAGTTCTGTAATATTATATAATAGTATAAAACGACGGTTCGAAAGCGAAGTGCAATACAATACTTATATAGCCTAATACGGAAATGGCGAGAGGTCTTGTGCTGGCCACAAAAAAATTTTTTAGTCCTTAGTAACAGTATGGTATTAGAAATAGTTATTATCGAGATTATTACACATGCGGAGAAAAATTACCACAGACATAGAATGTATGGTTTTGAAAAATTTGTTTCTTGGAAAATTGAATTAACTATAGTGACATAGGCATTTAACATTGCATTATACTTTTGTAAATATTTGAAGAATAAGCCTTTAAATTATGAGTATTGAGATACTCTTCGTTGTCAAATTAAATAATCTATAGTCTCTTTTAATAGGGGTGATTGTTTTTTTCAATAGAGATTTCTCGGTTTCTGATATTATTATTTTTTACTGTCAGGTGTCAAAATATTCACTATAGTTTGCAGTTTCATCATGCAGCGTTTGACCCTTCCTGAACGTTTAGAAATTATTAAAAAATATTACCAAAGTTCGAGCTCAGTTGTGGGTGCTCAACGTTTGTTCACTAGAGAATTGGGACGTCGTCACCATTATTCTGTGCAGGCAATAGGCTGCACCGTGGAAAAGTTCGTGCGTAAGTTCACTTTACAAGACAATAAGCCATCAACAAGACAACGAAATGTGCGAAATGAGGAGAATATCGTAGCTGCAGCGGCTAGTGTTGCTGATAAGCCAAATTTGTCGATTTTAAGACGATCTCAACATATGGGGCTTTCTCAGACGTCAACTTCGAGAATTTTGCGAAAGGATTTGAGCCTACATCCTTACAAAATCGTATTGATTCAAGAACTGAAGCCAAACTATGACAGTTTATGTCGGAAGTTTGCTGATTGGGCCCTTGACCACTTGATTTTGGCCAAATAATCATTCTCTCAGACGAGGCGCATTTTTTGATTAATGACTTTGTTAATATACAAAATTGCCGTTATTGGTGCGAGACCAACCCACAAATGTTGCATGATATGCCGTTGCATCCCGAAAAACTCACTGTAATATGGTTTATAGCATGGCAGCGTCATCGGTCTTTATTTCTTCCATAAACTGGATCGATCACTGCCTAATATATGCGCTTCGCTTAAATCCACACAAAAACAATTAATTTACTCTACGCATACCTAATATAACATAACAGTTGCCCAAATAACTTTTATAGTTACGCTGCCTTTTTTATATTGACAGTTGATCTGTGCAATTGCTGTTCGTATCAGTTTCTGTCTTGTTTACACTCGGATCCAGTAGGATCATAAACGTACACAAATAAGTTAGAAGCACAAAGTTACTTAATAATTATTATTTAAGGCGTTTATGGAATATCACGACATGAGCATTTCTTTTCCTTACCCCTCAGGTCAAGATTGGTGCCACCATAGACTAATATCACAGTGATATTAGTTTATGGTGCCACGCACTATACTCGTATGTGTAGGTGCATGTACATACATATGTATTTGAAAGATACAAACCTAGCGATAGCACCAGCAATTGATTTTATGGACAAAATTATATCATAATATACCAATTTTTGAACAACTGATCCAATTTTTATGAATAAAAGTACGAAAATAGCCAAACCCCGAAAAATGTGGAGTGCACCAGTTATTGAAGAATTATTAAATATTTATATAATTTCTGCAGTAGAATCGAATTGCAGTACTTCCACATATGTATTTCGACTCATTTTTGCGTTATGTCAAAAAATAAGTGCAGTTCTACCATGTGTATTCAACAAGTTGAGAAGTACCTATCTAAAAATATATGAATTGGAATTTTGATTATTTTAAAGTTTTGTCAAAGTGATTATATTCGTAGATAATTTTTTTGAGTAGGTAATATAGTCCAGTTAATTGAGGTTTTTACCCTACAAAAGGTGGGGAAAAACGATTTTAACATATGTTGTTTGGGTCGAGACGGGGATGAAAATTCAAATTTGTGTCCTTGGGGAGGCTCGGCGTGAGCCGCCATCTTGGATCAAAGGTGCAAAAAATGAGTTTTTCGCTATTATCTCGAAAACAGTGACCCGTATCAAAATTTTACAAGAATACAAATTTATAGCTCGTTACTTTTTGTACAAAAAGGGTTCTTGAATTTTTTACCTAGGATGAACTCTCAAAGAGTTATGTTCAAAAATAGGTAACCAGAACAACAATTTATGAAAGAAGATTTAATCACTCAAAATATACACAATATTAATTTTTTAATACTTAGTCTAATAGATTTTGTTATTTGTAACAGTTTACATTTGTCGTGGCATCAAAAGAAGTTAATTATCGATGATTTTTAAATAATTTTTGTCAACGCTTCACAAATTCATCAACCACTCTGGCCCGGTTAAAGATACGGTACCGCGGTTTAAAAATTTTAATTCAGTTTGGAATTCTCCTTCATTTAATGTTAAACGATTTTTGCTTCGATGAGCGGTTAACGAATTATTAACAATTTAAATTGATGTGAAATATCACTAAAATTTTAAACATCTGCAAATCAGCTTAGTGTTAATATTTTCTTCTGAAATTTGGACACGATTAAAGATAAGCTTTACTGTGCATTTAATACGTGTTGAAATTTCGGAAGAAAAAATGAAAACTAAGCCGATTTGCAGATGTTTAAAATTTTAGTAAAATTTCATATAAGTTTAAATTGTTAATAATTTGTTAACCGCTCATCGGAGCGAAAATTGTTTAACATGACATAAAGGAGAATTCCAAACTGAATTAAAATTTTTAAACCGCAGTACCGTATCTTTAACCGGGTCAGAGTGGTTGATGAATTTGTGAAAAAGCGCTGACAAAAATTATTTAAAAATCATCGATAATTTACTTCTTTTGATACCACGACAAATGTAAACTGTTACAAATAACAAAATCTATTAGACTAAGTAATAAAAAATTAATATTGTGTATATTTTGAGTGATTAAATCTTCTTTCATAAATTGTTGTTCTGGTTACCTATTTTTGAACACAACTCTTTGAGAGTTCATCCTAGGTAAAAAATTCAACAACCTTTTTTATGCAAAAAGTAACGAGCTTTAAATTTGTATTCTTGTAAAATTTTGATACGGGCCACTGTTTTCTAGATAATAGCGAAAAACTCATTTTTTGCACCTTTGATCCAAGATATCGGCTCGCGCCGAACCTCCCCAAGGTCACAAATTTGAATTTTTCATCCCCGTCTCGACCCAAACAACATATGTTGAAATCATTTTTTCCCCACCATCTGTAAGGCAAATGTCTTTTTTGGTCTCCATTGACTGGACTAATAACTCAAAAATGAGTAGAGATCTGGAAATACAACCTTAACAAGAGCACCAAACTATTTTTCGGACAAAATTAAAGTATGCTATATTTCAAAGCAGAGAACAAATTTTGATTTATGTAATTAACATATTATTTTTATTAATCACGAATCCAATGAATTTGCAATGAAAATTGCTTCAAAACTTTTTACACCTCTTGTTTACTAAAACATTCATGCGATAATTATGAGAATGCATAGAAATATTGGGTGGTAGCATGAATGATGATTAGGAGATGACTACGGAGGAGATGACTAGCAGTGTTTTAGCGCTGTCAATCGTTTATGGATTATTTTAGAGAAAAATACTTTTTTCTATAACTGCAATTTGAAATATTTTTCTCTAAAATAATCCATAAACGATTGACAGCGCTAAAACACTGCTAGTCATCTCCTAGCTAATCACCCTTAGTCACTTAGTCATGCCACCACCCATTATATATATATATATTTTTTTTTTATGAAAATTTGGCTCATTTGCACAAAATACATGAAATTCCTTTCCACCACAGAAAATCCTTACAGTAAAATGAAATACGAGTATACACCGAAATAGAATTATCTTCACTCTATATTTGCTGCCACAGGATTATAAATTTGCTAACGTAAAGCTTATTAATTAGTGTCATATCGTCCTGCAGGTTTAATGAAAACGTAAGACCGTCATATACGATAATAACATTTCATATCGCTCTCTGCTGGTCTTGTTCTGGAGTAAGTCATATGTACGATATGATATCTCGTCGCAGACGAAGAGGTTTAAGCGCTTTCCAGAAAAATTACGAGGAACATAAAGTCTCAAGAGCCACCATCACAGAAAATTGCAGAGCAGATATTATTATCGGGGGATTTTGGAACTGAAGCTGCACAGAGATGATTTACTTTCATTACATTTTTTTTTTTTTACAAAAAAAAAGCTGTTGATACTTTATATCGATATATTTAGATACAGTAGTGACAACACACCTTTAGAATTCTATCTACAGGTGTCCATATAAAGGGTAAATCTCAGAAACTGATTCGGCATCGGTTGTTATATTAGTCAAAAGGTTATTCATTCGAAATAAAAATCCATTCTATTTCCTTTTCAATTACATTTTCAGAAAAAGTAAATTCAGTAGAAAAAGTAAATTCTATTTTATCTGACAATAAAACGGTTTTAAAAACCGATTAACCGGTATTAACAAAACAGTTATTTTTAACCGAAATAGAAATTATTATTTACTAAATAAGTTTTATTATTACATATTTTATTAAACGATTTTTAATTCGTTTATAATAATAAATTAATAATATCCTCCTGGAAACACAATGGCTGTATTTACTTAAATTAATTTTTCCATGCCTGTTTAAAAAAGATTTTTTCCTACAACCGTGCGTAAAGTACATATACGCCCTTTACTGTGTGTAAAGGGTCACTTTTCAAGCACTGGTACGTGAAAAGTAAATAGGCGTTGCTAGGCAACATACACATTTGTTTAATTCACCTGTCAAGTAGATAATTAGGTGGTAAATAATAATGAGAATAATAGAATTTACTAATATTAATACACATTGTAAATGAAACAAGTGTAACAATTTTGATTAACAGATTGAGTACTAACCTAACCTATTTTATAAAAGCATTAATATTTTTTTTTTTTTTACATGAGTAAGTGACTCTTTGCGTACTGTAAAGAATGCGTAAAGTATGTACCTACTTTACGCACGTTGTAAGAAATAGTATTTCTTATCTCGTGCTAAAATTCTATATTCTTGTGTATTGAACCAAATAAATGATAAATTCACTCTTTTATAAATATTTATCTTATGGCCAAAGTAATTTAAATATTAAACTCGGCCTAAATTGAAATAATATTGCATCAAAATGAAATATCAAATGAATTATACTATAAGTATTGCTGTCAAAATTTCGATTTGCATATTTTTGTTTAAGCCTAGCTTAAAATTTCAGCTCTGTTGGTGCGACTGGACATTAGGGCTCCAAATTGAATATTATGTGCTTCAGGCGCCAAAATACCACCGCACGGCGCTGCTGTTGTAAAAGAATAGATATGTAAACAATTTTAAGATTCGAAGAGTTTTCCCAGTATCTACCCATGTAAATACCGGATTTCTAAATCTCTAGAAAATTCATTTTAAGGATTCTTACAACTTTTTTTAAATCACTAATGAATTCTCTTGGATCAAAACCCTTTAAATTCAATTTAGTAAAATGTTCAGAACCGCAGAAAAACTGTTTGACTATTTAATGAATTCTTGTTTTATGAATTTTTAACCGTATCCTGATCACTAGCAACAAACACAACGCAACGGATGGTTTTGTTTATTATAAACCCAAATTATAAAATAAAAATCTGATGGGGCCAACACAAAACCTCCCGATATTTAATTTTTATTAATTTAAATACATACATACCTACGTTTTTACTAATGCTGCAAACTATATTATGTTCCATTGCATATAACTATTGCTTTATTTACTATTTTCTTTTTAAAATGGCACTATTATTAATTTGTACTGATTAGTATTTTGACAATGACATTCACCTGTAGTTCCATTCATTTGAAATATGAACTGTGCGTAACAATGGAATGGGGGATTACACCATTTTTTTTTTATAATTTCATCTGAAAATATTAGGAAAACTAAGGCTATTGATGAAAATCCGGTGAAAAAATTCCTATTAATAAGCGAGTTATGGTCTCCCGAATTTTGAAAAGATTGACGTGACGTCACATATATATGTTTTTTTATCAAACTGTTTTCATCATGGACCTAAATGTTCTTGAAGTATATGCTATTTTAAGTTATATTTACATAAAAATAAATGAATATTATAACACTGTACAAGTCTACATACTTTATAATTACAGGTGTATTTAAATTATTAAATTTAATGCAAGAAATTTGTGTTAAAATAAAAACTGTTTGAAATTGTAGTACAGGAATGTTAGCCCCTCCTTTCGAATTTGAATTTCTTAACTTCCATTGGTAGTAATCCCACCTCCTAACACGCTATTTGTAATGCATGTATAGGCGGTTTCTCGGCCGCCAATCAAAATATTTTCATATTAGTGTCGAAGCGCTATAACAAAAAACCCTTTATTTCCGAAAAATCTCAATTATACCATTTCATTTTTTTATTAATATTCGTTATTCAGCATATACATTCGTAATTTTTTACTATTTTCCTTTAATTCGATTGAGCCGTAATCCCCCATTGTGTTTATCTTAGGCTTCGGGACTAATAAAAAAAATTATTTTTAAATTTATCTGCAAAATATATAGTAAAAGTATTAATGTATTCCTGTAGAAAATTCAATAATCTTTAATTTTCATAAGACATAAAATGCGAAAAAATGGTATTTAATAATATTTTTTAAAGAAAAACCATTATGAGCTTCAGGTAAAGTGCCATGTCCGGTCATCCGATTTACACCAAAATCTAATGGTTTCTTTCCATATTAAAATAGGGTAGAAATACAATGTTTCAGAATTTTCTGCATGATAGTATTTGCGTAAGAGCATTAACAAAAACACATACACACACACATACACACACACACACATACATACATACATACATACATACATACATACATACATACATACATACAGACATCATCGTAAAAATGTTAAAATTGGATTCTAGGGACCTTAAAACGTGGTCATTTACTAAAATCTCGATATGTGATTTTTAGCACGATCCCTATACCTCCCTTACCAAGGGTAGCGGGATGTAAAAATGGAGTTAGTGGCGTTTGCAACCACGAGTAGGACATAATGGAATATTAAAGTAAATACAGTGCATTTAATTGGCTTTTGACAAAGCACGAATTATAAACAAGTCACGGAAAAATATTGTAGGATGAACAAAATCTTTAACAAAGAAAAATAAACAATATTCAAAAAAGAGACTGCATTTTGCAATGAAATATTTACTGAAACCCTAAAGCTGCTTTTTGAAATGGATTTTAAAACGGATTTAATACATATTGCCAGTATTTAAATATATAGAATGCGGGAGAAGTAAACGTTAACTTTCTTTCTCTATCCAAATTATACGCAATTATACACAGCGATGCAATGAGGGTTGTATTATGCTTTTAGTTTCTATTGACATTTTCCAATATTTCCAATTTTTCATTTTCTGTCCTTTAATTCCCTTGCTTTTTTAATCCAAAATACTCTCATTCGAGATATGGACTGATTGTAGAATTTTAAGAACAAGAAATTGTGTAAGTAATACAATAAATACAGAGCAATTTGAAGCAATGGGGTCCTCCACTCTATTTTTACCTCCCGCTACCCTAGGTAAGGGAGGTATAGGGATCGTGCTAAAAATCGCATATAAAGATTTTAGTGAATAAGCACGTTTTGATGACCCCAGAATCCGATTTTAACATTTGTACAATGATGTCTGTGGGTATGTATGTGTGTGTGGATGTGTGGATCCTGTGGACACGATTACTCAAATACTAACAATCAGAAAATATGTATATCCATTCTATATTAATGTGGGAAGAATTGATTAGTTTTTAGTGTATATCAGATAACCGGAAGTATCACTTATACAAGCTTTTACCAGTTTTTCTTGAAAAAATTGCATTGAATATAATTTTTCAGCAACTTTTACTATTAAAAATATAATATAATGGTACAATCTTCAATTCTACGATAATATAACTTTAAAAAACTATAAATATAAATTTATAAAATAATTTATTTTTGTACATCATCTGACCCATGCGTCAAACAAAAACATAATACTTTAATAAAATTTTGACGTATTTAAACAAATGTCACTGTCACATTTACATTAATAAGAAGAATTAAGTAGAAATATATTTGACTTGTAAATATAAATCTGTCAGTATAAGTACGTGTTTTCAAAATTTCAAATATTGGTTTACAACTACACATTTACGACATGGATCATGTACGGCAAAGAATTTACACAGACTGCGTTTTTAGAGCACTTGGAAGTTGATGATGATTTTTCGTGGATTATCTTTTTCTTTGGTGAGGCACATTTTCTCCTCTCTGGGTATGTTGATAAGCAAAATTGCCAGATATGGGCAGACGAAAATCTTCATGTGATTTACGAGGTACCATTACATGTCCAAATGAGACTATTTGGTGCGCACTATGGTCAGGTGGCGTCATTAGAACTTACTTTTTCGAAAATGATGACGGTCGAACTATTATAGTTGATGGTGGGCGCTATAGGCCCATGATAATCGATCATTTTTGGCACGAAATTAATTTCGTATTACAGACTTCTATTTATTAAAACAACAAATTAGATTTTGTTTATAAACGAACAACCAGAACGGAAAAAGATACTTTACTTAAATCTCATTATTATTTTAAACATGGAATTTGCGGGAGGTCATGTGCTGGCCACATCAGATTTTTTTTATAATTTTAAATGAAAGTTCGTTTAATTTTGAAGCAATTCGCAGTATTGAAAAATCTTAATTGGCTTTAGTTTAACTGCATTAATTTTTAATGTCAATATAACGTCACGGCGACACTCCTATCTTTCTCTCGCTCTGCACCATGCAGAATAGTGAGCTGCGAGAGAAAGATAGCAATAGTTTGACGTCACAGTGACACTGACAACAAATTTCAAATATCTCGTAAAGTAATTATTAATTTTTTTTATCTTAACCGTTATTTACTAAGTGGTACTTTAAGTACAAAGTGTACATTTCAGGTTTGTTCCAACACACAACCAAACCAGTTTGCGAACTGTCTGGTACATGCGCAGTGTGCATTTAGCGTTCCAACATAAAGTTTGACTGAATCATGTACCTACTTAAGCGTTGGATGTTTCAACACAAAATTGACCGGACATGAACTGGTTCGTGAACGGTCAAATTAGTCAGAGAATTTTTAGTTGCACTGCTAGTCAGGGACATGCGCATTGCCTGAAAACAAATACTTAATTTATTCAGAATATTTTGTTTGTTAGCTATTACTGTTCGGGCCAGTTTTACAATGAAATAAAATATTTGGGTGTAGTTTTAGATCAAAAATTAAATTTTAAGGCTCATGTCAATTATAGTTAAAAAAAATAGCCAAGAAAATTAACTTCCTAAGAAGAATATCTACTTATGTCTCATGTTGGACAGTTAGAATTATTTACAATACTATTATATTACCTCATTTCACATACTGTAGCTCGTTATTATATGGGATAAATGAAGAATGTATGAAAAAGTTGCAAACTCTACAAAATAGGGCTGAGAGGATTATTTTAAGGTGCATAGGTACACTTCAACAGCTTCTATGTTAAAAGAGTTGGGCTGGTTGCTGATTCAACATACAATTGTTCATTGAAATGAGTGTAATGTTACTAATATATAAAGTAAGAAATAAGTTAGTACCTAATTATTTAAGTAAATTTGTGATACTTAACAGTACAATACACAACAATAATACTAGAAATAAAGACGCCATACATGTAGCGAGAACTAGAAAATCTGCAACTAAAAAGGCAGTATTTATAAACGGTGTTATTACCTATAATAAGTTGTCTAAGGAATTAACAAAGGTAGACTCATATAACATATTTAAAAGACTGTTACTTAAATTTTATAAAGATAAAATGTAAAATGTATTGTTTTTCTTATAGTTTATATTGTTATCTTATTCTAATATTAATGTATTATTATATTACTTATTGTCTATGTATATATTTAGCATTTTGTTACTAAATAAACATTATATTATTATTATTATTATTATTATTATTATTATTATTATTATTATTATCTCTGGTTAAAATTTAACTGTTAGTTAAATAAACAAAATTGAAACGAAATGAACTGCCAAATGACACATTGATTATTGCTGTCAATAATCCGATTCAACATTGTTTATTTAACTTGCTAAAATTAAAACTCGCCCTTAGTAATTTATTTCGGTACAATGAGTGATGTAGAGAGATTTTTAGATTTTTTTTAATTCAGATTCCTCAGATGATGAAGATTTAGATATAGGACAGTTAGTAATGCCAAGAAGGAAAAATAAAAACTATTTAGGTAGGTAATGTTGAAACGTCATTTTTGTTATGTAAATAACTGAAATTATTATATTTTTGGATGAAACATTATGATGCTCATTTGTTTTTTGAACATTTCCGCATTAGTCGTGAAATTGTTAATAGTATCGCAGAAAAATTTTCAACAAGTGATTTCAGCACAAAAGATATTTTGGACAATACGGAAAATTTTCTACTTTAAACCAAGTAATAATAATTTTCTTAAGTTTCCTGATTTTATATATTTTCTTCTCTTAGGTTCAATATTTTACGGTTTATCGGACATCAAACAGCCAGTTTTACAGATGTTACTTACTGTTTTGCTCTCAGTATAAGCTCGTTACACCGAATTATAAAAAGATTAGCAATTTTTTTGTGTAATCTATCAGCTGAAATTACTAAGGGCCGGTTTTTCAATCTATGGTTAAAATTTTAACTTCTAGTTAAGTAAACAATATTGCATCGTTTTGTTGACAGCAATCATAAATCTGGCATATGACAGTTTATTTCGTTTCAATTTTGTTTATTTAACTCTTAGTTAAAATGTTAACCAGACTGAAAAACCGGGCCTAAGTGGTCTACCGATGACAAAATTACTATTGACCAATCTTTTAGAGAAAATGGATATCCAGGTGTAGTTGGTTCTATCGACGGATGTCATATCAAAATTTTTAAACTACAATATTAAATTAAAATTGGCACAACAACTTTTAACTATTCTGTGTTCCAAAGTTCTGGATCAGTGATCAGTCCAAAACCAGTACTTTATTAGCGCATGCATAGTAAATAGTTCATAAACTGTAATATGAACTGTCCACAAACTGTATGTTGGAAAAAACCTTTAGTTATTTTTTGTTATAATGGAGGTCCCCATTATAACATGATGAAAAACTGGCCAATAGCAGGTGAGCAATAAGATCGTGTGATCTGTAAACATTCGCAGTAAACAACTAGAAAACTTAATCACATTTTAAGAAAATAGATTCAACAAAAAAATTAATTATTTTGTAATGGTCACTAGAATCGTTTTATTTAAATTTTACGTCAATAAACATAGGCTGGTAGTGCGAGCTCGGTTTTAAGTAAAACGCTGTTTTAAGAAATGTTAATTTTTATTATTTAATAATAAAAATAAATAATATCAAATTTATCAAAATATGATTTTTCAGCAGAACATAGTTTGTATTCAAACAAATATTTTTAAAAAAATCGTTCTTTAAAGGGTGAAATTAAATATTGAAATTTGAATTTGGCATTTCTTAAAACAGCGTTTTAGTTAAAAGTTAAAACCGACCTCGCACTACCAGCCCATACGTTTATTAGGAATTTAATACATAACGAATAATAACAGATTTTACTGTACCTATTGCATAATATTCTGCAATTTAAATTTAGCATGTACAAAAATTTCTAAATGACGTCATAATGGGAGGTGCCTATTTTTTTAAAAAAAAAATTTAAGTCCTTATATAAAACTTCTTTCACTCGCGAAGGAAAAACCCGCGATCATTTTAAAGTATGTCAATGAACTTTATCTTTCGTGAAAATTAATATTAATTTTTGCGTGGATGAATAAATATAAAATTGGTAATGCGCACAAACTTATTTAATTTGTTAATATATTTGAGAATTATTCAATAAATTAATAAACAATATTTCGCGGGTGATTTGGCAATTTATTCTTATTTGCCATGTTCAACGAAAATAAGTTATTACAATAGGTATAGGTAGTAGATTTGGACTGTATTAACAATATCTCCTAACTTCAATTTTTAGCGAAAATGTCATGTCTATGTCATAAGTTTTAATATAAATTCCTTATCCTTTAGTAATATTGTTTTGTTTCTAAAAAAAATCGGTAATATTTGTAACATTTATCATAAAACATAACATAATGTATAACGTCATAACGTCAAAATATTATAATTGCAAATGAAAGTAATGTAAGATTAAATGCCTGAAACTTTTTATTTGAACTGAAGTTAGATAAAAATTGGTGAAGGAAACTTTATGAAATTTTTCCAAATAGAATGATGAAAACTGTCTCTACACTGAATATTATTAAAACGCGTGGGATTATGATTAAGAATGAAATTTTCATCTTGGGGGAGTATTATTTCGAGCAGCACAATTTACAATTTGCGTCACGCTTTGCGATGCAATATTTTATATGAATAGTAACAAAATAAAAAAAAATATCTAACAAGGAAAATATATTTCATTATCAGAAACCTAAACGTGTGATTGTGTGAATAAATGTTTTCATGAAAATATATTGTTTAATTTTTGTATTATTAAAGAACTAAACGTAATCGGAAAGTACCAATAAAATTGGTACCTTATGTACGCACTTAATTTATTTTTAATGTATTATAATATAAAATAAATAATAATATATAAATGACAAAATATAAATTATCAAAAAATTAACCTTGTATTTTAATACTTAAAAATGAAAAATAAATAAATAATAATTTATAAATGATAAAATATGTATAAAAAGCAAACTTGTTATTTAGCATTGTCATATAATTTCATAAATGTTTAATAATAAAATACTTTAGTATTATAGAAAGAAGAGGGTTTAAAATAAAAATGTTATCAGTGATTTAATAAATCTCAGTGACCGGTTTCGGTCTTAAATGACCATTCTCAAATTGCTTGTTTGAACCTTTGTACAATCATCAGCGTACTTTAGGCATTGTTTCTGCTGTTTAAAATATCCTTTTTTATAGAATCGATATAAATGTTTTAATATAGTTATATCTTTTTAGAGGTGTGAATGTGTATATAAAAGACAAGAAACCAACTGTTTTTTTTTTGAATTCATTAATACCGAATTCCGGTTTAGAAAAGGAAAATTATTATTATTATTATTATTATTATTAATAATAATAATAATAATAATAATAATATTATCATGACAGTGCAAAAATATGCTAATATATTCATGTATACTTTTTTAATAATCAAAATTAGATATTTATAGGATAGTGAACAAAAAAAGTTGTTTTATAAAAAAACCTAACGTTCCTAACAAAACACCTAACCGCAAATAACCTACCTCTGACCTTTAATTTCACAACAATAATATTTTCTAATTTTTTACTTGTATGGAATAAAATGCGGCAGTAAAAGATAATATTACATGTTATGCTTGTAAAATTCATATACATAAATGCATTAATCGTGCACGTAATATTCGACTACATTACGTGTAAAAAATTGGGCAAAGGAGTTCAATAAATATGTACTTTTTACAGTCGTTATATAAATAACTTCAAAATACAACTGTCACAAATTATGTCAATTTAAAAAAATTAAAAAGCAACGCTTGAGAATTTCATATTGTTTAATTAAGTTTTATCTACAGGATACAAATCGAAAAGTGGGCCATTTAGGCGTTTAACATGAGAAATCAATTTTTCTTTGCGCTAACGTTACCAAATTATTTTATGCAAAAATACTTCAAATAAAAGTTATATAGATTTAAATTCATCTAAATCAATTATAAAAGTACTGTTTTTATGAGCTTTTAGTCTAGGCAGCCATGGATTATGACAAATTTGTTTCTAACTGTCAGTTATAGAAATAAATTTAGATCCGAATTAGTTTTAACTGACAATTATAAACAACGCAATTGTTTTCTTTTTGTCACTATGGTTCATTTCATGTAAGAATATAGTGCTGGTTTAGACATGGCTATAAACTATGGTCTCTGAATGATCAAAATGCAAACCTAATTCACAAAAGCGAATAAAATATGTTCTGTCGACTGTCAGTTATCAAATAAAGTCGACAGGATTAAGTGACACTTAACCATGTTTTGTTGTAATTTTTAATATTCAGGTCTTGTACATGTTTACACAAAGAAAATATTTATTATTGACCAAGTTTGGTTCCACCAATTTAAATTATGTATTTAATGCATGTAAAAACGATCTGACCAGTAGTATTTACTCTTAAAAAGGGGTGACTAAGCGTTGACTGTAGTAACAAATTCAGTTGTTTTTTAATCACCCCAATGTATTTCTAAAAGGTAGTCATGGTAATTAGTTAGTCAGGGTGACTAAAATTTTGAGTAAATACTACCGGTGAGTAACTTTATAAATGATTTTTTTCGTTTAGATGAAAAGCTAGAATAATAGTTTCAAATGATTTACATGCAGAATTTAAATCTCTATAACTTTTATTTGAAGTAGTTTTGCATAAAATAATTTCGTAACGTTTTCGCCAAGAAAAATTGATTTCCCATGTTAAACGCTTATAGCCCATTTTTCGATTTACAGCTGTACACACACAATATATTCGAAAAAGTAAATATATTTATTAACATTTTGGTCATAATTAGAAGTAAATATATTTGTTATTATTATTTGTACTTTTATGCAAACATAATAAAAATTAGTAAATACCTATGGAATATACTTTTCTTCATGAAAAGAAAAAAAAATGGTATACTGATATCGTACCATTTTTCTAACACATTATATTACTTCCTTTATAAATAAAATAACAATTAATATTAACTGAATATTTTTATATATATTTTAAAAAACAAATACTTACCACTTGCAACGTTTTATCGGCATCTAATAAAAGACCAAATATTTTATATTAAAATTAAATACAATAAATGTATATTGTTATTCAATGTAGAGAATTAAACACAACACAGTAAATTTATCATTTTATCGTCGTCGAAGTTCACAAAAACGTTATCCTTTTATTAAAAACACAAGCCCGTCGCATCATTACTCTTCCCGACAGGATTCACTTACTAACCTCTTTCCCGGAACCAGTGACTGGAATTATGAATGAAAACTTACCGGAGCACGCTTATAAATCGATAAACATCCCCTGGTTGCTGTAGGAACGCAAAAATTCAACTGGTTTCAGTAGATAAACAAAACTTTTTAGTCCATTGTTGGCCAACAATCACTGCTTGACGTCTCACCACGCGAGTTGAATCAAAACTAAAATGTTTGATTGTAACAATACGTATTAAATACTTTCCGGGCCTTGCGCAGAACCGTACTGCAATGAATTTCCGACAGCGCACTTTAACCTTGACAATCAACTGTTAATTGATATTATATAAGCGAATTAATGTTATCAGGATTCTTCATCAAGAGGAACTGACAAGTTGAATGCTGAAATAATAAATATTATCAAATTTAATCCTGTATCCTATATTTTTTTAAAGAAAATGATTTTTATTATATTTTTAATAAAGAATATATTACTTATTACTTTAGTCAATAATTAATTAATTATTTTATTATAAAAAAAAAAAATCTGACGCTAAACATGGGGTCGCGTAGCTATTAGGTGGTTAGGAGACCAATATGCTTCCGACTGAAATCAGTTGACTTCTGTATCTGAGGTGCTCTCTGCACAGTAGCTTCGAGAGCCCGCGAAGCGACGTCTAGCAAAAAAAAATTATATAGGCGCATTAGAGAAATCTGAGAATAGAAGCAGAATGACACACCCAGAAATGAGTTTATTTATATCATTTATTTTTTATTTTATTCATAGGGTCTGGTGGCCGTATGCCTGTGTGCTCCCATGAGTGCCTAGTCACAAATCTGGGGACCGAGGCAAAATATTATTTCGAATTTTAAATGGCACAAAATTGACCACTGTAGTACACTCTCCACGCCAGCAATGAGTGCCCGTGAAGTGACGCCTGGTAAGCGCCAACACGGTACGAATATTTCATCATTACCGATATCAGTGTACAAAGCAGATTGATACACCCAGCAATGGGTAATATACAGTGATGATATATTTATTTATTTATCGTTGTTTTATTAATGAAAGATGTAAAAATTTTAGTCTCCCTAAAATCTAAGAAGTATGCATGCTTTTTTCATGAATTTTATCATTTTTTGACGACCCTTTTTCATATTTAATAACATGTTTCTATTGTAAACAAATTAACATACCCTGATGATGGATCAATAGAATCCCAATATATGACTGATTCTCCAATATTTTTTTACTACCTTCATTATATTAACAATCGAAAAAATCCTTCAATAAATGTTTTATTACATTCATGACATTAATTTTTGCTACTTTCTATCATTATACATTTTTTTTTTTTTTTTTTTGTTTTGTTACCCATTTTTTGACATATTAATATGCTTTTATTCGCAGATTTGATGATTTACTTGAATGGACTCCGTGTGAGCGCTTCACCGCCAGAGATTTAACGGGTTCTCAAACTATCAAATCTGCCGGAGAGAAAGTACCACAAGGAAGGGTGACTTTTGTTTTCCAGTTTGACGACAGAACCACAATTGTTCACATCAGGCACTAAATTTAATTTTTTATATGTTAATTATTAAATATTTTTGCATAATAATATTAATTTATATTTAAGTACTTTTGGAAGCGTTTGGTTTCATGCATGCAGATAAACACAATATTTTCCACAATATTGGTTGGTACGAACCCGAAATTCATGAATTCTTTCAACAATCATCTTACGCCACACAAATTCCAAAATAATAAACGCATTTATCTTGTAGTGGATGTATTAACGAAAAATATAAGAGATCCACCTCCTTGGCCTATGCTTTATATGCAGACGACATAATTGTTAGTGGACTCAGAAATTGCAAATGAAAAGCTTAAACCCACCAGGAGGGCTATCGAAGATGCAGTGCTCAAGATTAGCAGGACAAAAACAATTTATTTGGTTTGAAGGAGAAGCAAGAGTGGAAGTTTAAATATCTCGGATCTTATATTGCTCAGAATGGGGGACTACAGAGAGAAGTAAACCATAGAATTCAAGCAAGATGGAGGTATTGGAAGAGAGTATCTGGGGTGTTGTATGAACGAAACATTAGACACTCAGCCAAAAGGAAAGTTTTTGAAACAGTGGTAAGGCCAGCTGTGATCTATGGCAGTGAGACCCGGCCTATGAAGAAAATCTTTGAAAAGTAAATTAATGTGGCAGAGATGAAGTTGCTGAGATGGATGTTGTAAAAGACACGGAAATATAGGATAAGGAATGAGAGGAAGAATGAACAACTCAGTAGACAGGATAAAAAAAAGCAGAGGAAAAGACTTGAGAGAAAAGGACGACACACAAAATAGAAATGATTAGAAAAAGAAAATCAAGAATAGCGACCCCTAACGAATAGGGAAAAGCTAAAGAAGAACAATAAATGCATTTATGGAAGCTTTTCTATTTATATATTTTCTCTTTTGGAACACGCTCTTTATGATAAAAATGTATTTAGTACGTACTTTGAACAATTTATAATGTATTGGTGCGAACTTCACTTTTGTTCATACTTCTGACGAATTATTTAAATATTTGTTATGTTTTAAAATATAAACATTCAAAATATTAGTAATTATGTTTATTATACTTTTAACTATACAAAATATTTTTATTGCATATATACAAATGAATGTTACATTCAAACATTTAATGTTAGCAAGACACTCAAATAAAGTATCTACAGAATCTCTGCAATTTACATCACAGTTGATATGTGCACGAAATATAAGTCAGTAGTATATAATTTCAAGCTTATATTCGCGCGCATTATTGCAGGATAAACAAAATAAAAATTTACTCTGAACTTTGTATGTATCATACATAAGAGGATGACAAATAATGTAAATATTATAATAAGCAATGCAATGTTTTGTCTACATGGAAAATGTGAATTAGATGAAGAAAATAAGAAGTTTAATACTTATCCTGAATATATATATTTTAATGAATAAAGAAAATACAAATTCTGTTCAAATTTTTTACTGAGTTTTAATATATAAAACTATAATTAGTAGCACACACTTCATTATCGTGTTAGCGTGCGACATTTTTAAGATATATCTTAAAAAAACTAAAGCACTAAATAATTCTTTGAAGTAACCCTGATGTAATTTTTCTAATAGTGCTTACAATAACAAAAATGGTAACTTTCAATAATCAGTGATTCAAATGAGTTATACAAGAACATATATGAAATTTTAAATCTGCAAAACGATTTAAATCTAATGTTATACTTAAAAGATAGGTAATTAAGTAATACTAGTTAACTCAACATTTAAGCTTAACTATTTTAAACAATGTAGAACACAAACAATGAGAAAAAAACTTAGCAGAAAAATACAAATCAGACTTCAAAGATTTATAATTTTTACTTCACGGGGTTATTAAAACTAGGATTTGAAGTAAACCAAAGCATTTTTAAAACACTGTGTATGAATGTATAAAAATCTGAAGTCTATTTTTATAAAAAATACCATGATAATTAAAATGAAAGATTTATATCATACTGAATCTTTCGTGCAATGTCCTGCTCGTTGCTACAATTGGAAGTCGCTCTACATTTAGATTCGTTTGTACTTGCTGGTGAACCGGAGCAACAGGGGTTATAATCTGCCGCGACTTGTTCTGGATTAGTTTAATTTCCTGTTGCAAAACTGGGTTCAATCCTTGGTTAACATGATGTTTGTGGTCGTTCAGGACTCTAACAGTGTAATTATTCGGGGGTCTTCGAAGTACAGGCTGTAAGTAAACTACTTTACCAGCTGCGTTAACAGTTTTAATGGCCCCGCCAGCATTTCTAAACCGGGCCTTCTTTTGCTGCATATTTTGTACTCTCTGAATTTTGTCACTACGCATACCAGTGACCATTTTGTTCGTATTTGGTCTGGTGTTAACAAAAACCGGTTTCTTAAATGTGGGCATGTTGTTACCCCTATTTCCTAAACGCTGCTGGACTGATAATCTCTGTTGCACAGAGCCTCTGTTCATATTTTCCTGTTTCATAAAGGGGCCAGATGGAGTCTTTATCATCGGACTTCGCCCGTTACTATTGTTATAATATCGCTCTTGGGCCACCCGTTTCTTCTGGGCCACCATCTTCATATGAGCCAAATTCTGGCGTATTATAGCATCTCTATTCGATCGGTTAGCTGTAGAAAAATTAATACAACTTTTTTACTTTCACAAATAAAAAACTTATGTATTATTATTTGCACATATTAAACTGCAGATAAGTTTCAACTTACATTTAGGGGCGTTCATCTGGCTCTGTCCTTTATTATTCTGAAATTTTTTTCTCTGCACAACTAAACACAGAAAAATGTATAAGTTTTTGACATCAATAATTATATTTAGTAAACTTACACTTGTTATTGTTATTGACATTGTTGTAGGTTCGAACAAATTTTTGCTGTCGACCTAAAACAATTATAGAAAAATGTAAAAATCGTAAACTTCAACTACATCATTAACATGTATTTTAATTATTACACACCAGCAAGTCTTGTTTGTACGCCAGACATGTTGCAAGAATTAGAATTTATCAATTTTACGACAAAAATATGCAGATTCCGCAATTTTTATGCAGTTTTATGTTGTCCAAACACTCATGCACTTATAAAATGAGAAATGCGGCCATTTGTAATTCTTCTTTTACTTCCTGTCTTGCTTCTTCGTTTTGCTCAAATTGTCTATAATATAAATTTGAATTTTAAACATTAAAAATACATCATAAAATATAAACGTTGATACAAATGAATAAATTAATGTGTATAAATAATATATTATGGATTTGTACATCTAAGAATTTGATTATAAATGAGTTTAATAAAAGTTTTTTGATAATTGTAAAGGTTACCTGTGTGAAAACAGCAACGGCAACGGTCAAAAGAGTGCAGCAACGAGTAAATGAAAGTGCACCGTTACACAAAATCGTGCGCAATAATCCAGCAACGCCAGCAACGGAAAATAGTATTGATAACATATAAATTAAAATTAAAAACAAAACAGCTGATTATTTATATATATATATATATGCAGTAGTACATGAGCAATAATACAAAGCCAGCCTTGTAGTACAATTAACAATTATTTTCATTGAAGATGTAGAATCTTAATATTTTTATATTGTTTATATCCATATAAAGTCTAAATATATAATTAAAAATTAGAGTGTGGACATAACTTTAGCGGACATTTTGATTTTTTTCTCCATTCATAAGTCACTGCACCCAATTCTAAATGTTACGATATAATAGGAAAGCTGTCTATTTGCTATATACGCAACTACTACGTGTTACAAAGCGTAGAGGTTGAGTTATGACCCATCAACTACAAACATTACTTTCGCGGTTATTTTTTTCATTTTTTCTTATTAATAAATCACTGCTCCCAATTCAAAATTTTACGGTATAATAGGAAGGGTGTCTATTTGTTATATACGCAAGCACTAAGTGTTACGAGGCGTAGGGGTTGAGTTATGAACCATCAACTGCAAATATAACTTTCGCGGTTATTTTATTATTTTTTTCTTATTAATAAATCACTGCTCCCAATTCAAAATTTTACGGTATAATAGGAAGGGTGTCTATTTGTTATATACGCAAGTGTTACGAGGCGTAGGGGTTGAGTTATGAACCATCAACTGTAAATATAACTCGCGGTTATTTTTTTCATTTTTTCTTATTAATAAATCACTGCTCCCAATTCAAAATTTTACGGTATAATAGGAAGGGTGTCTGTTTGTTATATACGCAAGCACTAAGTGTTACGAGGCATAGGGGTTGAGTTATGAACCATCAACTGTAAATATAACTTTCTCGGTTATTTTTTTTTCTTATTAATAAATTACTGCTCCAAAATCAAAATTTTACGGTATAATAGGATGGGTGTCTGTTTGTTATATACGCAAGCACTAAGTGTTACGAGGCGCAGGGGTTGAGTTATGAACCATCAATTGCAAATATAACTTTCGCGGTTATTTTATTATTTTTTTTTCTTATTAATAAATCACTGCTCCCAATTCAAAATTTTACGGTAAAATAGGAAGGGTGTCTATTTGTTATATACGCAAGCACTAAGTGTTACGAGGCGTAGGGGTTGAGTTATGAACCATCAACTGTAAATATAACTTTCGCGGTTATTTTATTATTTTTTTTTTTCTTATTAATAAATCACTGCTCCCAATTCAAAATTTTACGGTATAATAGGAAGGGTGTCTATTTGTTATATACGCAAGCACTAAGTGTTACGAGGCGTAGGGGTTGAGTTATGAACCATCAATTGCAAATATAACTTTCGCGGTTATTTTATTATTTTTTTTTCTTATTAATAAATCACTGCTCCCAATTCAAAATTTTACGGTAAAATAGGAAGGGTGTCTATTTGTTATATACGCAAGCACTAAGTGTTACGAGGCGTAGGGGTTCAGTTATGAACCATCAACTGTAAATATAACTTTCGCGGTTATTTTATTATTTTTTTTTTTCTTATTAATAAATCACTGCTCCCAATTCAAAATTTTACGGTATAATAGGAAGGGTGTCTATTTGTTATATACGCAAGCACTAAGTGTTACGAGGCGTAGGGGTTGAGTTATGAACCATCAATTGCAAATATAACTTTCGCGGTTATTTTATTATTTTTTTTCTTATTAATAAATCACTGCTCCCAATTCAAAATTTTACGGTAAAATAGGAAGGGTGTCTATTTGTTATATACGCAAGCACTAAGTGTTACGAGACGTAGGGGTTGAGTTATGAACCATCAACTGTAAATATAACTTTCGCGGTTATTTTATTATTTTTTTTTTTCTTATTAATAAATCACTGCTCCCAATTCAAAATTTTACGGTATAATAGGAAGGGTGTCTATTTGTTATATACGCAAGCACTAAGTGTTACGAGGTGTAGGGGTTGAGTTATGAACCATCAATTGCAAATATAACTTTCGCGGTTATTTTATTATTTTTTTTCTTATTAATAAATCACTGCTCCCAATTCAAAATTTTACGGTAAAATAGGAAGGGTGTCTATTTGTTATATACGCAAGCACTAAGTGTTACGAGGCGTGGGGGTTGAGTTATGAACCATCAACTGTAAATATAACTTTCGCGGTTATTTTATTATTTTTTTTTTCTTATTAATAAATCACTGCTCCCAATTCAAAATTTTACGGTAAAATAGGAAGGGTGTCTATTTGTTATATACGCAAGCACTAAGTGTTACGAGACGTAGGGGTTGAGTTATGAACCATCAACTGTAAATATAACTTTCGCGGTTATTTTATTATTTTTTTTTTTCTTATTAATAAATCACTGCTCCCAATTCAAAATTTTACGGTAAAATAGGAAGGGTGTCTATTTGTTGTATACGCAAGCACTAAGTGTTACGAGGCGTAGGGGTTGAGTTATGAACCATCAATTGCAAATATAACTTTCGCGGTTATTTTATTATTTTTTTTTCTTATTAATAAATCACTGCTCCCAATTCAAAATTTTACGGTATAATAGGAAGGGTGTCTATTTGTTATATACGCAAGCACTAAGTGTTACGAGGCGTGGGGGTTGAGTTATGAACCATCAACTGTAAATATAACTTTCGCGGTTATTTTATTATTTTTTTTTTCTTATTAATAAATCACTGCTCCCAATTCAAAATTTTACGGTAAAATAGGAAGGGTGTCTATTTGTTGTATACGCAAGCACTAAGTGTTACGAGGCGTAGGGGTTGAGTTATGAACCATCAATTGCAAATATAACTTTCGCGGTTATTTTATTATTTTTTTTCTTATTAATAAATCACTGCTCCCAATTCAAAATTTTACGGTAAAATAGGAAGGGTGTCTATTTGTTATATACGCAAGCACTAAGTGTTACGAGGCGTAGGGGTTGAGTTATGAACCATCAATTGCAAATATAACTTTCGCGGTTATTTTATTATTTTTTTTCTTATTAATAAATCACTGCTCTCAATTCAAAATTTTACGGTAAAATAGGAAGGGTGTCTATTTGTTATATACGCAAGCACTAAGTGTTACGAGACGTAGGGGTTGAGTTATGAACCATCAACTGTAAATATAACTTTCGCGGTTATTTTATTATTTTTTTTTTTCTTATTAATAAATCACTGCTCCCAATTCAAAATTTTACGGTAAAATAGGAAGGGTGTCTATTTGTTGTATACGCAAGCACTAAGTGTTACGAGGCGTGGGGGTTGAGTTATGAACCATCAACTGTAAATATAACTTTCGCGGTTATTTTATTATTTTTTTTTTCTTATTAATAAATCACTGCTCCCAATTCAAAATTTTACGGTAAAATAGGAAGGGTGTCTATTTGTTGTATACGCAAGCACTAAGTGTTACGAGGCGTAGGGGTTGAGTTATGAACCATCAATTGCAAATATAACTTTCGCCGTTATTTTATTATTGTTTTTCTTATTAATAAATCACTGCTCCCAATTCAAAATTTTACGGTAAAATAGGAAGGGTGTCTATTTGTTATATACGCAAGCACTAAGTGTTACGAGACGTAGGGGTTGAGTTATGAACCATCAACTGTAAATATAACTTTCGCGGTTATTTTATTATTTTTTTTTTCTTATTAATAAATCACTGCTCCCAATTCAAAATTTTACGGTAAAATAGGAAGGGTGTCTATTTGTTATATACGCAAGCACTAAGTGTTACGAGACGTAGGGGTTGAGTTATGAACCATCAACTGTAAATATAACTTTCGCGGTTATTTTATTATTTTTTTTTTTCTTATTAATAAATCACTGCTCCCAATTCAAAATTTTACGGTAAAATAGGAAGGGTGTCTATTTGTTATATACGCAAGCACTAAGTGTTACGAGGCGTAGGGGTTGAGTTATGAACCATCAATTGCAAATATAACTTTCGCGGTTATTTCATTATTTTTTTTCTTATTAATAAATCACTGCTCCCAATTCAAAATTTTACGGTAAAATAGGAAGGGTGTCTATTTGTTATATACGCAAGCACTAAGTGTTACGAGACGTAGGGGTTGAGTTATGAACCATCAACTGTAAATATAACTTTCGCGGTTATTTTATTATTTTTTTTTTTCTTATTAATAAATCACTGCTCCCAATTCAAAATTTTACGGTAAAATAGGAAGGGTGTCTATTTGTTATATACGCAAGCACTAAGTGTTACGAGGCGTAGGGGTTGAGTTATGAACCATCAACTGTAAATATAACTTTCGCGGTTATTTTATTATTTTTTTTTTTCTTATTAATAAATCACTGCTCCCAATTCAAAATTTTACCGTATAATAGGAAGGGTGTCTATTTGTTATATACGCAAGCACTAAGTGTTACGAGGTGTAGGGGTTGAGTTATGAACCATCAATTGCAAATATAACTTTCGCGGTTATTTTATTATTTTTTTTCTTATTAATAAATCACTGCTCCCAATTCAAAATTTTACGGTAAAATAGGAAGGGTGTCTGTTTGTTATATACGCAAGCACTAAGTGTTACGAGGCGTAGGGGTTGAGTTATGAACCATCAACTGCAAATATATAACTTTCGCGGTTATTTTATTATTATTTTTTCTTATTAATAAATCACTGCTCCCAATTCAAAATTTTACGGTAAAATAGGAAGGGTGTCTGTTTGTTATATACGCAAGCACTAAGTGTTACGAGGCGTAGGGGTTGAGTTATGAACCATCAACTGTAAATATAACTTTCTCGGTTATTTTTTTTTCTTATTAATAAATTACTGCTCCCAAATCAAAATTTTACGGTATAATAGGAAGGGTGTCTGTTTGTTATATACGCAAGCACTAAGTGTTACGAGGCGTAGGGGTTGAGTTATGAACCATCAATTGCAAATATAACTTTCGCGGTTATTTTATTATTTTTTTTTCTTATTAATAAATCACTGCTCCCAATTCAAAATTTTACGGTATAATAGGAAGGGTGTCTGTTTGTTATATACGCAAGCACTAAGTGTTACGAGGCGTAGGGGTTGAGTTATGAACCATCAACTGCAAATATATAACTTTCGCGGTTATTTTATTATTATTTTTTCTTATTAATAAATCACTGCTCCCAATTCAAAATTTTACGGTAAAATAGAAAGGGTGTCTGTTTGTTATATACGCAAGCACTAAGTGTTACGAGGCGTAGGGGTTGAGTTATGAACCATCAACTGTAAATATAACTTTCGCGGTTATTTTTTTTTTCTTATTAATAAATTACTGCTCCCAAATCAAAATTTTACGGTATAATAGGAAGGGTGTCTGTTTGTTATATACGCAAGCACTAAGTGTTACGAGGCGTAGGGGTTGAGTTATGAACCATCAATTGCAAATATAACTTTCGCTGTTATTTTATTATTTTTTTTCTTATTAATAAATCACTGCTCCCAATTCAAAATTTTACGGTAAAATAGGAAGGGTGTCTATTTGTTATATACGCAAGCATTAAGTGTTACGAGGCGTAGGGGTTGAGTTATGAACCATCAACTGTAAATATAACTTTCGCGGTTATTTTATTATTTTTTTTTTTTATTAATAAATCACTGCTCCCAATTCAAAATTTTACGGTATAATAGGAAGGGTGTCTATTTGATATATACGCAAGCAGTAAGTGTTACGAGGCGTAGGGGTTGAGTTATGAACCATCAACTGTAAATATAACTTTCGCGGTTATTTTATTATTATTTTTTTTATTAATAAATCACTGCTCCCAATTCAAAATTTTACGGTAAAATAGGAAGGGTGTCTGTTTGTTATATACGTATGCACTAAGTGTTACGAGGCTTAGGGGAGGCGATAACTTGAAGATTCGAATACGATATTTCTCCACGTGACCTTTTATTAAGACGCGCACTTTAGCTCGCGTTTTTACAAAAAATCCCCCAAAACTGGGCTGGTGATTTTCTCTCTCCTTTGCGATATTTATGCGAAATTAAGGGAGAAATTACTCAGAAAATAACTTAATACGAGCAGCAGATTTTGCGTCTCTTCGTCAATAAATCTCTAGCCAGACTGTCCGTTTCGTATCGGATCTTGATTAATTAATTATTTCTTTGTACTCATTTGCGCGGTTGATATGAAGATATATGAAAAATAAAAATTCTAGAATGATTTTTCAATTGTTACAAAATAGTACGAGACAGTATACAATCAATTTCTCATTGTTGGACAACTATACACCAAATCTAACGAAGTTTTTATATGCAAGGAGGGAAATAAAATGAGTATTTTTCGAAAATCAGAAAACCCTTAAGAAGACACTGAAATTAATGCACCTACACAGAAATGTGAAATTTGGGTAAAGGAAGCAACAGAAATTCTACTTGGACGTATTGGACACATGTTTTCGTACTTTTCGTGGATTTAAGTGCGAGAAGGAAGGAAGGAGTGAAGAAAGAAGCGAACACATGATTCCGAGATATGTGATCAAATCTGACGAAAATCATGAATGTGTGTTACCTGTTATCTGATCGTGACTTTGTCATAGGAGGAAATAGAATTTTTGCAAGAGGTCACAGATGGGAGGACAAAAATGGTAATGTGGAAAGTAAGCAAGGATTATTTACTAAGGATGATTTAAACATTGGGAATGAGAATCAGCAACAAGTGCAAAAGTCCCAGCAACTGAAATTATTTTAACAGAAGATACTTCGTGTATCTTACGATGAAAAAAATGAAGATACAAAATATGGTAAAAGAAATATTGGACGCAGGAATAATTCGAGAGTCGAGCTCTCCATTTTCATACTTTTAGTCAAGAAAAAGAATGCAGATTCCAGAATGTGCATTGACTACCGGAGATTAAATAAAGTCACAGTATTTACATCGTTGGACATGACCTCTAGTTATTATCAAATTCCGGATGCAGAAAATAGTAAACACAACACATCTTTCGTAATACCAGATGGACAATATGAGTTCAATCGACTAATATTTGGATTAATAAATGCACCTGCAATATTTCAACGGATGGTTAATAAAATCCTTGAAACGTATAGAAATACAATAGCAATGGCATATCTAGATGATGTTTTATGTCCGGCAGAAACATTTGAGAAAGGGCTTGGAAGACTTCGCATTCTTCTGGAACTCATTAAAAACAGTTTGACACTAAATTTTAAAAAAGAATTAGAGCCCCGATCAATGTTCATCAAGTTCGACAGTTTCTTGAGTTAACCATTTATTTCCGTTATTTTGTCAAGGATGTCGCAAAAATTGCTCAACTCCTTACTAAATTAACTAAAAAGGATGTTAAATGGAAATGGAAAGCAGAATAAAATGATTCATTCAAAAATTTAAAAACAAAGTTAATAAAAAGCCCACTTTTGGCATTATACAACGTATATGGGACATGGAGGAATCCTAATGCAGAAACAATCTGGAAAATTACAACCTGTTGCCTACTACAGTCGCCAAAAAATAAATGTTCAGAAGAATTATCATTCTTATGAATTGGCAACTTTGGCAGTAGTAGAAACTTTAGAAAATTTAGAGTTTACCTCATCGAACTTAGTTTCAAAGTTGTTTCAGATTGTAACGCTTTGCGTACCACCACCACTAAAAAGGATTCCTAGAACTGCTAGATGGTGGTTATAACTTTAAGAGTACACATTTACTGTCGAGTACAGACTTAGATTACGAATGGATTATGTAGATGCACTGAGCAGATACCCAATACCTGATCAGGAACTATTAAAAATATTATATGTTTTTCACATCGAAGCCGATCAGATCTGGATACCGATTAAGAGAGAAATATTTACAAGGATTATTGTTTACGGAATGAACAGTGAGCACAAATAACTCGAAGTTGTTACGACGAATTTGGACATTTCGGATTAGAACGTATCTTCGAAATATACTGATTTCAGAGTATGAGAAGACACGTCGAGAAGCACATTGATTTCTGTGTTCAATGTATATATAATAAGAAACCTAAAGGAAAACAACCAGGATTATTGAACCCTATAGAAAAATTACCGATTCCATTTCACACACTTCACATTGATTATGTTAGACTATTTATGAAAACTAGGCGAGGAAATACACAACTTGTAACGGCAGTAGACTTACAAAATTTGTTAATTTACAACCTGTAAGAAATATGAAAATAAAATACATAGTAAGAAAGCTTGAGAAAATAGGAAGTACTTTTGTACCTACAATAATAGTATCAGACCTTAGGACAGCATTTACATCTAAAGCATTTGCAAAATTTTGCCATATCCATGATATTAAACATATAATGAATGCAGGTGCTACTACACCAAGAGCAAATGGACAGAGTGAAAGATTCAATAGTACTATATTATCATCGTTATCAACATCAACAAATGGAGATAAATAGGATGTGAAAGTGGAAAATATTAAATTTTCTATTAGTTCTGCCACAAAGAAAACGCCAAGTGAATTATTATTTAGTTTTCGACCAATAGTACAAGTTGACACAATATTGAATACAGAAGTGCAACAGGAACAACATGCTGTCGTAGATTACAAGAAGTAAGAAAAGTTACCAGAAATATTGCGCAAGAACAACATAAACAAAAACAACGGTATGATAAACACCGAATTGTAGGCCATAAATACAAACAAATAATGTCAGAGGGACCACTCGATGAATAATCGCTGTTTATTGTTGAATCTGTGTTTTTACTTGTTTTATCCCATGCACTACCACGACTTTAAATCAAAGTATTATGGGCATAATTTATTTATATAACACAACGTAGGGTAATTTATTGACGATCACGATCTCTATGTACGAGGTGGTAATACACTACCGCGGTACAATACATGCCCGTACCGAAATGATTGCTCTTGTGGTTGTTACAGGAGAACAATTAAACACTTTTTGCGTGGCAGTCTTCATCGACATGTTGGGATAAATATAGATGTATAATTGGACGGTATTTATTTAGAGATGAAAGGTGCGGTTTTGATAAAAAAATCCATCAATGGAAAATATAACGCGTAAATATACACGAGTGGGTCCGGCGGTTGCATAATGTCATGGAAGGTACAATTGCTGATAGCAAAGTAATGTATCGGCAATTATAGTAACGTTGTTTCACGGGCTAAAAATGACACAGAAATAACCAATGTACTTCAACATCGAATTGAAACTCAAACACCCAGCACCTATCCGGCAGGCACCTCGGCGACTTCTCTTCACAAGCCGAGCAGAGGCTCCGTAAAATATGTTCACTTAGATACAATACAGATAAATAATAATAAAGAAGAAACTAAAATTCAAATAATATAATTTCACAGAATACCATACCAGACAGAATCAATAATGAAGAACAAATTATGGTTCATTTTTTATATTTCAAACACAGGAAGCAATAAAACTCAACGTCAGGTAAACTATATCTTTTCTTGGATGGAGCACATGAATAATGAACCCACCTTTGACAACATTTACATTGCACCCACTTTTCTCTTTTTGGATCTTCGCGGCCACAATATAAACATATATTTACCATAGAATCTGAATTTTCCAGTAGTAATGACATTAAATATATTCTGTACCTCTTCGGATTAAATGAAGTAAGAGTATTGTTTTGCATGTAGTTCTCTATAAAATTAATGATAAAAATACCACAGTTGAAAGAATCCGTTTGTATGGGATGGTCAATTTGTTTTATTATTAAATTACCTGAATATGCAAAATTCCTCAATGACTTCAAATATTGACAAAAGTTATTAAAGTATCTGTTACATTCGGTTTCAGATGTTCCCATAGGATTTAAAACGGAAAATGTGTTATCAATGAAATTTATAATAGCAACACACCAGTGGTTATTATTTATTATAAAAGGCATAAAGGTAATACCTGCAGGATCTTTTATGTGGTAGTGATGCATATTGTTTACTAGTATATGTGTTGCACTTTCAGCGGGTACTTCTGCCACGTGAGTTTTTTTATGCAATTTGATAAATAAATTTATACAGGTATCAATTGTAAAATTTGTTAGCCACCCATTCCCACTTAAAGAGGTATAATCTGATATTAAAATTTCTTTTACTAACAGAGGTAAAGACTGATATATCCCCACCACATAAGGTTTACCGGGAATATCAACATAGTGGTTTACATCCCGAACTAATCCGTTTCCATATAAATCCAACAAAGGTATATTATAAGTTTCATGTAAATTTCGTTCAATATTTTCCGAAACAGTAAGTAGACTGGAGGGAGCAGGTATCAAACTGTCATTCGTTGTAACTGATATATCTTTACTTTTTTCAGGCTCTGATGGTAAAGTTTGCGGAGGCATTGAGGAATTAGTTGCTAAATTACATTTTTGATCTTTCAGAAACAACATATCAAAATATGTATGTGGTACGTGGACCCTTTTTTTCCATTTCTCTTCTGCACAAATTACGTCATCATGTACTGTTTTTTTACTCCTAGCACACCGTTTTTTGGGAATATTTAACATTGTCTCTTTATGAAGTGATAGAACTCGACTTCTCGACATACGAATGAATCTACTAGCTTTCAGTTTCCTTTCTCCGCACATTATATGGTTCTTTAAAACCCCAAACCAATTTTCTACTGGTGCATTGCTGAGTCTATCTATATTTGTATGTTTTGTCATAAGTGAGGTCCATAATGGGGAATAAGGAATATATTTTCTTAAAATTAGCTCTAACACTTCTGGACAAAAATAATTATTCCATTCTAATTCTGGGCAGGTGCAATTTATATCCGTAGTACATTCTTTCTTTATTTGCAAACACGAAATATAAAATAAACTGGCTTTGTAAGTGACCGAATCTTCTTCAATATTAATATCTAAAACAAGTTCATTTTCATTTTCTGCATCTATGAGGGTAATTAAAGGGGTACATAAAGTCACAAGTTCATTATAAGCTTCCTGCAAATGTTTACAGTTTTTGGTAGTTAACAGTACTTTACACAAAAGTTTAAACCACTTAAAAAGAATATGGATATCGTTTATACCAAAACCTGAAGCTATATTACTTCTTTTAAAAATATTTTTAATGTACGCTCTTTGGTCAATTTGTTTACGTCGTAGCAAACAATTTTAATAAAATGTGCACAACAGATCACAATTGGCACAACCGACACATTCCTTTTAGTGCTCCCAGTATTGAATTTAAAACAATATTCTAAATAAGATTTTAAACTTATGAAATGATTCCAGAACAGCGTTACGGCATTAATGATTGCAAAACTAAAATCTGTGACAATTAAATTAAAAGGTGGCCATTTGCATTTATTCCTGATACAAAATTCTTTAAATTTTGCTAACCATACACCTATTGTTGTAGCATCGTGATTAGAGCTTATCATTTCCAATATTGGGCAAACTCTTTCATTAAATTTTAATTGAATTACCCCTGCATAATAATAAATTCGCTTTTTCAAGTCTTTTGTAGGGCGTACTACAGATCCTGTTGCATTCAAATGAATAATAGGTGAAATATTTCCGTGTTTTAATATTTCTAATTGCTCTGCACTATAAATGTGAACATTCAGAGGTTCTGCCACATTCTGAATGTATCCAGCGTTACCATCACGTCGCATTAATATTAAATCAAATATATCGTCGTCATGTCGATCATTAATACCCAAAGCTTCAGATCTAATTTTACGGAACACACAATCTGATTTAATATTCTGGAGATTACCTCTCTTTATGACATTTGGGGATGATTTTAATATTACAGATTCTCATTTTGGGTGGGCATAATAAAAGACCGAAATATTACAAATCAAATAATTATAATAATATTTTTACGTTAAGGGGCTTCTCTCACAGTAATAAAAGTATTTAACGAATTATACCCAACCTATTTGCCCTATAAATCTGGAAAAAATACCACATATAGACAAGCGCAGTACAAATCTATTTACAATGTCGAATTTTTTAGATTGTTATTTTCATATATAAAAAATTTTTAAAAAATAATTTTGAAAAAAACTTCGCAACTAGAATTGTATTGTAAATTAAAATATTCGTATCACATTATTTTATAAAATTTTCAAATAGTAGACGAGTAATTTGTTATATAAATTTCAAAATTGCATGTGTTGGTCTAATGCGCCCCTAGCGGTTATCATATTTACTATTCTCAGAGAGTGGAAGGGGCGCTCGCTACGAAATGTAGTGGGAAAAGTAGGTTTGTACTAATGCATGCTTTCTCCCTCTAATGTTAATCTCTCTCATTTCTCAGAACTTTACTAAATTTGTCTAAACAATTTACTGATTTACAAAGATACATCCTTTCGGAGATGAAAATTAAATTAATTTTTTAATTCGGTTTTCAGATTTCAGCGGAAATATCCATTTTGACCATCCCTCAATCCATTTTAACTAATTTCGGAGTGACATCTTTACGTACGTACATATCTCGCATAACTCAAAAAGGGTGAGCCATAGAAAGTTAAAATTTTGTATTTAGGATTATTGTAACATCTAGTTGTGCATGTCCCTTTTTAGTCCATATATAACTCCTGAAGTAGGAATATGAAAATTAACGGCCACTTGCCCCGCTTATAGTTAACACATTAAGCGCCAAGGCAAACACCGATATCTGTTCGTTGTTTTAATCACAGTGCCAACGCAGACACGGGTGTCTGCTTCAGTATTTGTCCAATTGAGCTGTACAGACACATTTAATCTGGATTTACAACAGTAGAGTGTCTGTTATACCTCTATACGTGGGCAGGCGTGAACGCGTCGTGGTATGATTTTAGGTTGTGTGTCTGCTTTGGCCCACCGATGATATGCTTTTTTAGAGTTCTTCAACGGGTCCAAAGCAGACACGGTGACGTTCCATTTATAATAAAATAGATATATCATAAGAGTGGTTATATAATACTTATTTATTTAAAAAAATAAAAAATACATTCTATGTACATGAAATACCAAAAGAAACTCAATAAATGTATATTTTTATACTTACTCAAAAAATTTTAAATGGAACCCATATCTGATTTCAGTCTCAAAAAATTCATTATTCTTATCTCTTTTCAACGATGTAAGGGTTCTTATGTTTTATATTTGTTCTGCCTTCATAATTATTATTTTTTCCTTATTTTGTATTAAATTTACAATTATTTTGAAAATATTAGTAGATTTCAATTTTGAAATAATTCTTGTATTTAAATAATTTATTTGGTTAGAAAATTTTGCTCAAAACTCGTATCAAATTAATTTTTATAATATTTTGTGTCAGGTCGCCCTTGGCACATTATAGTGTAATTTGTAATTATAAGTTTACAATAAAAATATTAAGTAATATAGACATAAAATACATAATATCGATAAAATACAATATAATTAATAAAAATAATATTTTTTTTTTTTTTGGAAATAAGAAAATTAAGAAAAATAAAGAGAAAAATTAAATTTTAGGAGCAAATCAAATATAAAATATGATAACCCTTACATCATTGAAAAGAGAAAAAAATAATGATTTTTTTGAGACTAAAATCAGGTATGGGTTCCATTTAAAAAAATTTAAGTTTGTGTTATATCTCGAAAATTTACATATATAAACATTTATTTCGTACGCCACTGATTAGTTAACAAAAATATCTATCTTTTATATTTGATACATTTTTCTCAATTACTAATAGTTTAGAAGTTATTTGAAATAGAAAAAATAAACAATATTCAGTTTTTTGTCATTATCTAGTGCCCTATGAGATTTTCTGGAAAAATAAAAGCACATCTGATAAGGCCTCCCAAAGGCGCACAAAAAGTTCCGACATCGTATCTCTTATAGTTCTCGAGATCCCAATGGTGGCAGTTCTAAATGGGACACTCTGTATATATTAACATATATATATATACAGGTGTTTCTATACCTCTGCACGAAACTTCAATGACATATAATTTGATATACTGATTATAGAACAAATAGAACACTCGTGTGAGATATTTCTCCTAAAACACGACACACTCCTCTGCTACTAATTTCCAGGTTAGCATGCACCAAGTCTAAGACTTCATCTTCAATGTTGTGGTGTAGGCTGCGACTGCCGCCATCTCGCCCATTATTTCTTCTTAAATTGCCTGTGTCGCGAAGACGTTGTGTCACGGTGATGAACATCCTGCGATCAGGCTGGCGTCTTCCAGGATACCGTTCGGCACACAGACCTGATGCTAAAACCGCGTTTTGCCCCACTTCACCATAAATCAACAACATATCCACTAATTCAGAATTAGAATACATTTTTTTGACAAGAACACAAAAATCACTTGTCACTAACACTTCCGAGAATAATGAAATATTTTATGTCCCTATTACAAAATTATTTTCGGTGCAAATTGTATTTAATTTAATTATTAATAATACGACTAATTTTGAATGTATTTTTGATAAACATATTTATATATATATATACAGTCTGTCCCATTTAGAGGTGCCACCATTGGGATCTCGAGAACTGTAAGAGATACGATGTCGGTTAAATGGAACTTTTTATGCGCCTTTGGGAGGCCATCTCAAATGTGCTTTTATTTTTCCAAAAATTCTCATAGGGCACGAGATAATGACGAAAAACTGAATATTGTTGATTTTTTCTTTTTCAAATAACTTTTAATCTATTAATAATTGAGAAAAAAGTTTCAAATATAAAAGATAGATATTTTTATTAACTAACCAGCGGCGTACGAAACAAATTTTTATATCCGTAAATTTTCGAGATATAACACAAACTTATATTTTTTTTAAATGGAACCCATATCTGATTTTAGTCACAAAAAAATAAATATTTTTTTCTCTTTTCAACGATGTAAGGGTTATTATGTTTTATATTTGTTTTGCCTTCAAAAATTATTATTTTTTCCTTATTTTGTATTAAATTTACAATTATTTTGAAAATATTGGTCGATTTCTACTTGGAAATACTCCTTGTATTTAAATAATTTATTTCCTTAAAATATTTGCCCAAAATTCGTATCAAATTAATTTTTATAATATTTTGTATCATGTCGCCCTTGGCACATCATAGTGTAATTTGTAATTATGAGTCTAGAATGAAAATATCAAGTAATAAAGGCATAAAACAAATTATTTTGATCCAATATAATATAATTAATAAAAATTATAATGTTTTTTTGGGAAATAATTAGAAAATTCAGGAAAATAAAGAGAAAAGTTAAATTTTAGGATCAAAACAAATATAAAACATAATATCCATTACACCATTGAAAAGAGAAAAAAATATTGATTTTTTTGACACTAAAATCAGATATGGGTTCCATTTAAAAAAATATAAGTTTGTGTTATATCTCGAAAATTTACGGATATGAAAATTTATTTCGTACGCCACTGGTTAGTTAATAAAAATATCTATCTTTTATATTTGAAACGTTTTTCTCAATTACTAATAGTTTAGAAGTTATTTGAGAAAGAAAAAATCAACAATATTCAGTTTTTCGTCATTATCTAGTGTTCTATGAGAATTTTTGGAAAAACAAAAGCACATCTGAGATGACCTCCCAAAAGTGCACAAAAAGTTCCATTTAACCGACATCGTATCTCTTATAGTTCTCGAGATCCCAATGGTGGCACTTCTAAATGGGACACACATATATATATATAGGTGATAGGTAATTACGACTGTAATTAGTTAAGGAAACTGGATAGTGGGTTTGACAGTCTATATATATAGACAGAGAGAGAGATAGAGAGAGAGGTTTGATATGACCACGACTGATCACTTAAGTAGATGAAAAATATTTCACAGGTACAGCAGTCCGGAGTATGAGTATATATATATATATATATATATATATATATATATATATATATATATATATATATATATATATATATATATATATAAAAGTTTAACCACGACTGTCCAGTAAAGTATAAGAAAAATATTTCACAGGTACAGTTGCTACTCTTTAAAGTTACATGTAAAGACATGTATATATATTACCGCGAAAGTTATGTCTGCAGTTGATGGTTCATAACTCAACCCCTACGCCTCGTAACCCTTAGTGCTTGCGTATGTAACAAACAGACACCCTATTATACCGTAAAATTTTGAATTGGGACCAGTGATTTATTAATAAGAAAAAAAAATAATAAAATAACCGCGAAAGTTATATTTACAGTTGATGGTTCATAACTCAACCCCTACGCCTCGTAACGCTTAGTGCGTGCGTATATAACAGACACCCTTCCTCTAATACCGTAAAATTTTGAATTGGGAGCAGTGATTTATTAATAAAAAAGAAATTAATAAAATAACCGCGAAAGTTATATTTGCAGTTGATGGTTCATAACTCAACCCCTACGCCTCGTAACACTTAGTGCTTGCGTATATAATAAATAGAAACCCTTCCTATTATACCGTAAAATTTTGAATTGGGAGCAGTGATTTATTAATAAAAAAAATAATAATAAAATAACCGCGAAAGTTATATTTGCAGTTGATGGTTCATAACTCAACCCCTACGCCTCGTAATACTTAGTGCTTGCGTATATAACAAATAGACACCCTTCCTATTATACCGTAAAATTTTGAATTGGGAGCAGTGATTTATTAATAAAAAAAAAAATTAATAAAATAATCGCGAAAGTTATATTTGCAGTTGATGGTTCATAACTCAACCCCTACGCCTCGTAATACTTAGTGCTTGCGTATATAACAAATAGACACCCTTCCTATTATACCGTAAAATTTTGAATTGGGAGCAGTGATTTATTAATAAAAAAAATAATAATAAAATAACCGCGAAAGTTATATTTGCAGTTGATGGTTCATAACTCAACCCCTACGCCTCGTAACACTTAGTGCTTGCGTATATAACAAATAGACACCCTTCCTATTATACCGTAAAATTTTGAATTGGGAGCAGTGATTTATTAATAAAAAAAAAAATTAATAAAATAATCGCGAAAGTTATATTTGCAGTTGATGGTTCATAACTCAACCCCTACGCCTCGTAACACTTAGTGCTTGCGTACATAACAAATAGACACCCTTCCTATTATACCGTAAAATTTTGAATTGGGAGCAGTGATTTATTAATAAAAAAAAAAATTAATAAAATAATCGCGAAAGTTATATTTGCAGTTGATGGTTCATAACTCAACCCCTACGCCTCGTAATACTTAGTGCTTGCGTATATAACAAATAGACACCCTTCCTATTATACCGTAAAATTTTGAATTGGGAGCAGTGATTTATTAATAAAAAAAATAATAATAAAATAACCGCGAAAGTTATATTTGCAGTTGATGGTTCATAACTCAACCCCTACGCCTCGTAACACTTAGTGCTTGCGTATATAACAAATAGACACCCTTCCTATTATACCGTAAAATTTTGAATTGGGAGCAGTGATTTATTAATAAAAAAAAAAATTAATAAAATAATCGCGAAAGTTATATTTGCAGTTGATGGTTCATAACTCAACCCCTACGCCTCGTAACACTTAGTGCTTGCGTATATAACAAATAGAAACTCTTCCTATTATACCGTAAAATTTTGAATTGGGAGCAGTGATTTATTAATAAAAAAAATAATAATAAAATAACCGCGAAAGTTATATTTGCAGTTGATGGTTCATAACTCAACCCCTACGCCTCGTAACACTTAGTGCTTGCGTATATAACAAATAGACACCCTTCCTATTATACCGTAAAATTTTGAATTGGGAGCAGTGATTTATTAATAAAAAAAAAATTAATAAAATAATCGCGAAAGTTATATTTGCAGTTGATGGTTCATAACCCCACCCCTACGCCTCGTAATACTTAGTGCTTGCGTATATAACAAATAGACACCCTTCCTATTATACCGTAAAATTTTGAATTGGGAGCAGTGATTTATTAATAAAAAAAAAAAATAATAAAATAATCGCGAAAGTTATATTTGCAGTTGATGGTTCATAACTCAACCCCTACGCCTCGTAATACTTAGTGCTTGCGTATATAACAAATAGACACCCTTCCTATTATACCGTAAAATTTTGAATTGGGAGCAGTGATTTATTAATAAAAAAAAAATTAATAAAATAATCGCGAAAGTTATATTTGCAGTTGATGGTTCATAACTCAACCCCTACGCCTCGTAACACTTAGTGCTTGCGTATATAACAAATAGAAACCCTTCCTATTATACCGTAAAATTTTGAATTGGGAGCAGTGATTTATTAATAAAAAAAAAAAATTAATAAATTAATCGCGAAAGTTATATTTGCAGTTGATGGTTCATAACTCAACCCCTACGCCTCGTAATACTTAGTGCTTGCGTATATAACAAATAGACACCCTTCCTATTATACCGTAAAATTTTGAATTGGGAGCAGTGATTTATTAATAAGAAAAAAAAATAATAAAATAACCGCGAAAGTTATATTTACAGTTGATGGTTCATAACTCAACCCCTACGCCTCGTAACACTTAGTGCTTGCGTATATAACAAATAGAAACCCTTCCTATTATACCGTAAAATTTTGAATTGGGAGCAGTGATTTATTAATAAAAAAGAAAATTAATAAAATAACCGCGAAAGTTATATTTGCAGTTGATGGTTCATAACTCAACCCCTACGCCTCGTAACACTTAGTGCTTGCGTATATAACAAATAGAAACCCTTCCTATTATACCGTAAGATTTTGATTTGGGAGCAGTGATTTATTAATAAAAAAAAAAAATTAATAAAATAACCGCGAAAGTTATATTTGCAGTTGATGGTTCATAACTCAACCCCTACGCCTCGTAACACTTAGTGCTTGCGTATATAACAAATAGACACCCTTCCTATTATACCGTAAAATTTTGAATTGGGAGCAGTGATTTATTAATAAGAAAAAATGAAAAAAATAACCGCGAAAGTAATGTTTGTAGTTGATGGGTCATAACTCAACCTCTACGCTTTGTAACACGTAGTAGTTGCGTATATAGCAAATAGACAGCTTTCCTATTATATCGTAACATTTAGAATTGGGTGCAGTGACTTATGAATGGAGAAAAAAATCAAAATGTCCGCTAAAGTTATGTCCACACTCTAATTTTTAATTATATATTTAGACTTTATATGGATATAAACAATATAAAAATATTAAGATTCTACATCTTCAATGAAAATAATTGTTAATTGTACTACAAGGCTGGCTTTGTATTATTGCTCATGTACTACTGCATATATATATATATAAATAATCAGCTGTTTTGTTTTTAATTTTAATTTATATGTTATCAATACTATTTTCCGTTGCTGGCGTTGCTGGATTATTGCGCACGATTTTGTGTAACGGTGCACTTTCATTTACTCGTTGCTGCACTCTTTTGACCGTTGCCGTTGCTGTTTTCACACAGGTTAAAGGTTGGCTATATAAGTGTAAACGTAGTACGCTGAAATGTCAAAAACATTCACCTAATAGTTTTATATTCCAATATGTAATAACAATAACAAATATTATGTAAAATTTTTAGCTATTTTGTGTTTGATACAAAATCTCTTCTACTAGTACTACGAAAATATTTTATGATATGTACATAACATAACCTAATTTTTACACGTTTGAGAAAGGTTGTCCTAAATGCAATTTTTAAAATTTTATAACAAATTAAAATTATTGCACGACGTACATCAGAAGTGTAATTTTGCTCATACATATCTCTATAACATGAATAAAGCTTATATGAGATGTCCACAAGGTTCTGATGTATTTGAATTGTCATTTCAGTACTTTAATCCAACTTTAAATGTGAACAGACAGTTCAATTTTAGTAGAAAGTTAGAGGAAAGTGTGAGTACATTTCTGTCTAGAGTTACTACTAATGTAGAAAAAGTGTTAAATAAGAAACAGAAAAAGAAAAAAGTCGAAAATAAAGTTGATACTGATATCAATTCTAAAATAAAATTGTATCAAAATGGGCAAGAAGTTCCCGGTGAAACATTATGTAAAGATTTATTTGCTTCTGGAGGAGATATTCTTTTAAAATTAGTCGATCAGGAATACAACGTTGTAGTTAACACACCATGGATTAAGAACTTTATGTTGCCAACAAGTATTCTAGCAAATTTTCCTACATATCCCGCAAAATTTGAAACTCTTTTTGTGGATAAAAATTTATCGGAATTCTCGTGGTACAAATCAAAAGATAAAACTAATTGGTCGGTAGCTGGTACTGGATTTTTATACAATACAACGAGAGAAGATATCGATTATTATCTTAAATTGTGTTGTGTGCCTAAAAATTCGCAGAAAACTGGTCCGTACACAGAAACAGAAGCATCGGAAAAAGTTCAAGCTGATCCCGGGCAATGTCCTTTTGAAACAAGACACGTATTCACTAAAGAAAAATTATCTGGAAAGAAGTAAAGTAGTGTAAAATATAATGTCTGTTACATATATTTCTATTAATTATTAGTTTTAGAGTAGTTACATACAATTTATTAGCAGATATATATGCAGACTCGGACTATTCCAGAACTGTTCTTTTTCCATATTGTCCACCATATGCCCTTCATATTGATTATAGAAAACAACTAATTCTAAAAGAACTTATGGGTAAAAAAATACAAAATTATGCAAATAGAATATAATTAAAATATATAAATAATATGCAGGATTCAATGCAGATATAATTTGCTTACAAGAAGTCGATGAAAAAATATTTGACAACGATTTAGATGTGGTCTTGTCCACTTTAAACTATAAAGGAATATTTAACAAGAAAGGTGGTACTTTACGGGAAGGTCTCGCTTGTTTTTATAATGCTAGACGATTTAGGTAAATATGTCAATAAAATCTCACCATTTCCCACAAATTGGCTAGATCCGAACCCAATATTTATACGTCCATAACACATTTACACCAAATTATTTCGCACACTATTCCACCAAACATACAAAATTCACATACATAAAGGGTATTGAGAGAAAACCGTGGATGTCACAAAAATATCGAAATTTAGATATGCATGCCGTGTTGTGGTTTCAAATCGGGAGAAAACAATATATACATGGCGAGTATTATTTTAAAATATGCCCTTTCTGGAGAAAATCGTGAATTTTTAAGCGATTGAAAATAATGCAGCAGGTCTATGCTTGCCTTTTAACTTAAGGTGACCATTTATTTTAAAGTAAAATATGGACATGTAAATAGAAGTGGTGGACGGGGTAAGAACTGATGCTAGCTAAAATTAATGGAAATTTTTAATGCCAGAACATTTTCAAAATTTAATAAACAAAAATCATTCATTTTAAAGAGTACAGAAATGTAAATTTTAGGAACAAACTTAATAGTTATGTAACATGAGTAAAAGAATTTAATAGAAATAAGTATTTCTAGATGAGAATGGAGTGGTGGGAAGATAAGAGCCGTTTGATATTGTTTGACTGGATAATATCGGGGTATTATCCAACCAAAAAATAAGATCAAACTGCTTCTATCTTTCCACCACTCCATTTTTATCTGAAATAGAGTATAGTTGCAACAAAAGTGTAAAAAAGTGTCACAGCGTGTCATTTTTTCACCAGTTTGCTTTAAAAGATCTTATTTTTTACTCTTTTATTGTGTAAACGAAATACATACTTTATGAACCTATTTTAATGAAAATATATGCACTTTTTCAACGTAAAAAAAATTATTGACAGAATACTAAAAAAGAAAACGACATCATTTTCTATCTACAGTTCTAGTTCGCAGTCTTGTTGCTGAATTTTAAATACACTCTTTTCCATATTGTGCGAATCTTAAAATGAAGAATTACTGGAAAACGGGATTCTTACGGGACACCAGTTTAAAAAAGGGATAATTTTATTGTTTCAAAATACACGGGACACAGCATCCAAATAGGGAACTATACCATTAAAAACGGGACGAATGGTAACCATATTCTAATTCCAAATTATTAAACAATTATTATTTTTCATAGGTAGTGTGTTTAATTATTAGTGCCTAAAATATGTTTATTATTTTTCCCCAAACAAGGCGCGCGTTATATTCGCAGTTTTCTCCCGAGACCCTTCACATCATAACAGACAGAACACTTCATTATACACACTTAACAGAGCAGTAAACCAAATACAATTTTGTTGTGCAGCTTATTGGAATCTATTTGTAAAGTTCTGGGTGAAGATTTACAAGAAAACCCATTATTTGCAAATATATGGAATAAAATTTCAAGCAATGAAAAATTAGTGGCACGATTAACTGAACGTGGTACATCACTTCAAATAACAATTTTAGATTCTATTGAAAATAATGAAATATTAGTTGTTGCCAATACGCATTTATATTTTCATCCTGATGCTGATCATGTTCGGTTACTTCAAGCTGGAATCTCAAGGATTTATTTAGAAAACATTATCGAGAATTTAAAATTGAAGGTATTTACAATGCTTTACAATTAAATTTATGTCTTATTTTGAATTTTTTAGTACGACAACAAGAGAATATCTCTAATATTTTGTGGTGATTTCAACAGTGTTCCAGAATGTGGAATTTATAAATTATTTACAACAGGTTTTGTTCCTGATGATTTTATTGATTGGAGTAGTAGTAAGTTTTACAAAATAAAATATTTTTTGTCGATAAATTTTGTTTCTTTTACCTAGATGCAGAAGAAACAGTACAAGGAGTGAGCTTGCAACAATCTAGGATTTTGGACAGTGCTTGTGGTACTCCAAAATATACAAATTTTACTGTAGGATTTAGAGACTGTTTAGACTATATTTTCTACGAAAAAGATAATTTTAAAGTTTCTCAAGTCATTCCCTTGTTAAGTTTGGAAGAATTAACAGCTCACCTGGCCATCCCTAGTGTTGTTGTTCCTTCTGATCATATTTCTCTAGTTGCTGATCTAGAATGGTTATAACAAAGATAAATTTTAGTTAGTTTTGTGTATGTTTGTGGGTGTATTGTAATGAAATTATACAAATAAATATTTTTTTTTCATATCTAAGTAAATAGTATTATTATTCATTAAGTTTAAAGGACAAAACGCAAATAAAAGAAATCTATAGATATTAATTTAAAATTAATTGCTTTTTCTTTAAAATAATTGGGTAGTAGCACAAGCCTTGTTTTAAAACGCTATTTTAAAAATGTCAAATTTCATTATTTAATAATAAATAATATCACACAATTTATCAAAATATAATTTTAAAGCAGAATATGGCTTGTACTCAAACGAATATTTTGAAAAATGGCATTTTTTAAACATAAGGGAGAAACAAAATATTGAAATTTTATATTTTCTAAAACAGCGTTTTAAAACAAAGCTTGTGCTTACCAGCCATAGTATTTAAATAAATTTGGAATTTATCTATTTTTGTTTTATATTTAAAAATGATCAATGGGTGCTTGCTCTAATATTTAGTTGGAAAATAAAAATTAAATTAAAATTAACGTTTATATACCTATTTGTTTAATTGAATTAGTGAATCCAAGAATAGTACGAGTTAGTTTTGAGATAATTAAAAAATAACTTAATATCTTCCTTCATAATAAATGAAGATACAACTTGATAAGTACAGAAAATTTGTAGAGTTCCTGAGAGAAATATTTTTATCCTGTAAAAAAGACGTACTGTTCTCGAACTCAATATCTTTCAGGAAGTATTTTTTATATTTTGAGAGGAATTAGTTATTCTGTGATTTTAGAAAATGGTTACAAATTCACACAAAAACAGAAATAAGCTATGAACATACTCCCCATAAAAATTTAAGGTAAAAGCGCGCTCCATAAAAGCGATTTTATTAAAAAAGTACGCTCGTATTATGGGCTGTAAAAGGGCCCCTTTTACGCAAAATAGGAAAAATTTATGATAGTTAACAGGCTCTAATACCAGCAAAACATCGGAACTACGTGACTGCTTCTAAGGTTGTTTGGCAATAAAGTTAATGAAGTCCAGGACTCTACGGTTTTCGCTGTAAAGAGACGAGCACTTTGTCATAACGTCATAGTCATAGTGCTTCCCGTGCTTTTCTTACGCTCATTCGATGAGGCAATGAATTTTACACACTTCGGCCACAGACCCAATATATATATTGGGTCTGTGCTTCGGCTAGCTAAACTTAAAACCGTCATTTTGTGACTTATACTGTTTTTGGATTTACCGTTTCAATTATTATGTGATAACAAAAGACATCAATGATTAATGAAATAATTAAATTAAAGACAAAAGAGCATGAAACGAATACTGTTTTGTTATTTTTTTTTTATAAAAGTAATTCATTTGTTTTCCCGCTTAAGTTTAAAATCTCTTTCAGTTAACTAGATCTCTCGCAGATGGCAGCCTCGCTGCTCTCTCGCCGACTGTCAACAATTTTCTCCAGAGTTCGAGTTTGCTTGTGTTGTGTGTAGGTAGTGTTTGTTTTGTTGCTCGTTCCGACAATCTAACACAATTTGTTTTGCTTATTACTGAGTTACGAATATAATTTTAACATAAAAAATATATAAAATTACATGTTTTCCACCTTATAAATTATTTTTAATTCATATGGTGTAAATTATTTAAAAAACGTGTTTATTTATGTTTAAAACATGTGGTCGTTTGTTAGTGTTTTGTTATGATATAGTGTTTATAAAATGCAATAGTGATGTGGTTTTGGTGGATGGTGCTAAGCACCCTAGCTTTTTCAGCTGGGGTGTTTTTACAGGAAATTACGGATTCCAGAGTGTCTGATCATGATTTACCACACCATAACAAATGTCAGCCGATTACAGTACCATTCTGTATGGATATTCAGTACAATCAAACGATTATGCCAAATATATTAAATCATCAAAAACAAGAAGATGCAGCTATGGATGTTCATCAGTATTTCCCCTTAGTCAAAGTTAAATGCAGTCCAGATCTGCAGTTTTTCTTGTGTTCGGTGTTTGTCCCTGTTTGTACAATCATTGAGAGAGCAATACCTCCTTGTAGATCACTTTGCGAGTCTGCAAGATCTGGCTGTGAAGGAATCATGCAACAGTTCGGCTTTCCATGGCCTCCCCAGCTCGACTGTAAACAATTCCCCGAAGGACACGATGAACTATGCGTCGGACAAAACGAAACAAATAGAGTACAACCAAACACAAATTCTCGAACCGGACAATATCCTCCGGTGAGTTTTACTCCCATACAAACCGATCCGTCACCAAATTTTCCCGTTTCAAGAGCGCGCGATTTTGGATTTGTTTGCCCGGTTCAGTTTCGCGTGCCGAAGATGTATGAATACAGTTTAAAAGTTGGAAACAAAGTTGTGAAAGATTGTGGCGCGCCTTGCAACTCGATGTTTTTTACTGAATATCAAAGGAAGATTTCTAAGATCTGGGTAGGAGTTTGGTCAATTGTTTGCGCGTGCAGTTGTTTATTTACAGTGCTCACTTTTTTGATTGACACGGATCGGTTTCGATACCCAGAAAGGCCGATTATATTTTTATCTGTGTGTTATTTGATGGTGGCGGTGACTTATGTCATTGGATATATGGCAGATGATTCTATATCATGCAGAGAACCATTTCCAGCACCGGATGGTATGGCAGTGCAAACAGTTTCAACTATAACTCAAGGCACTAAGTACGAATTGTGTACTATTTTGTTTATGGTGTTGTACTTCTTCAGCATGGCTTCGAGTATTTGGTGGGTAGTGTTAACCCTGACTTGGTTCTTGGCCGCGGGTTTAAAGTGGGGCCACGAAGCTATTGAAGCGAACTCTCAATATTTTCATCTGGCTGCTTGGGCAGTACCTGCCATCAAGACGATCACCATTCTGGCCATGGGCAAAGTTGAAGGTAGGTTTTTTTGTGATCTTATTTTGGTTTTCGGTTAATGAGACTTTAACCGGGATATACATGGAGAACCATTAGGGTATTATAGTAACTTTCAATGAGGTTTACTTTTATTTCGTTTTTTTGAGTTTTGTGTCATTAAGGCTAAATTACCGGAGTGAAGCATAAAACAAATCCATTTCATACTATTTTTATCATTCATTTATGAATACGTACATTATGTTTTAAACTGGCAATCAATAAATACTGCAAGAAATTTATAATTATGAATTGTACACGTATCATTTTTGCAGAAAAGTATAGTTATAATAATTTTATAGCTCGTTTAATAGGTACCGAAGGAAGAATCCCTACAAAGATTTTACTATTTTTCCGCCTTAATTCCCTCACTATAAATTCCAAAAATTGGAATTATTTTTCATATTCTCTGTTTTTACATCCATGTGAAGATCTGATTAAATTTTCGTTCTATGTAATTGGTTAACTGGAAGTACCTCTTCATTTGTATTTAGAAACAAAACATAATGAAGAAATAAATCTGGCAACTTATGCTGCTAGTTGATATAACATGGAACAGTTGAAACGCGAGTTAAAAATATGTAATTGACGGAATGTAATGTGTTGGCCATATCAGATTTTTATTTTGGGAATTGTAAATAAATCGAGGAATAAATATTATTTTATAATGTTATAAAGTAGTAAGTAAAAATTAAAATGTGTATTCTGAAAAACATATTTGTAATAATTTAAACTAATTTTTTCAATAATATTGTTAGGAGCGGCAAGAAAAGTTCCATTTTTGGTTGATTAATTCGCTTTTTATAAAAATACGGGACTCCAAGTTTATTTTTTGTTTATATGTGAGAAAACGTGCGTACAGGATCGATACACTACACAGACATATGGATCTTCGTAAAAATAGTTTAGACTGCGTAAATATTATAAATGAACAAAGAATCGCTAGTTGTTAGCAACTTTTCCAGTAAATTACATTGTTTTTTTAAGTAGGTAAACATGACACAACATACATTACAATATACCACGTATGTTTACGTTTATAGCAAATCGCATATGTTTGTCAAAAGTATTTTATTATACGCTTTAGTCATAAACACCAACACAGTACTTGAATACATTGTCGTATGAAATGAATTCAAAATGTCAATTACTTACATATTTATTTTAATAAATAAATACTCTATATATACTTATATATGGTCTTCCAAGGTTAAACAATGAAACTTAAAATTTAAATAAAGAATCTAAAAACAAATGGGCAAGTTCATGTAAACAAAATTTCACAAATGTTTCGTTTTCGTTTCAGAGATATGAGAAGGCGTGTTGTAAATAGTTTTGATCGTACGTAGCTGTGAAAGAGAAATCTGTTTTAAAAATTTAGTGTACACAATTAAATATTACAATATTATCTTACACAATTTGCTGAAAATGATATCTTTGAACATGTAGACAAGTTTCGCAATGCACTATCATTTCAGATGCAGTTGCAGCACAACATTTTTACGGTGTTATTCTTAGCATAGTAGGCCTGAATTATTTTTGTTCTGAGTGTTATAATTTTGAAAGATATTTAATTTTTTACTATAAAATTTTTAAAATTGATTCCTATTTCATTGTTATACCCGCGCCATTTCGCCCTTGCTATCAACTCGTGCAATATCTCGTAAACGAAACATTTGTGAGATTTTGCTAACATGAACTTATACACCTATGGAAAAAGAAAATAAATGTTATGACTATGGCCACGAATTAACAGAAATTTTTAAATTCTTTTTAAAATCGCGAGGAAACTAGAAATCGATCTAGAAATAATCAAAAATGCAAAAACAGTTTTGTAAGCAACTTTTAAATCTGAACAACTTTGCATTCTACAGTTTTTGTAGTGAAATAAACAGGAGAGTAGCAAATTTCATAAAACTAAAATCCCATGTTAAATCCCTATGTTCACCCCACGGACTTCTTACTAATATTAGTAAGAAGTCCGTGGTTCACCCCTAACCGCCAACATTATATATCTCGAATTTTCGAGACGAGATTAACCGAGAGTAAAGCCGTCGAGATTTGCTTGAGACGAGAGTAGAAATTCGAGATCTCGATTGTACGATTTTTTATATTATTTAAATATTTCTAATTAAAATACACAAAATAACAAAATATTTGTCGGTATAAATAAATATTTTAATTGCCCCTTCATTTACATTCATATTTATTTATTAATTTTAGATTTATTGGGTTTTAGTAAAAAGAAAAGGCTAGGTATGCAAAGTCCTAATGTTCATTCATCAACATGTTCAATGGGGGATTACAGCTCAATCGAATTAAAGGATGTACATGCTGAACAACGAATATTAATAAAAAAAAATGAAATGGTATAATTGAGATATTTCGGAAATAAAAGGTTTTTTGTTATAGCGCTTCGACACTAATATGAAAATATTTTGATTTGCGATCGAGAGACCGCCTATACATGCATTACAAATAGCGTGTAAGGAGGTGGGGATTACTACCAATGGAAGTTAAGAAATTCAAATTCGAAAGGAGGGGCTAACATTCCTGTACTACAGTTTCCAAACAGTTTTTATTTTAACATAAATTTCTTGCATTAAACTTAATAATTTAAATACACCTGTAATTATAAAGTATGTAGACTTATACCAGGGTTGTTGTAATTTATTTTTTGAGTTGTGTGTTAATCATACTATTTGTTTAACGCGGCTGTAATAACTACTGAAATAACTTGAATCTAATTCTTGTACACACTTGCATTGCACAGACTTGCAACTATTAATATTAATTCGTAACTTATACACATGTACATTCTCTAGTTAATTTATTGTTTATTACATTACAGTCTTCAAAAAAAAAAGAAAATAATAATATTAATATCTATTATCTATTACGCCGACTGGTGTATGTGTATTAAGATACTTTATAAAACTAAAGTTAAAAGTGATACATACTATAATTCGATGTTTGTCAATAAAACCCGCTTTTATTTAATAAAACCCGCTTTTATTTAATAAAACCCGGGTTTTATTAAAAAACCCAGGTGGGCTGGGTTTTTTTATAAAAAACCCGGGTTTTTTGCAACCCTGACTTATACAGTGTTATAATATTCATTTATTTTTATGTAAATATAACTTAAAATAGCATATATTTCAAGAACATTTAGGTCCATGATGAAAACAGTTTGATATAAAAACACATAAATGTGACGTCACGTCAATCTTCAAAATTCGGGAGACCATAACTCGCTTATTAATAGGAATTTTTTCACCGGATTTTCATCAATAGTCTTAGTTTTCCTAATATTTTCAGATGAAATTATAAAAAAAATGGTGTAATCCCCCATTCTCATTTCGTTTAGTTTCATAACGTTCAAATCTGCAAAACGTTCATCCGTGAAGTTGGCGCGCATCAAAACTTTTATTTCTCGCGCGCTTCCAAATTTAAGCAGTTCATTCTAAAGAACAAATTGCAAAGCAAAATGTTTTACTCAGTACAAATATGTAGGTATACAAATTCATAATGTACATAGATCGCCCTGTACATACCTTGCCTTGTACATTTCTTGTCTTATATAAAATACATATCTGGGCGTGTATCTTAAAGAAACATAACCTAAACGCACACCCGAATTTAGGTAGACAGTGATGTACTGTTTAATTTTGGAAACGCGCGAGAGATAAACATTTTGGTACGCGCCAACTTCATGGATGAACGTTTTGTAGATTTGAACGTTATGAAACTGAACGAAGTGAGAATTGAACATGTTGATGAATGAACATACGGACGATGCGTGTGTTACCAAAAGAAAATGCATAAATGTCTTCTATCGTATACCTACACTTCACGCCAGCTTCAAGTGTCTGCAGATTGCTACACCCAACAATGGGTAATAAAATTAGAAAGTACCTATTTTTTATCTATTATTCAAACACCAGATTTGATAAAATATTTTTTTTTAATCAAGAGGTACTCGTTTATTATATTTATGTTGCTTGTAACTATTTCTAAATATAAATTCGAGAAATTCGTGACTCTGGAGTCGAGATCGAGAGAAAGTAATTAAAAATATGACGAGACGAGATGCAGAGAAATCTCGGCTCGAAAATTCAAGACGAGACGAGAGTGGATTATTTCTCACCATATCTCTTCCCGTGGCATCACTAACCAGGGGTCTTCTCACGGGCTTTCAAAGCTCACGTGAAGAGAACACAACGAGGATCAGTTTATCAGTTTTGTATTAATTGTAAATTGGAAATTATTTTCATGTTTGACGTCACCGGTCACTGAACGCAGTCAGTTACGCGACCTCGCATATTTATATGTAAAAACTAATTACTGTAATGTAAATGCGACATTGCTTTATTATAATTAGTTTTAGGATGTTTCAACCTTTTGATCGAAACAAATGAATTTAAAATGACATTTCAAACAACAATTGAATCTCATGAAAATGATAATATCTAAGAACTTTATTATGTAATTTACCTGAATAAATGTATTATTTTAATTTTCCATGAACCGGCAAATATTATAGGTATAGCATTAGCATTTTCTCCAACAGATATATACTTGATTTTGTTAATACAGATGTCTCAAAAATGACGTCCGCGTGTATATTGTAGTTATTGTTAAAAAACAAATATGTATTAACATTTAAACTTTATTAAAATATCAGAAACAAGTTGTTTTTCACATATTTTGTCGCAACACAAAATGTGTTATTGAAGGTAAACATTCCTATCTTCCGATTTATCATGGAAGCGGAAAACGGAAGAATGATGAAGTTTTAATTCATAGTCGCTTGAGTTAGTTGTGTAGTTATTAAATTAGGTGGCTGTGGCTATATTCGTATTAATGCTTGTACGGTGTGAATACACAAAATATGCTATACAGGGTGACGAGCTACCTCAAATAATTTCTGTATTATTAAAGGTACAATAAAACGCTATGAGAGTCATACAGGAGACCATTGGGGACATTCGATTACAGAAGAAAATATTTTTTTAAACCATTTGTTCTCAAACTGTAACATAAAGTTATATATATTTTTAAAATAGGATAATACATGTTTTTTAGACCCATTCGATAGAGTATTTTTTTTTAAATTCAACCATAGGTACCTATAATAATTTTGTGTCCTTATATAATAAAAATATGGAGAAAAATTCAATTGAAATTTGAATAAATTTCATTTTTATAGTTATTTTTCAGTAGGCTAGTTGTCAATTTAAATTATTTAGTATGGAAATCAATAGAATAAATATTTGTTTTTTTTTTTTTTTTTAATTAAACTCCATTGTTTTTATAAGGAGCCTACTGAAAAATAAAATAACTAACAAAATTTATTTGAATTTCAATTGAATATTTCTCAATATTTTTGTTATGTAAGGATAAAAATTGATTACATGATTGAATTCTGAAATAAATTCTCTTTTAAAAAAATATATACCATCCCACCGTCCCATTTAGAAAAAAATATATAATTTTGTATTGTAACTTGAGAACCACTGGTTTAAAAAAATATTGATATTGTTTGTATTAAGTCTGTTTTACGTTTTGATACTGAAACTAGATTTTTAGCAAAAGGAAAGCATAATGTAAAACATCGTGTAAACACAGTAAATGATATCCAGTTTTTATTTTATAATCTTTTTTCGACTTTTTTTAAGCTAGCTCCGATACTACTCGTATTTTCCATCCAAGTTTCCTACTATACTGTATTCCACATGAGAATGGAGTTGGTAAGGTATGGCTTTTTATTCCAGATTTTTGATTGGTCTAAATTTGAACCGAGTTTACAATACCGAAACTCAGAAGTTTTATGTGTGTAAACAAGCTGATGCCGCAGCGCCACCAACTCCATTCTTACCTTGAATACAGTAGTGTAGATCAGCACACTGGGGCGCATAGTACAGTAATGCCAACAGAGGCATAAACGTAAATATATTTTGTCTGGAAAAATAAAGAAGTGTAAGTGTATGCTTGTGAAGTTATTTGTGCGGGACGAGTCCGGAGGAATCTGTCAACTTCGGCAGTGCATACTAACACATAAATATGTGATTAAAACTAAAACAAACCAATAAGTTCTGATCCTATTTTTATTTGTTTTCGAGTTAGGTACAGTTTTTTAAAAGTTAAGTTCGATAAAGTAGGCAAGCACATTCTAATTAGTAAATAAAAACGTTTAATTCATTATTGATTGTTTAAAAATGATACGCAATGCTCGAGGCAATGCTCTATATGTATGTATATAAGAGATATTAATCAATGCAATAGACCTTTGTTTGTGGCAGTAGCTGAAAAGTGAAGTGCACAAAACAAAGTGACCACATCAAGATGAACTCGAAATGGCAACATGTGCTGGTGGTAAACGGAAAACGAGTTAAAAAACAAAAAATGTCTAGAGAGACATGGTTACATCTATGAAAAATTACTGGAAAATTTATTATACAGGGTGTCTCAATAAACTTGCTCACTATTGGTAACTTTTTTATTTGAAGAGATACGAGGTTGGTTAAATTAGCAAAATTGTGCCATTTTATATTAGAAAATTGGTTATGTAGACAAAATAAAAATTGTGTCAGCGATTTCCAAAATTTGGGACAGAATATATTTTTTTTAAATGGAACTATATATTTTTTATTATGTTAATAGAAATAGTATTTTTTTTTCTTTCCAATAAGGTAATGTTGTTTATGTACGATTTTTTCAAATAAACGAGTTATTTACGTTTAAAGATAAAAATTATCTTTTATTGGTTTAGGTCAAGTAAACTATGGAAACAATTGTCTTTTATAAAATTATTATTTTATTAATTTATTTTACAGTAATAACAAAACAAAGAAAATATTCAAATTGAAAGCCATTATTTCTTTCGCACATTTAAACTCTTTTGGAAAGAGAGCCGACCGTTCTACGTAACTGGTGTCTAGATATAACTTTCCATATAGCAAGATCATATCTAACTTTTCTTCATTTGTAAAGTTATTAAACATTATTAAACACAGAGAACTTTACGAGAGAAATTATTAAACGTCAAACAAACAAAGAATCAATTGTTTCCATGGCTTACTTGAATAAAAAACTAATAAAATAGTTTACAAAATTTAAATTTTTAACCGCAAATAACTCGTTTACTTGAAAAAATTGTACATAAACAACATTATCTTATTGGAAAGAGAAAAAAATACTCTTTCCAATAAGATAATAAAAAATATATAGTTCCATTTAAAAAATATATATTTTGTCCCAAATTTTGGGAACCGCTGACACAATTTTTATTTTGTCTACATGACCAATTTTCTAATATAAAATGGCACAATTTTGCCAATTTAACCAACCTCTTATCTCTTCAAATAAAAAAGTTACCAATAGTGAGCAAGCTTATTGAGACACCCTGTATATCGAGTTATAGAATAAACATTTAAAACACTGTTGCCCGATAGTATAAACATAGTTCAATTATTGACCTAAGTTTAATTAATATTGAACTAGGTTCAAATAAAATTTCTATAGTATAAAACAAAATCTCCTTTTGACTTTAGTTTAAACTACGCTTAACTTGAGCGGCCGATTTCATCCGTTCAAATTGAGTTTAAATAATAATTGACGTTTTTGTATTCTAAATATCATTCAAAATTTGAAGTGTCTACGTTGTTAATAATTACTTACGAAAGTTTATTAATTATAATTAATATTTTGGTATTTTAAGCATATATTTTATAATTAATTTAAATTATATGCTGTTTTAAATTCTAGATTAAAAATGATGTACGTTTCAAGTTCTCATAGTGACGGCGAGATTATAATGAATAGACTCCCTCGAATATTTCGGGAAAAGAAAAAATCTTTCGAAATACACAATTGTGGTTTCGTTTTGAAAAACGAACGGTTTTAGAATTTCCACTTATTTTAGGATCCCGCCTAGAAATTCCCACGAATAGGAACAAATCAATATATGCATTACTATAAATTTTAATAACCATAATATTTTTTCACTCTTTTTTGACATTTTCATAACAGCTTTTAAGATGTTCCAAAGTTCTAACACATTTTCGGTTGTACGAATTAAATTTAGTTGTAATTTCGGTTCATGATTTCATTTTCAAGTTATTTGTTACTGAATAATTTTTTTTTTTAATTTTCAATAATGTTTAAATATTCTTGAATTATTTTTATCAATGTCTGTTTTTCTTCTTCATCGAAATTCTTAGATCTCTAATTTTTGTTCATTTTATACTCTTAGGTCGACAGGTCCACTAACATTCTTCCATAAAAATTGACAAATAAAATGACATGAAGTGAGTTGTATTAAATATTACCGACTGAGTAAGGAATAATCTACGTTCAGTTGACCCCAGTTCATTTTAAAATTGTACTACCCAAATATAATTAACTTAAGTTCACTAAATAAACTCTGTTTGCCTAACTATAGTTTAACACATTTGTAACTGACCTTTATACTATCGGCCATGTAACTCAAAAACAAAAATCGGATTACAATTTTTAGATTTTTAGTCAGGTATGTATCTGTAGTACACATTCCTAGTTTGGCAGATTCCTCCTGCCTGATTCACTTATAATGTCTAAAAAAAATGTGTGTGCTTAAGATCACACGTCCCAAGTAAAAACTTAAACGGTTGTCATTTGGATCGTACAGCAATACCATATCTTGACTGCTCCCGGAAGCTTTATAAGTACCGAGCTTACAAAATTCTAACAAACTTTCAAGAAAGAATTTTAATTTTCTTGGAAGAAGGCTGAAAAACAACTCAAATTTTATTTAATTATTTATTAAAATCTGGCCGCAAAAACCCCATAAACTCTAGTTTTAATAATTGGAATAATACTATCTTTTTTAGTTTACGTTCTGTATTTATTAAAATAAATCGGTGATGAGTGCGCGATTTATTCCCGTTGTCATTTAAATGTCATTTCTAGACTCAAAAAATCAATTTAGGGGTTGTAACCAAGTTGTAACGCTGTTCATACGGTTTTTCAAAATTACAAATAAATAAAATCTACAACAAATACAAATATAAGTAATATTTTATTTACTTATATATATATATATATATATATATATATATAAATAACTAAATAAATATAGCACAACATATTTCCCATTTCTGGGTATGCCAATCTGCTTTGTCTCGCCAAAACGGCGAGTTTGCCTTGTATTTATAACGTAACGTAGGCTATGACCCGAATACCGTGACGCGTCACGCATGATAGATCAGCCTTGTGCAGTACCCATGAAACAATTTGCAAGATGTGCCTAAAGAAGTTTTCACTTCAATAATAAAAAAATAATATCACAACGCATATTACCCATTGCTGGGAGTACCAGTCTGCTTTGTCTCAGATATTGGCAATGATGACATATTCATACCGTACGAGTATTTACCAGGCGTTATCTCACGGGCACTCAAATTCGATTCCTTTTTATTTATTTAAATTAAAAGTGAATGGGTAACATAAAACCGAGCATAAAACATAAAATATTGCAGCTATAACATAAGCTGTTAACAAAACCACTTTGACGTCGTATATCTGGTCAAGTTATAATTAAATAATTAATATTACAACATGCAAAAATAAAACCCAACAGTCTGTATCAAATAAATTATACTATTATTTGTCACGTACCACATATTAATCTCATATCATCTGAACAAAACTAAAACATCATACTATGTAGTAGCGATTAATTAAGCGCTCCTCTACTGAAAAAACAACCAGCACGCCCCTGTGCTCGATTAATTCTCTCAACTGATGCATAGAGAATCGAATGTTTCACTCGCAATATTAATAACATAAAATTAAAACCCCGGGAAGGGTAAGTATCTCGATTAGGTAGTAGTTTTAGAAACGAGTAAATGAGTAAGTAATAATAATGCTAGTTTATGGCATTACGTGTGGTATGGAAATGGCTTAACTAACGTCAAGTTGGCTTAGCATTCCAAAACATGACAGGAAAATAAAACTCAGAAATTATTTGACATCTGATAAGTGAGTTTATGGCACAGAAAAGAGATTAGAATTATTTGTTCAGAGACTCGAGTTTTATGTTACTGCGTGAGGTGTATTTAGATTTATTGTTTGTGTAGAAAGTAAAAATGGAGACAAGAAACTAAGAATTTTGTGAATTAAAAGCATGTTTATTGTAGAGGTTGTAATGGCCGGTTGTACAAAAGTAACTTAAAAATTAAACTTGTCTTAAATTGACAATATTGCATAAAAATGAAATGTTAAATGGTTTATATTTATAATATCTTGTTGTCAATATCTCGATTTACTTTTTTTGTTTAAACCTAGTTTAAAATATAAGCCTTGTTCGTGCAACAGGCCTACTGGCCAGAACGCGTTTTTTTTCAGCATTAATAATAACTAAAGTATCACTTTAATAATGAGAATTGATAAAAAAATTATTTCATTACAAACAAGTTACTCAAGAATTGCTCTGAATTCGTTTTTTACTTGGTACATAACCCCAAAATAAATAACACTGACAAAATTAGAGGAACAAAAAATATTCCTATTTTTGGGATATTTTTACCTCCCGCTACCCTTGGTAAGGGAGGTATAGGGATCGTGCTAAAAATCACATATCGAGATTTTAGTAAATGACCACGTTTTAAGGTCCCTAGAATCCAATTTTAACATTGTCACGATGATGTCTGTATGTGTGTACGTATGTATGTATGTGTGTATGTGTGTGTATGTATGTGTAGGAATTTTGTCTTCGCTCTAACTCAAATACTATCATTCAGAAAATTCTGAAACCTTGTATTTCTATCCTATTCTAATAAGAAAAGAAGCCATTAGATTTTGGTGTAAATCGGATAACCGGAAATGGCACTTTACCTGAAGCTCATAATGGTTTTTCTTCAAAAAATATCATTAAATGCCATTTTTTCGCATTTTATGTCTTATGAAAATTAAAGATTATTGAATTTTCTACAGGAATACATTAATACTTTTTCTATATATTGTGCAGATAAATTTTAAAATAATTTTTTTATTAGTCCCGAAGCCTAAGATAAACACAATTCCTTTGTTACACAGTTCATATTTCAAATGAATGTAACTGACAGTAAATGTCACTGTCAAAAAACTAATCACTTCAAATTAATAATAGTGACATTTTAAAAAGAAAATAGTAAATAAATCAATAGTTTTATGCAGTGGAACAGTTTGCAGCGTTAGTAAATACGTAAGTATGTATTTAAATTAATTAAAATGGATAGGAATGTGTGTCGAAGGATGACTGTTGCGTAACTATTATTGTGGTCCAGATGCGGTTATTCGCTACCAAAAATCAGTCACTTTAATATGTTCTTATGTATGAATGCTATGATGAAAGGCGAAAGAAGAATGTTATTAAAGAGTGAAGTGAGTCAGCTGAGCTCTTATTTTTATCCCTTTACTTATTGTTACTATTGTTTCCGGGTTTTTGCTAACCCACTAATTGGGAAACGCGTGATTTTATGTATGTATGTATGTAAAAATTAAATAGCGGGAGGTTTTGTGTTTCAGATTTTTTTGATAATATTTGACTGATTTTGGTAAGGGAAAATTCACATTGCAAAGAATAATTAAAAATTTAATTTGCCGTTTTCTGTTTTTAAAAAATCCAGTGTTTAGAAATGAAACAACTTAAGAAGAAATGATGGTTAACCCTTACTGATCTCTATACATATCTGGATAGCGGAATGTTAAACCTTTGTGACTAATTGTACGCCGCCATGTTGGAGGATTTCTCGAAAAATCATCTCAATTAAATGTCTTCACAATTTTTAACTTTAACTGCTCATATCTTTGTTGTTATTATTGAAGATATCGTCCTGATTGTTTCAGATTATTATTTATTTATGTTTTGAGAATGTGTTTATGTAATAAAAATATCATACTTGTTTCTAAAATGATAAAAACTAGTATTCGAATACGTTTGTTTTGGATTTTGCAGCACAAGAAACACTAAGCGAGAAACTTCTCGTCCTTACGAGATAGACCCTAATATACATCGACAAAGTTGTAGTAAATGAATTAAAGAAGTGTTTTTATTTGAATTTTTTTTTCCAAAATCTTCATCGGTTTCGAAAAAAAAAAAAAAAACGAACACAAAAAGTTATTACATCGTAATGCGCGCAACTTGGCGGTAAGTCCAGACGTGTTTGTCAATTTCCATGGCTGGGTGAGTCTTTTTCTACTTATACCATAAATATAGTATTTTATGATACAAGACAGGTAAAACGGCTGTTACTGCTGAAAGGAGGAAATGACTGGCAAGCCTGTCACTTTCTTGAGGCCTTAAAATAGTTACTTGGATTGTGTTGTATAATATTTTATTTGTTACTCACTTTTAAATTAAATTTAAAATAATAATCTAAATCTGTCAGTTGCAATTGACACTTATTTTTAACTTGTAAAATTTTAATAAGTTAGCTGTCAGTTTTACAAATTGTGCAAGTTACTAACTATTATGGTAGGGACTCACATAATTTTCAAAAGTAGTAGGAGGTATCAATAAATCCTGGAATATAATTTGTGAACTACTTTACTTTGACGACCACGTGTCTACTAAGCAAACATCTACAATTAACAATGACACGTGTTTGACAGCACTATTAAAATTGCACATTTTTGTTGAATAATATTCGATCGCAGAAAAAATACTGTATGCAAAGCTTGCAAAAGAGGACTTTTATTGCACATGAATACATTTTTACACTTTTTACATAAATTATTATTTTCGCTAGAATATTTTCTTTTAGTTATTCTAGGGATAAATTTAGTTATCAGTACAATTATTGCTAAAAAATATCTTTTTGCTCTTTTTGACGTGTTTTATTTCCATAAATAATATTATAAACTAGCAAAAATAATGTACACGTAGAAAACGGCTTTTTCGAGGCTTTTTCTTTAAGTACATCAGTACATTACTACTGTAAGAAGTTCAGATAGTTATATCTACAGTAATGTCTGCTTTTCATATCCTGTGTTGTAGTTATTATAGGATGTTTATTTATTAAAATGTTATTAACCTGTAAGTACAAAACTTTCTCTGGGTCACAGAATATCTTAAAAGAAAAAATTAAATTCATGTTTCGTTATGAGGATTTAAAAATTAATGGAAAGGAGACTACCTTAACATTTAATTCGAGATTTAATTGTTATTATATTATTAATGAAATATTTCGTAACATTTGTCAAGTAATAAATTACATGGTAATTAATTAAATAATAATATATTAGTTCCATGTTTTTCAGTAATTTTCTTAGTTGTAGTAGTTTCAAAGATATCCAAAGTTTCTCAAGCTTTTCCAAGTAGGTATCTGTACCTGTCTGTACCTTACGGGCTCTCAAAGTCATTGTGGAGAGAGCACCACAGGGGTCAATTTTGTGCTTTTTGAAAATAAGTATCATTATATATAAAAGCTAATTACGAAAAGTAGGTGATAATTAGTTTTAAGATGTTCTAATCTTTTAATCGAAACAAATGAATTAAAGTTGCATGTAAGTTTTGATAATCGTCATCGTATCTTTACTTTGCAAATTAATCAGCCGATTCTCAAAAAAGTTTAAGCTAATCCTTATTTTTGGATTAGTGAATTCTGTTATATTCCGGTATTTAAAATATAATCTTTAAAATATTATCGAAAAAGATACAAACTAGGAATAGATTTAGAGATGCACTCGATTTCGAGCTTTGGCCCGGCCCGGCCCGAAGCCCGCCTCGATTTCGAGTCGATCATTGAGCCGGGCCGAAGATATTTTTTATCGGGCCGAACCGGGCTAATCATTTTCAAAAATCGATGCGAGTCGGACTTTTGATTTTGGCCCGGCCCGAAAATTCGAGCTTTTCGGGCCGGCCCGAAAAATCTTATAGTTCAATCAAATGCACAGTTTCTTTAATATTTTAATGAAAATGGATGAAGTTAAAAAAGATCAAAATGATTTAATATCAACACACTTCACATGTTAATAAACAAAAATGTATTATTTTTCTTCAAGAATTCAAGATTATTCATTAAAGCATAATAATTATATTGTGAAATTGCTATTATTATTGTTATTACTCGTATACTTAAATAAAAGTGATTTTTGTTCCTGCCACAATGATTTCTAGTCCTATTTTTGAGCAGGAAGAAAGTTAGATAAAAAATCCTTATTTAAATTATTATATTTTTTTATATAAGATTTGTGAAAAAGTTGTTTAAATTCTTTGGTAAACAAAATGTTAAATACTCGTGGGTATGTAATTTTTATAACAATCTTACACTAGAAGGGTCTCTTTTTTAACTACTTATGTTAAATAATGTTGAAAGTTATAAGAATGTAGAGATTTTTTATAAGTTTGACATGAAAAAAGTTAAACATTTCGCCTTAACATAAAAATCAACATTAGGAATGCCGGATGCACCCAATTTCGAGTTTTAACCGGCCCGGCCCGAAGCCCGACCCGATTTCGAGTCAATTTTCGAGCCGGGCTAGCTATTTTTTTGTCGAGTCGATCTTCGAGTCGGGCCGGTAATTTTTATTTTCGGGCCGAGTCGATCCAACCTCAAAGCCCGGCCCGGCCCGATCGGAATGCATCTCTAAATAGATTAGACTACCTATCTTTTAAAATATAAACTGTCAAAATTAGAGTAGAATTCGCTAATCAAAAAATGATTAACTTAAACTTTTTTGAGAATTGAGCTGTAAATGAATAACCCCGTTTTTATAAAGGGCAGAATAAATTTACTCTCATAGTAAATTTATTTAAAATAAATTCGAATTAAATTTATACATTTTATGGCATAACATTACTGTCAAAAGTTCGACTGCCAATTGACGGAATAAATTTTATTTTCTTTGCAAGTAAATTTATCTGTTGTGTATATTAACTCGGTTATAAATATATTATTTTAATATTCTAAGAATTGTACCATCGAGTGTACCTAGATTAGATATTCCCCATACATACGTACATATGTAGATATTATCGGAACCTTTATATGTTATATTGCATTATCTTTTTTCCAACAAATAATTATTTTATATTAATGCATACAAAGGTGTCTCAATGGAAGCGGAAGACGAAGTTTTAACTCAGTCGCTCCAATTAGTTGTGTAACATAAATCAAATTGGTGGCTATGACTATGTTCGTATTAAGTATTATTTGAGGCGTTAACCGGGCTCACTGGCTCAAAATTGACGTGGAAAGAGTATCGCAGGGGGCACTTTGGTGTTATATAAATAATTCTCAAGATTCAGGTAAGGTTTAAAGTCAGTTGGAATCGAACCCGGGCCATTCGAATCACCAATCACCTAATGTACACAGAGGTTTACATATATATCTCTAATTTTACATCAAAATATTCTGTAACTAATTTGTAATTAATTTATAATAGACTTTTACTTTTTTGTACTTATTAATAAGATACTGGTAATTATTGCATTACGAACTGGAAAAATAACTGAAATGTCTTTCAATTAATAAGAATCTGGTTTGTATGTATAATTATTTAATTGAAATCCAAAAAATCTTTAGTTAGTCAATTAGAAAATAATTAACACTTTTTATGTAGTTCATTCTCACTTGTTTTTGAGACTGAAATAAAATAATTTTTTGTCCTCCTGAACTGTAAACATAACAATCACACATCGTCGTCGTCTATGATAATTGCGATTTTATACATGAGCTGGCATTACCGCACCGAATAAAGTAATTAACACCCACATTTTTAAGTTTTAAAAGGCCATTAATAAATAAAATTACTTTGTAATAATAAAGAGTACTTACAAAACGCTAGTTACCGCAATTCATCTTTCAATAATAATAATAAATAAATCTCGAAATAAATCAAACTTAAAATAAATAAATAAATATATCATCACGAAATATAACCCATTTCTGGGTGTGCCAGTATCTACAATACATGTAGACATCGGTAATGATGACGATATATTTTACCGTGTGGGCGCTTACCAGGCGTCACCTCGCGGGCACTCATATCTGGTGTGGAGAGTGCACCACAGGGGTCACTTTTGTGCCATTTAAAATTGGAAATATGGGACCCCCCCCAAAAAAAATATAAAACTTAATTTCTTTTAATTAAATCTGCCAACGCCATCGTTAGCATTAGCAAATAATAATTCTCAGTCGGCAATGTCAATGTGTCAAAATTTTCAAAAGATAAACTTAGTTGAATGATTGATGAGAATTGTTTATTTATTTTATTCAAATGTATGAAATTCATTTTAATAAAGAATGCCGAAAAGGGTACGTAACATTAGAATAATTCATGTAGTCTATTCAGGAACTAGAACTAGATATATGTAGAAACTAATCTACCTAATCTTAATTTTCTTCCAATATGACATTCTTAAATAAATCATATAATCAAAGTGCAAATTCTTGATCTATATCCCAACCTCTTGAAAAAAGCATGAATATTTAACTTTGTATATGAATTAAAGTCGTTAATCAATTGAACAATGTATTTAATCGTGCGAATCTTAATGCAGCTAGCGTGATGACAACAATGGTTAACAAGCAAAATTTATAGAAAATACATATTTTAATAGATATCTCGGCCAAAAAAAAATAATACATAATGTGTGCGTTAGGCATTTGTACAACGCTCGGTTTTATTGCAGCACTCCGCTGCGCGTCGTGCTTCAATATAAGACCTCGCGTTGTAAAATAAAACCTACCGCACGTATAATGTAAATAACTATTATTTTCTTGTATGATTCATTTGAAAACACTAAACTTACGGGACTTGATTTTCGTCAAGGGCTCTATAATTGCCCTTAATTACAGTGCCTTTATGAAGGGGTAAGGGGTTCGAAAAGAAATAATGGAACTAACAACGTTAAGTCCCCTTAAAGTTCACTGTATTTTGTGGGGTATAACTAAAATGAATCATATAAAAACTGTCACTGTTATTGAATTTTCAACTAGAATAATTAGAAATTATTTCTCATTTTGTAAAATAATTATAATTAGAATAATTTAATACTATTTGCGACGTCATATTAAATATGATTTAAATTGAAATTTACTGATCTAAAGACATATTATCATAACTAATTAAATTTTTTAAAATAAGATGCTTATTGATTATCCATAATTCTTTGATGTACGATTTAAAATATTTTGAACACTTTGTATTATTTTTTAGCCTTACTCTTTCCCTTACATACAAAAAAAATTTGATATATTCCTATTTGCTACATCCTCGGCTCGGTTCAAATTTTTAGCAACATTCTCTGATTGTCTGATTGGTTAGTGAATAGCAAAACAATGGAAACTTTGTTTCGAGTTTTATTCAAAATACGTACTATATTTTAGTAGTTTTCTTTTATTATAAATATAATTATTAAAATTTATTACTGTTTACAGACCGCTGTAAAGATAAACAGGCCCACTTTAACGGTATAAATGGCGCACTTTAACGGTATAAATTTAAACCTAATTCCGATGTTTGCCTGCACATTCAAAATGAAGAATCGGATCCAGATTTAAAATTTGGATCCGGATCCTTAAATAAAACATCGAATCCGGATCCGAATCGTAGTTCAGATCCAGATCAAAATCCGAATTAAATTTACGGATATTCGCGTCAATATCCGAATATCGGATATCCGAGGAAACGGATATTTTGAAATCCGGGTACTCGGATCCAAGCTTTGTCGGAACCTTACAGGACAGGACTAGTTCTTACACCGGTTGTCAACGACTTAGCACATACTTCAGTTTTGTTTCCAAAATTAGTGTTGCCAATATACTGATTAATCCGAAAATGTACTGGCAGCCATATTTAATAAGTTTGGTTTCATTGTATGGGGTCCCGTGACCGCGTGCCTGAGTGTCTTGTCGCGAATCTGGGGAACTGGGTTCGATCCCGACTGACGCCAAATATTTCGAATTTTAAATGGAACAAAAGTGACCCTTGTGGTGCACTCTCCACGCCAGCAATGAGTGCCCGTGAGGTGACGCCTGGTAAGCGCCCGCACGGTACAAATATGTCAACATCATTACCGATATCTGCGATAAAGCAGATTGTGGCACTCAGAAATGAGTAATATGCCGTGATGATATATTTATTTATTTTATTTGGTTTCATTGTTTTAAATTTCCTCCAAATTTATTGAGTATAGCTGTCAGTACATTTTCAGTATAGTGGCAACAATGCTTTTGTAAACAACCCTAAAGTTTTAGTAAAAACCTATGTTAGAATCGCGCTCGTGGTACCAGCCAATATATACAGGGTGTATCAAGATAATGGAACAGTACATTTTATTCGTGTATGTGAAAAGATACAGAAAAATGTGATTAGGATATTTTGTAAGGGATAGAAGGGGGCACATTTTAGCATAAACTTTATTATCATAAATCCAGTGGTACTCAAACTAAAGGGCAATATTATATTTTTTTAAATGACATTATATATATTTTATTAACTCATTAAATAGAGAATTATGTTCTGAATTCAACGATATAATAATATCATACCCTTACATTGCGAAAAATTTGATAAAAATCTATTCAAAGTTAATATTTCATTTCTACTTTATCTAAGTAATCTGAGCAAACATTCAATCAAAAAAACAAAATAAAATTTATTTTAGTTTTATTACATTCAAATAAGCTTCGATTTGGCAATAAATCCAACTTTTAAAATAATTTTTTTATTTTATTGATTGAATGTTTGCTCAGATTACTTAGATACAGTAGAAATGAAATACCAACTTTGAATTAATTTTTATCAAATATTTCGCAATGTAAGGTTATAATATTATTATATCGTTGAATTCATAACAAAATTCTCTATTTAATGAGTTAATAAAATATAAGTTAAGTAAACGTTATTGACGTTTCTTAAAAAAATTTATTTATAAGTGATTACAACAAAAAATTATTATTCAAGATACAATTAATTAATTCAAAGTGACACAACAGTCTCTCAACTATAACTGAACTCGACATAAGGTCAAGACAAGAGTTTTATACTACATAAGTTCTTATCCTATGAGAAAGTAAAGATAAAAGTAATATGAGGTTTGGAAACGTGGCGAGATCAGCGGTTCCTGTGGGAATGGGTGATCTAACTCCTCCCCCCTAAGAATTGGGCACCCTCGGTGAGAATCAGCTGGGGTTGCTGGTGGTCCGGGGTTGAGGCCCTTGGTTGAAGTACCGGTTCCTGGTTCCGGGATGGACAGAATTTTCCTTGGAGGAACCTTTTTCTTGCGAAGACTGTGAAAATAATAATACTAATAACTATTATTATGACATATAGGATTATTATTGCGTAGTTTGTATTTTCCTCGTTGTAATTTTCGTCAATGTCGTCAAATTTGTTAATGGGTATCTTCAAATCTTGGATATTGTTGATGTCGATGCTCATTTTTGGAATTTGGCTTGTATTGAGTTGTATTTGAAAATCTTCTAGAATGATTGGTTTTCCGAATGTAGTGTCTTTGAATTTTAAGCTCTGATTTCTAAACTTTAATTTACACTGATCTTCTTTTATAAGAAATATTCCTTGTAGAGTTTTAATTTGGTTAATTTGTTGGCAAGATGCATGGATCGTCTCTGGATATGGTAGAACAGCCAAGAATTGATTAATTTCTTCTATAATTTCAATATGATTCTTCTTTAGGTTTAGTTTCGTATATTCACAATCTTTATTATTGTTGTGTAATATGATGTTTTTCTCGCAGGCCTCCTCGTGTACGTCTTCGATTTTGTTTGGACACTGGTAGGTGATCCCTTTTGTGCATACATCATTCAGCGATTTAATATGGCCATCAGGAGTTTTTAAGAAATAGTTTTTATTTGGTATAATAGTAACAAATTCAGTCTGGTACCTTGAGGGTATGGATATAAGGTGGTATAATTGGAAATCTATATTGTAATTAATTGGTATATCCAGGAAGTAAATAATTTTGTTTGAATTTAGTTTACAATATTTACTTTAATTAAATTTTCAAATTTTAACATATTATCAAAGATGGGTTCCAAGGGAAATTCGTTGTCGTAAAATTTATAAATGTTGTTTAGTTCCAAATAAAGGTCTTTAATTTTTATGATACTAGGATGCATTGCATGTAATTTGCAAAAAGTTAGAGAATTTTCTACATCTTGTAAGATACTAAAAATCATACTAAATAAGGTATTTAGTTGATTATAGATATCGTGAATAGCCAGTTTATTTAAATGCTGAGTTCCATCAATAACTATGTGTAGTAACTGCTCAATTTTTGATTTTAGCTCTTGTTCATTTCGTTTTATGGTGTCAATAGTTTTGTTAAATTGTTCTATCAACTGATGGTTAACAGAGTATTGATTTTTAACTTGATCATTTAATTTATGTTGGTTTTCCTCTAAATGTTTTAAAATTTTGTTATATCGTTTCTCGTCTTCGGCGTCTAAATTTCCAGTTATTGCTTTTACTACAGAACCTAGTCCATCTATTATACCTCTCTTGTGTCGAGGTTTTTCGTAATTAATAATTAAATGGCTAAACTTATCGTCTATCATGTTTTGAATATATGTAATAATTTTATCATGATTCAAAGAATCTTCTAGGCTATTATTGTTTATGTGAATAGTTTCTTTCAGAAGGTTATGTTGCGATTTTAATTTATTGTATTGGTTAAGGATTGGCTGTAGGTCGTAGAAGTGTAAAAAAGTATGTGTTGTTTTTTGTACTTTTGCTGGTCCTAAGTCGAGTGTTAAAAGTCCAGTATTTTGCGTAATGTTTTTAATTTCTAGTCCGTAGGCGTATATGAGCAAGAGGGACCTGGAAGAGTGAGATCTTTGTTAGTGATTTTATTTATTTTTCTAGGTCTTTTTATATTTGCTAAATGAATTTTTGATTGTTTCCTATTATCTTTGGGGTCTGTACGAATTTTAGCAGTTTTTAATTTTTGATTAATGCTTTTTATGTTTTCTTTTTTGAACTTTATATTCTTTGTTTTATTAACTTTTTGCTTATTGTGCACATATACTGTTTCTGGAATCTGTGGCAAATTTTCGCGTGTTTCATTTAGTTTTTCCATCAAGTTAGTTTTATTGTTTTGTAATTTGGCATTAATGTTTTTATAAGCTGCTTTAGTTTTTTCGCGATGATTTTGAACATAGTCTTGTGTGATTTGTTTTTCAAGCTCAACATCTAACGGTGAGTTTGTTTCAAAATGTCCATTTATTACTTCGATTGGTTTGAGACCGGTAGAACTATGATTTGTATTATTATATGCTAGTATTGCATAATTTACTTTATTTTCTATTGTTTCATTTTTGAAGTTTTCTTGTAAATTAAAGAGCCGAATATGTTCAATAAGTGTTGAATGAAAGCGTTCCACGAGTCCATTTGAATTTGGGTGCTGTGAGCTAGTAAAATGAATTTCAATCTTGTGTAATATGAGTAATTCTTTTAAAACATTGTTTTTAAATTCTAGACCGTTATCTGATATGACTAGTTTAGGAATGCCATGATGTGAGAAAAATCTAGTTAATTTGTTACATATTTCGATTGCATTTGTCGACTCGACTAGATAAGCTTGAGCGTATTTAGAGAATGCATCGATAATTGTTAGGAATTTGCAATTTTCTAAGCTTAATGTGTCTACATGGATTGTTTCAAAAGGTTTACTAGGGGTTGGAGTAATATTATATTTTGTTTTTATTGGATTTCGTTCATATTTTGATTTTAAACAAATTTCGCACTGATTTATGTAATCACTAACATCCTTAATTTGATTGGGCCAATAGTATATTCTCTTAATTTGGTTAAGGGTTTCTTGTATACCCCTGTGGTTGGTTTTACCCTCATGGTAATTTTTTATAGTTTCAGATATGTCAAATTTATCTTCTAAATCTATTAATTTACTAGTACATTTGACAAAATTAATCTCAGAATTTTTGAAATATTTTTGCAAGGTTACACTAAATTTCTCATAAATTGGATGCTCGAAATACAGGTGATATTTTACTTTGGGTGTTACATATTCTTTGATGAAATTAATTATATCGTTTTCGAAATTGTTTTTAGAAATTTGAATTTGAAGTCTCATTTTATCATTGTGCAATGTAGAAATTATAGGTTTAATGGGAGAATGTAGGACTTCCGAAAATATAAGTTGATTTCTACCTATATTTACGGGACTTTCAATAATAGGTATGCCTGATATGGGATTCTCAGGGTTTGAATGTATTGTTACGTTAGAGTCGTCGTCCTGCTCTTTATTATCGTTTCGTGCCTTATCGTCGTCAAGTTCAACGACAAGAGATTCGCTGTCATTTTGATTGTTGTGTTCGAATTCTTTGAGAAATTCGTCCATATATTTAAAAAACTCATCAGTATTTGTATCGTTATTTTTTGTTTCGTTAGTGTTAATTTCAAGATGGGGTGTGTTGTCAGTAGGCAATTTAAAAACAGTGATAATAATATTTGTTTTTTGAAAAATAAATTTTAGCATTGATTTTACATCTTTCCATTGTAATAAATCTTTCCCACATCCAATCTTAGGGATGTTTAATTTTTCTATATTATTTTTTAAACAGAATGATTTTAATTTTAGCAATGTAATGAACATATCTTCGTGCGTGGGCTTATCTGCAAAATTTTCCTTTGTTATCAAATAAATAATAAATCTATGTCTATCTTTCAGATATACCAAATTGTGTAATTTAGGATTTTGTTGTCGTAAGAGATCTAAATTTTGAAATTTTTCTTTGAAGTCTTTTGCTATGCCGGCTGACATTTTTAGGTCTTTGCTGACACAGTGTGCCAGGCTCTCTGTAGGGGATGCATCGAATAGGTTGCCTTCTACCTCGAGGATTTTATATTTATTATTGATAGTGTCTTTGTTTTCTAAATAATTTTGATATTCGGTCAATGTTGGTTTATTTACAAATTTCGAGGGGTTTTGGACAGGGTTCTCTATGCGTGGTGGATTACGACTTAATGCGTCGGCGTTTGTGTTCAGTTTACCTTTTTTATAAATGATTTCATAATCATACTCTTCCAATTTTAAGCGCCAGCGCACTAATTTAGAATTTGGTTCTTTAAGAGAAAATAACCATTGTAATGGTTTGTGATCCGTAATAATTTTGAATTTTCTACCAAATAAGTAATGCCTGAAGTATTTAGTTGCCCAAACGATAGCAAGTAGCTCTTTTTCTATGGTTGAATAATTTTGTTCTGAATCGTTAAGCGTTCTACTTGCGTATGCAATAGGTAAATCTGAGCCAATTGGCCCTTGAGATAGTATTGCACCGACAGCAAAATTGCTCGCATCGGTCGTAAGGTTAAATGATTTGGTGTGATCGGGATATTGGAGGATTGGTTCGTTAATAAGGAGATTTTTACATGTATTGAAACATGCAACGTATTCCGGATCTTTAATATTTATTTTGGCTCTTTTTTTGAGACATTTAGTAAAAGGTTTAGTAATTGCAGCAAGATTTTGAATAAATTTTCTATAGTAGCCTAATAAACCTAGGAAGCCTTTTATTTCTGTAGTTGTCTTGGGAATAGGATAGTTTTTGATTGCCAAAATTTTGTCGGGATTAGGCTTTACGCCTTCAGGAGTAACCACATGACCTAAATATGCTACTTCTCTTTGTAAAAATTCCGATTTGTTAATTTGGATTTTTAAATTTGCTGACTTCAATCTGTCAAATACAGCGCGTAAACTTTCAAGGTGTTCCTGCAAGCTAGTACTGAAGATAATCACGTCGTCTAGATAGACTAAACAGATGTTATTTACTAAATTTTTTAATACATTATCCATGACGCGTTGGAAGGTGGCAGGTGCGTTTTTTAAACCAAATGGCATTCGTAAAAATTCGTAATGCCCATTTTCTGTTGAAAAGGCAGTTTTTTGTATGTCCTCTTTATTCATCTCAATTTGGTGAAACCCGGAAGCCAAATCTAAAGTGGTAAAATACTGACATTTGCCGAGTTTATCTAACAGTGTATTTATATTCGGGATGGGGTATTTATCGTCAATGGTTTTCTCATTGAGCTTGCGGTAGTCAATGACCATCCGCCATTTTTTCTTCCCGGACGCATCTAGTTTCTTAGGAACGATCCACACGGGTGAAGACCACGGTGAATACGAATGCCTAATAATATTTTGTTCTAACATTTTGTCAATTTGTTCTTTAACTTCCTCTCTATGAACTTCAGGGTATCTGTACGTCTTTGTGTAAATGGGTAATTCGTCATTAGTCCGTATATGGTGTTTGATTTCGTTTGTGAATGATAGGGGTTTGTCCTCTGTATGAAAAATATCTTCATATTCTTTAATTAATTTTGTGATTGCCAATTTTTCTTCGGAATTCATATGATCTGTTCTAATTTGTGATATATCAAAGGGGGTTTTTGAATTTCTTTCGTCAAAATTTATGTTATTAATTTCGAATTGTTCTAATGGTTCAACTATTATATCATTATTTAAAATGTTTATAATTTCTTCTGATTTATTAGGATTAATTACGGGGTAATGAAAAGAATAATTATTAATTTTTGCAATTCCCTCCGGTATTATGAGGTTGTTTAATTTTATTTCCGGAATGAATACTTCACCGTTTTGTACACGGTTTGTGTAAAACTTTATAAATTGTTCAGAGTTTGGCTCTACCTTTACATAATAGTGTGGACGCGGCTTGAGCTGATGATAATGAATTCTTATCTCGCATGCCGGTGTTATAATTTTGTCTCTTGTTAAGTCAATGATTGCTTCTAAATTTTTCAAATTATCAAGTCCTAACAATATGTCAAATTGATTGTGAAAATCGAAAAGATGATATTTAAGCATGATATCAGATTTTTTAAATAATTTTGAACAAGGTAAAATTAAACTAAAATTTTCCGTGGACGTGCCATGTGCTGTAGTGATTTTAAAAGGATCTTGTTGAATTTTATCATTGTAATATTTTTGAGCGATTCCCGGATTTATAAATGAACGTGTACTACCAGTATCGATAAGGACTTTTAAATTGTTTTCAGGATAAATTATGAATGGTAGCTCACTATGATTGTGTGTTAAGGACATTAATTCAAATTGGTTTCCGAGGCTGGTAGTTCTAAAAAATTATTTGTTGCTTGTTCTGTTTCGTAATTAAGAGTGTCTTCATCGGGTTCGTTTTCGTATGTAATTATTACATTGTTCCCGTCATAGTATGTTTCGTCGTCATTAACTTCTGTGTTATGAAGTTCTTCAAACACGAAGTTGGGTGGCTGGGTGTTAGAGTATTGTCTGGGTGTGAATTGTTGTGGGCGATTGTTGTAGCCTGACGGGCCTGGTCTGAATTGACTAGTAGATTGTCGAGTGCTAACACTCATAGGCACAGGTTTAGGGAAATTTTGGTTGCCATTGGGCCTAAAAACGTTTTGTTTTGTAATTTGAGACTGGTTAATTGGTTTATGATGTTGTCTAGGTTGTAATTGTAAATCAGGTCTATATGTTGGTGGAACATATGTTTGTCTTATTTGTGGTTGTGTTTGTATTGGTGGATATCTATTCTGTGTGTTTTGATGAGTGTAATGTTTTGGTTTCTGAGAAGTGTTAGTATGTGTTTTATGTGCGCGCGTACAACTCTCTATTTGAAAATCGTTTGTTAACATTCCTATCGCAGAATTCATATCTTCGGGATTTTTCGTACGCATGAGCGTACCTAGCGGTTCCTTCAAACCACGCAATAATACGCGGAGTGCGTATTGCCGAAAATATTTGGATAATACAACGGCTTCAGCTGCCGTGTTTTTAAGAGTTACATAAGATATTTGTAAATTTAAAAGTTCTTGAACTTTATTATAATATTCAAACGGGGATTCATTACCTTGTTTGAGTTCTGCTAATTCTATAGCTAACGTATAGCAATCTCTTTTGTCGGAATAAGAATTTATAAGAGCTGTTTTTATGCAGTCCCATGAAGTTAATATGGAACCAGCTAACTGAATGGCTGCTTCACCTTTAATTTTAGCTAATATAGTTGACATCAGATATTCATTCTGAAAGTCATTTGTTTCTTTTTTATTATAAAATACGGTCAGTAACTTTTCACAAATTTCAATAAATCTAGGAAGTAATTTTGGATCTCCATAAAAATCTGGGATCATATCAAGGTATGCTTTTTCCACTCTTGGGGTAGTAGCCATTGTATCGTTAAGATTTAAATTTGTTATTTCTGTTAAAATATTATTTATATGAGGATTGTTAGGTGAATTATAGGAAGCAACTGAATTTGTGTCTGAATCTGTATCTGAATTTGGTTGACTGATATCACTGAAAGACATATAAGCACTTACAGGATTATCGTCCGGATGTCCATGGGCTCGTCTTTGACGTCTTCGTGGACTGGTGTCGACTTCTGCAGCTCTGTATTCAGCAGGGCAGGGCAGGAGACCTCTTCTTCACGATGTGCGCTCGTGGAGTCTCGGCGACGATTGTTGTTGTAGTTCGGGATTCCCAATTAATCGTAGAAACGAAACACGATTTTTTACCGATATTAGGATTTATTAATCTGTTTGGGAATCCTACCGACTGCGCCAGTTAAGTAAACGTTATTGACGTTTCTTAAAAAAAATTATTTATAAGTGATTACAACAAAAAATTATTATTCAAGATACAATTAATTAATTCAAAGTGACACAACAGTCTCTCAACTATAACTGAACTCGACATAAGGTCAAGACAAGAGTTTTATACTACATAAGTTCTTATCCTATGAGAAAGTAAAGATAAAAGTAATATGAGGTTTGGAAACGTGGCGAGATCAGCGGTTCCTGTGGGAATGGGTGATCTAACTTATATATACTGCCATTTAAAAAAATATACAATTGCCCTGTAGTTTGAGTACCACTGGATTTATGATAATAAAGTTTATGCTAAAATGTGTCCCCCTCTATTTCTTACAAAATATTCTTATCACTTTTTTCTGTATCTTTTCACATACTCGAATAAATGGCACTGTTCCATTATCTTGATACACCCTGTATATATATATATATATATATATATATATATATATATATATATATATATATATATATATATATATTTACTTACTTGTGTCATAACTTAATTATTAATTTTGCATCTGACTATCTTTAGCAAAAAGTAATGACTGGAAATTTTTCAAATGTAGATAATATAATATAATCTAACCATGGCACTTTGATTTTACCTTGAAGTTTTAAATTTCCATGTCTCCCTAAAATATTTTTTATTGTCTATGAGCAGTAAAGGTAAATTTATAATTTCTTCGTGTGTTTTACGAGTGAACATTTAAAGCGATGCATGTCTCCGTCAACTTAAAATACAGACCGCCTACGCGGGACAATATCGAGAATGAATTCAACTCAACTGGTTGGGCACCTCCAACACCTAAACAAGAAACTCGTTCCTTCACTTCACCATCGTTTCGTTTCGTTCCACAAGAGATTTATGATCCGACCCGATCTGCTTCAATGTTCTTCACAAGATGCTGACTCTACCATATACAGAGAACATGCAGGAATCGGTGGTTATGGGAAATAACCAGGGACGGACTTTAAATAGTTTTATAGGGCTGTTTTGAGACAGAGACGGAGGGGAAATGGGAAAGAAAATACATACTATGTACGTTATCATATAATAGAAAATCCAGATGTTGCTGGATTTTTATTTGGGTGTTATTTAGGGAAAAATATGAATCTTTGAAATGTAAATAAAATACATATACTCCTATATTATCACATCACGGCTTATTTTCCATTTTTGGGAGTGTAAATCTGCTTTTTTTTTCGCAGATTTCGATATTGACTGATCTGTTTTTTTGAGAGGACTTACCAGATATGAACTTCTTTCCTTTCAAATCTGTTGTTGAGAGAGTACCACAAGGGTCGTTTTTGTGCTAGTATGCTGGAGGTGGGAGGTGTATTCATAATTTTCAAGTATGACTTCGAGTCAGCGTCTTTAGAAGAATAACCATTGATGTAACCACTAAACCCCAAATCTCTAAAATATTATTCAGTATTTAATACTTGATAATTACATTTGGTATTACCGAGGGTATTACAAATTAAATTTATTTTTAAAAAATGTGAAAACGATGCCATAAGAAGAAAGAAGTACTATGTATTATCGTAGAAAATTTAGGTATTACTGGAGAAAAGTAGGTGCTATTTAGAAAAATATGTGAATTTCTAAAATATATCTCAGGAAATATGGTTTTTACTTCCTAAAACATTTAATATTACGAATTTATTAAAAAAAAATCTGATGTGGCCAACACAAAACCTCCCGCTATTTAATTTTTATTAATTTAAATACATACCTACGTATTTAGTAATGCTTCAAACTATATTATGTTTCATTGCATATAACTATTGCTTTATTTACGATTTTCTTTATTATTTAATATGTCACTATTATTAATTTGAAGTGATTAGTTTTTTGACAATGACGTTTACCTGTCAGTTACATTCATTTGAAAAATAAACTGTGTAACAAAGGAATTGTGTTTATCTTAGGCTTCGGGATTAAAAAAAGAAAAATGATTTTTAAATTTATCTGTAAAATATATAGAAAAAGTATTAATGTATACCTGTACAAAATTAAATAATCTTTAATTTTACAATGACATTAAATGCGAAAAAATGGCATTTAATGGTATTTTTTGAAGAAAAACCATTATGAGCTTAAAATAAAATGCCATTTCCGGTTATCCGATTTACACCAAAATCTAATGGCATCTATTCCTATTAGAATAGGGCAGAAATACAAGGTTTCAGAATTTTCTGAATGATAGTATTTGAGTTAGAGTGCAAACAAAATTCGTACACACACACACACACACACACACACACACACACACACACACATACACACATACAGACATCATCGTGAAAATGTTAAAATTGGATTCTAGGGACCTTAAAACGTGGTCATTTACTAAAATCTCGATATGTGATTTTTAGCACGATCCCTATACCTCCCTTACCAAGGGTAGCGGGAGGTAAAAATGGTTTTTCAAAGTTAATAAATGTACCTATTGGAGTCTAATTTTAACTTGAAGTGGAAATTGTGATGCGTTTAAATTAGAAAAGTAAAAATTCGATCTTAACATCAATCATCTGTCATCCAAAGCAGGATACTATGCTATTATATTTAACATACATATACATAGAATCACGCTGTCATATGGCAGGTTATCAGAACTCCGAATGAAAACATTTTTGTTCGAGTACACTTCTTTCACCTCGTCTACATTCATACAAGCTCTTTTTCTCGGAATCTTCTTACCCTTTGCACGCTACAAATAACATCCATCCACTCACCGGACGTTCACGCAACCGTGCACCTTCAACTTCACAACATAATATACGCTTTGTCTTTGTCCAAACTAATAAAACTATCCCAAACTGATCTACTCCCACTCTCAACAATGTTCTCTCTTCTTAACCAAACGATCTCATACACCAAATTACACCTTACGCGGTCCCGTCTTACTTACCCACATACACCACTTAAATCATATTTTATATAATAATATACTGTTTCATCTACTGAAATGTTGATATTATTTATACTTTCAATTAAACTGATGACCAGGATAACCGGAACAACATACAAAATGTTGAATTCGTTCTTGACATAAAAGTGAAATCATTCAACTGCTAAGTTTCGACTTATGTTCAAATTTGGTATGACAGTTCATATGGTTATAAGTCATCTTTTAAGGTGATACTTGTTATTATTAGTGAACCACTAGTAAGTTTCGACTTATGTTCAAATTTCATTATAAATGAGCTTTTAAGTTATTATAAGATATTCCTTGAGAAATTATAGGGAATCATATGATGGATACACAATTTGGGATGTGAATAAAATTTCGTAAATAACATAGTGCAATAATCGAAAATGTTGCATTAAAATGCCTTCGACTTCGTTATGAGTTGCAGATAACAGTAACTGGTAGTCCGACAACTCGTACTAATAATGTAAATAAAAATTGTCCAGATAGACATGGAATTCCTTTTCCATGTTCAAAGGAGTCAGGAATTTATTTACTACTAACTACTCCATATATGTAATCTTTAAATTAAACACTTGTTTTCATCAAGTACGAGAAGAAAATCAAATAAATATATCACTACGACTTATTACCAATTTCTGGATGTGCAGTCTGCTTTAATCGCTGATTTCGGTAACATCTAAATTAGTAGACGGCGTTTTACTATACGTCACCCCTTCGGTTCACAAAATTGTTGTAGAGCCCAGGGGTCACTTATGTGCAATTAGAAATTGTAAATAATTTTTGGTTGGATCCGAACTACAGCGTGTGAACAAAACCTAACTCGGAGTAAGCTATGAACAGAGAAAGATACCTATATCTTAATTTGAAAGTATTTAATTAAATTTCAATTTGACATGAGATATTGTCGAAAATGTTATCTAAATAAATCAAAATTTTTTTCTTGAATCTCATTCTAGAAATGGAAATAAATTAGAATACGGCGAGTTCCAATATTCTTTTGCTACCTGTTATAATGAATTTCAGGAAAATTACATTTCAAAATCAATTTCAACAACTTGACTTTTAAATTGAATAATGATCGGACATACGGTTCTCTATTCATAGCCTACCCCGAGTTAGGTTTTTTTTAACACACTGTATTAATGATTACTTAACGTACTCAGTCACGCGACCGTAGAAGAAGAAAATAAAACATACATTTTTATAAATATCATATCTTGCTGATCTTTGAAGTTTTCTTAGTGCGACCCTGTATATTATAGCCTGATTTAACGATTCTTCAAAAGATAAAAACTGAAAGAATTGGTTAAATGTTATAGTGACACAGACTACGGTGTATAAATTTTAGTGGAGTTGATCTTGATAGGGTTAGGTTTTTATGTGAGAAAAAGACCAATTTAAGGAAGATGTTTAGTTTTATGTGTAGAATAATAATTTTAAAGGCTGTAATACTGTAATAGCGATCTAAATGTAATTGAAATTTGTAGTGAATTTATCAAGGATTGTTATGTGCTTATTAGCTAATGCGTTCTCTTTATGACTACTAACACATTATTTGTTGTCATTACATAGAAACTACAATGAAATAAATTGCCATTTTAAATTTGTTAAGTAGGTTGGTATACTATACCTAGCACTCAATAAAATTATACCAATAGATCTTGTAGAGGTTTTCCAATATATCATATGACATATAATGCAATCTTTTCATTAAAGATATTTAATTAAAATAAAACGTGGTTCAAAAAGTTATTTAGTTTTTCTAATATTTTTGTTCATGAAAATAACAACACAAGCTCTACAAGTTACATAACGATGAATATCAGTACAATAAATTTAAAGATCTGAGATCGAAAATAAAAACCGATATTAAAGTAGCTTATCGCAACTTTATATCTAATGCTGAACATAATATTGCTAGCGACCCAAAAAACTTTTGGTCATTTATAAATAAAATGAAACAGACCACACGAATTCCTAGTAACATGTACTTGAAAGACGCAGAGCTTCAGTCCTCAACATCTATTGTACAAAGTTTTGCAGATTACTTTAATAGTGTCTATTCACCAGATAATCAAAGCATTGATTTGAACAACATCTCGTCAGATTCAACAACATTCGATCAACTTAACATTAATTCTGTTACTAGAGATGATATTAAAGACGCCATAGATGAGCTCAAAGTTTCCACTTCTCCTGGTCCTGATAATTTTCCAGCGTTTATACTAAAAGGTTGCCGAGATATTTTTATTGAACCTCTTTTTATTATTTTCAATATGTCTCTTAGTACTAGTACTTTTCCCATTGCTCTTAAAAAATCCCTTGTGTCTCCTATTGTTAAATCTGGTGACCCCCACAATGTAGAGAATTATAGACCTATTTGTATATTATCCAACATTGCGAAATGTTTTGAAAAAATTCTCTATAAACAAATTTATAATCATATGTTTCTAGCTCCATCACCCCCTGTCAGCATGGTTTTGTCAGTGGCAAATCCACTTGCGCTAATTTAGTCAATTTTACTGAATCTCTTGCTAAATCACTAAACAAAAATACTCAAGTAGACGTAATTTACACGGACTTTGCTAAAGCCTTTGACAGGGTAAATCATGAAATCTTGCTTTGGAAACTTCAGCATCAATTTAGTTTTTCGCCGGCATTAATTATTTTTTTCAGATCTTATATTAAGTATCGACAGAATTATGTTTACTATAATGGCTGTAAGTCTAAAAGTTTTTTGCCTTCTTCTGGTGTTCCACAAGGGTCTAATCTTGGTCCATTATTTTTTAACCTTTTTTTAAATGATATTACTAGCCATGTTAAACATTCTGAATTATTATTATATGCTGATGACTTGAAAATCTTTAAAATTATTAATACACATCAAGATTATTTACTTCTTCAGTCTGACGTTACCAATATTCATAAATGGTCAGTTGCCTCACATTTACTTTTTAACATTAATAAATGCAAAGTAATGACATATTCTACGAAACTGAATCCTATTTGTTATGTTTATAATATGTACCTCTTGTAAGAGTCACGCAATGTAAGGATCTGGGTGTCATTTTTGATCCAAAGCTAACTTTCTCACTACATACTAATTTTTTGGTGACATCTTCATACAAAATGTTAGGTTTTGTTATCAGAAATTCTTTATATTTTACTAATTTAAAGACACTCAAATCCTTATATTACTCGTTTGTACGCTCCAAGCTTGAGTATTGCCTTGTGGTTTGGAATCCTATATATAATAAACAAAGTGATGAAATTGAACGAATACAGAGAAAGTTTGTTAAATTATGTGCACGAAAATTTTGTATTTCGTTCAATTACCTTACGTACAGTTATACCAGCTGTATACATAATTTCAATATGTTTACTCTTGAGAGTCGACGCAATATAATATCTTGCGTATTTCTATTCAAACTTATCCATGGCCACATTGATGATACCTCAGGTTTGGAAAATATAAATTTTGCTGTGCCACGTACTCAAATTAGGTCGAAAAGTATAAAATACACATTCAAACCAGCATTAACAACAACTAATTTTGAACTTAAAGCGCCTGTTAGATTACAATAAAATATTAATCAATTTTAAAATTTTATTGTACACAATAAATAGTTGACTATTAGCTACTATTTGTTTACATGGAGTTTTGAAAACCGTTTTCAAAACATTTTTAGTTTTGAAAACGACATTTATAAAGTATCAAAAAGGTTTTGAGTTATCTCAAACCGCGTAAACATAAAAACGTTTTGATAACGGTTTTCAAAACTGCATGTAAACGAAGTAAATAACGATTCATCTTCGTTGTACCGCACTAGTTACTTGTATTCTTTCTCATGCGAACCATTTATGAGATATTGTTTACATGAACGTCTTTTTGTTTTTAGACTCCTTATTTAAATTTATGTTTGATTATTTATCTTAGAACAGAGTATTTGTGTATTTTTATAATAAAATGTATTTATATTTTCATGTTAAAGATATTTATTTTGGCCTGTAGTTTACGATACAGTATCTACTGCAGTTCTTTATTCAAAAAGATGAAGCTCATTTAAGTACCCCTATACAACATTGTCTCTACTCTGTATTCTGATGTAGTTAGTATAGATAGTAAGGTAATGAAAAATGCAATGGATTTGAAAAGGAGTTCATACTTTATCTTTGTTCTCTTTGTGTTTTTCAATTACATTTCATTATATAACGAAACAAAGTGTAAATTATCTGCGAAGAATGAGAGTTTTTTTTAATAATAAATGTGCTTTCCTCGCCACAGCTTTAAGATGCCTGGTAAATGCCCTCAACAGTACGGACATCGTCATTTCATCAAGACCTAAAACTGTAATTGATCAAGGTGTCATATTTGATCCTAAGTTAACTTCACTTATCGAAGCAAAGGTCTCCAGAGCTTTGACATGTTTAGAAATTCTGAAATGTTCAATGACCCAAGTTTATTGAGACTATTATATATCTCTCTAGTTTGACCACATTTAGAGCATTATTCCATTATTTGGAACCCAATGTCATCTCATGTAGTTCAATATATTGAACGAGGTCAAAGACGCTTCCTTTAAAGCGCTACATTTATCCTGAAATGCACTTACCTTAGGCTATTCCACCGTAATCGAAAAGAGTAAAAGTTTATCAAAAATATGAAAGATAACAGTTAAACGATACGGAAAATACCAACTATTTTTTTTAATTACTCCCTCTAAAAAATACGGGGAGTTTTACTTTTGATGACGTAGGATATTTGCACGTGTGTTTAAGCAAATAGGATTCAAATTTGAACTCGTTCTGTATGGAGCTCCGCTCTCACTTCGCTTCAACTAAAAATATAATTATTCGGGTGTGTCGGATATGTTCGGATGCTGTTCGGGTGATTTTTTTGTCTTCGCATGTTAATCTATCTGCTGCATTCGTTTGAAATTTGTTTGAAATCATGAGTAAGAGTGGTGTTCTGGTGTTATAAGTTTTATTGTGATTATTTTAAAGAACAGTATATTTGTGAAATGACAAGTAGGCGTGAAAAGAAAAAGTAGTTGGTACCTATATGTAAAATAATTATTACAGTTCCACCTGTAAAACTTTACGATACTAGCGCCATGCGCTACCAACTTCGAGAATGTCAAAATGTTTGTAATTTGCTCATATTTTTTCGTAATTCTGTGAACCACTGTTTGTTTACTTCTAGTATACCCACATTACCTACGTCACAAATGAAATTTAAAATTCATACCTTAATATCTCGCTTATTTGGAGGAATTTTAAACTCGGACTTTAACATATTGTCTTACATACTTATGTAGTTCAAGATAAAAAAAATTAAAAAAAATATCGTGGAGTATATTCTTCCTGTCATTCTTATCGAGACTCTTATGGAAAATCTTTCGAATATTATATATTTTTTCATCTAATATTTCGTTGGTATGTCATAAACCTTGAATTACTGCATTTTCTTAAAAATCAAAATTTCTTCAGTAAAACTACGTATCTCGAGTTGAAGCTACTCAAAAATGTAATTTGAAAGTAGATAGGTACATATTTGTAGTGTTAAAACAAGAGCAATAAATCATAAATCATAAATGATGCAAGTTAAAATACCCTCAGTTATAACTATAACTCCATTCATATATTTTCTATTCTATATTCAAAGTCTAGCCTGTCTCTAAAGTCAAGTTAGTGTGGGGTTCATATAAGTGTTTGGTCTTTTTGTCTCATATCCTGTTTGTGTGGTATGGCATTGTGTTCACGCGGTTTATTGTATGCAGCGATAAAGCGAGGGTAGTCTTGTTATTTTATTAGCTTTTGTAATGAGTTCAACCTCGGTCAACCCCTCGATGTTGGGGTGAGTGTTGCTGTTGATATCAAACATATTGATTATTTCGTTTTTTAATCATCCGCTCAGGCAATAAAAACGCTTTGTTTACGAACTCATCATGCATAAAAATCGATAATTAATACATTAGAGTTTTTATTTTAAAGCAATGAATGTTATTACAAAGTTATCGAGGGGTAATTGGTTATTTCCATGAAATATCTTTTCTGTATTTCTTTAAAGAATACCTACTTTTTTTCTGTAACACCAAGAAACAAAACAAATCTAGCAATTAGTATTTGTTTTTAAGGATTATTACGTACTTCGCCATAAATTTCTTATTTTGTGTTGCTGCAGTACTTCTAAAATTACTATTCTTTTAGATTGATTGAAATTCAAAGGGATCTATGTAGGTACTATTTGTATATTTTCATGTTATTCAATAAAAACTGTTTTGCCCGAAATAATAACGACAATTGAAACTGTTTTATTAATTCTTATATATTTTGTTGTCATACTACCACTTTCCATACATATTATATAAAAGTAGAAAATCCTTTATTCAGAAAATTAGTCCCATATTTGGTTCTATTTTATTATCCTCGGTCGAGCCCCCGGTTTTATAAAGGACAGAATAAATTTACTTCCATAGCAAATTTTAATCATTTTTATTCATTTTATGGCATTTTCTGTAAAAAGTTCGACTTTCATTTGAAGGTATAAATTTTATTTTCTTTGGAAGTAAATTGTCTTTCGTTTATAGGAAATTTTAAAGTACTCCGGCGCGGTGCGTAAGCTACTAATACCTGGCTAAGTGGCTACTAGGTAGGTACATTGTTTGTTATACAATAATTGAATACTTATGTATAAGTTTACATTTAATATCACATCTTTTATCTAATAAATTTATTTTAACAATTAGAATCCTTTGTGTACAAATATATCAACCAGGGTTGAAAAAAACCCGGGTTTTATTAAATAAAAGCGGGTTTTATTAACAAACATCGAAATATAGTATGTATCATTTTAACTTTAGTTTTATAAAGTATCTTAATACACATACACAAGTCGGCGTAATAGATAATAGATATTAATATTATTATTATTTTTTTTTTTTTAAGACTGTAATGTAATAAACGATAAAGGATAAATTAAGTAGAGAGTGTACATGCGTACACGAATTAATATTAATAGTTGAAGTCTGTGCAATGCAAATGTGTACAAGAATTAGATCCAAGTGTCACAACTTATAGTATATTTAATACACAACTCAAAAAAAAAAAAAAAAAAAAAATGAAAATGCTGACACCAGGATTGGAGTTGTTCAAATATAAAAGAAACACTGTGCAAAGTTCGCACAGCAATGAAAAATATATTAAAAATGATCAAACACGAAGTACACAAAATGAAATTAGTTGTAAAATGTTGCCGGTGACAAAAATTTATGTATATATATGTGTACCATATAAGTATGTACCATATTTAATTAATAAAATATGATTTCATAAAAGTGGGTTTTTTAAATGGGTTTTTTTGGGATTTTTAGATGGGTTTTTTTAAAAAAACCCGGGTGGGTTTTTTGGGTCGGGCAAAATTACAACAACCCTGATATCAACTGTAGTAAAACTACGAATAAAATGAATTAGATTAACGTTTCCAAAACTGTGGTCCGCGGCCCACTAATGGTTCGTAGGAAAAAGTAACAAACATGCATAAAAATAATATAAAAGAAAGAAACATTCCTTTATAAATAAAAAGTTCAATTATAAAATTTATTGATTTTAAATCGAAAATTTCGCGGATATCATGATATGTTGAAGAGTTAAATATTTTTATAGTATGTAATGGAGATTTAAATTCTTCTGACAACAAACTGTTATTTTTTAATAATTAGTTATTAGTTTATTAGGGTAGGCGGCGAAAAAATAGTAAAAAAAAGCATTCCCATACAGAAAAAGTTCAATTTTAAAATTCATTGATTTTAAATAGAAAATTTCGCGGATATCATGATATGTTGAAGACTTAAATATTTTTATAATAATAATAATAATAATAATAATAATAATAATAATCCTTTATTACTTTAACAGGTAAAATACCCAATACAAGTAAATGTAACAAAATTAAATATTTACATATTAAAAATGTAAACATCCGAGCAAATATTGTTATATACGTTGCACATTACATACAATGGTGATTTGTACAGAATAGTAGAGCTGTGAGAAGGCAAATAAAAAGTTAAATTACATCGTGAGGAAGGTCTTGGTACACGAAACTGCAGTTTATTAAGCAAATATTCACTATCTATAATGTTGTTAATAATTTTAGATAAAGTATCTAAAGCAATACTTGTGTGACAATTCTGTATACTATCTATATAAAATTGTTCATAAAGTATTTGAGAATCAATATTACAATCGGGAAATACGTTGAAACTTTTGAACCATAGATATTTTAAAAATTTTCTTTGCACTTTTTCTAGTTTAGTAATTGATGTCTCATAGTAAGGGAACCATATGATGATAGCATATATTATAGTATATAATGTAGATTTTTAAATTTAAATTGTAATAACTGTTATTTTTAAATAATTAGTTATTAGTTTATTAGGGTGGGCGGCGAAAAATAGTAAAAAATTTGATGTGGCCAAGCCAACAGAAAACATCCCGCTATTTAATTTTTATTAATTTAAATTCATACCTACGTATTTACTAATGCTGCAAACTATATTATTAATTTGAAGTGATTAGATTTTTGTCAGTGACATTTACTTGTCAGTTACATTCATTACACAACTGTGTAACAAAGGAATTGTGTTTATCTTAGGCTTCGGGATTTATAAAAAAATTGATTTTTAAATTTATCTGTAAAATATATAGAAAAAGTATTAATGTATACCTGTAGAAAATTCAATAATCTTTAATTTTTATAATGACAAAATGCGAAAAAATGGCATTTAATGGTATGTTTTGAAGAAAAACCACTGAGCTTCAGGTAAAGTGCCATTTCCGGTTATCCGATTTAGACCAAAATTTAATGTTTTCTTTCAATATTAGACTAGGGTAGAAATACAAGGTTTCAGAATTTTTTTAATGATAGCATTTGAGTTAGAGCGAAGACACACACACACACATACACAGACGTCATCGTGAAAATGTTAAAATTTGATTCTAGGGACCTTAAACGTGGTCATTTACTAAAATCTCGATATGCGATTTTTAGCACGATCCCTATACCTCCCTTACCAGGGCAGCGGGAGGAAAAAACATTCCCTTATAAAGAAAAAGTTCAATAATTCAAAAAATAGTCCAAAAAATACCGGTCCGCAATATGGAAAGTTTGAGAAATGCTGAATTGCATCTGGTAAAGGTTTCAATTTCTAATAAATAAAAGAGTAAATAACATTCGGTAAAATTATTTTTTCATCTTTGGCATTTATTTTCTTAGATATTACATCTATGTTTACAAATATGTAACACAAAAAGTATTAGTGTTAATTAACGAATTAGAAAAACGTCATTTGGAAACGTGTTTACTACCATCTAGGTCGATTATTTACAGATGCTTAATTAAACTGAAATATCAGTTTTCTTCTATCTTAATTGGTTCAGAACAAGAAATAGTTTTACGTTTTTAGTATTTTTTTATAACTCAATTAAAATGACCAAAAGTATTTTACTATAATTTGAATCAATCTTTAAAATAAGAATAAATAATTCCAAAATTTTTGTATATTTTCACATACAATTAAAATAATATAATAATTGTATTTTCTACAACAATTTTGAATTCATGAATCAACATTATCTATCTATTCTAAACACTTCTCCTTTTTTTCTGTGTTTTGCGTCGTAATTTTGAATAGCATTAGTATGCAGCTAATATCACTAAGTAATAAATTCCATTATGCTATGTACTACAACACTTGACTTTCGTGGAAACTCATCGAAGGTATTGATTCATTTTTTTTTTTTACATATTCTTAGAAAGCTGACTTATTTCGACGGTTTAATGTCATTATGTTAAAACACGAAAACAATAACACGGAGTTGAAACTAAAGTCACTTTCATTAATTTATTATAAAGCGCCACTAATTGAAGACACGCTTAATTTGTAGGCTTAAATTAATTGTGTCTGTTTGCGTGCTTGGAATAATAGTATTTTAAAAACTTTTAGATTAGTATTACAATTTTAAAAATGAAGTAAAATTTTTCTCTTTATAAATTTTCATTTCCATAATTTGAATCAGTTGTTTAAAAATTCCAAAAAATGGGTACGAAGTTTTACCTTTAGAAACAAAAAAAGCAATACTGCTATTTTCGTATTTCATATGATTATTTTGAGTAAACGTTTAAAATGAACTTGGCAGTTTAACCATTTGTTTCTATGGACTAAATTACATAAATATATCTACCAATTTTATATATATTTTTACGTCTGTTATAGTTAAAGTAAAATTTGTCTTATTTTACAAATAAGAAAGTTTCACCGCACGAGCTGATTTGCTGCCCTCGGCTTGCGACTCTTTAGCAATCTTCAGATTCTGAAACAAAAAAGATTACTTCTACAGTCTTGTTACACAAATTACTATTTTTTACGTCCGTTAAAAAAGTGCACTTTTTCATTAAAATAGGTTCATAAAGTTTGTTTTTCTTTAAAGCAAACGGGTGAAAAATGAAATGCTATGACACTTTTTTCACGCTTTTATTGTAGACGTAAGAAGAATTTTGTGTGCAAAGTCCGTTTTTTTTACCCACTTGTTACATGAATAACTTTTGAACAACCATTTCATTTGTTATTTGTTTATTATCTAATAAAAGTATGTAAATCCTAAATTCTGAGAACATGTTCGTTGTTCGGTTATTTTTATACTTTTATTAATAATTTTTAGAATGCACATTTTTTTAATATGCGTTTTCCAAGAAATATGTACATACATGTATGTACTTTTAACAGAGAAACATTAACCGAAAACGAACAAAGACCGTAATCACATAATATTTGTGCGTTAGGTTGTCATGTTGAGGTATATTTAGAAAACTAACAAATACATACTGACCACGGCATGAGTTTTTTGCTTTAGGCCAGATTAAGACGGTTTACTAAGAAAAATAACAAACAAATATCGGTCTTTGTAAGTTTAGATAAATAATATACCTAATTTTCGACAAATTTTATCAGTTATGCAGCTAAAACTATATATACGGCTTTTCGGCGAATTTGCAATTACAATCTTCAAAATTTCGCTGATGGATGGAATTCTCGGTTTATGTATATAATACCGCCGGTGGATCTCGAGCCATTTCCGCTTATAAAAGGGTCGTTTCCTCTATCACTATTTTAAGAAAACTGTTTACTTATATGTAGTTAATGTTTATTTTTAAAATGAAATTAAATTGTATTATACATTTGTACACAACATACATACCTACCCATCTTGTTAGAATTATATTAAAACAACTATTTACTTCCTATAGTGTACAGTAATACGCAAACTCTTAACCGTTCAGTAACACCATCTTCTTTCTTCTTTGAGCAATCTTATCTTTCTTGATGAAGAATCGCATCTGGTACTCAGTTTCATCTTGGTTCAGTCTGAATACAAGGTTGTTTAACTCAACCAGCATCAAGATAAATGGCGAACATTTCTCTTTCTTGAAGGGAAGAATTGATACGAAATTATTCACTTTAGGGAAGTACATAATTTAAATTTCAAGAGATTTGAATATTTATTGTACTTCTAAAAAAGAAAAAGTTTTTATGAATATTTCGAATTCCTACGAGTTTTAAATGTTAACTTTCTCAAAAGAATTTTTTGAATTCTCAGAACAGTATCATCAATTTACAAATTCTTTAACTTTTTCTAAATATTTATTTAAATTTTTAGGTAATACCAAAAATTCAAGCAAAATTATAAGTTATAAAGAAATAATTATAGTTGTATGTACCGATGAAAGGAAATTTAATTTCACTTTTAATTAGAAATTATAAAATTTATTATCATTTTAAGCACTGAACAAGTATAATTATGAAATACAATCATCGTAAATTATTACTGCAAAATAACACAAAGAAAATTGATGTAATTTTTGTTACTGTCCTCGTAATAATATAGTATATATTTAATTATATTTTTATATAAGAATATAAGTACACAACCAAAGCTGGGACACCTACATACATGTAGAAAAGAAATGGGGTCCTCCACTCTTTAATTTTTACCTCCCGCTACCCTAGGTAAGGGAGGTATAGGGATCGTGCTAAAAATAGCATATAGAGATTTTATATAATAAGCACGTTTTGATGTCCCCAGAATCCGATTTTAACATTTTTACAATGATGTCTGTAGGTATGTATGTGTGTGGGTCTGTGTGTGTGTCTGTGTGTCTGTGTGTGTGTGTGTGGATCATGTGGACACGATTACTCAAATACTATCAATCAGAAAAATTTGAAATTTTGTATACCCATTCTATACTAATATGGGAAGAGCTCATTAGTTTTTAGTGTATATCGGATAACCGGAAGTATCATTTATACAAGCTTTTAACAGTTTTTCTTGTAAAAAATTCATTGAATATAATTTTTTAGCAATTTTTACTAATTAAAATGGAATATAATGGTTTAATCTTCAATTCTACGATAATAACATTTAGTAAATAACTCTAAATAACTTTAAATATGAATATATAATATAATTTATTTCCATATATCAGCTAGCCTATGCGTCAAACAAAATCATAATTTTAATGACAGGTTTGACATATTTAAACAAATGTCACTGACAGGCAGTAATTATATTAAAATTAATAATGAAACCGTGTTAATGGGAATATAATAGTAAAATATTTTATTAAGGTTTGTAAAAATAATATATTTTCCATCATACATAAATGTTAGATGAACAGGATGATCTGATTTAAATTTGCTAATTGCTATTTTTGCAGCACTATAAATTAATATTAATTTACAACTACACATTTACGAAATGGATTATGTACGGCGAAGAATTTACAAAGATTGCGTTTTAGAGCACCTAGAAGATGATGCTGATTTTTATAAGAATGTACGTGTGTGACGATTTTTCCTTAAAGCCTATTAAAATATGATCCAAAACTTCTCAAATTTGGTATTTAAAACTCATATATAATTTGAAACAACATATTAGATTTTAACCATATGTGATAAATCGGATGTAGTACTTAATTTGCAGCTCTAACAAATTTTTGAGGAAAAACAATAAAACAATCCAAAATTTCGTATTACAGACTTTTCTATTTATTGGACAACAAATTAGATTTTATTTACAAACGATTAACCGGTAATGATACTTTACTTAAAACTCACTGCTATTTTAAACATGGAATTGGCGGGAGGTCATGTGTTGGCCACATCAGATTTTTTTAATAAGTATTATCTAAATTGAAATCGTACTGTAGTCTTAAAAAATAAACTATTTGTTCATTTTGTTATTCGTTACACCTCAATACTGTGTCCACTTAAAATGCGTTAGGGAATATAATGTTAATTTTTTTATTATGCTGTAATTAGTTACGTATTAATTTTAGACAAAAATGTGTCAAATAAAGGTTGTAGATAACAAAATTCTACACCTAAATCTCAGATTTTATTTTATACGTTTTATAAGCTCTAAAGTAGAATTTGAAGTTTGATTAATCTTTTTCATTTGACCACGGAATTGGCACAAATTTACAAACAAATGCATAACGTTTAAACTGTCATAATAATGTCATTGAATAATTTTCGTTTTTATTCTTCATAAACGCGTTCTACTTATAAACCAAAACACAAGAAATAGTAATATAATCAATGAGAAATCTCGTTTTATATAATAAATTAATATCTAACCTAATGAACTAATTTTGCTGACAGTTTAAATACTATGCATTTAGTTGTAATTTTGTATTAATTCCACGGGTATCACTACAAATGATGTTACATTTAATAATAAAATTTCAAATTCGATTTTACAGCTTACAAAACGTGCGAAATAAAAACTGATTAGTGATTTAGGTGTAGAATTTCTTTATCTATAATCTTTATTTGGAACATTTTTGTCTAAAACTAATATGTAACTAAACAGGGTTGGCAGGATTTAAAACAACTGATTAAAAAAAAAATCGTTGATTTTATCAAAGATGAAAAAAAGATTCTAATTATAATAAAAATACTACAAAAGTATAAATAACAACAAAAATATGGGCTGTATTCGAATTCTAGCAGATTACTGATTACATGTTTTGACCTTTTTATTCGGGTAGCCATGGTTTCAAAAGATGCGCGCGCGTGGACGCGTTATACCTACACTACTTATAACCAAAAAATTAATTGCATCCTTTGGGGTTTATTACAGATTTCGTTTTCCTTTATGAAATAAAATAGTTATGTTGTTTTAAAACAATTAAAACAGTGCAATAACACCAAGAGATCATTAAAAATGAAAAAATAAAAAAATCATGATTTATATTTGATTTAAAAAAATCAATGACTTTTGATTTTTTTAAATAAAACATGATTTTTGGCGACCCTGTAACTAAGTACAGCAAAGTAAAAAATATTTATTACGTGTTGACATATGAAAATTGTATTTTGTTACTGTCAAACATATTAAAAATAAGTGTCATTTGCAACTGACAGGTTTAGGTTATAATTTTAAATTTGATTTCGTTACACCCAAAAATGCTAGTTAGAACTCATTAAAACAAACAACTTTTCTTAGTTCCAATTTTTTATTTGGTGCCCCGGTTCGTAGTTATTGGAGTTCTTTTGTTTTTCGAAAAATCGTCATAACTCCATTATTTTAAAGACTATTGAAAAAAAAATTTCTATCAAATTTACCTTTAGGCTCTCTAAAACATTTGGCATTTACAATTTTTTTTAATTTGTTCAAATGACGAAATGGCGATCAATCAAAAATTTTAATACATGATTTTTTTGATAACCACTCCATCGATTTTCGAAAGTAAAACATTTATAAAATCATTAAACTATCTACTACAATATTTGCCATAAACATTTTTTTCAATCTATCTAAAAAAAGTATTTATTGATTTACTTGACTTACATAAGTGCAGTGTGTTCAAAAATAATCCTACCTTGGAGTAGGCTATGAACAAAAAAACGTATATCAATTTGAAAGTATTTAATTAAATGTCAATTTGACACGAGATATTGTCAAGAATATTATCTAAAGAAATATTATTGTATCCTTATTTTAGAAATAGAAATAAATTAGAAAACGGTGAATGGCAATAATCTGTATCCTTCTTTGTTATCTTTTCTCCTTAAAATTACATTTCACGATCAATTGTGACAACACGTTTCTGTGTTCATAGCCTACTCCGAATTAGGTTTTTTTTTGAACACACTGCACTTATGTAAGTCAAGTAAATGAATAAATACTTTTTTTGGATAGATTGAAAAAAATGTTCAAGACAAATATTGTAGTAGATAGTTTAAGGATTTTATAAATGTTTTACTTTCGAAAATCGATGGAGTGGTTATCAAAAAATCATGTATTGAAATTTTTGATCGATCGCCATTTTGTCATTTGAAAAAATAAAAGATAATTGTAAATGCCAAATGTATTAGAGAGCCTAAAGGTAAATTTGAAAGAAAAAAAAATTCAATAATCTTTAAAATAATGGAGTTATGGCGATTTTTCGAAAAACAAAAGAACTCCAATAACTACGAACCGGGGCACCAAATCAAAAATTGGAACTAAGAAAAGTTGTTTGTTTTAATGAGTTCTAACTAGCGTTTTCGGGTGTAACGACTTAGTATTAACACCCTGTATATATATAACAACAATAGAAAACTTTTCTTCGCAATTTATTTTACTATGTCCACAAATATTACTTTTGAGAAAAACTGCTACAAACATTTAAAATTTTATTGTAAAGAATGGATAATGAATACACACATGTTAAAATTTTTTCGTGTACGCCTGTTAAACTATACATATTATGTTAATAATTGAAATATGTATTATAACAGACCCAATCATAAAATTGCACGTATTTGACATAATTTGACATTGACATTAAATTATTTTTTGATATATTTTGACCTAATTCATAGCAAACTTAATTACAGAAACCAAAAAGTACATAATTTTTAAATTTACATATCTCGCTTATACAAAGAGCTAATTTAATCATACTTCATTTTGTCAACCCAGAATTCAATTCTCTAACACTTTTATTTCTAAAATCAAAATAACACAATTTTTTTCAAGAAAAACTGATAACAGCTTCAAGTAAAGTATCACTTTTGGTTAGACTATTTTAACCAAAATGTATTATCTTATTCCTATTGATATAAAGGTATTATACCAAATTAGAAAAGTTTTGGATTATATTTTAATATACTTTTCATTCAAATCTATTATAGGCTTCAAGTAAAGTATCACTTCCGGGTAGACCATTTTGTTTCACCGTTTACACCAACCTAGAAAATTAAATCCCTAAAATCTGACGTCATGAATAGACTCTATATAGCGACAATCTCTAGTCTCCAGTGAATTAGAAACGACTCCCTGGTCCGTTTCTCCAGTCCGGTGTCGGCAACATTGTAACCGCGGTTAAACCGTAACCATTTTCACTGGTTACCGTGGTTTCATTTCGAAATACACTAAAAATGGTAGATGACAACTTTAGGAATGTTGTAATGCGAAAGGAAACATTATACTTCTGTACCTACTAGAAAATGATCTTTATGAAGAAAATATATCAATTTACTGCAGTAACTTTCAATAGAAATGAAAACCACCAAAGAGTATTGTTCAGAATTTAGGGGTTATAATATCATGTTCCGTAAATTATCCAGGCTTATTGTACATTATAACTCTTTTCACCCGTAGTCCTTAGATGTTTTTAATGCGTAGTGATTTACTGCGACGAGAAAAATTTCGAGACGAGACATAATTTTATGAATTTGAAACGAGACGAGACAATGAATTTCTCGTCTCGTCTCGTCTAGAAACTATAGTACCCTTTACTTCATTTTTCTCCGAAGTATTTCCTCGCAAAAAGGTAAAGATTATGAATAGCAAAATCTTTTACTTCTATCTTATACTTTTTAGTGCTATCTTTTATGCTTCTACTTTTCTCTTCAAAGCAAATTCTTCAATTTTATAATTACGGCCTAATATGCCGTCAAAGGGCAATTACAATGGTCCATTGGGTCCATTCCATTTTAATTCGTTTGAAAATACATCCTCCAATTATTTTCAAAATTAAAACTTTTAATTCCACAGTTACCCATTCTTCAAAAAAATTTCTAATTAAAAATACTAATATCTTTTTTGGAAATTTTATACCTGCCCCATATTCCTTTAAATAGTATCTGTCAAACATCCTGATGCTAATTGTGTGAGAAAAGCAGGTATATATACCTAGGTAAACTTTATTTTCAACCTTTTCGACCTGTTTAGGTTTTGTCAAGCATTCAACACCATTCTATGATGAATATTTTCACAAATAACACCCTAGTGTGCGAGATTTGTTTGGGTATTTATTCTTGAGCTATTCAAGTAAAGCGCAAAGGATGTTGGGATTTGTAAAGATATTTTTATCCCAGAATTCATTAAATAGCAAACAGATGCGAACATAAAAGGGAATCGAATAGCGGTTTATTTTTGTTGAGATGTTTTTCATGACTGAAATAACATAATTCTATTTTGGCAAGCATGATTTTGAAATTTCTGAATATATTTAAAGAATATGTAAACATTTCACATAGTTATGGATCATTTTTACGTCTTGTTAAGTTGCTATTTTAGTTAGTTTCAACTTTGACCTTACATTTTAACATCGTTTGGAATTTTATGACACAATGTGATGTACTATTTCTTAAACATTGGGCTGGCTTTGCGATTGGCTCTTAACATTTTCATGTAAAAATATTATATGAATTTTTGTTAACTTTTAAATCACTTTCAATTTAAATGCTTCAGCTGTGGTTTCCTTTTATAATTTTTATTGTTTATATGAGTTTGAAGGAATTCTGATCTTTAGATATTCTTTTATAGAAAAATGGATTTGATAGGATTCGTATAGGTACCTATGCAAATGTTTTATTTCTAAACCAAATCCCTGGAAAATTATTTGTTTTTAACAAAGTACAAAGTTTTCAGTCAGTACTATAAACTAATTTAACTCTTAACTGCTAATATGAAATATAATTATAAATAATTACATAAATGGTTTGGTGGGGTACCAGGTCTGTAATTTAAAAAATGTAATTAATTATGTATATTCTAAATGTTGAACTTTATTCGCCTAATCCAGGTGTCGAGAAGAGGGATAATTCATGTTCACAATTCTCTTGAATTTAACATTTATTTGGACGTTTCGGAGGTCCGAAGACCTCCATCTTCAGCATTATACATTATTGTGTTCTATAATTTTTTTTGTATCCTAATATAATTATTTCAATAAATATTTTGTTAAAAAAACTTACCTGAGTTTTACATTTATTTTATATGGTAAGATGTGTTTTCTCACAAAACCCCGCATACATGAAAAGAGGGTGGGGTACATAATATTTCAGTCCGATGACGATACGATACTTCTTGTTGCAATGTATTCTAATAGACCCATTTACATCTACGTTCTCGATACGATGACAATACGTTTACGATACATTGATTTTACTTACGATCACGATACAGTATCGCTATCGCTACATCTATAATTTGTTATTTGTTGCGTCCAAAATCTCAGTTGACATTTTGAAATGTTATTGAAAGAAGTATTAAAAATGAGCTAAGACTAAAAAATAACTGAACATTATTGGTGGATAGTTCTCTCCTTATGACAAAAACGTGAAGTATACACTATAAATTACTAGCTATAATGTCCCGAGGACATTGATAATTACGAAATAATTTTATGACATTTACTGCAAGCACATTTCTTGGTACCGAAGGTGTTACCAAAAAGCAACGTGCTTGAGGAAGTTGTGTTAAAATTATAAGTGTTTATCAATGATCGAGGGATATTCGGTGAGTTTTTTTTTTTGCAGTTTTAATATTAAATATAACATAGCACAGTAGATGTCACTGGTAGGAATGAACGTGATTTTGGCTACGAATATGTTCAGTGTGAAGTGTGCAATGAGAGTAAGACCTCCTTGAGTGCGACAAAGAGAAGAAGATAGACATACAAAAGTCCATAAATATTTTCCAAATCTACTTTTTTTATTTAATACGGTATTTTTGATGTGTTTTCTTCTATGATTTTGTTGAATGAATCATTGGCATATCGCATTTTAAAATTAAAACAATTAATATTTAATTAACTGCCAAAAAGTGTTTGCTACGTAGCAACTTCGTGACATAATTGATAATTTAACAAGGAAAATTATCAGTGTACCTAATGTTGTTTTGATTGGTTACTTTCGCATACGTGATCAGAAATATAGGGATTCAATTGTATAATTTTTATCCAAAAAAAATTCTCAATAAGTATATAAAAAAATAGTATCGTATCGTGGAGGTATCGTCTATGTAAATGCGACGTTTCGTTATTGTATTCTTAATATGTAGTCACCGTATCGTTATCGTATCGTGTTTTATCTCTAATGTACATCAAGCCTTATTTATTTAGTTATTTATTTAAATAAATTTGCCAACTACCGTGGCAAATGAATTGACAAACATACAGTTAGTTCTATATGAGGTATAGAATGTTTTTTAGAATAGATATAGACTGATCAAAAATAACTGATTCAGTTGGCAATGCAATTCTAGGGACCTTTTTATTCCACAAATAGGTTATGTCATGTCAGGGGCATGATATCTAGCATTTTGAGTGATAAAAATAATTTAGATTATTATTGTTATTATGTCCACCAATTCCAAAATATGTAATATTAATAAAAATGGCATATGCCAATGTGAAGGGCATTTTAATAAAAAATTGGAAATGTATTAAAATTTAAATTTTAAAATGACACTATCAACAACAGGGAATAAATTTTTGTATCCCCCTACCAATTTCATTTATATTTTTTATTGCCAACTAGATCAGTTAATTTTAATTACTTTGTATTATTATTATTATTATTATTATTATTAATATTAATAATAAAATAACTATAAAATATAATAACAAACAAGTAAAATAAAAAAGCAATAATAATAGTGAAAGCCAGGTGACAAAGCATTCATTTAAAGAATGGAAACTTATAAAAGATAGTTAATTAAAGTGTAATATTTTATAAAAAATAATAATATAATTAAAATATAATAACAAACATGGAACAAGTACATTAGAAAATGCAATAATAATGACTGCTAAGTGACAAACCATTGATTTAATGGATTAATCAACATGTAAGAATACAGCTCCCCAGTACATGAACTCCTCTGGGTTGCGCAAAAGATACCATGCGATGGCACGATGAAAATAGAGAGATGAGCATAGAATTATAGGTAAATGATTATGCAGTCCTTGCAACATGTTAAATGACTGTTCGGGAATCTCCGCTCTTCTTCGTTTGGATTTGTGCTTACGAAAGATATTGGTAGGTCCTATGTTTTATTCTTAGGACTGTATAATATAATTTACTTTTCACTTTGCCACAACCTTGAAATGAGTTCCAATGTTGGGGACTACCCTAGTTGCAAGCAGTACATAAAATATAATATTTTGCAGCAAATAATTGGGTATGTGACTAAATGTTGATTTTTACATATATGATACTACACCAAAACACCCGTATTTTTTTAAATTGATTAATTGTTCGTAGTTTACGAGAAAATAATTATTAAAACTTTGGAGAAGGGATCTGTGGGTAGAATGATAGAAGAAGACAGTTAGACTGAGATAGATATATTGTGGTAGGCGAAAGTGACAGCAGCTGTCACTTTCGCCATTCCATAACCTATCACAACATATCTATCTCAGTCTAACTGTCTTCTTCTACCATTCTACCTTACCGACGTCACAGATCCCTTCTCCAAAACATTAAATTGCTAATATCAATATTATTATAAACTAATGTTTAGTTTTTATTATTATAATGAGAAGCTATAGAGGTTTGTTTTTTGTATATTATGACATATATTGAAATTCGACTATGGTCACATACCCCATTATATAATTATAAAATATATATTCACAGTTAATAATTATTTATAAATAAAATCTATACACGGTTTTCCTGGGATAGATGCAAATGTGAAATTTGAATATTTTTTCAATATTTGTGGTTTTTGTATTTGTGCAGTTCCCGACCCTTCTGATACAACATGAGATTTCTTCCAAGAAATAAAATATTTTAAGAGAGGAGCCATGAAAGAAGAATACTTATTTTAAATCTACTTTAAGGGAATATGAGATAAATATGAGTATAAATTTATTTTAAAAGGAAGTTGGGGGTTCTCATGTATCATAAATGTCTATTTTGATAATATGTATTTATATAGTATGCAAATACTGACATCAGCTCTGTTGGGATCTTTGAAGACTATTTTTTAAATAAATTGAACGCAAAAATTAATTTAATACTGTAATTTCAGATGTTAAAATGTTTTTTAGGCTTGCATAGACGGTGGTTACATAAAACTACCACATTATTTACCAAAGAAAACATTCTAGGGTCCTGAGGAACCCCACCAAAGCTGTTACGGTTTAATTTTCAACCTACCTTCTCCTGTTTCTCAGTGTAATAAAATTGTGTATGTTAGCTGGTTAGCTACATTATACAAGTATGCAACTCAACTATAGAACTTCTTTTACCAGTCTGCAGCACTGGATGACTGGATGATATACAGAGTAACTGTGAGGTGCTTAGGAGATTAAAGTATGAGGAAGTGAAACTAGAAAGATCTGCAAGATTTAAGAGACAAAATTAATTATTAATGGATGGTGCGATATTTTATTAGTATTACTCGGTGTTATATCAACAGTAGTGTTGATTCAAATCAAAATGTGCATAATATACGAGGGAATTAGTATACCTTATGATCTAGATTACTATTAAATAAATAAAGCAACAAAAATGGTAATAAGAAGTTGAGAAGATGATGTGATGGTCATACAGATTCTCTGACGAGGTCAAATTATGTTTCCATAATAACAAAAAATAATAATAACAAGAAACAGATTATTAAAACTATATAATAATCCTTATATCCTTAACAGCCGAATTCACCATTCGCCCGTTGATTGATAATCAGCTGATTAACGAATCAAGCTGATCTGTAGATCAACGCATGTTCTAATTCACTTAATATTTGAATCAAGGAATTATAATCAACAATTTCATAGTTTTGTTTGGCTTTTGACAGTTAACACGTTCGCGCCGTAGTGTTATTTACAGGTCGTTCATATCAGCCGTAACTGACTTTGTCATTTTTCTTGAAATGCGCTAAACATAAAAAAATCATTGATTCTTTGAAAAACGTAGTTATAGAGAACCGACTTTGAAGTTAATATTTTGCAACAATTTAAATTTAACATTGGTATTACAAATTATATAAAATTAAAATTAATGTAACTGGCATGTAATTTTATTCGTTGTTATTATACTTTCCGGTAAAAAAAGTATTATTTATGTGTTTTTAATTTATTTTCTTACAATCGTGCGTAAAGTACATACTTTACGCCCTTTTCAAGCACTAGTGCGTGAAGAGTAAATACAAATACGCGTTGCTAGCCAACATGTACACATAATATATACAATTTTTACAATTCTAAAAGACTAATTCACCTGTCTCTGAGATTCTTTCGAATGTGTCAGTTACATTTTGTGCAGTATTATGGGAAACAGGAATAACAATATTTGAAGATGCCTGTATAGTTCTCATCAAAAATCGAGGGACAATCATAAACAGTTCCTTTACTATAAAACAAGAATGGAATAGTTCAGAATGGTATACCACAAATTGCTTCAGTTTTGTGATCAAAATATTGATGACAGTATTCGGTCTTATTTATAACGTGAACTTTTAAGTCTTAAGTGATGGGCGGTTAAGTTTTTTTATGACCGTCCCTCGATTTTTGGTGACGAGAACTATATAGGTACTTAAACTCAGTATTATGCGAAATAGTACTAATATTTCTGTTGTAGGAAAAATATTGTATGCAACACGTGTGTTTAAAATCGTATTTTTTTTATCTCGTGATAATTTCCGCATGAGGCGCTCGACCAAAATAGCACTACTTTACACACTTGTTGCATAAATAACTATTATAAAATATATTTCATAATTTTCCTATAATAATATATTTTCATTTTGATATAGGTAGATACATTATTGAAAATGAAAGATATAAAGGAATGTTTCAAAATAATAAAACCACCGCGGTTTTAAATGAAGATAAAGAAGAAACATGAGGTAGAGCTACAAATGAGTACAACAGCCAGAATCCTGATAAATGAAATAATTAGAATTTTAAGATTTGACTAATGCTTGATTCATGTACATAATATAACGAATCAGTTGATCACTGATTTTGATTAGTAGATTAGCTTCATTTTTAATGGTGAATTGGATTGTTTCAGAATCAGCGTTGATCTGTTGATCAACTCATGGTTAAGGAATGGTGAATTCGGCCATAAATGTATTAAAAATAAGTTTTGTTGAATAATTATTACACTAACATAGTGTTTACAAGTTTAAAACAACGTTTATATCTAGTTGTCACTCGCTTTTATTTATATGAAAAGGAATTTTCACGGTAGTTGAACAAACAATTTATTATTATGTGTTTTAAATGAAGAATTTCTTACCTTTTATAGGATTTTATGTACTCTCATTTAAAGGCAAAATACTTCTGATCTAATTAGACAATTAGAGCATTAGAGGAATAAGGAAAAGCATAAATATTGTACTAATACTAATAGGTAGTTGCAGTAGAATAGTAGGTATTCCAGAGGTATTTCTTACGTATTACCGGAAAATATGCAGAAAAAATAGGGTCGAAAGACTGTCGTTCTTTATTATTCTTTTTAGATCGATAGTTTTAATTACAAGTTGTTACGAACTTAAATGCAACTTTTTAGTATAAGATAATGAATTTTATTTTTAGTTTCGCTAAATACTTGAATTTTCATTAAAAAGTAACCTAGTTATTCATTTTTCAAAATTATGATGCTTTACATGCATTATCACTTTGCCTGACATTGACAATGAGAGTACACTTTACAGCACTAAATACTACTAAAAGATATACATATTTTCCGAATTAGTTCGATAATAGTTATTTACTTACTTAGTGCGGGAAGACACTCTTCCCGCATGAGCGCTTATTTGAGGCACGAGCGAGCTTACGAGCGAGGGCTTCATTTGCGCGAATGCGTGGATGACGTCTTCCCGCAAGAAGTTTGTACAATACTTTTTGTAACGAACAAAATCATTATTATAAATGTTAAGATAATTGTACAAAATTCGCAAATATACAAGTAAATAGCACAATAGCAATTTCATAGCAACGGTTGTTAAGTAAATTGTTGATTCCAAAACATAATTGTTTGCATATTTTTTCAGAATTAAAAGTCAAAATGTCTGATTCTGATATTAATAATAATTGTTAGGTGGAAGTAACGCCGTACTTGTTGATAGATAAAATGTATTAACGGATTTGTCGGCGGTGATTGTAAGGAATTATATTGTTGTTATTCCATAAAAAAAGTTAATTTTATTTAAAATAGTACCTAACCCTAAACTTCTAGAAATTAAACAAAAGTTGTCAAGCATATTTTATGTTGTACTTACCAACTTTTGAAATAATTAAATAAAGAATAATGTTCGGTACGTCTCTATTTTACTGGTAGTTTCATTTTCAATGTAATACGTGTAAAATCTGATAATTTATATTTAAGGTTGTCACAGGTTACGTTCTATTTTGACATTCAACAGATGACAGATTCTCGAACAGATGGCACTGATTGTAGACAAATTTATTATTTATTAATATTTTTATTATTATTATTGGTTTTTGATGCTTGAAAATCGTATGAGTGCCATTTTATAAACTATTTTGTTATTTTAAAGATTATTTTGTTGAAGAATGCCCAGAAAATGTCAGTGTTTTTTGCTTGATTTCCTAGTGCACTGCACCGGGAAAGTGATGTTTCCGGTTGTCTATAGCGTGTGTCAAATGTCACTTCCGAGGTTGTGAGTACAAAAAATTAATTTACGTTGTTAGATTTATGACATTTTATATTTTCAGTAATGAAATTACATTTCATCTTTCAGTTAGTAGTTCAATTTTGAATATCGGTGTTGTCCAAAATGTAATTTTACTAAATTAGAAGGCTTTCAGTTCACTACCTACCTAATTACTGTGCTCGTCCTAAAAATTGTCTACCTCATCAGAGCGGAAAAACTTTCCACACTCGATCGTAACTGCAATTCAATAGTCTTATTTTATTAACTTTTGATTTGCATTCCCTAAAACGTGTAGACATCTGTAATCTTATATTTTAAAACAATGCTTGATTTTCTTTTTACAATTCTCCTCATTACTTTACACCTTGCACTATTTCCTATTCTTTTCATCTCTTCCTCAACCTTAACTGCTTCAACATCTGCTGGATGCTGGATGTTGCACGCTGCATCGAGCATCGCACATTGCCGTGCAGCAGAGGCAGTGCTTGGGTTCGGTCAATGTTTTCCTCTCGGATAGTAGAGGCCAGGGGGTCGATGTGACTTCAAGGCCAAGGTAGAGGGCTCCGAGGTTCCAATGCACCGAGCAGGGATTGCTTAGGTGCTTAGGATATCGATAGACAAGTACTGAAGGATTAGATTGAAATGAGGAACGTTTCAAAACAGTAAAGTGGATAAGGATGTTGATCGGGAAGGATTCTTTTTATAAATACAAATAAATTTTGTTAAATTAGAGGTACCTCAAGAAATAGATGAGTTGTACTTGTATTGCATTGTATTGCATTATCATCAAAGAAATTGCACACTTATTACTGAAGAAATGCAAATATTTTTAGAAAAATACAGAATTTTATTAGTTTAATAACAATCATTGGAGAACTAATCTATATTCTGGATAAAATTTGAGCCTTCGTAAAGAAAGGGAGAATAATGAGATCAAAATAGTAAAATCATTATCCATTAATTTGGAAAGTTGACAAGTCAAATTTGTTGCAATCTTATTACTAAAGTACTTTCTTGGTACGATATAGTAGTACTATGTAGTAATGATGGATAAACAAAATTTACGCTGGTAATTAGATATAAAAATTACTTCTTCTTTTCCGTGAACTGAACACTCCCCCTGACGTAAAAACTATGATTATATATGTATTTGATAACTTTCATAAATAATGACAACCAACTTGGCAATAGGGTTCTTTTCTAGAAATTTGTTTTCTCATATCTCCAAATATTATTAAAATATCTCAGGATATCCGAGAAATGTTTTATTTTTGATTATTGTATTGTGTTTTCATATTTTGTTTGTCAAAATACTTGTTCACGTGCCTTGTATTTATTTAAGGGTATATGTATACCGGAAAATAACATTGTATGCCACTCGAGAGCAGGGTGTGGGAAAAACAGATTTTATTTAAATCAGATTTTTACCTCCCGCTACCCTTGGTAAGGGAGGTATAGGGATCGTGCTAAAAATCGCTTATCGAGATTTTGGTAAATGACTACGTTTTAAGGTCCCTAGAATCCGATTTTTATATTTTACAATGATACGTATGTGTGTGCGTTGGTGTGTGTGTATGTGTGTGTATGTGTATGTGTATGTGTATGTGTATGTGTGTGTGTGTGTGTGTGTGTGTGTGTGTGTGTGTGTGTGTGTGTGTGTGTGTGTGTGTGTGTGTGTGTAGATTTTGTCAACACTCTAACCGAAATTTGGAATTAATTTAATTAGATTGAGAGAAAACACGCTCTACTCCTGCCGACTTTTTTTTTATTTATTAAATACTAACTACCACTCTAAGCAATATAATCTTTTAACCCAGGAGTGCCCAACCTTTTTGAGAAACGGGCCTCATGCGAAATTTTAAAATATATGGCGGGCCTGATATTAATGGGGTCCTATACCTTTTTCCTTTTATTTTATTTTTTTCTGTAAGAACAGGATAAAATAAGAATTTTAGTGCCAACGCGACTTAAAAATTTTACGTAATAAGCGAGATATGAATTTTTAAAGTTCAAGAATTTGTGCGTGACGTAGCAGGTACTAACAAGGTATCGACAAACAAAGGGACAAACTGTTAGTTATAGAGGGAACAATTTTTTTCATATTTGCATAGCTGAAATGTTTGTATATTAAAACTTATACGTTATATTCATGAAGAAATTATTATTAAGTATAAATAACGTAAATAATAAGCATTTTTTTCCTAATAAATTATAGAACATTGAAACAGTTTGACAATATTACTACACAAAGTATGACGACGGATGGCGTTAGTGTTAGTGTTGGCTGTTTTGAAGTTTCAATATTAATTTAATTAATATTATTATTAATTTAATTAATATTGAAAATTGATTTAATTATAAATATATTATTATTGTTAATATTACTAGATGTTATAATTAAATAAATTCATCAAACACAAAATTGTTAAATGTTTTGTTAGGTTATAGAAAAACATGACATTTCATATTCTTTTAAAGGTGACTGAAAGGTGACCGTTGCAGACGCGCGAATCTCCTTTTCAAAATCAGGCGACCAATGAAATTCTTAGTACCTAACGCGTCATACCCAATTAGTAATCAGCTTCAATCGCTTATAGTTTGTGACCTAGTCAATATTTAAAGAAAATTTTTTCACTAATACTCATTAATTTATGTATATTTTCGTCTTCTTATTTAAGATAGTTAAAATATGACTATGGTATAGGACCCTATTCTTATTGGAAATCATATTGGATTATAAGTGTAAATAAACTTAAATTATGCGTTTTTTTGCATATGTAATATGCGTACTTCCAAAAATTGATACATTCTGGCGAAATTTTTATTTTCGGTTACTCAAATTTTTTATTAATACAAAAAAATTGTTTCATATTTTCATTTTAAATATTCACTTCAACATATCAAAGATCAAGAAGTTCTAATTGTAAATTCTCAACATCGTTAATCACAACCACGGAAGGATTTTCAAAAACTGAATTATTTGTGAATTATTTCTAAAATCATTAAAGTGGCGCGCAAAATATTCTTACAATAATAGATTTTGTACATGGTTTTCAATAAACAAATTATTTCTCGACTTGACAGAGTTTTCGACAAATTATTACAGCATGAAAATTGAGGAAAATTCTTTTCAACTAGTTGATTTTTTATTTAAAACTTAAAAAGAAGCACTAATAAGTAAAGTATCAAGATCAGTTCAAAATTTACTGCGGGCCAGACAAAAATCTTTCGCGTAGGTTGGGCACCCCTCTTTAATTAAATCTTTATTGAATAAAGTGCTACAATTAAATGATTCATCTGAAATTTCAAAATTCGAAGAATACGAATTAATTAGGCGATTTATCCTGACCCTGCTCGAGAGTAAAGGCATTTTATCAGCTAGCTGAATTTAATAAACTTGGTTAAACACCTTTTTTGCTAAACTTTCTGCTGTGGATAAAATATGTCTTTATTCACTATACAGTGTCCCACACTCTCTGTTCAGTATAGGGTCTTATGGAGTACCATCTTGCCATATTTACCTGCTGTAAATCTGCAAGATAGAAAGAACAAAATAGATGCCCAAAAAGAGGTGAAATATTCTGGGTACTTAATTGAATGTATTTATGACTGGTGTACTTTCAGTGTATCTAAACAGGTGGGTGAAAAGAAAAAAAAAATAAATTAAATAATGAACTGGTCAGTTTAATAATTTACAAAAAATATAAAATAATACAAATACAAAATGTAAGTAGGATATAAAATTATAACAAGCGTAGATAAATGAAATGAATTAACATATAAACTCTAGTCAATTTAAAGTAAATAATATAAAACATTTTTGTACTTAATTGGACATTTTACAAACGTCGTCAACAATGTAAATTCCCGATGTTACATATTTCCATTCTACGACAAGATATAAAATTAATACATATACGAGTACAAAATATAGATGTAAAATAGCATAGGTGCGAAGAAAAAAATGAAATTGAATAACACACTGGGCAGTTTAATAATACATATTTTTTATTTAATTTATATCTTCTTATTTGATAATTTACTAATATTTAAGCTTGATAGAAATACTGTATATATTTTACATAGTTCTGAAGTCTTTATTCTTTCTTTGTAAACTCCAATTTGAATTTATAATATTTTAAAATTCTAATTTCTAATGCATTTAATCAAGTTTAGTATGATGGGCGGTTTTAAAATATTGTATTGAAATATTACTTATTACAGGTACAAATAGCCCTGTATATAAAACTATTTAGACAAATATTGGGTGTATACAATAAGCCCTTGGGTAAATAAGAGACCCTCATAAAACTTAAATTGTACAGTGTTAACTAATTTTGGTATAGCAATGAAAATTTATGAATGATTCAATATTACATTACATTGCAAAATTGGCAACATGGTACAGAAAATCTCCATAAGAATAACATTGGCTATCTCTGCCACACTGAAGATAGAGTGTGGGACACTGTATAGTACCATAAATACCTACATAACTATAAATCTCCAATTATTATTATCAGCAACAATAACTGGAACAAGATAAAATTAAAGAAAGATTTATTAAGAGACGGAAAATAATGTTTAAATTTGTCTTTTCATTAAACAAACTTGAGAAAACAACCTCATTGTCCCCTGTTTAATAGTCATTGCTATTCAGTAATTTCGAAACCACCTGGCCATACACTAAATTCAGAACAAGGTGCACAAACATTCCACCAGTTGACTGGCCATTGGTCGCTTCTCGTTCGGTGTTGGATGAGCATGGGCCGCGTAGTTTTTCTGTCTAGCAAAGGCATGTGTTGGGTGCAGCTGCTTTTTTCTTTCCTTGGTCCAGACTCCAGACGGGCTGACTTGTCAGACTGACAGATTCGGACGATTCATGGGCCATGGGCGTACCGGATGCCATTTGCCAACTGATGGTTTGATGAGGTTCTTTGTTCCCTGAGAGAATATATGGGTTGGAATCTTGGAATTGGCATAGGATGGGCAGGTGGAAAATTTTACTACCAACGAGGTGTCGTTAGTGTATTATTAATAATATGTTAGGTAGATGATTATTGGTAGTGCGTGTAACCTTAGAACACTTTTTAATTTATTACATTTATATCGTTGACATTTTGTTGTTTGTGAAATATTTGAAATACGAGTGCCACATTTGTCACATTAGAATGATGGAGAATAAGAAAATCAGGTAGGCCGTGAACAACAAAATTTGCAATATCATTTTAAACAGTTATTTATGTTTATGTAATTTGAAATTAAGTTGCGAAAGTTTGCACAACACTAGGGCTGGGTAAATAAAATATTTGATATCGATGTTCGATATCATATGGGTATCGATAAAAAATCGTTTATTGATAAATACCAAAACTTATCGATAAGTATCGATTTTTTCCTGCCCTCGTTAGAACTTAGAGCCGTATTCTGTACAAAACTGTAAGACTTACAGATCTATAAATCTGTAAAAAAATTAACACTCTTATACCAGAGACACACTACAAAAATTAATGATTATTAACGGTTAGTTATAGTGCGCGCATGTGAAGTTGAGACTGATGACATGTCAAAATTGCATGTATGAACAAATTAGAAAATATTGAATGTAGTCAGCACGTGATACTTGTAAATACTAAATATACTAAAAAAAAATTCAAGTGTTTCTATCAACAGTGTAACATGAATAAATTTTTATCAGCAGAAATAGATTAGATTTTGTTAGTTTACGGCCGTTAATTTTAATTAATTTTTATTTTTAAAGAATCGTAAGTGAAAATATGGAATTAACCAGACAATTTCCTTCAGTTTTTGAGAGAAAAAAAAATTAAATAGAACATCCGCCATATATTACGTTCATGAGGATTTTGGTTCAAGTAGTTTAATCTCTAATTTAACATTTTTGCTATTGAGTTGATAAAATTAAATTTCGCTTACGTAAGAGAACGGACCCTAAATAAAACGTGTTGTTATTTAAGTTTTGGTTAAACTACCTTATTTTATATTATTTACTTCACACTGAGCAGAAATGAATATAAATAATAAAAAATTATAATATAAATTAAACACTTGGTTGTTTCACAAACTTTATTTAAACGACGATCGTTTCGACCTCTCGGTCATTATCAAGTTAACAAAAGTTTGTGAAACAACCAAGTGTTTAATTTATATTATAATTTTTTATTTTTATAATGTTTTACCAAGTGCCCACCATGACATCAATTAAGAATATTAATAAAATTGCGTACTTTACAAAAATTATATTAGTGATGTACGCTATTGATAATTCATTGTTTATTTTATTAAATAGAGGAGATAAAAACACAAAACACATGATTTGATTAAAATTATTTTATGATATTAATTTAAAATAAAACGAAACATAACACATTTTGTTTTTACTAAATATACTACAAAAAAATAATAAATAAATATAAATAATTCATAATGTTCAGATGACGAGTGCGAATACTTTTTATTTGTGAGACGAGTATGAGTGATCATTTGGTACTGATAATTAAAAGTACTCATGACAAGAGTACCTAATTAAAAAACATTGATTTTTGATTACTTCTGCTCGAGTAATGTTCACCTCTGCTCATACATTATGAGTCCCTCATCAGTACATAAGTCTTGCAAATATAATGAGGTTTTTTTTTCAGATTATTTACCCAAGTACTAATGACATAAATCAGTCAAGCTTTTGCAGAATATAAATTGGCTTTAAGAATATGGTTCACAGGAGTTTAGCAAAGTATAGTTTTATTTGTTCACAGGAAATAACGGTCGCTGTAGTTTCTTCTTTTATTAATGTTCTTGTTCATTTTGTTTAAATAATTGTTAAACATTTATGACCTAGCCACATATGAATTTAAATATTTACTTGGACTTTTTGTATCAACCACTCTACTACCACTTATTCAACTTTTAGCTTTATATTTCAACCGCATTTGCAATTTTTAACACTTACACCATTTCTACAACATTGGGTTTGGAATACAGACCATTTTCATAATAAATCTAATATAGAGTCTAATATATTTTTCTTGGCATTTATATCCCTTTGAGAAGTTTCAATTATTTTAATAGTAATTTACGTAACAAGACCTGAAAGTGATACTTTACTGGGTGAGCAAGCATATTCCAGAGCGAGCCGTAGGCGAGCTTTGGAAGCTTGTGAGCCCAGTATAGACACTTTCAGGTCATGTTGGGTTCAATATTTTTTTTGCGATCCTGAAAAAAGAATAAAAAAGTATTATTTTATTTTTTACTGCGAGCAAATAAGAAATAAATAAACAACTGATCTCCATGGAAATATTTAGCTTTACCGGTCCCGGGATCGGTAAAGTACTTTCCGATCCCTTATAGACAACTTTCCGAGCTAGCTCAGCAAAGAAGGACTTTCCGGTCTAAATAGCGATCAGAAAGAGCTCATTTTCTGGGCGATCGCGAAAAAATAAATATAGTGTGACTCAATGAATCTAATATTTAAATACATTTTCATCTGTTTGTTTGTAATAAATGTAAACTTATTTTATTAACCTATGGTGTACGATGTATAATATTAGTTTTAAATTCTTGGTTGATATACAAGTGTAACTTAACCTATCAGAAAGTCAGAAAAGGATCTGTTAGCGAAAGTGATTTTTAAGAGGTTCGGCATTGTTTCTAATCTTAAAATATAATACTGGTTTAAAGCTGGTTCATATTATATAGTAAATATGCTGTGATGATATATTATTATTTTTTATTATATATGAAGAAACTTCAAACTCAAGACTCAAGACAATATTGTACAGTAATCGCAGGAATATTAAATGCTAAACAAAGTTTATACTTACGTCTCTTTTATTCACTTTCCTCTTAAAACATAATACAGAAACTTAGCCGCATTGCTCATTTCATAAAGATAAGTTTTGGAAGAAATACGCAGATTTATTTTATATTTATATTTATTTTATTTACAGAGGAGGACGAGCTATCATAACTTAAATCACTTTTTTATAATCTTTTGGTGCGTGTTCATGTGAAATAATAAAAAAAAATCATATTTCATATTTCATTCTTTGAGAATCCCTCGGGCAATCCATTTCTCTTAAAAATTATGCGCGATGCACCTGTTATTTGTGGCAAAATAAAAATATGAATGTATTGTATTCAATATTTTGCATTACTATATATTATTTTCATATACTAATTTTTAACAAAATTAAATTCTTTGTTACTTCTTTGTTTTGGTTTAAAACAGTACAATTTTGCGACTCATATATTTATAAAGCCGTGATAGAATAAGATTTGAAAACATTCATGAATATAGTTCAAAACAATGCATGTATTCGAAAACATCAAACATAATCAGCAGAAATACAAATGATTCCTACGCATGGACGTGATATAACATTTGCTTCCTACTGATTTGGAATATAATGTATGATGTAAAACTTAAAAGTTGGTGAACTTTACGTAGACAGCCTAAGTTATTATATTCCGGGCATTGTGAGCCTCACATGGAAATGTCGATAGTTTAACTTTAAAGATTACAGAATAAATCACCGGTTACATCCATTATAAATCAGCCTTTAGTCTTTTAAGTCTGGCCTGGAAAGTCACCCGATATCAATTTACATGATCTTCTTTAGGACATTTTGAAACGAAAGTTAGGTCAATATATTTTTATATAAAAATCTGCATCCCTCGTAAATGGCAATCTTTTATCGTTGTACGTGCGGTAAGCTTTTATTTTGATCGATGTTTATTATAGGAGATATATTATTCTCGTTACAGATTAAGTATCCATATCGTTTTATCTCCCAAACCATATCTTGGCCGTGTTTGCGGTTAGAGTAATAGACTCGCTTGCAGTTTGTATCTGTCAGTTATATAGAATTACAGTGGCTATTGTTAGCAGAGACACGGACTTTCCTCATAATAGATACGCCAACAAAATACTCTGTTTACTGTATACTTGCAAAACAAATATCTATAAATATGTTTTCGAAATAAACAAGATACGAAGATAAATATATTTTGCAAGACAAATATAGAATATGCATATGTACATATAAACACGCTATTTCCCATATTGTGATTTAATAACAACCTTCGCTTATATTCATAAGCGCATTCATACAAATTGTTCTATTCGCAAATTTGCAAATTTTCTCTACCTAGGTTTGCCCGAACGCATGGCTTACATATATACGAGGGTGATTCAAAATGTAACAGTAAATTGACAGTATTTCAATAACAGCTCGCCCCAGGTATTTCAAACATCCACATAAGGAAACTACATTTTTGCAGAAGGTTTTGACAGTGCCCAATGGCGACGTTCCTATTAATTATATAGAAATGGGAATTCGTGAAAAATGCATTTTTGTTTACTGTCTTCTTTTTATGTCAATGGTTTGCAATATACAGGGTGTTAATGCTAAGTCGTTACACCCGAATATGGTAGTTAAAACTCATTAAAACAAACAACTTTTCTTAGTTCCAGTTTTTGATTTGGTGCCCCAGTTCGTAGATACTGGAGTTCTTTTGTTTTCCGAAAAATCGTAATAACTCCCTTATTTTAAGGACTATTGAATTATTTTTCTTTCATAATTACCTTTCGGCTCTGTAAAACATTTGGCATTTACAATTACTTTTTTTTTCGTTCAAATGACAAAATGGCAATCGATCAAAAATTTCAAAACAATATTTTTTGACTCGTTTTTTGATAACCACTCCATCGATTTGAGAAAGTAAAACATTTATAAAATCCTCAAACTATCTGCTACAATATTCGTCCTAAACATTTTTTCCGATCTATCAAAAAAAGTCTTTATTCATTTAATTAACTTACAGATAAGTACAGTGATTGGTAGTATTTATTCTTAATCAGGGGTGATTAAATTATGACTAAAATAACAAATTCATTTGTTTTTTAATCACTCCAATGTATTTTCAAATGGTAGCCATGGTAATTAGTTAGTTAGGGTAACTAAAATTTTGAGTAAATACTACCGGGCACTGTGTTCAAAAAAAATCCTAACATGCGGAGTAGGCTATGAATAAAAAAAAATGTTATCTAAAGAAATATTCTTGAATCTTTATTTTAGAAATAGAAATATATTAGAAAACGGCGAAGGCCAATAATCTGTATCCTTCTTTATTATCTGTTCTCCTTAAAATTACATTTCACGATCAATTATGACAACTTGACTTTTGAATTGAACAGTAATCAGACATACGTTTCTGTGTTCATAGCCTACTTGGAATTAGCTTATTTTCTGAACACACAATACTTATCTGTAAGTCAATTAAATGAATAAAAACTTTTTTGGATAGATTGAAAAAAATGTTTAGGACAAATGTTGTATTAGATAGTTTAAGGAATTTAGAAATGTTTTACTTTCGAAAATCGATGTAGTGGTTATCAAAAAATGATGTTTTGAAATTTTTGATCGATTGCCATTTTGTCATTTGAACGAAAAAAAAAAAAAAAAAGTAATTGTAAATGCCAAATGTTTTACAGAGTCGAAAGGTAATTATGAAAAAAAAAATTATTCAATAGTCCTTAATATAAGGGAAGAACTCCAGTAACTACGAACCGGGGTACCAAATCAAAAATTGGAATTAAGAAAAGTTGTTTGTTTTAATTTTCGGGTGTAACGACTTAGTGTTAACATCCTGTATATACTACTTCAGCACTACTAGACGACTGAAATGAACTATGTATAGTATGTACATACTTAATAATATAGCCATATAAATTAGAATATAATTGTGTTGCTGGTTATATGAAAAAACATACATAAATAATGCAAATTCATTAGAATAAAACAATATCAAATCGTTTATTTTTTTAATTAACATATTATAATTACCTACTGTAAAAGACAACAAGAATAATTATTTTAAGACGACAAATTTAAATATTCTTTGGTTGACCTTGATTTTTAATTATTTTTTTTAAAATTTCTGATGTGGCATTTGGTTACCTTCCAGTTTCGACTAAAACCTCGACTAACACCAAAGAAATACTGTATTGACATGTGATATTTAAAAGCCATTTAAAATTGGAAATATTTGGCGCCGGCCGGGCACAAAAGTGACCCCTGTGGTGCATTCTCCATACCAGCTATGAGTGCCCGTGAGGTGACGCCTGGTAAGCGCCCACACGGTAAAATATATCGTCATCATTACCGATGTCTACATATGTGTAGATAATGATACACCCAGAAATGGGTAATATGCCGTGATGATATATTTATTTATTTATTTATTTATTTATATTTAAAAGCAATGTAATATAATCACGCCAGTTAAAAGTACATTTAAAAAAATTTGCTTATATTACTGATATGAATTTTGTTATAATTAGAAACAAAATTTAAATCGATCAATAATTATATATTTACGATAGTACATTGGTAGTTTAAAAAAAGTATCAATAGTACGATAGCGCCTATGTATGTTATTGATATATCGATAGTTCCTATATCGAACACTGAAGATGAGAACAAAAAGAACTATACATTCCTGGTTGATGTCACAACCAAAAACATTTTTCTATGAGAGAATAAAAAAGTTGCCGTAACGGTAAGGAGACATGTAATAAAAAGGAGGATCATGCATTGTGAAGAAAAATTAAATGTGTATATATTTTATCTTGTAACTAAATTATACATAATATTGCACAACGTTGAATTTGCTGTGACTTGAGAAGTACTCTCATATCATGTACATCGGAAAATGATATTTTATAGCGAAACTATATTAATCTATATTAAAAATAATTACTGAAACTAAAAAACCTAACGTGATGTAGATACTGGCACACCCAAAAATGGGTAATATGCCGTGATGATATATTTATATTTATTTATAAAAACCTAATAATTTTTTCATTCCTTTAAAAATAAATTCGAAGTTTCACCATCCAAGAACTGACACCATACCTGAAATTAATCTCATATAATATTTAAAAAAATGTAAACTTCTTTATTTACACTATTTACAGTAATCATTAAATATGTAGGTACATAAAAAGAGTGAAGGGAAACTGGAGAATTTCATGTTTATTTCTCAGAAACAATTCGCAATTTGCTTATTAACTATCAAGAAACTGACATGCTTCTCTCACCGTAAAACCTGAGAAGAAATTGCATCTGTCTTGTTAGCAAGGTTTTTTATTTAACCCGCCAGCACTTTTCTTTGGCTGTTGGCTCACTTATAAATTTGCACGCCATTCATATACATATTCACGGATATTTCCATGTAGGTATATCGTGTGCGTTTCAAGTGAATTTACACATATACTGGTTCAAATTTACACTGCATTCCAACACAGCATTACAAAACTGTAAATTTTAAAAACTAAACTATCTTGATTTCTTGCGTATTGAAAGTACTGTTTTCACAGGAAGTATTAAATGTATTTCAGTTATTTAAATTTAGCGTTGTAATTGTAGCACTTAAGTTCCGCCTTAGAATCATGTGACGAAAAGAATAATATATTATTAAATTACAAATTATAGTTATTATAAGATAAAAAAAAAGAAAAAAAACGGCTAAGCTTAATATTCTACGGTATAGCCGTAAACGACATTATTATGAACGAGGAATAAATGTACAGTAAGACCAAGAAAATTTATGGTTCCTGAATAGTGAATAACACTTTCTTCGTTTCTTGATTTATTTTGAGTTTTAGTTTTAGTTAAGTGTTTGTATTAATTTTAGTACAGTTTTAGTTTAAAGTTTTTCATAGTTGTAGTTTTAATGATAGTTTTATTCATACTTTCATTTAATAAGGATAATTAGTAAGTATTTGTAGGTTCACAGTATTTTAGTTTACATATTAGTTTTTTTTTTTTTTATTAATTTTGTGTAGGTAATTATTTTTATTTTAAATTATAACTGAGCTGTTAGTTTGTAATTAATGTCTGTAATTGTACATAAAAATTGTGAACCATTCTTTTCACATATTTAGTGTTTTTTTCAGTGAAAACTCTATAAAATAAACGTATAATATATGAAATTTCTTCTAATATACATACTCGTAGTTATTAATTTTAATTGAAACAAAAACTATATTTTAACAATGGGCTACTTGCATGGTACTGAAAATCCGATTTCTATCACTATATACGTAATGTTATGTTGAAAACATATATAAAAATATAAATTTTATTTTAAAAAAGTTATTTGTTTTTTAGTAAATTAAGAAAATTTTCTGTGACGTCATTATATTGAACCGAGGAAGAGAACCATGTTTAAGAATGTAACTTATAGATGTCATTGCGTGCGAGAAAGTTTTAATTTGAATTTGACATTTTGCTCTCTCTGGGCTCTCAAATATATTAATTACTTCACAAACAAACACATAGGTAGTTACATGTAATTTAAAATATCGATACGAAAAAATAAAAACTAAAATACTAACCTTCAAACTATTGTTGAAACGTCAAACATGAAATCTACAATACCCGTACAAACAAACGCTAGGGCTTTAGGATCACTCATTGGTGCGGCGTAATTCTACGTCATACATGGCGGTAATTCAAATAATCAAATTTCATTATTTATTTTCTGGCTAATTAATAAAAATTTTGTCAAAAGAAAAAAATAGGGGTAGCAAGTTTTTACCTGCTCTTCAAAAATATGAAATAAAAAAAGGTGCGTAAGTAGCCCATTATAACACTCTGAAAACCTTATTTCAAATGGCATTAACCAAAACAACCCGATGTACCGTACGGTTAGTTCAGAATTCTGCCATCAGTGGAGCATTTTAATTTTGGAAGCCCAATAGTTTTCGAAAAGGTTCAAGATAATTTCTTTGCCTTTTTTACTTCCTTGTACGAAGTAAAGGAAGTATTGTAATCGCGAAAAATTTCGCTTTGCAGATTTCAACGGAAATATCCATTTTGAGCATCGCTGAATCCATTTTGACTCATTTCGTCGTGGCGTCTGTACGTACGTATGTACGTATCTCGCATAACTGAAAAACGGGAAGCCGTAGAAAGTTAAAATTTTGTATTTAGAACTGTTATAACATCTAGTTATGCACCTCCCTTTTTGGTCATTACATAACTTTCGGAAGTGGTACTTTAGTTGAAGCCTATAATAGATTTTAATGAAAAACTATATTAAAATATAAACCAAAACTTTTCAAATTTGGCATATACGACTTTTATATCAATGGGAATAACATAATAGATTTTAGTTAAAATGGTCTATCCGGAAGTGGTACTTTACTTGAAGCCTATTATAGATTTTAATGAAAAACTATATTAAAATACAATCCAAAACTTTTCAAATTTGGTATATAAGACTTTTATGTCAATGGGAATAACATAATAGATTTTAGTTAAAATGGTCTACCCGGAAGTGGTACCTTACTTGAATCCTATAATTGTTTTTAATGAAAAACTATATTAAAATATAATCCAAAACTTTTCAAATTTAGTATATAATACTTTTATATCAATGGGAATAACATAATAGATTTTGGTTAAAATAGTGATACTTTACCTGAAGCTGTTATCAGTTTTTCTTGAAAAAAATGGTGTTATTTTAATTTTAGTAATAAATGCTTCAAATAAAAGTTTTAGAGAATTGAATTCTGCGTTGAAAACATCAAGTATGATTAAATTAGCTCTTTGTATTCTGTAATTAAGTTTGCTATGGATTAGGACAAAAAATAATAAAAAAATTAATGTTGATGTCAAATTATGTCAAATACGTGCAATTTTATGATTGGGTCTGTTATAATACATATTTTAATTATTAACAAAATATGTATAGTATAACAGGCGTACAAGGAAGTCATGTGGTGTCCTCATCAGATATTTTTAACATCAGGATAACAATACAGAAAACCATAAATTGAAAAATTATAGAAAAAGAAAGTAGTAATTTCCTTCAGTTTAGGTTCATAATCGTTTACGCTTTGAGGGATTCAGAGAATTGCTCGTAATAATTGAGAATTTTTTTAGTGATTTTTACAATATGAGTACATTTTAGGTCAATTCTCAAAGCGTGAGCGATTAAGAATCTAAAATTTGTAAGTAAGGACTATTTTCTTTTGCTATAAGTTTTCCATTTGTGGTTTTTTGTATTGTTGTCCGTTTAAAAAGTAAAAGAAATGATCGTGGACTGTACTATTCCAGAAATATACGTATTTCTTACAAAACTTATTTTTATGAAATAAGTAATGCGGCTAAGTTTCTGTATTATGTTGAAAGTGAATAAAAGAGACGTAAGTAAGTTTTGTTTAGCATTTATGAGGTATAAAACATGTGTCTTGATGATTCCTGCAATTACTGTACCATATTAACATAAATAACAACAATAGAAACCTTTTCTTCACAATTTATTTTTAAATCAAATGTACATTTCAACTGTCATCATCAGTTGAAATGTATATTTTGATTTAAAATTATATTGTGAAAAAAAGTTTTCTAGTGTTGTTATTTAGATAAATATCTTCTCGTAACTCAAATAATTACTTTCTATATTATCATATTAATAAAATACGAATATATTTAAAATATATTATCACGGCATTTTACCCATTGCTAGGTGTGCCATTCTACTTTTGTACACAGATTTCGGTAACGATGATGGAATATTTGTATCGTGCGGGCGTTTATCAGCCATCACCTCACGGACACTCATTGCTGGCATTAAGAGTGCATCACAGGAATCACTTTTGTGCCATTTAAAATTAGAAATAATTTTTGGTTTTGGTCGGGATCGACCAGACACTCAGACACACAACTACAAGACCTCATAAACATTTTTACGAATTATCTAATATCTATAAATGTTTTAATAAATGAGGGGATTCATGGAAACGATATATATGTATGTATAAATGACAAAATTTAGAATTTCCGGAAGCAGTGGGTAAAGATAAACTTTACACGAAAAGTCTGTAAAGTTCTAATTATTCTTTAACACTAGATGATTAGAAGCACTCCTATTTCTTGTATAAACTAACAGTCTCCTTGTACCAGATTATCTATCAATGATTTTAGGTGCATAACACTACAGAGTGTATATCTACTCGTTACAATATGTTGTATATGCACAGATCTCCGTATAGTAAATCTCTTGTACTTCGCAGAATGTTGGCGAGATTCTTCATCGCCCACGCTACAGAACAGGATTTGTTCTGTTCAGAATTAATATTCTAGTTTTAAGATTTTATTTGCTGGAGAGATGCGAGATAAACTTGAGTGACGTCACTTCCTGATGCGCGTGACTTGGTCATTTATTCATGAGATGATATAATAATGGTTTCACTCCGAAGAGAAAAACATTAAACATGAGTTCATTTTTTGCAGTTTATTTATTTTTGAATTGAAGGATTATAGGTAACTGGATGACAGAAGGCAGACTGCCAGTGGCAATCAAAACTTAGGCAGTTTTAATGAAATAATTTATTAAATTTTCGTTGCTATAAATGACTTTTAAGCACTATAACATTTTTAAGCGCTAGTGCTTAAAAATTACAGTTTAATGCGTAAAATGTTACTTTTAAGCACTAGGGCTTAAAACTATTTCATTTAGCAACGAATAGATGAACCTCACGTCTGTCTACCGTTTGATTTTGAAAAATTCAAAATGTTGATATTTGAGAATAAATGATCTGTTTTAAAACGCTATTATAAAAATCTTGTATATAATACATTGCGAAATGAGTGTTTTAGGCAGTTGACGTGTTGTATTACTCGCTTATTCTCGTGCGTACAAATTTCACATACCGTGCCTAACAATATCATTTCGCAACTTATTACATAAATAGCTATTAATGAGATTCAAATTTACAGAATAGAATATTGAAAATATTATTACAGCTTAACGAATAACAATTATGCATTTCTAGAACTATAGATCGCAGTCAATTTAGACGAAATTTCATTTAAAAAAAAATTGAAAAATATTGAAGACCTCATTATTTTCAGGCACCCATTTCTGTTCAAGCGTACTTCTTTCGCCTCATGCACATCATAATTACATTCATTTCATACAAGCTTTTTTTGCCTTTCCACTCGGAAACTTTCTCTCCCTTAGCACACGGCTAATCACTTTCATCTTCTTACTAGCTGGACGTCCACGCGACTATACGCCGTACACCCTCAACTTCACTAATAATATATAAATACGCTTTTCAAGCCGTTAGTTCGTCATTGTCTCCACATTAGCAAACCCACTTTCACTCTTAACAACATTCTTCCTAACCATACATTTTTTAAACACCAAATAATTTGAGGAATGTATTTAAAAAAATGTATAAATTTCAGCCTTAAGTATGCTGTAATTAAACTAAGATAATGTGTAATTATAAACTATTTTATTAAAACGTGAAATTAAAAGTTATTTAATAATATTGTTACGTCACGGCTCAAAAAGTGGACACAGAAAAAAAGGATTTGAAATTTTGTCTAATTATAATTAGATATTATTTTATTAGGCAATATGTCTAATAATTTAGTATAATTTATAAATCTTAATTTAGTATTTTAACTAACTCGAAATAGATAATAAATATTTTGTAAAAATCGTTAATTTAAATATGTAAATAGTTATTTTATTTACTTATTTTATTTAATTTTACTATATTTTGGCTTCATTATTTTTGTCCTACAATTTTCGGTGATTTATCTAATGAATTAGGTAAGTAAATAGAAAATTTAAATATATATTTAATTAATTTCTTTATTTATGTTTAGTTCAATACTAAATGTAGTCATTTAATCTAATTTTGTATTTAATTTTACTATAATTTATTACAAATTTAGAAAATGTAACTAAATAAACTTAGATAATTTAATGAAAACATATTAGAAGGCTGAAAATCACAGACTTATTTAGTTAATTTAACTATATTTTAGAAGGTTTGTTTTTTCTGTGCAGACTTAATATTCATGTGCTCATTGTGCATGCTCTGTTGATTTAATTTGCCGTGAATTTACGTTTCACGTTTGTGACTTATTTTATAAGTACTTGTGTAACGTGATAGAGAAACATACGAAATTTATAGATTTTATTTATGTCATCATATTATGCAGGAAAGTTGAAGGGATAGAAGGACCAATCGTTGAGTAGTTTAAAGGTAAAATGATAAGGCTTAAATGGTCCACGTATGTTGTAATTTTTTTTATTGACGTTGTAAATAAACATAAATAAAGAATTTTTACAACATACATGAACCATTTAAACCTTATCATTTTACCTTTAAATTATGTAGGAAAGGAAACAAAATTAAATTAATAAAAATAATTCTGCCTTGATGCTATATTCGCTGTATTTGTCATTCACAGTTCTTTCTTGTAGCGGACAAGTAGTATCTCTCTCTTTCTAGAATTTCCAAAATTATTTTAATTTATTTTTCAGGTATTATTAATTTGTTGGAATAAAACAGAGGTCTAATATTTCTTAATCAAGATTAATTTGAATTCAGGAGGATCTAAGGGCCATTTTTATTATACAACAGAAAGAGTTTTCTATGTAACAACAATACTTGCAACATCTCTAGCTCCCGACATACCGTAGACAAGGATGGTAATGTTTTCGGTATAGAAATTCGATAGTGAGTTTTCGGTGAATAAGCACGAATTAGGGTCCCCACTCTCTCTCTCTCTCTCTCTCTCTCTCTCTCTCTCTCTCTCTCTCTCTCTTTCTCTCTCTCTATTTTGTGTGTGTGTGTGTGTGTCAATTTTTTCTTCCACGATAAATAAAATAATCAAACTTCCAAATATTTCTGTATTCCATATTTGTTTTCCGCATTAATATAAAAAGTTTATTAGATTTTGGGTAGAATTAGATAACCGGAAATGGTACTTTATTTGAAGCCCATAACAGTTTTTAATGAAAAATTATATTAAAATATAATCCAAAACTTTTCAGTTCTAGTAGCTTTAGCTTTCATATAAAGGGGAACAACATATTAGATTTTGGATAAAATTTAAACATGGAATTGGCGGAAGGTCATGTGCTGGCCACATCAGATTTTAAAATATCTATATGCATTTATCCTTTTGGTTGATGATTTTTCCATATATGAATCAAAATATTTTAGTACCTTCTTCTCGACTCACTTGTATTTAAGTTGTACCTACTTGTACTCGCATATTTCTTTGTTTATAAAATTAGTTTCATATTTAATTTTACATTTCAACTATGTGTGGAATTTTATGATACTTGTACTATTTTTGAAACATTGGACGTGATCAAGTAAATAAATAAATATATCATCATTGTTTGATTATGGTAGACATTTCCGTTCCGTATAAATTTACCAGTCATAACTTCATGGACTAACAAACCTGTTGCGAAAAGACTGAAAAAAGCGAGGAAAGAAGCATCACTGGGGTAATCTTTATACTATTTAAATAAATAAATAACCAATCTGCTTTGTACACAAATGTCGGTAATGATAATGGAATATTTGTAGGTACCATGCGGACGTTTTGAAGTTAACTCCAGTTAGATTCGAACCCGGGCTGTCAGAACCACAACCGATTGCATAACGGAGTCAACTAACTATGCCACCTCATTTTGTTGGTAAAATATATAATTTATGTGACAGTATATGATACTTTTAATTATTAAAATTTATTGAAGTATAAATCATATTTAACAACGCTAACTCATCCCTCATAATTTTTTTAATTAAAGGATTATTGGTACCTATCGGGAAAGATTATACCATTTTCAGAATCCCTCCACGAACAACATTTCTAGAAATGCGATTTAACACACACAGCGTTGCAGTCTTTCCGTCTCAGATAAATTATAATGAAGGGAAGAAAGAATTATTAGTAGGTACGGAAATATTCTCAGTCTTACGCTGTTAGAAACAAATGGCTGTATTTCTTCCTACACTGTAAAAATCTCCCATGACTAAACGAGAATTTATACGAGGCGATGATTAAAACACGGCGTGGATAGTTTATAGTCAGTGACTGGCAGTTTGCAGTTATGGATTTTTGTCTTTTATGACTGAAGTAAAAATGTAATTATGAGCTTTATATGCATTTTTAACACTATATGGGATACCAATTATAATAAGTATAATTTATGGCATGTATTAAAGCCACACTTTTAAATTTTGCAAAATGAAGTGAAGTTTAAATTTTTTATTTATTATGTGTTGCTTTTATGCTCCTCGGCCAAAGTTCCGATTTCTTGTACTATTTGTTGTTTCTATTTTACAGATAATTATCCGTAATTTGTCATATGATTAATTTGGGTTACAGTATATGGAAAACTTTTTTATTATTAATAACATTGAAAATTTTTCTCGTTATAAATTTTTCTAGATGGCTTTAAACTACAAAAATGCAAAGATATATTTATGAGACTGGTCAAAATATCTAGATTTTTATTTTTTAATTTTATAACTATGTAAATTCAAACAAAAGTTATTTAGTAATATTATTAGAATTTAAAAATTTACCTAAAAATGGACATATTTACATTTAAAAATTAGAAATGGACAAAATTGTTACAAAAGTTGTAGATAATTAAAACTAGATTAAATTTAAAATTTTACACAGATTGGCAATTGTTTACATATTGAGATAAATAGGTTTGTCAAAAAATTACAATCTCTGTATGTATAATTATGAAATAAAGTATTAATTATTAATAAATAAAACTATATTCCGTGGTAATTTTTATAAAATAAACAATATTTCTTTTTCTTCAGTAAGATTTTTATTGAATGACTTGTTAAATGGGTTTTTTTGTAAATTAATCGCAATCGTAATACATAAAAATGAATAAAATCTTTAGTTGGAACATTAAAAGTAAGTAATTTAATTTGTTTGTGGTTTTGTCTTCATTGTTGGCAAGTTTTTAAATATCTCAACTGCAATAGTTTGTTTTGACATATTTTTCTATGAGATATTTACAAAAACACTCGACATGTTTCACAAGATATCAGTTTCTGAATCAACCTCTCGGTCATTTATCAGAGACTGGCTCAATCAACAAGAATCACAGACGCGTTTCGCTCTTATTGGAGCTCTTCAGTATAGTGTACTGACGCCTTTAGGAGGCATTAGGTGCATTCTTTTTACACACAATCTCAGTTCATCTCAGCTCACCTCAGTTGTCTCAGTAATATTGACAGTTCTATTTGTCCTAACTGAGATGAGATGAAGTGAGGCGGATTCCTCCCCCCTTGCCGATACTGAGCTACCATGCGGGGTGATGCTTGTTGAGTGTCTCACCTTAGTTGAGGAGTGGGGGTCTTTTTTCAATGTTATTTTTTATTTAAAAATGAATATTTAAGAAAGTGTTAATGTTGATGATTTAATATTGATAAGTGAAATTGTATTTCTTTAATTCTAAATTTAATAAATAAATTGAATTATTTTATAATGTTATTTGCAATGAAAATTCGTACAATGTAGATTTATTCTTTGACATTTCATTGTCTTAGCATTGTCTTGTCAGATATTTAAAATAAATTCGAAAACAAAATGAAAATATCAACATACTGATAGAGTGATAATAGGTATTCCGTTCGTTCTCTAAATTACGTTCTATTTGCTAAGCAACTATCTCAGCTCACCTCACTTCAATCTCATCTCATTTTCAGAACAAGTGAGGTGAGATATTGGTAAAAAGAATGCAGCTATTGACTCGGCTAAGTGAGCGGATGATAAATATCCCAAAAAGATAAGGTGACTACAGAAGTATAACTACATGCAGAACCATCTACCAAAAACCCCGTAAACTTAGCCGGCCAAATAATAATAAAAGTACAATAAAGTACAATATGATGTTGACATTTGGTGAAACAATTCAAATAAGATATTTAAAAATAATACTCGACATGTTTCACAAGATTTCAGTAATGAATGATGGAGAGGTTGATGCAGAGACTGAAATCTTGTGAAACATGTCGAGTATTATTTTTAAATACATACATACCTTATTTAAACAACAGTTTTCACCAAGTGTCGCCAGTCGCCATCATATTGTACTTTATTGTAGTTTTATTATTTTTCTATGAATTCATAACAGAATTACGAAATAAGAATATTATATAATTTTTTATTTGCCATATACCTATGGTTTTTGCTGTTTCTAATAAACATTTATGAGTACATTCATAGTTTTATATGATTCAGTGGGAACAGCTATTGATTCTCTAATGATCAGTGAGGAAGGTCCGTATTATCTTTTGTAGATGATAAGATTTCTTTACATGGTCATTTTATGGTAGTAGGCAACATGGTTCATCGCATGTGCATACATGTGTGTAGGTATTCTAAGGGTCAAAGGTTACGGGTCATAGGTCTTTAATGATGTACTCTTCAAAGATAACTCTGCTTGATTTTTTAGTCTTGTACTAAATAGGAAACACAAAGAAAATGCTTTTAGTACGTGTAGGTACTTGTATGAATGTTTCCTTCAATCCAATTTTTAACTCTCGCTAAGAGAGGTATTGGATTCATGGTAAAAATCGCATATTCAGATTTTAATGAATAAGTACGTTTCAAGGTCACTAGAATCCGATTTTAACATTTTTACAATGATGCCTGTTTGTGTGTATGTGTGTGTGTGTGTGTGTGTGTGTGTGTGTGTGTGTGTATCTGGATATACCAGAAATGTTAAATACAATATGTACTTATATAGCCTAATATGGAAATGGCGAGAGGTCTTGTGCTGGCCACAACAGATTTTTAAAACTAAGTATTAGTGCATATAAATAACATACAACTATTTGCAATAAAGAATTTGATGTGACTAATACTTTACCACTCGTCATTTTAATTATTTTATTTTTGACAAGTAATCCAGCTATTACATTTTTATTATTACTGCATATTATAATTTTTTTTGACTTGTCTCCCCTTTTGTTGGATTGTTGTTTTTTAGTAACAAGGTTGTACCTCAAATTTTTGTATGGCTAGATTCTTTCTGCTACATTCTATCTATTTCTAGCATTAGTTTTTAGATATTGCTGTTCTTTTTCGATGTAGTACAGAAATAAAGTTATATCTGCCAAAAATTAATCAAACGTTCTGTCTGCAACATAGTACAGATAGAAGTACTAAGTACTTTAAAAGAAGCATTTCCCGTGCCAAAGAAGCTAAAAAGAGATATAGAAATTAGTTTTGAGAAGCGGAATGCTTTGAAAACAATGATGACTTCATCTTCATCTTATTATTATTATTAATAATAATAATAATATCATTATTATTAATAATAATATTTGTAGCGCATAAATTAATTATTTGCATGATATATTTATAAAAATAAACAATATTTTTTTATGTTGTTTCGATTTTGTCTTTAAATGTGTGTATATACCGTTGATCCCGCGAAAGATGTGAAAACTAAGCACACCATTGTAATTTTTCTTCTATTTTTCTTATAACAGCATTAAATTTATTATTAGAGTTAAAAGACGGTAATTCGGTAACAATAATGTGTTTCATAATAGGGAGTTAAAATTTCAAATCAGTTTCCTCACCATATTACTTTCTTGCAGTTACAAGCCTGTTATTTTAGACCCGCGTTATAATGACATTTTCAACTTGCTAGTTTTTTCATGATGCATTAACTAGGTAACAGAAATCTGACCCATTTATTTTATTTTTTATGAAACTCATCTTTATAGAATGAGCCTAAACAGAGAAGGCATACTTAGACGTACAATTATTTTTTGTGAGGTCTTATGAACTGTCATTAGTGCTTCTGCCAAGTTTTACGTTAATTCGCTATTTTCTAACCTAGTTTGATTTTTAAAAATTAGTGCGTGAATTGACTCTTTTGGGAGGTGGTGAACCCCTTTGCTTCCACTGGACCCATGTCTCATCTGTAATAAAAGATCTTTTCATAATCATATGAATGGGGATCAACTTCATAATGAAAATGGAGCAGCAACAGAAACGGAACACGTTTTATACAACCGTCAAAAGCCGGAGGATCCAGTGATTCACCTCGCAGAAATTTGATTCGCCGATATGCCGTGACCATATCTTGAATCAAATTGTTAGCAACAGTTGCAGGTCTTCCACTACGCGGATCATTTCCACGTTTAAATTCAGTTGCACATTTTTTTTACCATTGTGCAAGAAGGTCAAGATGTTCCCAAAATATTTGACATATCTTGATGAATTTGCTTCGATGTGCATATATTTAATCAGTGTAGGTACGGTGTTTAATTTTCAATGGGGTATTCCACCATAACAACAAAATTAAGAAAATTTCAATTTAACATAAAGTATGGCTCAATAAATAATAGTTAAAACAATGAAAACATTTTTTAAATAATTACTTTACGAGATATTTCACATTTGCTAAAAGGGAAAATTGACGTCATACAATTGTTATCCTTCTCTCGCAGGGTACTCAGAGCAGTGTGTGTGAGAAAGACAAGTATAGAGGAAATGTGACGTTACACTGATTTCTCGAAAATAAAATACTCTGAAACTAGGAACAATTAAGATTTTTTAATACTATGAATTGCTTCAAAACTGAATGAAGTTTTATTTAAAATATTAAAAAAAATTGAGTGGAATACCCCATTAAAAAAATCCAAATAAGTAACAATTAGGGGATTAACGTACAACCTCACAAAAAATAATTGTGCATCTAGTGCTACCCTCTCTGTATTAGGCCGCGAACTTTTTAATCTACCCTCGTGTATGAAAAGTATCATTTAGAATTTATATAGCAGATGTATACTAAATTTAAGAAGGCCTATTTTACTGGAATCGTACTAAATCCATAGAATCATATATTTTAATATTGTCGAGGTAATGTCTGTAGGTCTATGTTTGTGTAAGATAATAACACGGCTACTTATACAGAAGGTAAAAATATAGGAATTTCAATTAATATTGATTCAATTAGCATAAAAAGTAATATTGCCCTCAATGAAAGAACACATCCTGAATCCTAGCAAAAACTAGAATTATTATTCATCCTTTCATTACTTCGTAAGCTAATTAAATTAACAACTCAATGTATCGTTAATTGCATCTATTTAATAGCAACAGTGTTAAACTAAATAGCCTTAGTCTATTGGCCTATAGTTTTTCTACAGTCAGAGTCAGATCTAACAATACGAAACACAGGACGCATCCATAAAAAACTCTGTAATTGGATGGAGTTTTTGTGAGTGCACCTGCGCTGGCTTTATTATGTTTAATCAAAAGACACGAGACCCCCATTATGTATAGAAGTGAAAAATGTGTTTATAATTCTAATGACAACTCGGATTTAAAACTTTTGTCATGGTATCATCTCGAAAAAAAGTAATTTTTAGCATATGGTCAGTTAGTTTGTTTGATAAGTTGACAGTTACTATAGTTAGTCAGTCCTGAAATATATCTCTAGAATTGTAAGGAGATTGTGCTTTCTTGTGCAATAGTTTTTTTGGGTTTTAGTTGAATTCAATTTCTTAAATAAAAATTTGATGTAGCCAACACAAAACCTCCCGCTATTTAATTTTTATTAATTTAAATACATACCTACGTTCCATTGCATTTAACTATTGCTTTATTTACTATTTTCATTGTAAAATGTCACTATTATTAATTTGAAGTGATTATTTTTTTGACAGTGATATTTACCTGTCAGTTACATTCTATGAAATATGAACTGCGTAACAAAGGAATTGTGTTTATCTTAGGCTTCGGGATTTAAATAAAAAATGATTTTTAAATTTATCTGTTAAATACATAGAAAAAAGTATTAATGTATTCCTGTAGAAAATTCAATAATCTTTAATTTTCATATGACATAAAATGCGAAAAACTGACATTTAATGACATTTTTTGAAGAGAAACCAATATAAGTTTCAGGTAAAGTGTCATTTCCGGTTATCGGATTTACACCAAAATCTAATGGTTTCTTTCCATATTAGAAAAGGGTAGAAATACAAGGTTTCAGAATTTTCTGAATAATAGTATTTGAGTTATAGTATCAACAAAATCCATACACACACACACACACACACACACACATACACACATACATACATACATACATACATACATCGTAAAAATGTTAAATTGGATTCTAGGGATCTTAAAGCGTGGTTATTTACTAAAATCTTCATATGTGATTTTTAACACGATTTCTATACCTCCCTTACCAATGGTAGCGGGAGGTAAAAATTATTTAAAAATAATAATTTTTTTATATAATACGTTAAAGTGTGATTTTATCTACTCAAAATAGTAGTAGTCGATAATAGCTATTTATGTAATAAGTTACGAAATGATAGTGTTTTTGGCACGCGATGTGAAATTTGTACGCACGAGGGTAAGCGAGTGGTACAACACGTCAAGAGCCTAAAATACTTATTTCGCAATGTATTACATACAAGATTTATTATAATAGCGTTTTAAAACAGATCATTTATTCTCAAATATCAACATTTTGAATTTTTCAAAATTAAAAAGCAGGGAGACTTCAGGTTCATCTATTCGTTGCTAAATGAAATATTTTTATGCGCTAGTGCTTAAAAGTAACATTTTACGCTTTAAACTGTCACTTTTACGCATTAAACTCTCACTTTTACGCATTAAACTGTCATTTTTAAGCACTAGTGCTTAAAAGTGTTTCATTTAGCAACAAAAATGACAATCAAAAAGTTGTTATAAAACAATAGTATAAAAAAAACTTTAATTCTTATTTATTTACATACAAAATCCATGACAACCTACATACATTCTGGAATTAAAATTATGTTTAATTAATTATAACATTTATAATTTATTTTTTTCTAAAAAAAAAAATAGAATTTTATACACGACAATAATATTAAATTATCGATTCACGAAAAATATAATTTTATCGTTTTTTATAAAAAATAACTAATCTTCATTTTAGAAATTTATGTATATAAATAATAATTAGGAAACAAATAAAAACGACATATTTGACATTATTCAAATGATCCATTTAACTTGTTTATCATCTTTGACCTTTAATCTGACATATAGACACCAAACTAACCCTTGACCCTTATATAGTTTAATATTTTAAAGAAGTCCGATCAAGATCGTCTGTACCATGAACGAATTAACAAATTGGCACACATTTATCACTCTTAATTGCAATGACAAGAAGCGTGTGTGATAAGGATGGATATAACACGCTTGTCTTTCAAAAATTCATATTCTTTCGACTAAGTTAAGAAATGCTCTTTTTTGTCCAACTTGTCCAAAAAGTGACCTTTTTTGTGCCTGTATGCGTGCGCAAAGTGGTTAATTTTATTGCGCAAAGTAAAAGAGCCGTGCGCACGGCCTGTCGCACTGTTCAGAAATGAAACCATTTTGCACACGCAAAACAGGCACGAAAAAGATCACTTTTTCGGCAAGTTGGACAAAATATAGGTACTATTAAAATGATGCTCGTTGTTGATAATATTGTCGCTGTAACTTTTCATTTATTAATTCAGATATATAACCTTGATTTATAATCGCTATATGCACGGTCCGTACGTATAGCGTTATTTTTTGTGAGTATAACTGACACTGATACTATGCATGTCAATATCTTAATTTTCACATAGAAATTTAGATTTACATATGCTAATAAACTTACCAGTTGACTTATTTTTGAATTTTGAATACCTCTGCTGTAACGTATTTTTATAATATCAAAATAATAGTGGTATCAATGTACTCCAATAAAAACTAAGTAAACTACACTGCTGCATTTGACAGAATGGGCGGAGCTAAAATCTTAATTCATACCATTCGGAGATGACCTTCATCAGACGTCTTTAATAATTAAACTAATTTTATAAAAATCTGTCCCAAATACTTCAAAGTTCAGTTATATTTTACTAATACGAGAGTCACACGAGAATTATTGAGAATATGACAGAAGTTCATATTTTTAAAAATTCTATTTTTAAATATGTTCGAAGTAGTTCCTTTCAACAATAATACACTTATACTTAACCATTCTTTATATCCACTTCTTAAATTTAAATTTTTTAAGTTTGTCAAAGCCTTCAATTTTTAATCATAATTAACTTTCGCAACAATTTTAAATGACACAAAAATAACTGTTTAGAATGATGCAGCATTTTTTTCCACGGCTTACCTGATTTTTTTTTTTTTTTATTCCCAATAATTGATCCTAATTACATACTGTCTGTTTCTTCTTTTATATTCAGTGTTAATTGCTATATTTATTAATATACTAAAGAAAGATATCTATTGTGTTAGAAAGTAAAGAAGTTCTGAAGAACTTAAATACGAGTACTCATACAAGTATTTTTAAAAATAATCGTATTATTTGATACTTAAATATTTCCTTAATGTACAAAGAAAAAAACTATTATCTCAATGTTTTCAATGTATTCAATGTTTTCAACCACGTTCTTATGTTTGTTTGTTGCCGATCCCTGTTGTCTTCTTGTTAGAAAAGTAGAATATAGTGTTTCTATTTTCTAGTGTTTTCTTCTGCGAGTTATTTTTGAAATTCTAATTTTAGAACTATTTCCCATGACAACTTCCGTTGCACAGTAGGATTTCCTTCGTAATTTTCACTTTCCATTTAATTATTTTCTCATTCTTACTTACAAAATACAAATCCTTGAAAACTATCGTTGCAGCTCGGAATATTATTTTATGTTAATAAGGATGGACTTAAATTAATTGGTCGTTAATTAGCAGTACATTTATGTGGTGTAGATGTGTTAATGCTTTATAATTTGTGGCCTAATTAACAGCAAGAAGCTTTGGGATGGTGTTGTATGTTATCTATCTTATTGTTACTATACAATCTATTGATGTACTGCATGTATTATCGGCTAAACTCAAACAGGTTATGTTACAATGGTGTCAAATTTAATCCCCGGACATTGTCCTTGCATTGACCATTGACCTTAATACTATTGTAATGGAACATAATTCGTAAGCCTTCTTATAAATATTAAATATTATTAAGAAAATATTTTCACCAGATCATCCTTATCTCATAGCATTTCTAAGGACTATTCGCAAAAAAATGTGATATATGGTAGGGTTCCACACTTAAAAATTTGGTGTTATTTATAGAAATACGAGAATTTCTAATGTATTAGTCGACCCTCAATATCCGTGAGGGATGCGTCCAAAAATTTCCTCTTTGTTATTAAATACGCAAATTTCAAGTTTAATATCCATTGTGTAAAAGAAAATACAGATCAGTAATATACACCGATTTTTTGAGAAATATTTGTATTAAAATTGTCAAACTTTAAAATATGTTATAATTATATATGAATTACAATGTTAATGTTTATATTTTGCGGTAAGTTACTTAGCTATTAATTTTATAGAAAAGTTATAAATAAAAAAAAACTTCTTTAGAATTATAAATTACACATCATCTGATTAAAATCAATCACACTTTTTTATATTTCAGAGTGCTATGAAACTAATGAAATTTTATTAGCTATTAGATCTGCCAAACAAACAGTGAATAACATATTTGAATAAACTATAGTTTTACTCTAAAACTGCAATATGTATTCTGTAAATTATAAATGTTATTTTGCATTTTTCATAAATTAATAAGGGTTTTAATCAGAAAATAATTCTGAAACTAGCAACTAACGTAAAGTTGAATTCTTCCAAAGAAGTAGCGGATATTTATGAAGAACCAGTGATTTTTTTTTTTTTTATTGTTACATACTTTTTCATGGTATGAATAATAACCAACAAAATAAGAATAATAATAATAATGAGCAAAATATTATAAATCAGGTCAACAACAAATATATCTCATTAACGTACATAGATGGCATAGCTATGCAATTAAAGAAATTATTTACCGCGAATTTGAATGTAAATATGGCATTTAAACAAACAAAAACTGTAGGCAATTTATTCAGCAATTTAAAATCAAATATTGACAAAAGATATGTCACATATCATATATAAAATACCATGTAAAGACTGTCCAGCTCAGCATGTAGGTCAATCAAGAAGATATCTACAAACTAGGGCTGATGAACACAAAAGGAATTGTAAGAATAAAAACAACAACAATGGGAAATGCGCTTTAGTGGAACATGTAGTATCATCAGGCCACAGTTTCGATTTTGACAATATAGAAATTTTGGACAATGAACAAAATCTACATAAAAGATTAACACTAGAAATGCTATATATCAATAATGACAAAAATAATATTAATAAGAAAACAGACATAGCAAACTTAAGTAATATAAACACAAATATTTTAAAATTTAACACTAAAAATAAGAATAAATAAAAAGTATATTACATTAAACATGATTAAAATAAGAATAATAATAAGAATTAAAAAATTTTTATTAAAAAAAATGGCGGTAAATGTATAAAATACCTTCGGGAATTTACATGTTTAAACAAAAGTGAAAATTTTCAAAGGGTGCTAACTTTTCTAACTTTTTTAACAAAAACTAATTTTTACATATTTTATCATTAATTCTATTTATTTTTTTAACTATTGACGTCCAAATGTGTGTTGTTTCGTGTTATTTTTTATTTATTTATTTATTTATATATTCGAAAAATATTAATGTCAATCTGTATTATTAAAACAAAATCACGTGAGTAAACTGTAACAATATTTGTAAAACAATATGTACATTTAAAATTATTTATAGCTCCTGAAGAAGGCAAATGAGTTGCCGAAACCGGTAGAGGCCGATTTTGAAATCCATCCAGTCAAGAAGCTCTCCATACATACTTTTTCATATTTAGTGGGACCCGAATAAATAAATCGAGGATAATATGGGCATTACTTGCCAAAAAAGAAAAAATATATGAATCAAATATTATAGGCGCTATAATTTCACCTATTCTTTGACCTCGACATAATTGTTAGTTCACATGTAAATATCTCTTCCTACTCGTACACTTTTTCATATTGTTGAAACATTCTTTGATGAAATTTACTGGGCTTCATACATATAACAATAATTGTCTATTGATCGTCTACGGTACAAACTGGTAAAGATGCCGCCATTAAGAATATGTTCCCATTCGATTGCGTGCGCCTTTCCATTTTATTAAACATTGTCATCATCTACACCTTTTGCAGCAATGTCTCTTCGACACACGTGAGTTTGGAATTGGTATCTAGAGTGATCTTTTTCTAAAATTTGGCGACACTTTTTGAATTATTGAAACTGCATCAGTAAGCGATGATATAGAGACTTTTAAAAGGGACTGGGACTCATGATCAGCATTTGGCAGAGACTAGATGGGGTATGAGTTGTAGATTAATATACCCAGAAAAAAAGAATTGAAATTTTGTCTAATAACAATTAGATATTACTTTATTAGGCAATATGTCTAATAATTTAGTATAATTTACAAATCTTAATTTAGCATTTTAACTAACCCGAACTATATAATAAATATTTTGTAAAAAAATCGTTAATTTAAATATATAAATAGTTATTTTAATTACTTATTTAATTTAATTTTACAATATTTTGGCTTCATTATTTTTGTCCTATAATTTTCGGTGATTTATCTAATAAATTAGGTAAGTAAATAGAAAATTTAAATATATATTTAGTTAATTTCTTTATTTATGTTTAGTTCAATACTAAATGTAGTCATTTTATCTTATTTTGTATTTAATTTTATTATAATTTGTTAATACAAATTTAGAAAATTTAACTAAATCAACTTAGATAATTTAATGAAAACATATTAGTAGCCTGAAAATTACAGATTTGTTTAGTTAATTTAACTACAATCTGGATGGTTTTTTTTTTCTGTGTACCTATATCATTAAGTACCTTTAAATAAAATTATATGTTATTGTCAACTGGAGTTAGTGTTTGAATGTAGTTTATGTAAGTAAACTTTATCATTTTTCCCTACATTTCTATAATTTTTTTGCCAGAATAACTACTTAAAACCATTACACAGAGTACATATGAATACATTAATTCCACATATGACCTCGTCCTCGCTGACGTCATACCTATAAAAAAACTTCTTTTATTAATCCTTTTCTTCTCTCCTTTGGTGATCACCATACAATGCTCAATTTGTTTCTTTCTGTGGCTCAGACTCATATGAGGCGCCGTCATGTATGTATGAAGTCACGGTGTAGTTATACAAGTTAATATGGCGGATGGCGGCTATAGGTGTGGCTGCTTGTCGGGTCACAGCTTAGGTTTGGCTTCGGTGTTGCTTAACTTGGCAATGATAATGATAATCTCATAGCACACGCGATTCTGCAACAATGAGAAGAGATATCGTATCAGAAATAGGTAGTACTGTTAAAGGGGAATATTTAAAATTGTCATGTAGGTAGTGCTAGTGATACTGTACAAAGTATAGGATTTGATTATGGTGTTTTACTACTTTTTCGAATAAGAAAAAGAGTTCATGAAGGATGATACACATATCTAAAAAATTCGATTTGATGAACAACCATTAAAATATCAAACACCTAAACTGACTATATTTTATAATATTATTTATTTGTAAATATAACTATGTAAATAAAAATTAATATTAAGTTTTATAAATATGTATATTCGTTTATGTCCTCCACTAAGAGATATCGTCGATTTACGAGAAAAAATCAGCTAGCTTATGTAGAAAAATCACATCTACATTGTTATATTTTTTGATTCCTAATTGTCCTATTTCTGATATTCTAATTAATATTTAGAATTAAAAAATCGAAATTCCGAATTCTAATCGTGACCCATTTAACTATAAAACAGTGGGATGACTGCGAATATTAACGAAAATTATGATATTTTTGACCGCATATTTCTGTTTTCGGTACTTTGGGAAGAATACAGTCTCTGACCATAATATTAGACGCACTTTAATTTTTTATAATTTTTAATTTCGACGACAATCTTTCAAGTATATTTCATATACCATTATTGTAATTAATTAAATTATATGAATCCTATTCAGAATGACAAAAGAGGTAATTATCACAAAATTTCAACTGATTAAAAAGATAGTATATGTTTGGACTCATCATCCACAGAAGCAGGAAACACTGCAAGCATATACTAATAGCAGGCCAAGAAGAACAGAAGCCTTATTAGCTGCTAAAGTTGATTTAACAAAATACTACATTTGACATTTACAATTACTACAATTATAATTTATAAATATGTGATTATTTTTCAAAACTGTGTATTTTATTGTTGTACAAAAGGGATGCAATATTAACAATAGCCTATTTTAATCATTTTGGACTTAAAAATATATTAAAATATCAATAATATGGTCAGGGACTGTAAACTATTTCAGGGGTCCCCGAACTGTTTTAACAAAGCGCCACATAATAAATTTGCATATAGCGGGCCAATCAATAAAAAGGAAAGGAAAAAGAAAGAACATGCATTACAAAAATATGGCAATAAAAAATTAAATTATAACAACAGTTTTTTTAGTTATTAAAATCAGTGAGATATTTGTTGTTATTTTATTTTAAATATTATTGACATGTTAGAGTTTTGTGCTCGAAGTAAATACCTAATCTTATTAATATCTAGTTTATTGAAAACCAAGTATCGTGTTACAAAGGACGAGTGCGTTAACAGGCCCTATGAATTATGTTTTTATACTATTTTGTATTGAGGTAATTGTACAATGAGATTTTTAAAAAAATGAGACATGTCAAAAATATGACTTGGTGTTTTTTGGCAGTATTTTTGGTAGCGCTTCCTACTAACAATTATTTAAATTTTATATTTTAACAGTTTTTGTATTGTGTGTTGTGAATTTTGTCTGATTGTGCATATTAATACACTGTATCAAACATCTTAACGATGTCTTTTCAGTGTTTAAGAAAATAAGTACACTGAAATAGAAAAACTGTTGCAAATTCTTGTCCTGCTGTTTGAAAACTGCGCGGTTATAATAGCAGCAGCTTTACAATATTATAAGACAAATGGGGTATTCCACTCAATTTTTTTTATTATTTTAAATAAAACTTCATTCAGTTTTAAAGCAATTCATAGTATTAAAAAATCGTACTTGTTCCTAGTTTCAGAGTATTTTATTTTCGAGAAATCAGTGTAACGTCACATTTCCTCTATACTTGTCTTTCTCACACACACTGCTCTGAGTACGCTGCGAGAGAAGGATAACAATTGTATGACGTCAATTTTCCCTTTTAGCAAATGTGAAATATCTCGTAAAGTAATTATTTAAAAAATGTTTTCATTTGTTTTAACTATTATTTATTGAGCCATACTTTATGTTAAATTGAAAATTTCTTAATTTTGTTGTTATGGTGGAATACCCCATTATATTAATTACAAATTTAAATTTCATTGATATATCCTTCTAATATAAAATATAAACTTGTAATTTTCTGCATTGCGGTGATGTAGATATGACACACATCCATATATTACCCGGGATTCGAATCTAGAACCCCTGGCTCGTGAGTCGGCTTCGCTGCCTACTACACCATCGAGGTTAGTCTCTAATATGTTATGTAGCGATTCAAAATTATTTCGCGAGATCAACTTCATATTGTAGGCATACTGATAATGTCTCATAGCCTGCATTTTTCGGATTAGATAAAATCTACTGGCGTACATGGTAAATATTCAGTAAGGGAATTATAGTGCACAATATTTTAGAGTACGAATAACCCTTAATTTTACTTAATGGCTGGAGAGTCGTATCGTCCATTGCCGATTCTTATAGTCTTCCACTGATTCATATTTTAGCTTGAGGTCCGACTTTAAAAAACTTAAACCTTAAACTACATTCATAACCACTGAACTGTAACCGTGTATGTATTCATGTATAATATTTGAAATTTTTGTTGTCCACTATAACCGAGAATAGTGCCTTATTATCCTTTATTATCATCTATATTTACATAACACATTAAAAAACTGTAAATGACCATACAAGTTCATACATTGTCTGTTATCTTGATGTTGAGGATCTAAGCTCGTGGTAATTTTGTTTTTCATGGATCTCGAGTTTCCCAGAGCGATCAACGTTGTAGCCTAACCACTAACCAGCCATGGTATACAATGCACGCACTTTCCAACTCTATTAAAACCAGTTTGTGACGTTATCTTGACGGGGACATCACAAATTTAGATAAGAGAAAAATGTTCTTCGCGTTTTTGTTCAATTTCGAGAGTTTGCGTCGGTATTTCCGCTAATTTGTTGAGGTTTTCGAATGAGTTAATCATAGAACGCCAATTATGATGTTCGGAAAAAGTAAGGATTTTATTGAGAAAAATTTCCTCCATGGAATTTTAAAAATGGAATAGTTCTTTATAATACATTAGTGTATTTCGTCAGACATTCGTACGCCAACACCAGTCGAATACTGTCGTCTTCAAAATGACATCCGTGCTTCTGGTATTTGATTCAGTGGGCTAAAAAAGTTAAGATTTAAAATCGAGTTGTTTCAAGGAATTTTTCAAGTTACTGGAACGTATTTTTAACTCTTTATGTTACTATTAAAATTCACTTTGAAGTTTTAATATACGTAGGTTATTTTACAGTTGCTATTACTCTTACTTACGCGTTTCCAAGCCATTATTATTCGATAATTTTAAAAGAAATTACTTTTACGTTTTATTTACTTATAATATCTCCCGTTAAGTAATTACTTCTTCTAATACATGTGAAGAAGATTAAAATAAATAGAAATGGGGTAAAGAAGAGAGAAGCTCTATCGCCTCTCTACAACATTTTATAGAAAAGCCAAATCCCAGTTTATATATCTATCCTTTCCACTGGGACAACTATTTTATAACAATCCGTTTTGTTGAAGTTAAAATAATTTATTAATTAATATTTATTAATTTACAATGTTAGCGGGTGAACACATGCCAGCATTTACTTTTTAGCGTAACCTCACCGGTAGTATGTGAAATATTTGTTACTTTATAGTAACTCTTATACGAAAATTATAGTAGTAACCATTACTTACTTTAAAGTAAATAATACTTTATTAATATGAAATGAAGAAACTATGATATCGAAGTAATATCAATAAAATAAGACAAAAAACATTCTAAATTAGTTATAGCTGTAAAGCTAGCAGTAATTCTTTGCACAATAGACATCATTCCAATTAAAGTCATACATTTGTACTGAAGATAGCAAGGGAAAATCAATTATCATTAATTATATTTACGTAAGCGAATGAGAGACAACTCGAGAAAAGGTATTTTGTTGCAGTAATAAAGATATAGGTAACGTTATAGTCACTCAGGAATTGAGTTGCCAAAACTTAATTACAAGGGTCACTAAAAAGTGACAATTACTTTATAGCTATTTCCCATTTTAGTATTATATAAGCAACAAATTCGTAACTAATTCGTAACAATATACGGTTACTTTACTTAAACTTGATAGTAAGTTCTGCAACATAAAATGCTACTTGGGATAGGTAATCGTAAAAGTATTACATGAAAAAACAGTGCTACTTGTAGTACGTAAGAAGTATTTGATAAAACTAGATCCTTGAGTAATTCCTTGAGTAATACTGCTGAAGTACTACTTCTGTAATAGGTAATACAGGAAAATATAAGTATTCCAAGGCATACATCTCATCGGAAAATAGACCAATCAGATAGCTCAATTTTTCTTAAGGCGATTTTTGGCGAGGTCTGGTCAGATGCAGTAACCTGCGGTCCTGCAGCAACCTCCGTTCAGATTTTTTAGCGAGCTAGATAACATACGTGGTATGTTCCGGTAAGTGCTCGTAGCTGACCGTGCTTGTGAGATGGGTAAGCAATCCGGTTACTATCTCTATTTCTTTTTAGTTTGTATATCTGTCTCACTTGCTACTTGTTTACTACTGATAGTAAACTGTTTTAAATAAAATATGGTTAGAAAAGTATTTTTCTGTCTACCTATACGAAAAATGAAATTTTACGTACTTATTTTCGGACGAAAAATGACACTTTTCTGAATGTTATCACTTTTCGTCCGCAAACCTTTTTCGTACGCTAAGCCTACTACGATTTTATGATTATTGCAATTGTGTGTACCACCGGAGTTGTAAATAACAAATATCAAACGAGCAAATAAAAATATTATTTTAATGATAAATTTAATTTAAATATGTGCGATTTAATAATGAAATTAACTATACTAAAAATTATTAATTTTGACATGACTAATTGTTAATCTAAGATGCCGCTGGATAGAGTTGTTTTCGAGGTTATTTTGGTGGTTGTGTTTATTTTCACCTGTCAAATAGTGTTGATGTGTCTCTGAGTGTAGTGTGTCTTCCTTCAAACTAAAACAGAGCTAAGAATTAAAATTTTGTGAAAATGGCAGAAAATATATATTATCCAATCATTATTCATATAATAAATAATAAGATTTTACGAATTTAAAAAAACGTGTATTTATTTCTAGATCTATTACGTAAAGTAAGGTAGACAGAAAAATGTAATATGTACCTCGGCAAAAAATGCATATTATAGCCTCGCTTGTTTGCCTTACCTCGGCTTCGCCTCGGAAAGCAAACTCAAGCTCTGCTGTAATATGCAATTTTTTGTCCTAGGTACATAAATAACTATTTTGTTCGTGCAAAGGAAAAAATGGATAAAATATTTTTTTTTTAATTAATAATGAAAATGTCATTAAAATAACTATTAAAAAGAAGTTATGAAAACTGACAAGTGACACCAGTGAAGTGACCTAGTAATTTTTGGCGAGACACCTTACCGATATGCATACCGCAACTTACCGATTTCAGTGGCCCGGTATGTCGCCAAAAATCGCCTTTATTTCCGCTGTATAACATCAGATATTGGCGATCTTGGCGTTAGGGATGCACTCGATCTCAAGCTTTGAGCCGTCCCGAAGCCCTGCTCGATTTCGAGTCGATCATCGAGCCGGGTCGAAGATATTTTTTTTTCGGGCCGATTTGGGCCAACATTTGCAAAAGTTGAAGCGAGTCGGACTTTAGATTTTGGCCCGAAAAATCGAGCTTTTCGAGTCTGCACGAAAAAAGTTAAATCAAATGCACAATTTCGTTATTATTTTAATGAGAATATAATTCATTAGTCACGTGACATGTTTTCTGCCAATCAGCATTCCGAATCTCCCTAGATACATGTTTATTACAGCGATGATAAAAAACAAAAAAAATATCATCGTATTTATATTCGTACTAAGGGTTTTTTTTTATAACATTGACAGTTAATTTTAATAAAAATTCATTATATTCTCTCATTAAATATAAGCTCGTGATATGATTAATAATCGAAGATATTGCTAGTGACACCTAAGCAGCATATTTCACTCGTCCTTCGGATATCATAGATGATAATCATATATCACTTGTTATATTACGTATAAAAATGGATGGAGTTAAAAAGGATCAATATGATTTAATAACAATATCCTTCACATCTTAATAAATAAAGAAATCACTTTTAAGTTATTTTACTTCAAGAATTCAAGTAAATAAATACTTACGTAAATGATCGTACAAGATTTGTTAAAAAAGTTCTGTAAAATTTCGAAAGCCTTCGGTAAACAAAGTATTAAATTGCAGTAATGATGATCGACTGGAGATTGATGTGTGGAGAAGATAATAAAGTAATCGGAAACTGCAGTCAGTATGGTTTTATTTGATTAGAACCTACGTTTCGACCATTATTATTATTATCATATTTTATGACTTGATTTAACCCTGAGGAAGACCATTGTAATGGCCGAAACGTAGTTTCTAATCAAATAAAACCATACAGACTGCAGTTTCCGATTACTTTATTTTCTTCTCCACACAAAAGTATTAAATACTCGTAGGTCTGTAATTTTTATAATAAGCTTTATGCTAGAAGAGTTTTTTTTTTAACGACTTATATTAACATTAACCAATGTTGGACGTTCTAAGGAAGTAGTTATTTTTTTAAGTTTCACACGAAAAAAATTTAACTTTTAGCCCCATATCAAAATTAGGTTTGCCTGATGCACTTAATTTCGAGCTTTGGCCCAGCCCGGCCCGATTTCGAGTCAATTTTCGGCTGGCTAATTTTTTGCCGAGGCGAGCTGGCAATTTTTATTTTTGGGCCGAGTCCGTCGAAACCTCAATGCCCGGTCCGGTTAGGCTCGAATGCATCCGTACTTGGCGTATTTCCGTGACAAACAAATGAATCATATCTAATCATATCATCCATGGATATAAGTAAACAAGTAATAATTTTGACATTTCGTAGAAGTTAGTTAGTTCGAAAATCATCGGAATATATAGTTTGCGGACTGTGTTACTTGAAAACGCATCTCGTCTTTTCAACTGTTGTGAAAGTGAAATACGATTGACTGAATGCATTGGCTTCCATATTTCCATTTATTTCCATCATTCCTCGCAGAACGACAATATGCTTCCAAAATAAACTTTTCATTCTCTTGCGTAATCAATAAAAAATTCAAAATTCGTAACGTCGCTGACCTAACATAATTTCACATTGCCGATAAATTAATACTTTTTTTTCCGTGCTAGATAATTTTGATCAGAATCAGAACTTTTCTAAAGTCACGTGACATTCAATTAATCTGGATCATCCTGTAGAATATAAACTGGCTACATTAAATTCACACTACGCAGTACTCATACAGAAAAAAAAATCTGTTGTAGCCAGCACAATACCTCTCGCCATTTCCACTTTATGTTATATAAGTATTGTATTGCATTTCGCTATCATACCGTCGTTTTATAACAAAAAAATTACAGAACTGTACCCAAATATTGTTTTTTATTGTATTTACTATGTCTTCTGCACACATACAATGCTAATTATGTCTATTTTTCATTGATTGAAGAAGTTCCTAAATGTCAGAGATTCTTCCAATTCATTAACTAGATTGGCAGTATTTCTGATGGATATATGCATTTTATCTATAATTTTAAATATTTAATTAATAAAACAATAATAAATATTAAACGTACTTCCCAAAGCTTTCATAATGTCACTAAAACTGTTGATTTTTGACACTGACATCTTTCATTTACAAACTATGTTACAAACATTTGAATTTGTCAACTGGTTTCCTTAGTGCCTTAGCCTCTGCGATTAGATTATTCTATATATTGCAGTGCCTTTATCTCAAAATCTCAAAACCGTGGTTCCAACATCCACACATCCAAACACACACACACACACACACACACACACATGCATACATACAAACACATACACATCCACACACACACACATACATACATACACACACATACATACACACACACATACACACACACACACATCGTAAAAATGTTATAATCGGATTATAGGGACCTTAAAACGTGCTTATCCATTAAACTCTGGATATGCGAATTTTAGCATGATTCCAATACCTCCCTTAGCGAGAGGTAAAAAGAATTACTGTATATCTTTAAAAACATATCTTAAACTAAGGATATCTAGAAAATCTCATAAATAAGTCGATATAGTTCAAAAGAGGTTATCTCTAATATTTTCACAAGTTTGAGTTGTTGACGTATTCCTCGACGCCTACCTATTCCTTATGAAAATAGCTAAAACTTTAGTTTTTTTTAACAACTTGTAAGTTTACATAAGAAGTGCGAGCGAACTTCTCTGACATTGAATAAGGGAAAAACCTCATTTGATTTGAATTTTACTTTTCTGGTCTCGATTTATTCTTCCCCTTGTGTAATTGTGTAGTTACAATTTTAAATTCAAGGTCGAAAGTTAACTTCGCTTTCATTCGGATAAAATTCCGAGAGTCACCCTTCGGATTTAAATGTGAAGGGTGCTGCCTGATGAGTGTCTAAAAATATATGCGCATAAATTTCTCATGTGGTGTTCAGAGCTGCAACCACCCTCATCCGTTCAATCCTGTAGGTGGCGAGATGAGTTTGTGTGATAGGAGCACACATTGTCACAAAAAAATATGTTAATTTACAACCAGCAGCCCACCCCAGTAATTAGGAGAGAGTATATGACGCGGGCTTGTATGTATAACGCTAACAAACTGTAATTTTCCGTGAAAAGCAAAAATAAATTGTTGGTGTGTGGTTTGTAAATGTGAATTATTAATAATTTTTTTTTGTTTCAGGTAAGGGATCCATACTAGCTTTCTGTGATAACGAAAAATTACGGTAATTTTGTTTAACAATGCTTGTCGTACACAGGTGAGCAAAAAAGAAGTACCACAATATGAACCTTTATATACGAATAAATATTTTGTGAAAAATACATGAACTTCACCGATTTGTATTTTTCACAAAATATGTATTCATATTTAAATAATTCACGTTCACAGTTCTGAATATTATAATAAAACTGTGTATAGTATATAGTTAAACCTTTATTCTGTAGTTCTAAAATTATTTCAAAAAGTTAGCCTAGTAATTTTTTATAGTGTGTATAATAAGAAAGTTTTTCATATAAGGAACGCTGTACATAGTTATTTTGAGCTTGAAGTCAGGTGTTTCGTTTTTGATATGCTTGGGACCTGGTTTAGAGCTTCGTGCTAATTTTGAAATTTAATGAATTTCAAACAATTCTACTTAGTGAGAACGGCTCATCATAGTTTTGATCTTTCCGCGACAACTTTGAAAATCCCTTGTGCCAGGTAAACGCCCACAATGTTTATATTACACCGAAATCTGTGAAGGGAAACATATTGCACACCCAAAAATGGGTAATAAGTTGTAGCGATATATTTATATTTAAATTTAATAAAAATGTCCTTTACAGTTTATTTTCCGGCTGATAACGCCATACTTTTACGAGATATATTTTTCTTCTTGTGTATATTTTTATTCACTTACTATTTAATTAGTGATATCGATATTTATGGATATTATATCGATATTTTTGCAAGCGCCATACGACCGACGGCGTTGTATCTAAACTAATTTCTTTCGTTATCTTCTGTGTGCCACGAAAACTTGACAGACCCGAAGACTCCAGCTCCAACTTTTATTTTCAAAGTCAGTAACAGCCTGGCATTACCATTTAGCTTTCGTTTAAATTCCTGATATGATATGCAACTTAGATTTTTGCTTGTGGTTTATGTGTTAAATCTCACTGTGTAATTTATGTACCAGGTAGAAGTATTCTTGGAGTAACTTATTTTGCTTTTTTGATATTATTTTTCCGTAATATTAACAATGAGTTAACATTCAGTTTTTTGACCGAAATAAATTGTGAAAAAATCATCTCATTCACCGGTTTTTGAATCCGAGAACTTCACCTTGCCGGTGTTACGCGAAAGCCGTATTGTTATTTTTTTTGTAATTGACTTTAAATAATGAAGAAATCGACAATAAAAATAATATACAGTAGGTAAAATCTCGATAATCCGATAAATATGGGACCAGGTAACCGCCGGATTATCGCAGAATTCCGGATTATCGGGAGTAATAAAAAATAAAACAATTTTATTTCTACGTACAGATGTCTCATTTTGTATGTTTTTAAGGTATCTCGGGTAATATTAACGATAGAGCAAAACCATTTGCCCATTTCAGGGTCAACTTTTCGAAAAAAATTTAATAGTCACCCCAGGAATTGGGATCTTGCTAAAAATCATATAGGTATCGAGATTTTAGTAAATGACCACGTTTTAAGCTCCCTAGAATCCAATTTTAACATTTTCACGATGATGTCTGTATGTGTGTATGTGTATATATATATTTGTGTGTGTGTGTGTGTGTGTGTGTGTGTGTGTGTGTGTGTGTGTGTGTGTGCGTGTGTTTGTGTGTTTGTGTATGAATTTTGTCTTCGCTCTAACTCAAATACTATCATTCAAAAAATTCTGAAACCTTGTATTTCTATCCTATTCTAATATGCAAGAAACCATTAAATGTAATTTTTTCGCATTTTATGTCATTATGAATTTAAAGATTATTGAATTTTCTACAGGTATACATTAATACTTTTTCTATATATTGTACAGATAAATTTAAAAATCATTTTCTTTTTTTTAATCCCGAAGCCTAAGATAAACACAATTCCTTACACAGTTCATTTTTCAAATGAATATAACTGACAGGTAAACGTCATTGTCAAAAACCTAATCATTTCAAATGAATAATAGTGATATATTAAACAATAAAGAAAATCGTAAATAAAGCAATAGTTATATGCAATGGAACATAATTTAGTTTGCAGCATTATTAAATACGTAGGTATGCATTTAAATTAATAAACATTAAATGGCAGGAGGTTTTATGTTGGCCACATCAGATTTTTTTTTTTTTTTGTTTCTGAGGTGGCCAAACTCGTTTTTCATTGATTTCGAAAATATCTCATATCTCTATGTAGTTAGAGAAAAATTGTTTTGACGAATTTTGTACCATTTTCCGTATTTTGGGTAGAATAAAATGGCATAAATACTTTAACTCTCGAGATATAAAGATATAATACAAACGTATGGTTTTTTAATTGGAAACTTATGATGAAAATAGTCTCATATTTTTTCTTATTTTATAAACTTTTTAATGATATATAGTACTTAAGTCTACATTCTTTTGTTTTTTAACGTGAGTAAAGCACGAATTTTTGGGAGTAAAAAAATTTAATTATTAAGAAACAAATTGTTACAGATCATCTTTTATTTATTTTTAATATTATTGTCTTCCGTTTTTCTCGTTTCTTCAATTTATATAGTTATCTCAAAAAGCTTATTAAACCACTTTTTACGAATTGTGTCAAAGCTGAACGTCGATAAAAAATAATTAAACTAACCCGAAAATAATTTTGAGAACTTAATTAACAGATATAGAATTAAATAAACGTGTTTCACTAGAACCCCGGATTATTGAACGTGCCGGACTAGTCAACCGACGGATTATCAAGATTGTACTGCTCTTCAAAATTCGTCTGAATTACCCTCTACCTCTCTTTGGCCTTATCACGTTGGCGGACTAAATGTTAATTTCACTATATTCTAAACGGCAAAACGACATTTAAAGGTAACCTCAAATTTACATACACAAGTTTGTAAATAAATATATGTTAACTTCCCAAATTGAAAAATAAAAAATATTCTGCTATATACTTAGTGCACACGCGCGATACAATAGCTAAACAAACTTCTAATCTCATCTTAAGCATTTAAAAAACTTATGTGTCCTTAACAGTACATCATATAATAAATTATAGATTGCCCTTTTTATCTGCAACAAAGACTACAGCATAAATATCAATCACACTAAAACTAGTCTTAGGAAATGGAATGGACACACTAAACACTTAATAATATAATCAATTTAGAGAAATAAATATGTACATCAAAATTAAACCATACTGTACGATAAATTAGAATTTGTTTGTTTGATTTAACCAAAAAAGATAAGGTTTTTTTTTTTGTAAATAATACGTCATTACAACAAAATTTTATACGCATTCGAAGGTAAAGGTGGCGGTATACGGTTATAGTACCTTAATGTACAAAAAAGTAATGTTTTACAAATCGTAAGCCTTTCTATATATATATATATTTTTTAGAATATTCATTAGTCCGTTTTCAATTAAACATTTTCTTATTACTTTTGCCATTAAAGGAGTAAATTAATATAAATTGCAGGAAAACTCATCTTGTAGGTATGGTTTTGATCAGAATGATATTATTAGTTTCTCGATCGCTACCATTTAGAGAACTCTTTGATATAAAACTACGAGTAAACATAATAATCTTGACTTAAGTTACATGCGTTTCTCTCCAAGCCATAAATCAAATCATTATCTCTGTGATCGTACGTCGCGTCAGAACCTATTAAACACAATCTACCAATATGCCAATAAAAATACAACATAAAAATATGCAAAATAATCTCTCCTCGTTACTATCTTCATCTCGCTACCGTCGACAGGCAATTGTTTCAACAACTCAAGCTCAGATTAAATGTAAGTAAAACAACTGCAAACTAATGTATCTTCTCGTCACTCGTCAACCTGCATGTTTTTGTTTAATACTTTAACTAATTTAGATAAATGCACATCGCCAAGATAAGAAATAATTAAGACATTCACAGCTTAAAACATTGAATGAAGTAAAAATCAGACCGGTTGTGAAATAAAAGTAAACGAAGACAGGAAAATGAGAAGGGTAATCAAAGTGAGTCGTGATGAGCTCATTTCGTTTGCTCAAGTTTGATGTTAGAACGAGGTTATGTTTACTGAGAGAGTTTTGTGATTTTATTTCTTTGGAACTTGTCTGATTGCTCAATAATCGGTACTTGAACACAGTTTGTGTACATGGAAAATGATTTCGTTTTCTTATAAAAATATCTGATTGATCAGTAACTGAAAGATTAATTGAGGAAGCAGGACGTTTGAGAGTAAAAATACGTAGAAGGAAATGAGGATGGATATTAAGCAAAAATAAATAAAAAGAAAAACTAATACTAACCATGGAGCAAGGACAAGGATACATATTGAAGTTAGAGTCAAAATCATGTAGAAACAAATAAACAAGACGAGATTTTTATGTTTCTGAAACATTTGTCTGCTTACGTTTAGTTTATTAAAAGAGTTTTGCAAAGTCTGCAGAGGTTTTAGTACGTTATGACACAAACTAAGGGCTACCTATCTGTGTCGCACACAAAGGGCATTAGCTAGTCACGGGTTTAAGCGGAAGCAAAGGTCGGTGTTTGAACAATAAACTTGTGGTGGATGTAGCCCAACTGACGTAAAACTAATTCAGGCTAATGCCTGTGCAATTTTGACTCTAATTTTGTACAAATAAAAAAATATGATAAAAGAATTGTATACCAAAATAAAGGCGGCAGTACGGCAGCGTCGTCTAGCTACTGCTGGGGGCACACCGAGGGGCACACTAAGGTGACGTGACCGAGCCCTCGGCCTTGACGCAGCTACAAGAACCTTGGAGACGCTCCGGTGGTAGTGTTTGGCGGGAGTCTAGCCCTCGTAGAGAGTTGAAGCGAGTCCTCGAGAAAATTACCTCTCATTTGGCAGGTCTCGTGCGTCGTTCTTCTATCGGTTTGCGTCGGCTGGTATGGTAACGTTCGTCAAGGCCACCAAAGCTACTACTGTTCCTAAAATAAGTTCTCCACAGTACTCCGTAACTCAATGGAGTAACACATTCGCCTGGAGGCCGTGTTTATTACACAGAGTTATTAAAAACAAAGAACGACGCCTCGGAGTCCGACAGAAGTTATACAAAATTCAAAATTGAATATGACAGACAAAACAAAAGGAAAGGGAAATAGGAACCCGACTATACAAAGAGGAAGCAAGAGGAACAACTTCACAAAAAAATATATATTTAAACTGAACTAGAAAATTATGGAAAGTTATAAAAAAGAGGATGTTCTACTACAGCAGGGACTAGTGCCTTACAGGTTAATCGGCTCGGGAAAAAATGTTTAAACTGAGCTACTAAATGGCCACACAAATGTGTGAGACAAATATCTAAAAAAATTGATTAGTTAAGATAAAATTAACTTAAAAAAAAAACAAATTTTAGGGACAAATCAAAACTGGGCCGCTCAGTTATGAAAGGTACAATCGCACGTGGTTACAGTAACACGCAATTAGAAAATAAAAATAGAAAATAAGCCTCTGAATTTTATTAACCTTTACTAAAATATCTGATGTGAACACCACATGACTTCCTTGTACGCCTGTTACACTATAGATGTTTTGTTAATAATTAAAATATGTATTATAATAGACCCAATCATAAAATTGCACGCATTTTTTGTCCTAATTCATAGCAAACTTAATTATAGAAACCAAAAAGTACATCATTTTTAAATTTACATATCTCGCTTGTACAAAGAGCTAATTTAATCATACTTGATGTTTTCGACGCAGAATTCAATTCTCTAAAACTTTTATTTGAAGTATTTATTATTAAAATCAAAATAACACTATTTTTTTCAAGAAAAACTGATAACAGCTTCAAGTAAAGTATCACTTCCGGTTAGACTATTTTAACCAAAATCTATTATGTTATTCCCATTGATATAAAAGTACTATATACCAAATTTGAAAAGTTTTGGATCATATTTTAATATAGTTTTTCATTAAAATCTATTATAGGCTTCAAGTAAAGTACCACTTCCGGGCACACCATTTTAACTAAAATCTATTATGTTATTCCCATTGACATAAGAGTATTATATACTAAATTTGAAAAGTTTTGTATTATATTTCAATATAGTTTTTCATTAAAATCTATTATAGGCTTCAAGTAAAGCACCACTTCCGGGTAGACCATTTTAACTAAAATCTATTATGTTATTCCCATTGATATAAAAGTACTATATACCAAATTTGAAAAGTTTTGTATTATATTTTAATATAGTTTTGCATTTCCACTTCCAAAAATTAGGTAATGACCAAAAAGGGAGGTACACAACTAGATGTTACAACAGTCATAAATACAAAATTTTAACTTTCTACGGCTTCCCGTTTTTCAGTTATGCGAGATACGTACGTACGTACGTAATGACGTCACGACGAAATTAGTCAAAATGGATTCAGGGATGGTCAAAATGTATATTTCCGTTGAAATCTGGAAACTGAAGTTTTTCAAGAAAATTCTAATTTGAACAATAAACTAAAAATTGAAGAATGTACTGCACGTGTGACTGTCTCTTTGTGTAGCTGGCAAACGACGGCAGGCTCGCTCGGCAGCTCAGGAACGAACGAACTTCGTAGCAACGTTGTACGCGCCGTAAAAACCTGTCAGTCCTCTGCTGGAAATTATTTAACGCGGCCAAACTGGGCCAAAAACCTCAATAAAATGTATTTAAGAAGCTACCTTACATGGCGACAATAGCCGTATTGTGTTAAACAAAGAGGCAAAGGGACATAACTGATTTTTAATAAATTTTAAACAAAATTCTGTAAAACTTTAGCAAATGACCAAAGCTCGTGAAAGACCGAAGGACACTCTCACCGACAGAGTTAATACTCGCAAAAATGTGCTCAAAGTTAAACTGAATTTTACGATGTAACTTGTGACAAGAGACAGTTTTGTCATACATTTAAATTTTAGTTTACTTACAAAAAAGTGACAGTCGCGTTGCCAATTTTCACAACTTACAAATAAATGAGTCTTGTAGAACAGCATTATTTTCGTAAAATTTGTGGTAAAAAAAAAAAAACAGTGGGCTAAAAATTATTCATGAAACAGTGATTTGCGTATATGGGGAAGATGCGCCGTCATACATACGAGGCTGTCTGAAAAATTCGCGGAGCGCCATCTTTAAATCGATAGCAGAACAAATCTTTTGTTGGTAATACTTATTCATCTTTCATATATATCACCGTAAAGTGTCAAGTCGATCTGTCAATTAGTATTTATTTATAAGCCAATTGAAATTTACGTTTCATTGTAATTTTGAAAACTGGATAATTTAAAGAATCGTACAGTGATGGAATACCTTGTCAAAAAAGGTTTAAAGCCAATGGAAATTTATACCGAAGTGCGAAATGTGTTGGGGGATTTTGCTCCTTGAAAAACAATGGTTTGCAAATGGGCGCACGAGTTTAAACGAGGCAGAACGAGCATTGAGGATGACAGCCCGTAGTGGACACCCGAAAACTGTTACAACACCAGGAATAATTCAAAAAGTACATAAAATGGTATTCGATGACCGGCGAATCAAGGTGCGTGAGATTGCTGCGGCCGTATACGTCTCAAAAGAACGTGTAAATTATATTTTGAATGAAGAATTAAATATGAAAAAGCTTTGTGCCAGATGGGTGCCGCATTTGTTAAATAAGGATCAAAAACTCATTCGTATGCGAAAGAACAATCCAAACAATGGACTGAAGCCGGTTGTCCAGCGCCAGAAAGGTCATGGCGTCGATTTTTTGGGATGCAAAGGGTATTTTAATGATTGATTGGAAAAACGTAGAACTATCAACGGTGAATATTATTCAAACCTTCTGAGCCAATTGAATAGAAAAATTCGTGAGAAGCGGCCCGGTTTATCTTTCACCAGGACAACGCTCCTGCCCACAAAAGTGTTGTTGCAGTGTCAAAAATCAACGAGTTAAAGTACGATTTACTGGAACATCCACCTTATTCTCCGGATTTAGCACCTTCTGACGTCTACCTATTTCCAAAACTGAAGACATTCCTTGCTGGTATGCGTTTTTCCTCCAATGAAGTTGTCATAGGCGCTGTGAACGAGTATTTTGAAGAGCTCCCGGAAGGTCACTTCAAAGAAGGAATTGAACTTGAGGTCCAGGGAGAATATGTGGAAAAATAAAGTCATTTTCGAACATAAAAAATGTTTTTTTCATTTCCGCTTCGTGAATTTTTCAGACAGCCCTCGTATTTTAAAGTGCAATTTTGATTGAGGTTAATCCAAAGTGTCGGAAGGCTTGTGGAAACAAGGTTGTTTTCGTTCATGGATACGTAAATTACGAACAAAGTCCACCCGCGTATATATTTAATATAGTTATTTATGCAATAAGTGTAAAAAGTATAGTCTTATTACACGAATAGGAAAGTTTTACCGAACGAGCCGTAGGCGAGTTCGTTAAATTCTATGAGTGAAATAAGACACTTTTTACTCGAGATGCATACAATTTTTTTTACGTCTGTAACAAAACTGAAAAAAATGGCCATAACGTTTCATTATTCACGCATTTTCGTTAAAAAAAGTGCACTTTTTTCACACTTTTATTGTGTTAAAAAATACATACTTTATAAATCCATTTTAATAAAAAAAACTGGACTTTTTTTAATAGACGTAAAAAACACATAAGGCATTTTTGTTCTTAAAGTCACTCTGTCACTCTGATCCAATTAAAATTTTTCGACCCCCATACATGTGCATGCCAACGTTCGAAAATTAACATGTTTGGAAATGTGGTAGTTTGTGTTTTCTTGGATTTACGAAAAGCATTTGAAACTATAAATAGACAGATATTAATAAAAAAAATTAGAAATGTATGGCTTCACTGGGGTTGTGCTAAATTGGTTTGCAAATTATTTAAGTAATAGAAAACAAAAGGTTAAATGTAACAATAAAATATCTAAAACAATTGAAAGCGTGCACGGTGTTCCCCAAGGAAGTATACTAGGGCCTTTACTTTTCATTTTATATATCAATGATGTTAAACAAATTTTTCAGTTTTGTCAGTTCCATTTGTTCGCTGATGATATGGTAATATATTTAAAGGGTAAAGATAAAAATGAAATGATAAATAAATTAACTTTAGACCTTGACAAATTAGATGAGTGGTTAAGTATAAATAAACTTAAATTAAATACTGATAAAACAAAAGGTATGGTACTGGGTACTGATAAAAAATACAAAATATTATCAATACTGATTTCCAAATTAAAATTAATGATAAACAAATATAAATTGTAAAGAAACATAAATATTTGGGAGTTATATTGACTAGTAACTTGAAATTGGATGAACATGTGAATTATGTGTGTAAGAAAATTTCTAAAAAACTTTATTTTCTAAATAGATGTAGTAAAGATTTATCTAAAAAAACGAGAGAAACGATATATAATTCTATTATTTTACCACATTTTTATTTTGTGGGATCATTAGTGTATTTGAGTTGTGAAACAAATATAAAAAAATTACAATTACTCCAAAATAGGGCAATGCGAATAATTTTAAACTGCAATAGGTATACAAGTGTACAATATATGCTCTTACAATTAAATTGGTGCAATATTAAAGATTTAGTAGAAATGCAGATAATATTATTGATACATAAAATAAAGTTAGGGCTTCAACCAGAGTACTTTCAAAATAAATTAATTAAAATTGAACAGGTACATAACTATAAAACTCGCAATAATGATAAATATTACACATTACAAAGAAACACAATACACGGGCAAAATACATTGTTTTTTAAAGGAGTAAAAATTTATAATGATTTACCTGTTATGTTCAAAAATTTAGAATTAAAAAAATTTAAGGTTAAATTAAGAGAGTATTATTTAAGTAAATAGATTATACTTATGTATTATTGTTTATTGTATATTTATGCAAATTTATTTTTTGTTATTATTGTATAGCTTTTTTATGCTAAATAAAGTTGTTATTATTATTATATATTATATATATTTTAGAGTTAACTCTGCCTTTATCATAACTGGCGTTCTTTACTCGGAGTTAACTATTTCAACGTACTTCGCGTGACGTGAGTAATTTTTACACGACCTGCCCATGCACAGAAGCTAAATCAAGTAGATGTACATCATTCTATCGTTTATGTTCTTTGATCAGTGTAGTACCTTCCATATTGTGTTATTCGAAATCGTTCCTATTCTAAATTCTAATTCATCGTAAATTTAGTCCAGGGTTAGTGTTAGTACAGTTTGTGCCTTAGACCAGGAATAGAGGGGAGACAAGGCATATTCACGCGTATCTTTCCAAATCATCCTTGCGATTTTGACCCTTCTTGAATCAGCTGGAATCGCTAGTCGACCAGTTAAATATTGTTATGTTACAGTTGCCCAAATCTAAATAAACACTTGATTATCCATAACATAAATAAAACAATTTAAAATTAAGAAAACTATGAATCAAACTAAAGACGTATGTATTCAAGAACGTCAGAAGTCAAAATAATGATTGATAACGTTGGGTGACGCTTGTTGATTTTGAAAACTTATTCTTTCGACTGCACACGTATGTAACACATCTCGATTGGGCGACTGCAGCTGACTTTGACATTTCAATAAGGTCGAAAGTCGCTATGATGATTTGGAAAGTCTTCTTACGGCGAAATACATAGCATGCCCTGTCTCCCCTCTATTCCTGGTCTAAGGTTTGTGCCCACATATGTGCAAACAGTTGTGCTTCAGAAATTGTATTTGTGTATATGTTTCTGAATATAAACATTGTAGCACTATGACAAGTTCTGACGAAATTATGGCAGTTTGCAGTTTATGCAGTTTTTATAGGTTATTTTAAAGATACAAATGACCCCATAGAATAATTTAAAAAAACTACAAATACCAAATGTAAAAGCAACAATTTCTGATAGTAATAATCTAAAATTCTAGTGACATTTCATTCTCACTTGAGGCGTATAAAAAATTATGTATGACCACAAACAAAACGCTTTTCTTTTAACCCAAATTAATCTACTGACCACGCCCTGTTCTGTAGGTAGCATTACCTCAAGTCGAAGCTCAAATTTAAACTTCTAAAGCATAGACATATTCTAGCGCGTTTATAAAAGCTTTGATAATTGGGTGTATCTGATATATCGGTAACATCATCGAACAAATCCGCCGGATAGGTCTGAATGACTTTACTAAAATGCCTATAAGTATACATACTTCGATTATTGTAGTTTGTAAAATGAAGCTATATTAATTCCTTCATTGTTCCTTCACTCTTTCCGACATAAAGATCTAAACAGATAAAATAAATGCTCTTTGCATCCTACATAAAAATATGAGTAACAGTGTGAAACATTTTCTAATCTTGTTTTCCTGCTTATTAGCATAATTAATTACCTGAATATTTTAATTAGCTTATCTTTAAATTAGCACTGTGTTAAACTCAATCATTCGGAAAAAACAATAACAAACTAGTCACCTAAAACAAAATACTTCGATCCATTTAAACGTAACCCAACAACCTAACATTGATATATCCAATATCCATGGCGTTTGTTTTAATTTTTATTTTTTTAATCAGCTTAAAAGTTAAAAGCATTGACGTTGCCTTTATCGTTAAAATACTTCGACGAAAAAAGAAAAAATACGACTGGACTAATTTAGAAATAAAAGTAAAATGGGCACCTGTCTTATATCGGGCCCTCGTTAAGTGGAAGTTTTATTTTAATTTGAACTGAGAGTAATAAAAATATGGCCCGGTGACAGTAATACCCTGAAATGATACAGATGTTGACCAAATTTACTGCCGAAACTTTATAAACTTGTTGGACTGGATTTTCTCAGTAAGTAAGTAAATATTTTTAATGATGTGATAAATTATTTGTTTGATTGTATCGCGGTTTATAAACTTAATTTCAGAGAATGTGTTTCAGAAAGTTTAAAAATTATTTCTGTTTATTTTTATTTATGTAGAAAAATATTTTATTTTAAGTGGAAGAAATTGAAAATACGTGTTTTTCTATCATTATTTACATAATAAATTTTAGATAAACTATAAGAATTATAAATATTTTCTTTCAATAAGTATATTTTATTTATACAGGACGCCAATAAGAAAGTGATAATTACTTCTATGTATATACACGAGTTCAAATTCCTAATAAATCGGCCGGTTTACATTTTCAACAAATTATAAAATCGACATAAATTTCATTTCTTGGTTTCTGCCTTGCGCGTCAAACATATATTCAAACAACGGTTTTTTGGTTTACTCTCGTTGTTTCGTTATTTTCTGCTTTTATTTATCTAAAATGGATTCTGAATTTCAAAAAGGCGATAGTAGAAATCTAGAATTCTGTAAAGTGTAGGTTTTGGGTGAAATAGATGAAGAGAGATAGCAGTGCTGTGATGTATGAACTATATGAACAACTTGAATATTACCTACGTATTATACACTTTTAAGGTTTTAATAAAAATGATCAATTTTCTGATTAGAGAATACAGTAGAGCACGAGCACCTCATCGATGATATAGCAGATGAATTAATAACGGTTTAAGCATTTTTGATCATTCACGAATCACTAAATTTTCGAAAAGTGTGTGCTTCTTGCTTAACACTTCAACTATTACATTTAAAACACAACACAAATAGATAAATAAAATAAATATTTCATCACGGCATAATACCCATTTCTGGGTGTGTCAGTATCTACAACACATGTAGACATCGGTAATGATGACGATATATTTTACCGTGTGGGCGCTTACCAGGCGTCACCTCACGGGCACTAATAGCTGGTGTGGAGAGTGCACCACAGGGGTCACTTTTGTGCCATTTAAAATTGGAAATATTTGACGTCTGTCGGGATTGAACCCGGTTCCCCCAGGTTCGCGACTAGACACAAAGCAAAGAGATTTGTTTGGAAATTTCGAAAATTTGTTTGGAACATTATGAGGGTGAAAGAGATGCGTTAGTGACTCGTGAAATAACAGTTAATTGATTTGGGGTCATCATTTCGAATCAGAGGTGCGTGGGTAGCTGTGTACTAGATTTTAAAATTGTTTGTACAATAAAAGGTTTCATTTTATACAATATTCCTGTAGTTATTGACTTTCACACGAAACGAACACCGTGATATTGTAATTTTACAGCCTAATTTTTTATTCTTAATTAATTTTTTTTATGGAAAAAAGTACTGCCGAACTAAATTGTTTACACTGTTATAATTTTCTCTCAACGTTTAAATCAATCATTGGAATGATTTCCTCCGCTTGAGCGGGTTAAAGTGGCGTTCATAATCATTATAGCTCATTACACACGAGTTCGACTTGCAAATAAATGGGAACTCATTTCTCTGCACAGAATGATTTAATTGATACGGTGAAATAATGAAGCAATTAGTTATATCAAAAACGAGAGATTCTAACCACGTTAATAATTGCATTCTAGTAAGAAATCAAGAGGAAAAAGTGTAACGAGAAGAGAAACTGAGAAAATCACTATATTATGAACATTGTTTGAGTTTTTGCACTATGAGAAATAGGAAAAAAGGGACGCATTGTTAGAGGAGTTAGAGTCATTCATAGTTAACTAGCAGAGAACACAGTTTCTGTTTGAAAAAATACTTTATAAATAGGCTAATAGGCTCGCTAATAGGTAAAACAATCATTTTGCTTGTTCAGGACATTTTTCCAAATATTTTGAATGAAAGTATAAATTAAGAAATTTATAGCAATTTATAGGGCAATTCTGAACAAATCTGTAAGTCTTACAGATATGTAAATCTGTAAAAACCTGACAAAAACGCATCTATTTTTGTTTATTAATAAAAAAAATATACATTAGGTTGGCAACTTTCGTTGCGATTTTGTTCATTTATTTACAGACTTACAGATTTGTTCAGAATTGATCTATAAACTTGTGAGCATATCGCGAGTGATCCTATAAAATATCTATTTCTGCCATGTTCACCGAATATAAGTAATTAGTAGATTAGGATTTCGCGTCGCTATTTATTTACACTGTAATTTATACTTCCTGTATGTACTAACAATACTACTATCTTCAATTTTAGCGAAAATGAGTTATTAGTAGATTTAAATTCTGAATGTATATTTAAATTAAATTTAAAAGACTACAGTAAACTGTAGCTAAAACACATTCGAGGCATTGCCAGGTCGTCTGCGATATTCAATATCAAATCTGTAAGATCTGTAAGCAAATCTGTAAGGCCAGTAACAACTTACCATCAAAAGTGCAATTCCGATCACATCTTTAGCTTAAGTTTAATGTTCAGAATTGACCTATTAATGTGTGGGAGGTATTTGTTTCGGTAGTTTAATAAATTCATCACAAACCTAGTGAGTATAACTGATTTTAGCACTATTACAGTAGCTTCGTGAACGTGGAAGAGAACCAGGGGTCGGCCATCTCTTTGAGTTTTGTTATGATATTGTGTTAAAAGTTTCGAACGTTCACTTTTACAGAATAGAGTACGGGAGATGGTGCTGATGTCATACTCATAGTAGGTATACTCGTAATGCTCTAATGTTTATACGTAACATGGTGTTAATGCCATAGTCATATTAGAAACAGCTGTGCGGCTCTAATGTTTATGACCTAATGCAAATTCAAATGCCATTCTCGAGACGCATTTGATGTTCGGAGAACAAATTAGAGAGTGAGTGATTTTTTATTCCTGAAGGGTGTTGATACCCGGATATAGGCTGACAGCTAAATGGTTACGTAAACCCCCAAATTCAACTACCGAGATGATTGTTTATGCTTTGTTGAATTAATTACATACTTGGGTAGCGATATACCGATAATTAAAGACTATAATTAGAAGGCAAATAATTTGTATGAATTGATCAGTATTGATTTGGACACGACGGTGTACAGATTAGCAGTGAATAATTGTGTATAGTGCCATAACCTTGGGCATACTTATAAAGAAAGTTGTACTTTTTTTCAAAATTCTTAAAAAATTGTTAGATATTTATATTTCTATATGATAAATTCCAACGATTAGTTTTTAACCATGATGCAAAACACTTGAATATTCAACTAGTGGGTACAGTATTATTCTGATGAAATTTCGTTACCCCGATAAATATCCGCTACCAAGTAAACAAACAGTTGTTATTGTTTATAACTGTTAGTGTGATAGTTAATTAATATTTCAGGATTAAAAATTCTTCAACGTTTATTTTTAAGCACTCATTTTTTTTTTCTTTTAAGCACATTAGGTAAAACTCCTCCTCCTTCGGAGTCGGGATTTACCATGCAGCTTGCTTTTGTGTTTGTTGCTAAGCAAAAAAATCGTGTGAAGTACAAATTTATCGAAAAAGCAGGAGGTCTTATGATATGACTTCTGATAAATTCCAACCACTAGTTTTAACCAATTATGATGTAAAACACTGGAAAATTCAACCAATGGGAACAGTACTGATAAAATTCCGTTACCCCGATAAAATTCCTCTATCAAGTAAATAAACAGTTGTTATTTTTTATAACTGTCAGTTTGACAATATTTCAAGTTTAAAAATAATTTCTAATATTAAATTGTTTCATTGCAATTTATCTAGGGTTGCCAACTGACCTTTTTTGGAAAGGACTGTCCTTTTTTAAGCATATTTTGTCCTTGTCCTTTTTTAAACCAGGAAAGGACGCGATATGTCCTTTTATAGTACATTTGAAATTAAATAATTATTTCACATTTTATGTAATGTAATGAAATAACAATAGAATTTTTGAATTATTGATGTATTAGTACTACTTTATTTACGTCATAAAATATTGATTTAAATTTTTTAAGAATTTGTTAAATTTGCTTCATTGTAAAAAAACTCTACATTATCTAACTTTGCATTAAAACACATTTGACCTTGAAAATTTTTCAAAAAATCGCCTGCGGTGCATTTTTTTCATAAATTTCAAATCTTACACACAATTCAGAAAAAAATTACTGAAAAAAGATATCCTTTTCTGTAATTTTGTAAAGTTGGCAACCCTAAATTTATCTTACCAAATACCACACGATCTCTCTGATTTTTCTCATATAAATTTTATTTTTATGCACGTATTTCTTTGTTTTTATGCAAAATCACTCAGCTAACTGACATTAGGTAGAAACCCCTCCTCCTTCGGGGTTGGGATGTACCATGCAGTTTGCTTTCGTGTTTGTTGCTAAGCAAAAAATTCGTGCAAAATAACAATTTATCGATAAAATGAGGTCTTGTAATATTACTACTGATAAAATGAAAATGAATGAAGACTGTTTTAAAAATATTGCTTTATTATAGTAACTTGAAATGATCCGGGATTTAACAATACACCACTGCTTTCGGCTGTTGCTACTGCTCATTCTAAAAATAAATAAAGTGTTAACTTTCAGGAGTTGATATATAAGTATTATAATACATTACTTTATCTTTAAACGAAAAATTAAGTTATGAGGTCTTTCGTGTTTTTCTAAATACATTATATTTTTTTCTAAATGAAAAACGCAATAAAATATTTGTGGAATGGTAGCCTAATCTGATGTGATACGTTACCTATTAATAAGTTCGTAAACAAACAGTCTTAATCTGTCCCATAATTCATATAGTTTTATGGCATTTTGTCAGAAGGAAAAATAAATAAACCGTAAAATAAACACCGACTTGACACTAATCATAAACAAACGAAAAAAATCGTGCGAACAAAGATTGGAATTCATATTTCTCACCATCTAAACTGATATGCAAATTAGAAATACTACACGTTAAGTTTTTTTTCTAAAATTCTTTTCTGCAGAAGCAGAATAATAGTTATTTATGTATAAAGGTATTTAAGTTCAACTTGTTATTACAAATGAATTTAGTTATCGAGGCCGTAAGGCCGAGGAAATTAAACCATATGAGTGATGAGTGATAAAATGGAACGTCAGTGCCGAGTTGCATATTAAATTTTATTTGAAATCGAAAATTTGTGAAAATGAAAGGAATATTTTATTTTTACAGATTATGTTTATGTAACTGTCATTCTGACATTCAATGTATTGCTTATGCTAACCTCCGAAAGAACATTCAAAATTATGTTTTAGTTCAATATTCTTCATCGGTGTTGTTTAGTGCGCTCTTTTTGCACACTTTTTTTGTCATATTACGTAATTTACTATTATATATCGTTCACCTACCTAAATTATACTTATGTACAATAATTATTATGAAGTTGACAACATTACATTTGCTTGAAATCGTCGTATAATGCATTACTTTAGTGCCGATGCTGGTGATATTACAATTTAGCACTAAAACTGTATGTACTATATTCATTTTTCAAGAAACGAATCAATGAAAGTTAACCAAGAAATACTTGTTTGAATTCAAGATACCTCGCCAGATAGAAACTACACACATGTGTTTGAAACTGAAAGACATTTTGAATGAAATGGGCTTTCGGTGACTTGGACCCTAATGTATACGTAGTTTTGTGTTAAACTTTATATTAAATTGCTTATTATCCATGCATCATGCATAGATACGTCATAGAATATTTAAATGGTTATTTATGCAACAAGAGTGCATACAATTTTTCTTTGTGTACAATAAAAGTGTGAAAAAAAGTGCCATAACATTTAATTATTTCACTCGTTTGCGTTAAAAAAATTGTATTTTTTCACACTTTTATTGTGTTAAAAATCGTCATAAATCAATTTTAATGAAAAAAGTGTACTTTTTTTGACGGTTAAATATATATATAGCGGCTGATAACAATAAGACTTTCTAGAACTAACAGATCGTTTTCAAATCAGGTGAAGTTTCATAAAAAAAAATATTAAAAAATAGTGGATAGCCCTCGGGATAACCCCAATTTCATTGACCTTGAACGTAGGTGTTGGAAAGAAAATAATATGCCACATGAATTTAACGATATATTAAATGTATTCATTTTTACCTCTCGCTAAGAGAGGTATTGGATTCATGCTAAAATTCGCAAATCAAGATTTTAGTAAATAAGCACGATTTAAGGTCCCTAGAATCCGATTATAACATTTTTAAAATGATGTCTGTGTGTGTGTGTGTGTGTGTGTGTGTGTGTGTGTGTATGTCTGGATGTTGTAGACACGATTCCTCAAAAACTATAAGACTTAAAAAATATTTAACTGCAGTTTCCTCAATTTGACATACCTGGGAAGAGCTGAAAAGGTTTTGGTAACAATTGAAAAACCGGAAGTAGTAGTTCCTTAGAAAAATTGTTCTAAATATAATTTTTTGGGAGTTTTTTTTTTTATTAAATATTGAAGAACATAAAATTCTCCTTCTAATACACTTAAAATTTTTATTATATCTAGTATAGATTTAGAGATAAAGACACTACAATTTATAGAGTAATCTAATCGCAGAGGCTAAGGCAGTAAGGAAACCAGTTGACAAATTTCAATGTTTATAACATAGTTTGTAAATGACACATGCCAGTGTCAAAAATCAACAGTTTTTGTGACATTCTGATAGCTTTTTCTGGGAAGTATATTTAATATTTCTTATTATTTTATTAATTAAATATTTGAAATTATAGGTAAAATTGTGGTAAAATGCATATATCCATCAGAAATACCGCCAATCTGGTTAATGAAATGGAAGAATCTCTGACATTTAGAAACTTCCTCATACAATGAAAAATAGATATAATTAGAATTATATGTGTGCAGAAGACATGTTAAATACACTAAAAAACAATATTTGGGTAAAGTTCTGTAATATTTTGTTATAAAACAACGGTTCAAAAGCGAAGTGCAATACAATACTTATATAGCCTAATATGGAAATGGCGAGAGGTATTGTGCTGGCCACAGCAGATTTTTAGAAATTAGTTACCATTGAATAAAAATGCATTTCTTTAAATAAAAAATACTAAAGCAACTTCACTGTTTTCTATGAAAACTAATATCTTTGCTTCCATTACTATTTCAATTTATCTTGAAAGTCAATTTTTCCATTTGAAAACACAGTATTGCACTTTCAACTATTGAAAGCAATTTCCATTCAAACTGTTTTAATTTTTCGTGACGCAAAAAAAATCTATTGAAGAATCGACAGTTCAATTATATCATTGCATGTTTCGGATACATTCGTTACAAGTTACAATACTGAAAAGACATTTTGAATAAGAGAATTTTGTAGATGTCTATTCGTAATGTCAAAATTGAAGAGTTAGTTGTTCTTATTTGCATAACGTGTATTTTTGTGGAATGAATATTGTTCAAAGCATCGGATGTTGATCATTTTCTGCTGCTTTCATAGTATGATGGGCGTTATTAAACATATTTATACATGTATTAAAGGATTTAAACGGTATTCAGATCAGATACAGTTATTAGGTAAAGTTAAATTTTATGGCATGAATAGGAAGTTAAAATTCTGCAAATTAAGCGTACAGTACAGCAGAAAACTTCAATTTATATGTAAATTACGCTTAATTATGTAATTAATTAAAATGGTTGCACTGGTTCAGTAATTAACATTCTTATAACATAATCAAATTTGTAAAACTCATTTTTCTAATGCCTATAATGTGGTCTCAAAATCAGAAAAAAAAAATGCGGAAAAGTATAACTCCTGTTATAAATATAATTAATGTATATTAGAAATATTTGCCGTACTACTGTAAAGTGTATGAAAAAAGTGCATTACTTCCATATTTAAATGTAAACACATGTACGGTACAAGCATCTAAAATAGGGGCAAATTATTTACAGCTTTCAAAAATGTAATCAAAGTGCGCTGGAAATAATAATATTAAGCATTAAACAAACAATACATAATAGCCCCAATTCTGTAAGAAAGTTGTTAAGTCTTAACAACGTTGCTAAAGCAAATAACCAATAATAATTGCGAACACTGAATAAAACATTAAAATGACAAGCTTTACATTTGTTTTTATTGGTTACAATTGTTAACAACGTTGCTAAGACTTAACAATTTTCTTACAGAATTGGGGTGAATAGTTATTGATGCAACAAGTGTAAAAAATATAGTCTTTCACGAATAGGAAAGTTTGACAGAACGAGCCGTAGGCGAGTTCGTCAAATCCTATAAGTGAATTAAGGCACTTTTTACTCGAGTTGCATACAATTATTTACGTCTGCAATAAAAGTTTGAAAAAAGTGCCGTTACCTACGTTTCATTATTTCACTCCGTATAGCGTTAAAAAAGTGTACTTTTTTCACACTTTTATTGTGTTAAAAAAGACATACTTTATATAAATCCATTTTAATGAAAAAAGTGTACTTTTTTAACAGACGTAAAAAATAGTTTTTTGTGTTACAAGAGCGCAAAGTAAGCGATTCGTGCAATGCGAGGGCTGCAAGTTTATAGTACGTCAAAAAAATTGGCAATAAAAATATATTAACAAATACAAATTTCAAAATACATAATCATTAGTCGATTATGTCAAAAAAGAACAAGTACAATATTAAATAAATTAAGCAACAATATAAATAATATCACATAAATTGAAATAAAAGAGACTAGTAATAAAATACAATTGTAAAACAATAAATATTTGAGTGTATTTGAATTTGAACTTATTCATTCGTAGCATCGTAGGTATTTAACTAAAATCAATAAAATTGAATTTTAAATATTCTTCAGTTGTATAAAAACAATTTCTCAATTAAATATTTTAACTGCTAATTTAAAAGCTTTAAATTTTAGATTTTTAATTCTGGAGGGCACAACATTATAGTAATTAGTAATCTAGATTTAAGGCGTTATTTAATGATTTTTGTAATATCACGAAAGGTTTTTTTTTTAATTTATAGATCTGGTGTTATAAGTGTGCACATCTCCATTTTTAACATATCCTTATTTTTATGAATAAAATTTAATTGCATTTATCTCAAGTTTGAGATGGTCAGTTGATTTTAGCCTGTAAGAAAATAGATTCCACTTTAGTTATTCATATTTGTGTACAAAAGTAATTATTTTAGTCTTATCTGTAGATTTACTTCATTCCATAAGGACATAAATCCGAGCGTAAAATGAAACGCAAGAGCACATAGCGTTATTAGATTTTTTCAGTACCGTTAATTCTACCTTTATCTGACATTTGTTAAACTTGTTTAAATTTATGTTCCAAAAACAGTATTTTTCACCTCAACTTTCTGCGAGTTCAGCATTTCACACACGTTTTTTAATCTGATTTGTATTCTAAACATATATCTCACCGAATCATAAATGTCATACACAGGAAAAATGACATTTGTAGATAGCACAAAGGCATGTACGTATTTCGTGTTAGCAAAATTACATGCCTTCAGAGTTCCGTCAGTGGTTTGATTTACATTCTGATGAAAATATAATTGAATTACGGAGTATGAATACGTATTATACTTCGCATTCTTGCGAGAAATGAATGTGAATGGATCTTCAATATGAATTTATTTTATACAACCGTGGTTTTATTATGCATAACACCAACATTAAAAAAAAATATTCAAAAAACGTATGTTTTATACCTATTTCAAATACAGAAAGTACTACTTGTAATTCATAATAATCAATCTTAATTTAAAAATCGTCTATTGATATTCAGAAAATATGATTTAAAAGAGGCAATTGGCAATTATTGAAATAGGTATTAAACCTTGATTTGATTGATGAGGATTTTCCGTATAATTAATTGAGTAAATTAAATTCGTATTTCAATATCTATAAAGTTTTCTGAATTATGTAGCTACCAATATCGCATTCTGAAATTAAGTAATTACATTTGACTCTTTCTAAATTAAAAGAAACTGACTTCTGAATTACGAGTGACGCTTTCTGAATTAAATTTAACCATTTCTGAAATGAGATCGCGTGAAATTTGTTTCGTTTTTCATTTGTCATTTACACTATTTTTTAAAAGAAATATGTAGTTGAAGTTACGTTAAGGGAAAAGCTAGGTTTGTGCCAGTGATTTGTGTTGTTTATTTTATCCGTTACGCAGATATTTTGTGTATTTAATGCAGTCATACCAATCGCAATTAACAAAAATTCACCAAAAATCGGTTATCAAGCTCATTCTAGTATCATTAAAAGTACTGTAAGCTAGAATAGGTACCGTGAGTATTTTTTAACGTGAAACATTGGGTTTCTCATATCCATGGTTACTTGACATTTAATTGACAGCAATGTATTTGCCTGTTCCATTTAAAATGAAACATAGGGAACGAATTTGACATTTGATAAAACGTCAATAGAGGCTAATTTTGTTTAAATAATTATACCTGCATTCTAATTTAAAATTAGTTGTAGAAAAAATATAGTGTGCACCTTGAGCCTGAATGGTTTTCTGACTCGGCTAAATTTCTTACAATATTTAAATATAATACTTCTGTCAAATTCATTCCCCATGTGTCATTTTAAATGAAACAGACAAATACATTGCTGTCAATCAAATGTCAAATCATTACTTATAGGGAAATTCAAAGGTTATCTGCCATATTGACAAGATGTCATTAGAGGTTAAAATTGTTTAAATAATTATACATGTTTTCTAAAAATTAAATTTAGATGAAGAAAAAATACAGTGTGCACCTTGTGCCCGAAATATGTTTAGTACTCTCAAGTGGTTTTCTGACTCCGCTAAATTTCTTACAATATTTAAATATAATACTTCTGTCAGATTCGTTCCCTATGTTTAATTTTAAATGGAACGGGCAAATACATTGCTGTCAATCAAATATGAAGTCGTAACCATGGATATGACAAACTCAAATGTTTCACGTTAAAAAATACTCACGGAATGACATTTTTATTCAGAAACAGAATTCGCGATGCAAGTTTAGATATCAGCGCCGCTAGTGAACTTGTTTGGAGGGTATTGACATCAGTCAATCTCTTGTTTACTTTGTAATATTTTTGCGTAATTTCTCTTATATTTGTGTTATTATACAAATTAAAGTGTTTTGCGATAAGAATATACAATACTTTTGTATATGAGCATCGTTTTCATCTATCTAGTATTGAAATTGGAACTTTTATGGTAGGTATTACTTACAAGGTTATGTAATAATTTCATTGTGATATTTTTATATCATTTCAGTTTCATTGAATATTCAATAACATCGTAGCTGTTATTATATCATTATTATAAACCTATGTTTATATAAATAAAGCGAAATTACACAAAAATATGACAAAGTAAACACGAGAATGACAGATGTCAATACCCACCAAGAAAGTTCAATATTAGTCGCTAGCGGCGCTGACGTCTAAACTTGCATCGCGAATAGTATATTAGAGCATAAGTTACACGGGATGAAAAATATTCTAGCACGAGTTAGAAATAAACACAAGACACAAGTTTCATAGTGGGGAGTGGAGAAACGAATAAAATAGTTTAATAACAGGGATGTATTTTTTATTTTTTCCGTTGCCTAGATATTTCGTGTGTTTAATGCAGTCATACCATTCCCAAATATCAAAATATCACCAAAAATCGTTTAAGAATGAAGCTCATTTTCATCAATAACGGGCCTATTCTGTAACTCAGTGGTTAATTTTTCTGCGATTAAAAACAGATTAGTATACACAGGAATGGGTAATAACGAGTGATGATTTAATTACATATTTATTTATTTATTAATTTATTTAGATAATAAATGTGTCTTATACTCAAGAAATGTTCAAGTTTATCCTGCATTGATATTTATAATTACAATTATTAGATTAACAAGAAAATAATCATTAGTATATCAACATACAATTTCAACATCCACTGATCTGATCATTTTCTGAGCAATCAACATGATATGTACTGGAAACATCTCAATTAACATGCCCACTTAACCCATCTACTCAATTTGCATAAACTTTCCAAGAAGTCGCGACTCCAAGCCAGAAAACGACAACAAAGAGCCTTGAGCTCTCCACTAAACTCTGAAACAAGTAACTTAAGAAATAACAGACAGAGAAACTCAATACCAATCGCCGTTAAGTCCAAGCACTCTTCTTAATCTTGCCACTAACAACGAGGACTATTGTAATAAAGAGTTTAACGTATCTCTTAACATTCTCAGCCGGGAAATTGCAGTTTTGAAAGAGGTTGTTAAGAATATGTTTCCAAACATTTTGCAGTTGTATTTTAATGATAGGTATACCATAATAATATGTATATTCACGTCATGTCGTTTTCCTCAATACATATAGGTTAACATAAATTCGTACTTCAGCCATGCAACAATCCTTCACAACGCATTTCTAACCAAACTTCGTTTGCCTCGTCTACGTTCATAATCATATTAATTCCAATTTTCAAATAGCACAAAAGTGATGGTGCTCTCTCCGCAACATCTTTCAGAGCCCTTAAGGTGACATCTAGCCTCTTAACGTTACAGATATGCCGTCATTACCGAAATCTGCGAATAAAAAAGCAGATTGGCACACCCAGAAATGGGTAATAAGACGTGATGATATATTTATATTTGCCGCGTGCCCGAGTGTCTGGTCGCGAACCTGGGGGAACCGGGTTCGATCCCGACAGACGCCAGATATTTCCACTTTTAAATGGCACAAAAGTGACCCTCTGGTACATTCTCCACACCAGCTATGAGTGCCCGTGAGGTGACGCCTGGTAAGCGCCCACACGGTAAAATATATCGTCATCATTACCGATGTCTACACGTGTTGTAGATACTGGCATACCCAGAAATGGGTAACATGCCGTGATGATACTTATATTTATTTATTTTTATGTATTTAGAGAAATAGTCAAATTCAAATCTCCTTTTTTTACAATTAAAGGCAAATAAAATATAAATTGTGGTACATATAAACTTATAAAGAGCACAATTAATAACTTTTTAAATAATAATAACAATAATAATAATCCATACTAATATAATAAATGCGAAAGTAACTCTGTCTGTCTGTTGGTTACGTTTTCACGCCTAAACCGCTGAACCAATTTTGATGAATTTTGGTATAGAGATAATTATTATTATTACTAGCTGACCCGCCCCGGCTTCGCACGGTTAAAGCTAGAATAACGATAAGCTACACTTGTACCAGTAATTTTTCACATTTACTTCGGAGACATGCGCTGCGTAGGGAGCCGGCAACCTGCCTCGCATCGTACATGTAACAGGTTCCGCCTACTGTCCACCCGATCCCCGCACTGCACCTAACAGCGCCATTTCTAAACATGTCTCGAGTACTTTTACTTATTTCCATAATGATGGAAGCTATCTCTCCGACAAATATCGAAAATCTGCTAATGGTTAAAACTTATATACAAAGATAAAAAAAAAAAATTAAAATCATCCCCTATTTGTACCGCCTTGAGGGATGATTTTTCAAAAACACTCTTTATTTCTTACCGAAAGCATAAATAAGAATTTTTATATCCCTAACTTGAGAAATGATGGGTTCTCCATACAAACTTTCATCCCCTATTTCACCCCCATCAAGTTTTATTTTCGCGACAAAAGGTAGCCTATGTCCTTCTCCAAGTTCCAATCTATCTCTATACCAAAATTCATCGAAATTGGTTCAGCGAAAGAAATGATGGGTTCTCCATACAAACTTTCATCCCCTATTTCACCCCTTCAAGTTTTATTTTCGCGACAAAAGGTAGCCTGTGTCCTTTTCCGAGGTCCAATCTATCTCTATACCAAAATTCATCAAAATTGGTTCAGCGGTTTAGGCGTGAAAACGTAACAGACAGACAGACAGACAGAGTTATTTGGATTGACATGGTAGGGCGTCCCAAGAAAATGTAAGTAAACTACAATTAGCGACAAAGGAAAAGAAGAAATACTACACCAAAAAAGTATGATACTTTCTCGACGAGAGCCCATGACGTGACACCTAATGCCGGATTCATGCAACAATTTACATATTATATTAAATATACGCATGCGCACAATGTCTATTATAATCAGATGTCTGCGAATGTCATTTTTTAGTATTGGAGCTAGTCGATTAAAACAGATAATCATATACAAAACTATAGTTATTAGTTGATCGGTGATGATTGTTGATACTCATACGTCAAACCAAATCGCAAAATAAACAAACTTAAAACTACAGTTGAGCGCACGCGCAGTATGCATGAAATTTATCATTTAATTTAAAATGATAAATGATAGCCATCTTATAAATTAAATTAAATGAGGAATGAATGGACGCGTGAATGGTTTCATATGAAAACATATATTTATCTTTCAAATTTAAATTAAATTAAATTTAAATGAAAATTGCTGCATGAATCCGGCATAAAATGGATTAGAAAATTGCGAAATACATTGAAGATGATGTGTTCAAACCACGTTCAAACCGACAAAGAAGCATTGGGATGCGGTGATGTATCCAGACCAATACTACTCAGTCATTAATAAATAATAATCAGCGACAGAATAGATCATTTCTTTGTCTTGGTTTTGCGGGCGGTTTTCCACTGGAATTTTCGGAATGTCCACGCCATCCTAATTAAGACAGGACAATGCATCAGGTTTAATGATTTGTAAAGTCACCAATAAAAATTATAATACATAGGTATATACCGTGAGTATTTTTTAACGTGAAACATTGGGTTTGTCATATCCATGGTTATGACTTGACATTTGATTGACAGCAATGTATTTGCCCGTTCTATTTAAAATGAAACAGGGAACGAATTTGACATTTGATAAGACGTCAATAGAGGTTAATTTTGTTTAAATAATTATACCTGCATTCTAAATTAAAATTAGTTGTAGAAAAAATATAGTGTTCATCTTGTGCCCGAGTGGTTTTCTGACTCGGCTGAATTTCTTACAATATTTAAATATAATACTTCTGTCAAATTCATTCCCCATGTGTAATTTTAAATGAGACAGACAAATACATTGCTGTCAATCAAATGTCAAATCATAACTTAAAGGAAAATTCAACGTTATCTGTCATATTGACAAGATGTCATTAGAGGTTATTTTTTTAAATAATTATACCTGTTTTCTAAAAATTAAATTTAGATGTACAAAAAAAACTGTGTGCACCTTGTACCCGAAATATGTTTAGTGCTCTCGAGTGGCTTTCTGACTCCGCTAAATTTCTTCCAATATTTAAATATAATACTTCTGTCAGATTCGTTCCCTATGTTTCATTTTAAATGGAACGGGCAAATACATTACTGTCAATCAAATATCAAGTCGTAACCATGGATATGAAAACCCAATGTTTCACGTTAAAAAATACTCACGGTATTTAATAAATAACGTAGCAGTCATTTTAGATCGAGCCAGTTGATGTCAGGTACAAAGAATTGAAAAACGTAACTTAATTTATGTATGTACTATAGAACAAAAAGTATAAGTTGTAGAGTAAAATGATTGAAAATTACTAAAAATAAAAAAAAACCTATGGAAATTTTCATCATAAATCATTTCTCCTACTTTCAAGTGTTCATAGCGTACTTATTTAGTGTGCAGTTTATTTTATACTAGTTGAGAAGCTCTGCTCCTGCAATACAGATATAAAGCTGAAATTTATGCGCCATTCAGTGGAACCTGAAGTGGTGGGATAATTGATACAGGTGTTTAAAAATGTTACGATGTCGGTTCTGGATGCAGGTGATAAAATCCGTATTTTATTGTCCTGACAAGAGTTCGCGCTATTTGCGGATTCTCAAACAGCGTAACGATGAGGTTGTACGCTTTTTCTTGTACGGTTGGTGGTAGCAAACATCAGGCTTCGGCTTGACAATTGAGTTAGTAACAATATAAACCTTAGGAAAAAAAAAAATGAGGGAAGTAAGAGTGTTATAGAATGTGGTTTAGCACAATAAAGTTAAAAAACGTTCGAAAGTTTTTTATACCTCCGTCCAATTAGCTATATATATATATATATATATATATATATATATATATATATATATATATATATATATATATCTAAAAATTGATCATCAGACATAAGTAATTATATTAGACTTCCATTGCAAAATTGCTAAAAATATTTTTTCGCGATCGTCCAGAAAATGAGCTGTCTGATCAATTTTTAGATCGGAAATTCCTTCTTTACTGAGCTAGCTCGAAAGTAACTTTCCTATCCCTAAATGAATGTTTCAATGCTGATCAGATATTTATTAATTTATGTATTTATTTATTTATTTATTTATTCATTTATTTATTTATTTTATTTATTTTATTTATTTTATTTATTTTATTTATTTTATTTATTTTATTTATTTTATTTATTTTATTTATTTTTTTAAATTTATTTTATTCATTTTATTTATTTTATTTGTTTTATTTGTTTTATTTGTTTTATTTATCTTATGTATTTTATTTATATACTAGCTGTACCCGTTGCAAATATTTGCAACAAAAATATGGGGTAACGTTATTAATTCATTTCATTTTATTACGTAAATAGTTTATAGACACCAACAAATATTGTTATTGTTGTAATCAACGTGTTTCATTTTTGATTTATGCAAATTAACATCTTTATTCGGTTTAAAACAATATGCATAATCATTGCATGTCTGTACTTTTTACAGTATGATTTCACACTTTTGAAATTCTATTTCACGTTAACAAAATATGATTTCACATTAACGAACCTTGATTTCACACAAAGGAAACTTGAATTCACAGTAACGAAAACTAATTTATCACTCCTGAATACCGATTTTGTAACAATGAAAACAGAATTCACAATTTTAAACATCAGTTTCAACTAAATGAAAACAGATTTTATATAGGAACTTTAAATGGACACCTCCAAGGAAGGGCAGAAGGGACAGTAGCCACCTCTTGGAGAGGCAAAAAAATAAAGCATTTTTATTGTCTCTAAAATATATTAAAATGTCTTTTTGTCCTTATAAAATATTAAATAAATAACGAATAGCATTTTTCAGAAACTTAACAACAATAATGAAACTTGATTACAACAATGATAAAAGTTTATTACAACAATGTTAGCTACGTTAGAAGCGAGAATATGTAACCCGACGGTTTAAAATCTGTTTTCTTTAGTTAAAATTAGTTTCCATTGGTGTGAATTCAGTTTTTTTGCCAGTTTTCGTTAATGTGAAATCATATTTCGTTACTGGGAATTCACTTTTCATTTGTGTGAAATTCGTTTTCGTTAATGTGAGTTCATATTTTGTAAACGTGAAATCAGTTTCAAAAGTGTGAAAACATATTGTAAAAGGTAGCATTAAGGGGTAGCGTTTAAGAGCGGGAAAATAGGGTTATCCAACTGGTTGATTATAATATAATACTATTTTGTATTTAATGATTTCGTTATTTAAAAACCTGTAAATGTACATCTATCTCTTGTGCGTTTTTAAATAGGTAATAATGCTGTATTTTAGATAAAGGATATATAATTCAATAAATTTTTAAAATTTAGGTTAAAAAAAAAAAATTATTACAAAATATGTATCTCTATCAATTTTGCTCAATATTATTAAATTACTTACCATATTTAAATTAATGAATTAACTATTATATTTATTAATTTTTGAGGGAAAAAATTCCTTCTCATGTTTTCATTGTAAGTTGACATGTTGACATATTTATCTGTCATTTAAGGTCAACTTTTGACTTTTGTATTATAAAAGCTTTGCATGATTTAAGATATTTACCTGTTAAATTATTTAACTTTGCATTGATAAACCAGCCCTAAATAATGCAAAATATTATTTTGTAGTAGTTTTCATAAATTGTATGTATTCTAAGGCTGTGTCCGATGTTGCACTTTTATCACCCTAATATCTAAATCCTAAATTTATATGCCCTAAATCTAGTGATTATTTAGTATTTTAGGAATTAGATTTTAGGGTTTTGCAGGAGCACACTATGCCTTGAAGTTGACGCGCACTAATTAAACAAATCATGTTCGTTGCTATAATTTATGCAAAACGTCAAATTTACTGTCAAAGAATAATTTCTTAGCTTCTATTTTATGAAATATAATATTAATATTTAATTTGAAGCATCAAATTAAATCGAAATGTATAATTTATTTTTGTTAATCTAATGTGTTGCCATACAAACAAATGGATATCACTAGTATGCCATTCGGAGCTGTATTTATGTGAAGAGGACCTAAATCCTAAAAACTAAATGCCAAAATTCGACATCGGACACAGTCTAAATCATTCTCTTCTTCTTCATGTTGCTCAGTGCTGCCATCTATCGGTTGACAGCGGTACTTAATAAAAAATCTTTAAGGCCTTATAAAAAATAGACGGAATCAAAACTGTAACATTTTAGATTTTTGTGCACATCTACATGCTAATAGCTTTCATTTAAAAAAAGAATCATTAAAATCGGTTCGGTAGAAGTCCATAACTAAGGCCCCAAAGAAAAACCTTATTTTTTTATATATATAGATTTCTGGCTTTCCAGCCAGTCATGAATACAATATTGTGAAAAATGGAATCAAGTTGTCTGTAATGAAATTGTAAAAATCGAGTCATTTTGGAATACAGAAAAATGAAAGATATATATATGTCAAAAACGAAAAGGATATATATATGTCAAAGTGTAAAAACGATTAAATAAAAACGATTAATATTCCAAAACGAACGATTTGAAACCGTATTTAAAGCCTTGAAGAAACAGTGTAACAAGTTAAATAAATAAATATATCTACGTAAGTCTGTTTCTCTTTGCTGTCTAAAATGTTTTTTACAAATTTCTTTAAATACGTGAATATAACGAGAAACGCAACGTTAAAATGGTAAAAAAGGATAAATTGTGTCCAGTTTGCAAACAAGATTCAGATAAAAAAGATGTAGTGCAATGTGATAGCTGCAAGCTATGGTATCATCTGGAATGTGTAAATCTGACGCTTCAGCAAGCAAATGAGCTGCAATACTGGTATTTCAACACTTGTCAAATTAACGAGAATCTAAAGAAAACGAACATAAACGTGACAGATAATCATTTAACTAATTTTAAAATAAATATAGTAAATGGCAAATCTACGTCAATAGCATCAAAGGCATCACGAGCAGCTACTTCTATGATGAAAGCTAATTTGTCGAAACAAAAGACGGAAAAAAGAATTATTAGAACAAGAAATAAAGTTGTTGGACGAAGAACTAAAGGTTATAGAAGAAGCAATGCAGGATGCAGATGAAGGGGATGATTGTACACAAGAAGAATCTGTTATTTCCCAAGAAGTTTCAGAATTATCCATTCAAGAGAAAAGTAAAGGAATGTCATTAGAAGAAAAAATTAATTTGTTTAACGCTAATTCTAAACCATTTAACCAAGAACAACAACATTTTCATGAAAGTAACTGGCACGCGCGACAATTCTTACCCAAAGAACTTCCAAAATTTAGAGGAGCAACTGGTGAATGGGAAGTATTTATGAATGCGTTCGAACAATCAACGGTACCATGTAAACTGACTGTAACTGAAAATCTTCTTTGCCTTCAACGAAACCTGCAAAACCCAGCAAGAGAAGTAGTGAAACATATGTTGACAGACCCAAATAGTGTTCCCGAAATAATAGATACTTTGCGTATGTTATATGGAAATGCACAACGTATACTAAAAGAACAAATAAATATAATTCGAAGGCATGAATCAGTAAATGACAAGGGTCTATCATCATTGTCAAATTCAGCCTTGCTGTAAAGAATGTATGTGTAGCAATGAGATCATCGGGTTTAGAACAATATTTTTTAAATCTAAACTTAATCGAGGAACTTGTAAACAAGTTACCATCTTCACTACAACTGCAGTGGGCACAAGAAGTACAAGGAGAAGCAGTATACAATATCCTTAAATTTGAAATTTGGTTAAGTAAAATATCGAAGAATATCTGTCATTCATTGCCAACATTGGATCTCACAGCTAAAAAGGAAAACAAACGAAGACCACAAGAAACTCGCCTTGTTAATGTCCATCAACAAGAATACGATAAAATGAGAAAATGTGCTGCCTGTTCAAATAATTGTAAAGATTTGACAAGTTGCAAAAAAATTCTTGAATGTGACGATGATGAACGATGGCAAATTGTACGAAACAACCGTCTCTGCAAACAATGTTTAACAAAACATTTTCTGAGGCCACCGTACTATTGCAAATATGCTAAGAAGTACACAGAGTCAAAATGTACAGGTAAACATCACCCTTTGATGCATAGATCTTCTCCGCCGCAGTCAAAATATAAGACAACACCTATAAATACTGAAATAACTTGCACTCAAAGAACAAATAGTGAAAGAATAGTTTTCCGATATTTACCTGTTATAGTACATAATGGCGAACAACAAATTAAAACGATTGCCTTCTTGGATCAAGGTTCTTCAGGAACATTTATCGAATCTGATTTAGCTAACGAACTGAAGTTGTTTGGGTCGAAATCTACATTACATCTGCGTTTCACGGACGATTCTCATCGTACTGAATACAATTCGATGATAGTATCGCTCACTATATCTGGCACAAACGAAGGTTCTAAACGATACGAATTAAGAAAAGTACATACTGTAAAAAAATTAGATCTAGCAAAACAGAGTCTAAATTTTAATGAGTTAGCAAAACGATATGAGTATTTACGTAATATATCTGCAAAGTCGTATGAAAATGAATCTCCTAAAATTTTGATTGGATTAAATAATTGGGGACTGGCATCAGAACGTGAAGTAAGAATTACGAACAATTCAGATGGACCAATAGCTTCCAGATGTTTGTTGGGATGGTCCATATATGCTAATAATGAAAACAACAGTAGTCAATATGTCAACTTCTGTGATAACTCTGAATGTATTTATCATATAGAAAATGACGACGAACTTAATCAAATGGTTAAACGTTATTTTTTCATTGACAACTTAGGAGTTCAAGTACCACCCGACAAAGTCACATCAAAGGAAGAAAAACGAGCTCTACGAATAATGAAAGAAACTGTTAAACGAACAAATGATGGTTACGAAATTGGTCTATTATGGAAGAACGATGAAGTAAATTTTCCAGACAATATATCAATGGCTCTCAAACGATTATACATTCTGGAAGCAAGATTCAGACGAGAACCTAACCTTGCTGTAGAAATGAAAAGTCAAATGGAAAATTATTTGAAGAAAGGCTATGCACGTATACTGACGCCAAAGGAAATTACGTTTCCGAACCCACGTCGATGGTATTTACCAGTATTTCCTACACTAAATCCAAACAAACCTGGTAAAGTTAGAATGGTATTCGATGCGAAGGCAACAGAAAATGGCGTCTCATTAAATTCGGAGTTACTTAAAGGACCAACTCAGTTCGCTACGTTACTCGCAGTACTTTTACGATTCAGATAACGAAAAATAGCGGTCACTGGGGACATCAGAGAAATGTTTCACCAGGTTAAAATTCGATATGAAGATCAATCAGCACAACGTTTCCTGTGGCGAAATAATGAGACATAAGAACTGTCAGTCTATGTACTTCAAGTTATGATATTCGGAGCAACATGTTCTCCCTGTTGCGCACAATTTGTAAAAAACTTACATGCAAAGCAATTTGAAGAAAATCATAGAAGAGCAGTAGAGGCCATTGTTGCAAATCACTACGTAGATGACTTGTTAGACTGCACAGATACAATTGAAGAAGCGATCGACCTAGCCAAAACTGTACGAGAAATACACAAGGAAGCTAATTTTGAAATTCGTAAATGGAAATCAAATATCCACATGGTATTAAAAGCTCTTGATAGTCAAGAAAATAATCCTTCTAAAATGAACATGAATATCGATCCTGAAGATAAAGTTGAGAAGGTATTAGGAATGTGGTGGTGCTACGTTTACGACAAATTTACTTACTCTTTTACAATAAAGGAAACAAAGACGTCATACAAGGCAAGAAAACACCAACGAAACGAGAAATTTTACGAATTTTAATGTCAGTATACGATCCTCTGAGGCTTATCGCTCATTTCACTAGTTATCTTAAAGTCCTCCTACAAGATGTTTGGAGAACAAGTGCTGACTGGTACGAAGAAATAGACGATTCCTGTAATGAAAGATGGAACCAATGGTTACAGGTTTTACCTCAAATGGAAAATTTACAAATTCCCCGATGTTATTTGAAGTCCTTTAATAACTGGGAACAACTCAATGTTCAGCTACATATATTTGTCGGCTCCAGCAAGGAATGTAGTTCTGCAGTAGTATATTTACGTCTACATCATGTAAACTTAAACGTCATAGAATGTCGATTAATAGGTTCAAAAACACGTGTAGCGCCGCTAAAGTTGTTATCTATACCACGTCTTGAGCTAACAGCTGCACTAAAAAAATAAACGTCGCTGACGATGCAACTAAATGGCATTTCAATCCTCCGGAAAGCCCTCACATGGGAGGGAGTTAGCAGAGACTGGTAAAATCCGTAAAAAAGAATTTTACGCAGCAATACCAACGAGAAATCCTACTGATCCACTCTTCTTTAGTTACGTAGTAGAAGTTGAAAATATTATAAATACTAGGCCCTTGAGATATCTGCCTTTGGATAGCGAAGAAGAAGAGGCGCTAACGCCCAATCACTTCATCAGAGGTACATCTGGTGGTTCAAAACCAATAGGTGTTTTCGATGATAACGTAATGAATTCAAACTGGAAGATGTCCCAACTTTACGCGCAACGTTTTTGGCAAAGATGGGTAAAAGAATATCTTCCAGACTTCACAAAGAGAAGTACCTGGTATGAACCCGCAAATCCTCTGAAAGTAGGAGATCTAGTACTGAAGCTGTAAGAATAGGAAAAGACGGTCAAGTAAGAAGCGTGGTGGTATAACGAAAAATGGAACATTAGAACGTCCAGCTGTCAAATTCGCGAAATTAGATATCGCTGGAGAACAGTAACTTGGTTTGCAAGCAAAGATACGAAGTCACCAGGGGGGGAATGTGAAAAAAGGAATCAAGTCCATAATGAAATTCAAATCAAGCTGTAATGAAATTGTAAAAATCGAGTCATTTTGGAATACAGAGAAAAACGAAAGATAATATATGTCAAAAACGAAAAGGATATTATATATATGATAAGTCAAAGTGTAAAAACGATTAAATAAAAATGATTAATATTCCAAAAACGAACGATTTCAAACCGTATTTAAAGCCTTGAAGAAACAGTGTAACAAGTTAAATAAATAAATATATTTACGTAAGTCTGTTTCTCTTTGCTGTCTAAAACGTTTCTTACAAATATCACTAAAAATAATGGCATTATGTGGCAATAAGTTGGAATAGACATGAAAACGGATTAAAATATGATTCGTCAATTAAATCTGCGAATGAACTACAAAACAGAAAAAACATAGAAAACAACCACAAAAATCTTTTTAAAAAAGTGATGTAGATAGAATAATAATAACATTAAAAATTATTCACATTTACACACTCATTTGCTTTCAAATTGGACAAATTGAATTCTGTATGACTGAATTTTGACTATTTGTTAACGCTTAATATATATGTTAATATTTGTTTATTGTCAATAACTTGATAACAAAGAGCAATCAGAAAATTTTACACTTTTAATTTTTTATTCGTTTTTGCGCCCTGCATCAAATCCCAAAAATATGGGTGTTACTTTTTGGTCAATCGCATAATTTTACTTTATTTAAGCTTTTCTTAATTTGTAGATTGTCGTTTATATCACTTGCACTGAGCACCTCAATCAATAAGCTTCTACTTTCTGACAAACTGTTTAACAGAATTTTCTTTGTTACTTTTACTTTTCGTTTCCCAAACATGCTAAATAGTATTCTTATACTAATATGTTCTTATATTGAAGTATCTTATTTGAAACTTACTGTTAAAAGCGTGGGTTTATTACTAATTGAATTCATTGTCGAACACTAGATAATTCTTATCTCAAACATACAACATACGCACAAAAAACATTCAATATTGCCTTAAAGTATCAATGTATTCTTGACTGTCTTCATTTGTTTTACATGAGGTAATAGGTAGTTAAAGATTAATTAACATTACTTTCTAGTTTCTATTATTGAATACATCTTTGTATTTGCTGTTGGTCTTATACTTCCTGAAGAAGTGATGGAATGAATCGAAGATGATTCAATATTAACAACCGTTGTATATTTGTGAATGAGCCTAACGTCGATAATTCAAATTAGAAAATTATGTTTCGATGACATATTTTAATTAGATCGACTTCTTGAAAAGAAGATTATATCGTTTTCGAGTTGAATTTCAACAATATTTACATTACTTCAATATAAATAGGCCTTTACAGTTTTGTACAAAATACGGCTATTAGTTTTTAAGAAATAAATAAAGCTAATAGGCTTTTTCCAAAATAAAAGATGTATGGTCATCATCCTTACTTATACATCTCTGTACGAGTATGTGATAATTCATGTTGAATGTGAGATTCGACCTCTAGTCGGAATTTCGCTTGCAGCGCCAACTCCAAGCAATTAACTATCCAGAGTAATGCAGTACGAAGATAATTGATTAATTAACAAGGTATCCTCTTCCTCTTGACCACTTGTGCTTGGTATTTGCTTCTGCTTTGCTGGTCGCTTGTTTGCAGACGACTGACATGTCTGTAAACATGCGACATCGTCTGAAGCAGGCGAACCGTGCCAAGCTGAATGTTTCTTCTTTATTTGCCTCTGATCATGTAATAAAACCTGGAACTGGTGGCTGTGTGGCAGTAATCATATACATTACACTCGTCACTCGTTAGCTGCACTTGTTCTTATTGGAAGACTGCAAATAGAGGTCTTGTTTGTTATCATTCGGTGACATAGTTCGGAATTCTTCATTGGAGAGTGTGGGATGGTGGTTTTATACAGAGTGTTATGTAAGTAAGTGTACAGCGCTTAACCTATGGTAGAACTGACAACATAGATAGTAAATCTGGCAATAATTTTTGTTTAACATGCTTTTTACAAGAACTGGAGGCCTTTAAAACTGACCAATCACGTTATAGTTCAAAATTTTGTAAAAAAAAAGTAAAAATCAATGTGTTCCCTGGAAAAACTATTGATTGTCAAAACTGACATTAAACATTTCTTGCATAGATATATTATTTATATTGTTTTTTTTTTTTGATATTCTCAAAATGCCATTTACCTTCACCAATCAAGAGTATGCAAATATTCATATGGTTTGTGCCTGTATTCATAAACACTCGTAAAATTTTAAACGGTTCGTTATAATTTTCATCCAATAAAAACAGTGGACATTGAAATAAAAATCGAAATTTTATTTGTCAAGTGTGATTTTATTTGTCAAAAATTATAATGAGCCGTTTTGAAACTTTACGAGTGTTTATGAATATGGGCATTAGTCGTGTTACTGCAAGATGGTACAGAGAGTTATTTCCAAATAGACGCCAATGATCTTACATGTCACTTGTGACAGGTGTGACATTTTTTTCCAGAGAACACATTAACTTTTACTTATTTACAAAATTTTGAGCTATGGCGTGATTGGTCAGTTTAAAGGCCTCTAGTTATTGTAGAAAGCATGTTAAACAAAAATTATTGCCCGATTTCAGTTCTACCATGGGTTAAGCGTTGTACACTTACATAACACCCTGTATTTTCTAATTAAACAATATACGAGGGTGATCTAAAATATTATCAGCTATAATATCCCGAGGACATTGATAATAACGAAATAATTTTATGACAGTTACCGAAAGCGCGTTGCTTGGTAACAGCCCGACGCCGAAGGCGGAGGTGGTGTTACCTAAAAGCAACGTGCTTGAGGAAATGTGATAAAATTATAAGTATTTATCAATGATTGAGGGGTACTCGATGAGAATTTTTTTTGCAGTTTTAACATTAAATTTGTCTAAAATTTGTATTTTGACAGAATTTTTGTGTCTAACATAGCCCAGTAGATGTCACTAGTAGCTATGAACGTGAATGTGGCTATGAATATGTTCAGTATGAAGTGTGCAATGGGAATGAGATCTCTTTGAGTGAGACCAAAGAGAAGAAGATAAGACATACAAAAGTCCATAAATATTCTTCATATTTAGTTTTTTATTTAATACCGTATTTTTTGATGTGTTTTCTTCTATAATTTTGTTGATTAAATCATCATTTTCAATGACAGCGTAAAAATGACATTTTTAAATTAAAACAATTAATCTTTAATTATATGTCAAAAACTGTTTGTTACTTAACAACTTAGTGACATAAGTGATAATTGTCTTAAGATAATTATCAGTGTAAGTTTGTTTTAATTGGTTACATTCGCACACGTGGTTAGCAATAAAGAGATTCAGTTGGATAATTTTTTAACCAAAAAATTTTCTACGTAATAATAAATAAAATTTTTACTTTTTAAACTAAAATTAAATTTATTGATACCTTTTTACAATTACTTATATTTAATTTTTATAGTTGTAAATAGTCATTAGTGATTAAACAAATTTTTGTCCATCCTCGTCACAAAAATGCGTCTTTAGCATCGGTAAATTAAGTGCCACTTTGCATGGACTGCAAATAAACTACAACTAGACAAAATTATAAATTATATTATGTATAGTAATATTTTGTTTAATTGTTTCTGCATTTTTGTTTGATATGCAATCCCTGCACACGAGGAAAGATTTTTAATGTAATATATGAATATTTTTTTGTCCATTGTGCTATTTTGTAGGAACTGCTTCACTTTACTTATTTTCTCGTATTCTATACTTAGCAGAAATTGCATACTGTTACAGTAACTTGGCAGCAAAAATCTATTGACTTTTATTTCGTGGTTAAGTAAATAACATTATAAATCTCGTATAAGTTTAAGAGGTAGTGATCAGATATATTTGTAGATCAATACAAAGAAAAAAGAGTTAAACCAGATCCTTTTAATTTTTATGATATTGGAGCATTATATTATATGATATTATATTTCCTTATATTATATACAGGGTGAACACGAGAATCCGTGATATAGGCGTTTAACATAATAAACACTTTTTTCAAATATCCTCTGTTCCGTAAAACTTAATGGGATGATACATAAAATTCTATACAATAAAATTTTGTATTTTTGAGTGTTTGTTTTTAAATTTACACTTGATGCCCGAGTCAACTTAATTTAAAGATGAAGTAACAGCAGATTTAATATTTAATATGCTATTATTTCAAAAAATGAACGTCAAGTATACTGTCATACTAAGACGCATGTCAAAAAATAGATATTTGATGGATAATCAACTCTCATTTCTTGAAATAACGCATACTAAACCAGCTTTTGCCTCAACTTTACATTAAATTTACTCCGGCACCACAAGTGTAAAATTGAAAATTGTAACACTCAAAATTTCAGGATTTTATTCTCTAAAATTGTATGTAAAAATCATCCCATAAAAAAAAACGTTAAATACGTTAAGTAAAAAACTAGGCAGCTAATTCCAGCAAATCCCGTTTATCGCATTCTTATACATTAATGTTTCTTAGAAATCTATGAAATGAATAAATTCTTTCGCAGTGTGAAATTAGCTAGCCGCTAATAAAGATTCTTACAGTTATTTGTAAACGTTTTCTTAAATGATTTTTAGTTATATAGCTTTTTTACCCCCCGCTACCCTAGGTAAGGGAGGTATAGGGATCGTGCTAAAAATCGCATATAGAGATTTTAGTGATTAAGCACGATTTAATGTCTCTAGAATCCGATTTTAACATTTTTACAATGATGTCTGTAGGTTTGTATGTGTCTCTGTGTGTTTTTATTTGTGTGTGTGGGGGGGTTGGATTGTGTGGACACTCAATCAGAAAATTTTGAAATTTTGTATACTCATTCTATATTAATGTGGAAAGAGCTCCTCAGTTTTTAGTGTATATCGGATAACCGGAAGTATCATCACAAGCTTTTAACAGTTTTTCTTGTAAAAAAATTCATTGAATATAATTTTTTAGCAACTTTTGCTAATTAAAATTGAATATAATGTTACAATTTTCAATTCTACGATAATAACATTTAGTAAATAACTCTAAATAACTTTAAATATGAATATATCATATAATTTATTTTCATATATCATCTTGCCTATGCGTCAAACAAAAAACATAATTTTAATAACAATTTTGACAAATGTCAGTGTCAGGAAGCAATTACATTAAAATTAATAAAGAAGGAGAATATAATAGTAAATTATTTAATAGACACTTACAAAATTGCAATTTACACGAGCGTTGCTATGGTTACCCCGTCCAAACAAAGACCTGTCATCAGCCGTAGACTCTACACTCTAGCCATCGTTTTAGTTGAATAATCGAATGATCTTCAATATTATCAAACAGAAAAGTTACCCCAGACACATCTTCTGGTTTTAAACTCATTTTTATTAAACACAACGTACAAATCACAATAAAGAATTAGGTTTAACACTGAATAACAGATGCGAACACAATGACAGATAGGAAAAGGGAACGGGACGCAAGACAACGAGGGGAGGTTTGTTTGGATGCATGATCTTCTATCTCTCTCTTGCAGTGACGTCAATTTTGTAAGTGTCTATTCTAATGAAATTAAGGTTTGTAAAAATAATATATTTTCCATCATACATAAATATTAGATGTACAGGATGATCTGATTTAATTTTTCTGTTTGCAGCACTGTAAATCAATATTAATTTACAACTACACGTTTACGAAATGGATCATGTACGATGAAGAATTTACACAGATTGCGTTTTAGAGAACCTGGAAGTTGATGCTGATTTTTATAAGAATGTGTGTGACGATTTTTCCTTAAGTTATTTTTTTATAAATTTGTACACATGATACAAGTTTTTAAAAAGGTTTATCATCCGTGAGTTAAGATATTTGAAACCAAAATAGTGCGAAAATACATAGGCAACATAAGAATAGTGTCTCACAAGGAACGCTTTTTCGTATTAATTCTCATAATAAACGACAAAGCTTTACAAAAAGTTTATACGTTTATATGTAAAAAAAAGAAAACGTCCAGTTACCAGGTACTTAGTTATTCTCATCGAAAGACGGAAATTTTGTGATTTTCAATTGAACCCATAATTACGCTTGGCAATGTTGCACGCAGAAAAAAAGTAGAAGTAATTATAGATAAAAAAAAATGCATAACACAGAATATTCTGTGAATGTACGTATTGTCGTTGTTCTTGTAAATATTGAATTTTACAAATTGAATGTTAATATTTGGTAATAAATTTCATAATTAAAAAAAACTATTAAAAATATTTACGAAGAGAAGACATCTGACATTAGAAATAAATAACAATATCATGGGCGCTGGTGGCAAAATAGTTCGGGGTATATACTTATTTATACTGAAATATAAGTGTATATCTTATAGCCTTACGGAAAATTATAAAGCGTGCATTACTCGATGAAGTTTTGTGAAGTAGACAAGTAATTGAAAACTTGATGGATGTATCGAAAAATTCAAGTGATGGAAATTCAATGACATTTTATGTAGATGTAACCTTGCAACCTTGGCATAACTTAACTTTTGACACTTCTAAATATATTTGTAAGATCATTTACATATAAAGTAACTTGAAAAGAATAACTTGTGTAATCTCCGAGTAGAAGTAACCAAATAATTAGTAAATTAATTTATTTTATTTTTTTCGTATGAAAACTTACCATGCTAAGGATAAGTGTATTGAATATTTAACATATTCCATTCATTACAAATTTGTACTTAATACAGTTTCAGTATAAGTTTTGCGTCCCCTTGAAAAATATTTTACCGGAGCTTATGACTGATGCACTGATGCACTTCTCGGAATGTTGCCATCCCTTGCACGGCACTGCTATTCTTTCGCAAATATTTATACAGTTAAATATTTTGTTTCAACATATTTAATATTATTTTATTATTAGATTATATTTACAGCAATAAGTAAGTTCTATAATTAGCCTAAAACTATTAAACATAAAAATATCTGTCTTTATAAATTCGTTTACCTGGCGAAACATTTCTGGGATATTGTCATAATAGAACCTCCTGAAGTCTAAAACTCATCATGTTACACTTCGTATAGTCATTTTGAAAACGACTAGGCGTATTATAAAAACCAACTAGGTATTTAAAAAAATAATGCTGCCGTTTTATTTATTTTTTTACCTGTATTTCTTTTTATTACTGCCTATATCGTACTGTAACTTTTTAATATCCGCCCTGCATATACTTTTTATAGTGCCATTTTACTATTTTAATATCACCACAATAGGTATTGTCGGTTTATTTTAAGTACTGCCACTTTATCCTTTTTTTATTGTCACTTTCATTTATAATTTTGTCTAGTTGTAGTTTATTCGCAGTCCCTGCAAAGTGGCACTTAATTTACCGATGCTAAAGAAGCATTTTAATGACGAGGATGGACAAAAATTTGTTTAATCACTAATGCCTTTTTTTACAACTAAAAATTAAATATAAGTAATTGTAAATATAAAAAATTATAATATAAATTAAACACTTGGTTGTTTCACAAACTTTATTTAAACGACGATCGTTTCGACCTCTCGGTCATTATCAAGTTAACAAAAGTTTGTGAAACAACCAAGTGTTTAATTTATATTATAATTTTTTATTTTTATAATGTTTCCCCAAGTGCCCACCATGACATCAATTAATAATAATTGTAAAGAGGTATCAATAAATTTAATTTTAGTTTAAAAAGTAAGAATTTTGTATGCCTCTCAAGACTAAAAGCATATCAATTCTCTTATTGATAAATTATGGATTTAACCCATTTGTTCCCACGGCATTTTTTTTTAAATTATTCATAAAAAGTTATATTTTTGGATTTATGTATGTATTAGAAATATGCATAAGAGAAAAAAAATCAAATTTTGCAATACCTAGGCTTATTCCCATTGTACTCATATGAGTACAGTATCATTACAATCACGTAACAATTGACTAAAATAATAGATTACAACAAAATCAATAGAGTACTTACCGATACACCGTAATTTACAAAGAAAGTACGAATACTGCGAATAAATGTAAAACTACGTCTACATGAACAAGTTCAGGCAACAAAAATCCAGCAACAAAAGTCAAAATAAAAAAGTTACCCATAAATAATATATTTTTTTACATAAATATTCATCAAAATAGCTTCGTGGCATTAAGGGAAGATAATTTATATTAACAAATAAGATGTGACAACAATAATTTAAAAAATAAACAATTCTTATTTATGTGTACTCATATGAGTACAACGGGGTAAAATGGGTTAATTCACTTGTGCCATAAATTACTATTAAATGAAGAAAACTTCCAGTTACGATTAAAAGACTGATGGCTTTTGTAATTTCATAATTGTTACTCCGCAGTGATTTTCGCAGTGTATGTGCAAGTGCAAAAAAACTGGCCATTATTTTTTTTTATTTTTATTAATTGTATCGACAACTATTAGAGCCATAAAGTCGGTTAATTAGACAAAAATTGTCCTGTCCTAGGAAACTTCTAAGTATGAACGTAGTAACTTTAGATTTTGATTTGCACTACTTTAGGACAATTTTAAGTTTTTTCGAATGGCGATAGTCATATTGTTATCACTATTGGATTTCAAGCTACAGTACCAAAGTTACCTTACAATTTCATGTTTGATAATTATTATTCTCCATTAAATAAAAAAATAAACAGATATGTACCATCTGTTACCTTTTTGCACACATAATAGACTGCCTTTCATTGGACAAAGATAAAAGTTTTATTTAAAATAAAAACTGGCCTGTTTTTTGCACCTGAGTGTATATACATAATACTTTTCATTTCAATGACATTCAATTACTTACTTTTATTTACTTGAATTTCTATATTTAAATGACATTGGCTGATAACCGTACTTTACAACAAAACAAAATTCAAGCTCAGTGCCCAGTCTACTTTTAAAATTTTTTAAACTTTGCATAAGGTTTCTGTGGTTTCTCATCGGCGCCTCATTTAGTCTCTGAAACAGACAGCGCTCGTATATATATCTCGTATTTCTAAGACTTCTGCTCTGTGAGATGTGTCACGGACTCTTAGATGTCGTTTTGCAGTTTTTGCAACACGCCTTGATACGTGCAGGATAACATATTGTGAAAGTTGTACGAGCTTTTTATCCACTCTGATCTGGCGGAGAAGTATTGTGTTACAATGTTTTTAGAGGCAGTGGTTGAAGGAAGTTTTTTGGAGTTGGATGGTTTTGTTGTTTCTTATCTCTTTGGTGTAAAGAGAAATTGTGGTAGGTTGTTTGTTGTTGAGAAGTTGATCATACTGATATTAAATCAGTTTTATGTTATATGATACTATAGTAGTAGTAGTAGTATGCAATCCTTATACGCATACTTTACTTAAAGAAGCATATGAAAATTAATTATTAGCCATAATACTCGTATACAGTTAGCTATCAGTTATACACGGTTAATTCATTTTTATGAGTTTCAACGCGTATATACTTGCCTAAACATAGTAGGTAATATTTTTCTTTTTTCACATTTCAAATATGTAATACGTCTATATAGTATGTGACGATGGTCACTAGATTTGAATTTATTCTTCATGTTTAACGTTGTAGCCTTGTGGTTAGCATGTCAGTTTTTTTGCTAAAGTTTGATTATTTAAATCAAAGTTCAAATCCCACAAGTAAAAATATTGTTTTTCATTTTTTATTGGTTTGTATTGTTTTGAATTACGCATACAATATAATTGTTTGGTTATATTGTATGTCGTTTGTTGTAAAATGTATTCTTGTATTTTGGTTATAGCTGCTAATGTTTATAAAATTGTTGTTTATCTGTCAGCTATTGTGTGGTCGACTGGCTAGTGCGCTTGACCAGCACGCTAGATATCGTCGGTTCGATCCTACATGAAACTGTATTTTTTTATATTTTTATTCAAACTTAGCGAGAATTTGCAGGATGACTAAAAACGTGTTTGAACCTTTTTTGATATTTTTAACGGTTTTTCGGGGTATAAATACGAGCTCGAACGTTAGTTACAGGGAGAGAGTGTGTGCTCTCTCAAGGGAGCGTTAGCTCTCCAACGAGCCTAAGATGGTGTGTGCCGTCTTCTGCGAACCTGGTGAGGGCCAGGTGAGCGGGTTGTGGATGACCTTGGCTGCCTCTGACTCAGTGCTGTTGGTGTGTGCCGGCAGCTCGTGAGAGAGTGCAGAAGGTGGACCGAACCGGTGTAGCCGGTTGTTTTGAGCAGTGGTGTTGGCCGCTGTTCACCGTAATCGCGATTGTCATTGAGTGTTGGTGTGTGTCAACACTGTCTTAGTTTGAAATCGCGATTGTTAATGAGTGTTGTCAAAGTGACAACACTGTAACCGTACCGTGTTCCCGTAACTTTGGTGTGTGCCATTGTAACTCGTTCATAGCGTGTTCCCGCAACCTTGGTGTGTGCCATTGTTGCTCGTTCATTGTTGATCGTGCATAGTAGAGAAAATATCCTGCAAGTATCGCTGGTTCATTGTTACTTTGCTTTGTTATATTTATTACTTTCTCATTTTAATTTATTTTAATAAAATATTAAAAATGATTACAATTGATTTCATTGTCAAAAGCCGAACTCTGTCTCCACTAAGCTACCCGAGCACTTTTTGGCGTTCCAGCCATCTTTTTCAGCGACGCTATGAGAGCGTCCTTTACAGGATCGACCATCTCTCCTTATTCTGTGTTTCCGTATTATTGGCGCCCGAGCAAACCCTTTGACAGCATGGAGAACGAGCAGGGACGTCATTACAAAATGGCGACCGAATAGGGACAACAGCGTCCGGTCCTTTCTGGCGCCGTTACAAGTATTTGACAAAGCTAGATACATAAATAATAACGCGAGATAATACGCGAAGGAAGTACTGTAATCCTATTAAAATTTGGAACATATAATTAATGAAACCTAAATTCTGATCAATAATAAGGTATACATCTTTTTTATTCATTATCCTTTTAAAATTTATTATAAAGAAACTTAGTTACCTAGTCAGTTCATCATGGAACTCATAAAATTCCCAAGCAATTAAAATATGTAGTAATTTATTAAACAAGTTCTGTAAACGTCGATTTAGGATGTGTCCCATGTTGCACTTTTATCACCCTAATATCTAAATCCTAAATTAAATGCCCTAAATTGTTATTATTTAGGATTTTAGGAATTAGATTTTAGGGTTTTGCAAAAGCACATTATGCCTTGAAGTTGACTCTCACTAATTAAACAAACCATGTTAGTTGCTATTATTTGTACGAAACGTCAAATTTACTTTTCAAAGAATAGCTTCTTAACTTCTACTTCATGAAATATAATATTAATATTTAATCTGAAGCTTCAAATTAAATCGAATTGCACAATTCATTTTTGTTGTTCTAAAGTATTGCCATACAAACCAATGGATGTGTTAGTGTTCTTTTTGGATTCCTAAATGACAAAATGCGACATCGGACACAAACATAGTCACGAGTTGGTTTTTACACAAGCGGGCGCGAGTGTATGAAAAACGAGTGTGCAAATTTAAAGTGTTTATAAAACAAGTCACACAATATTATACTTTTTTCTACGAAAGCAGCATAAATAAAGAAATACACTTCTAGATTAGTTATCTTAATGAAAGCTATTATATCCACAGCTATATGTATACCTACACCTCGTGTTTAATGAATCATTTGTTAGCGGTTGCTGGTTTCAGGCCGTGTCCAATACGATCGAAGTTACTATTTGTCAAGTTGTGATCAAGAAGTCATTTAGCTTCATGGAATGCAATACGTTAAGGAACATTTTAACAATAGGAGTAAAAAAATATCTTTTTAAGTGTATGTTCATAGATAATCCCAGGAAATACTTTCTTAATTGAAATATATCTTATCATAGGTACTTTTTCAAAATTTAGTACAATCAGCAAATTTTTTGTCAATACCTACTTATACTCGTAGGACTAATTTGTGTAATTACAACAATTTTTTTTTTTTGTACCGTGTTTTATTGAGAATTTTATTGACATAATTCACGAGATTCAAATTTAACTGGGCTTATTGTACAATTGAAATAAAATTTTTGTTGATTTTTGCAGTCACTCTATTTCGGTAATTCTGGTCGTTAGCAGAAAAAATTTTAACTTGAAAAAAAAAATTGAAGTCAGAAGGCAATATATTATAGAAACCATTAACTAATGGATTCACAGTCGAAAAGAAGAAGGAATGTACATAATGAGGTCATGTAAAAAACAAATGTTCCTTTTTTTTGTTTAAATGGAACAAGCTTAGTCTAATTTATCGTTCTGGATAATTAAATATCTTTTTATATAAATTTGTTGTATAAAATTGTTTTAAGTATGATATTTTAAATGTTGCAAAAACTAGCCATGTTGTGACGTAAACTGCTGGAACTGCAAGTTCAGACTCATTTCATAGAGACTTATTATATGTATGAACACAGAATTTATAAAAGAAAAAAGTATATATACTACAAACTGACAATTAGGTATCTAAATATTTGAAGAAATGCTGTAATGTATTAAAATAATATCGTTCTAATACATATTTATAAATATAATTTTCATTTGGCCTGAAGTTATGCACGCGTCACATCACAACACTTTTTCTCTATCATAATAAATAAGATATGAGATATTTTCGAAATCAGCAAAAAACGAGTTTTTGTCTGTAGCTCAGAAACAAAAGAAGATCGAAAATTCTTGTGGTGACTATTAAACTTTTGACTATGGAATGTGCAAACTATTTTGCTCTATCGTTTACCGAGAGACCTTAAAAAAATCTTTGAAAATGAGGCAGCTGTTCAGGACAACCAAAGAAAAAGACTAAGTTCAAGACAATCGGCCACTGAAAAAGAAAACTCGTAAAATTAATTAGCGAGAGATAGTGCTGGGTTGTGATTTTTACTTCCATCAATGGTGGTAGGCTTATTAAGCACTTCCTGTACATTTTATACATAAAATAATTAATAAATTTCATTTAAAAATTGCACATCACTTTTAATCTTTATAAAATGGCTTTAAAATGAATGAGGCGTGTGTATGTAAGTAGCGATTATAACTACAAAAATCCATTTCGCTCTTGTCTTGTCCTTCATCATATTCATTTCGCGTTTTTAATTTTATTCAATTTACTCGCTGCATAAATGCAGCATCATAAAAAGGAAATGAATATTAATAGAATCTTTTTATTCAAAGCACATGCAACTGTAGTAAGGAATTTGCCGTTATTTTTCATTCTTGATATGGTGCTTGCTCGCGCATAGATTGGCGTTTCTACCTCTGATGGATAGCGTAATCAGCCAGTTGAGATTTTAATTTTCGCCGTGAAGTACGGATTACATACTGCATACTTCGTGTGATTTACATAACGGGTGTTGAAGATAGTATAGCGTAGACAGGATATCGCGAACTAACTGATGGACGAATAATAACCTTGTTTTCTATTTGTGAAAGATGATATTTTATTGATGATACCTGTGTGATACCTGCCCTTGCTTGTTAATTCATGATATAACAATGGTTTTTGCATCTGTGATCACAAAAGAATTTGGAGGATATGAGAAGCACGCACAGGAAGCGAATATAAATCGCCAGTTGAGAAAACTAGCCTCTATTAGAGAAAATTACCTGTAATAAGGAGTCTAAACAAATATGGTATTATGTAAATAGATACATTCTACGATTCTAAAGTAAAAATTGGAGTGATGAAATGTGAGCAAAAACTTTGTTGGAGGAAATGTTACATATTGTCCTTTCACTGGCTTCACTTAAATGCTTTCAATAGCAAAGCGCCTGTTAATTTTAAAGGTACCGTTACATTTAAATGATTTGCACAACACAAATATATATCCGTATTTATCTTAACTACCTGGCAGTATTAACCTCTTATAGGTTAAAAGATAAAAAATTAAAATAAGCGCATTAGAAATGAAGTGGTGAAAGGTGTCAAGATGCAAATTTGAACATGAAAGAAAGTCATAGCACAGATTAGTACATTAATTTGTGCTCTGTGGTCATAGGGAACAACAAGGAATGAAACCAGAGCTGAGTTGGTGAGGAAGACCAAGAGAAGATTTTGCTAAAATCGAAAAAAGACGCTTACAAAAATAAAAGCTATAGCAAGAAGGCAAGATTTGTAAAAACAGAAAACTGTAAAAAAAAGTGTATGCACGAAGAAATACTCACAGTACATCGAAAGGTAGAAGGATATATTATCTGACAATAAGTTGTAAATATAAACAAAATTCAATATTAAAAATAACACATATCAGATTGAAATCAAAAGTATTTTTTGTATGTTATAAAAAAAATGCTAATTAAAAATACCCAATTTATAGCATATCTCAGACTCACAATGCTACGGAACTACTGATTGTTATCTGCTCTGTGATTGACAGATCTAATAGCCAACAGAACATCACTTTGCCTTCAAATAAGTATGAAGTGGAGATTTCTACACTATTGTCATTTCAATGGCCGTGTTGAAAATGCAGAGTTATGAAGAAACGGCAACATCGCAGAACAAGGGTACAGGGTGTGGAGAAGGGTTTAAAAAGTTGATCATCAATCCATACTTACTTGACGGCGAGTATATTCCTATGGTAATCTGAATCTAAAATATGTTATAAGTTGCGAATTTTAATTAGGTTTTATTTCCGTAAAATAAATAAAAAATTAAATTTCTTATGTGTGGTGTAGTTTTTAATTTTGAAGTAGTTTTATATTTACAATTTTCTTTTAAAATTAACTACAACAAAACAAAACAGTATATTCCGTATATAACAGATTTCAAGTAGACGCCTTGAATACAATAAAGCTAACTTAGGCAATTAGGTTATATACATTCCACATCTGATGCATTTAAAATTTTTATTATATCTTGTATAAGTAATATAAGTACTGCAAAATACAAGTTGAGCAAATTAATTTAAACATGAAATTTCAACAGCATTATTCAATAATTCATTTTACCTTTCGATTCGATAATATATTTTTTCAATTTAATGTCCAACCGGTAAGCCTCATTCACAGCTCACAGCTCCGAAAATAAAAATAAAATTTACATAAAAATAACGATATAAACAACAGATTCTTATGAAAGTGTTCACAGCTCTCGAAAATAAAATTAAACATAAGACATAAACACAAGAATTTGCAAATGATAAATATTTGACACAAATATAAGCACATGTATAACAACTGTCATTTGAGCTGTCAATTTACATTCTGACAAAAGGATTTCAATTTAAATATAATTTTAAAAAGCTGTCTTAAGACAATGGTTCGCATATATAGTTGCGTACAATGCTTTAAAAGGTATGAAGTTATTATTGCTTGTTAATAATTATGAATGTATTAAATGACAGTTGATGTAAATTTACGTTTTATTTTCGAAGCTGTGAACACCAACTATAAAGTCTTATATATAATTTTATTTATATTTCTTATTTTCGGAGCTGTGAATGTATCTGTATATTATGAATTGTTGCTATGGTAATGTTGTCTTGAAATTAATATTGTCACTGGGTTGAAACCTAAAAAACAAACAATAACATTCATAGATTACCTACTTAGTAAATTTTATTTAAATTTTCTAATCCGTAGAATATTAAAAAAAAGACGTTAAACGTTGAAGGTACGACAGGAGTTAAATGAACATAATGCCTCTGGTCAACGGACAGTGTTGACCTCAGGCATTATTATCCTTATAACACCCTTGGTACCTTAATAACTCTAAAATTTAATTTTGAGAGCATTAAAATTTGAAATTCTGATGAATTAATATAATAATTAATTCATTTAAATGTCGCCCCCGTAGTTTAATATTAAGTTGACAAATTTGATAAATACTGCCTTCTACAAAGACATGATTAATGTTAGACTTTCTCTTGTCTTGTCCTAAGAAGCCACGAAACGTTGTAAGGGGACGTCAGTATCAACTCAAATTAATCACTTATATTCTTATACTTTAATCCTGCTCATTACCCTGTATTATCATTTGCAACAAGCAAATTCATAAAGCTATCCTATACTTTTCAATTTGTAATAATTCAACACAAGACGGGAGAAGTAAAAAGTTGATGGAAGCATATGTAACATTATTTTATTAAACTATTTATTGAATATTGCATGGAAAACATTCTTGTTTCATTTTGTATGTACCTTCTTGTTTGATACTCATATATTACGGTATTAGTTTAATGTGTTAGATGCCCTGATGTCTAATTATTAATTCAAAGTTTTAAGCCCAGGGATTTTGAGGGTTTACTACCCTAATATTTCAAAGATAGTAAATACTCTAATTTGTTAGGGCGTTAATTCCTTAATATCTCTACATCAAATGGTATCCAGTGGTATCAAACTACTAAAAATTCATGGACTTCACCGGAATTTGAACCCAGGACCTGTCACCTGCACTGTAAAGTTTTGACGGTTGAACAATTCTTCCTTTTTAAAAGATCGTTGCACTAATCTCTGTTTAGGGTAGGAAAGGCTGCCTCACACCCAAGTAGACACGAAGTGAGCCCTCATAAAGTGGGATGCTAATGCTAGTGATTTGGACATTGAAAATTTCTTCAAAAGTATATTTATTATTAGGATTTATTAGGATATATAAAAATTATTCGATAATAACAAAATACACATAAATAAAATGAGATAAATTGTAAGTTACATAATATGTTTTATTTATGAGGTGACACCTGGTAAACGCCCATAAGGTACGAGTAGGTCATCATTTATGATATCTGTGAACAAAGCAGACTGGTACATCCATCAGTATGGGTAATATACCGTGATTATATATTTATTTATAAAATAAAGTATACATTTAAAAAAGTTCACGCTAACAAGGCAAAATTACTATTGTTGTCTAATAAAAAAAATATTTATTAAAAAATTCAATGTTTATTTTCGTAAAATTAAATAATGACGACAATATTTTGTTAATACTAGCATAAATCATATTTAATGATAATTCATCAAATGAAAAATTTGAACATTAGATATGTATATATAATATATACATATGTAATGTCTTGTATGCAGAAAAATAAAGATATATTAATTTAGAAATCATACGAATGGAATAAATGAAAATGAAAAGTATGTAAATATGAATAAAATGAAACAAAACATAGAAAATTACTTTTAAAATTCTCATTTTTATACTTCGAACATATATAGTTTATTAAAATGATACATTTTTCTACAATCGTCTCAATTTTGTTTATTATTTTTGTAGAAAATTGTTAACAAATCTACATGTATGTTAAACATTTGGAAAAAGAAAATAGGAGAAATTAGTTTTTTATAATGAAAACTATAACATAATATTTTTACCTGAGTTTTACGTGTGGTCATTGCGTTGCGACCATGCGACTCTACTGTCTACAATAGAATATTGCATCTCTGTTTTCCTCTACCCTGGAAATGCTGTACGTATTTAATCTGACCTGCGGAAAACCCTTGGGTTGCTGTGCTATAATCAGAAAAATTGACTGTCGGGCGGGTCCAGCAATAAAACTATATCGTAATTATGACTGTGCCTTATAATACAAAACAGTATTTTTTTGTCCCTCTTTCGGAATGAAGATATGCATCGCCTGCTCTTATTCCTTTAACATAAATGCTATTTTTGTTTGATATAACAGTTTTCATTTTCATAAGAAATTATTTCATACAAAAATAGCATTTATGTTAACAGAACAGTAAGATTATTGTACTATATTTTACTATACAGAGCAAGTCTTTATTTCAACACAGCGGCGATATTAATAATAGCCCGTTGTCACCCAATCTTTTTATCTAAGCAGAGAGTGATATGCCGCTATTTTCCATTTTTTATAAGTTACACTCTACACATAGTCAATTATGTTTCATGGAAAATTCTGGCTTTTCATATAATTTTCACGGGCTTTTAAAATTGTCAAGGAGAGAGCACTACATGAGTCATTTTTGTATAATTGAGTTTATTTGTCGTCGGTCGAATTGGAATCACATCACCTATATTTCTTCATATCCAGTAAAAAAAAAATAGGTGTGATGCAGTAGACCTTTTTTATTTGTTTTGTCGTCAGAAATGGAACAGTTTTTAAACTTTTCTATTCGTACTGTTAGTGAAACACAAAAGAAGCATATTTACTCGAATATTAATTTCGTATTTCATACACTTTACAACACCTTTAATAAAGTACGGTACGTTCATTACTGATATGAATTTAGGGTCTCCCGTTCTCATAATCCGAACAACTTAATAGGGTACTCAGTTTCTTGACCGACGTCAATCTCAGCCTTGTAGAACATTCTGCTACTGAATTTCCCTTATAATATATTCAAGAGCACTTTTACATCGTAAACGTGTAATTTTCTGTCATTAAAACCATGCTTTTTAGCCGTTATGTAAGGAAACTGATTATTAAATTTCAGTTATTTTCAGAAGCAATTTAAACTTACGACTCACCTGCCGCCTACTTGACGTTTACGGCGTAGATTTTCTGGAGTAGGTTCAAATGTGATAAAAATTGTATTTCAATCACGATCTGAACTCTGGAAATAATTGTATCTTTGAGAATCCTTGTAAAAAATAACGTCAAATTAAAAATAATGTGATGATAGACGGGATAAAATTCAAATTTTATATGTGTGAAGATGAAGTCAATAAAAGCGAATGAGAAAAAGTGACGTGCGTGTGGTACTTAGTAGAATTTAAGTATCTTGTTTTATTGAAAATTATACAGACGTTGAAAATAATTAACGTGATTCAAGGAGATGAAAATTAAAATTATTTGCTCTTAATTGCTCAAAGAAATTAAAACAGCAAATTCAACATTGTGCTATATATAGATAATTCAATTACAGATTAAAATTGATATATAATTTTTCTACATAATGATCCTGCTTTTTAATATATTAGTTATTTAAGTAAGGGCAGTAAGTGATATCAATTTGGAGATTGAGACGAAGTTGAAATCTCCAATACATACGATACCGGTAGAAGAGCACTTTTTGTCTGTAATGCTTATTACATTTTTTGCCCGATCGACGCACAAATTAAAAAAAAAACTGTTGTGGCCAGCACAATACCTCTCGCCATCTCCATTTTATGTTATATGTAAGTATTGTACTGCACTTCGCTGTCGAAATGTCGTTTTATAAGAAAAAATGTTGGAGAACATAAAATTCCAATGAACTATATCTATTTTTTCATTGTATGAGGAAATTCTTAAATGTCAGAGATAACAAGATTGGCGATATTTCGTATTGATGTATGCATTTTGCCTATAATTTTAAATATTTAATTAATAAAACAATAAGAAAAATGAAATATACTTCCCAGAAAAATCTTTCAGAATGTCACTAAAACTGCTTATTTTTGACACTGACATTTAACTGTCATTATAAATAATGTTACAAATATTCGAATTTGTCAATAGGTTTACTAGGTGTAGTTTAGCCTGCTCGATTTATTACACTCATTTATTCTATATATTACAGTGTCTTTATCTCTAGTTCTATAGAAGATATAATAAAAAATTTAAATGTCTCATATGTAGAATTTTATTTTCTTCAATATTAGTTACAAAATAAATTTTCAAAAAATAATATTTAGAAGAATTTAAGACCAGTTATACTGGTCTTAAGTTTTATGGTTTTTGGGGAATCGTCCTTCCAATATCCGTCCACACACACACGCACACACACACCAACACGCACACACACACCCACACACACACACACACCCACACGCATATGCGCACACACACACCCCCACACAGACATCATCGTAAAAATATTAAAATCAGATTGTAGGGACATTAAAGCGTTCTTATTCAGCATGCGATTTTTAGTATAAATCCAATACCTCTCTTAGCGAGAGGTAAAAATTGAAAATAATTATGTTATTTTTAAAGTAAGCTTTGATCGTTTTTATTTACTTACCTCCTCCTCCTTCTGATCGGTAAATGATTCACATCACTCACCTATCAGTAATTTGTAAATAAAGCCTACTGCGTCGCAAATCCTGTCGGTAAACATAAAAATCTGATGTGGCCAACACAAAACCTCCCGCTATTTAATTTTTATTAATTTAAATACATACTTACTTTTTTACTCGTGGTTTTTACTAATGCTGCAAACTATAATATGTTCCATTGCATATAATTATTGCTTTATTTACTATTTTCTTTTTAAAATGTCACTATTATTAATTTGAAGTGATTATATTTTTGACAGTGATATTTACCTGTCAGTTACATTCATTTGAAATATGAACTGTGTAACAAAGGAATTGTGTTTATCTTAGGCTTCGGGATTAATAAAAAAAAAAAAATAATTCATCTGTAAAATATCTAGAAAAAGTATTAATGAATTCCTGTAGAAAATTCAATAAACTTTAATTTTCATAATGACAAAAAATGCAAAAATTGGCATTCAATGGTATTTTTTGAAGAAAAACCATTATGAGCTTCAGGTAAAGTGACATTTCCGGTTATCCGATTTACACCAAAATCTAATGGTGTATTTTCATAATAGATTAAGGTAGAAATACAAGGTTTCAGAATTTTCTGAATGATAGTATTTGAGTTAGAGCGTCAACAAAATCCATACACATACACACACACACCCCCCGCCACACACACACACACACACACATACACACACACACACACCCCGCCACACACACACACACACACACACACCCCGCCACACACACACACACACACCCCGCCACACACACACACACATACATACACATACTCACACATACAGACATTATCGTGAAAATGTTAAAATTGGATTCTAGGGACCTTAAAACGTGGTCTTTTCTAAAATGTCGAAATGTGATTTTTAGCACGATTTCTATACCTCCCTTACCAAGGGTAGCGGGAGGTAAAAAACTGATTGTGCAAAAAGGTTCATAGTTTAAAAAATTTGAAAAAGTTTAAAAGTTATCAGCTGTAAAGGTGAAAAGAAATTAGCGACAGTATATCTTGGCAAACACTATATTCTCTTGTCAATTTCAATGCAACATCCTAATCTCTTCCCATCCTGGGTGGTGCTCATTCATCTAAACATCACCATTAATCCTATTTTAATCCCTCCACAACCTTCTCGACCCTGACATAAACTCTCCTCTGTCTGTAAACATCCACACATCGCGGGAGCCTTGGTTGCTTCCTGTATAAACAAATGCTGGCGTCGGTGTGTTTGATCCGAGGCGCCTGGAGATCAAAGGAGGCCAGGCGACGCCAACTAGAAGTGATCAAACGGCGGTGGGCTTTGCTGAGAAGTCTTATCAGCAGCTTATCAATTTGTAAACTTGGTGAACAAGCCATTGTGTAATTGCTGATAGATGAAGGTAAATAGTTTGGGTATTTTAATGAGGGTGTAAAAATAGAGTGATTTATGGAGCGATAAATTTTAAGTTTAATATGAGCGATAAGGTATATTTTAATTATGATTTATACAATAAGTTCATTGCTCGGTACTATATCTTGCTCTGTGTAAATAAGTTACGCTGTAATATTTAATAATAAAATGTATTACCTGTATAGAACTTCGTGTTTTAATACTATATATTAAACGTATGTTGAAGTTATAAAACACAAAACATATGACTAGAAATTATATTATACACTATTATTTTATAAGGAGTGTTTTGCAGTATATACCCAGGTATTTTAATCTTTATTATTTTCGTTATCTTTAACATATTCATTGTTCTACACCTACACAATAAAATATGGCAGTGTTAGATTTTTAGTGTCGAATTTTTACACGTAACACTGTGGAAGTTTTAACCAAGTACGGGGCACGAGAGATGTATTATGGAAAATATGTTAGCACAAATCAAATAAAATAAAATAAATATATCATCACGGCATATTACCCATTTCTGGGTGTGCCAGTATCTACAACATATGTAGACATCGGTAATGATGACGATATATTTTACCGTGTGGGCGCTTACCAGGCGTCACCTCACGGGCACTCATAGCTGGTGTGGAGAGTGCACCACAGGGGTCACTTTTGTGCCATTTAAAATTGGAAATATTTGGCGTCTGTCGGGATCGAACCCGGTTCCCCCGGGTTCGCGGCCAGACACTCAGCACAAATCACTGTCTAATATATGCGCTCCGTTTAAATCAACACGAAATACAATTAATTTCCTTTCCGCGTATCTAATATACCATATTACAGTTGCCCAAATAAGTTTTAAATTTACGCATAAGCGGTCACAAATGAGTAAGAAATACAAAGATACTGAAATAATTATTAGTGACGGCGTCTATGGAATATCACGATATGAACATTTCTTTCCCTTTCCCCTCAGGGCAAGATTGTTGTCCTGCACTATAAATTGTAGTTTTGTTTATAATATTAAAAATATAGTGAACTTGATGTTAATACCACAGATTATCTATACTACCGTAGGTATACAGATGCGACACTCGGCGATTTCGTTGTGGCAAATTTTCAACTGCGCAGGTTGTTTGCGCATGCCATATTTCGTTAATAAAATAGCGTGTTCTTAGTTTGCCGTTATAGTTTGCAAAATAAATATGAAATATAAAAGTCAGTGCCGTGAAAATAAAATGGAACACTTTTTAAATTAAAGAAATTGAATTTACCCGTCTTTGACTGGAAAGTTTATAAACAAGAACTTTAATACAATAAAAGGAAAAAAACTATTATTATTATAATAAATAATAAGAAATGGCTTAATTGATTCTTAGTTTTTTTATGTTATGTTGTCATTTAATGCATAGAGTAGCAATTGATTTTTACATATTATTATAAATAATAGGTATTGTATTGTTTAATTCTTTGTTTTTATATTAGTAATATATTTAAATAAAATGATATCTAATGACTATTTAGTAAAAAAAAAAAAAATTAAAAAATAAAAACTTCTTTATACGGATTTGAACTCGCGACCTCACATAGATTCGGTGTTTGCTCTAAGCTCTAACCCTCGCTCTAACCAACTCGGCTATGAGCCAAGCTGTACTGCTCTCATATTTGTAGGATTTTGATGTAGTAAATTATTTCATTAAAAACATGGTCGCCAATAAAAATTTTTGGAGACACTAACTTCAAAGGTACCGACAGAGAGTTTCGCATCTGGTTACTATAGTATAGGTAATCTGTGTTAATACTAGCTATATGTTTTATCAGGTCCACTAACTAATGAATTTTTGCACAACCGGGCGTAAGTGACACTTTACTGAATCTGTTTGACGTTTATAATAATACCTTTTCTAACCCTAGGGCCGAAAAGTGCACTTTTCCGCCCTACTACTTCTCCGCACTTTCAACAGTAAACAATATATACTATAAATACAATACATTACATTTAATTAATATTTAATGTTATATTACAATTAATACAATTCTCAATTTTAATACCCTCCGTGCGGAAGTAAGTAATATTCATAATTCTTCCCTTCGACATACTCCTGCTACTCCCAGAATTAAAGCTACCTTTAAACAAAATAAAAATATTAGAAAACGAAAATATATAACAAATCAAATTCTTACTTTGTTCATAAAATATGTTCCTTCTGGCGCTTCTTTTGTAAACTTATTTATATCGTCTCTACCAAGAATTTTAGATTTCTTCGGTTTGAAATCTTTAGAATATCTTTTCAAGAATGCAAATAGTTTTGGAAATGTATTGATCAGAATGTTCTTATTAATTGCGATACTTGCCCTTACCATAGAATAGTGACTCCTTAGAGTACAAGGTTTACAAGTTTCCCATCTTTCAGCAAAATATGTTAAAAGTACACTTTCTGTATAATCATCAACATTTTTCTGATAGCACCATTTAAAAAAAATTTATGAGAGCTGCACCATGTTATGAAACCTTTTATATAGAATTTAATTAATTATTTACAAATTGTTATACAAGTATAGGGGTATTAGATAAGTAGGTAACGTATAAGAAATAGTTTTGTAAGAAAGGATCATTCTTTATCGAAACGTGGTAGAGTTAGGAGCTTCTGAAGTGAATAAATTTATTTGGTGTATTATATAGTTTATTTTCAATTTACCCCTTTTCCCCTAAGAAGCTCACAGTTTCAGAAGTGGGATAGAGTCCACGGTATCCTCAATTCCAAACTTATTAAAATTAGCGCAGATAAATACAAGTGATAGTGAAGTGCATTGTGTGTGTGTGAGACTGTTATAAATAAAATGCCACGACGTGGCGACAAAAGGCGAAAAGATCGCCGACGATCATCAAGTTCTAGCTCTGAGGAAAGTCCAAAACGATACCGCAAAAGTGTCGGTGAACGTTATTACAGCGAACGTGAACGGCCATATAGTGCAAATGATGTCGAAGCACAGGGTGCTTCTAGCTCAAGGAGCGAACCAAATAAGGACGCAACCATTGAAATACTAGAACGCATAGTTGAAAAGTTGGTAGACGATAAAATTAATGATTCAGATCGTCAGAGCAAAAATCAGGTAAAATACGTAACTAAAAACGATTGCATTCCAGAATTCCTTCCAGGTAACCCAAATCTTAATATTAATGTTTGGCTTAATAAAATCGAACAATTGGCTGCAATTCATGGATAGGATGAAGCACTAATGGTATATTACATGCAATCACGTTTAGGTGGTATAGCGCGTCGGTGGTACGACAATCTGCCTGATTACAACCATTCGTGGCAACAATGGAAGTCAATGCTAGTACGTGCATTTCCATCGACTATTGATTTCGCCTCATCGCTTCGTAAAATGTTAGGACGCACTAAATTCCCTAATGAGAGTATGCTGCAATACTATTACAGCAAGATGGATTTACTTCAAGCCTGTAAGATAACTGGAAAAGACGCAGTTTCGTGTATTATAGACGGGATGGATAATCCGACGCACAAAACAGGAGCAAAAGCTGGTCGTTACGAAACACCTGAACAATTATATGAAGAATTCTTATCAACAATTAATGACAAGCCAATAATACCGCACACGAAGATCCACAATAACTTGGATCGTCAACGCAAAGTCCGACCCAGTTCTCCAAAAAGAAAATCCAAGTGCTATAATTGTAACAGCGAAAACCACATCGCAGCAAAATGTCCTAAGCCAAAAATAATATGCAAACGTTGCAATTGGCTAGGTCACGAAGAAAAGGATTGTAAAAGGACACCACGTAAACAAACATTCATTGTTAAATCATCTGCAGATAATTCACACCAAGATAAGTATTTACTTCACTGTCGAATTAATAACAATGATGTTCGTGGATACGTTGATACAGGCAGTTCTGCAGTGTTAGTCAATGAATCCACGGCCATTAAATTACAGCTTGCTGTATCTGCCAGTAAAATTGTAGTCAGTGGTTTTGCAGGTGGCTCAGTTCCCGCCATAGGAGAAAGCAACATTCAGTTAGAGGTTGACCTGGCACACGCCGATGTCAAAGCAATCGTAGTTCCAGATCATGTTCAGAAGATTGAACTCATTGTGGGACAACCATTTATCAACCATCCTAATGTTGTAATGATTATTAAAGATGGTTCGATTCGACTCTTTAACCGAGAATTAGCGAGTTTACCGGAATTGGAGAGCCTACCAATCCGAAAAGTTGCAATACGAGTTACTGAAAATACTGTAATACCACCGAACTACATTGCTCACATACCAGTTGGAACAGACCTTAATAAGAACGAAAGCGTGTTTGTAGACCTACAAAAACGAATGTGGCCTGGTAGTGCACACTGCATCCCTAGCTGTATAATTAGGGCATCAACGGATGCTTTTCTTCCTCTCATGAACATAGGGAGCAATGAGCTAACCTTAAAGCGAGGACAGGTCCTGGCCCGAGGAGAAATCTGTATGAGCAGGAATCAGGAATTTACAACGGTAAGCAATTTATCTATTAATTTAAACACTCTTACAGAATTAGACGTAACCATAGATGATGCAACACCAGCTAATATAAAACATGCTCTCGTAACATTATTAAATAAATATCGACAATGTTTCTCAAAAAGTTTATGCGAATTAGGTAGAACTGAATTACTAGAAATGAATATCGATTTAACATGTGATAAACCGATAACATACGCCCCGTATAGATTATCTTTTAGCGAACGTGAATTAGTGCGTGGTCTTATAGATGAAATGTTACAAAACGGCATAATTCGCGAATCGTCATCACCATTTAGTAGTCCTATACTCTTAGTTAAAAAGAAAACTGGCGAACAAAGATTATGTATCGACTATCGAGCACTGAACAAAATTACCAAGAAAGATAAGTACCCATTGCCTCGAATCGATGATCTTTTAGATCGACTCAAAGGTAACTATTATTTTACAAGCCTTGATCTAGCGTCTGGGTATTATCAAGTACCAATATCCGATAAAGATATACATAAAACTGCGTTCATCACCCCTGATGGACAATATGAATTTCTAAGAATGCCATTTGGCCTTTCGAATGGACCAGCCGTATTTCAGCGTATAATCAACAAAGTTCTAGGGCCCGCGCGGTTTACATACGCTTTAGCTTATATGGATGACATACTAGTGGCATCCTCTAGTTACGAACAAAATTTAGAAAGACTTGAGAAGATTTTTAAACTGTTACGTAACGCTGGGTTAACTTTGCGGCCTGAGAAATGCCATTTCTTTAAAAGTAGAGTCGAATATTTAGGGCATGAAATTGATTCAGAAGGTATACGACCCGGAAAACTGAAAACTGCCGCGGTTGAAACGTTCCCCACTCCGAAAAATATACACGAAGCACGCCAGTTTATCGGACTAGCCAGTTACTTTCGGAAATTTATTTGCAATTTCGCTATTATCGCGCAACCAATTACGAATCTATTCCGCAAAGATGTAAAATTTATCTGGAGTGACCAACAGGAGCAATCTTTCGTTGCACTAAAAGCTGCGCTCATAAATAAACCCGTACTTGGTATTTACGACCCATCACTCCCCACTGAATTACACACAGATGCCTCAAAATTTGGGTTAGGTGCAATACTTTTGCAAAAGTTTGATCAAGGCCTTCAACCGATAGCGTATTTCAGTAGATTAACTACTAAACACGAACAACAGTATCATTCATTTGAACTGGAAACTTTGGCAATAATTAATGCACTACAAAAATTCCGCGTGTACCTGATCGGCATAGAATTCAAAATAGTAACCGACTGTAACGCTGTAAGAAGTACATTCTCTAAACGCGATCTTGTGCCGCGAGTCGCTCGCTGGTGGATAATCGCGACAGAATATTCTTTCACAATAGAATACAGAGCAGGACCAAAGATGGCCCATGTAGATTCATTAAGTAGAAACACAACTTTAGTAGAAAATGGTTATTCTGAAATAAATGTCCTACAAATTAACATAAACGAAGCTGACTGGGTCCTCGCGGCCCAGTTACAAGACAAAAAGCTCAGAAATATTCACGAAATATTAACAAAAACTCCAACTAGTCAGGATGAAAAACTTATACATTCGCAATACTGCGTTAAACAAAACCGCGTATATCGAAAAACCGACAAAGGTTATCGTTGGGCATTGCCCAAAGGTGCACAACGGCAGGTGGTGGCTTTATATCACGACAAGCACGGTCATTTTGGTGTCGATAAAACGGTAGAAATATTAAAGCGTTTGTATTGGTTTCCAGGTATGAAAAGGTATGTACGTCGTTATATTTCTATGTGTTTGGAATGTTTGTATAATAAAGATCCTTCTGGGAAACGACCCGGTTATCTACATCCGATAGAAAAGCAAGCTATTCCGTTCGATACAATTCATGTTGACCACGTAGGTCCATTCTTAAAAACTCAAAAAGGCAACTCGTTTATAATTGTAGCAGTGGATGCGTTTACCAAATATGTATTTATTAAACCCGTTCCAAATACGAAATCAGTACCAGTGATTAAATTCCTTAATGAAATCTTTAATATTTTCGGTACACCTAGGCGATTGATATGCGATCGTGGGTCAGCATTTACTAGTAAAAGTTTCGAGTCGTTTTGTCTAAAGTTAGGAATACAAAGAGTTATGAATGCCACAGCTACCCCAAGAGCCAATGGGCAAGTGGAACGCGTAAATGAAACAATAACAGCGTCTATAGCATCATCTGCTTTGGATGACACGCGCTGGGACGAAACATTAAACACGGTTAAGTGGGGAATTAACAATACAATTCATAGATCTACAAATTCAACCCCCTTTAAGCTCATGTTCGGGTACGAACCAAGAGGTATTAGCGATTCATTTTTATCCTCACAAGTTGCTTTTGATAATAACACAAGATTAGATTTTCAAACAGCACGAGGTAAAGCAGCTAGTCAAATAGTTGCTACCCAAGCGCAACAAAAGAAGCTCTATGATGCAAAACGCGTGGTGGGGCTTCCATATAAAGTCTGCGAACACGTACTTATTAAGAAAAATAAAGTTAATAACGACGGTGCCAGTAGAAAGCTTCTCGCTAAATATTCGGGCCCATACGAAATCATACGTGTCCTTCCACATGATAGGTATATAATACGAGATATAAGAGGTAGTTATCGTTCGCAGAAACCATATACAGGCGTCTGTGCCGTCGATCAAATGAAACGCTTTTCTATTAACGATGAAGTAGACTCGGATCTATCAGATGGCGAGACAAATGTCTCGAACGCATTGTCAAACGATGACACTCGCGAAGAAACGAGTGTCCCTAACATGTTATCAGAATGTGATAAATATTACGATGTTATTGATGAGACAAATATCTCGAATACATTGTCAAACGATGACATCCACGATGATATTGAGGCAACTGGCCCAATAGCAGTGTCAAACGATGACAATAATGGTAACAATTTTGAGAAAGGTGAATTACAAACAAATTCAAACGTTGAAGGTGCTATCAAAACTAGCAATCAGAAAAGATCTGAATTTAGACGAAGCCGTCGCAAACGTTGTCGACGCATCCCATACCAACATATTGTATAGATATAAAATAGGTGATGATAATAATTCCTTTTTATTAATTGTTGTAGGAAAAGCATGGTCTCCACGAGGACGTGAAGAAACGCAGGATGGCCGACTGAGAGCTGCACCATGTTATGAAACCTTTTATATAGAATTTAATTAATTATTTACAAATTGTTATACAAGTATAGGGGTATTAGATAAGTAGGTAACGTATAAGAAATAGTTTTGTAAGAAAGGATCATTCTTTATCGAAACGTGGTAGAGTTAGGAGCTTCTGAAGTGAATAAATTTATTTGGTGTATTATATAGTTTATTTTCAATTTACCCCTTTTCCCCTAAGAAGCTCACATTTATAAGCCTTTTCATATAAATTTTTCTAGAAATACATTGTTAATGTGTTACAAATGCCCCTATGTGCCATCCTGTAAACTGAACTACCATCGTGAGAGATACATTTTCGTAATTGTCTGCAATGTGAATTTAGGATTGCCATAATAAATTTTGTAAACACTAGAACAAATATTTTCTTATATTGCACTAAAATGCCTTAGCAGTGGTAATTAAAAATCCTTAAATTAAATTACAACAAAATACATTATTTAATACAATAAATAAATGTAACATACGAGTATAATAATATTTTCAGTTGACCGTTTATTAATAGGTTGTTAATGTATAGCAAATCATTCATTAATAATTCCTATTAATGCACGATTTTTTATTAATAAACTATATTAGTGCGTAACCATAGATACCACATACTATTACTGAACAATGAGGTCATGCAAAAAAAAATAATTGTACCTTTTTTTCGAAAAAGGATAGTCTAATTCATCGATCAATATGATTAAATTATTTGTTATTTATATTTTTTGTTGTATAATATCGTTTTAAAGTAAGGTATTTTTAAAAAGTTGCAAAAACCAGCCATGTTTTGTCGTCACAACGTTACGAACGAAGTTCAGACTCATTTCAAACAGACATTTTATATGGACACATAATTTCTAAAAGAAAAATATATATAAAATATAAATTGAGGATTACATATCTAAATATGCTATTTTATATTAATATAATATCGTTCTATTTGTTTTTATAAATATAATTTTCATTTGGCGTGAAATTATCTACTTTACATCAGATGTTTCTTTCACTTTTGAATCTTTGAATTAGACGGTAGGAGGTTATAAACGCATATGAGACATTGAATATATTCCAGAATATTATTTTATTCTTTATTTTGGCACGAAACAACGTTCCATCGACATGTTTACTTTCATAAATTTTAGGTTATCTTTAAATGTCACTTTGACGTTTAAGACAATGTGAAAATCAAAATGGTCGTGCTTCTCACTCTGTGACGTCATTGGACAAGGGACGAAGCGGGGGTCTTCAGCCGCATTTTAAAGAATGTCATTTTCAATTACAATTTTTTCATGATTAAAGATCGATTTGAGGAAAAATAAAAAATACGGGTCTATTATTTTTCACTACTCTATCGATTAAAATTATAAAAAAAAAGTCGTGCATGACCTCATTGTCAAAACTTTGTGTCAAACGTTACTAACCTAAATTTTTTTGTCATGGAATAAAATTAGTTTTTCCAATTCAGTAAGATAGTTAAATAACTATTTTCTGTATATTTATTATTAATTATATTAATAAATAATAATAATAAAAGTGATTTTAGATTTTTTAATTTGTACCAGGCTTATTCATTGGGCGCCATGTTTAAATTTGCCCCTGGAACCAAATGCTCTACCCACGTCCTAGCAGTGTGCTAGCAGCTATTAAACTATATACTGCTGAAAAGCACACAGGAAATGTCCGGAACATTATGTATATCTGCACTCTTCTAGTTTGGACACCATCCCTTGCGCGCATGCGCCAACTGCATTTGATTCAGTGATTCTGTTGGTCAAGAAGTTTGAAGTTTCAGAGAAAGGGAAATGAATTGGAGGGAATGCTTCTTCCACATGATGGTGTTTATAAATTTTGTGTATGTTTATCTTATCATTTCTATATTACATCTCATTGTAATCATTTCAATATTAATATGAAAGCATTATGCATAATATTATACAGGAATAAAGCTATAATATTAAACATTTCAAAGTAAATAGTTAAATATTATGAATAAATATTTTTTTACACGCGACTAAGAATGAAAAATTTCAATTGCGACATTCCATTTTCTTCCCCATAAACAGAACTTTAACCATACAGATATTCAAATAACGGATTTTCCTAATCTTTTATTGGTGTTCCCTATTGTCTTTCTCCAAACGGAATTTTAATCTTTTACTTTTATACAGAAATTCATTTTTCTAATCTTATGCAGGTATCCCCTAATCCTTTTCTCCAATTATAAAATTTGAACCCTACAGATATTCAAATAAAATATCTTCCTAATTTTTAACAGTTGTTCCGTATTATCTTTCTCCAAATTTTACAAATGGAATGTTAACTTTTTATCCTTTTATACTGAAATTCGTTTTCTTAATCTTCTGCAGGTGTTCTTTTTCTTTTGAGAATGTCCTGTATTAATTTATTTCATTATTAAATAATTTAATATAAAAATTTATAATTATAGCAAATATTTTTGAAATGTCAATGAATCATATGTAAGATTTTCAAGCAGCGCGAAGACGCCTACCATCACGCCTACCGCCTGTGCGCGCATGCGCTTGTAGACGTGTGTCCAAACGCTAGAAAAGGATGGAGATATTAATCTCCCGGACACTTTCCGCTTATACAAGAGATAGGGGTTCAGCGGTATATAGTTTAGTAGGTATATTGCTATTTGCTAGCAGATAGTTATCAGTTTCACTTATTGTTCATCTATTTTATAGCACTAACTTATTTTGTCTCTTTCGTCTGTTAATAAATATAGCATAGATATTACTATCATTCACAAATGACGAACAGTATGACTAGCTTATCTATTAATAAGTACTCGTATATAAAAAATAAATCCAAACATTTAACTACCAAGATAATGTGTAGATGTGGTTCTTTTGCGAAAATTGTACTCATATCTGAATGAAGTAAATTGAGGATATCAAAATTAAAAGTATGTAGGTATAGAAAACTAGATTTTGAATTTTTTTCAGCAAATTTTGATTAATTTGTATTGTTTGGCGGAGATATTCTATTTCCCAAATATTTATTTTAGTTTAGGTTTTCCGAAAGTGTGATATCCGCTTTTAGTGTAGAACCCGACCCGTTATATTATAATTTGTAATCCCATAGCATTAAATATCTAATTGTAGGGTATTTTATAGTCTTTAGTTTATAGTATTTGTATATCAGTACGTCATTATTGGTACGAATATTTGATAAAGAAATATCTCTATGTAAAATATTTTCATTGTCAATCGAGAAAAACAATAATATGCTAAAGTTATATTTGAAAACGGACACAACATTAATTTTAATTTACAGTTTTAAAAATAAACTTTACTATGAAAATGGCCCTAAGTTTGTAGTTTTAGTTATCGTTAATTATTTTTGTAAAAATGCAGTTACCTATATCATTTTTCTACTGATCCCATCATATAAGAGTATTTCATTTTTATTTAACATATGTTTGACGCAAACATAAATAGCACCCTATTGTGTTGCAAGACAATAAAAATCCTTTTATGTGATTACTTTGCGAATTAATGTAAAATGCGTACTTTGTTCAAGATTAGAATTGATTTATGAATTACTTTTAATTGCAATTGTGTGTTCATGACAATGTTATTTGTTAATTACACCTCGTAATATAATAATAATGTCACACTAAATCAGTAAATCGTATAAATTTCCACAACGTAATCCTTTTATTGTTAGGCAACAATATAATGCTTTAGAGTTCTCTGTTTCATAATATATGCATCTCATTCCAGGGGAATACTCATAAAATATAATCTTTTTGACAAATGACACGAAGAAATAGATGTTGAAGGATATATTTTCTGCTAATTAAATGCAGTAAGGAGAATTTTAAGTGTAGCTGAAAATAGATATCCCCTTTGTTATCTGATAGATGTAGCAATGTGTTTTTCATTTTATGTAGCCTTCTTAGTCTTTATGTTTGTCTTACCACCCACAGTGTATTTGCATCTTCACATTATTCATTCGGTTCGTTTCTTTGAATTTAAATTTTGATGTTGATAGTATGTTTACTGCATAGAAGTTAATAATAGATTATACACAAGATGATTCATTATTATGTATGAATAGAGAACTTTAATTTAGTATTGGGGTGGTCATTTCTGATAAAATTACATATATGTAATTTGTCCAGAACGTGATAATTAAATTTGTTTATAATTACAGTTTTATTTCATAACTATTTCCATAACTTATGCATGGATTTCTACTAGTGATGGGATCCGGATCTGGGTAGTTTCGGTTTCGGATCCAAAAATATCCGGATATCCAGATAATTGAATGTTGAACTATCCGGATCTTGGATCCAAATCTCAGTATCGGATTTTGGATCCGGATCTGAGTATCGGGTTTTGGATCCGAATCTGAGTATTGGATTTTGGATTCGGATCCGAATGTGAGTATGAGTATCGGATTTTAGATATGGAATTTCAGTATGCGCATCGGTTCTCGGATTCGAGTACCTATTCTCAGTATTGAACCAGATGATAATATTTGAATGTATATTATCATGGAGTCACAAAACCAAATAAATTTGATTATGAAATAATCCACTATACATTTTTGTTTGAAGTAGTTAATAGTCGGTATATTTTCGATGTTAAACTTTTAGCATCCGCTAAAAAGGAAATTCCTCGATTCCACAGAACTATAAGTAGGTTACAGAAACAATCCCTTTTATGTGAATCACATGCACGATATAAATAAATAGGTATTTCGACACCTGCAATGAACCTGTAACCATTATTTCTCAAATTTAATCTTAATTTCGTTTTCTTTGAAGTGTTTGTTATATGAATGTTAAAATTTTAGAACTACGGAATTTTCAATATTCTAAGAAAAATTTGCACCAACTACCTGGCTATTTTAGAGGGTTATTATAAAATTTATTGCTGATTACAGACCAGAATTAAAATTCGGATCCGGATCCGTGAACAACACATCGAATCCGGGCCCGAATGGGATATGGTACCCAAACCAGGATCCGGATCCAAATCCGAATTAAATTTACGGATATCCGCTTCAATATCCGAACATCGAATATCCGAGGAACCGGATATTTTAAAATCCGGGTACTCGGATCCATGTTTTGTCGGATCTTCACAGCACTAATTTCTATACATCCTTATAAAATTATTTAAATCTTCATTAATAGCTCAGAAATCATCATAAAGTAATCCATTATACGGTGCAAATATGTCATCATCATTACCGATATCTGCGATAAAGCAGATTGGCACACCCAGAAATGGGTAATATATGCCGTGATGATATATTTTATATATTTATGCATGGATTTCTACATCCTTATAAAATTATTTAAATCTTCATTAATAGCTCAGAAATCATCATAAAGTAATCCATTATACGACGATTTCATGCAAATGCAGTGTTGCCAACCTTATGATAATGGGGGATTCCACCATTTTATTTTTTTTATAATTTCATCTGAAAATATTAGGAAAACTAAAACTATTGATGAAAAAATCCGGTGAAAAATTCCTATTAATAAGCGAATTATGGTCTCCCGAATTTTGAAAAGATTGACGTGACGTCACGCTTATGTGTTTTTTTATCAAACTGTTTTCATCATGGACCTAAATGTTCTTGAAATATATGCTATTTTAAGTTAAATTTACATAAAATAAATGAATATTATAACACTGTATAAGTCTACATACTTTATAATTACAGGTGTATTTAAATTATTAAGTTTAATGCAACAAATTTATGTTAAAATAAAAACTGTTTGAAAACTGCAGTACAGGAATGTTAGCCCCTCCTTTCGAATTTGAATTTCTTAACTTCCATTGGTAGTAACCCCCACCTCCTAACACGCTATTTGTTATGCATGTATACGCGGTCTTTCGGTCGCCAATCAAAATATTATATATTTATTTCATATTCGCGTCGAAGCGCTATAACAAAAACCCCATATTTCCGAAATATCTCAATTATACCATTTAATTTTTTTTTTAGTAATATTCGTTATTCAACATATATACATTCGTATTTTTTTAACTATTTTCCTTTAATTCGATTGAGCTGGAATCCCCTTTTATTATCCCCTATTACATCATGTAACATAATTTGGCTAGCTGAACGATTTTAGTAAATTTGTAGGTAGGTAAAATAACACAAAATAGTACAAGAACAAGAACAAGGACAAGGACAAATTCCAACAAAAAAAGTTTGAGATAACAACACGCACAATCTTTAATGTCCGGTTGTTAGCAACACTGATAAGTTCGATTCTTGAATGACGCAGGAACGGATAGATTTGTTAACATAACCTATAAAAATTAAATTTAATTATGTACCTTTGCACTGAAGTTCCTTTTATCCCTCATATGGTTTATTTTACTAGGCCCTACGGTTTCTGACTAATAAATTCGTGATAAAAAGTAGAACTTCAGTACCTTGATACATAAATAACTATTATATTTTAAGATTTTTATAATTTTATGTCAAACGCAACCGAAGCATTTAAATTCAAATGTATCTACATGCCATTTGTAAGATTTCAAACCATTCAACAAAAAATGTGTTTTACGCACGATACAATAACGATAAGTACATATGTCTTCTCTTATTAATACATATCCATTCTGTTTAAATATTTCTTTTAAACAGGACACCTTGCATGTACCTACATATTTTAGTATTTTCTTTTTGTTTTCCTATAGATTCTTATAATCATAAAATTACTTTCATTTTTGGTTTTACATTTCATCCCCGTCCGGAACTTTAATGACAAACTTAAAAAATATAATATCCGTTAATACTACCTTTTTTAATATCCGTTAGTTACAACTTCTTAGTAAAGGTAATTAGCGAGCAGTTTATAGCATTGTTTTTCTATGCCAGTCGTTTATAAATTATTTTAGATAAAAATACTTGACATAACAGTTATTGAAATATTAATTATGCGCATCTTTTATTTGAAGTATTTTACTGTAAAATAATCTATAAATGATTGATAGAGAAACACAGTGCTAGTCAATTGCTCGCTAATCCCTATTAATTAGGTGTTCATACCAATAGTTTTAATATTTATTCATGCCTAAACTTTTTCTAGGTCTCTTTTTTCCATCATTATACGCTGTCCCTACAAACTCAGCTGTCTTATCGCAATGAAATCTAGTATTGATTTCGTTCTGTCTAGCAAAGTGACATCTTTGACTCTTCTTTATATTGTGATATTTTAATCTCAGTTATACGCTTATACGATACCATGCAATTAGTTTTCACAAAAATTTTTTTTTCGGATATTCACAAAAATAAATTTATAAGTGAATAATAGCTTGTCAATATAGCTAAACGGCAAAATAATTTATTTGTGTTTAGATGGGGAATGAACGTAACAAGTGGATATTACGATGAAAAGAAAGTTTAATCAAAATGTTGGTCGTATCACTTTTACACAAAGTACCTTACAAATTTAGAAGGGTTTGTTATGTTTTAAAATGTATAGTTTTTGCTTTGAAACATTAATCTTATTACATTACAGTTAAATAGTTTTAAAACTATACATCTTAAAGTGTTAGAATTAAGTGCGTAATATAACGTTAAATGATCTATTTACAAGACCGACTCTAACTGTTGAATATTCATAGAAATAACTTGATAGTTGTACGGAATTAAACATAAATAAGTACTTTAAGATAACTGTAGCAAAGCAGCTAGAAGTATCGTCTTTCTTCTAGTTGATTGTTTCCTGGATGTCAGGAATTTGCATTATTAGAATAATGATATTCAACAAGCAGGATAGGAATTTGGTCAAGCATCTCATTAGGAAATGATTATTAGGTAGAAGATTAAGCAAATGCTTAGTTCCGGTATATGTTAGTCTAGTTTCACTAATCATGTTAGATAATGGACATTTTTTATTTCAGCAAAAATACCTAAGCGCTGAGAAGATATTCACAATGCTTATACCCATTATGATTATATGCCTAGTTATATAGTTATTTGATAGTTTCCTGAGTGATTCTTCTTAGTAATCACCGTCAATAAAATGAATAAGAAGCCGTCCGTATATTTTATTTATTTTTACATGTTATAAATAAATTATTCTTTGTGGTTTAATCGTTTAACAAATAATGATCTCGATAATTCCACTACTGTATAAAAAATCTGATGTGGCCAACACATGACGTCCCGCCAATTCCATGTTTAAAATAGCAGTGAGCTTTATGTAAAGTATCATTTCCGGTTAAACTTTTGTAAATAAAATCTAATTTGTTGTCCAATAAATAGAAAAGTCTGTAATACGAAATTTTGATTGTTTTATTGTTTTTCCTCAAAAATCTGTTAGAGCTCCAAATTAAGTACTATATCCGATTTATCATATATGGTTAAAATCTAATATGTTGTTTCAAATTATATATGAGTTTTAAATACCAAATTTGAGAAGTTTTGGATCATATTTTAATAGGCTTTAAGGAAAAATCGTCACACACACATTCTTATAAAAATCAGCATCATCTTCTAGGTGCTCTAAAACGCAATCTTCGTAAATTCTTCGCCGTACATGATCCATTTCGTAAATGTGTAGTTGTAAATTAATATTAATTTATAGTGCTGCAAAAATAGCAATTAGCAAATTTAAATCAAATCATCCTGTACATCTAACATGTATGTATGATGGAAAGTATATTATTTTTACAAACCTTAATTAAATATTTTACTATTATATTCTCCTTAACACGGTTTCATTATTAATTTTAATATAATTGCTTCCTGTCAGTGACATTTGTTCAAATATGTCAAAACTGTCATTAAAATTATGTTTTTGTTTGACGCATAGGCTAGGTGATACATTAAAATAAATTATATTATAAATTCATATTTAAAGTTATTTAGAGTTATTTACTAAATGTTATTATCGTAGAATTGAAGATTGTACCATTATATTCAATTTTAATTAGTAAAAGTTGCTAAAAAATTATATTCATTGAATTTTTTACAAGAAAAACTGTTAAAAGCTTGTATAAATGAAACTTCCGGTTATCTGATATACACTAAAAACTAATGAGCACTTCCCATATTAGTATAGAATGGGTATACAAAATTTCAAATTTTTCTGATTGATAGTATTTGAGTAATCGTGTCCACAAGATCCACACACACACACACACACACACACACACACACACACACACACACACAGACACACACACACACAGACACACACACACAGACACACACACACATACATACATACCTACAGACATCATTGTAAAAATGTTAAAATCGGATTCTGGGGACATCAAAACGTGCTTATTCACTAAAATCTCTATATCCGATTTTTAGCACGATCCCTATACCTCCCTTACCTAGGGTAGCGGGAGGTAAAAAGACATTTAAAAACGTCAAAATCGCAGTTTGCTATCGATAAAATAGGAAGGAAGACAAAATGCAAGTGGATATTTTTTTATTTCCTTGGTGACGCATTGTTTTCAACATTTTTGATATGTCAAATAAATAAATTTATTTTCTTTTCTGTTCATTACGTGAAGAAGAAATGAATATATGTTAAATAAAGTTTATTATCAATAAATTAACTATACTTCCCTTTTTATGAGAAACTGTAATCTGATTTAACGTATCAAATTGTCAAAGTTTAATTATAAAATTTGGCGCCAAATTCAAATATAGTGACTTCAAATAATAATAGTAAAGTCAATGTTTGTAATTCGTTTATGTTTCAAATAATTAAGAAAACTGATTTGCTGAGAGAAACGCCCAATTTAGTCATTTAATTTGTTAATTAAATTAAAATCGATTTAATTTCTAAAATAAATGTAAAATTAAAATAAATAGTGATGATTATTATTATTATTATTAATAATAATAATAATAATAATACTAATAATGCATGAGACGCGTAAAGTATATATGATTTCATTGATTTTATAAAAATAAAAATGTAAATTACTTGATTACAACAATGCATATCCTTCCTCTTCTCTACACTGAATTCTTTAAAAAAAGAATTACCTATAATAAATGACGTACAAATGCTATTTACTCGTGGAATTATCTTGGTTATCGAGGTTTGATTTTTAGCACGGAATATTTTTTTTATTTATAAATATTCACACTTGGTTTCTTGATGGCAATTTGTTTCAAAGATTTGTCCTGTCAAAATCACGAGAGCTGCCAAGCAACCAAGTGTTCATACAAATACAAAAATATCCGGCCAAATCAAACCTCTAGTGGTATTACTATCGACAATTCTTGTCCTAAAAGTTTTTTAATTTTCATAATCCAAATTTTTATATAATATACTTCAACGTACTTATTCCAGATTTTGAAACGACATGTTAATATCTCTTTTCGTTCCCGAGATATATATGTTACGCCCTAAAAATATCTATTTTTCGCAGATATCACCTTTCGATTTTACGGATAAAATTACATAAGTATACCAATTTTTTTTTTTTTGAACAACTGACTGACATTGTGAATAAGAGTGTGAAAATATCTAAAAAATAAAAAAAAGACTCAAATATCACGGAAACGAGAATAAATATCGACATGCGGTTTCAAAATTTGTAATTAGCAAGGAATATCCATAAATATAAAATCCAACATTTTAAAAAATTTGAACTTTGACAAGGTATGTGATTTTTGCGAAAAATACTAACTTAGCGGATCAGCATTCGATTCTATGAACTCTGTACACACTGTAAAGAGTGTACAAACAAAGTATCTAGGTACTTTAAGGTGGATTTATGCAGGCTATTTTTATTTAACTTTTTCTTTTCTTTTTCGCTTTTACTTGTACTTTAAATTTGGTACTTTATGCAGCTACTTTAAAGCTTTCGGTACACATGCGCAGATGTGATTTTTCTGGCATATCAGTTGTCATAAATGTAAAGGGATAATTATAACCTGTAAAAATGGACATAAATTTAATAATTTGTGCATCTGCTATATTATTTGTAGCTTTACCAATTTTCTAATTTTAGCAATCTTACCTACACAAAAACCAATAAATACAGCACAAGCTGACGTTTGTCACGTGAAGTGGTGCACATGCGCAATTGTGAAATTCTTTTACTTTAACGATCTTAAGTTGAAAGTTGGTCAACTTTAGTTCTTAAAGTAAAATTAAAAGTGTGCACATAAAGTAGTACATTTATTAACACACCTTTAACTTTTGTAAAGTAAAAGAAAAAAAAAAGGTAAAATAAAAAGTAGGCTGCATAAATCCACCTTTACGCACGGTTGTAGGAAAAATACTTTAAATTTTTCAATATTACAATTAAATATTGCAATAATAATTTATTAATTTAAACAATCCAGTTTTGGACGGAGGCCGACCCTGAATATTTCCACTTGCTATCGCTTTCGCTTCTTCCTCATGTTATTTCAGCTGTATTACATAGATCTTCTTCAATAGGTATTAAAATTCAAAAAAATATATTTTTGTGTATTTTACTTGTAAATTAAATTAATGTATTTCGCTGTGCTAGAACAATATTGAGACAACTTAAAAATGTTAGTTTCGAGGTAATTGTGTTTTAAAGTTTTAAATAAACTTATTTTTATTATTAATAAAGATAAAATATTTTCTAAAATTTGATAAACCTTTATATCGACTTAAAAACAGGGTATTTGAATTTTGTAAAAGTTTGTAAATTTGGCAAAAAAAATTTCTAAATTCTAAATTATCCTTGTCTTGCACAAATTATTTCCTTTAACATTTTATTTGTTCTATTTTAAATGTCGAGTTATATTTGTGATGCACTTAAACTATGTTTATTTATTGTAAATTGTACTATTTATGTCAAATATGTTTTTCTTTTGCTCTGATTTCCACATAGGTTTATTTAAAATAAACCAATTTTAGCAAAATATAATATTTATTTCGAAAAAAATAATTACTTCACGTAAAGAAAACAGAACTGGATCTTATAAATGAAAACAGTACACTTTTTTAAGAAGAAAATTGATGATACTGTTTGGCTGAACACCTCAGAAACGTGTCTGATCATTATTCAGTTCAATAGTCAAGTTGATCGTGAAATGCAATTATAAGGAGAAAATTTAATAAATAAGGCTACAGAATATTGCCATTCACAGTTTTCTAATTTATTTCTATTTCTAAACTAAGGGGTCCCGTGACCGCGTGCCTGAGTGTCTGGCCGCGAACCTGGGGAACCGGGCTCGATCCCGACCGGCGCCAAATATTTCGAATTTTAAATGGCACAAAAGTGACCTCTGTGGTGCACTCTCCACGCCAGCAATGAGTACTCGTGAGGTGACGCCTGGTAAAACCCCGCACGGTACAAATATGTCATCATCATTACCAAAATCTATAGGCCATCCAGCGAATCAAGCGGTTTGCGTCATCGTTTAGGGATTTTTGAAATTTTCTTTATTTTTTTAAATATATTTTATTAACGATATTTTATTGGTTTTTTTGTTATTATCATGTATTTGACACCTTTAATAGAAATAATTATATTTGGATATATTATTATTAAGTATAATTTTGTAAATTTTTGCAAAATGACGTTTGATTATATTTTTTTAATATTGGTAATTCTGAACATGTATATTACTAAATATTATATGTCTATATTATACTTTTCAACGTGTATTGTAATTTCATTTTGTTTTTGGTTTCGTTGTTCATTGTCAAAATGTCAAATGCTCTGTCATGTCAAATTCAAAAGCTTGTAGTTAATTTATTGACTTATTTTGAAAATTAAAAATAGATTGGTGGGCTCTTACTTTCACTGAAATCTAATATTGAGGTAATATTTGGTTCTATTTGGTAGTAATAATTCGAAAATTAAATCTATGTATATGTACAGCGTGTGGCAAACGCTATACGCAATGTATAGAAACAGTGAGAAATTGTATGGTATGCAGTATTCTGTATTTTTTTAAGGATCTCACATAATACTAGAGTTTGTTGCATATACTACAAGAATAAAGTATTTATAACGGCGTAAGCAGTATCGTTCAGAATATTTTAAATAAAATTTGATTTCGCTGGAAAAATATTATACCAGACGTGTTTTTAAGAAAAATTTGGGTTTATGAAGATTTTAATCCGTTTTACATGCCCATGTAAACTTTTTAACATATGACGTCATTGTTTCTAGTGATATTGTATTTATGACGTAAACCGCTTGATTCGCTGGATGGCCTATATATAGGTACAAAGCAGATTGATACACTCAGATATTGATAATATGCCGTGATGATATTTATTATTTCTAAAATGAGGATTGAAGAAGAAAAGCTTTGATTTCATTAAATAACTTTTTTGACAATATCTCGTGTCAAAGTGACATTTAATTAAATACCTTGAAATTGACATACGCGTTTTTTATTCATAGCGAACTCCGAGTTGGGATTTTTTTTTTTTTTTTTGAATACACTGTATAACTAATTGACAGTTGTCTGTGTTACGTACAATTTGCATAAACTGTTCGTGAAATAATTTTACAGGAAATAAGTATATAATCTTTTGCAAGAATTATTTTGTACGGAATTTATATAAAATAAGTATATAAAATTGACGGAATTTAATGTGCTAGCCTCAGTAATGTTTATATAATTATTATTTTTTTTTATCGTTACGATATAAAATAATTATCATGGAATTATTTGCTATTAAATTTCGACTATAAATTGCAAATAAATATTTTATTGTTTGTATATTATTCAATAAATATGTCTGCTCATGCGTAAAATTATACATAAATTCCTTGTACAGGCTGTCTCATTTTCGATGTTTTTTTAGGGTATCTCGGGAAATATTAATGATAGTGCAAAATCGTTTGCACATTCCAGAGTCAGCTTTTTGAGAAAAGTTTAATAGTCACCACAGGAATTTTCGATCTTCTTTTGTTTTTGAGCTAGAGGCAAAAACTTGTTTTTCGCTCATTTCGAAAATATCTCATAACTTATTTATTATGCTAGATAGAGTAAAAATGTTTTAACAAATTTTGTACCGTTTTTTAGGTAAAATAAAATGGCGTAATTATATTTTTTTGTAAACTTCATAATTCTCGGGATATAACACAAACTTATGATTTTTTAAATGGCAACCTATGATGAAAATAGTCTGGTCTTTTTGCTTATTTTATAAGCTTTTCAATGGTATATAACAAGTCTACATTCTTTTGTTTTGCACATGAATAAAAGATGATTTATTCATTTTTTTAGGGTGCACAAATTGAAAATCATTGTGAAACAAATGAAAAAAAAAACTATTATAGTTCGTCACTTGTTTATTTCTAATATTATTTGCTTCAGTTTTACACAAATTTTTGATCTATTTACTTTAAAAGTATATTAAACCATTTTTTTTCGAATTGTGTCAAAGCCAACTGTGACGTTGATAAATAATAATTAAATTAATACGAATTTAATTGGTTTAGAATAATTTTGGGGACAAAATTAATAGATATAGAATCAAAATAAACAAATGATGAACTATTATTGTTTTTTCATTTGTTTCACAATGATTTTCAATTTTTTCGTCATAAAAAAATAATAATTCATCATTTATTCATGCTTAAAACAAAAGAATATAGACTTGTAATACATCATTGAAAAGCTTATAAAATAAGCAAAAAGATGAGACTATTTTCAACATAGGTTGCCATTTAAAAAATCATAAGTTTGTGTTATATCTCGAGAATTATAAAGAATTCAAAAAATCTAATTACGTCATTTTATTTCACCTAAAAAACTGTACAAAATTTGTTTAAACATTTTTTTTCTAACTACCATAATAAATAAGTTATGAGATATTTTCAAAATGAGCGAAAAACAAGTTTTTGCCTGTAGCTCAAAAACAAAAGAAGATCGAAAATTCCTATGGTGACTATTAAACTTTTCTCAAAAAGTTGACTGTGGAATGTGCAAACGATTTTGCTCTATCATTAATATTTCCCAAGATACCCTAAAAAATCATCGAAAATGAGACACCCTGTACAGGGTGTCTCATTTCTGCTTTTTAAGGTATCTCTGATAAAATAACGTTAGAGCAAAACCGTTTGCACATTACTTGGTCAACTTTTCGAGAAAAGTTTAATAATCCCGACAGAGTCTGTAACAGATTTTTCATTTATTTCTTAATAATTTTCAATTTTTTACCCCAACAGTTATTAATGTTTTATTCATGTTTAAACAAAAGAATAAAGACTTGTTATATATTATTGAAAAGCTTATAAAGTAATATAGCTTCCCATTTAACAAAAAATCATAAGTTTGTGTTATATCTCGAGAATTATTCAGTTTTTAAAAGAATCTAATTACACCATTTTAATCTACGCAAAAAAACGGTACAAAATTTGTCTATATAATTTTTGTCTATTATAATAAGTATGTGGTAACTATTACACTTCTCTCAAAAAGTTAATGCTGTATCATTATTATTATTTTTACCCGAGAACCTTAAAATACTTCGAAAATGAGACAACCTGTACTATCCCAGCAAACAATTTAAGTATTTTTCCACATTTCTAATAACCTATACACATTAAATCCTTGTCATTAGGCGTTTATAGCTTTTTTATCATCCATCCGTGATTTATCGCTAAGCTTTCATCATTCTTGCTTGTAACAACAGTTTGAATTACCCCAGGGCATAACGATTCGCGGAACTTCCTATAAGTATAAATTATCACATGTTACAAGTGTAACTAAATTTAAAACATTGGCTATTAGATTTTGTCGATCGGATTGTGGATGGAATGGAATTAGAAACAAAGATATCGGTAACAGTTGAAATGCCAGTTAGAGATAGTTTTCTAGGTTATTAATTTTTTTATTTTCTGTGATTACAGACAGATGTAGTTTATGGGATTCTGTTGTTAATTTGTTTCTTATAGTGTGTTATGACGATGCTTTGCTTTGTTTTTGAATCGTGTCAAGTTTTTGTTTTAGTAGCAGTTTCAAAATTTAATGGTGCATAACTACTTGTTTTTATTGTAGTTTTATAGATCCAAGTTCAGTGTTTGTAAATTATGATCTGTTTAATTGAACAAACAAAAATAGAAAAACATTTGACGTTAGTAATCTAGTTATAGACAACATTAAAGTTCATTGAACTTTCCACAAAAGTCGTATTTTAAGATATACATATATCTTAAAATACGACTAAAAACTAAAGGGTGGTGTAAGAAAATTAATTACAATATGTTAGTGATGGCGTATGCCGTAAAATTAGTAGTTCTCTCGGTGTTTTGGGTTTATTATCTCTAATTCTCAGAAATATTTTGCAATCACAAATTAAAAAGTTCGGTACCATTAATGTCCATATTGTAAAATTTTGCAAAATTTGTAAAATTTTCTTCAAGAAATTCGAGATTTGGATTAATTACCGAAGATTTTACATCTAGAAGAAAACCAAAATTTACATCGAGGTTTAGCAGACCATTAAATATTACTTTTGAATTGAATTTGTTTGAAAATCGTTAATAACTAAGGACTCAATTTTTACCCAAGTGATATGCAGACTGATGAGAAAGTGTGATATTGTATGTATTTACCGTATGTTGACAATATTGATTGGTTTCACATAACAAGAATATACGAATTTGGCGCATGTATTTGTTAACATTTGACATATAATATCATGACACTGATATATGATATAAATTTATCATTTCATATCATACCACAATGGTGAAAATTGAGAATGGGGGATTACGGCTCAATCGAATTAAAGGAAAATAGTAAAAAAATACGAATGTATATGCTGAGTAACGAATATGAATAAAAAAATGAAATGGTATAATTGAGATATTTCGGAAATAAAGGGTTTTTTGTTATAACGCTTCGACACTAATATGAAAATATTTTGATTGGCGACCGAGAAACCTCCTATACATGCATTACAAATAGCGTGTTAGGAGGAGGGATTACTACCAATGGAAGTTAAGAAATTCAAATTCGAAAGGAGGGGCTAACATTCCTGTACTACAGTTTCCAAACAGTTTTTATTTTAACATAAATTTCTTGCATTAAACTTAATTATATAAATACACCTGTAATTATAAAGTATGTATACTTATACAGTGTTATAATATTCATTTATTTTTATGTAAATATAACTTAAAATAGCATATATTTCAAGAACATTTAGGTCCATGATGAAAACAGTTTGATATAAAAACACATAAATGTGACGTCACGTCAATTTTTTCAAAATTCGGGAGACCATAACTCGCTTATATTAATAGGAATTTTTTCACCGGATTTTCATCAATAGTCTTAGTTTTCCTAATATTTTCAGATGAAATTATAAAAAAAAAAAATTGTGTAATCCCCCATTGGGCTCTAAATGTCAGATGATTTTGGCTCTGTTTGACTATTGCGCCAGGGTCAGGGTACATTATGTCCGTCCCTGCTTCTCCGCCTCCCTAACCCGCCACTGTTACAGTTCTACTGAGTCATATAATTGGTTAATGCCTTTTTTGTACATTAAAATCGATTGGTATTTTTTTTTGTCTACCTGTTGAATTCCCTCCCGGGTAAAAATGAACAAATTTTTATACACAGCAGAAATTCGACATTGTCGAATCCGTTTAGCAAACAAGCACAGCCGTACAGTTATGTGCGAATTGGCTGCATAAATTGAATAGTTGTAGAAAAAATCATTTATAGTAAAGCAGTCAATGGGATAACAAGGCTATTTCATATCTAAAATGAGTGTGATATGCTATATGGTGATAGATAAAATGTTGTACAATATTCGTGGGATAGTACATTATGCACTATGTGATTAGCCAAACTCGCCCTGCGGGCTCGTAGGGCAATTCTCAATAAATGCGATAATAATGTCTGTATCCCATTTACAATAACTATTATCTACACACCTATAGGTACTATACATAGCAGTAATCTGTCCCATTTGCTTCATTTCTTATGAAACTGGTATTTATGAAATAAGCACTAGCAATACAAGTTTTAATAGAAGAGTTAATAAAAGGGGCATAGGTGTAAGTCCTGTTCGGCATTTAAGTACCATAAATAAAATATCCCAAACTTAACTGAGTTTACCGTATGTCGTTACAAAATTATTAGGTAATTATTTTTTAATAAATTGTAACTTAACTATATTAATTTTTTGAAAGATTATTTATATATGTCATGATGCTATTTATTTTGCTAAGTTCCGTAGAAGTTTTACAGTTGGGTAGGTATACATTTATCTTCCCTAAAAAATACTATTAAAAGAAACTCATAACAATTTGTATCAAATAAAGAAGCGTATGATTATAAATATACAAATAGTTTGCGTTAATAGTTACAAATGTAAAATCTAGTTTAGCGCCACTACTTTAATGAGGCAATTAATAATCTCTCAGTAGGCTCTAAAAATGTCCAATGTTGCGTGTGAAGTCAATATCAGTTAAATTTCCCAGACAACGAAGAGCGAAGCTTTTATAGCCTAGCACTCTTCGGTGATACGACTTCGTCATTTAGAACAATGCGATTTTTTTAGCACATTTCCTAGAATAATTATAGTAAAAAGTATCATCTCTATCTTTATTTATATTATAGAAACGTAATTATACGGTCTCCTGTCTTTAAAGAGACAAGTTTTTCTTTACTAATGGAACATTACTATAGAGAATGATAATTAATGATATCTCATTAAGAATTTTGCTTTAATGAGCGTCCCACTTTTTTAATTATAAATATTAATTAAGTTGTAATTAAAAATTTATACTACTTCATAGTAATGAAATATTTGAGATAGTTACAAATGAATATAATAAAAGAAACATCTTCATTCTTAAAGAATTATATTTTTCGACGCTATCGCACATAGTAAATTATAAAACTTTATGAGATGAGATTTTTTTCTTTATATGTAGGTATGTATATACATATGTGTATGTAAAATAACATTTGAATTATTTGGAGATAAAACTCTACAAATATGTACATTTAGTAATATTAACGACGTTTTAGGGGATCACGAAATACGAGAATTTATGACACATAATTAATATTGTCTATTCCGTAAAACTTTATGCAATGCTACACATTCAAATTTAAAGACTGAAATTCTGAACAAAATGTTTAAATGTATTCTTTTGGTACCCGAGTAAATTCATTTACATAATTTTAAGAAATTGTAAAAATGTATCTCGCACCAAATTTAATATATCAGGACTTATGGACTGAAGAATATTTACTGTATGAAGATGTATGGTTAGTACGAATGAGTCTTTTGAGCTCTTACATATGAATTCAATGATGAATATGGACGAGGCGAAAGAACTACGTTTATAGACAGTAGTGTGGCGGTGGCGAAGTATGATTGTTGAGTAAATATTACTGTGGTCCGGATGCGGTATTTCGCTACCGAAAATCGATCACTACACTTTATATGTTAAGAGTGAGGAATATTTGCTGTCATGTATAGTTGTAAGAATGTAGTGAAAAGAGTGAAGTGAGTCAACTAAGCTCTTATTGTTGCTGTTATTGTTTTCGGGTTTGTGCTAACCCACTAAACACTAAGTGAAACATGCGTGATTTTTATGTATCTATATGTATGTATGTATTTCAAAAAATAGGTATTTGACAGTTAATCGAGTTTCATTTCACAGTTTAAATACATTAGAGAGGCAAAGAGTACTGGGACGTATTTATTTATTTTTTATTTTTTTGAAGTAATCAAATATTAATTCGTCGAACGGTATAATAATTAACTTTTGTTAAATCTGCTGTTCTTTGAATAAGCCTATTATTTTCACCTTCATTTTTCAATGTATTAAAAACATTAAAAATAATTTGCTTTGCGTCTTCTGATAAATGAATTCGCTGTCTTGAAGTCTGAGATTCTTCGTTCTCACACATTTTATCGCTAATTTTATGCTGTTATTACTACTAAACACTTGAAGAAGTAATAATACAAAATGCAAAGACCGTTAAACAGTTAATATTAATCAGTGGTAAATTATAATCATATTTGGAAAATATATTTCTTTGAAGATAATCATCCTTTTAAAATTTTTCTAATCCCAACCTGGTCAAATCCCCGACAAAATATCCAGCTGTGAAGAGTCTGACCGCTACTTCACAAGTAATGGAATGTGCATATATCTTGAGACATCCTATACTCGTATCTTGATCGCTATTAAATATCCTGGATATACCGTGTGTCCCAAACAAACCTTGGCATGGGCATTTAACAAGGGAAAACAGTTTTTTGTATATAAAAATTGTACGGCAGAAAATAGGCTATTCCACAGTAATCAAAAATAGTAAAAGTTTATTGAAAATATATACGATAATAGTTAAAGGATAAGGAAAACCATATTTCTTTTATTATAAATTATTTCTTCTAGAAGACACGGGGAGTTTTGCTTTTGATGATGCAGGACATGTGTAAGAGTGTTTCAACAAATAGGATCCAAGTATGACCTCCGGTTTTGAGATGCCCCGCCCTAACTAAGAATATACTTCTTCGGGTGTGTCGAATCTGTTCGGTTGCTGTTCGGGTGACGTTCTAATTTCTTTGTTTTTATAAAATGAGAAAAAAAGATGACATAAATTAAGTATAATAATTTATTTTATGTCTCTAATAATGAATTATAATATTACAATTTAAATATACATTATTTTGTAGTTTGTTTAACATTTTTTAGTGGCTTGTGAACCACTGTTTGTTTACTTCTGGGATATCCACATTACCTACGTCACAAAGGTAATTTAAAATTCGGACCTTAATATCTCGCTTATTTGGAGGAATTTTTAACTCGGACTTTCACATGTGGTCTTATAATTTTATGTACTTCAAGAAATTTTTTTTAAAAAAATATCGTGGAATAGCCTATTAAGCTATTACATTGAACATGATAATAGTATGTTACATCTTGTACATTATTTAATATTAATTACTTTCATATTATTGCATAAATTGCAATTGACATTTTAGATTGGGGTTCGATTCCCCTTTAGGGTAAATATTTTCTTTTTTTACATAAAAATTGTTGAACTTTGAAAAATATGTTTTATATTTCGTATATTATAGTCAGTTATCTAAAAAAAATACTGACATTGTTATGAATAAAGAGAAAATGATTGATTACAATAACCAAAATATTCATTTAATAACAACATAACAGAGTACAACAGAGTATTAAAAACATAACTACACAAATTTATTATATTTCAGTTATTTTTATTAATATCAAAAGAAAATACAATAAAATAAATACAAAGTATAATATCCGTATCAGTATCCGCGGATCAGGATCACATTAATCATTAATCCGTTTACGTATTTGCTGATCTGAATTTTGTGTGATCCGGAACATCACTTTATCCACTGGAGTTTGTAACTTTTAACAGAATTAAACGTGAAAGTATGTCGTTTAATTTAGAGCGACAACCAAAATTTTAAATTAAAAAAAAACACAAGTAAATTTTCTCGAAAATCCTGTACTACTACCTATTTGTAAATTGTAAATATTAATTTATGTTTTCTTTTGTTTCAGGTGAGTGTCTGCCTATTTATTGCCTTTTTTGTTCCATCTTGTTGTAAGTATTTTTTTTCTTTTTGTATAACTTTTCATTATATGTATTGTAATAAGCAAGCATCATTTCTTTTTATTGATTCTTCGTACTATTTGCAATTTTTCATACAGAATGTAATAAAAATGTCAAAGTTCGTCTTGTTTCTTGCCGTTTCCTATACACGTGTATTCAGTTGGAAAATAACTGGAGGGATAGGACTATTATTTACATATATCAACGCGCTGGCATTCGATGCACAGACAATAACTTACACTTGACTGACGTGCAGAATTACATTTCATTTTTCATTTGATTTACCTATCTCCAAGACAACGAGAATCCATCAATATCTAATGATCGCGAAGGAAATTATTTCTCTTGGTGTTATAAATGATTATTTAGATAGAAATTTCTCAGTAATAAAGTCGTCAAGACGATATAAATAAACAAATTTAATTATTTTATAATTACTTATTATGATTACCAATTATGTAGAAAAATAAATACGCACAATCTAACGGTAAAGTTTTCTTGAGTTAATTATGTTAAAGCGAAAAACAAAATGAATGCCATTATCTAATCTCTAATGTATGGTATGTGTGTATTAAATACATAGAGAAATAATACTTGTCTTGAAACTCGTTATTATTTACTACTTATCATTATAAAGACATTTAAGCTTAAGGAAATTTGTGAATGAAAATATTGACATATGCCGCAAGGTATGCGTAAATTAATTGTGGGTGGACCATAAATAAAGAAAAAGTTTATTAACGTCTTTATATGAGATTCACTGTTGTACAGTAAATCCAGTTAAACCTGGGACACATGGTTTATGGCCCATAAATTCTGAATAATATTTAAAAATACGTGTCTCGGTCACTTTTCTATTAAAATTTATTACAGGTTACGGAACAATCAGTCAAATTACTCACTTTATGTAGATTGGTTTCGTAAGAAATGAAGCAAATGAAACAGATTTCTATTATTTGGTCAATTTATCATAGAACGCACTATTTTTGACGCTTTTCGTCTTCTGGAGGTAGTATGAATATATGATTTCAAATTGCAGACAGTCGGCCAACAATGAATTTCTATCTGTGAAGGTAAAATTGTTAGTGGAAAGCCCTATCAACATAACTATAAAAAACACTTAAGTCATATTTTCATAAGTCGCATTTTTTAAAAACCTTTCAAAATTATAAAATAACCTCAATAAAAAAAGTATGTAATATTAAAAATATGTTTCATAAGGCCTGTTATTGCACTCCTCGTCTTTTGTAAAACTTGACTCATGCGTTAACTGATTGCCTTAGGAAATTTGCTTTTTATACTGTATACAATAAATAACAATATTTGGGTAAAGTTCTGTTTTTTTTTTTTTGTTATAAAACGACGGATCGACAGCGAAGTGCAATACAATACTTATATAACATAAAGGGAAATGGCGAGAGGTATTGTGCTGGCCACAACAGATTTTTTTTTTTTAAATTGATTAGACAATTTATAGTATACAGTGTGTCCCATTTAGAAGTGCCACCATTTGGATCTTGAGAACTATAAGAAATACGATGTCGGTTAAATGGAACTTTTTGTATGCCTTTGGGAGGCCATCTCAGATGTGCTTTTGTTTTTCCAAAAATTGTCATAGGGCACTAGATAATGACGAAAAACTGATTATTGTTGATTTTTTCTTTTTCAAATAACTTCTAAACTATTGGTAATTGAGAAAAACGTTTCAAATATAAAAGATAGATACTTTTATTAACTAACCAGTGGCGTACAAAACAAATTTTTATATCCGTAAATTTTCGAGATATAACACAAACTTATATCTTTTTAAATGGAACCCATATCTGATTTTAGTCTCAAAAAAATAACTATTTTTTTTCTCTTCAATTTTGTAAGGGTTATTATGTTTTATATTTGTTTTGACTTCAAATTTATAATTTTTTCCTTATTTTGTATTAAATTTACAATTATTTTGAAAATATTGGTATATTTCTATTTACAAATACTCCTTGTATTTAAATAATTTATTTCGTTAGAAAAATTTTGCTCAAAACTCGTATCAAATTAATTTTTATAATTTTTTGTATCAGGTCGCCCTTGGCACATTGTAATAGAATAAAAATATTAAGTAATAAAGGCATAAAATAAATTATATCGATCAAATATAATATAATTAATAAAAATAATATTTTTTTTTGATAATTAATAAGAAAATTCACAAAAATAAAGAAAAAAATTAAATTTTAGGAGCAAAACAAATATAAAACATAATAACCCTTACATCATTGAAAAGAGAAAAAAATAATTATTTTTTTGAGACTAAAATAAGATATGGGTTCCATTTAAAAAAATATAAGTTTGTGTTATATCTCGAAAATTTACGGATATAAAAATTTATTTCGTACGCCACTTATTAGTTAATAAAAATATCTATCTTTTATATTTGAAATGTTTTTCTCAATTACTAATATTTTAGAAGTTATTTGAAAAAGAAAAAAATCAACAATATTCAGTTTTTCGTCATTATCTAGTGCCCTATGAGAATTTTTGGAAAAACAAAAGCACATCTGAGATGGCCTTCCAAACGCGCACAAAAAATTCCATTTAACCGTCATCGTATCTCTTATAGTTCTCGAGATCCCAATGGTGGCACTTCTAAATGGGACACACTGTATACTATAAATTGTCTAATCAATTAAAAAAAAAATCTGTTGTGGCCAGCACAATACCTCTCGCCATTTCCCTTTATGTTATATAAGTATTGTATTGCACTTCGCTGTCGATCCGTCGTTTTATAACAAAAAAAATACAGAACTTTACCCAAATATTGTTATTTATTGTATTTAACATGTCTTCTGCACACATACAATTCTAATTATATCTATTTTTTCACTGTATGAGGAAGTTCTTAAATGTCACAGATTCTTCCAATACATTAACAAGATTTTAAATATTTAATTAATAAAACAACGAAAAAGATTAAATGTACTTCCCAGAAAAAGCTTTGAGAATATCACTAAAACTGTTGATTTTTGACACTGACATTTATCTGACATTTACAAACTACGTGACAAACATATGAATTTGTGAACTGGCTTCCTTGGTGTAATTTAGCCTGCGCGATTTGTATCATCCAATTATTCTATATATTATAGGGTCTTTATCTCTAAATTTATAGAATATATTTGTAATAAAATTTTTAAATGTATCAGATGTAGAATTTTATGTTCTTCAATATTACTAATTACACATATTTTCAAAAATAATACTTAGACGAAGATTTTTTTAAGAAACTACTACTTCCGGTTGTCCAGTTGTTACCAAAACCTTTTCAGCTCTTTCCATAAATGTCAGATTGAGGAATTCATAGTGAAACTGGTCTTAAGATCTACAGATTTTGAGCAATCGTCCCTCCAACATCCACACATGCATACACACATACATACACACACACATCACATGCACACATACATACATACATACATACATACATACATCCACTCACACATACAGACATCATCGTAAAAATGTTAAAATCGGTTTGTAAGGACCTTAATGCCCATATTCATAAACATTCGTAAAGTTTCAAAACGGTTCGTTATAATTTTTGACAAATAGAATAAAACTAAACAAATAATATTTTGATTTTTCTTTTAATGTCGACTGTTTTTATTGGATAAAAATTATAACGAACCGTATAAAATATTTGCGAGTGTTTATGAATACGGGCATAAATCATGCTATATCATTAAAATCTGGATATGTGATTTTTAGCATGAATCCAATACCTCTCTTAGCGAGAGGTAAAAAACAACAAAATTTTCGGACTATATTTTAGAGGTAATCATTTACTACTAAGTTTTTTATTATATTATATCCTTTGCAGTATGCAATGCACATACCTGTATAGTTCAGGAAGTTTAGTCGTTTTTTTAAAGCACATTCCTTCGCCCGTCTAATGCCCAGTTGCACCAACAAGGCTTAAATTTTAAGCGAACCTTAAACAAAAAATGTAAATCGAAATTTTGACAGCAATGTATAATACTTCATTTGACAGTTCATTTCGATGCAATATTGTCAATTTAAGGAACGCTTAAAATTTATGTTACGTTGGTGCAACTGGCCGAAATTCTTGTAAAAGGAGATATAGGTCTGTTCGATAGAATTTAAAATAAATGCAATGTATTGTAGTGCAGATTAGTCTAGGTTAGCAATGAGTACAGTAGTACTCCATTAAAAAAAATCTGATGTGGCCTAGAACATTACCTTTCATCAATTCTATGTATTTTCTACAAATTCCATACCGAAAGTTCATTGGAAAAGATTCTATAAATCCAATAAAATTATAACATAAACATACACTATGAAAGAGAGAGAGGGAGAGAAAGAAAGAAAGAAAGAAAGAGACATACAGACATCATCGCCAAACTAGTAAAATCGTATTTTAGGGACCCTAAAACGTGCTTGTTAATTACAAACTCATCACAGAATTTTTTGACCAAAAACAAAACCTTTACCTAAAGGCGACGGAAGGTAAAAAAAAAACTTGGAAGTACAACCAGTACATCAGCGAACCGTCAGTAGAGTGCTCGCCAGCTAAGAAAAAGCCATTTACGTCATCAGCGCAGAAACCAATTTTTGTCATTGCCCTTGGTTGTCATAGCAACGGGATAGCTTGTTCATGGATACGCCAGTGTCGTTCGTGTTATGTTCTAATGAAAATGTATCATTTGAATTATTTTCAAAAATAGTAATAAAAAATCAATTTAATGTTCTGTCTGATGAATATTGTTCCAATAAATTGTAAATTTCTAAAATATTTATTCAAATTATTTCCAAATTTACAGGAGTAGAAACAGTTTAGTATTATATTCGGGACTATGGTCATTATTCACTCGGATGATTTGCATCACTGACCTATGGCTCGGGGAGCAAATGTCATCTTCGTGAATAATGAGTATCATAATCCTTCATATAATAAAACATTATTTTTATAATAAGAGTATAATATGAAAGTATTTGTATTATTATGGAATTCCGTCGTGTGATGGCCTAATGCGCTTCCTAACTGAAAATCAATGCAGATGCAATGAATAGGTATTTAAAAATGTCTCTTTAGCAAATTTACATGTCATTTATCAATAATTTGTGATAATCAACTAAAATAAATAGAAAAAATAACAACTGAAGTGCGCGTTCACTATTTGGTAAAGAATAAGTTGGCACGCCACTGCTTACAAAATCTGTGAGCCTACGTCATTGCTTCGCGCATCTATTGATGACGCAAATGGCTTTTTCTTAGCTGACGAGTACTCTAGTTTACCACATCTTGAAGATTGTATATAAAAATAAAATTTTGAGATCTGTTGCAATATTGCTAGATTTTGGGATACCGAATACCTCATTTAAGCAGTGATTGCATCAAAAACTATTTTTGTAGAAGTAGTGCTAGGTGCTAAAATACGATGATGAAGAATTTATTCGTCATTTTAGAATTAATCACCAGTTACATAATCTTCTAATAAACTAAATAAATTAACTTCTCAATTCTGACTGGCGCAATTAAAATAATTTTCAAAATTGACATTTAAGTTTTGTTGCTCCACTCCGGTTTTGCACTAACTACTAGCGTTTCCTCAAGTATCGAGAAAATTCTTGAATCTTGAATTTCTTATCTTGAAAACAAGATAAAATCAAGACTAGAATGTAAGTTTTTAATATAAAACAAGAACATTAATGCCAAGAACAAGATTTCTTGAAAGTTAAAGTACTTACGTATACATATAAATGTACTGAAAAATAAACAAAAGAGTAACATTATTTAATATTATAAATTTATCATCTTATCCTATTCTTTTTTATTACATTTTCGACCAACCATGGTCAACAAACAGCCCGCGGCCAAATTCGGCCCGCATAATGAAATTATGCGGCCCGCGACCCGAGGTTAAATTTTTATCAAAAATGTTCGTTTTACCTTCCGTCATCTTTAGGTAAGGAAGGTATTGTCTTTGGTCAAAAACAAATCGGGGATGTGTTTTTAATGAATAAGCACGTTTTAGGTTGCCTAGAATGCGATTTTAATAGTTTAACGATAATTTATGTATGTATGTATGTATGTATGTATGTATGTGTGTGTGTGTGTGTGTGCGTGCGTGCGTGCGTGTGTGCGTGTGTCTGTGACAAAATTTTCTCCGACGGTAACTCCAATACTAAAATTATAAATATTTATTATAATTCTTTTGTATTCCTCTTCTTTACATCCATATGAAGAGCTGATTAGATTTTGGTTATAATTGATCAACCGGAAGATCCCTTATTTGAAATTCGTAACAGTTTTTCTTGAAAAAACGCAGTTAAATACAATTTTTTGACATTTTATGTGATTATCAATATGAAAGAATATATTATTCTTTATACGGTTTGATTATACATTTTCCTTCATATTCAGTAGATATAGAGTTAAAGAATTATAAAGAGATTAACTTTCAAAAATCAACCAGCTTTACTATAATTATAGAAACAGCTAACATATTCAAAAAATTCTAATTGACAGATGTCAGTGTCAAGAGCAATTTACATAGTGTATGTTCGTGTTATAATTTTACTGGATTTATAGGAACTTTCGGTATGGAATTTGTGCTGTCCATAACAGATTTTTTATAATAATTCTAGTTTTTTTTTAAGATCTTTAAAAAATTTCATAAATTAAATCGTTTTTATGTTTCAAGTTTTCTTATTTAAACATTGTGTCCGGCTCGCAAAGAAAAAAGTTATTCACAAAGTGGCCCGCGAGCCCTGATGTAGACCAAGCATATTTCTTGCTGATGTTTTCGTTATCGTACGAAGACTTTTTTGTCATGAAGTTATGAATACTTTCAATATAAATATTAAAATTTAATCTTGAGAATTTTTGACAAAGAAATAAAACAATTCAATATAAGACTGAAGTCCTATTTATTTTAATATTTATACAGTTTATACAGTCGTGTATAAAAATCATATAATACTTTCTATGTTTATTTCATAAAATAAAAAAATAATTTTTTTTCTTTTCGAATTAAAATTAAAAATAAAAATAGACCAGTTCTGAACAAATCTGTGTCTTACATATCTGTAAATCTGTAAAAAAAAACTGACAAGGACGCATCTATTTTCGTTAATTAATATAAAATTATAAATATTGTAGTGCGGAGATATTTTTGTATTATTTTATGTAGGTTTATTGTTCAGATTTTAGGGGTCATAAATCATGTATACAAAATTAACTGGACTCATTGTACTTGTAAAATATATTTATGTCTTATTTCCACTACGGTATTTCTGTAATTTAATCTATGAATAAATGTGCCGTTATATATACTAACATAGTTATATTCATGCATATATTAGATTAGAATACCAATTACCATAAAATTTAATCGTCTTAATGCCTCAAATTCTGCACCTCATTACAATCCTATTTCCTTGTCTAACTTTGTTGGAATATATTTTTAAATTTAATTTGGAGTAGGTACTTATAATTCTTTACTCATCAAAAATTTCCTGTCAAAATTATTATATTTAAAACTAATAACATATTTTCAATGCGAAACTTGTTTGTATGAATGCCTATAAAATCAATATTTTAGCTTTAAATCATCATTATTAGATTATTACTCCATATATAAAAAGTTAATTTCGTTTGAAAACACATTACTTTCCATTTTATTTTAGACTAGAATTGAGTTTTGTAAAGTATGTCCGCGATGTGGTGGCCGGTCCATCATTGTTTCAAAACTAATAATTAACAGTTATATGTATAATCTGTCTGTCACATACACGCTTGTTCAATCATTGGTTAATATTACGTGAGTCTAATATGTCCATCTCTTTTCCACTACTTGAAAAGAAAAAAGATAGTTGATCACTTCCTGATCGGAAATGTCAAACTTCAATTTGTCATTTCAGTATTCATTTTAGGTTTTTGAACAAAACTTCACCCTTTCGTACAACCCGCCGAACTGTAGAAACGCTAATTTTCAAAGCATTAGCTATTCTCTGAATATAAAATAATTATTAGAATTTTAATAATAATAATAATAATAATAATAATAATAATAATAATTAAAATATAAGCACCTACCTCTTGGACGGCCTTTAATGAAATTAACGGTCCACTGTTATCTCTTTCTTGTGTGAAATAATCCACCAAATTCAACACCAATTCTTGAGCTTGGCTTCTTAATATTATTCCAGGCATTATGACCCTACAAAAGCAACAAAAACGAAGAACAAAAAACTAGTAGTAACAATAAGTATTAATAATAACAAAACGTTCAAAAAGAAATCAAAAAGCTACACTATCGTAAACCACAAAAGAGTATTATATCATTGATTAAATAATACCTACTGGTATTATTTAATCAATGATTATATTACTAAAACGTCGAACTGTCAAACTCATACGTCAAAATAAGGTAAAGTAAACAGATCGTTGATTCTAAAACAATGGTCGTCATGAAAATATCCCCCACCATTAAAATCTTAACTAGTGCTGTCAAGAACCGGAAAAAATTGGAACCGGGTTCCAAAACTATCCGGGTACCCGAGTAATGGAACCGATCATCGGTTCCGGTTCCGGGTAATGGAACCGATCTACGGTTCCGGTTCCGGGTAATGGAACCGATCTACGGTTCCGGGTAATGGAACCGATCTTCGGTTCCGGTTCCGAGTAATAGAACCGATCTTCGGTTCCGGATCCGGGTAGAGGAACCGGTTCTCTGGAATAGAACTTCAGAATTGGTTTATGGAATCAGTGATATTATTCAATTATAATTTTAAATTAGTCTCGCTATTTTTGAGAAATAAACAGATTTTCTGTTTTATTCGAGAAATATTGAACGATATTAATTTTTTTTATGTAACTTAATTGCATATAATAATGTGTAAATAATATTATACCATATGCAGGAGGATGATATTTTTTTTGCAACTTACACTTTCAGTTTCATATTATATATTTTCAATTTTCATTCAATATGGTTTATTACAGTAGCTTGACCTTGAGTGATATTCTAAGATATTGGTACCTACCTACATAATGACAATAGTGACCATAAAATGAAGGGACAAAGCAATAAATATTTCCTAGAATTTCAATGAGCTACTTATACATTCTGCTTTCATCTTTACAATTTGATCTCTCACTTTTGTAATATAAAAGAATATTTCTTAATTTCTTGACTTCAGTTCAATTAAATACAATCAATATATATTTTGTTTGTTTATGTAAAAATTTTAAATCCTTCATTTTTGTTTAATAGACAATTATATGTTTTGTTTATATGTATCATTTTCTTTACTGCAAATTCACACCAAAGAGTAGGGTAGAGAAATGGGAAAATTCCGTGGTAAAAGTGGAAATACCTGATAATGTATATAAATATAAAATACAATTTACATATAGCAGAACATAAAATTTTTAATAAAAGTTTTTCTTTAAAGTAATAATTTATAATTCATAATTGTCAAAATTTTTCATATTATATGCACACGTGTTTTCTTTTGCACATGTATTATTCAATTTTCTTAAAAATATGCAAGAACGCACTTAGTATCCACTTTACATATATTCCGACCTATATTCAAGACTCAATCTGTTCGGGTTCCATAACCGAGAACCGATGAATTTCGGTTCCAGAAGCGAGAACCGATGAGTTTCGGTTCCAGGACCGAGAACCGATGAGATTCGATTCCAGAACCTAGAACCAATGAGTTTCGCTTCCAGGACCGAGAACCGATGAGTTTCGGTTCCAGGACCGAGAACCGATGAGATTCGATTTCAGAACCGAGAACCGATGAGTTTCGGTTCCAGAACCGAGAACCGGGTAGTTTCGGTTCCAGAACCTGGTAGTCTTGGAATCGGAACCGTGAACCGGGTAGTTACACATTACACATTCAAATAAGCGGGTACCCGGGTAATGTTGGAACCAGAATCGAACCGAACCGGAACCGGTTCCCACCACTAATCTTAACCCATACGAATATTTTTGATGACTTTCTTGTACGCCCGTTAAACTATACATATTTTGTTAATAATTAAAATATATAGGTATTATAATAGACCCAATCATAGAATTGCATGTATTTGACATAATTTGACATTGACATTATTTTTTCTATTTTTTTGTTATTTTTGTCCTAATCCATAGCAAACTTAATTACAAAAACAAAAAAGTACATAATTTTAAATTTTCATATCTCGCTTTTACAAAGAGCTAATTTAATCATAATTGATGTGTTAGGCGCAGAATTCAAATCTCTAAATCTCTAAATTTTATTTGAAGCATTTATTTGTAAAATCAAAATAACTGAAAACAGCTTCAAGTAAAGTATCACTTCCGATTAGACCATTTTACCCAAAATCTATTATGTCATTACCATTGATATAAGAGTCTTATATACCAAATTCAAGTAAAGTACCACTTCCGTAAGTTATATAAAGATCAAAAAGGGAGGTGCACAACTAGATGTTAAGGTGTTATAGAAGTACAAAATTTTACCTTTCTACGGCTTCCCGTTTTTCAGTTATGCGAGATACGTACGTACAGACGTCAGGACGACATTAGTCAAAATGGATATTTCCGTTAAAATCTGGAAACCAACTTTTTCGCGATTACAATACTTCCTTTATTTCGTACAAGGAAGTAAATAGGTCTTTTGCTTTAAAGTTATTTTAAAAGAAACAATGATAATGTAAGAACGGTGTTACGGTTAGAAAATTATTTACTAAAAATCAAATGTTATAATAATTAATTTTTAAGACAACTATTTCTTTCTTCTGTATATTATTTAAATAAACAGTACTTTATATTCAGTATTTTTCATAAATGTTTAATATTAATAATAAATGTTCAGTAATATAAACACTTGTTCAGTATTAAAAACTAATGTTCAATTAAATAATATTTGTCCAATAACAAAAAATTTGAAGCAAACTCTTTGCTCAATATTTTTAACCACTCAACTGTACTCAACTGAGCGACAAGTTGCGCTAAAATACTACTTTACAATTAGATACATTGCAGCAATTTTTTCCATACCATGTACGCGGGCATTTCCCGTTACTTATTCTAAATTCTTCAAAAATAAATCTTTATTAATAATAATACAACTGAATGTTGTCACTTGACAAAATGGACCCGAAAATGCGCCCCTAAATCTTGTGAAGTGAAGCAATCGGGCCGGGATAGAGTGAATTTTGAGTTATAGCCTTCAGCTCCTATACAACGACTTTGCCTTTATCTCCCAAGGGCCATGTCTAACGTAAACGATGGGTGCGGCATCATAACGGTGTTGTTGTCATTGTGCAAAATCCAGGATTAGTGTTTCCGCGAGACTCGAGATCAGTCTAGCTCATGTCGGTCTCAACTAGATCTCAAGTATCATGGACTCGTCTCGGTCTCGAATGTGGGGGAAAACCTTATAATCAAATTTGGGAACACCGGGAAAAAATGGGTTAAACATTTAAGTTTTACAAATTAACGTTAAAATTAATATTATACAGGATGTCTCTTAAATAGGGGGACATGGCTTAACCACAGAAACAAGTTTAGTTAAATCGTCTTATTTTAGCTTTAGGAATCTGTGGTTAAGCCGTGTCCCCCTATTTAAGAGACCCCTGTATAACAATATTGATGATTTTTTTATTATAAATGTAATGACCATTTGCACCTCTGACACTTAGATTTTAAGCTAGACTTAAACAAAAAAAATGCAAATCGAAATTTTGACAGCAACATTTACTTTCCCATTTAACATTTCGTTTGGATGCGATATTGTCAATTTAAGGAACACTTAGATAGTCGAGACCAGTTCCAGACCGAGACGAGACCATAGCACTCGAGACCAAGTCGAGACCGAGACGAGGCCTACCCAAGTCTCGTCTCGCCTCACGGCAACACTATACAGGATGGTTACAGGAAGTAAAAATTCTTCGGACTTGCAGTCAACTAATAAAATTTATTCATGCCGACGTTTCGACTATACAATAGTCTTCATCAGGGCTAGAATGGTCTAGTTGAAAAAAGAAACCACAATGGGGTATTCCACCATAACAGAAAATTTTTAAAAAATTCAATTTAACATAAAGTATGGCTTAATAAATAATAGTTAAAACAATGAAAACATTTTTTAAATAATTACTTTACGAGATATTTTACATTTGCTAAAAGGGAAAATTGACGTCATACAATTGTTATCTTTCTTTCGCAGCGTACTCAGAGCAGTGTGTGTGAGAAAGACAAGTATAGAGGAAATGTGACATTACACTGATTTCTCGAAAATAAAATACTCTTAAATTAGGAACAATTAAGATTTTTTAATACTATGAATTGCTTCAAAACTCAATGAAGTTTTATTTAAAATAATTTAAAAAATTGAGTGGAATACCCCATTTTCGGAAAAAAGAAAAAAAGGATTAGAATATCCTATTATAGTAGTTATTTTGAGTCTTTTTCTATTACAGTAGGTACATCAAGTCAAGTCAAAATGTCCAAAAACTAAAAGAACAATTTTAAGAAAATTGATTTTCTGCTTTATTTGAACAAAGATTTTTTTGAGTTAATAAACAAAGATTTACTTAAGGTGCAACTTTTATGTCATAAAATCAAAAAAAAAATACAATAATAATATATTTATTTGCTTGCAGTCATATCGAAAGATTGGAAGCTTATACAAATTAGTAAAAAAAGAAACTTTTTACTCGGGTTGCATACAAATTTGTTGTACGTCTTCAATAAAAGTATGAAAAAAATGCCATAGCGTTTTATTTTTGCATTCGTTTGCTTTAAAAAAAATGCTCTTTTTCACGCTTTTATTCTGGAAAAAATACATATGTAGGTATTTCATGAACCTATTTTAATGAAGTAAAGTGCACTTTTTTAACGGACGTAAAAATATTACAAAAAATACCTGTAATTATGAAAAAAAAATCCATTAATATACAATATTAGACTTGTCATGTAGAACGTTCTCATATAAAATTTTAAAAAAGAAATCTTAATAAGTACTTAGATCCTTTTTAGTTTTAATGCTTCATTTATAATACGTTGATTTCAATCTTTCTATGATATATTACCTATGGTGCAAGTTTCAAAGTTTAATAGCGTTAAATTACATATTTTTCTGCATTCAATCCATCAATGCACTTCAATAATTACATTTCTCTAGGCTTATACAGTCTGCATGCCTTTCTATTCAAGCCTGTATCTAAGATGAAATTACTCTTATTGTAAATTAGAACACAAGCAACCAATAATTACCATTCGAGAAAAATCTTTAACAATCAGATGTCTAAATTACGTATCTATTTAGATTGTTCGCTGCATCGATGAACAAGATCAAAGATACCGTTGCTTAGCATACAATGCGCGCGCCGTTTCTTCCTTGAAGCGCGCATAGATCGAAAGCAAAAGGACAATTATACCTCCCACCAGCAGGTAAAAGAGGTTAAGGATTTGATAAATATATAAATATAGTAAATAAGCACGTTTTAACATTTGTCGCTATTACGTTATGTCTGCTGGTGGAGACTGTGAATGTTTTTACCTCTCGCTAAGAGAGGTATTGGATTCATACTAAGCACGTTTTAAGGTCAGTAGAATCCGATTTTAACATTTCTGCAACGAAGTATGTGTGCGTGTGCGTGTGTGTCTTATTTCAAATAATTTTATATTATATATACTTATAAATTTCATTAATATATACGTTTTTATTCTGTATTTAAAAATAAATAATTTCTACAAGTTATATCTTCTGCCTTTTTCTTTTCACCATAGCTTTACTTTCCAGACCAGTTCTACATTCAAACTTTTCGCTTTCATAGATGTGATTGAATAGTATAATACATTGCGAGAATTGTAAGAAGCTTATTACGTACGAATGGAATGTTTTGATGCTCAATGTATGATTAGTGCATATCGCAACAGCAATTCTTCTTCTTTTTAATATGTTATATACATCATTTTCTGTATCTATATCTTTACCGAAAAATTAAAAATTTAAATATAAAATAGACTGATAGTTGACAGGTTTACAAACTTTTGATGTTACGCATTGCTCTTAGTTCTTAAGCATTAATCCTTATGCAAAGCAGGAAATGGTAGTAAACGTTGCCATATGATATACATTTTTTCGCATTGCTCTTAGTTATTATGTTATTAATTACAGCTATAATTTTATTGAATTTTAATTATTAATTTGTATACCCCATAGTTTTTATTTTTTGCTGCAAGAGGTTATGTCAAGGTTATGGCAGCTAATTATCTACTAAACATCGGATTAACTGTTTTGACAGGTAATGTTGCCAACAAATTATAGTGATAAACGGAAATTCCCCTACTAACTGATACGTAATAAAAACTTTTTCATTATAAGTAATAGAAAAAATATGGCTCATATAAAAGTTTTATTGTTTTAAATATATCTACCTACTATTTAATGATAGATATAGACATTTTTTATAAAATCAGGTTACAAGATACGACTATCAACATTTATTTTTCAAATAGCAACCTGTAATTATTTTTTCGTAATATCATACTGTTATTAGGACATAACAGGACTAAAAACAAAAATGAAAAGATAGAAATAACGGCCTAGGCCGTTATTTTTTATAACAGTCGCCTACAATTAAGGATCAGGTGTTCCTAGAAAAATAACAGCATATTGATGGACTGTTGTCAAGGAGAATTTATAAATTAACCAAAAAAGTTCTTCAGTATGACAAATATAGAAGAATTTTATTATTCCTAAATGTTTAAATTTTAAGTTATTACGAAAAATCTTGAACGCCACACAGCCGATATGCAAATAACGATCTCGATTGATTATAAACTTCAGTCGCGTCCGTTATTTTATTTGCCTCATATCGGCCTATACTAAAATATAAACTGGCATTTTTTCTCTTTTGAACAATGTAAATATTTGTATTTCAAAAATGTGAAAAAAAATTGAGAAAAATCTATTTAACCTTCTACAATACATGTATACCTATATTACTAAAACTCCCCTTTGTTGAAAGTAATTGAAAGTTTCTATATTTATGGCCAAAACTGTACAAATGTTAAAAGTTACATTAAATAATATTATCCAATATTATTAAATGTGTTTACATAAAATATAATTAAATGACGGGCGGGAGGTAAAATACTAGCACCAGCTACGTTGGATTTTTAAGGTTATGTTTGATAGGCATAGGCTTGGCTTTATGATTAGTAAATGTAAGCTTTGAATTTAATTGCTTGTTAAGATAGTCTTAAAATATAAAATAAGTTGTTTGAAGTAGCACAAACTGTACTTGCTTGACGTGACGTACATGAAATTTATTTTATGCATTTGATTCATTATCTGCTAACAAGGAATATAAATTTACAATTATTTACAGCGTGTAAAATTACTTTCACAGTGTCTTATATGTTTCAATATGAAGTATGGTTGAGTAATTTTTTGAGTAGAAAAAGTAGGAAATGCTTAATTCTTATAAGTTTAAATTAATGATATATTACTCTTACATTTATTAGAAAACATACATAGATAGTGTAGTACATGTTTATTACATTATGTATCTATCTACATTACGAACAACTGAAATTACTATTGTTTAGTACAAAATTCATAGGAATTGTTTCTTATCCATTGTATTTGCACATATACCTAAAGTACATTTATTTATAATATTTTTAATTTATTTTATAATTTATGATAAATAATTGAAGAAAATCGCCCTATTTTAATTCATAAAATGAAGTACATCAATCATTTGTCCCATTTTCGGGTACTGTACAAAATTCATACATAACCATATAAATAACATATGTCTAATTGTACCTCAAAAAGTAGATTTTAATAATCTGGCACACTTCCAGGTGTTATATTTATTATACATTTAATAATACTCTTAATAGGTTGTTTATTTGTTACACTAATTTAGTTTTTAGTACAAAACGTCACAGTTTTGACACTGCTGCAATACATTCACTAAAATACACTAAAATTTGAAATTTTATTTGTTTCAACTGCGCATGTGCATTAAAGGTCATCATATATGCCGTTTTTTTTTTCGGTAGCGATCCGATCTGATTAAACAGGTCCGATCGCTTGACGTCACAATCATGTCTCAAAAGAACCAGCCGCATAATCATTGTATCTTAACGTATTTTGATATTGCAAGCAAAACGAAAGAAAACTTTTTTATATTTATTTTATCTACAGCCTGTACAAACACAAAGCATAGACTTAATACCAATTGTCCTCCTTCTAACCTAGCAATCAGAGCAATCCGATTGACGTAACCGGTGTTTTAAAGATATTCGAAAATTCAGATATTAATTCAAAATTTTGTGGTGGAGTTATGTGATCAAAAACTGTAAAAACGTGTACGATTCAATTTAAATTGCTAAATTCTATTTTTCCGAACCGAACCGAAGAAATAGTTTATAATTTAAGTTTTATAAATGCCTATTTTATAAATAGCAGTTAATGGTTGCTATATTCACTCCTTGCCAATACGTTTGAAAATTCGAAACCACAGCTGGTCGAGTTGTGATCAAGACATTGCTTTACGCCATGAAAATTAGTAGATACGTTAGTCACATTTTAATAACGTGAGTAGAAAAAGATATTTAAAAGTAAACATGTGTTTCTTACGTGCGAATGCCTCAAAAATGACAAACGCTAGTGCTGCCATAGAATTCATTTTCAATAAATTAAAAGCTGATATTAAATTTTAAAGTGAACTATCATGCCTAACATTGAATTTTAAAATATATAATAACAATTTATTTAGCGTAAATAATTAAATATTTTAAAGGCAATAATAGTTATTTACGTATAAAGGGCCAAAAGATTTACGCCTGTGGACGAATTTTGAAGCCCGACGCGTAGCGGAGGGTTTATATTCGTTCAAGGGTGTGAACTTCCTGAGGTATGTACAACATTTTAAGCACTACTGCAATCAAATGAAATGTTTTTAAATTATTTTTTAAAGCTTGTTGCTATGTAAAAATATTACGTGGCCAGGTTAACCTTATTTTGTCGTTATATTATAAATAATTAAAGAAATACTTCTAAAATTCATATAATTAAATTTTATCCAACACTGACTCATAATATACTTGTTACTATGGTTCTTTAAAATAACTAACGTACAACAGTACTCTCTCCGTGAGAGAATATTTAGGAAGTCACGGAAGAATTATTACTGATTTTTGCGTTTTTTTAATATAAATAAAAAGCAAGTTTACAAAATTATTTTATTATTGAAATAATTTAACATTATAAAATTTAATTATTTAAATCAATATTAACATTTGTGTTAAAGATACCAAGGTTACTTATCTTTACACAATGACAGCTGTCATCTACGGCTGATGAATCGAGTTTGTGGTTACTAGCTTTGGAATTAAATTCAGCGATACTGTTTATGCTTGTATAACAAAACAATTTTAAATAGTACATCTATTGACATGTCAGTGACAAACGATGAACGAAAATATAAAAATCTGTTGTGGCCAGCACAAGACCTCTCGCCATTTCCATATTAGGCTATATAAGTATTGTATTGCACTTCGCTATCGAACCGTCGTTTTGTAACAAAATATCACTGAACTTTACCCAAATATTGTTTTTGATTATATTTAACATGTCTTCTGCACACATATAATTCTAAATATATCTATTTTCCATTGAAAGAGGAAATGGGGTCATTTCACATTTTCTGATTTATTTTTTTCTTAAAACAATAGGTCAAATTAAACATGTGTGTGTATGTTTTACATCTTACAAGTCTTTAGAATCAGAGATATGATTTTTTAAAAGTTGCGTTTAATTTCAAATATTCCAACGGCTGACGACACATATTCACGGATACGACAGTAGAGCTCTACCGGTTTAATTTAGAACTATTATTATTTGGTTTGGTATTTATTTAAATAAATGGTTTATCTACATATCTTATACTGCACTAGTATTTTTAAAGAAATAGAAAGTAATAATAATCTTCTCTCTTGTATATTTTGCTGTTAGCTGTCACACTTTTAGGTTAGGTTACTGTTTCAAGTTGTGAAGCGTGTGTGTGTGAGAGAGAATTGTCTTTGTGTGACTATGAATTTGTGTCGTCACAAATTTAGTCCTTGTTTAAAAGCGCGAAAGTTCATTAGCAAATTTATGAATGAAAAGTCTTATATTTCAAATTATTTTCTATTAGTATATTTATTAAATGAGATGGATTTCATGATTTTATAAAAAAACCAACAATAATTTTATTTTGAAATGACCCCATTCCTAAATTTCAGAGATTCTTCCAATTCATTAACCAGATTGGCGGTATTTCTGATGGATATATGCATTTTACCTATAATTCAAATATTTAATTATTAAAACAATAAGAAAGATTAAATATACTTCCCAGAAAAAAACTATCAGAATGTCACTAAAACTGTTGATTTTTGAGACTGACATATGTCATTTACAAACTATGTTATAAACATTTGAATTTGTCAAGTGGTTTCCTTAGTGCCTTAGCCTCTGCGATTAGAATATTCTATATATTATAATGTCTTTATCTCTAAATCTATACAAGATATAATAAAAATTTTAAGTGTATTAGATGGAGAATTTTGATCTTCAATATTTGTCATAACAAAAATTTCGAAAAAATTATATTTAGAAGAATTTTTCTAAGAAACTACTACTTCCGGTTGTCCAATTGTTACCAAAACCTTTTCAGCTCTTCTTAGGAATGTCAGATTGAGGAATTCATAGTTAAACAGGTCTTAAGTCTTATAGTTTCTGAGGAATCGTCCCTTCAACATCCAGACACACATACACACACACACATCCACACACACACACACACACACACACACATATATATATATATATATATATATATATATACAGACATAATTTTAAAAATGTTAAAATCGGATTCTAGGAACCTTAAATCGTGCTTAATCAATAAAATCTGGATATGCGAATTTTAGCATAAATCCGTTACCTCTCTTAGCGAGAGGTAAAAATGATTTAAGAAGTTTTAAAAAATTGTTGGATAAAGTGTTGTATTACACTCGTGTGGAATATATACCTATTAGTCACTAAATAAATTAGCCACTAGGCTCGGAGGGCGAGTGGTTAATTTTTTCTTTCGTGACTAATAATGTTACATTCCACACTCATATTACTTTAAAATTTAATGTCATGTTCAGAAAATTGAAAAACTAAATAAATTTTATTGACAATGTTTTATTATGTATATTGTGTATATATTTTTTGTAAATATCCTCTTGTAAATGGAAAATCTTGAAACAGTTGCATTGTATAGTACTCAGCGAAAAGGAATGCAATAAAAGTTTTATTTACAATGTTCCCACACGCATATAATTAGTTATAAATCTGCATATTATTGTACTCCTAAAAAGACTAAAACATGTTTTACTTCTCAGAAATCCATATGGTTACAGTATACAATGACAGAAGTAATTTTACTCGTTCAACCCAAACAGTTTATTGTTTTTTCCAACATCTACTTTCAAAGTGTTACTTTATCCATTGAATTATCGTTAAAAACAACACCCACAGAGGATGGACAATTTTTTTTTTTACCACAAGTGAATTTTTGTACATCCATATCATTATCAATAACAACCAAGCAAAATTTGCATTAATAACTACAACATTAAATACCTATAAATGTCTATTGTCATTCACAAAACCAACTTTAATTTTTAATCAAAAAAGACCTTAACAGTATCTATTAGGAAAGTTGTTGGACCCCTCGAATCTAGACATCGTACTGTCGGAAATTAGCTTATAAATAAAATGCCTTTACCCACTTGTACCTTAAATAAATATAATGATATTATTTATAAGAAATTAGATTTGTTTATTTATTACTGAGTTAACTATTAGTCTACTTTTACTATAAGCTGAGCTTTGAGCAGATTTCTTTGGCGTTGCATTGAATTTCAATATGTTTGAATTTATTATGAGAATTGTTAGTCACATGTTGAATACATCTATGAATATAGAGCTGGAAAATGTTTCATTCCTTTCTAAATGTATTTGAAATTCAAAATGTTTTATGCATGTAATTTCCTTTCACAATAATAATTGTAACAGTAAATGTTAGCTGATGAAAATTAGTTTGAAATTAAATGTCAGCTGTCAGTATTTATTGTTTTCTTAATAGCACATAATGTCTTCCCTTCATTTCATAATTTTTAAAATGTGTTTTTTCACTGTGTATTGCATAGTAAAACTGTTATACTCTATAATAAAACAAATGTTTCGAAATATACTTGCATCGGGAAAAATCAAACTGAATAGCTATGAGAATCCGTGAAGCGACGTCTGGTAAACGCGTTCATGAGTACAGTGTCATTACCGAAATCAGCGAATAGAAACAGATTGGAACACCAAGAAATGGGTAATAAGCTGTGATAAAAAACTTTGAAAATAATAATATTTTGCGGGTCTATTCTTTATCTGTCAACTATATAATATATAACTGTAGCAATTCGTTTTCACATGATCGTAACTAACGTGCGATATGTTTCTGGCTTTATGTTCCAATGTTCATGGAGAAATTCTTTTATTTTCTATCAAAGTATAAAAATTAGGAAAATATCAAATATTTATTAAAATTATCAATATCTTAAGGATTATTTTTTGTCCTTGAATAACTTCAGCATCTTCTGTTGTTTCATGTTCCTACTATTGTAGATAATTTTAGTTTCTTTGGAAGGGACTAGGTAGGGATTATTTCTTGCCTCAAAATGCATTTGGATTTAGGCTTGCCAACCGTTCCACTTTGACCAAGACAGACCCGGACTTCCGGGTTCAGAATCATACCCCAGTGTCCTAGCTCCCGATCAGATTTATCATTTTATTATTGTATTAACAATGCAAGTGATGTTTAATTTTTTGTTACAGTAACCTCTAAATCTATATCCAAATCATTCAAGCAGCCAATGCACGTCACCACTTAGTGTAAAAACCTTAATGCATTAAAATCACTAATAGTGAAAAATGAAATAAAATTTCAATCATTTTTAACCTTCAAAAGTGTATAGCCTTATATAATTATTATTAAGATGAATAGTAGAGTTCATTACTTATCGTATATGACATGAATAATATACAAATAATGTACATCAACGTCATATTATTCGTTTAATTGTTGCTATAATTGGCAACATTGACAATTTGTATGTTCATACTGTCAATGTTATTATTTGAAAAATATTTGTATCGTGTTTGAAACATTTTTGTGCGTTGTAAAGGCCTATTTATAATAAAGTAATGTTAAACGCAATGCAATGATGCAACGTGACCGTTAACGCAAACCCAAAATCTGTGAATCTGCCAAAGGTAGCACTTCTAATCAATCAGAAGAATTCGGTATATTTCTTTGAAATTCGGCTCACTTTTATTTATTGCCTTTATATGGCATGCATAAGTATAAATAAGGTTAGTATTATAAAATAATTTAAATAGAAATGGACAGTGACGAAAATATAGTATTTATTTTGTAGATGTGACAGTTTATTAACATGTCGATAATACAGATTGCAATCTTTTCATAAAGATTCTAAAACCTTTGCAAACGTACCAGTACATGACGTCACACATCTAGTTACTTTTATTCAATTTTTATTAATGACGTGCATTGGCTGCTTGAATGGTTTGGGTACAAATATTTTTTTTCAACAATTGTATTATATGTATTGACTATTATTATTAAATTTAAGCATAAGCACAAATGCTGCTCTGTGATTCTGTAGTGAAGGAGGGGGAGGGGGGTAAGTTTTGGCACACAAAACTGGGGACTCGACTAACCAATCTCAAAAAACTAACTATGTATATATATTTATTAATAATTAATAGAAAAATTAAATATGACCCTCCAAAATTATATTTATGAGATCATACTATGTAACCAAGTCTCTTATATTGTAGTGGGAACCAGCTTCTGTTTACTCTTACCGACGATGACTTCGATGATCACTTCTTTGAGGATGATCTCACACTAACACTTAACAATTGAACTGATAAATGATGCACACATTTTTTTTATTTAACACTTATAGAGGATGGTGACGGACACACTTCATATTTCTTTATACTAATATTTTATTTACATATATTTACATTAAACTTATTAATTATTAAACTGAACGTATACAGTATGTCCACGGGTCGAGTTCCAAAGAGGAAAAACTTTTTATTTTATAAAAAAAATGTATTCTTAATAAATGTTTTTGGATGTCCCGAAACGGCCAATTCAGTTTTAACATTTTCAAATTTTCTTTTAGTTTCAGAAAAAAAAAGTCCCAAAAAATAAGTTTGCGTTGCCATGGTAATTGCCGTTATTTATTTATTTTCATTAAATGTCAGTTATAAAAATGAACCATAATCGTTGAAAATGTTGTCAAAGGACGAACGAATTTACCTAATTCAATGCTAGGGCAAAGGTAACAAAGCGATCAGTCGAGTTGTCAAAGAATTTAAACAAAGGTTTCCCGATATTTACATATCAAATAGAGGTGATTTTTATAACTGACAGTTAATGAAAATAAATTAATAACGGCAATTACCAAGACAGCGCAAACTTATTTTTTGGGACGACCAATTTTTCGATTTTTATCTGAAACTAAAAGAAAATTTGAAAATGTTAAAACTGAATTGGCCGTTTCGGGACATCCAAAATTTTTTATCAAGAATACATTTTTTTTGTAAAATAAAAAAGTTTTTCCTCTTTGGAACTCGATCCGTGGACATACGGTATAATAAATTGTTACATTATTACATTGTAACACTAAATACGCGTACTGGCGTACACGCCCAAAAACTAAACAACACAGATTACATGGCTTTCTGGTTTGAATCTTACCCATAAACTGATTTAAAACTAACGGTTAACATCTTCAGAAGTGCATATCTGAGGGGTGCGGGGGTTATCAGCATCCATAGCTAAATATCAACCCTGCGCTTCAGCTTGCAATAACTTATATAGTTAATTGCCAAGATAATAAATGTCTAAGCGGTTGACATCTAGATTAAACAGACATAATGTGAGAAAAATGATAATTATTTCTAAACAGAATTTAGAAGAATGTTTTGTGAGAATGGAGATACAGCTGAACTTTTATGTGGACGAGAAGAATGAAGTATGTTTGTACAGGAGTGTGTAGCGAAAGATGATTGTTGCGTAACTATTATTGTGGTCCGGATGCGGTTATTCGCTACCGAAAATCGGTCACAATAATATGTTCTTGAATGAATGTTATGATGATTTTGGGCAAGGCGGAAGAAGAATGTTTTTAAAGAGTTAAGTGATTCTGTGGAGCTCTTGCTTTCATCCCTTTTCTTATTATTTTCGGGTTTTTGCTAACCCACTAAGTGGGAAACGCGTGATTTTATGTATGTATGTATGTATGTATGTAACAGAATTTTGACTTACAAAGATAACAAAGTTGAAATATTGATATTGAAAGTATAATTTAGAAGAGTTCATATAAAAGTTATTTACTTGTAATTGTTCTACCCTCATCTTGTCACAATATATGCTTTGAAATAATTGCATTATTCAAAGGTGTATAATATTTTGGCAAAGACTTTAATATATTATAAATAACTGATATACAGTGCTGTGCGCAATCGTGCAAAAGTTTTGAGCCAAATAGATTTTTAAATTAAATTATATATTGTAATAGTATATTACATCCGAGGTGGGAGATGTTTCATTACAGCCGAGGGCTTATGTATATCACCAAAATGCGAAGCGAGAGGCTGTGATGAAACTCCCACCGAGGTTATGTATACTATTTTATTCACAATCATCTATCATCATATTATAACAAGACAGTGAGAATAAATTGAAAATAATTTGACAGGTTTTTCGAAAACTTGTTGCCAGGGAATAGCGCTTGAGTGACTATTGCCAAATGGCATCAAGATTGAGAAAGAAACCGGAGAATTATTTTCTAATTTATCGAACTCTCGAATTATATTTAATTAGATTATTTTTTGATCTAACAAATTTGTTTCAAACAACGAAAAGCCGCACTTCGTTCATTTACATAGAGCAGTTGGCAAGTCCGTTTTGACAATGGGGTATGTGACCATAATCGAATTTCAATATATGTCATAATATATTAAAACAAACCTCTATAGCTTCTCATTATAATAATAAAAACTAAACATTAGTTTGTAATAATATTGTTATTAGCAATTTAATGTTTTGGAGAAGAGATCTGTGACGTCAGAAGGGTAGAATGGTAGAAGTAGACAGTAAGACTGAGATAGATATGTTGTGATAGGTTATGGAATGGCGAACGTGACAGCTGCTTTCACTTTCGCCTACCATAATATATCTATCTCAGTCGAAAGGGTCTTCTTCTATCATTCTACCCTACTGACGTCACAGATTCCTTCTCCAAAGTTTTAATAATTATTTTCTCGTAAACTATGAATAATTAATCAATTTAAAAAAAATGCGGGTATTTTATTTTTTGGTCTAGTATCATATATGTAAAAATCAAAATTTAGTCACATACTCCATTAGAACATATCTTTGACAGGGCAAAATAAATATAAATAATCGCCTTCAGACCGAATGATTATTAATTACGATGTTAGTGGTTTTAATATTTTTTTGATTTATTTCAGGATTAGAAACATCACTAAATCGCTATTTTTCGTTCATTTTATTTTTGTGTTGATAACTATCTGACAAAACAAAAGCTACGGAGATTATTCCCTAGAATAATCTCTAGAGCTTTATTCTCAATATAATAATAGCAGGATTGGTTAAAACGCTGACACGTAACAGGTAATGAAACATTGCATTGGTTTTAAGAAATATCAAAAATAATTAAAATAAATCATTGAGTTATAATCTTTAATTTTATTAATATTTTTGAGAGCACTCTTAAAATTCGTTTAGCCTACTTAATTATAGGAATCTATGGCAGTGTTGCTAGGCAACCCTACATAATCATTTCCAGCCCAAGAGATGGAAGTGAAATCTGTTATGTCCAACCCAAGAGATTGTCATTAAAGTTAGGAATGACGTATTTCCCAACCTCCAAAAGGTTAGGAATCGGTATATTACTATAATGATTGTGAATAAAGGCATAATTATCACATTCCTTTTAACAAAATCACGAAAGCACACCGTCGAGGCTTTGATATAATTAAATTTGTAATACTGTCTTGCGGTACATTTTGCTATTCTTTTTAAATGGTTTCATAAATCAGCTTTGTTTTACTTCTCTGACGAGGATTTTTAATTTCTTCCATAAACTTTTTATTGGATTTAAATCCTGAGATTGGGGTGGTCGGCCAAGAATTCGTAATTTTTTTGATCTAAAAATTCATTTACTACTTTCGAAGTAGGTATATTTAGGATCTTTGTCTTGTATGATTTGTTTTATGTTGCTTCAATGAAAAATTCCATGAGCAGGGGTTATCACATTTCTTCGCTTTGGATTTATAAACCAGATTGAGAACATTATTTGATGTTTCAGCTGCTGGGAGTGAAAAACTGTCCTGTGCCACTTCTGACATTGAAGATTGTAAAATGCTTGAAATCTTGTCGGCTATTTCTGTTTATTCGTTTAATGTATAGTGCGGGTCACCAATCTTGACCTGAGGGGTAAGGGAAAGAAATGCTCATATCGTGATATTCCATAGACTCCGGCAAAGAATTATTATTACAGTAACTTTGTGCTTCTAACTCATTTGTGTATGCACATGATCCGAATGTAAACAGTAGTCTTTAAAAAATCTTCTGAATATTATTTTTTGGAAATTTATGTTATTACAAATATTAAAGAATATGAAATTCTCTATCCGATACATTGAACATTTTTATTATAGCTTCCGTAGATTTAGAGATAGAGAATTATAAATATATAAAATAATCCCTTGTACTGAATTTTTCAGCCCAAACAAGTCCATGGAAACCAGTTGAAAAATTAAAATTAAAATGTTTTTAATGGACAGAAAATGTCAATGTCAAAAATCCAAAAGCTGAAGGCTTTTTCTGGGAAGCACATTTAATATTTCTTAATTTATTATTAATTAAAAATTAGATATATATCTAATTATAAGCAAAATTAATTTTTTTTCGAAGAACTTTGAAGCAGAATTCTGACTAAATGGTACACTTTCCGGTAGAAGCAAGTTTAGTTAAATCGTCTTATTTTAGCCTCAGGAATCTGTGGTTAAGCCATGTCCTCCTACTTAAGAGACATCTGTATATACAGTATGTCCACAGATCGAGTTCCAAAGAGGAAAAACTCTTATTTTTTATTTTACAAAAAAATGTATTCTTAATAAAAGTTTTTGGATGTCCCGAAACGGCCAATTCAGTTTTAACATTTTCAAATTTTCTTTTAGTTCTTTATCTGATAAAAATCGAAAAATTGGTCGTTTTAGTTGTCCCAAAAAATAAGTTTGCGTTGTCATGGTAATTGCCGTTATTTATTTATTGTCTTTAACTGTCAGTTATTTTATTAGGTAAATTCGTTCGTCTTTATATTACAAGAAAAGTTGTTGGCCTACGCGGCCTGGCGAGCTGCGTATCGTTAGTTCTAAATTAAATATACGCATCAAAAATACCGCTAATCTCGTCAATCAAATTGAAGAAAACATTTAGAAGAGTAGGAGGAAACTTATTTATAGAATGAATTAAAAAATATAAAAATATATTAATAATAGATATTAATAAATAATAATAGATGTAATTAGAATTTTTGTGTATGTACCAGAAATGTTAAATACAATATGTAATATGGAAATGGCGAGAGGTCTTGTGCTGGCCACAACATATTTTTTAAATGCGGCTTTTAAACTATGTCTTTCATATGCTTAATCGTTCATTTAGGTATTTTTAGTGCGCCTGATTTAGAATTAATATTTAAATTAAATAATTTGTTTAAATTGCATACTGTCGACCTAGAATACGGTACTATGCAATATCTGTCAAAGAGACAAATTGAATTTCTATTTTATGCTCCATTTACTTCAACTGTAAGAAGCTAATCATAATTAATAATTCATTAAACATTACTATATACTATCAAATGGTACTACTTGGTAACTTTCAATTTATGATATCTTATTTTCAATGAAATAATGTAATATAATATTTACGCATTTAAACCATACGTATACGAGTACTTCTCAATGTTTATAATTCATATTTTCTCTTTATAAAAGAAAGATTTTTCTTGCAGAAACCAACTGTTAATATCTCTTGCTACATCAATAATCACAGTGGTTTCTACCCCTTGTAGACATTTGTGTAGACGTCGATATTATGCACATATTTGAGTGAGTATGATTCTCTGCCGAACAACCACGTGATTATAGGGGTAAAATGCAGGTGAAAATATGCTCGACTCTTTCCAGGCATGAGCAGCAATGTAGTCAGTGGCGTCGCAACAGACAAAATAAATTGAATATAAATAAATCCATACGAAGGTGATTTCAAAAATAACAGCAATATAACAGAATTTTAGAAATAAACATCTTTGCATAAGGCGGTAATAATGCTGCTTATAAATTAAATGGTATATGCATACCGGACACGGTCACCTGGGCGATGTTCAACAGCTTAGGTTATTTTAACGTTTGATTAATAAAATCATGTTGCAAAAATAATGCCTGCTAGGGGTATTTTATGTCGCCCATTTGACCATCGTCCAGATGTCTTGGTACCCAATTGTCCATCGTCCAGTTGACTATCCAGTGTGACTCGCCCAGCTGTCACGGACTGTGTGCATACGATAGGGCAACGTATACACTGCGACATTCTTAAATGTTTGAATCGTACAGGAGCATCATCAGATTTTTCTTCCCAGTTGATGCGAATCTTCAAAATTAATCAAAGATTGTTGGAGTTCGTCCTCGTTTGAAAACAGAAGAACGTTTTTCTCATTAAAAAAACTATAAAGAAAAGTGTTTTTGTTTTATTTAGCAACACTCTTCTACTTGGCAACACTTTCTACATGGCAGCGACCAAACTATATTTATTCTAATATTGATATGTAGTTAATTAACTGAACTCTCAAGTATGTTAATATGGACGATTAGTAATCCAGACATTGTTGAGATATTACTCGCCAATCTTATCTTCTTATTAAATTGGAGGATATCTCATCAGTTCATGACAAGAATTTTAGGTTATTAATGCTCAGTTGTACTGCTGACACTTAAATTTGAAGCTAAGCTTAAACAAAATAAAAAAATTCAAATCAAACTTTTGACATCAATAATCAATTACTCATCTGACGTTTCGTTTCGATACGATATTGTCAATTTAAGGAACACTGAAAATTTAGGCTCCAACGCTGCAACCGGGCGTAATTGTTTAGCAGTGCATAGCATACTCAAATCGTTTGTTAATAGAAAATCATTCATTAATAATAATTCGGCCTATTCTGTAACTCATTTGTTATTTTTTAGCAAATTTTCACAAATAATATGTTGACGTATGACAATACACGGGATTTTTAGTCGTCAAATACATATCTTTTGGATAACAGTTGTAATCATTTGCTAAAAATTAAACACTTTATCGCGGAACAGGCCAGATATATCTTATTAATGAACATTTTTGTGAATGTTAGTAAAATCTTAAAACTTAAATAAAAAATAAAATAAATAAATATATCATCACGGCATATTACCCATTTCTGGGTGTGCCAATCTGCTTTAAAACTTAAAAGAAATGATAACCGGATAAAATAGTTGTTTACTTGTCAATGCGATCTTTTGTTACATGTTAACACACAAATATTACTTACTTTTTGATTAAAATATTTTATGGCAGCGGCAAATTATAAATTTACTATTTTTTTTTTTCGTCTAGTTATACGAAAACATGACGTGTTAAGCGTGTAAAGAATAGAGATAATTTTCTAGCTACTATAAAATTTATGCACTTGCATAACGATTGCATTAATTTTATAATTTTACATGAGCCCGCGACGTTACGAATTAAAAAATCAAAGAAATGATCATAAACTGTAATAAATGTACTCACGCAAATATTTGATTTCCAGATTACTTAAAAATTCTTTGCCCCATATTACGAGCTCATTTTTATAATAAAAGCGCTTTTATGCAGCGCACTTTTACATTATATTTTTATAAGGACTATGCTACATTAAATCACTTTTATTATAAAAATACACTCGTATTACGGGCCTTTGCATTTTACGATATCTTGCAATTCAAAATCTAAACTTTGTACGTCAATTTTTGACATTTCTGAGTTATAGTTCTCGTCACCAAAAATCGAGGGATAGTATATAAAGAGCTTAACTTCCCCTATACTACAAAATAAGAATGGAATAATTTAGCATGGTACAGTGCAAATTGCTTTTTTTGTTTTCTGTGCAAAATAGTGTCATTGTCCAGTCTTATTATTTATGATGGGCAGAAGTTTTTAGGCTTTGTAAAAATTCGTATGTGCACCGAATAAATTTAAATACTCATATCTGAAAATGTTTTGTGAAAATTTCGTATCATGTATTCACCGCTTATTTAAATCAACTATTTACACCCTTAATCATTGGTTAATTTTTATTTCTATTCTATAAAGTATTAACGACTAAAAGGGCAACTAGCATTTCAGAATTAAAGAAGATTTTTTTTTTGTGATTGTGTGGTAGATACGTGGTTTTGATTTTAGGACGACGAATTCTTTTATTCCAACTACAACAAACTGTAAACTAATTCAAAATCCATCTTTAGATGAGCAATGAAAAATACATATTCTTTCTGTCAGGTACTGAGATTCTCCCCTTATGTAATAATAATAATGTATTCCACATCTCCGCCACTGACTTTTCTCTTTCCCCCTATAATAATAGCCTTCGTGTAACAACCGTTTTGCACGAAACACTCTATACGCTTTTCTTTCTTTCACTATATTTTTTCTTCTCGCTGCGCCTGACCTATGTACATATGTTCGCTATTATTTTACCCATTTCACACCTAATAGTTGCGTTAGACTTAGGTCCAGTTATTCGCCTATGTGTCTAAAGTTAGTGTTAGTGTGATGTATAACCAGATGAAACAAAGCACAATAAGGAAGTGAAACCACAAGTGTTGTTGCAGACAATAGATTTACTTTGTGGTTACAACTTAATCATGTAATAATGGGTAAAGGATTAATATTATAGTCTCAGCATATATTTGTTATTAAACTTCTGCATATATGGATAAGACTAATCATAAATCACCTTACCTATAAGAAGTTCTTTTCTAGAAAGCACAGTAAATGTATTTGCATTTTTTTGTTAGTTATTTTGTTATTTCCTCAGTCGTGTACGATAATTAACTTTTTATTAAAATGACTACCGTGGCAGTATACTAGGCTAGGGTCTCTACACTCGAAAACTTTTTTCATAGCCTTCTTCGAACAAGATTTATGCATTTCTCGACTCCGCAAATCAAGCCCATGACGTTAGCGCGTATGGAAATTCTCAAATCTTGATTTGTGCATCGTTAGACAGATAGCTAACAAATACACTCAGTAGTACAATTTAAAAAAAAATATACTACCAATAACGTAACCTAATCCTAATTTTTTTATACTTCACAGTGTACTAGTCAGCCATCTTGTCGAACGGTGCATATGTCGAGATTTGAGCATTTCGGTACATGCTAACTTCATAGGGTAGATTTGCGGAGTCCAGAAATGCGTAAGTCGTGATTTGAAGAAGGCTATGTATAAGTTTTCGTGTGATTCATGTAATCCCATACAATATAGTGATTCATTAAATGTATTTTTAAAAAAAGAGACTGAACAGAAAAAAAAATAATTGAAATTTTGTCTAATTATAATTAGATATTATTTTATTGGACAATATGTCTAATAATTTAGTATAATTTACAAATCTTAATTTACCATTTTAACTAACTCGAAATAGATAATAAATATTTTGTAAAAAATCGTTAATTTAACTATGTATATAGTTATATTTTGGCTTCATTATTTTTGTCCTACAATTTTCGGTGATTTATCTAATGAATTAGGTAAGTAAATAGAAAATTAGAATATATATTTAGTTAATTTAACTAAATCTACTTAGATAACTTAATGAAAACATATTAGTAGGCTGAAAATTACAGGTTTGTTTAGTTAATTTAACTACAATTTAGATGGTTATTTTTTTCTGTGTGGAAACAATAATTATTATTTTTCATAAAAATTACAAATGCTCCAATAAAACATATAGTATATCAAACGAATATCATAACGCAATCTGTTAACGTACGAGTCCAAGCCTCGTTTTACAAAGGACAACTGCGTTAACAGGCCTTGTGAAACATGTTTTTTTATACTATTTTTTCTATTGAGGTAATTTTACAATGAGATTTAGGGCCCAATTCTCAATTTTCACTGAAGTGATTTTCAGTGATTTTTTTTTACTTTATCATTTGAAGCTATTCTGAATTGCAAAGTGATATAAATGACTGAAGATGTGAGACATTGTGTATTTACCATATGTTAACAATATTGTTTGCGCATAATAGGAAATTACGAATTTGGTGCGTGTGTTTGCTGACATTTAACAAATATCATGACATTGACAAGTGATATGATATAAATTTATCATTTCATATCATATCACAATGGTGAAAATTGAGAATTGAGCCCTTAAAAAGATTTGGTGTATTTCTTGTCAGTTATGTTGGTAACACTTCCCGCTAATAATTGAAATTTCATATTTTGAGAGTTTGTGTATTGTGTGTTGAGAATTTTGTCTAATTACATACGTTAATACATTGAGTCAAATAAAGCGCTTCTCTCTCTCTCTCTTCTCAACGACGTGTTAACAGTGCTTTTATAGACTTATAAGAATACTATTTTAGAAAAATTATAGAAAAGTATGATTCACACAACAGTATTTCTCTTACATTTAATAAATCCAACAAAACAAAGAGAATGACGTAAAAATTTTAAACCTTTCTTACCACATAAATTCCACCCCATAATTTTTCCATTTCATTTTCATTCACCCTACTAAGCCCAGTGGTAATTTTAGCAGCAGACATGTGAGAATCTTCCTATATGGTGTAGTGGAAGTAGTGAGGTTCTCATGCCGTAAAACAGCAGGAGCTGCATTATTTAAACCCAACGAGTTGGGGTAACCGCCCTTGGCATTGGATAACCTCTGCTCTCGCCAAATTAAAACCCACCTCGTAGCGACGACTTTACTGCTCCTTTGCTAGCTATACAGACACCCATTCAAGCACCTATTCCTTTGGCCAAATTTTACCTATAGCTAATTTATGCGATGTTGTAGAATTATAAATAGATATATATATATAGAAAATTATGAAAGATTTATCGAAGTACAAAGTTATTTTCACTTCAGACTTCAGTGACTGCTGGATTATGAAATAAGCTAATACGGGTATTAATGGTATTATGAAATGTAATTTTTTTGAAAGTTCAACTTTACAGAATTTCTGAAATAGCTAATACAAGGAGTATTTCAGAAAGCCCCAAAAAATCTAAAATATGTAAACCGGCATCGTTTGCTATTTGTGAATCAAAAAAAGCTCATTGCACAAAATCTACCAAAGAATAATAATTCTGCTGTTACTTTTGAAAGTAAGAACAAACATGTCCATGGGTTTTTCTGCGAATTTTTGTACGATGTTTGCAAAACTGAATGTTCAAACGAATGTATTTATGTATGCATGAATTTATTACACATATTTATGAATCTGTCATATCTTTCCCTGATGAAGGTACAAAGTACCTACCTCGAGTGTACCAAACATCGATTTTGTAAGAATGAAAAATGTTGTATAACTGAATAATTGACCGATATTATACACTGATTTGTATCTATACAGTGTCCCACACTCTATCTTCAGTGTAGCAGAGATAGGCAATGTTAATCTTATGGATTTAGACCTCACGCGCTAAATTTCAACAATCATCACTCTATTTCGTTAGCCAATAGTATTTAAATAATCGGAGCATGTGCATAATAAATTTTAGATCTTGTATTAAGATGCAATTATAATCTGAATCTGATTTATGAGTTTACGACTTGCGCTAAACAGTCACAGAGACTATTTTGTAGTATGCACATGTATATTTTATTTTAATAAAATTTTAGGTATTAAATACGGTATTTTTTTTTATGAATGTTTACACTTTATAAATTACAAGAAATATGTAAGTAACTACATCCGAAATCATACTTTTTTGCTTTGCATACCTGTGTACACTTAGGGCTGGTTTACATGATTGAAATTTTGATTTAAAATTTTAATTTTCTGTTTGGATTATGTTTAGTTTTGAAATTCAGGGTCTGACCAGTCAGTATCTACCACGTGACTTGTTATTTTGACGTGTCTCCAGTTAACTGTTCAGATTCTAGGTTACAATTTTATTTTCATAGGCATGAATTTGTTAGGCTAATGAACAAGATAATTTCTTGGTCACATCGGGAATGTTTTTTTTTTTACTATTGTTGATTTGTATATTAATGAAAAAAAAGCACAAACGTAAAAAGAAACGCAGAAGCTGTATTAGGCCGTGATTAGGCATATGAGCACATTAAAATTTGTCAACGGGTAGTTGGGCAGTACCATAGTTTGTTTCTGCAAATGAAAGGACAAGATCATGAACAATTCTTCAAATATACTGTATGAATTTGCATGCATTTAATTCATTGCTAGCTAGCTATTTATTTTTGTACAAGTCATTTGCTTTGTCGTACAAACTACGATGCTCGCGAGTACGGCTTACAAAATATCAATTTGTTCCTTTGAATCCATCTTCAAAACTCAGATTTAGATTTTGAATATAAACGTATTTAAAACCTATACTATGATTTATGAATGATTTACAAATTTAGAAATTTGGAATATAACTATATTATATATTTCCAAATGTAAATTTCAAATTTGACCAATCACAAGAAAGTACTATTAAACATGACGGAAAGGTATAACTTTACTTCATTCGTCAGCTGTTTTTGTGGTGTGAATCGGAGTTTTGAAGATGAATTCAAATGAATAAATTGATATTTTTTTTACTAAGCAGTATTCGCGATCGCGAGCATCGTAATTTGTACTACAAAGCAAATGAAATGTACAGAAATAAAAACGTTTGCGTAATTTAATTTCAATGCAAATTATAAGTTGTAAATTCGTAAATTAAATTCAACAGAAACCAGCCCTTACACCCCCTGAATAAAAATCCTGGCAACGGCTACGCCATTGTTATAAACAAATGTATTTGTATTCATTTAGAATTTAATGATGTTAAACAAAAACTCTACATTACCAACTTCAAACTTTTGTGTAAGGTTTAGGTTAACGTTATAAAGATTACCAGTACGGAGATTCGGTATTCGGTGTCTGTAATTAGCCACTCATTGTCTGGGAAATAAATACTATCTCGCGCTAAGCTCCATTGTCAACAAGTCAGTATCAATTTTAATAATTCCAATTCAACAAAGTTATTAACTCTTAGAAATATTTTTATAGAAAATAACCAATAATAATGGGAAACACTGAATAAAACATAAAAATGACAAGCTGTATATTTGTTTCCATTGGTTTCAATTTTTAGCAACGTTGCTAAGACTTAGAATCTGTGTTATAGAATTATGGTGATTCTTGAAAGTCCTACAAATCTAGCAAAATAAACTACCAGTAAGGGAGAAAGTGTACTGAAACTTGAAATGATGAAAATGTTAAACAAATTGCTCTTTAAAAATTATGTGTGTATATTTAACAAATTCAAAATGTGATATTTGTAAGAGTATAAAACGTTTAACATAAGAGTAAAATAAATTTACATTTGTGAACTTCACTATTAAATTGAAGTAAACTTAAAGAAATTCATTAAGTTAATCATATTTTTTATGTGTCAACTTAACATTTTTCAAAAGAGTATAAGCTGGCATGAAGTTAGCTTCGCACTCTTGTTATTATCGTGACACATTGAATTATTATGTCAGTGAGCAATATAATTTACATAATGATGCATAACGAATTGGTTTTACTGTCACCTTGCACTCGCTATAAAATTGTCAATTGATCCACTTACATTACTGAAGTTTATTATTATATGTTTCATGCGACGGTACATTGTATCAAATAATCAACAATGTTTTTAATATTCAAATTGATAAAGTATTTATCATGGTGTAACCGTAGTAAAAATTAACAAATTAGAATATGGGTCATTTATATTACAACTTTAAAGTTAAAAAAAAATTAGTTTTTACAAGAATCGAGTTTTTAATACCTTTTTCTCATCTCTGTATCTACGTCACACATTTGCTCTATTCCAAATTTTCACTATTTTCAAACCTTCTGCTATCGCTTTTTTAAAATACAGAATCCTATCAGTGGTAATCAAGTAATCAAGACTAGAGTTATTAGGTTTTTTTTTATTAATTACTTTATTACATCACTACATCACAAAATATTTTTAAAAAATTACGGCTTAACGAACAACAATATAGACTTTCTAAAACTACAAATCGCTTTCAATTTAGATTGTTTCATAAAAAAAAAAAATGAAAATAAAATTGAAGGACCCCATTGTGGAAGCGAAAATATTGCAGAAAAATATAAGTTTTTCTTTTCATATCCGCCTCTACTTAGCTCCAACTAATGTTTCCAGAGTTATTTATTAAATAAAGTATATTTATTGTAATATTGTTAATTTTACAAGATATTAGGCCTAAAACCTGTAATAATTAGAACAGCGAGAACGCACATCTTGAAGTTCCTTCTTCTCGCCAATGTAAAACTGTCCGCATAGCATAACCATGGCACAAAATTTGCCGTTGCAGAATTGAGGCTGCAGTGCAGGTGCACTATGCAGGCAAATATCATTTTTATTCAACAAGCAGAATGACGTAAAATATTTAAAAAAATATATTTAAATAATTAGGAAAACCGTGATCAAAATGACCTCGGTGTGAATTCGCAAGATGAGCAATGGTGGACTTTTGTTATGTTAAGCCAATGGAGGGTTATACAGAGACATACTTTCGTGCTGCTATCTACTGATATTTTCTTTGAACTGCACGTGACTCAGCTGCTATAACACAAACAAATCGCTGTCATGATGACGGTTGAAACAAGATGGTGCGAAATATGGGCCGGTATTTCAGTTATACGTTTAATCTAAAGATTACTCAAGCGATAGTTAAAATTTAAACGTCGTTTAGATACATAAGCGTATTTCAGTAGAAATTAATCCCTAGATTTATTAAGCTATAGTTTTGTCAATATTTGTGTTAAGTTGGTAATGTGTCACCGAATATTATTTATTTTTTGACATTTGACATTTAATTAAAATGAACAAGGTAAGTAAATTTCACATGAAATACATATTATTTTATAAAATATCGATTGTAATTATGAAAAATTATTAATTTAGAATAAAAAGAGATCCGGAAATTTTACGGACGAAGAAACAAGATTAATGAAGGAACTAGTAATAAAATATTGGACAGTAGTTGAAAATAAAAAATCAGATAGGTGTACCTGGAAGCAGAAGAGAGAATGCTGGGCAAAAATTGCCGATGAATTTAATTCATCAATTCCAAATCTGCAACAGGCAAGGACTGCTGACATTTTACAGAGGAAGTGGGAGAATGTTAAAAAAAATATTAAACAAAAAGCGTCACAGGAGAAGAATTACATGAAGGGCACAGGTGGTGGTCCTCCAATATCTGTTCCGGTATCTGGCATAGAAAATGAAATTTTAGATTTATTAAATATTCAAGTTACCGGAAATACGTCCGAGTTTGATTGTGATGTGATTGAATGTATAGTTATGAATTTTATTATATACAATTGAATATTGAAAGAAAAATTATGTTTCCATTTTCAGATGAATTATCAGAACCGAGATTAGAACAAAACGGTACGACGGCGACGGTAGAAGTAAACAGTTCATCGTTTATATGGAGTGATTACACTCCAGAGTTATTAAAGATGCCCATATCTGAAAAACTTTTACCAGCAAAACCATTGGACGTGTGTACTTTTTAAAAGTTTTATATAATTTTTGAAATTACGTTTATACATATTTTTATAGATAGCACAACTAAATAGTAATACAGATGTTATAATATCAGTACCAGGCCCATCTTCAACAGAAGTTCCATCATCTGTTTCACCTAATGATTTTAACACACCAATTGTTCCACCAAAACCTGCACAACGTAAGATATAAAAACTTATAAAGATATATCAATTTATTTATATTTCAATTTAGTCAGAAATGGAAAACGCCCTGCAAATAAGGTAACAGGTACCTTAACTAATAAAAAATGGTGCAATGTGGCAGATAAAAAAATTGAAATTTATTTAATTAATTTAAAAAATGTTATTTGAAAAAGAACAACACGATATAAAAATGAATATTTTAAATCGTCAGGCCAGGGATTGAATTTTGTAAATTTCTATAATTTTGTAAATAAAATAAAGTGAAGAATAAACAGTGAAATATAATTTCAAAAAATTCTTATATTATTAAAACACACTTATTGTAGAGATTGAAAGTATTGAATATATGGAATTCTTATTGCACTACGATCCCTCGCAGCTAATGCCGGTGGAACGTTGTTCACAAAGTTGATTGCTTCATTTAATTCAGCAGCAAGTGGAGGGGGATCGATTTCATTCAACATTACAGATATGTTATGTAAAATAGCAGTAGTAACTATTAATGCTTGTGTTTTTCGTATTTAGTCTTATTCCAGTAGATAAAATTGGAAATCGACGTTTCCACACCCCAAATGCACGTTCAATTGGATTTCTTGTTCTGATTTGTGCCTCATTGAACAAATTTTCTCCTTCAGTACGAACTTCTTGTAATGGCGTAATACAATATTTTGTTAATTGATACGCACTGTCTGCTAACAAAATAGCATTCATGAAACGATTTCTTTCAAAATTTAATTTAATACTTGAATTTTGAAATATTCTTGAATCGTGGGCTGAGCCTGGCCAACGAGCGACTATATTTAAAAGACGCAAATCTGCTGAACAAATTGCTTGGACATTAATTGAAAAAAATTGCTTTCTATTCCGGTATATTTCGGCTTGTTCACCACCTGAAACGTTCAGTTAAGTTGCACATATTACTTAATTTTAAATTTATATTTAATTTTATTACCGGGAGATTGTATCCTAATGTGAGTGCAATCTAAAGCGCCTACAACTTTTGGAAATTTTGCAATTTGAAAAAATTTGTTTTGAACAGCTCGCACTTCATGTATAGTATCCGGAAAATTTAGAAATCGGTTTCGTAAATAAGCAATTGCTCGTAATACACGCCATATACATTTTCCAGCTGTACTTTTATGTATTCCAATAAAATCTCCCGTTGTAATTAAAAAACCTCCAGTCGCTAAATGACGAAGAGTTAATAGCAACATTTGCTGTGAAGTTATTGCATGGTTTCTGTTTGGAAAATATTTATATACATACATATATATTTTTTTTATTGTCACAACTTACAAATTTGTGGGTGATTGTATTTCGTTGCTGATTAAATCTAAAATGATATTTGTAACACGTTTTGATAGTCGAAATCTAATATAAAATTCGGTATCGTCCCATAAATTAAAATTATCATTACGATTTCTATATACTCTTTCCTTCCTTTGTCGTCCCAATCTTATTATAAAATTAATTATTTTCTCTTCGTCACTAGAAGATTTTATCTCCAACATATCTTCGTCCATTTTAGCGTATTTCTAATAAAATAAGTACTTTATACTATGTAAGTAATATTTAAATATAACATATTATTGTACTTACGAAAATATTGCAAAATCTTTTATTTTGATAAATTAATTATTTAATGACATTAAATTGAATTGACATTGAGTTTCAAGATAATCGACGCTTATATCAATAAACGATACCTCGTCCTGAGATTAACATAAGCTATAGTTTAACAATTAAACTGATACTGAAATACACCTTATTTTGCTTAAGCGAAGTTTAACTTTAATCTATAGCTTAAACTGTATCTGAAATACCGGCCCTATGAAAATTGAAGTAAATGTAAGGTCATTGCAACAGTGACTCCTGCTATAATTATAAAGAATACATGACAAATAAGAAATTCTTTAAATTTGCACAGCCATCCGAAGACATTAAATTATGTAGAACTCAAATATCAAAGCACAAGTGACAGAAGACAGAACTTTAAAAATGGCGATGGTTTGTTTGTGTTATGATCTTCCATCTCAACTTTTACATCATCTTTCTCCTTCTTGCGTGTGACGTCAAAAGTCTAACCCTCCATTAGAATTCACCACAAAGAATGGCATTGTGTAGCAAAAAGTGTATGATTCTTAAAGATATACCTAATTGAAGTAGTTTCTTTTTGCCACACATGTTATAGAATTTGTTCATAAGGCGACGTATGTCGTAACTCTGTCCCATAAATAATTATTCGTATTCAATGGTATGTATTATAGCATTTTGTGTCTTGTGTTGTGTTGATTTACGTGATTCATCAATAATACCATAAAAAAATTCAAAAATGTTTGCATGTGCGTTTTTTAATATAGAAAAAGATAATTGCCTTAGTAGGTCAGCACAGATTATGGAGCGAATTGAACTACTTCTAAACGAATTATTAATGCGCATTGCAATTCTTACGTGAAGAATACTAAAACTTTCTCTATATTTAACAAATGGTGATTTATGAATAGTAGGGAACTGTATCTTTTGGTTACATGATTAGCTTCAAATTCTAATTTATTTTGTCATTTGCTAGATAAACAAAAAAAGATCCCCATTGTACTATTTATAGTAATAAACGTTATTTTTTTTTTATTTATTTATTTATTTGCGGGCTTTTCGACTGCTTGGTCATTTAAGCCCCGGAACTTTATTTTTACAGGAATTGATTTTTTGGTACATGGTTTAGATACATATAATATAAAATAATACAAGATATTATGCAACTGTATAGATTGAAAGTTATATAGTGTTATAGATTTCATTGTCCTTGAGGAAGTTAATGATGTTAGTGTTATGTTGTTTGTTGTTCGATAGTGCCTCTGTGGTATTCCTGGGGATGTGGTGTTGGGTTCTGGATCTGTTGTATTGACGGCATTCTTCAATTATGTGTTTTACTGTCAGGTTGGTATTATATGTGTCGCATTGTTTTGGGTTTGTTTTCGTAAATATGTGGCTGTGTGTTAACTTGGTGTGTCCTATTCTTAGCCTGGTTATTATAACTTTCTCTTTCCGTGTACCATAGATCCTCCAAGGTTTTATCTCATTTTTGTTGTTCGGAGTTTATTATTTGTTGTCCGGAGCCACTGATTTGCCCATAGTGATGTTGATTTGTGTTTTACGTGTAGTTTGAGTTCCTCTTTAGTTATGGGGACGTTTGATGTTGTTTATAGCCTTGTAGCATCTTTGGCAGCGGTGTCTACATCTTCGTTTCCGGATATGCCGGTGTGTGATGGGACCCAAAGGAAAGTTAAGGTGTTATTGTGGTTTGATAGTTCTTGGAGTTGGTCGCGGATGGTGTATATTATAGGATGGTGAGGAAAGATGTTTTGTATGCTAATAATTGAACTAAGGGAGTCTGTACATATGATATGCGGGGTTTAAGGATAATGTTGTATGATGTGTTCTATTGCTTTCTGGATTGCAAACAGTTCAGCGGTGAAGATATTTGCTAAATTTGGTAGGAGGTATTTGTAGCTTTTATCTTCTATAACGTAGGCTGCTCCTGTGTTGTTATTGGTTTCAGATCCGTCTGTGTAGATTATTTTGTGTTGTTTGTTGCTGAGGAGTATTTTGTTGAACAGTTGTTTGTATGTTTCAGCGCTAGTGCTCTCTTTTGGGTATTTTGTTAATGAGGTATTAAAAACGTGATTTACTTGATGCCAAGGAGGCTTTTCAGAAGAGATTTGGGGTAAGATTTCAGGGATTGAGATGTTGAGGTATTCTATTGTGTTATATATGTGTTTTTGAAGGGCGGTTTGTGTAGTATTTGGTAGGATTTCTTGTGTTATGAGTTTATAGTTTAGATGTGATGTTCTCTGCTTTAGGTTTGTAAACGTTATTTTCTTTCTGTTAGAAATTATATAAACCATATGGCATACAATATCGTCGTGCAAATTGTCACGGGACAAATTCCCCTCCGTATTTTATAAAGGGGACATCTCTATTACAATGGCGTTATAATCTCATGCTTAAAAGTAATTTATAGTTTTGTTGATATGCTATCTCCATGCATCTATTTTGTCTGTGGTGCTTTTATGACGACTGAGTCAGCCAGTGTGATGAAGCTATCTCCGAATGGTTATTGCTTTGGGCGCTTTAGAGCTTTCAAGTGTTGGAAGGAATTTGATTTGTCGGGGGTATGAAGTTGAAGATTATTTTAATGGCACTTTGAGGTGGTCGCAGTTATGAGTAATGAAATTGTTTAATGTATATTGTAGCTTTTACGATCCTTTGTCGCAAATTTATTATTTACGACACTTCAGAAAATTATCTAAAATTCAATTACTTGTTTATTAATTTCATGAAATGAAATAACTGACAAATTGAATTGACTTTGATGCTATTTTGAATAGCGTTACATGTACGAGGGTAATTCATAAACCAACTGCAAATTGGCAGTATTTTAGAAAAAGATCACTCGGATAGGGAAGAGATCCTCGAAAAGGTGCGTATACGGAAAAACAATGTATACGAGTACATGAGGTCTATTCGATGGAATTTTTAAAACTGAATTATCCATAGTGATGCTGCGTGATCTCGTCTTGAATTTCTCGAATTTTCGAGACGAGATAAACCTTATTCTCGTTTCGAAATATCGAGATGAGACAAGAGTAATGCCCTCGAGATTTCCTCGAGACGAGAGTCAAAATTCGAGATCTCGATTATAAGATTTTTTATACTACGTAAATATTTTTAATTAAAATATTCAAAATAACAAAATTTTGTCGGTATAAATAAATATTTTAATTGCCTCTGCCTACTGAAAAAAAACGATAAAAATAATATTTATTTAAATTTCAATTGTATTTTTTTTATATTTTTGTTATGTAAGTATATACAATTATTATATAGTTGAATTCAGAAAATAAATATACTATCGAATAAGCCTAAGAGATATATACCATCATATATATATATACAGTCGAACTTCAGTAAGTCGAACTTCGATAACTCGTATTTTTGATAACTCGAATCAAACTGGTTGGCAATAGCGCCAAGAGTGAGAATTATGGGTAATTTTTACTTGATAAATCGAACTTCGATTACTCGAATATCTTTATAATTCGAACAGAATATTTGGCACCAGCTTCAATAAGTCGAATTCTCGGGGAATCTCCTAATTACGTGATTTTGTAACAGGTGTTTTTATAACATGATGACGGAGGCAGTTTGGTTTCTGCACTACTGAAGTTCAAACATATGCTTTGTGAATTATTATTAAGTGAAAAAAAAAAAAATACTGTGCCTACTTGATTTATCACGTTTAAGATATTTTTATTCCTGATGATATGTCATTGAAACGTACTTTAAAAACTTTATCTATTAATGAACATTGAAGCTTTTTTTTATTGAAAATCAAAATAAAAAATACTCTCGTCAGTCACAAATAACTGACTTTTTTACACTAAAATAATGTTTATAACTTTGATCTATATATGTATACCATACAAACGCAAAATGTCTGTTTTCTTCAATAACTTTCTATCGACTCCCTATTTGGCCACTTCCGGTGTGCCCCAAGGATCAAATCTCGGACCTTTATTATTTAATATGTTTATAAATGACGTTGTTGAATCTGTTAAATATTCTGAAATTTTACTATATGCCGATGACATGAAAATATTTAAAACCATTAACTCTGTTCAAGATGCTCTCAATTTTCAGAATGATATTGATAACTTATTAGCTTGGTCTTTATCCTCTAAACTATTTTTTAATTATAGCAAATGCAAAATAATGAGTTATTTTGTAAAAAAGACTGTATACACTCATACTTATAAACTAGACCAAACCATTCTTGATAGAGTATATCTGTTCAAAGACCTTGGAGTATTTTTTGACCCTAAATTGACTTTTAACGCTCACATCAATAATACTGTTAAAGCTTCATACAAAAATCTTGGATTTGTAATGAGAAATACTCAGAATTTTCATAAAATGTCTACCTTAAAATGTCTCTACTATGCTTTTGTTAGGTCAAAACTTGAGTATTGTTTACAAATTTGGAATCCTATCTATACTAAATACGTGAGGACCATAGAATCTGTCCAAAAAAGATTTATTAAATATTGCTATTTCAAAGTCCATAGACAATACCCTAGTTATGATTATGACTATATCAATCTTCTTCTTGAGTTTAATGTTACATCTCTTGAACAAAGAAGAAAAATGATGTCATGCTTGTTTCTTTATAAACTAATGAATTGTATCCAAATATTTTGAAGCGTATTTCAATTAATGTTCCTCGACTATCTTCTCGTTATAAATTAACATTTAGCTGTAAAACTGCCAGAACTAATTATGAGTTAAAATCACCTTTACGGCTATGTTCAATTTTTAACAGTTTCAGATCAGATATTGACATATTTGCAGATTCATTATTTAAATTTAAAACTTTCATATCGTTTCGAAATATCACTCATTAAGTATTTCATCTTTGTAATATTGTTTCTTATTGTTATTTACCTAATGTTTACGCATATATATTTTTGTATTTTCTCTATATAATCTTCCTGTAATTGGGATATTACTATCCTGTAGGAATGATTTATTATAAATAAATAAATAAGGTAAGTGATTTTTACTCGAATAAATACATAAATAATATACATATGCATTTTATTTAATAACCCGAAGTCTTGATAAATCGAACTTTTTTTGTGGCAAGTCATGGTTTGAGTTATCGAAGTTCGACTGTATATAATATAACTTTATGTTATATTTTGAGAACGACTGATTTTAAAAAAAATCTTCAATAAGTGAATGTCCCCTTTAATTTACGACAACTTTTATTTGAATGATTGTCATCTATTCTCAATAATAAAGAAAATAATCGAGCTAATCCCTTTTCTTGAAACACCGTGTATAGTACAAATCTGGTATTAATTTAAAGGTCAATACAAAAATGCAAAGTTTTTAGTTTGTGTGGAAAAATTTCCGAAATTTTCTGTATAGCATGGGTTCGATTTTCAACTGTTTTCGATAAAGAGGTCATTTTGTGTTAAAAGCATAGAAAAACTGACAAAAATAGTGATCGAACAAAATTTTGTCTTACGCCAGTAAATAGACTAAATATTTTTCTCAATTTCTGATAGTTAAAAAGTTATTTGAAATAAATATTTGTTAAGGTTGCCACATTTAAAATGATCGGTCAAAGTCTAGCAGAGTTAACCCGTAAAAACTCATTTTTCACTGCCTTATATCTCGGAAACTATTGAAGATCGGACTCATATTGAATTAGCTTCTTTTACTCATTTTAGTCAGAACTATATGTCCTCAAAATTTGTGCATAAGTTGTGAATCCTGTATATTGGACTGAAGCGTATTCAAATTTTGGAATAATACTACCTTTTTAGTTTAAGTTCTGTATTTTTTATTAATAAAACCCAACGTTTCGGCACCATAAATTGTGAAAAAACAAAAACAACAAGTAACCAAGGTATTGCGCAAATCTTGTTATATTCCGCCGGTATGGTTCTACGTATTCAACATTAAATTTGACCAAAATCATTGTTATGTAAATTAAATTTAATATAAATATCTATTCACAGTTAAATTTACCAAAATTATAGTTAACTACTTTTTGTAATTTATAATTTAACCTTAGATTCCTTGTACTATTAACAATAATTTTTGATAATCCTAACTCACATAGATTGAAGTCAAGTCGTTATTAAGTTTGGGCTTTAATATTAGTGAGGAATGTTTTCCAATTTCAAAATGATCGAAAATTTTCCAACATTTAATTGAAATACTAAGGAGATGCCTTGCTAATGAGAGAAGAGTATACCAGTGGAGAGAGAAATGCTTTCAAAAGTGGACGTACTCCGTAGACAAGATGAAAACAATATATTGAAAAAAGGACCATTATTTAGAAAAGCATCCTTGGACTTGTATCATCAAATAAGTAGTATCTATTATTAATGCTCTAAAAATTTGCTTAAAAATAGATTAATAAATGACAATTTGATACTAATCCTCCTACACGATCGATTATATCAATTGCCGCCATTATTTGAAGTTAAAAACAAAACACATCGACCGTGAACCAATCAGGATTACTTAAAATGTCACAGGGGATTTATTGCTCGCACCGAGCCGATCATGTATGTCACGACAAACCCACTTAGTTCGACCGCTCACTCGCTGAATTTATTGATTTTGTTGGAGTTTCACCGCGACACCAGAATTTGTTTGGAAATCTATCGGAAATTGTTTGCCGATTGTGCTTTACTGGTTATTTATGGCGATTGGCAGTACTGGCACACATAACAATTGAATGCGAAAAGCACGGGAAAGGAATAAATGAAATGATGCTGATATCTGCTTCTAAACTGGTATCGTAGACACTGTACGCGATTCTATTTAGTTTAAATTAAATAAATAAATATTTTATTAACCATTGCTGGGCGTGTCAAACACCTGTTAAATATTTGCAATTTCCAAATGAATTTGAAACACCACAAGACTGTCTGGCAATATTCACTGTAATATAAATTATTTAAGTCGGTATAAACCAAATTACACTAAAAGAAAGAAGCGGGTTTACATTTTAACTAAAATTATTTGTGTCGAGCTTGATTACTATTTCTCACTATTATTAGCTTTAAGTCACTTTTTATAATCACATTTATTTATCTATCGCATACAACCACAAATATATAATATATAAATAACAAAAGTAAACAAATAAAGCATAAATAATAAGAATGGAGTGAAATGCATTCGAGACAAATAGTCACTTATTTTAACTATTTTGATCAAACTTTTTGCTGGCAGTTCTGCAAAAGTAAATAATTTTTGCCACAGAACCACAGAAATATGCATATTCCTACGTGCATACTAATTTACAATTATAGCAGAGTAAATTTCTACTTCGCTATTAAAACTATAGTGAAATGCATACGAGACAAATAGTCACTTATTTTAACTATTTTGATCAAACTTTTTGCTTGCAGTTCTGCAAAAGTAAATAATTTTTGCCACAGAACCACAGAAATATGCATATTCCTACGTGCATACTAATTTACAATTATAGCAGAGTAAATTTCTACTTCGCTATTAAAACTATAACTCGATATCTGTATAATGTGCTTCCTGAACTTTATGAGATATTCTGTATACAACTTATTCTCCTTACAATACAATTTGAATTATTTAGAAAAACATCTTTTGCATTCATCGAAACCAGTTTATTGATATTGTTCTCATTGTTTTGTTGTTTATTAAACAATGGGCGATGGCCTAAGAAAATACTTTATTGATATTTCAAGAACAACTTCAACTTCTGTTCAGCTTGGATAAATATAATTTTCTACATGAATAATTGTTACATTGTTCTCATAATATTCATGTAACATGCATAAAATATCCTATAAATACGGATAATTTTCTCATTGGTATGCTGCTGAATTATTTATAATTATATTTTATATGATTGTGCACATATTATAGCATGTAACGTTGTAAAAGATAAACTTTAGTATGGTCGTTAATAATAATTGATTTTGCTGCAAATAAAAAAAAAATATTGAACATGAAGATAAGTATAAAAGTTGTAATAAAATGTTATTATTGTATTCTTGTAAATATAAAAAATATTTTATTAATCAATATTTGTATATACGCAAAATGAGCAAGTATAATAACAGTCAAAAGTTTCCGGATAAATAATTTTTCATTATTATGTCTGTTTAAAAGCGGAACTAACTAAAGGAACGATATGAAGATTGAAAACAATTATACCGTCAGGTGTTACTTATTTTAGCTTCGACTTCTACATTAGAGTCAAAGTCGCTTAAATCTCAAAAAAATATCACATGCAATTAAAAATATCCTTGAATTTCAAACTTTTTACGATGACTATAAAAAATACTTCATCAGTAAAATGTAAAACATAAGAGTCTTATTACCATTTTATTTGTTTCTCTATCACGTAAGCTGATACTTGAGCCGTAAATCTCTAATAAAATACATTTATGTTTTCGTACAAAAGTCTTAAAGCCTTGATTTATAGAATCGTATAAAATATACATTAATTCCCTGAATATTTCACAACAAGCTTCAAAGATTTTGTTTATATAAACATCCTATTATCCACAATAACAATTTGATGTTAATTTTTATATGCCAAGGCTTAGCAGATCATATTTCAGAGATTCTAAGAATTGATTTATTAAGAAACTTTAGCATCTTTTGATATTGTAATTCTCATGACATATTCAAATGTTTTTTTTAGCCACCCAAAAAAAAAGACACAATAAAAAGTTTTGAACATATGTCTTCGTTTTCATGACATTCTTACACCTAAAACGAAAAATAAATATTATTCCAACAGGGAGATGTACTCTCAGAGGTATTTGATTTCAGTGTTGACTTTTTACTTCAAAGAAATGAAAAAATTAGATGTTAACACGAGATATTCATGGTTGGTAAATATTTGTATATGCGCTATATTTACTCATTCGTTCATTGTATTATAAAAAAATTTATGAACAAAGGATTACTTATCTTAAAATTAAATGAGAGTTTATTGTCCAACATAATTAACAGCTATTACGTTTAAATACTCTTTTCTTGAATATATTTTTTTTTCTATAGCAGATTTTAAAATGTGCTTTTTTCTACTCAAAATAGTGTATCAAGCAGCACTTTCACCACAAGGGTTGATAAAATAAAACTTTAACAACAAGTGTAAATAAAGTACTTTTCTTCGACTACTAATAAATAATATGATAGTGGTTCCCGCAGAGAATAATGATCCAGGAATAATAGTCATTATTTTTAATAAAATAAATATGCAAAAAAAAAATTAATATGACATATCTTCATCACAATACATACATTGCATTATGTCTGTTCCTTTTGTTACACTAACTTGTACACCATGTACTGAGAATTCGTCATTAGTGCAGTTTAGGGCAAAATAGTACACACTTATTTTCTAAATACAAATTAACACAAATTAGACAAGTTAGTGTAGATGGGTTAACTAGCAAAAATAATAATAGTTTTCTTTGGAAATGAATTTTCACCCTTATTTCTCACAAGAAAACATTTCTTTTTATTTATATTTAGAATAATTTGGATTTTAAAAAAATATTATGTCAGTGACAGTACAAGGTGGAACAAATTCGAGTTTATTATATGAAAACCTTTCTTATTATGCACGCTACAGAAAATTAATGTAGGTCTTTATGGACCAACTTTTTAAGACAACTTTAATAGACACCACAGGAATTTTCGATCATGTTTTGTTTTTGACCTGCAGGATAAAACTTGATTTTCGCTTATTTTGAAAATACCTCATATCTCGCTTATTATAAAAAATAGAAGAAAAACGTGTAGGTAATTTTTATACTTTTTTTACGTAGAATAACGTGATGTAATTAGATTTTTTTTAAACTTAATAATTCTCAAGATAAAACACAAACATAATATTTTTTAAATGGGAACATATGTTGAAAATAGTCTCATCTTTTTTTTACCGTAGCAGTTTTTAAATAATGCAGAAGCGAAACATATTATATACTCGGGACGCACAGTACTTGTAATGATAATTACTTAAAATGCATAATTAATTGCTTGCTTATTACAAAAATACGTAGACATAAGGACGTTAATTGAAATTTCATGCACATGCGAACATTACAATGTTTGTTGTCAGTGGTATACGTACAGGTTATATAAAAAACGCACAAAAATCTGCCGTGAGTATTGTGCGATATACGTTAGATTAATAGTACAATGTTTACAAAAATTGCCTAGTCTTTTCTTGAAATAGGTAACGTATTTCTGAATTTCATAATGAGCATTCCATGACACATACATACATACATACATACATACATACATACATACATACATACATATTAAAGTAAGATATTTGATAAAGAGATAATTTCAGACAAATTCCGCGACATTTTTATTAATAAATAAAATATACAAATATATCATCACGGCATATTACCGAATACTACGCATATATCGGTAATAATGACAATGCAATTTTAATTTTGTAAGTGATAAGCTATGATAAATGAATGCTTTCGTTCAATCGTTTTAAAACTTCATCCATACTTTCCACGTTATGAAATTTTCTATAACAATTACATAAATAATTACGGCACATAGCAATTCAATTAAATAATAATTGTTGTTAACGTTGCTGTGTGGCCTATAGGTATTAGGTCCTCGATTGTTAAGAGTGTCAGTAAATCTGGGCTTGAAAACAAATATAAATAATATTTTGAAATTTGCAAATATGTTCCGAATTTATTAACTTGAAAATTAATTCCAGTGTTTGAGTACCGGTTAGATAACGCGTGATAAACGCTCTTTTCAGTTTATATTATCATTAGCAGAATCAGTGAATGAAAGCAGATTGGTACATATACCTATACTTTCTAAATGACTTGTACTCATTTCATTACTCATTTCATTAATAAAAGTACTTTTTTCTATTGTGAAGAAATTTATTTTCCAAATAGACAGACAATACAAACAAACATTTGTTTGAGTTATTCTGATTTGACATCAAGACTTTAATGACAATACCATCAGATTTATCGTTTAATATTATTGTAAACCAAAGTTTTTTTTTTATTAAAATGTAATCGGTAGTAGATTTATTTGTATATAATACCCGCTGTGAAAGCATTTTTGTACCGCGAAGATTTTAAATAAACTACCTCCTTAACTAAAAAGTTAGCTTGTAATCTAATTAACATTTTCCGACAAATCAGAATTGAAACTATTCGGAAGTTATGGTAGTATTCTTTGATTTATTTTTATTACGTAACAGTTTATTATACGTCGTATATTATTATTTTATTTATTGAAAATGTAACTATAACTGTACGGACATATAATAATTATGTTATTTATTATCGAAAGACATTTCAATCAATCTGTAGCACTATAAAATAACTCATTCAATAAATACTTCAATAGCCGGAATATGAACGTAGCTCGCAAAAAAGTGTACAGTAAAGTTTACTATAGCAAGCATAATATAACTTCCTTGAAAACTATATAAAGAACATAATATTCTTATTGCAAAAAGTTTTATAAATTTATGGAATAAAGCCATAAGTAATTGCCTTTATATTCCTGGAAATACGCAGTCGTTTTTAGGGAAATATTTTTGTTTCCTCCAACGGTATGAAGTAAGTAAATAGAATTTTACCCCTCGATGAGTCAGGGATTTTCGTTCGTTAGGGAGGTCGAGAATGCTTGTAGTAGGTTTCAAAATATAGTAGATTGACTTCAATAGATTCATAGTAGGTTATTTGTTGAGAATCTTAATCCTACAACATTTAGTTTAGAATTTATGGTTTGTATTCTAAATTAATCAAATAAATATATCATCATAGAATTTATGGTTTGTATTCTAAATTAAATAAATATATCATCACGGCATATTACCCATTTCTGGGTGTGCCAATATCCTTTGTACAGATATCGGTAATGATGATGACATATTTATACCGTGCGGGTACTTATTCGTCATCTCACGGCACTCATTGCTGGCGTGGAGAGTGCACACAGGGACCACTTTTGTGCTATTTAAAATTCGAAATATTTCTTTTCGGCGTTGGTCGGGATCGAACCCGGTTCCCCAGATTCGCGTCTAGACACTCAGGCACACTGCCACGAAACCCCATTAATCAAATTACATATAGGTAATAAGCGAATGACTAATTCTGATGGTTGGAGTACAACACCGACATTCGAACCACACTGGCATATTAGAACATACTAACTTTTTAATTTACCTAAAAACTGCATCATGTTTTTGGTTACACGTGCAAACAGCAAAGAACGCTGCCATAATGCATATTATGCTACAAGCTACACTTACCACTTAGGCGCGCCACATTTTATCTAATGGGTATTGTTAGGGCTGGTTTATGATGAATTTAATGTATAAATTAACATTTAGAAATTTTGATTTAGAATTTACAATTTTCTGTTTGATTTATGTTCATTTTTGAAATTCTGAATCTGACTAATCAGTAACTATCACGTGATCTGTCATTGCTTGTCATATACATATATTTTGACGTTTCATGAATTCAGATTTTAGGTTGTAAAATATAGTAATATTCCAAATCTAAATTTCAAAATTCTAAATTGTTCATAAACCATCGTATGCGTTTTGTTTTAAGTGAGTTTATATTTAAAATCTAAATTATAAATTCGTAAACTAAATTCATCATAAACCAGCCGTTACTAATTTTGCAAGAATATCTCTTTCCTATGCGAGAGCACAGACAAACCTGGGTTTGTCTGTGGCGAGAGTTAAATACGTACAGTGATTTTTTTTATATACTGTCTATTTGCTGTTACTTTTTGTGTTTTTGTATCAACTGCATAGTATTTCTGGTATTTGGATGGCCATAATTATTAACATTATTTAGTTGAGGGCTTTAAGCGTAAGTCATTTTTGTCACTGCGACCTGTAAGATCTATTGTAGCATGACTCTATCTTAGTTTTCTGTCTGAAAGCAGTCCCAGAGTTCCCATGAAGCCAGTTACTGCATTCCAGGAATCAGTTTCCCAATTATCAGCTGGACACATACATTGAGCTCCGATAAAAACTAATGAAAGGACACCACATGCCGGTCATCAAGATACATGCCATATAAACATATAAATATTGAAATCCAATAGTGCTAACATGTGGTGAAAAATGAACTACAGTTATGTGAAATAAATTAAAAATGCATTGAAAACATTATGCTCGACTTTAAAATAATTGTAAATTTAATTAAAACGTACCTTTCTTATAGTATGCAAAATACAGTATTTATTTTCTTCGTTTTTCTAAACATAAACACCACTCAGTCATTACTACACGTTTTTTTTATATATATTGTAATGTTTTTATGACGTTACTCTTTTGCACGCTAATTTTTACTATAGTATTTCAAAGGACAAGAACTAGTAAAGGTACCTATTATAGTTCTAAGGTCCTTTTTGCTGCTCCATCTGACTAAGGCCCGGAATATCTCTCCATTTTGAGGCTAAGGCTGAGTCCTCCCAGTGTTGACCTCCTTTATCCTTTGTATGACTTTTCAAGAGTCCACAAGAAGGTTTATGCCCGTAAACGGTAATTTTGCGAGCTCATCTGCTTTTTCATTGCCTAATTCTCTCATGCCCCGGTACCCACCACAAAGTGGCGCGATTGTGTTTCGCCAGCTGTTGAAGGGCATTCATGCAATTTTGATTTACAAGTGAAGGGTGCCTTCCAAGTAGTCTGGCTGCTGGTTGTCTGATATTATGTTGATTGTTATTGATATATAGTGGAACTGGTGCCTACGGATTCCTTTATTTAGTAACCTGGATCAAATACACCCACTTCAGTTTCTTCTAACTGTACTTAGTTTTGAAACATCCGTAAATCAGGCCAGAAAGTCCCTTTGAAAGGCGATTACCAATCATTACCTTATATCTTTGGATGACCACAGTTGTAATGCAAATCACAAAGCTGGCACTCTACCCATACGTTACGTATTATCGAATAATATTGTGGTTCTACAGCAAAAGTAGATTTTTCACTTTCGGTAAAGTATTTGAAAAAGTAACTAATTTTGCCATAGCATCACAGAATTAACCAAATGATTTTGAAATTTTTGCTAGTTATATATTGAATATAGTAGAATACTCCATTAGTGAAGTCATGTCAGTCTAGTATATCTTGAAACATACTATAAACATCACTGTCAGACGTACATATTTTGAAAAATTCCATTCTGATTAACCAACAAATATTATTGGTCACGGGTAGATGCATTCGTAACAAATTATCATTTATTATCATAGAAATTATAGTGTATTTAGAGCAAACCATTTTTATAGTTGTTTTTCTTCTGTCTTGATTATACATTTGTAATTGTAAGGTAAGGTGTGTAAAGATAAGATAAAATGCTGTGAAAAAACAGCCTGAAATAATGATTTAACAGATTAAAATTAAATGTTTAGTTACGCTTACTGTTATATACTTACCGTAGCGGTTTAAAGATGATATGGTAAATTATATTTATTAAGGAATGAATTATTTCCTGTTACTTCCAGCTGTATCTCTATTACCTGTTGACGAAGAATAAATATTAAAATAGACATCCTAATAAAAATCGCTTTTAAGGTCTTCAGACTCTGTTATACATTTTACAATAACATCTATTAAAGAATAAAAACTATATAAATTAGTATAATTTTTTTTTTAGATCTATACGAAGTTAGCATTTGTTTCAAAAATTAATCATTTATTAATCAATATTGATATTGTTTCCTTCAAAATATTCCCCATGACATGTGGTACAGTCTTCAGCTTCCACAGCGATTTTGTTTTTATCTCCTCTATGATTGCAAAACCTTATCCTTTCAATTTTCAATACTCCTCTTCGTGTTCCGGAATAGAAAAATATCATATCTGGTACTGTGGATACGGCATCACGACGATGTTTGACTAACAATTCACGATTGAATAGTGACCTATGAGCCGGTGTGTTGTCATGTTACAAAATCCGGGAGTTTTTTTGTCCACGGTTATTTTTGCAAAATTCATATGAAATACCAACTTTTTCACTGAAAAAAGGTGGTATTTAATTTTCAATAACCATTCTTAGGACCGGTGTTTCAATACATAGTTAACATTTTGGTTTACTAAGGGCTTGTTTTACAATCTCTGGTTAAAATTTTAACTTACAGTTCAATAAACATTGATACATCAAATTATTTACAACAATAATAAATTTGTCATTTGACAGTTCATTTCGTTTTAATTGTATTTATTTAACTAGCAATTAAATTTTTCATCGAAGATTGTAAAACTGGCTCTAACTGTTAATTAACTTAACCAGAAGCTTAACTGAAAGTAAACTACGAACAGGTTTTTCCAAGCAATTTACGTATTTGGTTAGCTAATTAAAAGATAGCTATATTTTAGTTATGTTGGTAGTAATGTTTCACGTTTAATGTCATTGAAGTAAAAATTAATGTTTGAAATATTTTGTATTATGAATATATTATATTGTTTCATATAAGTAGGTAATTAATACTTAAAATAACTGATATTGTTCATAGCATATTTTAGTTAGGTACTGTTAAGCCTCATTTCCACCGAATGTTATATTGCTTAATGCATAATGATAGTGCATAAGACTTAATGCATTATGACAATTTACCATTTCCAGCTATTTTGTTTAGTGACTAATTCAACAGAAATGTCACAATTTTTTCCCTTATTACTTGTCTAGCAGACAGCAATTGCAGCAGCAATTCTTCTTTTTTTAAATATGTCATAAACATAATTTTCTGCATCTATATCCATACCGAAAAATTAAAAATTTAATAATTATAAAATAGATTGACAGTTGACAGTTCAGGTTTGAAGTTTGCAATCTTTTGTTCTTACGCATTGCTCTTAATTCTTAAGCATTAATTATAGCTCGTACGCCTTAGAACAATCGGTGGAAATGAAGCTTAATTCGTATATTCATATGGATCTTATCAAAATTTATGGATGCCAAATGTCAAATTTGGCAGAACGTAATGACAACTAAAATATTGCGGAACTACAATATTTTACATAATGTTAAATGTCTTTCTTCAAATAACATAAAATTTTCGTAAAATCTTTCTTCAATTGCCTAGAATAATATTTTCTTCAAATTTATACTCTTATGACATTGGTTTATATATTTTCCATAAGCTAGAGCTCAAAATCTTAATAGAAATTTAAGAGAATGCGTAGAGTCTCACTCAATAAAATCTAGTATTATATTTATCGCTATGATTAGAAAACTGCCACTTGATTATTACATTTTCCGTTAGATAATTTCTAGTTTAACTTGTGTTGAAGAGTTAACTATTATTTGAAAAACGTATTTCTATTTTTGATTATTAGTTAAAAAATATCTGAAAGTTAACTACAGATTGAAAAACCAGGCCTTAAACTAATTCAGCGATTACCGAATTCTCTGTCATTGTAACGAATACAGTGTGCTTTTTAAAAAAATCATTCGTAAGATATATGAAATTTTTATTAATTGTCAAATTGAAAATTTTGATGTTAAATTAATAAAGTACGGGAAATTCAAGATAATTTTACACACATAAATAATGAAGATGAATAAGAGGTAACATGCCAATGTTGAAGATACATTTAGAATATCTGTAAATTTTTATATTCCTATTTAAAATGTGTATTTAATTTTAGAGAATATAATGAGAGACAGAGATACAGATGATAAATATGATGCTGAAGTAAAAAGTAATATATATGAAATTTTTATTAATTGTCAAATTGAAAATTTTGATGTTAAATTAATAAAGTACGGGAAATTCAAGATAATTTTACACACATAAATAATGAAGATGAATAAGAGGTAACATGCCAATGTTGAAGATACATTTAGAATATCTGTAAATTTTTATATTCCTATTTAAAATGTGTATTTAATTTTAGAGAATATAATGAGAGACAGAGATACAGATGATAAATATGATGCTGAAGTAAATAATGCTAGACGCAACGAAGCAGAATATTTAGAAAAAACTGCAATAAGCTCGGGAACGAGAACTCTTCCAGCATCACTTTTTAGCTGTCAAATCTTTTCATGTGTTACACAAATTTTCGGTATAAGTGAATGATTTTTAGTTAATTTTACACGTTTCCTGTAAATTATAACCAATTTTATACCAAAATAAAAGTTCTGGTATAGGGATTGGCTAAACCAGTACAGCCGTTACTAAATTATTTCCTTGAGCATTTTTTAAAAAATTGCATATCGAGATTTTAGTACATGACCACATTTTAAGGGCCCTAGAATCCAATTTTAACATTTTCAAGATGATGTATGTATGTATGTATGTATGTATGTATGTATGTATGTATGTATGCGTGTGTGTGTGTGTTTGTGTGTGTGTGTGTGTGTGTGTGTGTGTGTGTGTGTGTGTGTATGTGTATCGATATTGTCTACGTTCTAACTCAAATACTATCATTAAGAAAATACTGAAACCTTGTATTTCGACCCTATTCTAATATGTAAAGAAACCATTATATTTTGGTGTAAATCGAATAACCGGAAATGACACTTTACTTGAAGCTCATAATGGTTTTTCTTCAAAAAATACCATTAATTGCCATTTTTTCGCAGTTTATATCATTTTGAAAATTAAAGATTATTGAATTTTCTACAGGTGTACATTAATAGTTTTTCTATATATTTTACAGATACATTTAAAAATTAATCTTTTTTATAAATCCCGTAGTCTAAGATAAACACAATTCCTTTGTTACACAGTTCGTATTTCAAATGTATGTCACTGACAGGTAAATGTCACTGTCAAAATACTAATCACTTCAAATTAATAATAATGACATTTTAAAAAGGAAATATTAAATAAAGCAATAGTTATATGTAATGGAACATAATATAGTTTTGCAGCAGCAGTAAATACGTAGGAATGTATTTAAATTAATAAAAATTAAATAGCGGGAGGTTTTATGGTGGCCACAACAGATTTTTTTTTTTATTAAATTTTCGGATTTTAATTTATAATTTTTTTTCTTTCCATTTTTCCTCATATATGTACATATACATATTACATGTGAAAACACGCTTCTAAACTTATTGTTGTTGCACATAGTATTTTTATTTTAGACAATATCATGTAATAAGTTGTACACTGACAACTAAATGACATTTGAAAATATTCGAATATTTATGTCTGAAGCTTACTTCATATTTATCGCAGACCATGTCCAGCAGTGGCGTATTTAAGTTCAGATCAGACCGCCCCGGGCTATTCGAAACGAATTCAGTGCATTTGAGCCACAGTACTGCGAAGGTAGTTTTTTATTCTACGAAGTACTGAAAATGACCTCTCTGCCGTGCAGTTGGACGCAGGCATACCCAGAAATATTCGCAATTCAGTATTTATATATTGATATAAAAATTGCTCTCCTATGACGCGTGGCATTTTTCTGCTATCTACAATAATAATATTGTCAAAATCGTGTTGATGAAAGCAGGGCTTGAATTTTGCCCGCTCTCGGTCTACATAAACTGGGTTTAAACTGGATCTATGAATAGGTCCAGGGTGGTCTAAGTTAGACCTAGTTTATACCTAGTCTACGTAGATTTAGTTTAAACCAGGTCTGTCTCATTTACTGTGAATACGGCTGTTAAAGTTGCGGTGGAGTCAAGAATCGATTGAAGATGACCCAAAATGAGGAACATATGGAATAAAGAACGAAGGAAAACATAAGGTTTAAGGATTTGATTTCAGCACAATGAAATAAAGAATCAATTTTTCAATGATTGCCCTTGATGTGAAGATATTAGAAGTATCTGAATTAAAAATCAATTACTTTACTTTTAATTGTGTCCTTTTATGGCTAAGAAGTTTACAAAAAATCTCCTCTCATGGTTTAGACTAATTCTTATTTACAACTAATACGGAATTATGAAAAAAAAACTTCAGGTCATCGGCAAGAGGATCATGCGTGAGCGTGATTCACGTAATACGTATAATAAAGTATGTGCTCCAAAAAAGTTCTACAGCTATTATAATTTTTCAGGAGATATTAAGTTGAGTTCACGAACAATTTGTTTTCAAATCAATCAAGATAAACTTCATCGATGTGGTGTAAACTATATGTATAGGTATATAATTTGATGTAATAGATTTCAATATCTGATAACCAATTTTAGAATGAATAATGATAATGTAATTTATATTCTAATTTATTAACCCATATTATTTATTACTTTTAAAAACTTGTTCATGCGTATGTTATCCATACTCACTTTTATATTCTGGACTAATTTAGTATCTTGTTAGTAAATTAACTGAAATATCTACTAAAATTAATTGGGCAATTTAACATGTGAGCTTAAAAAATTAAATGTTTTAATTTAGAACGTAAGATAATAAGCCATCTACTCCTTTTCCTATTCTTAGGTCCAACAAATTTCAAGTTTCATTTTCTTAATTTAAGAAAAATTGAAATTTTTAAATTGAATCCCTATATTTCTGATCACGTGTGCGAAAGTAACCAATCAAAACAACATTACACTGATAATTTTTCTTAGGAAATTATTACTTATATCACTGGATTGCTAAATAACAAACACTTTTTGACAGATAATTAAATATGAATGCCCGGTTTCATAAAAGCTTGTTTAAATTTGACTCATTGTTAAATAATAACGTGTTACATTTGAATATTATGATAAATTTAAAAATGTTTACTATGAGTTGAGTATGCATACATACAATACACTCAATGTAATTGTTATATATACACTAATAATACCTATTTATAAATTTTTCAAAATTTGACGTGACAAAATAATATGGTTGGTAAATTTTGTAATGAATTAAATTTTTATGAAACCAGGTATAATTGTTTTAATTTTAAAATGTCATTTTTACTATTTTTTCTATTGAGGTAATTTTGCAATGAGATTTTTAAAAAATGCGACTTGTCAAAAATATGACTTGCTGTTGTTTTGTCAGTTATGTTGGTAGCAATTGAAATTTCATATTTTGACAGTTTGTGTATTGTGTGTTTTGAATTTTATCTGATTTTATACGATAATACATTGTATCAAACACTGCACTTATAGATTAGCTTAAGTTATTAACGGTGATTTTATAGGCTTATAAGAACACCGAAATAGAAAAACGAAATTATAGAAGAAAACATAAAAAATATCGTATTAAATAAAAATACATATGAAAAATATTAATGGATTTTTGTATGTGTCTTTTATCTTTTTCTCGTTCTCATTCAAGGAGGCCTCATTCTCGTTACAGGTTACACATTTCATAGTTCATACTGAACATATTCATAGCCACGTTCACATTCATAGCTACTACTGACATCTACATCTACTGGGCTATGTTAGACAAATAAAAATTCTAAAAAATACAAATTCTTTGCAAATGTAATATTAAAACTGCAAATAAAATTCTCACCGAATATCCCTTACTTCCATGCTTCTCAAATCAGTTCGCGTTCAGTAATCCCAATTTATACAGAAAACTCGGCCGAATTGCTCATTTTATAAAGACAACTTTGTTTCATAGAAAACAAAGCAAATGGGACAGATTTCTGTTAATGTCAGTTTATTATGGAACTTTTAAATTACATACTTATAGTCAGATGAAAATAGGTGTATTAAAGATAATTGTTTCTTTTTTTTTTTAATTGAATTAACTGCACATCATTTTTAATGTCCATACAAAACATTTCCCTTCTTATTAATCTTCTAACCAATTTCCTGTGTCTTCTTTGCAAAAATGAGAAAACCTTGAAGGTAAATACAAATGATCTTAAGTATATCACAGTTCCACGTGGTCGACTCCAGATGTCTGCCATAGATAAATATCCTTCTAGCTGAATTTTTATAGCAATGCAAACAGTGAAATAGAAATAGACTATTGAACCGGATGTAATGAATTAATAACTACACGAAGTCATAAACCATGTCACATGTCATGTGTCTATAGTTTATACCCGAGGGATTTTTCCATATGTTGTAAATGAATTGTTAGGAATAACATTGATAATAATTGGTTATATTGAACGGTATTTCGTTGTGTGTTCATCTAAAACGAATATATTATAACTATTTTTTTTAAATTTAAAATGTATGTAAAAATCAAGATATAATTATGTGTTTAATTTCGTGATATAAAATTTTGAATTGAAACATTTAAATTCAAAGGGGACCTAAGTGCAAAAAATATAAGATTTTACAGAAATGATAATAATAATAATAATAATAATAATAATAATAACAATAATAATAATAATAATAATAATAATATAATATATATATTTATTCGTCATGTATATTGTACAGAGCCAACTGATGACATGTCACAAATTCAAAAATTATTGGGTTATCTAATATAAATATACATAAATATGTACAGATACAGACATAAAGTTTAATGAGTAAATAGGGAACAATGACTTGAGAAAAATTTATACTGAAGTGTTTAAATATTCTTGGACTGAATAAAAACAGTGAGTTTCTAAGAAACTCTTAATTTTTCTTTTAAATAATGTGAACTCAAGTCTGGTTATTTCGTTAGGTAAATGATTATACAAATCAACATTAATGGAATTTCTCACTGAAATTTCACGTGTAAGACGTATTTTTCTAAGATGATCTTTAGCTCTGGTGTTATACCTGCAAACAACGCTATTCCTTATAAAAGATTCTTTATTTTTATGTATAAATAGTAGCGACTCCAAAATATAAATACAGGGCAAAGGTAAAATTTTTAGATTTTGGGAAATTTTGCGACGATGTTCTCTGGGACCAACATTAACTATCACACTTACAACTTTCTTTTGAAATTTAAAAACTTTGGTACTGTTTGTACAGTTACCCCACAGAATAACAGCATAACGCAACTGACTTTCAAATAAGGACCTGTAAGTAGTTCTAAGATAGCTTAAAGAAAGAACATTTTTTAAATTTCGAAAAATGAAAGTAATAGTCGCAAGTTTGTAACATAGTTTGTTAACATGAGTGGTCCAAGTCAAGTTAGGATCTATATAACTGCCCAATATTTTAACAGGTTCACCCTGTGTAATATTTCGATTAGAACTAATGATAATATTTTAAGTTTTATTATTATTTAACATTAATTTATTTATATTGAACCAATCTATGGCTTTTTCAAAAGTAATTTTCGATAACTGAACCAGTTCTTCAGGTGAAGAATGTGAGGTTAGTAGGGTTGTGTCGTCGGCATATAATATACATTTTATTGGATTTAAATAAGTACACAGGTCATTAATGTATAATGTAAAGAGTATCGGTCCTATAACGTTACATAACCCCAGTCCAATGTTTTACAAATGGAATAGTTACTTAAAATTAATTCCAGACGTTGTTGAAACAAATCTAATTTTATGAACAAAGGGTTGTATAGTAAAGCAAGTACATGTAGGTACTAAAATATTTTCACTCATACATCAAAGAACAAAATGAGTAATGGCCGTTTCCATAATCAGGCTCACTTTAAGCCTTAAATTAAAAGTACTTTAAGACTTTATCTTTATTTTAAAGCAATGCTAGAGTGCTCGCTAAAGTGCTCAAGTTATATTATGAAAACGAAAACAGCTTTAATTTAAATTTAAAGCGTTAAAGTGAAGATAAAGTTAATGGGCCCATAAACCATTTTTTAAAAATATTTTTAAATGAAAGTTCGTTTAATTTTGAAGCAATTCGTGCTATCAAAAAATCATAATTGTTTTTTGTATAACTGCATTTAATTTTTAAATAAACCTATCTTTCTCTCACCAGTTTCTGTAGTAGGCTGCGCGAGAAAGATAGAATAGTGTGACGTCATCTGTGGCCCTGGAAATAAATTAAAAAAATGTTTTTCTTATCTTAATCGTTAATTAATGAGTAGTATTTTAAGGATTGTGTACCTTTTTATTATTTTTTGTTATGGTTTATGGGCCCATTATGTAAACGACTCTAAGAATATTATTAAAAGAATAAGTTAACAGCCATCGTTATTGTTCCAAGCAAAACATTTTTTATTAAATAACTTTAAAATATAAATATGACATTAAGTCTGTTTAAATTAATTATTTTATGTGATCTTATCAGATTTTGAAAGTTTGCATTTATTTTGTGCTAATAACATTTCTTTTTTATTTACAGGTGAGTCAAATAGATATCTTCACATTCTTCAACAATTATTTATATCGTCGAATGTAAGTACCTATACCTACATACATACATATTTTATAGCTAATAGTATTATACCTAAATAATAATATATACTCGTACATGCTGTTTAAAAAAACCGTTCCCATAATTTGGGTTCGTAAAGTACAGACCAAAATTTGCGAAAAATGATTAATTAACATGGGTATGCAAATTTACCATTTCACATATTTCTACCTACGTTCTATAAGACGCCCAACCGTTTTATCAAACGACTAGACAGTTTGTAAAATAACGCTAAGACGACGAAAATTTGACAATCTGGCCACTTTTTAAAAATATAGAGACATTTTATAAAAATGCTGAGTTTGCCATTTGGTTACGACAAGCGATACACATATTATAATATCTACTGTTAATTACAAACTCCAATAAATTGATTACATCTTTATCGACTTCATATCATATGTTTAGCCTATATATCAGCGTTTGCCAAAATGTTGTACGCATACCCATGGGGGTACAAGAAGAGTTTGTAAGAGATACGCTGCGAACAGTGAATTGTACTGTATTCCTTAATAAAGTATGTGCGATTAATCATAACAGGGGTTCTCGGTGATCCAAAAATTATAGAAGGGGGTACACAGATATCAAAATTTTGGGAAACGCTGACCTAGAGAAACGATAGTCTGAACATATAAACATTTATTAACTTTTACACCTATATTTCTCTTTAGCAATAAATAATATTTTATGGCATATAATAATACAAGAATTCCGTTTATAACTATATCTCCTTAAACTATCAACTTGACCGGCATTCTAGAGAAATGTTTACACTGCTTATTAACACCACCAATTAATTCTAGGTTAGTGGATCACACATCGTTAAAACGCCAATTAGCTACACTGTGTAGCAAAATGACGGTCGCCTTTCAGTAGATAGTTGTATTAACAATTTGATCATATTTAAAAAATGTAAAGAGCTATTATTCTTGAAAGGTTCCGAGGAAAATGTAATGAGGCCTGAAAAGGTTGTATAGGCAGCAATTTTGTAATTTTTGCTGGAAGTAAGGTGTGAAACAAATTATTGGTTTTGAAATACGAAGAAATGGGAAATTTGTAATACGGAGAACTTGCATGAATCGTGCTTCTTCAATTATTATTTGAACGCTTTTATGTTCATAACACGTTAACCGCGGAGAACATTTTTGGAGTTTTGCTCTAGTGCGATTACGTACGATTGGACCCTAACGTGCCAAGTTCAATTCTACTGTGTGGATTATTTTGTCGGCCCCTTACCACTTATCGAATACATTAGAAATAAAGTTTTAATGTTGAATTGACAACAATATATAGATACTTATACGAAGCAACAAGTTTAGTCATTATAAGAGTGTGTTTACGATTTGAATTGATTCTAAAGACTAAGCCACTAAGCGTCTCTAACATTATACTATATTATTTCTATATTTCATAATATGCGTCGAGGGACTAAACGCTTCAAACAGAACTTTAAAAACGTGTGTTCTCTTTAATAAGCTTGAAAATGCTACCTATTAGTATTAATATCCATCGAAATTACTGAAATTACAGTTTCCGTAAAATCATAAATAGGCATTAAATTTTGCCGTACTGTGTAAATGTATAAAAGAGAAAAAAAAAATGACTTCTAAACGCTGTGTACTCGTAGTCCCATCCGATTCCTGATTATTCTAGTTACAGATTATCCGAGGTACACGAATCTTTTTTTGGAGGACTGTAAATTTCTGGAAGCGAACATCAATTGCGAACTTTTTTGAATTTATACATATTCATGTACTTCGTATGTGCACATTTTATCAGTAAACATGTCATGCTTTCAATTTCTATTTTCTTTCCGCTTTATCCTACGTTTCGATTTCCCTAGGTTATCCTAGTGCACATCTGCTCGGATAATCGAAACTATTTATACCTATACATTCATTTAAAATCATTTTCCCTGCGAGGACCACACACCTTGAATCTTTACATTGAACTTGTCCATTTTATTTGCAAATAAAATCTGACGGCTTATATTTTTTGTAGACTTTAAATCTGACAGCCTTATTGTGTATAGTGGTTTTGAGATTTGAAAATGTGATACACCATGATTTATAACATGACATACATACATACATACATACATACATACATACATGCCCAAATAACATTATTTGATTGTAGGAGAAATTTAAAAATTAAACACTACTTCAAGGTACATATTTGCATTATTTTTATTTTGTGCAGCAAATACATATTACATTGTTCAAATAACTGTAGTATGTAGTACTTACTTTTCAATCTTTAATGGAAGTCTACATTTATTTTTTATTTTAGACAGCGTTGTAAAAAGCTCAGACATGCAATTCTTATTCACCAAAATAGAAATGAAAGTTGTTCCACTATTTTAAACACTTTTTGTGTTTGTGACATATACCTTTTATTTTATCAGTTTTTAACTAATATTTCATACATAGTGAAACCATAAATCAATCTCTTCTACTCTTTATCATCTTTTGTATAATGTTAATTGGTAATTATAAAATCACTTCCTTTTCATTCCGTGTACGTATTATAATATTTCAAAAAAAAAAGTTTATTTTCAATTTATTTCAGTAGGTATTGTGAATTTGCAAGTTTTGTAAAGAGAAATATATTTTCTCATGACAATGAAATAAGTACCAATAGCGTATGCGACTAAATTTTCATTTCTATATACCTATTTAACACTAGACAAAAAATAATATATCCTCATTTTTTAATCGATTATTTCAAGTTTACAAAAATAAAATTACTAAAGTTTGGAGGCAGGCATTATGTCATAATGGTAGAAATCTAATCACTTGACTTGCTTGTCACCATTTTACTTCTCCACAACATTCAATTGCAACTAAAAATATTATTACAAACTAATGTTTAATATTTATTATTTAATGAGAAACAAATTTTAAGATTTACATATATTTACATTGAAATACATTATGTAGGTACAAATATATGAATGACATGACAATCTGCCAGTTCATATTTCTCAAAAGAAGATTTTATATTAAAATTTATTTTATTTTTCATAGTACCTAATAAAAAATAATAATTTGTTGTTATTTTCATAAATAATTAAATAAAATGTTTGGCGCAAAAAATAGTCCTGATAAACAAGTCCCCGCTCGAGTGACATCAGAGTACATACAACACGTAATTCATAACCAACAGGAAAACATTTATATAAATAAACGCAGGCGATAGTTCGTCACATGTTAAACTGTATGAACTATGACGTCACATTCTTTTTCAAATCACGTGATTTTTTCAAAATATTACATAAATTTCAATAATTAATTGTAAAATATCTTGGACTTTCGTGATATTTTTAAATAGGCTATTCCACGATATTTTTTTATCTTGAACTACATAAGTATGTAAGACAATATGTGAAAATCCGAGTTTAAAATTCCGCCAAATAAGCGAGATATTGAGGTATGAATTATAAATTTCAATGAGGTCATGCAAAAAAAAATAATTGTACCTTTTTTCTGTTTAAAGCGAAAAAGGATAGTCTAATTCATCGATCAGTATGATTAAATTATTTTTTATTTATATTTTCTGTTGTATAAAATCGTTTTAAAGTATGGTATTTTTAAAAAGTTGCAAAAACCAGCCATGTTGTGTCGTCACAACGTTACAAACGAAGTTCAGACTCATTTCAAACAGACATTTTATATGGACACATAATTTCTAAAAGAAAAATATATATAAACTATAAATTGAGGATTACATATCTAAATATGCTATATTATATTAATATAATATCGTTCTATTTATTTTTATAAATATAATTTTATTTCAAAAAAAAAAGTTTATTTTCAATTTATTTCAGTAGGTATTGTGAATTTGCAAGTTTTGTAAAGAGAAATATATTTTCTCATGACAATGAAATAAGTACCAATAGCGTATGCGACTAAATTTTCATTTCTATATACCTATTTAACACTAGACAAAAAATAATATATCCTCATTTTTTAATCGATTATTTCAAGTTTACAAAAATAAAATTACTAAAGTTTGGAGGCAGGCATTATGTCATAATGGTAGAAATCTAATCACTTGACTTGCTTGTCACCATTTTACTTCTCCACAACATTCAATTGCAACTAAAAATATTATTACAAACTAATGTTTAATATTTATTATTTAATGAGAAACAAATTTTAAGATTTACATATATTTACATTGAAATACATTATGTAGGTACAAATATATGAATGACATGACAATCTGCCAGTTCATATTTCTCAAAAGAAGATTTTATATTAAAATTTATTTTATTTTTCATAGTACCTAATAAAAAATAATAATTTGTTGTTATTTTCATAAATAATTAAATAAAATGTTTGGCGCAAAAAATAGTCCTGATAAACAAGTCCCCGCTCGAGTGACATCAGAGTACATACAACACGTAATTCATAACCAACAGGAAAACATTTATATAAATAAACGCAGGCGATAGTTCGTCACATGTTAAACTGTATGAACTATGACGTCACATTCTTTTTCAAATCACGTGATTTTTTCAAAATATTACATAAATTTCAATAATTAATTGTAAAATATCTTGGACTTTCGTGATATTTTTAAATAGGCTATTCCACGATATTTTTTTATCTTGAACTACATAAGTATGTAAGACAATATGTGAAAATCCGAGTTTAAAATTCCGCCAAATAAGCGAGATATTGAGGTATGAATTATAAATTTCAATGAGGTCATGCAAAAAAAAATAATTGTACCTTTTTTCTGTTTAAAGCGAAAAAGGATAGTCTAATTCATCGATCAGTATGATTAAATTATTTTTTATTTATATTTTCTGTTGTATAAAATCGTTTTAAAGTATGGTATTTTTAAAAAGTTGCAAAAACCAGCCATGTTGTGTCGTCACAACGTTACAAACGAAGTTCAGACTCATTTCAAACAGACATTTTATATGGACACATAATTTCTAAAAGAAAAATATATATAAACTATAAATTGAGGATTACATATCTAAATATGCTATATTATATTAATATAATATCGTTCTATTTATTTTTATAAATATAATTTTATTTCAAAAAAAAAAGTTTATTTTCAATTTATTTCAGTAGGTATTGTGAATTTGCAAGTTTTGTAAAGAGAAATATATTTTCTCATGACAATGAAATAAGTACCAATAGCGTATGCGACTAAATTTTCATTTCTATATACCTATTTAACACTAGACAAAAAATAATATATCCTCATTTTTTAATCGATTATTTCAAGTTTACAAAAATAAAATTACTAAAGTTTGGAGGCAGGCATTATGTCATAATGGTAGAAATCTAATCACTTGACTTGCTTGTCACCATTTTACTTCTCCACAACATTCAATTGCAACTAAAAATATTATTACAAACTAATGTTTAATATTTATTATTTAATGAGAAACAAATTTTAAGATTTACATATATTTACATTGAAATACATTATGTAGGTACAAATATATGAATGACATGACAATCTGCCAGTTCATATTTCTCAAAAGAAGATTTTATATTAAAATTTATTTTATTTTTCATAGTACCTAATAAAAAATAATAATTTGTTGTTATTTTCATAAATAATTAAATAAAATGTTTGGCGCAAAAAATAGTCCTGATAAACAAGTCCCCGCTCGAGTGACATCAGAGTACATACAACACGTAATTCATAACCAACAGGAAAACATTTATATAAATAAACGCAGGCGATAGTTCGTCACATGTTAAACTGTATGAACTATGACGTCACATTCTTTTTCAAATCACGTGATTTTTTCAAAATATTACATAAATTTCAATAATTAATTGTAAAATATCTTGGACTTTCGTGATATTTTTAAATAGGCTATTCCACGATATTTTTTTATCTTGAACTACATAAGTATGTAAGACAATATGTGAAAATCCGAGTTTAAAATTCCGCCAAATAAGCGAGATATTGAGGTATGAATTATAAATTTCAATGAGGTCATGCAAAAAAAAATAATTGTACCTTTTTTCTGTTTAAAGCGAAAAAGGATAGTCTAATTCATCGATCAGTATGATTAAATTATTTTTTATTTATATTTTCTGTTGTATAAAATCGTTTTAAAGTATGGTATTTTTAAAAAGTTGCAAAAACCAGCCATGTTGTGTCGTCACAACGTTACAAACGAAGTTCAGACTCATTTCAAACAGACATTTTATATGGACACATAATTTCTAAAAGAAAAATATATATAAACTATAAATTGAGGATTACATATCTAAATATGCTATATTATATTAATATAATATCGTTCTATTTATTTTTATAAATATAATTTTCATTTGGCGTGAAATTATCTACGTTACATCAGATGTTTCTTTCACTTTTGAATCTTTGAATTAGACGGTAGGAGGTTATAAACGCATATGAGACATTGAATATATTCCAGAATATTATTTTATTCTTTATTTTGGCACGAAACAACGTTCCATCGACATGTTTACTTTCATAAATTTTAGGTTATCTTTAAATGTCACTTTGACGTTTAAGACAATATGAAAATCAAAATGGTCGTGCTTCTCACTCTGTGACGTCATTGGACAAGGGACGAAGCGGGGATCTTCAGCCGCATTTTAAAGAATGTCATTTTCAATTACAATTTTTTCATGATTAAAGATCGATTTGAGGAAAAATAAAAAATACGGGTCTATTATTTTTCACTACTCTATCGATTAAAATTATAAAAAAAAAGTCGTGCATGACCTCATTGTGACGTAGGTAATGTGGGTATACAAGAAGTAAACAAACAGTGGTTCAGAAACTTACGAAAAAATGTTGAGCAAATTACAAAATAATGTATATTTGAATTGTAATATTATATTTTATTATTAGGGAAATAATAGTATATTATACGCCAAGGTTGAGAAGATAATCATTATTGACCCAGCGCCTATTGTAATCCGAGTGCGAAGACCGAGGGATATAAGGCGCCTGGTCAATAATGATCTTCTCAACCATGGTTTATATACTATTTTTTTCACTACTAGCACATAAATTCTCTTTGAATTTTTTTTATTGATAATAACAATAATTTTGACATGAATAATAACGTTACTTATTTGTTAATATTCACAAAAACAAAGTAGACTGCATTTGTTTTTATCTGACGTTTTGCTCATTTCGCTGGTTTGATAACCTCACTTATGGGCCTTGATTTGTATTTGATTTAATTATTTAATAAAAACACTTTGTGCTGTTACAGTCAGCAGCCTTATTAGTTTATTATTATTTTTAAATATATCTATTGAAATGTATTTACCTACAAAAAAATAGTGATTTGTTCAATCCTACATCTACAAATATTTAACGATTTCACCAAAACAGCACAGTGGCCAGGCGAGGCGGCAGCGTAGGTCAATTTAAAATTTTAGTGGCAAATTTAAATTATATACTTAATACCTTTCTTGTGTGAGTTAAATAATATTTGAATTTGGAGGCTTGAGTTTGATTGAAAACTGACAGTTTGCATTATAGACCAAGGTTAATAATAAATTATTATTGACCTACGTTACCATTGTTACAAGCAAGCGGTAGTGAAAAACAATTTCTCATGTCAAATAAAGGTAAATAATAGTGGGTTCCTAGGCTAGTAGTGAAAAAAATATATTATTGTAATTAATTTATTTTACTTTTTTTCTTATTTTACAAAAACATTTTGACATTCTCGAAGTTGGTAGCGCACAGCGCATGGTTGGTGACTCACGATTTCAAACAAATTTTAGAGAAGTGCAGCAGATAGATCAACGAACATGCAAATACAAGAAAATCACCCGAACAGCATCCGAACATATCCGACACACCCGAATAATTATATTCTTAGTTGTAGCGAAGTGAGAGCGGAGCTCCATACAGTCGGTGTTCAAACTTAAATTTTATTTGCTTAAACACCCGTCCACATGTCTTACGTCATCAAAAGTAGAACTCCCCGTATTTTTTAAAGGGAGTAATTTAAAAAAAAATATTTGGTATTTTTCTTATCGTTTAACTGTTATCTTTCATATTTTTGATAAACTTTTACTCTTTTCGATTACAGTGGAATAGCCTATTGGAGGCCAATTAATGATTTTTTTTTTTTAAATTTAATTCTTAGAAGACAAAAATTCTTGCAACATCCATGTTATGTGTGTAATAAATTTTAATTTACAATTTAAGTCAGTTTGGAACGGATGGCTCCGCAGAATGACGATATCATTTGACATTACCATGATGAAATGTCACTAGATGGCGAAGCATTAGTACATGAAGGCGAATTGATATAAAACAATTTTTTGCGCGTCATACTCATTTTAAACATTATATTAACAATGGCATTAGTATATTCTTTAAACTCAAAAAGCTACATGTGATTAAAAACTTAACAAGCATAATTCTTTAATTGTTAACTGCTCGGTTATGATCTTGATCTTGTCGTACATATATTTATGTATAAATGCAATATCGATCGCATATGTTACATCTAGTGGGTAAGAGGTATAATTAAAGGACACTTTCCATTTTTCACCCGTCCACGATGAATGTTCCTAGTGATTCTGTCGAGACAAGATATTTCTCGATTCTCGTCTCGTCTCGTTTCGAGATTTCTCGTCTCGACGTGACGAGACAGAAATGTAAAAAATATTTTACGAGACGAGATATGTTTGCTGAGATCTCGATTCTCGAAAACTGTTTCGAGATTTCTCGGTTGTTATTATTCTCATATGAGTTATATTTGCAAACGTGTGAAATTTAACATATTTTTAGTAATATATGTCTCTATTTAGCTTTGGCATTTTTGAACAAAAAGATAATAAAGTATTTGACATTTTATCTGTCAGAATTTGTTATGCGTGCATTACACGATAAAGTTTTTCTTTTCAAGTGACTTGAAAAGTTTTCTCTCTCGTACAATGACAGGAGTGCAAGAGAGACAAATGAATAGACTTTAACGAAAAACTTTTGAAGAAAATTGGAACATGCGCTACTTTTCCTTAAAAGTCCTTACAAATTTTAACTGTCAAGTAACTGTCAAATGTCATTTGTATTTATATTTTTGATGTATACAAGTAGTGTTATAAGTGATCGATATTACATTGAAAAATGGCAAAATGGGATAGAGAAGTAACTGAAATCTTACGGTAAGTATAACTTAAATTTTGACACTTGGATATTTTAAATCTTGCAAAACTAGATCGTGTAAATATACTTGTAAGGTCACTTATAAAGACAACTTTTCAAGTCACTTGAAAATAAAAACTTCATCGTGTAATCCAGGTTTTGGGTAAGACTTTTAGCGTTACTTTCTTTTTAATGTTTTATAACATTAGAAAATGCTAGATAAATATTAAATTCATAAAATTATAACAATAAAATTTGCACAAGTTTTAGTTATATCAAATTTTGACAGATAAAACGACAAATATTTACAGGGTAAAAAATTACATTAATATTCCGGAAAAAATTTAGTTAGCTGTATTTTTTTTTTATTTCAACAATATGTTTTTGCCGTGTATACGAAGAACTTTGTATTTTAAGTTTCCAAAACTAAACAATTTTTGTTGTGTATAAAAAGTATTATTTGCTGTAAAATATTAGTCATGGTAACAATTATTATTAGTAGTACTAAGCAGTCATTTTGTTACTTTGTTCAGATTACAAAATCATTTTGTAACAATTAAAAATATTTTATCTGTTACTGGGACAAATTTTATTTTTTTGTATCCTGTGACATATTTTGTAAAGATTACAAATTCTTCTTTCCGCCATATACTTTGTACAGGTAACTAAAACTTTTGTGTAGACAGGGTATTCCCTGGTATACAGTATAATTCACTGTTCGTGTTATACTATACTACGTCGTGTCGCATTTGCTTGCGCTATTAAGTTTTAGCCTGTCGAAAATTGTGTTTTAAAAGTGCTTGTTTCTTGTGCCCGTCAATAAAAATGGATGATTTTGTAAAAGATATTTTAAAACAATGGCAATTAGTGTCTTATTGAGAAATTTGAAGGTATATATCGATTACTGATAAATCTGTATAATTTAAGTGACTAATGTTTCATATGTTATTTTTTTATATAATATTTGTTACATGTATATAGATTATAATTATAAATAAATAACATTATTATAATACGTTTGCATGCTTTTGTCCGCCACTGTATATCGGAAAAGAAAAGATATTTGTTTGTATCTAAGAATATTATAAGAAAAGGAAAGTAAGAAATAAAATACTATTATATTTGTATTATATTATCTCCTATTATATTTACATACATATAGTTAAACTTGAAAGACACAAGACATACAAATAATATTTATTTATGGTACAAGTAACTAAAGACATATATCAACAAGGGGAAGGTTAGTGCCCGAGGTGTTAGCTGAGTGTATTAATTTCTACAAGTTGATGCACTCGATCTCGAGCTTTGGACACGGCACAATCCGATTTCGAACCGAACCGATCGTTTGAAAAACTAAAGCCGAAATTGGTTTATGATCGACCCAAGAAAACGAGCTTTTCGAAAAACTAATTAAGTTAAATGCACAGTTTCCGTGGTACTCATATTTTAAAGTAAATAAAATATCTCTAAATATGATTGAAGCAAATTAATGTTATTGTGTACACCAGCGAATTTCGAATGTCAAATTTTATTATCCAACTTTAACCTTATATTTTTCATTATTTCATTAATTACCTCTTCGGCAAACAAGGTATTCAATATTTGTAGATTTATAATTTTTATAAGGATAGAAACGAAAGAAATAAGCGGCCTTGCTTGTTGGCCAGACACCAAACGTGTCCGATATACTCCTGTTGCTTCCTTGTATAAAAAATTTGTTTATGTTTACTCAAGGAGTTGAAAAATTGTTTTGAATAAAATAATGCGTAAAGGACTAAAGGACATACGTATATGTATAAATTATTTTATTTCTTTGATATATAGAATCGCGTCTTAAAGTAACGACACGACCATTTCATGTAGAGAATATTCTTTTAAATAATTTGCATAAAAATATATCTTCTTTTATTCTTCCTTGAAAGCCATTTAATCCCACGATTACTTTCCATCATTACGCATCTCATTACAGCTTCTTCCTACATTAACAAGCCTCCCGCTGCATAATGATACGTTTACGTTCCTGGTCGTTCGTTGTAATCAAAATGTTATAGCGCTGAGTACCAGACTCCCCTACTACGTGCGACATCGTGGATCGACCTCAACTAGCTAGATTTATATAATCCGGTAATGGAAGGTGGTTAAAACACGGTAGTAATGTTAGATAGATGTTGAGGTGCATGGTTAGTGGAGGAATTGTGGTTGAAATGTGGTACGTGGTAATAAGGTACTATGAATTGTGGAAAATTGATGGAAAGATAATGTGGCCATCTTCGTTCTATTACTCAAGGGGAGATATTTATGTAATCTACGTAGCCATGAAAATTAAAAGACTAAAACCAGGAAGAGCACATACGATTATCAATTGTTTTATGAATATCTTTTTCCGTTTTAAAATATCGGTAGCATCACGTTGGATTGCCCCATTCCATAGTTCATATCTCGGTTGTTCTTAAAAAAATCAGAAATTTGGCTATAATGTATAAATTAGAACAAATTTACCCGATTGCATATTTCATATCTCGGATGTTTATAAAGAACAAAAACTAAAATTTGGGAACAAATTAGAACAAAACGTGACGGACATCAAAAAATGGTTGATTATGACGAAATTGTTCGACCGTGTTCAACCAATAAGAGCCGGAGTGCAGAATTCACTGCCATAATGTTGATTTTTTTGTCATTTATTTTGTCGTTTCAGCTATCCTCCTATAAACTTTTGCTACCTTCTACTTACCAGGAAACGAAGATGTAATGGTTGACTAAGATTAGGTATTGTTACGGATAGTTTTTACTTCCTTGTACGAAGTAAAGGAAGTATTGTAATCGCGAAAAATTTCGGTTTCCAAATTTCAACGGAAATATCTATTTTGACCATCCTCAATCTATTTTGACTCATTTCGTCGTGACGTCTGTAAGTACGTACGTATACCTGAAAAATGGGAAGCCGTAGAAAGTTAAAATTTTGTATTTATTACTGTTATAATATCTAATTGTGCACCTCCCTTTTTAGTCATTACATAACTTTCGGAAGTGGTACTTTATTTGAAGCCTATAATAGATTTTAATGAAAAACTATATTAAAATATAATCCAAAACTTTTCAAATTTGGTATATAAGACTTTTATATCAATGGGAATAACATAATACATTTTAGTTAAAATGGTCTACTCGGAAGTGGTACCTTACTTGAAGCCTATAATAGATTTTAATGGAAAACTATATTAAAATATAATCCAAAACTTTTCAAATTTTGTATATAATACTTTTATATCAATAGGAATAACATAATAGATTTTGGTTAAAATAGTCTAACCGGAAGTGATACTTTACTTGAAGCTATCAGGTTGACCTAAAGTAATTCTGGTAAAAGCAAGACAGAAAAAAACTTCGAAATGGTTAAAGATATGATTTTGGCAGAACGAAGGATGAAAGTTTCAGAAAATACAAATGAACTTTTGATATTACAAACAAATACATAATTGTTTAAACATTTAGAAATTGCAGTAAAAATATTAGGAAATCCGTAGGAAATACGGTGTACACCCTAACTACCTGAAAAGCAAACTAAATAACATAAATGAGCTAGTTGCAAAATAATAATATGCAGAGCTAAATATTATAAATATTATTACCTACTTCCTACGATTTTCTAACAACATGCTAAAACATAGTGTCAAGTTAATGACACATAATGCCCTGGGCTATGTAGCCAGTTTTATTAGAGACAGTAATATACGAGTATATAGCCGCAAATGATAATGTAGGGAAATATTGAATTTGTATATAATTAGCATGTTTAATTGGCGAGAAATTATGCACCGTTTCATTTCCATCCATCACTTAACATTACAATAATCATTAATAGGTAACAGAAGAAACTGAATATTTATAGTTTAACATAAATTTTCATACGCTGGAAGCTGGAAGTGACAATATTTCCGTCAGCACTTCAAATTGATGTCTTCCTTCACATAATTAAATTTCTGGAATATCCAATATTAGCTGCTCCCTATCTATCATCGAAACCTACGTCGATATGATGATTTTGAAGGGGAAGAATTTGTACTGTATTTGTTCGTCACATCTGCAAATTCGGTTCATTATTACCTACTGCATATTGATTTTTTATCATAATTATAACAGAATGTCTGAAAAATAATAGGTACTCTTCTTTTTGGGATTTGATTCAGTGGTCTAAAACAAATTTAAAAATAAGGAGTGAACAAATTTCGTAAGTAATTGGCAATATATAAATAATAACTTTTCTCTGATTCGGAGTAGAATGACATAATTCTATAACAACAACAAAATCACAAAAATGACTGTTACAAACCTTTGTAATTTGTAACATAAATCAATTAGATGGATACAGTATACCGATCTTAAAAATTTATAAATCGTTTCATATTGAAAAGAATTTCATGTCCTTGGACAATGTGTGTTTGTGTTTTTAAAATGGAGTGATACTACTGTAATGATGGTACCTCGGTATATGGAATACAAGTGGAACATTTCTTGAATCAAAATTTTCCAGAGAGGTGGATTAGTAGAAATAGCACTGCAAACCTGTTGAATCGTATTCACGCTGCTACGTAGAAAACAATCTTATTTTCTGATAAGTATTATGTATTTGGTTTTTTCAATGCATCTTATCGTACTATGTATTCTTTGTCAATAACTTAATAACGAACGGCGATCAGAAAATTTCGACTCATTTTACCTGTGTGCGTGTGGGGGGGGGGGGGGGGGGGGGGCATGTGTGTGTGTTTGTATGTTGGATGGACGACTCCTCCAAAAACTTACTACCTGTTTAACTACGTATTACTTAATCTGACATTAATGGGAAGAACTGACAAGGTTCTCTAACATTTAGAAACTTCCTCATAGAATGAAAGAATCGATATAATTCGAATTTTTTGTGTGCAGAAGAAAAGTTAAATACAATAAATAAAACAATATTTGGGTTAAGTTATATAATTTTTTCTACCTCCCGCTACTCTTGGTAAGGGATTTTTTGTGTTGGCCACATCAGATTTTTACCTCTCGCTACCCTTGGTAAGGGAGGTATAGGGATCGTTCTAAAAATCACATATCGAGATTTTAGTAAATGACCACGTTTTAAGGTCCCTAGAATCCAATTTTAACATTTTCACGATGATGTTTGTATGTGTGTATGTATATGTGTGTGTGTGTGTGTGTGTGTGTGTGTGTGTATGTGTAGGGATTTTGTCTTCGCTCTAACTCAAATACCATCATTCAGAAAATTCTGAAACCTTGTATTTCTATCCTATTCTAATATGAAAAGAAGCCATTAGATTTTGGTGTAAATCGGATAACCGGAAATGGTACTTTACCTGAAGCTCATAATGGTTTTTCTTCAAAAAAATACCATTAAATGCCATTTTTTCGCATTTTATGTCTTATGAAAATTAAAGATTATTGAATTTTCTACAGGAATACAATAATACTTTTTCTATATATTTTACAGATAAATTTAAAAATAATTTTTTTTATTAGTCCCGAAGCCTAAGATAAACACAATTCCTTTGTTAAACAGTTCATATTTCAAATGAATGTAATTGACAGTAAATGTCACTGTCAAAAAACTAATCACTTTAAATTAATAACAGTGACATTTTAAAAAATAGTAAATAAAGCAATAGTTTTCTGCAATGGAACAGTTTGCAGCGTTAGTAAATACGTAGGTATGTTTTTAAATTAATAAAAATTAAATAGCGGGAGGTTTTGTGTTGGCCACATCAGATTTTTTTATTATAAAACGACGTTTCGACAGCTTAGTGGAATACAATACTTATATATACATAAAATATAAATGGTAAGAGGTATTTTACTGTTCACAACAGGTTTTTATCTCCCGCTACCCTTGGTAAGGGAAGTGTAGGGATCGTGCTAAAAATAGCATGTCGAGATTTTGGTAAATGACCACGTTTTAAGGTTCCTTGAATCCGATTTTAATATTTTCACGTTGATGTGTATGTGTATGCATTTTGTCAACGTTCTAACTCAAATACTATCATTCAAAAACTTCTGAAACCCTATATTTCTAAATTATTCTAATATGGAAAGATGCCATTAGATTTTGGTGTAAATCAGGTAACCGGAAATGGCACTTTACTAGAAGCTCAAAATAGTTTTTTTTGAAAAATGGTATGGCCATGGCATTTGTAGCATCAGATAAACAAAAATATTTGACATTTTATAAATAAATTAAATGAAATAATTGAAATACTTCGGAAACAAGGGGTTTTTGTTATAGATGCTCTACACAAATATGAATTCAATATATATATATATATATTTTGAATCGCGACCGAAAGGCCGCCATAACAAATAGCACACCCAGAAATGGGTAATATGCCGTGATGATATATTTATTTTATTTATTTTATTTATATAAACCGAGGCGGTCGTAACTGAGGTTCCACTGGTGGAACCTCGTTTTACGAATATAATCCGTTCCTGGACCTTGGTCGTAAGTGGTAACAAATGTTCCCATTTAAACTAATGTAAATCCAATTAATCCATACTAGACTTTAAAATTTGGTACTTTTAAGTATATTTTTATTAAAATTCACATTGATTATGTATCATTAATAGAGAAAAACAAAATAATAATTAAATTTAATAGTTTACATTAATATTGCTTAAAGATAAAAATCCCATTCAATAAAGTCAGTTGATAGTTTTCTGCACTTTTTTTATGTGGTTCATCTACTTCGCGCACAATAAATTGATCTAAAGACAATTTGTCTTTTTCTTTGTTGTAGAATTTTTCTGAAGTGCGACATAGCATTTTAATTAAAAAGATTAATTTCCCATTAGCTACAACCTTGTTAGGATGATCTTCTCAACAAATTCCTGCAATTCACTTTTAATGCTTACATTTACATTGAAAAATGGGTCGAAATCCAAATCATTGCTGAAGTTGATTGACAACAGAATTTGACTTAAGCTGAGATTCAACTATAATTTAAATACGCTTGTAATTAGTTATAATATTCATTTATTTTTTGTAAATATAATTTTAAAAGAGCATAGATTTCAAGAAAATTTAGGTCCATGATAACAGTTTGATATAAAAACATATATGCGAGCGTGACATCATATCAATTTTTCAAACTTCGGGGGGTGCTTATTAATAGGAATTTTTTCACCGGATTTCCATCAATAGTCTTAGTTTTATTTATACTTTTAGATGAAATTATTTAAAAAAATCTGATGTGGCCAGTATATGACCTCCCGCCAATTCCATGTTTAAAATAGCAATGAGCTTTAAGTAAACTATCACTTCTTGTTGATCGTTGGTAAATAAAATCTAATTTGTTGTTCCAATAAATAGAAAAGTCTGCAAAACGAAATTTAGGATTATATTTTATTGTTTTCCACGAAAATATGTTAAGAGCTCCAAAATTGGTACCAATGGGGTATTCCACCATAACAAGAAAATTAAAAAAAAATCAATTTAACATAAAGTATGGCTCAATAAATAATAGTTAAAACAATGAAAACATTTTTTAAATAATTACTTTACGAGATATTTCACATTTGCTAAAAGGGAAAATTGACGTCAAACAATTGTTATCTTTCTCTCGCAGCGTACTCAGAGCAGTGTGTGTGAGAAAGACAAGTATAGGGGAAATGTGACGTTACACTGATTTCTCGAAAATAAAATACTGTTAAACTAGGAACAATTAAGATTTTTTAATACAATGAATTTCTTCAAAACTGAATGAAGTTTTATTTAAAATAAAAAAAATTGAGTGGAATACCCCATTCCGGTTTATCACATATAGTCAAAATCTAATATGTGGGTTTCAAATAATATAACTTCCTGGTGCTCTAAAGCGCAATCTGTGTAAATTCTTCGTTGTACATGATCCATTTCAAGAAGAACTGTTAAAAGCTTGTATAAGAGATACTTCCGGTTATCCGATATACAAAAAATCTAATGAGCTTTTCCCATTAGTATAGAATGAGTATACAAAATTTCTAAATTTTCCGGTAGATGGTATTAGAGTAATCGTGTCCACAGGATCCGCACATCCACACACACAAACACACACACACACACACATCATTGTAAAAATGTTAAAATCGGATTCTGGAGACATCAAAAGGTGTTTATTCACTTAAATCATTATATGCGATTTTTACCTAGGGTAGTGGGAGGTAAACATAGTGGAATCCCCCATTTGTTAGGGTGGTTAGCTTGATTTTTCGTGTCATTTACTGTTATTGTTTTATAACACCTTGTCCATGCTGCCTTTAAAGTGTTTTAAAATTATTTTTTTTTGTCAATGGGACAAATGAACACGGGACGAATGAAAGGAATATTTGTATCCTTTGGAAACAAAGCTGTCTCCCCTCGCGATACAACTTAGAGAATTGCGAGTGTAGTCTTCACATCGACTAACAACTCGCGAGGAACTATCAGCCATAGGCCACATCGGGGTATCGACCCGGGACTCTATAGCGTACACCTACACTACACTTCCGCGGGATGTCGTGAGATGAATACACAAACACTAAATTTGGAAGAATAGAACATTGTAAATGGTGAATTCGGTTGAATAGACACGGTGGGAATGGGAAGAATTTGGAATTAAGTTGACATGAAAAGAAGAGGTTGTCAATCTACATCAGGTCTCTAGAAATTAACTTTTAAATCCGTAATTAAAATACGAGTATACAAATTCATACTGACATATTTATGTTGTTCCACATTACATGAGTGTTGCTAAAGTATTGTGATTACAATTTGGTAGAAGTAGCAGAATTCATACACATAACTTAATTGGTAAAATATGAGGTTTGGTCAAAAAGATCTGAATATTTTCGAATTTAACCTTTTTTAATGATATCATAAAAATTACGTTTCGTGTTAAAAATGTAATAAAGTGCAGTAATGTGTTGAAAATGTTACATAAGTCCTTTTAGCATTATTTAAAAAAAAAAAAAACAAATATGTATGAGTGGTACAAGCATTTCGAAGAGGATCATTCAAACGTCGACGGGGTACGGGGTTGAGAGAGTTGGATGGTCTAGCATCTCACCTACCGATGAAAAAGTGGAAAAAATTAAGAAAATTATTCTTATTAATTACCAGACCACTAACTATTAGGAGCATTACTGACAAGTTTTACTCGGTTTGCCAAAATCAAACCAACAAAAACGACCAGAATTGTGGAAAAACAATTTGTGAAAATTTTTGTCAAAAACACAATACTGATGACTCAGTCACCGCATACACCGAACTGAACTGGAACTATATCAACGAGTTGACACATATTTCGGGGTAATTAAAAAAATCACTGTTGCCAATATACGTATTAATCCGAAAATGTACTGACAGCCATATTCAATAAATTTGACGGTATTATTTACTTTTTTTTAATAATATTTGTTTCTTGACTTGTTCGTAACATAATAATTATTAAATAATGCATTTTCGACTTAATCAGTGTAGTCGCAACACTGATTTTGTTAATAATCCTGAAGTAGATGTCAAATTGTTGACACTGTTCTAGTTGACACCAGTGTTAGAATCATGCTCATGTACCATCCGAAGAGAACCACGATAGGACTAAATTTTGCTACCATATATAAGATCGGCAAATTCACTGAAGGAGCTGAAGTGTATACCACTGTTCCACAAATGTTTGCAGATTGTAAACAAAGTTCACATGAAAGTGTATTATATTGTACCGTTTTATCTATTTGGGTGAAGTGTAAAAATCAAAGGGATATTGATAATTAAATTAAAGACTCAAGAATTAATTAAGAAAATAGATAATTGAACACTACGAATAAAGTAATATTAAACACCAACAAGATATAAATATTAATCTGTATTTAAATTTAAAAAAATCATATCGAAATTTTGGCAGCAATACACTATAATTCATTTGACATTTCATTCCGGTGCATTATTGTTAATATTAATAGGCATTTACGAAAATTCTACCGGTAAACAGCTGTTCATCAGGTTACAGCTACCGGGATAGATATTTTAAGAACGCAAGTGGTAAACAGGGTAGATTTATAAACTATGAAAAGCAGTTGAATGTTGAAAGTTGAAACAGATTTGAAATTTGACGTAGTTAAATATTATCTCGTCTCGTCTTCTGTATTATCATAATTAACTTCTGAAACCTACTTCCGATTTCAATTTCGCTTGACATCTCTACTTTTTTTTTGAGGTCAGATTCTTCATTTACCGCATTTACCGGCTGAATTACTCGATCCACAAATCTTGGATCCGGTAGATGGATCTGGTAGATATGGTACAATTTTCGAACACGGTAACTATTAACCACTTGAGTTTTCGAACGCAGTCGGTACGCACGGTATCTATCTACCGGTAGAATTTTCGTAAATACCTTTATATTAGTAATATTATTATTAATATGATTATTACTAATATTTTATTATTGTTATATTATTATTATTTATTATTATTATTAATTAATTATTATTTATTATTATTATTAATTATTATTATTATTATTTAATTAGTATTATTATTATTAATTATTATTATTATTATTAATTATTATTATTATTATTATTAATTATTATTACTATTAATTATTAATATTATTATTAATTATTATTATTAATTATTATTATCATTAATTATTATTATTACTATTAATTATTATTATTAATAATTATTATTATTAATTATTATTATTATTAATTATTATTATTATTAATTATTATTATTATTATTTTTAATTATTATTATTATTATTTTTAATTATTATTATTATTATTTTTAATTATTATTATTATTATTAATTATTATTATTATTATTAATTATTATTATTATTAATCATTATTATTATTATTAATTATTATTATTATTATTATGAATTATTATTATTATTATTAATTAATTATTATTATTATTATTATTATTATTAGTATTAGTATTAATTATTATTTATTATTATTATTATTATTATTATTAAACATTTTCTTTGTTACTATAGCATTCTATACTTGCTTTGTTTGTCTTTTAAATAAATTAGCTTTTTTAAAAAAAAAAGTACATAAATATCCACAACCAGAATAATTAAAGAATTAGAAATGAAAATTCTTCTGTAGCAATCCAGTAAAAAAGTTAAACGAGGATGAGTAGACATCGATGATTTTAGAATATAGTATTATATCTGGATGGCGGCGTTTATACTCAAGTGTTGTTGCCTTGTGTTAAATATATTCACGCCTTGACCGTCAGACTTTCAAGTATTTTTCATTTGAATCTTATATCCATCTGAATCAGTGCCGACTCTGCCAGAAATGCAGGACTAAGAGTAAAGATTAAAGAAGATACTCTTACATTTTATATGCAATATACAGGTCTATTCCGCAACTCCGTGGTTCATTTTTACAAGAAATTGGATTTCTATTTGTCAGATCAAAATTTTAGCAATTATTATTTATTTTTCGTGTCCAAACCATGTACATTATATACATATAATTATTTTAAAAAAAAGTATAGCCGCCTCGATGGTCGAGCGGGTATAGGGTATAGGGTATAGTCGTGGGTTTTATTCCCACCAGGGGCTTGGATGTTTGTCTATGTCCTAAATTATAACACTCAAAGAAAAATTGTCATTTGCCAATCGGCACCGTACCGAGACCAGGGGAGAAGAAAAAAATTTAAAAAAATACATAATATATAACTAATAAAAGGCAATAAATTTAACTAAATTAAATTCTAAAATAAAAGTGGATAAATACTTTGAGACATAGTTTAGGTCGTCTTTGAATTGCTATATATAAATCTTAATTTAGAATAACATTGACTATGCACACTGTTTATAAAATGTTGCCAAAACTTCTAATCTAAGTTACTTGTTTATTATTGTGGGAACTAATTTAATTTCAGATCCAAAAAGATCAAAGAGTAAATGCGTACAGCAGTAAATATTATTTAAAAATTGTAAACCGGGAATTTATCTAAACTTAGAACATAAACAGCAACATCAACATGTTTATTCAATTTATTCAACTCGAAATTTTCTCATTCAAAATATCCTCCCCATCCAGAATCTCATTCTTTACAAACTGTCCAATCAAACGTGCAGGAATTTCAGCAAAATCCCATTTCATAACTTCTCATCCATTCTACATAGCAGCATCTGTATTCAACGAGGGATTCATCGGAATTGATTCGTTCTATCGTCAGATACAACAATAACTACACTCTGGTGGAAATACAGCCCGCTGCATCGGTTGTACAATTACGGAGCGACATTCCAGCTTCCGGATTTCTGTGCAGTTATCCTCCCCTTTCAGAAATTCCTTCAGTGAGGACAATGACTCAATCTAAACATAGAGAGGAGATGAACTGATGGGGAGATGAGATTTGAAACCTGGAGATGTGATTTGTGTATTCAAAGTTTGATTAGTTTGTAATTGTTAATTTAGTGCAATAACATTATATGTTTGATATAATACACATAATTGTCTTACAATCCAATTTATTAATTATCTCTTGTAGATAACCTAAAATGTTATTGCGTAACCGATATCGTCCCGTACGACTTTACTTTATTATCTCATTTAAATTAAATAAATTACATTTTTAGAAGAATAAATGTAGTACATATATTTACAATTATTATAATATGTAATTTTAATTGGAAAATATTGACACATTGAATAAAAACACAATGGCTTATTGCAGCATTTACCAACTTTTTATATTTTTTACGTTGGTAACATAGACATAACACAAAAAATCAACAAACATTATTTTATTGGTTATACAGTAAATAAATAAGTAATATGCTATTTGCGCTCGAAACACACACGAGATTTTTTCTACAGATTTTTTACTTAGTTTTTGTAAATGAATGTCCTATTTTATTTCTGTATTTCTTTACACAGCATTTTGTTTCGTTATGCAATATACCGACAGAGCAGTCATATGTCACATTGACTTGTGGAGGTGTTAAATGTGTAATTTTATAGTTAGAAATTCGGACAGCAAACATTCTACTTTGTCGCGCATGAGCGACAAAGTGACATCACAAAGCACTAACACCAATAGAGAACCAACTGCCAGGAAAAAAAATGGAAACAAATTCTGCAAGCAGCGCAGTCGTGTTGTATGGCGGAACTATATTTTCTTGTGGGATGTGTAGGAAACATGTACGATAGAAATGAATGACAGCTGTACAAATAAATGAATACGCAAGAATAAGAAAGCATTGATAATTTATAAAAATATATTTTGATATAAATTCGTGTCATAAATATACATTCATGTTAAATAGTTAACAAATATTCTTCATTATTTCGAGGACAGATGATGGATGATAGTTTCATTGCTATCACCTGATAGCTCATTAATAAAATGTTTAGCTGTTCTAGAATAAATAAATATGTATCCACTTTGCTTATATTCTTAACTACTTTTTCATATCTTATCGAAGTTCTATACATACCAAACTGCTTTTCCGATCCAAAAATGATCAAGTATTACATGTAGTATTATAATAAAACTTCTAATATTAGCATGCATGGCGAGTCATTAATATTGTATATTAGTAAATATATAAATATATTTGATTAAATTTTTATACGAGATTCAGAGAAACGTGCACTACTTATATTAGTTAATAATGTTCAGTATGAATAATATTGAATTTTTTTTTCTACAAACAATATTTTATTGTACTAATATTTTTACTAATATGTGTAAGATTCACTTTTCGGCTGCGTGTCGCTGGTTTGAGATGCGGGCAGAAAGCACTTGACTTTCCAAAGTATAAACACATTCCTAGAAAAATAAACAACGCTCGATCCCTCCAACCCTTGGAGGCTGGTTGAGTAGGTCAGTTGTGTTGTGACCAGTGTACTATGCAGATGTGTGTGTCAATAAGACGAGCAGTTTGCTGTAATTAAAGGTGAGTGTTTAAACTCACGGTCATTCTAATTATTGTACAGATAAGATGATCGAGTGCAAATCAACAGATGCTTGATTGATATGCTTATACACTGTTTGTGTATTTGATATGCATGGTATATGTGAAGTATACATTTGTATTATTTGTTTGTGGCCGCAAACGTGTGCATTTCCTTATCTGAAGGGTTGTCTGGGACAACCCTGGGTCCATGGAGTCGTGTGCTCCCGGTGGCTAGTGTACCTAGTGGTAAAACACCAATAAGTGGGAGGCTGAGATTCACTATAGGTCTGGGACCTGGTGATCTTAAGCTAAGCTCTCATACATGTCTGGGACATGTGAAGGTGGCTAGAGTACCTAGTGGTGAAACACCGATAATATATGAAGGTGGCTAGAGTACCTAGTGGTAAAACACCGACAAGTGGGAGGCTGAGATTCACTAGAGGTCTGGGACCTGGTGATCTTATGCTAAGCTCTCATACATGTCTGGGACATGTGAAGGAGACTAGAGTACCTAGTGGTGAAACACCGTTAAGTGAGAGGCTGAGGTCCATGATAGGTCTGGGACCTACTTATGGCCGTAAGCTAAGCTCTCACAGGTCTGGGACGGACCTAATACCTTTCCCCCCTCCTGTCCATGTTATTAGATAATGATGCACGACCTGTAGTAATTGTTGTGATTAGAATGACAATGTGTATTTATACAACTTAGGGAAACGCGTCCTAGAGGAGCTGTCCAATGATGACGAGCTCGTGTGCGTGTGAAGAAGAGGACGCCGATAACAGGTCAAAAGGAATGTGAAATGTATATTATATTAATGCATGTATTATCGCCCATATATTCCTGACAATACATAGTTCTATAGTAATTAGCCCAACTCTACATGCAATGAGCTTTAATAGTTTTTACTATCAAGGAAAGAAAAGATTATAGTATAATACAGTATGTTTATATCATACCTCTGTCCTATATTCAAGTTAAGTACTAATTGAGAAAAATTAATTAATTAAAAACCTACTTACCTACATACATACTTTTTTTATATCTTTTATATGATTAATAACTTTTATGAAATAGGCCCCAAATACTCAGGCACACGGCCTAAGTGCCCATTGTAGATTCAACAATGTACTTTCATTTTGATTAAAATATGTTCATTTAAGTTAGACTTAATGATTTAGTTCTAAAATTTGTAAATTTGCTAAATCTTGTGTTAAAAATAGTCAGAAATTGGCATTTCACCAGAAAAGTAATGCCAACTTATTACCATAAAAGTATCTACTTTTTGCCGGTAGCAAATTGTTTCTGAATGTTTTGGAAACACATATTGTCGGCTGAGCATTAATTTGTTTTGTTCCAAGTCCGAAAATATTATATTCGAGAAAATGAGATTTAAAAGTTATTATTCCATTATTTTTTATCCTATAAGCTTAAAAGCTGACGATATGTAAAACTACTGAGGACGGAGTCAAAAAAAAGTCTTATGTGGAAGTCGGGCCTGACAATTGGCCAGTGCCATCTGTCTCACCAATTTTTACTTCCTTGTACGAAGTAAAAAGGAAGTATTGTAATCGCGAAAAAAATCGGATTCCAAATTTCAACGGAAATATCCATTTTGACCATGCCTGAATCCATTTTGACTAATTTCGTCGTGACGTCTGTACGTACGTACGTACGTATCTCGCATAACTGAAAAACGGGAAGCCGTAGAAAATTAAAATTTTGTATTTAGAACTATTATAACATCTAGTTGTGCACCTCCCTTTTTGGTCATTGCATAACTTTCAGAAGTGGTACTTTACTTGAAGCCCATAATAGATTTTAATGGAAAACTATATTATAATATAATCCAAAACTTTTCAAATTTGGTATACAAGACTTTTAAATCAATGGGAATAACATAATAGATTTTAGTAAAAATGGTCTACCCGGAAGTGGTACTTTACTTGAAGCCTATAGTAGATTTTAATGAAAAACTATATTAAAATATAATCCAAAACTTTTCAAATTTGGTATATAATACTTTTATATCAATGGGAATAACATAATAGATTTTAGTTAAAATGGTATACCCGGAAGTGGTACTTTACTTGAAACCTATAATAGATTTTAATAAAAAAACAATATTAAAATATAATCCAAAACTTTTCAAATTTGGTATATAATACTTTTATATCAATGGAAATAACATAATAGAATTTGGTTAAAATAGTCTAACCGGAAGTGATACTTTACTTGAAGCTATTATCAGTTTTTCTTAAAAAAAATGGTGTTATTTTGAAATTAATAATAAATGCTTCAAATAAAAGTTTTAGAGAATTGAATTTTGCGTCGAAAACTTCAAGTATGATTAAATTAGTTCTTTGTATAAGCGAGATATTTAAATTTAAACATTATGTACTTTTTGGTTTCTGTAATTAAGTTTGCTATGAATTAGGACAAAAAATGTATTGTGTAACAGGCGTACAAGGAAGTCATGTGGTGTCCACATCAGATATTTTTTATTTAAATAAAACGACCTCAATATCAGCTCACGTATATACGCTTAACTAAATTTTGACTGTTTTAATTAATGATAAAAAATTATTATCAAGTAAGTATTCATGCATCAGATGATTGTACAATAAGCACTGTTTGTTGAGATTACTGGTTATTAAAATCAATAGCAAGGAACAAGAAACCATTGAAAACAGTAAAATCCCATACGTACAATTTTTATGTTTCGGTGAGTCCTGCGTCCTTACACCGAAAGGTACAAAAGGGTTACAAATTATGATTATGACAATTTTTATATTTCAAATTCCATCACTGTTTAATAAATTTTACAAGCTACGAGGATGAAGCTAATTTAATATAAAACGCTACAGGACCTTGTCACCCTAAGCCCTAAGTGGTTTATGGTTGTATTTGTAAAGTCTTTGGTAATGACTCAAAGTTGTCGTGGTAAGTGCACCACAGGAAACATTGTTGTGCTACGCGACCCCTTTGAAAGAAATTAAAATAAACGGTTCTCTTCTTTCTTTTATAATTCTTTATATATTTACACATCTACCCTCTTTTGCTATTTATTATCTACTTTTATCGTAATGAATTTTAATTAAACCAACCCCCTAAATTAACAACCCTTAGAAAAGAAATCTGGAATAAATGTGTTTCGAACGTGATCCTGCTGTTGACATGTGCTTTTGAGCTTAAATTTCAGAATGTACACAGAGGGTGAAAGCAGGTGCGTTTAAGTGTTCCGTTTAGGTTAATTTATTCACTTTACGGCGATACACGAAACTCGGCGGCTTGTTTCCAAACAACTTCTAAATTCTGTCCTCACCAGGACATTAATATTCATTACAATTTACTTACTACGAATCAAAAATAAATAGATACAGATGTCGGAAAGTTACTGCAGCTCATATGCTTTAAATCGTGTAACATTTGTATTTAATTTTTTCTCTTGAAACAATGCTACTCTCTGAAGTAATGAGTTGATTTAAATCTGAAAGACTGCGGAAAAACTTTGTAAATACTTCCGACTTCCAGCGATTTGTGACAAATAATTGTGGGCTTTAAATTGTCATAAAAGGATACCTGTCGAATTATCACACTTATAAGGAAAACAAATAAAAAGTAACTGCATTGCAAAAGTTGTTAAGAGTAGGTATTAGTCATCTATCAACTTGTTCATTATACTTCGTTCATGGAAACTAACTACAATTTGTCTTACACAAGCAACTGTTTGTTCTTAATAGCATCATATGACGTGTTCAACGTTCATATGTTAAGCTATTTTTATTGATGAATGTAAAATGCTACATTTTATAAACGAAAAACAAATATTGACGAGGACATATCACCAACGCTGAATGTTTATGGCATTTTATTAGAGAGACTTCAACCATAATATATAATTCAAAGACACCGCACAAATGTTATTATAAATCAAGGAAGTTAAAGTTTATCACTAACATGTCATTGCAAGTACACATTAAATTAAAAACTGGTTAATAAAGTATAAACATGATTTATTTATAAGTTTCTGCAATTCATATTCCAAAACAATTTTCTTTAGGAGTCGGGTGGCGAATCTGGGAACCAACCGACTGACGCCAAAATCATTTGGAACTTACACTGGGCAAACGAGATGGTATATGAAAACTAGACTTTCTAAGCCTGATATGAACACAAAGAAGAATACGAATATCACAAAATGCGCTTGAATACAACATGCCCAGACTAACACACATACCTTTAATTTTAAAAAGACTGAAATATTAAGATATGAGAATAATGAATAAAAGATTGACACTGGAGATGTTAGAGATACACAAACAGAAGAACTCAATAAATTCACAGACCGACATACAACATTTAAGCATAATTTACAAAGGAATTCCAACTAAACATTATAAAAAAATAGTAAAATTTAACAAATAATTAATAAAAATGATGATGTGGACACCACATGACTTCCTTGTACGCCTATTAAACTATACAAATTTTGTTAATAACTAAAATATGTATTATAATAAACCCAATCATAAAATTGCACAATGAATAAAAGATTGACACTGGAGATGTTAGAGATACACAAACAGAAGAACTCAATAAATTCACAGACCGACATACAACATTTAAGCATAATTTACAAAGGAATTCCAACTAAACATTATAAAAAAATAGTAAAATTTAACAAATAATTAATAAAAATGATGATGTGGACACCACATGACTTCCTTGTACGCCTATTAAACTATACAAATTTTGTTAATAACTAAAATATGTATTATAATAAACCCAATCATAAAATTACACGTATTTTTGTTCTAATCCATAGCAAACTTAATTATAAAAACCAAAAAGTATGTAATTTTTAAATTTACATCTATCGCTTATACAAATGCTAATTTAATAATACTTCATGTGCTAGACGTAGAATTTAATTCTCTAAAAGTTTTATTTGAAGCATTTATCAAATCAAAATAAAATCATTTCTTTCCAGAAAAACTGTTAACAGCTTCAGGTAATGTATCACTTCCGGTTAGCCTATTTTAACAAAAATCTATTATGTTAATCCCATTGAAATAAAAGTCTTATATACCAAATTTGAAAAGTTTTGGAATATATTTTAATATAAATTTTCATGAAAATCTATTATAGGCTTCAAGTAAAGTACCACTTCCGGAAGTTATGTAATAACCAAAAAGGAAGGTGCACAACTAGATATTATAACAGTCCTAAATACAAAATTTAAATTTTCTACGGCTTATCGTTTTTGAGTTATACTTTTTTATAGTTTTGACTTTTCGGATCCGTAATCACGATCTCGTTCTCGTCTCGCAAAGCGCTACCAGACGAGATAAGATGCAAGAAATATCTCGCGTCATGCGTCTATAATAATGCAAGCAAGACGAGAAATGTAAAATATTGATCTCGTCTCATTTTCGGATCCGTAATCTCGTTCTCGTCTCGCACAATGCTACGAAAACCGAAATTTTTCGCGATTACAATACTTCCTTTACTCCATATAAGGAAGTAAAAATAAAATAAAAAAATATCTGATGTGGACACCACATGACTTCCTTGTACGCCTGTTACATATTTTGTTAATAATTAAAATATGTGTTATAACAGACCCAATCATAAAATTGCACGTATTTTTTGTCCTAATTCATAGCAAACTTAATAACAGAAACCAAAAAGTACATCATTTTTAAATTTACATATCTCTCTTATACAAAGAGCTAATTTAATCATACTTGATGTTTTCGACGCAGAATTCAATTCTCTAAAACTTTTATTTGAATCATTTATTATTATAAAGTATCACTTCCGGTTAGACTATTTTAACCAAAATCTATTATGTTATTCCCATTGATATAAAAGTATTATATACCAAATTTGAAAAGTTTTGGATTATATTTTAATACAGTTTTTCATTAAAATCTGCTATAGGCTTCAAGTAAAGTACCACTTCCGGGCAGACCATTTTAACTAAAATCTATTATGTTATTCCCATTAACATAAGAGTATTATATACCAAATTTGAAGAGTTTTGGATTATATTTTAATATAGTTTTTTATTAAAATCTATTATAGGCTTCAAGTAAAGCACCACTTCCGGGTAGACCATTTTAACTAAAATCTATTATGTTATTCCAATTGATATAAAAGTCTTATATACCAAATTTGAAACGTTTTGGATTATATTTTAATATAGTGTTGCATTAAAATCTACTATAGGCTTCAAGTAAAGTACCACTTCCAAAAGTTGTAATGACCAAAAAGGGAGGTGCACAACTAGATGTTATAACAGTCATAAATACAAAATTTTAACTTTTTACGGCTTCCCGTTTTTCAGTTATGAGAGATAACGTACGTACAGACGTCACGACGAAATTAGTCAAAATGGATTCAGGGATGATCAAAATGTATATTTCCGTTGAAATCTGGAAACCGAAATTTTTCGCGATTACAATACTTCCTTTACTTCGTACAAGAAGTAATAATGGTAAAGTAAAAATGAACTAAGAAAATAAAAAGATAAAAATTAAATTTCCTTCCACCAACAAGTAGTTCTTTACTCCGATTGGAACTGGACGAATCCTGTGACATCTCGGAAAGTAAAAACATTTTAGTTTAATTTGAAGAATTAATAATATGTACTACATACGTACCTAAAACAATTGTTTAAACTTTTTAACTTTGTATGACATAATCTTCATCCTTGTAAGATACGTTACTCTTTTCAAAATTCTTCTTAATTATATAACATGTAAGTAACTTCATTAGTATGGTTTAATATTTACGTAAAAAAAATACGATATATGTAATTGTACTGTACTACATTATAAAAATGTGTTCCAGAACCCTGATCAAAGGGATTCGAAACGTTGGTATTGTTAACAATTTTTTTTTTAATTAAATCAATTCTACAAGACTGAAACTCCATTAATTTAATTTCCATATTTTTTTTTTTTATCTTATAATCGAGATATGAATTACATATTTTCAAAATAAACGAAAATCAAGTTTTAGTGTAATAAAAGACGATAGAGTGGTGGGTAACTATTAAATTTGTATTTTCAAAAGGCTTTAAGAAAATAAATTTGGGTAAAATTGTCTTCCTTGAGTTAAAATATTGCAAAAAAATAATACGAAATAGGTTTAACTTTTTTGTAAGATAATGATTCTGAAAAAGTATTCAAAATATTTTTTTGAAACAATTAAATCAACAAGAAGAAATAAAATATGAAAATACAGCTATGGGCTAATATTTTTGACCTTACCTAATCTACCAAAATTTGTTAATAAGATGGTTAAATATCCTGTGGCAGCTTTTTTAAGTTTATTATCTTCCCACGGCGACAAAGAACAGGACGCCGTCCTCTCGACAAAACCTTCATTATTCCATTAGATGTAGACCACAGCCATTATCGTACTACAGACCATAGATACCCAATAATTTCATGATTATGTTCCGTTGCTAACATATCTCGTTTAAAATCTCAAGGGTAATAACACGGGTTAAGTATCTATCTGAGACCTAGTTAGCCATTAATGTATGTCAAACAAATACGCTATTAGCGGTGTTATTAATACCGGAGTGCGTTACTTTTGCTCGTACGTCTTGCCCCCTTCGCTCGAGTCGTCACTGAGGAGGAAGGGAAAAACTTGAAGCTCACTTTCGCACCTGCGAATACCAAATACATTGCGTGGAAACGGACGTAGAGGGAACTAGTTAGTCGAGAGCAAGACTTGATCTTCTTGAGAGAGCAGTACAGAAAGATAGATTGTTTTAAGAGTTATTAACTTAAATGAAGATTAAACAAAGAAAGATGGTCGTATTTCTTCAGAGACATGGATGAAAACATGAATGAAAATTATGAAAGTAATTTTTTTTGCGCCAACTAGAAATAATATTAGTTATACTTAGAATAAATTGGACATGTCTAATTTATACCTGAGAAATATATAAATAAATCAAAAATTTACGTTATATTATGTGACGTCATAATTTCGTGCACAAATACCAATACCATGATAGCTACACACACTGTTCGTGAACGAGAGTGCCAAGCTTGGAACAGGTGATATTTATTTAAAAAAGTATGCACAAATAATGGCATATTCGAAATTAATAAAATAATAAATACACAACTTGTTGTCAACCTTTGAAGATAATACACAGTCAAATATAATTTCAATTTTATTCGACAGGGCGAGACATTGCCATAAAAGCATGAAAGTTATGACGAAGTCAAAATATTTGAAATTAAAAAAAAAAAAATCTGTTGTGGCCAGCACAAGACCTTCCGTCAATTCGATGAATTTTGTACAAATCCCATACCAAAAAGTCCTTGGAACAGATTCTATATAATATCATGTAAAATCGAACACGAACACATACTATTTTTTACAAATTCTATACCAAAAGTTCATTCGAAAAGGTTCTATAAATCCAATAAAATTATATCATAAATATACACTAAGTAAAATGCACTAGACACTTCCTTCATTTCTTCTTTCCCATATTTTATTAGGGGTCGCTGTTTCCTCTTCTCTTCCACTCATTTTTGTCCAACGCATCACACAGTCCCTTTCTTTCTTAAGTCTTTTTTCTCTGCGTGTCACTTGCGAGGAACACTATGCCATATCAATTGTATATCCTATACGCTCCATATTTGGATTTGCACTTCCAACTGACATCTGTCAATTAGAATTTTTTAATATATCATCTGTTTCCATGATAAAAAGCAAAGCAGACTAATTTTTCAAAATTAATTTCCTTATAACGCTTTGAATCTACATCTATTGATTATGAAGGAAAATGTATAATAAAACCATATAGAGAAGAGTATTTTCTTTAATATGTATAATAACAAAATGTCAAAAAATAATATTTAACTGCGTTTTTTTAGGAAAAACTGTTAAAAACTTCAAAAAAGGTTACTTCCGGTGGAGTAATTATAACCAAAATCTAATCAACTCTTCATATGGTTGTACAGAAGAGGAATACGAAAGAATTATAATTTTTAGAATTGTAGTATTGGAGTTATCATCGGAGAAAAATTTGTCACACACGGACACACATACACACACACACACACGGACACACACACACACACACACACATACATACATACATACATACAGACATCATCTTAAAAATAGTAAATTCGTATTGTAGGGACCCTAAAACGTGCTTATTCATTAAAATCTCACCACCGAATTTTTTGACCAAAGACAATACCTTCCTTACCTAAAGGTGACGGAAGGTAAAAATCAATAAAACTAGCAATTTATATTTACGTAAATATTTTTAAGTGCACTTAAAAATATATTGGGCAATGTAGGATGATTCTATTACTCATATAACGGTTTTTTATTTATTAGACATCATCTCAGGGGCCTCAAAGTTTTCGCGGAAAGTGCCCAACAGGTGGCAAATTGGTCTAATTTTTCATGTTTGACGTTGATTCGATTTGAACCTGGGCCGTCAGAATTACAATAGGTCACATAACGCATTTAGTAACACGACTGCATCGTTACAGAAATGGCAATTTATAAAAAAAAATCTATTGTGGCCAGCACAAACCTCTCGCCATTTTCATATTAGGCTATATAATTATTGTATTTAACATTTCTGGTACACACAAAAAATTCTAATTACATTTATTCTTTATATTTCAATTCATTCTATGAACAAGTTTCCTCCTACTATTCTAAATGTTCGAGATTCTTCCAACTCATTAACGAGATTGGTGGTATTTCTGAAGGGTATATGATGAATTATATGTATTGTAAGCGCGTATTTGGTTGACACTAATACTACATACTTTGGCTTATAAATGAATCCCCTTTTTTTATACCAATTTTAAATGTTGACGGAGTCTTTTCCTCGTTATAACAAACAACAGCATATATTTCTATTACATTTGCGCTTGTCCATGTACGAATTCTATATCTAACTATAATTTTAAATATTTAATTAATGATAAAATAAGAAATATTAAAAGTACTTCCCAGAAAAAGTCTTCAGTAATGTCTGAATTTTTGACATATAAAAGACATAATGAAAATGTTTAAGGTATTGGATAGAGAATTTTATATTCTCTTCCCAGGAATGTCAGATTGATCAAACTGCAGTTAAATATTTTTTAAGTCTTATAGTATTTGAGAAATATATACTCGTATATATACGGACATCATCGTAAAAATGTTATAATTGGATTCTAGGGACCTTAAAATTCCAATACCTCTCTTAGCGAGAGGTAAAAATGCTGGGAATCTATCTATGAAAAAGTAAAATAAAGAAATCTCTAGAAATAAAATATAGAGAACTACGTGGGTGATTCAAAAAGTAATTGCAAATTGTCAGTATTTTAGAAAAAGATCACGACAGATTTTTGTGGTCAGAAGCTGCGGAATTAATGAGACAAGAGTACGAGTGGTAAGGGTTTCTATAAAATCTGTACTATATTCTAAGAGGACTATCTTTTTTGACAGTATGTATATTAAAGACTCTTCTATTTCTTTTTGTTTCCTCTTTAACATTATCAACTTTAAGATGGAGTATAGTTGCTTTGTCATTCATTGGATGGCAACCAAAAAATTTTAATTTCATAAGATCTCATTAAATAGGATATTTTATTGCCATACGTACAACAAAACTAACATACCTATGTCCCATAAGTTTTGCTACAAATTTCATAAAAAAAAAAAATGTAACAAAAATGCATTTACTAAAATTTTTATAATACTTAATATGTAATTAACTGTTTCAAAAGCAACAAAAGTACGAGCTTAAATAAAGAGGGTTGGTTTCTTCCACAAATCACAAATTTCTGCGGACACTTAGCATTAAGATTTGGACGACATTTACATCGATTTCTCGGACTTTCCTGTATATTCTGCGTCAGGTTCCTGCCCATTTTGGATTTCCCATGAGTCCAAAAATCTTCTTCGGGACGAGCCTGGGGAAGGTGAAGAGTAGTATCGTTTCGCGGAACAAATGGTATATTTTGGTCTGTTAGCCAATTTTGAGTTTGTCTTGCATAGTAAACTGGACGCAAGAGCTGGTCAGAAAATGAAATCGTCCCCATTTAGTTAAGTAAATATAATAAACAAATTTTTGTTTCCATAGCAACTTGTAATTTTTTCTTAATAACCAATTTTAATATTATACATTAGATATGCATGCGTACCATAAGAAATGAATCAAACGTTGTTTGTAATTGTAAACATACCTTCCTCATACCGCCTTCCAAACATATGGTACAAGAGATGATATTTCTACATTTCAGCAGTAGGCAGCGCAGTCATCATTTCGGACAGACATCGGGAAAGTCTGTGTTATTCCTGTAAAATTCAAGATTTTTAATAACTTTTAAAAAAAATCATATCTCTTTCAAATTTAATGAATAACACCTCACATTTTTACATCTCGCTAAGAGAGGTAATGGAATCATGCTAAAATTCGCATATCCAGATTTTAGTGGATAAGAACGTTTTAAGGTCCATATAATTCGATTATAACATTTCTACGATAATGCCCGTGTGTGTGTGTGTGTGTGTGTGTGTGTGTGTGTGTGTGTGTGTGTGTGTGTGTGTGTGTGTGTGTATGTGTGTGTGTTTGTGTGTGTTTGTGTTTGTGTTTGTGTGTGTGTGTGTGTGTGTGTGTGTGTGTGTGTGTGTGTGTGTGTGTTGGGACCACGATTTCTCAAATACTATAATTTTTTGGAATTTTTTGTTATTACAAATATTGAAGAACATAAAATTCTCCATCTAATACAATTAAAATATTATATCTTAGGTGCGTTCGGTGAATCATACGGAGTTGGAGAATTTACGGAGCGGTGTTGGAGTGGAGTGGGAGTAGAGCTGGATTTGGAGTAGATCGAGGGAACAAGGTACACTCCTTTATTTGTGATTAACCGAACGAGTAGAGTTAAAATTTTGGTGCACGAATATAATAACCTCCTTTTTTGACAGTCTGATATACTGCACTGCTAAAAAAAATAAATAATGAACTATACAGAAGTTATTCAGTTTGGTATTATTCTTTAATGATTCTGAAGAAAGTATATATTAGATATGGTACAGAATTCTTACCGTTCCGACATACTGTGCCTTGTTATATTAAAAAACAATATTATAAATATAAAATAATTGTGTATAATAAAATATTTCAACATAAAAAAAACAAAATAATCTGACACTTTTCACTCCACTTGACTCCATTCTGCATTTGCCGAACGCTCCATTTTAAGACGCTTCTCACTCACCGAACGCACCCCTTGTATAGATTTAGGCCCGGTTTTTCCATCTCCTGTTAAAGTGCCTGTTAACTTACCAGTTTAGATAAAAGAAAAATATCGCATCGATTTTTGAGTGTAAATAGATAAAATTATACAGACGTCAAACATATGATGCGATATTTATCTTTTATCTGACTGGTAAGTTAACAGGCACTTTAACAGGAGATGGAAAAACTGGGCCTTAGAGATAAAGGCACTGTAATATATAGAATAATTGAATCGCAGAGGCTAAGACACTAAGGAAACCAGTTGACAAATTCAGATGTTTATAACATAGTTTGTAAATGACAGATGTCAGTGTCAAAAATCAACAGTTTTAGTGATATTCTCAAAGCTTTTTCTGGGTAGTACATTTAATCTTTCTTATTGATTTATTAATTAAATATTTAAAATTGTACGTAAAATGCATATATCCATAAAAAATACCGCCAATCTTGCTAATGAATTGGAAGACATTTAGGAACTTCCTCATACAATGAAAAATAGATATAATTAGAATTGTATTTGTGCAGAAGACATGTTAAATACAATAAAAACAATACTTAGGTAAAGTTCTGTAATGTTTTTGTTATAAAACAACGGTATTAAGGTATAAAAAAAAATCTGTTGTGGCCAGCACAAAACCTCTCGCCATTTCCATATTAGGCTATATATTATGTATTGTATTGCACTTCGCTTTCGAACCGTCTTTTTATAACAAAATATTACAGAACTTTACCCAAATATTGCTTTTTATTGTATTTAACATGTCTTCTGCACACATATAATTCTAATTATATCTATTTTATATCATTTTCATGTCAGAGATTGTTCCAATTCATTAACCAGGTTGGCGGTATTTCTGATGGATATATGCATTTTACCTATAATTTCAAATATTTAATTAATAAAACAATAAGAAAAATGAAATATACTTCCCAGAAAAAGCTATCAGAATGTCACTAAAAATGTTGATATTTGACAATGACATGTGTCATGTTATAAACATTGGAATTTGTCAACTGGTTTCCTTAGTGCCTTGGCCTCTGCGATTAGTTTACTCTATAAATTATAGTGTCTTTATCTCTAAATCTATACAAGATATAATAAAATTTTTAAGTGTATTAGATGGAGAATTTTAAGTTCTTCAATATTTAATAAAAAAAACTCCCAAAAAATTATATTTAGAAGAATTTTTCTAAGAAACTACTACTTCCGGCTGTTCAATTGTTACCAAAACCTTTTCAGCTCTTCCCAGGAATGTCAGATTGAGGAAACTGCAGTTAAATACTTTTTTAAGTCTTATAGTTTTTGAGGAATCGTGTCTACAACATCCAGACATACATACACACACACACATACACACACACACCACACATCCACACACACACACACACACACACACACACACACACACACACACACAGACAGACATCATTTTAAAAATGTTATAATCGGATTCTAGGGACCTTAAATCGTGCTTATTCAATAAAATCGGGATATGCGAATTTTAGCATGAATCCAATACCTCTAGCGAGAGGTAAAAACTAGTAGTATATTAGTTTAAATATTATTAGCGGAAGTCCCCGTGAAGTTCCTTTTCTTCGCATTCCCCACTGTACATGCTGTATTTTTCGCTTGAGTCAATACAAACCATTATACAGTATTAAAATCTCCATTCTGTATCTCCACTTCCTTAATATCCCTTACAATATCTCATCACCTTTAACCCGCAAACTTTTTCCTTGGCTGTACTCAAGCACGCATGCCTATGCACTTTGCTAGTGCGCTATTCTTCATCTTTTAATAGCTGTTCGCGTTCCTGAACAGGCTTATATTCAATCATTTATTTATTACGAATGTTTTCAGTGATTGCACGCAACCAGTGTCAAAATAATTTACATATAAAGTAATGGTAGATGTTTATTGCAGCTGGTTTAAAGTGTTCTGAACACCTTGAAAGATTTACGACCTGATGGAATGAATTATTCTTTTATGATAAAGAAATTGGATTGTAAAATTAATTGTTGTTTCTTTGAAAGATCATTGTCTGCTTTTAAGTGGAGTTCGATTTAATGATTCTTAGTAACTGCATATATTTGCAACCAATTAATAATCATTTCCAGAGATTTTTTTGGTGAGAACATATCCACTTTACGAGACTTCTTTATAGTTCTATAGAAGCTCTCAAAACAATGCGGGTTGCTATTGCTACACTAACACGCAAAAGTAATTTTTGTAACAATTTCACTTGTATTATAAAGTGTGATGTTCATCTATTTTTTCAAACTTTGAGGGACCATTACTCGCGTATAAATAGAAATTTTCTCACCGTATTTTCACCAATAGTTAAATACTCTTAGCTTTACTTATACTCTCAGATGAAATTTTTGAAATTGATATGTTATTTTCTGCGTATAGAATGAAGAGGTGATATCGCCAAGTTTATATCTCGGCCCAGTTTTTAATTATATGTGTATAAAATTGATTTTTTTGGTCCAGCTTTGAACGCAAATATCTCGTGAATGAAATGTATGTATATCAAAATGCGAATTATCTAATGCTATAAAATTATAATTTAAAATATTTTAACCTAAAATGGGTACATAGTCTTGGCGAAATAACTAAAAAAGAGAGTTTAGAAACGAAACTTGTGGTACTACCTTTCGACGTTATATCTAAAATATAACCATACAATTTTTCAGGGTAGGTATTTTAACTGAAATTCCAAGAACTATGTAATTTTTTACATTAGTAGTACATTATAAAGAACTAAGATTGCATATAAATATTATAAACGGACCTGAAGTACCTCAGTTGTAATGTGTCGGCTGATTTGTCCATTGTAAAAAATGCCAAAATAATTTGGTTTGGGTGACACGCGAGCCCATTGACAAAAAACATGTAGTGTTGGTTATACCTGGGACTGTGTCCTGTGCCGCTTTGTTTACATTGGTAATCAAATAATGTCGCACGGAATATAATAATATAAAATGTCAATGGAACAGAAATTATTTGTGTCCCATGGTTTACATAGGAATTTGCGAAAATTAATTTAAAACATACCTACTATTACTCGTAAATAAGTTATTAATAATATTTAAATGAAATAAATTATTTTATGTATTACTTACACATGCAATTAATTTCCTGCTTTTTGCAATGTAAATATTTAGTCACAACTTCTTATTTATATTTACGAATACTTTTCTATTAGTAATTAGAAACGTTAGTATGATAGTAATATGAAATTGGATCATACAAGTAAAACAAAACTGATTTCAACATAAAAACGATAGAAACGCGTGAAAACTACGTGTAATCTATAATTACATACTTATTTAAGTTCCTGTCACTTTGAAAGCAATTTACAGTGCTTTTTCCCTCAGTTTACGTATTTTTCTTGTATCTAATTAAGTAATTTGGATACAAAACATATAATAATTAGTTTACACCGATGAGCGGCTATATAATCGATCTATCATTATCTGATCAATATTGCTCATAAATCAATCCACAACTTTCATTTTATCCAGGTTAACTAAGTCATTTTGATTTCTAATCTAGAAATAAACCTAAAAGATTACTATTCTATCGATAAATCTTAATTAATACATCACTGCAGCATGCACGCTACTTATTAGTAACTGAAGAATTTTCAAAGTGCTTCTTGTTCTACATAGATTTTTTTGTCATACTTACCCTGCAAAGAATGAAGTGTATGTATACTATAAACACCAGAGAGTGGGGCAAATGATCTGTGTTTTTTATTTTCTATATCCCTTATTTTAACTTACGTCTTGGAAAAGTTGTAAACATTGTGATTCCTAAATGAAGAAGAATTTGTGACAAATTCATAGACCTCACTGAGATTTGAAATTTCAACCCAGGGCCCTCTTCTATCTAGTAGGATGAGCTACAGAGTGGTTTTGAAATCAGTGAATTTTTCTCTTTGCTATACATACATAGATAAATACATTCTTCTATATGGAGAATAGAATACTCATATGACATCGCGACAACACCTTGCTGGTGAATTAACACCACAACAATGTTAATTCCATTAATAATTGTTATTTAAGTAAAACAAAGAAGATTTTGTGACAAATTAAAAATTTATTGACTTCGCTGGATTTTGAACCTAGGACCCTCATAGGTCTTGTATTTTGTAATTCCTGCATAACATATAGAGAAAAGACGAAAAGTTATATATATATATATATATATATATATATATATATATATATATATTGATACCTGTTAAGGAGTCACTTCCGTGACGTTGATAGGGCGTCCTGACTTCCATATTAATTAATGGATATATATTTTTAAAAATTATATATATATAGGCTTAGGGGAACTTCTAAATTAAGGTTTTCAAAAGAGGGATAAGAAAATATTATATTAAAAATTAATATACAATTGCACATACTTAAAATACGAGGTTACTTCCATGACTGTAATTGTATACAAGACATTGAAGCGTAGGGCTGACTTCCGCAGTGTTGCCTAATTTCATGTCGGCTAAACTAGCAAGCACATATCAGCAAAACACCAAATAAAGTATATGATGAATACTGATGGAACGAAAATCCGGCTATGATACCGACTCCGGCCGATCCGGCCCCTTGGCCGGAATTCCGGTTCCGGCCGGATCGAATAGAACATTCGGCCGAATCATGTTATTAAATATTATCTATATTTGGATATTATTTATTCATTTTATTTTATTATATGTATGTAACAAAAACATATTTATTATATTAATTAAGATAAAACATAAAGAAACACAAAAAACTTTTGTTTCGTCGCTAATATTTATTTTTAAGTATTGCCATACTTTGCTAATTTTTGTACACATTTTGAAATAATACGAAGTAATCTTTATCAGCCCGATTCACAAAAAAGTTTAAGCTAATCCTAATTTTTGGATTAGCGAATTCAACTCTAATTTTAACAATTTATTTCGTAAAATATAGTCTAATATTCCTAGCATGTACCTTTATTGATAATATCATGAAAATTAAATTTTAAAGACCGGAATAGAATAGAACTCACTAATTCAAAAATGAGGATTAGCTTAAACTTTTTTGTGAATCGGGCTGTATATGCACAAGTCTCAACGTGAATTGTTTATTCTATTGTTATGTTTACTTATTACCTACCACGTTTCATTGGGGGTAGATGCCGAACAAACTACGATTTTTACCGAAAAATTACGAACGATCCGGCCGCCGGAATTCCGGTGATCCGGCTAAATAAAAGGCCGGAATTCCGGGATCCGGTAATCCGGCCAAAGGTCGATCCGTTCCATCACTAATGATGAATAAAGGTCTCACTCTGTGTGAATGAGGTGCCACAATGTCGAATTTTGGACTATTATCTTTGTTTAAAAAATCATAATTTTGTTGTTTTGGCTGGAAGTCTGCGGAACTACTCCAAACCATGCATGCCCAATTCTGAATATTCTACAAAAAATTATAATTTGTGGGTCATTTAAGTGCCCTATTTGGTCTATTATATTATTTAAAAAATATTTAAAAAATACTAGATTGTTTGCAAGTCAGCAGAACCGCTCCAAACCACTTAACTTCAATTCTAAGTAATCTGGGATAATGTATGACATAAGGGGCTTATGACACAGTTATTCCAACTTTTAATTTTTCAAATTTAAGGTGTTATGTTTACTAGTCATTGATTAAATTAATTACTTTACAAAAAAAAAACCTAGTCCAAAGATGATGCAGAATTTGTGCAATGCAGAACATATCAGTAAATAAAATATCAAAGACGAAAGAGGTTTCATGTAATGAAAAATATTTCAAAATTATTTTATTTCCAGCAATACACATGTAATAAACTTTTCGGGTTCACATATAATAATTAAATGTGATAAAGTCTACTGTATAAATAAATAATAAAAAAATCCGTTATGGCCAGCACAAGAAGTCTCGCCGTTTCCATTTTATGTTATATAAGTATTGTACTGCACTTCGCTATCGAACCGCCGTTTTATAACAAAAAAAAATTACAGAACTTTACCCAAATATGATTTTTATTGTACTTAACATGTCTTCTGTACACATACAATTATAATTATATCTATTTTTCATTGTATGAGTTCTTAAATGTCAAAGATTCTTCCAATTCATTAATAAGATTGGCGATAAATGGATATATGCATGTTACCTATAATTTTAAATATTTAATTAATAAAACAATAAGAAATATTAAATGTACTTTTGATATTTGACACTGACATCCGTCATTTACAAATTATGTTACAAATATTTGAAATTGTCAACTGAGTGTATTTTAGCCTAATCGACTTATTAAATCCCGTTATTCTATATATTATAGCGTTTTTATCTCTAAATTTATAGAAGATATAATAAAAATTTTAAATGTATCTGATATAGAATTTTATGTTCAATATTAGTAATATCAAAAATTTTCAAAAAATAATATTTAGAAGAATTTTTTTTAGAAACTACTACTTCCGATTGTTCAATTGTTACCAAAACCAAATGTCAGATTGAGAAATTCGTAGTTAAACTGGTCTTATGTCTCATACTTTTTGAGTAATCTTCCCTCCAACATCCACACATACACACACAGACAGACATCATCGTAAAAATGTTAAAATCTGTTTATATGGACCTTAAATCGTGCTTATTCACTTAAATCTGGATATGTGATTTTTAGCATGAATCCAATACCTTTCTTAGCGAGATGTAAAAACTGAAATTCATATATAGCTACTAGTAGTAATTGAAATGACGGTACTCTAAAGCTTGATGGTTCAAATTTAGTAAATTTGTAAAGATTTGTGAAATTACTATTAATTTATATAAGAAAAAATATCTGTTGTTGCCAGCACAATACCTCTCGCCATTTCTATTTTATGTTATACAGGGTGTAAATTTTAAAACGGGTCATAGGGCTATAACATAATAAAAACAGTTTATTTAGATGCCAAAAGTTTCGATATTAATTTATTTAGTGCATGTTATAAAGAAAAAAATTACGAATTTTTTGATACCAAACACATTACAATTCTGTTTCATATAAAGCCAGAAAATAAATTTAAAAATTTGCACAATTAAGAAAAATATCAATAGCCGTGAAACTGGCAGGAACAAAACAAAATAATTGTTGACTTGAGACGCTCATTAATAAACGTTTCATACATATTATTTGTTAAATTATTATTATTTTCGTTTTATTAGGAAGAAATCATGGATAATTTGTCTCATGAAGAAAATTTACAAATTATTAAATAGTTTTAATTACAAATTAAAACTGTAATATTTTTCTTTATAATAAGCACCAATTATTTTATCAATAAATTAATATAGAAATTTTTAGCGTTTAAAAAACTGTTTTTCTATGTTATAACCCTATGACCCGTATTAAATTTAACATATATAAGTACTGTATTGTATTTCGCTATGGAACCGTCGTTTTAAAACAAAAAACTTGCAGAACTTTACCCAAATATTGTATTTATTGTATTTAACATGTCTTTTGCACACATACAATTCTAATTATATATATTTTTCATTGTATGAGGAAGTTCCTAAATATCAGTGAATCTTCCAATTCATTAACTAGATTGGCGGTATTTTTGATGGATATATGCATTTTACCTACAATTTTAAATATTTAATTAATATAACAATAAGAAAGATTAAATGTACTTCCCAGAAAAAGCTTTCAGAATGTAACTAAAACTTTTGATTTTTGACACTGACATCTGTCATTTACAAATTATGTTATAAACATTTGAATTTGTCAACTGAGTTCCTTAGTGCCTTAGCCTCTGCGATGTACTACATTAAATTATTCTGTATATTACAGTGCCTTTATCTCTAAATCTATACAAGATATAATAAAAATTTTAAATGTAACTATTAATTCCGGTTGTCCAATTTTACCGAAATCTAATCAGCTCTATCCACTAATGTCAGATTGAGGAAACTGCAGTTAAATATTCTTTAAGTCTTATAGTATTTGAGAAACTGTCGATACAACATCCACACATCCACACACACATCCACACACACATACACACACACAGACATACACACACATACGCACAAACGACATCAACGTAAAAATGTTATAATCGGATTATAGGGACTCTAAAACGTTCTTATTCACTAAAATCTGGATATGCGATTTTTAGCATGATTCCAATACCTTTCTTACTTTTACTTCTTATATATTATGGAGAAGGTAGGAAAATGAAGCACTCAATTAAAGAACTATCTCACTAAGAATTAATATTTAACTATATACATATTTTACGTTATTGGTTTTACTTATCAAATGAAAATTACAAATTTCATTTACAGAAAAATAATTTGTAAGTAACATGATGTTATTGAGAATTATTTAAAACTGTAATAACCTCCAAGACTGTAAATAAGTTACTGTCCTCACTTTTGCATATATATATATATATATACAGGTGTTCCATTTAAGTGTGCCAACATTGCTATCTCGAGTACTATAAAAGCTACGAGGTTGGTTAAATTAGCAAAGACCCACCATTTTACAAGACTATTACAATGAGCAAATTAAAATTTTTTTCGACCAGTGGTTCTCAAAATAAGGGACACAACTTTCTTATTTTAAATGGGAACATTTGTTTTTTTTTAGGTTATTCGATAAAGTATTTTTTTCTGAATTCAATGATATAAACCTATCGTATACTAATATAACAAAATAACTGAGTAAAATGCGTGTTAAATTTATATGTATTTTATTTATGTCTGGCTGAAACAAGAGTGCTATGGATAGAAAACATTAATCAGAATGGGAGAAATTTTGAACAATTTTTATAATTTAATATTTATTAATTTTAATATTATTGTAATTACACCATTGTTTGATTGTTTATTTTTCAATTGTATTCTATCCATAGCACTCTTGTTTCAGGAAGATATAAATAAAATACATGTCGGGGATGCCCTCTCCGCCGTTTCAATATTTACTTTACTTTTGCTCGTGACTCATGTTATGTCAACTTTTCAAAATACACTAATTAAACACATTAATAATCAAAACAACAAAATATAATATTAACGATTACACTTAACACTGATTACTATTAATTGTTCAAAATTGTAATTAAATAAGAAACTAAGAAACGTAGGTAATCTCGGGATGAACGCTCGGCTCTATCTGCCCGTCCGGACCACCATAGGAGTGAGTCCCTTTTCCTCTCTCCCGATTTCACCCAAATGCCGACTAAGCAAAACAATAAACAATAACCCAATAGCTGATAGTCGGCACTTGACGTTTCATATTTCTTACGCTCTGCGACATACATATAAATTTAACATGCATTTTTCTCAGTTATTTTGTTATATTAGTATATGATATGTTTATATCGTTGAATTTAGAAAAAAATACTCTATCGAATAACCAAAAAAAAAAAACAAATGTTCCCATTTAAAATAAGAAAGTTGTGTCCCGTATTTTGAGAACCACTGGTCGAAAAAAAATTTTTTTGCTCATTGTAATAGTCTTGTAAAATGGTGATTCTTTGCTAATTTAACAGAAAAAGTGACTGTGTTTCGTCTGTTTCATTTTCACATACATATGTAGGTACGTACTATTTGAAATAACATATCTTACATTAATATAATGTAAGAATTACGCAATACCTATGTACATTTTTTTAATGAATGTTTTTTATCAACAACAGAAAATTATTCTGTTCTGTCTTTAAGCAACCTAAAAAGTTAATTTTACCTTTCGCGTGGATGTATGCTAAACGCATATCCAGATTCTAGTGAATAAGCACGTTTTAAAGTCACTAAAATCCGACTTTTAACATTTTTTTACAATAATGTCTGTGTGTATGGCTGTGTGTGTGTGTGTGTCTGTGTGTGTCTGGATGTTGGAAGGATGGTTTCTCAAATTCAATAATTCTTTAATCTGACATTAATGGGAAGAGCTGAAAAGGTTTTGGTAGCAATTAGACAACCGGAAGTAGTAGTTCCTTAAGAAAAATCTTGTACATAATATTTTTTGGAAATTTATGTTATTACTAATATCAAAGAATATAAAATTCTCTATCCGATACATTGAACATTTTTCTTAGGTATATCTTCTATAGATTTAGAGATAAAGAATTATAAATTTATAAAATAATCCGTTGTAATGAATCTCACAGCCCAAATAACTCCATGGAAACCAGTTGAAAAATTAAAATGTTTGTAATTGGCAGAAAAATGTCAGTGTCAAAAATCCAGATACATTGCTGAACGCTTTTTCTGGGAAGTACATTTAATATTTCTGTTTTTATTATTAATTAAATATTTAAAATTATGGATACATATTACGTATACGCATCAGAAATACCGCCAATCTCGTCAATGAATTTGAAAAATTTCGAACATTTAGAAGAGTAGGAGGAAACTTATTTATAGAATGAAAAATTTTAAAATATATGAATAATAGATGTAATTATAATGTTTGTGTGTACCAGAAATGTTAAGTACAATATGTACTTACATATATGGCGAGAGGTCTTGTGCTGGTCACAACAGATTTTCTTTTTACCTCTCGCTAAGAAAGGTTTTGGATTCATGCTAAAATTCGCATATCCAGATTTTAGTGAATAAGCACGATTTAAGGTCCCTAAAATCCGATTAAAACATTTTTAAAATTGTCTGTGTGTGTATGTGTATGTGTGGGTGTGAGTGTGTGTGTGGATGTGTGTATGTATGTGTGTGTGTGCGTGTATGTCTGGATGTTGTAGGGACGATTCCTCAAAAATTAAGAACTGTTTAACTATGGATTCCTCAATCTGACATTCCTGGGAAGAGCTAAAAAGGTTTTGGTAACAATTGAACAACCGGAAGTAGTAGTTTCTTAGAAAATTAAATTTTTGATATTAAATATTGAAGAACATAAAATTCTCCATTTAATACACATTATTTAACAATTTGAACGAATAATCTTAATAATCGGAATAAAAATTGTCAAACGTGCTAACTGTAAGTAATGGAGCAGAGGTAGAAATAAATTCAATAAAACTTTTAGGGTCTTGTATATTACTAGATAAAACGTAAAATTTACATTTTCTTTTTTACTTTTCTACATTTATATGCATTTTATTAAGATCTGGAAGATATTCCCAGCAGTAATATCAGCACTGACATATATTTTAATATCACTCGTATAATATGGATATAAAATCGTAAACTTGTAGAAAATATCATGCTATAAAAATCTGTTAATATTGAATATGAATTTTTACTGCACATACTTTCATTACTTATTTATTTACTTAAAATCTCCATAAAATTAGGTATTACATTATTGATTTGTACGAAAATATAGATTTCAGTAAATAATTACCTCTCACCATTTCCATTTTATGTTATATAAGTATTGTATTGCACTTCGCTATCGAAGCGTCGTTTTATAACAAAAACATTACAGAATTTTACCCAAATATTGTTTTTTTATTGTATTTAACATGTCTTCTGCACACATATAATTCTAATTATATCTATTTTTCATTGTATGAGGAAGTTCCTAAATGTCAGAGATTCTTCCAATTCATTAACAAGATAGGCGGTATTTCTGATGGATATATGCACTTTACCTACAATTTTAAATATTTAATTAATAAAACAGTAAGAAAGATTAATGTACTTCCCAGAAAAAGCTTTCAGAATGTCACTAAAACTGTTGATTTTTGACACAGACATCTGTCATTTAAAACTATGTTATAAACATTTGAATTTGTCAACTGGTTTCTTTAGTGCCTTAGCCTCTGTGATGTCCTACATTAAATTATTCTATTTATTACAATGCTGTTCTCTCTAAATCAATACAAGATATAATAAAATTTTTAAGTGTATTAGATGGAGAATTTTATGTTCTTCAATATTTGTAATAAAAAAATTCCAAAAAATTATATTTAGAAGATTTTTTTAAAGAAACTACCTATTACTTCCGTTTCTCCATTTGTTACCAAATTCTAATCAGCTCTTCCCAGGAATGTTAAATTGAGGAAACTGCAGTTAAATATTTTTTAAGTCTTATAATATTTGAGAAACAGTGGTTCCAACATCTACACACACACACACACACACACACACACACACACACACACACACACACACACACACACACACACACACATATATATATATATATATATATATATATATATATATATATATAAATAATATGTTATAATCGGATTATAGGGACCTGAAAACGTGCTTATCCACTAAAATCTGGATATGTGATTTTTAGCATGATTCCAGTACCGATGTAAGCGCATCTATCATGGCGGCTACTAGGATATGTCAACATTCTGGATGAGGGTTTTCTCATCTAAAATATTGTTTAATTACTTCTTGACTTATGGCCATTCTAACTTGGAATTGCAGTCTACGGGGACAAATATTAGTAAAATCAATGAATCTATAATTTTTATTTATCAATAAGTACTGTCAGTAGTAGTATTGAAATTATACATAATGCACCTGCAAAATTTTATTATAATCTTTGTAAAATGCAAATAGAAGACATATTTATTTATCTGATTAAAAGTTTTTGCGGTATATTTAAATATCCTTTCCATACGTTCAGTCGATCAACTTTACTTGTCTGCCAAAAATTTTATGGAATGTTCTGAATTTTTGTTGTTCTTTTCCACTTTTTAACACAGCACATTTTGATGTATTATGTTCATTTTCTTTAATTTGCTTTATTTCGCACATTTCAAATAAAATTATAAAATTTAAGCTTGAAAATACCTTTTTATGTTAATCGAAACATTAATTTTGACGTTTACATATTTGACATGTCCTATTGGCTGCCATTAATTTAGTTTCCAAAAATTCCGCTGATGTCGTATGTTATTCTGCGAATTCCAATACTTACACGGAACAAAATTTTCACTTTTATTTTACATACTTATTAATGATTTGAATTTGAACATTCTTTGATATTGGCAAAATCCAGTAATAAGCAATAATGAAAGCTATTTACGTTCTTTTCCTGTTTGTATTTCATCAGGTAGAAAGCGTAATTTAATCCAAGACATTCATCCAATCATAACAGAGAAATATGAATCGTCCTTCACCGGAAAGAGAGGGCGTGCTTGTCTCATATAACCGGAAACTGACTTCAAATTTCTATTCTGTCGTTTCCGGCTGTCTGCAACGTTGCGCCGAAACGGATAGCATTTGTTTTATTGCTTGTTCGCCGTCTTCCCACTTTCATCTCCTGATTGTCCTGACTCAAGTACCGTTTAAGAAGATTTAATTGGCGAGATTACATCTTATAAAATTGGATTGTCCAAGTTTCGCAAAATGTATTGTTTTAAATAACCATGTTTAAAAGAAATGATCGAAGTGAATATTTTATATTAGGTACCTGAAATCATTCTAATCGTAAAGTTTTTACTGAATATTTGCACCGATTATGGCAATGTACATAATAGTATTACATCTTATAAAATTGGATTGTCCAAGTTTCGCAAAATGTATTGTTTTAAATAACCATGTTTAAAAGAAATGATCGAAGTGAATATTTTATATTAGGTACCTGAAATCATTCTAATCGTAAAGTTTTTACTGAATATTTGCACCGATTATGGCAATGTACATAATAGTATTACATCTTATAAAATTGGATTGTCCAAGTTTCGCAAAATGTATTGTTTTAAATAACCATGTTTAAAAGAAATGATCGAAGTGAATATTTTATATTAGGTACCTGAAATCATTCTAATCGTAAAGTTTTTACTGAATATTTGCACCGATTATGGCAATGTACATAATAGTATTACATCTTATAAAATTGGATTGTCCAAGTTTCGCAAAATGTATTGTTTTAAATAACCATGTTTAAAAGAAATGATCGAAGTGAATATTTTATATTAGGTACCTGAAATCATTCTAATCGTAAAGTTTTTACTGAATATTTGCACCGATTATGGCAATGTACATAATAGTATTACATCTTATAAAATTGGATTGTCCAAGTTTCGCAAAATGTATTGTTTTAAATAACCATGTTTAAAAGAAATGATCGAAGTGAATATTTTATATTAGGTACCTGAAATCATTCTAATCGTAAAGTTTTTACTGAATATTTGCACCGATTATGGCAATGTACATAATAGTATATAACACAAACTTTTTTTATATTATTTCAGCAGCACAAATCTGTCACTAACTGTTTATAGTATTACTAGCCAAATATTATTAGACACAAAAGGAGTTTAATGTGTTTAAATTGTTAATAATAGGTGTCGCTCAAACTTTTATAATTTGTATCTGAGCAACACAAGTCTCTTACTTTAGAGAGCATTAGCATTGTTATCTAAATATTATAATTTAAAGTAAAAAAAATAAAGGAGTTTACTCCCGATGTTACGTCAAATTATCCAATTCAATTATTAATAATAGGTGTAGAAAAACAGCAAAAACTTAGATCCGTGAAGTTAGCACCAAAAATATGAGCGCAAATTCTGAAATTTTGGAAATAATTAGCGCCTAATATGCGCCTATTTGCGCCCTAAAAATTTTTGTTCTATCTTTATTTACTTAAGAGATATTAACAATTAATTATTTTTGGTGCCACCTTCACATCAGCACCAAAAGTACTACGTATCATTCTTTTCTTTATACCAATAATTAGCGCCCAATTTGCGCTCATTTGCGCCCTAAAAATTTTTGTTCTATCTTATTCCATTTACGAGATATTAACGATTATATATTTTGGTGCCAAGTTCACGCCAACACCAAAAGTACTATGTATCATTCTTCTCTTTGTACTAAAAATTAGCGCCCAATTTGCGCTCATTTGCGCCCTAAAAATTTTTGTTCTATCTCATTCCATTTACGAGATATAAACGATAATATATTTTGGCGTCAAGATCAAGACAGCTTCAAAAGTACTACGTATCATTCTTCCTTTGTACTAATAATTAGCGCCCAATTTGCGCTCATTTGCGCCCTAAAAATTTTTGTTCTATCTCATTCCATTTACGAGATACAAACGATAATATATTTTGATGTCAAGTTCAAGCCAGCACCAAAAGTACTACATATCATTTTTTTCTTTACGCCAATATTTAGCGCCCAATTTGCGCTCATTTGCGCCCTAAAAATTTTTATTCTATCTCATTCTATTTACGAGGTATTAACTATAATATATTTTGGTGCCAAGTTCACGTTAACACCAAAAGTACTACATATCATTCGTTTCTTTATACCAATAATTAGCACCCAATTTGCGCTTATTTGCGCCCTAAAAATTTTTATTCTATCCATTTCATTTACGAGATATTAATGTTAATATATTTTGTGTCCAAGTTCACGTCAACACCAAAAGTACCAGGTAACATTCTTTTCTTGTTACTAATAATTAGCGCTTAATTTGCGCTTATTTGCGCCCTAAAAATTTTTGTTCAATCTCATTCCATTTATGAGATATTAACGATAATATATTTTGGTGCCAAGTTCACGTCAACTACAAAAGTACTACGTACCATTCTTTTCTTTATACCAATAATTTGCGCCCAATTTGCGCTCTAAAAATTTTTGTTCTACCTTACGAGATATATTTTCGTGTCAAGTTCACGCCAGCAACAAAAGTATTACGTATCACCTTTTTCTTTACACCAAGTATTAGTGCCCAATTTGTGCAATAAAATCTCATTCCTCCTATGCTTTAATATACTTTATGTACGGACGCATCATAATTTGACAATTATACACGAATTTCTTTGACATAAACGTCATTTTATACCCCGCGGGCCTCATTATAGCCCGACGGGCTATAATGAAACGTCAAACCAAATTATAACCTACAATATAAACAATTTAAATAGGCAACATGAAAAGTTTTTATTACAAATCGAATTTTTTTATATTCTTTAATGAAAAATGAAAATTAATTTTGTGATATTTATATGGAATTCACGAAGATACACAAAATAAAACTCAAATGACATAACTAATAAACAAACAATAAACTATTAAAATATCTTTCAGAACTCATATTATTAATTGGAATAATACTACCTTTTTTTTAGTTTAAGTTCTGTATTTATTATTTAAACCCAACGTTTCGGCACCATAAACTAGTGCCTTCTTCAGGGCATACATTGACATAAATATGTGATATAACAAAAACAACAAGTAACCAAGGTAACAATAAATGTTACCTTTTTACCTCCCGCTACCCTTGGTAAGGGAGGTATAGGGATCGTGCTAAAAATCTCATATCGAGATTTTAGTAAATGACCACGTTTTAAGGTCCTTAGAATCCATTTTTAACATTTTCACGATGATATCTGTATGTATGTATGTATGTGTGTGTGTGTGTGTGTGTGTGTGTGTATGTGTGTATGTGTACGAATTTTGTTTGCACTCTAATTCAAATACTATCAATCAGAAAATTCTGAAACCTTGTATTTTTACCCTATTCTAATAGGAATAGAAGCCATTAGATTTTGGTGTAAATCGGATAAACGGAAATCGTACTTTACTTGAAGCTCATAATGGTTTTTCTTCAAAAAATACCATTAAATGTAATTTTTTCGAATTTTATGTCTTATGAAAATTAAAGATTATTGAATTTTCTACATGAATTCATTAATACTTTTTCTATATATTTTACAGATAAATTTAAAAATAATTTTTTTTATTAGTCGCGAAGCCTAAGATAAAAACTATTTCTTTGTTACACAGTTCATTTTTTAAATGAATGTAACTGACAGTAAATGTCACTGTCAGAAAACTTATCACTTCAAATTAATAATAGTGACATTTTAAAAAGAAAATAATAAATAAAGCAATAGTTTTCTGCAATGGAACAGTTTGCAGCGTTAGTCAATACGTAGGTAGGTATGTATTTAAATTAATAAAAATTAAATAGCGGGAGGTTTTGTGTTGGCCACATCAGATTTTTTATGTATACAATTTTCTAGACAATAAACTGTTGTTCTCCGCTTTCATAGCAACACTAGATACTGGATGTACGAGGACAAATTCTTTTCGATACAATTTTTCTAACACTCATAATTTGAAAATTTTCGTCCGTGCATAAAGTTTTGTATGTACCACGAGCGTAACTTGCTTTTATGGCCTCCTTACGCTCTTAATACATAAATAACTATATTAAGTATGTGTCTTCTGTATTCAAATGATACTTTCCATATTTGGTTTTGCACTTGCAAGTGACATCTGTCAATTAGAATTTTTTGAATATATCAGCTGTTTCCATGATAAATAGCAAAGCTGACTAATTTTTGAAAATTAATTTATTTATAATGCTTTAACTCTACATCTGTTGAATATGAAGGAAAATGTATAATCAACCCGTATAGAGAAGAGTATTTTCTTTAATATGTATAATAACAAAATGTCAAAAAATAATATTTAACTGCGTTTTTTTTAAGAAAAACTGTTAAAAACTTCAAATAAGGGTACTTCATGTGGATCAATTATAACCAAAATCTAATCAACTCTTCATATGGTTGTACAGAAGAGGAATACGAAAGAATTATAATTTTTAGAATTTTAGTATTGGTGTTATCGTCGGAGAAAAATTTGTCACACACGGACACACATACACACGCACACACACGGAGACACACACATACAGACATCATCTTAAAAATAGTAAATTTGAATAGTAGGGACCCTAAAACGTGCTTATTCATTAAAAACTCACCACCGAATTTATTGACCAAAGACAATACCTTCCTTTCCAAGATGATGGAAGGTAAAAATAAACTAAAAACCAATAAATAAGTTATAAAATTAATCTGTATTATAATGATAATTTTGTATCATAATGAAAATGAAATTTGTAACATAATGATAATCTGTATCATAATGAAAAGAAAATCTGAATCATAATGACAATCTGTATCATAATGAAAATCTGAATCATAATGAGTGTCATTTGAATACAGATGACACATACTTAATATAGTTATTAATGTATTAAGAACGTAAGCAGGCCATAAAAGCAAAATTTTCAAATTATGAGTGTTAGAAAAATTGTATCGAAAAGAATTTGTCCTCGTACATCCAGTATCTAGTGTGAAAGCGGAGAACAACAGTTTATTGTTTGTTTATTAGTTATGTCATTTAAGTTTTATTTTATGTACGGTGATACGTAATACTTTTGTTGCTGGCGTGAACTTAACACCAAAATATATCTCGTAAGGTAGAACAAAATTTTTAGAGCGCAAATTGGGCGCAAATTATTGGTATAAAGAAAAGAATGGTACGTAGTACTTTTGGAGTTGACGTGAACTTGGCACCAAAATATATTATCGTTAATATCTCATAAATGGAATGAGATAGAACAAAAATTTTTAGGGCGCAAATAAGCGCAAATTAAGCGCTAATTATTAGTAACAAGAAAAGAATGTTACCTAGTACTTTTGGTGTTGACGTGAACTTGGACACAAAATATATTAACATTAATATCTCGTAAATGAAATGGATAGAATAAAAATTTTTAGGGCGCAAATAAGCGCAAATTGGGTGCTAATTATTGGTATAAAGAAACGAATCATATGTAGTACTTTTGGTGTTAACGTGAACTTGGCACCAAAATATATTATAGTTAATACCTCGTAAATAGAATGAGATAGAATAAAATATATATTGGCGTAAAGAAAAAACTGGTACGTAGTACTTTTGGAGCTGGCGTGAACTTGGCACCAAAATATATTATCGTTTATATCTCGTAAATGGAATGAGATAGAACAAAAATTTTTTGGGCGCAAATGAGCGCAAATTGGGCGCTAATTATTGGTATAAAGAAAATAATGATACGTAGTACTTTTGGTGCTGGCGTGAACTTGGCACCAAAATATATAATCGTTAATATCTCGTAAATGGAATAAGATAGAACAAAAATATATAGGGCGCAAATGAGCGCAAATTGGGCGCTAATTATTAGTACAAAGAGAAAAATGATATGTAGTACTTTTAGTGCTGATGTGAAGTTGGCACCAAAAATAATTAATTGTTAATATCTCTTAAGTAAATAAAGATAGAACAAAAATTTTTAGGGCGCAATAGGCGCATAATAGGCGCTAATTATTTCCAAAGTTTCAGAATTTGCGCTCACATTTTATGTGCGAACTTCACGGATCTCAAAAACTTTCTGTTTCTAGCACAACTGTAGTATTAACTTCTCATGTTTTAGATTGATACAAGTTACAAGAATCACGCTAGAAATAGATAGATAAGCCGTGGAAAACAAAATTGGAATTATCAGCTATAATGTCCCGAGATTATTGATAATTACGAGATAATTTTATGACAGTATTTATACTAACCACTAAACCTCAATTTTATGCACTATAGTAGAAAAAATTGTTATTTTATTTCTTGTAATAAGTATTCAAAATGTGACCCGTGAGCTCCAATGGAAGCAGACGCTGACATTGATCAGTCATAGAATTATGAATTTTATAAATTACATTCCGTAGCACTAAACCCATCCATTACACTTCACAATAAATGTTGAAATTGTCTATTTCAGATTAATTCTGCGTTGTTTCATTGTTTATTCTTTTTCTGTATCTTGTTTAAAATTTGTATAAAAAAATTACATATTTGATTCCTTAGAATTTCGTAACCAAAAAGAATGGGACCTATATTCATATATTTTTTGCAAAAAATGTCAAATGTCAGGAATATGCTATTAATTTTTTACACTAATCATGTATTATAAATTATAAAACTAATGTGATGAAAAATTTTTTTCGTCCAGATTGGCAATAGGCAATTTTTGTCTTCCTTTTGTAGTTAAAAAAGAAATTACGGAGTAGGCTTTCATCTGAAAAATAGATTGATACTGCAATAGTGCAATTCATGATTATTTTTAAAGCATTCCAAAGGTGAAGTGTATTATTGTTGAAAATAACTACATATTTAAAATAATATTCAAAAAATTATGAACCATGTCTCTTATTCTATTTAAATAATTATAACTTATCCCTGTATCTGGTGTGGGACCATCTGACGTAGGTAATTATTAAATACCTACATCGAAAGCTTTTTAAGTTGATCCCTCCCAAAATTATTTTTTTGGGTGCGCCACTGAATCTATATTCCTTTTTCTACGTAGTCATTTGGATATATATATATATATATATATATATATATATATATATATATATATATATATATATATTAATTGCTAATTAGTTTTTGCTTTTTAATCACCACTTACCTGCTCTTACTCCAAATTTAGTTATAATTTCTTTCTGAAAGCTACAGTATAAAATGTCAACATGTGACTTGACAATAAAACAAGTATTTTTCTCCATTCATCTTAAAAACGATTTACAAGAACAAGTTTTTTTTATAAATTTATAGTCACAAAGAAAACTGTATCAATAATTTCTAATATCACGTACCTATAAATTACTAGTTATTACTCGAAAACTACTATTATTAATACCAATTAGAGGAGAGTGCTCTAATTTTTTCTGAGCTTTGAATTTCATAACATAAACGTTTCTCAGTAATGTAGTCCGCTCACATTCAGTTATTACGCGCTGAAATCAAAATTGCTGTAATTTATTATTCAAGTTTAATTCTTGCTTTTGTTTAGTATATAGTCATCGCTTGCTTGGATACATAAATTTGCATTTAATTCTACGCCAAAATAAAATAAGCGTGAAGGAATTTTATTCATGTACAGCAGCGAAAAAAAACTAAGTACAATTACATAGGCGAATTTCATTCTTATGTTATCAAATGATACGGGATATAATCGTATGAATATAAACGAGCAAAGTATGTAATAGTGTTTCATTACTGTATTTTTTAGGCTTGGGGAATGGCCGAAAATCACGCAACAATTATCTGCAAGCGAGTTTTATAACAGATCATGTAAAGCGGCGCAAAATAATGATGGTCAAGTTTTCAAAACTTGTTTCAAATAAAGTTTATTGGTTGTTTATCCAGATATAACAAACGACTACATGTAGACAGTTGTAGAATTTATCTTGCAATTCTACGCTAAAACTTATCTTGCGTATTATTTTAAATCAAAAACCACAAATTTTAAGATAGCGATTAGATAAGTTATATCATATTGACAGTATTTAAAAAAAAAAACTACTCCCCACGTAAGGAATAACATCCATGCAAAAGTTATGCACTATTTGTTTATTTTATATGCGTGGTATACTTGAGATATGCAATTGCATTATCAGTCTGATTTTAATGCTGTTTATCTATAGATTCAAGAACGTCAATCTGAGCACATAAACATGACCACGTGTTTTAATTCTTTATTTAAATTATAAGTTTAGTTGTTTAGTCTTGAAACAACCTGTATATCGCACAATGATGAGTTTTCTGTTTTTTTAATCATTCTCATACACATCCATATTTTTTGTAACACATTAGCCATATAAAATTACTTTACTGAATTAATTATTTCTTATTCTAAATCGTTTTAATAACTCGTTTAATATCACTTACTCCCACATTTATTTTTTGTAAACATTTTAACATTTAGTTATACAAAAACCTTTAGCTTGATACTATCGTTAAAACCGAAAATATTTTAACAAAAAAACCTCTTTTTATATGCATACAACATTTTTCATTCAACTTGTTCATAGATTTTGACACCTCTTGATGAGGATATTAGCAATTAAAATAAAAACGTTCATATAAAAACACCTTGAATTATAACGATCAGTAGTAATTTTAGATCGAGAAAAACAAAAATATACCTTATACCTGCAGGCAATATAGGCGAATATTAAAATTAATATTTAATTATATAGTGCTCTGAATGGGAAGTAATATACTTATGCATGAATAGCACAAGAGAGATATCTAATTTCTTAGAGCTAGTTTTACAATCTCTGGTTAAAATATTAACTGCTAGTTAAATAAAAAAAAATCTGCTGTGGCCAGCACAAGACTTACCGCCATTTCCATATTAGGCTATATAGGTATTGTATTTCACTTTGCTATCGAACCGTCGTTTTATAAAAAAAACATTACAGAACTTTACTCAAATATTGTTTTTTATTGTATTTAGCATATCTACTGCACACATATAATTCTAATTATATCTATTTTTCATTGTATGAGGAAGTTCCTAAATGTCAGAGATTCTTCTGATTCATTAACCAGATTGACGGTATTTCTGATGGATATATGCATTTTACCTATAATTTCAAATATTTAATTAATAAAACAATAAGAAAGATTAAATGTGCTTCCCAGAAAAAGCTATCAGAATGTCACAAAAACTGTTGATTTTTGACACTGACATCTGTCATTTATAAATTATGTTATAAACATTTGAATTTGTCATCTGGTTTCCTTAGTGTAGTTTCGCCTACTCGACTTATTATATCCCGATATTCTATATATTATAGCGTCTTTATCTCTAAATTTAGAACATATATTTAAAAATTTAAATGTATTAGATGTAGAATTTTGTTCTTCAACATTAGTAATATCAAAAATTTTCAAAAAGAAGATTTTTTTAAAAAACTACTACTTCCGGTTGTTCAATTGTTACCAAAACCTATTCAGCTCTTCCCAGTAAAGTCAGATTGAGGAAATCATAGTTAAACAGGTCTTATGTCTTATAGTTTTTGAGGAATCGTCCGTCCAACACACACACACACACACACACACACACACACACACACACACACACACACACACACACACACAAATGAACTGCCAAATGACAAATTGATCATTGATGTCAATAATCCGATTCAATATTGTCTATTTAACTTACAGTTAAAATTCTGACCCTTGCAGTTCATTGTCAAATATTCCATATTGTAAAATTCACAGCATTATTGGTTTGAGTAATTCACAAATATCCTAAATGATTCAATGAGAATATCTGACGGGATAGTTTTCTTCAGTACAACGAGCGCTTTAGTAGAATTAAATTTTGTAAACAAATATTATTAATAGTATATTATGATACAAGTGTATAAGCTACCTTTTAAAGCGCACACGACAAGTTTAAAGCCACGACGCGTAGCGGAGTGTCTTTAATGTCGTAGTGCTTTAAATGCTAGCTTATACACGTGTATCATACGCTATTTTTTATTATAAATGCATCATAACCATTTAAAACTGAAAATTATTGCAAATCATTCCGTTTTGATTTGATTGATCTAGTGAGTATTTGAGCGTTTCCAAGGGGATAGTTAGCAATTATTGGTATTGTTTACGTTAAGTGTCAACAAGTCAATATTATTTTTTTTCATTGTTTTAGTTGTTATTCATATTTATTGTCATTTTTCGTTACCTAGGTAACTCAAAAATTTTGCGTGTTTTAAAGAGCGATTATGATGCATGTATAATAAAAAATATCTTTAAGAATAAAGATGTTGAGATTCAAATTTATGTATATTTTTTGATAATTAGGAAACGACAAAATTTTACATTAATTTTGCAAATTGTGAATGATCCATTTGACGTCTTTGATCTTCAAAGTGTTAATCACGCCCTAAGCTTGAATTGTCAACAGAACAAGGATGACGTGCGAGCTCGGGATTCATAGTAAATGCTTTCTATCTGGCGTGCCTTTCTAAATTCAGACAAGTGTTATTTGGTTTATTTTCGCTGTTTCGTTATTTTCTGCATTTATTTACTTGAAAACGGATTTCAAAAAGCCAGTAGCAGAAGGCCTAAAAGTAGTAAGAATTAGGAATAGATTAGATGTTGGTATTAAAAACTTAAATTTTTAAAAATTTATATTTTTTTTTGATAGGTTCATACAGTTTTAAGATCTAGTCTTAATACGAATGATCCAAATTCTAATTTGTTACTATGCTGGAGAACCCCATTTATTTATTTATTCTTGTCAGAAGCAATACAAACAGACTTTACTAAGATGAGTCCCTTGGACTTCTGGTCTTCTCTGGCTCTGGGTACAAACTCTATTTTTAGGTATAGTAGGTATATGTATACCTAATACGAATATACTCGATTCACGGCAAACTTAAAATTTCCAATTTTCAACTAGCACAAAAAATAACCCATTTGTTAGGAACTCTCTGCACGACAGCTTGGAGAATCCGTGAGATGTGACTCCCTATAAACGTCCTCAACTGTACAGATATGTCATTATCGTAATTCGCAAATAAAAGCAGACTGGCAGACCCCTTGCCCCTAATAAGCAATAAACCATGATGATATATTTATTACGTCACGTTATATTGTTATATTTACCCATTACATTTTATTTTTCTTTTTCTCTTAATGAGCTCTTTCCACTTTTTTTTTTTTCTTTCTGAAAAGTTATTAATGTAAGTTCATATTTTACCTTCTAGAAGTAGATAATATTTAAACTACAAATTTTTGAAATTTTTAATAATATTTAAATTTTCTCGTGTCACTTAGCAATTTAGAAATGAGGCAGCACTACCCTCCAGTGGCCAAATCTAAAATTACTATTCAATATGTCACAGTCATTTTTGCATATAAGTGTCTTTAATACATATTTAAATACATCATTAAAATAAATTTATAAGTTTACCTGTTAACAATAATCAAACACTCAAATAACTATAAGAAGGAACTTGATTTGACATCATTTTGGGTTACATATGACATATATGACCTCCATATGACCTGAACCTATGTATAGAGTGACAAAATAAAAAAAAAGAAACAATGACTACAATATTATTTATCAATCACAAAAAATCAGTAACTTACATTAATTCATTAATAGTTGAACATTTCTTTGAAATTAAATAATTATTAATCATATTATTAACAACAATGGAAATGAAAAGTAATTGATATATCAGCTATATAGCTATATCATCTAATTAGGTTGAACTATAGAACTCATCGATAGATGACGTCACATTTTGATGCCGCTAAAATTTATTAACAAAATTTTGAATGAAAAGTTTAATATTTTCGAGAAATTGTATGAAATATTATTGAAATAATTTAAAGTTACATTATAAACAAAAAAAATGAATTTTTGTTTGAAAGACCCCATTTTCTTGTTAAATTTCCTACGTCATATGTGTCACAGATGTACACCTTTGTAGTGTTTCTTATCGTAACTTATGCTTAGAGATGAGCACATCTGATAACTACCAAGGAAATGAACTTAATTAAAATGGAAATTATAATTTAATAGTGCTGAAATATTATGATAATTAAAATGGAATAGGTTTTTTGTTGTGCGCACATTATAATTGAAAATTGGCTGTTAATTTTAAAATTGTAGATGTTAAGATTTTAAATATCTAACAGTAATCTGTAATGGACTAATGGCTACTGACTTTGACTCCTAATATAGAAATTAGTTTTGTGTTAGGATATGTTAGTTCATCTACACTTACTCATTTCGATTTAATGAGACTTTTTTGTAGGAGCTAGCGTTATTTATTAACTTCATAAATTTTGATGAAATGATTACGAAAATAAGTAATTGTTACAAGATTATCATAAAAATTGTAATTAACTAATTCATATACATTGTTCTTTATTAGCATATTATGTATATGGAAAAAAAAAATCTATGTATACACGGTCGTCGGAAACCAAAACCCAAGCATGAAAACATTGAAAACTTATTAGAAGGAAAAAGGAAATCTCAAAAAAGTTTTAGTTTTAACACATTTCTTTCCAAACTCACTAATTTCTCTTCATCTACATTCGTAATCACATTCATACAAACTCAATAATTAACTCCTCTCAGAAACTTTCTTGTTTATTTAATAACATAAGGTGTCCCAAATCCCACGAAAGAAAGTTAATACTTAAAATATATTCCTTATATAATTTTAAGCTAAAAAGTTGTAATGTTCGATCTCGTCCGCTACAGGAGTACCAAGCACTCAAAAATTGGTCAAAACATTCGGTGGTGAGTTTTTGATAAATAAACACGTTTTAGGGTTCCTAGAATACGATTTTACCAGTTTTACTATGATGTCTGAATGTGTGTGTTCGTGTGTGTGTGTGTGTGTGTGTGTGTGTGTGTGTGTGTGTGTGTGTGTGTGACAAAAATTTCTTCGACGATAACTCCAATACTACAATTCTAAAAATTATAATTCTTGCGTATTCCTCTTCTTTACATCCATATGAAGAGCTGATTAGATTTTGGTTATAATTGGTCAACCGGAAGTTCCCTTACTTGAAGTTTTTAACAGTTTTTCTTGGTAGAATGAAGTTATATATCCTTTCAGTAAATGCAGCATATTCAGTCATTTTCTCTACTTCTCTACCATACCGGGTGTTTACTTCGAATCCGTTACATAGGGAATATAACGTTATTTTTTTTCATTTTGCTATACTGACTTATTAAATTTAGAGAAAAGTTGTAAATAAAAAAGTTGTTCAAAATTAAAACTACACAATATGATACTAAAATTAATTACAATTTATTTTTATTTTACGAGGAAACGCAAATTTAAATTTGTAATTTACAGCAAATTTCAGAGTGCCATTGAATTACAGATGTTCAATTTTTACCTTCCGTCAAAAGGAAGGTATTGTTTTTGGTCAAAAAAATCGGTTGTGAGTTTTCAATGAATAAGCACGTTTTAAGATCCTTAGAATACGATTTTACTAATTTTACATTGATGTCTGTATGTGTGTGTGTGTGTCTGTGTGTGTGTGTGTCTGTGTGTGTGTCTGTGTGTCCGTGTGTGTGTGTGTGACAAATTTTTCTCCGACGATAACTCCAAAACTACAATTCTAAAAATTATGATTCTTTCATATTCCTCTTCTTTACAACCATATGAAGAGCTGATTAGATTTTGGTTATAATTGGTCAACCGGAAGTACCCTTATTTGAAGATCTTAACAGTTTTTCTGGAAAAAACCCAGTTAAATATCATTTTTCAACATTTTATGATCATTAATATGAAAGAAAATTTTATTCTCTGTAAGATTTGATTATACATTTTCCTTCATATTCAATAAATATAAAGTTATAGAGAGATTAAGAGAGGTTAACTTTCAAAAATCAGTCTGCTTTGAAAAAATTATGGAAACAGCAGATATGTATATTCAAAAAATTCTAATTGACAGATGTCAGTGTCAAGTGCAAAACCAAAGTGGAAAGTATCTGAAAGTGATATGTGACAGAGTGTCCCTCGCCAGTGACTTGCATTTGCAGCCTCGCCTCAAGATAGGAACTTATAATGCCAGAAGTACGAGAAAGGCAAAAGAGAAGATGGAAGGACTGTATAGCAGAAGATTTGAGAGAGAAAGACCTATGTCACGAAGGTGCTTTGGACATGAATGAGTAGAAAAGAAGAGTAAGAAACAGGGACTTCTAATAAAATAGGGAAAAGTCGAAGCAGGAGGAAGTGTTAAGTGCAATACATAATGTACGTTCGTATTCGTATTAAAATTTTATTAGATTTTAGAATCTTTTCAAAGGAACTTTCAGTATGGTTATGTAAAAAATAGTGTGTTCTTGTTACAATGATACAGGATATATAGAATCTTTTTCAAGGAACTTTTGGTATAGGATATGTACAAAATACATCGAATTGACGGAAGGTTTTGTGCTGGCCACAACAGATTTTTTTATTTGACATCTCATAATTCCACTCTTGTCAATAAATAATGTTATAAAAATATTAAAAATGTAATTAAACACAAAAAGAAAATATAACATGATTCAAGATTGGTATATTATTATAACATTTAAAATTAATTATAATAAATAATAACGTGTCATAAGTTTAATGTTAATGTGAAATAAAACATCAGTAATTCAATCGCACTCTGACATTTAGCGTTTTTTCGTAAAATAAAAAGAAATTGTAATTAATTTTAGTCTCATATTGTGTAGTTTTTAATTCTAAGCAACTTTTTTTATTTAAAACTTTTCTCTAAAATTAATAGCCTTACAACTTATTTTATTTATCATTTGATAGTTATAGTTAAATTTTGAGATGAATGTATGTCATACGCTAAATAAATAAATAGGTCAGAAACTACAGCAAAATGAAAAAATAATATTGTATTCCCTATATAATACATATGTACGAATACATATATCAAACATATTAACAAGAAGAAATATATATTGCGATGAAATGTAATCAATAATAAAGACATTAGAGATCAACTAGCGAAGCGATTTATTTATTACATTCACTACAAAAAAAAGTAACTTAATAAAAGGAAATATTTACAAGAAGTTAATTCTTAAATTGTACAGCAGTCATATATAATCCACACTGAACATATTAAGAAATTTGATATTCAATATATCAATGTCATAGATTCTGTCTTGTAGCAGCATTAAAAGAAAGAATGTTAATGGTTTCAGATTTCCAAGTAACGTCCAAACAAAAAACACATTTGAATACGATATTATTCCATTCGCGTTGGTAGGCAAGCATCAAAAGCATACAAGACAATCCTTAACGAACAACGACACTTTAAAAACAAATGAAAGTCTTCGCGTAACAAAAGAACGACGATGACAGTTGCCAGTACAATTCGGTTGTATTGTTACTTTTTAGCTTCCTGTATAAATTAGTGTCCTTTTTCTATTATAAGATTATTTTTCTTCGTATCATGAAGACATCTTTTTCTGTACAATACTTTTTCTTTTTGAAGGAAGATAAGATTAAGAAACAATGTTTTGAAAATGAAAAATGAAGCTGAATTCTTAGGATTGCGTGGGTGGTGCACATGGAACATTTTTATTGTTAGATTCAACAGTATGTCGTTAAAAACGTTAGTAGATACGTTACAAATTATGAATACAGTATGTAGTTTTCTGTTTAATAAATATAAATATATATCTAAGTTTTAATAATTACTGTGTACTTAAAACACATTTATTATAAATATGATGACGATTTTAGTTCATCACAGAATTTTACAGCAAAATTTAATTGCCTATAATCAAAAAAGGAAATTTGTAAAAATATTGACAAATGGACGAAAACTGATGCCGAATTCAAGGAACACGTGCATTTCTGCCTGAAAATACAGGCAAAAACATTTTTTCTGATATAAGATGCACTATAGAATTTACTCGGTACGGTACTATCAGTATATTCTGCATTTCTGGCACAGGGTTATCACTCATTTTTACGTCCAAAGTACATGTCACACATCTGATATAAAACAAATTTTATTTTACTTAATCCCTTCCCTACATAATATAAGACGATTTTGATGTGATTTGCACAATTATACAGGGTGTTATGTAAGTGTACAATGCTTAACCCATGGTAGAACTGACCCCATAGATAGTAAATCTGAGAATAATTTTTGTTTAACATGCTTTAAAACTGACCAAGCACGTCACAGTTCAAATTTTGATAATCAATATTTTTTCCAGAGAACGCATTGATATATAACTTTTTACAAAATTTTGAACTATGACGTGATTGGTCAGTTTTAAAGACATCCAGTTCTTATAAAAAGCATGTTAAACAAAAATGATTACCAGATTTACTATCTATGGGGTCAGTTCTACCATGGGTTAAGCGTTGTACACTTACTTACGTAACATTCTGTATAGTGCATATACGTTTATTGAAGAAGGTTTAAATGTTTGGACCATTCAAAAAAACTGGCATGCGATCGCTTTCGTGAGTGACACTCAGTTTTTTACCTCCCGCTACCCTAGATAAGGGAGGTAGATATAATGATCATGCTAAAAATCGCAGATAGAGATTTTAGTGAATAAGCTCGTTTTGATGTCCCCACACAGAAAAAAAATGTAGGTATTTTTATAACAATTGTAAAATCTTTAACTACAATTTGTAGCACAAATAGGGATAGCTATTTAAAATAGTAAAAATTTGAAAATTATTGTATTAATTTTTTTGTAGTAGTTAATATTTCATTCAAATTAAAATGTAATTATTATTGTAGTATTAAGTTCTAAAATATTGTAGTAAATAATGATACATTATATTTTATAAATTTTTATATCTGATATTAAAATTTAATATTTTTGTAAATATCTACAAAAATTTTATAATTTCTATAGATATGTAGTAGATAATCTTATTTTACTGTAGCAATTTTTATACTTTTCTTTCAGTATTTAATATTATTTGTAGTAATATTTAAGTAAAAATGTTCTACATTTAACAATAAATTTTATTAATACAAAACATAAATACAAATTATTGTATATACACTATATCTTATTCGTCAATCATATTTCTCACTAGTCTTTTTTTACTGTACTTTACATTTATACAATTATTACACTTACTATAAAAAAAAACTTTCACGAAATTGTTGCAACATGAACAGCATGAAGATACAAATACGCCATTCGACAAACATGAGTATGAGTACCTACGTGATACATGACGCGTGTTGTCACTGCGCAGTGCGCAAGGCGGCAAAACGTAACTTATGGTTATGGTAAAAAGTTGTACAAGTTGTTGTAAAATTTAGTATTTAATAGAATATAATGTTCTTCACTTGTAGCAATTTGTACTACAGTAATTTAATTTATTAATTTTATTTTAGAAGATTTTACAAAAAAATGTGAATAATTTTAACTAGGTTTGTAATTGAAAATTTTAATTTCAATTGTGTTAAATTTTACTAAAATAAATATAATTAATAATACCTTTTTACTAAATTTTACTACATTGTTGGTGCTACAATTTTTTGGTAATATACAGGTGTCCCAGATTTAAACGGCATTTAAACCATGGATCATGGATTAAACACGTAAAAATAAGGTGACAAGTTCATTTAAGCAAATGTCCGTAAATACTTTGTTTTAGAGATATTCACTTTTTCTTATCCGCTACCTTAAAAATCAACTTTATAACGAGATATCAAATAATATCTTATTAAGTTATGACATAACAATTAAATTAATTATAGGTAAATGATTTGGCTATTACCCAATTTCGATACAAAATTTAGTTTGCTGGCCCTAAGGTCAGGGCAAAAATGAAAATTAACGATGAATTCAAACAAATATATTATTTATGTACAATAAAATTATAACGATTTTTTATATCATTTGTCCAAAATGTTCACCTGTAGCAAGCAAACAGGCACGACAACGATCTGCCACTGCATTGGTCGCTGCGTAACAGTGTGACACTGCTCGGGAGATATGGTTTCGCAAACTTGAATATTTTTTCTCCGTAGAATGTCCAAATTATTTATCGGATTATCATAAATTCTTTCTTTTATGGCACCCCAAGCAAAGAAATCTAAAGGTGTTAGATCGGAAAAACGGGCTGGCCATGGTACAGGTCCTCTGCAATCAATCCACCGTTGTGGATAGTGTAAATTTAAGCACTCTCTTGATTGTCTCCCTTAATGTGTAGGGCAGCCATCTAACTGTAGCCAAGAGTTTCTTCTTATTGCTAATGTAACTTCTTCCATTAAATCATTCAAATCATTATTTAGAAAATTGTAAAACCTCTCTGAATTTAAACGATGTGGCAAAAAGAAAGGGCCTATTAAAGTATTTTCAATAATACCTAGCCAAACATTACATTGCAATTCATAGTGGAATTTTTTCTCTTTAATTACATGAGGATTTTCATGTAACCAAAGATGAGAATTTCTTTGATTCAAAACCATATCTCCCGAGCTATGTCACGCAGCGACTAATGCAGTGGCAGATCGTTGTCGTGCCTGTTTGCTTGCTACAGGCACTACAGGTGAACATTTTGAACAAATGTTATAAAAAATAGTTATTATTTTATTGTACATAAATAATAAATTTGTTTGAATTCATAGATAACTTTCTTTTTTTTCTGACCTCGGTGCAAGCAAACTAAATTTTGTATTGAAATTAGGCAATAGCCAAATCATTTATCTATAATTAATTTAATTATTATGACACAACTTAATAAGTTAATATTTGATATCTCGTTATAAAGCTGATTTTTTAAAGTAGCGCTGCTCCAATAAGAAAAACATGAGTATCTCTGAAACAAAGCATTTACGGACATTTGCTGAACAGTGGCGGCTCGTGCTATAGGGCACAAGGGCGCAGCCCTACCAAATAAAAAGACAAGAAAAAAAGAAATAAGCGAGTACATATACATTTTAAAAATACATTAATTATTATTTATTTACTTTCATTATTATGCAATTCTTACTACACCGCCGATAGCTAGATAGCCTATATACTGACGTGTGCACGTACCGATATGCTGCTAGAAGCTAGGGCACAAATGTTTCTGCCCCGGTCTCCCACTATTTTTACTCGAATTTTGACCAATAGCAGCGAAGTGCGCGAAGCTGCATATGACTGCATTAAGCCTGTTCCGGGCACAGCCCAATTTAAACGAAGATGTCCGAGTATGTCCGGCATTTTCCGAGGTAATCTGTTATTGTTGAATTGTAATCGTCTAGGACTCATTTAATTACGAAGATGGCTTCTGTATCTTAAAGATTAAATAATTTAATATACTCTTTTTACTTTTTTAAATTTTTGTGCCCTACTATACAAAGATATCACCAGCCGCCACTGTTGCTGAAATGAACTTGTCACCTTATTTTTACGTGTTTAATTCATGGTTCAAGTTATGCCGTTTAAATCTGGGACACTCTGTATAAAAAGTAAAATAGTTAAATTTAATATAAATAATTATGTTTTCTGTAAAATTGTGGTAATAAATTTAAAAGTTAATAATAATTATAACATTTTTTTACAATGATGTCTGTGGGTATGTGTGTGTGTGTGTGTGTGTGTGTGGGTGTGTGTATGTGCGTGTGTGTGTGTGTATTTGTGTGTGTGGTTCCTGTGGACACGATTACTCAAATACTATCAATCAAAAAATTTTGAAATTTTATATACCCATTCGATACTAATGTGGGAAGACTCCATTAATTTTTATTGTACATCGGATAACTGGAAGCATCACTTTTACAAGATTTTAACAGTTTTTCTTGAAAAAAATTCATTGAATATAGTTTTTCAGAAACTTTTACTAATAAAAATTGAATGTAATGATACAATCTTCAATTCTAAGATAATAACATTTAGTAAATAATGAGTTGAGTTGTGAAAGGCAGAGAATACGGTTGTGTGCGAACGTGCGGCGATAGTCAAATTCGTTAAACGATAGATATCACGCTTTAATTCGCGGACCATATGAAATAATTAAACTCTAGTGAAACAAGGTAGTGTTGTGAATAAAGAAAGTGAAGTGAGATTACCTAGAAGCTCTAAATTAGAGTAAAAAAGTGTATACAGCGGTGAGACAGTAGCCAAGGACGTACATATAAACAGTAAGCAAGCGTAGTTTAGCGGCGGTAAGCTAGAACCTGCATACCAAGATAAAAATTTTAGTCAGGCCCGTACTTAGGAAAGTTTTGCAAATATGTCATCGGATAGAGATGATAAAAGTAACAAAGAAGGAAGTGATAAAATAGAATTAAGAGATTTAATGAAAATTATATTACAAATAAAGAACGATACAAAAGAGATAAAACAGGATCAGAAAGAATATAAAGAGGAACTACTACGAATGAAACAGATAAATGAACAGCTGAAGGAAGAAAACATAGAGATAAAAAAAGAATTGAACGACATGAAAGAGAGAATCGAGAGATTAGATAAAGAAAAAATCAAAAATAATTTCGTGATTGTAGGGCTAAGAACAGACTCAATCAGCAGAAAAGACCTAAAAAACACCGTGGAAGACTTCATACACAAGAAAATTGGAGTTAATGTACAAGTGAAGGAAGCAATAAAGATAGGAGAGAAGACATGTAAGGTACAAATGGAAAATTTTCAAGATAAACAAAAAGTAATGGCGAATAAAAAGAACCTAAGAACCTTAAAGGACAAAATCTTCATAAACAACGAACTAACAAGAAATGAGCGCGAAATACAAAAGGAAATAAAAATGTTAGCAGAGAAAAATAAAAAGGCAGGAGATATATTGAAGATAGGCTATCAGAAAATAACAATAAATGGAAAGGAATGGAAATGGGACAAAACACAAAAGAAGATGATAGAGGTCAAAGAAGAAGGAGGTACTGCGTCAAAAAACTAAGGGAAAAACGAGGAAAATTGCAACAAAAAGGAAAGACGTCGCAAGCAAAGGAAAAGGATACGATAAGGAACAACAAAACACATATAATTAAGTACGGGATGGGCAAAATAAAAAATAGAGTAAATAAACCAGGGAAAATAATAAAATTTGGAACATGGAATGTAAAAAGTGGAAAGGCAAAGGAATCACAAAGACACAAAATGGATATTGGATGTACTGGGTAGGAGTATCGGAAAAAGAAAACGCCAAGGCAGGGGTGGCAATTTTAATTAAAGAGGATAAGATGAAATATGTTTCGAAAGAAAACCTATTGAATGAAAGATTACTATCAATAAATGTTAAGGAAGGAGACGAAAACGAAGAATACACGCTAATTGTGGGCTATGGACCGAACGAGGACGCAAGAAAAGAAGAAAAAGATAACTTCTTTAAAGAACTACAAGAAATAGTAGACAGAAGTGAAAAGAGAGTAATAATAATGGGAGACCTTAACGGGAGGGTAGGAAATAAGAATGATGGAATAGAGTGGTGCTTAGGAAGGAATGGAGAGAATGTGACGAATACAAACGGGAAAAGAATAATAGAGTTTTGCCTAGAGAATGACTTCAAAATCGGAAATACACACTTCAAGCACAAAGAAATACATAAAATAACAAGACAAGTTATAAGCAGAAATGAAAAATCGATTATAGATTATTTCCTAATTAACATAGACAGCTGGAATAGAGTAAAAGACATAAAAGTAAAAAGAGGACCAGAGATTGGAAGCGACCATTTCCTTGTAACAATGATACTAAAGCAAGAAGTAATCACAAAAAACGAAACCAAAAGAAAGATAGTAAATAAGAAAATAAAATGCCATGAACTTAGAAGACAAGAGATAGAAGAAAAATTTCAAAAGAACGTCAACGAAGAGTTTAAGAAAAAAGCAAAAGAAAAAGAAGGAAACATAGAAAAGAAATGGAAGAACTTCAAAAAGACAGTACTAGAGGCAGCAGAAAAAAGCTGCGGCACGACTAGAATAGTGAACAGAAACACAAACAAAACTAGATGGTGGTCGGAAAGGGTAAAAGTTACAGTGAAAGAAAAAAAAGAACAAGTGGAATAAATATCTACAAACGAAAGAACCTATTGACTATGAAAAATATAAAGAACAAAGGAAAAAAGTAAAAAGAGTAATAAAGGAAGAAAAAGAAAAAGCATGGAGAGAATTTGGTGAAAAAATGAAAAACGCATACAATGAAAACCAGAAATTATTTTTTGGAACACTTAAAAATATAAGGCAAAAGAAGACAGCAACAATTACGAACATTAAAGATAAGGAAGGAAAGACGATAGCAGAAGAAGACAGAATAATGGATAGATGGAGACAGTATTTCATAGAATTACTAGAGGGAAATGATACTAAAGATGAAGAACAACAAGAAAGCCATCGCACACGAACAAAGGAAACAGAAATAACACAAGAAGAAGAAATAAGCTTGAAAGAAATAATAGAAGCAATAAGAAAAACCAAAAGAGGAAAAGCTCCCGGACATGACAAAATAACAGCAGACATGCTGAAAGCACTACCCGAATCAGCACTACAGGAACTTAAAGACATAATGAATGAAGCGCTAAAAGGAATAACACCAGCAGAATGGCAAATAGGTATCATAACACCAATATTTAAAAAAGGAGATAGCAGAGAGTGCCGGAACTATAGAGGAATTACCCTAATAAGCACAGTGGCCAAAATATATGCAAGAATCCTGGAGAGTAGACTAAGAATAGAGCTGGAAGAATCTTTAGAGGAAACTCAATTTGGTTTTAGACCAAATAGAGGAGTAAATGATGCGATATTCATACTAAGACAAATAGGGGAAAAGGCAATAAAAGAAGGGAGAAACGTACATGTGTGCTTCATTGATCTAGAGAAAGCGTTTGATAGAATCAATAGAGAAGACATATGGAAAACGCTAAGAAAAAGGGGAATATCAAATACGTTAATAACAGGAATTCAGAGCCTATATTCAAACACTAAGAGCTATGTAAGAGTGAAACAAGAGACCTCCAATACATTTGAAACTACAGCCGGAGTAAGGCAAGGATGCATTTTGAGCCCGCTTCTGTTTACGCTAATTCTTGACGAAGGAATAAAAGAGACAAAGAAAGAAGTAAAGAAATACTACATAGGAAATTGGAAATTGAGAAGAGTGGAAATAGCAGAATTATGCTATGCAGATGACATGGTAATCATAGCAGAAGACGAAAAAACCTTAATAAGGAATATAGAAATATATGATAAAGCGCTACAAAAATTAAACATGAAGATCAATAAAGAAAAAACGAAAACCATGATACTAGGAAGAAATGAACAACACCACACGATACAACTAAAAAATGAAAATCTACAGCAAGTCCAAAAATTTAAATACCTGGGAGCAATGATCTCAGAAGATGGAAGATTTGATGAAGAAATAAAAGAAAGAAGAACAACAGGAGGCAAAATATTCAATAGCATCAAACACAGCTTCTTAGGAAAGAAAGAAATACCGAAAGAGACCAGGGTACAAATATTTAAGAAAGTAGTGACACCTATACTCATACACGGAGCTGAAACATGGACATTAACGCAAAGACAAAAAGAAAAAATTACGGCTACCGAAATGAGATTCTTGAGAAAAATAGAGGGGAAAACAAGACTGGACAGAATTGAAAACACAACCTACAGACAAAACTTAAAAGTAAAAGCAATAGAAGATAAGATAGCAGAAGGACAGATGAGATGGTATGGGCATGTAGAAAGGATGGGAGAGGAGAGAATAGTTAAAAAAGTGTTTGAAGCAAAAATTGGAAGAAAGAAACCACGAGGACGACCAAGAAGAACGTGGCTGGAAGAAGTAAAGGAGGCAGCGCAAAGAAGAGGTCTAACTTGGGAAGAAACGAAGACAGCAACACAAGATAGAGCAGAGTGGAAAGAAATATGGAGAAGACCAACAAATCAGAACTCAACCCCCTCCCCCGCAGGCCGGGGGAACGCCTTACACCCGTGAGGGTAGAAAGGTGCAGGATTAAGTAAAGTAAAGTAAATAACTTTAAATATAAACTTATAAAATAATTTATTTTTGTACATCGTCTTGCCTATGCGTCAAACAAAAACATAATACTTTAATAACAATTTTGACATATTTAAACAAATATCACTCTCATTAAAATTAATAATGAAACCGTGTTAAGGAGAATGTAGTAGTAATATGAAATTAAGGTTTGTAAAAATAATATGTTTTCCATCATACATGAATATTAGATGATCCGATTTAAATTTGCTGTTTACAGCAATATAAATCAAACAGCTGTCAATAAGCACGTGTTTTAGAGCACCAGGAAGTTGATATTGATTTTTACAATGATGTCTGTCTGTGTGTGACGATTTTTTCTTCCACTATAAATCAAACTTCCAAAAGTTTCTTTTTCCCGCATTTAAGGCTTATGCATTCAGACAACCAGAAGTGGTACTGTACTTGAAGCCCATAACAATTTTTAATGAGAAACTATATTAAAGTATAATACAAAACATATTAGTTTTTTTTCTAAAATTGATAAACCGAAAGTGGTACTTTACTTGAAGTCCTGAAGATTTTCTTAAAAAAATGTATTAAAATTGATCCAAAACTAATTTACTCAAATTTGGTATTTAAAAGTCGTGTAAGATTGGAAACAACGTATTAGATTTTGACTATATATGATAAATCGGATGTGGTATTTAACGTATTTTTGAGGAAAAATATACAGTAAAATCTAAAATTTTATATTACAGACTTTTTTATTTATTGGAACAACAAATTAAATTTGTTTACAAACGAACAATCTGAAGTGATACTCTACTTAAAGCTCATTGCTATTTTAAACATGGAATTGGCGGGAGGTAATGTGCTGACCACATTATTTTTATTTTTTTTTGTAAATAAAAAGGAGATTATGTACTCTTATCATATTCAATATCATATATAATATAACTAACAAACTATCTTATTTTTTCCAGGTGACATCCTAACCGGCGTCTGCTACGTAGGCCTCTGGAACGTGGAAGCCCTCCGTGGATTCGTCCTCAGTCCTTTATGCGTCTACCTCGTCCTGGGCACCATCTTCCTTCTGGCTGGTTTCGTATCTCTCTTCCGCATTCGCACCGTGATGAAGCACGACGGAACTCGCACGGACAAGCTGGAAAAACTGATGATCCGCATTGGGATCTTCAGTGTCCTATACACTGTTCCTGCCCTGATTGTCCTAGCTTGTCTTTTCTACGAACAGACCTACTTCGATTCCTGGATGATCACTTGGAACCACGAGATGTGTGAAAGAGAAATGAAATATGCCATACCGTGTCCAATAGGACAGAGTAGGAGGCATATAGGAAAAAAGCCAGAGTTTTTAGTCTTTATGATCAAATACCTGATGTGTATGATCGTGGGGATTACTTCCAGTTTTTGGATATGGTCTGGAAAGACCCTCCACAGTTGGAAAGTCTTCCTAAATAGGTTCAGAGGGAAGAATGTTGAAGCTTACGTGTGAAAATTGTGTACATATTGTGTTTTAATTTGAGGAAGGTAAGAACTGGAAGCAATGATCAAAATGTTAGATATGTTAGACTGAAATTTGAAAGGCCTTTTCCTTTAAAAATTCAAAAATTATTTTATATTTGTACTTAAAGTTTGGAATAAAAGGAAAGTGCCTTTTGGCTCTTGAAATTGATCAAGAATTGTATATACGTATTGAGAAGGACTGAAATTATTTTATGTGTAATTTGAACAAATATTTTAAGAATTGTATGACGTTATTTTTATGTAAAAATAATTATTTTAATGATAAATTGACAATTTGCAGCAAAGTATGAAGTGTGTGACCACAAACATATTTTAATAAAAAGATTATTGTACGTATACTGGATACTCGCTTTTATTTAAAAAAAAAAATGTTAAAAATTGCGTTTTGCACATTATTAATTGAGGGTCTCAGTGGAAAAATAATCATTGGATTTATTTTTAGAAAAGGAATTTTGCTGCTTTTCGCAAAAATAAAACTATCAAAAAATACAAAAAAAAAAAAAATAGAGAACCTAACCTGAAAGTAAAATCAAAGTATTGTCGCACTTTTATAATACTTAATGGAAGACTAGTGTAGCTGCTTTTTCATTGCCAAGTCTGTTTCTAATATCTGAATCCGAACGAGTACATAGAAGTCCATAGGAAAAAAACATGCTCTCTCTCTCTCTATATATATATATATATATATATATATATATATATATATATATATATATATATATATATATATATATATATATATCTGCAGAAGACGCATAGGCACGCAAAACAGAAATCACTATAGGTAGCACTTACATAATTTTTGGAACATCTTGGGATCTCCACCACTGTAGTGTGTTACATTTTTATTATTTCATCCGAAAACAGTTTTGTAAAAAGGGCTTTTTCGACGAACGTAATTTTTCCGACTCTACTTATCAAATTTTGTTTTGCTTCTGTATTATTTAACTTGAAAATATTTTTTCATAATAAGTTTGACGAAACAAGATATGAACAATTGGAATAATTACTACCTTTTTTAGTTTAAGTTCTGTATTTATTTATTATTAAAACCCAACGTTTCAGCACCATAAACTGGTGCCTTCTTCAGGGAAAAAAAATTGACATAAATATGTGAAATAACAAAGTAACCAAGATAACAAGAAAAGGTCGTAAATGTTACCTTTTTTATGTATACAATTTTCTAGACAATATATGCATGCCCGGCAATAACTTGGACGGCGAACATGCATCTGAATAATTAAAAAATATGTGTATTAATAAAACTAACATAAAATTAAATTTAAAAAATCAAACTACTTAGCCAGTTTTTGATTTTTTTAAAAAATCCTGATTTTTGTCAACTTATAATACAGATTTTTCCCTTAAAATTCAACTTTTCTTACTGTTTTCTCAAATTTTAGATTTTGTCACTTAGCCCCTCAGTTAAATTGTAATTCTGGCTTTTATTTACTTCTTTTATTATAAAACCGAACGTAGCATGTCGACATTTTTTTTCATTTCATTTAAAATTATGATTATAGGGGCGTGGAGATGATTTGCTTTGAATTAACAATTACCACGTGACAAATAATTACGCCTCGTAACTTGACAATGGAATAACAAGGTATTTCTTCTTTCTGTCTTTCTCTTTTAGTCAGCATTAAGTCTTTGTCTAAAGCTGCAGTAATGCCATCTAATATGTTTTAAATTGTTTTATTCGGAAACCAGAAAAAATGTTTGTCGTCACACATTTCGTTCTAGTTCTGCCACATTTGGTAATAATTTTATTCTTGACTGTAACATTATAACAGATGTAATTGTAAATAATTTACAATAGCATTTGTTAATAATAGATTAATAAGATTATAAAAAAAGAAGTCAATATAAAGATGAAGAACGGTTAGTAACGCTAGTCGTCTAGTAATATTTTTCTGTTTACGGAATGTTCTTTTATATTTAATTTATTATTTTTGTGTATTAACATATTTTTTAAGACAAATTTTACATTTTTAAGATTGTATATTAACAAGTCTTCTATTTCAAAGTAAATTTTAAACCTTTCACAAGTTATTTGATTTTTCTGATAACAAAACATGTATCTCTAAATAGTTCTATATTTTTGCTATGTATCAAATTCTAATCTTCAAAATTGCTCAAATTTTCTATTCACCCAATTTGTATTCTAACGTCAGAGTATTTTAAACATTCGTTAGTTAAACCAACATCTCCTGTTAACAAAATAATAACACATTCGTATTCAGCAGACCGTATCGCCTAACGAAACAAAAAAAATCTAACCACGCCGTCTTCTGCAAACGAGGTAACGAGCCTGCAAACGAAAGATACGAAGTGGGGTTATTTTTAGCTTTATTGGGTCGTTTATTTGTCATTTTAAATTCCGAATTTACGGATTCATAAACTTGGATAGAGTCCAAATAGTTCGTTCACCGAACTATTGACTATTTACGATGTTTTCGACAAAAATGGAAATTAAATTTATGGCCGTAATTTTTAAGTAAGGTTAAAAAAACTCTCATGTACAATTATTGTGTATGGACGGGGTAATGATTTTTGCAAGAAATATTTTATTATAAGGGACATAAAATAATTATTAATTCTTACTACAAATTGACGAATTATATGCGAGTTCTTCTTCAGTAAAGTTCGTTCATCATTCATATTTAATGATATGGTTTTCAAATTAATTGCACGACTGCGTTCGCAGAATATAAACTGACTATTAAATGATACATACAGAAGAGAGTTTTATTTGTCTATAAAAAAATATCAACAGAGGATTGAATTATTGAGGGTTTTTTTTTTGAACATGTCCAAAAATTCAAATTTTCAGAAAACAAACTTTTCATAAAAATCTTTTATTGTATAACAATGGCAATTTTTCTCCGTACATATAATAAGGATCAAAACATTGGCACGTATTACGAACGCACTATTTATTAAAAAATAAAACATTTAAACTTGATTGGTTTATGTAGAAATCTTACAATTACCCGATGAAAATCATGAAAATGAATATGAAAATGATAGTTGAAAACTAAAGTTAGGTATACGAGGGTTGCTAGAAAAGCTTCTGCAAACGATATAAAAGAAAACCTAAAGAATTTTATAAATGGCTTTATTGTTTTTAATATATTCTCCTTTAATATTTATGCACTTTTGCAAGAGCAAGAACCAATTTTGGAAACTATTTTCCACTCTAGATCTAATACCTGCTATACCTGAGTTTCAGTTAAATTGTGTGGTATCCAATGACTGCAAAGCTTTCGTACGTTCAGCTGATTATACAAAATCGTGGATGTTTGAATTTCACGGTATGTCACATGCCGATCTCGCTCAACCATTTCGGGCACGTCAACTATAGTGGCAACTACAGAAGTGGATGTAACCTTCACGTAACTCATCACAAATAATGATGCATTCACACTGAAATTCGGCAAACCAGTTACTATAAAATATCATGGTATTTTCGCAAAACGAATTAATATAAATAAGAATTAATGACTGAATCGTAAGTAAAAAAATGTCATATTTTATGAATATGACTAGAAAATCGCTGTCACTACTAGAACTATTAGATAGCTGAAACTTTTCCAGCAGCCGTCGTATTTTTCTACTTTTTCTTATTTTGTTAAAAAAAATCTCAAATTCCGTACAAAAATATTTTCACACACACAGGGGGATTAATTAGATCCTTCTAGAGTTACAAATGAACATCTGTATTTTATTCTTTTCATGCTTTGTTTGGTTTTTGATAAAACTTTGTTGCTCATAATGTGATGCGACCGGAATCCACCGATATGGCGCAGTAAACGCGAATCTTCAATAAATGGACTTGTTTTATTTTTGTGGAAAACCCATCATTTATATTCAAAAATTAATACCTAATTGGTACCTAAAATATTTAAATAAAATAAGGAACCTTTTCAGAAAGGTTTCGCCTCATCTTTTCTGTAATTATCAGCCGTAATCTTTGATTCATATTTATACTCTGTCTCATCAAAACCCAAAGGATCGCTATAAACTGCTTAAACTCCAGTATACTATAAAAATACAAGGTAACAGTTTAGTGCGGTGTACATGCACTTTAGATTATGTCAAATATTTATAATAAGTGCATAGTTTCATAATATTTTTGCTATGAGAGTCCAACTCTGTGTATAGCAATGGCAGCATTCATAGTCTTATTTACGAGGGGTGGAAATTTGGGTTTCTTTGTCAACTTAAATGAGAGGCGTTCCAAAGTTTTATTGCGATCCTTTCGATGAGACAGAAAATAATTCCAAATTAAACTAAAGTTTCCTGTAGTACTCCTATTCTATCTACACAACGGCATGACAGCTCGTGAGGTACCGCCTGGTAAATGCCTTATGTGGTAGAAATCGTCAATATCGAAATCTGTAAATAAAAGCAGATTGGAGAAATATTTCAAAAATAAATTTATCAAATAACGAACTTCGCTGATGTTAACTCGCATAAATAATAAATATGCAATAGATAAAAGAATTAATGAAGTCATTTCAAAGTCAAAATTGTGTCGAATTATTTTTTGTACTTTTGTAGAACATTTGGCTATAGCATATTTTTATATCAAAATTTTTAACAGTTTCATATAATTAGGACAAAATTTTAAAATAGATTAATGTAATATTTAGCTAGTAACCGTAACCACCTAATGTTGTCTTAAATAGTGGTTGTCAACCAAATTTTTATTCTTAGTCAAATATCCAGTAGAGCAACGAAATTATCAAACTACTTTTAACTTTTGACTGACCAAGCAATACTGCCAAAAAAATAAACAGTTCACAAATTATCATTTTTTCACTCGTGCCAGAAAAAAATATCATCTTGCACAATGAGGCACAGGCACTATCAATCATGTTTCATTAGATATGCCTATGAATTTGACACTAGTTTTTGTAGTGTAATAGAGACCTAACATATTACGAAAACGATTCGTACATGTAAATGTCAGTCATATATATTGACAACCATGAAGTTTAATTTAAATACTGATTAAAAGATATCGATCTTGTTAATTGTGTTCTGTGTTAGTTTCTTGATGTAATTATAACGTATATGAACTAGTCTCGATTTAATCGACTGCTAAATGGGAATATCATGGATAACCATTATTACATCGCTGAAGATTTATGGTTTCTGAGGAGTGTATAATTTTATAAAGCGAATCACATATTTAACCGTTGAAGTGTTTGAATTTTTCCGAAGAAAATATAGCTTTAGGGTACAACGCAACTGATTATTTGAACAGTTTTTGTAATTTGCTAACATGATACGAGGAAATTGTTTATAACCCATTGATTTATTACTCATGTTTTTCTTTTATAGAAAGATATTTACTTTTTGTTAGGTATAACTATACTCATCTTGATTTATTCTAGCTCTAAATTATACGAAATAATTAATATCTTGTATAAAAAAAATGCCTAGCTTTACAATTTTCATATTAGTCGTTATGTTTTTTGTTAAATTAATAAAATAGTTGAAGTATTTAAATACAAAGAGATTGTCAGTTTTAGGTTTTGAAGTTATTCAACAAATTTTATTTTGTACTATAGATAGATATCTACAACTTAATATTAATATCCTTGTCCATTTTGTTCAAATACATACTGAACACCTGAATCGAAATATTTTAGTACTTGTATTTGGGTACACGACTCTTTGTTCATAAAATTATTCTATCTTGGTCTTTACATTTCAAAATTCAACCACATCTAAAATTTTATAAAACTTGTACTACGAGTTCATATTAAAATTAAAACTTTGGACTTAGCTCAATGTTTTCATGAAAAATCTTATATAATTATTTCTTTTAACGTTCACGTTCCTTTGAATTTAAATACTGCAGTTACTGTAAGTAAGGTCAGGAAAATGTGGGACACTTGATATATGGCCCGTAAATAAAACTTCGAATAACATTTATTGATTTGATTCCATACCTACTTGCTGAACTATCTTTGAATTTACACTTATGATATTTTTCCTAATTCCTTTTCATTATGTCAATTATTGTTTTGCTGTCAAAATAACATTGTTTTTAACATTAATGCGTTTACTTCCTGTCACAGCCAAACAACGATAGTCTGCTACTTTCTCGTACCAGTTCAAAAAAGTGATAACTGATAGCGAATCTTTAATATACGAGGGCAGCGCCAAAAATTTTCAGCAATTTTCAGTAACAATTCAATACCCCTAAAAAAATATTCCTGTGGTTTATCTTCAAAATGTGCCCAAACTGCAGCCTTCACTGTTTCGTCGTCACTGAAATGGCGCCCTTGAAGGTCCGTTTTCAAATTTCCAAACAGATAGTAGTCACTGGGGACCATATCTGGACTATAAGGAAGATGATCAATTTATTAAATTATTAATTATAATTATTATATGTTAGCGCTATAGGCCTTCGAGGCCCAGGCTTCTATTTTCTTCACAACTTCTTTCCATTTCTTCCTTATTTCTTATCTCGAATAAAATTAAATATTCGAAACTTCTAATACAGTTCTGCCTCCCACCTCACTCTCCCCTTAATAATCTTAAAAAATTGCTTGCAATAAGTCAGCAAAAACCATTCCATAATAAATTGAAACATATACCTAAATATTGTTCAGTATTTAGGGGCTATTAATCACGTGTCCAAGTTTGACTGAGTTTGCACTATGTATATTCAAAATTATTTAAAATATTCTTAGAAAATAATTTCAACTACATACCTATTGTCGTTAAGCACAAATTTATGAGTCTTCTAGAAAATAATACTGTGTAGTTTAATGAAATTTAATTTTATAGCACATAATTTAAACATTTCTGAATATACATACATTGTAAATATCCTCTACAATGTAGAGTCTACATTACAGTTTCATAAGAAATGTGTTTATATACCTTTTTAATGCAGAAAAAATGACATAAATATTCCGTGAGAGATTTTGTGCAAATGGTACTAGATAATAAAGTAGAAATTTATATGTACAAATGACTGCAAAGAGCTACCAATTTTACGCATATGTGCAAATTGCTATTTATACTGACACAGTAATTAGGTAACATAATTGCAATAATATATATGCGCTTGCAGAAATTGTTAATATCAAACATTGCTACCGATATTATCGACGCAGATTGAAATGGAAATTATTACTGAAATACCAATCCATTTTTCAGAGATAACAGAATCAATTATATTTCAGTATTTATCGGTGACTACAAGTGGAGAGTTCTGTAGAAACAACAAAAAGTAACATACTTGTATAATTGAAGCATTTAAATTCAGTGCAGTTTTTGTCTTAAAGTTATTCAACAAAAAGTGTTTTGCACGAAACAATAGCGATAGCTGCATCATCTTCTTTTATTAATATTCTTATCCATTTTGTTTAATCTAGAGAGAAATAAGTATTCTCAAATTTAATTTGAACGCGGGAAATAATTAAAAATATACAGCCGTATGCATAAATTTGTTAGTGGCCACTAAGTAGGTTTCTAAGGTAATTTAAAATGTTGCTAGGTAAAACCATATGTATTTTTGCTATTCTTAGTGGCCACTAGTTAAAACTGTTATAACATTTTAAATTTCACTTATGCATACTGCTAATAATTTTTTGTTTTATTTGATATCATGATCTCTTTAAAAATAACATACATAACCGTCTAAGTACCGCCATAAAATTTAGAATATGTAATTTTTATTATTTTAGTGAGCGATTGCTGATAATAACTTGTTTACTACACATGCTATGAACGTGATTCTGAAATTTCGTGCATTTCTTGCAGAATCACTAATTTCTCGTACTTGTTAAAAACAAAACTGTATTCTACAATCGTGCGGGAAATAGCCAACCCTATCATAATTTAATTATTATAATTCCTATACCCATTGCATTATTATTATCATAATGAAATGACTTGAATAAAAGGAAAGTTCCCCTTTTAGATTTTAGCCACCGCTTCGGTCAGTTTTTGTTATTTTGGTTAAATTTATATAATTATAAAAATGGCGGTCGTAGAAAAAAATAATGTATGCAATTCGTTTATAATCGCTTGCATTAAGACACTCGCCTTCAGCTTGTATCTTAAACTTCAAATTCGTGCATATATAGCCATCATTATAAACTCAATTGAATAATTTCTGCTCTCGTTTCAAAAACTTGAATTCAAATCAGAATCACTAATTTCCCACACTCGTTACAAAAATAACTATTTTCGCACTTCGGTCCATTTGAATTAAAATGCTTCAATTTATTTCCAATATCATAGTACCTTAGTTGCAACAGAAAAAAAATCATAATATAAATTAAATAAAACCGATATACTTCTAATTTTTACCAAGAATAAGGGTAATGAATTGCGTGCCCCACTTTAGTGTACCTACCCTTTAAATATAAACAATATGTACAACAATTTAAAATATTTTTTACAAAAAGAATATGGTCTATTTTCTAATCGAATGTGTTGATAATATCGGCAAAATAATGGTGCAAATTTTTGCCTTATATTTGAGAAATACGTCCAAATTGAGCTATAATAAAATAGCAGTTGCTTCAACAATAATTGTGTTCGTGGTAATTGCACAGTGCAAATATATTTCTAGTAAACTAGCAACCTGTAGTTCGCTCGCTTCCTGTCAATTTGCATATTCGTGATACAAGATTTGAAAGTAATAAATCATTTTACGATTCTTCTCGTACGTGAGGCGTTAAGTAAAAGACTAATTAAATGAGTAAGAAATTTATGACTTCTGAAAACCTCCCGCCGTTTTGAAGAAAGATGGTGGACATTTGAATAGGCCCGTCCAAGGCATCAGCTTGGATATACGTTATAAAGTAAAAAGTTTCATGTGAAACAGAGACGTCGACGTCACAATAGAACCATACGAGTGTTTCAATTATCTTTTCTTATGCCGTCGTGACGTCGTCACAACATTTGCGCTTTAACTTCAATACATAATAAAGAATAAAAATTTAGGTAATTTTAATTTTTTTTAATATAAAAAAATGAAAACACTTGGAGGTGCCTATTGTAATATATTTGTGAGTAGCTACTTGTCTATTTTGTGTATATTTATAATCTCATGTAAATCTTATACCAGTAATAGAATATTTATACATATACGCACATTTTATTGTATATTGTTCTTTATAATTATTGATTCATTCACTGTACAATAACACCAAATGTATATAACTAAATGCATAATAATAATTGTGCTGTGTTTATGTGCTCGAAAGGTGCAGAACATCAGTGAGTTTTCATTTTTTTTATGTAGGCTCACTGGTGCGTGCCATATGACAAAAATAGTTTGTATGTAATAAGATATAACCTAAAATTTAGTCAATAATGCTTTTGTATGCCAGCTTGACTTCCAAAAATATGTTCCATACTGCCAAATATGTACTATTTTTGTAAAAAATGTAAGTTAAAAGATTTATTTTCTCTACTAATGATGCCTGGTTATTCGCCAAGATGTATTTTGTTTTGACCTCATTTAAGAAAGTAATCCAGTATCCAGTGTTTATTATTGGCATTGTTATATATTTTATTGTAAGCTTTAAAGTATTAAATCTTGGCTAGTAACATTCTCTAACGCCTTAAAATATAAGCTTATTATAAGTTTTATAAAATAAATATATTAGATACCGTTTTTCATAACGGTTTTGTGTGTACAAATATTAAAGATTAATAAAAGTCTACATTAATAACTATAATTTAAACATTGCTTATGAATTTTATAACTAGGCATTATTTCCACCGAATGTTTCAATGCTTAATGATTAGTGCATAAGGCTTAATGCATAATGACAATTTACTAGGATACCATTTCCAGTTACTTTGTTTAGTTACTAATTCAACAAAAATGTCACAATTTTTTCCGTTATTACTTGTTGTCTAGCTGACTGCCATTGCAGCGGCAATTCTTTTTTTTTAAATATATACATGTATATATAGTGTGTTAATTAAAACTCTGGCCATAGGCGTTTAACATGGGAAAACAGTTTTCCTTTGCGCAAAAGTCCCCAATTAATTTTAGACAAAAATGTTTCAAATAAATGTTGTATATAATTATATTCTAGTCGTAAATCAATAAACAGTTTCAATTTTGCACGTTTGGTAACTTGTAAAATCTAATTTGAAATTGTATAAATATGGCTCATTTGTAGCGATACCCATGGAATTGAAACGAAGTTACAAAGAAATGCGTATCGTTTGAACTGTCAGAAATTCGGTTTTCAATTAAAAGTTGCAGATAATTCAGTTCTGCGCCTAAATCACTACACAGGTATTATTTTTAAAATCTAACACTTAAATAACTTTTATTATTATTACAAGTTACCAAACGTGCAAAATTAATTCCGTTTAGTGATTTAGGCGTAGAATATAATTATCTACAGCTTTTATTTGAATCATTTTTGTTTGTACGCATTAGGACAATCGGTGGAAATGAAGCTTTAAGTTACACATTATTGGAAACAATTATAATAAATATTAAAATAATTTATATACAGTTGGATCACAAAAAAGTATTTACAACCTTTTCCATTTACCTTCTGCCTTAAATTTCGACTTCCGTCTTATAAAATGCAATAAAGTAAGTCGTATTTATTTTTTCCAACACCTAATTGAAAGTGGTACTTACCTTGTCAACTCAAATCTTTTTCCTAAGGTAACAATTCAATAATGAGAGTGGATAATTTTTTTATCATTAGATACGAAAATCCATAGCAACTAACGAAATTTTCGGTAATAAAAATAAATTCTGTCACTAAATTGTCTAGTGTACACATATTTTTATTATCATACGGAATTACATAATATGCCTTAACTCACTTGAATTATAAATAAATAATACTCTAACAAAATTGATCATTGACTTTTCTCTAATATATTTTATTGGAAAATTGAATTAGTACAACGTGTGTCGAATTTTCATTCAGAAAATATGCGTAGTTAATAATCTGTCCCATTTGCAAGTGTTGCTAGTGTACGCTAATAAATTCATGCTTTTTGTTGGTAATGAAACAATACAAAACTAGAAAAAAAATCCAAAATAATAATAATAAATAGTTTTAGCCCAAATAACACTCGAAATCAATATTTTTATTCATTATATTATATTCCACCCAATTCATGTACACTTTTCTTTTTTCCGCTCCCATAAGCCATTAAGTCTATTTCCTAGAAATGAAATATACTTAATTCAATAAGGGGGACTTTTTCAATGGATTTATAGCTCTGTTTATGCTCAAGGGAGGCTGTGGAAACAGTCGACTGTCGCGCTGGACCATCATGTGACTCATCCATTCCCGAACGTTTAATTTCCGGCGCCGAATTTAGATTTTATGGCTTAGTTTTGAATTTCCCCTAGTTAATGGCCTTCTCGAACATTGGCCATATGTTTATCATAAAACGTCTAATGAAGTGAAAAAGTGAATACATATGTGCAATTTTTTTTTTCTTTGTAGGGGAACAAAAACAATATTTTTAATCTTTAAAATAAGTTTGGGAAATTATTTATATAATGTCTACAATAAAATATTTTGATGTGACGAACTACATCATTAAAACCCCGGTAAGTATGTATTATGTGCAGTAAGTTTTAAAATATGGAACGATAAAATTATTTAGGAACAGTAGCAGATAGAAAAACAAGTTTGGAGCTACAGGGTACCTAAGCAGGTAGGCGTACCATAAAAATTCATGATTTATGTCTAAAATTGACAGAAAGTGGCGGCCATTTTTTCCAAAATGGTCTTCTGTCCGATTCCCAAACATTAATCACGAGTATGTATAATTGTCGGTTGATGTTTCTCGGACCTTCTTTTGTTCTTCAGGCTTGCTTTATCGATCAATCCCATCGATAACTGGTTTACCGTAGTCGTCTTCATAGGTCGATGTTTCTTGAACGGGTAGTACAGTCGAAGAGGCGGGATTCAGGCTTTGCTTGTGATTTCGACTCTGATGAATGTTCTTCGTGAACAACGATTGTTTGAAGTCCTCCTGCTGCGATTATACATTTTGAATTTTAATGAATGTCGTATGATTTCGCTCTTTTGTGTTTTCACTTGTTTAAATTATAATTTACATTTCTTGTTGTGGATTTAACTTGACAGCATCGCGGCCTCATACCTTATTTTAAACTAGGAGGAATAAAATCGGGTCATATTTATACCGTATAAAATATTTACGTACAAGAAATTTAAGTCATGGGCCATTTAATCTCAACAATACGATCCCGTTTGTTTTTTCAAGAAATGAGTATTTTTATTTCGGAAAAGTACTACAGAAATAAAGGTAAATGAGGTTATTTAAAAATAATTAAAGGTCAAAATGCAAAATTTGTTTTTATATAAGTCTACAAGCCCAATGGTATCTTTATACATTAGATAGACTAGGTCCATGAATCTTTTAGAGCCTACGAACCTTTTAGGACCTGCAATATTTCAATAAAAAAATGAATATCCAAAATAAGAAAATATAGCAAATTTTAAATTATAGTTATTAACGTCATTAGGCCGATATGAGGTAAATAACGGACGCAGCTGAGGTTTATAATCAGCCGAGTTCGTTATTTGCATATCGGCCGTGTGTCGTTCAAAATTTTTCGTAATATAAAATTTAAACATTTAGAAATAATAAAATTCTTCTCTTGCTGTCATACTGAACCACTTTTTTGTTGATTTATAAATTTTTCGTGACAACGGTCCATCAAGATGCTATTTTTCTAGGAACACTTTGATTCTTAATTATTGTAGGCGGCTGTTATAAAAAAATAATGACCGGCGTCCGTATCTTTTCACTTTTGTTTTTATTCCTGTTATATCATAGGAACAGTATGGTATTACGAAAATAGTTATTTATGTATCAAGATACTGAAGTTCTACTTTTTATCACGAATATGGAATTTAGGTGCCGAGGCCGCAAGCCGAGGAAAAGAAATCATATGAGTGATAAAGGGAACTTCATTGCAGAGTTGCATACTTAATTTTATTTGAACTCGAAAATTTGTGAAAATGAAAAGAATATTTTATTTTTGTAGGTTATATTTATGTAACTGTCAGACTGACACTGAATGTTGCTAACCTCCAAACATTGAGATTATCGTAAAGAACACTCAAAATTATGTTTTATTTCAATATTATTCATCGGAATTGTTTAGTTGGTTCTTTTTGCACATATTATTTTGTCATTTTACGTACAAAAACTATTATATCGTACACCTACCCAAATTATCTTATATGTACAATAATTAAGGGTGGCAACATTGCATTGCATTTGCTTGAAATCGTTGTATAATTCAAGTTGATGCGTTTTTTCTCAACACAGTCATGTTGTGGATAAAGTAAACGCAATTTCTCTTCCCATGAATAGAGTGTAAAAAGTAGAAAAGAATATTAGAAATTATTTCCAAGACAAGAAATTTAGCATAAAATTAAGTAAAACTCTTGAACAGATAAAAGTGGATAAGGCCTATGAAGGATGAAGGTTTTAAAAAGGCCCTGTAACGTTTGGTGCATATTAAAATTAATTTGCACTTTAAACGGAGATTTAAATACAAAAAAATAAATAAGGTAAGAAAGGTTATTCTCTTAAAGTTTTTGACAAAAGAGGCAATGGATCAAAAATTATCCATGAATGGAAGATTAATGTAAATGGAGAAATGTGCCTTCATATTTACTGTGAAATTATCAGTTCAGGATGTAACTTAATAAAATATTGCTTCACATTTAATTGTCCTTTATGGCTAAATAGATTACATGAAAATGTCCCCTCATATGTTAAAAATTTGAAGTTAAATTACCATTCTAATAGTCGTGTAACTACAATATGATTTACGTTGCTCGGAGCAAGATCTTGCTGCAAACAATTATCCTCCACGCCCTAGACTCGTTCAGTGGCTATAATTTTACATGACACTAGGAAAAAAGCTGCTCTGAACGAATAACTGTTGTTTTTATATCGGAAGAGTTGTTGCTACGAGCAAGTTCAATGCATTAATTTATATCAATTGCAGTTTACTCTTTTTATTATTATTACTTCATAGTTCATACCTTCATAGTACATTTATTATTTACGTATAGTTCATATCATCAAAACAGGTAACAAAGGAACTGAAAATTAAAACAATCATGTATCAAAATCTTAACACTGTCACTAGTCAGTAGTTTCGTAAGTATTGCACTATTGCTATTGCATAGGATTGAACTTTCTTGTTTTAATAATTATTGGAAGATATATCATATGTTATTCATAATCATAAAACAAGTTTATTAACATAATATACGAGTGTAATATATATATATATATATATATATATATATATATATATATATATATATATATATATATATATATATATATGTAAATAATAGGTAAGTTAATGCTATATTAAGTCATATATCGAGCATTTTTATAGAATCCAATGGGGAATGGGGTCCTCTACCACAATAACAATTTAGATCATGCGCCAGGCCTTAAAACTATAGGTTAGGTAAACGAGCCCCGTCGCACAGCAGTTCGCCCACCTACTTTAATTTCATTTTATTTAGTTAATATATGATACAGATAATAACTAACATAAATTATCGCCAATTTTTATTAATATTACAGACATTTTGTCATTCTAAAGAAATAGCAAGATATGTTATCTTATTATTATTATTTTTTTAATGAAATAATACTTAGTTTTATTCAGGAAATACTAACAAAATTAAACGAGGTTTTATTAAATAAAATATCTAAAAATATTACATTAGTAATTTACAATAAAAAAACGATGGTACCAAATATTGATAAATAATATGAAATTAATATATCGACTTCTGTTACGGTTATACCGTTAAATTTTTAATCTTTAGCTAAAAATTTAATTTAAAATTAATGTTGAAAAATCTTTATTTTAAATAAAAAGTAAAAATTTATTTAATTATTGTTATAAATTCTATTAGTTAAATCATGATAAAAGAATTTTTAACAAGTAGGCGAATTGATGTGCAACGGGGCTCGTAAGTTTAAAAAAAAGTTCATGGCCTGTATTAAACCCATTCTTTTAGCGCGCTTTTGTTAAAAGTGACGTTAAAATACACAAAAATATAATGCAAAAGCGCGCTTCATAATAGCACTATTGTTATAATAGCGCGTTCGTAATTTGGGCCATAATTTTAAAAATATTCTAGTTTTTAATGCCCTTATCTACAATGGAGTTCAAAAAATCTGTTGTTCATGCCATTTCCATATTAGGCTCAGGCTATATAAGTATTTTACATATTTAAATTTAACATTTCTGGTATACACAAAAAATCCTAATTACATATCTTCTTTGTATACATATTTTTACATTTTTTAATTCATTCTATGAACTGTTTCCTCTTACTCTTCCAAGGTTGTGTCCGATGTTGTACTTTTATCACCCTAATATCTAAATCTTAAATTTATATACCCTAAATATCGTCATTATTTAGAATTTTGGGAATTAGATTTTAGGGTTTTGCAGGAGCACACTGTGCCTTGAAGTTGACGCGTATTAATTAAACAAATCATGTTCGTTGTTGTTGCTATAATTTGTGCAAAACGTCAAATTTACTTATTCCATGAAATATTGAAATATCATATTAACATTTAATCTGAAGCATAAAATTAATTCGAATTGTATAATTCATTCTTATTGAACTAAAGTGTTGCCATGCAAACCAAATGTCAAAATGCGACATCGGACATATTCGAGATTCTTCCAATGAAATTGTCGGTATTTCAGAAGGGTATATGTAATACATGTACCTATATTTAATTTTAAATATTTAATTAATAATAGAATAAGAAATATTAAATGTACTTCCCAGAAAAAGTCGTCAGTATTATCTCTGGATTTTTGACACTGATATACATCATTAATTTTGCAACTGGTTTCCATAGAGTTGTTTGGGCTGTGATATTCATTAGAACATATTATTTTATATATTTACGAGTATATTTCTCTATCTCTAAATAGTAGATATAATGAAAATTTTAAATGTATCTGACAAAGATGTTTATTTTCTTTAATATTTGTACTAATATAAATTTTCAAAAAATAATATTTAGAAATATTTTTTTAAGAAACTACTACTTCCGGTTGTCCAATTATATCCAAAATCTAATCAGCTCTTCCCATTATGTCAGATTGAGGAAACCGTAGTTAAACATGTCTTAAATCTTAACATCCAATTCGACTTTGAGAAGGGCAGGCGCGAGCCGCCATCTTGGATGAAAGATGCAAAAAGAGAATTTTTGAATTTTTAGCCATTTCTTGAAAATAGTAACCTGTACACAAAAAAGGTTTCTTACATTTTTACCTAGGATAATAATTTTATCAACGCTTTCCTACGTATTCATAGACCACTCTGGTCCAGTTAAAGATGCGATAATGCGGTTTGAAAATTTGAGTTCATATCATGTATGACACAATTTGCCGATGAGCGGGTTTTGAGTTACTAACAACTTAAACTTACATGAAATTCCTCTAAAATTTCAAATTCCAGCACGTATTAAATATACGCTATTGTTTATTTTTAATCGTAAGTGTATGTGTAATTATTTTATGGAAATTCCTTGAGTTTTGATGAAATTAATTACATATATTTTGTCCATGTTCGTATTAATTTTTTTTTTGTTTAAATTATCGTATTGTACTTATAAACTATGCATAAAATACATACTGGTAAATAATGTTAACTTTTATCAAAATCATAACTTAATGTGCTTCATTATTTATCGAGGGAAATAAAGTACTCCCTAGGGAAATAAAGTGATTCAAGTTCAATTGCTATTGATTAACAGATAAGGAATATTATCAATTATATTTATTTTGGAAAAACATATGATTTTTGTAAAATTAAATTTAAAATAAATATATCTAAATCATTCAAGCAGCCAATGCACGTCATTAATAAAAACTGAATAAAAGTAACTAGATGTGTGACGTCATGTACTGGTACGTTTGCAGAGGTTTTAGAATCTTTATGAAAAGAGTTATACAGATTGCAATCTGTATTATCGACACATTAATGAAATGTTACATCTACAAAATAAATACTATATTTCAGTCACTGTCCATTTCTATTTAAATTATTTTATTTTACTAACCTTATTTATACTTATGTATGCCATATAAAGACAATAAATAAAAGTGAGCCGAATTTCAAAGAAATATACCGAATTCTTCTGATTGATTAGAAGTGCTACCTTTGGCTGATTCACAGATTTTGTGACTGTATTAACGGTCACGTTGCGTCATGCGTCGTTGCGTTGCGTTTAATATTATTTTTTTATAAATAGGCCTTTACAACGCACAAAAATGTTTCAAACACGATGCAAGTATTTTTCAAATGGTCAAATAATAACTTTGACAGTATAAACATACAAATTATCAATGTTGCCAACTATAGTAACAAATAAACGAATAATATGAAGTAGATGTACATTATTTATATGTTATTCATGTCATTTACGATAAGTAATGAACTCTACTATTCATCTTAATAATAATTATATAAGGCCATACACTTTTTGACGGTTAAAAATGATTAAAATTTTATTTAATTTTTCACTATTAGTGATTTTAATGCATTAAGGTTTTTACACTAAGGGATGACGTGCATTGGTTGCTTGAATGATTTGAGTATAGTTTTTCTTCTTTTATAGAAATGTGCTTCATTCCTCGTTTTTTTCCGTTTGTATATAAAATATTGTATATAACACGGGAGTAAAGTGTCATTATTATCGACAAATAATGACTAACTTTACTCCCTTGATATATAAACTACTATTATCTACGATAGTGCGTAAAATTGAGGATTAGTTTTTAGTTTTAAGTTTGTAAAACGGTTGTTTAGTAACAAAATTTCATTAGTCACGGGTTGCCGAGCACCGAGTGATTAAATTAAGGGTCTTAAAACACTCGCTACGCTCACGCTTGTTTTAATTCTGAGCAATTCGTGACTAAAGTGTAGCTTTACGTACTTGTGTAGTAAATAACTATTTATCCAAGTTGAATTAAAGTAACTAAAGGTAACTAAAATACATACCTAAGTTCAGTAACTTGCTTAAGATCTACGAAGCAAGAAAATATAACAGGAAAATTGCAGGCTGAAATGACATGAAATTAAATCTCATATTTCAAATAGCGAATTTAATGTTCGCACGAATGGCATTTAACGGTCTGTGAACTGTATAATATGCGATATGCGTTTCAAATTTTTCAGATAAATTCAATCCTTATTTGGTTTTATTACAAAGCATTATTCTCATTTACTTAAGAGGAGTAATTTAGAAGTATAATTATATCATATTTAACTACAGTAATTATTTATTTTCACATACAAAAGTTGAGAAGCGAAATTATAGTTTTAAAACAAGTTGCACGGCATTATAGTTCAAGCTTTGTTCCCTAGATGACGCCAGTTACTTGATTGACTTTTGTTTTCCACATTTTACCTTCTTAACCTTGACCTCGACGTCTAGAGAACTAGACAGCCGACAGCCAAGAGAATCAACCACGCGTTGATATCATGATATGTGTGAAATTTCGTTACAAAGTGTTTTGACATTTTCAATTCGCATTTCTAGTTTTGCGACGCCGACGAGCAGTTGACTTAAATCAGCTGTTGTGTTCATTTTGACTAATCAAAATGAATGTACAAAAGGCTATATTTTGTGGCAGCAGAGTTGTTCAGCCAGGTCAAAAAATAAATCCTTTTGGCGTGAAAGAAATGACTGGTAAGTTTCCATTCAGCGGCAAACAATTTTGCATAAATTGTGACCGCTATGGTATCTTCGTACATCGTACTATGAATACTATTTTTACTTATGTAATACTTTATTCAAATTGTGACAAAATATATATTTTAGGCATAAGAAGCAGTGTTTTAATAAACAACAACAAGAAACCATTCCATGTAACTTCACAAGTAAAATATCCTCTTGCTAAAAATCTACCCTTACCAAATAATATTGAAGCTATAATGTCAGTCGAAATTGGACAATTTTCTCCTGAAAGATCGAGAGATATATCCGGTCCAGTAATCTTCTCAAAATCACAAAACATTTTCCAAGAATCTCGTCCAGTATTCTCCAGAAGCTTCAATCAGTTTTTGGAAAGTTACGATTGCAAAGGTGCTGTAAGTTTAAACTCGTCAATGCAGAGTAATGTACCAATGCCGTACAAATCTAAAGGTAATGCTATGTACTTAAACATGCCTGGAGGACAATGGGAACAAGGAAACAAAATTATTTCTGAAGATATGCAGAAGAAGATGTACTATGTTCGCATAAGTGATAAGAAAAAACAAGGTATACAAATGTTTCATACGTTGTCTAATCATATACCAAATTCATCATCTTCAATAATGTTAAGACGCTTCGAAAGCACTAAACCTGTTGACACACTATCAAGAAAAGAAAAAATGAAACGAGCGGTGGCGGAATATGGCAGTACTGTTATTGTTTTTCATGTAGGGATATCACTAATATCTCTGGGAGCATGTTACACTCTTGTTTCGAGGTATGCAACTAACATTTTCTGCTTAAAACTTTATTTCTCATACAATTCAAGCTCATAATGCTACATTTTATTATTAAATTTGTTTTTATTTCAGTGGCTTAGATATGGAACAGTTTATGTCTTATATACCATGGCTGGAAACAACAAATTCCAAAATTACGAAATCTGCTGGTACTTTTGTAACCGCATATGCGATCCATAAAGTTTTTGCTCCGGTAAGACTCGGTATTACTTTAAGTTCAGTGCCTTTTATTGTAAGATATTTGCGCAAAATAGGTTTCATAAAACCTAGATAATAATATTATTATAATAGGAATTATGGTGCACTTTACATTTATAACATATCATGGGTATTACATGGTAAAATAGCTCATTTCATATACATGTTTTTACATATTAAATTGTATTTTATAATATTCGTTGTAATTGTAAGTATTATCAATAAATACATATCTTTTAACAAAGTGCATTTTAAATATTTTCAATATTTTTTCATGATTTAATAGGGATTTTAATATTATCAAGTAACTTTAGAAATTTTTGTTTTTGATAATTTCAGTTGGTACTGCATAGATGCGTCGCCATTTTGAATGTTATAATCGTACTTGTTAGACGCGAAGAGTGTCTTGTCACTGTAAAAGTCTAAAAATACATTATAATATATAATTTTCATTGAACTCTAATTATAATCCACAATTGTTATTGTTGAAAGGTGTTGTAAAGAACCAGCCGTACGTATTTCTCCACCAGGGTCGATCTACGCTGCTGTAGAAAAAATGGCAGAAGATTTGGATGTCGAAGCCATGTTGGAGGCGCCATACAAAAAAGACGTAAGTACATTTTTATTAGTTAATTTTATGCTATGTTATAATTTGATTGAAGTATGTTGTTATTGGTGGGACGCTATTGTGTCCTACGTATTTATTTTAAATATAGCATAATATTAGGTAACTGGGAATGGTTTGAAATATCTGGTACTTTCCCCAGGGCGAGAGATACTTACTCCCACCAAAACGTAGATTGTTTGTTGCTCATTTTCTATATAAGTGTATTGTGTGGAATAGTCACGCAATGCAATATTTTGTTTGTTTTATCAATTTAATTTTAATTATTCAGCACAATTTGCATGTAAGCGCTTTCGCGCTAAATCTAAATTGTGTTATTTTCCATTCCCAGTTAAACTAGTAAACGTGTTTTTGTGATATTTTGTCAAGTAATGATTGACCACACATCCTGATTTCTGTATTTATAGAGTGTATATTTCGGGCAAACTGCGTCGCCAAGAGACTGCCATAGAGGTACAGCTTTCATTCCATTCATAAATTAAATAGCTCATTAAAGTATAACTCAGTTAATTAAAAATTTATTAGTAAGTTAATACAATTTGTAACAATAATTTGGTGTGTTTAGAAATATTAGATACTTTTCGAATTGAAATTTAAGTTTAATATCGCGGTTGAATGTATATGACTTACACTTAGTGAACAGCTTTGTTTACCGAATTCCTTTCTCACCTTAGGGTCGCATCCTGTCGCTGCCTCGGGCCCCGAGGGGCCTTGACATCGCCCTGCAGGTCAGCTATGTACCAATACCGTCATACATTGGTCTAATATATTCGGATGGATTTACATAGGTTTCTGAATGAATGTTGATCTGTTAAATACCTACACACATACACATTTCATTTAACAAATTAGTTTACTTTATTATTTTATCTTTTTTCTTTTAATTAAGTATTAGTGTCTATTATCAATTAAAATTCACTTTCCATTTGTTGATATGTGAGTTGTTTGCGAGTAAGTGCATGTTTCAAATTCAAACTTACAAAAACAAACGGAGATTTTAAAATACGGTCCAAGTCTCACCCGGTTGTATCTTTTGCAGAAGTGTACAAGTATGATGTGGACCAAGTAAAAGGCAACTCGGTTCTTTCTTTGTCACTCCATGACGGTAAGTCTAGGCGACGCGCTAGACAAACTTTTGTTCCCTTACAGCGGATCGATCGCGAGGTTCTCGCTGCAGGTTGTTGTAAGAGTTGTGTTCCAGCGAAGGATGCTCGACCAACAGCCTGTCAATCTGCCAATGAAATTATATCTTTTAATATGATTGACTCTAGCTGTTGGTCGAGGATTCAAAGTAGGATCTTCTATGCCATCCCCCCATTTGTACTGGGAAGCCGACCGCTTGACTGACAAGTCTCACAGCTCCGGCTCTGGTACGTTGTCTTTGTCTTGAGTACTCTATTAATGCAGTTTGTTTTGTTTGCCTCTCCTGCTCGGCCGTCTTCACTTTGTCCTGTTTCGTAGGATGAGCAGTCTGGGAAACCAAAGGAAAATGGGGATGCCACAAATCATAAGTCATCTGGGTAAGTTACTTTTCATGTTATAAAAGACTAATTTTATTGTTAAAAAATCAAGAAATATGCAGGACTTCCAATGTTTTATCATATGGGGTATTCTATCATTGCAAAGAAATATTTAATTTCAATAATTATACGATAGCCTACTAATCGATTATTATCGTAATTTTTTTATTTGAATTCAAATTAAAAACAACACTACTGCCATGCTAATGACATTATCAGCTATAATATTCCGAGGACATTGATAATTACGAAATAATTTTATGACAGTTATCGAAAGCGCGTTGCTTGGTAAGAGCCCGACGCCGAAGGCAACGTACTTGAGGAAGTGTGATAAAATTATAAGTATTTATCAATGATCGAGGGGTATTCGGTGAGAAATTTTTTTGCAGTTTTAACATTAAATTTGCCTAAAATTTGTATTTGACAGAATTTTTGTGTCTAACATTGCCCAGTAGATGTCACTAGTAGCTGTGAATGTGGCTATGAATATGTTCAGTGTGAAATGTGCAATGAGAATGAGACCTCTTTGAGTGAGACCAAAGAGAAGAAGTTAGACATACAAAAGTCCATAAATATTCTCCACATTTAGTTTTTTATTTAATACGGTATTTTTTGATGTGTTTTCTTCTATAATTTTGTTGATTAAATCATCATTTTCATTGACAGCGTGAAAATCACATTTTCAAATTTAAACAATTAATCTTTAATTATATGTCAAAAAGTGTTTGTTACTTAGTGACATAAGTGATAATTGTCTTAGGATAATTATCAGTGTAAGTTTGTTTTGATTGGTTACTTTCGCACACGTGGTCATCAATAAAGGGATTTAATTGGATAATTTTTTAACCAAAAAATTTCTAAAATGCTTCATGAAATAGATTGAAATAATATTTATTTTAAATATTTTTCTTTATTTCTGTATTCATTACTAATTAATTTGAAAAGGGAAAGAAGATTTATTAAAAATGATTGAGGGGCTTAAACAACTCGGGACTATGACGTCACAAATAATTTCAGACATTCAAAAATTCTTGCCTCGCTATTAATTCGTTCGAATTCGTCGCGATTTTATCAGTATATCTATATTAAAATATTTATAAAAAATCTGTAGATTACCCCTTTTTGATATTTAAATTTAAAGGGATCTAAGGGGAAAGAAAAAATTTACAGTGCGGTGCACCACCATAACGATTTTAATTTTGAAATATTCAAATATTTTCTCCTGATTATTTTTCAACTCAGGCATTGCCTACGGGCGGCAAAAATTGAAGGGATATTATTAGAGAAACATATAATGATTAAATTAGTTGTAATTTGGTACAATTATGTACATAGGCCCTGATTATACAATGACATTTAACTTATCATTTGTCATGTTAGTTCCAGAATGTTATGTGGTAGAGCACATTTGTAGAGACGCTATACGTCAGGTCACAATCTCGGCCTAATGATTGCCAACATTTATAAAGCATAAAAAATTGAAGAGTTGTCTCACCTTCTGTATTTATATCCCGTGGTTTTGATAGATGTAACAGTTGTTTGATAGCACAGGCAAAATATTTTTCGAATTTTGAATACTTTTCTTTTAATCGAGTTGCAGACTCACTCATAAATAAAAGTCATCGTCGCGCATTTGTTCTATAATATGCTATCATCTTTATATTTAAAAATGGGGATTCCACCATTTTTTTTTTTATAATTTCATCTGAAAATATTAGGATAACTGAGACTATTGATGAAAATCCGGTGAAAAAATTCCTATTAATAAGCGAGTTATGGTCTCCCGAATTTCTTTGAAATATATGCTATTTTAAGTTATATTTACATAAAATAAATGAATATTATAACACTGTATAAGTCTACATACTTTATAATTACAGGTGTATTTAAATTATTAAGTTTAATGCAAGAAATTTATGTTAAAATAAAAACTGTTTGAAAACTGCCGTACAGGAATGTTAGCCCCTCCTTTCGAATTTGAATTTCTTAACTTCCATTGGTAGTAATCCCCACCTCCTAACACGCTATTTGTTATGCATGTATAGGCGGTCTTTCGGTCGCCAATCAAAATTTTATATATAGATTTCATATACGTATCGAAGCGCTATAGCAAAAAACCCGTTATTTCCGAAATATCTCAATTATACCATTTCATTTTTTTATATTAATATTCGTTATTCAGCATATACATTCGTATTTTTTTACCATTTTCCTTTAATTCGATTGAGCTGGAATCCCCCATTAAACAAATATCTTTCATGAAAATTAATACTATTAAAAGCAGAACTTAATGAAAATAATAAAAAAACGCTTAAAATAATATAATCGCTTTAAAGTTTCAGAATGAGCCGGTTTTACATTTTTTAAAAATATTTTAAATGGAAGTTTATGCAATATTTTTCATAGTAATAAAATAATTGTTATTTATGCCCTACTCTGTGACGTCAAAGTATATTCAGCACATCTGACAACATTCATAACCAATAGGAAAACTGTGGGCCATCACCTACGTTATTCATATAAGGAGAACTAGGCAAGAGTCTGTCACTTATTAAGCTGTACGAACTTGGACGTCTCATTATTTTTCGGATAAAGTGTCTTTTTCAAAATATTACACAAATTTCAATAATTTGGGGTATTCCGACATTTTTTAAAAATATTTTTTTACATTAGTACATACCAGTAGGACTCTGAATATCTAACTCTGAGTAAGAAAATGTATGCATCACGTGAGATATGAATTTTACAAAATTCCATCGCAATTCAAATTTTCTTATCATGGCGCGCCAACTCGATGGTGACATCTGCAACGAACTTCAGCTCCTAAATCCACATGCTCATGACAGCCATTTGCTTGTTTACATATGATTTTAGTAGCAGCGTGTATTTCGGTGTTTGTCCTGTGTTTGTTTATGGTAAAAATAGGAGTAATAATTATAAAGTGGACGAAATGTCAAACAAGAAATATACCCGCGCGTGTTAACTACTGGCACCATCTGTGTTTTTAAACGAAAACATTTACTTTGAAACGAGCAACAGATTATCAACTTGACGTCACAAATTTCAAGGACGTTTCTAGAGCTGTAAAAATTCCAATTTTGTAACATTAAATTATAAAACTTTTTATTAAACATGTTTTATTATATTTTTCTACTATATGAAGATGGAAACTATAGAAAAAAATTATTATTTTGCATTAATTCCATATCACCGGAATATCCCATTGTAAAGTATCTAATGAATGGAAATTTAGTGATATTTTCTTTGAGGTTAATAATTAAAGAACAATATTTTTTTTAAATTTAAAGGCATGTAAAAGTTCATGCAACATCAGCCCAATTCTAATTTAAATTTACTCCATATGCAATCACCAGCCAACATCAATTTTCTTGTAATTTTACGCATATTTCAGTATTAATCGCTACTTACAAATTAAAAGCAATTTGCAGATTAATTAATGTGAAAATTTAGCAGGCAGCATGAAAAATAGATGTACATTATTTAAATAAAAGCTGGAAAAACCATGTTTTACTACCTGAAAGAAACCTTCAATTTTAAATTGACAATTGACAACCCTAATATTAAATGTATGTTATATACTATATACAACCGATAAATAATGTGCTTCAGTATTTATCGAGGGAAATAAAGTGATTCAAGTCCTTTGTTAATTGATTAACGAATAAGGAATATTATCAATTATATTTATTTTGGAAAAAATATAATGATTTTTGTAAAATTAAATTTAAAATAAATTGTTTTTCTTCGTTTATAGAAATATGCTTCATTCTTACTAATTTCGCATGCTCTTTTGTTAAATAACGAATTTTTCCGTTTGTATATAAAATATTATATATAACACGGGAGTAAAGTGTCATTATTTGCCTCAACCGTTTGCATCCCTCGGGCTACACCCTCAGGATTCAATCTTTACTCTCGACAAATAATGACGAACTTTACTCCCTTGATATATAAACTACTATTTTTTTTTACATATTTATACTGTATACTAGATAAGAATGGAGTTCGGAGTAAGATAGGGTTTGCGATTCCAGCTTTATAATTATTGTTCTAAACGCGAACCAAGTTTCAAAAGTTAAAAAAAAAAGCGTTTCAAGTAACTGTCAACTGGAGTTTTAGTCAATGCGAACGTCGTAGCAGAAATTAAAGACAGAGATATATGCAAGGTAGACAAGCAATATCGGTGTTAAATATTATTCTGTCATCAAACAATATCAAAAGAAAATCACCTTGTATGTTTTGCACGAAACAAAACTAATACATAAGTTTTCTGCTTGTAAAACCTTTATTTTCATCTGGAATACAGTATAATTGTGTTGCTGAAATATAATGATGGCAGATAATATTCGAACATTTCAAAATTAACATATCCAGCATAACATTTTTATTTTTGCATGATGTCATTCTATGAATCAAGCCAAGTATTTTAGAAATGATACAAATGTAGTAAATTTCTAAACTTGATTGCCATGCGAGTGTAGAGCAAGTTAGTAGTTAGTAGTAGTGTAGGTAAACAAGTATAGGTACTAAAATATTTAGCAATGTGTGGCGGCATGTAAACAAAAATGGATAAAAATATTTAACATAAGAAATTTAGCTATTGTTGTTTCAACACTTTTTTTGAATAGCTTTAAAATACTCGAACATCTAACACTAATTATTTTTTTATTATCAACTTGTAGGAAATCCAGCAGTCGTGGCCGTCACAGAAGCAGAAGCCGTCATCGCAGCCGCAGCAAACACAGGAGCCGAAGCCGCAACCGCTCAAGAAGCAAATCTAAGGACCCAAAGGGCCGAGACAGAAAGGACCGGGACAAAGATCGTGATCGTGAAAGAAAACGCAGCAAGGACAGAAGACGCAGTCGATCTAAGGATCGTAGAAGTAAATCTAAAGATAGAAGAGAAAGGTAAAAAAAAAAAAACATTTACTGCAAAATTAGTGTAAAATAAGTATAGAATTTCATTGCAACTGTTGGGTTAATAGAGATCAATATACATATTCCGTTAATAGAGGATGAATCATCAACACAAATTAAATACTGTGCAGGTCTATAAAACGTTGTAAGTTATGAAACAAAAATTAGAATTATACTAATACGGAAATTAAAATTTTAAATAAGAATTTACTCCTCATTGTATTTATATGAAACATCTATTTATAAATTGTTTGTTTTGGGCTACTATAACATACGCACATACAAATATAACTTCATATAATTATTATAAGGAAAAATTTTGAAGTATTAATGTAATACAAACTGATATCAGTAAATATCTGCTATGGACACCACATGAATTCCTTGTACGCCTGTTACACTACACGTATTTTGTTAATAATTAAAATATGTATTATAACTAGGGCTAGGACTTCGAACTGGGTATTTAGTTACATGGGAAATACCCACCCACCCGGACCAAATGGAATACGGGTCGGAGCCGATTATTCACCCATAAGACCCGTATTACCCATAAGAACCACAGACCCGTATTACCCGTAAGAACCACAGACCCATATTACCCGTAAGACCCGTATTGCCCTTAACGTTATATATTTATATATTACTAACTTATAAAACTATTGTATTATGTGAAGTGTTTAATCAAATAAATTAACTAAATTAAATAAAATTATTTTTCAACGGTAAGATTATGTAAACAAATAGCAATATAATAATACATTTTACGGGTGATATGGTTCTTACGGGTAATATGGGTCTCTGGTTCTTACGGGTAATACGGGTCTGTGGTTCTTATGGGTAATACGGGTCTTATGGGTGTAGATCGGTTCCGACCCGTATTCACTGAAATACGGGTGGGCGGGTGGTCTTTTGGATCCACTGGTATTCCGAGCACTAATTATAACAGACCCAATCTTAAAATTGCACGTATTTGACATATTTTTTTTTTGTTATTTTTGTCCTGGCCGTGTCAACTATATAGCATGACCTTGAGACTTTCAGTTAGTTATGTATTACGACACTTAGCGCTAGTAGTGCTTCGTTCGGATTAATTCGTTAAAATTCGTAAATGTTCGGATGTTCAGTGATTTTAAAATCGTGGCGGCTTGGCGGCAAGTCATACTTCATATGAGTATTCCCTGCTTCATATTGACAATTCAAATTTGAAATTGTATTTTCGTGAAGTGATATTCTTCATTATTGTGTTATTTTATATTGTTCTGTTTATTTGCTTCTGCAAAATTCCAAGAAGTTGTTGTGTCGCGTTGTGATGTTGAAAAACATTATTTTCCTATTTATGTAGAAGAAATTTACAAAATTTGGATTGAACGAGTAGTTTATCCAAGTACAAGATAGAACAAGAAATGAAATGATTAGTGTACAATTATAATATAAACCTGTATTGGACTTCTTTGAGCAGAGAGAGCTAGACAAATATGGATGACAAAAGTGGTAGAAAAAAACAGACCGAGGAAGGTCTAAAGAAAACTGGGTTAAGGTAATAATGAGATCATGGAGAAGAAAAATACGACTATTCAAAACGCTGGGAAGATGGCAAGGAATAAGAAGCAATGGGCGAAATTTGTACACAACTAAATGTATTTGTATACCCTGCACCTTTTGGTAAAAGGATGTCTAACTATATTTTTATATTTTCCTTATGTAATTTTAAGAAATAAATATGCGTTCTATTTCTTGTTAAATATATATTTTGTTCTTTTCTGTTTATTACTATATCAATAAAAAAGAATATATTCTCAACAGTAATGCGGGATGCAGACTATCCCCGATACTACCCGCCATACTGATTTTAGTTATGTCTTACGACACCGAGCGCTAGTGTTGCAGGGAATGAATGCCTACTACTTTATCATTGCAGTTGACTATCTTAATAGTATCTGTTGTCTGTGTTTTTGTCCTAATTCATAGCAAACTTAATTACAGAAACAAAAAAGTACATAATTTTTAAATTTACATATCTCGCTTATACGAAGAGTTAATTTAATCAAACTTGATGTGTTAGACGCAGAATTCAATTCTCTAAAACTTTTATTTGAATCATTTATTATTAAAATGAAAATAACACCATTTTTTTCAAAAAAAAAAAAAAAAAACTGATAATAGCTTCAAGTAAACTATCATTTCCGGTTAGACTATTTTAACCAAAATCTATTATGTTATTCCCATTGATATAAAAGTATTATTTACCATATTTGAAAAGTTTTGTATTATATTTTAATATAGTTTTTCATTAAAATCTATTATAGGTTTAAAGTAAAGTACCCCTTCCGAAAGTTATGTAAAGACCAAAAAGAGAGATGCACAACTAGATGTTACAATAGTCCTAAATACAAAATTTTAACTTTCTACGGCTTCCCGTTTTTCAGTTATACGAGATACGTACGTACAGACGTTACGAAGAAATTAGTCAGATTCAGGGATTCTCTAAAACTTTTGAAGCATTTATTATTAAAATCAAAACAACACCATTTTTTTCAAGAAAAACTGATAACAGCTTCAAGTAAAGTATCACTTCCGGTTAGACTATTTTAACCAAAATCTATTGTTATTCCCAATGATATAAAAGTATTCTATACCAAATTTGAAAACTTTTGGATTATATTTTAATATAGTTTTTCATTAAAATCTATTATGTTATTCCCTTTGATATAAAAGTATTATACAGTGTGTCCCATTTAGAGGTGCCACCATTGGGATCTCGAGAACTGTAAGAGATACGATGTCGGTTAAATGGAACTTTTTATGCGCCTTTGGGAGGCCATCTCAGATGTGCTTTTATTTTTCCAAAAATTCTCATAGGGCACTAGATAATGACGAAAAACTGAATATTGTTGATTTTTTCTTTTTCAAATAACTTCTAAACTATTAATAATTGAGAAAAAAGTTTCAAATATAAAAGATAGATATTTTTATTAACTAACCAGTGGCGTACGAAATAAATTTTTATATCTGGAAATTTTTGAGATATAACACTAACTTATATTTTTTTAAATGGAACCCATATCTGATTTTAGTCTCAAAAAAATAAATATTTTTTTCTGTTTTCAACGATGTAAGGGTTATTATGTTTTATATTTGTTTTGCCTTCAAAAATTATTATTTTTTCCTTATTTTGTATTAAATTTACAATTATTTTGAAAATATTGGTAGATTTCTATTTGGAAATACTCCTTGTATTTAAATAATTTATTTCCTTAAAAATATATGCTCAAAATTCGTATCAAATTAATTTTTATATTTTGTATCAGGTCGCCCTTGGCACATCATAGTGTAATTTGTAATTATGAGTCTAGAATGAAAATATTAAGTAATAAAGGCATAAAACAAATTATTTTGATCAAATACAATATAATTAATAAAAATAATAATGTTTTTCTGGGAAATAATTAGAAAATTCAGGAAAATAAAGAGAAAAATTAAATTTTAGGAGCAAAATAAATATAAAACATAATAACCCTTACACCATTGAAAAGAGAAAAAAATATTGATTTTTTTGAAACTAAAATCAGATATGTGTGTTCCATTTAAAAAAATATAAGTTTGTGTTATATCTCGAAAATTTACGTATATGAAAATTTATTTAGTACGCCACTGGTTAGTTAATAAAAATATCTATCTTTTATATTTGAAACGTTTTTCTCAATTACTAATAGTTTAGAAGTTATTTGAGAAAGAAAAAATCAACAATATTTAGTTTTTCGTCATTATCTAGTGTCCTACGAGAATTTTTGGAAAAACAAAAGCACATCGGAGATGACCTCCCAAAGGTGCACAAAAAGTTCCATTTAACCGACATCGTATCTCTTATAGTTCTCGAGATCCCAATGGTGGCACCTCTAAATGGGACACACTGTATACCAAATTTGAAAAGTTTTGGATAATATTTTAATATAATTTTTCATTAAAATCTATTATAAGCTTCAAGTAAAATACCACTTCCGAAAGTTATGTAATGACCAAAAAGGGAGGTGCACAATACAAAATTTTAACTGTTAAGTGTTAAACGTAGGTAATAAATAGTATATTACTAACCGAGGTGGAAAAACTTTTCACTGACGTTTGAATACTATTTTATTCTCTATCAGAAATTAATAAGTAATTAATATGCAGGTGGGACACTCATATCCCCATTTTGCATTTATGTTGTTGTTTAAGTTCATTTGGTTTTGAGGGTTATGTAGAGCATATCTTTAAATTTTATTATGGACAAATATACTCCCAGAGAACGTTCTGACATTGTGGTGAAGTTTAGTAAATTATTGCAACTCAACGGCATTTCGACGAAAATATTAAAACATTTTGTGCCCATGTTAATAAACAAAATAACCATTTCTGGGCAAGGGAAAGTCCTTGTCATATTTAAACATTACCATTACATCCAGTCACAATCAATATTTGGTGTTTGGTGTGTTATTCTCGCTCGAAGAGAACATGATTGAGCCTTATTTTTTTGAAAACCAAAGTCAGTCAGTTTTTGTCATTAGGTGAGAATTATCGAGAGATGATGTAAAACTTTTGGGCTGCAAAATTAGAAGACCAAGAGACCAAGGACTGATGAATATGTAATTCCAACAAGATGGTGCCACGCCGCCACACCCCGCGATAGAGTCATTTTGACAATAAATATAAATTGGTTATGTCAGAGCAGAGGCCTGCAGCTAATAAGATTTTGAGAGATAAAATGCTTTAGATTATTGCTCTATGGGTAATGTAAATAATAAAACTATGTGGGTATGGGAAAAAATAACTATTTTAATAAAAAAAAATTGTAAATGTACTCAAATTTAAATTTTCAAATGTCACTGTCAAGAATAAATTTATGTATCAGTGTTACCAATTTTAAATAATTTTTTGTTATTGCCAACTGAATCAGTTTTTTTTAATTTATTATTGATCACTGTACTTTTCTCGATTATTGATAATTTATATAGACGTTATTTGATAAAAAAAAAGAACTATTAAAAGCATATCTGAGATGGCTCTCAAAGGAACACAAAAAAAAATTAATAAAAATAAATAAAAAAAATAGGACACATGGGCTCGTACTATGATCACTATTTTAACTAAAACACTGTTTTAAGAAATGATAAATTTCATTATTAATAACATTTATCAAAAATATGTTTTTAAAGCAGAACAGTTTATATTGAAACAAATATTTAAAAAAAAAATTGACATTTCTAAAAATCGTGTTTCAGTTAAAACCGTGATCATACTACGAGCCACTATGTTTATATTATGGTTTTGTTTATTATTTTTCATTGTTAAATTTTATTGTTACTTTTCGTAATTAGTAATTGTATAAAGTACACTAATAATATTTCTTTTCAGACGAAGAAGCCGCGACGGTCGAGGCGACCGCCGCCGTAGTCCATCACCTCCGTCCGTCAAACTCCCGTTTCCTCGTCGAACTCGCTCCCCCATTGGTTTGGGATACAACCGCTCCTCCCCGTTAGAAGAACTTAGCCCTGAAGAACGGGATCAGCGTACCGTTTTTTGCATGCAGCTCTCACAGAAGATTCGCGCCAGAGACTTGGAAGAATTTTTCAGCTCGGTAGGGAAAGTCAGAGACGTCAGACTCATCACATGCAATAAAACTAGAAGGTTTAAAGGCATTGCTTATATTGAATTTAGAGACCCTGAAAGCGTTCCACTGGTGAGTAAAAAAATTATATTATTGAAATCATTCATTGTTGTATTAGGTCGTATTAATTGCTTATTTAGATTCTAAGTTGTCTATGTGTTAATATGAATTACTTTTCAGGCGTTAGGATTATCAGGTCAAAAATTAATAGGCGTTCCTATTATAGTACAACATACGCAAGCAGAAAAAAATAGAATGGGAAATTCAATGCCGAATCTTATGCCGAAAGGAATGACAGGACCTATGAGATTATACGTTGGCTCATTACATTTTAATATTACAGAAGACATGCTCAGGGGAATATTTGAACCATTCGGAAAAATTGACCACATTCAGCTTATTATGGATCCGGAGACTGGGAGATCGAAGGGCTACGGCTTTGTTACGGTAAGTAATTTATAGAATTTTATGTAAAATAAATAATACAAACTGCTGACTATTTTAATATATTAAATATATACAGCATGTGCAACGAAACGCGGAACATATGACTTTAACATAGGATTTTAAAAATGTGCGAAAATTGGCTCTCCTGTACATTTTAGAGCAAAAATACAAGAACGTAAAGTTGTTTAGAATTAATTTTTACTCTTAAAAATTCATCAATTTATACAATAGAATATCTGCAGCATTAGATGTTTAGAAAGTGAAATATGACATTTTCACCAAAAATCAGATAGCTATGGGAATAAAAAAAAATAAAACAAACTCGCTGAAATAGTGAAATAGAGCAACATGACGTCTAGCGGCGAAAATATGAACTAGTGCATGGTAGTAAGTCCTAGCCGAGGTAGCGGCGAATGCATCGTTTCTGTCACTTATTTAACAAATAAGGGCCCAATTCTCAATTTTCACTGAAGTGATACTCAGTGAAATTTTTTCACTTTATCACTTGAAGTTTTTCTGAATTGCAAAGTGATCTGATATAAATGATCGAGGAAGTGCGATATTGTATGTATTTACCATATGTTAACAATATTGGTTGCGCATAATAAGAAATTACGAATTTGGTGCATGTGTTTACTGACATTTACCAAATAATATTATGACACTGACAAGTGATATGATATAAATTTATCATTTCATATTATATCACAATGGTGAAAATTGAGAATTGGGCCCTAAGTCACGAGTGGAGTGAAATTTGTAGGCTATACTTCATTTTTACGTAAGAAAATAGTAGATTGTTCTTAAGAGCCGACCGTTTTTACATATATTAAATAAATAATTTAAATTTGTGAAACCAAGCTTTGTCAATAATAAATATTTTTATCTGTAAAAATTGCAACAAAATATGGTTAAACATCACTTAATTCTATAGATTTGACAAGTGATATTTGTTTCGTTTCTGTGAACTAGGTTTATATTCTGACCAATCAAAGGGTAGAATTTACATCCCTAATAAACCAACGCTATTCTTACTCGAAATAAAGTATAGTAACAAAATCTAAAACTTCAACACGTTTTTGTTGCGTTTAACGAATGTACGTCATTAGCACGCGGAAATTCAGAAATAGTTTTCATAATTTCCCGAAAACAGGAACTTAAATTCTATAGAAAAATTTATTAGAGAAATTTGCCAATTTAAAATAGTTGATAGACGACAGTAATGCATTCATCTTTTAAAAATGGGAAAGGAACCGTGCAAAAATATGCATGCTCCTTGCATTTTGTAAAGAAAGATTATATTTTGTTGGGTCTTTATTAAAATACGTCGTAATGAAATCTAAACTTGTAGACCTACCTGCATAAAAATTACATTGAAATAATAATACTTATCTCTCCATTAATCTTTCAAACACTGCAATAATGCAGTATTATGTAGATTCAAGAAAACAAAGACTCGAATATTCAAAATTCGAGTGAATGAATGCTAAACATAATTTTTAGATAAAAAGGACTAGTTCGCAAAATTCAAAATGTTATTTATACTATAAATATAATTTTTGTTTAATATTAATATTACTTTGCGCTTCAAAGGCCGTATACAGGCTGGTTGATTTTTCATTGTCCAGCTTATATCTTCTGAAATATTAAAGATACAAAAAAAAGTTAAATATAAAAGTTGTTTAATACAACCTTATCTATAATTTAGCATAAACATTTTTTTTCCAAGACCTACCAATTTTTTGGAAAAATGTTTAACTTTAATTTTTTAAATGGAACACACTGTATATTTTGACAGAATAAGATTCTTAATAAATTTCTCTTTACAATGATGTGTAACAAGTAAGAATTTACCTTTAAATTATGTCCTATAAATCAAATAGAAATATGATAAAAGTAAGCTGATATTCTATTGTTTATATCTGTAACTTCTGTCACACATGAACATTGCCTACGTAGGGGTTTTTCTTTGAATAAAATTATGTCTAATAAAGCAAGTAATAGAATTACTAGCATTGATGATTTACAAAATTATTAATACTTTTATTTATGACAGATGTTACTGGTATAAACAATAGAATATCACAGCCTACTTTTATCGTATTTCTATTTGCTTTATTAGACATAATTTCAAGGTAATCCCGTACTTGTTATACATCATTTGTAAAGAGAAATTTATTTAGAATTTTATTCCGTAAAAATATACAAGGTGTTCCATTTAAAAAATCAAAGTTAAATATTTTTCTGGAAAATTGGTAAGCCTTGGAAAAAAATTGTTTATTCTAAATTATAAACCAGGTTGTATCAAATAACTTTTCTATATATCTTTTTTTGTATCTTTAATATTTAAGAAGATATAAGCTGGACAATGAAAAATCAACCATCCTGTATAAGAATAGACAGTTGCGGGAAACGAAGCATCTACCTTAAGCCGGCTATATTGTTACGTCACGCGCTAATCTCCCCCTCTTCTTCACTCGCGAATACTTAATTATAACATTATAAACATTTTGATTACAACAATAAGATTAATAATACCGAAATGAACTATCATTTCAGTGTATATCAAAAATGATGAATTATCCTAAAATTTAAGTCAAATACTTACTAATAAAATAAAATAACAAATTCTTCGATACTGAATAAATCCATTTTATAATGCACAAAAGCACAGTAAAGTAATTTATGGACTATAACAATGTAGGGACAATGATTGTAACAATTAACATCAATAACACTAAAATGAACTGTCAGAATGAGATTTTGTTCTATTTCTTTTATTTCCATGGCTATCTGATTTTTGACGAAAATGTCATATTTTATTTTCTAAATATCTAGAGCTACAGATATTCTATTGCATTAAATGAAGACTTTTTGAAAGTAAAAATTAATTCTAAACATCTACTTATTCTTGTAGTTTTGCTCTAAAATGTACAGGAGAGCCAATATTCGCAAATTTTTAAAATCCTATGTTAAACTCCTATGTTCCGCGTTTCGTTACACATTCTGTATATTAAAAAAATTAAATAATTTGAAATAAAATTAGTACAAAATACTGTTTCAAAAATTTTAAGATGTTTACTTATTGGTATTGCACAGTGACAAATATTAAATGTCCATTTAGTACTTTTTTTAAGCAATGGGGTCCTATACCATAGTCATATTTTAACTATCTTAGATAAGTATTAGTGATTTTTTTTTTTTAATTAATTAGTTCGCAAACTACAAGCGATTGAAGTCGATTAATAATTGATCTGACGTAACATGTCCTAAGCAATTCGATTGGTTGCCTGACTTTAAAAGCGAGAGTCCTGCGTCATGCCCCATCCACCGAGAATTATTAATGGAGAAACGGTAGCGCCATCCGCCGTCATAATTTATAGTCACAATATTGTCAAACTGTTTCAACGTTCTATATTGTATTAGGAAAAAAAAAGTGCATTTTATGTATGTTATTTATGCTTAATAATTTCTTCGTGAATATAACGTATAAACAATTTGTCGACCACTGGTGAGAAACGTGCTAAATCACACGCCAAATTATAAACTTGAAAAATTCATTTCTCACTTATTACGTAGAATTTTTAAGTCGCGTTTGCGCTAAAATTCTTAGTTCACTCTGTTCTTGAAGAAAAAAATTTAAAAAATGGTATAGAACCCCATTGAATATCATATTGGGAAAATATACTTTGCATTTTAATAAATTATCGACCATGTAATTTGTAACGTAGTGTATAATAAAGGTACACAACTAATTTGGAGCTTCCTTAATTTTAATTTCAAATTTAAATTAAATTTTTATATTTAACAATTACTTCAACCTGAAGTCCGCTTATAAACTCGTCAAGTTTTAGAAAACCTGCCCTGGCGAGTTTTCTAAATGACATGTTCGAAAACAGTCTTGTAAAATAAGTCCTTTATACTAATTTTTCTATTTTGCATCTTCTATATACTAAAATATTTTTTAAAAACCGCTATTTTAAACCGAGCTAATTTAGGAAAATTTCTATGTGTAATGTAGTTGCTAACACTAGGTTGATATTCATTTTAAGTTCATGTCATTTCCGATTTATGAACATAAATAAATTTCATCTAGTACCATCCTTCTAAAACAACAAATTGCGTATCGAAATGAAGGCTCTTTCGATACCGAGTTTCGTATTGACTTCATTTTATACGCTAAATATAAAAATCTGATGTGGCCAACACGTTAGATCCCGCTGGGTATTTGCCCACGCAGTATAAATTATGTTCAAATACTTTTACATTCACTCATAACAATATTTTTTTTACATTTAACAAATATATCATTCGATTATCATGTGCCTATAGCGCTCACCATCAACTATAACAGTCCGACCTTCATCGCTTTCATAAAAGTAAGTTCCGATGACGCCACCAGTGCGCACCAAACAGTCTCATTTGGGCATGTAATGGTACCTAGTGAATTACATGAACATTTCCCTCTGCCCATATATGGCAATTTACTTATTAACATACCCAGAGAAGTGAAAATGTGCCTCACCAAAAAAATTTCGTAAATGTGTAGTTGTAAACACACATGACACTTTGAAAACACGTGCTATTCAGTTTGGTATTATTCTTTAATGATTCTGAAGAAAGTATATAATAGAAATAGTACAGAATTCTTACCGTTCCGACATACTGTGCCTTGTTATATTACAAAACAATATAAATATAAAATAATTGTGTATAATAAAATATTTCAACATAAAAATACAAAATGATCTGACAGATGTCAAATAAAACAAAAAAAAATTCCATGTATGCTTGCATATCGAGGTTGGACTTATGGAGTTAACACTTTTCACTCCACTTGACTCCATTCTGCATTTGCCGAACGCTCCATTTTAAGACGCTTCTCACTCCATGTAATTACCGAACGGTGCTAGGAGTGTACAGAGTGAAAAGAATGAACAGAACTCATTTGCTGAACGCACCTGTAGATGGAAAACATTATTTTTACAAACCTTAATTTCATTAGAATCAAATACATTACTACTATATTCTCCTTAATACGGTTTCATTATTAATTTTAATGTAATTGCTTCCTGAGAGTGACATTTGTTTAAATGTCAAAATTGTTATTAAAGTACGAGGATCATTCAAATATAAACGAACCTTTTGCAAAAGAAAATTTATTTTACATTTAGGCAGAAAACACACATTAAAATTATTTTTCTATAGGCCATCCAGCGAATCAAGCGGTTTACGTCATCGTTTAGGGTTTTTTGAAATTTTCTTTATTTTTTTAAATATATTTTATTAACGGTATTTTATTGGTTTTTTTTATTATTATTATTATTATTATTATGTATTTGACACCTTTAACAGAAATAATTATATTTGGATATATTATTATTAAGTAAAATTTTTATAAATTTTTGCAAAATGACGTTTGACTATATTCTTTTAATATTGGTAATTCTGAACATGTATATTACTAAATATTATATGTCTATATTATACTTTTCAACCTGTATTGTGATTTCATTTTGTTTTTGGTTTCGTTGTTCATTGACAAAATGTCAAATGCTCTGTCATGTCAAATTCAAGAGCTTGTAGTTAATTTATTAACATATTTTGAAAATGAAAAATAGATTGGTGGGCTCTTAAGTTCACTGAATTGTAATATTGAGGTAATATTTCGTTCTATTTGTCAGTAATAATTTGAAAATTAAATCTGTATGTACAGCGTGTGGCAAATGCCGTACGCAATGTACAGAAACAGTGAGAAATTGTATGGTATGCAGTATTCTGTATTTTTTTTAAGGATCCTACATAATACCCATAGTTTGTTGCATATACTACAAGAATGAAGTATTTATAACGGCGTAAGTAGTATCGTTCAGAATATTTTAAATAAAATTTGATTTCGCTGGAAAAAAATTATACCTTTTTAAGAAAGATTTGGATTTATGAAGACAACCCACAGATCATATTTTAATCCGTTTTACATGCTCATGTAAACTTTTTAACACATGACGTCATTGTTTCTATTGATATTGTATTTATGACGTAAACCGCTTGATTCGCTGGATGGCCCATACATTGTTCCCCTCCTTAGTTATGCAGTTTTCCCATCAAATAGGTAGTTTTTTTTTTATGCCCGTTTCGAAGAATGATTTCGGGCGGGTATCCAACCAATTGCGCACAAACTGTTCAAATTCGTGATCGTTCGCAAAACGCTTTCCTCCAAGTGTTTCCTTGAGAGGTCCAAACATGTGAAAATCGCATGGTGAAAGATCAAGACTGTAGGGAGGATGGTCAAGTGTAGTCCAGTGTATTTCAGCCAATTTTTGGTTTGTTAGGACTGCAGTGTGGGGTCTTGCATTGTCATGCAGGAGCAGGACGTCTCGGATGGGCTGACGGCACCTTTTTGATCGATATGCAGCTCGTACCTGGTCAAGAAAGTCACAGTAGTAGGCAGCGTTTATTGTGCGACGATCGTGAAGAAAATCAACGAGTAAAACTCCTTGAGAATCCCAAAACACAGTTGACATCACCTCTCCGGCTGACAAGCGAGTTTTGGCTTTTGATGGTCCTGGCTCCCCTTTTTCTCTCCATTCTATACTGGCTCTTCGACTCAGCAGTGTAGTGGTGAACCCAAGTTTCATCGCACGATTTTCACATGTTTGGACCTCTCAAGGAAGCATTTGGAGGAGAGAGTTTTGCGAACGATCAAGAAGTTGAACAGTTTATGCGTAATTGGTTGGATACCAAAAACGTGCTTATTCAATAAAATCTCTATATGCGATTTTTAGCACGATCCCTATACCTACCTTACCTAGGGGTAGCAGGAAGTAAAAATTATTATTGCAATAATTCTCAACCCGTGTTTACTTATCCAGCTTACCATTTTAAAATAACAATTAGCAATTAACAACTTCTAATTTACAAAAACTAATGTAATGGACAGAAAAACTAATATTTCCTTATTTCTAAAAAGAAAATTACATTTTAATTTGTTTTCAAATAATGCGTAATATAAGTTTAATTATATCATAGGCAGTTGCACCGCTTATATCTAGTTAAAGCCTCAAGTACAAAGGCGCTTTCCTTTTGCAAACGGGTGTAGCACTATTCATCACTTATCTCCCCTATCACTGTTCTTTTTAAATGGGGTAGACTACTCTTATCTACTCGGTTATTTCGTCCTTGTTCGAGTGAATTGATCACGCTTGCATATTTGTACACGTGTTTGTTTCTATTATTTGTTTTTAACGTTTTGTTAGATTAGCGGTATTTTATTTTTTAATTATTAATCCTAATGAACGTAAAACATAATAACTTGTCAAAATCGGTTGCGACAGACATCAAGCATCTCTTCTTATTCCTCTTATTTTGGCCAGGGGGAGTTGCGGATCAGTTTAGCGCAGTGCCCGTTAACGTTTTGTATATAAGTTATAAAGCACCACCTACATTTTATTATTGCCTGAAACATCCTCTAATATAACTTCATGACTTTTTTCGTTTCTTGTTGAATATTGAATCACCAGATTTTTAATATTATTTTCTCGTAGTTTCATAACTGTGAAGACGCCAAGAAAGCCCTTGAACAGTTAAACGGTTTCGAGCTCGCAGGCCGTCCAATGAAAGTGGGCAACGTGACCGAACGACTAGATCTGCAACAACAGGGCCCCTCGTTGCTGGATACCGACGAATTGGATAGATCTGGAATTGATTTGGGTGCCACCGGAAGATTGCAGCTTATGTTCAAGCTAGCCGAAGGTGCTGGAATGACAGTTCCACCAGCGGCTGCAAACGCTCTGAGTTTAGCGACTGGACAGACGATACTCCCGCAACAGACCTCTACCCCGCCAATAGCGACGCAATGTTTCATGTTGTCGAATATGTTCGATCCAAAGTGAGTGAAATAATATCTTTTAATTTGTATATTTCACTTATCAATTATTTTCACGCCGAGAAGGTCGATTTTTGTAAATGATATTTTTAGGTTTCTTTTATTTTCTAAAATTTTATTTAGTTGTGAAAGTTTTTTGTTCGACGCTGATTTTTCCAAGATGATTTCTCTGTCCATTTTTAAGTTGTAGTCCCATACCGCAGGTTGATATCTTTTAGACCATGAAAATGTCCATATTTAGGCAGTAACCTGAAACTGAGTGATAGTCATTTGATTTTACTGGCAAAATTACATAATATAACCTATTTTCAGAATTCTTGGTCAACTGATTTCATAGAGTGAATTAAATGAAAACGGCTAAAAATCACAAAAAATACAGGTGATTCAAAAAATTATTAATTTTTATACAGAATGTTTCAAATACATACAGGAAATTCCAAGAGTTATAGATGACATCAAAACACTCATTTTTTGACTTCACTGCTCGCTATTCTAGATGACAATGCCTCTTCCAACTTTAACTTAAAAATACATAATTTAATTAAAGTTTGATAAAAGAAATATTTAAATAAAAATACCTTGGCTTTGTTAAAGCTTTAGGCATGATTATGAATCTATTATAGTATACTACTTAATAAAACAAGTAATTCTGTAACATAAATACTTAACGCAGAGAAAACTGACAACCAAGTGACAAGAACGATCGTTATTCGATCGATATAAAAACTTGAAATTATTTGGTTCTGAACGCAGCTTAACTGGTTAATTCAGTACCGCAACATTAATTTTGTTGTTCATTAATTCACAATTTGTATTGCAAATTGTAATGTACTGTCAGATTCGCTTAAGACAAAGATTGCACATCTTTGTCTTAAGCGAATCTGGTCATTTTGTACAATTACTATGAATAATTCAAAATATTTTTTTGTGCAAATTACCTTTTCTTGTTATACTGTTAAAAGTGCTCATTTGAGGACATATGTATTTATGCGATTTTTTGGGATTATTACTCAAAAACTGATAAAGATATCAAATTGGCGATATCATCATCGATTTTGCTAACAAAATTGAAAAATGATTTTTTTAAATAGTTTACATATTTAAGAAAGAATACAAATACACAAATAAGTATTAAAAAACTTGGATATTATATATTAGTGAATTTATTTGAAATAATGAATCAAAATCTTTTATGTTGATTTGTACTTTAATAATTTTATGTTCGTCCAATTTGTCTTAACAAATGTAAAAATGATACTTTTTATTTTCAGTGAGGGCTCACAAGCGAACAACTGGGATACCGAAATCCGCGACGACGTCATCGAAGAATGCAACAAACATGGCGGCGTCCTCCACGTCTTCGTTGACAAAGCCTCCCCACAAGGCAACGTCTACGTCAAATGCCCTTCGATCGCCACTGCAGTGGCGTCCGTCAACTCTCTCCACGGGCGTTGGTTCGCCGGGAGAGTAATCACAGCAGCATACGTCCCTCTATTGAACTATCACTCCCTTTTCCCAGATGCCATGGCCGCGATACAACTCTTGCTGCCGTCCCAGAATCGCAGGATGTTATAAGAGTGTTGTAAAGTTTTTTTTAAGACTGCTTGTTTTATGGTGGCATTCCATTGGCAAGGTGCTTGTTTGCTTCAGTTCGATTCGATTTCACTCTGGTATTCTTCATACTTCATTTTCATCAAATTTTGATGGTATATCATTCAAATTGCCTTTTAAAATGAAAATACGGGAAGAGTTTTGACTTTTTTATCTTCATCTTTTCTGCAATACAATAAATTCAAAATAACACAACACGGTACAAAAATTGGGAACGAGTTAGAATAACGCAACATAAGATGTAATGCAGAAAAAATGTAAGTAATTTCTATTAAATTTAAATTAAAAATACATACAATATACGGCCGGTTAAGTTTCTAGTATTGTTTAGTTAACTAATATACCAGGTGTATTAGGCCGACCGACACAGGAAATTAACATATGAAATCAGTTTATTGTAAATAGTATCTTGCCAGTAAATATTAAGTTGAAATTTTGTATACTTATTGGAGGATACTATATGTTTTTAACTTTTATTTTCTTATAATAAAATATAAGCATTATATGAAAAATTAAAATTCAGGAAAAAAATAAAAATTAAATTTTGCTGCTGGCTGGTTCCGAACCCAAGTCTTTCCGAGTTTTGTTTATTACCAAGCGCGCACTATGCTATCTGAACTAATGGTAACCATTTTTCCTGGAATATAAACAACAATCCTGGAAATTCTACAATTTTTCTTAATTTTATCTAATATTGCACTTTTAAATTAACTAATTTGGAATATAATCCATAAAATTAGTACTCTCCAATAATTATACAAAATTTCAATTTAATATCTTATAGGCCGAGATAGACGACAAAAATTAATGATCATTAAGAGATATATAGTACGCTCACCTGAAGTTCAGATGTCAAAATTACGTCTTTAACAAACCAAAAGATATTGAATGTAGTAAGCAAGTACTACTTCTTGTATTGTACTCGTACACTACAAAACAATAAGTAGCATGTGCTTACTACAGTCAATATTTTTTGGTTTGTTAATAGACGCAATTTTGGTATCTGTGAGCATTGTCAACTTAAGGAACGCATACTATAACTAACTGTTAATGATCATTAATTTTGGTCGTCTGTCTTGGCTATTACACTTGGCAGATACTATTCCCAATTAGCTGATTTCAGATGTTAATCTCCTGTGTCGGTCGGCCTAAGACACATGGTGTAAATCTGTGAATAAAAGGATATTGGTACACATAGAAATGGGAATAAGCCACGGTGTTTATTTTTTATTTATATCTGCTGTGAGAAAGGAAAAGAATATTTATATTTTGCATTTTTATTAGTATTATTGTTTAAATAATTTGTAAATATTGAATTCCCTCATATTTATTTTTTCTTTTTATAATTTTCGCGTTTATCTTTGAATTTGTAAAATAATAATTCATAATTAATTTTTGAAACTACTTTTTCTATTTTCATTATCTTATCGTATTGAATGAAAATAAATATAATGAAAAGTAGTTTTCATAATTTATACAAAGAAACAGTAAAAAAAAAAGAAATTATAAAATAATCAGAGTTATTCTGTATTATATGGGTTAATTTTAACCAATGGAATCTATACGATGTACCACTAAAAATTGACTTGACAAAAAGAATATCAACTTCTTTCATCAACTATTTTATTGGTAAGTTTTTTATCGCACTATGAACTGCCTTGTTAAAATATGTATTTTTAAATTTCTTTTAAATAGTACTTAATGTATTTTTGTACCAAATTGTGTTAAAATTAACTTAAGATGCAGAATAAATGCGCGTAATAACTACAAAATAATATATCGAATAATATCTTGTACTGACTATTAGTTGCTCAAATGGAAAAGCAGATATTTTGCCTATTTCTTCTATTTGCTGATTTTCATGCGTTACTTTACATTATAATCCAACACATGCCTTTCTAAGATTTAATTGTATGTGCTCTCTTCTGTTGCGTTATTGTAATCAGATCTGTCTTTCAGGTTATATAATACATAATATTTGGGAAAACGGATTCAATTTTGTTTGATGATGAAAATTTTCAATTTTAACAATTTTATTTAAAAATTCTACACGGTATTTATCATTTAAAAATTCTAGACGGTATTATCATTTTTTATCTTCATCTATTCAAAAACAATGCAAAAAGCCCCCGTACAACGCAATAAAATACAAATCTCTTACAGTTGAGAACTGTACCCTTGGAATATAGATTCAAGTACACCACGGGTATGTAAAAAATAAAGTTTTACACATATGTCTTCAGAATTCGTGAAGTATGTAATTTTGAGTGTTTGTGCTACTTATGTACGGGAGTTATCTGTGTTCGTACAAATTCGTGCAATTTTTATAAAAGTTGCATACTCAAATTGCAAATGTGTAAAATAGGATTACATTTAATCAATCATTTTTATAAACCATATTTTAGGTATTTAGTTACCTGATAAAATATTTTGAATATTAAGTGACAGTTTAATATGACTATGTATATTTTTGTAGTATAGCTAATGATACTTGTTAGCGGTAAGTGTTTACTGAATAAATAAGTAAAGTTTAAGTACTTTAGTGTTTCACTATTAGTATGTGAATCTGTGTTTGAATTTATTGATGGAGTGATTCATTTTATTATATAAAATTTATTTCGCTTCACAAATAAAATATTTTTTATTCATATTACTTTATTTTATTTATTAAAGACTAATTTACAGTGTGTTTTACATGAGTTGCAGTTAGAGTATGTATTTTTCACTAATATAAAATTTTATTATTTGTGTAACATCTTATTTATTTTTTTCTGCAGGTATAACAATGGGCCAAACTCAGCACTCTCTTTGAACTAAAGAAGGGTCTAAAAATAACGAAATAAAAAGACATGCACTGATATAATGTATCAGTGCATGTCTTTTATTTCGTTATTTTTTACTAATGTAAGTAGAAGATGTAAGCTATTTCTAGTTACTAAAGAAATCATTATATTAATGAAGAGTGCTGTTCTATTTAATTCGTGTATTTTGTTTGTTTGAATTAGCAAAAGTTATAAAATTAAATTGCAATCTGGTAAATGAAAGAATAGTTATTGAACTAGGCACTAAAATACCAGATTTACAGCAGGGGCAACGAATGCTGCCGAAGCTGTAAATTTTTTTTTTTTTAACACTTGCCGATTTTAGAATTAATATTAATTTAGTGATTATTTTTAATATCTATTTTGAAAGCTATCGCCATCAAATTGTGTTGTGCGTTTGTTGAACGGTTGATATGGGTCCCGTGGCTGAGTGCCTGAGTGTGGTCGGAATCGAACTCGGTTCCCCAGGTTCGATTCCGACCGACACCAAAATTTTAAATTGCACAAAAGCGACCCCTATGGTGCACTCTGCACACCAGCAATGAGTGCCCGTGAGGTGAGGCCTGGTAAGCGCCCGCACGGTATAAATATGTCATCATCATTACAGATATCTGTAATAAAGCAGATTGTGGCACATTCAGAATGGGCTACTTATCCGATTTCTATCACTATATACGTAATGTTATGTTGAAAACATATATAAAAATCTGATGTGGCCAGCACATGACCTGCGGCCAATTCCATGTTTAAAATAGCAGTGAGCTTTAAGTAAAGTATCATTTCCGGTTAATCGTTTGTAAATAAAATCTAATTTGTGTCCAATAAATAGAAAAGTCTGTAATATGAAATTTTGGATTGTTTTATTGTTTTTCCTCAAAAATCTGTTAGAGCTCCAAATTAAGTACTACATCCGATTTATCATATATGGTTAAAATCTAATATGTTGTTTCAAATTATATGTGAGTTTTAAATACTAAATTTGAGAAGTTTTGGATCATATTTAATAGACTTTAAGGAAAAATCGTCACACTCACACATTCTTATAAAAATCAGCATCATCTTCCAGGTGCTCTAAAACGCAATCTGTAAATTCTTCGCCGTACATGATCCATTTGGTAAATGTGTAGTTGTAAATTAATATTAATTTATATGCTGCAAAATTGCAATTAGCAAATTTAAATCAGATCATCCTGTACATCTAACATTTATGTAGGATGGAAAATATATTATTTTTACAAACCTTAATTATAGTATATTATTCAATGAGCATGTAATGTGCGTTATTACTCAAGAGAATGAAGTTTGCAACGCGAGCCAAGGCGAATGTTGTAAATCATTCGAATGACTAATAGCCATTACATGCGAGTAGAATACGACTATTCAATAGGAATTTTGACTTTTCTGTCTAGATAGGTATATAACTAAGAAATTCTTAATTATTATTAATGTTTGTATATTTAAAAGTCTGATTTACATTTTTTTACCTTTGTTGCAAGATATACAGTGTGTTAATTAAACAACTGGCCATAGGCGTTTAACATGGGAAAACAGTTTTTCTTTGCGCAAAAGTCCCCAATTAATTTCAGTCAAAATGTTTCAAATAAGTGTTACAGATAATTATATTCTACGCCTAAATCAGTAAACAGTTTTAATTTTGCACGTTTGGTAACTTGTAAAATCTAATTTGAAATTGTACAAAAATATTGCTCGTTTCTAGCGATACCCATGGAATTGAAACAAAATTACAGAGAAATGCTTATCGTTTGAACTGTCAGAAATTCAGTTTTCAATTAAAAGTTGCAGATAATTCAATTCTGCACCTAAATTACTACACAGGTATTAATTTTAAAATCTAACATTTAAATAACTTTTATTATTATTATTTCACATTCTATCTATAAAATTAAATTTCTGACAGTTCAGACGAAATGAATTTCTTTCTAATTTTGTTTCAATTTCATGGGTATCGCTATAAGTGAGCAATATTTATACAATTTCAAATTAGATTTTACAAGTTACTAAACGTACAAAATTAAATCTGTTTAGTAATTTAGGCGTAGAATATTAATATCTACAACATTTATTTGAAACATTTTTGTCTAAAATTAATTGGGGACTTTTGCGCAAAGAAAAACTGTTTTCCCATGTTAAACGCCTATGCCCAGTTTCTTAATTAACACACTGTATATTTGTATTATCATGAGTTTCCATGATTTCTCTAATTTTGTGGAGAACGAATTTTTTGCTCCGTAACCTTTCGTTTCAAAAATGCGCGGCTCAGTTTTGAATAATTTTCTATATTTATTCTATGATATCTAGCGGTGTACAAATTTATTCATTCTCACTATCTGAATTCATGTTTTTAATTAAATTAACTTAGATAACTTGTACCATTATATTCAATTTTAATTAGTAAAAGTTGCTAAAAATTATATTTAATGCATTTTTTACAAGAAAAACTGTTAAAAGCTTGTATAAATGATATTTCCGGTTATCCGATATACACTAAAAACTAATGAGCTCTTCTCACATTAGCATAGAATGGGTATACAAAATTTCAAGTTTTTCTGATTGATAGTATTTGAGTAATCGTGTCCACACGATCCACACACACATCCATACCTACAGACATCATTGTAAAAATATTAAAATCGAATTCTGGGGACATCAAAACGTGCTTATTCAGTAAAACTGCGATTTTTAGCACGATCCTTATACCTCCCTTACCTAGGGTAGCGGGAGATAAAAAAATAAATTTTATTTTAAAAAAATATTTGTTTTAGTAAATTAAGAAAGAATTTTTTTGTGACATTATATTGAACTGGAGAAGGGAATGTAGAGAATGTAACTTATAGATGGCATGGCGTGCGAGAAAGTTTTAATTTAAATTTGACAGTTCTTTTTTCTCTCTCTGGTCTCTCAAATGAATTTCTTGAGGGGCAGCTGTCAGAAATAAATTTCATATAAATTTACTCAATGATGGAGCCATGGAAAAATGTATGGTTTAATTTTATGAATGAATTGTATCAAAATCAAAATTTCTCGATATTTATCATAAGATATATAATTAAATAATTTTTAAAAATATTCAAAAGTGAGGTTAAAATCACTCCTGTGGAGGGCAGGTGACGTCATTCTGGAATGGTCTATAGGTAGTTACATGCAATTTAAAATATCGATATCAAAAAGACAATCTAAAATACTAACCTCCAAACTATTGTTAAAACGTCAAACAGGAGATCTACATTACCCGCACAAACATACCATTGTTATGGGGCAGTACCACGCTATGGCTTTACGGCCATTCGTTGGTGCGGCGTAATCCTACGTCATACATGGCGGTAATTCAAATAATCAAATTTCATTATTTTTTTTTTGCTAATTAAAAAAAAATTGTCAAAAGAAAAAATATGGGTAGCAAATTTTTATCTTCTCTTCAAAAATATTAAATAAAAATATCTGATGTGGGCACCACATGACTTCCTTGTATGCCTGTTAAACTTATTACCTCCCGCTACCTTAGGTAAGGGAGGTATAGGGATCGTGCTAAAAATTGCTTATAGAGATTTTAGTGAATAAGCACGAGTTAACATTTTTACAATGATGTCTGTAGGTATGTGTGTGTGTCTGTGTGTGTGGATCTTGTGGACACGATTACTCAAATACTATCAATCAGAAAAATATGTAATTTTGTATACCCATTCTATACTAATGTGGGAAGCGCTCATTAGTTTTTAGTGTATATCAGATAACCGGAAGTATCGCTTATATAATGGTACAATCTTCAATTCTACGATAGTAACATTTAGTAAATAACTCTAAATAACTTTAAATATGAATATATAATTTATTTTCCACCTAGCCTATGCGTTAAACAAAAATATAATTTTAATAACAATTTTGACATATTTAAACAAATGTCACTGACAGGAAGCAATTACATTAAAATTAATAATGAAACCATGGTAAGGAGAATATAACAGTAAAATATTTAATTAAGGTTTGTAAAAATAATATATTTTCCATCATACATAAATGTTAGATGTATAGGATGATCTGATTTAAATTTGCTAATTGGTATTTTTGCAGCATATAAATTAATATTAATTTACAACTACACATTTACGAAATGGATCATGTACGGCGAAGAATTTACAGATTGCGTTTTAGAGCACCTGGAAGATGATGCTGATTTTTATAAGAATGTGTGAGTGTGACGATTTTTCCTTAAAGTCTATTAAAATATGATCCAAAACTTCTCAAATTTAGTATTTAAAACTCATATATAATTTGAAACAACATATTAGATTTTAACCATATATGATAAATCGGATGTAGTACTTAATTTGGAGCTCTAACAGATTTTTGAGGAAAAACAATAAAACAATCCAAAATTTCATATCACAGACATTTCTATTTATTGGACAACAAATTAGATTTTATTTACAAACGATTAACCGGAAATGATACTTTACTTAAAGCTCACTGCTAATAATTAAAATATTTATTATAACAGACCCAATCATAAAATTGCACGTATTTGACATAATTTGACATTGATATTAAATTCTTTATTTTTTTGTTAATTTTTGTCCTAATCCATAGCAAACTTAATTACAAAAACAAAAAAGTACATAATTTTTAAATTTACATATCTCGCTTATACAAAGAGCTAAGTTAATCATACTTGATGTGTTAGACGCAGAATTCAATTATCTAAAACTTTTATTTGAAGCATTTATTTCTAAAATCAAAATAACACCATTTTTTCAAGAGAAACTGATAGCAGCTTCAAGTAAAGTATCACTTCCGGTTAGACCATTTTAACCAAAATCTATTACGTTATTCCCATTGATATTAAAGTCTTTTATACTAAATTTGAAAAGTTTTGGATTATATTTAATATAGTTTTTCATTAAAATCTATTATAGGCTTCTGGTAAAGTACCACTTCCGGTTAGACCATTTTAACTAAAATCTATTATGTTGTTCCCATTGATATAAAAGTCTTATATACCAAATTTAAAAAGTTTCGGATTATATTTTAATATAGTTTTTCATTAAAATCTATAGGGCACCTGCACGTGACGTTTCAACATGGCGGCCACCAGCTGATCTTGGGCAACCAAACCTTCAGTTTGCATTGTGTCTTACGGAGAAATATCGTGACATTCTTATTATTTAATGAGTTCCAGGTTATTAAATTAAACTAACCCAATCCTATTTTTTTGTGTATACTTTTATTGCATATAAAATAATTTAAACATAATCGGATAGGAACATATTGTATGAATGTTTAAATATATGTAATTTTCTTTAATAATATGTATAAAATATCTGATGTGGACAGCACATGACTTCCTTGTACGCCTGTTACACTATACATATTTTGTTAATAATTAAAATATGTATTATAACAGACCCAATCATAAAATTGCACGTATTTGACATAATTTGACATCGACATTTTTTTTTTATTTTTTGTCCTGATCCATAGCAAACTTAATTAGAGAATACAAAGAGCTAATTTAATCATAATTAATGTTTTCGACGCAGAATTCAATTCTCTAAAACTTTTATTTGAAGCATTTATTACTAAAATCAAAATAACACCATTTTTTCAAGAAAAACTGATAACATCTTCAGGTAAAGTATCACTTCCGGTTAGACTATTTTAACCAAAATCTATTATGTTATTCCCATTGATATAGAAGTCTTATATATCAAATTTGAAAAGTTTTGGATTATATTTTAATATAATTTTTCATTAAAATCTATTATAGGCTTCAAGTAAAGTACCACTTCCGGCTAAACCATTTTAACCAAAATCTATTATGTTATTCCCATTGATATAAAAGTATTATATACTAAATTTGAAAAGTTTTGGATTATATTTTAATATAGTTTTCATTAAAATCTATTATAGGCTTCAAGTAAAGTACCACTTCCGGGTAGACCAATTTAACTAAAATCTATTATGTTATTCCCATTGATATAAAAGTCTTATATACCAAATTTGAAAAGTTTTGGATTATATTTTAATATAGTTTTTCATTAAAATCTATTACAGGCTTCAAGTAAAGTACCACTTCCGCAAGTTATGTAATGACCAAAAAGGGAGGTGCACAACTAGATGTTATAACAGTTCTAAATACAAAATTTCAACTTTCTACGGCTTCCCGTTTTTCAGTTATGCGAGATACGTACATACGTACGTACAGACGTCACGACGAAATTAGTCAAAATGGATTCAGGGATGCTCAAAATGGATATTTCCGTTGAAATCTGGAAACCGAAATTTTTCGCGATTACAATACTTCCTTTACTTCGTACAAGGAAGTAAAAACATGAAAAAATATTTTTTAAATGACAGAATTACAAATTTTGAATGAAGTTTTTTACTTCCTTGTACGAAGTAAAGGAAGTATTGTAATCGCGAAAAATTTCGGTTTCCAGATTTCAACGGAAATATCCATTTTGAGCATCCCTGAATCCATTTTGACTAATTTCGGCGTGACGTCTGTACGTACGTATGTTCGTACGTACGTATGTACGTACGTACGTACGTATGTTCGTACGTACGTATGTACGTACGTACGTACGTATCTCGCATAACTGAAAAACGGGAAGCCGTAGAAAGTTAAAATTTTGTATTTAGGACTGTTATAACATCTAGTTGTGCACCTCCCTTTTTGGTCATTTCATAACTTTCGGAAGTGGTATTTTACTTGAAGCCTATAATAGATGTTAATGAAAAATTATATTAAAATATAACTCAAAACTTTTCAAATTTGGTATATAAGACTCTTATATCAATGGGAATAATATATTAGATTTTAGTTAAAATGGTCTAACCGGAAGTGGTACTTTACTTGAAGCCTATAATAGATTTTAATGAAAAACAATATTAAAATATAATCCAAAACTTTTCAAATTTGGTATATAAGACTCTTATATCAATGGAAATAATATATTAGATTTTAGTTAAAATGGTCTAACCGGAAGTGGTACTTTACTTGAAGCCTATAATAGATTTTAATGAAAAACTATTTTAAAATATAAACAAAAACTTCTCAAATTTGGTATTTTATACTTTTATATTAATAGAAATAACATAATAGATTTTGGTTAAAATAGTCTAACCGGAAGTGATACTTTACTTGAAGCTGTTATCAGTTTTTCTAAAAAAAAAAATGGTGTTATTTTGAATTTAACAATAAATGCTTTTAGAAAATTGAATTCTCCGTCGAAAATATCAAGTATGATTAAATTAGCTCTTTGTATAAGCGAGATATGTAAATTTTACAAATATGTACTTTTTGGTTTCTGTAATTAAGTTTGCTATGAATTAAGACAAAAAATAACAAAAAAATAAAGAATTTAATGTCAAATTATGTCCAATACGTGCAATTTAATGATTGGGTCTGTAATAATACATATTTTAATTATTAATAAAATATGTATAGTGTAACGCTAGGCGTACAAGGAAGTCATGTGTTGTCCACATCAGATATTTTTAGTAACAGAAAATATAAATCTATATATATATTTATATTTGTGTCTGTTTCTCACAAAGGTTTAAAAATTAGATAGGTAATCAATTATTGATTTCATATTGATTTTTAAAAGGTATTTATAATCCTCGTCAAAAAAATGTCAATGTATAAGGATCCACATTATGTATCCACTTAAATTTATCGATTTAACGTACTTAGGCTTCCAAAGATAAATTTTTAACGTATAAACTCAATAAGCTCATTTATATACAATAAAAATACACAATATGACAATAAGAAAAATGAACTCGAAGATAAATATATATATATATATATATATATATATATATATATATATATATCTCAAATTTAATTTTCTTTATAAATTAAAAAAAAATTAATAATTCAATTTATTTTAATTTCAATATTCATGTTTTCTTTTAAAAATACACATAAAAAAACTTATACAAACTCAAATGAATATAATACAACCTGATGCTACAAGGTACTTATTTCAATTTAATATTTTTTAAAATATATTTATAAATAGGACTGCTTTGTTTTACTAGTAAATAATACATACACTTATCTTTAATTATGGTTAATTACATTTTAAAATAGCATGTATAAATTTAGGAAAAACTGAATTTCTTGTACATAAAACACATTCGCTGCATAAAACGCAATCAATGTTAAACTGAAGCTTGGTTGCCCGAGATAGTGTTGCCACAAGACCAAGACCAGTCTTGGTCTTGGTCTCGTCTCGTCTTGGTCTTGTCGAGACGAGACCATCATTTGGTCTCGACTAGAAAAGTCGAGACGAGACGAGACCAGCATCAAGTCTTGTCGAGAAAGTCTTGAAGTCTCGACAAGACTCTCGACTTCAGATCAAAGTTATCTTTTTAAACATATATTCTAAAAGTGCTTCAAAAACTGAGAGTATTGCTGTAAATACTGTTTGAAAATTCGAATAAATAAGAAAGATATTAATTTTTCAAATTTTGTATTTTTTTACTTTCATAGTTGTGTTCCAGAAACATTAATTTAAGTAAATATGATGTATTCCTTATTCTTCTAAATAATCCAAATGTAAGTTTTAAATTAATTTAAATTACAATGTAGGTGGGATGAGATGAAAGAAGTAGGTATAAATTTAAAATTCTTATGTTATTTTAATGCATCAATATTTTAATTAAATTAAAATTAACCTTTATTTTATAATATACATGTTTTGTACGTATAAATATGTTGATTTTGGTTTAATTTTTGTTTAATTATCAATTAATATATTGGTACGACTGGGTATATGAAATACTGACTACATCTTGAAAAATATTTCCAATTTTCAAATAGCATACAAAAATTACATCTGTGGTGCATTCTCAACGTTAGCAATTAATTTATTATAACAAAAGTAACATTCCCTACAAATATACAGTATAAAAATATAATTAGTCATATATTTATGTTATTTATTTGCCAAAATAATACACTTATTCCAAAAACTTAAGTAAATTATAATAAACGTATTTAGAATAATAATGATATATTTAATAAAAACTGTAGGTAGTTACATAAACACAATTCTCTAACAAAAGAAAAAAGTTATTTGAAAAATATAAATAAATTATAATATACTTGCTTAAATTTATAAAATTAGTAAAAGAATTAGTAACTAAGAAACTTTAATAATAACAGTTTTACGGTTTAATGAATTATAAATTGATTAACTTTCAAAAATCAGTCAGCTTTACTATAATCATAGAAACAGCTGATATATTCAAAAAATTGTAATTGACAGATTTCAGTGTCAAGTACGATTTACATAATGATTATTCGTGTTATAATTTTATTTGATTTATAGAATTTTTTCAAAGGAACTTTCGGTATGGAATTTGTAAAAAATAGTATATGTTTGTGTTACAATTTTATTAAATATATACAATATTTTCTGGGGAACTTCTGATGTGGGATTTGTACAAAATACATCAAATTGACGGAAGGTCTTGTGATAGCCACAATAGTTTTTTTATGTACTGAAACTTCTTTTACATGCATGTTGTAAAAGGTAGAGTTAAAAATAAAATCAAGGCATGGAGTAAAAAAGGATAGAATTTTTTGGAGATATCTAATAATTCTTCATATGGTATTTCTTTCTCAAGAGGTTTCTCTTTCCACTTATGAAACCATAATAACGATTCCTCATAAAAATTGTCTGTGTTATGTTTCATTTAATTCTTGTATCATCCGTTTATACTTTTCTTTATTACATAGTTTTTTATTTTTAGGATGCAAAATTGATAGTTTGACTAAAGTTTTGTATTCTGTAATATTTGGATTTGGGTTGAGCAAACCTACCTACTTTTATTACTAGCAGATGTCTAAAAGTGGTTGTTATTGTCTGGTAATATGCAGTATATAAATATATAAAATTTATTGTTCCATTATTAGATTTTTTACAAGAAAAGAAATGTGTTATTTTTTACCCATTTTTTTTTTTATATTATGTTATATTAGGGATTAGGAAAAACAGTTTGTTTTACACATTTGTGCATACAAAGTTTTAAGGAAATTGTTAAGAAGGGCTTGTACATTACGACTTTTATATTTACATTTCCTTTAAGGCTTTAAGTCAACGTTGATTATTGTTTTCAATTTTTTCATATGAATGAATTAGATATTTATACAATGTATTTAATTTTATCAGGGGGGGCAAGCGCAAACTTTTGAAATAAAGCAGAGGTTCTCAACCTGTGGTACGCGTACCAAGGGATACGTGAAAGGCTAGTTTTGTTATCTGCCTATTTAACATTTATTTATTAAAATATAAAAAAAATAGCGAAATAAGTTACTTTTTTGGAGATTTACTTACTGCTTCATTTTAAACATATACATAACTGTTTAACTATTGCTAATAATTCTGTGGCTAAGGAATTGAAATTATATATTTTATGTTTAGTAATGAGAAACAACACTCGATATTTTTTTTTAAAAAAAAAAAACCTCTCAACAGTATTAAATCCCAATTACTGAGTAGGTTCACATACACAAACATCCATGCCTTAGTGGGATTCGAACCCAGAACCCCGAGCACACTCATGACTACGAGGCGTTGCTCTAACCATTGAGCCACCGGAGCCGACAATATACGTATATTTTCATATTAATTATTTCAATAGCTCAATTATCAAGTTGATGATACTTATAGAAAACTTAATAATAAATATTTCAAATATTATTTGGAATATTTGAATCGCGATTGTACTGGTGTTCTTAGAATTTTATGTACTATTAGATGCGATTATACAAAAATTGTTTATGGAGGCAAAGTCGAGAGTCTTGTCGAGACTCGAGACGAGACGAGACTGACATCAAGTCTCGTCTCGCCAAGACCAAGACGAGACCACTCTAGTCGAGACCAAATCAAGACCAAGACAAGACCGACCCCAAGTCTCGTCTCGTCTCGACTTCCGGCAACACTAGCCCGAGATCAGCTGATCATCCGCCATGTTGTGACGTAGGTGCAAGTGCCCTATTATAGGCTTCAAATAAAGTACCACTTCCGGAAGTTATGTAATGACCAAAAAGAGTGGTGCACAACTAGATGTTATACCAGTCCTATATACAAAATTTTAACTTTCTACAGCTTATCGTTTTTCAGTTATGCGAGATACGTACGTACAGACGTCACGACGAAATTAGTCAAAATGGATTCAGGGATGGTCAAAATGGATATTTCCGTTGAAATCTGGAAACCGAAATTTTTCGCGATTACAATACTTCCTATACTGCGCACAAGGAAGTAAAAAGGTACGTAAGTAGCCCATCGGGTAATATGCCGTGATATATATAGGCCATCCAGCCAATTAAGCGGTTTACGTCATAAATACAATACAAAGTTTACATGAGCTTTTAAAACGGATTAAAATATGATCTGCGGGTTACCTTCTTAAATCCAAATATCCAATTTTATTTAAAATTTTCTGAAGGATACTCCGTCCGCCATTATAAATATTTCATTCGCGTAGTATATGCAACAAACTATTTAGTATTATGTGAGAGCCTTAAAAAAGTACAGAATACTGCATAATACCATACAATTTCTCACTGTTTCTGTACATTCCGTATAGCGTTTGCTACACGCTGTACATATACATTAAATTTTCAAATTATTACTAACAAATAGAACAGAATATTACCATTATTACCTCAATAATACAATTCAGTGTAAGTAAGAGCGCACCATTCTATTTTTCATTTTCAAAATAAGTTAACAAATTAACTACAAGCTCTTGAATTTCCCATGCCAGAGCATTTGACATTTTGCTAATGAACAAGGAAACAAAAAACAAAATGAATTCACAATACAGGTTGAACAGAATAATGTAAACATGTAATATTTAGTAATATGCATTTTCAGAATTACCAATAATAAAAATCTGTTGTGGCCAGCACAAGACCTCTCGCCATTTCCATATTAGGCTATATAAGTATTGTATTGCACTTCGCTTTCGAACCGTCGTTTTATAACAAAAAATTACAGAACTTTACTCAAATATTGTTTAACATGCCTTCTGCACACATATAATCTAAGTATATCTATTTTTCATTGTATGAGGAAGTTTCTAAATGCCATAGATTCTTCCAATTCATTAACCAGATTGGCGGTATTTCTGATGGATATATGCATTTTACCACAATTTTACCTATAATTTCAAATATTTAATTAATAAAACAATAAGAAAAGTTAAATATACTTCCCAGAAAAAGCTATCAGAATGTCACTAAAACTGTTGATATTTGACAATGACATGTGTCATGTTATAAACATTGGAATTTGTCAACTGGTTTCCTTAGTGCCTTGGCCTCTGCGATTAGTTTACTCTATAAATTATAGTGTCTTTATCTCTAAATCTATACAAGATATAATAAAATTTTTAAGTGTATTAGATGGAGAATTTTATGTTCTTCAATATTTAATAAAAAAAATTCCCAAAAAATTATATTTAGAAGATTTTTTTTAAGAAACTACTACTTCCGGTTGTTCAATTGTTACCAAAACCTTTTCAGCTCTTCCCAGGAATGTCAGATTGAAGAAACTGCAGTTAAATATTTTTTAAGTCTTATAGTTTTTGAGGAATCGTCCGTCCAACATCCAGCCATACACATCCACACACACACACAGACATCATTGTAAAAATGTTAAAATCGGATTCTAGTGACCTTGAAACGTGCTTATTCATTAAAATCTGGATATGTGATTTTTAGCATGATTCCAATACCTCTCTTAGCGAGAGGTAAAAAAATATAATCAAACGTCATTTTGCAAAAATTAACAAAATTTCACGTAATAATAATATTTCCAAATATAATTATTTCTATTAAAGGTTTTAAATACATATAATAATAAAAAAAAAAACAATAAAATACCGTTAATAAAATATATTTAAAAAATCTGATGTGCCCAACACAAAACCTCCCGCTATTTAATTTTTATTATTAAATACATACCTCCGTATTTACTAATGCTGCAAACTCTTCCATTGCATAAAACTATTGCTGTATTTACTATTTTCTTTTTAAAATGACACTATTATAAATTTGAAGTGATTATTTTTTTGACAGTGACATTCACTTGTTGTTACATTCATTTGAAATATGAACTGTATAACAAAGAAATTGTATTTATCTTAGGCTTCGGGATTTTTTTTTAAATATTTTTAAATTTATCTGTAAAATATATAAAAAAAATCTGTTGTGGCCAGCACAAGACCTTCCGTCAATTCCATGTATTTTGTACAAATCCCATACCAAAAGGTCCTTGGAACAGATTCTATATACTATCATGTAAAATCGAACACGAACACATACTATTTTTTACAAATTTCATACCAAAAGTTCATTTGAAAAGGTTCTATAAATCCAATAAAATTATAACATAAACTACACTAAGTAATGTCCTTCCATCTTCTCTTTGGCCTTTCTCTGCGTGTCACTTGCGAGCAACACTATGACATACCAATTTTAGATCCCATACTTTTTTCCATATTTGGTTTTGCACTTGCAACTGACATCTGTCAATTAAATTCTTTTGAGTAATTATGTCAGCTGTTTCCATGATAAATAACAAAGCTGACTAATTTTTGAAAATTAATTTCTTTGTAATGCTTTAACTCTACATCTATTGAATATGAAGGAAAATGAATAATCAAACCATATAGAGAAGAGTATTTTCTTTAATAAATATAATAAGAAAATGTCAAAAAATAATATTTAACTGCATTTTTTTAAGAAAAACTGTTAAAAACTTCAAATAAGGGTACTTCCGGTTGACCAGTTATAACCAAAATCTAATCAGCTCTTCATATGGTTGTAAAGAAGAGGAATATGAAAGAATCATAATTTTTAGAATTGTAGTTTTGGAGTTATCGTCGGAGAAAAATTTGTCACACACACACACACACACGGACACACACACGGACACACACACAGACACACACACAGACACACACACAGACACACACACAGACACACACACGGACACACATACACACATACAGACATCATCTTAAAAATAGTACATTCGTATTGTAGGGACCCTAAAACGTGCTTATACATTAAAAACTCACCACCGAATTTTTTGACCAAAAACAATACCTTCCTTTTGACGGAAGGTAAAAAGTATTAATGTATTCCTGTAGAAAATTCAATAATCTTTAATTTTCTTAATTACAAAAATGTGAAAAATGGCATTTAATGGTATTTTTTGAAGAAAATCCAATATGAGCTTCAGGTGAAGTGCCATTTCCGGTTATCCGATTTACACCAAAATCTAATGGTGTCTTTCCATATTAAAATAGGGTAGGAATACAAGGTTTTAGAATTTTCTGAATGATGGTATTTGAGTTAGAGTGCTAACAAAAGCCGTACACATACACACACACACACACACATATACAGACATCATCGTGAAAATGTTAAAATTGGATTGTAGGGACCATAAAACGTGGTCATTTACTAAAATCTCGATATGTGATTTTTAGCACGATCCCTATACCTCCCTTACCAAGGGTAGCGGGAGGTAAAAAGTATAGAAAATTTCGAAAATCCCTAAACGATGATGTAAACCGCTTGATTCGCTGGATGGCCCATATATATGTAAGTTACCGTTGCCTAAACCGATGAATTGCAGTTCCCAGGCGCCGAACCCGACACCTGAGTTTACTGTTTCCAGTTTACAGACTTTTGTGTAGTTTCGAGTTAGTCAGAGTTTAGAATCCAAATAGAAAACATTAGAATAGAATAAATGTAATAATTTTCAATAAATAAATATAATAAAGTTTATGTGTAACAATTGATAGTTGACATAAAATAAACTTATAATAAAATCCCTTTTTAAAAATACTATTTCGGATCCTCGAAATATAACTGGCGCAGTCGCAGCGGATTTTCGGGCGAATTTTCACATCGAGTGAAAATTGTATTCGTGTCAACGATTCACCGAAAAGAACCACAACCCCAGGGAGAAGAAGCGACATCGTTCAAGTGCAAGATCACCCAGTTCCTTCATCTGCGAGAGAATATCGACGACGAAAGAACAAGGCGCTGCTGAACACAGACCTGACCGGGAATCAACGCATCCAATGGACAAATTGCTTCTGTTATTGTGAGTACACACATGTCACACAACTATCAGTACCATTCTGACTCAGATACAGGATCGGATACACATTCAAACCCAGAAACTTCCTCTGACTCCGAGTCCACACTCGTAACTTCCAAACCTTATAAAACTAAACGTAAAATAACAAAAAACAAAGTCAAAATGTCACACCCACAAGCAGCAGGATCAGTAGCACAACCTGCACGTCTTGAAAAACATTATCTTGACATGATCCCAGATTTCTACGGTGATAGTAAATTACTATCTCGCTTTCTTGAAATTTGCGAAAAACTAGTCAACAAATTTTATAATTTGGTCGACGAAACAGACTTCCAAAATGAGTACCTTATGTCGAGCATTTTAGCTAAAATAAAAGGCGATGCAGCAGTAAACATCGCCAGTAGCACAATAAGTAAATGGGCAGACGTTAAACAAGTATTGTTAAACGCCTACTCAGATAAACGAGATCTATACACACTAAGTATTGAATTAACCGAATTGCGACAAGGCAACGAAACGGCATTTGAATTTTACAATAAAATTCAGGACATATTGAACCTCCAAATTTCTTACATCTCTAATCACAGTTTAGCACTTGCCAAGCCTTATCTAACAGAATATTGTCAAAATTATGCTTTAAGAATTCTTCTGCGAGGACTAAAAGATCCTCTAGGAACTCTTATGAGAACAAAGAACCCCAAAGATATGAACACCGCGTTAAACATGTTGACAAACGACTTCCAACTTCCAACTAGACACGCACAGTCGTCCGCAATACAAAAATATCACCCATACTCAACACAAACAGAAACAAATAATTCACAATACACAAAACAGACAACCACAATACTCACAACTGATGTATAGACCAAATCCACCTACCAACCCAATTTTTAAACCTATCACTAATCAATTTCCTAATCATCAAATAAGGAAACCCTACACACAAAATCAATATCCCTCAAATCAAGGAAATAAAACATTTAACAACCAATCCCAAAATGTTTTCAAACCTAACCCTAATTATAAAGCCCCCAAGCCTACGCCTATGAGTGTCAGTACAAGACAGTCAATGACACCCAGGCCAGGAACGAACCAGTACCGTCCGCAACAATTTTATAACACACAAAACCGACCTAGTTTTATAGCGGAAGAACTATTCAACACTGAAATTGACGAATACACTGAAAACGAAAATACTGAGGAACAAAATTCCGATTATTATGTAACTGACCCCAATCCTGACTATTATGTAACAGAACCAAATTCTGAAGAAACGAATGAGTTTTTTCCGATAACAGCCTTGGAACAAACGTCGAATTAATGAATGTAATACACAACCACAGTGAATTACCATTTGTCATCTTCCCAGAATTAAATTTAAAAGCTTTAATAGACACAGGAAGCACACGTTCCTTTATAAATCCAGACATTGCACAAAAATATTTCAAGGAAAAAATAAAAAATGACCCTTTCAAAATTACAACCGCTCACGGAACATCATTAGAAAATTTTAGCATCATAATACCTGCCTCTAAATTATTTAATTCCCCTAACACTCTATTAAAATATCATTTATTTAATTTTCATAAAAATTTCGACATCTTATTAGGACTAGACAATTTGAAAATTTTAAATGCAAATATCGACCTAACTAATGACAAAATAACCACCCCTACTCAGGAAATTAAGATCCACTATCACAGAATACTTCCAAAATTTAATCACATTAAAATACCTTCCAAATCTGAAAAAATTTCAAAAATATTTGTAAATAATATAGAAAACGGCGAAGCATTTATACCAGAAACCAAAATAAATAATTTAATTATTCCAGAAGGTCTAGCAAAAATTGAAAACAATGAAATTATATACCCAATTATAAACCTAGGCGAAAACGATGAAATTATAAATTGTGTAGATTGCATACAAGTTCAGACATTAAATAACTTTGAAATTAATAATATTAATTTTAATCAAAATGAAACAAAATTTAAACTAGACATGAATAAAATCAGAACTGACCACATGAATAGCGAAGAGAAACGTGAGATAACAAAACTGCTGAGTGAGTATTCTGATATCTTTCATATGGACGATAAGCCACTAACCTTTACAAATGAAATAAAACATTCTATTCGAACAAAAGATGAAATTCCTGTATACGCAAAAACGTATAGATACCCCGAGGTACACAGGAAAGAAGTGGAATCCCAAATTCAGAAAATGCTAAACCAAAATATTATACGCCCTTCTCATTCTCCTTGGTCATCCCCCGTCTGGATCGTACCAAAAAAATTAGATGCATCCGGAAAAAGAAAATGGAGACTCGTAATTGACTATCGTAAATTAAACGAGAAAACGATCGATGACAAATACCCAATACCTAACATTAACACTTTATTAGATAAACTCGGTAGATGCCAATATTTTACAACTTTGGATTTAGCGTCAGGATTTCACCAGATTGAAATGAATGAATCTGACATACAAAAAACCGCCTTCAGCACAGAAAACGGTCATTTTGAATATTTAAGAATGCCTTTTGGATTAAAGAACGCGCCAGCCACTTTTCAAAGAGTGATGGACAATGTTCTTCGAAATTTAACCAACGAAATTTGTCTCGTATACCTCGATGATGTAATAATTTTTAGTACATCTCTCCAAGAGCACATTCAAAATTTAAGATCAGTTTTTAATCGGTTGCGAAAAGCTAATCTCAAAATTCAACCAGATAAGTGCGAATTTTTACGTACAGAAGTCTCATATTTAGGCCATGTAGTAACTCCAGATGGTGTCAAACCCAATCCGGACAAGATTCATGCTATTAAAAATTATCCCATCCCAAAAACAACCACAGAAATCAAAGCATTTCTAGGACTGTTAGGCTACTACAGGAAATTTATTAAAGATTTTGCAAATCTTACTAAACCCTTTACGAAATGTTTAAAAAAGAGTGCCACTATTAAACACAATGATCCCGAATATATTAATTGCTTTAACACCTGTAAAAATGTCCTAATAAATGAACCCATCCTTCAATACTCGGACTATAAGAAACCTTTTAATTTGACAACTGACGCAAGCCAATATGCCATCGGCGCTATACTATCACAAGGACCTATAGGATCTGACCTACCCATCGCATACGCGAGTCGAACTGTAAATAGCTCGGAAATAAACTATAGCACAATTGAAAAGGAATTACTTGCTGTCGTATGGGCTACCCAAAAATTTAGACACTACTTGTATGGTAGAAAATTTAAAATTATAACCGACCACAAACCTTTAGTATATTTACATTCACTAAAAGAACCCCATTCAAAATTAATGAGATGGCGACTCAAGCTAGAAGAGTACGATTATGAAGTAATTCATAAAAAAGGCTGTCTGAACAAAAACGCAGACGCTTTATCACGCATTGAATTAAACATAAATACTTTAGATCCAGATTCACAAAATCTTTACGATCTCATTGAAAATTTTAATGAAACTTATTTCAACCCCGACAATGACAAACAATTCACTCAAATCCCGAACACCCTATTATAGGCCTACCAATCACCGAATCACCTGTAAATTTTGGTAAAAACCAAATTTTTATATCCAAAGTTAAACACTCCCCTTCTAAACCAAAAATACAAAAATTTCATTGCGATAAAATGAGAATTCACCTCCAAATTTCCGAAACAAATTTTGAACAGGACACAATAAATTTTATAAAAGAATATATTGCACCGAATGTGAAATACCATCTATATTTTGAAACACCCATTTATGAGAAATTTAGTAACGTACTACAAAATTATTTTAAAAACTCAGAAATTAAATTTGTCAAAAGCAACATAAAATTAATAGACGTAGAAGAAAAAGATGAAATCTTACAAGTAATAAAAAACTACCACGAATCTAAAACAAACCACCGTGGAATAAATGAAGTCCACACCCAAATTAAAAAACGATATTATTTGCCGAATCAATTAAAAACCATTACTGACTTTATAAATCAATGTGAAATTTGTTTAGCTGCTAAATATGAAAGAAACCCTATCAAACCCAAATTAAATATTACTCCAACCCCCAATAAACCATTAGACATCATCCACATCGACACACTCTCTCTAGAAAATATCAAATTCCTTACTATAATTGACGCTTTTTCTAAATATGCTCAAGCATATAAAGTTACATCCACAAATGCTATAGAAATTGCCAATAAATTGACAAGATTCTTCTCACATCATGGCATACCCAAATTAATAGTAGCAGATAATGGGCTCGAATTCAAAAACAACGTCGTGAAAGAATTATTAAGCCTGCATAAAATCGAAATTCATTTCATTTGCTCACAAAACCCAAATTCCAACGGGTTAGTCGAACGCTTTCATTCAACTTTAGTAGAGCACATTCGTTTATTCAATCTGCAGGAAAACTTCAAAAACGAACTAATTCAAGATAAAGTAAATTATGCAATTCTGGCTTATAACAATACGAATCATAGTACGACAAATCTAAAACCAGTCGAAATTATTAACGGACACTTAGATACAAATTCCCCACTCGATATAGAACTTGAGAAACAAATAATGCAAGATTACATTCAGAAACATAAAGAAAAAACAAAATTAGTTTATAAAAATATTAATAACAAACTGCAGACAGACAAAACTAAAACTATTACTAAATTAAACGAAAATCGCGAAGAACTTCCCGACATACCCGAAACAGTTTACGTTCAAAACAAACAAAAGGTAAATAAAACAAAAAACCCTAAATTCAAAAAGGAAAAAATTAAGTTAACAAAAACTTAAAAACTGCAGAAATTGACACAGAAAATAATGATAAAAAAACAGTCTAAAATTCATCTTTCGAATATAAAGAGACCGAGAAAATTAATTAACACATATCCGGCTATTCCAGGTCCCTCTACTTCACGTATACACTTGGAATAAATATCCAAGATATTACCCTGAACCCAGGACTACTGACAATTAACCTTGGACAAGCAAAGTTACAAAAAACGAAACACACATTCGTACAGTTTTACGATTTAAACCCATTATGGATACAATATGAAAGTTTAAATGTGCAGTACACAAATCTCAAACGCACTATCAACGCAGATAACACTATCGCTGCAGACTTTGATAACAACAACAAAATCATAGAGTACCTGAAAAATAATATTAATGAAAAAATTAGTCATTTATCTACGCATCCCAGAACAAAACGAGGAATATTAAACGGTTTAGGATCTGTTATAAAATCAATAACAGGAAATTTAGATGCTGAAGATGATAACCGATACACAAAAATTTTAAATCATTTAAAAAAGAATCAATTTAATTTAAATAACCAAATTAAACACCAGTACTCTGTTAACCACCAAATTATGGAATATTTCAATAAAACAATCGAAACAATCAAACGAAACGAAAATATTTTAAAGTCAAAAATTGAACAACTCACGCACATTGTCATCGGAGGAATCAAAGATCATGACAAACTATTTATTAAAGATATTTACAATCAGTTAAACACTTTATACACCATGACATTTAATACTCTTCAAGATATAGAAAACTCTTTAACATTTTGCAAGCTCCACACAATGCATCCTAGTATTATCAAATCACATGACCTTTATGAAGAATTAAGTAAAATTTCAAAATTCTATAACAATGAACTACCATTTGAAATCAATTCTGAAAATATGTCAGAAATCGAAAAATTAATCTCAATTAACTGTAAATTACAGGAAAACAAAATTATATACTTTATTGACATCCCTATAAATTACGAAACCTCTTTTGAGCTTATTCACCTTATCCCAACACCCACCAAACAAAATAAAGAATTTGTAACCATTATTCCTAACCACGAGTACATTCTGAAGTCTGAAAATGGCGACTTACGATCTTTGTATGATCTGTGTGTCCGCAATAAGAGAAACATTTACCAATGTCCCAACAAAATTAAAGAAATCAGCGAGAATTCCTGCGAAAGGAGCTTCATACTACAAAGCAAAGTGGAAAATTGCCATTTTGTTAAATTAAACATAAAGAGAAACCACATTGAATATATTGAAGAAATCAATCAATATCTAGCAATACTTCCTAATCCCGAAAACGTACAAGCCAAATGCAACCAAGGCGACAGTATAACCAACCTTCAAGGTATACTCTTAATTAAAGAAGATGAGTGCAAATTGAAACTACAAAATAATGATTTAATTTTTAAACACGGCACATTTGGCAAACCATTGGTAATTGAAAACTTCGAAATTAACTACAACAATACAAAAATTCCCAAGGTGGCGATCGAACTAGATTCTATCTCCGAACTTAAACCATTAAACAAGTTCGAAGATACAGAGTACTACGAAGACCAAATCGAAACCGATAACATCAACTACCCAGTGTGGGCACTGTATGTAATAATCATCACCGGTGCCATCATCACCGTTGCAGCCTACCTCCAAAAAACGTTCATCAGATATAAAAGGAGAAAACAACCCAAGGCCGAAGACATTGAACTTCAACCGCCAACTTCACCCCCTAAATCAGCGCTGAAGTTACCCGATGAAGCCCAATTTTAGCGAGGGAGGAGTTACCGTTGCCCAAACCGATGAATTGCAGTTCCCAGGCGCCGAACCCGACACCTGAGTTTACTGTTTCCAGTTTACAGACTTTTGTGTAGTTTCGAGTTAGTCAGAGTTTAGAATCCAAATAGAAAACATTAGAATAGAATAAATGTAATAATTTTCAATAAATAAATATAATAAAGTTTATGTGTAACAATTGATAGTTGACATAAAATAAACTTATAATAAAATCCCTTTTTAAAAATACTATTTCGGATCCTCGAAATATAACTTGTATACATGGTACGTGGTCACTTCATATACGGGAATTTGCTCAACGCTGTGACTTCATATATAGCGTTGTGACTTCCGAAAATGGAAGTGACAACGTCTCCCTATGTAATTTTATTTTTTCTAGCACTACAAGGTAAAACAAGTCTACATACGAAAATTTTGTTGGAAGTCAAATAGTACCCCCCGTACCCTTAAAATTGTCACTTTAGTTCAAGCGTTTACCGCTGGCGCTGTACTCGCTATTAGTGTCAGGTATGCACAATGCGAAGTTACTTCCGAAGTGTATATAGCATTGGAAGGTACTTGGTCACTTTCAAAACTTGGCAACAATATATTGCAGTATGTTATTGTAGTTTATGGATACTCTTTAATAATATAATAAACTTTTATTGACAATATACAATTAAAAAATTAATAAGTGAAAAATTCACATAATGTAAAAATAATTACCGCTGTTATTTATAGCACATACGGAGTATTTCTGTGAATTAATGATTATTTTTTGCACCTATTTAAAAAATTTAGCCAATAAGTATTAATAACAAATAACAATTAAATTTCTTATATTAAAATTTATTTGTGATAATTTTTAACAAGTTTCTAAATTTCAATCGTGGTAATTCTGTTAAGATGATTTATTAATTTTTAGCAAGTTTTTAGCACTCTGCAACCAATAAGCAATAAAATGTCAGGTGACAATTTATTTTTTTGTCATGTCAGTATTCGCGATTAGTGATTTTTTTTGACAAAGTTGCTTAATTTTAGAACTAATGCCCGGTTTCAAAAGAGTATGTTAAAAAATTGCCATCTTGTTATAATTTTCAATAAATAGAAATAAATTTCACACGTGACATTTTACTGTTTTGTAAAGTACTTCATAATTTAGTTGGATGAAAACGTATTAATTTTTGAACAAATGGTTATGAAACCGGACATAAATTGCAAAAGTGCGAACAGTAACTTATTTACAGTCTTGGAGGTTATTAGAGTTTTAAATAATCCCCAATAACATCATGTTAGTTACAAATTATTTTTCTGTAAATGAAATTTGTAATTTTCATTTGATAAGTAAAACCAATAACGTGAAATATGTATATAGTTAAATATTAATTCTTAGCGACCTTTCACTAAGAGAGGTATTGGAATCATGCTAAAAATCGCATATCCAGATTTTAGTGGATAAGCACGTTTTAAGGTCCCTATAATCCGATATATAACATTTTTACGATGATGTCCGTGTGTCTGTATGTATATATATATATATATATATATATATATATATATATATATATATATATATATATATATATTTAAAATATGATAACAGGAACGCATATTTATGATATTTGGCTATGGCATTTTTAAAGAAATTATGAATTTAATTATATGTGAATACCCATTGTAATTTCCCAAAATATAAAATAAAGAAAAATACTACCTTTTTTAGTTTATGTTCTGTTTTTATTAATTTAAACCCAACGTTTCGGCACCATAAACTGGTGCCTTCTTCAGGGGATACATTGACATTAATTTTTTAATTAACAAAAATAACAAGTAACCAAGGCAACAAGAAATATTCATAAATGTTACCTTTTTTATGTATACAATTTTCTAGAGAATATAATTCGTTAGTCACGTGACATGTATTCCGCCAATCAACATTCAGAATTTCCCTAGTTACATGTCTATCACAGCGATGATAAAAAACAAAGAAATTATCACCTTATTTACATTCGTTACTAAGGAATTTTTACAACATTGACAGTTAATTTTAACAAAAAATCATTATATTCTCTCATTAAATATAAGCTCGTGATATGATTAATAATCGAAGATATTGCTCGTGAAACCGAAGTGGCACATTTCACTCGTCCTTCGGACTCGTAAAATCTGCAACTCGGTTTCACTCGAAAATATCATCGATGATAATCATATCACTTGTTATATTACGTATGACAATATAAGCATGCCCGGCAATAACAAGGACGGCGAACATGCATCTTCTCAGGAAAAATCTCCTTTTGCCAGAGGAAAAACCGTCCCAAAAACTGGCAGAGAAGTGATCTGTATAACTCAGAGACGCTTTATCGGTAGCGAAATACCTGAGCCTGAGAAATCGTCCGTTGCAGAACATGCCTTGGAAGAATTCCACCAAATAAAGTTTGAAGATACGAAAATTATTGCAAGACCTTCTCGACTTAACAACAGATTAATAAGAGAAGCCATTGAGATTTATAAAACAAGAAATATCAATCTCAATCATTGTGACGGATTAGAACTTAGTCGCGCATGGCTTCCAATATTAAATATGTTGTAATTTGTAATATGTATACAATTTTCTATAAACTTTTTCTAACATCTGTTGATAAAGAGTACGGCTGCGGTATTTCGCTACCGATAAAGCGTCTCTGAGTTATACAGATCACTTCTCTGCCAGTTTTTGGGACGGTTTTTCCTCTGGCAAAAGGAGATTTTTCCTGAGAAGATGCATGTTCGCCGTCCTTGTTATTGCCGGGCATGCTTATATTGTCATACGTAATATAACAAGTGATATGATTATCATCGATGATATTTTCGAGTGAAACCGAGTTGCAGATTTTACGAGTCCGAAGGACGAGTGAAATGTGCCACTTCGGTTTCACGAGCAATATCTTCGATTATTAATCATATCACGAGCTTATATTTAATGAGAGAATATAATGATTTTGTATCATAGAAACTTGTATAGTTATATAAAATTCTGTTTTTTAATGAAATGGACATCTTTTCCAAAACTATTTTTCGTCACAGTATTCAAAACAATTTATTCTTTCTTTTCTATCTTGTGCATGTCTATTTCTTCGCTATAACTATCAAAATACAGTCGAACTTCGATAACTCAAACCATGAGTTGCCTCAAAAAAAGTTCGAGTTATCAAGACTTCGGGTTATTAAATAAAATGCATATGTATAAATATTATTTATATATTTATTCGAGTAAAAATCACTTATCTTATGATATACATAAACAGATTGATATATACAGATCAAAATTATAAACATTATTTTACTGTAAAAAAGTCAGTTATTTGTGACTGACGAGAGAATTTTTTATTTTGATTTTCAATAAATAAAGCTTCAATGTTCATCAATAGATAAAGTTTTTAAAGTACGTTTCAATGACATATCATCAGGAATGAAAATGTCTTAAACGTGATAAATCATGTAGGCACAGTATTTTTTTTTTTTTTTTTTTTTCACTAAATAATAATCAACAAAGCTTATGTTTGAACTTCAGTAGTGCAGAAACCAAACTGCCTCCGTCATCATGATATAAAAACACCTGTTACAAAATCACGTAATTAGAGGATTTCCCCCAGAATTCGACTTATTGAAGTTGGCGCCAAATATTTTGTTCGAATTATGAAGATATTCGAGTAGGTAATCGAAGTTCGAGTTATCAAGTAAAAATTACCTATAATGAGGTCATGCAAAAAAAAATAATTGTACCTTTTTTCTGTTTAAATCGAAAAAGGATAGTCTAATTCATCGATCAGTATGATTAAATTATTTTTTATTTATATTTTTTGTTGTATAAAATCGTTTTAAAGTATGGTATTTTTAAAAAGTTGCAAAAACCAGCCATGTTTTGTCGTCACAACGTTACGAACGAAGTTCAGACTCATTTCAAACAGACATTTTATATGGACACATAATTTCTAAAAGAAAATTATATATAAACTATAAATTGAGGATTACATATCTAAATATGCTATTTTATATTAATATAATATCGTTCCATTTATTTTTATAAATATAAATTTCATTTGGCGTGAAATTGTCTACGTTACATCAGATGTTTCTTTCACTTTTGAATCTTTGAATTAGACGGTTGGAGGTTATAAACGCATATGAGACATTGAATATATTCCAGAATATTATTTTATTCTTTATTTTGGCACGAAACAACGTTCCATCAACATGTTTACTTTCATAAATTTTAGGTTATCTTTAAATGTCACTTTGACGTTTAAGACAATGTGAAAATCAAAATGGTCGTGCTTCTCACTCTGTGACGTCATTGGACAAGGGACGAAGCGGGGGTCTTCAGCCGCATTTTAAAGAATGTCATGTTCAATTACAATTTTTTCATGATTAAAGATCGATTTGAGGAAAAATAAAAAATACGGGTCTATTATTTTTCACTACTCTATCGATTAAAATTATAAAAAAAAAGTTGTGCATGACCTCATTCTCACTCTTGGCGCTATTGCCAACCAGTTTGATTCGAGTTATCAAAAATACGAGTTATCGAAGTTCGACTGTATTCAATAAAATTTTACAATTTTCATTTTGAAGTGTCACCTGTCAAACGTTAGGAAATGCTTAGCGATTTGGGCATCGGAAAACAGATACCTAGTTAAGTAATTCCTAAATCGAGATAGGCAATGCTTAGCGGTTGGTGAAAACGAAATTTTGCTATGTAATGCCTATGTGGTGCACATCGGGTACATAGGCCATTAATCTTTCTTATTGTATTAGTAATTAAATATTTGAAATTATAGGTAAAATGCATATAACCATCAGAATTACCGCCAATCTAGTTAATGAATTGGAAGAATCTCTGAGATTTAGGAACTTCCTCAAACAATGAAAAATAAATATACTTAGAATTATGTGTGCAAAAGACATGTTAAATATAATAAAAGTTCTGTAATTTTTTGTTATGAAACGACGGTTCGATAGCGAAGTGCAATACAATACTTATATAGCCAAATATGGAAATGGCGAGAGGTCTTGTGCTGGCCACAATTTTTTTTTTTGTATAAGGGTACTAACATGTTACATCATCGAAAAGAGAAAAAAAATCTCTATCAAATGAGCCTAATGAAAGGGTACATTTGCTATTTAAAAAAATTCAATTGTTTTTCGTTACTCATTTGTTTACTGAAATAAAAACAACTGAATGCTGCCTTATTATGGGAAATAAAATGATAAACAACTTTTCTATAAGAAAAAAAAATTATAGTCGTTGTTACCGAGATATACAGAATGGTGGCGATTAGGGGTGAACATAGGGATTTAACATGGGATTTTACTTTTTTGCAATTTCCTGCTCTCCTGTTCATTTTATGACAAAAACTGAAGAGTACTAAGATGTTCAGAATTAAAAGTTCAATATAAAACTGTTCTTGTATTTTTTATTATGTTTTTCATGTCTTCACAATTTTAAAAAGAAATTTCAAAATTTCTGTTAAGTAGTAGCAGCCATGACTTGACTCAAATGTTTAAAAATAATTGTCATTCACTTTCTGTCATACTTTCTTATATAATAATAATAATGTTTATTCGAATGCGGAACGAGTCTTCATTATTAAAAACTATTATGGTGGAAATAGTTTTAGAAGACTATGTGATTTATTTTCCATATAGTATGAAAAATCGCCAATTCCAAGTATAAAAACAATTTCTAAACTTGTTAAAAAATTTGAGAATACAGCTAATGTAGCTGTGAACGAAGGTAATGAAGGAAATAATAATAATAGTAATAATAGAAGACGTCATGACGAAGTGAATGAAGAAATGGTATTGGCTATGATAAATCAAAATTCTACGTATAGTATAAGACATATTGCTTCTGAGTGTGGTTTGCACTATTCTACAGTCCTGAACATTTTAAAAAATCTGTGGTGGCCAGCACAAGACCTTCCGTCAATTCGATGTATTTTGTACAAATCCCATACCAAAAGGTCCTTGGAACATATTCTATATAATATCATGTAAAATCGAACACGAACACATACTATTTTTTACAAATTCCATACCAAATGTTCATTTGAAAAGGTTCTATAAATCCAATAAAATTATAACATAAACGTACATTAAGTAAAATGCACTTGACACTTCCTTCATTTATTCTTCAGCTTTCCCCTATTTTATTACGGGTCGCTGTTTCCTCTTCTCTTCCACTCATTCCTGTCCAACGCATCTTCTTCACACATTCCTTCCTTTCTCAAGTCTTCTGCGATACAGTCCTTCCATCTTCTCTTTGGCCTTTCTTTGCACGTCACCTGCGAGGAACACTATGAAATACCAATTTTAGATACTATACTTTCCATATTTGGTTTTGCACTTGCAACTGACATCTGTCAATTAATTTTTTTTTAAATTATCAGCTGTTTCCATGATAAATAGCAAAGCTGACTTAATTTTTGAAAATTAATTTCTTTATAACGCTTTAAATCTACAGCTATTGAATATGAAGGAAAATGTATAATCAAACCGGATAGAGAAGAGTATTTTCTTTAATATGTATTATAACAAAATGTCAAAAAATAATATTTAACTGCGTTTTTTTAAGAAAAACTGTTAAAATTTCAAATTAGGGTACTTCCGGTGGATCAATTATAACCAAAATCTAATCAACTCTTCATATGAATGTACAGAAGAGGAATACGAAAAAATTATAATTTTTAGAATTGTAGTATTGGAGTTATCGTCGGAGAAAAATTTGTCACACACGGACACACATACACACACACGGACACACACACACACATACATACATACAGACATCATCTTAAAAATTGTATATTCGTATTGTAGGGACCCTAAAACGTGCTTATTCATTAAAAACTCACTACCGAATTTTTTGACCAAAGACAATACCTTCCTTACCTAAAGGTGACGGAAGGTAAAAAGCATGGATGTAGCTGGCCTACTTTGAAATTAGTTTTAAGAGCTAGCATATTTTTGAGTTTAGTATGCCATAAAAAATCTGTTGTGGCCAGCACAAAACCTTCCGTCAATTCGATGTATTTTGTACAAATCTCATACTAAAAGGTCCTTGGAACAGATTCTATATAATATCATGTAAAATCAAACACGAATACATACTATTTCTATTCTATAAATCCAATAAAATTATAACATAAACATACACTAAGTAAAATGCACTTGACACTTCTTATTCTTCAGCTTCCCCTATTTTATTAGAGGTAGCTGTTTCCTCTTATCTTCCACTCATTCCTGTCCAACACATCTTCTTGACACAGGCATTCCTTTCAGTCTTCTGCGATACAGTCCTTTCATCTTCTCTGGACTTTCTCTGCGTGTCACTTGCGAGGAGCACTATGACATACCAATTTTGTGATCCTACACTTTCCATATTTGGTTTTGCACTTGCAACTGACATCTGTCAATTAGAATTTTTTTAAATATATCAGCATCAGCTGTTTCCATGATAAATAGCAAAGCTGACTAATTTTTGAAAATTAATTTCTTTATAATGCTTTAAATCTACATCTATTGAATATGAATGAAAATGTATAATCAAACTGTATAGAGAAGAATATTTTCTTTAATATGTATAATAACAAAATGTCAAAAAACAATATTTAACTGCGATTTTTTAAGAAAAACTGTTAAAAACTTCAAATAAGGGTACTTCCGGTGGATCAATTGTAACCAAAATCTAATCAACTCTTCATATGAATGTACAGAAGAGGAATACGAAAGAATTATAATTTTTAGATTTGTAGTATTGAAGTTATCGTCGGAGAAAAATTTGTCACACACGGACACACATACACACACACACACACACACACACACACACATACAGACATCTTAAAAATAATAAATTCGTATTGCAGGGACCCTAAAACGTGCTTATTCATTAAAAACTCACCACCGAATTTTTTGACCAAAGACAATACCTTCCTTACCTAAAGGTGACGGAAGGTAAAAAAACAGATTAGAATTTGACATGTGACAATTTTTGAATAAAATAAATATAACGTTGATAAAATTAAGAAAATTAGTTTTCTTCTTGAAATATATGGTCCTTCAAAAGCCAGATATGGATAACGTAATGGATAATGTTCGACGAAGTGAGAGATTAGTGCAGAAAAACCAAGGAAAGAGTCGACCAGGTGGAACTTCGGATACCCACCATGATAAAGGTCAGATAGCCGATCAAATTAGCCAGAAATCAAAATCTTCACGTTCAGCAAAAAGCGGGAGTACCATCCGCAGCACCGCGTCGTCCCGACGACGACTATTGGAGGCGCGAGCTGCGAGGGAAAAGGCTGAGTTAGAAGCGGAAAAGATCGAAAAAGAGAAGATTCAGATCGAAAAAGAGAAGATTCTTGAAGATCGAAGACAACAGGCGGAAAAAGCACTAATTGAAGCACGGTTAGATGAAGAGCTTGCGCAGTTAGAAGATGCAGAAACGTCATCTCAGTTGTCAAATCGATTGAAGGTGCAGCAATGGATCAATGGCAGAAAGAATGTAAATGTAAATTTAGAAGTTAATGAAGAAATTGAGCATATTGAAGTTAACCAGTACAGGCCTAAGAACAACGATATCGCCGATCTTACCCGAGCCATCACATCAGCACTGAAGATTTCTTCTAATTCGGAGGAGAAGCTCTTAGGACGTCTCTCTGCTAGAGATTTGCCAACATTCTCCGGCGATCCTCTTAACTGGCTAAGATTTAAGAATGCCTTCGATACAAAAACAAGAATAGGGCTTATACGGATGAAGAGAATGTTGCGCGGCTTCAGAGATGCCTTTAAAGTGAGGCCTGGGAGGCAGTCGCTGCCCGATTGATTACGGCGACTTCAGCTGAGGAGGTGATGAAGACTCTCGAGATGAGATTTGGAAGACCAGACCTGATACTGCATAAATTAATTGGCGAGATGAAGAAAATTCCGAAACTTACAGGCACTCACTCTGAACTAGTGGTGCTTGCGATTAAGGTCTCCAACTGTGTCGCTGCTATAGAAGCGACAAATCATCTTGGGCATTTGCACAGAAACGATCTCATCTCTGAGATAATTAACAAATTAACTGAACCTCTTATCTATCGTTGGCTGGATTATAGCACTGAAAAAGACGTATACCAACCTAGATTATGCGTGCTGGTTGATTATCTCATGCAACATTAACATGGTTTCGGAGGCACGTGATAAGAAGAATACTCAGAGCTGTTATTTCTGTGCGAAAAAGGATCATAGCATAGATAACTGTACTGCATTTCACAAAGAAGAGGGGAACAAACGCGGGGAGTGGATCTGTCAAAAGAGAGTATGCTCCAAATGTTTGAGCTCGAAACATCGTCGAGATAGATGTAAGTGGAAAAGAAGTTGCCCAACTTGCAAAGAAGGTCATCATTTCCTACTTCATCGTGATGACTGGCCTGAATCTCAAAACCAGAAGAAAATACAATTGTCTGAGGTCACTGCTAACGTTTGGGCTACACAGAACAAGCAAGTCTTTCTGAAGGTTCTACCAATCGTCGTGGAAGGTCCAACCGGAAGCGTGAATACCTACGCTCTCCTCGACGAAGGTTTCCACTGTCACTTTGGTGGAACGACAAATTTTGAGCACAGGGATCAGAAGCTGAACTCCATCTTCAAGAAGTTGTAGGAGATGGGAGCAAATGGACTAGTAAAATCGTGTCGTTGACTCTACGATCCTCTGAAGGAGACTATCGATTAGATAAAGTACGCACGGTAGACAGCCTATCTTTAACTACACAAACCATTGATGAATCTGATTTGGTTCGTTTTGAACATTTAAAGAAGATTCCTATTCAGACATTTAAAGGACAACCTACTTTGCTCATCGATCAAGACTATTGGCATTTGATTGTCAGCAGGAAGATCCAAGAAGGAAGAAAAAACGAGCTTGTTGCATCGTTTACTCGTCTTGGATGGGTACTTCAAGGCTTCGTCTCGAACTCTACGACCATTTACCCTGAATTCACTTTGCATGTACGGGAAAACAATGAATTACATGAGTTGGTAGAGTTTCTTCAGTTTCGACAATATGGGGATTAAATATGATGACAGTAAAACACATTCGGCTGAAGAACGACGTGCACTGAATATTCTTGAGACAAAGACCAAACGGATTGGCAATCGATGGGAAACAGGTCTGTTATGCAGAGCTGACGACATTCATTTACCAAATAATAGAAGTAGCGCAGAACATAGACTCAGATTCAACCTTTGCCTCAGACTATTCAAAGCAGGTGTCCAACATGTTAGAAAAGAATTACGCCGAAGTAGTTGGCGCTTTAACAGGAAAGAGAATTTGGTTTCTACCGCACTTCGGAGTAAGAAATCCTAATAAACCAGGGAAACTTCGATTGGTTTTTGATGCTAAAGCAGAGACTCAGGGAATATCTCTCAACACCGAACTATTGTCTGGACCAGATCTCTTGAATTTACTGATTGGCGTTTTACTACAATTCAGAGAACGCGCTGTAGCAGTCACAGCTGACATAAGAGAGATGTTTCTTCAATTGAAGATATTAGAAGAAGACCAAAAGTCCCAATTATTTCTGTGGCGAGGATCAGACCGACAGAAACCCCCTCGCATCTACAAGATGACGTCAATGATAATCAGTGCAACATCATCTCCATGCACTGCGGATTTTATTTTACGTCATAACGCGGAAAATTTTGCCTCTACACATCCTCGCGCAGTAATGGCGATTAAGGAAAGACATTACGTAGACGATTATTTAGATAGCGTTGACACTAAGGATGAAATGAAACAACTAGTATCGGACGTAATCAAAATTCACGAAGCAGGTGGATTTAATATTTGTGGATGGGCTTCGAACAGACCTAGCGTCTTACCACAACAGTCAAATGTAGGTACTGCCACTCTCCTACAATCCACGCAACCGACAGAAACCGTCGAGAGAACTTTGGGCCTGAACTGGAATCCTTCCACAGACAGAATAGGCTTTGATCTCAGCCTGAAGAAAGTGAAAAGAGAAGTGGCTGAAGGATTACGAAGACCGGCTAAACGTGAGATGCGAAAGTTATTATGTCTGTTTTTGATCATCTTGGGATGTTAAGCCCCTTACTTATTAGAGGAAAAATTATGCTGCAATGCGGATGAGAAAATCGGCAAGGAAGCTGCACTGATTTGGTTTCGGTGGCTGCAAGATATGAAGAAATGTCAGAATTTTTCCGTACCCAGATTCTACGGTTTCAATAACACGAGTAACTTTCAACTTCACGTGTTCGTTGACGCTTCAGAACAAGCCTACGCGGCTGTTGCATATCTACGTCATGATAATAAAGTAGCATTTGTAGCTGCGAAGAGTCGTGTAGCGCCATTGAAGCCGTCAACAATGCTAAGATTAGAACATCAGGCCGCACTGATGGGTTCACGTCTTGGTGATGTAAATCAAAAGGAGCATGACGTGAAAATAGAAAAGCGTTTCTTTTGGACTGATTCTCGGACAGTTTGGTGGTGGATCAACAATAATCCTCGACAAAACAAACCATTTGTTTCTAATCGACTGTCTGAGATAGATGAATTGACCCGAACAGAAGAATGGCGATGGATACCAGGAAACATGAATATAGCTGATGAAGGAACAAGAGCTGATAGTAATATCGACTTGACTCATTCAAGATGGGTCGTTGGTCCTGAGTTTCTTCGTCTCTCTGAGGATAACTGGCCTTCAATAAATCCACAGCCCGCTAATGAGGAGGAGCCTAGACGGGAAATGATTTTGACGATCATAGAGCAACAGAAGATCATTGATGACTATAGATTTTCTAATTGGCGTCGTTTAGTTAGAAGTTTAGCCAGAGCTATATTGTTTACAGAAAAATGCAAGAGAATAAGTAAACAATTGACTCCAGAACATGTAAAACGCGCAAAGATCTTGATTCTACAACGAGTTCAGGCAGAAAGCTTTCCCGATGACATTGCTTTGATAAAAAATGGACAAAATTTGAAGCCTATAAGTAAATTACGACAGTTAAATCCCGAATTAGACGAAACAGATTTGTTACGTGTTAGAAGTCAACTTGAAGCAGGAAGAGACTTGCCTTTAGGGTTGAAAAAACCGATAATCCTTGATGGACGACACCGTATTGCACGACTAATCGTTGAAGAGAAACACAAAGATTTGGGTCGTCATAGTATCGAGATATTGGTGAATGAGATACGTCAGAACTATTACATCTTCCGATTGAGAGGATTGGTTAAAAGTATAATAGCAAAGTGCGTAACCTGCAGAGCACGACGAACCCGCTGCGAACAACCCATGATGGCTGGATTACCGCCTGCACGACTACAGCACCATTGTAGACCATTTACATATTGTAGAGTTGACTTTTTTGGACCAATGCAAGTCACTATCGGTCGAAGACATGAAAAGCGATGGAGAATGATATTCACTTGTTTCAACACACGAGCAGTGCATATTGAACTGGCAGCTTCACTTTCTACGGATTCGACAATAATGGCTATCCGTCGTATGGCAGCACGACGTGGATATCCTAATCAGATCTATTCCGATAATGGAACGAATTTCCGCGAAGCGGACAAGGAACTGAAAAATTCACTCAAATAAATATTGAATGATCAGCGATTGACCGATCAAGCTACATTATTAGGAATAGACTGGAGCACCACACATGCGTGGAGTATGGGAGAGACTGATTCGCTCTATACAGATTGCTCTGTTTGCAACTTTGAATTCCCGGGCACCTAAAGAAGAAATGCTTTATACCTTATTATTGGAGGCAGAGAATATTGTGAACAGCCGACCTTTGACACACGTTTCACTTGATTCAAACGAGGAGGAGGCGCTCACGCCGAATCATTTTTTATTGGGTGCATCTAATCCCTTGCCACGAATAGGGGAATTCTCAGACCAAGATTTTCACTTACGAAAGCAGTGGCGGATCGCTCAGAGATTGACTGACCATTTTTGGTCACGTTGGGTGCGTGAATATTTACAAAGCCTTCAATCACGCACAAAATGGACGTCAGACAACAACCGGAAGGTATGCGTAGGAGATTTTGTTCTGATCGCGGATTGTAATGCTCCTCGAAATGTATGGCCAAGAGGTAGAATCGTTGCCATCACTCATGGACACGACGGTCGTGTCCGCATTGTCGATGTCGCCACTCAGGGTTTCGAAGATTGTTATACTATTAAGAGCTGAAGAATCTGCTTTACAGCCAGCTGCCACCACAGAAGCCTCTGACGAGACGAGGAGGAGAATGTAGCTGGCCTACTTTGAAATTAGTTTTAAGAGCTAGCATATTTTTGAGTTTAGTATGCCATGAAAAAAACAGATTAAGATTTGACGTGACAATTTTTGAATAAAATAAATATAACCTTGATAAAATTAGTTTTCTTCTTGAAATAATGGATATAAATCATATAAATTTCACACCCAGCAAGAACTTCTTCAACTTGATTTTGAATGTAGAATTATATTTTGCGAAATTATATAGGAAAAGGCAAATCGTGACCGACATTTTATTTCATCCATTTGTTTCATGGACGAATGCACATTCACGTTGAACATTGAACCAAATGTTCAAAATACTGAAGCATGGGCCAAAGAAAATCCCCGATTGCATGTGCGCACAAATACTCAATATCATGAAAAAATTAATATTTGGGCTGGGATTTTCAACAACCGAATAATAGGGCCGTTCAAAATTACGGGAAATTTAAATTCAGACAGTTATTTGGAACTTCTACAAAATAATGTTGGTCCTGCATTGGAAGATGTTGCATTAAAATCTATTAAAGGCTTCAAGTAAAGTACCACTTCCGGGTAGACCATTTTAACGAAAATCTATTATGTTATTCCCATTGACATAAGAGTACAATATACCAAATTTGAAAAGTTTTGGATTATATTTTAATATAGTTTTTCATTAAAATCTATGATACGCTTCAAGTATAGTACCACTTCCGGGTAGACCATTTTAACTACAATCTATTGAAACGCGACGGAATATGGGGTGTATTATTATTATTATTATTATTATTATTATTATTATTATTATTATTATTATTAATAATCTTTAATATTGTGTTTTCTCACGTATACAAAAACAAAACGCATATGCAGACCTCCTATGAAGCGATTAGAATAGTGTCAATGATATTTTGCAGGCCTTTTCAAGGGTGTCATAAATTACTACAGGCGTCTCGTGGCAATACAATGTCTGGGATAATCCCAACGTAAGGGTATCGCCAGGGTAGGCATGAGGTTAGCGTGGGAATGTTTACAGCTCAAATGAATATAAGAATTTACAGTAATATTTAGCATGTTTGACAATTAATAAACAACTAACATGACTGACTAACATTAACTAATTTATTTATAATAGTAACAGCACGAAAAATAATGTAAAAGTATATTAGTAACTAAACAGCATAAGTTTTCTTAGAATCCGGCCCTGGTATAGGAAATTGAAATATAAAAGAGTAGGTAAAAATCTCAACGATGAACAAAATAATTAAATAAATGGTTTACAGGTTCATTACTGATGTAGGTAAACATTTTGTATTTGTTTGAACATTGTTATATTGTATGAATATCAACAATTTAGGTAAACCGAGTGTTAGATGAATATTAAAAGAAGTGGGAGTTAAAACCAGTGCTACAGCAGTCCATCTCTGTCCCACGCATCAGGCCGAGGTTTAAAGTCATCTTTGTCTGAGTAGGGGTAAAATTCACCACTACCTCGTGGCATCCCTGTCTTTTACTCAGAGTACAGATGTTGATGTCTTTGTCTAATATATAGGGCATATGTGACTTTTTGAATGCATCTAATTAGCAAATCAACAGGCGAGAAATCCTTCTACAACCCTGCATCGGAGATCCAAGGTGGCTAGGTGGGATGAGTACGGACGAATTGGGATCAACAATTATAAGCTGTCTCCGTCCAACATATTATTTTCATATGCCGAAACTACCCTACTACGTCAGGACATCAGCAAATGAGATGCGAAGTATTAAGGGTGCGTTGAAAAAACAGCGCCATGAGGTGATGCTGGATTAATTAGGAACTATTTCTTAAATACAAAAGTGTTTCACAGGTGGCTCTGTGTCTGCCGGTTTGGGTCTTAGCTAATAATTTAAACTTTGGGACGCGCGCATGTCTAGCGCAAAATATTTGAGGGAGAAAATAGAAGGGTGCAACAAATTATTCTTATACAAGCGGTCTCAACATTTGTATGCTGCTCGAATTTACAATTTCTTTGTTAGAAACAATTCAATCAGAGTATAAAAGAAAACTCGAGGAGCTAAAAGGAAATATATAGTTTTAAAAATTTTAATGTTGTTTTTATAAATATAGATTACTAATGAAGAAAGATTATCAAATGCTTAGTGAACAGTTGGACAGTTTGATAATCCTGAATACTTATATTACAAACAAAATAAAGTAACTGCATCTAATTTTGGTGTAATTATAAAAAGAAAAGAATATACACCATGTGAAACAAATTTTGAAAGTTCGCCACGTTGAAGGAACTGAAGCCATGAAATTTGACAAAAGATATGAAATAACAGCAATTCGTAAATTTGAAAAACAATATGGTAACATTCAAGTTAAAAAATCTAGGTTGTTCATTGATGAACATTTATGTTATCTTGGTGCTTCTCCAGACGATATAATTTTCAATATCATTTAATTAAAAACAAAAATAATAATTTAAATGGACCATTACTGTATACAGGCATAATTGATGACACGACAATAATAATTGAAGTTAAATGTCTTTATTCATTGGCTAAGGAAAGTATTAGATTTGAAGAAGCAGTCGATAACTTAAAATTTAAAAACATAATATGTTTAAAAAAAGTGAAAATCTGATGTGGCCAACACAAAACCTCCCGCTATTTAATTTTTATTAATTTAAATACTTACATTGCATATAAATATTGCTTTATTTGCTATTTTCTTTTTAAAATGTCACTATTATTAATTTCAAGCATTATTTTTTTGACAGTGATATTTACCTGTCAGTTACATTAAATTGAAATATGAACTGTGTAACAAAGGAATTGTGTTTATCTTAGGCTTCGGGATTTACAAAAAAAAAGATTTTTAAATTTATCTGTAAAATATATAAAAAAAAGTATTAATGTATTCCTATAAAAAAATCAATAATCTTTATTTTTCATAATGACAAAATGCGAAATAATGGCATTTAATGGTATTTTTTGAAAAGCAACCATTATAAGCTTCAGGTAAAGTGTCATTTCCGGTTATCCCATTTACACCAAAATCTAATGGGATCTTTCCATATACATTTGAAATATGAATTGTGTAACAAAGGAATTGTGCTATTGAAGCCAGGATGAAAAATACGAAATAAATGTATCATGTATCATAAATAAAATGATTAAAATGTTCAACAGTATGTACAAAATAGTATATTGTTTAACAATTGCCTGAATCTTACTTTTGCTCAAGAGTGATGCAACCACAAGAGTGTAAAAAACTCAGTTTCTCGAACTTGTGCATAATATACAATTTTATAATAACACAAGATGAACATCTATAACAACGATAAAAAAACGAATCTGGACTTTGATCCTTATTTATATTATGGGGCTAGGCAATTAAATTATTATTCCTTTAAACATTTTTGCAACTATTTTATTGTAATTTATAACTTTTAGCTGAGAGTTTCTGCTTGAAGCATAATGTACTCCAGCCTAGTTCTGTGACGTTCTGAAAAGTGGAGGGGATAGTATGCCGGCCTTCTGTATAGTAAGGCCTTAGTTGTTACCGCTTACTACAAAACTGGCTTAGTCTAATGTAAAGAAATAGACTCGGAACAGTCAAAGTTGAAAACTAATATTATAAACAATAATATATTAAGTACTTCGTATTTTATGTTTCTAGATTTTGATTTATTTATATTAAAAAATAGTAGGAGTTGATTTTCTATTGAGATCCACTTTTTATTATATGTTATAATATTATATTTATTATGATACCCGTATGAGTCTACTATTGTTTATTTAAAACAAATTATTTAATATAAATTATGATTTAAATTAAATATTGGACGTGGCTAGAGTCCCGACCGCGGGACCGTGTCAAAAAAATTAGTCCTGAAGTGTGGCGGACCAATTAAATCACGATGAGGCGTGGTTTAGTATTCAGTTCTTTTATCATGCCATTAAAGTACTCAAATTGAGGTTTATTATGGCATTATGATACGGCAGAATACAGTAGCTTAGCTAGTTGCAAAATTATTGGGTTTTTGTATTAGAACCAGAAGTGAAGATTTAAAAAGTAAAAAATAAACGCAACGTGACAGTCCTCGGGGGTGTGACTAGCATTGTTTACCCTGTAATTGGATAACTGTTGGGTAATAAAGTTGTTATTATTATTATTATTATTATTATTATTATTATTATTATTATTATTATTATTATTATTGTTTTAGCTCTGTCAATCGTTTCTGGGTTATTTTTGAGAAAAATACTTCAAATAACAGTATACAAAAATTAATTTTATGCATCTTTTATTTGAAGTATTTTTCTCTAAAATAATCCATAAGGTTTAGGTAGTAGACAGATAATTACCTGTAATAAACACGAGGCTTTTTTCCTTAACATTATTGATATATTATAACAATTCATGTAAATAATATATATAGGTAGTAGGTACATTGGTTTTCAAAATTTAAAGAAAGAAGAATCGATTTAGTACTATAAATATGTGAAAAATTAAGACATTATTGACTACATGAAATACATTAAATACTTTATAAAATCGCGTACGACAATGTATACTTTTTTGACAAAGCATATAATAGTGGGTATATTAAAGAACAAGTTATATAAGACACGTTTTTTTTTTCGCACGCGTTAAAATTTAGAAAATAGAGTTTTCTAATCGAAGTGCGAAAATAGAAAATTCGAAAAAGTGTCGAATAAATTCAATACTGTAAAAAATAATGTGATTTTGGAATTCAAAATGCCATCTAATTGTTGTCAGATAGAAAAAATGCAATTATGGTACAAAATTTATAATATTTACCAATCAAATCACTCTATTCATTGTATGAGTAATTGTGCGCGCTATTTTTCATATTCTGTGTTACCGGCCACTTAAGTGTGCTGCCATCCTACGGGAAAAGCTAGCACTACGCACAGTGATAAAACTGTAAAATATTAAAAATTATTCTATTTTTCACCTCGAACGAAATAAACCATTTTAGACAAATTTAGAGCAATATTTGCAAAAACAAAGATTTATTTAGTAAGTCTATAATAATAGCTATCACGTAAAAGTATTTTTGTTATAAGGAGAAGGCAAATTAAAGAAATATTTTTTTTATATTTTGTAATAAATTTTTAAATTTATTTAAAATAGTTTTAATTAATAGCCCAATAAAAATCATGAATTTTGATGTATAACACAATATTCTGTGTTTTTTCAATAGGCTTTAAATGATAAATCTTTAAATACTCTATTCGAAACGCACCCTTAAGATGATTTCTTAGAAAGTTCTGTCTGTTGCAGTTTCGCCTATGGACATCTAATCTTCTATCATTTCCACCACCCATTTCTAGGGGTGGCGCTTGTGTGTTTAAAACTGGGCGCCCAGCGCTCGAAAAGGCATCTTGGTTTCGACCAGGATCACTCTCTGGTATTAATACTAGTGTATAATATAAATATATTACCAGAGAGTTGCTCAGCCTCTATGGTCCATATACTGATATTAATAAATACCTGGAGGCTGTGGTATTGGTGTTACACCTATATATTGCTGTCAGTTGTTGGCTAAGCCTTCAGCTGCAGTACTGGGATAATTTTTGAACGCATTACGCGGTCAGTAGGTGAAAGGATAACAGGGAAGTGCACGCTCCACTCAGTGGTCCAGTTGCAATTTTCCAACCTCGTTGCTTACTCCCCGCACGGTTGCGTCGTTGATAACAGGGAAGTGCACGCTCCTCTTGGTCCAGTTGCAATTTTCCAACAACGGCGTATTCCGTTAAACCATACACATATTTTTTGAACGCATTACGCGGTCAGTGGGTGAAAGGATAACAGGGAAGTGCACGCTCCACTCAGTGGTCCAGTTGCAATTTTCCAACCTCGTTACTTACTCACCGCACGGTGGCGTCGTTGATAACAGGGAAGTGCACGCTCCTCTTGGTCCAGTTGCAATTTTCCAACAACGGCGTATTCCGTCAACTATACACATATATATCTTATATTATCCCAGTTACTAATTATTGTAACACCATGCCATAAATGAGCATACTTAATAGCAGACAGCTTTTGCTTCTGAGAACTTATATACACACTGGTCAAACGGCTAAGAAAGGGATATATTCGGACATCTTGTATGTCTGCGTTTAGCCATATGTTCGACCCATCATCCACCTGGGGGATCCGTCCACGGCCGTAACCACGGCTGACCAAGGCCAGCGGCCAAAGCACCGCTGCACCAGTGACCGACCCCGGCCTGCCGCCGTACGCCCGGCGGTTGCGAGACGTTGCCTGCGCTGCGCCCGGTGCCGCTACGCGTTCGAGCCCGCTGCCAGCCACGGCCCTGCTCAGGGCATACTCCCGCCATCCCAGGCCTCAGTAACCAACATTATTCTTGTATATAAACATTTGAGCTTTTCATGTCACTTGATGAATAAACGTTGTTTATTGTTGAATCTGTGTTTTTTTGCTTGTATTATTCCTTACACTACCACGACTTCAAATCAAAGAATTCTGGGCACTATTTATTTATTTACATAACACAACGTAGGGTAATTGACGATCACGATCTATATGTACGAGGGGGTGTTAAAACACTGCCGCGTTACAAAAATTTGGTGCCGCGTTACACTATTATGTTATTCCCATTGATATAAAAGTCTTATATACCAAATTTCAAAACTTTTGGATTATATTTTAATATAATTTTTCATGAAAATCTATTATAGGCTTCAAGTGAAGTACCACTTCCGAAAGTTATGTAATGACCAAAAAGGGAGGTGCACAACTAGATGTTATAACAGTCCTAAATACAAAATTTTAACTTTCTACGGCTTCACGTTTTTCAGTTATGCGAGATACGTACGTACGTACAGACGTCACGACGAAATTAGTCAAAATGGATTCAGATAAATAAAATAAATAAATATATCATCACGGCATATTACCCATTTCTGGGTGTGCCAATCTGCTTTATCGCAGATATCGGTAATGATGATGACATATTTGTACAGAGAGGGCGCTTACCAGGCGTCACCTCACGGGCACTCATTGCTGGCGTGGAGAGTGCGCCACAGGGGTCACTTTTGTGCCATTTAAAATTCGAAATATTTGGCGTCGGTCGGGATCGAACCCGGTACCCCCAGGTTCGCGACCAGACACTCAGGCACGAGGCCACGGGACCCCATTCAGGGATGGTCAAAATGGATATTTCCGTTAAAATCTGGAAACCGAAATTTTTCGCGATTACAATACTTCCTTTACTTCGCACAAGGAAGTAAAAATTCGTACCAAAATTAAAAATTGTTTGTTTTTATTTAATTTGTAAGTTAGATTGACGTTTAGATATAAATAATTTTTGACAACCAGAAAAAAAGAAAAATTCTATAGCTACTGCTAATTAAAAGAAATTTTGCAATTTCTTTTTAAAATTATGAAGAAACCAAAACCAATAGAAAATGTAAAATAAGTTTTATATGCAACTTTTAATTCTGAACATCTTTGTACTCTTCAGTTTTTGCCGTAAAATGAACAGGAGCGCAGGAAATTGCAAAAAAGTAAAATCCCATGTTAAATCCCTATGTTCAGCCCAAACCGCCACCACCCTGTAAGCTTAGTAAGGACGAATTTATAAAAAAAAATTAAAAGAAAATATTGAAATTACAAGAAAAACTTTCTTATTATCTCCAACGACTGTAAAAATGTTATTCTTATTTAATTACTTTAATAATTTAATAGAAATTAATTATTCTAGGAATAATTACCTACTTACGATCTAAATACAATATAAATTTCAAATTATTGTTAAAATAAATTATTAAATGTCGATATACTTACTTCTTACCAAATCTTAACTACTTATTTAGTTAAACTATTTAATAATTATAAATTTAATAGCGTTAAGAGGTATGTGTACATAACAATGTAATGTAAATTCGAATATAGAAAGCTTAGCGTTTATTTTACAGGCAAATATATAGAAATGTTAATACAGAATCGCTCAATGATTTTAAACGACGATTTAGTAATTCTTCTTGCTCTTTTTCTTTTGCTGTATTTTCAATTGGTGGGGTTGTTATTTCTCTGTCATTCTTTTCTTCTTTAATCTCTATCTTTGCTTCACTTGGTTCTGACTTTAAAATATTTGTAGTATCTTCATCAATTTCAACTTCTATTTCCGTATCTGACTGATTCAGAATTTTCTTTTTTTATTTTGATCTACAAGATAAAATTTATACAAAAATGGGAAATAAAAGAAAAAAGGTTTCTTACTAATTCTTCTCCAGATGATACGTGTAATACTACCGGAGTTATATGTTCTTTTTTCATTTTATCTTCCTCATACTCTTTAATTACAACATTTTTCTCTTTTATTCGTTAAATATTGATTGGTCGATGTACTTGAGTTTTTTAGGTGAACGATTCTTATAATTGCAACTTTTCTTGTTAATTGATGTTTTCTTAAAAATATTTTGAATTGTTGGTTGTGCTGTGCTAACTGCAGCTATTAACTTCTTCTATTGAAGCCGGAATCTTAAAATATTTAAAGTTATTTGTTGTTTTTAATCTTATTATTAAATAATACCTGTACATCTTTTATAAGATCAGACATTTGAAATACTGCTGGTACATCTGATTTAGATTGAGCCATTTGCTTATCAGTTATATAAACGGTATTGTATACATTATTAAATGATAAATTAGAAGTATTTTTTGTGTAGTAATGTTTCAAATAATATTTTACTTGATTTGGAGATTTAGTGCTAATGAACTGAGATAAATTTATTGTATTCCTACCAAATATTTCCTGAAGTTGAAATAATGAATAAAATAGTATCTTGTGCAAGAAGTGCGGAAAAGCACCTATTGCCCACAAAGTTTCAGGGCTAGAATCACACAAGAGGGCAATAGGTGCTTCTGCACGAGTGGCACACTATACGTTTTCTACGACCACACCCTTGGTAAGATAATTAATTCATTTTTAATAAAGAACAATTTTTTTCTCAATAATTAATTGAACTTAAAAATAATTACAAAAGTTACTTTATATACAGGATAAATAGGGGGACATGGCTTAACCACAGATTCCTAAGGCTAAAATAAGACGATTTAACCAAACTTGCTTCTACCGGAAAGTGTACCATTTAGCCAGAAATCTGCTTCAAAGTTCTTCGAAAAAAAATTAATTTTGCTTATAATAATCGGACGCTTTATTCGATTTGGATGAAATTTGGTATGAGAGTTTATATGGTTATAAGTCATCTTTTAAGGTGATACTTGTTATTATTAGTGGACCACTAGTGTATGAAACTTAGGTCTCCCAACATTAATTAGACCGTAACTTTTTAATGGCAATGCCGAAAACGTGAAATTATTTTTCTTCAGAAAGATACATTCAATAGTAAACATTTCTCTCTCTGTGTAATTTGTGATATCTGTTACTGTTCACCCAGAAAAAAATAAAATCTGAGTGTCTGCACTGCTAAATTTTTAAAATAAATTTAATCTAGCAGTCTATCCAAATGTCAAACAAGTAAATTTTAATGACAGTAACGAGTTGTCAATCTTCACAACTTGTTTAGGAGTAAGCTGAGATATGTAATCGTCTTATTTATAATAATGGTAGTAAAATACTATTAGGCCAAACAAATGGATGTTACTAATTTTAGAATATTGCAAAGAAAATTTTTGACAACCCATAAAACAATTGTTACTGTCATTAAAAATTACTTGTTTGACATTTGGATAGACTGCTAGATTAAATTTATTTTAAAAATTAGCAGTGCAGACACTCAGATTTTATTTTTTTCTGGGTGAACCGTAAAAGATATCACAAATTACACGGAGAGAGAAAAGTTTACTATTGAATGTATCTTTCTGAAGAAAAATAATTTCACGTTTTCGGCATTGCCATTAAAAAGTTACGGTCTAATTAATGTTGGGAGACCTAAGTTTCATACACTAGTGGTTCACTAATAATAAGTATCACCTTAAAAGATGACATAACCATATAAACTGTCATACCAAATTTCATCCAAATCGAATAAAGCGTCCGATTATTATAAGCAAAATTAATTTTTTTTCGAAGAAGTTTGAAGCAGATTTCTGGCTAAATGGTACACTTTCCGGTAGAAGCAAGTTTGGTTAAATCGTCTTATTTTAGCCTCAGGAATCTGTGGTTAAGCTATGTCCCCCTATTTAAGAGATACCCTGTATATTACCCAATATTTTGTATTTATAAATCAAAAAAAACATATTTAAATATTAACATTATATTTTATTACAGTTGGCAACTTGTGTTTTGTGGGAAACGAATAACTTTCAGGCTTTATAAAGCATGGGAAAAGTACAATGGGGTCCTATACCATTTTTCTTTTATTTTTTTTCCTGTAAGAACAGGATAAAATAAGAACTTCAGTGCAAACGCGACTTAAAAATTTTACGTAATAAGCGAGATATGAGTTTTTAAAGTTTAAGAATTTGTGCGTGACGTAGCGGGTACTAACGAGTGATCGACAAACAATGGGACAAACTGTTAGTTACACTGGAAACAATTTTTTTCATGTTTGCATAGCTGAAATGTTTTTATATAAAAACTTATACGTTATATTTACGAAGAAATTATTATTAAGTATAAATAACATAAATAATAAGCATTTAACAAGGATTTCTTCCTAATAAATTACAGAACAATGAAACAGTTTGACAATATTATTACACAAAGTATGACGACGGATGGCGCTAATGTTTGCCTGTTTTGAAGTTTCAATATTAATTTAATTAATATTATTATTAATTTAATTCATATTACAAATTGATTTATTTATAAATAAATAATTATTGTTAATATTACTAGATGTTATAATTAAACAAATTCATCAAACACAAAATTGTTAAACGTTTTGTTAGGTTATAGAACATCATGACATTTCATATTCTTTCAAAGGTGACCGCTACAGACGCGCGAATCTTCTTTTTAAAATCAGGCGACCAATCAAATTCTTAGTACCTAACGCGTCATACCTAATTAGTAATCAGGTTCAATCGCTTGTAGTTTGTGACCTAGTTAATATTTAAAGAAAAATTTTTCACTAATACTCATTAATTTATGTATATTTTCGTCTTCTTGTTTAAGTTAAAATATGACTATGGTATAGGACCCTATTTTCTACGGAAGCGTATAAGGGCCAATAGAAGAAAAAAAAGCATGGGAAAAGTACAATTTTCTACAGAAGCGTAGAAGGGCCAATAGAAAAAAAAAACTATAAATTTACACTTACTAACTGTAAATTTACACTTACTATCTGTAAATTTGCACTTACTATTTGTAAATTTACACTTACTAAGTGTAAATTTACAGTGAGATTGTTTACAGTTAGTGTAAATTTACAGTTAGTAAGTGTAAATTCAAAAATAGTAAGTGTAAATTTACAATATTTTTTTCTTCCGTTGGTCCTTCTACGTTTCCGTAATTTTCTGTAGTGGTCGTAGAAAAAAAATATTTCATTAATAATTAATTTTTAAAAGTACTTAAAACCTTTTATCAACGAATTCTTTTCTTCGTCTGTCCATCCAGTTTCATCCAAAACCTTATTTTCTGTGCATATTACCTCGTCGAAACCCAAACTAGTGTTAGTTTCAGAGCTGGCGTCTACTGCGTTGAAATCATTACCGGTACTTGAATACCAGCAATCTGCATTTGAAGCTGGATTATCAAGTAACCATTGGGAGTGCAAAGAATAGTCATAGGTCACAGCTTAGTAATTCCGAATTTTGAGAAGTCAGAACCGAATTATCATAACAAGAGTTACTGAAAATAAAAAATACTTGTTTATCATCTAGAAATGTACATAAAACTTTTGAGATGAAAACTTAATATAACTACAATTATAATAAATAACTAAGGCCCAATCTTGCCATCTCTGGTTAAAATTTTAACTTGCCAGTTAAATAAAAAATATTAAATTGGATTATTGACAGTAATTATAAATTTGTCATTTGACAGTTCATTTCGTTTCGGTTTTATTTAACTGGTAGTTAAAATTTTAACCAGATATGGTAAAATTGGCCCTTAATAAAAAAAAAACAAAAAATTCTCACATTCCCGATTCATTTTTAGACAGCAAATTATCGACAGAGAAGTCACCTAAAACGTCAATTTCATCCTCGTCCGCCATTTTCGCAAGTTCTGACGTTTCAAACCAACATAAACAAATAATATTATGAAATTCTTATTTTAGCTTTTAAAAAACTAAATAAATAAATACAACTTGAGCACCTTTCAGAGAGTAACTATCAACAATTATACAAACAAATGAATGACAATTACAAGAGAGAAAAAATAATTGCTGGTAGTGAAATCAATACTGCCAATCTTTTCAAACAAACGGTAAATTTAAATTCCACTGACAATTTTACGTTTTACGGACGCGACGACTGATAATTTTCAATTTGACTATAAATAAATAGAAAAATTGACGGTATTTATTGAACAATTTTGTATAAGTAATATTTTAATGTTAATGTTTCTTGTTTTAGTGCAAAATGTATCGACAACGAACTTATCGAACTCGAAAAATTCGAGAATTGAACATTCAAGATTTAAAGGAAATAGATGAAATCTGGAAGAAAATACTACAAGTTCTAAAATATGATGAAGACATTACAATTGAGTATCTAAATAAGTCAATAATTCGTATAAATTATCTTAAGCGAACAACAAATAAACGAAATGAAATTCAAAAATGCGACAAACTAATAAGATATTTGGAAAAATTACGTCCTGTAATATTTAATGATCTCCAGACAGAAAAAATAATTAGCTCAGAATCTGAATCACAAAATACAGATAATTCACAAAATTCTCAATCATCTTACAATTCGGAAGATTTTGTAAATAGTTTCAAAAACATTTCATTGAAGAAGGAAACAACGGACAAACAATTTAAATTAAATGACAATTATGAAAATTTAACGACTAATAAAATTAATCGAAATATGGAAACTAATATAACCAATACTGAGGATTCATTAATAACGGAATCAGAAATTGTAGAGATGGATAGTTCCCAAGAAACGTATTGTAGTATAGTAGAGACAGAATTATTAAAATCAGAAACTGAAACGACAATTAAAAATAATATGAATTCAGAAGTAATTGATCAGAAGTTGAAGGAAGTACATAAAGAAAAAAATATAAATTCGAATAATGTTAATAAAAATACGGATAATGTAGTGTTAGTACAAATAACAAATAATGAGGTCAATATTTTGCCATATAAGACCAAAAGCAACGACGAAAATACCGAAAGTTTTACAAATACGGAAAGAACTGAACAAAAACAAAACAGTGAAGAAATTTATGATACGAGTATATTAGAAAGTTTATTTGATTCTGTTAATGAAAAACCAAAATTTTTAGATTCTAACGGAAAACATTCTTTAGAATTAGCTATTGAAGAAACAAAAGTGACTACCGGAGCTGTTAAAAAAGACAATAAAAATTCGTTGAAAAAATTACCAAATAACAATAAAAAAGAAAGAAGAAAATTAGCCGATAAAGAATCAGTAACAATTACTGAAACAGTTAAAAAAGACTATAAAAATTCGCTGAAAAAATTACCAAATAACGATAAAAACAACGAGAACAAAGTAAATAAAATAAGAAACACAATGATTACAAATAATAACAATGAAAAAATATACCAAATTCAAAACAGCGAGGAAACAATTGATACGAATATATTAGATAGTACATCACTCACCAAACAAGAATTAGTTTATCAAGAAACAGTAAAAAGTACTGGAACAGTTAAAAAAGACAATAAATGGAATAATGAATTTATGTTATTTCTAAAATCATCTAAATCTGTAAAAAATATGCCGAATGACGAAACAAATAACGATGACAAAATTGAAATGATTTCAAATAATAGCAATAATGAAAAAATGAAATCTATAAAAACCAGCGAAGAAAAAAATGATACGAGTATAATAGAAAGTTTATTTGAGTCTAATAAAATCGAAAATAAATTTGATAATTCAAATTTAAATGAAAAAGCAAATATTTCAACTATTACAGTTAAAAAGATTAATAAAGATGATAAAATTATTCCAAAGCTAACTAGTTTATCAAATATAAAAACAAATCCTGAAATAAAAAATTGTACTACTTCTTCAATAAATACTAGGAGTAAAAAAAATTCACATTCAGAGATAAAAATAATTGTAGAACCTAAGAAAAAATTATCGAATGTCATAAATATGAAAAATAAACCAAACCTATCTACACCCAACAAATACCTTAAATCTAATCGAAATAAAAAAGAAAAAAATAAATGTACCCAACAATTTAATTTTAGTCCAGATGAATCATCTTCATATTCAGAACAGTTTGTATATAATTCAAAATTTAATAAAACAATGGATATTTCATCTGATATTAATGATTTGTCTGAAATAATTCCTGTAAACATCAATTATTCCTATGAAATGACTGGTGAATACTCCGATATGTCTGAAAAAATTGCTGAATATGAATTAGAAAAAAACAAAGAAAATGTAAAAGACAACAAATTAAAACTTAAACCACCCTGTAAACTTGATTCGTTGCAAGAAACTGAAAATTCCTGTTCAAAAGAAGATTATTTTGCTGATATGTCAGGTCAAAGTAGTGAATCTACACGGAATACAGATTCTGAGAACACCCCAATATTTGAAAATGCGAAAGAAATAAATGTTAATAAAAACGAAACCAGTAAATTTCGTTATAATACTCAATTGTCACTTTTAGATAACATAGACAATTATAAAACTGTCATTGTGAAAGAAATTAAATATGCTCAAAAAATTTTTAATCAAGGCAAAAACAAAACAGCTCTATCTGAAAGCCTAACAAATGAATTTAACAAAAGCGGAGATAAGTCGACCTTGCTTAAAAGTATCAAAGATACACAACGTAAATTAAATAAAGACCAAGATATTCAAAATTTCTTAGACCAAAATAACTTTGGAGCTGTGAAAGAAAGTGACGAAATTGAAAAAATTAGTTCAACATTATATTCAATGGATATAAAAGATATTTTGTATAATTATCGCACAAAAATTTCTAAAAACTTTCCTTTACCAAATTCAAATTTTGAATAATAATTTATAGCGATATTTAACATAAAATTTACATCATAAAAACTAATTATTTGACAATAGTTAGGTACTTATCCAAGACATATTGTATATAAATGTTAATTCATTGTTCAAATTTGAATAAAAATTTATAATATTTATAGAGGTAGTTACAGAAAAATATATTATTTAAGAATAATTACTTATCTAAGACAAAAAATAATTGTAAAAATAAATATACTCATTGTTCAAATTGTATATCAATTAATTAAGTAATAATAATAATAATAATAAATATTATAATCCAGGAAAGTATAAAATATAATACTCGTAAAGCCTGTAGACGTTCAATAATATTGCACAATATTTGTTACTGTACAGTATTATTGATCGTCGTCAGTAGGGTGTATGAAACATTTGTATAATATATTGTGTTAATCAAATATAATCAATATTGGTCTATCTGCATGTATTATTAATTGAATAACAGTTTAACATTTTGCCAGTTTTAAAGCTGAAACCGATGATAATAGAAAAATGTTAATTATAAAAAAATGCTTGGATAGCAAATAATTAACTGTATTATTAATGCACAGCTTATTTTATTGGACTGTACATGCAGGGATAGGATCATCATTTTTGCACAATAATATTGAATGTATAGAGCCGCTTGTTTTTCAAAATACGAAAGTATATTTATTAAAAAATATATACACGGTGGCAAGATGATCCACCCTTAATAACTTTGAAACGAATTGTGATGGACATACCCGGTTTACGCTAAATGTTGTAACATCTAGGGGGCCACATTTTATTAATATTTTTGTTTTTCTGAATTTACTAATCTCACCCCCACCACTACCAACTTTTAAATATAAAAAGTTAATTCAATAATGAATGTTTATTCGAATGCGGAACGAGTCTTCATTATTAAAAACTATTATGGTGGAAATAGTTTTAGAAGAGTATGTGATTTATTTGATAAGGGTACTGAGGGTCTATTCTAAATTCATAGCCACATGTGCTATCCGCTATTGGCTCCGGTGGCTCAATGGTTAGAGTAACGCCTCTTATGCCCGTATTCACCAACATCAAAATATGACAGCTAGAATAAATACCTTCATTTGCGTTATGGTATCGATGCTATATTTTTCTTTGCTTTATTGATGTTGGTGAATACGGGCATTAGTCATGAGTGTGCTCGGGGTTCTGGGTTCGAATCCCACTAAGGCATGGATGTTTGTTTATGTAGACCTACTCAGTAATTGGGATTTGATCCTGTTGAGAGGTTTAAAAAAAAAATAATAAGTTCCACTACTAGCCAATAGATGGATTCAAGTCGGATAGCCACATGTGCTATCCGCTGTATAAGTTCCACTACTAGCCAACAGATGTATTTATGTCGGATAGCCACATGTGCTATTTGTTAGAATTATAAGTAATTATTATAATTTAAATAGGTACTTACAATATATAGATATGAATCAAATATTATTGAAATAACACACGAACATAAGTATTTGAACACAAAATTGAAAAGCTTAATTTGGCAATATTAATAAGTTCCACTACTAGCCAACAGATGGATTCAAGTCAGATAGCGGGATGAAGACCCCCATCTGTTGGCTAGTAGTGGTACTTATATAGCGGATAACACATGTGGCTATGAATTAGAATAGACCCCCGGGTCCTGGTTATGTTTGAGTAAAGTGTGTTTTAAATTGCACCAATGATAAATCCTAAAAATAAGGAAATTATCGTGCCGTTTTAAACAAAAGTGCATAAAGTAAAGAGTTTAGGTGTACATTGTGACGATGTGATCTGTCACAAGAATATTAGTTCAAACCAGGGATGGTAACCATAAAAAATATCGGTTTAGGTTACGGTTTCGGTCATCGTGAAAATAAAACTTCGGTTTTGATTTGGGTTTCGGTTTTTATACAGCAATCGGTTTTGGTATACCGGTTTTACTAAAAGGGTTTCGGTTTTGCAAAAGTAATTTACGAGAATAATAATATTATTGATTTTGATTGAACAATTAATTATTATAATGATGCAAAAAGTGTCCACAAACACGTATACAAAGTTTTATAACAATCAATTTTAATGGGAAGCAAATATTCAAAATATTCTAATTTCCCATGTTAAATGCCTATGTAAATGTAACACGTAACGGATTTAGAGCGCCACCCGATTGAGGTACTACGTTGAAAATTGAAATACGTTTCGATAAAAAAAAGGTTTATACTTTTTTATACATAAGTATTTTAATAATAAAAATTTACAATATTTAACAACTAACAAGAGACCTGTATATAATGAGGTTAACCGAAAAATATAAAAGGGTTTTGCTTTCGGTTCCGGTTTTGTATCTGTTTCGAATTTCGGTACAGGTTTCGGTTTCGGTTCTCATATTTTTCCGGTATTTTTCGGTTAATGGTTTCGGTTCCGGTTTCTGTTACCATCCCTGGTTCAAACCGCTTTTGCCGCGCTCTCCTTTTTCACGCGACGCTGAAAACTTTTCTTTGCTATGCCGGACATAAAGTACACCGTTTACATTAAGTGCGAGCGTAATATCTCAACTAGAAGTTCTCGTTCCATTTTTTTCCAAATTTTGGTTAAAATCCCACGTGCTCTTTTGATTCTCGAACATTCGCATAACAAGCTAAAGCCTGAATAGCCAGCCTCCGGCTATAAAAGCCGCGCCGCCGAGATGCGAAAGATAGTATTCTTCCGATGCAGATTTCGACTCCAAAGTCTTCAGCCGGACCCGCAGAAATCTCCAGGTGAGAAACCGTGGTTTTTTTTGATCTCCCGCCGTGAGTTCCCCGCGAGTTTGTTTTATTGTTTTTGCCCATCGTCGTGGCTCGTTGCGTGACTCAGAGCGTCGAACATCGTAACACTGGTAGCGTGTAGACCGCCAGCGTCTTTGGGAGACGCACCTGAGCAACACCAGGGTCACCACGGTGAAGCCGCCGCCGTCCGTACCCCTAGAGTATAGTTTGTTTCGCGAGCATCGTCGCTTGTAGTGGCCCGTTGCGAGACCAACCGCCTTAGCACTTCGACGTCGCCGGCGTGTAAACCCAGGCGTTGCCGTCGCCAAGGTGCGTGACTAACCAGAGCCATTACAAGTGACCCGACGCCACCACGCCGACGTTATCTCTGTATTTCATCCCAGAGAGTGGCCTGTTGTGAGATTAACCTCTTTAGCGCCTCGACGCCATCAGGTGTTGACGCCAATAAGGTGCGTGACCGTCCAGGGCTATTACCGACCGACGACGCCGTCCCGACGTCGTTCCACTACTAGCCAATAGATGGATTCAAGTCGGATAGCCACATGTGCTATCCGCTATATGTTCCACTACTAGCCAACAGATGGATTTAAGTCGGATAGCCACATGTGCTATTTGTTAGAATTATAAATAATTATAATTTAAATAGGTACTTACAATATATAGATATTAATCAAATATTATTGATATAACACATGAACACAAGTATTTGATCACAAAATTGAAAAGCTGAACTACTTGTCAACTTGACATCTGGCAATATTAATAAGTTCCACTACTAGCCAACAGATGGATTCATGTCAGATAGCGGGATGGGGACCCCCATCTGTTGGTTAGTAGTGGAACTTATATAGCGGATAGCACATGTGGCTATGAATTAGAATAGACCCCCTGAACATTTAAAAAAGCATGGATATAAATCATATAAATTTCACACCCATTAAGAACTTCTTCTACTTGATTTTGAATATAGAAATATATTTTGCGAAATTATGTAGGAAAAGGCAAATCGTGACCGACATTTTATTTCATCCATTTGTTTCACGGACGAATACACATTCACGTTGAACTAAATGTTCAAAATACTCGAGCATGGGCCAAAGAAAATCCCCGATTGCATGTGCGCACAAATATCCAATATCATGAAAAAATTAATATTTGGGCTGGGATTTTCAACAACCGAATAATAGGGCCGTTCGAAATTACGGGAAATTTAAATTCAGACAGTTATTTGGAACTTCTACAAAATAATGTTGTTCCTGCATTGGAAGATGTTGCTCAACTAGATCAGGATATTTGGTTCCATCAGGATGGCTGCCCGGCTCATTTTGGATTGAATGTTAGAGAATATTTAGATTTCATCTTTCCTAATCGATGGATTGGGAGATGTGGTGAAATAAATTGGCCCGCAAGATCTCCCGATCTTGCCCCGTGCGATTTCTTTTTGTGGGGACATTTGACAAGTAAAATTTATCGCAAAAGATACAGTAATTTAGATTTATTAAGAGAAGCTATATTCGAAGAGTGTAGAAAAATTACTGAAAGACAATTAGCTAATGTTACAGCTTCTTTTTATAACAGACTTGGTTATTGTCTTGCCGAGAATGGTGGCTTATTTGAATATTTGTTGTAATTTGTTAATTATTTACTTTGTTTAATTTGTTACAAATAATTATGTTACAATTATTTCTTCATTCTCTTTGTTAGGATGCTTTCTATTACTATTATTGATTTCATTAATTTCTTTGACTTTACATTTGTTGTAATATCAAATTTTTAACAATTTTTGAAACTCTTCATACATTTCGAATGGTTTACCTAATAAAAAAATTCATACCAAAATTAAAAATTGTTTGTTTTTATTTAATTTGTAAGTTAGATTGACGCATGATTGACGTTTAGATATAAATAATTTTTGACAACCAGAAAAAAATGAAAAATTCCATGGCTACTGCTACTAATTAAAAGAAATTTTGAAATTTCTTTTTAAAATTGTGAAGAAACCAAAAACATAATAGAAAATGTAAAATGTTTTATATGCAACTTTTAATTCTGAACAACTTTATATTCTTCAGTTTTTGCGGTAAAATGAACAGGCGATTGCAAAAAAGTAAAATCCTAAGTTAAAACCCTATGTTCACCCCTAACCGCCACCACCTTGTATACTATATTCCATACATAGTGGGCACTCTGTATATATATTTGATATGCGTTTGTTAAGCGGTTGTGACATTTTCAGACTGTTAGTTGTCAAAAAAATAGCACTTTTAGTGTCAATCGGTAAAAATAATATTAAATTTGCACAATAGTTCATTTCTTGAACACAGAAAACATCATTGAAGAACTTGACGCCAGCTGTTTGCAGCTAAGCAGTTTTTTTTTCTATAAATTTACCAATATATTAAAAGTGGCTCAAATGCTACGGAAAGTAAATTGTTAATGTGACAACAAATATAAATTTAAACACAACTACTAGTAGAATCTATACATATGGCACGACATTCATATTATTTTTTTTTTAAATCTACCATTGTAAAGAAATAGTAAACTGCAATAATTATAAGGTAGCATACGTTAAATTACCAGTTGTAGTAAAAATAAAATTGTAGCGAGTTGACTCGGTGAAAACGCCGTGAAAATCACCAAATTGCAGGGATGCTATATTCCACACTCTTTGTACATTAAAATAAAAGTATGAATAATATATTAAACAATTTATTGACTTTCTGCATCCACAAGTACAACTGAATACATACAATGTAAATAGACGTAACAAAAAAATATATCTTTATTAACAAAACAAATTATTATTTGAGTCATCGCCACCCAGAGTGGTGGAAAACAGCTAGGGAACAAAACATTAAGTTCCAACAAAAATGATGAAATATTACTTTGTTATAATAAAAATGCTTAATTATTGTAAACGTGACGTCATAGTCCCTGGGGACGCCCCGAGCCTACTTATCGATTAAATTTTTGTTTGAATTCAAATTAAAAACTATAAGAACACTACTGTCATCCTAATGACATTTTTATTTATTTCTGTATTTATTATTAATTAATTTGAAAAAGGAAGGAAGCTGATGGCTGATACCACTATACTTCAATTCACGTAAGAAAATAGTAGATGGCGCTTGTGAGCCGACCGTTTTTACATGCATTAAATAAATAATTTAAATTTGTGAATCCAAACTTTGCTAATAATAAAAATATTTTTATCTGTAAAATATGTACGGGTCTTGAATATTAAAAATTACACCAAAAATGGTTAAATATCACTTGATTCTGTAGATTTTTTTTGATAATTGACAGCTGACAAGAGATATTTTTTTTGCTTTTGTGAACTAGGTTAACATTCTGACCAGGGCCGGCTCATGCGAAGTCCGAAGGGGTGCAAGCAAAACGACGATGGCTATTATAGTGCTATCCTAACTCAGTTTTATATTTTCAGAACATATTTTATTATTATTTTAATAATAATAATGTTAGCATTATACATGACAATAAAATAAAAATTGAATGAATTTTCTAATATAAATTTTTGTTATTTCGTGTACTTCGCGCTTAAATTTGTAAGACGCTAGCCGGCCAGCCTGCTGGAAAAGAGAGTTAATTCAAGATGGGTCGTAACCTGTCCTATCCACAGATCTGTATAAATTTAGTACAGTCTGTGGTCCTATCCTAAAGTAACTGATAGTTGTGTGTTGTCTATAGCATTAAGAATATTGCTAACTATTCCGGTTGCAGTTGCTACTGGAGAGAAGTCTTTCTAAAAACTCGAAATGATAAAAATTTATCTAAGGACATCAATGTCACAAAACAAATTAAACAATCGATTGAAAGTTCAGTAATTAAAACTTTGAATCTTAAAGATATTATTGCCGAATTCGCAGCCGCCGAAGCAAGTAAAATATCTTTTCTGTAATACATTATTAATTTTGTGTTTTTGCTTGTATTTTTCATGTTCTAGATAGAATACATTTTTTTCATAAAATGAATTTATAAAGTAGGTATGTCTTTTTTTAACATAATAAAACTGTGAAAAAAGTGCACTTTTTTAACGCCTGAAATAATAAAGCGTTACGGCACTTTTTTTCACACTTTTATTGTAGACGTAAAAAAATTTGTATGCAATGGGGAAGTTTAGCATGGTAAAAATTCTACATAACATACTATTTTCTCACAAATATAACACAAATGATTGCTGAAATTGAAATTGAAAATTAAAATTATTGCTCCATTTATTTATAATTAATAATAATAATAATAATGAATTTATAATTAATATTCTTTAGGTAAACTCTAAGTACGTCACAAGTCAGTTATGCGCAAACTCAGACAGAACGGTGAAATCGAACCACTTGAACGTAGGTCGTAACAAAGCGTAAAAGCGCTTCAATGGTAACCGTAACCGCGTGTGTCAGTGTATCAGTCGACATACGTAGCGCCAAGCCTCTACCGACGTCATCACAGCTTAAAATCGGCTTTTCCGGAAAATCTGGGCATTTTTGAAAAAAATAAAACATGTTACATCATTTTTCAAGTCATTTCCCATGGAATAAAAAAATAAAAAAAAGTCGCTTAACTTCCCCATTCGAGTAAAAAGTGTCTTATTTCACTCATAGGATTTGAACTTGAAATTTTCCTGTTCGTGAAATAAGACTATACTTTTTACTCTTGTTGCATAAATAACTATTATTTTTGTGGTAATACGCAATACACCAAAGTTGAAATTTAATATTTTTTTTACATTTATGTACAATTTAATTTAGGTAAATATTTACTTTTTTTAAAAAATTTATGTTATAGAATATATTTGATTTTTGTCAAGTATAACTTTAATAATTCTTCTTTTTCTTGAAATTTATGTACAAATTTATTTGTGGTGTATTTTGTTTTCGCAATACAAATATGAAACGTTCAACCAATTTCATTTTTTGGATTGTTAAATGCGAGATGGGGGGGAGGGGGTTCATAAAAAAATTTCGCACAGGGGTGCTAACATACCACGAGCCGGCCCTGATTCTGACCAATCAAAAGGCAGAATTTATATCCCAATCTAAACCAACGCTATTTTCTTACGTGAAATGAACTATAGAATTAACTGTTTGAGAAGCATAACCAGCTTGGAACTATGACGTCACAAATAATTTCAGACATTCAAAAATTCATATAGTGAGAAAAATTGACTGTCGGGTCTCCTTGGACAGACGAATAAATTGAGATATCGAAGAAGGTCACTTCAATGAGTCATCCTGCATAGAGGTACACTAAAGTGAGTCGCCCATCATCGCCTCTACCGGGAACAAAAATATGCTAAGGCACCATCATAGAAAAGAGAGTATATATTGAGTCACCATCTAACTTACCGTTTCTATAAAAGTAATACTATAGTAGAAATGACATGACAGAAGACTTACGTCATCAAAAAATATCCCTAAAGTAATGACGTCATATACTACTAAGTTTACATGGGATACTAATTTATAAGGCGCGAGCAGTCATGTGACTTTGTTGGTCTTTCTTGATAAGCAAATATGGGGACCCGTGAAAGAATGACAGCTGGTAATATAAATGACAAATGTCATCATTTTTCATTCCAAATTTCAGGTGGTTTATCTTCTGACTAATGATTCGAGTTTGCACAGTTTAACGATTTTGGTCAGCTGTTTTGTTAAAAATTAACCTTGTAATTTGGAAGGAATTTTCATCTGAAGAGTCCATCGACCTTTAAATTAATGGACCAAGTGTCTCCTATTCATTTATTGTTAGAATATTGCTCCAACATAAAAGGATAGAGATATATATTCTGTCCTTCAACAGTACGGAAGTTCTCAGTTAAAGTATACTGCGCATGCGTTCGTACTCATTGTACATCTTTTTCAGCCATATGTAAACCTCTATACATCGCTCTCTATCACTGATCACTAATTAGTTGTCAAAAGCTACATTTGACGTTTCGTGACTGTTTGTGTATTATTTACTTTTTTTGGAGTACATTTACAATTATTTCTGACAATATATACGTATATGTGTTGTGAGGTGTGTATGCGACAAAATAATGGGGAAACGGGTGTATTTCGTACAGTGAGCATTACGTACGTTCTTATTAATTGTCCCCTATAATATAATATTATGTACGCTGCATCTATTAGTTTAAAGATCGATGGAAGAGTCGTATGAATCGGGGGAATTTTCTTCTAGCAAAGAAGACAATCTGGAAATGTTTAGCGAAAATCCAAGGTCAAAAAATGAAATTTATTTAGAAGAAAGAGTAACAGTAATCATGCACATACCTACATAGATGTCAAATGTCATTATTTTTCATTTCAAATTTCATGTGATTATTTATACTCGCCAAGTAAAGTCCACGCACCTGTTGACAAAGAAACCACGTGAACTTACAAAATCTTGATATTTTGAATTAAAATTTATGACATTTGTAAGTTATGTACATGATTACTAGCTGTCATTCCGAAACGGGTGCCCATATCTGCTTGTCAAGATTTGCTTATTTGCAGGGCATTTGCTCCTCTCTAAAAATACATAATTTAAAAACTGATAAGAGAAATATTTGGAAAAAAAATACCTTTTGAACGGCTTTCAACAAAATAGTTCATGACATGGTTAGTTTCTGAAATTGCTTTTTTAAGCTTTAGGCATTATGAATGTAAACTAATTCGCGATACCAGCCAAGCGCTATCTAGCGGACAAATTTGGAACTAAACGCGTTAGTATTGGTTGGTATTATTTACATTGTGTAACATACGCGTTTTAAATTTTTTCTATACTTATTTCTATATTTACATAAATATAATCATTTAACAATGAGTAACGTATGCTGTTGTGTATCTGAGTGTAACTCGTGGGCGAAAAAGAACCCTTAGATTCATTTTCACCATTTTCCTTAAACAAACATCTAGCCTGGGTATTAAAACTTCGTATTGGAAACGAAGTTCGAACCACCGTTCGAACAAAATATGGCCAGCATTTATTAATGTCTAAACTTCATTTACACATCTTAATTTTTCACCAGCTTTTAAATATTTAAAATATTCTAGCAATCCTAGCTTCATGATTCCTAAAACAGTGGACTTTATTTATGTGAAAGGTTTAAATCATACTTCATTACCTCAATTATTAAAATTAATATCTCCAATTTCTAACTGTGTATTAAATTAAAATAAAAAATATACAACTTTACAAAATAACCCTACTTTTGATTCCTAAAACAACAAAGTTCAAGTAGGTACCTACAAGTTGTAAACACCAAATTATTACCTTAATTATTAAAACTGTATCGTTAAACCTAATAATAAATAAAAATAAACTAATAAAACAAATAACCGCATTGATTCCTAAAATAAATTCGACAACCGATCGTTTGTATAACCTCCTATAAACCACACTTTATTACCTTAATTATAAACTTAATATACTTCACATATATAATACTACTTAAGGTGTGTTTAAGGTACTCTGAAACAAGTTCAAAATAAAAAAATATACTTTAAATATTATGCAAATAATGTATAAACCTTTACTTTGCCAATGCCAATGCTGGCTAAGTAATCAATACCAACGCATCTAGTTCGAGTAATGTTCCGCTGCAGCGCTGGCATCTATCGTGGCATCGCGAATAGGGCACAGGGGTGGGATTCTGTAACTTGTCCGTTATCAAAAGGTACCGTTATCACTATAGAAACGTATTTTTTACAATATGATTGGTATGTTTACGTCATACTTGTCAAATGAAATGCGATCTTCTATGTAACCATAGTGATAACGGTACCGTTTGATAACGGACGAGTTACAGAATCCCACCCCTGGGGCACCTGCACGTGACGTTTCAACATGGCGGCCACCAGCTGATCTTGGACAACCAAACCTTCAGTTTGCATTGTGTCTTACGGAGAAATATCGTATTGTGTTTTTACGGCACTTATTGTTTTATTTGGGAATAACTGATTAGAGTGTGTAAAAGTGAGTATATGAGGAGTGTTTTCCGTAAAAAATAAGTCAGGACATTCTTATTATTTAATGAGTTCCAGGTTATTAAATTAAACTAACCCAATCCTACTTTTTTTGTGTATACTTTTATTGCATATAAAATAATTTAAACATAATCGGATAGGAACATATTGTATGAATGTTTAAATATATGTAATTTTCTTTAATAATATATATAAAAAACATAAAAAAATATTTTTTAAATGACAGAATTACAAATTTTGAATGAAGTTTTTTTTAGTAACAGAAAAAATATATATATTTGTGTCTGTTTCTAACAAAGGTTTAAAAATTAGATAGGTAATCAATTATTGATTTCATATTGATTTTTAAAAGGCATTTATAATCCTCGTCAAAAAAATGTCAATGTATAAGGATCCACATTATGTATCCACTTAAATTTATCGATTTAACGTATTTTGGCTTCCAAAGATAAATTTTTAACGTATAAACTCAATAAGCTCATTTATATACAATAAAAATACACAATATGACAATAAGAAAAATGAACTCGAAGATCAATATATATCTCAAATTTAATTTTCTTTATAAATTAAAAAAATCTAATAATTCTATTTATTTTAATTTCAATATTCATGTTTTCATTTAAAAATACACATAAAAAAACTTATACAAACTCAAATGAATATAATACAACCTGATGCTACAAGCTACTTATTTCAGTTTAATATTTTGTAAAATATATTTATAAATAGGACTGCTTTGTTTTACTAGTAAATAATTCATACACTTATCTTTAATTATGGCTAATTACATTTTAAAATAGCATGTATAAATTTAGGAAAAACTGAATTTTTTGTACAGAAAACACATTCGCTGCATAAGACGCAATGTTAAACTGAAGCTTAGTTGCCCGAGATCAGCTGATCATCCGCCATGTTGTGACGTAGGTGCAGGTGCCCTATAGCGATAGAATGGATATTCGATCGATATAAAATTTAATGTAAACATTGCAATGACCACTAACGTATAGAATAAAAATAAACTACAATTATTTCAAATAATTTCAAATTCCGTAAAAGGAATAGAGATTGACTTAAAAATACTTGTAAATTTCATTAATATATACTTTTCTTAATACTAGTATTTCTCTTTCTTCTGTATTTAAAAATAAATAATTTTTACAAGTTATATTTCATTTTATAAAGTTTTTTTCAGATCTATGACGTAGGTCTTCTGCCTTTTCATTTTCACCATATGATAATACTTCAATCCTGATCTACGTGCAGGAATATAGTATAGGTAAATTTGTTTGATACTCAATGTTGCCAATAGGTGGATTCAAAAATGCACTATTTATTGGACCGCGAAATGGTTTGAATTTAATTTTTTAATTAAAAACCATAAAATCTTAAACAATATGAGTATTAAGAGCATGCTAAATAAAATTGCAGTATATTGTTCTAGGTACTTAATGAATAAATTTACATTTCTTGTTTTAAAAATCTTTATGGACGTACGTCTTTCCTTAATTCACACAATTTGAAAATGTCACATATGCAACTCTGCAGTTTTCCTTAAACATATAAACATATTTATCAATTAAAAGTAATTTGAATATATTGAAATAACATCACATTCATCGTATAGTGTAAAATACACTATATTTATTTATTATATGCATAAGCAATGGTTGATTTAAGTGGCGGACAAGATGGCCCAATTGAACATGGGTTTTCCAACTCTGTTTTTATCATTCCTGGGATTATTTTTATAACGTTATCAGGTAATTTTACACAAAAAAAATGTTGTAAACAATATATTAATTTAATAGTGTTAGTATTTTGTAACAACCAGCAGTATTATTTGTTTATTAACAACAATATGTTAAAGACAACAATAAATGACCACTATTATTTAATGGGTAGTAAAATAATTGCAACTAGGTACTTCATAAAAACATTTTAACAAGTTAATCTAATCGCGATATTTATCTCAAGAATATTGTGTAATATTAGTTTAAAATTATCTTGTTAATAGATTATAATTGATAGACAAAGACCATGTTCTAATAATTTTAAAATACATTAAATTGGGTAAGTTGAAACCATTAAAATTATTTTCTTACTAACATCAACATTTACATGCTTATCATTACTATATATAGTCTATTTTTAATTATTATCAATTACGCAAAACAACTTAATCTGCATTTTGATAATTCTCAGTACTCATCACTTTTTTTTAAATCACTTTTATTCTGTCTACCACGTAGACAACATACAAATCACAACCGTAAGTACAAAAACATTTTATCAACTTACTTTAACTTCGGCGTGTCACCGTGGCTAGATGGACCTTTTGCAAGGCGTTAAAGACATGGAGGACAACATAGCTATGACTCAAGGCGAAGGTGAAGCTCCCCAAATTCCCAGTATGGAAGACATGAAAATGCCGACGTTAGATGAACTCCTGAAGGCCCTGGATGGCATGACCGGCATGTCAGAAGAAGACAAACAACAGCTTAGAGAACAATTGATGAATCCTTCTTCGTTGCCTATGCACCAGCAAGCAGGTTTCGGGTTCTCACAATTTTTCACGCTAATGGCTTTAATTCTCATAGTTGCATTGATTTTTGGTAAGAAATTTTTAAAAACAATCGTATCATTTATTTTCAGTCAATAATTCAAGCTTAAATTATTGAATCGTTATCTTATCGCTTTGTTACAGTACTAAATTTTATTTTATTTCTGTACGTATAGTTGTTGATAGTGCACTAAAATGGGTGACGATTTAAAAGATATTAAGAAGTTTAAAGAACAGTTAGGAAGTATTGGTGATAAAATTAATTTGTTAGTTAATGATGATCAGTTGACTGAAGATGATAGGTTGCAATTTATGGAAAACTTGAAAAATAGTTTGTCAAAAGACACAAACACTAATAATTTCCTTATTTTAATACTGCTGGTTGCGCTTGTTTTCTCAGTTCTTGGTAATGAATATTGTTTTATTACTTATACGTACAAGAATGTGTCTATATTTATAATGAATGATTATATGTTCATTTATTTGTTATTCTTTCAGTTTTCTTTGGCTACAAACTCTACAAATCCTTGGCAGACAAGGAACGAAAAAGGGACGAAAAGAGAAAAATGAAACAAATGAAGAAGAAAAAATAAATCCTTTACCATTGCGACGAACATTCCATATCGGTTGTGACTTCTTTTCTGCATTTTTTTTACGTTTAAATCACACATTGTTCACTTTTTTGTTAATATTTATCTATGACGTTAGAGAAATAAAATATGCTGATAATATTTACTTATATTTGTTTTATTTATCGATCATTTAATAAATACCTGTTCAGAAAATAATCTAAGTTGTCAAGCTTTTTGACGTTAATAACTTTAATAAAATTTTGAAAGATGTAAAATGGAAACTAAAAGTAGTCGTATAACAGAAAATGATAATTTAAATTTAGACAATATACGAGTAGCTGCTATTCCTAATGATATTTTATTTCCAGATGAATTAAATCAACATTTAAGGGGCCAGCTGCAGGTAAACAAGAATATTTAATAAATTACAAATAAAAAACCTACTTATTTAGTTCTTGATGCACACAAATGGCATGCTGCAACGTACTATAAGTGATCAAGAAACTGAACTCCAATGTAAAACAAGCACAATATCTCAATTAACTACAAAAGTAAATGAATATGAACGTCTTACCAAATCTACAGATTTACAGCTAGCTGGAAACCCTTCTAATCTACTAAGAGCAAAAATAATAGAACTCACCAAAAAATTAAAAGACAAAACAGTAGAAAATGAAACCCTTAAAACTAAATTCAGTAAAATGCAACAAAAATTAATCACTTATGAAAATAATCCCCCAAAGACAGAGCCACAAATTATTCCCGAAAGTATTATATGAAACAAAATGTTTTGCTAAATGATAATCCGTAAGTTTAGTTGCAGAAACAGAAACAAGTACGCCTGATTTAAGTGAAGAATTGAAACAATGCCAAGAAAAATTAACTCAAACAAATATCAAATTATTTGAGATGAAAAACAACAATGTACAACTTAAAAATGAATTAAAAACTGCAAATAAACTTCTACAACAAGAAATAGGAGACAATTTTACATCTATACAAAATTTTACTTCTAATACAACGTGGAGAGGACGTCAGCAACAAATAATGGGGCTACAATTAAAAGTTTCAGAGCTGCAAGAAAAATTAAACAATGACAAGGGTTATTCTTCATTTACAAAATAGGTACCTTTTCAAAACTAAAATAATTTATTCGTAGAATCAACTTCTGGTACACCTAAATCAGATCCTAGAAAACAAATAATTGAACAGCAACAAAAAGAAATCACCAATCTTAAAAGCGAAGTAGAAGATACCAAAAAGAAACTCAATGGTGCTAGAGCACGCGTTAAGGTTCTGGAGAGTGAATTTGTAACCATGAGAAATAAATTATCAACAATGGAATCGAAAAATCAAAATGATGAGAAATTAATTCAAATTTTACAAGTATTTCAACAATAAAAATCTTATTCTTAAAAAAAATACATGTAAAATGTTCAAGGGTCAAATATCCAGCATGGAAATGTCAAATACTGCAATAAGAAAAGAGAAAAATGCAGGAACAATAAAAATAGAAGAAGAAAATAAAAGATTACAAATGGAAATAGAAAAAGAAAAAACGGTTATTGACAATTTAAAGACAATAATTGACGAAAGAGATAAAAAAATTCAAGACATGTATGAAGAAATAAATTATGCCAAAAGTTCCAATCCTAATTTTCATAGTAAAATTTCTTCCCCTACTGTAAGCCATAATTGAAGCATTTAAATTCAAAATAATTTTTTTTTACGTAAAAATGTTTTATAAACCAAGCCCATGATTTTAGAAAATCAACAATGAAACTAATTTTATATAAACAAAGTCTGTGAAGATAAACTAATGCTTTCAAGAAAAAATGATATTTATTCCGTTTGAACTTAATGCTTCAATTAATATAAATACAGTGGATTCGACATATAAGTTGACAGTTTTTTCTTTGTAATTTTAGGCTTTAAATAAACAAAAAGTTCTCCAAGTCGAAGTCAACAGACTTTTAGAACTAACTACAGTTTTAAACTCGCGATTGGACGAAGAAAGAAGCAATCATTGTCTAACACAAATGAATTACAAAAGTGAGAGACAGAGAGCCGCTAAATTAGAACTAAAATTATCTAGACTAGAACTAGAAACTAGTATGAATAAACCAAACAATTATGCTAACAGATCGTTAACTAGACTAAACCAGGATGAATTATACTCAAATTTGGATGTGGAAACGTTAAAAAATAAGTAAGAAATTACTTTAATGTAGGACTTTATCAAATACTTTTTTTTTCCTAGTTTGGAACTGGCAGAAGAAAATATTGCAATATTAAGAACGAAATTAAAGATAGTGAAAAAAGAAAAAGAATTGGATTTCCAGAAGTTTTCTGCTATCTTATCAGAAACATCGAGCATGCTTCTAAAATATAATCTCCCTCATGAAAACGAGTGAATATGTGGCACTTTTTATTTAACATTTTTTAAAATACAATTTTGAATAATCAATAATAGTATGTATAAATCAAAAATATTTTGATTTGTTTGTATTAAAGCATAGTAACTACGTAATGGGGTCTTTCAAAAAATAATAATAAAATAAAGTTAAATTTTTTGCTCATAATGTAGCTCTTAAGTTATTTCAATCATATACCATACAATATTTCTCAAAAATGTTAAACTTTTCATTCATAATTTACTTTGTTAATAAAGTTTCGCGGCATCAAAATGTGACGTCACCTCTAGCGATGAGCCCTGTAGTTCAACCAAGTTTCCTTTCCATTCTTGTTAATATGATTAGTAACTATCTAATTTCATAGAGATGTTCAACTATTAATGAATTAATGTAAGTTACTGCTTTTATTGTAAATTATACATAATATCGTATTCATTATGTTTTCTTTTTTTAAAATCGCTGTGTCGTCACTCGAGAAAATTTAAATATTAAAAATTAAAAAAATTCGTAGTTTAAATATTATGTACTACTGGAAGTTAAAATATGAAATGAACCTACTTTAATAACTTTGATTGCATTTTCAGGAAAAGAAAAAAAAATTGTGGAAAGACCCCATTACAGTAAAATATATGTATAAGTCTCTAGCACCTTCTGGTGACGAATTTGAGATTTCAAGGTAAGTAAGCCTCTAATAAATATTAGGTAACAAAACTAAAAGTGATTTATTACTTTTAAACTGTTAAAACCTTAAAATTGCTATATAATCCTTTTTTCAAAAATTAAAATACAAATATATAATACAGTTGTAAATGTATATACTGTAAAAATATGTTAACAACTTTAACATAATGAAGAGAATTATAAATGCACGATTAGGAATGCACTGTTCGGGAAACAATCAGAGTTTCGCAAACTAAACTAAAAAAATCTTATCACCGCCATTTTGCATTTATAACATTGTGAATGATACAACGCTTTCTCTGGGCTTTCAATGTTAAGTTCATTTACTACTCAATTCAAAAGTAGTTCATCTATTAATAAATTAGAAAGTTAATCATTATTAATATCCTTTCAAAAAGTACATAAAGTAAGATAAATTGATTCTTTCTACATGCATTCATCGCTAAATTAATGGAGCTACCTATGAAGATACAATAACAATCATGATTTTTAAGTATACACACTTATTTATTTCTACTAACGATAAATAAAATGTTGATAGAAATAAATATTTTTAACAAAAACACCCTGTTGTATACTAAGTAAACAACCACAAATAAGTATTTTTTTATGATAAATTAAATAGATTTTTCATCTCCGCAACATCTATTTTAAAACGATGTATTTTTAAATTATAACAATGCAGTTTAAAGATTTGGAGAATAATTATTTATATATACAATTAATTGAGACAAGTTTTAATAAAATATAATTTGATAATGATATTAGTTATTCCCACTGCAAGCTGAGTGTATGTATCTTTTTTAATTGAAGAGGTTGTTTATCGGGCTAAGGTAAACTTAAAAATTTTAGAGACCAAAAGGTTTATGCAACTAGTATCGTAGAAAATAAATATTTTTCTACTACCGACTACAATTTAATAAAAATTGGCTTTTCTTCACATTCGAAAAGGTTGCGTGATTCTTAAAAATTGTGGTTGAATAAATAATCAAGTCATTTGAGAAATGGTTGGAAATATAAATTATTAATTAATAAATACTATCTAAAACTATTTTAATGAAAGTTAAGTAGTTCACAACTTTTCTGTCCCATTCGCATAAATTTTACTTATGCGCTTGCGAAGTCACAATATAATTTATTTTACTCGTAAAAGAAGTTAATTGCTGCATATCTTAGTAATATATAATTGGGTAGTTATCATATGTCGAATTTTAATATATTTTTTTTATCTGTACACAATGTCACTCATAATAAGATTTTCTATATGATAAAAAAACAATTATTGCTTAAATATTTATAAAATGCTAATTAAAATACCGCACTCTTTGAATCAACCTCTCCGCTATAGCTTGCGGACACACATGACGAAGCGAATTAGCCAATCAAAAACTGGGGAGAAACTGTTAGATTGAAGGATAGAGAACTGGGCTGTGTTCCAAAATCAAGAATACCGAATATTGGAGTAGGATGACGTAATTTAAGAGTGTAGTGCGTTTTGGAACGAATGAGTTTTGTTGGAGTAAAAAATTGAAACTAAATTAAAAATAATTTTAAAAAATTAACAAAACTACTTATAATTACAACATTAATGTCAAGCCCGTATTCCAAGCGCTTGTTTATAATAAAAGCGCTTTTATAGAGCACTCTCCTTATAATGTGAAAGTACGCTTTTATTATAAAAGTGTGCTCGTAATACAGACCAATGTGTTTACTTATGTTTATTTTCAACCAAAAGCATGTTTTCTTCCTGAAAAAGGCAAATTATTTCACATGTTGAGAATCGTGAACATACATGTTTGAAAATATTGTAATTTCTGTTGTACACTCCTCGATAGTAGGGTAAATAGAGTATCACTTTGGATTAAACTCTGGCAGTTTTGGAACAGGTTAAAAGTAAATTCTGAGAGTAAGGTTGTTAGTTTTGGAACGATTTTGAGTAATTTCATACTCTAGAGTAGGATTTTGTAACGCAACCCTGAAGATTGGTTTATAGCGTGGTTTAGAGGTTATGCCTTTTGTTTTCATAGTTTGGCAATTTTTTTTATAGAAGTTTTTAGTGCGTATTGAGTTATTTTATATTTTTGGCCAAACCATGAAAAGAAAACGCATAATACGCTATAAAAATTGGCTAATTCGCTTCGTCGCGTGAGTGTCCGCAAGCTATGACGTCACATGTTGGAACCGTAAACCGCTGAAGCGCTGGTGTATTCAAAATTCAAACGTCAGTGTCAGTGACAAGTAACATAATCTATATTGTTTTGATTTATTGTGTGCCATTACTTCACTTTTGTTTCCATGTAAATATTAAAAACATTGACTATCCGTGTTGACTATCAAACACACAAAAAACTGACCTGACAACACAACGCCCACGGAACGTAAACAAGTTCCCTTTGCCCCGCAAGACATACGTAACGAAAAATTGTACTATCTCTTTTATACAGAGAAACGGTATTTCGAGACTCGATCACAGCGGAAGGTAAACGAATGACGTCACTTACGGCAAAAGAAAAATTATCTATTTTTCTCATATTTTTTTTCTCAAAAAATTACAAGAATTATGTAAAATAAAAAAATAGGGAAAATTTTAATTTAAAAATACTTATAACATAAAATTTTCAAAAAGGGCAAATCTACCCCCATTTAGAGAAATGATTTCTAAGTAGAGATGAAAAATCTATGTACACCGTCTAAACCCCCCCGAAAAGTACGTCACAACATATAATTTCCCGCTACTTCTACGACCAACATATTAGAGCACCCCTAGAGAAAGCGTTGCATACCGCAGGTGGATTAGATGTGCGCCACCTCAACGTAGTTGGCCGGTAACATCCCCGTGTCCCCCGTACGCCTTACCGTCCCGGTCATCCAGCCCGAGTCGATGTTACTGACGTTCACGATCAGGTCCCCTTCGCAGAAGCTCACCTCGTCAGAGTCCTGGGCTTCGTAGTCGTACATCGCGCGGTACACACGCTAAGGAAATATAAAGAAACTAAATGAAAATTAAAGAACTTTGCAGATTTGTAATTTTGAAGCGATTATCATCATTTTTCAATAGTATGCAACAAGAGTAAAAAGTATAGTCTTATTTTGACGAATAGGAAATGGTGAAATAAAACACAGCGTTTAATTTTTTCACCCGTTTGCGTTAAAAAAAGTACACCTTTTCACAATTTTATGGGTTTTTCAATATCTGGTTAAGATTGTAACTAAGAGTTAAACAAAACTGAAACGAAATTAACTGTCAAATGACAGATTTATCATTGCTGGCAACAAAACGATGCAATATTGTTTACTTAAGTAAAAGTTAAAATTTTAACCAAAGATTGGAAAACCGGGTCTTAGATAAATACACACGCAATGCTAGATTATATAAATATTATATTCCATGAATATTTGATATTCTTAAAATATCTAGCATTAGTTAGTAAATAATGAGTTTGATGAGAAAAGTGCTAGTTTCTTTTTGAATAAATAAATAAATAAATAAATAAATAAATAGGTCGTGCACTAAATAACTAAATTTCGAAGCCAACATAAATTACACAATTATCAAAATTTCCTGGTTATGTAATTAATAAGTGACCAACGATTTTTTTTTTTTTAATAAACAAGTTTTGTTAAAGTGTACTAAAATTGAAATCTGCGTGTGTGCATAGATCCATTTCGCTCGGATATGTGGAAGTGGGTCAAAATTCTATTACAATATTTGACCCCAACAAAAATGTGAAATTTTATAGAAACATATTTACTAAAAAAAGAACTACCAAGAGGAGGACGATTGTGCGGCAGTACTTCATTACGAAAAACACACAAATTTTCGCTAAAATATATCGTTTTTATTAAGATCTAAAATATATAATGGGGTACTACACCATAGTCAAATTTTAACTATCTCAGATAAGAAAGCATATACAGGGAATTTATTTTAACATGCAACATATGGTCAATCACTTCCATGGTTACACACTACTGTAAAAAAAAAAATGAATTTGAAGTCGATTAATAATTGGTCTGAAGGCTGGTTTATGTAAGCTGTAAATTTCAGAATTTACCTTAACATTAGCATTATGGCGTTCTTAATGTTTCTCAAGATAAATTTACTTCCAAAGTAAATAAAGTTTATTCCTTCAAACGACAGTCGAACTTTTGACAATAATGTTATAAATGCCATAAAATGATAAGAATTGATTTGAATTTGTTAATTTAAATAAATTTACTCTACGAGTAAATTTATTCTGCCTCTTATAAAACCGGGGGTTAAATGAACAATATAGATATATTTATGATAAAAAAGTTTAATACTAATGCTAAGGTAAATGCATAAGTTTACAGCTTACATAAGCCAGCCTTGACGTAACATGTCCTAAACAACTTGATTGGCTGCCTGATTTTAAAAGCGAGATTCGCACGTCTTGTGTGCCCGCTCACGCTCACGGAGAAAACAGAAACGGACAAACACTAGCGCCATCCGCCGCCATAGTTTATTGTCACAATACTGTCAAACATTGGTCGAACTGTTCAATGTTCTACTCATATAATTTATTAGAAAAAAATATATGTTATTTATGCTTAATAATTTCTTCATGAATATAACGTATAAATTCATATATACAAATACAGTGTTCAAAAAAACCGAATTCGGAGTAGGCTATGAACAGGGAAACGTAAGTCTTAAATTTAATTAGTTTTTCTTGTAGAATCGTACTTTAGAAATGAAAATAAATTAGAAAACGGCGAATGGCATTATTCTTTTGCTGCCTGTTATAATGAATTTCTGGAAAAATTTCCCAATGAAGCAGCAGATTACACTTATAATGCTATTTATAAGGTTGTAAAGACAACTGTAGCGTTACCGACATCGACATTCGTTCGAAGGATCAGTCAAGAGCTAAATTTATCCGTTGGTACCACACATATGATTTTGGAAGAAAATTTGAAACTGAGATTTTCAACCTAGAATAAATTACTTTAACTGGTTTTTGGACAACATCAATAATGACGAAATTTTAAATATTACTTTTTTCACTGATGAAGCGTGGTTTCATCTTGATGGACATATAAATTCCCAAAATATGCGGCTTTGTTCTTCAGACAATCCCCATGCGTTTGTTGAGACGCCTCTTTATCCGGTTAAACTTGGTCTTTGGGTTGTAATTTCAAGAAGGCGCATAATACCTTTTTTTTTTTTTTTAGAACAATTGGATAATGAAGAACTGGATTTTTTCAACAGGACAATGCTCCTGCTCATACAGCAAATCAAACATTAGGATTTTTACAGGATTTTTTTGATGATAGATTAATTAGTAGAAATTTATGGCCACCAAGATCTCCTGACTTGACAAGTCCCTATTTTTTCTCTTCTCATTTAAAAAAAAAATAATGACTGGAAGTATTTACTCTTAATCAGGGGTGATTAAGCTATGACTAAAATAACAAATTCGCTTGTTTTTCAATCATTCCAATTGTATTTTTAAATGGTAGCCATGGTGATTAGTTAGTTACGGTGACTAAAATTTTGAGTAAATACTACCGATCTATGTGTTTAAAAATCGACCTCAAAATTCAATGGATTTGGAAATGAATATTTTAAGACTTTTAGAAGTGCTCATTAGAGTAATCGAAAACATGAAACGACGAGTGCATTTGTGCCTTGAGAATAATGGACAACATTTTCAACATCTTTAAATAAAATATCTGTTTCCTTCTTTATTATATTTTCTTCTTAAAATTACATTTCAATTTTGACAACTTGACTTTTGAATTGAATAACGATCAGACATACGTTTCTCTGTTCATAGCCTACTCCGAATTGGGTTTTTTTTTTTTGAACACGCTGTATTTCAGCTATGCGAACATGAAATTTTGTACCCTCTAGAAACTAACATTTGTCAACAACTGGTGAGGACATGGTGTCACACACCAAATTCTGAACTTTAAAAATTCATAAATTTTTTCTCGTTTGCACAAAAAAAAAGAACTGGTATAGAATCCCATTTGGAAAGTAATCTAAATAATAATCTGATAAATTAAGTCAGACGAAAAAGATGAGATATTAAATTTATTTATTTTATAACATAAAATTGTGCTCCCTTACCGATGATAATGCCGTGGCAGGTTGTGGAGGCGGCACATACTGCTGCGGCGCCTGGTGGTGTACGGGATGCTGGTGATGATGCTGTACCGGTTGTTGCTGCATAGGCTGCTGGTGGTGCTGATGGTATTGGTTGTGATTTGGATTTGCCCGTGACTGCTGCAGGTACTCGGGATTACTCAAAGACCCATATACGTTGTTGATGGGGTCTATATCAGCTATTGAACCGATCTTCCTCGTTGGAGGATTTGTCACTAAGAAACGCATGATCTATTAATAAGAATACAATCTCATGTTATTTAAAAATTTAGAATGGTATTTTGGGGCCCTGGATAAAGAAACAACTAGCTAGTATACATAACATTCATTTTATTTTGTCCACAAAGCGAAAAATTATTTTTTCCAACCAGTGGTTTTTCAAAGTGTAGGACCAACCTTGTTATTTTAAATGGACCATATATTTTTAATTGATTTATTAAAATAAAGGAATATTTATTTTATAGGTTATGTTTAAATGTAATCTGTCAGTCTGGCATTCATTGTTACTAATCTCGAACATTGAAGTTATCGTAAAGAACACTTAAAATTATGGGTTTTATTTCACTTTTACATCGGAATTATTTAGTTCGTTCTTCTTGTACATATTTTTGTCATTTTACGTCCAAATTTACTATTGTACATCGTACACCTGCCCAATTTATCTTATATGTACAGTAATTATCAATTGCATGAAATCGTCGTATAATGGAGTACTTTAGTGCCGATTTCAAATAAAATTGTTTTTCACAATCATTTGTGTCGTCCATGGCACACTTATTTTAGTCATATTCAAATAAAACTGATATAAATATAATCATCAAAATAAAAAAAAAAAAATTATTTAATATTATGTAAATGTATCACTGAATTCAGAATAAAATTTCTATAATATAAGCAAATAAAAAATATATAGTTCCATTTAATATAACAGCTTGTGAACCACTGATTGAAAAAAAAAATGCTCATTGAAATATTCTTGTAAAATAGAAATTATTTGTTAATTTAACCGACCGACCGTAGCTCTTATAGTTCTCGAGATAGCAATTGCGGACAAAATAAAATGTACATATATACTACTAAATTTAGTTTGACGCCTTGCCTGCGTAATCGGGAGCTCAGAATACCAGTCATATGCTTATAGTCATAAACAAAACACTCGTACAATTTTAAACGGTTCGTTATAATATTTATTTAACAGTCGACACTGAAAGAAAAATCGGAATGTAATTTGTCAAGTTTGATTTTATTTGTGAAAAATTGAAACGAGGCATTTTAAAATTTTAAGAGTGTTTGAATATGGGCACTAAAGTTGTATAAATCCTATTTTATTAAGTCAATTAAGTGTGATATTTTTATAAATATACATATGAATACAATAAATAATTTAAACAAAATAAAATAAAAAACTTACTGAATACTAGTGAAATTTTTTTTTTTTATTATTATTATTCTCTAGTAATGTTGACTACATTTAGGTCATATTGGTCATTGTAACCGTCTGAGAATAACCGAAACACAGGAGTTGAAGTAATTTAATTTTTTGCCAATTGTTTTTATGACTTTAAATACTTCTTCATGTATTAATTCTAAATCTTAAAATAATATATTTCAACCCTAGCATTAACTTACTAAAAAAAAAAACTAGAACAACTGAACACAAATTAACTAGACAAATATATTAATATAACATTATTGCACACACAAAAATCTAACTGTTACCTTTATAATAATCCTTAAAATGTTCCTATTGCGCCGCATAAAATTACAATAAAATAGAAATACGTTACACTGTAATTCTTATTATTACATTCCAGGGATAGTCTAATTTTCCTCACCCTCAAAAAACCCACCCGGGATTTAAAAAATTCAACGGGTTTAAAAAAACACAAAAAACCCATTAAAATAAACTAATTAATGGAGTAATATAAATACTGAAGTCAATATATTATTAATACAATAAAAATTAATCTTACAATTTAATATATTTAAAAATAAAAATTTGGTTAATTTATATGTTAAACTCAATAAAATTTAAACTCAAGGCACCAGTTAACTTAAACTAAAAAGGTAGTATTATTCCAATTATCAATATTATCCATTAAAACCTAAAATATCCAATAAAATTTACCGGGCCGGGTTTAAAAAAACCTTACAAACATTATTAGAGTTCTTTCTTACAAAATGAAACTTCGCCAGCTTCCACAAAAAATAATTAAAAAGTCATCACAAAGTGTTGAATTCGCTTATGTAGTACGTTGCCCCTCCTATTACGGATAAAAGGCGTGATGATATATTTACCCGCAAATTACAAATATTATCATAATTTTATAAATAAATTTGATTGTTTTACATAAAACTTTTTAATTACTGATTATTTCTACCTGCGCCTCTGTCGGAAGTGTAGATGACAGTCTGGTTCTGTCGGGCCGAATAAGGAGAGTTTCGAGTCTCACTGAGCGGGTCGTAGTCGCTTATCTTGCCAATAGCTGACGGGGGCGCAGCGTTATATCCACGAGGTGCTTGGGGATGCGGTTGTGGCCCAACAGCATTCGCGTTCGCATTTGCATTCGCATTCGCGTTAGCATTAGCGGTCGCGATCACATTCACTGAGTTCTCGTCTGGGACGTCTAGCAAGCCACAGGGGTTAATAAGCAAAAAAAAACACACATTGATACAGTCCAAGAAGAAAGGATAATAATTAGTTTTTATTTAAAGCGTAATGATATTTTTATTCTTAAATATTTTTTCAAAATTATTTCGTTTTTCTTGCAATAAAATTAAATTAAAGAAATAATATGGTAAAAAAAATGGAATAGAATTTTTATAATTAAATTTTAATGTTTTAAAGCAGGTCCGAATTTAATTCAATATATAAGAAAAGCAACTATATTCTTTCCAAAATTGTTTTATAACAAATTTGGTAACTACTTTTTTAAGATCCAGTAAATGTAAACTACATCTCGTATATAATTAGTCAAGTTTATCGTTTATGTGCTATCTTTCTATGAAAAATATCTTTGTTAATATTATATCATCTTTCCCAAAATTTATGTAAAGTAGACTGATATATCCGTGATGTATTCATTATCTAAAAATACAAAATTTGCTCCAAAAATATTTTATATTTGTTTATCATTTTGTAAACTATATAAAATTTCTAATCTTAATAGTATACATTATAAAATACGAATGCAATATTGCAATAAATGTTATCAATAGAAGCAATAATAAATATTTTATTCTAAAATATCTACAAGTTATCATCTTCATTAAATTTATATATTTTACTGCAATGCAAAATGACATTTCATAAAAAAATATTGTATTATATTTCAATTTCGGCTTAATTTTCATTTCTTCCTTTTTGGACCTTTTTATTCCAACAATACATAAACTATCACCACCAACAACAACAACAATTAAAATTAGTAAATTACAATTTTATGTATCATAGCAACCTACCTATGTATTCTCCATTCTCATTCAACGTTCTCTTTTGTTCCATAGCAGCCTTTTTCTCCAGGTCTCCATGGTAAGCAACGTTGCTGATAATCTTGCTATTCTGTTTGATCCTCAGGGTCTCTGGATCGTCTGCAACCTGAGTGAATTTCCCTTTGCTTTTCTCGAAGTCCGCGTGGTACTTGACATTAGACTGAATCTTTGTGTTCTCGGCAATGCGTTTCAATTCAGGGGTTTCAGCCATTGTTGTAGCTTTGGCCTTTGGAATGTGTCTAGAGAAAGAGAGTTTGCATTAAAAGTTGTTCTACGATGCATTAATACAAATTTTATTTGAATAAAAGAAGTCGCAAGACAACTGCTTAATATGAGAAAATATATTTTTTTATATTATATACTGCCCCGTAAAACTCTATGGGATGCTTCATAGAATAAATATTTGTTTTATTTATTTATTTATTTATTGTAATAATAACGTAATAAAGCTATTATTTGTTACAACAAAAAATGGTAGTGTACTTTGTTTTTATGTATTGCATGTGGAAAAAAATTTCGAGTGCTGAAATAATTATTTTTTGCATGGAGTTTCAGAATCACGTTTTCCGCATATGTTGCAAATAATTTTCTCTTGCAATCATTCAGAAAATAAGAAAAATTACAAAATGTACATTAAACTTTTGTGCAAAATATTTTGTTATTGAAAAACCTCTTTGCATGTATTATTATTGGTCAATACCGTGATATTTTAATATTTAAATATAAGTTTCGACGCAAGAAACATGGTAATGGGAATGTGTGAATTTAAAATTGTCTACCAGATACTTTATTGCACTGATAGAAAGAGTATCAATAATTTCTAAAAGTTGCTTTACTAGAAATAAGTATTTTATAACTGTTTTACAAAAAAATTAAAGATGAATTGATATCAATGCTTACGAGATCACCTTTTTGAAAGTTTCTAAATTTATTTAGATACATATTTTAAGTACAAAATATTAATTTTAAAATATTCTACCAATAGTTAAAGTTATGTTTATAGTAAATCTAAAAACATATAATTTTCGTCATACAAAACTCAAGTTTTCCCAAAATATTTATTTTATGATATGTATTATTACATATTATTCTTAGTATGTATTCTAAGCTAATATATTTGCCTTATATTCATTAGATATAAACTGATAGTGTAGAAAATATTAGTATTCTTTGAACAGAACACGCATACCAAAATATGGGTATAAGGTGCAGCATTGTAATTCTTTTCTCCAGATTGGTAATATGAGTCAGATTAAGATTTTCAAAACCAAAAACAACTAGGTCACAGTAAACCTATTACCATATAAGGCTTCTTCGTACATTATTCAATGACATTTCATAATAGACTTATCTCGGTTTAAATCTGCACATCTGTTGGCAAAAATTTTGAACCACATTATGAAGTTCTTGAAATGGTTATTCAAATATTTTCCCGTAAATATGTATCACAGAGGAAACCATGGAGATAATAGTGGTTTACATTTATGAATAAACGTAAACATAAAAATCCATTCAGATTTCCATAAATTGTGAATCAGATGATAAAATTAGAGTAGTTTCCTTGAAATGAGTAATAAAACTATATTGTAATAATGTAATTTTTGCGTGACCTAATGATTTCTGATGATTTCCTGTGCTCTGATTTTTTATACAATGAAAATTCGTTACGTGTATTATTTTTTTCAATTACATGGAATTTTAGTACAATACTTACGCTTCGCAATAAGGCTGCTTGTTGTAGCCCTTGTAGGTCCTCATGTTTAGCGTCATCCCGCATCCTTGGCATTTGAAGCATCCCTTGTGCCACACCTAGCAATAATTATAAGTTATTTAAAGTTTTATTTATATTACGCCAATATTATATAATAAGATAACTTATACAAATAATATTCTGCTAGGTAATGTTTATTTATACTCAATTTATCATTCATAGTAATATTATAAATATTACTGTTTTATAAATTTATGTAAATATCATTCATAACTTTCAATTATTTCGGAATTTCGAAAACGGTATTATTTCCAAACAAAAAACAATAGACCCGGAAACAAATACATATAGGTTTTCTTTTTTTGCAAATAACCGTAACTGAATTTATGCTTTTTTAGTTTTCTTCTAAAAAATGACAGTTCCCCGTTCCCCTTTTTCAAGGTAACTTGTCACTGACCGCATGAATGTCTCTATGACTCAGTTCTGGATCTGTCAAAAGTAATTTTCATTAATTATAGCATCAATTTAAGGCCTAAATACGCCTAAAACATCTTACATCCTTTTTACTTAACAATGATATCATCAAAGCATTTCTATCATTCATGCATGTCAAATTAAGAAAGTAAATCTTAGTTTTGAAACTAGCCCAATCCCCCTTCGACTTCATAAATATTCATAAACCCTTTTCAAATTTGATTAATATAAACTGGCAATTATATGTATAATAAAAATTTGTATGAGTTCAAAATTGAAGTTTAAGAAATGGATCAGATGTTATTAGAAAGGCTAGTAAGTTATTTCCTTGTTGGGCAGGGCCATTTTTTATTACACAAATGGGCCCAAAATCTTTTCACTACCAAATCTAGCAGTAAAACTTTTTAAATATTAGCAAGCGGTGGCTGATAAACATTAGCCGACGTTTATGCTAAGTCAATATCAGTTATTACCTTATCAAGGCACTTTAATTCTTCTGTAGGGTAAACAGTTTTCTCACACCTCGCACAAGTTTTGTTCATTGCAACTTATAGTTTATTATCGCGACACAAAGTTTATAAACACAGCTCACGGAAAAATTATTAACTTAACTGAGAGTGCATTAAATTCACACTGCTAAACTTTTCACTTGTGATTAAAAAAAGTGCAACTTCGTGCAACTAGTGTTCTTTCTCTCTCGTTCTGACTGATTTTCACAACTTCGTGCGCACGCGCTCTACAAACCTATTTATCTAAGCGCGGATTTCAAATAACAACAGTATCTGTAACAATGGGTTTTATTTATCACATAATTTAGTACTTGTGCACAATAATGCATGAATAAATACAGACCATCTAAAAATATAAATAATTAATTCATAATTAACTTGTGACTCATCAAAGTAGGAATGCTCTAATTCAAGTTCATTATGAATTACAACAATAAAATATACAAAAGATACAAAAAATATGTGTATATACATTTGAATAAATAAAATTCTACGCAATATCATACAGTATCACTAGTTTAATATTGCTTAATACTCAATATGAAATGGAATTATAAGTTTAAGTACAATCTGTCACATATAATGTTGAGATTCTCTATTGCGTTTCAAGCCATGGTCCCATGTTCATACAACCAAATGAAAATGAAACATTGGACGAACATATTCTGGTATTATATGTGACAGCAAATTCAGTAAAGTAAATAAAATCTACATTCACATTCATCGAATTAATACCAAATTGATTAAAAAAATCTCTAAATCATATTCATAATAAAATTACACTAACACCGATTTTAATTTAGAAAATTAGGAACAAATCAAGGAATTCAGTTAAAAATAAAATAGTGCAGTTCTTTAAAATAAATAACTAACATACTGTTAGTACAGTAACTTGAACTACTGTTAAAATGTTTTTCTACAAAAGTTAGTGAAAATTTCGTAAGAAAAAGTGAGAAATATTGCAAATAATTTCATTGTATTGTTTCAATAATAGCTTGGTGTGTCTCTAATTTAGCATAAGATTGTGTTTACGAAAAATTATACATTTTTACATCTTTCTCTTCGAATTTCATTATATACACATCACACAGAATATATTTTTTCTTATTTATATACTTATATATTTTTTTTTTTTTTAATAAATAGTCATTTCAAACGAAACTGAGGTAAAACAAATAAAATAAAATATTTATCAGCATTGCGTTTGATACTGTAAGAATATATTGTGATAAATATTTTATTTTTTGTTTTTCTGAGTTTATCTATTCACCTGGGTCCTACCTAATAGTCTACCTTTCGGAAGTGCTTGGTTAAAAATTGCCGAGTCCTTTCCACCACTAATCTAGAGCAGGTACAAATACATCTGATAGAAGCGAATCAGGGATGGTATTGTCTTACAATGATATGCAATGAGTGACACACTACTCTTCCTACAAAATATTCACTCTCAACGAGAAACCGACCAACCAAATAGAAAGAAACATGAAGCGAGGGACAACAACCTTACTTAGATACGACTACGTAGTACTAAACTTTAACTTATCGTAATTTATAACCCTTTCTGGAATGGCAGCCTGCTCAACCGGTAAGCAGTTCGTAAGTTCTTGCAAACTGTTGATAAAGTGGAGCTTCCTGTAGAATTTTGCACTGAAAAGAAAAAAACAATGAATATATTTTACTTCTACACTCAGCAAGATATAGAAATCAATTCCTCTATTTTACCAATTTTTACAACTACACAAGCGATATACCGTATAGTGTTTTCGGATTTTGAATTTTAAAATTATTTACTAATATCATATCATATCATATCATTATCCATTAAAAATTATAAAAATTACCATGAACACATGTACATCTTTCGAAAGTACATAATATACAATAGAAAACTATTTTCAGATTACAAAAATTACTTCAAAGGTGTCATAATTATTTACTATTTAATCATTAAATCGGTATATTTATATTTGAAATAAATGTGTAAACAATTTTCAAATAAAACAGATATCAGTAATGATTACTACATATTCGTCCGAACGGGCGTTTGCCAGGATCCATCACGCACCACACGGGCACTTATTGCTGGCGGGGGGAGTGCACCACAGGGGGTCACTTTTGTCCTTTTAAAATTCGAAAAACAATTATAGCGTCGGCCGGGATCGAATAATGAATATTATTTTATTCTTACCTTATGAATGGCTTAGTCATCATAATAATAGTTTTCAACCAGAAAGTAGGATGGACTAGATATAACTGTTTCAGGTTTTTTCGTAACCGGCGATCTATCAGCTGGTAACAACGTTTTAACCAACCGATAGTTGGAATGCAATTTGAACTTGCACTGCCGTGTAAATAAACCAGGACGTAATCTTCTGTTACTAGTTGATCTAAAGTTTGTAGAACATATCTAGAAAAAATCATTTTTTTGAGAATTAATAAAAAAATTGTGTGCTTAGACCACACAGATGAACTGAAACTTCTTAATGAATCCGAACGCGGAACCGTTTTGCCCATCACTAGCACAAACACGCTAGCTCACTCCTCAACTGGTACTATTGGAGAAAGAGAGAACGGGAGAGAGGAAGTGCGCGCGCATTATAATGCTCTAGTCGTGACGCCAACGTTACCGTTCGTGTAACAGACTCGCTGATTGCTGGTTTACACCTAATATATTGTAATATGACGCAGCGTATGCACGCACACACTTCGTCTCTCCTTTTCTATACTCACTCTATCTCACTTCCCATTTCCGTTTGCCTCAGAGTATTTCAACTTTCGTAACGCGATTTTTTAGTTTACACCATCCGTAAAGAAGTTTCACTTCAAAAATATTTGTACACTTACAAAAATAAGTTGTCCATTACATAAACGTAATCCTTTCGCGATTTGTCTGGCAAATAACAAGCTGAGAATACAATAATAGCATTATGTCCACCAGCTTTCAAGTATCCTCCATGCGATAAAACTCTCTTGTACGGTTCAATCACCCTCATATCGATACTTCGTTGCTCCCCGCTCGGTAACACGATCTTCTGCCAATGTCGGGATTCTCTCCGTTCTTCCTCTGCGCTAAATTCTTTTATGGGTTCTGCACTTTTCGACGGAGACATGGTTTCGCTCTGAATTGGAACATCTGGCTCTAATACTGAATCATCTATATCGTCTGGGCTCTCCAGAAGTTCTTTGATTAAATTCATATCTAAATCAACATTTGTATGGTTATCAGGGTAAACATCCTCGGATTTAATGCTATCTGATACGCTATCTATGCTAGATACGTCCGAGTTATCGGTTTGAGTGGCAGGAACAACTTTGATTTTGCGTAATTTGTTTGATCTACTAACTTGGGCAAGAAAGTTGAGATTACCCTGTTTTTCATTCATAGTTAACGAAACTTTTTGCAAATTTGGACTTAATATCGCTTCGTATATCGACTTATCATTCTCTGTGTCGCTTTGGTCGTTACCTGGTTGAATTTCCAAAGGCATATCATACAATAAGGAATTCTTCATAGCTGTTGGGCTTTCGGGAAAATCAGGTAATTCTTCGTTGTAAGATTCTAAGTTTGGGAGATCTAAATCAAGATCTAGAGAGCCCTCTAGGTTTGAATCTACTGATTTTGACATAACATTTAATGTACTGTGAGCTCCAGGGTTGAAATTATCCATTTGGGATTCATTTCCAAAATTTTTATTCGCTCCAGCATCTGAATCAGGCGAATTCATAAGAGGGTGCGAGTTTGTAACTGTAGTTTTCGATACCGTTTTTGTTGATGTTGTGGTGGTTGTTGTTAATTGTTGTGATTTGGAACAATGCTCGTTGTCTAGAGTTTCTCGATTAGATTGGGCATTGTTAACTGGTTGATTTACTTCACAATCAGTTGACTGATCTGATGTTTCATCCATTTTCTCTGATTGCGGGCTCAATTCTTCACTAAAAGAAAAAGAAATGTTTACCATGGTGAAATGTATATATTTAAGTAGGTTAAATGTGAGAATGATAATTGAAAATTTCAAAGGTGAACAAGTGATTGTTGTAAACGAATGGATAAGAATATTTCAAGGCCATGACATTATTGTAATCGATTTAATTATAAAAAATACGTATACAACAAAAAAATGTAAATAACAAATATTCTAAATGATAAATATTTAAACAAATTGAATGACGTATAAATCTTATCTCACCTCATTGCAATATCTAATCAGCAGTTTCTTCACTCTCTTCATTTATGTTATTGATAGCACTTTATCTGAACATTTTTAGCTTGTAAATAAAAGACAAAAAACAGAAATAACTTGAATAAGTGTAAAAATGTATCAGTGGGTTACGGCATTCGCGTTTTGACAGCACAACTGTCACTTCTCGCACTCCTGCGCACGCCAAATACCTCGCGGAATTTTCGAATCATCAAAAATTATTTTCGCAGTACGCATTCCACAACAAATATGCAGCGCAAGGAATACGATTAAAATAAATCCCACAATTCCTATGCCGTACAAAAGCAAAAAATTCCACCTATTTTTTGATAAAATATATTTATACATATATAAGAGAACAGAAAATAAATAAATAAATAAATATATCATCACGGCATATTACCCATTTCTGGGTGTGCCAGTATCTACAACACATGTAGACATCGGTAAGAGAACAGGGACAGCAATTATTTGCTATTTTTTTCATATTTGACTTTTGAAAATTCAATCAGTCACTTCATCATTGTGAACCCATATAGGCATTGGGCATATAACGAGAACAGTACACGAGCGGTCATGTGACTGTTGAGCTTGACAAGCAGATTTGGGGGCTCGTGTAAGAATGACAGCTAGTAATTATGAGCATAAGTTACAAATGTCATAATTTTTCAATACCATGCGGTGTATTTTTCTCTACAACTAAATTCTACACTCCTGGTGGCAATAACTCGAGCAACCTTGAAGTGCTTGGAATCAGCTGATTTGTGTGCACTTGTCACTTTGACAAGAACAATGTTTTGACTATGCAGGAAATATGCATAAAATAACAAATTTTCGTTATTGTAAAATAACATTTTATTGATAAATTACTAAAGTGATAAGGCACTGATTACAGATTTCTAACATAAATTACTACAAATTCAACATTTAAATGGAAGCTTAACTTTTACAATCGCAGTCTTTTACAAGTTTAATCTAAAATGAAATCGATTCAAAAACTATCACCATTTGATTACTGACAAAAGCGGTATAACTGGGACTTAAATAATTACTCTTTACTTAAGAATTAAAACAGAACAACGTTAGTAAGATAGCAACAGCCCTCAACAACGGCAATGTTAAAAAATATCAAGTAAAAATAAATAATCACAGCAGAACATAAAAAATATCAATATTGTAATCATGTACCGTAAAACGTTCTTAATCTCATCATAAATTTGTCAAAATAAACACAGAATACTTTTGGGCAACTACAAATGCTAACATTAATTAATAGAAATTAAATAATGAAGCTGTATAAAACTACAAAATCGGACTATTAAACATAATAAACACTTATAAAACACAAATGCTATATGTGAGATACACCCAAAAATATTGTGCATTTTAAAAGTCAACGAGCATCAAAAAACGGCAGTACGGATTTATTACCTGATCGCTTCCAAATTTCTAAAAATCAGCTGTGAAACAATTTATTACCTAAAATTTTTATTATAAAATATTTACAAATTTAAAACAGCCCAAAAATTGACACGCAGATCGCTTAATCAGTTTTTTTCTCCTCTTCAGTTTTTTCCGGCGTCTCCTCTATCTCCTTGGGGATATCACCATCAACATCAATAGGCGTCGGCGGACGCACTAGGGCTTCGCCTTCACCGGAATTGGACCGAGAACGAGGGAGCTCTACTTCACTGTCTGAACCAGAGATTCTCTCTGAAGAAGACGTGGAATCTTTGCGTTGTCGTTCAGGAGACGAAGATGGGGCTTCCAGCTCCAGTTTTGGAGCATGGGGGCGAAGCTTTCTTGCAGGATTCAATACGAAGCAATAGCAACAGCGGAATGCGAAGTATTCGAACTCTTCAGGAAGAGCCATGCCTAGAAAGAAAAAAATATCAAAAAAAATTGGATGTGGATAGCAAACAAATAGCAAGTAAATGGTTAAATATTTAAATATTATTTAAAATACATTTTTTATAATTAATATTTATCTTTAACTATCAAAACTGTATATGGAATGTAGTTTTTAAGTAATGAAGATAGCATTTAAATATAAAACTAATTAAAATACTGAAAAATTGTATCATTTATCAAAGATTATAAAGAAATACAAGATAAAATATTTGAAAAATATTAAATACTTTTACATATTATTTAAAATTTTAAATACGTTGGAAATTAAAGAAAAAAAATTAAATTTTAAATACGTTGGAAATTAAAGAAAAAAATCAAAGTACCTGACGTCTGATGAGAGATTTGTTACCGTAGCAAATGGGGAAAACTACCTTTTATCATTTGTTGTTGTAGTAAAATAAATTTTTATTTTGAATATAGTAGTTATTTACGATACAAGTACATAAAGCTAGTCCTTAGTCATGAATGGTTAAAAGATTAAAACACGGGCACAGCGACTGTTTTAAGATCCATGAAGTGACTGACTAAAGAAAAAGATGCTTTACGTATGTGTATCGTACAATATTATATCTACGATAGAATCTAAAAACCCAATAAATATTTTAAAAAACTTTTATTTATGAATTAGGATCACAATATTAAATGAGAAGTTTGCCATGACAATTTGGAATAATTTAGATGTTATTTTTTTTTTCGATTTTCTTATTTTGTTTATAATAATTACTAAAGTAAAAGTATTAGCCAGGGATTTGTTAACTACTGGATCGACAGAGATAGTCATACATAATTCCGATTTGTTGTCTTTGTTTCCGTTACTTGTCAAATATTTTGTTTGACAGGTTTGACAGATTTTAGGTTATTCTTGATATCATCGTTGAAATATGATTATTTTAATATATGACAATGGTTCGAAGGTGTTGTGATGAAAATTGTGTATCAAAATATGTGATGAACGGTGCTGTGTCGTTTTATTAGTAAGTTATGATTAAAATTATGATTTATTCTAAAAAATAATTTGACAAATAAACATGACATATTCTTATATGTGTTCTAATTTAGCGTTGCATTGGTTGTATTCGTACTTATTTCTCGTTTCATGATCAAATATACTTAAACACAATTAATTTTTGACGTGAATTTGACAGATGTGAATATGACAGATATGAATATCAAATTCACTTGTCTAAAGTGGAATTATGTATATCTTTCTCACTCACACTTCCTGTGTTCTCTCTTAATCTAGCCGGGTACACAAGAAATACATATATCGATATACACTTGCTCCATCCAGTAGTCAGTAGTTAACAAATCCCTGGTATTAGCTCTCAGCTTCTATTTATAATTAAGAATTGAAATTTGGCATGTTGTTTCAAAATGCAGTTTTTATAATAAATTTTTATTTAAAAAAAAACACTTTTATTTTTTAATTGTTATAAACAAAATTTAAACAAATCAAAAAAAAATTGCCATCTGCCCCGGGCGCCAAAAACCAACGCTACGCCACTGTTTAGTTCAATTTTACGCTTCCGTTTACGCTTGATATTCTTATATTTACGTCCATTGCGAATTACCATTTAGGCTTTGTAACGAAATTTTTCAAAATATAAAATGACAAAACTCTATTTTGTACACAATACTACAAAAATACGTAAATAAAGGTTTTAGAATATGAGAATGAACAATCGAAAGTAGTAAACTTAAAATGAAAATTAAATTACAGGAACACAAAGACTACTACTTTCATACCTATACGATATAATTTCGCACGGAATTTTCGCGTACGACCATACGATTTCGATTCAAGAATACCAATATGCAGTTCGCATGCGCATCTCTGCCACTTACATATGCGAAAAATTGCAAGAATCGGGCCCTAGATATCTTTTTAAATTTATATCTTCAATAAATATGCATTTCAAACATATCTTAAATTCGTAATTTTACTTAAGATTCGAAATATATAAAATAAATAAATAGGCTGTTCCACTTGAAATATGAAAGTTATGTCACTTCCGGTTAAACCGGAAGCGCTGCCATCCTGCCAAGTAGCACGATTTATGAGCCCCTAAACCTAGTTTACAAATATATAAAGAAAATTAAAAAATAATTATAAGTAAAAAACGAGGTAAAAAGTTATTTCGTGGGCCCGTTTTTCAGTGTCACCCGGTATGTATTTCATTTTTCGACACAACATATTTCTTTTTAAATGAAACTTAATAGACAGTTTAAATATAGATGACTATTGGCCGGTTGCACCAACGTAACTTAAATATTAAACTCGGCTTAAATGGGGTCCTATACCATTTTTCTTTTATTTTTTTTCCTGTAAGAACAGGATAAAATAAGAACTTCAGTGCAAACGCGACTTAAAAATTTTACGTAATAAGCGAGATATGAATTTTTAAAGTTTAAGAATTTGTGCGTGACGTAGCGGGTATTAACGAGTGATCGACAAACAATGGGACAAACTGTTAGTTATACTGGAAACAATTTTTTTCATGTTTGCATAGCTGAAATGTTTTTATATAAAAACTTATACGTTATATTTACAAAGAAATTATTATTAAGTATAAATAACATAAATAATAAGCATTTAACAAGGATTTCTTCCTAATAAATTACAGAACATTGAAACAGTTTGACAATATTATTACACAAAGTATGACGACGGATGGCGCTAATGTTTGCCTGTTTTGAAGTTTCAATATTAATTTAATTAATATTATTATTAATTTAATTCACATTACAAATTGATTTATTTATAAATACATGATTATTGTTAATATTACTAGATGTTATAATTAAACAAATTCATCAAACACAAAATTGTTAAATGTTTTGTTAGGTTATAGTACATTATGACATTTCATATTCTTTCAAAGGTGACCGCTACAGACGCGCGAATCTTCTTTTTAAAATCAGGCGACCAATCAAATTCTTAGTACCTAACACGTCATACCCAATTAGTAATCAGGTTCAATCGCTTGTAGTTTGTGACCTAGTTAATATTTAAATAAAATTTTTTCACTAATACTCATTAATTTATGTATATTTTCGTCTTCTTATTTAAGATAGTTAAAATATGACTATGGTATAGGACCCTATTAACAATATTGCATCGAAATGAAATGTAAAATGAATTATAACATATTGCTGTCAAAATTTCGATTTGCATTTTTTTGTTTAAGCCTAGCTTAAAATTTAAGCCTTTTTGGTGCAAATGGGCATATAACATTCATTAGGTTATAACCCAATAACAATGCGTGAATTTCCTTAGTTACCACGTATTACAGCGGTTATTATTAAGTAACCATTTACGGAGCGTAGAATATAATCTTTTTCCTTGTTACATAGTATCGACTACATAAATGAATCTGTAATTTGTCTTTGAGGAGAAAAATTGTGTTCTGACTCTGCGTACTTTAAATAGACATCCGAAATGACATTGACAGTGACAGCTCCGAGTGCACCGAACCAAATAATTGAAAGTACCTGATTTAAATCACATAAACAGCAAGGTAGTAGGTATTGAAATAAAAATTTAAATAGTAACAAAAAAATAAATAAATAATTATTTGTGCAGTTTGACGTTTCGTTTCTTGCAGAACATTACAGAAGAAGAGACTACAGGCCTACGTTGGATGAGTAAAGTAAATGGTAGTTTAGGGATGGTGGTTATTAAAACAACCGTTTTTCGGTTATTCCGGTTTGTTTCGTCTCCATTAACCGGTTTTATAATAACCGGCTTTCGGTATTTTTAATAAAAATAAAAAATGTTTGTAGTCAAAAAAAATTATTTACATTTTTATAGAAAATTAAATGGTGTTTTTAAATTATTTTTTAAATACATGCAAAGCTTGTTGCTATATAAAAATATTACGTGATTACGTTAACCTTATTTTGTCGTTATAATATAAATATTTAAAGAAATACTTCTAAAATTCATATAATTAAATAAAGGTTAGTACCATTACCGGGCGTTTGGCTTTTTACACCTGATTGCTCATTGCCATCGCTCACTGCTGTACCGACTTTGCTACTTAACACCGTGTTGCCAATTTTTTTTTAACCACTTGAAATAAATTTATTAGAAATTCAGAAAATGAATTTTGATTTTTTCTAAAAATACCACCGCCTACTGAATACTGAATTAATTTTAGGATTTAAAAAAAAAAACGATTATAACCGAGAAAACCGGTTATTCTAATCTAAATAAACTTGTTTCGGTTATAACCGGTATGTTTTTCCCATCCCTCGTACTCATATCGGCTCGTAGTATGATCACGGTTTTAATTAAAACGCTGTTTTAAGAAATGTCAAATTTCATTATTTAATAACAATAACAAATATCAAATTTATCAAAATATGATTTTAAAGCAGAATATATTTTGTATTCAAACAATTATTTTTTAAAAATCGAATTAGCTCACATTCTTAAAAATTGGGTGTATAATATGAAGAAAAGCGATAACACCGATTATAAAGAAGGTGAAGTAAAAATTATTTGGAATCTTACTGTTTAATTCATACAACAAAAATATTTTAAATAGTATAATAGATCTATTCCGACTAAACGGAAAAAATAGCGCCGTGGCATTGAAAACTGAAGAAATTCAGAAAATACTGGATACTTCGAGCATATACTGACTAGAGAAGTAATTCCCTATACCAATCCCAGTAGAGGGGATTTGCGGGGCTGGAAGTCATGGTGTATTGCGGACAATGTTTGGTTTTATATGAATATACCAATTAAACTATGCAGTGTGTCCCATTTAGAGGTGCCACCATTGGGATCTCGAGAACTGTAAGAGATACGATGTCGGTTAAATGGAACTTTTTGTGCACCTTTGGGAGGCCATCTCAGATGTGCTTTTGTTTTTCCAAAAATTCTGATAGGGCACTAGATAATGACGAAAAACTGAATATTGTTGATTTTTTCTTTTTCAAATAACTTCTAAACTATTAATAATTGAGAAAAAAGTTTCAAATATAAAAGATAGATATTTTTATTAACTAACCAGTGGCGTACGAAATAAATTTTTATATCTGTAAATTTTTGAGATATAACACGAACTTATGTTTTTTTAAATGGAACCCATATCTGATTTTAGTCTCAAAAAAATCAATATTTTTTTCTCTTTTCAACGATGTAAGGGTTATTATGTTTTATATTTGTTTTGCCTTCAAAAATTATTATTTTTTCCTTATTTTGTATTAAAATTACAATTATTTTGAAAATGTTGGTAGATTTCTATTTGGAAATACTCCTTGTATTTAAATTATTTATTTCCTTAAAAATATTTGCTCAAAATTAGTATCAAATTAATTTTTATATTTTGTATCAGGTCGCCCTTGGCACATCATAGTGTAATTTGTAATTATGAGTCTAGAATAAAAATATTAAGTAATAAAGGCATAAAACAAATTATTTTGATCAAATACAATATAATTAATAAAAATAATAATGTTTTTCTGGGAAATAATTAGAAAATTCAGGAAAATAAAGAGAAAAATTAAATTTGAGGAGCAAAATAAATATAAAACATAATAACCCTTACACCATTGAAAAGAGAAAAAAATATTGATTTTTTTGAAACTAAAATCAGATATGGGTTCCATTTAAAAAAATATAAGTTTGTGTTATATCTCAAAAATTTACAGATATAAAAATTTATTTCGTACGCCACTGGTTAGTTAATAAAAATATCTATCTTTTATATTTGAAACTTTTTTCTCAATTATTAATAGTTTAGAAGTTATTTGTAAAATAAAATATCTGATGTGGACAGCACATGACTTCCTTGTACACCTGTTACACTGAACATATTTTGTTAATAATTCAAATATGTATTATAAAATTGCACGTATTTGACATATTTGACATCAACATTTTATATTTTTTTTATTTTTTGTCCAAATCCATAGCAAACTTAATTAGAGAATACAAAGAGCTAATTTAATCATAATTGATGTTTTCGACGCAGAATTCAATTCTCTAAAACCTTTATTTGAAGCATTTATTACTAAAATCAAAATAACACCATTTTTTTCAAGAAAAACTGATAACATCTTCAGGTAAAGTATCACTTCCGGTTAGACTATTTTAACCAAAATCTATTATGTTATTTCCATTGATATAAAAGTATTATATACCAAATTTGAAAAGTTTTGGATTATATTTTAATATAGTTTTTCATTAAAATTTAAGATAGGCTTCAAGTAAAGTACCACTTCCGGGTAGACCATTTTAACTAAAATCTATTATGTTATTCCCATTGACATAAAAGTCTTATATATCAAATTTGAAAAGTTTTGGTTTATATTTTAATGTAGTTTTTCATTAAAATCTATTACAGGCTTCAAGTAAAGTACCACTTCCGCAAGTTATGTAATGACCAAAAAGGGAGGTGCACAACTAGATGTTATAACAGTTCTAAATACAAAATTTCAATTTTCTACGGCTTCCCGTTTTTCAGTTATGCGAGATACGTACATACGTACGTACGTACGAACGTACGTACAGACGTCACGACGAAATTAGTCAAAATGGATTCAGGGATGCTCAAAATGGATATTTCCGTTGAAATCTGGAAACCGAAATTTTTCGCGATTACAATACTTCCTTTACTTCGTACAAGGAAGTAAAAATCAACAATATTCAGTTTTTCGTCATTATCTAGTGCCCTATGAGAATTTTTGGAAAAACAAAAGCACATCGGAGATAACCTCCCAAAGGTGAACAAAAAGTTCCATTTAACCGACATCGTATCTCTTATAGTTCTCGAGATTCCAATGGTGGCACCTCTAAATGGGACACACTGTATACCGCTGAAAATCTCACAGGAAATGTCCGGATCATTATGTATATCTGCACTCTTCTGGTTTGGACACCATCCCTTGCGCGCATGCGTCTACTGCATTTGATTCAGTGATTCTATTGGTCAAGAAGTTTGAAGTTTCAGAGAAAGGGAAATGGAATGGAGGGAATGCTTCTTCCACATGTTTAGGTGTTTATGAATTTTGTGTATGTTTATCATTTCAATACTACATCTCCTTGTAATCACTCAAATATTAATATGAAGGCTGTTAAAACTAAAATTCCAAATGGAATTTTAATCTTTTACGTTTATACAGAAATTCATTTTTCTGATCTTATGCAGATATTCTCTAATCTTTTTCTCCAATTATAAAATTTGAACCCTACAGATATTCAAACAAAATATCTTCCTAATCTTTTACAGTTGTTCCCTATTATCTTTCTCCAAATTTTGCAAATCGAATTTTAACCTTTTTATCCTTCTGTATAAAAATACAGAAATTCGTTTTCTCAATCTTCTGCAGATGTTCTCTTTCTTTTGAGAAAAATCAGAATGTCCTGTATTAGTTTATTTCATTATTAAATAATCTACTATAAAAATTTATAATTATAACCAATATTTTTGAAATGTCATATGAATCATATGTAAGATTTTCAAGCAGCGCGAAAACACCTACCGACCGCCTGTGCGCGCATGCGTTTGTAGACGTGTGTCCAAACCCTAGAAAGGGATGGAGATATTAATGTCCCGGACACTCTCCGCTTATGTGAGAGATACGAGATAGGGGTTCAGCCGTTCAGCGGTATTTGTTTAGTAGGTATATTGTTATATGTCACTACTTGTTATTTTTCTGTAACCTAACCTTATCTTTTTGTTATAGTTTGTCAGTACTTCAAACTGTAATGAAAAATAAAAACTAACAAAGTACGGATATTTCATTTCATGTGTAAGTAACCGGGTTTTTTTTTACAAATAATATATTAAACAAAGTGTAACTTTTAGGTTTCCTACTAATAATGACGTATAGAAAAGAGACTGAAATTTATTGAAAATAAAGGTGATTTACATATGTATTTCAAAAGCAGCAACTTTGTAAAAAAGGTAGTACAAATATTAAGATAATACGAACCCACATGTTCCGATCACAACAAACACCGTAAGGCTGTCTCTAGTCAGTATATGCTAGAAGACTGGGTACATTAAATAAAAACACACCCACCGGATTACAGCGTAAATTATATCACAACGCAGCTGTAGAACTTGCTTGGCGTGGTAATGAAGCTGTTTCATGTCTTGTTGATTATTTTGAAAATGAAATAGTCAATTATGGCAATGAAAAAAGACGAATACAACACCGTTTTTTCAAAAACCGCCCAAGGAGGAAACCAACGTACTACTGACAGCAAATGTTGACTCCAAATACAAAAAGTTCCAATCATTGTCCTGTCAGATTATTGAGAAAAATGATATCAAAGCGAAGCAAAAACATAACAACTCGACCTTTATTTCTAACTGGGAATATGAAATGGAACAAATATTCAGTTAGCACTGCTAGTATAAGAATGTACCAGTAGAATAAATGAAATAAGTAAGTGGACAAAATTAGGTACAGAAACCATAGGGTTAGACACGAAAGTCAAAATAACCAATCCCTCTAATAGAGCCAGTTATCAAGTGAGGGCACCAGTTTACAAGAAATAATTAAAATTACAGGCCATTCAATTCAACCATACCTTCAAATACATGAAAAACATCACAGTAATATCATATCCAGTTTAAGAAATGAGAAAATTTATGAAGAACTCTCGCCTTTTTCATCTTCTCAAAATACGAATGCAACAAATAATGTATACAATAATAATTGTACATTTAATATAATTAATAATTTTTTTTTTTTCAATAAATTTACTGTTTACTTTTTAATATCTTTTTACCTCCCTCTACCCTTGGTAAGGGAGGTATAGGGATCGTGCTAAAAATCACATATTGAGATTTTAGTAAATGACCACGTTTTAAGGTCCCTAGAATCCAATTTTAACATTTTCACGATGATGTGTGTATGTGTATTTTGTCTTCTCTCTAACTCAAATACTATCATTCAGAAAATTCTGAAACCTTGTATTTCTACCCTATTCTAATATAAAAAGCAGCCATTAGATTTTGGTGTAAATCGGATAAACAGAAATGGCACTTTACTTGAAGCTCATAATGGTTTTTCTTCAAAAAAATACTATTAAATGCCATTTTTTCGCATTTTATGTCATTGGAAAATTATAGATTATTGAATTTTGTACAGATATACATTAATACTTTTTCTATATATTTTACAGATAAATTTTAAAATCATTTTTCTTTTCTTAATCCCGAAGCCTAAGATAAACACAATTCCTTTGTTACACAGTTTATTTTTCAAATGAAAGTAACTGACAGGTAAACGTCATTGTCAAAAAACTAATCACTTCAAATTAATAATAGTGACATATTAAATAATAAAGAAAATCGTAAATAAAGCAATAGTTATACGCAATGGAACATAATACAGTTTGAAGCATTACTAATACGTAGGTTTGTATTTAAATGATTAAAAATTAAATAGCGGGAGGTTTTGTGTTTGCCACATCAGATTTTTTACTCATGATATAGTCTGCCTGTATACTTCTAAGTATTAAATTTTAAAAGACATTGTTCTTTAAAGAGCCTCAAATTTGAAAATATCACGAATATAAATAATAAATAAATAAAATGAGTAATTTACGATATTGTATTGTGCCTTCTTACAAAAATACTGTTAGGAACAAACCTACTATAGAGTTTATAAATTTGCCAAAAGATTCGAAGAAAAGAAAATTGTGGCTAGAAGCAGTTGGTCGAAGAGCTGATAATTTGTCAGAAAAATCGTGCCTTCATGTTTGTGAAGATCATTTCAACTTTCATCCACCTTCACGATAACACTATATTTTTGTTGCTTCACTTTATGTTCAGGGAAAAGTTTATATCTGACTATACAGATATTTTTTTCTCGGCAGTAAAACAATCGTTCTCTGATATAAATTCGGCCACCATCCAGCTATCGAACTTCGGTAAGTTGTCCGACTTAGCTTGAGTGCAATTTGAATTAGCCATTATTACTTTATTATTAATTTGCAATGAGCAATGTCAGCGTTAAATGTCACATTAAAAGATTTTTTATTAACATGTGACAAACTACGTTTATTTATAGAATAAACGTAGGTGATGGAAAAACTATTTTCCTATTGGCTATTAATGATGTAATGTATGTACTTCTAAGTCACAGGAGTGGGGGTAGTTTTTTAGGACGCCAATTTTTTTATTTAATTATTTGCACAGATAACAACAAATTATTAAAATAAAAATTATTACTAAGAAAATTATTGCATAAACTTTCATTTAAAATAGTTTTTGAAAAAGTGAAACAGGCTCAGGCGGTGGTCTCACTGCACGAGTCGTGTCAAGTGGTGCAGTATGGTATCATGCCGTGTCGTTTAAAAATCGAAGGTCCGGTCTCACTGATCGAATTGCTTCGATCATTAGTGACGAGTAAAAGTTTCTCATAATAAACGATTGCTATGACAAACCAAACGTGCAAAGCCAAAAGAAGTAAACGCCAGTGCCATTGACAATACAATAAATGAAGTAGTAGAGGATAATAGGTACTACATCAGCACCAGCACCTAAATTGTCTGAAGAACTCGCTAAATGTATTTTGATTTCATGTAGCTTGGCAGTAATTGCACAGGTTTGTAGATAAAGAGTTATTACCCACATTATACCATCATATTTAATACTCCGCAAAATAGTATGCGGTTAGCGTTTATAAGGGTGTGAATATGTTGGAGCTGCGATAAAAGCTATAAGAGTGACGATAAGAGCAGCGATAAAAGCGAATCAAATCTATCTTTCTTTGATGTGTTTATATTGGAGCTGCGATGAAAGCTATAAGAGCGACGATAAGAGCAGCGATAGAAACTGATATAAATGTTGCTGACAATATTTTTAAAGCTATTTGTGTCCTACATAACACAATCATTGACATGGAAGGCATTGAACATCATTTAGAAGATACATTAAATATTACAAAACAATCAAATACCACAACTAATAATGGTAGACCAACCCTGGTTGCACAAAATATTCATGATTTATTTAAAACTTACTTGTGTCACAATCCTATTGTAAATGACATATAATTTTTGACAAAAAGTACTGTAACCTGCAATTAATATAAATAAACATCCACTTGTTGAGTTTAAATTACTCGCCACTTCATCCCATAATTTATCCAACACATATCTGTTGTGATGGTTTTTATTTGTTTGATCCCATAATGGAGATCTAACAAATACTTCGCTAATTAATTTGTCCACCTCCATCTCTAGCGTAGCGTCTTGCCTAGTGTTGCCGCGAAACGAGATATGTCAAGAAACACTCCACTCTCGTCTCGTCATATTTTTCCTTACTTTCTCTCGATCTGGACTCGAGAGTCTCGAATTTATAATTAGAAATAGTAACTAAATTAACATTACAAGCAACATGAATATAATAAACGGGTACCACTGATTAAAACATTATTTTACTAAGTCTGGTGTTTGAATTGTATAGCATTTTCTTCTTATTAAAACCCAATAAATCAAAAATTAATAAGTAAATATGAATGTAAATGAAGTGGCAATTAAAATATTTATTTATACCGACAAATATTTTTTTTGTATAATATTTATGTAATATAAAAAAAAAATCGAAATATCGCTGCATCACTTGTCTTGCCTCGATCAGAGCGTAGAAATACATTCAATTCGTTCTCGACGCTCTTATCGCTGCTCAGCTCCTAAGCGTAGCTTTGCGCGCTGCTCCAATGTAAACACCTACATTTAAATCTATGCATTCATTCGCACTGCTTCGCTAGTATCGCCGCTCTTATCGTTTATCGCAGCTCCAACATAAACACATCCTTATTCACTCATCTGAAATCATCAATTTCGATTTATTAAATATATATAAAATTATAGATGTCTTCTATAAAAATATAGAATTAGCTGTTGCTTCCAGAAATCTAAAATGTTCTGTAATACCAAGCCTCATTTTAAGAGTTGTTGGTATTCATATGTCACAACATAGGCATGTTTTTTTATTCATCGATGTATAATGTATGCTTAATGCGCATATCCATCAGCGAGTTCTTAAATTATTTGATGAATTTTAGATTGAATATGTATCAAGTTTTTAAATTCAGCAATGAAACATTCGCTTACTCATCATATCCATCGAAAGGCACGTTTTTTTATTCAACAGAAAATTAAGCGCTGAATTCCATCAAATATTAAAATGACGTCATCGATGGATTTCAGATGTAACCGATGAAACAGCGCAAAGGGTCATTTTACGAACTCTCTATTGAAAATGCGCTTGAAAATTAAAAATGGCAGAATTATTTGTCAGAAATTTGTTTCAAAATTTAGTACAATACAATTATAGAAGAAAAAATACCATTTAAGTTTATTATACTTCATTTCACGTAAGAAAATATTAGAGAAAGGCATTTTGCGACGAGTGTGGGTTGGCAGCCCGAGCGAAGAGAGGATTGCCACCACACGAGTCGCGAAATGCTTTCGTCCCGTAGCGCACACGATATTTTTTTCAATACCTGCGCCGAAAATGTCACTTTGTATGTCGTACATCCTATTGCATCCCGCTACGTCATTACTTTGAGTCACTAGGGAAACAAAGACTCGTTCAGCTGAAAATGGCCATTTTCGACCCTAAAATAGACACGAAAGTTGCCATTTTCGGCGCAGGTATTGAAAAAAATAATTTAAATTCGTGAGACTAAAATTTGTTAATAATAAATATTTTTATATGTAAAAATGTAGGAAACCTGAATATTAAAAATCACAACAAATCATGGTTAAACATTACTTAACTCTATAGATTTAATTTAATAACTGACAACTGGCAGGTGATATTTTTTATTTGTTTTTGTGAATTTGATTTGCATTCTGACCAATCAAAGAGGAGAAGAAAGAAGAGTAACCAACGCTATTTTCTTCGACATGAAATTGCAATCCATTGTGTTCTAACTGTAACATTTCCATTACAACGTATGTATTTGCAGCAGTTTCGCGAATTAAACACTCTTGTACTGCAATTATTTATAATCCGCAATAAAACTTAACCTTAAAAACATAAATGACATTTACCCCCACCACGAATTCAGCGAAAGTTTGAAAATCCATCGACTCTTCAGTTCGATGGATATGATGAGTAAGCGAATGTTTCATTGCTGAATTTAAAAACTTGATACATCTGAAGAGTCGATGGATTTTCAAACTTTCGCTGAATTCGTGGTGGGGGTAAATGTCATTTATGTTTTTAAGGTTAAGTTTTATTGGGGATTATAAATAATTGCAGTACAAAAGTGTTTAATTCGCGAAACTGTTGCAAATACATACATTGTAATGGAAATGTTTCAGTTAGATCACAATGGATTGCAATTTCATGTCAAAGAAAATAGCGTTAGTTTAGATAGGAATCCTCTTTGATTGGTCAGAATGCAAATCAAGTTCACAAAAACGAATAAAAATATCACCTGCCAATTGTCAGTTATTAAATTAAATCTACATAGTTAAGTAATGTTTAACCATGATTTGTTGTAATTTTTAATATTTAGGTTTCCTTCATTTTTACATATAAAAATATTATTAACAAATTTTAGTTTCACGAATTTAAATCATTTTTTAATGCATGTAAAAACGGTCGGCTCTCAAGCGCCATCTACTATTTTCTTACGTGAAATGAAATATAATAAACTTAAATGGTATTTTTTTTTTCTATAATTGTATTGTACTAAATTTTTGAAACAAATTTCTGACAAAAATAATTCTGCCATTTTTAAATTTCAAGCGCATTTTCATTAGAGAGTTCGTAAAATGACCCTTTGCGCTGTTTCATCGGTTACATCTGAAATCCATAACGACGTCATTTTAAAATTTGATGGAATTCAGCGCTTAATTTTCTGTTGAATAAAAAAACGTGCCTATTGCGACTACCAATTCAGAAGCAGCTGATCGGTCCGATGGTGCTGCCGCCATCGGACATGTCAGTTCTCAATAGTTATTTACTACACATAAATGCAAATGCTTCAATACACATGCGTCCAGGCATCGAATGGCGCCGAACATTGAGTAAAAATTCAAACCAGCTTGAAAATCAAACAACTCGAAGGCATTCGATGGTAAATGGTGGTCCGGTGCGACACACGCCATTACTATACACACGCCATTACTAGCTGCGTTCGGCAAAATATTTTAGTGTCGTGCAGTGAAGGTGTAGTGTACCGGTCACATGACGTCGGTGTGTTCGCACTGAACAGTGCGTAAAGCGAATAACCGAACAATCATTCTGACGATTCTGTCAGATTGAAAAAGCTATTTGTAACGTTGTCTTCTCGTAGGTACATTAATAAGTGAATACATCTTTCTCATTTACTTGAACACAATATTTTTATATTATAGAGAATATATTTCATATAGGAAATGAATAAACAAATTATTAATGCTATTGTGAGCTGGAGTAAAGATATATTTTTCGATTCGGATGACGACGAAGATGAATATGTACTAGAAAAAATAGATAATTATGCGGAAGTAACAGTACCCAATATGAATAACCGACAATTCAAAATGCATTTTAGAATGTCACCAACAACATTTGAACAATTACTGATATTAATGAATACCTGCAGAAAGAATGAAATTTGTAGGGGACATCCTTCTTTGGCATTAGAGAAAGAAGTAATGATTATGATCTGGTGTCTAGGTAACATGGAAAGTTTCAGGTATGTATTTTGCAGAGTTTATTTTATTTTAAGATGTAATTTATAATTATATTTTCTTCAGATCCGTAGCAGATAGATTTGGGATAAGTAAATCAACTTGCTGGGATGTATTATATAGAAGTTGTAATTTATTATTGAAAGTAAATACAAAATATTCTATAATTGCATGGCCAACTAATGATCGAGCTGCTAAAATTATCAGAGAATTTAATGCTTTAGGATTTCCAGGTAAGGATGAGAAGTATGAACATATACGTACAACTTTTTAATTGTTCTTGTTGGATACAGGTACAATTGGAGCGATAGATGGTTCACATATAAAAATAACTGCTCCTAAATTGAATCATAATTCATATGTCAATAGAAAAAATTATCATTCAGTACTATTGCAAGGTGTATGCGATAGTAATTTATTATTTACCGATGTGTACACTGGAGAAGTTGGTTCTATTCATGACTGCACTTTGTTTAAAAGATCTGATTTATATAAGGGTATAATAAGGAAACAGATCATTTTTCCAAACGACAGCCATTTAATTGGCGATTTGGCATATAAATTAACTGAAACAATGATGGTAGGATTCAAAAATTTCGGAAATTTAACACTACGACAGAAAAATTATAATTTAATACTTAGCAAAAGTCGTGTCGTTATTGAGAATGCTTTTGGTCTATTAAAAGGAAGATTTAGACGATTAAAATTTTTGGAAACTGTGCGATTAGATTTAATATGCTTACTAATAATATCTGCTTGTATACTTCACAATATATGTATAATAGAAAATGATTTGTTGGAAGATATTTTAAATATTGATGAAGAAGCTAATGAAGAAAGACAAAACATTCCCAATAATGAAATGGATATTATAGTAGGTGAAAATAATGCCAATGCAATAATTAAAAGAAATAACATTGTAAATGCGTTACCTATTATTATAAGGAACAATGAATAAACATTTTGGAAAATAAAAATAAATAAAAATGTAATATTTTGTTTTTTATTCACAAAAATATTATAATTATTGCACATGGAAAAATAAATATTTATTCTATGAATCACATTTTGAGTTTTACATATTATAACAAAAAATAAATATTCTTTAATACCTAACAGTAATTTACATTTTTTCTATCATTTTCTCGAATAGATCAAGAAAGCGATCCTGTCTCTTCATTTTTTCTTGGTGTCTTTCGTCAATTTTATTTATCTTTGATTTCCTCTTCCGTGAGAAGGAAGATTCAAATGCCTCTTTGGTCTGCATTTCTTGTAAATCTGAATGGACTACCTCTTTGTTCGAACCGGTGGAGGTAGAGTCTGAATGGCATACCTCTTTGGTTGTAACGTTGGAACTAGAGCTTTGATGACCTATGTCTGAAACTGAAGTAGTTAATCCCTTCAAACTACTACAGGTTGCTATCGGTGTTATTTCTGGTTTCTTGTGTAAATAATTATGAATGGAATCAAAAAATTCCCATCTGCGTCTCCCCTTTCCTGATGTTTGATTGCACATTAAAATGCTTTTGTAAGTTCGTTTTAGTCCTTTCCACTTATTTTCGCATTGAAGAGCTGAAACCTCTGTAGCAAAATTTTTGCTACATATTGCAGCAATTTTTTTCCACACTTGTTTTTTAATTTCATTATTAAATGAAGCATCAAGTTCTTTGATGGTATCTATTAAAAATAGAGTCTTGTCTGCAGACCACTTGATGTCATCGCAATTATTGGTTAACCCAGCCCGCAAATTAGTAGTTATATCGATATCACTGCTACAGACAGAAACAGTTTTGAAGCTATTAAAAAAATCTGCAAATAAATAATCGTACTTAATTTTAGTATTATCCAATGTTGTGATCTAACCTAATAATTAGAAAAAATGTCATACCTGTTGAAACATTATGATTCTGCATATGAAGCATCATTTCGTCCGCATTTTCCGATGAGAAATTGCAAATTTCACATATATAAATAGCTGTTTCAGCCATTTTCCTGTAAAACACAACTTATATTTAACTTTTACGCGCCAACTACCAAAACGCACCGCGTGCACACACCTCCGAGGTAGGGCATGTAGTGTGAGCACTGGCTACACTGCACGGGACTTACCGAACGTTTTCTGGTGTAATTAGTGTTAAAATTACTACATTACCGAACGACTAAAGTGCGTTTCGTGCACATAGTGTGTTCAGTGCGGAATTACCGAACGCACCACTTATACACATGTTTTAAATTTACACGATAGCAAACGATTGAAGGTACTCGATCAGTGGGACCGCCGCCTCATTCTCGACATGCTCGACGTGTTGCCTATAGGAAATACCACTCGACCTTCGGTCTTGTGCTGTTTCCAGACAACACGTCTCATATAATCGAGAATTTTCAATTGTCTTGTTGTATAATACCGTGAGTATTTTTTAACGTGAAACCACAAAACAATAACGTAAACGACAAGTGCAAGTCAATGCATCAAGTTGGCAGCACGGAATTAGTGCCCCATGCACTACTTTTGACATATGTCAAATACATGTCAAGTAAACGTCAAATATATGTCATATGAACCTGTCAACGTTCATTTGTTTAATTTACAATGATTACTTAATTTTTATAATTTCAGTAGGTATATTCAAATAAAAAATAATTGATTTTCATGATTTTTAATACATATTCATCTTACATTATTTAAATAAAATAATTTATAATAAAAAAGCATTTTCTTTTTATTCTTGATTACTTTGAAGAGCCGGGTGAATTCTTGTTTATATCGATTACAATTTTGTACGAGGTTCTTGGTCTCCTTATGAACATTATTCCGCGTGGATTTTGAAGTGCCATTTTAAACGATCGCTTACATTTTCGGACCGTAGGTTCTTCCATTTTATATCTGCTCTGATTTTGTCTTTTCAGCAATACTTTGGTCTTCCGTCGAGACGTTGTACGTAACTGTACTATTGGAGTTTTGTTGCAAACAGTTAAGCAAGAAGATGTCCCAGTAGAAGCGGCGCTCAGCAAATTTGTGATTGACTAACATTTTATATCACTCACTGTATGTTCATTTTCAAGATTCGACGTTAAAATTCCATTTCACGTTCTTTTGTCGTTATTTGGGCGAGGGCCAAAGTGGCTAACATAATCACATCAGACCTGAAGCTGAAGTTAAACTTTTCTTCTTCATTTTTTTAATGTGCTATTTCTATTTGAATATTTTGGAATTTCAATATTAAAATTATGAGTTAAATTGTCCCCACATACTCTGTCACAGGAATACTCCAATTCGTTTTTAGAAAATTTAATTCTGTCCGAAAGACTTAAAATAACAGTTGTCATAATAGAAGTTAAAGCGACTGAATGAGAATTTTAATACCGCCAGGATGAATTGTTGGAATTGCATTACATAATAAACGATTTTTCTTGTTATTAATAAAATTTGTGTCATAATGATCTGCACAAATGAAGGAATATGACAACTTTCCATCATTGCAAAATTTCTTCCAAATATCACATCGCGCCGTATTTTCTATAGGAAATCTAAAATAGTGTTATTTTGTGATTCTCTTACTTTCATACGTTTATTCTCGCAGTTGGGATGCCGACGTTTATATTTGTAACGAAGGTTCAAACTGAAAATGTTATTGTTAGAAAAAATAAACTGAAATAAAATTAAATTACTTACTTATCATAAGCCATAATGTATTTTTTTAGATCAACAATCTCTTGACAAAATGCTTCAACGACATTATTTTCAATAATATTTTTACCTCCCGCTACCCTTGGTAAGGGAGGTATAGGGATCGTGCTAAAAATCTCATATCGAGATTTTAGTAAATGACCACGTTTTAAGGTCCTTAGAATCCATTTTTAACATTTTCACGATGATGTCTGTATGTGTGTATATGTGTGTGTGTGTGTGTGTGTGTGTGTGTGTGTGTGTATGTGTAAGAATTTTGTTTGCACTCTAACTCAAATACTATCATTCAGAAAATTCTGAAACCTTGTATTTTTACCCTATTCTAATAGGAATAGAAGCCATTAGATTTTGGTGTAAATCGGATAAACGGAAATCGTATTTTACTTGAAGCTCATAATGGTTTTTCTTCAAAAAATACCATTAAATGTCATTTTTTCGAATTTTATGTCTTATGAAAATTAAAGATTATTGAATTTTCTATAGGAATACATTAATACTTTTTCTATATATTTTACAGATAAATTAAAAAATAATTTTTTTTATTAGTCGCGAAGCCTAAGATAAAAACTATTTCTTTGTTACACAGTTCATTTTTTAAATGAATGTAACTGACAGTAAATGTCACTGTCAGAAAACTTATCACTTCAAATTAATAATAGTGACATTTTAAAAAGAAAATAGTAAATAAAGCAATAGTTTTCTGCAATGGAACAGTTTACAGCGTTAGTCAATACGTAGGTAGGTACGATTATGTATTTAAATTAATAAAAATTAAATAGCGGGAGGTTTTGTGTTGGCCACATCAGATTTTTTGCTATTGTTTATTTCTGACAAATTATTTTATAAATTTTTCTATTTTATTTCATAGATTACTTAATTTATTTGAAACTATAGCAGCGACATGAACCTGTTAGTGACATCTGGGTCGCAGGGGGCACACTACTCTCACTGCCTACTGTTTGCTGCCAGTTTCCCAATACAAGTTGCACCGGGGTGCGTGAAACATTGAGTTTGTCATATCCATGGTTACAACTTGATATTTGATTGACAGCAATGTATTTGCCCGTTCCATTTAAAATGAAACATAGGGAACGAATCTGACAGAAGTATTATATTTAGATATTGTAAGAAATTTAGCGGAGTCAGAAAACCACTCGAGAGCACTAAACATATTTCAGGCACAAGGTGCACACAGTAATTTTTCTACATCTAAATTTAATTTTTAGAAACAGGTATAATTATTTAAACAAAATTAACCTCTATGGACGTCTTATCAAATGTCAAAATCGTTCCCTAGGTTTCATTTTAAATGGAACGGGCAAATACATTGCTGTCAATCAAATGTCAAGTCGTAACCATGGATATGACAAACCCAATGGGCGCGTTCAGCACCCCGGCAGCGATGAGCACCGCTGCGTGCCGATTATTGCCGAATGTAATTGCTGGACTAATTACATTCGTCCATTCATTGTGTTCGTCAAACTTCGGAGGTTAGCGATGCCAGCGATGAGAGGTGCTGAACGCGACCATTGTTTCACGTTAAAAAATATTCACGGTATATGAAAATATCGAGCCTTAAGGCTGGTTTATGTAAGCTGTAAACTTATGCATTTACCTTAGCATTAGCATTATAACTTTGCATTGCGCTGTCTGGTTCACGTACTTCTTAGGGCAAACCAATAAGAGCAGGCCGGTAATGTCACTTCTTATAAAATCGACACATCTTTTTCATCATAAATATATCTACATTGTTCAATTAACTGTATTAGTTGGACTTCTTTTTCAATGATACTCAATGTTATTCAAGACAATGTGACAGAAATATTCAAATATAACAAAATGATGACAGATGTCAATTGACTGTCGGGAATATCTCCAAAATCAAGCTGTCGTCCACGAACACATACTCTTCTGATTGGTTAGCACTAGCATTATGACTTGAAAATTTGAAATTTTCATATTCTAGGGTAACGGCATAATGCTAAGGTTATAGCTACAGGTACCGCAGCACGCATTTGCCTATACTTGAATACCATCTTGCTGATACCAAATTCGGTAATTTTTTGCCAAAGCTAAATCATCCAGTAAATCTTCCAGGGATGTCTGAAGAATTTCCAAATATCGTTGTGCAGTTAGGTTTCCATAAAAAATTATAGGGCCCACTAAATTATTTCCCAATAGGCCACAAAAAACATTAAACCCGAACCTATCTTGATTTCGCCGTGGAATCACTATGCGTGGATTTTCTTGTGCCCAATAATGCTCGTTATGACGATTAAATAAGCTACAGTTAGAAAAGCGAGATTCGTCAGTCCATAAAATGTGATTAATAAAATCATTATTTTGTCTTATTTGGTTAGTAAACCATCTGCAAAATACTGATCTGCGGACATGATCACGTGGTCGTAAAATCTGGGCAACGTGTAATTTAAAGGGACGAAACTTATATTTTTTAATAATTCTTGACGCTTTCGTCTTAGATACATGTACCTGGGCTTCTATTTCCCTCCCGAGTTGAAATGGTCGGATTAGCCGCTACACATGCCAGTGCTAACTCTTCATCCCGAATTTCATCTTCGACTATCACTTGTGGGTCACGAGTAGGTTTTTTTAAACATCCATATTGCTGCATTTTTATATCCAATCTTCTAAACACCTTAGTATTGGGTTGTCTTCTCTCCGGAAAGTAACCGAAATAAGTTTCTGCCGCAAGACGGGAGTTTCTATTACATTTGATGTATGTACAAAACATATCGTACTGCTCTAATGTTGAAAAAGTAGGCATATTCACTAATTAAATTGAATAAACGAATACATACAAATTTAATTATGACAGTTCACTCTTATAATAAATTTTGTTTTGTTTCTTATTCACTTGCATTTTTTTTTAAATCCTACTTGATTAGTTATCAAATTGAAATAATTAATATCTTTATTAAATTTTAATGTAAACATACTTTGTTATACATCGTTGAAAAGAGAAAAAAAAGTTCTATTTAATCATAATCCAATATGGCGCCCATTTAAAATAAGAAAGTTGCTATTAATATCTTGAAAACCGCCATCTTGAATTTTATACTGAAAACATTTTTAAGCTTGCCTTATTAAATAGTGTAACTTTTATATGAAACATTTTTTTATATCTCTTATAATTACGGAGTTATTTGACATTTTTAAAAATCGCGATTTTCAGTTTTTTTAAAAATAATTTTCAGACTGTTCGGAATTTTGAATGTTTCTTAACGGAATCTGAATCAACCCTCAAAACTACACAACATTGCACATTGAACCGACCTCGTAGCTCTTATAGTTTCCGAGATCCCAATGGTAGCCTAATCAATTTGGGACAACCTGTATAGTTTACATACCGTGAGTATTTTTTAACGTGAAACATTGGGTTTGTGAAATCCATGGTTACGACTTGACATTTGATTGACAGCAATGTATTTGTGTCCCATTTAAAATGAAACATAGGGAATGAATTTGACATTTGACAAGACGTCAATAGAGGTTAATTTTGTTTAAATAATTGTACCTGCTTTCTAAATTAAATTTAGTTATAGAAAAAATATTGTGTGCACCTTGTGCCCCAGTGATTTTCTGACTTGGCTAAATTTCTTACAAGATTTAAATATAATACTTCTATCAGATTCATTCCCTATGATTTATTTTAAATGAGACAGACAAATACATTGCTGTCAATGAAAGGTCACATTGACAAGATGTCAGTAGAGGTTAATTTTGTTTAAATAGTTATACATAAATATTAAATGTAGTTGTAGAAAAAATATTGTGTGCACCTTGTGCCCGAAATATGTTTAGTGCTCTCGAGTGGTTTTCTGACTCAATTAAATTTCTTACAATATTTAAATATAATACTTCTGTCAAATTCGTTCCCTATGTTTCATTTTAAATGGGATACGCAAATACATTGCTGTCAATCAAATGTCGTAACCATGGATATGACACACCCAATGTTTCACGTTATAAAATACTCACGGTATGATAATTCATTGTTAGATTGATATTTTTTTTTATCTAGAACAAGGGTGGGCAAACTTTTTACAAGAGGGCCACATGGATATTTGTAACATAACTATCAGACCGCATTTAACTACCAATGGAAAAATGTAAATTTTGTTAATATTGTAACTCACAATTGCCAGGTTGCAGAAACGTTAATCAACGGCCTTCAATCAACAATTCATCAAAACAAACAAATGCTATATGATTTTTTGACAGCAATGAGTAATGTCATAAGAACAAGGAAACTGATTCGAATTTGTTCGTTTTGATGAACCGATGATTGAACAAGGCGTTTATTCACATTTCTAAAACCGGGCAAAAATGGCATGTAAAGGATACGAAAGTGCAGGGAAAAGGACTTGTATTTTTTATTGGTATTAAATAAGACGATAAAACTTTATAACGCTGGCCGCAGTTAGCTCACCCTTGATCTAGAATTATTTATATTTTAGTTATTAATAATTTCTGCAATTTTGTTCATAGAAGTATATGGTGATGTCTATTAAATAGACAGAGGTATTAGATTTTAATACCTCTACAATTTTAAAGATGAAATCTGAAAAAATCATATAAACCGAACAGCTTTTTTTAGGTAATACTCGTACAGCGCGATTATAAAAATTATTTTTTCATTAAAATTACAGTAATTAACTATAATAATAAATTAATAAAACATTTACATAAATAGTTTGTTTTCTCTTAATTAGGTTCCATTTTATAGATTTCTAATTTCTATAATTAATTATTAAACAATATTAAATATTTAACCAACAAATAAAATAGTTAGAAAGCGTAAATTAATGAAAATTTTATTTAAAATAAATAATTTCTTACCATTGTGCCCATGACAGTTTTTGCAAATTAACGCAAATCGATTCCCAGGTCCATCTCCAACTAAATATTCCACCATTTTATCCAAAATTGAGCGATCACGGGGCAGAATCTCCCTTGGTAGAGGAAGAGACGGAGACCTAACTTGTAAAGCTGTACTCATTTGTTGCTGGCCGTTTGTCCCAGGGCCTTGTCTTCCTGGGGTTTGAACTGAATGGATCATTCGACTTGCCGTGAAAGCTAGGGGAAACATGTATTATTTTAAAAATTTTGATATATTGATTGAATTTTATAAATAAAATATAATAATCGAACTTAAAAAAATTGGGATACAACAAAAAAAATCAAAAATTGTTTATGTTTTTGTAGACTATTACAAACTTCTTTATTTATTTGTTCGTTAAAAGTCTGCTGATATATTTATTCAGTTAAAAGCATTTCAGTGTAGCTAACACAACGTATGACAATAATTTGCATAATCTTGGTACAAAAAGTGGAGTAAAAAACATAAAATTAGATTTGTTATCTGATATTCACTTTTTAAAAAATATACTTTCATCATAAATTCCCAGATAAATAAATTTTACGAAAAACAGCAATTTAACTTTTCTTAAATAATTTGAATTAATGAATATATATATTACAAATAAATCTAATAGCTTTTATTATATTTCTTACCCATTTGTGCGACAGGGGCTGAAGGTGTTTTTGGAAACAGTGGCCCTGGAGTTTTAGGGGGCAAAACTCTATTCCTAAGAGCCGGCGTGGCAATTACAGTTGTGTTACTGGTATTAGTTAGATTTGTTGATTTAAATGGAGTCAATTCAAATGAAACTGGGCTCTTTCTAATTTGATCAGGAGCGAACTTTTCTAATATACTCTTAGCAACTTTATATGTCTCCGTGTCCATAACATGATCAAGTAGTTTCTTCTTTTCTGAACGAAGTTTTGAGAGTGTGGTATCATTGTTGATGATTTTTCGGCGATAATACCAAGTTAAAAGTTTTTTCACACCCCAAATTCTAAAAAATGATATATTTTAAAATTAAAAGGATTTGGATATACATTTTTAATTTTAACAAATGAAAACTCACATAAATGGCACTAATAGTAAAGGAGTGATGTAAAATAGTTGGTCGTAAAATGTAGCAGGGAAAAATTGAAAGTAAAATACTATAGCTACAATAACATAAATGCCTGCTGATACTAAAATAAACTGCCCTACAATTCGTCTTTGAGCTAGTTCAGTATTTAATCTAAACGCTTCTATGGACTTGATATCAGCATCTAATTTTTCTAATTGTTCAAGAGTTGTTTTCTTTTTCTAAAACAAACATATATTACGAGATTAATTACGTGCAATACGATATTTATTTCATGATCAAAATGATAAAAAATTTGACAGTTGCAATTTGATGACATGAATGATACATATACTTACACGGAATCTTCCAAGTATTAGTCCCATTTTTAATTGACGACAGCTTTGCCTTCACCGAGATCCCGAGAAATATCTATATTTGATTAACATTTGCTATTAATAATTTTTACTAAAAAGTTAACCTATCTTTTTTCCGGCACTTACATACGTGCAGGTCCGAAATGAGTAAGTCACGACGGAAGAAAACTTATTAGGAGTAATTTAAATGCGTTCATTTATAATGTATTATACATAAATTTAAATGAATTATCACTACACACTGGAGTTTAAATAACCTCCAAATTAATCTATGCAGCAGCCATATTTGCTGACTTGACAACACACCGGATATTTCTTCTACAACTACGCTGAGAGCTTTCCCCCTCTTGGTTTAAATTTTCACTTTACTATCCCCCACAAAACAAAATTTACTTTTATAAATTAATTATGCACGATTTCTCAGCGCTTTACCGAGAATTTGAAATAATCAACATTTAACAACTGAATTAACAACTCCAATGTTCTACTTCATATTCATATTTAAACGATTGTTGCCCTTTTCATTTTACAATGCAAATTAATAAATTAGAATTGAATGAATAAATTGCGGGTATATAAAATAATGAAAACGAAAAAATTAAGTAACAAATGATATAAATAATACTATATTTTGTATAAAAAAATATAATGTATCCATACAATTCGACAAATATAATATATAATATATATTTACATCGATAATATTCAACCAAATGATTACATACATGAAGAATTAAATTGCTACTCTTAGTATCTATGACTAGCTGATTGTACAGCAAGTGATGGTTGCAATGAGGTAGACAGTGTTACTTTTCTCCGCTTTTCTTCGGAATGACGTAAAAAAATATACAGATTGTATTCTTCGTTCAAGCTGCGTTTTGACTGTGTTCACGGACTTATCATTAATTAACGATTAATCATATATTAAATTAGTTTCCTCTTAATATTGCCTCTGGTTTCAGATTGCTTTACAGATAAGAACACAGTGGTTTTCAATTTTAACATTTTGTATCATATACAAAATATATGGTTGAGATTGTTTGTACTTTGGATTTTAGGTTTATAATCTATGTTATTTTAAAAATATATAATATATAAATTTCGATATTTAAACATTTAAATTAAATAATAAAAAACAAATATTTCAACACTTTTATATAAATTATATAATAAACAAGTACTATATGCTTCTTTATCGACGACTTTACAAAAAGTTATAGAAAATACACTTACACTTCTGAAATAGCACCAAAGTTGTAACTGCCCTGTACGAGTTTTATGTTTCTTCAATTTGGAACCAATGCGAAACATCTGCTTTTACCATTCGTTTTACTTTGTATTTGTGAAGCCTTCCACTGATAATACATCAAGTGAATCTTCACTGAAAATTAATACTGCTGCATGTTTGAATACCTATTTCAGTAACTTGTTAAATGATTAATCAGTATTTCAAGCGTATTAACATCTAAGATTCAATCATATTACTCATCCAAATTTGCTACGAGCTAAGGTGACGTCACCATTCGTTTTGGATGCATTTGCACAGTCTGACTGATGCTATAAACCGTGAGGTCATAGCCAAGCGTATTGGTAACAATGACGTCACTACTAATTATAATATTAATTAATTATTAAATAATATAAACATATTTGGCATACTCCCCTTCAAAGATACGAAGAAGAGACAAGTTACTTGACGTTGCAGTGCGGTATTCAAACAAAGTAAGAGATAAAAGCAGATGTTTTGTAGGGTGGTGGGGTGAGTGGGTTGTCAGGAAGGGGGCGGAGGCGGGGGCGGCGGCTCCTGTTGCTTGAACACTTGGCTGAAGCCGGGCAGTGGTAGGTTGTGCTCCTCTTCCGTGATCAACCTCAGCAGGTCCGGGTCGATCATGTCGTGGGGAAGCAGCGGCTGGCTCGAGCCCTCCATCTCCTCCTTCATCACATCCAACTCCTTCAACAATTCAGAATCTGTCGGCAACGGCGCCTCTGAACACAGCATGGGGCTCAGCTCCGTAAAGCTTCGCGAAAACAACAAGTTCTGCACTTCAGGCATCTCCTCCAGTTTGATAACGCTTTTATCTTCGCTCACTGCTCCAGACGGTTCGAATATGTTCTCTAGTGGAGGAATTTCTAAACTGGATTCTGATTTTATCTCAACGAAACTACTCGAAGATTCTTGCGTGTGCGACGTGGATTCCGTGGAAGTGCTTTCGATTTCCGAATAGTTTTTCGAATGCGATTTTTTAATATGTCGAACTAGGTGGTCCTTTCTACCGAATCGCTGTGGGCAAAATTGGCACAAAAAATTTCTAGTTCCTGTATGAACGACGAGATGTCGCCGAACGTCTTTTCTGGTAAAGAACTTCCGGTCACAGTAATCACAGGTGAATTTCTTCTCGTTTGGATTCTTGACGGTACGGCTGCCAGCGTGGATCTTCAGATGGTACAGTATCTCTGCTTTAGATTCGAACACTTTAGAACATATCTTGCACTCGAGGCTGCCTTCTTCAGCCGCGTGAAGCGCTAGATGCTTGCGATAACTCATCACCGAAGTGTATTCTTTTTTGCAATTGGCGCGTTCGCAGGTGTACACTTTCTTACTGGGACTATGTACTTTAATATGGTTCTTCAGGTGGTCTTTTCGGTGAAAAGTTCGTTCGCAGACGGTGCAACTAAACGGCTTTCGGTCGGAATGTATGAGAACGTGGCGCACGAGCTTGAATTTGGAGCTGAAAGATTTCTTGCAATGTTCACATTTGAAGGGTGTTCCGCCGGAGTGGACGAGCTGGTGTGAGGCCAACTTGGCGGAAGTTTGAAAGTTCTTGTTGCATATGGTACAGGCATGTGGTTTCTTGGGTGTTTGGGAGCTGGGTGGCGGCTTCTTGTTCCTCTTAGGCGCGATTTTGACACTGGTGGAAGGCGGCGCTGGTTTCGTAGACTTAGGAGTCTGAAGGCCCGAGGGGCCTGGTAGACTGAGGTCGGGCAAGACCAGACCCACAGAAGAGGTCGAGGTGGATGGTTGATCGTAGTACGGGGGTGTAGGAGCAGGGATTGGAGTGGAAGCCGTGCCAAGCAGCAGCTGCTGCAAGTCGTCTTCAATGAAGATGCCGAGCGCCGGGACGTTCTGCAGCACCGTCATGCTGGCCGCATCCGCGGCCTCCTCGGCCTCGCTGCTTGCACTGCCAGGAGCGGAATCACCGTGTACTACCTTACCGACTGGAAATTTGTCGCCTGGTGTTCCCATGGCGATGACAGTTCGGCCAACATCATCTACAACACGCGCACAACACCACTCACTATCAAATTCAACCTGCCAGTAATTGGAAAATTATACACAGAAAACTCTATGATCAACTACTACTATGCACAAAACAAGTAAACAAAAGAAATTATGTCACACTGTATTAGGCAGAAATAAGAGAATGAGATTGTTAGTGTAAAATGGTAACAAATAGAGAAAGAGCTAAAGAGAGAAGAGTGAAGGGTTTCTGATACTTCAGATTACTGAGATCATGGCCTGGAGGGATAAGTGTTGACGTGATAGAGAGATTGGAACTCCAAAACAAAGCCACAAAGCTGACATTCACTTTTCCCGATGTTCAAATATGATCTGTACGAAATGAAAGTTCCCAAATATGAAAGTTCGGATCCGGGATCGTAAATGTGTATGTAAAATTGAGAATTTTGTGTAAATATTTAGCAACAAAGCATGAAATGTGACAGTGATTGTGACATCTGTGCGACAAAACGTCAGTACTTACAATAATGATGTTGGATTTTCTGTCCACTCCCAAACAAAGAGACTTGCAACTAGAATCTTCATTAAGGCTGTCGACAATGTTTTTTTCGAACAGACTTATCCATTTCACAAGAATTTACACAATTTATCACGTGCTGGCATAAACAATACTGCACCTGCGTGAAATACACTCCAAACAAAGGACACACCTCACTTCGATCACATATTGTTGAGGTTGGGTTGTTTTCTTGGTTAGATTGCGATGGTATTTAATTAAACGCCAAAATCTTTTGATAACACGCAATTAAGTAAACAGAAACGTCACTACGAGCACGGCCATATTGGAAATTTCTTTAAAATTATTTGACCTTGATGCATTACTGTTCAAGGCCGCTATGCGACCAGTGCCCGTCAAACTTTCTACACCAGAGATTCACATACAAATGACCCAGTTTTACAAAACATTTTCTTTATTTGCATTAAAAAAGGCGTTGCATACATCGTGCATAATACTGATAAATGCAGTTAATGATCAAAAAGTGATCTGTATAGTGTTATAATAAACCCCAAAAAATATATGAGTGATGGTTCAAAATCGAACCTTAATACGAATAAATACCTGTGTATATCTCACACAATTTTAGACTAGAATATTGACATTGGGCGAAAAAATCCCAAACTCACTACCTACGATTTTATAGAGTTCATCGCACCCCAGACTTGAGTTCTCTGAGTGCGCTGGCAGTGATGATTCCATGTTGATGGCTGTAACTATTAAAAGGACTTGAATAAACAAAACTGCTCTTCATGTTGATTACTTTCTTCCTGGTTTTCTCCTTCGGGATATCAGGCGGCGTATGCCTAATCTCCACGGTTCTTAAGTCCCCTACTGAGTTGCGTTGCTGTTGCAGAGGTCTCGTTGCTACATTTTGAAAAACAACGTTGTTTCTCGTTGTTGCTGTCGGTATTCTCGACTCTGATTTTACCGATAGAGACGAAAGTTTGTTTTTCGGTTCTGGATAGCGGAATTTCGTCTCGGACGCTACGGTGATAGTTTTATCTTTAGTGGGAATGATAACTTTGTAGGGAATTTCTCTGACGGGCATCGGGGATGACCTGACTTTGACTATTTCAGGTTTTCTGACTTCTGTTGAGTAGCGAATAGGAGCTTTCTTGAGGGTAATAGGTTTGCACGGTTTAGCTAATGGATGAGTGTTCATAAGTTCGTATAATTTGTTCCTATAATCATCAATTGATAGCCTAACGTCATCACTTAAAGGTGGGATAACGTCTCTTTCCATTGTTATTTCTAAACTTCTATTTCTATACCTAAAATTCATATAAAATAATATTTAACTTTAAATTATAATAAATGTCTTACCCTTGTACAAAATCGTGCTCTAATGCCTGTTCGGCAGTCAGTCTTTTATTTGGATTAAATATCAATAATTTATTAATCAAATCCAAAGCATCATCAGGATAATCGTCGCCTAAAAGTGATTCTAAAGGGATTCTTGTTCCTGAAGATGCGTTTTTGATCATAGATGTGCCAATTCCGGAACAAACTGTGGTTATATCTTCCGAACTTGGTGGTGGAATCGTAGCCATAATTTTTTCAACTTGGTTAACTGTAGAAGTTCCCGGGAAAATTGGTTTTCCAGCCAACATTTCACCCAAAATACAACCAAGGCTCCACATGTCGATTCCTTTTGTATATCTGGAAGATTTCAAAGTAGATATATTTATATTTTCAGGTTATCCAATTGTTTTAGTTTCGTGCTTTAAATCATTGTCCACGTTTCCCTAATTTATATCAAACCATTATTCATATTTAATACGAAAAAAAAAAGAAAAAAAAACAAATAGTTAATACTTCATATTTTCTTCTTATTGGTTGATAAAGTAGCTCCGCTCCTGTACATATTCAACTTGTTTCTGGTATAGGAGACGGAAAATCACGTGATCTATCATAATGTTTTGTCCCTTTCTCACTTCAGGAGTGGGATCACGTAAAAGTGAAAACGATATTGCGATTATCGAGAAGTGAAAACGTTATTCGTTTCCTTAGCGATCACGTAAAATTAGTCACTCACTACGTTTCCAACTTCGGTTATTTCCGTAAAGTGACTACGTTTTGTGAAAACGATATCGTTTAAGACTAATGTTTTTGTATTAAATAGTAGTTTTGACAGATATTTACATGAATGTCATTAAAAATTTTATTCTGTCAGAACGTATTATTCTCACCATTCGTTTTTATTTTGTTCAGCAATACTACAAAAATTGAAGAAGGACACAAGTTAAATTATCAATTAGTTACAGATGCCATGTACCAACCAATTTTGTTCCTTTTGATATTCCAGAAGAAAAATTTATGAAGTAAACAGAAATATTTCTAAATATATAATTAAAACTTCAAGAGACCTTTTAAGACTGCAAGTATTCAAGATTGTTATTTTAAGTTTTATTATGTTTTGTATTTCAAGTAAATAAAGTATGGGCCACATTTAAATAACAACCTTCGACGGGCTGCGGAAAATGATCAATTCACAAATTTTAATAAAAATACATGCTAGAATCGTTATGTATGATGCTTCGCAGAATAGAATATTAATAAAATTTTCTTGGATTTATTCTTGTAATCAATCAAAATATGCTTTGTTGTAATCAACACTTTTACAGTTATTGGAATATCAATATTGCCAGAAAATATTTCTTTTGGGTATTTCTTTCACTAAATCCAGTTCTAAATTTTAATAGTAAATCAGGGAAATTTCAGTAGAAATAAGAATATATATTATCACCAAGATTTCAATTTTTTATCATAGATTTCAAAAGAGTAGAAATATACAGTAAATCATAAGCATTTGGTACTTCGCAACATGCTTATTAAAATATTCATTCATATTTTTTCTTAGATTCATTCTTGTAATCAATTTTCATTTTATAATTATCGTATTTTATCACAATTATTTCATTTTCGCCTTACTAAAAAAAAATACCTTTCAAATTTGAAATATTAATTTATTTTTAAATAATTTATGACATTTCTTTCATTCTTTCCAAAACGTCAAATTCAACTCACTGCTCACTACATTCTTTTACCTAAATGTAAGTAAATAAGAAAAGGATATACCTATACCCAAATGTATGAAATAAAAAGAGACGTAAGAAACGACTATCGTTTTCACATGCTTTGAGAGTGTCGACTAGAATTCAAATTTTTTTCAGTCTAAAACGATATCGTTTTCGGTCTTCACTATTTACGTGATCACATTTTCACTTGTTGACAGTCGCAATATCGTTTTCACAGTTACGTGATCCAACTCCAGATTCGATCTTGAGCTTTATCCCATGCTAACTTCAGACTGTATTTTATATCGTCGTACGCATGCGTCAGTTTGAATATAGCTGTCACATTTTAAGCGGTAAATATGAAATGTGACAGCTATTCAAACTTACGCATGCGCACTGTGTTATGAATTTTAAAAATGGGTCTGCGGGTTGCGTCGAATTTGTTACCATTTTGTATTTTCGTATTTACCGCTAGAAATGTGAAAGATATTCAAACTGACGCATGCGTACTGCGTTATACAATACAGTCTGAAGTTAGGATGGGCCTGTGGCATGGGCCCAGTGAACTCTAAACTACTACGTAGAATAGAGTTCACTGCATGGGCCAGAGCCACGATTTAAAATATACTGGTTGTGCCACTCTGCACTAAACGAGGGTCCAAAGCACAGATCACAGACACTATTATAGATAGGAAACTGTAATGCTGCAAACCGGTACTATAAGTACAGCGCCCCCTGGTCGTCGGAAGAACAAGTTTCATGTATAGGAGGCGGGAATTTTGAATTGATTCGAATTCAACAACTTAATACTTGGTAATAAATTTGAAGATCTCACAATGAGCCGATGTTGAAATATATTTATATCAAGTATTAAGCTACTAAATTATATACGTTATATTTTATATTTATAATAAAATGAGTGAAATAGTAAATTAATAATACAAACTATTTAACTATGTTAGAGTTTTAATTTTTTAATAATTTTTCGTATTTCTTCTGTGCTATTTTTTTATTATCGCTAATTACACAATTTTTCAAAATTTTCTTTCCATTTAATATTTGGTGTTGAACATTTGTAAATAATTTTTGGAATTTGGAAATCAATGTAAAGTAACGTCTGTAAAATATATCAACAATTAATACCGAGCTTACAAAATACTAATTATGCATCTAAGAACTAATAAAGTACACATATAATACACATCTGTCGCAATGCAGTCTGGAATTGCAGAAATTGATGCGCGGCATGATGTCTCTTTCACAAAAGTTTTTTCACATACAATATCTGATGATAAACTGTTTACTGTTTATATCACAAATAATCACAAATATCACAAATAATCACAAACAATCACAAATAAATGTGTATATGTCATAAATAAACAAAGCCACAACTAAATTCGAAAATATGTCAACCAATTCAATAACAATCGAGCTGTCAGTAAGCTGTCATTTTCAAATTTAAAATAAAATTTTATATACTAGCGCCATCTAAACGGGGGAAGAAAAGTTATAATGTTGGCCCGATTTGTCTAATAGGAGATTCCACCGCATGGTCCAAAGCGATACGTGTTTCCTCGTTTTTTCCGCTAGAGGCGCAACGTGAGAACGACCCAACTGACACCTGTCATTTGCATGTCATTTTGAAAATAATACATGTTATATCAGGGGATTTCAAGTCTAATGGATAAAATGGCAGCATAAATTTAGTTCGTCCATATCACCCTGCAGCGCTATATTCGTTGGGACATTCTGACAGTTTATTTGAAAGATGTAAACAAAAACAAATTCATGTGAGTTGTCAAAAGTCAAAAATTGTAAGTTTGCTATTAAATTTAAATTATGCCACTGCAATTAAAATTTTCATTTTTTAATTGAAATTAAGAGATGTAAATATGTGACATGTGAAGCTAATAACTGTAAGTACATTAAAATTCGTTTTTTATACAAACGTGTTTATTAATGTTACTTTTTAGTCCGTGAAAATATACCACTGCCAAAACCCCTGGACTTGAAAATTTTGTGATAAATAAAATATACAATATTAATGACCCGCCATGCTAATGGCAACACTAACACCTTTGTTAGAAGTTTTATTATAATACTACATGTAATTCTTGATCATTTTTGGATCGGAAAAGCAGTTTTGTATGTGTAGAACATCGATAAGATATGAAAAAGTAAGTTCAGAATATAAGAAAAGTGAAAACATATTTATTTATTCTAGAACAGCTAATCATTTTACTAATGTGCTATCAGATGATACCAATGAAACTATCATCCATAATCTGTCCTCGAAATAATGAAGAATATTTGTTAACTATTTAACATGAATGTGTATTTATGAGACGAATTTATATCAAAATATATTTTTATAAATTATCAATGCTTTCTTATTCTTGCGTATTAATTTATATGTACCGCTGTCATTCATTTATATCGTACATGTTTCCTACATAACCCACAAGAAAATATAGTTCCGCCATAAACACGACAGCGCTGCTTGCAAAATTTGTTTCCATTTTTACCTCCCGCTACCCTAGGTAAGGGAGGTATAGGGATCGTGCTAAAAATAGCATATAGAGATTTTATATAATAAGCACGTTTTGATGTCTCCAGAATCCGATTTTAACATTTTTACAATGATGTCTGTAGGTATGTATGTGTGTGTGTCTGTGTGTGTGTCTGTGTGTGTGTCTGTGTGTGTGTCTGTGTGTGTGTCTGTGTGTGTGTGTGGATCATGTGGACACGATTACTCAAATACTATCAATCAGAAAAATTTGAAATTTTGTATACCCATTCTATACTAATATGGGAAGAGCTCATTAGTTTTTAGTGTATATCGGATAACCGGAAGTATCATTTATACAAGCTTTTAACAGTTTTTCTTGTAAAAAATTCATTGAATATAATTTTTTAGCAACTTTTACTCATTAAAATGGAATATAATGGTTTAATCTTCAATTCTACGATAATAACATTAAGCAAATAACTCTAAATAACTTTAAATATGAATATAATATAATTTATTTCCATGTATCACATAGCCTATGCGACAAACAAAATCATAATTTTAATGACAGGTTTGACATATTTAAACAAATGTCACTGACAGGCAGCAATTATATTAAAATTAAGAATGAAACCGTGTTAATGAGAATATAATAGTAAAATATTTTATTAAGGTTTGTAAAAATAATATATATTCCATCAAACATAAATGTAAGATGAGCAGGATGATCTGATTTAAATTTGCTAATTGCTATTTTTGCAGCACTATAAATTAATATTAATTTACAACTACACATTTACGAAATGGATTATGTACGGCGAAGAATTTACAAAGATTGAGTTTTATAGCACCTAGAAGATGATGTAGTACTTAATTTGGAGCTCTAACAAATTTTTGAGGAAACACAATAAAACAATCCAAAATTTCGTATTACAGACTTTTCTATTTATTGGACAACAAATTATATTTTATTTACAAACGATTAACCGGTAATGATACTTTACTTAAAGCTCACTGCTATTTTAAACATGGAATTGGCGGGAGGTCATGTGTTGGCCACATCAGATTTTTTTTTGCTGGCAGCTGGTTCTCTATTGGTGTTAGTGCTTTGTGTGTTATATCTTATAGAAAGGTAAATAAAACAGGTTTTGAAGTACATATTCGTATTATATGTAATGTAATATTAATATTTTGTTGGAAAATATTGCAATTAATGCAAAATAAAAAGAAAATTAAATGGAAAATGTTTCATTCCTGGATGTAAAACCGATTACAAGAAATCTACTGAAAAGAATCTCTGTTTGCTGCTCCACTCGATATATCAATTTTTAAAAAATGGCAATGTGCAATTAGTAGAGATGATCGCGAATTAAGATTGAATGATGTTTGTCAAAAACATTTTCGGGAAGAAGATTACCGAATGGAAATCTGGAAAGCGTACGGTTCTATCAATTTATTTATTTTTCCAATTTTAAATTCTAACAATGTATTGATTCAGGTTTCCATTAAATATAAATTTATATTAAAAATAAATTCATTATGCATTTCATTTTTTATATTTTATGTAAAAATAGTTTACTGTGGTAGGGTCGTTCTCACGTAGCGCATCTAGCAGATTATTTAAGGAAACACGTATGAAGCGGACCATCAGAAACAATGAAAAACATGACAAGTGGCATAACCAGTATATTTTAAATCGTGGCCAGAGCTAAGATCGAGTCTGAAGTGAGGATGATAGCTCACGTGATCTTCTCTGCCCTATACGCCAAATCCTGTATCAGTGGGAGCAAGCGGGCAAAGCTCAACAAAGATGGCAGCATCACAGCTATGAATTGTTGCCGCTGTACGTGATACGTATTTTATTTATATATATATATATATATATATATATATATATATATATATATATATATATATATAATATATATATATATAAAGAACTCCATATTGGTGAAAAAAATTATTAAAATTTTATAATTTTGAATATCGCGCTAATAGCTGAGGAAATACGTCAGACTTTCGACATAATCGTTCGCTGTAGAAGAAAGATAATCTTATACCTAATTACTAATGTACAGTAAGAGATAAAAGAAAATAGAAAGTCCAGAAATTTATTCTTTGTTGAACGAAGATAGATATCAGAATGGTGGCGGTTAAGGGTGAACATAGGAATTTAACATGGGATTTTAAATTTATGAAATTTCCTGCTCATTTTATGGCAAAAACTGTAGAGTGCAAAGTTGTACAGAACTAAAAATTGCATAAAAAACTGTTTTTACAAGTTTTATTATGTTTTTGGTTTTTTCACAATTTTAAAAAGAAATTTCAAAATTTCGGTTTATTAGTAGCAATGGCCATGAAATTTGTTTCCTTTTTACCTCTCGCTAAGAGAGGTATTGGATTCATGCTAAAATTCGCATATCCAGATTTTATTGAATAAGCACGATTTAAGGTCCCTACAATCCGATTATAACATTTTTAAAATGATGTCTGTGTGTGTGTGTGTGTGGATGTATGTGTGTGTGTGTGTGTGTGTGTGTGTGTGTGTGTATGTATGTATGTATGTATGTCTGGATGTTGTAGTCACGATTCCTCAAAAACTATAAGACTTAAAAAATATTTAACTGCAGTTTCCTCAATCTGACATTCCTAGGAAGAGCTGAAAAGGTTTTGGTAACAATTGAACAACCGGAAGTAGTAGTTTCTTAGAAAAATTCTTCTAAATATAATTTTTTGGGAGTTTTTTTTATTAAATATTGAAGAACATAAAATTCTCCATCTAATACACTTAAAAATTTTATTATATCTTGTATAGATTTAGAGATAAAGACTCTATAATTTATAGAGTATACTAATCGCAGAGGCCAAGGCACTAAGGAAACCAGTTGACAAATTCCAATGTTTATAACATGACATATGTCATTGTCAAATATCAACAGTTTTAGTGACATTCTGATAGCTTTTCCTGGGAAGTATATTTAACTTTTCTTATTCTTTTATTAATTAAATATTTGAAATTATAGGTAAAATTGTGGTAAAATGCATATATCTATCAGAAATACCGCCAATCTGGTTAATGAATTGGAACAATATTTGACATTTAGAAACTTCCTCATACAATGAAAAATAGATATAATTTGAATTACATGTGTGCAGAAGACATGCTAAATATAGTAAGAAACAATATTTGGGTAATGTTCTGTAAGATTTTGTTATAAAACGACGGTTGGAAAGCGAAGTGCAATACAATACTTATATAGCCTAATATGAAAATGGCGAGAGGTCTTGTGCTGGCCACAACAGATTTTTTTTTTGGTTTTCATAAATTATTTATAAACGTCAAACGTCAATTTGACGTATGAAAAAGATATAAATTAAATAATCAATGTTTATTCGAATAAGAAACATGTGTATATTGGTAAAGGAATATTATGATGGAAATAGTTACAAAATAATACGGAATGTATTATTTTTCATGTCAAATTGACGTTTGACGCTTATAATTAATTCATGAAAGCTAGAAAAAAAGAAAACAAATTCCAAGGCTATTGCTAGTAATAAACCGAAATTTTGAATTTTTTTTTTAAATTGCTGAGAAACTAAATTTGACCTAGCGCGCGCGTACTAGAGTGCACAAATTTTATTACATTAGTTCTAGAAAGTTGATGGCTATGGTGGCGCTACAGTTACTCTATATCACCACCGCCTTACATTACATTGGCCAGCAAAAAAACCGGCCATTTTGAATTTTTTTTTTTTAAACTCCCCTTAACAAGATATTTTATAACTAAATAGGAAACTTAGCTGATGCTTTTTAGTTATCAATGATTTAAGATGCTTATTTAATTCTAAAATGCTTAGTTCAGAAATAAATTTAATTTATAAAAGTAACAGATACAATTCAAATCGATTTTTACCTCCCGCTACCCTTGGTAAGGGAGGTATAGGGATCGTGCTAAAAATCACATATCGAGATTTTAGTAAATGACCACGTTTTAAGGTCCCTAGAATCCAATTTTAACATTTTCACGATGATGTCTGTATGTGTATATGTGTAGGGATTTTTTGTCTTCGCTTTAACTCAAATACTATCATTCAGAAAATTCTGAAACCTTGTATTTCGTCCCTATTCTAATATGAAAAGAAGCCATTAGATTTTGGTGTAAATCAGATAACCGGAAATGGCACTTTACTTGAAGCTCATAATGGTTTTTCTTCAAAAAATACCATTAAATGTCATTTTTTCGCATTTTGTCGTTATGAAAATTAAAGATTATTGAATTTTCTATAGGAATACATTAATACTTTTTCTATATATTTTATAGATAAATTTAAAAATATTTTTTTTTATAAGTCCCGAAGCCTAAGATAAACACAATTCCTTTGTTACACAGTTCATATTTCAAATGAATGTAACTGACAGTAAATTTCACTGTCAAAAAACTAATCACTTCAAATTAATAACAGTGACATTTTAAAAAGAAAATAGTAAATAAAGCAATAGTTTTATGCAATGGAATAGTTTTAGTTAATTAATAAAAATTAAATAGCGGGAGGTTTTGTGTTGGCCACATCAGATTTTTTAATACATATTGCTGAATATTAAAGATAAGCTTTATTGTGCATTTAATACGTGTCGAAATTTTAGAAGAAAAAATGAAAACTAAGCTGATTTGCAGATGTTTAAAATTTTAGCGAAATTTCATATAAGTTTTATTGAAGTTTACGATCGTACATGTAAAATGAGTAAACAATATGCTTTAATTAGGAAATATTTATTTGCAGAACATACAATGACAGTTTTTTATTATTATTAAAAAAACATATACACACATATAAACAACAGTATCAACAACAACCAAACTTAGCCATCTTATATAATTATAAATGAACTTGACGTTGATTAAATAATTATTGACAGATTGACATTGACAGACATTCAGTATGACACTGACAAGGACATTGACAAGTAATAAAGATGTTTTACTTCAATACTTCCCCTAAAACTTTATATTACTTGAATTTATAATAAAAATTCTTAAATCATGCCCAACAAATATCGCAAATATTCAAATTGAACCCGTGGGATTGGTTTAGTGAATATGTCCGCTATTTGATGTTCACTTGACACATGTTTGATGACTAAATGTCTTTCATGAATTTGTTCCCGCACATAATGATAACGCACATCAATATGTTTCGAGCGTTTATGGAATTCGTGGTTTTTAGCAAGTTTAATAGCACTTGAATTGTCAACAAATAAAACAGGAACAGATTTTAACAATGTAATTTCGTTAAATAATCTAGACAACCAGATAGCTTCCTTCGCAGCTTCACTTGCAGCGACGTATTCTGCTTCAGTAGTTGATAGTGACACGCTGTTTTGCCGTCTACTTGTCCACGTTATTGCTCCACCGCTGTACTTAACGACAATTCCACTTACTGATCGTCGAGTAGCTGGCTCGCTGGCATAATCTGCGTCGCTGAAGACTTCCAGCTCACCTTTCTTCTCAGCAACCTTGTACTTGATACCTATTCTTGTCGTCCCTTTGACATATTTCATAATTCGCTTCACTATTTCCCAGTGTCTTTTTGTCGGTTTTTCTAAAAACTGAGATACATAGCTTACAGCGAATGATATATCTGGGCGTGTTGCGACTGCTAGGTACATCAAGCAGCCAACAGCTTCTCGATAAGGAGCGGATGTTATCTCCAAATTTTCCTCTTCCTTTTGAAGATATTTATCTATTGGCGTAGAGACTGGATTCGCTTCAACCATGTTAAATCGACGAAGTACATCTTCTGCATATCTTTTCTGACTGATAAAAATAGATTTGTCTTCTTCGATATGAATTAACACATTCAAGAAATATCCAACCTTTTCCACGGTAATTTCGAATTCCAATTTAAGTTTCTCCAAAAATTTGTCGATATCATTTTTGTTTGTTGCAGCAATTAGACCATCGTCAACGTATAGTACTACTATCAATTTAGTAGAACCAGTAATATGATAGAATAAACAAGGATCAGCTGTACTTTCTTGAAAACCAAAATTCTGCATAACTTCCGTAAACCGTTTATTCCAGCATCTAGGTGACTGCTTTAGTCCATACAAGCTTTTTTCAAGTTTGCAAACTCGGCCAGTGTTGTCTTCAAATCCCTCTGGCTGTTGCATATAAATTTCTTCATCCAAATGGCCATTTAAAAAAGCTGTTTTGACATCAAATTGACCTAGTTCCATACATTCATTTGCTGCAATACTTAATACGGACCTGATTGTATCAAATCGAGCAACGGGGCTGAATGTTTCATTATAATCAATTCCTTTTCGTTGACTGTAGCCTCGTACAACTAGCCGTGCTTTATAACGTTTGATATTTCCATCTTCATTTCGTTTGACGCGGTACACCCAGCGATTGGAAATGGCTTTTCTATCTTCTGGTAATTCGGTTAAAATCCATGTTGAATTTTTGTTCAAAGATATCATCTCTTCTTCCATCGCTTTCTTCCAGTGAAATCGCTGTTCCGATTTCATTGCTTCACTGTAATTTCTTGGCTCATCAATTTCGGCTAACATCGTTTCTACTAAACGTTTCGGTTTTCTAATTTCATCCCGATTTCGCAATCGTTCTCTTATTGAATTTTCTTCGGCAGAATTATTATTTGTTGTTTCGAAGTTTTCTATGCTGTCGTTTTCAACAGGAAATAGAGCCAAAGTCTTCCCACAACTCTCTTGTTCAAATATGACGTCTTTGCTTCTAATTATTTGATTTCCAGTTTTTGTCCAGATGCGAAAACCATCAATATCTTCCGAATAGCCGACAAATATACCTCGCTTTCCTTTTGGATCCCATTTCTTACGGCGTTCCTTCGGTATATGGACATAGCAGTCAGTGCCAAATACACGAAGTTTATGCAAGTGTATATTCTTCCCCGTGAACAATTCGTACGGTGTTTTCTCTTCAACACTACTTGGTCCCGTTCTGTTAAGTACGTATACAGCTGTACTTACTGCTTCCGCCCACAGAAATTTTGGCAAATTCTTTGACAAAAGCATTGTTCGAGCAAGTTCAATAATTGTTCTGTTTGAACGTTCCGCGCAACCATTCTGTTCTGGTGTATATGGGTTTGAAATTATAAATTTTATTCCTCTGGACTTCAAAAGATTTCGTACCTTGCTGTTGTCGAACTCAAGACCACCATCGCATAGGAACCCCTTGATTTCTTGACCACGTTGATTTTTGACAAAATTCAGCATTTCTATGATCTTCTCCACTGTTTCCGACTTTTCTTTTAGAAAGTAAACTATGCGATATCTAGAATAATCGCATGTAAAACAGACATAATATCTTGATCCTCCCAGTGACAACTTTTCCATTGGGCCGCAGAGATCAGCGTGAATTATCTCTCCAGTTTCTTTTGCACGCTGCTGACGAGAATAAAAACTGCTCCGATGCTGCTTCCCCTCTGCGCAGGCTCCACAAAATGTATCGTCAGTTTCAATATCAAGACCATGCTGTTTAAGAATTTTCTTGACATGGCGTTTGTTCTGATGGCCTAATCGTTCATGCCAAACTTGTAGTTTTTCTTTTGATGCTAAATTACCTTCGCATACACATGGTATTTCAGGTTTCTTTATTCTCATTAACATCTTGAAAAGTTGACCAAAGCGAACACCTTGAGCCTTAACCATACCATCTTTTACAAACTCACATACGTTTTTAGATGAGTTAAACATCATGCCTTTATCAAGTGCAGATGTCACTGAAAACAAATTTCTTCGGGCAGTGGGCACGTACAAAACATTTTGCATATAACAAGGCAGCCACTCACCCTTGACAGAAGCTTCGAATTTTATCATGCCTTTTCCAACTGCATCCATTGTAGATTTGTCGCCAATGTGTACTTTGACTGGTGTTAAAAATCTTTCAAATGAGGAAAACCATTCGGCATGATGTGTCAGATGATCCGTAGCACCTGAGTCGACAATCCAAAAATCGCTATCGAGCTCCACATTCATGATTTCGGTAATAAATGCTTGATCATTGACACCACCACTTGACGTATGAACGTCACATTTTTCTTTCTTCTTTTTAAAATTTGGGCATTCTCTTCGAAAATGACCGGTTCCACCACAGGCATGGCATTTAAAATTATTTTTGTCTTTAGCTTTGTCATTTGTAGATTTGACAAATTTCTTCGTCTGTTTGTGACTATCATATTTGGATGAAGTTTTACTTTTCCCTGCCATCAATGCTGCTAGCTCTTCTTGTTTTTCACTTCTTTGTCTTCGACGTTTTTCATCAGAAGTCAGTACTCCCACCAGATTAATAAAAGTCTGTTGTTCATCAGATCTTGCCCACCACGCTTGCCGTAGGCTTTCATACTCATCAGGCAACGTGTCTAATAATTTTACCATCAGGGATGATTCGTCAGGCTTCACATTCAACTGCTGCATTCGTAAAACTAATCCTTCGAATTTGGCTATATGAGAAACCATATCATCTGTAGGATTCATGTTAAAACTAAAAAATTCAGCTTGGACAGTGTGGGCAGCCTGTTTGGTTTGCTGTTCAAAAATTGCATGTAATTTTATCCACATATCTCTTGCAGATTCACAAGCAACTAGCAATGCTATTACCCGGGCCTCTAGAGTTCTAATAATAATATGACTTGCCGACCGATCGGCCTTGTCCCATTCTTTAAATTTTAAATTATAAAACGCTTGTTGTTCTGGAGTAGCTCCAGTTCCTAACTGTTCTGGTTTTGAAATTTCACCAGTACAAACTTCGTATGCCCCCTCTGTTCCGCGGAGCAAATTTCTTACTGCAAATTTCCAAATATTCCAATTCTCAGCACCGCACAATTTTTCTATTCCGTGGAAATCCATTATTTAATTCCAAATGAAAAACACGTTGAAAAAACTGTACGCTTATTTTACATGCAGCAACTACGCTCTGCTACCATATTGAAGTTTACGATCGTACATGTAAAATGAGTAAACAATATGCTTTAATTAGGAAATATTTATTTGCAGAACATACAATGACAGTTTTTTATTATTATTAAAAAAACATATACACACATATAAACAACAGTATCAACAACAACCAAACTTAGCCATCTTATATAATTATAAATGAACTTGACGTTGATTAAATAATTATTGACAGATTGACATTGACAGACATTCAGTATGACACTGACAAGGACATTGACAAGTAATAAAGATGTTTTACTTCAATAAGTTTAAATTGTTAATAATTCGTTAACCACTCATAGGAGCAAAAATCGTTTAACATGACATAAAGGAAAATTCCAAACTGAATTAAAATTTTTAAACCGCGGTATCGTATCTTTAACCTGTCAGAGTGGTTGATGAATTTGTAAAAAAACGCCGACAACAATTATTTAAAAATCATCGATAATTTACTTCTTTTGATGCCATGACAAATGTAAACTATTACAAATAACAAAATCTATTAGTCTAATAGTTCAATTCTGTAACTTTCTGTAACGCTATAGAAATGTAAAAGTTAACAAAATCGCAACAATTTTTGTTTACTAATGCCCATTTGCACCAACAAGGCTTAAATTTTAAGCTAGGCTTAAACAAAAAAATGCAAATCGAAATTTTGACAGTAATAACTCATTTGACATTTCATTTCGATGCAATATTGTCCGAGTTTAATATTTAAGTTACGTTGGTGCAACCGGCCATAATACATTTATTATCGTTTGACATTAAAAAATGATGCGCTTTTGCTGAGAGTTACAGTTCTATAGTGGTATAGAAAGTTACAGAATCGCACCGTAAGTAATAAAAAATTAATATTGTGTATATTTTGAGTGATTAAATCTTCTTTCATAAATTGTTGTTCTGGTTACCTATTTTTGCACATAACTCATTGAGAGTTAATCCTAGGTAAAAAATGTTACAACCCTTTTTGTACAAAAAGTAACGAGCTTTAATTTTGTATTCTTGTAAAATTTTGATACGGGTCACTGTTTTCGAGATAATAGCGAAAAACTCATTTTTTGCATCTTTGATCCAAGATGGCGGCTCACGCCGAGCCTCCCCATGGTTACATATTTGAATTTTTCATCCCCGTCTAGACCCAAACAACATATGTTAAAATCGTTTTTTCCCCACCTTTTGTAAGGCAAATGTCTTTTTTGGTCTCCATTGACTGGACTATGTAGAAAATTCAATAATCTTTAATTTTCATAAGACATAAGATGCGAAAAAATGGAATTTAATGGTATTTTTTGTAGAAAAACCATTATGAGCTTCAAGTAAAGTGCCATTTCCGGTTATCCCATTTATACCAAAATCTAATGGCTTCTTTTCATATTAGAATAGGATAGAAATACAAGGTTTCAGAATTTTCTGAATGATAGTATTTGAGTTAGAGCGAAGACAAAATCCATACACACACACATACACACACACACACATACATACATACATACATAGACATCATCGCGAAAATGTTAAAATTGGAATCTAGGGACCTTAAAACGTGGTCATTTACTAAAATCTCGATATGTGATTTTTAGCACGATCCCTATACCTCCCTTACCAAGGGTAGCGGGAGGTAGAAAAAGATGGAAGTTAGGTATTTAGGGTATTTCTCATATACCTATTAACTTAGTTAATAGGTATATGGTATAGAGACGGTCATTACATTAGTGATTATAATAATGGGTGCATTATGCAGATTTCTTTGGTTACTGAACACCTGGTCACCGAACAAGGAGGTCTCTGCTGAATTATTTACGTGATTCAAACATCAAATAATCGTAACCTTAATTTTATGATAAGTTTTATGTTATTTGTTAAACAAATTAAAAAATTGCAATATAAGAAATTTATAATAATTTGACAAGTTGTAATTATTTAACTTTTCAATCTATTTACTTATTGAAATATGCATAATATATGTCAACAAATAATTTATTTTCGGTGCTTTACATGTAAATAAATGTTATTTTGTTTTACTGCACAGATGATGGAAGACAGATTATTTCTACTAGCAGAAGCAAATCCAGTGAATGGGAGCAGGCGGTGGTGATATAGAGTAACTATAGCGCCACCCTAGCTAAGAACTGTCTGGAATTATGTAATAAAATTTGTGCACTCTTGTATGCGCGCGCTAGCCCAAAGTACTCATAATTGGAGAATCCGTTATTAAAAGTGACAGATAGTTACTTACAAGTATCTTGTATTTGGATTCTTCTTTGCGTTCTTGTTATGTACTAAAGTTTACCAAAGGATGAAAGAAGAAAAGAGTAATAAAATTTAAGTCTTTGTAAATATTTGTTTGTGGAAATCATTTTAAGAAAAATTAATTTTTGTTATACTACTGGGAAAAATTATAATAATTAACATTGTTTCATGTGGATTTAACTTTATAATGCACTTTTACATCAGAAACACAATAAAAAATTGTAACTGTCATTGAAGTGATTCAAAATTATCGGCGACAACAGTTCATAGCTAGGATGCTGCCATCTACGTTGAGCTTTGCCCGCCTGCTCCCACTTAAATATTGCGCGCGTAAACAAGTGACCAAGTAACCAGGAACATCACTGACCGTACTTTTTTACGATCAGCTGATAGGTGACCGGTCAATGAACGGTCTCTAGTGAACAGTCCATTCAGCAGAAAAATAGTGAACTTGTTCATTGACCAAATGTCTGCTGAATGCGTCCTATGTATTTATTATTTGCTTTCATACCTTTTGCTGGCTATGAGAATTTCCGGTGCCCGGTACCATCTCGTTGCCACATAATCAGTCAGCGTTGGATCATATTCTACTTCGTTTCCACCGCCTGGAGACGCCGTCAATGATCTCGCAAGACCGAAGTCAGCAATCTTACACCTGCAGTGCTGGTCCAAGAGCACATTGCTGGGCTTCTGGTCCCTGTGAATGACGTTTCCAGAGTGTATATAGCGAGTGGCGTTTAATAATTGGTACATGATGAACCGACGGTGGCAGTCACGGAGGATGTTACCGCGTTTGATCACCATGTGCAGATCGATGTCCATGTATTCGAAGCCTAAGTAGATGTCGCGGTTATTAGTGGCCCTAAAAGATGAAAATTTCATAAATTAAATTATAAATTGTATAAACAAAAAATTCACAACGTCTGCTATTCCATGTTGTCATAATCGCTTAATATCATGTATAGCCGCCAAAGTAGTAAATATTAATTCTGTTGTTTTGTTACTTCGCGTCAACGAACTGTTTACTGTCACGTTCATGTACTTCGTATGTACGCGGCAGTAAACTGTAGACTCAAAGTAGTAAAACAAATAGACATAATATGTAAAAAAAATTAGAATACATTTCGCAATTTTTCTTAATTTTTGACGACTGCAGAAAAACAAGATTTATTTATTTGTTGTCATCAAAGTAATTGCATTATTTATCTTTATGGACGATTGTAGTTATTTGTGTAATAAAAGCGTAAAGTGATACTTTGTCGTTTAAAAAAGAAGTTAACGGAGCGCGGTAATCTTTCGAAATTGACATTTTACGCTCCTCATAGCATAAGCATATACATTATTTTTTCTACATTCAAACGAAAATTTGACTAATATAATAAATTGTACACTTTTGACAATGGGGGATTACATCATTTTTTTTTATAATTTCATCTGAAAATATTAGGAAAACTAAGACTATTGATGAAAATCCGGTGAAAAAATTCCTATTAATAAGCGAGTTATGGTCTCCCGAATTTTAAAAGATTGACATGACGTCACATTTATGTGTTTTTATATCAAACTGTTTTCATCATGGACCTAAATGTTCTTGAAATATATGCTATTTTAAGTTATATTTACATAAAAATAAATGAATATTATAACACTGTATAAGTATACATACTTTATAATTACAGGTGTATTTAAATTATTAAGTTTAATGCAAGAAATTTATGTTAAAATAAAAACTGTTTGGAAACTGTAGTACAGGAATGTTAGCCCCTCCCTTCGAATTTGAATTTCTTAACTTCCATTGGTAGTAATCCCACCTCCTAACACGCTATTTGTAATGCATATAGAACATATATCGATATTTATAAAAAAAATCTAGCAAACAGGAAGTAACGAAAAATTTTACTAATGTAATTTTGAGCTCAGGAATTATTAAAAATTGTCAAAAATGTACAATTTATTATAATATTGTAATTAAATAAAAATAATTTTTCATTTTGCGAGCGAGCGAAAAAGTTCTTTTACGTTTGTTGCCATAAGAGACGCGCGAAATATTTATGTAATAAGTGTGTAAAGTAGTACTCTTTTGGCCGAATGCGATGTTTTGCGCATCAGGCGCAGTGGAAATTAGCACGAGATAAAAAATACTATGTACACACGAGTTGCGTACAATATTTTTCCCACAACCGAAATGTTGGTGCTATTTGTAATAATACTGAGTGTGAGTATGTAGGCATCTTCTCATATTGTTAGTGTTAGTCGACAAGTAAATTAACCAAATGTGCATGTTGCCTCGAAACGTATTTACTTTTCACGCACTAGTGTTTGAAAAGTCACACTTTACACATTGTAAAGAGTAAGTAAAGTATGTATTTACGCACTCTTGTAGGAAATAGTTATTTGTATACCAAGTGTTGAAAGTATTTTTTTGTCAAACCAAAACAAAAGGTGCACATTGAGCGTTTGTGTTTGTTGCTCGCTTCGCGAAAAACATCAACTTTGCCATGTCAAATAAGAGCGTATGTTTATTTTTCATGCCACTCGTAGAAAAAGACTTGTTTGCGTGATTCTGAAATACCATGTTAATTCCGAAATTCGATTTATTATCTTTAATTTCCCACACTTGTTAGAAAAATAATTAATTCGTAATAAAATTTAGGAACAGTTTTATGAAAATTATAATAAGTGAAGTCCTAATGAAAATTGGTTGTACAGTATTGCGGAATAAATAATTATGAAAGTCTCCCTAGAACTAAAATAAAAAAATTAAATGAGCAACAACAAAAAGTAATGAAACGTAATTGTGAAAATTCCTGAATTTATTTAAATATTTAATATAAGTTTATAGTCTGCAAAATCTTTATCATTTGAAGTCATTAACAATAATTGCGAAACTAAAAAGAATATAATTGATTTACAAATGAATACCAAATTTCAATAACATGTTTAATTTTCTGGCAATATTTTAAAAGAGGACACCATTGAAACAAAGGGAACACGACCTTAACTATTTTGCTATTTATACGAAGTTAAAAACTTAACAAGTACGAAAGAAAAACTCTTAACTTGTTCTTAGTTTGCCCATATTCATGGGCAGTCATGTAGGTCATAATGTTCATTACAAAATCGATTTTGTGCCACATTTGTAAGTTCTACAAACCTAGTAATTTTCAGTGTTTTATAGAAATGTACAATGTGCGAAGGAATCAATAACAATGTATGTATTAATAAGCGCTAGGTTTAGAGTTTAACCATTAAGCGGGCGAAACAAGTGTGTCATACCGAAGGAATTTGATATCTAATCAATCACAAAGATCGTTAGCCGCTGATGAATGGGCACAAGTATTTAGGTTAGCTAAAGAATTCAGCTATCCGGATGAACAAAATTTTGTACAAGACATTGACGAATTAAGGCTAAACAGAAATAACTCAAAAGGTTAGCGCACTCGCTCTGTACCAACAGAATGTATATTCTCAAATCCTACACTAACTAATACTTAATAGAATAGTTTTTTAATAATAGTAATAGTAATAATAATAATAATAAAAATAATAATACAACCACGGCTGTTGTGCATTCCTGAGCATGCCAATCTGCTTTTATTGGCAGATTTTGATAATGATGATATACATAAAGTGCACTGTTCGTATTTAATTTTTTCGTTATTAAAATGATTCGTTTTTGTTATTTTCTGTGATTTTCCTACGAAGGTGAATTTATTCTATCCTTTATTATCCCGGGGGTAAAGGGGTTAGATATATTATGTTCTAAATAGAGTGTTACATATGTATTTATTTCTCATAACTTTTACTCTATGAGTGATAACTCTATTCACTTACATTGCACTGTATTAATATAAAAATTGTTAATAATTTGAAATATTTTTTCATAAATAATATGCAAATGTAAAAGTTTTTTTCAATCCTCGTATAAGATGTAGTCTTAAAACGAATAAACATTATTATTATTATTATTATTGTTATTATTATTTATTATTATTATTACTGTTCATAAGGACGCTACAGCTACCGTGGAGAGATTACCACAGGGATTATATTTGCTAAGTTTTTGAAGTTGGTCTGATTTGAACCTGGAACGGGTTTAAGCACAACCAGTCACATAACGCACTCAACTACAAATTTTTGATTAAAAAAGTATAGATAAATCTAAGAAATTCATTTATTGTAAGATAATTGGGGTATTCTAATGTAGTAAAATTTAAGGTAAAAAATATTATAATATCGTCGCTAAACAATAACAAAATTTATATTTTTCCAACAAGAGTTTCTTGTAATTCATTTTTGCGCTAAAAGGTATCAAGTGGTTGGCAAAGTACGAGTAAATGATGACATTTCTAACAAATTTAGTAAATACGTCCTGTTAACAGAAAGAACAGGAAGCAGTTTTTCTGCCTTGATCGTGTTAGTTTTGTCACGATTTGTTTTACAAAATTTTCTATTTCTATATATACTTCATGCAGTTTGATCTTGTTTTTTGCATGGATAATACTCCGATATTATCCAATCACACAAGATGCACAACTGCACCTATCTTCCCATCACTATTTTCTAACGTGAAATGAAGTATACATATTTTATAAATGTCATAAAAATAAATTTTCAATTAATTTAAAAATTCATATCTTGCTCAAACTAAATAAAATGAGCTTAAAATTTTAGATTTACAATACAAATATGTGCAAGTTTCAGAAAATTAAATAATAAAAAAATATTTACGCCAAGCAGTGATACACTCATCAGGTAAAAAGGCGTCACAACATATTAACTTACTTTACAATTTTTATTTACATTTATAAATAATAAATCGTTAAATATTACTGTCAAAATTTCGATTTGCACTTACATAGTTAAAGTTTAACTATCAGTGGTGCAACTGGCCATAAAAATAGAATGTTGAATTTTTTACCCATAATAAGAAATGAAAAGTGTAATTTTCCCAAACGGACAAATATAGCATTAACAATATTCGATTTTACGGTCAAAAATAAATAAAATTACAAATTTTTAGAATTTTTAAATAACAGTAAATTTGTAAAAAATAAATTTTTGAAAAGAAGTGTTCCAAACACTAATGTGTATATAATTTATTTTTTAATGGTAATATTTTCTTCCAATTTCAATCTACGGGGACAAATTATTTATACGATAAAATATTCTGCGTATACTAAACATTTTAAAACATGATTTTCTTAGATATACACCCACAATCCACCCACAAATTGGGTATAAATACCTGCGGTATTTTTATGATTTAATGCAGCGACCGCAACTATGTCTTCGTGCGTGTTTGTGGGTTGCGTGTTGGGATTCTATCAGGGGCACGATTTAAAATTGCACGAATGTTTTAATTCGAACACGAATGCGGTATACGGGGTGAAAAATCCTATAAGATATTAATTTATTTTAATTCCCGTGCAAAATCAAAGAGGTCAAGAAACTCCGGAACGTAAACAATGATTTATAACTTTGTTATACAAATAGTTTACATTTTATAATGGGACATTAAAGAAAATCTAATCATATATTCATTTTGTCAGAAAAAGAGATATTTCAGAAAGAATTTATTTCGATGTAAACTTAAATTGTATCTTTATTGAATTGCAATATTATGATAGCAAATAGTAAACAAAAATAAATGCAATTGTATTCGAAATACCACTTTACAGGCGATTTTTTTCATAGTCCCGAATAGTAAGCTTAGTAATTTTATTTGAATAAAATATACCCGATATTTTAATATGTTGATCTGTACAGCGTGGAACAAATTCGAGTTCCTAATAATAATAATAATAATATATCATCACGGCATATTACCCATTTCTGGGTGTGCCAGTATCTACAACACATGTAGACGTCGGTAATAATGACGATATATTTTACCGTGTGGGCGCTTACCAGGCGTCACCTCACGGGCACTCATAGCTGGTGTGGAGAGTGCACCACAGGGGTCACTTTTGTGCCATTTAAAATTGGAAATATTTGGCGTTGGTCGGGATCGAACCCGGTTCGAGTTCCTTATACGAAAAATTTTCTTATTGAGCACGCTATTGGTGTAGGTCTTTATGGGCCAATTTTTTATGACAACTTTAAGAGGAACCACAGGAATTTTCGATCGTCTTTTGTTTTTGAGTTGCAGACTAAAACTTGATTTTTGCTTATTTTGAAAATACGTCATATCCCGCTTATTATAAAAAATAAAGAAAAAATCTTTAGATATTTTTTTACGTAGAAAAACGTGATGTAATTAGATTTTTTTAAAACTTGATCATTCTCGAGATATAACACAAACATAATGTTTTTTAAATGGGAACATATGTTGAAATTGAAAACAGTCTCATCTTTTTCCTTATTTTATATGCTTTTCGACGATGTTTAACAAGTATACATTCTTTTGTTTTAAACATGAGCAAAACATGAATTATTAATTTGCTGCGATGAAAAGTATGAAATTTGTTAAGAAACTATAGTTGCGTGAAACGCAAAAATTTTCACCGTAGCGGAGAATTTAAGTCATTTTGTTCAAATGATTGCTGGACGAGCATATTATGTTTACATGCAATTTTGAAAGTTTTCAAAACGTATTTAGTTTTGAAAACGCCAAGTATACAGTATTAAAACTCTTTTGAGTTAAAGAGGTAGAAATGCGTTTTTAGTAAACGTGTATTAATTTTGTAATTGGGTACCGATCTCGGAAATAAGTTATCGTAAACTAAAAGTAAAATTGACGAGTTTGATTTGAAAACTAGTTTCAAAATACTCACACCCTCTGAAAGTTACTCTCGCTGTTGAGTTGTTAACACCGTCTGTTTCAGCGGCACACAATAATTTTTGGAAATTAGAAAACCATATAATTTTCCATTTTGTAATTAAATTACATATTTTATCAAGATTTCGTAATTGTAAATTGCTGATGATGCGTAAATTTTACGCGAAACGTCCATTTTGTAATTAATTTTTTTATTGTTTATGATAATTTAATAAATAAATTTTAGCGACATGGAAGTACAAGACCCACAAATTTAATTCCTTTCAACACTCTGAGTTCCCAAAATCAATAATTATCAAGGAATATATTGTATTATAGTAAATAAATGTTTTTTTGTGTGACTAATTACTTATAAAATATGGAAAATAACCTTGGGTATAGCACGAAATGCGTTAACCTGTTATTATTTTCCCATACATAAATAACTATTCTTCAAAAGTGTGCCCACTTCATTATTTAAAACACTAATAATAAAGATATCGATCCATTTGACGTATTTGAGTTATCTTTCAATCAAATAACTTTGCAACATACAATATATCATTTAAACTTCAGTAATAATTAAACTATAAATTTATAAAATTAATCCTCACCTATGAATACTGTGCAACTGGATGATGTTTGGATGATTCCTGAATGACTGAAGGAACATAATCTCCCGAAAAGTTCTTTGTGAGTCAGTTTGATTGCGAAAAGCGTCAAATATTTTCTTAACAGCCACAGTTTCACCAGTCTTTCGGTCTATAGCCTTCCACACAATTCCATAAGCACCTTTTCCCAACCTCTTCTTAATATCAAACCTCTTCATGATGTGCTCATCAATTTCCGACATCTTATCTTCCGATTTTTTCTGTGATTTTTGTGTCATTTTGTAAACCGAGTTAAAAACAATCTAAATACAACCAGTTTTAAAAATTTTCAAACGGATAATCTAAAAACACTGATATTTTTATTTGAGGCCGGGTTTAGTAGATTTTTCATAAAAAATGCACCAACAGCTGTCACAAATAAATAAAAGAACGTCGAAATAAAATATTAATTGTTAAATAAACTCTTTAGGTTATCTCAGCGTTATTTATGTCAGGAAGGTTGATTAAAAATGACCCACGTGTAAATAATGTGCAAAATAAATGAGAACGACCGGCACTTTTGTTTAATCATCGATCGTTTGTACAAAAAATATAAATGTCACATAACAGTTTGTTTACAATTTGATATTTGACGTTCAAGTGTCGTCATGACAACGATATGTCATTCATTAGGAACTTTCCAAATTATCCTATTGGCAATACTTTGACACATTGATAATTTCTTTCTCTTATCTCACGTTATGTAGACTCCACGTGAGAATATTTTATAAAATTATTTAAAAGAATAAACACCGAAATTAAACCAAAACTGTGAAATAACGTGAATATCAGTGAAATAAAACTGTAAATATATTAAAATAAACAAATTTAATAATGGCGGAAACTAAAAGTGAGGTTAACATTAACGTTGAAAATTTCACTCCAGCCAAAAAAGGCAACAAACGGAGGCTACAATCTACAGGAAATGGATCCATGGACGCAGAAACACACAATGGCATCCAGGGAAGGTCTAAAAATAGACCTACAAGAGCTAAACGGCATAGAGTAACTTCGGAATCAGAAACCAAAGTTGATATGCGTAAAATTCCTGTTCCAGCACACCGTTACACCCCTTTGAAAGAAAATTGGCTGAAAATATTCACTCCAATCGTAGAACATCTTCAACTACAAATCCGTTTTAATCTTAAAACCCGCAATGTTGAAATTAGGTCATGTGATGAAACTACAGACATAGCTAATCTACAAAAGGCTGCAGACTTCGTAAAAGCTTTTATCAACGGTTTTGAAGTGGACGACGCACTAGCTTTACTCAGATTAGATGATCTTTTCGTTGAAACTTTTGAAATCAAAGATGTAAAAACTTTAAAAGGCGACCATATGTCACGAGCTATCGGTCGTTTAGCAGGCAAAGGAGGACGTACGAAATTTACCATCGAAAACGTAACTAAGACTAGAATTGTTTTAGCTGATAGCAAAATTCATATATTGGGAAGTTTCCAAAATATACAACTAGCCAGAAGAGCTATTTGTAATCTTATTTTGGGATCACCTCCTTCGAAAGTTTATGGACAACTTCGAAATGTAGCTAGTCGTATCTCTGAAAGAATTTAACAGATTATTTCCCTTAGAATTCTTGCGTTATTTATGTTTTGAGTGTTGGAAAATATTTATATAATTGATTTGTTTTGAAATGTAATTTGGTACAAATATACTCTTGATTTACACAATTTATTTTTATTTAATAATTATATAACAATAATTAATTAATTAATGTATAAGGGATTGTTAGATCTGACCTTATAATAGTATTTGGTATTTATAAGACCTCCGAACTCTGGTGAGTAGAAGTCGGCCATCGTAGCTTAGCGAGGCGAAGGTCCAGGGCTCCGCTGGGGACCATTCCACGCAGTAGACGCTGTCTTCGTGTTCACACCACTGCAGGGGACCATCAGGTATGCTACACACACAGTATTTTGTTAAAAAATACATCATTTACAATAACATGACTATTTGTTTCAAGAATGATTCATCCTGGTACAATTACTTTTATTTATCGTAAAAATCACATCGAAAAACATTTCTTATTAATAGGAAATACATTATTATTATTATTATTATTATTATTATAGTATCCAAGTGTAAATAAATTAATGAATATAGAGCATTTTTCTACGTAATCCACTAGCCGACAGGTAGATTTACGAGAATATCCAATGGTATATATTAAAAAGTACTTAAAATACGTCTAACATTATATTGTGTTAAAAGAAAAGGATGCCACTTCCGAAGGGTTAATTAATATAATTTTCTTAAACTATTATGAAAGGCTACAAAAATAAATTCAAACTTTTATTTGCAATATTAATTTTAACAGTTACAATAGGGTAGTTGCGAAAAAAATAAATGTTATTTTTTCCTATTAATTATGAAATATAAACTAATTCTAAACATATTAATGAAAAAATTATTAGAAAATATAAAACTTTTCATTCATAATTTCCATACATAAAGTTCGCGGTGGAATTCTTGTGACGTAGACTTTTAATAATTGTATAGTTCGACCAAGTCTGTATGACTCATACAAGTTAGAATACCACGACAAAGCGAAGATGTTGAATTATATTTAGATAAAAAAAATTATTATTGATACAATAATACGTTGAAGAGTTGTCTTTGTTTACCACATATAAATAAGAATATTAATAAAATAAGTTGCAGTTGTTTAAAACAATAAAAAAATGAACTTACACTTGCTTGCCTTCGGTAGCGTCAGGATTTTCACCATCATTATCAACAGACACTTCCACATTTTCCGAACTAACACTAGACGCGCTCGACAACAAAACTCTAGCATCAGAACTTGCTGTCAGTATCAACTGATCGTGGAATGGATTAATTCGTACACACCAAATCCTATAAACTAAATTTGTAACACATTTTTAACATAAATAATACTCACATACCAATGAGAATGATCAGAACGCGAGAAAACCGGCTGAGATGTCTGGCGAAAGTCCCAAATTTTAACAAAACCGTCGTCACCACAAGTAGCAAGATGGTATTGCTTGTTTAAGTTGAAATCCATATCTCGAATTAGTTGGCCATGAGAGCTGTCTATATGCCAGGCTAGGGACCCGGCTCGAATGTCGTATGTTTTTATGTGAGTTTCAGTTGCTGTAGCGAACTTGAAATAAAAAGTTTATTACAAATGCGTTATATTACAAAAAAATATAGTTCTTCTACTACCGACTTCGTTATAGGCTAATAGAGTTTTGCTACCACAGTATTGTTAAAGGCATGCTGAAGCAAAAACGAATAAAAACAAAAAAGACAAGATTTAATTTTAACAGAACGAAATATGATAGTTTTATTGGTAACAAATTAAGTGTGGATGTGAGAAGCCACGAAATAAAATATTTACATTCAAATATTCTCCTACATGGCTAAATTGATAATATTCTAAATTACCCTTGTATTACGAATGTGTAAAAAATTGTCAAGATTCATAAAATTCCAAAATAGTAATTTTTGTAACAAATGCGGAAAATTAGTGATTCTGAAATGAATGCAAATTTCTGAAATGAACGCAGCATGAAGTTTCAGAATCACGTTTTCCGTAGGTATTGTAAATATTTTTTTTTCATTCGTCCACAAAAACGAAAAAAAAATCTACTACTTGGGCGGATACGCATGGTACAATGTGTTCAGAAAAAACCAAATTCGGAGTAAGCTATGAACAAAGAAACGTATGTCAAGTCAAAAGTCAAGTTGTCAAAATTGATCATAAAATGTAATTGTAAGGAGAAAAAGATACAGAATATTGCCATTCACCGTTTTCTAATTTATTTCTAAAATAGGGATTCAACAAGAATTCTTTAGATAGCAATTTTGACAATGGTCGCGTTCAGCCGCATCTAGCAGCTATCTAGCTGCTAGCTAACAGCGGTCGTGGTAATTCGACCGGTCCATCTAAAAATAAAATTTATTCTCACCTCATAATAAAATTTTATATTATATAGTATGTAAAAGTTTACCAGATTGAATATGTTGGTGAATTTCTCTGCTTTCATTTACCAAATATGACATATTTTCATATTCTTATTGTATTATTTCATTTGAATTTGAATTTACTAGCGCCATATTTCCTATTTTTGACAGTTATAGCAGTACGCTAAGTCATCTAGCACATTTTGTTTTCGCTAGCCCGCTAGACTAGCAGCTAGAATCTAGCGGTCGGTCAGCGGACCGTTCAACGACGTTCGCTAGGTTAGCGAGCTAGCAGCTAGGTGCGGCTGAACGCGACCAATATCTCATGTCAGATTGACATTAAATTAAATACTTTCAAATTGACATGTTTTTTTGTTCATAGCCTACTCCGAGTTAGAATTTGTTTAACACACCGTATTTTTAAACGATTAGGACAATAGTTTTCATAACAACTAAACAAAAATCTTATGTTTTGTTCCCCACACTTTAAGTTTTATTTATTTGGTTCCTACAATTAGGAACTAATTCTATGATCGGCAGTAGAAAAAATATAATACAATACTTGCAGCGTAAGCCTTTTTTGACTTCCTTAGTCAAGAAAAAGTTTACGTACGCAGCTTGTACTATAAATTACTATTTATTTGAACCTGGTTGCAGTTTTGATGTGGATTCCATTTACCAGTAGTAAACTTCGGACTATTTTTGCCATCTAGTTGAATATTCGTTATACTTTTCGCTTCTATATCAGATATGTCCCACAAAACAATTTGATTTTCCAAAACAGACATAATTTTATTCGGATCATTCGGATGAAATTCAGATGTTTTTACTTCGAAGCCATACTTTTCGGTATTAAATTTAGTTGCAACTTCCAGATTTTCTATTTCATTTGGGTTTTCTATTTCTGGAAGTTGTAGGATAGCTGTTTTCATACAACACATATTTTCTTTGTTGAAAGTATTGTAACAAGTGGCTATTCTCTGAGGATCGGTTGGGCTGGCTGTTAGTTTCCATATTTCGCCGTGGGAATGCTGATATACCTTTATAAAAACATTTTGTGTACCTAATAAACCTTCATAAATATTTTAACAATGTTTTTTTACTTACTGTTGTTTTTAAAACTGATGTTTCTTCGTTGAATTCAACGAGATGAATTTGGTTATTCACTTGTTTCAGTGACTGAGTTCCTATTAAAAATCTGATCTTTTCAGTTTCAGCTACTTGAGCTGCTAAAGCCCTGGCCTAAAGGTTTTTGCATTAAATGTGACCATTCTAAATTAATTGCAACTAATTTTACCTGAAATTCTAGGCCGTAAATGATAGAATTGTCATTTTCCATGTCAAACGTCAAGCGTGTTTCGTGTTGCTGTAGAATGATGGCAGCACTAGTAGTATTGAATTTAAAATCTTTGTAAACTTCTCAAAATTTTGGTGAAAATAATAAGGAGAATTCCAAATGAAAGCTTCTGTACCATATCAACATCAATTTATTATGAATCATAACTGAAAGTAACCCAATAAATAAAAATTACAAACAAAAAATACAATGTAAAATTACATTATAAAATTAATTAAATATAAATAAATCATAACAATAGAAAAAATAAATAGTAGCTCTAATTCATGGAGATTACAATAACTAAACAAGCATAATAACTGTTTACTTAAACAATGGTTAACTGACATTTTTTTAACAATGCAAATGTTGAAAATCCAGTCATAATAATATAAAAGCTTTAAAGTTTTGACAAAAAGCTTCAAAATATAAATATGTATATATGTAATACTTTATTATTTACCATACAGTATTATATAAAAAAGATAGTTATATAAAAATCATTATTTATAGCATTCACTGCATCAACGAAACTATTTGTTTTCATATGATGATTTGATTTAAAAATAGAACACTTTACTAATATATAATACACAAACCTTTTTTGATTACGTAAATCAATACGAAAATTCATTTAAAAATCCCAATTAAGCGTAGATGTAGATTTAGAAAAACCGATAAATAAATCATTATTACTTACAAACTAGTACCTAACCTATCATTAATCATTGCTGTACAGCGACTGGTGCAGATGGGGCGGAGGGGACTTCGTGCGGCATATCATCTGGGATACTGCCCACCTGGGAGCCATCCTGAATAAAGCGGCCTCTGCCACGCGGCTCTTTGTGCTCCGGAGGAGGCACGATCGGAATTGCGGCCTTTACGCGCTTTGGGGGCACGCGGGGCATTGCCTGTTGGCTTTGCGGTGAGTAGTAAGTTATGCCGCCTTGAGGCTGGTACAGTTCTGCTGGTTGACCTTGGGTCTAACAAGAAATGATTGTGAATACACATATATTTCACGGTGATTCATGTGAAGCACAATGGAACGAAATTGAAAAATATTTCAGTGGACGCAAATAAAATGGACTTCTGGCAAACGCATTCAAAATATTTTATTTTACAAATAATCACCCCTCCAGCTTAAGAATGTAACAAAATATGACGAATATCAACTAATATGTATGGGAAAAGTTATTCTTTTTAAAAATTTAATCAGTTCTTCAAAAATTAAATATACATATATTTATGTAGTTTAACATGTAGAATAAAATAAAGATGTCACTGTCATGATCGTATCTCTGTCCATTTTTAAATTATTATCTCAAAAAGTTATATATATTCATTTCTAAGAAATAAAGTGTAAAATGGCTGTTTGCCTGAGTGTGTGGTCGCGAATCTGAGGACCCGGGAGCCGACCGACGCCAAAATTTATTTCGAATTTTAATTGGCACAGAAGTGACCTATGTGGAGCACACTCCACACCAGCAATGAGTGCCCGTGCGGTGACGCCTGAACCTGGTAAACGCCCGCACAGAACGAATATGTTATCATCAGTACCTATATCTGCGTACGAAACAAATTGGCGCACTCAGTAGTGGATAAAATGCTGTGGTGATGATATATTTTTAGAAAAATTGAAATAGTTATTTATGCAACAACAGCGTAAACACAAGCTTTATGACATCAGGTCAAGTATTTCGTGACGTAGCAAGTCAAGTCACAAAAATTATTGACCAAAAAATGTCATAAAGCTTGTTTTATATAACATAACAGTCTTGAAACAAATCAGAAATTTGACAGACGAGCATACAATTTGAATACACCAAATACCGAATCGAATTCACATTTGATAGGTAACAGATCAGGAGGTCTATTCTAAATTCATAGCCACATGTGCTATCCGCTATCCGCTATATAAGTTCCACTACTAGCCAATAGATAGATTCAAGTCGGATATCCACATGTGCTATCCGCTATCCGCTGTATAAGTTCCACTACTAGCCAACAGATGGATTTAAGTCGGATAGCCACATGTGCTATTTGTTACAATTATAAATAATTATTATAATTTAAATAAGTACTTACAATATATAGATATTTATCAAATATTATTGATATAACACACGAACATAAGTATTTGATCACAAAATTGAAAAGCCGAACTACTTGTCAACTTGACATCTGGCAATATTAATAAGTTCCACTACTAGCCAACAGATGGATTCAAATCAGATGGGGGTCCTTATTCCGCTATCTGATTTGAATCCATCTGTTGGCTAGTAGTGGAACTTATTAATATTGCCAGATGTCAAGTTGACAAGTAGTTCGGCTATTCAATTTTGTGATCAAATCCTTGTGTTCGTGTGTTAAATCAATAATATTTGATTAATATCTATATATAGTAAGTACCTATAATAATTATTTATAATTCTAACAAATAGCACATGTGGCTATCCGACATAAATACATCTGTTGGCTAGTAGTGGAACTTATACAGCGGATAGCACATGTGGCTATCCGACTTGAATCCATCCATTGGCTAGTAGTGGAACTTATAAAGCAGATAGCACATGTGGCTATGAATTTAGAATAGACCTCCTGATGTTGAATACTGCAGTACTCAGTCAGTATTGCCAACATAAATGTACATAAAAAAAATCTAAATTTAGGGAAGAAAACATAAATAGCACACGTGTTGATGGGGGGTAGCTCTGAAATGAAAGTAAATGAAATACGAAAACTGTTCGCAGTACCTATGTAAAAGTATCAAGTTTATACATCGAAGTTTAAAAAACAATATTTGGATAAAGTTCTATAATATTTTTATTAGAAAACAACTTTATATATAATATATATGGGGTCCAGTGGCCGCGTGCCTGAGTATCTGCTAGCGAACCTGAGGAACGATCCCGACCGACGCCACATATTTCGAATTTTAAATAGCACAAAAGTAACCCCTGTGGTTCACTCTCCACGCTAGCAATGAGAGCCCGTGAGGTGACGCCTGGTAAGCGCCCGCACGGTACAAATATGTCATCATCATTACCAATATCTATGAAAGCAGACTGGCACACCCAGAAATGGGTAATATGCCGTGATGATATATATATATATATATATATATATATATATACTCATTTTTTTAAGTTATAAAATTTTCGAAATTCCGTTTATTATAAGCACCTTTTCCAATGGGGGATTCCACGATTTTTTGATTTTTTTATGTTACAATATTTTTAAATTTAGAAATTTCATAATTTTTCTTTTTAAAAAATTCGGCTTCTTAAAAAAAATGGCAAATATTTGGTATCCAGCGTTTCCCGCCTTACGACGTAAGCCAACCCAGTGGTGGAGAGCAATGACATTATATCGTGCTTTCTCTCTCAACAGCTGCTGTCTTGGCTATTGTTATCAGAGGTTCTAAACCATTTGTCAATATTGTGTGGCTGTTAAATTTGAAAATTTCATTTTGTTCTTATTTCCTTTCTTTTACTTATCTTAAATTTAGTATATTGTAGTTACAGTTTATTAGTTTTTAAGTATTTGTAAAAATAATAGCGTCAAAACCCCATAGCCAAACAATAAAAAAACACAGTTATATGGGAAGATATAATTATATATATATAATTTATATAAAAATTCAATGAGTGGAATTCACTCCAATTTTAATACTCAATTTTATTCCGTAATGCATATCAAATGTAAAATGTGATTCAGAAAACTCAATTTTACTTCAGACAGTGTATTTCTAAAATGTCTGAATTATAAATGACTATTGTAATAACAATAACAAAATAGAAAATATACTAAAAAAAGGACTGTTCATTAAAAATACACATATTGTAACATTCTGTATCAAAGTAATAAACTTTTAGTAAGTAGTTAAAATTGTTATTCATAAATGTGGATTTGAAACTACAGATTAATTGATAAATTTATTAACGACTTGCCAAAAATTAACCATTGAGCCATAGAAAATGCTTAATATACACCATTTTGACAAAATAATAAAGAAGTAAATAATGTATATCATCACGGCATATTACCCATTACTGAGGTAAAGATTAACGTTTGGCCCGAAACCCTAAATCAAATCAGAATGTTTGAAGTTCTTATGGAAGTGCATTTTCAATTCATATTATCAAAGCTATTCTGTGTTTCTTAAGTATTATTTTGAGTTTCTTACTAACTTTTAACAATACTCTTTGCTTTCTGTACAGTAAAAGTATATATAAAATAATAAGTTAAGCATAATCTTATTTTAAAGAAAGTAGGATTGCAAATAGTAACATATGTCGTAACTTGATGCAATGACTACAGTGACAGATCAACTGAATTTGTAGGTTACTTTTGGATTTCACGCTGTTTGTCTTTAAAGTTATAAGGTGGTTATAAGTTTTTTTCGTTTTTGTTGTTTGCAATATCTGAAAGGATTATTACGTTGTGCGCAATAAATAATATCTTTGCTGACGATCTCAATTGTGTTGACAGAGAAGAAAATGCACGCGCAAGTTAGGATTAAATAGAATCGAAAACAGCTACGACCTACGATTTAATGAATTTGCACTTGCTGCGTAATTACAATTTATTCCATAATTTTGCTTGTTTTATGTCCATTTGCACCAACGAGGCTTTAATTTTAAGCTAGGCTTAAACAAAAAAAAGCAAATCGGAATTTTGACAGCAATATATTATAATTCATTTGACATATATCGATGAAATATTGTCAATTTAAGCCGAGTTTAATATTTAAGTTATGTTGGTGCAAACGGCCATTAGATATTTATACGACATAAGTAGATAGATAATACATTAGACTAGAGATTTGTATTTATAAAGTTTAATAGATAAGATTTGCATATTAAAGTTCTTTTGAACATTTTGAAAATAGCATATTTTTGTTCCCGTATGAATAACATGGGAGTATAAATCGGCAGGGGCGAGATAGGGTTTTAGTTTAAATTTGCCGCCACAAACTGACCGTTAGGCTGCATCCCCATGCATCCGTATTCTCGTATCCGTGGTACTTGATTCACGCACGTAAAAATTTAGCCCGTCCCCATGAAAGCAAGTAGTTACGTTGTCCGTATCCGTATCCGGTATCCATATTAAATTTGAAACTCAGTTGATGTGTAGTGGAGTGTTTTATATTATGGATTCGGAAACATTATTATTAACTGTACTCAGTTTGGCTTGTTTTCATCGACACAAATGTCAAACGTTTCGTTGATTCCTACAATTTTCTCCTTGAAACAGTCATGTTCCATTAAATTATCACATTGCGAATTTATAACCCATCCACAATATCCACATTTAAATAAATTGTTCTCCATTGTACATAAAAACCATCGACCTTTAAACTAATGGACCAAGTGTTTCCTATTCTTTCATTGTTAGAATAATGCTCCAACATAAAAGGATAGAAATATATATTCTGTCCTTCAACAACACGGAAGTTCTCAGTTAAAGTATACTGCGCATGCGTTCGTACTCATTGTACATCTTTTTCAGCCATATGTAAACCTCTATACATCGCTCTCTATCACTAAATAGTTGTCAAAATCTATTTGACATTTCGTTACTGTTTGTGTATTATTTTACTTTTTTGGAGAACATTTACAATTATTTCTGTCAACATATACGACTATGTGTTGTGAGGTGCATATGCGACAAAATAATGGGGAAACGGTGTATTTTGTGCAGTCAGCAGTACGTACGCCGTTTAGCTGTGTCATTTCATATGTAAGTTCTTATTAATTATTACTTGTTCCCTATAATATAATATGTGTATACAATATATTGTATTAAAAATATATAATGAAAGTAATTATGCACAAAAAAAATAAATATATACTCTTAGCGATTATGCACCAAGTATAACAAGTTAGGGACAAATCAAATTTTTATTTTGCCGCGTTTTCTTAACTTCCGTACTGATGAAGGATAGAGATACTGTGTCTGCACCGTTATGGCGGGACAAGCGTTTTGCTCGTACGCTGCGTCGCATGCAACTCAAGATCTGGCCGAGACGCAGGCATTGGGTTTTATAATATTCCGAAACATAGCTAAAATAAAGTTAAAATTACGACAAGTGTAGGTGTTGAAATGGATATGTATTGACGAAAAGCATGGGAATATGCAATTCCTAGTGCAAAACAAATAACGTAACATATGAAAGTTTGTTCTCGTCATTTTAAATTGGATGATTACATATTTCCTATGAGTAAAAAATTCAATGTTCAGATTTTGTCTTAGAATAAAAAGTTCATGTTGTGTTCGTTCTAATTATTTATGTATTTTTCTATACAATTAAGCGTAAAAATTTAAAAAGAACTGCAGTACCATCACTTTGTCTTTTCGTATTTCAAGTAAAAGTTCCTGATAATAAACGTTTGCTACGACAAACCAAACGTGTAAAGCCAAAAGCAGTAAACGCCAGTGACATTGCAATACCGTAAATGAAGCATTAGAGGATAATATTAATAATACATTAGCACCAGCATCTAAATTGTCTGAAGAACTCGCTAAATGTATTTTGATTTCATGTGGCTTCGTAGTAATTGCTCTAGTTATAAATAGTATGTGGTTAGCGTTCATAATTCGCTCACCTGCAATCATCAATTTCGATTGATTAAATATATATAAAATTATAAATACCTTCTATAAACATATAGAATTAGCTGTTGCTTCCAGATATCTAAAATGTTCCATGATACTTAGCCTCATTTTAAATGAAAAAATTGTTCTTGTTGTTTGCATTCATATGTCACAACATTGCGAGTACTAATTCAGAAACAGCTGATCGGTCCGATGGTGCTGCCGCCATCGGACATGTCAGTTCTCAATATCATGGAGGTAGGAATAATTAAGGAGGGAGCAAGTGGCTCTAAAAGTGAAGCCATTTCCCCCACTCCAAGCCGGACCTATCTGTCAACCTTCTTTGACCTTAAAGCCATATTGTTTAGTTTGTTTGTATAGTATTGTTTTAGAGTGCATTTCAATACGTTTTATTATTTAAATAAAAATATTTGATTAAAACACGTGCTTTTTGAATCTTACAAAATTTAATTAAGTAAATTCAATAAATAAAATATATATAAAACACATTAATATCATATTTCAATAAATAATACATGTACAACACATTTCTTTCAGTATTTAAAGTTTTATAAAATGTTAATTGAACGAATAAAGCAATTTTGTTTAAGCTGCGCTTATCCCTCTCTAGGACGGTCCAATAACTGTGTTCGTCCGTCCCCACTAGGCTTCATTCCCCTGGCCCACAATACAACCTCATGCTCTCTCCTTTGTATTCCTACCTCCATGGTCTATATGCTTTGTATGGAATTGGTAATAATGATATATTTGTACCGTATTGAAGTGAAGAGTGCACCACAGGGGTCACTTTTGTGCCAATTAAAATTCAAAATAATTTTTGGAGTCGGTAGGAATCGAACCCGCGTCACCAGATTCGCAATCAGACCCCATTATCATAAAAATATTTTAAATGTTTCTAGTCACTCTTACCACAGGGTTGAACTGCTGATGTTGAAAGTTCGTGTAGGTTGGCTGCGGGTAAGCCGGGGGCGGCTGCGCATAGTTGAGAATCTGTGGCGGGGGTGGCGGTTGTTGAGCCAGATAGGGCTGCACGGGGCCCTGGACAGGAGGCAGGAATGCAGCTGGTTGCGGGTGCTGCGCAAATTGTGGATAAGGAGCCTGAATCAGCTGTGCAGCCCCGTTTAACGGCACAGACGTGCCAGTGGCGGGAGGATGAGGAAGTAAGCCCCCGCTGCCAGAAGGCTGCTCTGCGTACTCTGGGGGAAACTCACCACCCTAGAAATTTATAAACAAAATTGAGGATAGACCTCCATAAAAGTTATAAATATGAATACGGACACCTCAATATTTTTTTTTGGTTTCACATATCCAAATTTTGGTAAATAAATACGTTATAAAGTCCCTAGAATACAATTTTATTATTTTTACGATGTCTGCGAGTTGCTGTGGGTGTAAAAAACATGTACATATTCAGTTTTTCCATTCATGGCACTCTTAGTAATATCATATTTTAATCAAATTAATTTAAAACTTTATATCTATTTTACTCAAAAAAATCGTTATGTAAGGATATGATAATATTATATCATTGAATTCAGAATTAAATTCTCTATTGAATAAGCAAATAAAAAAAATATATTCATATTTAAAATAAAAAGTTGAGTCCCGTATTTTGAGAACCACTGGTCGAAAAAATTTTTTTTCTGTTCCCTAAATTTGTCTTGTATAATAGAAATTGTTTGCCCATTTAACCGTTTTTGTAGCTCTTATAGTTCTCGAGATAGCAATGGTGGCCCATTTAAAATGAACACCTGTATAGTTTTTAATTAGAAAAATACTATTAAACAATAATTGGCGGTATTTATGATGGATATATGCATTTTATCTATAATTTCAATTATTTAATTAATAAAACAATAAGAAAGATTAAATATACTTCCCAGAAAAAGCTATCAGAATGTCACTAAAAAACTGTTGAATTTTTGACACTGACATTAATATATGTCATTTACAAACTATGTTATAGACATTTGAATTTGTCAACTGGTTTCCTTAGTGTAGTTTCGCCTACTCGACTTATTATATCCCGATATTCTATATATTATAGCGTTTTTATCTCTAAATTTATAGAAGATATATTAAAAAAATTAAATGTATTAGATGTAGAATTTTGTTCTTCAAAATTAGTAATATCAAAAATTTTCAAAAAATAATATTTAGATTTTTTTAAAAAAACTACTACATCCGGTTGTTCAATTGTTACCAAAACCTTTTCAGCTCTTCCCAGGAATGTCAGATTGAGGAATTCATAGTTAAACAGGTCTTATGTCTTATAGTTTTTGAGGAATCGTCCGTCCAACATCCAGCCATACATACACACACACACACACACACACACACACACACACACACACACACACACACACACACATCATTGTAAAAATGTTAAAATCGGACTCTAGTGATCTTGAAACGTGCTTATTCATTAAAATCTGGATATGAGATTTTTAGCATGATTCCAATACCTCTCTTAGCGAGAGGTAAAAAAGCATAGAAATATAAGTTAATTTTCAAATACTTTTATTTTTGTAATAGTATATTACGTTCCAAGTTAAGAGAAGTGAAAGTTTGCCAGACGAGTATGGCAAGTTTAAGTTCGAGCGAGAGCGAGTAATTAAATGCCATACGATTAAAGTAAAATTACTTTTTTGACGCGGTTTGTACACTATTTTTTCGTGTTTTATATTATTACTATATTTTGATTTTTTTTTTGCGACATAATATACTGAATTAAAAACAACTAAAAAACATAGTAGTCTGATTCTCAGTAACAAAGTAACTTAACAGTTATTGTTTTGTGCAAACAAATTAATTTTTGGAGATCGATTTGCAAAACGATGAATCTAGATGATGAATATAACATGGAAAACGATTTAGAAGATAAACTATAAAAAATAAAAATAAATAAGTCCTTTTGCTATGTTGTAAGTAATCCATTACTGTACGATTTTGAGTATATTAAAACAGTACATTACTGCACAAAATACGAAAAAAGTATTTTATGTCTTAAGATTCTTTTTAGGTAACAGTTAAAAAACAATCCATTTATACTTTTCATCAAAATTATTATATATGAATTTTTCTAGTATTTTAGTACTTTTGTAATTAATACAGATAATAAAACATGTATTTCAATTATTATTTAAACACTTAAATATTTAGATACTGCTCAACTATGATTACAATCTATTGGAGTAATTTACAATTTTTAGAATATTTATTTTCACTTAAATTCAGCACTATTCTTTAGATTTAGTTCTAGGACGCAGGATATTTTCCGTTTAAACCTATTATTTCATCAAATGACTTTATTCTCACCTGATAGAATTGCGGGTACTGCGGATTCGCGGCTGTTTCAGGCAACGATCTCTGCCTTAGAGAGCTGTATCTCTTCGATCCCCTTTGCTCAGCTTGAAGACGAGGTGGAACACTCGCTTGGCGATTACTTCCTCCTCTACCGCCTCTCCCAGGCCCTGCGAACTCCTGGTGCTGCATGGACATATTTGCCATATCCTTTTCCAGTTTTTGCACATTCTGTTGCTGATTATGATGAGATTTGTTGGTGAAGTTTTGCGACACTATATAATCAGTGTTTTCATCTTCACTTCTTTGTTGATTTTTTTGATTTTTAGTTCGAGTAGAGTCCGTTCGTCCATTTTTGAAGAAGCCTCGAGTTTTGGTAACACCTCGTACAGTGTTGTTTAGAGGAGGGATTTTGGGCGCGTCGTCCCTTCTCGGTCCGTTACGGACTCCGCGCTGCGGCCTGTTCACCGGTTGAGGATTCCTTCCATTTTCTTGAGATTTGGAATCACTAGATACGGATTCAGCTTTCACAGAGCCGGAGTCTTTAATTTCAAAATCGCCTCCTGCTTTAGTGTCAATTTCAGGGGACTCCGGGGTGGCGCCTTCAAGAGGTGGGAACTCCTCTCCGTCTTTAGCTCGACGAGGTTTTCTAGGAGTTGGCTTGGCGGATACATTTGTTGGTTTGCTGTAAGCTTCTTCATCTTCCCAGTTGCGGGTGTATTTGTTGGGCCCGCGACCGTATCGACGCCTTCTACGAGCGCGTGGTGGGCCCTCTTCATTCCGGATGTCGTAGCCGTAGATGGCGACTAATTCGGCTCGAGATTTGGGAGCTTGTTCTGTGTCATTGAATCGGTCGTGGGACCATCGGTTGCCTTCTTTTTCGAGCCAGATTTTCTTCTTAGTTTCCTTGTCGGTCCTTTCTTTATCTTTGTCTCCTTCTTCCTCTCTAGAAAGACAGAAATATAGTTAAACAAAAACCTATACCGGAAATACATTTTTAATGGACAAATAGAAAATTGAAAATAACTTTCAGGTATGAAGTTTGTCAAATAGCACAAGAGTAACCCCTGTTGTACTCTCTCCACTACAGCTGTGAACGACCCTCTGAGGTGACACCTGGTAAACCCTTGCAATGATACAGATATATTATCTTTACCGAAACCTGCAAAAAGAAACATATTGCACACCCAGAGGTAATACGCCGTAATAATATATAGGCCATCCAGCGAATCAAGCGGTTTACGTCATATATACAATATCACTAGAAACAATGACGTCATATGTTAAAAAGTTTACATGAGCATGTAAAACGGATTAAAATCTGTGGGTTGCCTTCATAAACCCAAACTTTTCTTAAAAACACATCTGGTATAATATTTTTCCAGCGAAATCCAATTTTATTTAAAATATTCCGAACGATACTGCTTACGACGTTATAAATACTTCATTCTTGTAGTATATGCAACAAACTATGTAGTATTATGTGAGATCCTTAAAAAAATACAGAATAGTGCATATCATACAATTTCTCACTGTTTCTGTACATTGCGTATAGCGTTTGCCACACGCTGTACATATATAGATTTAATTTTCAAATTATTACTAACAAATAGAACCAAATATTACCTCAATATTAGATTTCAGTGAAAGTAAAAACCCACCAATCTATTTTTCATTTTCAAAATAAGTCAATAAATTAACTACAAGCTCTTGAATTTGACATGACAAAGCATTTGACATTTTGACTATGAACAACGTAACCAAAAACAAAATGAAATCACAATACACGTTGAAAAGTATAATATAGACATATAATATTTAGTAATATACATGTTCAGAATTACCAATATTAAAAAAATATAATCAAACGTCATTTTGCAAAAATTTATAAAATTTTACTTAATAATAATATATCCAAATATAATTATTTCTATTAAAGGTGTCAAATACATGATAATAATAAAAAAACCTATAAAATACCGTTAATAAAATATATTTTAAAAAATAAAGAAAATTTCAAAAATCCCTAAACGATGACGTAAACCGCTTGATTCGCTGGATGGCCTATAGTGTGATTGATTTTGGTTACAGCATATGAGAAACTTTTTATTATTATTAATCTGAAAAAAATTACTCTATAATTCCTGGGTATGGGCTATCCAGCGAATCAAGCGGTTTACGTCATCGTTTAGGGATTTTTGAAATTTTCTTTATATTTTTAAATATATTTTATTAACGGTATTTAATTTTTTATTATTATTATTATGTATTTGAAACCTTTAATAGAAATAATTATATTTGGAAATTTTATTATTATTAAGTAAAATTTAGTTTTTGCAAAATGAAGTTTCATTTTTTTTTTAATATTGATCATTCTGAACATGTATATTATGGTATGGTGAAAATGAAATGGCAGAAGACTTACGTCATCGACCCGAAAAAACCTTATAAAATGAAATATAACTTGTAGAAATTATTTATTTTTAAATACAGAAGAAAAAGTAGTAGTATTAAGAAAAGTATATATTAATGAAATTTACAAGTACCTATTTCTAAATCAATATCTATTCTTTTTACGGAATATAAAATTATTTGAAATAATTGTAGTTGATTTTTATTTCATACGTTGGCATGACAATGTTTACAATAAATTTTTTATATCGATCGAATATCCATCCTGCCACTATTGTCAATTGGTTGTCAGTTATCTCCCCTGGTTTTTCTACGTTAAGTATTTGTGACGTGCTACAGTATTACTTCTTCATTTTAATAAGAAATATACTATAATACATCCAAAATAATGCATAAAGCATTAAGAAAGCAATTTAAGAATCTAACCATGAATGTCGTGAACTTTTCCGAACGGGAATCGTCCAACGGTGGGACGGTGGGCCATTAATTCCGATGAGAGCCGTTCACAAGGTAATTTTTTCGAAATATTTCTTTTGTTTCAATCTTTAAATAAATGATGTATTTTTAGAGAGCAACAGATGACATGCAAATAAGCAAATCTTGACAAGCAGATATGGGAGCCAGTGTCAGAATGACAGCTATACCCAAATCATTCAAGCAGCCAATGCACGTCATCACTTAGTGTAAAAACCTTAATGCATTAAAATCACTAATAGTGAAAAATGAAATAAAATTTCAATCATTTTTAACCGTCAAAAAGTGTATAGCCTTATATAATTATTATTAAGATGAATAGTAAAGTTCATTACTTATCGTATATGACATGAATAATATATAAATAATGTACATCCACGTCATATTATTCGTTTAATTGTTGCTATAGTTGGCAACATTGATAATTTGTATGTTCATACTGTCAAAGTTATTATTTGAAAAATATTTGTATCGTGTTTGAAACATTTTTGTGCGTTGTAAAGACCTATTTATAATAAAGTAATGTAAAATGCAACGCAACGACGCAACGTGACCGTTAACGTAAACACAAAATATGTGAATCTGCCAAAGTAGCACTTCTAATCAATCAGAAGAATTCGGTATATTTCTTTGAAATTCGGCTCACTTTTATTTATTGCATTTATATGGCATACATAAATATAAATAAGGTTAGTATTATATGGTATTATAAAATAATTTAAATAGAAATGACCAGTGACGAAAATATAGTATTTAATTTGTAGATGTGACAGTTCATGACCATGTCGATAATACAGATTGCAATCTGTATAACTCCTTTCATAAAGAATCTAAAACCTCTGCAAACGTACCAGTACATGACGTCAGACATCTAGTTACTTTTATTCAATTTTTATTAATGACGTGCATTGGCTGCTTGAATGATTTGGGTATAGCACAAGTCACAAATACTTAACGCAGGGAAAACTGACAACCAAGTGACAATACTGACAGGATCGACATTCGATCGATATAAAATTTAATGTAAACATTGTCATGCCAACGTATGCTACAATTATTTCAAATAAATTTATATTCCGTAAAAGGAATAGAGATTGACTTAGAAGCACTTGTAATTTTCATTAATATATACGTTTCTTAATACTAGTATTTTTCTTCTGTATTTAAAAATAAATAATTTCTACAAGGTCGTTATAAGGTTTTCTTCACGTCGATGACGTAAGTCTTCTGCCATTTCATTTTCACCTACGATTTAAAATATACTGGTTGCGCCACTCTGCATAAAACGAGGGTCCAAAGCGATACGTGTTTCCTTGTTTTTTCCGCTAGAGACACGTGAGAACAACCCAACTGACACCTGTCATTTTAAAAATATTACATGTTATTATCTTATAGAAAGGTAAATAAAACAAGTTTTGAAGTACATATTCGTATTATATGTAATGTAATATAAATATTTTGTTGAAAGATATTCCAATTAATGCAAAATGAAAAGAAAATTAAATAGAAAATGTTTCATTCCTGGATGTGAAACCGGTTACAAGGAATCCACTGAAAAAGAATCTCTGTTTCCTGCTCCACTCGATATATCACTTTAAAAAAAATGGCAATGTGCAAATAGTAGAGATGATCGCGAATTAAGATTGAATGATGTTTGTCGAAAACATTTTCGGGAAGAAGATATTATTACCGAATGGAAATCTGGAAACGTACGGTTCTATCAATTTATTTAGTTTTTCCAATTTTAAATTCTAACAATGTATTGATTCAGGTTTCCATTAAATATATAAATTTATATTAAAAATAAATTCATTATGCATTTCATTTTTTATATTTTATGTAAAAATAGTTTGCTGTGGTAGGGTCGTTCTCACGTAGCACATCTAGCGGATTATTTAAGGAAACACGTATCAAGCGGACCATCAGAAACAATGAAAAACATGACAAGTGGCATAACCAGTATATTTTAAATCGTGTTTTCACCATACTAAATATTATATGTCTACATTATACTTTTCAACCTGTATTGTGATTTCATTTTGTTTTTTGTTTTGTTGTTCATTGACAAAATGTCAAATGCTCTGTCATGTCAAATTCATGAGCTTGTAGTTAATTTATTGACTTATTTTGAAAATGAAAAATAGATTGGTGGGCTTTTTACTTTAACTGAATTGTAATAAATATTTTGTTCTATTTGTTAGTAATAATTTGAAAATTAAATCTATATGTACAGCGTGTGGTAAAAGTTATACGCAATGTACAGAAACAGTGAGATATTGTAGTATGCAGTATTTTGTATTTTTTTTTTAAGGATCTCACATAATACTCGATAGTTTGTTGCATATACTACAAGAATGTAGTATTTATAACGGCTTAAGGAGAATTCTTCTGAATATTTTAAATAAAATTGAATTTCGCTGGAAAAAAATTGATACTAGACGTGTTACCTTTTTAAGAAAGATTTGGATTTATGAAGGCAACCCACAGACCACAGATCATAATTTAATCTGTTTTACATGCTCATGTAAACTTTTTAACACATGACGTCATTGTTTCTAGTGATATTGTATTTATGACGTAAACCGCTTGATAACCTCTATCTTCAAACTACTGAAAATGCACGTACAATATAAATTTTGAAAGAAATCCAATCCAGGTCATCTGTATAGTGAACGAATTAACAAAATGGCATATTTATCTCTCTCATTTGCAATGACTATATAGAAGTATGTGCGACAATAGTAACATCGACATTCTGGCCAGGCCACCCTAGGAGAGTGGGTGAAAAAATAGAGCCAAATGACTATTTTCTTTATTATTAATTACAGACATATCATTAAAATTACAAAGTTGAGAGCAAACTTAAATATCATTTTTTGGTGAGAAAAGATACAAATATTCGATTGTTTTAATGGAATGACAAATTTTTATATTTTCTAACCCCCGATTTTATAAAGGGCAGAATAAATTTACTTCGATAGTAAATTTATTCAAACTAACAAATTCGAATCAATTTTATTAATTTTATGGCATTTATCACATTACATTAAAGTCCGACTGTCATTTGAAGGAATAAATTTTATTTACTTAGAAGAAAATTTATCTGTCGTTTATAAAACCGGCCATAAAGCAGAGCTGGGCAGTAACTAGTTACTTTTGGAACTTAGTTACTAACTAGTTACTTTTACGTAACTTGTAACGTAACTTAGTTACTTTTTAAAATATGGTAACTGTAACTGTAACTTAACTTGCTGCTGAAAAGTAGTTGGTAACTTTACGGTTTTTAGTTACTAGTTACTTGAGTAACGTAAGTTACTTAAAGTAACTCAGAAATTAGAATGTAATTTAAGTTAGTCAAAGTAACTTAAAAAGTGGAGTATCGCGCATACCCTCTGTAATGTGTAACTTTTATTTTAATACATAATTATATTCAATATTATTATTGATTGATTTCAAGCCATAATAGATAATAAAATAAGTAATTATATTCATTAATAATAGAGTTTTTGTACGGTCATCAGAAAAACTAAAAATAGCACATTATTTTAACTTTTAATTAAAAAGTCACTAAATGTTAAATTTGACTTATAAAATATATTATTTTCAAAAGTTTCCTTCGCTTACAAATGATACGTCTTAATAAATTATAATTAAACTGCCACTAAATCATCAAAATTGTTCCAATTTTCAGGTTATACAAAAAATAGTGTATTTTGTTTGTTGTTCCAAGGGTTGCAAGACTTGAATTCGTCTCATTTTTGCAAATTCCCTTCTCACAAGATAAAATGTTACTTTTAATTTTTATGTTATATTATAATGTAGGTCCGCAGGGCCTTTTTATCAGATTTTTTATCACAGCAATCGGGCCCTGATGGCCCCTTGTCAAAGCGGGCCCTAGGCCGTGGCCTCGTGGGCCTAGGCGGTAATAAGGCCCTGTAGGTCCGTTAACATTAACAATAATAATCTGATTGGGTGTTGCCAAGCAATAACGTTAAAATTTAGGTTAACGTAGTTAGTGCAAAAACTCCTGATATGTATACTACACAATAACTAAGTCAACAGTCAAAGTTTACACTTCACGTCATTAAAAGTAGTTAGAAAGTAACTCAAGGTAACTAAGTTACTTTTAATGAGTAACTAGTAAATAACTTAGTTCTTTCACCAAAGTAACTGGAACTTAAGTAACTTAGTTACTTTTTTTTTGGAGGTAACTGTAACTGTAACTAGTTACATTTTAAAAGTAACTTGCCCAGCTCTGCCATAAAGTAATGAAATTAGCTTTAGAATGATGCTAAATATGTACTTGCTTTTTAATTATTAATTTTTCAAAATTATAAAACTTTAATGGCCGTTTGCACCAGTTTCCCTTAAATATTAAGTACACCTTAAGAATAAAAATTCGTTGCACCAATTGTTAAGGGTACCTTAACTTACAAATAGGTACCCTTAAGTTAAGCGCAAATTTTTCTTCCCCTTAAGGACCCCTTAATTCAAAGATGCACTTGATCGCAATTCTACAAATGTCACTTGACATTTGTGTTTTTGATAGCTGGTTGATATTAATTTATAAAATGGAATTAGAGCTAAATATTATAGATGATGATATTTTAGAGTTAGAGATGTTAGAATTTGTGGAAAATCGAATTCCGTGACAAATTTATGAGAGAGCTAATTATTTTTACTCATTTGACAAACTAATTTTCGTCTAACAAAAAATATCGTACTAGACTTAATAAGAAGCATTGAACATGAATTGGAATTCCCTTATAATTTGTACGTATTTTATGTTCCTCATAAAATTATTTCTAAAATAACTTTCTTCAGGAATAATTGTGTGTCACCAATTAATCAAAAACTGATGACTCTACGATATTACGCAACAGGAAGTCATTTAGCGTTGCCGATTTGTTGTACAGCTGTAGCTAGATTATACCACCAATTTACCAAAATGCCAACAACAAGAGAAAAATAATAAAATCTCAAAAAGAATTTTATGAATTCACATCTCTCTTTTGCAATAGATTTTCTTGCTTTTTTTTGTTTTCGTAAAATTTCTGAAGAGAGCTTTTAGTTCTTTTGATATAATTTGACGAATTAAGTTTATTTGTTATTTGAGTCCATGCAAGTTCTTTGTCATTCCAAGTTATTGTGACAGTTTTATTACACTCAATTATGTGTTTATATTCATTAATAATATTTAGGATCAACATTTTTTCTTCCTCAGTATAATTCGGTGCTCGTTCTCTTATGGACATCCTGATGGACATGGTGGACGGTTACAGATAATGAAAACAACTCAAAAAATTCAGAACACTGATACAGTGATACATATGTCATGTCACATTTGACATATAAGTTACTACATTATTTATGCAATAAGCAAAGTAAAAAAAACACTAGAATTTCTCCTAAGTGACACTTAGCTAAGCGACGATCAAACTGCAACCGTACAAACGAACTAAGCTTAAGGATACCTTAGAAATTAAGTACCCCTTTACTAAGCCGAATATTTAAGGGAAACTGGTGCAAACGACCATAAGGCATTTTCTGTTTCAGTTTACCTTAAAATGTTGCTGCGTAAACCGCTTTCGTCAAGTTTCGCCCAGCATTGCAATCTTAATAGGGTCCTATACCATAGTCATATTTGAACTATCTTAAATAAGAAGACGAAAATATACATAAATTAATGAGTATTAGTGAAAAAATTTTCTTTAAATATTGACTAGGTCAGAAACTACAAGCGATTGAAGTTGATTACTAATTGGGTATGACGCGTTAGGTATTAAGAATTTGATTGGTCGCCTGATTTTAAAAAGGAGAATCGCGCGCCTGTAGCGGTCACCTTTGAAAGAATATGAAATGTCATGTTGCTCCATAACCTAACAAAACATTTAACAAGTTTGTGTTTGATGCATTTGTTTAATTATAACATCTAGTAATATTAACAATAATCATGTATTTATAATTAAATCAATTTGTAATATGAATTAAATTAATAATAATATTAATTAAATTAATATTGAAACTGCAAAACAGGCAAACATTAGCGCCATCCGTCGTCATACTTTGTGTAATAATATTGTCAAACTGTTTCAATGTTCTGTAATTTATTAGGAAGAAATCCTTGTTAAATGCTTATTATTTATGTTATTTATACTTAATAATAATTTCTTCGTGAATATAACGTATAAGTTTTTATATAAAAACATTTCAGCTATGCAAACATGAAAAAAATTGTTTCCAGTATAACTAACAGTTTGTCCCATTGTTTGTCGATCACTTGTTAGTACCCGGTACGTCACGCACAAATTCTTAAACTTTAAAAATTCATATCTCGCTTATTACGTAAAATTTTTAAGTCGCGTTTGCACTGAAGTTCTTATTTTATCCTGTTCTTACAGGAAAAAAAATAAAAGAAAAATGGTATAGGACCCCATTCTTAAATCAGGTGAAGTATAGGTAAAACAATTTAAGATCGCTGCGCCATCGGCGTACATTCTTTAAACTATTCAATCCAGGATTATTGGTTAAGATTACGGGCAGTATGAAGAGGCTTTTATCTTAATACACATTCTTCTGCCTTGTTTACACAAATAATTTATTTTTTAGGAAGAACTGTCATTCTTCATAAAATGTTTTGCTTTATCAAGCAAGTCCGCAGCCACCACCAAAATTTCGAAATAACATACAGGGTGGTTACAATTATGTGGGGAAATATAAAACACAAATAATGTAAAAATACAAAACATGACAAATATTTATTTAATAGACAAAAACTCCATAACCAGGCCCGGGAAACGCAAATGGGGGATACTGGGATAGCATTTTTACCTTCCGTCACCTTTAGGTAAGGAAGGTATTGTCTTTGGTCAAAAAATTCGGTAGTGAGTTTTTAATGAATAAGCACGTTTTAGGGTCCCTACAATACGAATTTACTATTTTTAAGATGATGTCTGTATGTATGTGTGTGTGTGTGTGTGTGTGTGTCCGTGTGTGTGTGTGTGTGCGTGTGTGTGTATGTGTGTCCGTGTGTGACAATTTTTTCTCCGACGATAACTCCAATACTACAATTCTAAAAATTATAATTCTTTCGGATTCCTCTTCTGTACATCCATATGAAGAGTTGATTAGATTTTGGTTATAATTGATTCACCGGAAGTACCCTTATTTTAAGTTTTTAACAGTTTTTCTTAAAAAAACGCAGTTAAATATTATTTTTTGACATTTTGTTATTATATTTATTAAAGAAAATACTCTTCTCTATATGGTTTGATTATTCATTTTCCTTCATATTCAATAGATGTAGAGTTAAAGAATTATAAAGAAATTAATTTTCAAAAATTAGTCAGCTTTGTTATTTATCATGGAAACAGCTGACATAATTATTCAAAAAAATTTAATTGACAGATGTCAGTTGCAAGTGCAAAACCAAATATGGAAAAAAAAATATAGGATCTAAAATTGGTATGTCATAGTGTTGCTCGCAAGTGAAACACAGAGAAAGGCGAAAGAAAAGATGGAAGGACATTACTTAGTGTAGTTTATGTTATAATTTTATTGGATTTATAGAACCTTTTTAAATGAACTTTTGGTATTGAATTTGTAAAAAATAGTATGTGTTCGTGTTCGATTTTACATGATATTATATAGAATCTGTTCCAAGGACCTTTTGGTATGGGATTTGTACAAAATACATGGAATTGACGGAAGGTCTTGTGCTGGCCACAACAGATTTTTAGTTTTGCTTCCATACACTAGATATGGCGACACCAGTATCATTAGTGTGTAAATTTTTTTCATTTTTTTTCGCGAATTTTGACATTTGTCATTTTCATTTGAAACAATTCTGACTGTCATTGTGATTATATTTCTTGCGTCTTATAAGTAGTTATTTTGTGTGAAAAAACTTGTTAATATTTAAGATGAATACGAATAAAGTGTTGTGTACCAAATTATACTGCTACCGGTAAGTGAATATACATTTTTATATAATTGTATTTTTATACCAATAAAACATATTACAAAATCGTATTCTAGGAATAACACAATATAGATTTCGACATCCTCGAATTCATCGGGATTTATTTATCAAGTGGTTGGAAGTTTTAAACATGGATGAACTGCTATTAGTATTGTATCTATCCTAAATTAAATTACAGTGTTTTCAAAAATGCATAATTTTTTACTCACTTTATGTAATCTTTGTAAGATTGATTTGTAGTTGAAGTAGAGTTTTCATAAAATAGTACGCAATGATAGTATTTTGTGAAAAAATTGCTTCATCTTCAAATTGTACTATAATTAGGTGTAATTAATAAACCGAATATAATAATACTAATTGTAGGTAATGATTGTACCGACCGAGATTTTACATTTAATTTTGCTTCCATACACCAGATGGCGGCATTGATGCGGTATCGATGCTCAACATGTACGTTTCTTATCTAAAATAGTGTATATGGTCTGTGTCCATAACGTACATAACAACATTCAAAAAACATTATTATCATTTTTTCTCTCGGCCGGCTTTCGCTAAATCATTTCTTGTCCCGGCGGACTATCGCCGCTACAATTTATTATACAATTTTTACAATACACAAAAACAAAAAAAAACTTATTCTACATATTGCCCTCCTAGTGTTACACATTTTTCAACAACTGCTCCAAACTTTTCGAACACTAGGTGAATGGTATCTCCATTTATGTCCGCTATAGCTTCTGAAATTTTCTGTATTAAAATATTTTCATCATCGTGCAAATCATACGCGTAAACTTTCTGCTTAAGATATCACCATAAAAAAAGTCTAATGGAGTAATGTCTGAAGAGCGAGGAAGCCATCTAATAGGACCGAACTGTCCAATCCATTTATTAGGAAAATGTCTATTTAATCACTCCCTAACTTGAATTGCTCGATGAGCAGGACAAAATAAAGCGTCTGTCTCTTCTGCAAGTTTACCTCATGCAGAGCAGGACGGAAGAAGTTTTCCAACATTTCTATGTATGTATTCGATTTACAGAATAAGGACCAATAATTTTAATGTACATTACCGCACTCAAACATTAACTTTTTGTTATTCGAAAATTTGGATTTTGTTTCGACCAATACCTAAAATTTTGGCTGCTAACAACTCCATTTGTTGTGAATGTTGATTCGTCCGAGAAAACAATGTTTCTGTAAAAATATGTGTCCATCATAATCTGTTCTCCCATCAAGAAACAAAATTTTAAACGATGCTCATCATCGCCTCTTTCAAGTTTATGTAGTCTCACCGGTTTGTAAGGATGAATTTTATTTTCTGATAGAATTCTCTGTAAGTGGCTTTTACTGATAGAAAGATCTCTTTTACTTTGTCGTAACGATTTCTTTGGGAAAGTTCTTACAGAATCAAGAGCGATCAATGTAGCGACATCATTTTGATCACGAATGTACTTTAGCTTCTTCAAACCTGTTCTATCAAATTTCCTTACTAACAGGCCTATTCTCATCGACCTTTAAACTAATAGACGCAGCGTACGAGCAAAACGCTTGTCCCGCCATAACGGTGCAGACACAGTATCTCTATCCTTCAACAGTACGGAAGTTAAGAAAACGCGGCAAAATAAAAAAAATTGATTTGTCCCTAACTTGTTGCATAATTGCTAAGAGTAAAGATTTTTTTTGTGCATAATTAGTTATATTATATATTTTTAATACAATATATTATATTATAGGGGACAAGTAATAATTAATAAGAACTTACATATGAAATTCATATATATACCGTTTCTCCATTATTTTGTCGCATACACACCTCACAACACATATACGTATGTATTGACAGAAATAATTGTAAATGTTCTCCAAAAAAGTAAATAATACACAGTCACGAAACGTCAAATGTAGACTTTGACAACTAGTTATTGATAGAGAGCAGTGTATAGAGGTTTACATATAGCTGAAAACGATGCACAATGAGTACGAACGTATGCACAGTATGCTTTAATTGAGAACTTCCGTATTGTTGAAGGACACAATATATATTTCTATCCTTTTATGTTGGAGCATTATTCTAACAATAAAAGAATAGGAGACACTTGGTCCATTAGTTTAAAGGTCGATGCCTATTCTACTAAAAAAATATGTATCGTTATTCCTCGTTACTAGGCGATAAGTCGTTACGATAACGATTTTTGCCAAAACCCTATTCTGTTAATTTATTTATCGTTACGAATCGTTACATATCGTTATTTCATATCGTTTAATAACGACAAGTTCACATGCATCATTGAAGTCGTAAAGTTAGACATATTTTGAGAACAAAAGTAAAAATGGCTGAAGAAGATATTTTGTTAATTGTAACTGAGCAAGAGATTCTGCAAAGATGAGTATTTATACACTTCTGTACACTAATTAAATATAATATACTTTTTAGTATTAGACATTTTATTTATATTTCAGAAATATATTTAAAAATTTAGATTTAGATAATATTTACTGGACGAAGGACTCCAGGCTGTTCTGCATGTTGATAAGGGTAGAAAAAAGAAAAATAATGTATGTAAATAATAAATAAATAATTTTCAAATACATTCTGCAACGAAAAAACTTTTTCTTTTTTCTACCCTTAGATAATATTATTTAATATATTGATATATAATATAATATAGAATATAGATGCACTATCTATGTATTTAAAAAATATATATTTGTATAGGGATGTCGGATTATATAATCGTACACTGCGTGATACATCAGATCCTTTTACCCGGTCCCACAGAATTTAAATAACTTGTACAATTTATTAATTCTTAATGAACTGTTATTTTCCAGTTCTTCAACATATATTTCATACTGTCTTTGAGTTGTCTTCGAAGCCCTTTTCTTTATATCCATTGTCAAATTCATATAATAAACAAACAATAGGCGAGTTTCTTTATTCACCGATGAGTAGTGCGCATTAATGCGCATGAATCGTAAATTCATCACACCGTTTCTTTATTCACTGGTGAATTGCAGGTGAAATTCATCATACCGTTTCTAATTTCCGCGCACCACCGACCAAAAAACAAAGGGAGACTTGACAGCTCCATGTTATTTGAAAAGATAGAAGTGCGGGGAGCGAGGGTGGGTGGGGGTTTGGTCAGCAGAGACCTCCGACGGTGTTTCCAAAACTCAAGTTGGTAATGAGGGTAGCATGCATCTATTCTGTAATGCGGGCAGCATGCATCTATTTTGTAATGCGGGCAGCATGCATCTCTTGAATTTAAATATTTAAAAGATTGTAAGTAAATTCAACGTTTCTTTCGCAAACATTCGAAAACATTTTTGATATTAAATTGAATATCAAACATGTTTTCGATATTTTATGAAAGAAATATGTAGTTTATTTGGTTTTTACAGATAATATTAGAATATATGTGTTATTAAATTGTACACACGTCATAATTATTTGTAAATTTATTACAGCAGTAAATAATAATAAAAGTGTTTACAAATTATAACACTGAAATAATAATAATAATAATTAACAATATAAAGTCTCAGACGGCGTACTAAGCACATGTAACGGTTCTGATTGTTCGGCAAAATTAATAAGTTTATCCGTAAAGGTATTGGAAGTTGAAGGTTCCTCAGGTGTAAATGGGACATTGAAATTCTCAGAAGACGTACTGAACAACAAATTTGACTGTTTTATCGTTACTGTTTCTCCACGAGTCAAAGTCTCAGAAGCCGTGCATCTGTAATGGTTCTACTTGTTCGGCATTCGACAAAATTAATATCTTTATCAGTAAAGGTCTTGGAAGTTGAAGGTTCTTCAGGCCTAGGTGGCACATTGAAATTCCCAAAAGACGTACTGAACAACAAGTCTGACTGTTCTGTCGTTGCTATTTCTCCACGAGTCAAACATTTATACATTCCTGTAACAGATAATATATAATGGTTTTAACTGCTAGTGTGTAAAAACGATTATTAGGCGACAAATTTGTGCCATATCAACCTTACAGTTTCTGACAAATTGCCCACGAGAAATCAACTTACACCGTCGATGACTCGAAGAGCCACACCGTGCGGGTGGTCAAGTTTGCCCCGCACCTGATCATGACGGGCGTCAATTCAAGATAATTACTATTTTGTTAATTTGTTTGCATTAGAGCTCTAATTATAAGTTATAAGTAAAATAATTATCCTAACAAACCGATATTTTTCTAGCATTGTTATATTGAAATAATAATATTTTGGTTATAGCTCAAGAATATTAATTACAAGAATGAATCCAACAATGAATTTAGTACAAAAAAAGTAAAATAAATGTCCCACTAAACGGATAATTTTCTGGCATTGTTATGCTGCAAGCTATAACTGTAAAATTGTTGATTACAACAAACGATTTTGATTATAACATAACCATATTGATTACAAGAATGAATCTAACAAAGAAATTTTCATCAATATTTTAAATCTAGCATTTTTTGAAGATTCAAAAGTATTTTAGTTTAAACTTGAAAGTGCGTGTTAATTTGCAAATGTTCATTACGGGGAGACGCTGATATATAAAGGCGCCTTTTACCCACGGAGTGGTAGTGAATTGACTCGTAAAAATATTTTTTCTGCAACCGGAGCGAAAGAACTATTTTCGCGCCAAAAATGCGGCGCGACAGTTGCATTTTTCTGGCCACTCACGAAAACATTTAAACGTTTTATTTATAATTTTATGCAACACAAATTTTTGAATAGTAAAGTAGCGTGCGCATAAGAAACATTATACATAAGTTGCTTACCAAAAGAATGCTGCTTTATTGTAGGAATAACTCCATGGTTTAATTTTTTGAGATCCGGAGTCCGAATACATTTTTCTTCAAAATGTAATCCACACACTTTTATATGGAACCGAGTAGACAGTGGTTTGTCCATAAATTCTGGAATACCCATATTCGAAGTCCATTGCTCCAAAACAATCATGTCTCTTGGCAAAGAAAAAAAAACAAGCTCTTTATTATCCCTGCTGTTGCTTTTACAGCCAGGAACAACACAATACATTATACTCATTTTCTGAAATTAGAAATTTGCATTATTTTCATTTTCATGAAAATCGTTTGAGGTTGATTAATAAAATAAAAATTAAGATACATACCTTATAAATGTGATTGAAAGGTGCACAAAAGCAAAAACCAACACACCAAACACTCTATTAAGAAGCTTCGACTTTAACACCGTCGTTAAATGTCAAATCACCGACCAAAAAACAAATGTGTTGACACATGCACTTTTTCCGCCATCTCTGGAGATATTGCAGGAACTATTTGCTAATGTGCTGCTATCTGTTGGTGTTTCCAAAGCTATACTCTCTCTTTACTCTCTACCTCCCCTGCTCCACAAGTTCTTTGATCACAAAAAATCCTATACGCTGTCAGGGGGATGCCGCGCACTATCCATCGTAAATTCATCGCATGCATCGGCTTTGATTACCGATGGATTTTACGATTTCCGATGGATTGGTAGTGGGGGGTCTAACGATATGTCATTTTTGACATTTGCGTTTGTTTCATGGTTGCAAGTATAAGAATATGTGAAGAAGAAATGCATGATTCAAATAATAATAATAAAAAAACATATCTCGTTCACAACAGAAAGTAGATGGTAATAAATATAGATAATTTTTATTATAATTATGAATTCCATATCACTGTTGCTATTGCTGTCATCAGATTCTTCATTGTTAGATGAATCCGATGATTGCAATACAGCGACGGTCCTTTTAACCACACTTTTAACTATAAAACTTTCCATATCTGGCGTGGTGGTTAATTGTCAGTTGATATTTAAGGTTAGGAGATTCATCGCAATTTTCAGCAACCCGTTTCTTTATTCGGTCGCAGCGGCTATCCATCGGATCCATCAGCTATTCATCGTGACGTCATTTTCAATTGCTGATGAAATTCAGCGCATTAATTTCTGCTGAATAAAGAAACTCGCCCAATGAATCGATATGTCAAATTTAAATTGAAAAACGTATAAAAATTTATTCTGTCAAAATATACATGAAGTTAGATATTATCGTTATAATCCTGATAACGATAATTTATAACGATATGATTAGTAGAATAGGTTTTTGGCATTTGTCGTTATTAAAGTCGTTTAACCAAATGCTTAGCGACAGTCGTTCAGTAACGATATCGTTATACATTTTTTTAGTAGAATAGGCCTGTAATTCTCGAACACAATTTACAGAAACGTATACACCCGAATATTTCCTAGTAAAAAGTTCAATTGCATAGCGATATGATACTTCACCGTACTGATACTGTAGCATTTCACTAAATAAATACTTTGCTCTCTAGAGACAACATAATTCAAACATTGACTAACAATTAGTTGACATGAAATCCTGATGAAATCAATCATTTGAGAAAATTCTCAGTTGCATTTGTTTTCATTATGATAACCACGTTCGCAAAATTTATACTACGGTAGAAATGAAAGGCAGAAGACTTACGTCATCAAAAAATATCTCTAAAATAATGACGTCAATACTACTACGTTTACATGGAACACTAATTTATAAGACGCGAGCAGTCATGTGACTTTGTTGGTCTTTCTTGACAAGCAGATATAGGGGCTCGTGACAGAATGACAGTTCGTAATAATGTACATAGATGTCAAATGTCACCATTTTTCATTCCAAATTTCATGATTTTTCAATTCCAAGTAGTTTATTTAACACGCCAAGTAAAATCCACACTCCTGGTGACAAAGAAACCATGTAAACTTAGAAAATCTTAAAATTTTTAATTAAAATTTATGACATTTGTAAGTTATGTACATGATTACTACTATTACTAGCTGTCATTCTGACACGGGACCCCATATCTGCTTCTCAAGATTTTCTTGCATGGCATCTATTGCTCCCTAAAAAATACATAATTTAATTAACGATTAAGAACAAGAGAAATATTTGAAAAAAATTACCTTTCAACGGCTTTCAATGGAATCAATGGCCCACCGTTGGACAATGGGCTACTTGCGTACCTTTTTGTTATTTAATATTTTTGAAGAGCAGGTACCCGTATTTTTTCTATTCACAAAATTTTGATTAGTTAGCCAGAAAAAAAATAATGAAATTTGATTAATTGAATTCCCGCATGTATGACGTAGAATTACGCCGCACCAATGAATGGTCGTAAAGCCATAGTGTTTGTTTGTACGGGTAATGTAGATCTCTTGTTTGACGTTTCAACAATAGAGGTTAGTATTTTAGTTTGTCTTTTTTGGTATCGATATTTTAAATTACATGTAACTACTTATGTGTTTATTTGTAAAGTAATTAATACGTTTGAGAGCCCCGAGAGAGAGAGAGAGAAAAATGAACTAATGTCAAATTCAAATTAAAATTTTCTCGCACGTCATGCCATCTATACGTTACATTTTTAAACATGGTTTTCTCGAGTTTAATATAATGACGTCACAGAAAATTTTCTTTCTTAATTTACTAAAAAACAAATAATTTTTAAAAAATAAAATTTATATTTTTATATGTGTTTTCAACATAACATTATGTACATAGTGATACAAATTAATATATTTTTTTCGTCTGCATTTAAAAATAAATATTTTCTGCAAGTTATATTTCATTTTATAAGGTTTTTTCAGGTTGATGACGTAAGTCTTCTGCCTTTTCATTTTCCCTATAGTATAAATTTTGCTGTCTCGATTTCTAACCACCCTGTATGTTATTTCGAAATTTTAGTAGTAACCCTCCGGACCTCGTGGCTAATTTTCTTAAGTGACTAATATGTATTCCACAAGAGTGTAATACAACATTTTATCCAACACTTTTTTTAAAATTTCTTAAAACATTTTTATATTTTCGTCCATTATTTGACACTGACATGTCAATAAATATACTATTTATTGTAATTATAAAGTAGCTATTGAATGGTTGTTGTTTAGTTATATTGTTATTGAAAAAAAAAAATCTGCAATAATTAGTGTCTGTCATTGGGAATTATTTGGAAGAAAAATAAATTAAAACAGGTGAAAATTAGGACCTTCCTTTAAAATATATTCACTTGCAAGCATAAGCAGTATCGTTGAATTCCGAAGCTAGTAACCACAAACTCGTTTCATCAGCCTTAGATCACAGCTGTCATTGTGTAAAAATAAGTAACCTAAGTATCTTTTAACGTAAATGTTAATATTGATTTAAATAAATAAGTTTTATAATGTTAAATTATTTCAATAATAAAATAATTTGGTAAATTTGCTTTTTTATTCACATTAAAAAAAAAAACGCAAAAATAAGTAATAATTGCTCCGTGACTTCCTAAATATTCTCTCACGGAATGAGTAATGTTGTACATTAGTTATTTATTTCAAATAACCATAGTAACAAGTATCAAGTATATTATGAGTCAGTGTTGGATAATAGTATATTATATATCAAGTTTATGAACAGTATCATTATTGACCGAGCGAAAGATTATAATCCGGAAAGAACCGAGGGATTATAATTCGCGAGGGCAATAATGCTCTTCATAACCGTGGTGTATACCGTATTTTTTAACGTGAAACATTGAGTTTGTTATATCCATGGTTACTACTCTCATTTGATTGACAGCACTGTATTTGCCCGTTTCATTTAAAATCAAACATAGAGAACAAATTTGACATAAGTATTATATTTAAATATTGCAAGAAATTTAGCCGAATCGCAAAACCACTCGGGTACACAATATTTTTTCTACAACTAAATTTAATTTAAAAAGCAGGTATAATTATTTAAACAAAATTAACCTCTATTAACGTCTTGTCAAATGTCAAATTCGTTCCCTAAGTTTCATTTTAAATGGAACAGGTTAATACATTGCTGTCAGTCAAATGTCAAGTCGTAACCATGGATATGACAAATCCAATGTTACACGTTAAAAAATACGGTATATTATTTTTTTCACTACTAACACATACTTAATGGGGTCATGCCAAAAAAAAATGTTGCTAATATTTTTATAAAAATAGAATCTATGACACTTATTATCCATATTGTAACATAAAACATCCCAAAATATAATACTTTTCATTCATAATTTACTTAAAAGATACTCGCGCTACGACTTTCTGTGACGTCATGTATCGGCTACTCACACGACACTAGTCACACGTACATGAAGGTCACAATTGTCACAAACTTCAAACGCAAAGTTAAACGTAAGATCAGAGTAAACTAACCAAATATTTTTAAAGCTCTCAGAGAAAAAGTGCGCTCTATTCAATCTTTTTTGTTTCATAAAGATTTAATTACTTCATTAGAGAAATATTATTTTTAATTGCAGGTTTGTGTGCTTGATATATAATTTAATACATAAAAGTGCAATAATTGTATGTTTATAATGATAATAATGATAAAACATGGTGAAGAAGAACTGTGCAGTTCCAAATTGTGGAAACAATTTATTAAAAAACCAAAAAAAAACTATTTATAAACAATCTTAATTTACAATTTTGTCCGCCAGGGTGAACTGGAATCGTTCAGATACATGACGTATGCGCTCACGTGACCTCATTGAGATTTGAAATTGACCCCTATTTTTAAAAAATTATATCTACAAAACAATACACACAAATGGCGTGAAAACATTATTTACATATACTGTGACTGGTAGACTTCCAGGAAAAAAATAAAACAGAAAATGTGGCATGACCCCATTATAAGAATTAGTTACGAAATTTATTCCATTTTATTAGCAACTGACTTTAAGCAATATGACATCTGGTTTAAAAAATGATGGAATGAACACGATAAAATTATTATTCATCTAGGTTAATAATTGATCTTTAGGTATAGAAAAACAATTTCAAGGAACAATAATAAATAAATAAATATATCATCACGGCATATTACCCATGATGATATATTTGTACCGTGCGGGCGCTTACCAGGCGTTACCTCGCGGTCACTCATTGCTGGCGTGGAGAGTGCACCGCAGGGGTGACTTTTGTGCCATTTGGAGTCGGTCGGGCTCGAACCCGGTACCCCCAGGTTCGCGACCAGCGACCAGACACTCTGGCACGAGGCCACGGGACCCCATGGAACAATAATGAGTCAATAATGATATGTTTACAGGCTAGTAATGAAAAAAAAAAAGTTTTCTATATGCTGCAAGCAAAATTAATCATTAATCACTTATTAGTATTAACCTGCCGCTACTGATGATGCACTAAAAATGTTTTAAGTTATTAAAATGTTAAGTTGCCAAGTTGCCCCGGGGACTCCCTCACGTCTTTTGTTCTATTTCTATATATCATAAAAGCAAAAATTAAACGCATGTATTGTGGGCACTCGCTGAAATGAAGATAAGTTTTTTTCTTTTTATATTATTTTAAGTAACAAATTTAAAGAAGCTACTGAAAATTTTAACTCATTTAAATATTACAAAAAATATGTAAAATTTCTTGCTTCGCCAAGGAACAACCAGCGATGCGTATAGCGACACACTAAATAGTAAGAAATAAACGAATAATTTAAAATCTTTGGTTAACAGCTGGTTAACAGTCTCACTCCCATTTTTTGTAATTCACGTCATTCGCTCCTATATGTATAAATAAATCAAATACATCAACACGGCTCATTACCCATTCCTCTGGTTTATTCGCTTATTAAGGACGCTTACTAAATGACAACACCACGAGGAATGTGTTATGAAAATTACAAACACCATATACGATACGGTTTTCTAACAAAAAATACCAATGCTTGATATTACAGCATTTTTATAGTAAACTTGCATTTATTTTTAAGTAAACACAAGCACACAACACAACTTCCACGTGTTAATAACATATTGTAGAAAAATATCTTACTGTTGTATTATAAGATTCAAATACAAATAAAATATCTAACTTACTCTTCTTCTACAGCGGTCCGGTCGTCATGTTCGTAAAAAGTTCCTCTCTTTGGGATGTACTGAGGATTTCTCTTATCTTCATCATCGTCAACTTTTCTGTTAGGCGTGCTTTCTTGTCCATCGCCTTCTTCGCGTTCAAGAATAACACTTGCGTCGTCGCTGTCATCTTCTGTGTGTTCACTGCACTCACTACCTGTTTTATCATCTTCATTTTCCTTTTCATTTTCAATTTCACTCTTTATGTTATCTTCTACCTGTTCAGGAACTGTTTCATCAGTTTCCACAGAATTGGATTTTTCCATTTCTGGTTTAATGTCTTTAATCTACAAAAATTATTAAAAGTTCTGGTAATAATTTGATTTGATTAAAAAAATTACAGTTATCTATAAATGAATATAAAAATCAGTGAGCGTGTCAATTTGTTTATTTTAAGAATACTTAGTACCATTATTAACAAATAAATAGTAAATTGGTGTAACAGTTTATTATAGAGATTTTTATTTTATTTTGTTAAAAAATGAGAACATTCCAGGACCGATAACCTAAAACCTAAACATATTGATCACTCAGAAGGATACGTATGTGGCTACGGATAAATATTTCTTTAAATATGTTATTTTATGAACTTTCAACTTAGGTCGTTCCAAGTTTATTTGGACGGATAAAGAAAAATAACAAGTTGTTTGAATATAGTCTTAACCTACTAAGCCTACGCAAGCTTCTAAGCACATTATTTTTCTTACCTCTTCAATCAATTGACTCGTTGGTTTACTTTCTTGATTTACTTCCTCCATTACATAAATGTTAATTTAGTTACACTTTACCTACGAGAATTAAGATTAAATAATAAAATTTTCACGTCGAGTAAAATACTTATACGTCATATGTCAAATTTATACATCGACAACTATTGCACTGCTAGTGACATCTAGCAAACAATTGCCGAACTTATAATTATCTGTCAAGAAATACCGCTCAAATTTGAATTTTGAAATTCTACAATTATAATGGCAAGATGTCAATTCTGGGATGAACGTACACGGTTGGAAAAGAGTTTAATAGCAGTCATAATTGGGCTTTTACCGATTATTATCTTTCTGATCGGTTCATTCATATATTTTTCTGGAAAAAGAGATGGTATAGAAGATTTTTTCAGCATTGATAAAAAAAATTATACTGAAGAAGAAACTAGCAATACTAACGGAGAAAAAATAAGGCAAGGCAGTAGAAAAAGTGCAATCCAACAGTATGAAACAGGATTAGATGAAGAAACAATTCCGTCAGTTATAGAAACTCCAGATGAAAAATTTTTAGTTGGTAAAAAAAGTAGAATTAAAGAGTATAAAACTAGAATAAATGAACTTATTAATAAAGAAAATATTAGTATTACACCAGTTAATAATAATATGGAACTAACAGAAATGACTATTTTTGTTGAAGTAATTACTGAATCGAAGAATCCAGTATCAAAATTTATAAAGAAAACAAGTACAATGAAAAAAGGATCTACACCTTCTCCTAAGCATTTAAGCAAGCTACTTTCTGAAACACAAGAGATCGGTTTGCTGGTAGAAGGATTGAAGAAAACGGGCAAGCAAACGACAGAACATGATTAAATGTTAGTAATAATTAATAAGTTATTGGTTTATAATTATTGTTCGATAGTCATACATTTGATGAGTCGTATTCTTAGAACCTTTTAAATAAAGCGCTAAAAAATTAATATGTGTACTGTTTTATGTCATATGCATTCCATTTTACAAATTTTAGCCGTAAAATTTAAAAATAAACATTTCTCGTTGTAATATCTGATAAAAATAATAATTTTTATATTGATATTATTAGCCGAGAGAGACGACACATTTTAATTATCATTATTATAATAGAGGTTTCCACTAATTTTCAATTTTTACCTTCCGTCACCTTAGGTAAGGAAGGTATTGTCTTTGGTCAAAAAATTCGGTGGTGAGTTTTTAATGAATAAGCACGTTTTAGGGTCCCTACAATACGAATTTACTATTTTTAAGATGATGTCTGTATGTATATATATATAACTCCAATACTACAATTCTAAAAATTATAATTCTTTCGTATTCCTCTTCTGTACATCCATATGAAGAGTTGATTAGATTTTGGTTATAATTGATCCACCGGAAGTACCCTTATTTGAAGTTTTTAACAGCAGTTAAATATTGTTTTTTGACATTTTGTTGTTATACATATTAAAGAATATATTCTTCTCTATACAGTTTGATTATACATTTTCCTTCATATTCAATAGATGTAGATTTAAAGCATTATAAAGAAATTAATTTTTAAAAATTAGTCAGCTTTGCTATTTATCATGGAAACAGCTGATGCTGATATAATAAAAAATTCTAATTGACAGATGTCAGTTGCAAGTGCAAAACCAAATATGGAAAGTGTAGGATCACAAAATTGGTATGTCATAGTGCTCCTCGCAATTGACACGCAGAGAAAGGCCAAAGAGAAGATGGAAGGACTGTATCGCTGAAGATTGAAAGGATTGCCTGTGTCAAGATGTGTTGGACAAGAATGAGTGGAAGAAAAGAGGAAACAGCTACCGCTAATAAAATAGGGGAAGCTGAAGAATAAGAAGAAGTGTCAAGAGCATTTTACTTAGTGTATGTTTATGTTATAATTTTATTGGATTTATAGAATAGAAATAGTATGTGTTCGTGTTTGATTTTACATGATATTATATAGAATCTGTTCCAAGGACCTTTTGGTATGGGATTTGTACAAAATACATCGAATTGACGGAAGGTTTTGTGCTGGCCACAACAGATTTTTTTTATATGTTATTCTTCATGAAATGTTATATATATATATATATATATACAGTGTGAACACTGAAAACCGAGACATAGGCGTTTACCATGGGAAAACAGTTTTTTTCAAATATTATCTGTCCCGCAAGAGTATAGTGGGAGTTTTTGATATGGTTAGAAAGATTATTTAATTTGACATCGAAGAGTATCTAAATACTCCTAATTTAATCCCTTGTTATTGAAATATTTACGAAAGTATAATCCTAATTGACAGTTATTACTTATAATTTACTAAAAACAGTAATCATGGAAACGTATTCGGTAGCTGACTTGGTTAAATCAAGGCTCCATGATAATTTTTCACTAGTTCAAATCCCTCCCGGTTCAAGTTAATATTTTTATTATTTTTATATTTATTTTGTACAATGTATTATTAAATAAATTACAAAATTAAAACAAATAATTTTTGGTACATCAAGTATTTTATTGACTGAATGTACAAGAAGTGAAACAAATATGTAAATTTAAGCCAAATAAATAATTAAGTTTAGTTTTATGTTCGTCATTAACGCAACCGGTTTTTTCAAATTTTAAAATGATTCGTCTAGTTCGTTCATGGGATGCAATTTGTCTATCAGGATATTTACTAGCAAAAAGTCTCGAATTTCTCGTAAACTCATCCCTTGATTGTAAATTTTAATTATACTATTTTTTTCTTCTAATGAAAAATCCATTGGAAAAATGACAATAAAAGTCTAACACAGGACAAACCTGTGTGAGAGTTTATTTATTATTGATTACTTTTTGTTTTTTGCTTAATACTATTAAGAGTGATATAACAAAGAAATAGTATAGTAAATTCAAGAAAATACTTGACGTACCAAAAAGTTATTTGTTTTAATTTGGTAATTTATTTAATAATACATTGTACAAAATAAATATAAAAATAATAAAAATATTAACTTGAACCGGGAGGGATTTGAACTAGTGAAAAAATAACATGGAGCCTTGATTTAACCAAGTCATCTACCGAATACGTTTCCATGATTACTGTTTTTAGTAAATTATAAGTAATAACTGTCAAGTAGGATTATACTTTCGTAAATATTTCAATAATAAGGCATTAAATTAGGAGTATTTAGATACTCTTCGATGCCAAATTAAATAATCTTTCTAACCATATCAAAAACTCCCACTATACTCTTGCGGGACAGATAATATTTGAAAAAAACTGTTTTCCCATAGTAAACGCCTATGTCTCGGTTTTCAGTGTTCACACTGTATATATATATATATATATATATATATATATATATATATATATATATATATATATTAGAATAAATAAAACATTTTTTATTATAACAGGTTTTGCGTAAAAAAATTTTTAAAACAGTGTTTTTCATAGCTCGTTTAAACGGCTAATTTTTACCGCCACAATGATTGCGTACGCGCCCGCCGATTTTCTGCTAACGATCAATAGATGGATACTCGTCACAGTAGTGGTCTAGTTGTGTCATCTGTTAACTATTTGCTTAGTAATACTCTTCTAAATTTACCTGTTAATGTAAACGTAAAAAATTGTTTGGTTTAATAAAATCATCTAATTTAGAACATTGTTGAGGTTACAATTACACTCTAAATCATGACGATAAATTCCAACCACTTGTATTTAACCAAACATGATGCAAAACATTTGAAAATTCAACCAATGGGTACAGTAGTATACTGATAAAATTCAGTTTTTCAGTTACTCCGATAAAATTCCGCTACCAAATAAATAAAAAACAGTTGCTATTGTTTATAACTGTCATTGTGATATTTCAAAATAATTTCTAATATTAAGTTGTTTCATTTTGCGTTGTCTTTGGAATTTATCTCACCTCTCTGATTTTTCTCAGATAAACTTTTATTTATAAGCACTCAAGCAAACTGACATTAGGTAAAACTCCTCCTCCTTCTGAGTTGGGATTTACCATGCATCTTGCTTTCGTGTTTGTTGCTAAGCAAAAAAATTCATGCAGAATAAAAGTGAGACAGAAGTGATATCACAAGACCACGAATTTTTTTGCTTAGCAACAAACACGAAAGCAAAATGCATGGTAAGTCCCGACTCCGAAGGAAGAAGAGTTTTACCTGTCAGACTGCTGGAGTGATTTTGCTTAAAAGAAAAAAAAATCTGTTGTGGCCAGCACAAGATCTCTCGCCATTTCCATATTAGGCTATATACATACTATATTTAATATTTCTGGTATACACACAAAAATTCTAATTATTATTAATATATTTTTTAATTCATTCTATAAACAAGTTTCCTCCTACTCTACTAAATGTTCGAGATGCGTATATGTAATATATGTATCTATAATTTTATAAATATTTAATTAATAATAAAATAAGAAATATTAAATATTTCCCAGGAAAAGCCTTCAGTTAATGTAAATAAATTTTTGACACTGATAACTCACATTTTTCTGAAAATAACAAACATTTTAATTTTTCAACTGGTTTCCATGGAGTTATTTGGGCTACTAAATGGATTACAACGGATTATTTTATATATTTATGGTTCTTTATTTCTAAATCTATAGAAGATATAATAAAAATGTTCAATGTATCGGATAGAAAATTTTATATTCTTTAATATTTGTAATAACATAAATTTTCAAAAAATAATATTTAGAAGATTTTTTTAAGAAACTGTTACTTCCGGTTGTCCAATTGTTACCAAAACCTTTTCAGTTCTTCCCATTAATGTTAGACTAAGGAATACATAGTTAATTTGTTCTATAGTCTTATAGAATTTGAGAAACCGTCCCTCCAACATCCACACATACACACACACACACACACACACACACACACACACACACACACACGGTCAACATTGTAAAAATGTTAAAATCGGATTCTAGTGACCTTAAAACGTGTTTATTCACTAAAATCTGGATATGCGTTTTTTAGCATGCATTTGTAGTAGTTAAACGTAAAATATAAATTTTGCAAGACAAGTATTTGTAGTAAAATATAAATGTTGCAAGACAAGCAGTTAATATGACATGTTTATTTTTTCTGAAAAAATAATAACAACAACAACAACACCAACACCTATATGTTACTCTGAACCTTTTAAAAACTTTCCTGGTCGGGAGGCCATTTAGCAGTAGTCTAGTCTAGATAATTTTTGAATTCTAGTCGGAACTGCTACAAATCCAATACCTCTCTTAGCGAAAGATAAAAAATAAGTGCTTAAAAATAAAAGTTTATCTGACAAAAATCAAAGAGGTCATGTGGTATTTAGTGAAATAAATTCCAAAGATAACTCAAAATGAAACAATTTAATATTATAAATTATTTTTATTTAACTTGAAATATTGTCACACTGACAGTTATAATAACAGCGGTTTATTTACTTAGTAGTGGAATTTTTTCGGAGTAACGGAATTTTATCAGTATAATAATATTCCCATTATCCCTTTGGTTGAATTTTCAAGTGTTTTGCATCATCATTGCTTAAAAATTAGTGGTTGGATTTATCAATAAAATCAGGAGGTTTTGTGATGTTACTTCTGAGAATTTGACAGTATTAGCGTGGCGATTAAAGCCGAATATTTACGATCATGTTCTTAAAAGATCATCCTGAATTAATTATCATTACCATTGAAATTACTTTTATAATAATCATTAATACAATTGAAATGTGTCATACGCAATGTTAAATTAAGAATTAGTGCTTAATTATCATTATTAGTCGTTAGTTGTCTTCTGACTCGGCTATAATACTTTCTAGTTCATTAGCTATTTTCATCTTGTGCCATATAAATATCTTTTTGTGTAAAATATTGCAAAAATAAGCAAATACCTAGTTATTTTTAACCCATTCACGGTTTAAAGAATAAAGTAATATACGTCATCCGGGAAAAGTATTGATTATTTCACATGTATTTACAAACATAACAAAGATAGTAATGAGACCAGCACCATGGGTCTTTTCCAAAAACTTGCCTTGTTCTTGGGGATGAAAAAGAAAGAAGTAAATGTTCTAGTTATTGGATTAAACAACAGTGGCAAATCAACTGTAATAAATCACTTTAAAAATGACGAAGACAAAGTTAGTGAAATCGTCCCTACAGTTGGATTCAACGTGGAAAAATTCGAAAGTAAGAAACATTTACTTACCTTAACAGACATCTAAAAATACTTACCATTTTGTACAATTTAAGTAGATACGAAACTTATTTCACAACGCACGTCTTTTACCTCTTCCACATTCATATCATTTAATTTCCTTCTTTTTTACACTCGAAAACTTTCTTTGTCTGAGCTATGGATATACTTTTACTATATATTTAGCAATCCACTTTCATAGTAAATGAGCAGACAAGCACCTCCTTAACATTATTAAAATAAAAAAAGGATTTATTATATCTTTATTAGCCATGTACCTATCGTTTTTTATTTTATCGTGTGTTATTTTAAGCCATTTTGTTTTCCTTTAACATTCATAGTATACATAAACATCTTTCGATTCATAAGTTGTCGCTAAAGAAAAAGAGGACAGAGATGCACGGAATCTTTCACATAAAAGTACATAAAAGAGAAGTGAATGATGGCTGTAACTTAGGAGAATAAAACCCCAGCCGAGTGTTGTAATTCGTTCGAATACAAGAGAGTAGAATCCTATAATTTATAACAAGTGTCTACTTGAAAACTGTTGTAGGGGATATGATGTTTTTTTTTTTCATTCACAATCAGTTATACTCGCCGTCAAATGAGTATGGATTGATGCTCATTCTTTTCCCTTCTCAGCACCCTGTCCCTTGCCATGCGGTGTTGTCTTTTCTTCATAACCTAGCATTTTCAACATGGCCATGGCCAGTAAATTGACAACATTATAGAAATCTCCAGTCCACATTCATTTGACGGCAACTGCAGTAGTTATAGCGATTACTGATTTTTTGTTGTTGGGAAGTTAGTAATTGTTATGGTTAACATCATCCTCCAAGAGGACGGAATGTGGAAAGCACAGAACACGCAGAAAGTTTTGCAGAGATTGGGAAGTTAACATTTTCCAACTTCGAATGAGGCGCGGGCAGCCACGTGACCTTGACATTAGGGCACCTGCACCTACGTCACAACATGGCGGATGATCAGCTGATCTCGGGCAACCAAGCTTCAGTTTAACATTGCGTCTTATGCAGCGAATGTGTTTTCTGTACAAGAAATTCAGTTTTTCCTAAATTTATACATGCTATTTTAAAATGTAATTAACCATAATTAAAGATAAGTGTATGAATTATTTACTAGTAAAACAAAGCAGTCGTATTTATAAATATATTTTTTAAAATATTAAATTCAAATAAGTAGCATGTAGCATCAGGTTGTATTACATTCATTTGATTTTTTTTTTTTAATTTATAAAGAAAATTAAATTTGAAATATATATATATATATATATATATATATATATATATATATATATATATATATATATATATATATATATATATATATATATATATATATATATATATACAGGTTGTCTCTTAAATAGGGGGACATGGCTTAACCACAGATTCCTGAGGTTAAAATAAGACGATTTAACCAAACTTGTTTCTACCGGAAAGTGTACCATTTAGCCAGAATTCTGCTTCAAAGTTCTTATAGGTCATCTTTTAAGGTCATACTTGTTATTATTAGTGAACCACTAGTGTATGAAACTTAGGTCTCCCAACATTAATTAGACCGTAACTTTTTAATGGCAATGCCGAAAACGTGAAATTATTTTTCTTCAGAAAGATACATTCAATAGTAAACTTTTGTCTCTCTGTGTAATTTGTGATATCTGTTACGGTTCACACAGAAAAAAATAAATTCTGAGGGTCTACACTGTTAAATTTTTAAAATAAATTTAATCTAGCAGTCTATCCAAATGTCAAACAAGTAATTTTTAATGACAGTAACGAGTTGTCAATCTTCACAACTTATTTAGGAGTTAGCTGAGATATGTAATCGTCTTATTTATAATAATGGTAGTAAAATAATATTAGGCCGAACAAACGGATGTTACTAATTTTAGAATATTGCGAAGAAAATTTTTGACAACCCGTAAAACAATTGTGACTGTCATTAAAAATTACTTGTTTGACATTTGGATAGTCTGCTAGATTAAATTTATTTTAAAAATTTAGCAGTGCAGACACTCAGATTTTATTTTTTTCTGTGTGAACCGTAACAGATATCACAAATTACACAGAGAGACAAAAGTTTACTATTGAATGTATCTTTCTGAAGAAAAATAATTTCACGTTTTCGGCATTGCAATTAAAAAGTTACGGTCTAATTTATGTTGGGAGACCTTAGTTTTATACACTAGTGGTTCACTAATAATAACAAGTATCACCTAAAATGATGACTTATAAACATATAAACTGTCATACCAAATTTCATCCAAATCGAATAAAGCGTCGGATTATTATAAGCAAAATTAATTTTTTTTCGAAGAACTTTGAAGCAGATTTCTGGCTAAATGGTACACTTTCCGGTAGAAGCAAGTTTGGTTAAATCGTCTTATTTTAGCCTCAGGAATCTGTGGTTAAGCCATGTCCCCCTATTTAAGAGACACCCTGTATATATATATATATATATACAGGGTGTCTCTTAAATAGGGGGACATGGCTTAACCACAGATTCCTGAGGCTAAAATAAGACGATTTAACCAAACTTGCTTCTACCGGAAAGTGAACCGTTTAGCCAGAAATCTGCTTCAAAGTTCTTCGAAAAAAAAATTATTTTGCTTATAATAATCGGACGCTTTATTCGATTTGGATGAAATTTGATATGACAGCTTATATAGTAATAAGTCATCTTTTAAGGTGATACTTGTTATTATTAGTGAACCACTAGTGTATGAAACTTAGGTCTCCCAACATTAATTAGACCGTAACTTTTTAATGGCAATGCCGAAAACGTGAAATTATTTTTCTTCAGAAAGATACATTCAATAGTAAACTTTTGTCTCTCTGTGTAATTTGTGATATCTGTTACGGTTCACACAGAAAAAAATAAAATCTTAGTGTCTGCACTGCTAAATTTTTAAAATAAATTTAATCTAGCAGTCTATCCAAATGTCAAACAAGTAATTTTTAATGACAGTAACAATTGTTTTACGGGTTGTCAAAAATTTTCTTCGCAATATTCTAAAATTAGTAACATCCTTGTGTTCGGCCTAATAGTATTTTACTACCATTATTATAAATAAGACGATTACATATCTTAGCTTACTCCTAAACAAGTTGTAAAGATTGACAACTCGTTACTGTCATTAAAAATTACTTGTTTGACATTTGGACAGACTGCTAGATTAAATTTATTTTAAAAATTTAGCAGTGCAGAGACTAAGATTTTATTTTTTTCTGTGTAAACCGTAACAGATATCACAAATTACACAGAGAGACAAAAGTTTACTATTGAATGTGTCTTTCTGAAGAAAAATAATTTCAGGTTTTCGGCATTGCCATTAAAAAGTTACGGTCTAATTAATGTTGGGAGACCTAAGTTTCATACACTAAGATGACCTATAACCATATAAACTGTCATACCAAATTTCATCCAAATCGAATAAAGCGTCCGAATATTATAAGCAAAATTAATTTTTTTTCGAAGAACTTTGAAGCAGATTTCTGGCTAAATGGTACACTTTCCGGTAGAAGCAAGTTTGGTTAAATCGTCTTATTTTAGCCTCAGGAATCTGTGGTTAAGCCATGTCCCCCTATTTAAGAGACACCCTGTATATATATATATATCTTTGTGTTCATTTTTCTTATTGTCATATTGTGTATTTTTATTGTATATAAATGAGTTTATTGAGTTTATACGTCAAAAATTAATCTTTGGAAGCCAAAGTACGTTAAATCGATAAATTTAAGTGGATACATAATGTGGATCCTTATACATTGACATTTTTTTGACGAGGATTATAAATGCCTTTTAAAAATCAATATGAAATCAATAATTGATTATCTATCTAATTTTTAAACCTTTGTGAGAAACAGACACAAATATATACCGGGAGTTTATTTTATCAGTAAACATAGGATATATCATTGTCATAGTTACGGTATGAATGTTTGACAGCAATGTATTGAAGCGTTTATTTTATGAGTAAACATAGGCGTTTAACATGGGAAGCAGTTTTTGGTAAATACAAAGGTCTGGCAATAAATCAAGCCATGCTATTGAACATGTTAATAGTACATTACATTTTGTACATAATTTAATATTAATTACTTTAATGATATTGCAAAAATTACAACAAATTGTAAAAATTGTCAAATAAATAATTGTTTCACTTTTTTATTATGCAATATCAAAAGATTTTGTAAATATCTCGGTAGTGCAGTGGTTATAACAGATGCGTCTTAAATTTTTGGTTGGGGTTCGATTCCCCGTTGGGATAATTATTTTATTTTTTTTTACATAAAAATTGTTGAACTTTTAAAAATCAGTTTATATTTTCATATTACAATCATTTAAAAATAATAATAACATTTTAATAAATAAAGAGAAAATAATTGAGAATAATTGATTACAATAATGAAAATATTGATACAATAACAATGAATTGTATTTCCTTTGATATTAATAAAAATAACTGAAATATAATAAATTTGTGTAGATATTATGTTTTTACTGTATTTATCAAAATAAAAAATTCAATGCATTGTTATTAATCAATATTTTGATTATTGTAATCAATTATTCTCAATTATTTTCTCTTTATTTATTACAATGTTATTATTTTTAAATGATTATAATATGGAAATATAAACTGATATTTAGGTTCAACAATTTTTATGAAAAAAAAAAAAAATAAATAATTATCCCAACGGGGAATCGAACCCCAACCAAAAATTTAAGACGCAACTGTTATAACCACTGCACAACAATTTTTACAATTTATTGTAATTTTTGCAATATTATTAAAGTAATTAATATTAAATAATGTACAAGATGTAATGTACTATTATCATGTTCAATAGCATGGCTTGATTTATTGCCAGACCTTTGTATTTACCAAAAACTGCTTCCCATGTTAAACGCCTATGTTTACTCATAAAATAAACGCTTCAATACATTGCTGTCAAACATTCATATCGTAACTACGGCAATGATATACCCTATGTTTACTGATAAAATAAACTCCCGGTATATATATATACCGAGAGTTATTTTTATCAGTGAACATGGCCGTATGTTATTACCATAGTTACATTTAAAATGATTGACAGCAATGTATTATCGCGTTTTTTTTAAAACTGAACATAGGACATGACATTTAGTGTAGTTGTCAAAGTCATCAAATTGTTATACAATCAAAATGTGTACAGAAACTTGTCGTAGACTCATGTTATAATTATACCAATTGACAATTTGAACTTTTTCTTCAACTGTATACATTTTGAAATGACAATTTGATGACTTTGACAACTACTGTCACTCTCTATGTTCAGTTTTAAAAAAAACGCGATAATACATTGCTGTCAATCATTTATGTAACTATGGTAATGGCATATGCCCATGTTCACTGATAAAAAAAACTCTCGGTATATACAGTGTGTCCCATTTAGAGGTGCCACCATTGGGATCTCGAGAACTATAAGGGATACGATGTCAGTTAAATGAAACTTTTTGTGCGCCTTTGGGAGGCCATCTCAGATGTGCTTTTGTTTTTCCAAAAATTCTCACAGGGCACTAGATAAAGACGAAAAACTGAATATTGTTGATTTTTTCTTTTTCAAATAACTTCTAAACTATTAGTAATTGAGAAAAACATTTCAAATATAAAAGATAAATATTTTTATTAGCTAACCAGTGAAGTAAGAAATAAATTTTTATATCCGTAAATTTTCGAGATATAACACAAACTTATATTTTTTTAAATAGAACCCATATCTGATTTCAGTCTCAAAAAAATCATTATTTTTTTCTCTTTTCTCTTTATAAGGGTTATTATGTTTTATATTTGTTTTGCTTCTAAAATTTAATTTTTCTCTTTATTTTCCTGAATTTTCTTATTATTTCCCAAAAAAAATTATTATTTTTATTAATTATATTGTATTTGATCGAAATAATTTGTTTTATGCCTTTATTACTTAATATTTTTATTCTAGATTCATAATTGCAAATTACACTATAATGTGCCAAGGGCGACCAGATACAAAATATTATAAAAATTTGTTTGATACGAGTTTTGAGCAAAATTTTCTAACGAAATAAACTATTTAAATAGAAGGATTATTTGTAAATAGAAATCTACCAATATTTTCAAAATAATTATAAATTTAATACAAAATAAGGAAAAAATAATAATTTTGAAGGCAAAACAAATATAAAACATAATAACCCTTACATCGTTGAAAAGAGAAAAAAATAATGATTTTTTTGAGACTAAAATCAGATATGGGTTCCATTTAAAAAAATATAAGTTTGTGTTATATCTCAAAAATTTAAGGATATAAAAATTTATATCGTACACCACTGGTTAGTTAATAAAAATATCTATCTTTTGTATTTGAAACGTTTTTCTCAATTATTAATAGTTTAGAAGTTATTTGAAAAAGAAAAAATCAACAATATTCAGTTTTTCGTCATTATCTAGTGCCCTATGAGAATTTTTGGAAAAACAAAAGCACATCTGAGATGGCCTCCCAAAGGCACACAAAAAGTTCCATTTAACCGATATTGTATCTCTTATAGTTCTCGAGATCCCAATGGTGGCACCTCTAAATGGGACACACTGTATATATATATATTTTCTGTTACTAAAAAAAACTTTATTAAAAATTTGTAATTCTGTCATTTAAAAATTTTTTTTTCATGTTTTTTATATATATTATTAAAGAAAATTACATATATTTAAACACTCATACAATATGTTCCTATCCGATTATGTTTAAATTATTTTATATGCAATAAAAGTATACACAAAAAAATAGGATTGGGTTAGTTTTAATTTAATAACCAGGAACTCATTAAATAGTAAGAATGTACTGACTTATTTTTTACGGAAAACACTCCTCATATACTCACTTTTACACACTCTAATCAGTTTTTCCCAAATAAAACAATAAGTGCCATGCCATAAAAACACAATAAAAGCTTACGGCACGATATTTCTCCGTAAGACACAATGCAAACTGAAGGTTTGGTTGACCAAGATCAGCTGGTGGCCGCCATGTTGAAACGTCATGTGCAGATGCCCTTCTGCTTGTATGGCCCAACAAGGTAGCCAAGAGTACAGCTTGTGTACTTTGCCAGTGTTGCCGAATAAATTTGAGCGTAAAATTAATAAATACATTTGTAAAACTAATTATTAATGAATATGTTGTTTTACTTTCTAACACATATACTTAATTTTTTAAATATTTTTAAAAAATTTATAACGACTTGTGTTGCCCTACGATACAAAGATTTCTTGGCGCGCTAAATTTAAGGAAACCATCAGTAGAATGTTGAACATCTTGCATATTTTAAAAATTAAGTTTATGTCTTAGCTTAGAAAGTAAAACAACATGATATTCATTAATTATAACTAGTTTTACAATTTTATTTATTAATTTTACGCTCAAATCCATTTGGTAACATGCAAAGTACACAAGCTGTACTCATGACAAATGGACTGGCTCATACCCCTCAAACACTGATATCTACAGATATCTGGATACTGTATGTTGTCTGATTCACGAAAGATGACTATTCAAGTTCAAGATCAGTTATTCGAAGAAAGAACACGCTGCACTTTATAGCAGTAGCCACTGGCCGTGTTCAGCACGTCACAGCGCTGAACGCCGAAGATTGCCGAACGCATTGAATGGACCAATCGCATTAGTTCATTAATAATTGCATTCGGTAAACTCCAACGGTCAGCGCTGTGACATGCTGAACACGGCCATTAATAAACATAGTCATCAAAAAGAACTGATGCAGTTGGCAATACAATTCTGGAGAACTTTTTATTCTACAGTTTACACAAGACGAGGTGAAAGCGGAAATAACATTTGACATATCATTTTGACAATAAATACAAATAGGTTATATCAGAGCACAGGCTAATAAGATTTTGAGTGATTAAAATGCTTTAGATTATGACTCTATGGGTAATGTAAAAAATTAAAGTACGTGGATATGAAAAAAAAAACAATCACTTTAATAAAAAATTGTAAATGTACTTAAATTTAAATTTTCAAATGTCACTGTCAACAACAGGAAATAAATTTTTGTATCAGTGTTACCAATTTCAAGTAATTTTTTGTTATTGCCAACTGATTTTTTTTTTGGTCACAGCTCGATTTTCGAAAGAGTTTGAGCTACACCTCATTTTTGGATTAGCGAATTCTACTCTAATTTTGACGGTTAATATCTTAAAATATAGCCTAATCTGTTCCTAGTATAGATCTTTTTTGATAATATTTTGAAGATTAAATTTTAAATACCGGAATAGAACAAAATTCATTAATCCAAAAATAAGGATTACCTTAAGCTTTTTCGAGAATCGGGTTTGGGTTACTACGTGAATATACATATGCCGGATGTCTACTTGGAATCCGTTCACAGTCCGTTATATAGCATGCGGACTCTCACGTGACGATGCGAATTAGCCAATCAGAAGCTGGGGAGAAACTGTCAGATCGAAGACGAGGAGCTGAAGTTTGTTTTGGTTTATAGCGTATTATGCCTTTTGTTTTCATAGTTAGGCAAAAAAATATAAAATAACTTAATACTCACTAAAAACTTCAATATGAAAACTGCCAAACTATGAAAACAAAACGCATAACCTCTGAACACGCTACCAAAACAAACTTCAGGGTTGCGTTCCAAAACCCTACTACAGAGTACGAAATTACTCAAAATCGTTCCAAAGCTAATAAACTTACTCTCAGAGGGGACTTGACAGTAATGTTGTAATTATAAGTAGTTTTGTTAATTTTTTAAAATTATTTTTATAACCAGGTTCGATCCCGACTGACGCCAAATATTTCCAATTTTAAATGGCACAAAAGTGACCCCTGTGGTGCACTCTCCACGCCAGCTATGAGTGCCCGTGAGGTGACGCCTGGTAAGCGCCCACACTGTAAAATATATCGTCAGCATTACCGATGTCTACATGTGTTGTAGATACTGGCACACCCAGAAATGGGTAATATGCCGTGATGATATATTTATTTAATTATTTATATTTTTAATTTAATTTCAATTTTTTACTCCAACAAAACTCATTCTTCCAAAACACACTACACTCTTAAATTACGGTACTTTTGAATTTGGAAAGCTGCCCAGCTCTCTGACCTTCGATGTGACAGTTTCTCCCCAGCTTCTGATTGGCTAATTCGCTTCGTCACGTAAGTGTCCTCAAGCTGTAGGGAAATGTTATTTTTTTCATTTTGCTGTAGTTACTGACCTATTAGAGGCAACAAGTTATAAATAAAAAACTTGTTCATAATCAAAACTACACAATATGAGACTAAAATTAATTACAATTTCTATTTATTTTACGAGAAAACGCAAATTAAAATTCGCAATTTTTCATCATATTTCAGAATGCCATTGAATTACTAATGTTTTATTTGTATTTAATTTGCCAGATCTCATAATTTGACTCAGAAAATTATTTTACATAATTATTAAAAGTGTAATTAAACACAAAAAGAAAGTATAAAATGATTCAAGATTGGTAGGTATAATATTTAACATTTAAAATAATAATAATAATAATAATAATAATAATAATAATAATAATAATAATAATAATAATAATACTAATAATAATAATAATTAATAATAATAATAATAATTAATAATAATAATTAATAATAATAATAATTAATAATAATAATAATAATAATAATAAAAACTGTCTAATATAAATAATAAAACATCAATAATTCAATGATACTCCGAAAATGCTTTAATTTTCGTTTTTTTCGTAAAATGAAAAAAAAATGATTAATTTTAGTCTCATATTGTGTAGTTTTAAATTCTGAATTACTTTTTTTACGATTTTTCTCTAAAATTAATAGATCAGTGTAACTTCATGCAAAATAAAAAAATAACATTGTATTCCCTATATAAACGGATTCCAAGTAGACATCCGGTATGTATAATCAATGCAAAAGCCCAGCAACATTTTGTATTAGAAAGAGAAAGTCTATTTGAAGTATGTCCATTTAATTAATATTGAATGATAGATATCACCTGCATTACTTTCTAGCACGCTAAACCAATAAAGTAATAGTGAAATGTCGTAGATTTACCAAGAAGTAAGAGAGTTTTAGCAAGACACTGTTGAAATTAACGTAATGTTTTCACTTGTTGCCAGGCAACAAAAACTTGGTCATTAAAAGTCATTGCTGTAAACATCATTTAATAGACGGACGTCTTTTTGTAAGTTGTCGTATCTTCGTAAATGACTTTCGAAAATAATCGCGAAGAATACTAAATACGATGATTTAAAACCTTTGAGAAAGGTACTAGCTTGCAATTAATTAAGATGTAATTTCATTTCAAAAACGAAATCATAAACATCTAAATATAAACGACTGGAAAATAATGCCCTTGTGATGGAAATGAGAGTTTGACAGTTTTTTTATATATTGATCGTCTACCTGAAATTTAAAAAAAGCATCAAGTATTACTTGAGCGTTACTCAAGGTTGCTTGGAGCTCGCCTTAAATAAATCAACAATCGAAGTATGCGTGCAGAAACAAGTAGCGACTATGAAACGAAATCTGGTACTCAAGGCATGCTAAATCGAGGCGAAGTAATGACTATGGATACGGGCATAAAATGTAACAGATCCATTGTGTTGTTTCGCGCCACCTAAGTAACGTCCGAAACGTGAATTTGGGTAGGTATGCAGCCTCATAATGTCCATTGGTAGAAGTTGTAGAACCACGCGGACATACAATAACGAATAACGTGTGACAGTATTAATTATTTCAGAATAAAAAACTACTGGCTACTGGAGGGGCGGGGCGCATAGAAATTTTGAAGTCTGAGGGGAGTCGCGATAATAAAAATTTTAGGAAGCACGTATTTGTAGGATTTTACTGGTAAAATCGATAGTTGCGCCATCGGCAGAAGTTAGAACTAGACGTACAAACAATACCATGTGACGTCACCAATAAAATCATCTATTGCAATTTGCACGAACGCAATCTAGCGGCAAAGCATAGAACTAAAGGTTGCTAGGGTTACCACTTCCAAACAAAGACTTGTCATGAGACATCAGTTTTCCGTAGACCTCTATATTCCAGCCATCGTTTTAGTTAATGAGCGAATGATCTTCAATATTATCAAACAAATAGTTGCCCCAGGCACATCTTCTGGATTTAAACTCATTTTTATCAAACACAACGAACAAATTACAATAAAGAATTAGGTTAACACTGAATGACAGATGCAAACATAACGACAGACAGGATCAGGCAGTGGAACGTTAGAAAACAAGGGGAGGTTTGTTTGGACCATTATCTTCTGTCTCTCTCTTGCAATTCTGTGTCTATTTAATAACACAACCTATTCAATAAATTATTTTCATATACAATTTGTACTCCGAAGTGTACTTTTTAAATTGTGATTTTTTTTTTATTTGTGTACTTTATTTACAACTGGCCCTCTTTTGAGCCAACAAGCAAATTTGTTATATTATATACAGGCATTCGTGAGAATAGAGCCCATTGGTCCTTCCTCTTTAAGTTACAATACTTTAGTGTTCACAATAATTATTTTATTTATCGTTTCTGTTGACTAGTTCTGATGGCTTGGTGCGTTTGAGGCGTTTGAGGTCCGTTTCTTCAGTGTAAAGGTTAACAACTAATTCATTTCATGGTTTGTGGTTTTGTTAGCATGGGATATGGAGTATTTTCTTATCTGCTCGCGGACAGGTTTGATTTTTAAGTCTTTGTGTAGTGTGTAATTATTGATGTACCATGGTGCGTTTGTGATCATTCTTAATATTTTGTTTTGACTCCTCTGGATGATGTTTATGTTGCTCTTTCTTGCGCATCCCCATAGCTGAATGCCGTAGGTCCAAATCAGTATTATTATGGTTTTGTATAGTAACAGTTTGTTTTCGAGTGACAGGGTTGATTTCCTACCAAGTAGCCAGTACATTTTTTTATTTTTTTGGTCTATTTGTTTTTTCTTCGTATTTATGTGTTTTCGCCATGTTAGTTTTTTTTTCTATGTGCATGCCTAAATATTTTACACTTTCTTTTGCTTCTAATATTTTGTCGTTGATTGTAACAGGAGGGCATGTAATTTTTCTGTTCATAAACGTGACGTGTGTGGATTTGTTTTCATTGATTTGGATTCTCCAGTTTTCGGCCCATCTGCATTGGGTAGGTCAGCGGTGTAGATTTTATAGAGGAATGGGCCAAGGACACTTCCTTGAGGGACGCCTGCTTTTGTTGGGTAGATTTTAGACTGGGCACCTTCGTGATTTATTTGGAAGAAGCGGTCACTCAGGTAGGATTTAAACATTAGGTAGAAGTGATGTGGGAGTTTCTTTTTTATTTTATAAAGAAGGCCCTTGTGCCACACTTTATCAAATGCCTGGCTTATGTCGATAAAAGCTGCGGAGCAGATTTGTTTCTTTTGTAAGCTACTTTCTATTTCGTTGACTATTCGGTGTAGTGTACTTGCTGTATGGTGGAATGACGTTCTCTGAATCCGAATTGGTGAGGAGGGACTAGCTTTCCTGCGTCTACAATTGGTTTCAGTCTTTTCATAAGAAGTTTTTCAAAAAGCTTTGAGAGTGTTGGGAGTAGCGAGATTGGTCTATACGATGTAATTTCGTGTGGCGGTTTTTCAGGCTTGTGAATTAGAATGATTTGTCCAAATTTCCACAGAACTGGAAAGTATTGAGTTCTTAGTATCGCATTGTAAATATTTGTTAGCAGTATTAAGGTCTTCTTCGGTGTTTCTTTCAGTAGCTTTCCGTTAATTAGGTCATATCCAGGAGCTTTATTGTTTTTTATTCGTTTAATTTCTTCCAGGGTTTCTGATGGTGTGATGTATTTAATTGGAGGGGACAGTTGTAAGGGAGAGGTTAGGAAGTTATCAATGATTTCTTCGTCTGCATTTGGGGAGGGAGGATGGGGTTCGAAAATTTTTGCGAAGTGTTCAGCGAATATTTCGGCTTTTTCCGATTCTTCTCTGGTCCATGTTCCGTCTGTTCTACGTATATATGGTATTGGCTGAGTTGGTTGTTTTAGTTTTTTAGTAGCTTTCCACAAGCTGTAATTGTTCTCTGGTAAGGCAGAGAGATTGGAAAGGTAATTCTGAAATGAGTCGTTTTTTAAGTTTTTGATTATATTTTTAATTTCTTTTAACATCTTGTTTAATTTGTTTTTATCGGTGGGATGCCGTGTTTGCTGCCATTGTCGTCGTATTTTCTTTTTTATTGAAGTAGTTTTTGTTTGTAAAGTGTGTCTCTGATACTAGTAGTATGTCTATTTTTTGTATATTTAAAAAGACTTCGATTTCTTGCCTGTGTTGAGCAAGACCGTTTGCATTCCATAATGCAATCCTAAGTGATTTATACATTTTTGTTGACTAGTGACGTGAGTAACTGAATAATCATAGTATTTTGTTGCATTATCTGGTTGAACATGGTTTCGAAATGATTCAGGAATTTTGTCAGGAAATCATTGTTTTGTGTGTTGTGTGTTTCACGGTTCGTGAGTTCTTGGTTAGTGTTTTTCTGTGTCATATTTGCGAAACTAATGTCGTCTTGAATAGTTTTGGATTGATAAGTGTAAGTTTTTTTTTGGGACAGTTTTATTTCTGGATTTTTGTAGCTCTTGATATATTATACAGCCTTCATAGTTGGCTGGGTGAGAGCCGGAGCAAGGAGCAATGCACACATAATGCTGGTGTAGTTTTGCTTTTTTTGCATTCGTTGGTCGGGTGGTTGTCAGCACATTTCACGCAATAATATGGTCGAGTGCAATATGATTTTGTGTGGCCGTAGTCTTGGCATCGGGTGCATTGCGGGATGTCTACTTTTTTTTAGGTGGTTCTACTGTTATTTTAGTTCCCAGTAAGTATTTAAGTTCATATTTTTTTTTGTTATTTTCTGATGGTTCTTGATCAATGAAAAATATTGGCAATGGATCTTTTGTTTTCCAACTTCTAAGGTTTGATACGTTTCTTATTTCAAATCCTTCGTCTTCCAATGCATTTTTTAATGTCATTGACTGGGACTGAGTGGTGCAAGTTTTTAATTACCACTCTATATGATCTTTCTTGCTTTAGTTGATAAGCATGATAGGCTGTTTTCTTGTCATTAAGTAGACGTATAAGTGTTCTGTTCGCGTTTGGTGTTGTGTTTTTACTTTCACAACATTATTTGAGAGGGTCTTACAGACGAAGTCAGTCTCAGGCCAAATATAAATTAAACGCCGCATACAACCATTTGTTGTGAAGCACGAACTTAAATGGGCGTGCCGAGCTGGCTAGCGGCGTTCATGAAATACGGGTTGCATTTGCAATAGTTTGAAAGTGACCTCAAAGTGACAGCAGCTGCCATTTTGTAACCTATTAAGTGATTTGAGAAAGGAAAATTATATTTACCAAGACGTTGCCAAATATTTATATTTTACCGCACCTAACCTTACAAAATCACCTTCGCACGTAAAATAATAATAACAAACTGGGCAAGCAACACGCTATACAAAACAAACGCCTCGTTCCCTCCTATCCGCACCTAACCCCTCACCATGGAAGGAATGGCTTCACAACAAACCATTGCGCAGTATAGGGAATGCGGCGTCTAATTTATGTTTGGTCTGAGAAGTCAGCTGTGTCGAGTGATGTGATGCTTGTAGATTTTGTAACATACATTTGTAGTTTGTGACTCCTTGTATGAATATAGGTAGAGGTTTTGGATCGGTTTTAGGCTGTGGTGTATTGTCTTCGTTTTCTTATACAGTGTATATGTTCGTTGCGTTGTAGCTTGTTGTGTTAGTTGTATTTTTATTACTTTTTTTATTGTTCCAGTAGCATGGTCTGGTTCGTTTTCTCTAGTTCTTTTAGAAGTTCGTTTTATTGGGACTACTTGCCAGATCAGGTCGTCTCCATTATTTTCTTTGCGGTTGGTTCTGTTTTCATCATTAGTGATGAAGTTCATTGGTGATGGTAGTAGTGAGCTGTATCTTTGCCTCATACTTATAGAAGGGGATGTTATAGGTGTTGTCAATAGTGATGTTGTGGGTGTTGTGGTCATATACATGTATTGTGGTGTAGCTACTGTCGTTGTAATATTTGTAATGGTGTTAGTAGTGGTATTATTTCCACCACTAGTTGGCCCCATCTTTATTATTATTTATTTATCTAAGCAGTTAAGTTTTAATTTTTGCTAGCGTTGGCTACACTGTTTTAGGTTTGTTAAAACGCGTGTGTTTACGCGTAGCGGTTGAACGCTGTCATTCCGCGTGTTGTAGGTCGCGCGAACGCTAGTTTTGGCGCGAACGCTAGTTTTGACACTATACACGCTGATTTCATTACGTTTTATTAATTAAATAAAAATATTTGATTAAAACAAATGCTTTTTGAATCTTATAAAATTAAATTCAATAGGTAAAATGTATATAAAACATATTAATATCATATTTCAATAAATAATATATGTACAACACATTTCTTTCAGTATTTAAAGTTTTATAAATTTTAATTGAACGAATAAAGCAAATTTGTTTAAAAATTGCTAAGCTTATCCCTTCTCTAGGACGGTCCAACAGCTGTGTTCGTCCGTCCTCACTAGGCTTCATTCCCCTGGCCCAAAATATAATCTCATGCTCCCGCCTTTATGTGTTCCTACCGCCATGGTTTACATCAAAGACCAAATATAACTAGACAAAACATAGTTCATTTGTCTTGATTTCGGCTGGCCAGACCAACGACGAAATATAACTAGACAAAACTATAGTGACTGTATAGGTATACATAGTGTTGCCTATAGTGACTGTATATACATAGTGGCTGGTAGCACAAGCGTGGTTCGAACACCGGTGTTAACTAGAACCATGTCAACGATTTGACACATACTTCAGGTTTGTTAAGAAAACAAGTGTTGCCAATATATTGATCAAGTTGAAAATTTACTGACAGCCATATGCAATAAATTTGACCTCGTTATTTAAAACTGTTTTTCCTAGAAACAAGTTAAAAAACAAATCAAATTAAATAATTTTAAATAGTGTCGGCAAATTTATTGAATATGGCTGTGAGTAAATTTTCAGCTTGATCAATATATTGGCAACACTTGTTTTGTTAACAAACCTGAAGTATATGTCAAGTCGTTAACACGGTTCTAGTTAACACTGGTGTTAGAACCACGCTTGTGCTACCAGCCAATGTGGCCAACCGCCGCCATATTTAGGCAAAATGCGCGGGAAATTTGAATTCATATGATGTGATAACTAAACAAAATTCGATAAACAATTAATGAAAGAGCATATTAAATGGAAACAATATTTATTTTCATTTTAAATCCTCTCAAAGAACTGTTTTCACAACCAACCGCCACGCAACCAGGCATCTAAAATATATACCTTAATATTAGACATTTTTAGTAATTTTGACAGTTAACCTAAAAAAGATGTGATGTTAAAAAATATGTATATATTTTTGTTGTAAATATACAAATACACGTGTAATTTAATTATTTGCACTATCTAAAATATAAATATAATATAAATATCTTCAATTCACGTAACAAATCTGAAAATGTCACTTTGTCGGCATAATATCCACCATATTTAGGCAAATTCGCGCCGACCAATCAAAATCGATCCCCCTATTGGCCACACTATGTATATACAGTCACTATAGTGTGGCCAATAGGGGGATCGATTTTGATTGGTCGGCGCGAATTTGCCTAAATATGGCGGATATTATGCCGACAAAGTGACATTTTCAGATTTGTTACGTGAATTGAAGGTAATTATATTATATTTTAGATAGTGCAAATAATTAAATTGCACGTGTATTTGTATATTTATAACAAAGTAATATATAAATATGTTTTAACATCACATCTTTTTTAGGTTAACTGTCAAAATTACTAAAATTGTCTAATATTAAGGTATATACTTTAGATGCCTGGTTGCGTGGCGATGGGTTGTGAAAACAGTTCTTCAAAAGGATTTAAAATGAAAATAAATATTTTGTTTCCATTTAATATGCTCTTTCATTAATTGTTTATCGAATTTTGTTTAGTTATCACATCATACGAATTCAAATTTCCCGCGTATTGTGACAAAATATGGCGGCGTTTGGCAACATTGGCTGGTAGCACAAGTATTGTGCTAACACCGGTATTAACTAGAACCATATACCTATTAACTAATATATTGCTAATGCTCGTATCTTTCCCATAAGAGTAGGTGAAGGAAACACTGTGAAATGGCAATATCTTTTCTGCATAAGTCTATCTCTCACAAACACCCAACAGGCAATTATACGCATGCTCGGAAATCTTGACTACAATTGGCTAACGCTGACAGCGTCGCTGGCTGGGCTGCGTTCCAAAATCCTACTCTTAAGAGTACGAAATTATTCAGTCGTTTCAAAACTAATAACCTTACTCTCCGAGTTTACCTGTTCCAAAACAGCCAGAGTTTACTCCAAAGTTATGTTCTACTTACTCTACTAACGAGGAGGGTATAGAAATGATTCCATAATATTTTCAAACGTAGATGCTCACGATTCTCAACATATGAAAGTAATTTGCCTTCTTGAGGAAGAAAACATGCTTTTGGTTGAAAATAAACATAAGTTGGCGTGTATTACGAGCATACTTTTATAATAAAAGCGCTTTTATGGAGCGTACTTTCATATTATATTGAGGAGAGTGCTCCATAAAAGCGCTTTTATTACGGGCTTGACATTAATGTTGTAATTATAAGTAGTTTTGTTAGTTTTATAAAATTATTTTTAATTTAGTTTAAATTTTGTACTTCAACAAAACTCTCATTCGTTCCATAACACAACACATCATACTCTACGCCAAAATTCGGTATTCTTGGTTTTGGAACGCTGCCCTGGTGATGCAGCGAGCACATGGTTTGACTTTGACGTTTGATTTCATTTCTGTTTGTACTTGCACTTCGAAAGTATTTGCTTTGTGTTTCATACAGTAATTTCTTGTCACCTAAATAAATTAATCCTGACCAGATTGTATTCCTATTATTTTTACAGTACAATAAAGTAAATTATTTAATTCAAATTTAACACTAGAATATGTCAATGTTTTTACCTCCCGCTACCCTTGGTAAGGGAGGTATAGGGATCGTGCTAAAAATCTCATATCGAGATTTTAGTAAATGACCACGTTTTAAGTTCCCTAGAATCCATTTTTAACATTTTCACGATGATGTCTGTATGTGTGTATGTGTGTGTGTATGTGTAGGGATTTTGTCTTCACTCTAACTCAAATAGTATCATTCAGAAAATTCTGAAATCTTGTATTTCCATCCCATTCTAATATGAGAAGAAGCCATTAGATTTTGGTGTAAATCGAATAACCGGAAATGGCACTTTACCTGAAGCTCATAATGGTTTTTCTTCAAAAAATACCATTAAATACCATTTTTTCGCATTTTATGTCTTATGAAAATTAAAGATTATTGAATTTTCTACTGGAATACATTAATACTTTTTCTATATATTTTTCACATAAATTTAAAAATATGTTTTTTTATTAGTCGCGAAGCCTAAGATAAACACAATAATTCGTTTGTTACACAGTTCATATTTCAAATGAATGTAACTGACAGTTAATGTCACTATCAAAAAACTAATCACTTCAAATTAATAATAGTGACATTTTAAAAAGAAAATAGTAAATAAAGCAATAGTTTTCTGCAATGGAACAGTTTGCAGCGGTAGTAAATACGTAAGTATGTATTTAAATTAATAAAAATTCAATAGCGGGAGGTTTTGTGTTGGCCACATCAGATTTTTTATTATTACTAATATTTATATTCAAGAATTTACATACAAAATACATAATAGGTACATTGTTTAATTTCTCAAATTTAAATTTAAAATTTCTCGCGCTAGTCGTTAATAAACAGAACTCTGTGATTCGCAAAAAGTGATCATGATTTCCTCGTTAGCCAATAGTAGTCAAGGTTTCCAAGCATGCGCATAATTCGCGGTTGGGTGTTTGTGTGAGATAGACTTATGCAGAAATGATATTTCCATTTCACAGTGTTTCCTTCAAGAAAAGCAAAGGATCCGCAATATATTAGTTAATAGGTATATGACTAGAACCATGTCAACGACTTTGTAACATACTTCAGGTTTATTAACAAAACAAGTGTTGCCAATATATTGATCAAGTTGAAAATTTACTGCCAGCCATATTCAATAAATCTGCCGCCACTATTTAAAATGATTTAATATGATTTGTTTTTTAACTTGTTTCTAGGAAAAACAGTTTTAAATAATGAGGTCAAATTTATTGAATATGGCTGTCAGTATATATTCGACTTAATTCAGTATATTGGTAATTCTTATTTTGTTAACAAGCCTGAAGTATGTGCCAAGTCATTGACACGGTTCTAGTTAACACCGGTGTTAGAACCACGATTGTGCTACCAACCACTATGTACATACCTTAGACCAGGAATAGAAGGGAGACAAGGCATATTCACGCGTATATTTCCAAATCATACCTGCGATTTTGACCCTTATTGAATCAGCTGGAATCGCTAGTCGACCAGTTAAATATTGTTATGTTACAGTTAACCAAATCTAAATAAACACTTGATTATCCATAAACATAAATAAAACAATTTAAAACTAAGAAAACTATGAATCAAACTAAAGACGTATGTATTCAAAGAACGTCAGAAGTCAAAATAATGATTGATAACGTTGGGTGACGCTTGTTGATTTTGAAAACTTATTCGTTCGACTGCACCCCGGTGTAACTTGTATTGGGAAACTGGCAGCAAACAGTAGGCAGTGAGAGTAGTGTGCCCCCTGCGACCCAGATGTCACTAACAGGTTCATGTCGCTGCTATAGTTTGAAATGAATTAAGTAATCTATGAAATTAAAATGAAAAATTTATAAAATTATTTGTTGGAAATAAACAATAGTAACAAATATTGAAAATAATGTCATTGAAGCATTTTGTCAAGAGATTGTTGATCTAAAAAATACATTGTGACTTATGATAAGTAATTTACATTTTATTTCAGTTTATTTTTTCTAACAATAACATTTTCAGTTTGAATCTTCGTTACAAATAATATAAATGTCGGCAACCCAACTGCGAGAATAATCGTATGAAAGTAAGAGAACCACAAAATAAACATTTTTTTTAGATTTCCTGTAGAAAGTACGGCGCGATGTGATATTTGAAAGAAATTTTGCAATATTAACTCTGATGAAAATTTGTCATATTCGTTCATTTGTGCAGATCATTTTGACACAACTTTTATTAATAACAAGAGCAGTATTACAAATTCTCATTCAGTCGCTTTAACTTCTATTAAGAAAACTGGTATTTTAAGTCTTTCCGACAGAATTAAATTTTCTAAAAACAAATTAGAGTCTTCGTGTGACAGAGTACGTGGGGACAATTTAACTCATAATTTTAATATCGAAATTCCAAAATAATCAAATAGAAATAGCACTTTAAAAAAATGTTTAAATATTCAAAATTTAGGGAAAGATGAAAAAATGTTCCTGTGAAGAAAACTGGAACTTCAGCTTGAGGTCTCATGTGATTATGTTAGCCACTTTGGTTCTCGCTCAAATAACGAGAAAAGGACGTAGATTGGAATGATATAAAATGCTAGTCAATCACGAAATTTGCAGAGCGCCGCTTCTACGGGGACATCTTGCTTAACTGTATGCAACAAAACTCCAATGGTACAGTTACGTACAATGTCTCGGCGGAAGACCAAAATATTGCCGAAAAAACAAAATCAGGGGAGATTAAAATCCACGCAAAATAACGTTCATAAAGAGACCAAGAAGATTGTATAAAATTGTAATTAAGAACTCACCTGGTTCTTCCAATTAATCAAGAATGAGAAGAAAATGCTCTTTTATTATAAATTATTTTGTTTAAATAATGTAAGATGAACAAGTAATAAAAATCATAAAAATCAATTATTTTTTATTTGAATATACCTACTGAAATTATAAAAATTAAGTAGTCACTGTAAATTAAACAAATGAACGTTGACAGGTTCATATGACATATATTTGAAGTTTACTTGACATGTATTTGACATATGTCAAAAGTAGTGTGCCCCCTGCGACCCAGGGGGCATTAATTCCGTGCTGCCAACTTAATGCATTGACTTGCACTTCTCGTTTAAGTTATTGTTTTGTATTCGACTGCACACGTATGTAACACATCTGGTCGATTGGGCAATTGCAGCTGACTTTGACATTTCAATAAGGTCGAAAGTCGCTATGATGATTTGGAAAGTCTTCTTACGGCGAAATACATAGCATGCCCTGTCTCCCCTCTATTCCTGGTCTAAGGTATATACAAACAATCCCTATCCCTCTTCACTGAATGTTTTGATCAGGGAATACCGTTTTGATTTCGGCTGGCCAGAAAAAGACAGAGATATGTTTTATCTAGTTCGTGAATTTCTCACTAGATGCCACTTGAATATATCAGTGTAATTTGACATTTGCGGTTTTGTTTTTGAGTGAAACGTTGGTTTTTATTTAATACCAAAGCTTATAAATAATTAAATAAACAAAACATATTGGATATTTTTATAAATTAATGTTACTTCATTTGGCAACACGGACAAGGTACACAAACTGTAATCTTGGCAACCTTGTTGGGGTGGTCCATACCTTCGACCAGGAATAAAGGGGAGACAGGGCATATTCACGCGTATATTTCCAAATCATCTCTGCGATTTTAACCCTTATTGAATCAGCTGGAATAGCTAGTCGACCAGTTAAATATTGTTATGTTACAGTTGACCAAATCTAAATAAATACTTTATTATCCATAACATAAGTAAAACAATTTAAAACTAAGAAAACTATGAATCAAACTAAAGACATATGTATTCAAGAACGTCAGAAGTCAAAATAATGATTGATAACGTCGGGTGACGCTTGTTGATTTTGAAAACTTATTCGTTCGACTGCCCACGTATGTAACACATCTGGTCGATTGGGCTATTGCAGCTGACTTTGACGTTTCAATAAGGTCGAAAGTCGCTATGATGATTTGGAAAGTCTTCTTACGGCGAAATACATAGCATGCCCTGTCTCCCCTCTATTCCTGGTCTAAGGTCCATACCAACAACGAAATATAACTAGAACATCGTTTCATTTGTTTTGATTTCGGCTGGCCAGACAGAGATAGAGATATGTTTTATCTAGTTCGAGCATTTCTCACTAGAGGTGCAATATCATTGACATTTTAGAATAGAAAGTTTTTTAGAATATACATCAAGTTATACATATATTTCGATTATAGGTCAAATCTGCAAGTCTTATAGATCTGTAAATCTGTAAAAAACTTACAAAAACGCATCCATCTCTCACTTGCTGTTAACTTCTACGTTGTATCAACTACCTGCAACAATAAATTTCCATCTACTTCAAATTCTCGCTATAATTTCCGGAAAGATAACTTTAACAAACTTTATGAAGACTTATGCAACTCTGATTGGTCAACTTTGAATAACATTCAAGATGTTAACATAGCACTAGATACATTTTACACTTTATTATACAAAATCCTGGATCAGTCTGTCCCTTTGACATTGTATCATAACTCGCAATATCCTCCTTGGTTTACACCTGAGATAAAATACAATTTAACTACGGAGGCCTATTATAGGAAAATGTGGATAAGATATAGAAACCAAGTTCATCATGACGAATTTACAAGGCTTAGGAAGTTAATCAAAGGTCAAATAAGTGCAGCATATAAAACCTACATTGAATATATTGAATCAAACGTCAGGACAAACCCTGCGGAACTATGGAAATTTGTTCAACAAAAGAAGGGAATTTACAGAATACCTGGTACACTCCATGATGACACTAGGGAATTCAATAATCCCTCCGAAATTGTAAATGCGCTGGCTTCTTCATTTCATGAATATTTTACGATGAGCTCTCAGCATCACAACATTGAAAATACTTCGTACTACCCTTGCTTTTCTCTGAACCGTGTCACTCAAGATGATGTTTCAAGTGTTATGTCTACATTTAAAAACAAATTTACAGCAGGAGAGGATATGATTCCGAGCTTTTTAATTTTTGATACCAGATTCGTACTTGCAGAACCGCTTTGTCGTATTATTAATCTATCCATCTCATCGGGCGTTTTTCCTGATAGATGGAAGAGAACAAGAATCACTCCTGTGTTCAAGAAAGGGGATAAACATCATATTTCTAATTATCGGCCAATTTCTTTATTAAATAATTTTGCCAAGATATTTGACATTATAATACATAGATCTCTTTATAAAAATACTTCTTCAATTATCTCCAGTGATCAACATGGTTTTGTGCTTGGGAGATCCACCACCACAAATTTAGCCTGCTTGTCACAGTATATAGCTGATGTTCTGGATAAACGTGGACAAGTCGACGTTATATATATACAGATTTCTCCCGGGCGTTCGACTGCATCGACCATGGCATTCTGCTATCTAAAATAAGTAGCTATGGAGCTTCCCCGAACTTAATCAAATTACTGAACTCTTACTTAAGTAACAGAATTTGCTGTGTTTATTTCAATGGTTTTTCATCTTCTTCCTACATAGCCACTTCAGGCGTACCTCAAGGGTCCAACCAATATTAAGAAGAAAATTATAAAAGTTTAAAACAGGAAATGGCAGAAAATTCCAGAACATTAAAAGAAGAATTAGTGGAATACTCTAAAACTAGAAGTTTAGAACAAAAATTCGGAGAAAATTGTAAAAGTTTAAAGTAATAATTAAAAGAAGAACTGAAAGTAACTTCAGAAGAAAATTCTCGAAAATTCCAAGAGTAATAATATCGAAAAATTACAAAATTTCACAAAAATTACATCTTCGTTAATGTCAGATACCGATGTAGCTAAGGAAGACCTATTGGTAGGAAGTAGTAAAACCTGAAAGTAATCCAATAATGCAAATGAAAACACCAGAATTTAAGGGAAAATATTCGTGGCCTAACTATTTAAAACAATTTGAATCGGTTGCGAAAGCACTTAACTGGGCGTTCACGGAGAAGCTACAGGGTTGTCTGTCTCGTTGCGTGGAGAAGCCATCTTACAAACGCTAAATGGAGAAAAACAATAGGAGTATGAACTAGTCAGGCGGTTGGATATGTGGTATGGCATTGCGCACCTGGAGCAGGTGAACCAGACGCAATTGAGGACCAATATCAGAGTTCAAAAGAAAGCCTGCAAGAATTTGATACCGACGTAGCTTGTTTGATTCGTCTCGCACATCCTACAGCTCCTAATAGTGTTTTGGAGTGCCTGGCCACTCAAGCATTCATCTACGGAGTTCGAGACAGCGAAACTCAGCAAACACTGTGTTTAGCTCGCCCAAAAACATTAGTTGACGCACTGTCATATGCATTAGAAGAACATGAAGCTGCCAAATAAGATTCACGTAACCAATCACATATCTTCAGTTATTCTTTACATGAAGGGGAGTTCATATTAGACACAGATACCAGCAACGTTGAATTTGGAGGCGTTCTTTCCCAGAAACAAGACGGAATGTGAAAGTTATTGCCTACTTTAGCAGTGTCGGCTCGTCAGGGGATTCAAGGAAGGCTAAGTCTCCTTTTAACTTATCAGGATAAAAACTTTTTCAAAACGTTTACTTTCATGTTTATTCTTCTTTCTATTTTCATTAATTTTGTATTGTTTTATATGTGGAAACTGGTCTTAAGGCACAATTTTTCTGTATTAATCACGTTACGCCTATCTTTCTAGACCGCTGTGCACACAACGGAGGCTAAACTTCTCTGCACTTTAAACGCATAGTTCTTATTGGCACAAACCCATTATCGTGCGTGCACGTGCTGCATACACGATTCGTGAATCAAGCCATGTTATACCAGCTGCCTTCCATTACTCTTCGTGGATGCTCGGTATGATTCCTGAGACCTGTCGCTCTCTAAACGTTAGCTGCGGCGGCCACGGCGTAATACAGTGTACATATAGTAGTAGGTTGTTTTTATTTTTAATTTGGTGTAATGCAAGTGCAATAAACAATAGGTAAATAATGGATAAATTAGATGAAATTAAGCGTTGTGACAATGTGGTCGACTGGTTGGTAAGAAACTCGTTTAATTTATTAAACGTTTATTAAGGAGGGTAGGGGGAGCTCCTTCCTGAGGTGAGCCTCCCCTCCGCCAAATGTCGCAAGCCGCCACTGTACTTTAGTAAGACTTTGTCAAAACCGGAGAGGAATTATTGTGTCACCAGAAAAGAACTTTTGGCTGTCATGCTGATTTAGAATGGCTGCTACAATTCAAGAATCCTGAAGGACAGGTGGCCAGGTGGATTGAACGACTGCAGGTATTACGATCGAGCATAGGACAGATACAAGCCATCATAATGCCAATGCATTGTCCAAAAGGCCATACCAAGATAAATGTAAGCATTGTAGTCTACTGGAAGGGAGCATTCCACCGTCGCCAGGACAACAGTAATAGATGATGATTGGGAGCCCGATGGACTACGCAAAGACCAAGAAAATGACCCGACCTTGAAAATTATACTAGAATTGAAAGCAAATGGGAGCAAACCAGTATGGGAAGATGTTGCACCGCATTCACAGTGTGAAATTGTACTGAACGCAATGGACCATGGTAATTGAGGATGGCCTATTAAAGCGTGTAATAGAAAATTCCGATGGAACTAAGAAGAAAACTCAGTTGGTTATTTATTCCGAAGAGTACAGTACCAAACGTAATGAAAGAGATCCATCCAAGATTGCGCCAATGATTTTACAGGGTTAATTGCAAAGAAGACGCTAGAGACTGGTGCACGAAATGTGTGGTGCGCTGGAAGCAACGGGCCTCATAAACGACAAAGAGTTCCAATGAGTCAATACAACATTAGCAGTGGCCGGACCATTTTCAGCAACTAATGACTGAAATAAATATATCGTGGCTGTCATGGACTACTTCACCAAGTAGGTTGAAGCCTACCCACTACACAACCAGGAAGCCACCACGGTCGCTGAAACTTTAGTCAAAGAATATATATATATATATATATATATATATATATATATATATATATATATATATATATATGCCAATTTGGTGTACCACATGAACTCCATTCCGACCAGGGGATAAAATTTGAGTCTAACGTTTTCCAAAATATCTGTAAGGTATTAGGAATCATTAAGACGAGAACACCTGCATTACATCCGCAGTCTAATGGCAACGTTCAACAGAACAATCAACCGATATTTGCCAAAAGTAGTCTCCAACCATCAAAGAGACTGGGACCGACATCTTTAACCGTTCTTGATGACTGATCATTCACTCGTGCACGAAACGACAGGGCAAACTCCAGCGAACATCTTATTCGGGTGTCAGTTGCGTTTACCATGTGACTTGGTGTTCGACAGTAAACCTGGAGAAGACCTGGGGTGGGATTCTGTAACTCATCCGTTATCAAACGGTACCGTTATTACTATGATTATATAGAAAATCACATTTCATTTGCCAAGTATGACGTAAACATACCAATCATCTTATAAAAAATACGTTTCTATGGTGATAACGGTACCTTTTGATAACGGATGAGTTACAGAATCCCACCCCTGGCCAGGAAAGATTATTTTATGGACTTACGGAGAAGAATGGATGACCTTCTTGAACAAGTCCGTACAAACATTCAAGCTATCTGCGGTAGAATGAAGGACCAGTATGACATCAAGGCTGAAAAATGTGGATCTCAACTTGAAGATTTAGTGTGGCTTTACAATCCACAAAGGCTTTGCGTTTTATTACCAAAGCTGTAAAGAGAATTGAGGTGGTTAAAAGGATAAACGACGTGACTTATAGAAATATAAAAACATATCGGGAAGCCAAGAGTAGTACACTTTAATCGGCTAGCCGCTTTCGCCGGGAAGCCAAGAGTAGTACACTTTAATTGGCTAGCCCCTTTCGCCGATGATAACCATGAAGACCATAACAGTTCGTCAGGTGACTCAGGAACCGCGTTTTGAAGACTTCACGGGAAAGTATTCCACTAGTCATTAGGCGCAGTATGCCATGACGAAAGAAGAACATCAAAACCTATTCACCGTGTTTTATTATTCCCTTGGCCACTGTGTAGCCGAAAATTTAAAGAATCCCGCGGCACAGCTTCAGTCTTTAAGACAAATTTTTTAGACTACTGCAAAAACTGGCCAAGCAACGTCCATCTGTAGAAAATACGCTACGATTAAGAGATAACAATGCAGAACATTAGCGTTAAGGCGGATTCCCACGGCGCGCAGCTCGGTGCGCTCCGAGCCACGAGCCGAGCTTCTATTCACAAATTTCAGCCGATCCCACGGCGCGTGTAGGCTCGCCTATATTGCCTTCTGCACCCTTGCGAAGCATCTCCGATTTAACACAAAATTATTTGAAGCGAAATAAGTGGTGTAGTAGTTGGTTTTTAAATTTAAAACATATATAGATGAATAATCGAAGTGAACGAATAGCAGCTTGTGCTGCAGCATACTATTTTTTTCAGGGTAATTTGAGTAAACCTCCAAAAATTCTAATGTCATTTCTTGACTCCACTCCATCACGTCTGAACTCTACTAAATGGACAAGTGAAATGTAAATGAAACATCGAACACTTGTGGAAGACCACCCAAGTAGGCTCGCGCCTTTGACTCGTGTCATATTTACCGACAACGAACGGATCGGCACAAGCCGCGCCGAGCCAAGGCGATCAACCCTATCCCACGGCGCGGGGCTCGCCGAGCCTTATTCATGGCTCGGCGATCCACGCGTCGTGGGAATCCGGCTTTTACATTTACTACTGTTACTTATTTAAGACTTCTAAATGCATTAAGAGTGATGCATGCAGATTTCGTCATCACGAACTGTTCCGGGACGAAACAATCTTACGGGGAGGCAGTGTAGCGTGTAAGCGTACCGTATCAACGCCACTAACTGAGCGTGTTCAAACGTGTGAAGCTCAAAGAAGGCGATAACGTAATTATCGCGTACAACTGTGTAAACAACTCGTGCGTGGCGTGACTTTTTTTGAATGCTCGTAGAACATGCGAGATGCGACACAAAACTCGTATAAAAGGGGACCAGTTCCGCGCAATTCAGACATTCTACGGAGTTCAGTCAGGAAAGTATACAAACCGAGTAGACTCGTATAGTGATAAATAAATAATAGTTAAATAATTATGGTTTTTTATTCACTTTTTAAATTTATAACTCGTCAACAATGACTTATGCATTAAGAGTAATTATGATATTTATTAACAAAATAACATGTGAGAAGACAGCATCCAGTAGCATCCCTTCAATCCGGATAATTTTTTTTTTTTTTTAGATTTAGATTTGTCTGATTTCATTTTCGGTATTTACGAGTAGTATTTCGTGTGCGAGGTTATTTTGTGGTTGTAGAGTCGGTTTTCATGTTTCCTTGCGAATAATTTTGTTTGCTCTTTAATTGATTTGATTTGTAGGTCGTGCTTTGTCGATCAAATGGAGACATTTATTTTGTGCACGTTCTATAATATTTATATTCGATGGCTTGGACTGCTCGAAACATCATTTTTTTTTTTTTTCTTTTGATATCTGATTCCACAGAATACTATATTTAACTTCAATATTCCTCGCGTATGCAGTTGACAGCTGAAAACTGACTGGAACGTTTTGTTACAAATTTTTCGCTATTGTAAACTTGGTTCAAGTTTAGAAAAATCAGAAAGCTGGAATCATTGCCCTTCTTACTCCTAACTCCATTCTCACAGGAAATACAGTATAATTCATAAGTTTTATGTGTGTAAAACAGATTGGCTCTGCGCCACTAACTCCCATTCTCATCTGGAATACAGTATAGATGCGATAACGCGTCAAGTCTGAATTCATGTGCATGTGTAACAACTTCATATAGATTTGTACACAGTAACAGATGTATAAAGCGAGAAATGTACAGGGCAATATAACTTCAATGGACATATTTGTAGGTTAGAAAAATGTATATACTATATACCACGAAATGTACTGAGTGATATCTGTGTAGTTAGGAATTTATATTCCAACCGTTTCGATTTCAAATAAAATTTAATACGCACCTTGTCATTGAAGTTCCTTTTTATCATTAATGCGGTTTTTTATCCTCGGCCATACTACCATACAGCCTCCAAGCTTTATTCCATATTCATGATAGAAAGTACAAGTTCCGTACTTTTGGCTTTTGGCACCATGTTACATCAATAACTATTAAAATAAGGTGGGAAATCACCTAAAAAGCTTTATAAAAATACCGCTAGCTAGACGACAAACAATATGTAGTCATAGGCCCGGTTTTATAAAAAAAAATCTGTTGTGGCCAGCACAAGACCTTCCGTCAATTCGATGTATTTTGTACATATCCCATACCAAAAGTTCCTTGAAAAAGATTCTGTATATCCTGTAAAATTGTAACACGAACACACTATTTGTTATAAATTCAATACCAAAAGTTCCTTTCCCTATTTTATTAGGGGTCGCTGTTTCTTACTCTTCTCTTTTACTCATTCCTGTCCAACGCACCTTCTTCACACAATTCTTCCTCTCTCAAATCTTCTGCTACACAGTCCTTCCATCTTCTCTTTGGCCTTTCTCGTACTTCCGGTATTGAAAATTCCAATCTTGAGGCGAGGCTACAACTGCAAGTCACTTGCGAGGTACACTCTATCACATTCACATATAACTTTCTGACTACTTTGCTACTTTCAACTTTGGTTTTGCATTTGACACTGACATCTGTCAATAAATTTTTTTTGAATAATCTGCTGTTTCCATAATTTTAGCAAAGCCGACTAATTTTTGAAAGTTAATCTCTTTAATGTCTCTATAACTCTATATCTATTGAATACGTATAAGCAAACCGTATAGAGAATGAGATATTCTTTCATATTGATAATCACAAAATGTCGAAAAATGATATTTAACTGCGTTTTTTCAAGAAAAACTGTTAAAAACTTAAAATAAGGGTACTTCCGGTGGATCAATTATAACCAAAATCTAATCAGCTCTTCATATGGATGTAAAGAAGAGGAATACGAAAGAATTATAATTTTTAGAATTGTAGTATTGGAGTTATCGTCGGAGAAAAAATTGTCACACACGGACACACACACACACACATACAGACATCATCTTAAAAATAGTAAATTCGTATTGTAGGGACCCTAAAACGTGCTTATTCATTAAAAACTCACCAACGGATTTTTTGACCAAAGACAATACCTTCCTTACCTAAAGGTGACGGAAGGTAAAAATTAAACCACTTAAAATTTATTTCCACAGTAAGTTTAATGAAGTGAAAAAATGCAACGCGTTTTTTTGACAGCAATAATACAAATGTCATAAGAATAGAGAAACTGATTCGAATTTGTTCATTTCAATAAATTTACTTGACAACTAAATTTTAAGTGAAGCTTAAATTTTTTTATAAAACCGGCCCATAGCCTGTGAAATGCGTATATTGATATTTCTTCAGCAGAATAATACCAACTTCCATAAAAGTCCTTATTTTTTGCCGGCCTATGCCCGTAAAGAAAGTGTTACTGGACGATTTGGAGATATGTAGAATTTCTTAAACCTGACAAAATTAAGTAATATTTAACCATGTTTTGATGTAATTTTTAATATAGGGAGCGTGCAGCACGTGGTCGAATGTAGGCAAACTGCCATCCTGGTGGACGGTGGACCAACAAATCGTTTGATTGCCTTTCTTTACCATAGACAAATAATACTCTTTAGACCGGAAACTTATGTGTTCTTACACTGAACATTACACCTGGTGGTTGGAATAGAACTAAAATGTAAATTAGGCAACCCGTTTTGAAATTTATACAAAATATTGTATTTGTTGATATAAATTTATTAAAATGCATGTGCACAACTTTAATATTTAATTATACTTTTACATTTATACAAAATAAAATTTTATTTTTAAAATAGATTTATGTCATCTTCATTGAAATAATTGTAACGGTTTAACAAAACACGAATTAAATTACATACATGAACAAAACAATGTTACATTAAAAACTTGCCTAATAGACACACAGATGTTACAATGAATAATCAAAGTGAATTATATAGAACCGTGATAGAATCGAAAACACAATTCAAAATATGTCAAATTCATAAATTTACGACTAATTCAAATGTTTCCCACGCATCCTTATTTCCCACCTCAGAAAAAATAGGTGGACCAATAGTTGCTTAGTAATAAAAAATGCAAGTTCTTAAAGTGACGTTCGCGACATCTATTGACTGGAATAGACCATATTACCGAATTTTGCGCCTCTAGTGGCAGTTTTATAAACTGTAAAATTAAGTGCCACGATAGCCAACTGTTTTTATTTTCTAAGTTTAAGTTGGCAATGAAAATTTGAAATATGACAAATGATAACTGCAAAGCACCTGCAAAGAGAAGCGAAAGAAGAGAAATAGGCAATGGCGTTTACACAAATTTGAAAAGTATAATTTAAAAATGAATATTATCAGTGTATTATTAAGTTTGAATATGGTGAATGTATGTATGTATGTTCACTGATTATAAACAGAACTGTTAAAGTTATGTTACGGTTGTGCATATGTGAGTGAAATTGACGCGGTGGGCCACAATTTTTAAAAAGTCCGCCAAATATTTGTAAATGAAATTATTATTTACATATATTTACTTCAACGATTAAAGCAAAATAACGTCAGACACTGTAAAAACATAATTAAATAGTGATTGTTAAATTTATTTGGTAATTTGATCTTATTTTATAAAAAAGTTATTTCATGTTGAAAATTGAATTCGTCCATTGTGAGCATGCGCAATTGAATTGGTAATATGGTCTATTGAGTACTAGTGGCAAAGGCCCGGCACTCGTCGTATAAGTTTCCAAAGGTTGTTGTTTACATTGTGTTTGGTGGACGTTTTGCGATTTCTGTGCTTATTTAGTGAGATTTCGACGTCAAATTTATGTTCATTGAAGTTGTGTTATGGCTCAATTAATTGAACATTATTATTCTCTGCCAGAGAATGTAAAATTCATACTGTTTTGACATGCATCTATTGTCAATCCCAGAAAAAATTCCAAATACATTATATCCTGATATTGTAGAGTACTTTGAGTATAAGAAAAGCTCATATACATCGGTTGAATTTAAAGCTTATAAAAGTTTAGAAGCTTACAATATATTTTCATGCGGATGGGTTCGAGCAATCCAGTACAAGAAAATTAAAGATTTTGTTGTCACAAATCACACAAATAATTCATTAATTTATCACATTATGATGGAAATTTCATAATACTCTAAACTTAAAACTTTCACAGTTCCTTATGTTTTTCTTTAACTGGTAGTATTTGTACTAAATTTTATTCAGCTATCATTGATATTATTTAAAAATAGGTATATATGTATACGATACATATCAATGATTAAATGTAAATTACCAGTCAATCATAAAACGATGGGTTTTTCATTTTTTAAAAAAGTTGATATTATCAAGCTATTTCCGTTAATTAGGTACTTCATAAAAATTTGAACAAAACTAAATAAATAATTTTAGATTATACGTTAAATTTTTATTTGTGATTTAAAGAATCTATTTATAAAATCACGTTCAACCCACAATGTTTATTTTTTTAATCTTACATTCTTTACATTTGTTGAAATTAATTTATTTTATGTAGATAATAATACTAACTAACCATTATTTGTCATTCAAATACTTAATAATATGCTTGCAGAAAATAATACCTGTGATAAAGTGCGTAGAACAAATCTGTTAGGTCACTTCTCTTTACCGCCACTAACCATTTTTTCCTTTTTTTTACGGCTACGGGGATAATTCGTCCTCTACAATCTTTTTCCGACGGAAACCTATAAAATGACAAATCATCCCCAGTACCACTTTTCTTAGAACACCCAACAACAGAAAATTGAGGAATTTTTATAATACATGTACCCATATGTCAAAATGGTTTGTTAGTCCACCAGGCTGCCATTTTTAAATGTCCGTGACGTCACGTGCACGCTCCCTATACCAATGGATGTCATTAGTGTGCCATTCGGAGTTGTATTTATGTGGAAGACCCATTGACGTATTATAACTATATTATTATTATTATTATATTATAATACGTCAATAGGAAAACCTAAATACTAAATGCTAAAATACGACATTGGACACATCCAAAATAAAACTACATGAAACAGTGTTGCCAAACTTACTGTATGTAACTAAATAAAAAACAAATGCTCCTAACTGCAATAAAGTGAAATAGGTACGTTATTTTAAAAATTGCCATTGCCAATAATAATATAGTAAATTTTAAATAAAATAGATGAGACAGTGTTGCCAAACTTAAATAAAAAACAAATATTTTAACTACAATAAAATGAAATACGTACATTAATTTGCATATCGCCAATATGGATTGCCATGCCCAAATGTCAAATATTTGACAGCTCTATCTGCTTTTGTTTTCTGAATAAAATCGTCACACATATATGAACTATTTTCTAATGGGCAAGCAAAAGAATTATTTTTAATGGGCTACTCTATCCAAATATCAAATATTTGACATCTTAATCTGCTTTTGTTTTTTTGCATATAGTCACAAATATGTCGTGTTTGATGTCAAATGAAATGTTTTCAAATGGACTATCATGCAATAAAGTTAAAAATTTTAGTACTCGATCTGGTTTTGTTTTTTACATAAAGATTTCAAAACTTGGGTGGCATGTTGCGTGGTTGGTTTGAGTGGGCAGATTTGGTGAGCATGGTACGTACTGTACCCATATTATATAAAATATTTATTATCTTACTAGTAAAATAATGTTGTTCATTATTGTACTATTAAAATAATGGTAACTTCTTAGTTCACCACTGGCGGCAGCAGTCGCCGCAGTATCCTAGGGTACATCTATATCATTGACCAGAAATCTAATCTCTCTATATACAGGATAGCCATGGCGTGGCTTGCTTTTCATCCACCATTACCAGACCACTGTCATTCGTGTTGTTATTGAGCAAATTATTATGTATACATTTTAGTGGCTATATGTCTTATTTTAATGAAAAACGCATTTAAACAGTTATGTTTATTTAAAGTATAAGTGACATCCAAGCCCTTGGTAGAAATCGAACCCACGACCCCAGAGCCGAGCGGTGAAGGTCGCTTGAGCGCTGTCTTTACCCACTCGACCACCAAGGCGGCTCAGATATTAAATTAGATGTGATAATACCATATCCTATACCCTACATAACCTCTAAATCTGTGAATAATAATTGTGTATCTCAAATAAATTAATGTTTATTATTTTTGCAAATTCGTAGTGTAATTATTTAATATTCCTTTATAATATAATATCACATTTCTTACAAATAAATGAGGAAATGTATTTTCAGAATGTTTGAGATTTGACTGTTAATAGACCACATTAGCGAGATTAATGCCGCAATTCTGACCAAATCTGTAACTCTTACAGATCTGTAAATCTGTAAAAAACTGACAATAACGCATCTATTTTTGTTGATAAATATAAAGTTATACATAAGAGTTGCAGCTTTCGTTGCGATTTTGTTCATTTTTTACAGATTTACAAATCTGTAAGACTTACAGATTTGTTCAGAATTGCGGCATAAGAATCACGTTTGGCGCGAAATCCTAAATCAAGTCAAAATACCGAGAGTTTATTTTATCAGTAAACATAGGGTATATCATTGCCATAGTTACGGTATGAATGTTTGACAGCAATGTATTGAAGCGTTTATTTTATGAGTAAACATAGGCGTTTAACATGGGAAGCAGTTTTTGGTAAATACAAAGGTCAAGCCATGCTATTGAACATGATAATAGTACATTACATCTTGTACATTATTTAATATTAATTACTTTAATAATATTGCAAAAATTACAACAAATTGTAAAAATTGTCAAATAAATAATTGTTTCACTTTTTACCTCTCGCTAAGAGAGGTATTGGATTCATGCTAAAATTCGCATATCCAGATTTTATTGAATAAGCACGATTTAAGGTCCCTACAATCCGATTATAACATTTTTAAAATGATGTCTGTGTGTGTGTGTGTGTGGATGTATGTGTGTGTGTGTGTGTGTGTGTATGTATGTATGTCTGGATGTTGTAGTCACGATTCCTCAAAAACTATAAGACTTAAAAAATATTTAACTGCAGTTTCCTCAATCTGACATTCCTGGGAAGAGCTGAAAAGGTTTTGGTAACAATTGAACAACCGGAAGTAGTAGTTTCTTAGAAAAATTCTTCAAAATATAATTTTTTGGGAGTTTTTTTTATTAAATATTGAAGAACATAAAATTCTCCATCTAATACACTTAAAAATTTTATTATATCTTGTATAGATTTAGAGATAAAGACTCTATAATTTATAGAGTATACTAATCGCAGAGGCCAAGGCACTAAGGAAACCAGTTGACAAATTCCAATGTTTATAACATGACATATGTCATTGTCAAATATCAACAGTTTTAGTGACATTCTGATAGCTTTTCCTGGGAAGTATATTTAACTTTTCTTATTCTTTTATTAATTAAATATTTGAAATTATAGGTAAAATTGTGGTAAAATGCATATATCTATCAGAAATACCGCCAATCTGGTTAATGAATTGGAACAATATTTGACATTTAGAAACTTCCTCATACAATGAAAAATAGATATAATTTGAATTACATATGTGCAGAAGACATGCTAAATATAGTAAGAAACAATATTTGGGTAATGTTCTGTAAGATTTTGTTATAAAACGACGGTTGGAAAGCGAAGTGCAATACAATACTTATATAGCCTAATATGAAAATGGCGAGAGGTCTTGTGCTGGCCACAACAGATTTTTTATTATGCAATATCAAAATATTTGTAAATGTCTCGGTGGTGCAGTGGTTTTAACAGTTGCGTCTAAAAATTTTGGTTGGGGTTCGACTCCCCGTTGGGATAACATAAAACATAGAATGACTACAGTGACAGATCAACTGAATTTGTAGGTTAGTTTTGGATTTGCCGCTGTTTGTCTTTAAAGTTATTATGTATATAAGGTGATTATAAGTTTTTTCGTTTTTGTTGTTTACGATGTATGAAAGGGTTATTACGTTTTCCGTAATAAATAATTTCTTTGCTGACAATCTAAATTGTATTGTTGACAAAGAAAATTCATGCGCGTCAGGATTAAATAGAATCGAAAACAGCTACGACCTACGTTTTAATGAATTTGCACTTTCTGCTTTTAATTAGTTTATTCAATAATTTTGGGTGTTTTAGATATTTATACGACATAAGTAGATAGATAATATATTAGAGCTTAATAGATAAGATTTACATTTTAAACTTCTTTTAAACATTTTGAAAATAGCATATTTTTGTTCCCGTATAAATAACATGGGAGTATTAAATAGGCAGAGGCGAGTTAGGGTTTTAATTTGCCGCCACAAATTGACCGTTGGTTACACTAACGTGGACTTGGGTACGCTACAGCAACATTAGATCACATATACAAGTTGTTAGCCTTGTTAGCTCAATAAGCAGCAACACAGACCAAAGATTGAAAATTGTTGCATCGTTTGTGTTTTGTACACCTCCAGTTTTGGCTGAAATTGTAAACTCTACAATGGGGAAGTTTAGCGATTTTTTTTTATTCTTTTATTCCATGGGAAATGACTTGAAAAATTATGTAACATGTTTTATTTTTTTCAAAAATGCCCAGATTTTCCGGAAAAGCCGATTTTAAGCTGTGATGACGTCGGTAGAGGCTTGGTACAACGTATGTCGCTTATACACAGACGCACGCGGTTGCTGTTACCAGTCACTTGAGACTGAGGTGTTGTTCGACCTACGTTCAAGTGATTCGCTTTCACCGTTCTGTCTGCGTTTGCGCATAACTGACTTGTGACGTACTTAGAGTTTACCCAAAAAATATTAATTATAAATAAATGGAGCAATCATTTTAATTTTTAATTTCAATTTCAGCAGTCATTTGTGTTATATTTGTGAGAAAATAGTATGTTATGTAGAATTTTTACCATGCTAAACTTCCCCATTAAAAAAATTCCAACAAAATATAAAAAACCTCACAGTTTTCTTTGCAACTCTTGAAGACAAAGTAGTATATGTCATTTGGAGTAGAACGCCTTTTTTGTTTTTCACCCAGCTTGTCTGGCCTCTGGCATTATTATCAAAACAATTTTCATTTTGCCTTGAATCTTAATTTAGCTTTAACATATTCTTTTTTTTTATTATTTTATTTAACTATTTAAACATATTTTTCTTTAGATCAGAGTCTCGGATTCACCGCATTTGATATGTCTGGCCATGGTCGCTATCGAGACTTATGGGAGCACTATTACAAAGACTGTCACGGAATAATTTTCGTTATAGACAGCAGTGATCGCCTTCGACTCGTTGTAGTTAAAGACGAACTAGAACTACTTCTACAGCACCCAGATATTTCTAGTAAACGACTACCCATTCTTTTTTTCGCCAACAAAATGGACTGTAAAGATGCTCTAAGCAGTGTTAAAATAGCTGCAGCTTTAGGATTGGATAAAATCATGGATAAACCTTGGCATATTTGTGCTAGTAACGCTGTAACTGGAGAAGGTTTGCAAGATGGAGTAGAATGGCTCACTCAGCAGATCAGGGACATAATCAGCACGAAGAAATAGACTGAATTGCCAACAGAAATGGCCGAATTCATAGATCATTTTTTCGCAAACCTTTTTTTGATTGAAAGTTGAAATAATTTATGTAATGTACTAATTTACAAAAATTTTGTCAGAAAAACGATAGACTATGGATTCGTGTCGAAATCACTAATAATTATAGATATTATCTGTATTCCGTCCATATTATGTAAAAGAAAAAGAAATATATTTATTAGAATTAGATAATTTTTTTATTTTTAAGTATAAAAACTATACCAACAATGTTTTAAATATTAAACTTACCCTAAAAATGTCTTAAATAACGTAACGACAAAAAGTCAAGTAAAAGTGATCTTATAAATTGAATTTTTTTTTGAGAAATAATTATAACAGTTTGAAAGAATTATTTCACATTTAATGACAATATCAAGAAAAAAATATTTTAAAAACTTATTGATTAATATGATTAACCAAGTAAACGTTACAAATGCACGAAAAGTTACACGGATTGAAACTTTCATTCTTTTTTTTTTAATTTAATAAATAAGTTTTATGCACTAAAATGAATGAATTACGTTAGTTCTTTATAACGGATGTAGAAAAATAGTTATTTACACAACAAGAGTAAAAAGTATAGTTTTATTTCACGAATAAGAAAGTTTAGACAAAACGAGCCGTAGGCGAGTTCATGAAATCTTATGGGTGAAATAAAACACTTTTTCCTTGAGTTGCATACAAAAATTTTTTACGCCCGTTTGCGTTAAAAAAGTGCATTTTTTCACTTTATTCGTCTTAAAAAATACATACTTTATAAACTCATTTTAATGAAAAGTCTTTTTTTAACAGACGTAAAAAAAAGAGTAATTAAACAAGTTTTATTTGACTTTCTGTCTTAAAATGTTAACTTTATGTGACTTCAATAAAGCTTATATCTATTTAACTCCCTATTTAAATCTAAAATAAAAAGAATAAAATAATCATCACAAAATAAAGTATTTAATATATATTTTAAGAAATTTGTATATACTCATCCTGGCTCGCTGATACAGTACTAGTATTAGTCTGTACGTAATTTGACAAAGCTGTAGTGTACATGTTATGTAATTCATTATCATTTCTTTGGTCAGGTTTGGCATTTTCTCCCGTTAATTCTGCCAGTTTTTTAATTCTAATTGCAGGTCGGGAACCATTCGAGTCATTTGAATCAGTAGATTGAACCAGTGCCCCTGCTGGTTGTATCGTTTGGTTCTGAGCGGGTTGTATAGATTGATGAGTGGATTGTACAATCTGGTTTTGTTGTTCATTTTGTCCAGGTACCATAACCGGCACTGTAATCGTGGCATATTGCTGCTGGGTATTAGCAGACACTTCTTGATGACATATGTTGATACAGTTTTGAATATTAACGTTGGTTTGTTGTGGCATTGTTTGTAATACCATTTGGGGATTTGAATTCCTCATATTGGTAAGAGAAGAAAATGGCATGCCGTTCAGTAAGATAGGTTGATTGGAAATAGATGATCCTCTACTATCTTCATTTTGATTGACTTCATCTTTGTTCGTTGAAACACCCATTAAAATATAACCATTTGGTACAAGAAATGACCCTTGTGTTTGTTTCCGTTCTGGTTGTATTTGTTGTAGTTGTTTCTGTTCAGATTTGTTTTTATCTCCCGTTGAAGATGGATGCGGACTAACCGGTAAGACAGGTTTAGGAGAAATCTGTTTATACGTCCTACCATAAGTTTTCACGCGGTTGTTTTGTACTGCTTGATTATACAAGGTCGACGACGCAGTATAAGAATTGGGAGGTAAAGCAGTGGATGGAGCTACATAATTGGTAGAACTTCCAGAAGCAATACTACTAACAACTTGGTTTTGTACGGATACAAATGTTGGATTATGAATACTGGGACCTATTTTAGCTATAGATTCGATTGGAACAGTTCTGCTTTGTACTGTACCCACAACCGGAGTTGTACTGACTTTTGTAACAAGAGTAGGATTAACAGGTGGAGCAATACTAACAAGTTTCGTTGGTCCCACCCTAACTGCGGGAGTACTGAGTTTTGTAGGTGCAAGACTGATAGTTTTTGTTGAGCTAGATTGAATATTAGTAGAAGTAGGTGTGTTAATATTAGACTTCAGAACACTTTGAGAAGTGTGAGCAGCAGTTTGAGTTATCGCCGAAGTTGGTGTTTGAAAAAGTGCTCTCTTCTCACATGGTAAATATTGATTATTAAGATCTCCTTTCGTAATAGTGGATTCTTTTGGGTTCGAGGGCAGTTTGTAGATACCTATAGCTTTACTCGGATTCCAGAATGGAACTTTAGAGCTTAATTTTTCTATTGAACCGCGTCCGTATTCAGCCTTAACTTCATCAGAATTTGATCGAATTACTTCAATTGGCAGAATGGTTTTCTCTGTGAATTTGTGTATGTCTTTCAAGAACCATTTTTTGTCAACTTTTTTATTGCCATCGGCGAAGCTACATTTACTAAAGATGTAGTTAATATAGCTGAGTTCGTTGGTGATTTTGGCTTTAACAGAAGCATTGGACGCGGCATCCATGTGTTCTTTATCTTCAGAAGAAGGAACTACTACTATTTTTTGGCTAATATTAGCGTTATTCCTTTCAAAACTGAGCGTACTGCCACTGCTACTAACGTGGTTTATTTCAGTAGGTTCCAATTGGGATGTTGAGGGAGTTGGTTTAGGTGCCAATTTAGGTTTAATAGGGGCCAATTTAGGTTTAATAGGTGCCAATTTAGGTTTAATAGGTGCGAATTTAGGTTTAATAGGTACCTGTTTAGGTTTATTAGCAACTAATTTGGGAACACGTATTTCATTCGAATTCTTTTTTTCTTCATCACTATCAGTTATGAGTAGAACATCATTAACTGCGGGTTGAGATACTTGTGTAGCTTGAGGGCTGACGGTGTTTTCTATAATACATTTTTCACTTTCTGTAATTTTTTGTGGTTCTAAGACCGCATTTATTATACTATTTATGTCAACATTCGTATTGTTATTCGAATTGTCTATAACATTTGTTATTTGTACATCATCATCATCATCGGATGATATGACGTATGCATCGTAATCTGTTTCTTGTTTAGGGTCAAATTCTACTTCAATTTTATGTTCAGATTCGCTATCATAAACTGTAGGTTTAAGCGGTATTCCACCTGTTCTCTTTCTTGCAACACTTTTATGCGCTGAATCAATCGATTTTTCACTTGTTGTATCCGACTTTTCTTCCTGAGATTCATTTGTTTTATTCTCAGTTTTATTATTTGTTTGACTTGTACTAGCAGATGTTTCAGGATGACACGTGGCATTATGTTTCACTAAACTTTCGACAATATTAAATGATTGACAACACTTCGTACAACGTAAGCTTGGTTTATGAGAGAATTTTTTGTGAATTGTTAATGCGGACTGAGTATCAAACACTTTATTACAAGTCTGACAAATATATGTCTTAACTTCATCCCCAACGGTCACCAGTAAGTTGCAGAAGTCTTCTCCTTTTGGTGCAGTATGAGCTAAAGAAGAACTATCTGATAATGAATCGTTTAAATGAGCATCGGTATGTAAGAGATTTTTCAAAACATTTCGATCTTGTTCCAATGTGGAATGTACACTCCTTGAATCTGATTCCGATGGAATATCATTTGATTCATAAACAAAATCATCGTGATCGTCATTTTCTTCTTCTCGAACCTTTCGTGGTGCATTTTTTTTCACGCCGCGGGTACTAATATTGCCTTTTTGCCATTGCCCCCTCCTTCTCCTACGAGGTGACAATTTCTTCTCATTTTGTGGTCGGCTTACTTCACTAACATCACTATTAGAACTCGTTTCATGATTAGGCCGCACGCGAGTTAGAACTAAATCCGGCTGATGTTTTCCGCCAGAAAGTTTATTGCGCACTGACCAAATACCAAGATCTTCAGTAGTTTTCACTTTTTTACTAACATAATTATTATATTCGCAAGGATCTATCCGCACTTCAGGATCAATATCTAACTCACACCATTCTTTAGGAATATTTACCCACGGAAATTTACGTTTAAGTCTTAAAACACTCGAATGATGACATTTCTGTTCTAAATTAAAAGTGTTTAAGAATGATTCCTGAGAAATTGATGAAGTTTCTTCAGATGGATAGATAATATGAGTCTTTTCTTCAACGAAATCTTCGTCTGGTACCTTGGAACTAGCTAACAGATAAGCTTTCTGTAAGAAAATAAATTTCAAGTTTTATAAAGAGCCACGGATGAGTAAAATAACTTACTCTTAAATCTGTATCATGTTGTATGGAGCTCAATCGAAATTCGTAGACGGAATTGGTGAAAAAATAGCATGATTTGCAAATTTGTTGTGTGATTTCATCTTCTTTTTGTATCTGCAAAAAGAAGTGATAATGTTATCACCCACCATTTTGTTTAAGTACAGAAAATGGAGTCTGAAGGTCAAATTAAAGTCACTGCGTAGAAAACATTTAAGTTAATATACGAGTATTTACTTATTAATTTATTTATAACATTTTTACTAATGTTAACCATTTTATAATAATATTTACTATGAAAACATTACAAAACTAATACAAACAAAGAAATGTAAGGTTAGTTTAAAAATTTGTACAAATCATGGTACAAGTAAAATTTAAGATTATTACAGTACATAAATACTAAGAATGTTAACTATTATAACGAACCTTGACTCCGAAGCACATGAATATTTTCAACCACAAATCATTTTCTTCAAACACATAGGTTAATCCACCACTTTTTCCACACAATCTGCAAATATTTGCAAAATCCGGAGGCATTTTTAACTGTGTATAACACCTTCTAATATAAAAACAACGCAATAAAATGCACGTTTATTTTCTCACTCCTCCACACTTCGCATTCTACACATGACGTTTGTTGACCCTGATGTCGCCAGATGCTTTATAGGCGAGCAACGGAAATACGTAACCGTCGAAACACTGCGCAAGAACAAAGGCATTGATAAGAAAATTAATTGGTAAATAAAACGAAGCAAATACTAAAAATATAAAAGAATAAATCGTAGAAACATTTTAGGAAATATTTTCTTTGTTTATATACACTAATAAACTAGTTTTATATGTTTGTAGTTGTTCTATTGACGATTGCTATTAGATACAAGATGGAGCCACTGTGGAAATACTCTATCAGCACGGATGTAATTATTGATAAAAATGTGAATTCCGATACTGTATATCCGGTTTTGATATTTAACAAATAAATAGGGTACAACTAAATACACATTTTTATTTCTTTAAATAACTACATAATATTGTCAACTAATATTAATGTACTATTTTTTCTTTACCTTCCTTTAGAATCCTTTACTTACGTTACGTTTTTACCTACTGTGTAACAATTAGTTGCGCCAACATCTGCATTCATTTTTTTTATTTAATAACAGCTATTTTATTTTAAAAACATTTACATGATACATAAAATTATCGTATGTATATAAACGTATAAACACATTTTTATTTCAAAACAAAACAAACCACAAGTACTATAAAATTACAATATTATATTCGTATAGTCTATATTTCTCAATCTAAATTACAACATAGGAGCCATATTGAAATGGATACTCGCAAATACATTTCACACGCCTTCTTTACATCGTATAGTTGTGGTATCGTTTTATAATTGGTCGTCTGATCCCTTATAGCCTGAAATTTGCATTGAGAAATAGGATAAGCAGTCTTTTTAATATTATTAGTACTTTTTCGGGATTCAAAGCGTTAATTTTTGGAGTAGAAGTTGTTAATTGTATATTTGAAGAATGAATCAACTCACATGAATTATAATTTTTCAGGAGGCTGAAAACTGGATCTGAATCTGAATCATCTGCATTTTCATCATTTAGTGAGAAAGGATTTCCATATATTTTTGTCCTTTTATGACTTCGTTTTGTTCGATTGAAAACGATGTTTTCTTCACTATCTGTTTCATCCGTATCAGTTTCATACACATATTTCAATTTTCGTCTGTTTCTGGGTTTTCTATTTGTTTGTTTTACAAAGAAAACATTATTATTTACTACCTCATCGGGAACTCTACATTTAGATAAATCTACTACTGTGTCAAAATTTTTGTTCCAGAATGAATCTATATTTAATTTTATTCCTTCATATTTGGATAGGATATTTTTAATACTGTTATGGCAGTTATGATTAGGAGCGTTGTTTTCAGTCTATAAAATATTCTAATTAATAGAAATATGGAGTATTGTTTACATTATACATACACCAGGTACTACAACGGCAGTATTCCATAAATAAGCATTATTACTCCTAAATAGCAATCTGTTTTTACAAAGAATTACAATGCTATCCCAACAAGGTTTACAAACATAGGTTGAGTATGGATCTGTTTTTGTAATCTGCCAATAAAGGTGTTTTAATGAGGTTTATTGTAATATTTGAATACTTACTTCAACAGCAAAGAATATGTTTATATAGCGAGATATTTCATTTTTCTCTTCATTATCATTTTCATCAAATATGTGAACTAACTTATCGTGTTGTTTTAAACACAATCTGCAAATTCTATTTTTGATTATCTGCATTTTATGAACTATATTTTAGGTTATGTTGAGGTAATTGGTGTTGATAGTTTCGTAGTTCTTTTTATTCTTCCTCAACAAAAGTTGTGATGCATAATTTATTTTTATTTAAGTTCTTGAAGAATTTAAGGTGAAATGGTACCCCAGCCCGCGAAATTCAAAATGACCAAAAAGGTTTTTCATTTTTTATTTAAAATTGTATGATGTAATATGATTTCTTTGTATACACGAATAAAAAGGAGACAATTTGTCATCAAAATAAAATAGTTACAATAATATTTGTATTTATTTATACACTCAAAAAAATATTTTAAATATTATTTTCAATATATCTCCAGTTCAAAACCTACAATTTTGATTAAACTTGCATAAAATATTTATAACAATATAAGGAATAAAATATGTGAAAATTAAAAAAAATGATTGTTGAGAACAATTTTAAAAATCCAAAAAACCTACTTTTTTCATACATTTTAATGTTTATCTTCTATACTAAACCTACAATTTTGTTCATACTTTAATATGTTTTGAAGAATATTGTCATACATAACATATAAAAAAAAATCGAAAATTGAATGTGGGGAACATACTTAAAAAAAATAAAATGTTTAATTTTATTTTTTTTCTCAAGTGTGTGAGGTGCTATTTCTAAAATTTATTTAGTGTTACGTACTGTACACATATCTATATTTCTCAGATAAGTATTGTAAATATTTATCGTTTAATATAAAATATATTCGTAATTAAAACAAATTCTGTAAGTATTTTCATGAAATATAAGGAAGTGGCGCTACGAGTAGACCTAGCGGTAGAAAGCTCAACTATAATGAAATCGGTTGCTCCATGGACAATTGAAAAATATTTTTGTCTCCCGCCAAATTTATACACTGTCTTGTAGGTATTTCGCAGCATTCATTTTATATTACGTTTTGTAGTATAAAAGTGTATTCAGTTTTCCATTTCTTCTCACGTGTTTTTATTTTGTGAAAATGACAAGCGAACAGCCAAAGTTGTTTTGTCGAAAAAAGAGCATCAAACGAGGTTCTCATTTCTTAAAATTGGGGTAAATAAAAACATTTACAAACAGATGTTTTGATTTAGGCACATTACGGTAAAATGAAGACACTTTTGAATATTTTCAAATAAAAAAAAATGTTGCCCGTGGCCGGTCTATTCTTAATAATTTTTTAAAATATAGGCCATACATACGGGCAAAAGAATGATGGAAAAAATCAAAATTAACTAATTCTTATGTTTGCACTAGATTATCTCAAAAATTAAGGCGTGTATTTTTTATAATTTTCGGAGGTACCGTAATCAAAATATTTTATGAATTATAAAATAACAAAGTAAAAGATTTATTACAAATTATAATTACATTTTATTTCTATTAAAATCGGTATTGTGTGTGAGAGAGAGAGAGAGTGAGATAGCACATGTAGAATGTAGAGATGGAAGATATGACGAAATGGTGGGGCTGGGGACGCGTACTGCTCAACAATCGCGGAATTGTAGAAAAAATGAGATGGTGTTATGGAAAATGTAGATCTGATGTAGGTAGAAGATATATCACGTAATGGGGGAGGGGACGTGTTATTTTATAATTCGTAAAATAATTTGATTATCGTACCTCCAAAAATTATAAAAAATACACGCATTAGTTTTTCAGATAACCTAGTGCAAACATAAGAATAGGCCCATAAAACATTTTTTTTAAATTTTAAATAAAAGTTCGTTTTATTTTAAAGCAATAGGCCCATAAACCATAAGAAAAAATAGTAAAATGTACACTTTATCCTTAAAGTACTGCTGAATAAATAACGATTAAGATAAAAATAACATTTTTTTAATAATTGGTTAATTGCTTCAAAATTAAGCGAACTTTCATTTAAAAATATTTTTAAAAAATTGGTTTATGGGCCCATTCGTGGTACCAAAAAGTTATAATTGTTTTTGGTATAACTGCATTTGATCTTCAAAGAAACCTATAGCTATCTTTCTCACACCAGTTTCTGTAGCAGGCTGCGCGAGAAAGATACCAATAGTGTGATGTCATCTGTAGCCCTCGAAATAAATGTAAATATCTCCATTGATTATATATACTACGTACTACGTAGTATATATAATCAATGATATCTCGCAAAGTAATTATTAAAAAAAATGTTTTTTTTTATCTTAATAGTTATTTATTGAGTGGTACTTTAAGAATACAGTGTTCTTTTTATTATTTTTTGTTATGGTTTATGGGCCCATTAGTTAATTTTGATTGATTTTTTCCATCATTCTTTTCGAGTAAATTAAATGGTATTAATTGCGTTTTTTTTTAAAAAAAAAAAACTTGAAAGGTCCAAATGAGGGTACTTTCGATTGACCAGTTACAACCAAAACCTAATCAGCTCTTGCTCTTTTATAAGAATCTAGAGTACGGAAATATAAGGAAATTGAAGTTTTTGTACTTGTAGTATTGGAGGAGAAATTATCGTCACATATAATCATTGTAAAAAAATTTAAATCTTATTCAAGGGATCTCACAATGTGCTTATTCATTAAATACTCCACCGACTTTTTTGACTAAAGACAATACCTTCCGTACCTAAAGAGGACGGAAGGTAAAAATTTATTGATATAAAAACTAAAGTAAAATAGTTTATTCCCAAAGTATAAACACATATTTTGATTGAAAAGCTTACATTTACGTATAGTTAGTTACCTCTACGGCATGACCATGACGATTATTAGCAGAACCGTTCGGATACTTATGTACCAGAAAGTGTAATTGTAATCTATTTGGCTCACATCATACATAAACATAATGGCATAGATAGTAACATATTTGTAAAAAAATCTTACTAAATATTGTCAATATTTTTTTAGCAGGCTCAAGAGCAAATATTACAACCCTAAACTAAGCGTCTTGGGAAATGATGCAGAATTGCTGAACAGCCGTCGCGGAATATTATATTAAATAATACCTTAAAAACAAGACATTCATTGCTAACCACATGTTATACGAAATAATACATTCAACATCATACAGTCTATATACAAAGTAGGCATTTGCGCTCGCTTTTGTCACGCAAAATGTCACTTTGCTGCTCATGCGCGACAAAGTAGAAAAAACGCTCGCTGTCCGAATTTCAACTATAAAATGCATCTCCACAAGTCAATCTGACTTATAATTGCTCTCTCGGTATATTACAAAACCAAACAAAAATGCCTGACTGCTTAAAAGCTGTTTAAAACTGTCAAATTGATTTCTGGTGACCTAAAACTGCCAAAGCTGTCAAATTCTCCCAACAAAATCTTCTTTTGGAATATTTTAAAACTAATTTTTGGGAGACTTAATAGCTGTTCAAAACTGTCAAATTGACTTTTGGTGACTTAAAAACTGCCAAAGCTGTCAAAATCTCCAACAAATCTTTTGGAATGTATTAAAACTAATTTCTGGGAGACTCAAAAGCTGTTTGAAACTGTCAGATTGATTTCTGGTAACTTAAAAACTGCCAAAGCTGTCAAATTCTCCCAACAAATCTTCTTTTAGAATGTTTTAAAACTAATTGCTGGTAGACTTAAAGCTGTCTAAAACTGTCAAATTGATTTCTGGTGACTTAAAACCTGCCAAAACTGTCAAAATTTCCCAGAAAATCTTCTTTTGGAATATTTTAAAACTAATTTCTGGGAGTCTTAAAAGTTGTTTAAAACTGTCAAAATGATTTCTGCTGACTTAAAACTGCCAAAGCTGTCAAATTCTTCCAACAAATCTTCTTTTGGAATGTTTTAAAACTAATTTCTGAGAGAGTTAAAAGCTGTTGAGAAATGTCACTTGTCTACATTGTTATTGTTTAAAACTGTCAAATTGATTTCTGGTGACTTAAAACTGCCAAAGCTGTCAAATTCTTCCAACAAATCTTCTTTTGGAATGTTTTAAAACTAATTTCTGGGTGAGTTAAAAGCTGTTGAGAAATGTCACTTGTCTACATTCTTATTGGGAACGTTTATTCAGGACTGCTTTGTCGGTATATTACATAACCAAACAAAATGCTGTACTCCTGTGTAAAGGAATACACAACTAAAATAGGGCATTCATTTACTAAAATTAGATTATAGCAATAGCTCAAAAAGAATGGAAAATAACGATAAATTAAAATTTAAAAAATTAATCGTTATTTATTGAGTAGTATTGTAAATATAAAGTGTACATTTTATTATTTTTTGTTATGGTGGATGACCCCATTGTGGCGACTGTAGAAAAAATCTTGTGTGTGTTTCGAGCGCAAATGGACATTGTCGATTTCGAGAGAATGCCGCGCGACGCTCAATCGACAATGTCCCATTTTGCGCTCTTAATACACAAATAGCTATTATTATGATGGACCTATTATTTTTTTAATAATTATGAAAATGTAACATTTTTTACTCTTACAGTTTATAAATACGTGTTCAGAATAAAAATTTTCTACGGTAAATACAAAATATTATGTAATCTCTAATCTGTGAATTTTATGTAATATGTTACGATTTTAAAATTTTGTTATTTATTATCCATTCTCTTTCCAAGAAACGTTATTTTTAAAATATATTATTAATATTTCATACAAACAAAATATTTTTACTTCGTTAATAAATTTGAAAATATTATTTGACGCGACGTTCAATAAATTGTTTTATTTTCATTTGTTCTAGGTAACTTATAAATTTGTACCATCCGACCACGGAGTATAATATAACTACTATTAGAGGAGTTGCAACGAAGCAGCGGAAAGCGGCACACTTTCTTATCGCCGAGCGAAGAGAGAGACAGAAGATCGGAGGCCTACGTACGGCTGGCGATTATGTAGTTTATATGAGATCATCCATAATATTTCTCAAATAAAAAGACTTTCGGTGTATATTTTATTGATTTTTATATAAAGGACAATGTATAATTAATTTTAAGACTTTATAGTTCAGTTACATTCCTATAGTATGATATTTATTTTTTTTAAAATATGGACATTTCGATTTCTGTATACATATATATTTTAATTGAATAATGGCCGGTTGCACCAATGTAGATTAAATATTAAATTTGGCTTAAATTGACAATATTGCGTCGCAATGAAAAGTCAAATGAATTATAATATATTGCAGTCAAAATTTCAATTTGCATTTTTTTGTTTAAACCTGGCTTAAAATTTAGGCCTTGTTGTTGCAAATGGGCATAAGAGTTTCTAAAAATTTATTTGTTACAAATAAATCGTAAGCTTGAATAGATCCAAATATATCTACAATTGAAAGAATGTAATAATTTTTTTCGTTTTTGATCATTAATAATCATATTTCTATTTGTTAAATTATCGCCTTGGCACACATTTAATATTTCTAATTCTTTTAAAATTTTAGAAATATCATTTGGTAAAACTATTTTGTATACCTTATTAAATAGTTGTTGTCCGTAAATAAAAATTTTTACATCTAAAGATTCCGTAATTAATAATTGCTTTTCAATTACTGGAACTTCTGTATTCGAAAATATTAATTTTAAATATACAAGGCATAGTTTCCCATTATTTGTTATTTTGCTCAAGTACCAAAATTCGTTAGGCAATGTGATTACAATATCATTTTTCAAAATTAAATTGAAAAGTGAAGGAGACGTCGTTTGAGTTTCCAAATTTGTTTCTAAAAAATATAGAGATTATGTCGATACGACTACATTTTTTTATAAAAGTACCATGATGTACTCGGATACCTGTTAATAATGATTCATTATTATCCTCATCGATATTACTGTTAACGAGCATGGTGTTGGTTGTCTTACGTTTTTTGTTTATTGTATCATATTTAAGTATCTCACGTCTCTTTTTAGGGGTATTAACATTAAAATAATTTGGACAGTTTGGAATTATGGTAGGATAAGCACCTTTTTTCAAGTGAAATATTTTGTGTGGAATCTGAAAATATTCGTTTTACTTCCCACTTTCTTTCTTACTTAATTTATTAATGTAAAAAATATTATTAAATGTGCAAACATGATTGAAGCTGTCAGTCCATTCTTTCAATATTTCCTCATTTTAAAAATGTTTGGCGCACACAAAGTCTTTATTAGAAAACACTCTGTCTTTGCGAGGTATTTTTCGTACCCAAATTTTCAATGTTTCTTCATCTTTAGGAGCACCAAAAATTTAAACTTTTTCTTTACACGCCGCGTAGCCACTATTACAGTTCGGTACAAAACATTTTCTCCCCATTTTATATTAAATTAGAATACAAAACACTTCACAAACGTCAAAACAACCTTATGTCAAAGGGAATGTAAAGGTAAATCAATACGCTCATCGGCCTCCGATCTTTCATCTCTCTCACTGCTCTCTCTTTCTGTCATGATAAAATTGTGAGACATAGCTAGGATAGGGAAACTACATTGCGTTGCACAGGCGTGCATCCGACATATATTTACTTTCAGAATGTTTTTAGGTTTGTGACCTGGAACAAAGTATGACTATTATCGAATAGATGGAGATCGTAAAATATACACATATTTCTACTTTATCGATTTAGTCATAATTATTCATTTCAGTGCTCACTAGCGCTCGCCCCGGCGCAGAAACAAAATACCGGGGGGTACCATTTCACCTTAAATGCTCCTCTTACAAAAACTATAAAATTGTAATACTTTATTAAGATACAAATATTAAAAATTATAAATAAGACATAAAAATAATACAATTAAAAAGTTTGTTCATCGGGTTGAATCAAAAATTCATTTCCGCCTATAACATAAGTTGCTCCTCCAGTTATACTTTTATCAGTAACAATATAATTTGGTTGCTCTGTATTTTCATTCAATACATAACTCGTATCATCTACATACATAACAGTAGTGTTGTCAAATTGTTCTGGAAGTAAAGCTGGCTGTTCTTCTTCTCTTAGCGTTTCATCGACTATCATTTCAAATTCTTGATTTCTTCCTAAACTTTTTCCATTTTCATCCACAAGAACATATTGTTCTCCGTCCACATTAATAGTATTACCTTGAATAGGAACATAGTTTCCATTTCCAATGTCGATATAATTTTGTGTTTGATCTTGTCCAACTGGAATTTGGACGTACTTTATTTCTTGGGGCTTGTTTTCCACAATTTGCGAAGAATGTGATGACTGAGCCACATTTTTATTGTCCTCTTGTTCCTCATCTTCTTTCATGTCAACCATGAGAACAAAACTGCCAGTTTCGGTAGGCTTTACATGTTTGAGTTTATGATTTTTTAAAGTGAATTGTCGTCGAAAGGATAAACCGCAAATGTCGCAGGAAAATGGCCTATCTTCCTGATTCACTGAATAAGTAAATGGCGGGTCGGTTTTGTCTTCGGGAAACACGAATTTTCTAGCTTTGTGCTTTTTGAAATGAATTGTAAGAGCTTGAAGATCTGTGAAAGTTGCAGGACATAGTGCGCATTTAAATTCTCTCAAGCCTTTATGAGATCTTAAATGTACTTCTAAGGAAGACTGATGTTGGAATATTTTGCCGCATACAACACATTGATTTTCTATAAAAAAAATAAAGCTATAATTCAAACGGTACAAAAAATATTATATAAGATTTTTACATGAAAAGTTCTATGAGTCGAGCCTAATGTTATAGTAATAATACAAGTACATATGTCCGAAGCCCGGTTGCATAGTATGTATTGGACCAAAGAATTTTGTGCAGAAAATTAATTTTTCAGAATTAAAATTTATTATATAGAAATTATTTATAGGAAAAACAAATAAGTATATTAAATTCCCCAATAGTCCGATTCTCAAAAACGTTTAAGCTTCTCCTCATTTTTGGATGAATGAATTCTATTCTATTTCCAGTATTCAAAATTTAATCTTCATAATATTATCAAAAATATAGATACTAGGAATAGATTTGACTATATTTTACGATATAAACTGTCAAAATTAGAGTAGAATTCGCTAATCCAAAAATGAGGATTAGCTTAAACTTTTTCGAGAATCAAGATGTATAAGTTTTGGAAATTAATAAATTAATACGTATTTCAATTACAATAATTATAAAAAAAAAAAACAAAATAAAGACGTTATTTCTCGTGCATATCAATTGGACCATAACTCGAATTTCGAGTTAAATGTTTAAATTTTGATCAAAACAGTGATGCGTAATTTTTTTGTTCAAATATATTATTGAGTTTCCATTAAGAAACCAATTGAAACTTATCGTTAACACTTCAATGTAGTGCGATTGTTAAAAAAGTACACGGTAAGTCTTTATCGTCTAATATGCACAATTCTGTTTTTACTGCGCATTAACTAAGCTTTCTGTGCAAAAATTAGGGAAAAAACTTTAAGGAAAGACGAGAAACATACTTTTGTAGTTTTAAATTATCGGAAATATTGAGCCAAACGTTAAAACTGAACGTTTATCGATAATTACAAAAAAGGGATGTCCGTGCTCTATGGACATTATTATAGAAGTGCAATATCAATGACATTTTAAAATAGAAAGTTTTTTAGAATATAGATCAAGTTATACATATATTTCGATTATAGGTCAAATCTGCAAGTCTTACAGACCTGTAAATCTGTAAAAAACTTACAAAAACGCATCCATTTTGCATATGAGGCGCGGGTTTTGACATTTGTTTGTATGACCCACCGCAACAAGGTTACCAGAATACAGCTTGTCTACCTTGCCTGTGTTGTCAAATGAATTTAAGCGTAAAATTAATTTATAATAATATCCAATATGATTTGTTTATTTAATTATTTATAAGCTTTGGTATTAAATAAAAACCAACGTTTCATTCAAAAACAAAACCGCAAATGTCAAATTACAGTGATATATTCAAGTGGCCTCCAGTGAGAAATTCACGAACTAGATAAAACATATCTCTGTCTCTTTCTGTCCAGCCGAATTCAAAACATTCAGTGAAGAGGGATAGGGAATGTTTTGATTTCGGTCATATACCTATTAACTAATATATTGCTAATGCTCGTATCTTTCCCATAAGAGTAGGTGAAGGAAACACTGTGAAATGGAAATATCATTTCTGCATAAGTCTTCCTCTCACAAACACCCAACCGGCAATTATGAGCATGCTCGGAAATCTTGACTACTATTGAGTAGGTGAAGGAAACACTGTGAAATGGAAATATCATTTCTGCATAAGTCTACCTCTCACAAACACCCAACCGGCAATTATGCGCATGCTCGGAAATCTTGTCTACTATTGGCTAACGCTGACAGCGTCGCTGGCTGGGCTGCGTTCCAAAATCCTACTCTTAAAGTACGAAATTATTCAGTCGTTTCAAAACTAATAGCCTCCAAAACAGCCAGAGTTTACTCAGAAGTGATGTTCTACGTACTCTACTAACGAGGAGAGTATAGAAATTACTTCACAATATTTTCAAACGTAGATGCTCACGATTCTCGACATATGAAAGCAATTTGCCTTCTTGAAGAAGAAAACATACTTTTGGTTGAAAATAAACATAAGTAAATACGTTGGCGTGTATTACGAGCATACATTTATAATAAAAGCGCTTTTATGGAGCGTATTTTCGCATTATATTGAGGAGAGTGCTCCATAAAAGCGCTTTTATTACAAAAGTGTGCTTTTAATACGGGCTTGACATTAATGTTGCAATTATAAGTAGTTTTGTTAGTTTTTTAAAATTATTTTTAATTTAGTTTCAATTTTTTACTTCAACAAAACTCTCATTCGTTCCAAAACACAACACATCATACTCTACGCCAAAACTCGGTATTCTTGGTTTTGGAACGCTGCCCTGGTGATGCAGCAAGCACATGGTTTGACTTTGACGTTTGATTTTATTTCTGTTTGTAGTTGCACTTCGAAAGCATTTGCTTTGTGTTTCATACAGTAATTTATTGTTACCTAAATAAATTAATCCTGATCAGATTGTATTCCTATTATTCTTACAGTACAACAAAGTAAATTATTTAATTCAAATTTAGCACTAGAATATGTCAATGTTTTTATTATTACTAATATTTATATTCAAGAATTTACATACAAAATAAATAGTAGGTACAATACTTAATTTCTCAAATTTAAATTTAAAATTTCTCGCGCTAGTCGAAAACAATCTACATATACCTCGTCCAGATTTCATTTGAACAAATGACTTTTAAATCCTCTGTGTTAATCCTAATCTTTGCTACTGTGAATATTTTTACGTTTCACGCAAATATAGTTTCTTCTGAAAGTACATTATATGTCTATGAAAGTTGAAAATTGCTTGTAACTATTTAAAAGGGGAAAAGTTTTATTGGCGTTCCTGAGAACCATAGTTGACCTGTAAAATTCTTATCCAAGATGTTATGCTTGCTTTAACAATGAACGCTCATTACTGAATTGAGCAACTGATAGTGCCAAAATGTAAATATGCACGAGGTTCAGGATTGTATTGAGTTATACCCCAATAAAACTTTTCCCCTTTTAAATAGTTACAAGCAATTTTCAACTTTCATAGATATATAATGTACTTTGAGAAGAAACTATATTTGCGTGAAACGTAAAAATATTCACAGTAGCAAAGATTAGGATTAACACAGAGGATTTAAAAGTCATTTGTTCAAATGAAATCTGGACGAGGTATACATTCAGTCAAGAAGTTCTTGTAGTAAATACACAGTTGCAATATTCTTATGTTGGTTATAAAAAAGGATATTATGATGATAGTCCAAGAACATTGATTACAACAATGAATCCAACAAAGGAAATTTCATCAATATTTCAACAATAGCATTTAGCATAGAATAAAAATAAATAAGGTTTCTCCATCAAGCATTTCTGGAACATACAGTTTCCGAATAAAACCAACATATTTTTTACGCTCTTTCCGAATCTGCAATAAAAATAGGAGGTCCCATTTAAGATTTTTAAGTTGACCCCTTCTCCCGCCACCCAAGGGGGGTCGGGGGGCCATTTTGTCAGAATCTGATGTCCCCCCAAAAACTATGAAGGTTTTGATTAGGCATACTTTTTGTTACGATGCATTGTTTTCGAGATATTCAAGAACGTAATGTTATTTGGGACACCCGGTATATTTTTTTCACTCGTATGAATCTACACTGTAGATTCTACAGTAGTAATTTTGATATGACGGTAAGTTCATTTCTCTATTCATTTGCTTACTATCTTCATAATTTTAAGTAAATACACGTATTATTACAGTCTGTTTCAAGATAGATGACTGTTCAAGGTCACTTGTTCGAAGAAAGAATACATAGCACTTTATACAACACTTGCTTAGCAAATTTTATATTACAAAGAGAAAGACTATTTGACGTATGTCTATTTAATGGGAACAGCCGGTGGTGATATAGAATAACTATAGCGCCACCCTAGCTATGAACTTTCTAGAACTATGTAACAAAATTTGTGCACTTTAATATGCGCGCGATAGCCCAAATTATTCATAATTGGAGAATCCGGTACCTATTAAAAGAGACAGATAATTACTTGAAACTATTTTGTATTTGGATTCATCTTTTAAATAATGCGTTCTTCTTATGTTCTTATAGTTTACCAAAGGATGAAAGAAGAAAAGAATAATAAAATTTAAGTCCAAATATAAAACAAGTATTTGTTTGTCCAAATCATTTTGAGAAAAATGAATTTTTAGTTATACAACTGGTAAAAAATATAATAATTAACATTGTTTCATATGGATTTAACTTTAGAATTGTATTTTTACGTCAGAAATACAATTAAAAATTGTAACTGTCGGTGAAGTCATTCAAAATTATCGGCAGTAACAGTTCATAGCTAGGATGCTGCCATCTACGTTGAGCTCTGCCCGCCTGCTCACATTAATGATGTATGATGACAGATATAAGTAAATGGTGACATTACTTTCTAACACACTAACAGTAACTGTGACGTATGTCGTAGATTTACAAATATGTAATTATCTACTACATTGCCGTCTGTGTTAATATTTATCCAGTGACAATGTGGTGACGATAACGATTAAATCAAATTGTTATTACATGATTTACATCAAGTCTATATTTTTATTTTATACAAAAGCACAGGTGAAAAAGATAAAACTTTGTGAAAAGCATTATTTATAAAGAAACATTTTCAAATAAATTACATTTATTTTTTCAGTTAAAATATATTCACGAATATTTCATATCTGTAGGCCTATGGGTAGGAAATGCAGTGAAGCTATATGCAAGTAATATTGTAACAGACGGCTGTTGTAAATTAAACGGGAAGAAATTTAGTAATCAAACCTACGACGTCAAACAAATCACAGCGCGTTCTGAAATTTGAATATCCTAGTTTATTTTATTTACTCATTTTTTACAAAAATAATAGAATTTAATGTTTTTATTCAATTTTGACGTTTTAAACTGTCATTATTAACTCCATAGCAACAACTATAAGTAACATTTTATTCACAAGTGAATTAAAAATTTTGAAATCACTCTCACAAAATTATAACTCACTCTGCAACAAATAATACATTTAGAATAATATCAGTCAAGAAAATAACACTCATCACAGTATTTATCAGACATTGGATGGGATTCTGTAACTCGTCCGATACCAGACTGAACAGTTATCACTATAGAAACGTATTTTTTATAAGATGACTGGTATACTTACATCATTCCTATCAAATAAAATGTGATCTTCTCTGTAATCATAGTGATAACGGTACCGTTTTATACCGGACGAGTTACAGAATCCCACCCATTACCAGTCATTTTAATTATTTTTCACGACACAAATGAAAGACGATAAAGCTTTTTAAATAGATGACGTTTATCATCAACGATTGTCATGCACAGCCTACTAACTGATTAGTTTTTTATTTAGTCAAAATTAAATATTATAATGGTTTTTATTATTTCGTCAAAATTGAATAATAGTAGTTTATATATCAAGGGAGTAAAATTCGTTATTATTTGTCGAGAGCGAAGAATGAATCCTGATGACGTAGCCCGAGGGATGCAATCGCTTGAGGCAAATAATGACACATTACTCCCATGTTATATACGATATTTTATACACAAACGGAAAAGAAGAAGAATGAAGCACATTTCTATAAACGAAGAAAAACTATTTATTTTAAATTTAATTTTACAAAAATCATTATATTCTTTTCCAAAATAAATATACAGAATGTTCCATTTAAGCGCTACACTATTGCTATCTCGAGAACCCTTAAAGATACGAAGTCGGTTAAATTAGCAAACAATTTCTATATTATAAGACTATTAAAATGAGCATTAAAAAAAATTATTTTCAACCAGTGGTTCTCAAAATACAGAATTCAACTTTTTGTTTTTAAATGAGAACCTACTTTTTTTATTCGCCTATTCGATTCAGCATTTTTTCTGCATACAACGACATAAAATGTTTATACCCTTACATAACGAAAAAAAACGAGAAAAATGCAAAAGAAAAATTATTATTTTCATATTTATTTCTACATGTAATCAGAGTGCCATGACAAAAACAATTGAATATTTTGTTTTCATCATTGTTTGGGCGATTTAGATACATTTAGATACTTTAAAAAATACTATAAAATGTTTTCAAAATTATTGCCATGCTGATTTATACATAATTCCAGTCTTCTGAACATATTACTTCTTACTTAAACTTCGGCTGTCTATGTGGGAAATAATATTTTCGATTGTATTTTTTAAATGCTGAATATCTGGATAGATAGTTTTGTATATAGTTTTGTAGACTTCATCTTTAACATAACCCCATAAAAAAAGTCCAGGGGATTAAGGTCTGGTGATCATGTGGGCCACGGAATAGGACCATAAGCACATATTAATTGTTTCTTCGTGCACAAAATTAATTTTAACACAAGAGAAAACAAGAAAATTCATAAACGAACTACTATGACATGTGATACAAAACAAAATATTCAATTGTTTTTATCATGGCACTCTGATTATATGTAGAAATAAATATGAAAATAATAATTTTTCTTTTGCATTTTTCTCGTTTTTTTCGTTATGTAAGGGTATAAACATTTTATATCGTTGTATTCAGAAAAAAATGCTGAATCGAATAGGCGAATAAAAAAAAGTAGGTTCTCATTTAAAATAGGCTCTTCACAACCACATTAAAATTTAGCATATTTGGTACCAATTTTCAATAATACGCTTGAAAACAATGTCAAAAAATACAACACTTTATTTAAAAAATATATATTACGCCTGTAATTAATTATTAAAAGTAGAAGTTTTTTACCTCCAATTCGACTGTGACGTTATACCGACTTGTGACATAGATTGGGCGCATAATCTTGGCGTTTGCATGTGGTCACCTGTTCTGTCATTTGTGTTTTTGTTTTCATCTGTTTAGGTTATCTTTATAGTTTTGGTTATAAAGTATTGCTTGGTGCCAAGTTGTGAAAACAACAGCAACAAAAATTTAAATCATTATATCAACAACTGGTAAATTGCTTTTTTTAATATTATATTAGAATATTTAAATACAACTTTACACATAAATACAAATATCAAACAATTCACAACGCAACATCAGCTTTCATGTGTCAACTTGTTTAAATGTTTGACTGAATAGTTCCGCAATTCTACACGGGCGGCGTTGTTCCGTCATCAGGCGGTATGACGTCACACCGTAAATTTCAATTTTGTATAGAATCTATTTCAATTAATTACAGGCTTAATTATATCACAATACAGATGAAAATATGAAAAATATTCATATAATAACGTCTACTTTCGAAAAATAAATTAAAAAAAAAAATTGGTTGAAGAGCCTATTAAAAAGTTGAATTCTATATTTTGAGAAGCACTGGTTGAAAATAATTTTTGTAATGCTCATTTTAATAGTCAAATGCCGGGTTTCACCAACATCAAAAAAATCGAATAGCTTATTCATTGAATAAGAGAAAAATATCACATCGAAACCATAATGCAAATGAGAGTATCTATTCTAGCTGTCATATTTCGATGCGATATTTTTCACTTATTCGACGAATAAGCTATTCGAAGATTTATTTGATGTTGGTGAAACCGGGCATAATAATATAGAAATTGTTTGCTAATTTAACCGACTTCGTATCTCTTACGGTTCTCGAGATAGCAATAGGGTAGCACTTAAATGGAACACCCTGTAATTGATAATATTCTTTATCTGTTAATCAATATCAATTAACAATGAACTTAAATCACTTTATTTCCCTAGTGAGTACTTTATTTCCCTAGGGAATACTTTATTTCCATAGGGAGTACTTTATTTCCCTCGATAAATAATGAAGCACATTAAGTTATGATTTTGATAAGAATAAAGTTAACATTATTTACCGGTTGTATATAAAATATTGTATAAACCACGTGAGCTAAAAATGTTTATTCACTTGAAGAAATTAACTCGCTAAACTTTCTTCTCATGAATAGTCATTATCTTAGCTCACTTGGTGTCTAAATATCTATTTTTTGTTGAGATCTTATAGCTTGTTTTAAAAATAATTTTATTTAGTTTTTAGGGGAAATTAAAATTTATGAAATGACCCTTTGATATGCGATATACATAATGTTGTATTTATTTTGTTTTTTATAATTACTGTGATTGTAATACGCATTAATATTCTTAATTAATTGCCAAAACTATAGTAAATTTAATACTTATTTGTTTATCTATAAGCAATTTGTAGATAATAAATTTTATTTCTGAAATATATTAAATTTTAGATGTAGTTGAAATTTAAAAAATGGAACTAATTTTCTGAATAAAGGGTTGTGTAAGTGAATAAGTATCTACAGTAGTATATCAAACGATAAAGAATATTAATAAAAGAAATAGTTTTATGCAAGTGTTTCACAACTTTAGGGATCAGGATATATTTTTTTTCCAAAATTTGGAAATTTATTTTTTATTATTTAATTAATTAATAGCAAATATTTTAATTCGTAATGTCGGCAGTGACACTAAAAATGTACTTTTCAAAAATTAAATAAATAATAAGAAGAAATTTTCCGAATTTTGGAAAAATTCTTTTGATTGGTATCTGCCATTTAATTTTTATCCTAAAATTGTTAAACAGGCAGCACTCAACAACATCGCCCTTAGAGTTTTTTGAATTTAAAGTTCCATTAATTAATAAATACTTTTGTGTCTTACCTTTTTGGGAATGTTTTGTTTGATGATGTAACTTTAAACAATGTTCATTCGCAAGAATTTTATTACAAATGTTACATTTGAAAGTTTCTTGAAGATGTTTTGTTTTACGATGATACGCAAGACCCCAACTATTCGGAAAATTTTGGTTGCAATCTACACACATGAATACTGGGGAAGGATCTGAATGTTTTAATCGCCGATGAAGACCTACAATAACATACATACAGTCATACAAAAAAGTCTCCGTACGACAATAGTTTTAATGTATTTTAGGAAATATAGCAGTTTAAAACCCAATATATTTAATTTTCTTTTAATCCAAAATGAAACGCAATATATTACATTATTATAAATATAAAATAAACAAATAATATACTTTATTTATTTATATTATGGATTAAACATTGAAAGTATACATAATTTCATGACAAAAAAGGTCTCCGTACGATAACCAAAACATTTAAATAATAAACCATTTATTTATGTTTCATATAGAAATATAATTGGATGGTTTTACTTTGGTTTTTCCACCAGTAACTAAGCGAATCTACCAAATTTTTGTTTATCGATGGCATTATATTCTGCCATTTTTCTTGTAATTTATTTTAAGTTCTTTTTTAGTTTATATTCTTATTTGTTTTAAGAAAGCCGACCCAGGTGGAGTACCGGTAGCGTTATCGCTTCACGCTCCAAAGGTTCCGGGTTCAAATCCCGGGTAAGGCCTGGCTGTCGTGTGTGTCTTTCATTATTTCATCTTCATTAGCACCGAAAATAAAATACAACGATATAAAGAATTTCAAGGAAAACTGTCTCATCCCCATCATATCACCGTTTCTATACATAATGTAAAAAGAAGCGTGTAATAATAAAAAATAAATTTGTTTTGAGAATTTTCCGCACTTTCTCAATTTGGTTAAAGTCCGGAGACCGTGGGGGATGATTAAGCATATTTTTAATACTATACAGTAGGCATTCTCTTATAATACGCGAATTATTTGTCGAATTTTTCTGATGCATGACATTGACAATTTGGTTTAAATTTGCTTTTAAAATATTTAGGTAACCTTTACTATCCATTGTTGTAATATTTACTAATTTTCGTACCCCCGCTGAATAAATATGGCCCCAAACATTATGCTGTCACCGCCATATTTAACTTACATTTAAATGCTTTAAATTATCTACTTTTAAATTAAAAGTTTTAATTCTTTATTAGGTTTACTGGCAACGCAAGTAAGTAATACATACAGATTAGATAGAAGGTAAAAAAATTGGAGAAAACCTAAAATTTAAGGCATTTAATAGTAACAGTTAAATACGGCGGTGACAGCATTATGTTTTGGGGCTTATTTTTATTCAGCGGGAGTATGAAAATTAGTAATTATTGCAGCAATGGATTGCAAAAGTTACCTCGATATTTTAAAAGCAAATTTAAAACAAAATGCTGAAAAAAGAGCCCTGGCAGACAATTTTAATTTCATGCATCAGAAAAATTCGATAAATAATGCACGTTTTATAAGAGAATGCCTAGGTACTGTATAATATTAAAAATAAGCTTAATCATCCCCCACTGTCTCCGGACTTTAACCAGATTGAGGAAGTGCGGAAAATTCTTAAAACAAATAAGAATATAAACCTAAAAAAAAATTAAAATAAATTACAAGAAGAATGGCAGAATATAATGACATCAGTGACCAAATATTTGGTAGTTTCAATGACTCATCGCTTAGTTACTGGTGGAAAAACCAAAGGAAAACCATCCAAATATTATATTTCATTATGAAACATAAATAAATGGTTTATTATTTAAATGTTTTGGTTATCGTACGGAGACGTTTTTGTTATGAAATTATGAATACTTTCAATGTTTACCCCATTATATAAATAAATTAAGTATATTATTTGTTTATTTTATATTTATAATAACGTAATAAACTGCGTTTCATTTTGGATTAAAAGAAAATTAAATATATTGGGTTTTAAACTGCTATTTTTCCTAAAATACATTACAACTATTGTCGTACGGAGACTTTTTTGTATAGCTGTATTTTTATTTAAAACCACAAAAAACAGAAAGAAGAAATGTAGGCTATATTACACGAGGATGAAGTTTAGAATACGAGCCGTGGCAAGTTTTTTTATTCATCAATTATTTAACACGTTACTATACAGGATGTTAAAAAATAAGTGTTACAAATTATAAGGGCATATAGAACTGACCAAGTGTTTACCTCTGCTATCTCGAAAACTGTAAGAGTTACGACTTTAATTAAATAAGACTTTTTGTTTAACTTTCAGAGGCTATCTCAGATGTGCTTTTGCTTTTTTTAAAAAAATAAATAATGGGGTCATACCAAAAAAAAAATATATTGATTTTTTTTATATAATTAAAAAAATTACATAATTTTATACATATGTACATGAAAAATATTTAATATTCTTATACTTTTCATTCATGATTTTCTTTCTAAACATTTTGAGTCTTATTTTGTGACGTCATGGTTTTGTACACACATACAATGATAGTCACGCACACATGTACTCGTGCACGTACTGTACATGAATGTCAGCGCAGCGCTGTCACATTTTTCGACCATAACCAACGTTTTCAAAGTAAATATCTTTGCAACAAGTTGTTTTTGTTTAAATGTAAGTACAAATAACGAAATGTTCTAATAAATAAATACAAATTATGTGTGATTTAGATATTACCATGGTTGTATAATATTGTTTTCTGCAAATTATTTGAATTCGCTTCTTCAAAATTAATTTCCATAATCAAATTATTCAATATACAATAAAAACAAAAGCACGAGTACAAAATAACTTGCTGTCACATTTGCTTTCAAGTCAAATAACATAAACGTCAAACGTAGTTCCATTGTTATTCGTTAGGAGGGACTACGGTCACGGTCGCAAAACCATGACGTCATTTGAAATTTAATATAAACTTTAAAAAATTATTTCTGTAAAACTAGAAACTTATGTGACATAAAATATATATTTCTGCAAGTGGTTTTAAGTATACTCTCAGGAAAAAAATAAATTGGAAAATGTGGTATGACCCCATTGTACTGTTAAATGTTGTGGCGACTTTAGCCAATATTTAATTTTCATATAACTTCGTAACTATTAGAAATTGAGGAAAATGTTTCATATAAAATTAAATTGCTTTTTTATAGTCTATTTACTGACATAGACAAAATTTTGTTCAATCACTATCATTGTCAATTTTTCTTCGATTTTTCATTTATTTCGGAAACAGTTGAAGATCAGACCTATGTTAATTAAGCTTTTTTACTCATTTATGTCATTACCATATGCGCTTAAATTTTTTTACACTTTTTTTGAAACAGTCTGTAGAATTTTTTTTTTTTTTTCTATTAATGCAAATAATTCTATATCAAAGTTGGTACAATTTCATTTTCAGAAGGAAGAATCTGAAGAGTTTAACAATTTCCGGAATATAAACAAACTAGCTTCCATATTTAAATTAAGCAGGTTTTCATCGGAACCGTTTCTATAATCACTCCATCGGTTTCGGTTCCATCATCCATCCAACAATGACCTCATTTTAAAATGCGCTGAAATTTATAGCTAAATTTTTTTGATGAATAAAACAACTTGTCTACAGCCATTATATGCGAGTCAAATACTATATACTTTATAGATTATAAATATCTGTAAAATTGTGTTTTTCGTTTCGTTCAGCAATCTTCATGTCGAGTGGGAAAAAACAACCATTTTGCAACTAAACACATAAATTGCTATTCACACCTACTTCATTTCTTTTGTTTATATACTGAAATTTAATTACTAAGGTTACTCTTTAATGGTAAAGATGAATAAAATCGCAAATGATAAAAATAAATACAAATTTATAGCAACCAACAAAATTGGCTTTGGAAACTTTAAAAATTAAACATAAATATCATCCACAAATTGTTTTTAATTTTAGATAAAAAAAAACTAATGGATGGGGGTATCAAACGTATCAACGTATCTGTAACTTGTCATACACTGTCTACAACTTTTTTGCATATCGCGAAATTCTTCACCTGTATTAAACTGCACCTATACTTCATTTCACGTAAGAAAATAGTGTTGGTTTAGATAGGGATATAAATTCTGCTCTTTGATTGGATAGTATGCTAATCTTGTTCCCAAAGGCGAAAAAAATAACACTTGTCCGCTGTCAATTTATTTAATCATGTTTTGATGTAATTTTTAATATTCAGGGCTCGTACATTTTACAGATAAAAATATTTTTATTATTGACAGTTTGGATTCACGGATTATATAATTAATGCATGTAAAAACGGTCGGCGCCATCTGCTATTTTTTTACGTGAAATGAAGTATAAGTACTTATCGAAAAAGATATAAAACCTGTGCACAAAAATCGTCGAGCTATCATGAAACGTTGCAGACAATATGTGACAAGTTCAGTGGGTATCCAGAGATTCTTTTTGGAGAGCAAAAATTCCTTGAACCAGTTATAATCACATGAACAATTTCCTTTGAGTGTATTAAATAACAGATATGGGCTGTTTAAAACAATAGTTATTTATGCAACAAGAATAAAAAGTATAGTCTTATTTCACAAACAGGAAAATTTGATCGAAAGAGCCGTAGGCGAGTTCGTCAAATCCTATCAGTAAAATGACACTTTTTACTAGAGTTGCATACAAACTTTTTTTGCGTCTGCAATGAAAGTGCGAAAAAAGTGCCATAACGTTTCATTATTTCACGCGTTTGCGTTAAAAAAGTGCACTTTTTTCCACATTTTTATTGTTAAAAAAGACACTTTATAAATCCATTTTAATGAAAAAAGTGTACTTTTTTAACAGACGTAAAAAAATAATTTATTATATACTGACAATATATGTATTAAATTTATAAGTACGTAGTAAAAAACGAATGTTTTAATAAAAACCTATATTCTTTGGGAAACCCGAAGATGTAGCTACGCTTTTTTAAATTTTGGAAGGAGCAATGTCCCTTTTGCCCCTCCCTGAATACGCCACTGGACAAGTTGCAGATATACATGCATACATGTGATATCCCCTTGGTGTTGGAATAAAATTTGTGTACCATTTATGATTAAAGACATTTTATCAACACCCCGAAAGTCCTTTCTGTTAATAAAATATGTATGTATGTCATTCATGTGTACAACTTTCATTTTACTTGCATTTGTCATAATTTTATTCTTCAAAAAATTTGTTTCTTACCTAAATAAGTCCAATGAAGGTATGATTTTCCACAATGCTCACAAAGAAAATTTTTAACAACTGGAAAATTATCTTTTTCCGCGCCATCTTTATACAATCCATGTGTTGTTTTATGAGTAGTGCATCTTTATACAAAAAAAAAAAAACATTGAATATAATTTCTTTTTTTATTAGTTTTAAACTTACCTAGGGTACGTACTGAACTGTGCTTTACATATATGACAAGTATATGGAGTAGGGCCATTATGAGTAGTTCTATGCTCATTTAAAGCTAAAGGGGTATAGTAGCATTTCTCGCAAAACTCACATCTAAATACTTTGTCGGTAGAAATCATTTTAATGCAGTCTTTTTTGTCATGATGAGTAGATTTATGCGATTCTGCATTAGTTTGGTCAGCAAAAGCTTGTTTACAAATATGACAAACGTGTATATCATTCACAACTGGATCAGATTCATGAGTGAGTAGATGTCTTTTCAAACGGCTTAATCGATTCAAGTGTTTTCCGCATATATGACACTGGTACAATTTAGTTTCTGAATGGATCACTTCGTGTTCCTTCAAAGTCTGCTTATCCAAAAAAGTTTTATTACAAATCTCACACTTGTGTTTGCGCAAGCCGGTATGATTTTTTTTATGATTATTCAGTAGAGAACGAAGACTGAAAACTCTATTACACACATCGCATGGATAAGTTTGATGTGTTTCGTGCATAAAATTAACATGATCGAAAAATTCGTTTTCAGTTTTAAATATAATGTTACAAACTGTACAATGTAAAGGACGAGCATCCTTTAAATGGAATTGTCTATGAAAATTTAATCTAACTTTTGTAGGAAAAGACTGATTGCAGACTTCGCAATGAAGAGTTTGGTTTGAAGCTGCCTTTACACAAGTGTGTTTCATAAGTAATAATTGACTGCCGTATTTTTTTGAACACACATTACATTTAAATTTGCGTTGAAACATATTTTTATGTTGCGTCCTTAAGTGTTGATCCAAAGAAATTGATTGTTCGAAACCTAATTCACAAAATATACAAGCATAAAGATTTTCAATATGATGCATATTTATTCCGTGGGTAACTGCTTCATCTAAATTTTCTATTATTAAATCACAAAGTCGACAATTTTTTTTATCTGTCTCAGATTTGTCTTCTGAAGCGCCCATTTCGAGATACTCGGCCTCGAATTCATTTTCGCTACTGTCTACTTTATCCTCTAGTTCAAATTTTATATTTCTTGATGGTGTTTCTTTATTTGCTGGGGGTGAATTCAGAAATTCTGTCATATATTCCTCGTTAGATGTGATTTTGAGTGCATCATTTATTGTAATTCTAAAAAAAAAATAAAACACTACTGTAACAATAAATTTACATTTATATTTACCTTTCACCACCGAGAAAGGTATAGGAATCATGCTGAAAATCCCATTCACCAACCCACTCAATGCGATTTTTTAAATTTGATTGATCCAATCAAATCAATTTTCATATGTTTGATAAGAAATTAATGTTGCTATCATATTAAAATAAATTTGAATTGATATAGCCACTCAATGCGATTTTTTAAATTTGATTGATCCAATCAAATCAATTTTCATATGTTTGATAAGAAATTAATGTTGCTATCATATTAAAATAAATTTGAATTGATATAGCGGTAAGATTTTGGAGAAGAAAATATTGATAATACATTAAAAATTGGAACAATAGTTATATTAAAGGAATTTAGTTGCCAGCATTATAATTGCAGTAAATTATGGACTGCAGTTTTCTACACTGTTGGCATTTCAGGGACAATGTTGAAAATGCTTAGTTATGAAGAAAAGGCAACACCGAAGGGCAAGGGACAGGATACGGCGAAAGGAAAAGTTGAACATGAATTGATATTCATACTCATATGACGGCCTTTGGCTTGTGAATGAATTCCTGTCCCCTTTATAACAATTTTAAATGTTAAGGGAGTGTTTTTTCTCGTTGTAATAATAACATATAACACTTTCTAGTAAATAGGTATCAGCTGTAAATATTTGGTTAAACAATATACTTAACCACCCCCACCCCCACCATTTTTTCAGCTCGACCCGTTCAAGTAGGTTCTGTGCCTATTATATGAGTCTCAACTTAACCTACGCCAACTATACAGTGTGTTAAAAAAAAAACCTAACTCGGAGTAGGCTATGAAAAGAGAAACATACAGGATGTTCCGCGACTCGACCGACAAACATACCATATATTCCGGGGGTCAACGATCAAAAAATGTTATATGACCTATAGATGAATTCCTTTTTGTTTCGGAGATATCGAAGGAATTAAAAAAAAAATTATAATTGAGTTAGCCTTGACAAATGAATGATTTTTGTGCTGTCTTATTAATTTAAGCCATTATGCCGCATTTTACTAATTCAGAATTATGCCGATATGGTTTTCGTGTATGGTTTTTTGCAATGGAAGTGGACGTGCTGCAGCTGCAGAGTACCTCAGGCGATACCCAGATCGCATTGTTCCTCACCACAAAACATTTTCAAACGTTTTTCGTTGCTTGAGAGAGACAGGATAATGGCTTAAATTAATAAGACAGTACAAAAATCATTCATTTGTCAAACATACGTTAATTCGTCAAGGCTAACTCAATTATCATTTTTTTAAAAATTTCTTCGATATCTCCGAAACAAAGAGGAATTCACCTATAGGTCAAATAAAATTTTTTGACCGTAATGACCCCCGGAATGTATGGCATAAGTTAGACGGTCGAATCACGGAACATCCTGTATGTCTGATTATTATCAAATAAAAAGTCAAGTTGTCAAATTGATCTTGAAATATAATTTTTCTGAAATTCTTTGTAATAAACAGCAAAAGAATATTGTCATTCGCCGTTTTCTAATTTATTTTTATTTCTAAAATAAGATTCAAGGAGAAAAGCTTTGATTTCTTTAGATAACATTTTGACTATCACGAAATTAAAAAAAATCATAGAAGCACGTGATAACGCCTGTGATATATTTAACTACTTGATCTTTATGTTTTACTGTTTTGTATTTTTATATCAGGACAGTTGTGAAATTCACTGGTTTGTTTTTAAATGTCATTCCTTATAATGATGTATTTTTTGTTAATTAAAGCTTAAATAAAAGTATTTCGTTGAAGTTAGTAATATCTTATTAGCAATTAATTTTTTAAGCTATATTAGTAGTGTAACAGAAGAAAATTAAGTTCAGCTTCTAACAAACTGCATGGCACCAAATGTATACCAATATATGTATAGGTAAATCAAAAACATTCAAAGATACAATAGCCATTTTGGAATCGATATTCGTAAAGCCCAAAAACGAAATTTACGCTAGACATTGGTTGGCTATGAGATAGCAGCGTGTAGAAGAAACCGTAGATCAATATCTTCAAGTTTTAAAGCAAATGGGAAAAGATTGTAACTTCAAAGATGTGGACTTCTGAACAAAATAAAAATGAATATATTAGAGATACATTCATTAATGGTTTAACGTGTCCACTTATTCGACAAAGACTGCTAGAAAATACAACACTAACTCTAGATCATGCATATGATCAAGCTCGCTCTTTGGAGACGACAGAACATTCTGTATCTTATTCGGGACTATCTAATGCCATAGCATCTACTGTTAGCCAAAATATTATTAAAGAAGATTTTGAAAAATCAACTACAACTATTGCAGCGGTAAGAAAGACTGGCAAGTGCTATTTCTGTGGAGGAAGACGACACCCCAGAACATATTGTCCAGCAAGAGATGCTTTGTGCAAATCTTGTAATAAAAAGGGTCACTATCAACGAGTTTGCAAATATAGCTGTGAACGTCAGACAAAGAACATTGCCGAACATGTGGATTCACCTATATCTGTTTTAGCTGTAACACCAAATTGTCTACGCTACGGAACTCAACGGCAGAAATTAGTATTAACGGAGTAAAGTTAAATGCTCTAATACATTTTGGAAGTTCATTAAGTTTCCTGAATTATTCCTTTTTAAAAAAATACAATATTAATGCAATATTGAAGTACCTATACTGGCAAAATAGCATTGGCAAATTCTTCTTTGTTCACTGAAATTGCTGGCCAGTGCAAAGTTGAAATAAAGATGAAGGGCAATACTTATAATAATACTACCTTGTTGATTATGAAAGACCTTTGCTCAGATGCTATAAATGGACATGACGTGCTACAATGTCATTCCGGTGTAACTTTCCATGGCTCACAACCACCTCTCAAAATCTGCAGTTTTGCTGTTGCGAAAGTAAATCCAGTCTCTCTTTTCGCTAATCTAACCCCAGATTGCAGACCAATAAAAACAAAATCAAGAAGACAAACGAAAGAAAATACTCAAATTATAGCATTAGAATTAAAATATCTTTTACATGAAAGTGTAATAGAACTAAGCAATTAACCATAGCGTGCTTAAGCTTTTGTTGTAAAAGGGGAAAACATAAAGCTAGAATGGTTATCGACTACCCACAGACCATAATAGTTATTTACGTATTAAGAGCGTAAGGAGGCTTTTATGGCCTGCGGCGGGATTTTGAGCCCGAGGCGTAAGCCGAGGGATAAAAACACGTCAAAGACCATAAAAACAAGTTACGCTCGTGGTACATACAAAACTTTATGCACGGACGAAAATTTTCAAATTATGAATGTTAGAAAAATTGTATCGAAAAGAATTTGTCCTCGTACATCCAGTATCTACTAGTGTTGCTATGAAATCGGAGAACAACAGTTTATTGTTTGTTTATTAGTTATGTCATTTGAGTTTTATTTTGTGTATCTCCGTGCTTTCCATATAAATATCACAAAATTAATTTTCATTTTTCATTAAAGAATATAAAAATTTTCGATTTGTAATAAAAACTTTTCATGTTGCCTGTTTATATTGTAGGTTATAATTTGGTTTGACGTTTCATTATAGCCCGGCGGGCTATAAAATGACGTTTGTCAAAGAAATTCGTGTATAATTGTCAAATTATGATACGTCCGTGCATAAATAAATTTATAATGTTAGATGCATATCCTCTTCCAAGAATTGAAGAAATAGTTGCTAAAATCTCTGCATATGAAATGTTCAGCTTGATAGATCTCAAGAGTGCTTATCATCAGGTACCTATTCTAGAATCTGAAAAGCCCTACACTGCTTTTGAAGCTGGAGGAAAACTGTACCAATTTTTAAGAGTTCCATTTGGAGTAACAAATGTTTTCAAGGGGTAATTGATCAAATAATTCAAGACAAGAATCTCGAAGGAGTTTTTCCACATTTAGAGGAAAGAATGAAGAGGGACATGATCGAAATCTAAAGAAATTCCTTGCTGCAGTTGAGAAACACAACTTGACGCTAAATAAAGAAAAATGTAAGTTTTCTGTTAGGACTGTGAATCTTCTTAGATAGATAATCTCAAATAAAACAATCAAGCCATATCCTAATCGTTTCAAGCCACTTCTTGATCTACCAGTTCCAAATTATACAGCTTCTCTACAGCCTGCATTAGACACGTTTTCGTACTACAGCAAATGAATACCAAGATTTTCGGAAAGAATACGCCCACTAATGCAAACAAAATTTTTTCCACTAACAGAAGTTATTTTCGTATTCCGTACTAAGAAGAATGATGTTATTAATGCAATCATGGCAGCTATAAGATGACGTACCATTCAGAGTAGAAACTGACACATCTAATTTTGCGACAGATGCAACTTTAAGCCAATTTGGAAGACCAGTGGCATTCTTTATTCTTTCCCAGAACACTAAACAAGTCTGAGTAGAAACACTCTTCCATAGAAAAAGAAGTTTATGTTGTGGAGTCCCTACGTTATTGGCGGCCATTTTGGCGGCATTATTTATTTGGAATTGGTAGACATTTCAAGGTTATAACTGATCAACGTTCAGTTTCAATTATGTTCAGTCAACTGCATTCTAACAAAATAAAAAACGAAAAATTTATGAGATGGCGTTTAGAAAGAATACGCCCACTAATGCAAACAAAATTTTTTCCACTAACAGAAGTTATTTTCGTATTCCGTACTAAGAAGACTGATGTTATTAATGCAACCATGGCAGCTATAAGATGACGTACCATTCAGAGTAGAAACTGACACATCTAATTTTGCGACAGATGCAACTTTAAGCCAATTTGGAAGACCAGTGGCATTCTTTATTCTTTCCCAGAACACTAAACAAGTCTGAGTAGAAACACTTCCATAGAAAAAGAAGTTTATGTTGTGGAGTCCCTACGTTATTGGCGGCCATTTTGGCGGCATTATTTATTTGGAATTGGTAGACATTTCAAGGTTATAACTGATCAACGTTCAGTTTCAATTATGTTCAGTCAACTGCATTCTAACAAAATAAAAAACGAAAAATTTATGAGATGGCGTTTAGAACTACCTTGTTTCAAATTTAATATAATTTACCGACCAGGGAATGAAAATGCCTCAGCTGATACTCTGTCAAGGATAAGTGCAGCAGTTAATCCTGTCCTGTCAAAGATCTTGAAGCATTACATGCAGAACTTTATCATCCGGGAATAACTCGAATGTATCACTGGGTGCGTACTAAAAATTTGTCTTACTATGTTGAAGATGTGAAGAAAGTTACAAATAAAAGCGACTTCTCCATTCGAGAATAAATTTAGATTTCAAAGGTCCGCTTCCCACCAAGACACTAAACCAGTACCTCTTAACCATTGTTGACGAATATTCCCGGTTTCCTTTTGCAATACCGTGCCCTGATGTTTCAACAGCCACTATAGTAAGATATTTAACACATCTTTTCTCCATTTTCGGGATACCTTCGTACATTCATATTTACAGATGAACCTTTTTCATATCGCAAGAACTCAAATTATTTTTAACATCTCACGGAATTGCTACCAGTTGAACTACTCCCTACAACCCATAAGACAAGTTGAGAGGTACAACGGAATTATATGGAAAAAAATAAAGCTTGTTCTTCGGTCAAAAAATATGAAAACAGAACAGTGGAAAGAAGTGCTAGACATAGCGTTGCATTTCATTCGTTCTCTCCTTTGTACTGCAACCAACGTTACCTTACATGAACGAATGTTCAATCATCCTAAAAGATCATTCAATGGAAGCTCTATGCCAACTTGGTTAAATAAAACGGGACCAGTTTTAATGAAGAAGAATATTCAAACAAGTAAATACGATCCTCTGGTTGAAGAAGATGAACTGATAGAATCAAATTCGGATTATGCCCATGTCAGACTACAGGATGGGAGAGAAACAACTGTATCAACTCGACATCTTGCTCCTAGAGGTGAACCAATAGTAACAAGAGATACGACTACAAGCAATCATGAAGAAGAAACTGAGACTGCCGAAGAAGGAAATGATCCAACCACAAGCAATCATGAAGAAGACTGTCGAAGTAAGAAATGATGACGCAATCATCCGAGTCTCCAGGCAACGCATCACGTACTGTTCGTTCTGGACGCAGACCCACGTATTTGTTTGACTCATAACTAATTTTTAGTGAGGGGTGAATGTAATATATTTAACTACTTGATCTTTGTTTTACTGTTTTGTATTTTTATATCAGGACAGTTGTGAAATTCACTGGTTTAATGTTTTTAAATGACATTCCTTATAATTTTTTTTGTTAAAACTTAAATAAAAGTATTTCGTTGAAGTTAGTAATATCTCATTACAACTTGCAGCAAAGTTAAAAAATTATAAACTTGTAAATATACAAACATTAATAATAATTAAGATTTTTTAAATTATACTCATCCAGACAAAAGTTCATATTCTTATTCAATAGTCGTAGAAAAAGTATACTACTCTACTCGCGTGTAATGGCTATTACTCATTCGAATGATTTACAACACTTGCCTTCGGCTCGCGTTGCAAACTTCATTCTCTACATTACATGCTCATTGAATGTACTATTCAATTAACGAGCGTTTCTTTGTTCATAGTCTACTTCGAGTTAGGTTTTTTAACACTGTAAACGTATACCGGATGTAAGACGAAAACCGGGCCATAGGCGTTTAACACGGGAAATCAGTTTTTCCTTGCGCAAAAGTGGCCTATTAATTTTAGACAAAAATGTTGCAGAATTAAATTCTGCATCTAAATCAATAATCACATTTTCTTTTGCATGTTTCGTAAACGAAGAAATTGAATTTCAAATTTTATAAAAGTTACTTTGGAGTCCTGTGGCCGCGTGCTTGAATGTCTGGTCGCGAACCTGGGGGAACCGACTTCGATCCCGACAGACGCCAAATATTTCCAATTTTAAATGGCACAAAAGTGACCCCTGTGGTGCACTCTCCACACCAGCTATGAGTGCCCGGGGGTGACGCCTGGTAAGCGCCCACACGGTAAAATATATCGTCATCATTACCGAAGTCTACATGTGTTGTAGATACTGGCACACCCAGAAATGGGTAATATGCCGTGATGATATATATTTTTTTTATTATAAAAGTTACTTTTTTATAGTGTTAGCCATGGTATTAAAATAAAATCTCAAACAAATTTTATGACATTTTACATGTCAGAATTATAAAATATAGTTTGCATCAAAATAATACTACTCAATGATTTGTATCTTCTCTTCCAGTGCATAATTCTCCATTTTCAATAATAACTCAAAAAGAGCTTTTCTGACAGGTAAAATATGCCACAATCTGACAGATACGTTTCTGATAGGTAAAATATGTCACAATCTGACAGATACATTTCTGACAGGTAAAATGTCATAAAACTTGTTTTCCTATTCCCTACTGTATATGATGCTATATTCGCACGCTGAACAGTGTGGATATGATTTTAATGCTACTAAATCAGTAGATTGTATACTACACTGAATTTTAAATAAAAAAAATAAATTAATTAACCCTATTCGCTGGTACATACAATTTTGTATACAAGGTTTTTTCATTTATATATTTTAAATATCTTGGTCGTAGAAAAAGTATACTGTACAACTCGAGTGGAATGCCCATATCCCATTCGGATGATTGAGGCACTCCGCCTGCGATGTCGTGCCCCAAACTTCATCCTCATGGTATATGAGCATCATATCCACTCTTGTTGTACAATATACGAGTACTATTGTCTATTCGCGATGCAAGTTTAGACGTCGGCGCCACTAGTGAACTTGTGTGAAGGGTATTGACCAATTGACATCTGTCAATCACTTGTGTACTTTGTAATATTTTTGCGTAATTTCTCTTATATTTGTGTTATTATACAAATTTAAGTGTTTGTATATACAATACTTTTGTATATACGCGTTGTTTTCATCTATCTATCATCTATTTGGAACTTTTATGGTAGGTATTTTTATATCATTTCAGTTTCATTGAATATTCAATAACATCGTAGTTATTATTATAAACCTATGTTTATATAAAAATTAAAAAATAAAGCGAAATTACACAAAAATATGACAAAGTAAACACGAGCGTTGACGTCTAAACTTGCATCGAGAATAAAGAAGTTTTATAAAATTTTAAATTCAATTTTCTCTGCTATCAAACATGAGAAAGAAAATATAACTATTGATTTAGTTGCAAATTTATTTGAAGCAATTTTATCTAAAATTAATAGGCCACTTTTGGGCAAGGAAAAACTGTTTTCCCATATTAAACGTCTATGGCCCGGTTTTCGTGTTACACCCGGTATGTATTTAAATTAATAGAAATTTAATGTTGGAAGGTAATGTGCTACCGACAATCAGATTTTTATAATACTTACGGAAATTTTATTCTCAGTTGCTTGTCCGCTTCTAAAACAATTTGAACAAAATCGTAATAATTTTTTAGTCTATCTGTGCAAGTACCACAAATTTGTTGTGGTAAACCATCTTCCTTTTTAATTTTGATTGGTAAAGAACCATTTATTTTTTCCTCTAACTTATCTGTTTGGTTACTTTCGTTATAAATTTCTATTTTATTTTCTCCTGTAACATTTTTGGCACACAATCTACATAAATCCGTAATAACTTCTTCATTGTAATCATGCATTTCTGCCATTTTTGATTCAATATCCATATAGCAGTAATTTTCAGTTGATTCTGATGGTTTTATAGATATATCATTAGCTTCCATTGGTTTGTTTTGAATTATATTATTTATTTCACATTTTTCTGTTTCATTTTTGTTAATTGCTTCTACGGAATTTATTTCATTCAAGATTTGACCATTGTTTACATCCTCGGGTTTGCTATTCGGAATATCAGGAGTATCGAAAATATTTTCATTTAAAGGTGTAAATTGACTAACTGGTGGTTCTTCATTTAAAAGCATCATAGATGAATCATATTTATCAGTTGAATTTTCAATAGCCTCATTTATGGTAAAATTATTAAGTTCAGTTTTAATATTTAAATTTAGATTTCTCGCTAAATATATTTCATAAATCATGTCTTCATCATGTGTTTCATTTCCTAAACATATCATTTTATTTATATTTGATAGGATAGCTTTAAAATTTCAACTTACCTAAGTTCAAAGCTTCTCGTAGACAATTGAATAAATTATCGGCAGATGTTAAATCATCAAAGAATATTTGAAAATCTTCTACTGTTAACCACAAATTATGTTCCCTAAAAATTTTTTGTTGAAATTCTTCAAAGGTTTCGTTGCTACACAACTGAACCATTATATTTTCTCCACTTTCGTCAGTAAGTAACAATTTCATATTTTGTGCCATTTTCCTAGAATAGACGAGGTATAAGAAGATGAAATAACGTCTTACTACGTGTAGAATATAAAGAATACCACAATGTTTTTAACTTAAAATAAATATAGACTTCTTGATATTCACACATAAAGTAAAGTTAATAAATACCTTAAATGACTTGTTTACTAACAATTTAAACGTTTTATCATCACAAAATTAAGAGTAAACATCTACTATTTCGGTTCGGTTAATTTGGTTTAGTGATTATGAACAGAGAACATGAAAAAGTAAAATTATCTAGCGTAGAACCAGGGACCATGAATCCAAAACTGTTTCGTTGTGTGGACCATATATTGTAAACGGGGGTATGTTTGGGAATTCCCGTCCCACTGTTTGGAAAACACTGTATAGTGAAAATTCTCTACTGCCAACTGTATTATGACCTTTTATACACGTGTTTTTAGAGAATGTTTGTGTGATTTTGGCAGATATATTACTAAACATTTAATTTGAAGTATTTTTAAGTATTGAGTGTATAAACTTAAGCCAAAATGGTAAACGTCTTTATTATATAAGTTATGAGAAGCACATAAACATTTAACATATTTTAGCCTAAGACGAAGAAATTTATAGATCGCAAAAATGCTGTAACATTTCATTTAGTTCATCGTTCCCAACAAGATCCTTTAGCTGCAGATGAGAAAGCACCACAAAGAGTTCTTTTACCAGTTAAAGATAATAAAAAAGTAAGGTTACCTTACTTAAAGTTAAGTACAATTTATAACTTTAAATATTTAGCCGGACGCAGAAAAACGTAAGGAAGAGCAGACAAAATTTGGTATTTTCTTTGATGACGATTACAATTATTTGCAACATTTGCGCGATACAAGTAAAGTCGAAGTTGAATGGGAACAAGTTGAAAGAATTGAAGCCCCTGCTAAACTCAAACTTCCAAGCTCTGTTTTCGCTTCAAACGTTGAAGAAGATGTTGGTTTACTTAACAAAGCCGCCCCAATTTACGGTAAAAAGAATAAACAATTAATTTATAAACAACTGACAGTCAACTGCTAGGTCCAAGATTGGATTTGGATCCTGATGTTGTTGCCGCGATGGACGACGATTTTGACTATGACGATCCCTACAATGAATTGGAAGATAATTTCATGGAACTAGCAAACGCTGAAGGCGACGAAGATGAAGAAAATTCACAGGTAGGATCTGATTTCAGTGAAAATTATTCTGATGAGGAGAACGACGAAGTTGGAAGTTTAAATGGACCACAATACACATTTGCGGACGAAGAAACTAAATCAAGATTCACGGAATACTCTATGAGTAGCTCTGTTATGAGGAGAAATGATCATTTGACGCTATTAGACGACAGATTCGAAAAGGTAATAAATATTTTTATTATTAAGAGGAATGCCTACTCTTGTACTAAAATATGAAGCGAAAATTCAATTAAATTGTTCCTGTACTACAACTATTAACATTTTTAAATATTCAACACTATACAATCATACTTCCGATATTAATCTGCATTTTTAAAAATATAGAACGGTAGTATTTACTCTTAAACAGGGATGATTAAGCGTTGACTAAAGTAACAAATTCAGTTGTTTTTTAATCACTCCAATGTATTTTTAAATGGTAGTCATGGTAATTAGTTAGTCAGGGTGACTAAAATTTTGAGTAAATACTACCGGTCATAATTATTAAAATCTATTAATACTGAACTTTGACTTTAAGGGTAAAACAAAAATGCAGTAGCATTTCTCGTTTTCTCACTAAAATCAAAGTACAGTACTCGGTACAGTATTAATAGATTTCAAAAATTAATTTTATAAATTCCCGATTAATATCGGAAGTATGTTTGTATAGTAATAGTTCTAGTACAGGAACAATTTATTTGAATTTTCTCTTCATATTTTAGTACAGGAGTAGGCATTCCATTTAAGTGTGTTTGTATAAACTTTTTTTAGATGTATACCGAGTACGACGAAAATGAAATCGGTGCATTGGATTGTGAAGAAATTGAAGGATTCGTAGACCCAAATTCTGATTTATTGTTACAATGTGCAGATGAATTTGAAAGAAATAGAAAAAGAGAACAACTTGCTAAAGATGCTGTTGCTGCACGATTAAAAAGATTACAAGAAGAAAGTGATGAAGATAAAGCTGATTTAGTTAATTTCGAAGTTAAAGAGAAAGAAAAATGGGATTGCGAAAGTATTTTGAGCACATACTCTAACATTTACAATCACCCAAAACTTATTTCCGAACCTAAAAATGTAAGATACCCAATATTGTAATTAACTCTGAATATAACTATTATTATTCTTGCTTTTCAGTCTAAAAAAATAAAAATCAACATGAAAACAGGCATGCCTGTTAACGTCTTAGGCCAAAATAAACTCACAGCTAAAACATTGTCCCAATTCAATGCTGAAAATTATACAGATATGTCTCAAAATGGTCCAGGATCAATATGTGCTAGATCAGTAATGTCTGCCTTAAGTACTCTGTCTATAAGACCCAAAGACGAATCCCCAGAGCAAAAGAAAATAAGAAAACAGAACTTGAAGGAATACAGAAGAGCGAGAAGAACTGAAAAGAAAGCAAATGCGGAAGCGTTTAAAGAAGAAGCGAAGAGGCAGGTGAAAATAGCATTAAATAATAAGAATAACGTTCAAGGTAATAGGATTTTATAAGTTTTTATTTATCTGTTATGTACATAAAGGAGACATTTATTAATAAATGACTATAAATTTTTAATTAAAATTGTTTTTTATTTTTATAATATAATTATAAGTATAATCTTTATGTTCCTCAGTTCCAATATTCATTGTAGAAAACTGATAATTTAGTGATTGACAAAATATTTTACTCATTTATGAGGAATATTCATGATTCATTTTTGTGAAGTTTAAGAAATTTTCACATTTTTTTTTCCTTAATAATCACAGTTTTGAATATGACAAAAATAACTATATTATAAAACAGGTTATAATATAAAATGATTCATAATTATTATTAGCGTGTAGGTTAATTTTTGTTTTTTTTCTTTATTTAATAATTAAATTGTTCCCAGTTTTGAATATGATAAAAATAACTATATTATAAAACAGGTTGTAATATAAAATGATTCATAATTATTAGCGTGTAGGTTAATCTTGCAAAATGTTATCACAAAATATAATATTTTATTTTACAAACAATAATAAATGAAAGAATAGCAATGAGTAATAGTAATACATTATACATTTATATTTTAATAAATTAAATCATCTTATTATCCCCTTGAACTTTATTTGTCATCTCAAAATCAGTGAACTAGTTCAGAAATCTAATCATATTAGTTGCTAGGACAATATTTTTTTAATTATGTTAATTTTTTATCTATATTTCAGATTTTCTATTAATTTTTATCAATTTTTCGAAACAGCTTTCTTAATTTTGATATTTTTTCTTAAATTCTTGGTCAAAAAGGTCAATTTTGCGTCAGAATGGTTCGATTGATAAAAAAATGCATTTAGAAGAAATATCAATTTGACGAAAACAAATTATATTTTAATTGGAATATTAACCGAAAAGTCGGGAATTTAATTGTTGCTTTGAAGCAATTTTTAACGGATCTGAAAAATATTTGATAAAAGAAAAAATGGTGCATAAATTTGAGATGATAATTATCATATCACTATGATTAATATTTGTGTGTTATCTGTTATTTATTAGTTTCACAAATTTTATTACAAGTTTTTTTTTTTAACGTAGATTAAAAGTTAATATATAAATTTTATCAATGATGATTAAGATTTGTTTGGTCTAAATATAGAAAAAGATAAAAGTTCATATGGGTGTATTTCACAATATTAGTGATTTATTTGATGTTTGAAGGTTTCAGAAACAAGAAACAACAGGTAAAGAATAGAAGCAAGCCTGAAAACATAAATTTCTATTTCTAATATATAATTTGATTTATAGGGTCTATTTGACATTTGTTGTAATTCAATACAGCGTATGTAGCGACTTGCGCGCGTTATGTTTTATCTCAGTGCTGTTCTGCTATCTGGTGGCATACATTTTAACTAACAGCGCCGCTCGCACTTCCATTCTCATTTTCCGTCTTTTTCTAGTATGAATGAGATAATTTATCATATGTTTGTTACGTATGTGGAGTTTTACATCGTATGCGGTCAACAGACCTATACAAAAAGTAACGGAGTGCAAGCCATTCGATTAATTCTGTCCGAACTTGCTGCAGAGTATGGACGTTGTCAGAAAATGTTCAAAGTTTTTCTGTTGTTACACAAAACAATATACAGTAGACATTTTTACTATACATTTCGAGTGTGTTAAATGATCGGAGAAGTTGACTATTTGTTTAATTAATTCGTGGTTCAAATAAACAAAATTCAAAATGTGGTGCATTGTAAAATTACCGAATTCTGTGATATTAGAAATACATCTCGATCACGCTAAAGCCATCGGTCAAGAATGTTTGGAGAAGGTGAGTTCTTTGTTTATTTCTTGAAACAACAAGTACAGCTGCTGTAGAGATAACCTACATTTCTTACTAAATTTTGTTGTTATTTCTCTTAAATTATCTCTTGTTTACTACCAAAAACAACGATTGACAAAACATCTAAAATGATTCTATATAATTTTCAATGAATTTTTAAGTATGAACTTTGTAACAGAGGAGTAAAAATTATTTTAAATATTACTGCAAAGCTGTCATTGTTGATATTACAATAAGAGCATTAATATTTATACATTTATGACAATATTTGAATCTAACAAATTAGAATATTTTGCATTTGTTTAAATATTTTTTTTGCAATGATACTTAACAAGTAACAAACGTAAAACAAATGAATAGAAAATAAATATTCATTTAGGAACTGTTAATCTAAATAGTACTCTTGAAAAAGAATATTTTTAAATGAAGAATGAGTTGAAATTAACGAAGAAACAGTGAGAATGAAATCGTGGAGAAGTTATTCGTAATTGACGAAATTAAGGGAACTTTTGTTTAAAAGTATCCTGCCTATTTTTACCCAGTTGATGGCGACATATATTTCTCCCTTCTGGGGTAATAATCCATTTTCGTCGTCTGGTGCTTGATTAAATTTCTCCCTTTCTCCCTGCCTGTCTTACAAAAACCAGTGAGAATTCTTTTACTCTCAACTGTTTTTGTATTAGAAAAAAAAATTATCTCACTAATCAATCTAGCAACCTGAGAAATATTCATTTGTTTAATGGATATTATATGTACGACATACGTTGCTCACTGCACCCTTTATGTGAATTTTAATTAGTTAAGTAGTATATTTTAATTTTGTGGTTTTCAACAATATTGTTTATCTAATTGATTAAGATTCGCGTCACGCACATATTGGACTGGGGACTTTTGATGAATTAATCAAGTTGGTTGATTGTTGAGCGGAACTGTCAATTGTCATTGTTTACTGCTATTGTTTTATAGGAAATGGGGATCTTGTAATTATTTGTGGTTGTCGACCTTAATTTTATTATTTGCACGTGTTAGATGGCAAGAAAATGTCTTGGGATGCCTTAATGACTTATTTAGAAAGGTAAAGTTATGGTAAACGATTAGAATCTTGATAAAAATTGTCATACCCATGATACCCATGGCAACTGAGATGCCTTGGCCATAACCTTGACATGAGATTAATTTCTTGACTTTTGACCAATACAAGGAAATTGATTTTATCACAGATGATTTAATTTTTAATTGAAAATTTATAAATAATCTGCTAAGTATGGGTACAATTCAGATTTGAGTTAATTAAAGTTTGTAAATGTTTTGTGTGTGAAGACAATTATTGAACCAACGACTCAACTCGCGGAGGGTTGCATACTAATCTTCTTTTGCTTTATAGCCTCTATTTCATAGTTTAAAAGCTTTTAAATATAATCTGAAATTGGTGTTTTACACATTTTCCAGTTAAAACTTGTTTTCGTTGTATGAAATCTGTTGTATAATTACAACTGTTGCATGAAACAATTTTTCCACTCCAAAACTCGCAAATTGCAGCTGTAGATTAAATTAAATCTTTCCCTCTTGTAATATTTCATTTGTTTCGAGAGAAAAAGCGCAAAAAATAGTCGGAAAAGTGCTACATATTAAAACAAATGAATTCGGGCTGATAAATGACGGTGCGGGAAGAACAAATGGCAAGCGTTATGAAAACAAAACATTGGAAGGTGTTGGAAGCTTTTTAATAAATTTCCAAACCGTATAAATAGTATCTTGCAACGCCTACGATGATATTTCTCTCTTTTGATCGTAGATTTCACTTTTTCCACAGCTGAGATGTTCTTGTTTGCGCAATTTTCAATTAATTCCACTGCGCCCCAAGATGTGACACGAATCACGTTTACAATTTCCAAGAATTTATTAAAAAAATATTTACTTGATAAGATGAATTTAATTGGAAATAAACCTAAAATATGTGAGACGAGACGATCTTGTTTTTTATGCTCGACTTTAATTAGTGGTCGACATTTATATATCTAAAAAAGGAAATTGAAGGTATCTTTAATAAAAGACAACCATCGTTCATACGTCATTGTAACAAATGAGAATCAATGTATAAAACAAAAGACTGTCACGCAATTTTCTTGTTTCGGGTGACAAATAAGAGTGTCTGGTAAGGGTGATTTCTACCTTACCGGAAATATCAGTAAAAATTGTCGTATATATTTCACCTACCCCAATATATACGTCACATATACGATACATCTTAATATGTTGACGTCAGTTCATGAAATTGTAACAATGTATTGAACTTTAGACTTGCTACAACAATCTTATAATAAAAGTTAATTAGGTATTTTATAAAGTCATGTAATTGTGGACTATGAAAACATGTTTTATAATAAGTAACTTTTAATTTAAATTAAATTATTTATTATTTACATTTTCCTGGTATACCTACCGAATATCTATGACATATTTGCTATAATTTTTTATATCAAATAATATATCTTTTGTAATACAAACTTTTTTCGAAATAATACTCATATTTCGCTTATATTATTAATAATATCTGAATTACCTACTCAAGTATAATACCTACGACCTACGGTAATGTATTATCACTAGTCAGATTTTAAAAAAAACTTTAACGGTTTTTAAAATTTATTTATGTAATCAGTGTGTAAAGTCGAGTGTGCGGAAATTAGCACGAAATAAAAAATGCTATTTAGAAACGAGTTGCATACTATATATTTCCTACAACCGAAATGTTAATGCTATTTCTCATAATACGAATATGAGTGTACAGACATCTTCAAATATTAGCTCTGTTCGATGAGAAGTGCTTGAAGTGTAGAGCAGAATAGTGCAGTGCAGTGTAGTGTACACTAGTACAGTCTAATTCTTGTGGTTTCATAAAACACACTAGTGTATATTTGGGCAAGTTTGCTCAGCTGTGAGTAATCAAGCCAAGCATAGCCAAAGGTGTAAAAGGTTAGCTTGTTTATAAACACAGTCATATCATAAAGCTGCAAAAAAGTGACTGCAGAAATGTCTGTTTTAAAGAGCATAGTGAACTAATAAACGATTCTGACGAAGATCAATCATCACTTGATTCTTCATCAGATTCAGAGACAGATATATTAATTATTTCTTTATATAGCAAAACAAAATTTTAGGTTAAATAAACAGATGTGTAGATAGGATAGAATTAAAATATCTACCGAACAACATTTAGCTACCCCCACTCCTAGTCTGCACTTTCTACACTACCTGGCGAGTCAGGTCAGAAAAGTGAGCACTAGTTCTTAAAATTTTTGTCATCGAACAGCCTGCCAGAAGCTGCCCGTTTCTCATAAAACATGTTAGTGCAAGAAAGTTAACACTAGGGCGGCCTAGTACATGTCATCGAACAAAGCTATTGTTAGTGTTAGTTGACAAGTAAATTAACCGTTTCCTAGCAACATATTTACTTTTCAAGTACTCGTGCTTGAAAAGTACTTTTCCCGCACTAGTGTTTGAAAAATTACATCTTACACATTGCACATACTTTACGCACGATTGTAAGAAAAATATATTATCTATGCAGTACAGGGTTGCTACATTTAAAATACAGTGGTGCACTCTCCACAGTTTTAAGTGCCTATTAATATGAGGTGACTCATATAAAGTCCCTTCAACATATGCGTATCGCATTACATAGCAAAATCGCAAAATATTTGAAAAGTATATTGGCACACCCAGAAATGGGTAATAAGCCGTGATGATATGTATAAAAATATAGACCAAACTCACAATTGTTATAAGTATACCTACTTAATAATTATAATTATATGTAAATATTATAGTTCTGTTATTTAATTTTTCATAAAATGTTATAAATATGCACTATATTTTTTAGATATCTTTTTAAACCCTCGTATTTAATAACAATAATTCAATCTTTATGAAAAATTATAGCTACAGGAAGCTAACGGCTAACCTGTATTATACTTTTAAATACTATTGTTTAGTTCTCGCAATAGCATAAAAAAAAACACTGTTCAAAGTCCAGAATTTCTAGTTTAACAAAAAATAATTATTGTTAACTGGTTAATAAATTTGGTAATAGAAAAACAGTGAAGCAGGTAAAATCAGCAGAAAGTTACATGATTCAGTGGGCAAAGTCCAACCGCGGTTTACCGGCTCAAAGTCCACGGTCCAAAGTCCGTAGATAGTTCTACACACACACACACACCTGTAAGGACGCCGGCAAGCCTTGAGAACCGAAATGTCGAAACTCAATTTATAAAGATTATATAGGAATTATTTTTATATAATTTACATGAAAATATATTATGTTTCGTGTAGATTAACTTTTACTGTAATTATTAATAAACAGTTGGAGTTCTTGAGTTTTTATGAAACAACTATGAGATATTTTTTGTAAATTTGAGAAATTTGTGTAAAAAGCCAGTACATCCAAAATGGGTAACAGATGTGATGCTATATATTTTAGTTATAATTTAAATAAGTATTATTTAAAATAATACAAAACAGCTATTTTTAGTTTGGTAAATATTTTAAACCATATTTAATGGTATGGTTAAACCCTGTATGGCCGAAATCGGAATCATTTATGTAGAAAACTCGATCACAGGCAAAAAAAAAATAGTTTGATACATATAACGTTTATACTATATTATGTATACGTTTATACATTAGGGACAAGGCGACTACAACTCTAATTTGAATTTCCTTTTTATGACGTAATGACGTCACTACATCAATTGTTTTATTAAAGCAATCTATGTTTATGATTAAAATAAATAATTAATTCTTGTAGGAGTAAAATATAAAGAAATTATTCGTGTTTAAAATATTTTTGTACCATAATTTCTGTACGTAATATTTTCTTGTAATATGCCCACATGAAATTTTTTTGTGCATTTTTTTTACAATACCTACATTCAATCAAAGTGATGAGCCTTATATCCTTGATATTAATAAATAATATTTTCTTCGCGAGTTACCCTTCAATTTAAATAATAAATAAAGAAAAATAAATGAATTGCCACTACTTATTACACATTTTTAGGTGTGCCATTTTATTTTTATTCACATAGATTTCGTAATGAGTATATATTTTTATTGTAGAGAGTTGACAAGGCTTAGTAAACATCATATCACGGGTACTTAAAGTAGGAATAATTATCAATTCAATTCGAATAATAAATAAATGAAATTATTACCACTATTTTTTCAAAGTGAGCATGTACCTACTCACTACTGACATGGAGAGTGCACCGCGGAAATTATTGTGTGAATTTTTGTTTATTTTATACAGCGTTTATAAAAAAATGACAGACATCTTCTCATTTACATATATTTGTCAGTTATAAATATACGGAAAGATATCGGGAAAGATATTCTATGGTCTCGTTGCACTGTGGGCGCCAAAGTGGAAAGTATGTCGGTGTAGACGTGCCTATAGGCACGCGTTACTCGAACCTTGCCCCACGGGGTATACGGTTAATTATATTCTAACAGTGCAAGTAAACAACCATAGAATGTACACGTTTAATATCTGACAATGACCCCCTCGAAGAAAGACCCCCATCAAATTGTAGTCATATTTGAATTTTATATGATAATAACACAGGAAATAATGTTAAATATAAGTATTATTATAGATAATGTGGATTTAATTCTTATATTTATAATTATTTTGACAAAAGATAATTGCAAATTGATATTTCTTGTCCTCATATGTTTTTCCTTATTATTTATTTATTTACTATATAAATATAACTTTTAACTAACGTACAAACGCAAGCGTAAAATTATGTTTAAATATTTTTATCTGCAACTAATAAATAATATGCATTATATATGTGGTTTTTGGTACATAATGATATATGTTGTATATCCCATAGGGAATAATAATCAGGGAGTAATAACCATTATTCCCTCTGATGATCCAATCAAAATATTTTTAATAAAATAAATTATCTTCATCTTCATAATTACATCGCAGTACATTGCAATGTTAACCTAATTTCAATAAAAAGTACGTCATGTTGATGTATGAAACGAATTTTGTCATACATTAATCCTTGCTCGCTTCGTTCGCTCGTGTTGCAAATTTATTTTTTTTTTTTACTCCCTACTGTATATTGGCAACATTCCTTCATACTGTCATGTACAGATTTGTATGTTATATCCACACCATGTGCGGACATAAAATTCAAAGCCAAATCTCTTTTTTCTTGCATCAAATAATTAAAATAGGCCCATAAACCATAACAAAAAAATAATAAAATGTACACTTTGTCCTTAAAGTACTACTTAATAAATAACGATTAAGAAAAAAAAAACATTTTTTTAATAATTACTTTGCGAGATATTTGAATTTATTTCCAGGCCACAGATGACGTTACACTATTTGTGTCTTTCTCGTGCAGCCTACTACAGAAACTAGTGTGAGAAAGATATCTACAGGTTTCTTTAAAAATCAAAAGCAGCTATACAAAAAACAATTATGACTTTTTGATACCACGAATTGCTTCAAAATTAAACGAACTTTCATTTGAAAATATTTAAAAATTGGTTTATGGGCCCATTAAAGCACATATAATGTAATTAATTATAATTGAATGTCAAAGAATATTTAAATGCAATCGTGAAAAGAGGTTATTTTTTCAATACGTTGCTAACATTGATCTTCTTGTTACAAATCTTATATCAAAAATTATTGTCATAACCATACTTTGTTTGCATTGAACATAAAAATCCTACAAAGACTAATGTGAGTCGTGAGTAAAGTGATTACAATAATGCGTAATAGCAGAAATAGCGAAAATGAAGAAATAGACAAAACACAAAACATGTACCCCACCAGATATACGTGAGTGTACCGAGGTTACATGTCAGACTTTAATGCCAGCCAAATCTCAAGTCATAGTAACGCAGTGTTTGTATATTTTTTTATTTGGCGTAGAAAAAGTATACTGTACAACTCGAGTGGAATGCCCATATCGCACGCGAACGTTTGAGGCGCTCCCCTTCGTGTCGTGTCTGCAAATTCGTTCTCGTGCGATAGCGGCATCATATCCATTCTTGTTGTACAAACTACTATTTCATATTAATGTATTTTTAAATTGTAGTTGAGGCAATTAATTTAGTTTAGTTAGGGTGACTAAAATTTTGGTTAAATACTACCGGTCTTAGTACTTTAATTTGAAGTTTTTGTCATATCACAATAATAAAAATAATAATTATGTTTTGTGACCGGTTGTGGGTTTATTATTATTATTATTATTATTATTATTATTATTATTATTATTTGTATTATTGTATATTAATATCCCAAAACACAGAATTGAACTGAATATTTATTATTGTTTCCTGTGAGTCAAACTTCAAAATAAAGTTCAAGTCATTCGCATATTTGGCTGAAATATTCTGTGTCGCAACCTGGCGCTTTTTTCTTGGAGAGCGTCTCCATCGTGGAGACCTGCACGTGTAGCTCACGACTGAAGCACGTGAACACGGCAAGAAGACAAAGACGACAATAGAGGTAGAAAGAGATGGCACGTAATGGAAATTGCCCCAAGAAGATATCTGTGTTGCTGTATATTTAGAATAAAATTTTGTTTGAGTTATTCTGAGAAATAATATTTGGATGTTTAACTAGGTGAACAAGAATAGATAGACTAAATATTTTAGAGAAATTGCAAAAATAAAATGCAAGAAAATTTTAAGAAGTATATAAGTACATGAAGAATTCGTTGCAATTGCAAATAACAAAAAAATGCCAAATATCAATTGTCAATTATTGTGGAATAAAATCGATACAGAGTGATAACTGATAATTTTTATCACTTAGATCATTTGAATTGTAAGGCGTCAATTGGTCATGAAATGAACACGTTTAATTTTTGCTACAGAATCCTATACTCGGATTTAATTTTCAAACTTTATCCAGGAAACCAGTAACTAATTCCGTCTATAATTTAGTGTCCAATATCCATTGGTTGGACCCGTTCCTCTGTTGAAATTTCTCGGGGACATTAAATTGATTAAAATGTTACCGGAAGCCAATTATGTGGGCCTGTTTGCGCGCTAATGAAACGCTACAACTTCCTGTTAAATTAACAACCCCTTTTAAGGTTGAGGATAAATCCTAACTTTGTTAATTCATTTATACTAACGATTGGTAAACATGAAAACCGGAATAGAAAAGCTGTTTGATCCTAAAACATGACTTGTGAGAAATAATGAATATATTAATATTGGGAATTCTCGCGTAAATAAATATGTTAAATAATATGTGAAACAAATAATGAGTAAGTGAATTCGTTGAACTAAAAGTGAAATCTTGAAACCTATTAGAAATTCTGCAGTATATTTGATACAATTAATAAATACCTTGAAATTTTAAACCTTGTGTTTTAATACAACTTAGGACAACCGGAAATTATTAAAACAATTTTCAAGTTTTATATTAACCTATGAGTATGGCTTTTGCCTATGACAAGTTCTTTTGATTTATGTTATTAAAAAATGCTTTAATTTTTAATTCTTGAAATTATGCTTAATAAGGGATAAAATAATAATTATATTATTGGCGCGAAAGTTGTGACGTCAGCGTCACTGCTGTCACTGCGGCATATGAACAAGAACCGAAATATGTTACCCTTCAAACTTTACACAAGCTTCAGTGGATATGTCAATTGTCAGTAATAATATTCTAAATTTAAAATACACCCAAATTCTAATAAATTTATATTAATGGTGTCTTGTCCCTGTATTTAAAATGAAAATATTGATAAATTACACAATTCTGTATTATAACATGTACCTACTTTTCTTTAATATTATTAGTTAGTAGATTAATGTATAGAAAATGAGATATAATCTCTGAGAGTAAATTTTATAGCAACTAGTGAGATAAAGTAACCTATTTGCAAGTTAATGAAATGATGTTATCCTTTTCTATTTGTAAGTCTGGCAGGTCTGGCACTTCCGTGAAGTTTTCTCGCGTATTTTACTTACAGTGTGACATGAGCAGTATACATTGTTTCAGTTAAGAATGGAGCAGATGGCGCTTAGAGCCGACCGTTTTACATGCATTAAATATACAATTTAAATTCGTAAGACTAAACATTGTTCATACTACGTATTTTTTATGTGTGAAAATGTATATTACCTCAATATTAAAAATTACAAAGACAAAATGAGAAACGTGGTTAATTATTAGCTATTATTATTAACTATTGATTTCATTTGACTTCTGAAAACAAACATTTTTTTCTTGTGAACTGGGTTGGCATTGGCATTTTGATCAATCCTGTTAAAATTCTTATTTAAGTATTATGTAAGTACAGAAGATCCTTATGAATTTAAATCAATTAATTTAGTAGTTTTTTTTTTTTTTAATTTACACCATATGAGCAATTCTTGCAATCCTTTTATATTTAACTACTAATAAGTAAAGTGTCGAAGAATAAACTTTTAAATATTTACAAGCAAACATCTTTGTTCTACTTAGAGAGACGCGAAACAGGTTCCAAGGCTCATTCACCCCCTTGCTTCTTAAAAATGTCCCTTTAGCCAGAAATAAGCCTTGCCAAAAATTTCAGATAGAGTACAACATATGGAAAGCATCAATTTCACATGAAAAATATTTTCAGAAAAATCATTCACCTCTTAGAACAGAATTCTGTTTATGATATGACTAATAAAATTTTAAGAAGTTTATACACGAATTTAATAAGGTTTTTAACGAACTTTGTTTTAATATAAACTTTTACTACGGATGAATTTTTTTTATAAAAAAAGTTTTCATATTTTCTTAATATACAACGAAAAATAATCTGAACTGATGTGGATAACAGACGAAATGATAATAATATAGTTTTAAGAATTTTAAATTATTTCCAGTATTCGAATTAAATAAAATTAGTTTCCAATTAAGTAAATAATTTCGTAGAAATGATTATAAATATACCATTTCTTAAATATTGAAAACAACATATTAAATTCTAACAATGCGTAAATTATAACTATTTTAAATAAATATATTAAATTACATGACCGATTGTGGTTCGAATCCGACGAGAGTTGATGGCACAAAGCCTTCAGTGAGATGGTAGGTGAGGTACGATCTCTGTTTTCTATGGAGATGATGCCTGCTAAGCGCCCTCTACAGTACTCAGTCTTCTCGAGGCATTTTTTTATTATTATTTTTTTTTTTGTAAAAAAAATACTAGAAACTGATTTCGAAATGTTTTGAAAATTCTCCTGCAATGATTCACTTTAGTTGATCTACATAGTTTTGATGATTTGTCTTCAACAAGTTTTGTAAACTGGCAAAAATAAGGTAAAATATTGAGTTTTATTGTTTTCAATAAGAATTATATGAGGAAAACAATGTTAATACAACTATTGTATATGTATCAATATTTTTTAACGGTTCTGTATATCATCATTCATTACTAAAATCTGCAAATTATAAAAGCCTAGTAGTATCCAAAATATGGGTTAAGCCGTGATGATATATTCTACGAATACTTATATACTCGTATGTTATGTATTTTAAGTATATATAAGAACTTACAACACGAGAATCCTCTGTGACTTTGAGTTTTACATAATAAGTATTTATAATTTTGCTCTCATTTTAAAGGACGAGTCGGGATATGTCCGTCTGTGTGTATGTGTGCGTGTTGGCAATTAAAATGAAACAACCAAAACGGATCGGACTTTGAACTGCATATTCTTAGTGTGGGAGGAATCCCGTTGTCTAGAATTCTGTACGTATGGGTATGTCGTAGTTTAATCCATATCCTTTTGTTTGTATACACATGTTGCCAAGATACGAATAAGTACATCTGCTTTTTGCTTGTTTGTAGAATGTACTTTGTTTTATAGAAAAATAAATAATGAGCTATCAAGCATAAAAAGCAACATTGTTGTTTTATGTTGAATACATAAATAGAGAATATCATCTCTTATTTTACTTTTGAGAGTAGTTATTTTACGATCTTTATAGGTTCAATTAAATGTATATTGCATATTGCATTAATTTTTATCAAAATTATGAAATGTATTTGATGTTTTCATCTTAGTATATCTGTCCATTTTTATGCTTATTATTACCCCAAAAAATTAAATCTTCATTCTTATACAAAAAGTAAAAATTTCGTAATTTTTTTTTTAATTCTAGGTTAATAAATACAGATCTCAATGCACTGAGATATTTGCATTTAAGGTTTTTCTCAAAAATAGATTCAATAACACCATTCGGAGATATTTGCATTTAAGGTTTTCCTCAAAAATAGATTCAATAACACCATTCGATTCTAAGGGGAAAAATACATAAGTTGCATAGAGCTATTGAATTGCGGTTTGGAAATTTGGAATCAGTATCTTAAGCAAAATAATTTTGAAAAATTTAAATTTTTAGCCCTAATATAGGCATATGATATTTTTGAATAATAAAAATACAAAGATAGGTACATGATATAGAAGTTTTACAAAATCAAATATAACTCATAGTCAATAATGCTTTCCGAACCATTCAAATATATAAATATTTTTTGTTTAATAATTGTTGTGTTCAGGCTATCCTTTTAATGAAAACAAATGAGCTTAACTCAAACAAAAACAATTGAATCTATTTGATCACGTGCGCTTAACGTGAACGTCATGTTCCTGTGTGGGTGTATTGCTCCGCCCCTTTTCTCCCACTTTTGACTATGTTTCCCCCACTACGACAAGTACAGCTTGCTAAAATGTTTATCATGCCTCAAATCTCAGGAGTATATTCTTATACAGATATTATTTCAGTTTAGCTTTAATTACATTTTGATGATGGTTGCAAGGTATTTATTTCTGAGTAAACAAAGAACTTTCACAGGAATATTATTGTTATTAAGGAGAAAATGTTTTTCTTGTTAATTTAATACAGAAAAGTCGTTTTCTGATTTTTATAAGAGATACACTTTATATTTTATACGGTTATTATCCTTCTGTAATTTCTTTTTAATTATTACCTTAAAGAAGTTCTAAATAATGGTATTTTATTCTTGAGTAAATACAAATAAAAATTATAAATAAATAATTATATTCTTATCTCGTTGTATTATCTACTTATTATTGGATTTGCCGATCTGCTTTTAGTCACAGATTTCGGAAATGATAAATCGAAATGAATCTTTAGAGGGCGTTTACCAGGCGTTACCTCAAAAGTTGTCGTGGAGACAGAATTTTTGTGGAATTTGGTTTCATTTTTTCTGATTTTTGCGTTTAATTTTGTGTAATAACTATTATTCATAATGTGACAGTTGAGTTAACTGTAACAATTAAATAATTGATAACACCACGCTTTTGTTATTGCCACGTGGGCAGCGACGTGTGTAAACTTGCCCTTTTCCAACTACACTCGTAGTTTTCAGGTTTTTATTTTTTTTTTCATTGATAATTACATGAAAATTTATGTAGTAAACAATAAAATAATGTATCATACTCGTATTAAATGAGGTCATTCATATTTCTTACATTTCTTTTATTCATGATAGTACCTACTAACTGTTTGAAAATATTGCGCTTTGAAATTATAACAAAAAATATGTAATCAACGAATACATAATTATTCAGAAAACAGCAAACAAATGAATAAACGTAAAAAACAAGTGACACATGAAACAATTGCCACGTGGAGTACATAAATTGTAAAACAATGTAGTTAAATTTTTAAATCAACAACAATAAAGCAAAAATACAGCTATATTTAAATAGATAGGAGATTTTCATTAATTTATTATTTTAGTTAATAGTATTCTTCGTGTTTCCCTTTTTAGAATTATTCATGAAAGAAAAATTTCAGTAGGTGCCATTGTTTCTTTAAAAAATATAAACAAAAGCAGTCGAATCAATGACAAATGATAACCTATTCGACCTTATTTCAGCTAAATTTAACTGTCTTTTGTTTGACAAACAGAATATCTTAAAATGTCACAGTTGTTTTTAATATAATCTTCTGTGCTTACAAAGAGCACGTCACATAAAATAAATATTTGATTTTGTGAGTACGTTTCTCTACAGTTGATAAACTAAATTGTTTGTTTCCTATTGAAATATGGAATAATCTAATATAATTAGGAATATATGGCATATATTTTCAAGAATATTAAATATTTAATTAGATTAAATTGACAAATATTTAGAATAAAATTAGCAAATATATTTATAATAGTTGTCAAGGAAATAATTTACAATTTTCGTATATGCTATATATATATAAAATAAATTTATTATTATTGCTTTAAATATATTTCCTGGAAACTGGTGTACATCAGTGCCAGTAATAAAATTTTAACGAATCACAAAACAGGAATATTATAATAGGTTATAGGTACTTGTAATTTAATTTACAGTATTAATTAATTTATTTGAATACGACAGTATTTTTATTAATGCAGTAATGTATATTTATAATTGACTTGAGAGAAACTTTTTAATTTTCAAACAAAAGTGATATTTGTTGTACTCTTTCCACTGCAGCTTTGAGAGTCCTTGAGGGCTTGAGGTGACGTGTCCTTTTATGGTCCAAATATGTCGTTATTATAAAAATCTGCTAATAAAAGCATATTGGCACACTAAGAAACAGTGATATATTTATTTAATATAGAGAGAATTTTAGCTTAGGTATGTCCCAGTAAGAAAAATGTAACTGGCTCGGTGAAATATATTGTAAATTTCTCAATTTAATTTGTTTAGAAAATCAGTTTATATCACCGGTCAAAGTCCACCCGACCATCAAACTTTCGAAAACCGTAGCAAAAAATATAGCAACATTTGTATGTATCGAATTTAAATGTTTACCGTTGCCAATAGCAACGCACGCACGCATAATTTCTGCTTAAAACACAAAAATATGACAAGTCTGCAATATTAAAATGCAAATACACATGACAAACACATATTTCAACATCTGCAAATCCTGTTTCCAAGGCAACTAAAACAAACTAAAGCGCAAAATTCAAGTGTTTTTCTTTTATTTAAAGTTGAGAGTCCTGCCAAGGTCTGCTGATGGCGCCTGTATATGTTAACCACACCTGCGGTACCAAAACAAACAAGCAAACAAAACAAAACATTGCTTTGTATTGTACCAAAAATAACCTAAGCTGGGCAACAAACAAACAAACTTAATTGTAATTATGGACTCACTCATGTAGCAGACATTTTGTTATTCACTGTTGTAACGGTTCTTTGTACACATTTATTTTGCTACTAAAATAAATTTAATAATTTATTTTTATGAAGTGTGTGGCTGACTATAATTATCAACAAAGGATTAAATTATTTATCTTAAATGACCCCTGAGGTGTATTCTCAACAACAATAATAAATATCTCGTTTATTATGCCTGATAAAAACCATGTAAGGTAAAATTTATTTATTTGAACTTAGTACAATAAAACTACAAATAATTCTATGCAATTGCTAAAAAAGTAAAACTTGTATTGCGATTTTGGAATGCTAAACATTTTGATAGTTCTTGGAATAAACACTTAACCATAAACATTTGAACATTGTCTATAAAAATGTTAAGGGTAGCACAACGTGCAAATCAGATCTAACCAAGAGAGTTCACCGAACTTTAAAGCAAACAAACTAGTTTCTTCTCAGACCAATGTATTTAACATTTTTAAAACTTCTGCTACCTATGTAAACACCTCCCTGTTGAATCTGGCAAACACGTGGCACCCAAACTCTCACGCATGTGGTAAACAAAATAAGTAACGAAATTTATGATAAAATAAATCCTTTGGCAAAAACATCTCCGCTTATCTAAGTAGGCCTACTTGGAGTTTAATTATTGTTTTCTCATGAAAACAGCAGAAGACCGCGTGCAATTGTTTAAACAAATGCGGAGCGGCGGTAAACGTATGAATTTTAAACAAGTAAAAGTTTTTCTGAAGTGTAGATAATATTATCAGATATTTACTACCGTAACGTCATTGATATATTTTTAATCTTTTAAAGTGCAAAGTACGATTTTTATCAAAAATTAAACAAAGCATACTTGAAATTAGTTCAAGTACAGGTAAAAATTTTCCAAGATTCCATCTGTAAAACAATTGAACTTTAACTAAAAATCGAAGCGTGCCGCTTAACCTTTGTTACGATTGTTCGCATTGCTTTCAATTGTTTTTCATCTTTCTGAACTGGTAGCGAAAAGCCACCTTTATTTTAAGGTAAACAAACATCTTACCTACGTAATAAATGTGATAATAAAACTTATTTATTTGTAGATTAACTCAATACAAACAAATTTTGTACAAAGTCTAACTTTGACTCTATATTAAGTACTGTGCTTAGTAACTACTCAATATGGTAATTATTAGTTATATATGTGCAAAATATTGTATACGAACAATATAGTAAAACATTATTCCTGGCACAGGACCAGAAGGTCGTATAAAAATAAAAAATTGTGCAACTCTGAACATCTCCCAGGAAGTCTAAATCACGTTGTTGGAGATTTATGTCTTAGATTTTCATACAAATTGCTAAAAAATTAAACCAAAGCGTTTAGTAAGCAACAGCAAGATTCGTAGATGGTAATAACAATAAAAAATAACATTTCTTTATGCATAAAAAACAATATAGCATCTTTTGGTTGCCATATTGAATAAATTAAACGTTAAGACAACACACTGTCGCAAAAATAGCAATAGTATATTATTTATCGAGACCGGAGAGTAAGAGAGTGCTATTTTACTGAATGATAAGCCTTGAAAGCTTCCGAATCCAGTCCGAACGTGATGATATATACTCCATTTTATCTGTTGCCATAGGTCTATGCCAATTCAAAATTAAAATAATTGTTAAAGTGAAACATACGAGTTTTTATGCCCAGTTGCACCAACAAAGACTAAAATTTTAAGCAACTCTCAAAAAAAGCTTATCGAAATTTTGACAGCAATGCACGATAACTCATTTTACATTTCATTGCCAGGCAATATTGTCAATTTAAGGAACGCTTAAAAAAACAGTTAAGAATATTAGAGCAGATACAATTTAAATTCGTGAAACCATATCTATTGTTCATACTAAATATCTTCCATTTAAATGTATGCAACCTAAATATTAAAATTTTGTAAAACAAAACAAAAAAATATGGTTAAATATTAATTATTACTGCCGATTTTATTCGACAACTTACAGCTAATAGTTAACAATTTTTTCGCTATTTTGAATTCAGTACCAATCAAAGGAAATAACATTTCCTTATTCAAAACCAACGTTATATTTCTAAATGAAACGCTGTTTAGAAGGAATACATAATTATATTCATAAGTTATATTTACAATTTACATCATACAAAATAACAGAAAAAATATTTAGGTCAAATTTAAATTATGGAACTTTTAATCTCAACATTAGGTACGATTTATTTTGGAAATATCACAGAAAAAGAACTGATATTTGAATAATTTGTTAAAGAGACTAATTTATTTGTTTGAATGTAAACATACCTTTAATTAATCAGAAAAATAGGTCAAATGCCAAATTTGAAATTATTCCACTATAAAAACGTTGTAGGTATGTATTACGTTCTCATTAAAAAATTTTGCGGAAAATATCTTTTTCTGTTGGTTATGAATTAACGAACTGTTAACTATATATCCTTCAATTATTTCCATGGATAACTCAATTTCTCAATCCCAATTTTGTTTGTGGCATTTCCTAATCATTTGTGAGTTTGAGAAGGTTATATATAACCACAAAAAAAAAGATTTTATAGTTGAACGAACGCATAGAGAAGGGATAATAACACAGTAGCAGACGCTTAGGCGACACTCTGTCTAGCAAAGCAAAGCACAACCTATAACTTTAATAACAGGTGCCTTCGACGTCATTCACATATTTAGGGTCCAATCCATGGCCCACCTAATCCGACAGACTGACCTGTCACAATTGACGTCAAGAAAAAGTGAAAATAGTTTTTTTTTGCGGGAAAGTACAACCTACGATTTTCAAGAGGAAAATATATTTTAATAATTAAGCAGGGTTTTCCAACTACACTTTTTATAATTCTTGCAAATGGATTTACTTATTAATTTGAAATTGTAACTGGTTTAAAGTTTAAAGTGTAAAATGTGTAAGCATTTAAGATCAAATATTTTGTACGACAATTTTATCTTTATTGTAAGGTAAACAGTGCTGTATATTTCTTGCGATAAGGTATCGGTTGTTTAGTGTAGAAAAATATTGATTTTTTTTATGTTTATTTGCAGTTGATTTGCACTGAATTTAAAAAATAGTACGCAACGCAAAAAACGCAGTATGCTTTGCATTGAACCTACAATTACATTGTAAGTAAATATAAAAAAGTTACAAATTGAAATTTTACAGCCCATAGTTATTAACAAAAATTTTCATTGTGTCCAAGTGGTTTGAATAATACAATAAACTGTAATTTCCGCAAAAATGCAAATAAAATTAATATTAAATGAAAAAGAATTCATACTTTATCACTAAAATTTTTTTTTAAATGTACAATTGTACTTCTCAGAAACCTGAGTTCTTATTTAACCAAAGACAGTTATTATCCTTGTAGCTTGTAGTGCATTATCCTACAAGTATAAAAGTGATGTCCAGCAAACGCCCTCTACAGTACAAATGTTGCTTTTTATAAAATATGCTTTAAGTAGATTATCACACCCAGCAGTGGGTAGAAAGCAGTGATCACATACATACATATATCTATAACGTGTGGTTTTATTAAAAAATAACTCTTGTCATGTCCAACAATATATTTTAAGAATGAGGCATCTAACAATAAACTTCACATTTTCTAAACTATTCTAGTTCTTATGACAATATTCGCTCTAATTTTAATAATGACAGCTTTCTTATGTAAGTATCAAAATTTCAACAGATATAAGTAGTAAAGAATTCTATCTTGAGCATTTCATTTAGATCGGTCGCCTATAAATGCGGCCGCCCGCTCGGCAGTCGTTTCTGTGCGTGTGTGGAACTCCATTGTTTAAAGGTAAACAGTCCAAAGTCCAACTCGTGCTCTCGAACCAGTGGCTAACAATCGGTGCGTCGGTGGGACTTTCACAATGATGTAGCAAATTGAAATTGGGAACATAGATTTTGGCAATGGGGATATTATAAGTGAGTTTTGAATATTAAATTTAAAAGGAAATTTTATATCACGTATAGGGAAAACGATAGCTTATTATAATAGTACATGTGAGAAATGTGTTGATTACATTGTATTAATATTTATAACATCTTGGCTTAAGTAAACATAGTTAAATTTTGAATAATATAACTTTTTTATGACCATACACACGTTTATTTAATGTTTCTAAAATCAGCTATGAATACAAAATCATTGTTTGTTTGTGGTCAATATGTTTTTGGTAAAATTTTATTATATTTATGCCCATATTCATAAACACTCGTAAAAATTTTAACGGTTCGTTATAATTTTTATCCAGTAAAAACAGTCGACACTGTCAGAAATATCGAAATGTAATTTGTCAAGTTTGTTTCTATTTGTGGAAAATTATAACTAGCCGTTTTGAAAATTTACAAGTGTTTATGAATATGGGCATTAGTGTTTAAAAATTATTATTTCTAAGATGTCTAAAATATGTTGAACTTCATGAGACATGTTATATACGAAATATGAAAAGTAATTAGAATAAACAAAAATGCATAAATTAGTCTGTACATATATATATACAAAAATATAATTATATCTTAATAAATACAGTGCAGAAATATATAACATTTATATAATAATACCTTGTAATACTAGTAATTCAATACGTAGTAACGAAATCAAAATTGATTAAATATATCATCGATACTTATAAACTTAAGATCACTTCTACATCTTTTTCATTGCCATATGTTCATTGTTTTTGGAAAGTCCCTCCCACCGTTTGGGTACCGCTATCTCTATCTTCCTCTCTGTCTGTTGGTAATTCCGTCCTTGTCACGGGTCCAAAGTCCGGCCGTGAATCACGGAGTTGCCACGAGCCCGGTCGACACCTGCCGCGGACTTTGGACCCGCAACTCTAAATATACGTTTCTATACGTGACTCTGCGAGTGTGTGTGTGTAGAGGCGTGTCGCAGATGGCAAGGACGGGAGATGCTCAACATAAGATGATGCTATGTAGAGAAACGCAGGAATTTGGATGCTGTAGCAGAAATCTTGTTCCGGGCACTAAGGGTCATTTTACCCTTTTCTGGGTGTACCAATCTGCTTTTATTCGAAGATTTCTGTAATGCTAATTATACCGTTTAGGACGCTTACTAAACATCATCTCACGGGTTCTCAAAGTTGTCTTGAAGAGAGCACCACTCACAGGGGTCACACTCTTGTGCTGTTAAAAAACTGGAAATAATTTTTTAAGTTGACGTCGACTCTGTATATACATATTTTGTTGTAGTTTTTTCATAGCCCCAAATTTCAAATCATTGAATATCTTGGTAATCTCACATCCGATTATGGGTATCAGGGATATGGAGAAGAAGAATATCTTGATAGAGAAATAACTGACGAAACAATAAACAAACAATTTATGAGTATTAGTCAATTGAAGTTATCAATTATTACAACAATACATAATTTAATGTATAGTAGTTATCATAGTTCAAAGTTTAGCTGCTTTTTTTAATTTACTTATAATAGTAAAGCTTGTATATATATTTGTGTACATGTGTAGTATCAATTGTTAGCTAAATATAAATATATGATATAATTTAGTCTTTGAGCATTACCAGACGATATCTTATTTATAGTATTGTGTCTGGGAAGCGTTATGACATCAAAACAAAGAATTAAGATGATTTAATAAACTGTTGAAATGGAAGCTGCAATTGATATGATGAAACTTTTATTTTTTATCTGGCATTTACTTACATTTCTACTTTTTATATTATCGCCAAGATAATTATAATTAAATTAAACAAGGAATTACGTATGTTTATTAGTGTTTTAAGTATGCGTTCTGATGCAATTTATCTTTTTTTACGTATTTATTTAATAATGTAAATAATCTTTTTAAATATCAAAGATATATTTGCAAATACTATTTCCGACACTATTTCCTGTATTTCGTTTCAGTCTTATGATGTTTACTTGTTTATACAGCCTCTTTTAGTTTTAATCGACTTTTATTTGTCCCTTTTCGTATTGTTTTTTTATATTTAAAGCTTGAAAAATTAATTTTCTTCAGGATTTTTATAAAAAGTCTTAATGATGTAATTAATTAATTCTCGTTTAATTTTCACGTGGATCTGTGGACTTTACACCCACATAATTGGGATATATGAAAAGTTTACCTTGAAAAACAAATTTCATAATTGACGTCTTTTGATAAAAAGTGGTAAACATATAGAATTTCAAATTAGTTTCGTAAAATAATTTATTATCCTTTTAAAGGACAATACATATATTATTATTGAAAATTATATGCTACCTTGGTGAAGATATAAACAAAATAATTAAATTACAAATAAGGTTATCTTAAAATTGAAAATAAAAAAATATTTTTGTTTAGTCTACTGGTCTGACAGTATCTATTATACAAAATTTTGTTTCCTATAATTTTACATAAAAGGACTTGAAGTACTTTTATTCTAAGCATTCGTGATGTAATGAATTTTTTTTTTAAGTATAGAGTTCCACACTCAAAAGACGTGATAATATATGACTATCATCATGTAGATTCGTGATTGAAGAATTGCAGATATTACGTTATGTAATGCTAACAATTGCTACAATTTTTTATTTGCATCAATTTAAATGGCCATTGTTATGCAGTGTGATATGAAAAATGTTTCATTTATAGTAATCATTTCACGAAGTTGGCTATGCTAATAAAATAGCATCGCTAATGAAGAACGTCCCGTTGTTGTTATTAAATCTAATAATAAAGTTTGTTGACTTAAATTAAGAAAGTTATGCGACATTTTAAGCATTCGTCGTTTGTTTTCTGGTATTGTTTGGAATTGTTTAGTGTTTGTATTGTTGAATAATTTTGAAAGTAAAAAATGGTACTTAGATTGTACACATTTCCGTGCGTAGATGTAGGCAATGACTTCATTTTTTACCGTTTACTTAGTGCACTCAGCTAAGAACACCATCGTAAAATCTAGAATTCTTTTTCAATCAATGAAAAGCCGAAAGAAAAATGAGTGCCGATTTCAATAACTTGCGAACCATAAAAAATATCGCCATTTACAAAGAAAAAGCGACCGACAAAGAGATGAAGAAAGAAAAAGGAAAATCGTAATGGAGAACTTGGAAACTAGGAATTTATCGACTTTATTGAAAGCCCACGATCGTCAAATGTTTCCAATCCGTTAACAGACAGAAACAACAGAAGGAAAAACTTTAATTTCACAAAGGTTTTAACTAATCAATATTTTTTATATAAATATTGATTTGACCCAATTTCTTGCGAGATAAATACGTGAATCGGTTATATATCTTTCTCTCAAGGCCTCTAGTACGGTGGAATTCCGCCCCCGCTGCCCCGCTGATGAGAAAAATATATACATAATTTATTAATAACTGATAACGAGAAATAAAAATCTTTTGAGGTTTTCTCGAAAAAGGTCAAGCACCATGAATAAATGATTGAAAAATGAGATAATAATTATAAAAACATAATTTAATTATAAACAAACTAATGCCGGTTATTATCAACAAAAAAAACAGTTGCTTATAACAATAAAAGAACATATAAACAATGCGATTATTTGGTTTATTATTGTCCATGACCTAAACTAATGCGTTCTATTTTATGCGCAGAAAAGATTACATTTTTGCTTACGAGAAAAATACCATTCTCTCATTCTCATGCATATATCACAATGTAAATAAGAGTTTTTGCTTCCGTTGCATAAAACTTATCTGCACAGATCTCTATAATAGCAGAAAATAATTGTTTTCCTGTTTTTAAAAATAAATCACTTTATTACGGAAAAAACAATCATGAATTTTAAAACAATTACTTTTAAGAGGTAAAACATTGAGGAATTATTTTCAACACTTTTTTTTGGTACGTACCGATTGGTTCAGAAAGTATTATATTTTTTAAAGGCCCTTTTACACAAACACCACTACATTAAAATAAAAATGATACCAGCAGTATTATTATTAGTATTGATAATTTATATTCTATTTCGAATATTATTAATATGCAAATGACAGATTATGCCAATACTATTGTTTATAATCGAATTGTGTTGTCTGTATCTGAAACAGAGTTAATAACGAAACGATGTCCTATGTTAATTTGCCAGACGAGGACAGCGATAAATAATATGATGTAAGAGGGAGATAGCAAAGGACGCAAGGGAATTAGTTCATCCTGTGGGATGACATAGATATTCAAGGTTTCTGACATACCGACATCACAGAAGCTGAACTGTTAAGCATATTATACTGCTCAATCCAGCATATAATACGAAATACCTGATTTATGAGTATAGCTCACTAGGTTTATATTTAGGTGGCTCCCAAACTATTTGAATATAGACGTATATATATATATATATATATATATATATATATATATATATATATATATATATATATATTATTTTTTTCATTTTATGGGGTCCCGTTGCTTTATGCGTTCAACGGTTGTGATCCGAAAGGCCCGGGTGTGATATGGCCAACTTCCAACTTGAAAATTACTTTCATTTTTAAAATAATACGAAAGTGACTCTTGAGGTGTTCTCTCTACTACATCTTTGTGAACCCTTAAGGTAACGCCTAGAAAACGCTCTCAACCGTGCAGATATATTGTCATTTCTGAAATAAAAAAGTATACTGGGACACCCAGAAATGAATAATAAGCCGTAATGATATTTTTTTATATTTAATTTATACCATTTTCTTTGTTGTTAGTAAAAAAAATGTTTTTAAAGAATACTATCTTTATTCTGTCTGTAATTTGTTTACTGTAGCAAAAATTGCGTTTTGTTTTTATTTTATTTCTTTCAAGCAAATCCTTTATCACACTTTTGAGAAGTATTTTGTCAGTCTACTTTCAGAATGTGTTCAAAGAAAGAGTAATAAATTATTCAAATCACTTTTCCCGTTAGTTGGCCGTTTTCCAGTGCGAAAAAAAAGAAGGAAGAAAAAACAAGCACACATCTCTAACATGGAATGGACAGATCAGTACTCTAAATAATTGCACAGCACCAACACTAGTCTTATCATCTTTACTTAAAAACACTTCCAAGCAAATCAGACTAAAATATCAGACAGAAATATCGCGAGTCAACGCACCAAGAAAGAATATCGTACTGTCTTCAAAAGCTATTCGGAGAATAATTTTCAGGATTTATATTTCCTGTTTCAATGCTAAAAATAGACTGGGGAAATAATGACATTTCTTTCAAAAATATAAACCAAAATACTAATATTCGAATGTAATTTTCAGATTGTTATACCCAGAAATGGGTGATAAGCCGTAAATATATATTTATTTATATTTATCACATTAATATCAGTTTACAACAAAATTTTCATTAAAAAAAGGGTGTAAGATTTTATAGTAACATTTATTTTTTATTCCTAAGTATTTTGTTTTTCCTAAATAACATAACTAATTTTCATCTTTCTTCTTTTCAGGTTTGTGAAAATCTGGGTATCATCAACGAGAGCGACTACTTCGGTTTAAAATACACCGGCTCTAAGAGCGAAGAACTCTGGCTGAACCTCCGCAATCCAATCGGCAATCTGCACCCTCTTCGCTTCAGTCTTCGCGTGAAGTTCTGGGTGCCCCCTCATCTGCTGCTCCAGGAATCCACGAGGCATCAGTTCTACCTGCATGCTCGCTTGGATCTGTTGGAACATCGTCTGCAAGCTGGGGACTGGAACACCGCGGCAAAACTGATCGCCCTCATAGCGCAAGCCGAGACTGGGGACTATGACGCTATAAGGCCTCAACATGGGGTGTATAGTCAATATGCTGGAATTCAAGCGCAGGGCGAGAAGCCGACGGATTTCTTGCATAAGGTTGTGCAGGAACACAGAGAATGCAGAGTAAGTTTTAATTATTCACAAAATTTTAAAAATTGGTTAGTAATTACTATTTTTTAAAAACGTAAATTACAAATAAGATTGGCATACTCAGAAATGGGTAATAAAACGTATTATTATTATTATTTGTACGAATGTTAAAGCATTTGAAATATCAAAATTGTAGTAAATACATGGCCAATTTCATTGTATTGCGCTACGCTTATTATGGCCGTCTCATATGTAACTAAAATTACTCAAACGAAAATTGCAAAGTGATTACGTCAAGTGGCGCCACCGCAAGGAGTAACGTTGTACTATTTAGAGAAATAATCTGTCACAAATAAATAAATTATAACATTATTTTTCAAACATTTAGTATTTAATTTTAATAAAATTACAGCACATTTGCACATCTTAACTTCATTGACAAAGAATCCGGGATACCGATACAATCCTCCTATACTCGCTGTCAAAAAAATATGGACTGATGCTCAATTATTTCTCATCTCCCCATCCTGTCCCTTGTCCTGCGATGTTGCCCCTTCTTCATAACTTAGCATTTTCAATATAACTAATGGAACTGGCAACAGTGTAGAAATTTCCAGTCCATATTTATTTGATGGCAAATGGCAAGTATAATTGAAATAAAAATAACTAATTGTCGCCAGTATCATCCGTATCAAATCTGTAAAAAACTAGCGACAAAATGTTATATGGGAAAACAACGATTTGAAACGACCGTAATAAGCGTAGCACAAATGACATTTGATTAATATCATATTGCCGTACTTTTATTCATTTGACATTTGTTTCGCATATCGTCATTAAAAAAGTTTAAGTAATTTCTTTTAATTATGGCCTTTAACGAATAGCGTGATAAATTTCTTCTTGAAGCATATTTTCGTTCGTGTTAAGATTAAGAAGATAGTTCTTAGGATTATTCTTATGACAGCTAACAAAATTCGAAAGGTACTCCCATGGAAAAAGTAATGCTGTCATACTAAGCAAGCGGCAAATGTCAAAATTGTATTGAGCTGACGTGGAGCTGACCGCTTCAGTCATTTTTGATTACTCTGTATTATTAATACTTCTTTTAACAAAATCGCGGTCTTCATGCAAACCAATGCTAAAATATATATACTACAGTTGTATTTGTTTTTCCTACATAAAATATATATTTTGAAACTCAGCAATAAATAAAAACAATGATGCTGTATTTATTTTGCATTATCCAGACATGATTTTAATATTCTTTTTTTAATTTTCAGGGTATGAAACCATCAAGTGCGCAATATTGGCTTCTGAAACATGTATCCAACTTCGAGAACTTTGGAGAAGAAATGTTTCCAGGAAAACCTCCATTAGGAGTCGGACCGCATGGCATCTGCGTCTATCACAATGGAGGAGAGAAACAAACGTAAGTATTTCTAAAGTTTCTTTCTAAATAAATGTGTATTGTTTTGGCTGGGGTTCAGTGGAAATGTGTTATGATAAAAATCTAGAATCTGAAGTTACAATGAATAAAATTAAAATTTAATAGAAAAATCTATAGTTTTCTGACTGCTGACAGCTCGATTCTTGAAAAAGTTTAAACCAATCCAAATTTTTGGATTAGCGGATTCTACTCTAATTTTGACAGTTTACATTTTAAAAATATAGCCTAATCTATTCCTAGTATCTACCTTTTTTGATAATATTTTGAAGATTAAATTTTAAATACCAGATAGAATTCACTAATCCAAAAATGAGGATTAGCTTGAACTTTTTGAGAATCGGGCTGTAAATGTTGCTAATATCATTAGTATTAGGAAACCCTTATACAATTAACATGCTTTGTAAAAAAATGTTAGAAAAAGATTTAAAAACGTATTCAAGTTTCTAATGTTACCTCTCTTCTTTTTAGAATTCCATACACAGCTATCCAGAGCGCCAGCAGCCATAAACGGGTCTTCCGCTTGGAATACCTTAACACCGACGACGCTCCTTCGGTCATGGAAGTCAAACTCGATTCCCGCGAATCCGCCAGCGGTCTCTACCGCGCTATCACCGAAAAGCACGCTTTCTACAGTTGTGAAACCGTACGAAGCGCCGTCACCAAGCAGTTCATCCGAGACCTAAAGGGAACCATCGTTAGTATCTTCAATGAAGACTCCACCCTTGGCAAGAAGTACGTGTTTGACATCAGGCGGACGTGTAGAGAAGTGTATGATAACGCCAGAAGAGCCCTGTATCAAGGTGCAGCCAGTGAAGGGGTTACGGATTGTATAGATGTGGAAGGCATGCAGAATTTGGGGAGTGGTTATTCATCTGACGAGAATGATTGCAAGGTAAGGATATTTTTTATTTCACAATTTTATAATTACTTACATACAGCGGTATATTATTAAATCAAGAAGTAGGTACTGGGACGTTTACTCTCAAACAGAAAAGTACCAAAACGTTCAAATTATTAAATTACATTTGATATTTTCATTAAAAAATTATGCAATAATTTTAATATTGGTATGAAAACAAAATTTCTATCGATTTTCTGGCAGAAAAAAAAGTATTAGACAGAATATTTCGGAACTAATTTCTGCTCTTAAAAAGGTATCGGACCGATATTTTGGAATTCTCCGACTCCAAAAACACCACTGCTTACAATATAATTTTGTGGTTTTATGGCAAAAGCACAAATGTCACTTTTGGTGAACATAAAAATTAAACTGAGAAAAAGAACTTCTCCGTCGAATACATCTTTGTTTTTCCCAACAACACTCCTCACAATTTTCTGAAAGAAATTTCATAATCTACTTTTTTATAAGTCGACATATTTTTAATTTTATCTTTTAAAATATTTGAAAAAACATGACATCTGGTTTTGCCGTAAAATTACGAAGTTATGATTTGTTATGCGTCGTGGTAACTTTTTGCAAAATTATGAAAATATATTTGATATTCTCTAGTAATTACACCAAAAGTAAAATACATTTAATAAGATCTATAAGAAATTTTAACCGGTAAGACAATGAATTATAATTTTTTTTTTTTCCAAAACGTAAATATATATTTTTTTATTAATATTTCATATTAGCAACATAAGTTATATTTTTTAGCTATCTTTTAAAAAAATAAGTAATTTATCATACACTTATCTAATACAAAATACATAAAGTATAGTTTGTACATTATAGCTGGATAATATATTCGTTTTTTTTTTTTCTAAAAAAAACTTGTTATATTAGCTTGTATTTATCTGTTGTTATTTATTTATAAAAAAAGCTGCTATATTCAAATATATTAACAATATTTTTTATGAGACAACTAAGGAACAATATAAATAGAAATCAATATAGATATTTATTTACCGACAATTAAACTAATAATTTCTCTCTCTTTTCAGGAATCTCAGAAACTAGCGCGCTTCTACCGCGACGCAATGACCTGCAAGATCTGTATGGATCACACCATCAACACGGCGTTTCTTCCGTGCGCTCACGTGCTGGCTTGCAGTGAATGTGCAGCTCGCTGTGACCGCTGTCCACTGTGTCGCGCAGACATCACTCAAGCGCAGCGCATCTTCCTTCCCACTGAATTCTGCGAAACCATCCAAGCGCACTAACCTAACCTCCAGACCAGCAGCAGCCCCAACAAGAAGATATAAAATTATGACTGTTCAAGAATTATGAACTGTATTTGACCAAGAATTTCTCCTAGTTGAAGATAATTTAGAATTCGTAAAACATGATGTGAAAACTTAAAGAAAATTTAATTTGACGGTTAGTACTTGATTTAAAAACGTTCCCGCTGTTAAAAAACTGTTGCATACAGACGTAGTGAAATGTGAACTGATAAATGTACAATAATAACTTTTGTATGGAGGCTGCTGCAGTTGTGATACGCGTTTCTCATCATATTTATTTATTTTCGTTAGTCTTACTGTGAATTAGCTACCCGCGTTGTGAATTTGGATTAGAATTTTGAAATTAGGGTTTGTTGACAAGTGCTTCAGCATGAACAATGGGGTCAGTTTTTTCGGGATGTAGAAAAGTGTGAACTTCAAGTGTAGAGGCGTCATATTGAGGTCTCCTTATAAACAATATTTTGTATTTGCTCTCACGCAAACTTTATTAGTTTTCTTTGTGATTACTTTTATTTATCATGTTGTAATGATTGCAATATTCACTTAATTATAAGTTATTTAACGATATAGTCACTATCAATGCAATTTCTAACGTAAGACTTATTAGTCTAAGTTTTGTACTAATTTAAGTTTTTTTGTGATACATTTTTTTTTCAAAGAGCAAAATTTTGTAACTTTTTGTTGAGGAACGCTTCATGTTGTATTCAATCCACCTTCTACATAATGTTAGAATTAAATATAAACAGTTGTATGTTCCAAACTATGTGTGGATGATTTAAGTATTTACAAGTATTTTGTTAGTATTATAAAGATATTTTAATAATTATATATGTTTAACTGTGACCTTAATAATAAAACAATGCTCTAAACAACTTTAACTACTAGTTTTCATTTATTTTAGTTCCTTTTTCATAAAGTAACGGTACCATAGATACATATTCAATTGTAAATAAATGATTTCATTTGCGCATTGCAATAATCAGTTCTTTATTTTGTTTGAATGTTGTTTTAGCATCACTAGCGCAACCTGTCGATTTTTTTAACCAAATGCTATCCACAACTGTAGCGTTGGCATCCATGGTAAGAATGGTGAGAATTTCGGTTTGCTAGGGTTGGCAGAACTCGGCTGATTTACATCCTAAAATGGCCGACGTTTCGACAGCCGTCTATGAATGAATACATTTTTAATTAAATTTTTTTCAGTTTGTATTTTTTATAAATTTTCAACGAGTTAAACGTGTAATATAATTTATTTGTACATGTAAATAGTGAAGTGACGTGTAAATATGTGCTGTTTGTATAATATATTTGTCGTATTAACGATTATTAGTCGTATCGCATAGTCCAAGAAGATAAGAATTTGTGTACGCAGATGATGTTTTTCAATGCTTGTCGATAAGTTTAGCATTTCCATGGGTGTTGTATGGAAATTATAGTGACGCATGTAAGTGTTTACGATGTCCAGGTGTCGAACACACCCTGCACAATTTGCTGTTGCATAAACTTTTGCACAAAGTGGCGTTGTCGTTAAATTTCGAAATCGTGTAATTTCACTATTACACCAACCAGCATATCCGAGTTTCGTAACTGAAAACTTATCGATGTATTCTTCTCTTTTTTGCGAATTTTCGCTTGAAAACCCACACTTGTGACCATATAAGAAACTACTTAAACATAAGCATAGGAATCTGACATATCGCTGTTTTTCTCTTGAAGTAAACTTGCCGAAGCCATATAAATCTATCAAATTCAGCTTGTAAATTATATCTGACGGGCTTGTATAACAAAATTTTATATTTAGCGTACGTTGTTTTATATTTGGTTGTGGTTGTTGACCTGATTTGCCATCTGGTAACATTAGTGGCGAAAACGAAAAAAATATGTTCCAAAAACTCACAATTACTTTTTAATTCGTCTGGGATGAGTCTAACAGAGGTTGAACCATTCACTTCTTAACTGTAACGTTCGTCTAAATGACACATCAAATTTTTCATGGATGCGTAATACCTACCCCCATTACACGTGTCCTAAAACGAGCCCCATTGCGATATGTGTCGATAATTCGACAATTACATGTGGTGTGCGTTTTTAACATATTCAATAATTTAAATTGTTTTTATTGATCAGGACACTTCCTTATCAGTAGCATGTGACTCGTAATGTAAAACTTTTGGTTTTGTAAACTAATTTCTAAATTATTGTTTGTATATAGCTTGATATTCACTTATTACAAAACAGACGATTAAATATTTTGTTTTTACCATGTGACGAAAACAGCTGAACTAAGTAGGTAGAATCAAATAAATTATTGTTGTACATGTTGTTTATACTGAAAAAATATATATGTGTTAATTCGCCCATTCGTGACGTCAGAATGTTTTTATAGCCATCAACAGTCAACTGAAAATAAGTTACTGTGTAGTTTTTCATGTTTGCAATTTGAAAATGCTTTTAATCTGATGAACAACAAATTTAATTTATTTGTTATTATTATTATTAATAATGTTTTTATTATTATTAATAATAATAATATAATTATTTAGAATTTGATTCATAATGTTGATTCATATTTCAAATTACGACCGACACTGAATGAAATAACCCGAATGCAAACATCATTACATTCCCATAATATTTAATTTTGTTTTAGCCATACGATGGACAAAGTGTACGTAAAAAATGAGATCCACGATCCTGTCAAGCCTGAAAACATCGAGATATGCTTTGTTTGCGGAAATACCGGTCACTCCGACCATTACTGGCTTCGCATCAAGCCAAGTTCTTCCTCTCCGAAGGAGCCCTATTTTCCGTTCCTCGAGTCACACGAGCCGCCGGCGGGATATTCGGGGGCCAAGTCCGATGTAGCGGTGAAGGCATGCTTCCTTTGCTATTCGCTGCTAGTGCAGCAGTGGGATTGCTACGAAAGGGCTGCAAGACCCCATTCCGAGAGGTTATACTGGTTGAAAAGAGTTGATAATGGGCCATACACTGGAGCAGAAATGGGGATGCAGGGGGAGTATGCTGCGCAAGTTTTGGGGCTCAATACGGAACATAGAGTTCGGGAGGAGAGAGTTAGGGCTTCACCGCGACCGCCCCCACAGGTAAAAAGACTTTATTATATTAATTATATATAATTATATAAATTATTGATTACTGTATATACCGTGTTTAAAACGAACGTCATATGAGGCGGGGGTTAAATTTAAAGCTAGCTTTTTTTTTAGCATATATATAATGTCCCTCCCGACATTTGAAAGAAATGTGACCCATACTTCAGATGAGTGCATTTTATTAGTTTAAAAGATCGTTTTATATGCTGGTATATGCAGTACATATTTGTTGAATAATTATAAAATGCAATTCATACTTCATATGTGAAGTAAAGGCAGAAATTTCACATTTTCCTAGACAAGTTTTATTGGCATTTTAATTACATATTGTTATGCTACAGCTTCTTTAAGGTACTTACAAGTTATTTCTAAACTCCCAGTACATAGTAATACATTAGTTTAATTGTTGTTATTGTTTTACAATACTATTTATATGATTTAATCATGATTGTATCAATTTAAAAAGCATTTTATTTAATTAAATAATAACAAATGATGTGATTAAAAGTTTTCAATGATGATTCAGCAGTTAGAGCATTCTTTTGGAGAGCTCAACTTTAAGTTTAAATTTTGCACATAAGTATTAACCAAAAAATATTGTTGTAGCGTGTAGTCAAGTGATTCAGAATTCTCTATAAGTTCTAAGTTCTTTACAGATGCTGTAATCTGGTAACCTTCGTAAAATGTAAAATAGAAGTAAAATTGGTTACAAAACCTGCAGAATTCCTGTACCACATTTGATATAGGAGTTACAGAATTTATTTAAAAATAAAAGTTGAAATATATACATACTATTTTCAATTTTTTATAAAATTAATTAAACGATACATAAAATAATTTATTTTCTTACACTATTCTATTTTCAAAATATTTATAATAGAAATTTAGAAAATTATCCGAATTAAGTTATAAAACACGAATTAAATATATGTTACGGTCTAACGCCGAAAACGCTCACTGAGCGAAAAAACCAGACACAACGCCTTGTGGACGGTGGTGAATTATCAACTACTGAAATCTGATCAACCTAATAACTGGCAACTCCTAAAAAACACGACCACAACGCGAATTTCGATATTTCATCGTTCAGCACCGTCCACAACGCGTTGTGGCTCACTAAGTGATTTCGATGTTTGAGCGCAACATATACATGTCACAGTAATAGATCGATCATTTTCAATATTGAATTATAATACTATAAAATTACATAAAAAAATAACCGACCCCGATGGTGTAGTGGGCAGCGACTCACGACCCAGGGGTGTCAGGTTCGAATCCCGGGGAAGGTATGGTTGTTTTTACGTCTTATCATCTCATCCCCATCAGTGCAACGAAAAATTATAAAAGTTATAATAATGTGTACGAAATCTATTTCATCCCCATAACATTGCCACTTATATACAACTGGCCGACCCGCCCCGGCTTCGTACTGGTAATGCTAGAATTACGGTTAGCTACACGTGTACCAGTAATTTTTCACATTTACTTCGCGGTTAAGCCTCGTATCGTATATTATATATTATTTCCTAAACTATACGACCAAATCACATTCTGTAAAGGGCTAATTTTATCTTCATTAAATTTTCGTGATGACAAAGTTATTTATTTTTATATGGATTGACATTTATACCTACCTAATAAATACACCCAAACATCACCTTATAATTTCTCTATTACTTTTAACATAAAAACCGTTATTGTGTATTAAATATAAAAGCTAGATATATAGTGTCGCGGTCTTTTTTATAAAATTACTAAAGACCAATATTTTTGCAATACTTTGTGTTCATTTATAACAAAATGTTTGGTCAGCGCTCGCCTTTAAAGTAGCCAATCAGCTCAATTTTCTTCGATTTGATTTATAAATAAGTGATTTCGTACTAAAAACTAATTTTTATAATAATAAAACATAGCCTATGTCACACGGAAATAGTGTAGCTTTCTGCCAGTGAAAGAATCGGATCAGTAGTTCCAGAGATTACAAACATACAAACAACTTTACCTCTTTATAATAGTAGTATAGATAATGTACCAATGAAATTTGAAATTATTAATAAGGACCGTAAAATATATTGTATTTAACAAAACAGATGTAAATAGTTTTTTTAAATATTAACATGTAGATGGTCATAAGTAAAAGTACTGCCTCATAAATTACTATTTGATTTACCTGAACCTATTTAAAGTCAAATTAAAGTTTGAACACAATTTCTTAATAAGAATGAAAGATTACTTCCTACGATAGCAATTAAATTTTACGTCTGAATGTAAAATTTCGATATCAAAGTAAAAAGTGTCATATTTCTTAAGGTTTTAAATATAAGCAAACTCGCATCAATATAAAGTAATAAATAAAAGATGAAAGGAAATTTAGATTTGCGAATGACGTTTTCTGGGCTCGTCTTCACGCATCAATTACTTAGTCTTCCCTCTTCGTTCCTGCCAGACTGGAATTATTAATAACATGCGCGGATTTATTTTTTATTTCCACGGGAATGGATCGCTAATTATTTTGTTAAAAGCGTGAAATACTTGTTGAGAAATATTTGTCGGGAGGATAATTTATAATTTTTTAATTAACGAGAATTTTAATAAAATACTTTACTGATGGTTCTGTATATTTTTATTGTTTTACAGCTTGTTAAAATATTTATGGAAATTTTATAACGAGAATCGTCTTAAAAGTCCAGTTTTTCTTAATAATTCGAAATCCACTATAAATCTTGATAAAGAATATAAGTTGATAAATTGCACCGTTAAATTACAAGTATAGCATAAGAGTTTTAAGCATGCATATTTTTGTAACGCCGTTTTGCTATTTATTCTACATTTAAAGACATCTTCAATTATTTAAAGACGTCAACAATTGAATTATGGGCATCTTTAAATAATTAAGAACGTCTGAAATTAATTTCAGACATCCTTAAATAATTTAGGATGTCAAAAATTGAATATCAGATATCCAGAATTGAATAAAGGATATCAAAAATACATTTATAGATATCAAAAATTAAATTTTAGACATTTTAAAATGGTACTGAATTTTCGACATCAAAAAGTAAATTTAACATGTCCCGAATTTAAATTTGGATATCTGTATTTGAATTTTTGATATCTTTAATTCCATTTTTGATATCCGTAATTCAATTCTTGATATCCTTAAATGAATTCTTGATATCAAGAATTTGAATTTTTGACATAAATTATTTTTGGATATCAAGAATTGTATTATGAATATCACATCTACATAAATAACATGTCAGAATTCGAAGTTTTGATGTCTTAAATTAATTTTGGATATCAAGAATTAATTTAGGATGTCAAAAATTCGAATTTTGGACGTCCTAAATTAATTTTGGAAATCAAGAATTGAATTATGGATATCACATCTCCATAAATAACATGTCCAGAATTCGAATTTTTGATGTCTTAAATTAATTTTGGATATCAAGAATTGAATTATGGATATCACATCTCCATAAATAACATGTCCAGAATTGGAATTTTTGATGACTTAAATTAATTTTGGATATCAAGAATTAATTTTTGACGTTCTAAATTTTGAATTATTTGTGTCGGTAACTCAATTTTTGATATCTATAAATATTTGAGATTAAGACGCCCTAAAAAAAATTTTGGATACCAAAAAATATTATAAAACGTCTTTATTTCATTCAATGACATCTTTAAATAATTTAAAATATCTTTAAATGTAGAATAAATATTAAAACGGCGTTCCATACATATTTATTATTTATTCTTAACAAGATGTTTCACAACTGCAAATTTTTATATTAAATATTTATGTATCTATAAACAAATTTGCATCAATCATTTAAACGAGGAACTGATTTAAGAGCAGATTTACTAATTATAAGATAGTAACTTTATAAACTTTTGTATTATATTTCTGGACTGCTTATCTGTATTATTTAGTATGTAGTTTAGTATTTTTTTTTCGTCGTAATGTACACAATAGTTAAAAAATTTGAAATTTTATCTAAATATTTACTTTTTATACATGTATAATTTTGTAGCGTTTATAGAGTGCTTATCTATATTGTATAGTAAAGCAAGAAATGTATTTTTTATCGTATAAAGTACACAATAGTTCCGTAGAGTTTTATAAAACCTCAAGGTAAATCCAACTGCAAAAAAAAAAAAAAAAATGAAATTGTCAATAAAAGCAAATAGTGTTTGAGTGAGCGAGACAAGCAAAGATAGCACAGGCGATAAATTTGGAAATCCAGTTATTTCTGACTTATAAACATGATCCTATTTCGAAATTCTACAATTGACCCTAAACAGATAATTCTCCCATTGTTCAGTTTGCAGTTTATACGAAGGAAGCATCTCGCATCCTGGATATTTTTGACATTCGTACCATGACTAAAATATCATATCTGTTAATTGTATGAAAATTAAGCCTTCGGGTTAAAGGTTATATTGGCCTAGAATAGGTCAGAGGTGATCATTTTTTCCGCTACAAGTCAGTCATTAAAACATTTCAGCATACAAGTTCAAAATAAACGGGTCAAGAAGTATCATCAATATCATTTAAACAAAATATTCATAGTAGCGAAAATATTTTCACAAACGGTAATTAAAACTTTAACATACGGAGTTTGTGCTCAGTGAAATGTAAGTTGCACTTTAATTGCGTCAACTTTGTAAAAAGAATTTGTTTATTATTGAACAAAGTGATTGTTTTTGTGCGGTACATCTGTTTTATGTATAAATCGATCTTGAATTACGTCGCGAACACTATCACAATATTCTGTAAGTAATTTTCTTCTAATTCAAAACATATAGCACGACCTAGATGTATGTGCCATTTTTATCAAAACTAAAACATTCATAAATCCCATAACTCTTATATTAAAAAAGTAACATTTTTCTGCTTTTTTTACATGTTGTATTAATACATTATCAATATTTTATATTTTTTGTAAAGAATTCAAATAGATAAATAGAAGTTGAATAAAGAGACTTATATGTTCTTCTTTTTAGGCTCCTCCAGAAGAGCCGACGCCCGACTCCGCCTTGGATCTTCGCCCCACTCGAGAGAGCCCTCTGTCCACTCAAATCCCCAACTTTAATCAAAATTCCAACAGCTCGGGAGGCACAGATATACTCGATCTTTCTATGCCGGATAAGAACTCTCTCACAGAAGTTTGCTACGTTTGTGGGGACGAATACAAAAGAGGTTCTCTCCAGTTCATTGCTGCGAAGCAGCTGCCTGATGCAGGGGCCCACCAGCCCTTCTTCCCTAGCTTGATGCTTCATCCTAGACCGGGGCGAAGTCGACCGATGGATTCTTTAGGAAGAGTACAGGCTTGCACGGCTTGTCAAAATCATTTGTTGAAGCAATGGCAGACGTACTCAGCGCAAGGAGTACCTCACGGGGAAAGGAATTATGCTTTGAGGAAGAGACAAGCTCCTGCTATAGATACAACTACATTTATTTGTTATACTTGTGCGTTGGAGTATCCATCGAGTTCTATAAGACTGTTATACTGTTGTCCTAACCCAGAAAAAGAGGCTTATTTCCCATTTATTCAAAGCTTGAAACCTCCACCAGGAGCGAGTCCTATAAGTCCTCAAGGAATGGTGCAAGTTTGTTCAATTTGTTACAAATCCATCCCCCAAAAACAGCAAGTATTTGGGGGAGACACTAATATTATAACCAACAACCATGTTTCGATAAACGATATACAAAATCATAACAGTCATTCTCGTCCAGGAACCGTGAAATCTCCTGCGAATTCCGCTTGTTCGGACATTCGTTTCAAGCCTTATGAGATAGGAAAATCATCGTCCGTAGCCAATAAAAAGAAAGTGCAAGAAATACGAAGTTCAGGGTCGAGGACATCATCACCTGCTCCGAATTCTGAACTAAATGGGCAAGGGGCAAACGGACAGAACTACCGGTGTTATATATGCGCGGGGTTGTTCCAACGGACGCACATGGAGTGGTTGAGTACGAGTGCAGAGGGGATGAACTCTCATGCTATGCATTTCCCGTGTTTAAGAAACGTGGCAAGGACGTCGGAAAATGCGTGCATGGACTCGCACGGGCGGGTTTTAGCTTGTACGAGGTGTGTGAATCATTTAGCGCAACAATGGGAGAGTATGGAAGCTGAAAGAGTGCCCCTCGAAAGGAGAAGGTGAGTGTGAGATTTAAATTAAATATATCACCATACATATATACTAACCGTCATTTATAACAGATTTTGTATTTTAACTACATTTTAAGGCGACGAAGTGGTTTCCACGTACATCCAAATTGTTATTTAAATTCTTAGAAATTTAATGAGAAAAATTATATTAAAAAATTGAGAACATCCTCTTATAGTTGATAGCTAAAAAATAATTATTACATTAGGTCCTTCACAAATAACAATTACAATTTTAATAACGTTTCAAAAATAAACAATTAAAATTGCCCCTTAAAAAATAGTAAAAATAAAATACTGAAAACAGTGTTATCTTATTTGGTTAAAAATTTATCCGAATTAACTTATTATTTATAAAAAATATATGTAATTAACTGCTTCAATCCGCTTTTAAGTATTTTTTTCTTTGATGAACTATACACAGATGTATTTTTGTTTATAAATGAGTAAATATAATTATCACATGTTTTACTACGCGAAAATTTATATGTAAGAAATTGAAAACTTTATGTAATTTTATAATTTGCAATATCAAATATTGTACATATTTTATTTAGGTACAAAGGGATCAGCACCTTTTCTCCTTATGAGAACTTGTTTTGTATAACTGTACATAATAACATATTAAAAAACAAGTATTAGTTGTAAAAACAGTCATACCACCTAAAGGAAACGAAAAGCGCCAAAACCAGTGCTTCCATAGATCTTCTTATGGACCTATTTTCAGTGCTGTTATAGACTTATAAAGGCACCGAAATAGCAAAAATAAGCAAAGTCTGTTATATAAGTGTAAAATTTGATATGATGAATTTTTGAATATTTTGATATTTGCGGTAATACCCATACAATAGATACAAAATATTAGATAAATTGATCATTAAATATATCATGGTTTTTTTACACGTGTATGCGGATTTACGCAGATTTTGATAATACACGCAACCGACACTCAGACACTTGATACGATAAAGAATAATTTAAATATTTAGTGCCAACGCAATATTAAAAACTCCTAATTTAAGTTCTTTGCATCATTCCTATTGGTCAAGAAATGTTAAGTGCCATAAAATACCAGGCGTAGTTGAAAAGTATATTCAATGATGAGAATAATTAATTGTGTACAAAAATAACCATAAACATAATTTTCCTGATCAGGAAGCCATGTAGCAGTAGACTACTATACCCTCGACTATACCCTTTCAAATTCAATTTGTAATTTCATTTTCGGAAAAAGTAAATTCAATTTCAGAAAAAGTAACTTCAATTTCAGAAAAATTATATGGAAATATCAATTTACCTTTTCCGAAATTTAATTTACTTCTTCTGAAATTGAAATTACTTTTTCTGAAATTAAATTTACTTTTTTCCGAAATTGAATTTACTTTTTCGAAATTGAAGCTACTGTTTCTGAGTTGAGTTCAAAAGGTATATAGATGAAAGTGCTACAGAGGAACCACTACCAAAATGGAATTCAAAACAAATTAATTTTACTAAAAAGTAACATAATATAAAAATACTCAACAGTATTTTATTTATGCAACTCTTAGTAATAACGATAAAACTATGACGATTTTAAATAAATAAATAAAGTAGTTATAAGTCGTTAGTGAGTGAAACAAATTTTTTACCTCACTTGTCCTAACGGCCACATTCTCGGAAATTTATTTACAATATAACACAATTGTGCCATAAATAATTCTTAGGGCCGTTTTTTAATATCTGGTTAAAAATTTAACTAAGAGTTAAATAAACAAAATTGAAACGAATTGAACTGTCAAATGACAGATATTTCATTGCCGTCAACAAAAAGATGCAATATAACTAGAAGTTATAATTTTAACTAGAGATTGAAAAACCTTCCCTTAGGCCCGATATTTTCATCTTTGGTTAAACCGCCGGTTGAGTTAACCATCGGTTATAAGTACAATGTGGCATCGAAAAATTGACACGTAATTTTTTACAATTTAGGCTATAATATCGATGCTGTTTGTCTTTTAACTGAAAGTCAAATTAACAGGCTGTTTAACTGGGGATGAAAATACCGGTACTAAATGTGTTATTTTGTCTAATATAATTTAGCTGCTAAAACGTAGAGTAGATCTCCCTTTTGAAAATTCCCATAAATTTCGTCTATGAGTGTACGTATTGTAAGACGGCATATGTCGGGTGATTGCTGATATTTGTGTATATTTAATTTTTCTATTGATATTTGAACAAATTTGGAAGTAAATTACATTAAACCTGTCACTGTTTTTATTGTTTTTGCAAAAAATTTGGACATCAATGTTTTTATACATTACACTTTTTCCCGTCTTTCGTACAACTGTTAGTTTCTCTGTTTTACTTATAGATAGTGCTGCAAATGTCATTGGGGTAAATTATGTTAGTCACAAAATTTAAAATTTTTGTAGTAATTTTTAACTAAAATGAAAACTACCTTAAAAATTAAATATTTTTAATTGAAACAAGAGCTTTTTCAAAAAAAAAGCGTATCGTTAGTGTTTTGCTAGTATTCAAACAAAATTTGTGGGAATGTAAATTAAAAGGACATAAAAGTGAAAATATTTTCGTTTCATAATGTAGTAATCATTCCACCAGCTATTCGTTTCTTCATCTTCATATTTTTAACTTACGACTAAGTCCCCTTTCCAGGTACGACATCCCAACTGCACAGGACACTTTGAGCTCAAACGGCGAGCGCGCCATACCAACCCCGCCTTCTACAGCCAGCGAACGTACTCTCGCTTCGAATCCTGGCTGTAGCAGTATCTATTGCTTTCTGTGCGGGCTGCACTCAGACCTGACGCTTGCGAGAGTGTTATACGGGAGGCCCCAAGGGCGAAACGCCCCCTTCTTTCCTGCATTACTTAAACATGTGTCGCCGCCGAACGCAGAACAGCTTAGGGAAGATGGGTCGGCGTTAGTGTGTACGTTCTGCTATCATAGTTTGTTAAGTCAATGGAGGAGGTACGAAGCACAAGGAAATACAGCGGCGGATAGGAGGGAGTACAACACGCATGATTATTGTTGTTATGTGTGTGGGATTATGACGTATAGGAAGAGAGTCAGGGCGCTTTTGATTAAGGTGAGTCACACTTATTTTACAATAAGATACTTGTGACATAATTTATCACAAAATGATTGCTATGAATCTCTAATTCATTGATAAATTAATAATTCTTTATTAAAAATTTATCGAGAAAATTGTATTCAGTATTATAACACACATTTATTTATCGATGTATTTTTTTTATCCCTAATTATATTTTAAATTTATACTGTATAAATTTCTTGCAAAATGATCAAATTTTTCTAATTTCAATGTACTATATTATACTCTGTTCCACCCCACCTTACCAATTCAGTATTGTAGAGAATAGGGCATAGTTTTAAACTCTCTGATTGGCTGAAATTGGAGCCAAGTTTACGAAATGTAATTTCAAACCTTTTATGTGTACAGAATGTCTCATTTTCGATGTTTTTTAAGGGTAATTCAGGAAATATTACTGATAGAGCAAAAACGTTTGCACATTCCAGGGTCAACTTTTTGAGAAAAGTTTAATAGTCTTCTTTTGTTTCTGAGGTACAACCAAAAACTTGTTTTTCGCTCATTTCGAAAATATGTATCTCTTAACTTATTTATTCTGGTAGTTAGAGAAAAATTATTTTAACAAATTTTGTACCGTTTTTTAGGTAAAATAAAATGGGGTAATTATATTTTTTGAAAATTACATAATTCTCGAGATTTAACACAAACTTATGATTTTTTTAAATGACAACCTATGCTGAAAATAGTCTCATCCTTTTTCTTATTTTATAAGCTTTTCTACGATATATAAGTCTAGATTCTTTTGTTTTACACGTGAATAAAAGATGATTTATTAATTTTTTGGGGTGAAAAAAATTGAAAATTATTAAGAAACAAATGAAAAATCTATTATAGTTCATCATTTGTTTATTTTTAATATTATTTGCTTCAGTTTTACACAAATTTTTAATTTATTTACTTCAAAAGCATATTAAACCAATTTTTTTCGACTTATATCAAAGCCATCTGTGACATCGATAAATAATAATTTAACTGTTCCGAAAATAATTGGTTTGGAATAATTTTGAGAAGATAATTAATAGATACGGAATCAAAATAAACTAATGATGAACTATTATAGTTTTTTTCATTTGTTTCTTAATAATTTTCAATTTTATTACTCCAAAAAATGAATAAATCATCTTTTATTCATTCGAAAAACAAAAGAATGTAGACTTGTTATATATCACTGAAAAGCTTATAAAATAAGCAAAAAGATGAGACTATTTTCAATATAGGTTGCCATTTAAAAAATCATAAGTTTGTGTATATCTCGAGAATTATGAAGATTTCAAAAAATCTAATTACGCCATTTTAGTTTACCTCAAAAACCGGTACAAAATTTGTTAAAAATTTTTTTCTGTAACTACCATAGATATTTTCGAAATGAGTGAAAAACAAGTTTTTGCCTGTAACTCCAAAACAAAAGAAGATCGAAAATTCCTGTGGTGTCTATTAAACTTTTTTTTCAAGAAATTGACCCTGGAATGTGCAAACGATTTTGCTCTATCATTAATATTTCCCGAGATACCCTTTAAAAATATCGAAAATGAGACACCTATACATGATATCTCGTATCATTTGTATGTGCAATGTCAAGCATCATCTTCATATCCGATTTGGAAAGCACGTAAATAATATTTTATATTTCATAACTGCTATACAAAGTTTCGATGCCCTTATAATATCTTTTTAATATTTTAATAAAATATCAGATGACAGCAGTTAAATACTGCCATTTTTTAATTTCGATTGTTTAAAACTGACGCTTATGTGAGCGCCATCTGTTGAATTGGTAAGGTGAAATAGAGTATATAGTCAGAAAAATGGACTCTGTCGGGTACAGCAATAAATATCGTAATTATGACAAAGCGGCATATCGCTTACTGTTTGCTTTATAATATTGGATACAAAACATGTCATTATTTGCGCCGCTCTTTTGGAATGAAGGCATGCATCATCTGTTCTGAGTGTTCTGTATAGTAAAATAATCTTACTATTCCTCTAACATAAATGCTATTTTTGTTTGAAATAATTTTGGGGACTACAGTTTTCATTTCATAAAAAAATAACATTTATGTTAAAGGCACTGTAAGATTATTTTACTATATTTTCTATACATAGCTAGTCTTAATTTCAACAGAACGGCGCAAATAATAGCCCGTTGACGCCCAATTTTATAATGCAGTGAGCAGTATGCCGCTTTGTCATAATTACGATATTTATGGTTTTATTGCTGGACCCGACAGTCAGGTTGGTCTGGCTATAGTTTCATATATTGTGATAGGGACTTATAAAATTGACATGACATAACACGTACGAACCAACATGTCTTAAGGCAACAAGCCCGGAGAAAGGATTAGTTGACAGACCGCGGCCTCAATAGATCGTATAGTTTTAACTTGATGTTGGCGTTTGTTTGAGTGATTAGTTTAAGTCACTGAACTAAATATAAAATATATATTTAGTTCAGTGGTTTAAGTACAATGCCTCGTACCACGATCATGGTTTTAACCAAAACGCTGTTTTAAGAAATATCAAATTTCAAAATGTAATTTCATCCTTCTGTTAGAAGATAGATTTATTTAAAATATTTGTTTGAATTCAAACTATGCTTTAAAATCATATTTTGATAAATTTGATAGTATTTATTATCATTAAATAATGAAATTTGACATTTTTTAAATCAGTGTTTAGTTAAAACCGTGATCGTGGTACGAGCCATTGCGTTTAAGGTGGTATTATCATGGCAGTCTTATCAAAAGTTTCGCTAATTATACGCCTTTCACGATAGCGACAGAATTTGGAGCTAACTCACTAATATTGACAAGGCTTTCTATTGTTCGGATGGGGATAACTTTCGAGCCAGACCAATAGAACGCCCTGTCTGTGCCCGTGAGTTAATTAAATACTTTTAAAATGTATAAAAATAGATATTCTAAATTTTTAATAGTTTAGGGGACTATTTTAATAAATTTCGATAGAAGAGAATTACTATAAAAGTAGTTGGCGTCTGGTCAATTTTTTGGTGTCATTTATAAATATTCACGTGAACTATCGTTAAGTAGGTAGTTTTTTCAGAACATTTGTCGATTGTATATAAATTATGAAGAAAAAAAGGGGAAAAAATCCCATTGGATACCATTTCTATAATACCAATGTAGTTTTGCTCTATTTTACCATTAAATATATGAGCACACAGGTGGTAAACCTTTTTAGAATTTTGTGTAAAATCTTATGAAAAGTAATATAATTAAATTTCATTATACAACTCCCATGATAAATAGTAGCACCTTATCAGAAAATTATGTTCTGAGATTGAGATTTTTGTCTGAGGTTTTATAACAAATATGGATACACAAAATTCGCCAAGACCATTTATACAGGTTGTCTGGATTTCGAGGGCCACCATTGGGATCTCGGAAACTATAAGAGATACGACTTCAGTTAACTGGGACATGTGTGCGCCTTTTGGGGACCATATTAGATGTTCTTTTGTTTAGCCAAAAATTCTCATAGGCTAAAACAGAATTTGATCAAAATTTTCATTTTCAAATAACTCTTAAAACAATTGGTAATATAGAAAAATGTTTCAAATAAAAAAGTTAGATATTTCTATTGTTCATCCAGCGGCGTACATTCGATGAGTTATTGTGTTTCATACTTGTTTCACCCGTAAAATCTTATTTCGTTATTTTTCATGAAACTTTTGAAAGTGTTTTTCAATCGATGAGGCCTTTTACCGGTTCAGGTGTCGGGCTTTGTTGAGTTTGATTTATTTGTATTTGTGGACATCGGAGATAGCCGCCACAGTTCTCTCCAAACTCTTCTTTCTTGAGTCCTGCTTTTCTTATGTCCTTATTCTTTCCTATGATTTCCTCTACGTCGGCTTCTACCTGGACTGGCTTCTTACACCTTTCTAGTTTCTCTACAGTCATCAATCTTTGGCCGAATAATCTCAGTTGGAATTTCCTTTTTCTTTAATAATGAAGTCTTTATACCAGGGGTGGGCAAACTGCGGCCCGCAACGTCATTTTGTGTGGCCCACGATACAATGTTTTAACACCTTATTTAATTTTTAATATCAATAAAAAATTTAAAAAGCATAATTTTCCTGAACTTTCGTGTCCTTTACAAGACAATTACATCCAGGCGCCCGCTGGTCATGTTACAAACACTTATGTGGGCGGGCGAAAAGGTTTTCCCACTATTGAAAAATCTTTCAGTGGCTCCCACTCGCTCAAAAATTTCACGGTCAATTTTACCATTGAGCCCAGATATTTAAACTCTTCAACCTGTTACAAGTCGTTCCTTTCTAATTTTATTTGATGTTATCATCAGCATAGCATATTTCTGAGATCTGTATTTGTTCCATTCTTCATTGTCCTATATGATACGGTGTTATATCTCTTTTTGCATTTTTAATGGCAGTGTCGAGAATCAGCGTAAAAAGCAGTGAGCTTAGAATACAGCTTTGTTTTAATACGATTTTCGATTTAAAATTTCTGGATCTGCAGTTATTGGTTTGTACGTAGTTTTTGGTGCCATTGTATACTTTTAATTCCCGTAATTAAGTATTCTTCTTTCTCTGCACTTCCTTGTCTTCTTTAAAAGCCTTTTCGCTTATCTGACGTAACATAAATATGGCGTGGCTTCCCAATTTGCTCTGAAACCATATTTTTTTTTCTCTCTAAGGTGAACCTTCTCTCTTAATCTAGCTTCAATTATTCTTGGGAAAATATTAGCTACTGTGCTTAGTAGGGAAATTCCTCTTTAGTTCATTCACTCGCGCCTCCTTCCTTAAATAAAGGGGTAATATACCTATTTTCCAGTCTTCCGAGGCTTCTTCATTTACTAAAATTTTGTTCATTAATCTTAACATTCTTATTTTTTGCTTCTTCATGAGCTGTTTTTATCGTGTCCATTATGATCTTATTTATTGCTTATTTATGAGCTTTTCTTAACTTTGATTTATTTATTGCTCTTTCTTCTACTATTTCGCTCTTTCCTTCAGGCTCTACCTACTCTCCGATATCTTCTAGCAGCACTTCAAAGTATTCCACCTTTCCATGATTTCCTCTTCGTTTTGTAAGATATTGCCGTCATATTCTGTATTTTATTCTTAAGTATTTTTTGGTATTTTTCCTTATTTATTGTCAGTCTTAATTTATAGCATCTCATCTTTCTATTTATAATTGTGTTTCTCTGTTTCTCTTTACTTGGGTGCTGTCTCTTGCTAGTCTTAAAACCATCTGTAGCAGGTAGTGATCACTTCCTATCTCCGGACCTCTTCTCGCTTTCACAACCTTTCAACCTTATTCGTTTCTATCTACTAAGAAATAGTCAATGATTGACTTTTCGCCCCTGCTTTTCATTTCACTCGTTATTTTATTAATTTCCTTGTGTTTGAAATTGGAATTTGGCATTATTAATTATTTTTATATACAAAATTCTATTATTCTCTCCCCGTTATTGTTTCTTTCTTTCGGTCGTGTTTACTCAGACACCATTCCATTTCTACATTATCCATACCCCACTCTTCCATTTAGACCTTGCATTTATTATTTTATCTGCTAATCTAAGTTTAAGTCAAAATAAAAACTTTCTTTTTCCTTTCTCTAACGTCTTCGTTCGGTGCGTATGAGCTTATGAAAGCTGTGTTTTCTAATCCTATCTTTGTTTCTAAAGTAATCATCCTTTCATTGATATAGTTAACATTTTTAATGTATTTTACATTTTCGTTGTTTCCTACAATACTCCTGCCTCGCGTGTTCTATATTAGTCTTAAGGTAAAGTTATTGCTAAAGAAAAAACCCTTAATCTTAACAATAATTTTAAAAAACTATATTTCGAGATCTGCGTTCTTATCATCAGTAGAAACTACAAAGTAATGACAGAGAAGTTAAGAATACTCAGCATGTAAACCATGTCAGAGGTCAAAAAAGCTCTGAAGAATAAGGGGAGACCTCGGCTTATATAGGGAGAGGAGTCAGGGGAGTGAATACCTAAAGTTGGATTTATGCAGCCTACTTTTTATTTTACCTTTTCTTTTTCTTTTACTTTATAAAAGTTAAAGGTGTGTTAATAAATGTACTACTTTATGTGCACACTTTTAATTTTACTTTAAGAACTAAAGTTAACCAACTTTCAACTTAAGATCATTAAAGTAAAATAATTTCACAACTGTGCATGTGCACCACTTCACGTGACAAACGTCAACATGTGCTGTATATATTTGTTTTTGTGTAGGTAAGATTTCAAAAATTAGAAAATGGGTAAAGCTACAAGTAATATAGCAGATGCACAAATTATTGCATTTGTGTCCATTTTTACAGATTATAATTATCTCTTTTCATTTATGACAACTGATATGCCAGAAAAATCACATCTGCGCATGTGTACCGAAGGCTTTAAAGTAGCTGCATAAAGTACCAAACTTAAAGTAAAAGTAAAAACGAAAAAGAAAAGAAAAAGTAAAATAAAATATAAGTTGCATAAATCCACCTTTATTGGGTAACTAAGATTAAACAAAGTAAATGTCTTATATTAACTCATATAATTTAGAATTTGAGATGGAACCGAAATCAGCGTTCATCAATAATATCTATCATTATCAACGTGCTTTAATAATTGTATATTAGAATTGTCAATTTTATGATTGTTAATAAACATATGTTGTGCTACACTAGATTTATCAGGATTACCGGTTTTTAAATGATAGAAATGTTCTTTATACCGGGTATCAATTTGTATTTTAGTTTGCCCGATGTAAACTTTGTTACAATCTTTAAAGTCAGTTTTATAAACACCTGATTTTTTATTATCTATTTTATATCTAATCGATTTATAACACAGCTGACTCGATATTTTTGGCAACATAAATTAGCAGCGTTTAACTTTTTGATTAATAGACTGATCAAATTTCCTACCATAAAATTCTAAAATCATAAGCCCCTATTGAAATGTGCTTTTTTTTATTTATTTTTGTAAAATGCTTATTCCTTGCTCTTAGTCCTGCAATTCTGGCAGGGTCGGCACAGTTATATATAGATGTAAGATGCGATTGAAAAATATTGAGCTTCGCAGCAATAGTTTACTGACAACACTGCCTTCTGGTAGAATGCGGTTTTATAAAACCATTGCTCATTTCATCGTTTTACTCTTGTACTGTTTGCTACAGACGAATTTTCATTGCCAAATTTTACTACAGTGGAATACCCCATTCCTCAAACAAATTATAAAAGAATAATTTAAAATTAAATATATAAATGCTATTTAGGCATGCTATGCAAAAAAATAATTTGTTAAAAACAATGCTATATAAAATGTATAAATGCTATAGAAATAAATCTGTTGTGGCCAGCATAATATCTCGCCATTTTCATATTAGGCTGTATGTATAAGTATTGTATTTAACATTTCTGGTACACACAAAAAATTGTAATTATATCTATTCTGTATTTTTCATTTCATTCTATGAACAATTTTCCTCCTACTCTTCTAAATGTTTGATATTCTTCCAATGCATTGACGAGATTGGCGGTATTTCTGAAGGATATATGATGAAATATATGTATAGCAAGCACGTGTTTAGTTGACACTGATACTGTACATACTTTGTGTTATAAATGAATCTCCTTTCTTTTTATACCAATTTTAGATGTTGACAGTCTTTTCCTCGTTATAACAATAGCATATTATAATTACTATTACATCTCGATTTGTCCAAGTACATATTTTAGGTTTTCCGCATTCAGGAACAGTCTCAATTTAAAGTGGGGTAGCTATATATATATACAGGGTGTCTCTTAAATAGAGGGACATGCTTAACCACAGATTCCTGAGGCTAAAATAAGACGATTTAACCAAACTTGCTTCTACCGGAAAGTGTACCGTTTAGCCAGAATTCTGCTTCAAAGTTCTTCGAAAAAAAATTAATTTTGCTTATAATAACCGGACGCTTTATTCGATTTGGATGAAATTTGGGATGACAGTTTATATGGATATGTCATCTTTTAAGATGATACTTGTTATTATTAGTGAACCACTAGTGTATGAAACGTAGGTGTCCCAATATTGATTAGACCATAACTTTTTAATGGCCACGCCGATAACGTGAAATTATTTTTTTTCAAAAAGATACATTCAATAGTAAACTTTTCTCTCTCTGTTTATTTTGTGATATCTGTTACGGTTCAGACAGAAAAAAATAAAACCTGAGTGACTGCATCGTGAATTTTTTTAAAATAAATTTAATCTAGAAGTCTATCCAAATGTCAAACAATTAATTTTTAATGACAGTAACGAGTTGTCAATCTTTTCAACTTGTTTAGGAGTAAGCTAACATATTTATTCGTGTTATTTATAAAATACTATTTGGCCGACCAAACAGATGTTACTAGTTTCTGAATATTGCGAAGGAATTTTTTGACAACCCATAAACAATTGTTACTGTCATTAGAAATTCGTTGTTTGACATTTAGATAGATTGCTAGATTAAATTCATTTTTAAAAAATTCACGGTGAAGTCACTCAGGTTTTATTTTTTTCTGTCTGAACCGTAACAGATATCACAAAATAAACAGAGAGAAAAAAGTTTACTATTGAATGTATCTTTCTGAAAAAAAATAATATCACGTTATCGGCGTGGCCATTAAAAAGTTACGGTCTAATCAATGTTGGGACACGTAAGTTTCATTCACTAGTGGTTCACTAATAATAACAAGTATCACCTTAAAAGATGACTTATAACCATATGAAGTGTCATACCAAATTTCACCCAAATCGTATAAAGCGTTGTGTTATTATAAGCAAAATTAAATTTTTTTCGAAGAACTTTGAAGCAGAATTCTGGCTAAATGGTACACTTTCCGGTAGAAGCAAGTTTGGTTAAATCGTCTTATTTTAGCCTCAGGAATCTGTGGTTAAGCCATGTCCCCCTATTTAAGAGACACCCTGTGTATAAGAAATATTATGTGCTTCCCAGAAAATGTCTCTGGCTTATTAAAGCTGACATTTATGTCAATTACAAACATTTTAATTTTTCAACTGGTTTCCATGGGCTGTTTGATTCATTATACAATGGATTATTTTATATATTTATAATTCTCTATCTCTAAATCTATAGAAGATGATAAAAATGTTCAATGTATTGGATAATTTTATAATCTTTCATTTCAGTAATAACATAAATTTCCAAAAAAATAATATTTAGAGATTTTTTTAAAGAAATTACTACTTCCGGTTGTCCAATGGGGGATTCCACGATTTTTTTATTTTTTTTATAGGTCATAGTATTTTTAAAATCAGGAATTCCTTAATTTTTCTTTTTTTAAAATTCGGCTTCTTATGGAAGAAAAAATGGCAAATATTTGGTATCCACCGTTTCTCGCCTTACGACGTAAGCGAACCCATGTGGTGGAGAACAATGACATTATATCGTGCTTTCTCAGCGACTGCTGCTACTCAGAGGTCATAAATAGTGATGTAAAATACCCGGGTATTTAATGTTTGGGGTAAATACCAAAGGAAAATACCTCGGTATTTACCCAAATTGGGTAAATATGAGGGTATTTATTTTGTTGGTGGTTACAGCGTGTTAAATCTTAATTTCTGTATTAATTAATCAAAATAATCATTTAAAATATCAAAATGTATATTGTTGTAATAAAATTTAATGTTAGGAAGATACAAAATGATAACATTAATAGTGTTACTAATATTTTTTGCAGAAAATGAAATTAAAACAAATTAATTTTGAATTTGTACGATATACTACATCTACAATTTTACGTGGTAATATTGTAAGGAAAAATGAAATGCGTTAATATTTTTACGCACATCTGCTTTAAAATTGTTTGTTTACATCGTTGTTACCATGGCGGAAACTGAAAGATTACACCTTGCGGGCGGTAAAGTAGCATATGCGGGCGGTAAAATACAGAAAGAGCCCGCTTACTGGTAAACAAAACATCAAAAATACAATTAGAAATGTAATCAAGACTCTTATTTTTAAAAAATGATATTAGTTCCGCTAAATTTTCACTAGATTTTGTTAGAATTGCCTAAGGTATTACTTCAGAAATTGTCTCAAATCTCCAAGCTTGACATTTAAAAAAATATTCATATAACCAAATAGCAATGCAACGCATCGCTTTATTGTTTTGTGACATGGCCACCTGGCCACGTAATATTTTTATATAGCAACAAGCTTTCAATGTATTTAAAAAATAATTTTAAAACATTTCATTTGATTGCAGTTGTGCGTAAAACGTTGTACATACCTCGGGCCGAAAGAAGTTTACACCCTTGGATGAATAAAAGACCTCCGCTACGCGTCGGGCTTCAAATTTCGTCCGCAGGCGTAAACCTTTTCTTTCGACCCTCTATATGTAAATAACTATTATTACATTATTTATTTCTTAATATATTTTTTAAATACATATAAATATTTGTTTAAGGCAAAAGAATGACTAAACTTATCTAGAGGAAATGATTGAAATTTAAAAAAAGATGTAGAATTATACAATGTCACCGATTGATATAACCATTGCATTGCAACCATTAACTATTTCCGAACAGACTTGTTAAAACTCGCAAACATTATATCCATTTTTTGGGTATTTACCGGTACGTCGGGTAAATACCCAGGTAAATGCCCATTTTTTATTTACCTACCTACGGGTATTTACCCATTGCCCATCACTAGTCATAAATCATTTGTTCTAAACCATGTTGGGCGGCTAAGGTTATATAGCTTTATATTTGAAAATTTCATTTTGTTCTTTTTTTGTACTTATCTTAGTATACTATAGTTATAGTTTATTAGTATTTAAGTATTTGTAAAAATAATGGCGTGTAGCCGCATAACCATCATAACCAAATACTCAGTGGAACGGACTGTTCCACTGAGTATGCCGGACTGGCAGTCGCTGGTTTGATGACGGGAAACGGGAACAGTGTCGGCCAATAAGAGAGAGCTGGGTTCGGTGGCGTCATTAAGCCCGAAAAAATCCGCGCGTTATGAAAGTGTGTAATATATTTTAGCATTTATAAAAAAAATGATAAAAAAATATAGAAAAGAAATTTTCTCCAGTAACACAGTTATATGGGAAGAAATAATTATGTATATAATTTATATAAAAATTCGATATGAGTGGAATCCCCTATTGTTACCAAAACCTTTTCAGCTCTTGCCATTAATCCGATACCTCTTTTAGCAATCCTGTAAATAAACTATTTATTAATTACTTTTGTTAATCCAAATCACTAAAATTAGAACATGATCTCCCCTCTTTCAATTTATTAAATATAATTATGTTCGAAAATTGTACCATATCTACCAGATCCATGAATTGTGGATCGAGTAATTCAGCAGGTAAATGAAGAATTTAACCTCAAAAAAAGGTAGTGATGCCAAGCGAAGTTGGAATCAGAAGTAGATTTCAGAAGTTAATTATGTTAATAGAGAAGACGAGACGAGATAACGTTTAACTACGTCAAATTTAAAATCTGTTTAATCTTTTAAATGCTTTTCATAGGTTATAAATCTACTCTGTTTACCACTGGCGTTCTTAAAATATCTATCCCGGTAGATGTAACCTGATGAACAGCTGTTTACCGATATATACCGGTAACAGTTCACCGGTAGAATTTTCGTAAAAGCCTAATGTAAAATAGCGGCGCCGCTATTTTCATTGAAGAGTCATTGATGAAACGAATAACGAATATATGGGCCTGGCCATGTCAACTATATAGCATGACCTTGAGACTTTCTGTTATGTATTACGACACAGCGCTAGTAGTGCTTTGTTCGGATTAATTCGTTAAAATTCGTAAATGTTCGGATGTTCAGTGATTTTAAAATCGTAGCGGCTTGGCGGCAAGTCATACTGACAATTCAAATTTGAAATTGTATTTTCGTGAAATGTTTTCTTCATTGTGGTGGTATTTTATATGGTTCTGTTTTTGTGTTTATTTGCTTCTGCAAAATGCCTGCTTTCTCTCTGAACATGCCGGGATGTGATGTTGAAAATACAGCAAAACATTATTTTCCTATTTATGAAGAAAAAATTTACAAAATTGAACGAATAGCTCATCCAAATACAAGATAGAACAAGAAATGAAATTATTAGAGAACAATTATAATGTAAGTCTGTATTGGACTTAATTGAGCAGAGAGAGCTAGCTTGATGGGGCTACATGATCAGAATGAACGAAGCTAGCCCGGCGAGACAAATATGAATGACAAAAGTGGTAGAAGAAACAGATCGAGGAAGACACCTGAGTTAAGGTAATATTGAAGACCTTGGAGAAGAAAAATATGATTCAAAACTCTAGAATGATGGCAAGGAATAAGAAGCAATGGGCGAAATTTGTACACAACTAAATTTATTTTTATATCCTATAAGGGTATGTTCAGAGAGAAAGCAGGTTGCCTGTTTCCGATTTACCCGCTTTACCTGCTTTAACCTGCTTTAAAAATGTTCACATGTTATTAGGAGTAGGCGTTCAGAGTAAAAGCAGACAACTGCTCAACAGGCGCTTGCCAGGCAGGTACTACCCGCATTCCGATTTTGCCGAGACGAAACCAATATTCTTATTGAGCAGGTTAAAGTAAACAAGCCCAAAATGTGTTCAGAAAATAATTCTGATATGGATATTCTAATATCGGAAGTTGGAAAACGGGAAGCAATTTGGAACAAATTTCACAAATGTCATTTTAATAGAAAAATTATGGGGAGATATTTCTATCAATATGGAATGTGAAGGTATGAGACATAAATATCACCTGAAAATACGATTTCTGTTATATTAAACAGGTGAATAGGTGATGATACTCTTCGTATTTTACTCTATTCTTATTAATTGCGTCGATCCCTATTTTCTTTCTACGTCGTTTCAAATTATTATCATAACAGAGAATAAAATCTTCATCCGTGGTGCTCGAGTTCCAAGACATTTTCTTTTGTATTTATTAATGACACTGACACTAAGTTTGACACTTGACAGTACGAGCAGAATGGCCTGTTTTCTGTGTGAACACAACCTAACTTATGGTAAAAGGATATCTGACTATATTTTTATATTTTCCTTATGTAATTTTAAGAAATAAATATGCGTTATATTTCTTGTTAAATATATATTTTGTTCTTTTCTGTTTATTTCTAGTTCAATAAAAAATAATAAATATATTCTCAATAGTAATGCGGGATGCACACTATCCCCGATACTACCCGCCATACTGAATTGAGTTATGTCTTACGACACCGAGCGCTAGTGTTGCAGGGTATGAATGCCTACTACTTTATCATTACAGTTGACTATCTTAATTGTATCTGTTGTCTGTGGTATGGGCTATCCAGCGAATCAAGCGGTTTACGTCATCATTTAGGGATTTTTGAAATTTTCTTTATTTTTTTTAAATATATTTTATAAACGGTATTTTATTGATTTTTTATTATTATTATGTATTTGACACCTTTAATAGAAATAATTATATTTGGATATATTATTATTAAGTAAAGTTTTGTAAATTTTTGCAAAATGACGTTTGATTATATTTTTTTAATATTGGTAATTCTGAACATGTATATTACTAAATATTATATGTCTATATTATACTTTTCAACCTGTATTGTGATTTCATTTTGTTTTTGGTTTCATTGTTCATTGACAAAATGTCAAATGCTCTGTCATGTCAAATTCAAGAGCTTGTAGTTAATTTATTGATTTATTTTGAAAATGAAAAATAGATAGGTGGGCTCTTACTTTCACTGAATTGTAATATTGAGGTAATATTTCGTTCTACTTGTTAGTAATAATTTGAAAATTAAATCTATATGTACAGCGTGTGGCAAACGCTATACGCAATGTACAGAAACAGTGAGAAATTGTATGGTATGCAGTATTTTGTATTATTTTAAGGATCTCACATAATACTAGATAGTTTGTTGCATACACTACAAGAATGAAGTATTTATAACGGCGTAAGCACTATCGTTCAGAATATTTTAAATAAAATTGGATTTCGCTGGAAAAAAATGATATGGTAGAAATGAAATGGCAGAAGACTTACTTCATCAAAAAATATCCCTAAAGTAATGACGTCATATACTACTAAGTTTACATGGGATACTAATTTATAAGGCGCGATAAGTCATGTGACTTTGTTGGCCTTTCTTGACAAGCAGATCCGTGACAGAATGACAGCTAGTAATATAAATGACAAATCTCATCATTTTTCATTCCAAATTTCATGATATTTTTCAATATCAGGTGGTTTATCTTCTTACTAATGATTCAAGTTTGCGCAGTTATACGATTTTGGTCAGCTGTTTTGTTAAAAATTAACCTTGTAATTTGGAAGTGAAAGCGACATTTTTTGTTCTATACAGGGTGTCTCTTAAATAGGGGGACATGGCTTAACCACAGATTCCTGAGGCTAAAATAAGACGATTTAACCAAACTTGCTTCTACCGGAAAGTGTACCATTTAGCCAGAATGCTGCTTCAAAGTTCTTCGAAAAAAAATTAATTTTGCTTATAATAATCGGACGCTTAATTAGATTTGGATGAAATTTGCTATGACAGTTTATATGGTTATAAGTAATCTTTTAAGGTGATACTTGTTATTATTAGTGAACCACTAGTGTATGAAACTTAGGTCTCCCAACATTAATTAGACCGTAACTTTTTAATGGCAATGCCGAAAACGTGAAATTATTTTTCTTCAGAAAGATACATTCAATAGTAAACTTTTTTCTCTTTGTGTAATTTGTGATATCTGTTACGGTTCACCCAGAAAAAAATTAAATCTGAGTGTCTGCACTGCTCAATTTTTAAAATAAATTTAATCTAGCAGTCTATCCTAATGTCAAACAAGTAATTTTTAATGACAGTAACGAGTTGTCAATCTTCACAACTTGTTTAGGAGTAAGCTGAGATATGTAATCGTCTTATTTATAATAATGGTAGTAAAATACTATTAGACCGAACAAACGGATGTTACTAATTTTAGAATATTGCGAAGAAAATTTTTGACAACTCGTAAAACAATTGTTACTGTCATTAAAAATTACTTGTTTGACATTTGGATAGACTGCTAGATTAAATTTATTTTAAAAATTTAGCAGTGCAGACACTCAGATTTTATTTTTTTCTGTATGAACCGTAACAGATATCACAAATTACACAGAGAGACAAAAGTTTACTATTGAACATATCTTTCTGAAGAAAAATAATTTCACGTTTTCGGCATTGCCATTAAAAAGTTACGGTCTAATTAATGTTGGGAGACCTAAGTTTCATACACTAGTGGCTCACTAATAATATCAAGTATCACCTTAAAAGATGACCTATAACCATATAAACTGTCATACCAAATTTCATCCAAATCGTATAAAGCGTTCTGTTATTATAAGCAAAACTAATTTTTTTTCGAAGAACTTTGAAGCAGATTTCTTGCTAAATGGTACACTTTCCGGTAGAAGCAAGTTTGGTTAAATCGTCTTATTTTAGTCTCAGGAATCTGTGGTTAAGCCATGTCCCCCTATTTAAGAGACACCCTGTATATGATTGACGAATTTTCATCTGAAGACTCGTATGAATCGGGGGAATTTTCTTCTAGTGATGAAGACAATCTGGAAATGTTTGGCGAAAATCCGAGGTCAAAGAATGAAAATTATTTAGAAGAAACAGTAATAGTAATCATGCACATACATAGATGTCAAATGTCATTATTTTTCATTCCAAATTTCATGTGATTTGTTTAACTCGCCAAGTAAAGTCCACGCACCTGGTGACAAAGAACGGCTTTCAACGGAATTAATGGCCCACAATTCCCCTTCGAAATAGTTCATAACATGGTTAGTTTCTGAAATTGCTTTTTTAAACTTTAGGCATTATTATGAATGTAAACTGACAACCAAGTGACAATAGTGAGAGGATGCATATTCCATCGATATAAAATTTAATGTAAACATTGTCATGCCAACGTATAGAATAAAAATAAACTACAATTATTTCAAATAATTTCAAATTCCGTAAAAGGAATAGAGATTGACTTAGAAATACTTGTAAATTTCATTAATATATACTTTTCTTAATACTAGTATTTTTCTTTCTTCTGTATTTAAAAATAAATAATTTTTACAAGTTATATTTCATTTTATAAAGTTTTTTCAGATCTATGACCTTAAGTCTTCTGCCATTTCATTTTCACTATACCAGACGTATTACCTTTTTAAGAAAGATTTGGATTTATGAAGGCAACCCACAGATCATATTTTAATTCGTTTTACATGCTCATGTAAACTTTTTAACAAATGACGTCATTTTTTCTAGTGATATTGGCTGGTAGCACAAGCCTTGTTTTAACTAAAACACTGTTTTAAGAAATGTCAAATTTCATTATTTAATAACAAAAATAAATAACATCAAATATATTAAAATATGATTTTGAAGCAGCACATAGTTTGTATTCAATCAAATATTTTTTAAAAAATCGTTCTTTACACATAAGGGTGAAATTAAACATTGAAATTTGAATTTGACATTTCTTAAAACAGCGTTTTAGTTAGAACAGGGCTTGTGCTACCAGCCATTGTATTTATTACATAAACCGCTTGATTGGCTGGAAGGCCCATGTCTCATTTCATACGTATCTTTTGTCTCACATCACATTTAACGTTAGCTCGGGTTTTGCTTTTGCTCTGGCTTGTGTCAAATTTGTTATTTTCGCGTATTTATTATATTCTCATTACTTGAACTCATCACAAAATATTTAATCACAAAACAGGGTTTTGATATTGAAAACAACCGCCAAACAACAGCAAAAAACTAGGGAAATATCAAGTTAAAAATCGACGGCGTAGGAACACTTCACTACGGTTGCGTTCTGTTGTTTCATCAAAGAGGTCATCGATGCACTCTGGTGCTCATCAATCAGTGTGCCATAGGTGTGCTTTATGTTTAAAGAACGATTTTTTAAAAAATATTTGAATTCAAACTATGTTCTGCTCAAAAATCATACTTTGATAAATTTTACATCATTTATTTTTATTATTAATTAATGAAATTTGACATTTCTTAAATCAGCGTTTTAGTTAAAACCGTGATCATACTACGAGCCATTATTTATAGAGGATTTGTAGCCTTTTTAATTACAATCTGCAGTGCAAAAGGTCCTACCAATGACGTCTTAAGTTAAGATGGCGCTGACGCTAACAAATTTATTGGAAGTATTTTATTAATTTACTTCTATTTGTTTATCATTTTAATAAAGGAAAATCCATATAAGTTGTATTTTATAAACTAAATTTTATTATTATTAAGACCGATTTATTTTAGAATGCCCCAAAGGGCCAGTGTTTTATTTGAAATTTTTACATTTGGGTCGATTGGGAAGTAGTTGTTCCTGGTCGAGTGTGGCCAGTGGGAAATGTCATTTTGAAGGTTACGAGTACAAAAAATATATATTAGATACAAGAGTAATATACCGTGAATATTTTTTAACGTGATACATTGGGCACGTTCACTTACGATGCAGCGATGCGAGCGCTGAAATACAGCGCTGCGAGAGCGCTTCAACTCGTCAGTGAACGGCACCGAGCGGGAACATAGCAACATTTGAACATCAAAACTAACCTCTATTCCCGCTATTTGTCAGCTTATGTCAAATTTATATATAAAATAAACAAAATAGTTGGTATTTAATCTATGCATACCTGTCTGTATTTTCTGATGCACTTCGTGTGCATCCGTAATACTAATTTTGTAATTTTCGTACGTATATGTAACACTAACGTGCTGTTCAGCTGCCATTTTTTCATGAACTGACACCTGATAACCTCACTGCATCACCGCTGTGAGTTTGTAGCGTAGAAATATTTCGCTACTTTTTTTTGCAGCGCTGCAAAGTAGCGCTACATGAAAACAGGCGTTCACTGCACACAGCGCTGCATCGCTGCATACCAAGTGAACGCGCCCATTGAGTTTGTCATATCCATGGTTACGACTTGATATTTGATTGACAGCATTGTATTTGCCCGTTCCATTTAAAATGAAACATAGGGAACGAATCTGACAGATGTATTATATTTAAATATTGTAAGAAATTTAGCGGAGTCAGAAAACCACTCGGGAGCACTAAACATATTTCGGGCACAAGGTTCACACAGTATTTTTTCTACATCTAAATTTAATTTTTAGATACAGGTATAATTATTTAAACAAAATAAACCTCTAATGACATCTTGTCAATATGACAGATAACCGTTGAATTTCCCTATAAGTTATCAGGCCCGGGAAACGCAAATGGGAGATACCGGGATAGCATTTTTAGTTTTGCTTCCATACACTAGATATGACGACACCAGTATCGTTAGTGTGTCATTTTTTTTTTTCATTTTTTCTTTTGCACGAATTTTGACATTTGTCATTTTCATTTGAAACAATTCTGTCATTGTGAATATATTTTTTGTATTATAAGTAGTTATTTGTGTGAAAAACTTGTAAATATTTAAGAAGACAAGAATAAAGTGTTGTGTACCAAATTGTACTGCTACCGGAAAGTGAACATATATTTTTATATAATTGTATTATTTTATACCAGTAAAACATATTACAAAATCGTATTCTAGGGATAACAAACTACAGATTTCGACAGTCTCGAACTTATCGGGATTTATTTGTCAAGTGGTTGGAAGTTTTAAACATGGATGAATGCTATTAAGTATTGTATCTTTCCTAAATGAAATTACAGTGTTTTCAAAAATGCATTATTTTTTACTCATTTTATGTAATCTTTGTAAGACTGATTTGTAGTTGAAGTAGATTTTGCATAAAATACTACGCAATGATAGTATTTTATGAAAAAAATGCTTCAACTACAAATTAGGGGTAATTAATAAACCGAATATACCAATATTAATTGTAGGTAATGATAATATCGACCGAGTTTTATATATGGCGACACTGATGTGGTATCGATGCTTAACATGTACGTTTCCAATCTAAAATAGTGTATATGGTCTGTGATAAGTTATGATTTGACATTTGATTGACAGCAATGTATTTGTCTGTCTCATTTAAAATGACACATGGGGAATGAATTTGACAGAAGTATTATATTTAAATATTGTAAGAAATTTAGCCTAGTCAGAAAACCACTCGGGCGCACTACATTTTTTCTACAAGTAATTTTAATTTAGAATGCAGGTATAATTATTTAAACAAAATTAACCTCTATTGGCGTCTTATCAAATGTCAAATTCGTTCCCTATGTTTCATTTTAAATGGAACGGGCAAATACATTGCTGTCAATCAAATGTCAAGTCGTAACCATGGATATGACAACCCAATGTTTCACGTTAAAAAATACTCACGGTATGTGTAGGAGTTACGAAATAGGAAGTGAGCACTACATAGTGCGTATAAAAGTGGACATAAATAAAAATATAAGATACAAAACAAAAATATAGAACATATCGAATCAAGTCTAAGTAAAACATCAATAAAAAATGAAAAAGATATAGAAAAGCTATGGACAGTAGTAAGAAATGAGACAGCTAAACAAACATGCGGCACAAAAAGATTATACTTGAACAAAAAATAAAGTCAATGGTAGAGCAAGGAAGTACAAACAGAAGTAAAACTCAAAAAGCAGTTGTGTAAAGAACACCTAATGATATGGCAAAATGCAAAGAACAAGGGTCTAAAGCAAAGAAAATAATAACAGAAGCAAATATATAATCATGGATGAATTTTGGCCAGATACTGCAAAACAACTATAAAGAAAATAGGGGATTCCAGCTCAATCGAATTAAAGGAAAATACTAAAAAAATACGAATGTATATGCTGAATAACGAATATTAATAAAAAAAATGAAATGGTATAATTGAAATATTTCGGAAATAAGGGTTTTTTTGTTATAGCGCTTCGACATCAATATGAAATAAATATATAATATTTTGATTGGCGACCGAAAGGCCGCCTATACATACAAATAGCGTGTTAGGAGGTGGGGGTTACTACCAATGGAAGTTAAGAAATTCAAATTCGAAAGGAGAGGCTAACATTCTGTACTGCAGTTTTCAAACAGTTTTTATTTTAACATAAATTTCTTGCATTAAACTTAATAATTTAAATACACTTGTAATTATAAATTATGTAGACTTATACAGTGTTATAATATTCATTTATTTTATGTAAATATAACTTAAAATAGCATATATTTCAAGAACATTTAGGTCCATGCTGAAAACAGTTTGATATAAAGACACATATGCGTGACGTCACATCAATCTTTTCAAAATTCGGAATTCACCGGATTTTCATCAATAGCCTTAGTTTTCCTAATATTTTCAGATGAAATTATAAAAAAAAAAATGGTGGAATCCCCCATTGCAAACTTTTCTTCAGAACAACAAAAGCAGCACGACAAAATAATAATTCCCCCCTAAAACAAAGTAAAGATGCAAATGGACAAATATTGACGGATAACGAAGAAATAATGAATAGGTGGGAACAACATTTTGTGGAATTATTGGAAATAAACTCTAGAATAACTCAAGATGGAATAATACGGAGAGTACTTACAGAATCTCAAGAAGAAGAGATCTCGGTAAGAGAAATAGAAGAAGCATTAACAAAAATAAGAACCAACAAAGCACCATGGCACGATAACATCAAGCCAGAATAATTAAAATATATGAGAAAAACGGCAATAAATTTACTGCAACAGCTATTAAACCAATGCTGAAAATAGCAAAAATTAGCCAAAGATTGGGAAACAACAGTAATACTACCATTATTTAAGAAAGGGGACAATAGAATTTGTGGTAATTACCGGAGAATTTCATTACTATGCACAGCATCCAAAATAAACGAAATGATGTTAGAAAAGAAATTACGAGCAGAACTAGCGGGGAAACTCTAACCATCATAAAGTGGTTTTCAGAAAGGACATAGCATGCAAGGCTATATTTTCACCTTAAAGAACATGATCGAAAGAACGTTAAAGCATAACAGCATGCTGCACATCTGTTTCATTGACCTACAGCAAGCATTTGACATGGCCCCGAGGTATATTTTGTGGGAAATAATGGAAAATAAAGGCATTAAAAAAGAGCTGATATATGCAGTACAAAGCATATATAAAACAACCAGAAACTACATTAGAACAGGTAACCATGTATCAAAAGAGTTTGAAACTAGGAAAGGAGTAAGACAAGGTGGTTTGCCAAGTCCGCTATTATTCATCACTTTCATGGATGAAATAATAAAAAGAGTAAATTCACATGTAAGAGAAGTACAAATAGGATATCTCAATTTAGAACCAGTGAAAACTACAGTATATTCATTTGCGGATGATCTAGCCATCTTTCATAGAACAGACAAAATAATTACAATGAAACTTAAACGCATGGCAAAAAAGACTAAAGAAAATTAATATGCAAATAATCACCCCTATTCTGTAACTCAATCGATAACTTTTTTCGATCGATAATAAATTGTAGCCAATAATTATAGTAGACAGTGAATAAAAAAATGAAACTGGCAGATGATACATTTGTTTCTATTTGTCAAAAATTATTATCGATCGATAACTATTATCGATTGAGTTATAGAATAGGGCGAAAAAGCTGGTTAAAATTTGAACTAAGAGTTAAATAAACAAAATTGAAACGAAATGAATTGTCAAATGACAGATTTGTCATTGGTGTCAAACAAACGATGCAATATTGTTTACTTAACTGCAAGTTAAAATTTTAAACAGATATTGAAAAACCGGCCCTAAATATACAAAAAACAAAAGTAATGTCCATCTCCATTAATGCACAAGAAATAAACATCAAAATAGAACAGGTCAGTAGCTACAAATACACATACAAACATAATAGAAAGGAAAGGGCAACAAGAAGAAAACATAAATCACAGAATACAGCAAGCAAAGAAATACTACTACGCTTTAAACAATATACCAGCCAGTATTATTTATATAAAACCACATACCAGCCAGTAGGTGCGTTCAATGAGGCTCGCAAAACTAGCGAAACGGAAGTATGTTCTATGAACGCTCTGCTAGTCTAGCGTTCGCTAGATTTGCTAGCTAGCAAATGCAGCGGGAATTTATATGCTACCTCTGCTAGATTTACATGTATGGCGGGAATATTTAAAAATCAGTTGTAATTTGGTGCGTAAATTAAAATGTTTATGTATTGCATAGCTTATATTTCATCACAATAATTAAAGAAAACTATTTTTAAATATAAATCTCTATTTTATTTATTAAATTTTAATTTTCTTGCAGTACATGTTAAACAGGAGCACGTTAAAACATGGAAAATTATAATAATATATTAATATTACTGACGAATATTTCATTAAAAATATTTTTCTCTTTATATCTGTGTACAAGAACCTACAAAATAAAATATTATATGAATTAATATATGTTGCAATTATATGTATGTACATTTATTCTTAAATTGCTACTAAATTTTTGTTTGGGGTCCCGTGGCCGCGTGCCTGAGTGTCTGGTCGCGAACCTTGGGGAACCGGGTTCGATCCCGACCGGCGCCAAATATTTCCAATTTGAAATGGCACAAAAGTGACCTCTGTGGTGCACTCTCCACACCAGCTATGAGTGCCTGTGAGGTGACGGCTGGTAAGCGCGTAAAATATATCGTCATCATTACCGATGTCTACATATGTGTAGATAATGGCACACCCAGAAATGGGTAATATGCCGTGATGATGTATTTATTTAATTTTTGTGAAACATGAAACCGCCAAGTAAAGCCGGATTTATAGTTTACATAACATAACATAGCATAGCATAACATAACGTAACATAACATAAGAATATTTTTAGATTTTATAGTACGAGGCGTAAGCATAAGACATAGCACGAGAAGATGAAGAATTGTTTTGCAAAATGTTCATAGTGCAGTATTATTACTAAATTCATTACTGTTTTCACATTTCATTTTTTCATTCTTTGTACACGTTAAATTTTAGAACATTTCGCGAAAACGTGATTTGTTTAGATAAAAATGGCTGATGACAATGCTATGATAGTAGCTGTTGCAGTATCTTGTGCATTATTATTATTAACTCTGCACAATAATTTAACTATTTATTTAACGTAAATATCTCATCAGAAACAAAAACTAACCTCACAATTTGTTTGTAAACAACAAGCAAATGCGAGCACTCCAACGCTCCAAGACTTCGCTGCTCTTCCAATAGAGCCGAATTGAGCCGAATATTCCCGAACACCATAACATAACATAACGAAATAAAATATGGTCATTTCTTATGTTATGCTATGTTATGTTATGCTATGTTATAAAACTATAAAATGACATACGGACCTATGTGTTTTTATATTTTCACTGTGTTATGCTATGCTATGTTATGTTATGTAAACTATAAATCCGGCTTAAGTTAGCAAACCGTTCAATGTGACTGTGATTTGACAGCTTAGCGCAGGTTAGCAAATGCTAGATTTGCTAGCTTCATTGAATGCACCTAATATTACTTGTTGGTGGTGAAACATGGGTTATAAACAGTATAGGCAACAAAGCAAAGTTCAAGCGGCAGAAATGAAGTTTTTAAGAAGAGTAGAGGGTGAAAAATGAATAGTTAAAAGTGAGAAAATAAGGGAAAACCATGAAATAAAGTCAGCACTACTAAAAATAGAAGAGAAACAGCTACAGTGGTTTGAGCATCTTAAAGATGGAGGAAGATAGACCAGTTAAAAAAATTTGTAAATGTAAAACCCAAGGCAAAAAGAAAACCGGAAGATCATAGAAAATATGGGACAAAATCATAGATAAAATACTGGAAAAGAAAAACACAGAAAAGAAGCAAGAACAATGACACTGAACAGGAAAGAATGGCTAAACTTCACAAAAAACAATTAAACTAAAATTAAACACTCGACAACCGTAAAGGGTATAAGAGTTAATGATTATAATAATAATATTTATGCACGGACAAATCAAATTTGACAATTATACACGTATTTCTTTGACATAAACGTCATTTTATAGCCCGCGGGCCTCATTATAGCTATAGTAACAATTGTTTTATGGGTTGTCAAAAATTTTCTTCGCAATATTCTAAAATTAGTAACATCCGTTTGTTCGGCCTAATAACATTTTACTACCATTATTATAAATAAGACGATTACATATCCTAGCTTACTCCTAAACAAGTTGTGACAACTCGTTATAGTCATTGAAAATTAAATGTTCGGCATTTGGACAGACTACTAGATAAAATTTATTTTAAAAATTTAGCGGTGCAGACACTCAGATTTTATTATTTTCTGTGTGAACCGTAATAGATATCACAAATTACACAGAGATAGAAAAGTTTACTATTGAATATATCTTCCTGAAAAAAAATAATTTCACGTTATCGGCGTTGCCATTAAAAAGTTACGGTCTAATTAATGTTGGGCCACCTAAGTTTCATACACTAGTGGTTCACTAATAATAACAAGCATCATCTTAAAAGATGACTTATAACCATATAAATTGTCATACCAAATTTCATCCAAATCGAATAAAGCGTCCGGCTATTATAAGCAAAATTAATTTTTTTTCGAAGAACTTTGAAGCAGAATACTAGCTACACACTTTCCGGTAGAAGCAAGTTTGGTTAAATCGTCTTAGTTTAGCCTCAGGAATCTGTGGTTAAGCCATGTCCCCCTATTTGAGAGACACGCTGTATATCTTAATTCTACCAAAATAATAGTTATTTATCTACGATAGTGCGTAAAATAGATGTTTCGTTGTTAGTTTTAAGTTTGTAAAACAGTTGTTTAGTAACAAGGCTTCAGTAGTTACGGCTTGCCAAGCAACGAGTTATTAAAATTTTTAAATCCAAGGGAATATTTTGTTATCATGACAAACTTCTCTAATTTAATATTGTGATTCTAATTCATAAATAAAAGTTTTTTATATTTATTGGGATTTTAGATTCTTCCGTAGATAAAATATTGTACGATACATATACGTAAAGCATATTTATTCACTCAGGGGACTTAAAACCCATTCATGACTAGCTTTACGTACTTGTATCGTAAATTACTATTAACTATCAAGTGTGTTAATGAGTATGATTAATGATGAGATAATTATCGCCAATTAACACACGTGTTAGTTACAATAGGTGGTAGCATGAATGGTAATTAGGAGATGATTAGCAGTGTTTTATCGTTGTCAATCGTTCATGGATTATTTTAGAGAAAAATACTTCAAATAAATTACATACAATTAATTTTTCTATAAGTGCTATATGAAGTATTTTTCTCTAAAATAATCCATAAACGATTGATTGCGCTAAAACACTGCTTGCCATCTCCTAGCTAATCACCCTTAATCACTTGTTCATGTAACCACCCAATATTTTTCCGTTGACCGTATCCTACTGAATCGGAAAAACTAATTTTATTCCATGGCAATTTTTTTTAGGTTAATAACGTTTGACACATATTTTGAGTATTATTCAACAATATTATACGGTATCTACAAGTTACCCACTAATTGTTATTTATTATACATGCGGGTTAAATAAATGTTTAATGAGTGGAGCGCGAGCGTCTTAATCCCGCGAGTTAAACATTCATTTTAACCGCAAGTGTAATACAACTGTTTATTCAACTTTGCCCTAATAAACTTAAATTTGAGTGTAAGATTTTTATAAATGAAATCTTGAAATGCCACTAATCGCTTACGGTTATCTAGTCGCTGAGTGTGAGTTTTTTTATGCGTTGCCATGGGTTGAATTGTTTGTAATAGACTTTGAAATAAATTATTCTGAAACTGCTTTTTCTGGAGGTTAACATCTTGATATGACATACAATATTTTATTCCAACAAACAAAGACATACGTTATTACAAAATTGTAACATTCATATTCTTCTTGTAGCGAAATGGCGGGTATACGTTGAACAATTTTGGTTGACATTTTAAACCGCTAGTGAAATAATAGTTATTTATTTATAAAGGCAGGGAAGTTCGTCTTTTCATGACGAATATGGAGATTGTATGCCGAGGTAAATAACCATGAGTCATGAAAAGGAACTTCAATGACGAGATAAATATTAATTTTTTTCTGAAATCGTATAAGGAACTCTGTTTAAAATTGGACAAGAATTTAAAACAACTATATACTGATGGACATCATTTATTTGAATTGCATACTTACAATTTAATTTTTGCTACAACTTGGCTCAGTGTTATATTAGGTTATATTGTGTTTGCTTGACAAAATCGCGCTGCGCGGATTGAACGTTGTCAGATTTCAGATGGGTGCATACTCAACGTCCGAATATTCAAAACCAGAATATTCAAAAGCAGAATATACAAACAGAATCATTCAAATCCCAAATATTCAAACACAGAACCGCGCATTGCCCGAAAGCGTATCAGCAGAACCGTCGTTAACCAACGTACACATTACCTAACGTTTGCTCCTCCCGCCCTCGCCCCGCCCTCATGCTCGGTTTTTGAATTATTCGGGCAAAGCGCTTTCTGGCGATGCACGATTCGGTTCTTGAACATTCGGGATTTGATTGATTCTGTGCATGCATATTCTAGTGTTAAATGTTCTGGTATTGAATATTCGGATGTTGAAGGCTTTCCCATTTCAGATTACAAATTAGGGATAGATAAAAGATAAAATTATCGTTATAAATGATTAAATCTTTTGATTTTTATGTAAGTTATTTAATATAAATTTTAATTGTGTTTCATATTAAAATGTAAAAGGTGATTGTGAAAATAATGGCAACGTTGCATTTTACTTTACTGCCTAGCAGGGAAATTCAATTTCCCTGCCGATTTTATGACAAGGAAGTTGTAGATTACATGACGATTTCATGAAAAATTCTTTAAAACGCTAGCGAAATAAAATGTTTACAAAACAACAACATTAATGGTCCGTATCCAAGGAAATAAACATGACTTTATAAGGCAAAATTGAGTAAAATCGTTTATTAATAAAAACTCATGCATTAGTAGGAGTCATTAATAATTGATTTTCTTTACATTCGCATAATCTATTAATAAACGATCAACGGAAAATTGGATTAATTGACTTGGAAGGAATTTAACATTATATTGATTTATACGAGTGCAGCAAATATTACTGCTGTTTAAATTGTTGATGAAGAGAACATTGGCTCCAATTTATGAAATATAATGATTCTAATTTTACCCGAGTTCTTTCCCTTAAAAAATACGTATATTTTAAATCAAGTTAAAACTTTTTATTTCAGCAATAATTTCTTCTTTTTCAGGATTTTCCGTTCTTGCGATTTCACCCGCAACCAGAACGCTCCTTGTTATTGGAGAATGGAGATTTTTCTGTAGTATGTCTCGACTGTTATGAAACACTTCGGACGCAGTCTTTAGAGTATGAACGATGGGGTCTTCCTGTTGATAAAAGGCAGTACAACTGGATCACGCAACCGCCTCCACCAGAAGACAGTCCTGAAGCAACTGTGGCTCGACTTCCTAGCGGGCAGCGCAGTGACAAAGTGGTGAGATATATATTTATATTTCTAACACAACACTTCTTTCAATATATCTTTGAATTTGTAAGACAATATTTCATTATTAAGTAAAAAATAATTTTTGACTTCCATCGTCTTTTTATATGAATAAACAACGTTATACAATTTACACAACGGTTCAGTAGCCATGTATTTGCTACCGTCATCAGGTTACTACTAACTAATTCCTACGAGCTTTATATCTGGCGAAATCAAGGTGGTTAAATGTGGTTGGTGGCTGAAGCATGTCTGAATCTCCCTGATTGGTTCTCTCCTGGGCAGTGGGCTGTAACTGTTCCTCTGTTGTTGATTCCTCTTCAGTTCTGCATGATGATTTTCTTCCACATTGGTTTTATTTCAACACTGGCGTGGCTGAAGACCTTCTTGTTCACCATAATGTATGCTGCATCTTTGAACTTCCGTTTAAAGGTATGATTTTCTTTGGCAATGATCTTTTAGCATTGTTCCACAGAATTTGATGATGATTTTCCCAGGCGTAGTGACTGATTTGTCCGTTTCTCCACTTTAAGTCTGGTGTCTAGTGGTCTTTTTGTTTCCCCTATATATCATTTTCCACATTCACAATCCACTTGGCAAATTCCCTTCTCCGATCCTGCTGTTCTTAGCGGCGTTGTTTGAAATTTCGTACAGATGTCATATTTTTGGCCAATTCTTCGTATTTGTTGGGAGATGCATTTAATGTAAGGTATATGTAATTCTTACTGGCTGTCTTGTTTAAAACCTGGAGTGTTTTGATGCCGGTGTCTGTTGATTATGGATCTGATCTGCTTGTCCGGATACCCATTTTGTAAAAGTGTATTCCAAATTTTTTAAAATTCTCTTCAATTTTGCTTCCGTGCTGCAGTGGCTTCTGGCTCTGTCCAATAAATTTCTGGCTACTTCGATTTTTGTTGCCTGTGAGTGGTTGGAATGATAGTTCAAATATCGTCTTGTATGAGTGGTTTTTGATAAACTTAAGTGGTGATATTATTGCCAGTTCTTTCTACCACATCTAAAAATGGAAGACTGTTCTTTCTTTCTTTGTCCATGGTGAATTTTATGGTATCTCTCAAGGAATTGATGTGGTCAAAGAAGACTTGCAGTTCTCCTCCACTCTCGTTCCAGATGACAAACGTATTTGATCCAGATCTGTAGGGTTTGATTCTTGCTGTGTCTATTGCCATTTCTTCGAAAAATTCCATATATATATGTTGGCTATGACAGGAGAAAGTGGTGATCCCATTGGAGTCCGTCGTTCTGTTAGTAGTATTTACTTTGTACTTGGAAGTATGTTAAGATAGCATTGTAGGAGTCCCTTTATCACTGGAACTGGCAAATTATGCTATATCCTGGTCCTCTGTTAATTTCTTGTCCATAATGTTGATCACTTCCGTCACAGGAACGTTGGTGAACAAGTTTTTGACGTTAAAATTTACAATATATCTTTATCCTCTGGAACGGTCTTCTTCTTGATGTTGTTGAAGTGTTTGGAATCTTTTACAAAAGATCTGTTGTTCCCTACTAGTGGTGAAGGTAGTAGAAGATTTTTACACATCTAATATTTAAATATTTTTACATATTTTATTCTATGATTGAATATTCTTTTGCTTGGACATTCTGTAATAGGGGATTCTAGCTCAATAGAATTAAGGGAAATTAGTCAAAAAATACTAATGTATATGCTGAATAATGAATAGTAATAAAGAAATAAAATGATATAATTGAAATACTTCGGAAAAAAGAGTTTTTTAGTTATAGATGTTCTACACGAATATGAGTTCATTATATCATATTTTGATTGGCCAAAACTCTAGCTCTGCAATTCTCAAAAAGTTTTTAATTGAATATAAATTTCTTGCATTAAACTTAATAATTTAATTACACTTGGAGTTCTAAAGTATGTAGACTTATACAGTGTTATAATTCATTTATTTTTTGTAAATATAATGTATAAATAGCATATCACGTTGGCTGCGGAAGTCAAAAATGGTGTCTTGATTTCGGTGCGGTATTGTTCCCCGGAGACCAAAAGCAAACTTTCTGTATATGCGGGACTGGGCTCCGGCGACCAGTGATGTTTGGAACATAAATTACCATCTTTTGGCTACTAGTTGTATTAAAACTTTGTATGTCTATACAGAAAACTGTTACTTGGCCATGTATATAGCCATGTCTGCGTGAGGAATGATCTCCGAAGACCGGAACCGCACCAAATAAATAATAAAAAAAAAATAACAAATTTTCTATAATTATGATAATACTGAATAGACCACGTTAGTGTAACGGTCAATTTGTGGCGGCAAATTCAAACTAAAACCCTAACTCGCCTCTGCCGATTTATCCTCCCATGTTATTCATACGGGAACAAAAATATGCTATTTTCAAAATGTTCAAAAGAACTTTAAAATGCAAATCTTATATATTAAACTATATAAATACAAATCTCTAATGTATTACCTACCTACTTATGTCGTATAAATATCTAAAACACCCAAAATTATTGAATAAACTGTAATTAAAGCAGCAAGTGCAAATTCATTAAAACGTAGGTCGTAGCTGTTCTCGATTCTGTTTTATCCTGACTTGCGCATGCATTTTGTTTTCTGTCATTTAGATCGCCAACAAAGAAATTATTTATTGCGGACAACGTAATAACCCTTTCAGCCATCACAAACAACAAAAACCAAAAAAAACTTGTAACCACTTTAAAGACAAACAGCATCAAATCCAAAACTAACCTACAAATTTAGTTGATGTCAACTGTCGTCATATCTAAGACTGCACCAAGTTACGACATATGTTACTATTTGTAATTCTACTTTCTTTAAACTAAAATTATGCTTAATTTATTATTTTGTTTATACTTTTACTGTACAGAAAGCAAAGAGTATTGTTCAAAGTTAATAAGAAACTCAAAATTGTACTTAAGAAACACAGAATAGCTTTAATAATATGAATTGAAAATGTGCTTCCATAAGAACTTCATACATTCTGATTTGATTTAGGGTTTCTCGCCAAACGTGAATCATAACCTCACTAATGTGGTCTATTAATTTTAATTTCGAAATAACATAATTGGATAAAAATGTTTGAAAAACAATTAATTGTATAGGTATATATTTATAACGACAGGTTTATTTTAGATAAATTATTCACATTTTCTGCTTCTTTATTTATATTAATACTTTGTTGTTCCTGATTATTACTAATCAAAGATAATATTTATTTTCTTTGACTACCCATAGTATGTATCTTGTACACTGTTTCATTTAAAACGATACTACTTGTGATGTGCATTCAAACTTACATTGGTCGCCAAAGACCAATGCCGCACTAAATAAAAATTATTATTTCAGTGCGGTACTGGTCTCCGAAGACCAATAACGTATTATTTGAAATTTGTAAAATATATGACAAGAACTTTTAGTAGCTACATTTAAAATATTTCTAGAACCGTTAGTTAAAAAAATATAAGATCCGTAAGTTGGGGAAGTTTTATGAAAAATGGTGCCGCACTAGACAAATACAAGTTATTGGTCCCCGGCGACCAATGCCGCAGTCAACGTGATATATTTCAAGAACATGTAGGTCCATGATGAAAACAGTTTGATATAAAAACATATATACGTGGTGTCCATCAATTTTTTCAAACTTCGGGGGACTATAACTCACATATTAATAGGAATTTTTTATCTGATTATCATTAAAAGTCTTAGTTTTACTTATACTTTCAGATGAAATTATATAAATATGTATATACTAGCTGTACCCGTTGCAAATATTTGCAACAAAAAATATGGGGTAATGTTATTAAATTATAAATTTTCTGTAGTTATATGTAATGTTTGGTACTTCTCTACACTTTTTTAACTACCGCTGCTTTGTTGAGCACATAGGAATAGGGCGATTATTTGACACAACACTGGTAATAATAAGTAAATTATTTAGGGCCAGTTTGTTAATGCAACGTTAAAAGTGAAGTGATGGTAACTGTTAGTCAGGTAAATTACATGTTTCATTGACTGTTTATAAATGAAAACTGTAAATTGGGAACTGAAACTATTTTGATAGAAAATACAGGTCTTGTAACACAGGACAGTTGGATTTTATTGCTACGTAACTATTTGATGAGGAACTTTGGATATTATTGTACAAATTTTACAACTGCAGCAATCTTAAATTTTGTAACAGATAAACATACCTATTAAAAATATGCAATTTATATAGAAAAATAATAATAAAAATTAGATAGGAACTTCAGTAGGTTTTAATTTAATTGACATTTCGTCTGATTTTTTTTTACTGTTATAAATTTAAATGAAGAAAAAGGTAAAACATCTAATAGAGATTATCCGCATATTCAACGTCTTTCAATGTTATATTTTATTATAATAAATTATAATTATGAATCAATGTTGCAATCATTCTTACTTCATTTAATTCCATTTCATAATGTATAAAATTTATTGTCACTAACAAATATTGTTATTGTCGTAATCAATGTGTTTCATTTGTGCTTTCAAGTACAATTATTGTAGTAATAATTTATTGTATACCATAATTTTATGCATTATTGTAATCTATGAGGAATCAACGTGTTTCTATTTTTCAAATTACCATCTTTATTCGGTTTAAAACAATATGCATAATCATTGCATATCTATACCTTTACCTTCTACAATATAATTTCTCATTAACGAAACTTGATTTCACACAAAGGAAACCTGAATTCACAGTAACGAAAACTAATTTATCACTCCTCAATACCGATTTTGCAATAATGAAAACAGAATTCAAAATTTTGAAAACTAGTTTAAAATAAAAGAAAACAGATTTTACGTAGGAACCTTAAATGGGCACCCCCAGGGAAAGGCAAGAAGGGGCAATAGCCACCTTTGGAGAGGCAAAAAATAAGGCAAACTTATGAAATATTAAATAAATAGCGAATAGTATTTTTAAGAAACTAAAACTAAAGATTCAATTTGATTATAACAATAAGAGAGCTTGATTAAAACAATGATGAAACTTCATTACAACAATGATAAAAGTTGATTACAACAATGTTAGTTACGCTAGAAGCGAGAATAAGTAAGTAACATGAGGGTTTGAAATTTGTTTTCGTTTAGTTGAAATTAGTTTTCATTGGTGTGAATTCACTTTTCTTTTACAGGAAATCAATTTTCGTTTTCATTAATATGAAATCATATTTCGTTAATGGGAATTGGGAATTCACTTTTCATTTATGTGAAATCAGTTTTCGTTAATGTGAATTCATATTTTGTTAATGTCAAGCGATGTTTCAAAAGTGTGAAAAAATGTTGTAAAAGGTAGTATTAAGGGGTTGCGTTTAAGAGCGGAAAAATAGAGGCATCCAACTGGTTGATTGTAATATACTCTTTTTAATTTAATGATTTCGTTATTTAAAAACCTGTAATTGTACACCTGTCTCAGGTCAATTTTTAAATAGGTAATTCTGATGTATTTTATATATGGGATATATAATTCAATAAATTTTTAAACTTTAGGTTAAAAAAAATATTATATTATAATACAAAAAATATATCTTAATTAATTTTTCTCAATTTAAACTACTTACCATATTTGATTTAATGAATTAACTATTATATTTATTAATTTTTGAGGGCAAATTTCCTTATTTTGGTTTCACTATAAGTTGACATGTTGACATATTTATCTGTCATTAAGGTTAACTTTTGACCTTTGTATGATAAAAGCTTTGCACGTTATTTACCTGTTAAATTATTTAACTTTGCATTAATAAACCAGCCCTAAATAACACAAAATATTATTCTTGTAGCAATTTTCACAAATTGTATGTATTTTACATCATTCTCTTCATCTGCATGTTATTCAGTGCTACCATCTATCGCTTGACAGCGGTACTTAATAAAAAATCTTTAAGGCCTTATAAAAATAGACGGAATTGAAAATCTTAAAATTTTAGATTTTTGTGCTAATAGCTTTCATTTAAAAAAAGAATCATTAAAATCGGTTCGGTAGAAGTCCATAACTAAGGCCCCAAAGAAAAACCTTATTTTTTTATATATATAGATAATATAAGAAATAAAACATATTTCTTGAATGTAGTCTTTAGGTGCGTTCAATAGAGTTAGCAAGCTAGCGCTAGCGAAGTAGCAAAATAAAGTTAGCAAAACGTTTACTGAACGGCAACTTTGGCACGAATATGAATATTTGACGTTTGTTCTTTTGTGGTTGTGTTGTCCAGATAATGTAATGTTACGTTGAATAGCCCAAGGTGCTTTATTTTTAAAATTGATGTTCATTATCCTTCTCATTTTCTATTAATTCTCCATTAGAACATTTTACAACAAATTTAGATTTACTTCAACATAACCACAAATGTCAACATACCTGCTGTGATGCCAATATAATTGTTATTTTCCGACATTTAGCTACCATCTTCATTTAAAACGTGCTTTAAAAACTTATTTTTTATTCCATTTTAAATTTGGTGTCCTAGCAGCACTTAGCAGATCAAGCTAGCGAAGTAATCGGCGCTAGCATTTCTCGCTAGCAAAGCATGAAATATGACGTCACTTATAACGTCATATACAATTCGCTAGCGTAGCAAGCTGGTTTGCTAACTTCATTGAACGCACCTATAGTTATAAAGGTAGAAACAAGAAAAGTAAATACTTGTACATATTCGCTTTTTTATGATGTTTGTTTATTGTAGCTAGTAATCTTATTTTTTCTTTCTAGGTCCCCCAGACGTTTGTGGCGCGTCCCGCCCGCAAGAATTGCTCCCCGAAAACGCAAGAAAAGAAACCAGTAAAACAGGAAACAAGTAAGTAATTTTTCCATTTCTCTCTTCAATCAGCAACAATACAATTCTTGTGTGGTATATCCGCTCATGCATAATTCAAACCGTTTTCATGCGAGGCACATATCGTTTAAACATTTTCCTCTATATCGTTTATCGCTTCCAAAGTTTGTGTCCGAACGTTGAATTTCTAACCGAGACACGTCCTGCTAGCAAGTTGTGAAGACACAGAGTTTGCGTATAGGGACGTGGTCGCTCGGCTGACTTCAAAGGCGTCAACGGAAACTAAGTTATGAGTGGGAGCTTAACATCCCAAGAGGAAGAATTCCGTACGAGAATTAAACGCATCGAAACGAATTTGAAATATTATTATTGTTTTAATAACAATTACTTTTTTTGAATATTATTATGGTTTAATAACAATTACTTTTTTTGCGGACAAGTTATTAGTGTTACTTATAATTTAACCTTAGACTCCTTTTACTATTATCAAGTTATAGAGACATTTATTTACTGACCATTAATTAAAAGAGAGTTTGGCGGGGTCTGCAGATTTTTGTTTATAAGAAAATGAGCCAAGTAAAACAGTGCAGCGCTGTACTCTTAAGGTTTTTCGTGACAAACGTGATAGTGGACCAAACATATTGCAAGAAAAGATAATTGAAATTGACATATATGGGAAAGATGTGCCGTGAAATTTTGGTGTAAGTGCGGAAGACATAAGCAAGAATGAAGGAAAACATCAAAAAGTTTGAAAATTTGATTTTGACGAGGCAAAGATGGATGTTTTAATGACTATAATTAAAATTGAGAATATCAGAAGTAACTAATCGAACAGAACTTAAACGAAATATAAAGCACCCATTAAATCTATACATATTAAACAGATAAATCTCCTTTTTTTTGAATACTGAAAGGTATACGATTATTTTTAATATAATCTAATATTAATTAAAAATATAATATGTTCAAAAACAGAGCTATTGTTCACAAAAATTTGAATAGAATGTGCAATTATGTATTTGAAGAAAGCCTTCAACGCCCAAATTTTCAAAATCAGAATATGCATGCACAGAATCATTCAAATCCCGAATATTCAAAAACAGAATCTCGCATCACTAGAAAGTGCTTCATTCGAATCATTCAAAAACCGAATATGTGGGCGCTGTCAAGCGGAGTTCACCTTAGGATAGGTTTGGTTTATTTGGGTGGTTCTGTTGATTCGCTTTCGGACATTGCGGGATTCTGATTTGAATAATTCTGTGCAAGCATATTCTGGTTTTGAATATTCGGGCGTTGAGTAAGCACCCTTTAATTTGGATATGAATATTGTAATTGCTGTTTATAGAATCGTGTGTTGTGAGAAGTGTAATTCCTTCTCTGAATTCTCTCCGTTGGGACGTTTTCGTGCGAGGGTGGGCGTCGTGAACCGAGGGTAGTTATGTGGGGTGCAAGCGCCACAGCTTCGTACATGATTTCATTTCACCGCCCCTGCCGTTACACCCCTGTTCCCCCTAGCTCGTTTCGCATCGTGCAGGAGGCAGAACACAGAACGAGCTCGCCCGTTGCACGGAGAACATTCGCCGCTTTGCACACATTCATCTCACACATCGTACATTGTTACACGCCCAAATATTTTAACATAACCTTCAAAAATAATACGCGGGTGAGGTTAGGACAGAATAAAACAATTTGTGAATGATAATTATGAAGTTATGGACAATGAAAATTTAATAATTAATTGCAACAATCAGTGGTTTTATTATAACAATTAATAGTTTCCTGTGTGTTCAGTATTGATTACTAAAGGTTATGGCATTGTTGACAAGATGTAAATGATCGAGTGTTAATGACGGTTTGCTTGTTTTCGTGTATCGATCCTGATGACTTTTTTGCGCGTGGATGTCGGCGATTAAGCAGTGCATTTGATGTTGTGATTGCGTTAGCTCCGCTGTAGCAGATATGGATTTTCGAGCATCACATTCGTTAGCTTATCCGCCGCATTATTATTACCCACTGGAAGGTGAGACACGCTAACTAAACATTTACTTATTTTAACCAGAATTGTACTCTGTAATTAAAGTTGAAATAAATATTCGATTCATATGATCATTTAGAGTTGTATATTCCATTATTTTTAAGGAAATACGCAGAAAATCTAAATTGTGGTGTTATTAGAAAGATAGAAGAAACAGAAATTATGGCTTATATATCAACCCGTTTATTCGTAAAAATACAACTGCGCCTGTGTAGTTTAAAATTAATTAATAATAAGACAGTGTTTTATATGTATCAGTATTGTTAACATAAAAAGAAGCAAACAACAAGTATGTTTCATGAGCAAAAGATTATAGATTCATATGTTGTACCTTGTAAAACAATAACCAAATATACTAATATACATATTTGAGTATATACTACATAATTCACTAGAGTAAACTGTATGTTCTTTGCAAAGATTGTACCTTATAATTGGTAGCATTAGAATGCAAATATAGTTGTAAAATATATATTTCTACTTCCATAAAGCCCCTTTGATGTTCTCTTTTTAATGGTAATCAAAGGCCGTCGCACAAAATGAAACTCTGACATTTTGCTGTTTGAAATAAAACTTATACAATAAATATACGTTTAAATTTAGTTATTGAAATATAAATATTTGTGATATGCTTGTGCAGTATTTGTATGGGAGTTAAAATGCTGGAAAAATAAATGTTTTGAAAACATGCTATTGTTCCTATATGATAAAAATTAATTTGTAGCTACTGGTGCATATGGCTAGACAAGATTTAATCTTTTGTAAAGTTCTCCATGAAACGTAACTAATCCGATTACAAATAATCCTCTTTTATGTTGCGTTCCACTGACATTTTTTGTCCATAAACTTTGTTTAATTAAATTATTAACTTTTTCACAGAATAATTCGTTTGAGATCTCACGCCCGGGAGAAAAACAAATATTACTGTCGAGCTTGTGTTTCAGCCGTGGGCGCAGGGAGGCTTTCTGCTCCCTGTGAGGGGCTGATTTATTCATGTGTCGCTTTCTTACCGTCTGCAGCTCTTAGCGACAGAGATAAAGGGGAGTGACAGAGCAAAGACACACTTGAAAGTCACAAGTGCTGAGGGATACCTCAGGGCACAAGGGAGGAAAGTCAATCTGGAATTAAACGGTTTTTAATCATTTATTTGGGGTGAGATTCTAAATTGCGAACGGAAGAGAGATAGAATATTTATTGGAAATATAAATCACAGCTAAATGTTACTATATGTACATTGAGTGTAATTTAATTATACATATTACATCCAAATACTAATCATACTTTTCTTTGCTTGATGGTATATGAAATACTCATGTGTAACTTTTTGAGTGCTAGCTTCTACAAACAGTATGAACAAAGCTTTAAATGTAAATATCTCGAGAATTAAGAGATCTCTCCTTTAAAATTTATAATCAATATGCATAACAATTTGTCTAGATATATAAAAATTGATTTTTTGAAAATTTTAAACTGATGTTAGATTTTTGTGGTTTTTGCTAATAAAAAATACGTTTCTGACTTTTTTGAACACATGTTCCTTATCATACTGTTTCCAATGTACTTATATTGTAGTATTGTGTTCATGTAAAACAAATTTTATTACATTTTTTGAAACAATTAAGTTAAATAAAATATGAATATTATATCATCACGGCATATATGTATTACCCATTGCTGGGTGTGCCAATCTGCTTGTACACAGACGATGATGACATGTTAGTAATGTGCGACTGTTTACCAGACGTCACCTCATATATACTCATTCCTGGCGTGAGGAGTATACCGTAGGGGTTACTTTTTACTTTTGTATTTGCATTTAAAATTCAAAATATTTTTTTGGCGTCGGTCAGGACCGGACCCGGTTCCCCAGATTTACGACCAGACACTCAGGCTATTGGAATTAAGTTTTAAAATAATACAAATTTCTCGCTTTGAAAAATTGTGATATCTGTTTTTTTCCTTGAAATCATTATATATAGAGTATCATTACTCGATTTTATATACTTTTTTATTTTGTATTTTTTAATTTTCTTTATATATTTATATACTAGGCTTAGGAGCTCACGAATCATAGTATTTGGTATGGTGGTAGGTGGATAATACATCCCAAAACAATAAAAATTTCATATACAACTCAACTTTTAACATTACAATAAAATCATAGTGGCTGTTTACAATTGAAGACAGTCTTTTGTTTTTCCTTATTTGTCATAATTATTGTTATTGTTTGTTAAAAACACAATTTTATCATGAATAATTTCACTTTTTCCGAATTAGCAGATATGCATTTAATGTTCGGTCGTGCTCACGGTGATTCGGTAGAAGCTAGAAGTTTGTATGAGGAGAATTTTCCAAATCGGAGGATATCAAATTGAAGATTCTTCGGGTCAACTGATCGTCGCGTAAGAGAATTTGGGAACTTCCAGATTCATTCGGTGACAGAGAAAGACCTAGAAGTGTTTTAACACCCCAGGTGGAAGAAGATATTTTGAATAGCGTATATCAGTATCCTTCTACAAGTAAAAGAAGAATTTCTTCTGCATTACGTGTTCGTAATTCACAACTATGGAATGTCTTACATGAGCAACAATTGCATCCCTATCATATTCAGCGGGTTCACAATTTATTACCAAATGATTTACAACTTGGAGTAATTCTGAATGGTTTTTACAACAAAGTGTAATTACTCCTCACTTCACATCATTGGTGCTGTTTGCCGACGAAGTAGGGTTTAGTAGGAATATAATAACAAATTTTCACAATACACATCTCTGGTCGGAGGAAAATCCAAAGTAGGCATCAAAATCATTTTACTGTGAATGTATGGGCAGGCATTATTGGTCATAAACTTATTGAACCCCATTCCTTGCCCGCAAGGTTAAATGGAAACACTTCAATAAGACAAAGAATGTGGTTCATGCACGATGGAGCACCGCCACATTTCACTCGATAAGTGAGGCAATTTTTGAATAATTTTTATGATGATCGGTGGAGTAGTAGAGGGGCTGCTATACAGTGGCCTCCGAGGTCACCTGATTTAAATCCTCTGGATTTTTGTTCTTGGGGTCATTTGAAAAGTTTAGTTTATTCAACACCAGTCATTAACATCAATGACTTACTTCAAAGAATCATAAATAGCTGCAATACAATTCGCAATAAACTCGGAATTTTCGAACGTATTCATCAGTCCATGAGACGAAGATTAGAATGTTGTATTGAAGTTCAAGGTGGACATTTTGAACATTTTTTATAATTTATAATTGACTGTTTTCCATTGTAAACGAGTACGACGATTTTATTGTAATGTTAAAAGTAGGAGTTGTATACGACAGAAACAATATATTAAAATCGTTATAGCTCTGAAACTAGGCATTTCCAGATATATGTTTATATGAACTTTTTTTTATTGTTTTGAGATGTATTATCCACTCTTAAATCCGTGACCTCTATTTTTTCAACACCCTGTATATTTTTCTCCTTGGCTGTAGGCACGCTAACGTGCCGTCCTTTAACACACTAGATGCATGTGAATCCGTCATCATACCCACTCAAACTGCCCAAGCAACAATCTGGGCGTGCAACTTTTATAAAAAAATAACTTCAATCAAACACAACCTAAACGCACACTCGGATTAAGAGGGACAGTGATTAAGTATCAAAACATGCATTATTAACGAGATTAAGTTATAGAAAACATATGTTAGCGTGCCTTTGTATTGCAAATACAATGAGGCACATCAAATGATGACGTACGCGCAATGATGACGCAGTTACGTGCCTCTAGTGTGTTAAAGCGCGGCACGTTAGCGTGCTTGTAGTCATATGTATATTTTTATACATTTGGAATCTACGTAAAATTACGATATGCTTGAAGTAAATTTTTATTGAAGAAATAAATTACGAAAACATAAGAGAAAATATGAATTATTAACCTGGTAAGCCGTATGAGATAGGCTGTGATAAATCGTCGGCTGATTGTTGGAATGTACAAAGTCCACTTTTTGAAAAAAAGTAGATATAGTATTAGGTTTCCCAGTATTTTCTTGTACCATGGCCAGTAGAAAGAACAAAATTCATTGCTTTTTGTACTTTAAACAAACATAGTTTTGTACCATGTCCCTTAAAATGACATACACTAAGAATTGTTTTGAATCAAGTCCGGAGCCAATCAGATTTCATAATTCTGTCACGTGCACGTTTACAGTAAAAAAAATAATAAAAAGTGTGGACATGGTACAAAAAGTCTTTTTATTGGATTTTTTATACAAATTTATTATGTTATTTTGAACCATGTCCAACTAGGTTCTTTTATATTTCGAAAATATTTAAAAATTATAATTTATCAAATTTTATACAAAGTCAAGGACAATGAAACTATACAAACAAAAAAATTTCAACATATATATATATATATATTCATTATCCATTCTTTACAATATAATTTTAAATGTTTGAAGCAGTTTTTTTTTTAAATAGTCTTTGTGGACATAATATATTGTATATTCCAATAGTCGGCCAACGAAATTGATCATATTTTTGTAACAAAATATAAAATCCTACAAAAATTACTCATTATTTAAACAATTAACTTAAAGGTTATTCAATATTATCTCCACTGTTGTCACAGCCTGCCTTAGCAGGTTAAGTATTCATAATTTTCTCTTTAGTTTTGTAATTTATTTCTTCATGAAAAGGTTGAATAAATAAAACTCCAGGAGTAGTCCATTCTTCATGTTTAATTTGATTATTTTTTGAAGAATATAATCGACCGGTTTCGGTTTTTTTTAAAAAAAAAAACATCATTCAGCCTTTTTATCATTAATTTTTTCATTTGGGTAAAAATTTTTCAAATATTTATTTCTTTAATAAAAATATCACCGACCCTGGTGGTGTAGTAGGCAACATAGTCGGCTCACGACCCAAGGGTCTGGGTTCGAATCCCGGGTAAGGTATGGTTGTTCGTATGCGTCTTTATCGTCTCATCTTCATCAACACAACGTGTATAACTCGAAAGTTATAAAAATTATATGGAAAAATTAACTCACCCCCACATATCATCCAAAATTGTAATAAGTTGTAAAAACTTGATATACAATAAAGATTTATTATTATTATTTAATAAAAATATCCTTCAGGCGTATCGTTCAATTTGTAATTTTACGTAGATTCCAAATACATAAAAATATTTAAAATATGAAAGTTAACATCATTTCCGGTTAAACCGGAAGCTACCTTCGTACCAAATACTACGAGCCCCTATGCCTAGTTTATAAAGAAAAATAAAAAATAATTATAAATAAAAAAGTTATTTCGAGTGGTCCGTTTTCAGTGTCACCCGGTATAAACCACGTAAATAATAGTATATTAAAGAACAAGTTTTATGAGACATGTTTTTTTCGCACACGTCAAAATTGTCAGGTACGAAAAAAAGTTTTATAAAATGAGTTCTTTATACTATTTTTTATATTTTGCGCCTTCTACATACTAAAATATTTTTAAAAAACTACTAATATTAAACCCAGTTAATTTAGGGAAATTTGTAAGTGAAATGTTGTAGTTGGTAACACTGAATTGACTACATTCAATTATTATTTAAAGGTTAATGTCATTTCATATTTATGAATAAATTTAAGTGAATTGAAAATTGGAAAATTAAAAAAAAATTAAGTAAATTTAGTGTAATCATGGAAAATGAAATCAATTGCACTCCGCACTGTAAATAGTCTACTTCCTAAAAAAATCAATTAACTAAAAATAAATTACGTAAAAAAGGGTTAAGTTAAATGTCATCTAGTACCAACCTTCTAAACCAAAAAATTGCATATCGAAATGAAGGCCATTACGATACGCAATTGCGTTTCGTAATGACTTCATTATAAACGCAAAATCTAAAAACAAATTTTTGGAATTTTTAAGCCACTCATTCAATTTTTAGAAAAACGACAAAAAAATTTTGCGTCTTCATATTTGTTGGAGTGATTTATATGTAAGATAAAGTGTTCTCAAGTTTTATAGGACGTGTCATCCAATTTTAGAACAATTTTGATAGATTATTATTCTAATAATGCTATTTTTATCTGTATTAATTGATATATTTTTTATGTTTACACGTTTATCTTTCATTGCAGTAATGATTGTTTTTATTTACATTTATATAAATCAAAATATAAAATATCAACAAAAATTTCGAGATAAAGATATCCTTCAGACATACATTTCATTTAAATATTTATCTTCGATCTAGTAATGTATAGTTCAAGAGATATGCAGATAAATAAAAAATAATACTATATATGACTGTGTATTTATATTACATGAGGTGTACACACATACATTTTTTTTTTTTTTTTTTTTAAAAAAGCAATTCTACTCTGATTGTCATCTATCCCGCGATTTTCAATTTTCCCGTGCCTCATCTGTTTTGTGTACAGACCTATTTTTACATTTCATTCACTCTTACACACATGTCGCGTGAGTGTATGTGTGTAGATAAACATCTGCCGATTGACTTTGTGTGATATATCCGGTGGTGCGGCGGGTAACTTCCGGTTGCCGCCCCCACAGCGACGCTAGAAGCCCGGGAGCGTCTGAAACTCGACAGACAAGGATAGAATTCATGTGGATTCAAGAGGGAAAGAAATGTGGTATGCAGAGGTCAAGTGCCGAAGGGCAAGGGATACACCGATGGCGTTCGTCAAATGGGGATTTTTCAATTCAGCTAAATGGAAGAACAAGAAATTTTATGGTATCGTGAATATAGTTCGTATTACTGTTCTCAAAATTGATAAAATGCTGGAGATATTTATTTCAAGAATAAAATGACTATCATAGTACCAAACTGTTACACCTATGAATATATAGCTGAAATAATTATGATGTATGTACCAACATAACTTAAAAAAAAAAAATGAGCATCGTTGTAAGAAAGAAAAATAAAAGTGTTTTAAAGAAGTGCAAACATTTTCATATTTAGAAGTTATTTGTAAAAATAAAAATAAGCAAAATTAGAATTTTTGTATTTATCTAGTAACCTTCCCGTGGCCGCGTGCCTGAGTGTCTGGTCGCGAACCTGGGGGAACCGGGTTCGATCCCGATTGACGCCAATTTTAAATGGCACAAAAGTGACCCATGTGGTGCACTCTCCATGCCAGCTTTGAGTGCCCGTGAGGTGACGCCTGGTAAGCGCCCACACGGTAAAATATATCATCATTACCGATGTCTACATGTGTTGTAGATACTGGCACACCCAGAAATGGGTAATATGCCGTGATGATATATTTATTTATTTATCTAGTAACCTACGAATTTTTCGGGAAAAACAAATACATTTTTAAAATAGTTTACTAATGGCGCAAGTTTGGGTCCTCCACCATAACAAAAAATAATAAAATGTACACTTTACACGTAAAGTATTATTTAATAAATTACGATTAAGGTAAAAAAAAATTATAATTCCTTTTGCGGTATACATGAGATTTATTGTCAGCGTCACTGTGACGTCACACCATTGCTATCTTTCTCTCGCAACCTATAGAGTACTAGTGCAAGAGACGTGATATTGTCTTTAGAAATCAAATGCAAGTTAAACTAAACACAATTAAGACTTTTTAATACTACGAATTGCTTCAAAATTAAATGAACGTCCATTTAAAATATTAAAAAAGTAGGAGTAGAGGACCCCATTCAACCGACTTCGTATCTCTGTAAGGCGATAACTGACAATGCTCGCATCGGGCATTACGTTACAAAAGTTTCAGAAAATACACGGACGAATGCTTATGTGCAGAATTAGTTATATGGGTTTAAGATTTGAGAATATATTTATTAAACTTCAATAAAATGTACAATTTTTTTTTTATATATTCGAAAAATTGAGAAAGAGAACTACATACGTACACATATAAGAACCAATGAAATATTTAATTTTAGATTCTGGGTGTTAATTAAAAATCTGTCCATAGGCGTTTAACATGGGAAAACAGTTTTTCTTTGCGCAAAAGTCCCCAATTAATTTTAGATAAAATTGTTTCAAATGAAAGTCGTAGAAATATTGCTCATTTGTAGCGATAGCCATGGAAATGAAACAATTAAAAAGAAATTCATATCGTTCGAACTCTCAGAAATTTAAATTTATAGGATACAAAATGTCTAATAATAATAGTTATTTAAGTGTTAGATTTTAAAAATACCTGCGTAGTGATTTAGGTGCAGAATTGAATTATCTGTAATTTTTATTTGAAAACCAAATTTTTGACAGTTCAAACGATACGCATTTCTTTGAAACTTTGTTTCAATTCTGTTACTATCGCTAAAAATAAGCAATATTTATACAGTTTCAAATTTGATTTTACAAGGTACCAAATGTGTAAAACTAAATCTGTTTAGTGATTTAGGCGTAGAATATAATTATGAACAAATTTTATCTGAAACATTTTTGTCTAAAATTAATTGGGGACCTTTGCGCAAAGAAAACTGTTTTCTTTTCCCATGTTAAACGCCTGTAGCCAGATTTTTAATTAACACTCTGTATATAGACTATAAATTACATTGAATATTATGTGTACTGTTGGTTCGAGCTTAATGCTAGTTACTATTAACTAATATTTGCGGTGTCCGTGTGTGTGTTTGCATTTGATTAAGGCTTAGGCGTGAATCTGTTCCATGTATGATTACGTTAAAGACGCTGTGGAACCAGTTTTGTATTACAAAAGATGACTAGATATTCAGAAACGATTAAAAAATATTGGATGGTAGCATGAATGGTGATGACTAACAGTGTTTCAACCGAGACTCTGTTAATCGTTTATGGTTTATTTTAGAGAAAATAAACTTCAAGTAACAGTTACAGAAAAATAAATTGTACGCAGCTTTTATTTCAAGTATTGTTCTGTAAAATAAAACATAAACGATTAACAGAGTTAAAATACTGCTAGTCATCTTCTAATTACAGGGTTGTTGTAATTTTGCCCGACCCAAAAAAACCCACCCGGGTTTTAAAAAAAAAAAAACCATCTAAAAAAACCCAAAAAAAAAACCATCTAAAAAGCCCACTTTTATGAAATCATATTTTATTAATTAAATATGGTACACACATATATACATAAATTTTTGTCACCGGCAACATTTTACAACCAATTTCATTTTGTGTACTCCGTGTTTGATCATTTTTAAAATACTTTTCATTGCTGTGCGAACTGAACAACTCCAATCCTGGTGTCAGCATTTTCATTTTTTTTTCTTTTTTTTTGAGTTGTGTATTAAACATACTATTAGTTGTGACACTTGGATCTAATTCTTGTACACATTTGCATTGCACAGACTTCAACTATTAATATTAATTCGTGTACGCATGTACACTCTCTAGTTAATTTATCGTTTATTACATTACAGTCTTAAAAAAAAATAATAATAATATTAATATCTATTATCTATTACGCCGACTTGTGTATGTGTATTAAGATACTTTATAAAACTAAAGTTAAAATGATACATACTATATTTCGATATTTGTCAATAAAACCCGCTTTTATTTAATAAAACCCGGGTTTTATTAAAAAACCCAAGTGGGCTGGGTTTTTTAAAAAAACCCGGGTTTTTTTCAACCCTGTCTAATTACCATTCATACTACATTATTTTTAAGTTTCAAACCGTTTAATTTAACAATATTCTAATTGTGTGTGAAGTTCTGTAATTATTTTGAATATACTTACCTAGAAAATAGGACAGGACAATGAAATATTATGCAAAGTGTTTATGTTTGTAGAAGTTATTTGAAACAAATCTCATTGTTAACCTTCGTGAGTACGGTTCTGACTGCGTGTAAGTGTTTTGTGTGGTTGTTTTGTAGTATGAGGGCAAAGCACCCCCCAAGCGTCAGAGAGCCCCTCGGGTGCTATTGTGGTCACGCTAGTCTACCACCCACTTCAGACGACCGCATAAGTCACTTCACGATTTTACCCTTTGTCGTACGGAAAAAGCAAATATTTTATTCTCCATCTCCTCTGTTTTTCTCTCCTTTTGGTTTAATTAAACACGCTGATTAAAAAACTGACGCTTTTGATTAAAAATGTAAATCGGAATGTTTGCAACAAAATTTCATTAGTGTTGATAGAATTATCAACTAATCAAAGTGTAACATCACATCAATATACAATCAAATTGTTACCGTGGCAACCACTTACTCTCGGAGCGCGCTCTTTCTTTCACGGGTCATGCTCTCTCAAGGGTCAGAGGCTGTGACCCTCAGGTTAGGTGGACACATTAAACACGCGACGATGCGCTCTCTCACTCTAGCACACGTGAGGACTATGCGCTTTCTCACTCTAGCACATGTGAGAGCCATAATTTTTTTTTTAGTAAACAAATTATCAAAGCTTTTTTTCATTACTCGGTGAAATAATCACACACACCACAGGGGTTCATTTTACCGTGCTCTCTTTTTAATAACTATAGTAAAATTTACGGATGTATCGGTTTAATAAGATTCGGATTTAACGGATAAAATTTCCGGTTCATATATTATGTGAATATTCAATTTTATTTGGTTTTAAGAACATTGATTATTTGTTTAGTTAAATAATGCGTATTTTCGAAAAAAATATTTTTTTATTTATTTCGAATGCATACTTGTATTTTGTTTCTTACAATCAATTACAATGTGAAATCTACGGTGAGTACATAAACAATAATACATATAGAAGACTTAATACATTCTTAATTTTAATTACAGAAACGTACCTATCTACGTGCTCAAAACAGGTAAACTTCCTAATTTATGATAAATATAGGAAGCCTTTAGTCCTTTACCTTTTATTGCAATTCGTGTTACCTACATAATACAATTATTACATTGTATACCTATTTCGTGCGATTATCTACACATCATCAGCAAAAATAAATTGTTTACAATAGCTATTTATGTAATAAGTTGCGAAATGATAGTGTTTTAGACAAGAGACATGAAATTTGCACGCACGAGAGTTGCACCAGCGCGTAAAAGTATCATATTACGAATTAAGTTGTCACTTTTACGCATTAAACTCTTTTTTAAGCACCTAGTGCTTAAAAGTATTTCATTTAGCAACGAAAATGACAATCGAAAAGTTGTTGTTATAAAACGCTAGTATAAGAAATGGTTTACATAATGTGGAATTATAGTGTCATATTTATTACATTTTTTAACATTGAACCCAATACTTATTCGTAATTGCTGCAAAATACTGTTTGCTGCCCGGCAGCGGGTGAAGTTTTAGAGATTTCATTTTATCAGGTTTTACTGTAAATATAATAACCTTTTTTACCCAGATTTGGATGCTTTTTTATAAATTTCAGTAATTAACTATGCATGTTTTTATTATACAAAGATGTTACTTCACAGATACTTCTAGCTGTTTTAAAAATGTTCCACAGGGGTTATTTTTTGTGTCATAAATAGTACTTATAGGTAGTAGTAATAAATGAGTCACGTGGATGTGTTTATTATGTGACTGATTGTCGTTGTGGAGTTCTGATGGCCTGGGTTGCAAACCCAATCGGAAACTTATTTTGAATCTCATAAAAGTTATATTTAATTAACTCTCCCCTACATCTTTAAGTGCTCGTGAGGTGAAGTCTGGTACGTGCCGTTAACGGAACAGATATAGGTACCATCATTGCCGGAAACTTTGAACAAAAGCAGATTGTCATACTCTGCAATATGTAATTTCATCTGGGTTGTACGAATTACAATTATTATATTTACAGTCTAATGCACTGCACCAAGTACCCCATAATAATGTTTATACGATACAGTCTTTGTCTAAGTTTTTAGTATAATTTTATATTCTACATTTAAAGCATAATGTTCTACCAAAAGATTCTATCCCCTTTAAAACATTGAGACATGCATATCGCGTGCGAGAAGAGTGCGGGGTGCAGGCGTTGTGCTCAGTCCTTAGTGGTGGTGAAGTGTCTGAAACCGTGGAACCGTCTCATGCTCTTGTAGATACTACATTCACACTCAGCCGTAGCACTAGTTTTATCTCTCTCAAACTCCCGTATTGTCTTTCTCTCTCAAATTTACCCTTGCCTTGCTGCCGCCATCAATAGAAAGACCAACACCAGCTCTTCACTTCAGACTGTCTGAAGAACGCATTTTTCAAATGAAATGGAACGAATTTATGATCAATTTAGATCAATCTACATAGAAGGAATCTTAAGAAATTCATTTCCTTTTAATTTAGTATAAAGAAATAAGAAACGAGCTACGGTTTTTTAAAATTTAATTATTAATAAAAATCAACTGCTTTGGAACTATTTCAAACAAATATAGGTATTAAAATATTTATAATTAATTTCTTTTCTTGTAGGCGTTCCAGCATCTCCCAAGCTTCCGTCAACATCCAACGGTTCTGTAAAGCACCGCTCCACCACTGGGCACTCCGTTCCAGGCCCAGGTCCGGGTTCAGGTGCTACGCCCCCAGCTGTAGCCCCTCCTACCACCAGTAGCAATTCTGGCACCGCTGGAGGTTCGAGGTCTTTCGCTGCCGCTTTGAGAAGTCTTGCCCAACAGGCAGGTCCAGCTGGAGAACAACAACCTAATGCAGATCCTAACACCGCACCTGCAGCACCTCCAGAACCAGCACCCACGGAGAAGGCCAAGCCTGTTGCGGATGTATATGCGGGGAATCCTAGAGTTGAACCTCCGAGGCATTTAGCAGAGAGATATCCACCTGTAGCGACACTAGCAGGAGAGCAGTTATTAGCGAGAAGTGGGTTCCAACCCTACCGACCTGATGATAGATTACAGCAAGCTCCAGTAGGTTTAGAGGCTTCATATCCACCGTACCCTGGTTACCCACCACCAGGGGCACTGGCTCTTTTAGAAGAACAACTGTATTTAGAACGCTGTGGAATGCTACGCCCTCCTCTGTATCCCCCAGCTGCTGCTGCTGCGGCTCTAGCTGGTGCTTATCTTCCGTACATGCTACCAGCTCCTCATTTAGCATACATGCATGAAAGGTTAAAGATAGAGGAAGAGCAGAGAGCGAGAGCTGCGGCTGCAGCAGCTGCCCAAGAACAAGAGAGAGAACGAGAACGCGAAAGAGCTGAAAGAGAAAAAGAGCAAAGGGAGAGAGAGCTGCAAAGAGAGCGAGAACAGAGAGAAAAAGAACGAAGAGAAAGGGAGAAAGCAGCAGCTGCTCAACATCATCAGCCGAGGATGTCACCTCATCATGTAATGTCTCCTCATCATGTCGTACAGTCGCAAATGATGTTACCAATGATGTTGCCAAGTCCGATGTTACACCCTGGATCTTTGGCGAGGCAGTCGCCATTGGGGCAACGGTCTTATCATCCTGGACACCCTGGGGGAGCTGTGCCAGTATCAGTACCACCTCGTTCGAGTCCTGGGCCCCAATTGCACAGGCATTCACCGCATTCTAGCTTTCATCCAGTAGTCAGTCAATACCCTTCTGCGTATCATTCTGTACACCAGCCGCCACCGTAAGAAGTAACTAGATTTTAAGTCAAGTTTGATATATTTATTGTTTTTTCTTTTTCAGTTCTCAAAAACAGTCTCCAATCCCTTCTCCATATGCTCCCCCCTCAAGTTACTCCAGCCTACCTCTGACGTCACAGCCAGTGACCACCAGCTCTAATTATCAACCCCAGCCGCCGCCTACGTGCGGAACGCCCGTGAAGCCATCGCCCTTGCCGGCGACGCCGAGCGAACAGCCTGTAGCTCCACCGCCAGCGCCCGCACCTCCGCCTGTCTCCATGGAGGATTCAGCCCTTATCCAACAACCCTCTGCATCCGCTCCCGCCGCTACCCCTATCGCACCGCCCCAGGAGGCGACCACGGCCTCTGCAGGTGAGGGGAATCGCAGCACCTGACGTCATATTATCGACCCAACACTCCCAACAACGGTTACTTATCATTTCGGTAATTAAACAACCCAAGAATTGTTTTAGTTTGTTTGGGTTTAATCTCTTCTGTTGATTTGATTTTATTTGGTTTTGGCTTTCATCTGGTGTTGGATTTATTTTTGCATGGGTTATATTGATAGATTAATTTATTCGAAATTTTATTTAAATTTTGTGTGTTTAACTAATTTATTTTAGTTGATCCCACTAATCATATGCTTTCAAAAAAATTCTTATGAATTTTTATTGAAAATATGAGTATACTTTAGCTTTACTGAATTTCTTTTCACTGTAATAATTTATTAAGTTTTACTGTAGATTTTGTGTTGCCATGCTAGATGTACGTAGATAAATCTAAAAATATAATTAATAATTTATTGACAGATGGTGCTTGGCTTTTGTTCCAGCCAGGAAGCCTCCCGTAGCAGTTATTCTGCAACATCAAGGTTATCCACAACCACCACAACACCAGACACAACCGGTCAACACGAACAACACTGCCAGTGTCTCATCAGCCCCGATTCCTGTGGAGCAACCGCTCCCGACCAGTGAAGAGCCGCCGGCGTTTCCGCATCTACCACCGCCGCCTCCCCCTCCAACGGTCCACGTACAGAATATCCAGGCGCAAAACATCCAGGTGCAGAACGTTTTGGTGCAACCAACGGCTACGCTCGATCAAACCATCCAGGGACAGAACGTGCAGTTGCAGACCTTACAGGTCTCACAACCGTACCCGGGTCTTCAAATACAGAACATCGGTGGCCAAAACCAAGTGGAGGAGGCCAAAGTAGTGAAGACTGAACCCGTGGAGGTCAAGACTGAAGGGAAGGTGTTCCAGCCCCATAATAGTTCCGTAGTAGCCGCTTCCGCTTTCCAGCTGCCCGTCAGTAACGCGCCTAGCTACATCATGGCCTACAGCGACCAGGTACCCGTGCTGGTGCAGACCGTACACCCCGTCATCTTCAGCAACAATGTGTGTTGTCTTACCACTCCTCAACAACAACAACAACATCAGCAACAACAAACACAGCCTCAACCGCAACAGTCAAACACCAACATGATGGATGTGAAACACGCTAGAACTCCTGTAAACACGCAGCTAACTCATCATAGTCCTCAGCTACCGGTGCCGTCGCCTAATTACCCCGTTCCTGCTCCTGAGACCGCACCTCATGTGCCCCCAGCGCCCTCTCTACTCGATTCGACTTCGAAAGTCGAGCCGCGTAATATACCAAATAGAAATGTTCCTATATTAAATAATAATTATATACATAGTGCTAACGTTCATTCAGAAGTTACTAGTCATTCAACGGGCGCTAGAACTCAGCAGAAACCTAGTGACACGAACTCAAAACCGAACAGTGTTGTACATAGTGAACATTTGTCTAGTAATAACGAATTATTTAATCCAGTAGCCAATGACGTGAACGGTGACAAGGAAAGAACCAATCCAATTACTCCAATTCCCCCCTCCACACAGACTAAAGACTACGAAAGTCTCATAACCGTCAACCAGATCATCAACCTGAACCTGTTGACTAGCGCGGTGACGATAACCACCAGCACGCCTACCATAACAACCACAACTTGCACCACGCTGATGGTTGCGCAGCCGAAAGCCGCACCCTTCACGGTGCTTAATGTTCCTGTTCCCAAAAGATCCAAGCCTGAAGTGAGGACGTTCGTGAGGCCGCTGGTCAGTAAGTTAGATTTGGCGATTGCCAGAAGAATGGAGAGAAGAATAAAACGGCAACAAGAGTTGAAATCTCCTGGAAAGTTGGTAGTGAAACATGCAGATGATTCTGATTCGAGCATATATTCCAGTTCTGATAGTGAATCGGAAGATGGAAATTTAAAAATTGATTTGTGGATCACTTCTGGGCCATCAGATAAACCAAATTATAAGGAAGAAAAAGTTGATTTCTTAAAAATATTTGGGCTTACCACTCCTATGACGAAAAATGGTAAACAAATTATTAAATAAAATAACATTTCTTTAGTAACTTATTTTATATTCTCAGAAATTGAATTGGAAAAATTAGAGCGAAGAAAATGGCATCCTCCTTGGCCGACAATGCTTCTGGATCAATCAAAAAAACCATCTTGCTTGGACCTTCCAGTTCCTAATTCACATCCTTCTATTTTAACCCGTACTCCTGATTTTGGTGCCAAAGTTCATTTTTTAAGCGGACTTGGTCTTAAAACAGTTCCTGACAGAAGCAGAGAAGGTAAAATTAATCTCTTTTTGTTATATTTCTCTACAGCTCGTATTTTTTATAGAATGGGAAATTATTTGGCAAAAAATAATCCAGAGTCGTAGAAAACGTGACGGCGATACAGCTTTAATAACTTATTGCATGCGGGCTTATAGAAAACTCCGAACAAACATTCTACACAACAGAGTTGAAATTCCTCGGTTAAACGGCCAACATCCGTCTCTCCCACATACTGTCCCGACACTTCCAGTTGAAAGCCATACTCAAACACATTTTTTTACTTCGGATAATTTTCGTCCAGCTTCTTTTCGACAAAATATACCAGTCATACAAACAAATCACACACCACAACAAATAAATCCACAACCATTGCTCATACCTTCTGCAAATCAAATTACCACATCTCAAAATGGGTTGAAGAGACCTTTGGAAGGGTACAATTGTGTTGTGGTAAAAAGAATTTCTTTAGATGCTTCTATTGTGCATCCAGTAGAGATAAAGAAGGAGCCCGAGGATAAAAAAGAAAAGTTGAAGTGGCCTGGAATTCATGAAGTTATGGAATCTTACCACAGATATAGTAAAGGTAAGAAATAATTATTTTAGCCCCAACGATAAGCTACACCTTTTCCAAATGTGTTAGAAAGCGTTACTTGTAATCCAAAATTGTCAATTTTATTTCAAAAATCGTCAATTGTAATTCAAAAGATATGCTGGATCCCTTGTATCACAATTTTTGAAAATTTTATTTATTAATGTAACTTGAAAAATGTGACACTTATTTTTTATTTTTTCTATAAAATACACTGCGAACAAAAAATTATGAAATAAATAGGCCACAGGAAGTAGGTATGTAGCCCTTGAATATGCGTTTGAATGTACATGATAAGCGTTAGCGATTAAACAGAGATAGTTATACCATTGGCGTTTTCTTTTGGTAAGCGATCCAATCCGATCTTATTAGATTCGATCGTATGGCGTCACAATCATAAATGAAAAGTGCAGTCGCAATGTTTCTGTGGCGTAGAAAAAGACAAAATATAAGTGAAGCGCATAAATAATATCTTGACATCATTTATTTGTTATTCAGTGTGAGTTTTTTGTATTCACCATTTTATTTTACTGTGAATCATTAAACGTGCATTCCACAATTTTTTAATTCGACATTATTGTTTTACCAGTGTGTAAACAAGTCATTTTCATTTCTAAACTGTAAACAGGCACATGTGAAGTAAAGCCATCTAGCGTCTACAGTTTTTGTGTAAAAATTATTATACTCGCCGTCAAATGAGTATGAGTATGGACTGATGCGATGCCTCAATTTTTTCCCTTCTCTCCCTTACCTGCGGTGTTGCCCCATCTTTATAACCTAGCATTTTCAACATGGCCAGTAAATTGGAAACAGGGTAGAAATCTCCAATCCATACTCATGTGACGGCAACTAATTGCTGAAAATTGGTACATTGAAACAATGGATCAAAGTACTCCTTAAAAAAATTAAAGTGAAGAACGTTGGCTGGTATGATATGGTAGAAATGAAATGGCAGAAGACTTACGTCATCAAAAAATATCCCTAAAGTAATGACGTCATATACTACTAGTTTACATGGGAAACTAATTTATAAGACGCGAGCAGTCATGTGACTTTGTTGGTCTTTCTTGACAAGCAGATATGCGGACCCGTGACAGAATGACAGCTAGTAATATAAATGACAAATGTCATCACTTTTCATTCTAAATATCATGATTTTCCAATTTCAGGTGGTTTATCTTATGACTAATGATTCGAGTTTGTGCAGTTATACGATTTTGGTCAGCTGTTTTGTTAAAAATTAACCTTGTAATTTGGAAGTGAAAGCGACATTTTCTGTTCTATATATGATTGACGAATTTTCATCTGAAGACTCGTATAAATCGGGGGAATTTTCTTTTAGTGATGAAGACAATCTGGAAATGTTTGGCGAAAATCCGAGGTCAAAGAATGAAAATTATTTAGAAGAAACAGTAATAGTAATCATGCACTTACATAGATGTCAAATGTCATTATTTTTCATTCCAAATTTCATGTGATTTATTTAACTCGCCAAGTAAAGTCCACGCACCTGGTAACAAAGAAACCACGTGAACTTACAAAATCTTGATATTTTGAATTAAAATTTATGACATTTGTAAGTTATGTACATGATTACTAGCTGTCATTCTGAAACGGGTGCCCATATCTGCTTGTCAAGATTTGCTTATTTGCAGGGCATTTGCTCCTCTCTAAAAATACATAATTTAAAGATTGATAACAAGAGAAATATTTGAAAAATAAAATACCTTTTGAACGGCTTTCATTCAGTCCAATTAATTCTCCAAAGTTTTAATAATTATTTTCTCGTAAACTACGAATAATTAATCAATTTAAAAAAATACTGGTATTTTATTTTTTGGTCTAGTATCATATATGTAAAAATCAAAAGTTAGTCACCCCATTTGATATACTCCGAGATATACTCACAAACTACACGCAAAAAATAAGGTTTGGTTATAGTAAAATGACAAGTGGTGACATAAAACAAAACACTGCCCGCAATTCACCATGACTTCCAGCCCCCCGCCTACATGTCTTCCGATCACAACATCCTATGCACTGGTATAGGGAATTACTTCTCTAGTCAGTATATGCTCGAAGTTTGGTATCGAATGAATTTTGACAACTCGATCGCCTATTATTTTTTACATAAAGTTGTCAGAAATAGTCGTGTTTGGTATCCAATGAAATGTTTTCTGAAGGGCTGCCATGCAGAAATGTCAATATTTTGACAACTCGACCTTGTTATTTTTTTTTTCATAAATTCAGAAAAATTTTGTGTTTGGTATCAAATGAAATGTTTTCTGCAGGGTTGCACTATAGAAGGGACAAAATTTAGATATAGAAATATGTCGTGTTTGGTATCAAATGAGAAGTCTCGTTAAGGGCAGTTTGGGTGAGCAGGTTGCGTGGGCAATTTGCGCATGTTGCGCGGGCAGTTTGGGTGAGAAGGTTGGACGATCATTTAAACACTTGAGAAGACTGTTAGCGTTAGGCTGCATCCCCATGCATCCGTATTCACGTATACATGATCATTTGTAAAAAATCACAATAGCAAATGCATACATCGGTCCGTTGTAAGAACGCAACGGACGAAAGTTAGTTAATTTTAACTTTTCACGGATACGGATTGCTTGACGCATGCGTATAAACGCAGCAACAGCAAGTTTGTTCGGAAATTTTGTTGACAACCATTGATAAGCTTGAATTTTGTTGTGGTTCTTTTTTTGTTTAGTTTTTATGTACAATGGAGAACAATTTATTTAAATGTGGATATTGTGAATGGGTTATAACTTTGCAATGTGATAATTTAATGGAACATGACTGTTTCAAGGAGAAAATTGTAGGAATCAACGAAACGTTTGACATGACAAGCCAAACTGAGTACAGTTAATAATAATGTTTCCGAATCCATAATATAAAACACTTCACTACACATCAGCTGAGTTTCAAATTTAATATGGATACCGGATACGGATACGGACAACGTAACTACTTGCTTTCATGGGGACGGGCTAAATTTTTACGTGCGTGAATCACGTATCACGGATACGTGAATACGGATGCATGGGGATGCAGCCTTTAGCATTTTGGGTTTAAAGTGTGCCTGGACGGATTGGATCTACATAGACTAAACACTACCGGCGGAGCCTTTGGGGAAACTTAGTGTAGCCAAGATTTCTCTAGTACTATTCTAATCCTCCAATAAATTTTATATAGTTTCTCTATGGTTTTTACTGAAGCAAGAGTAATACATAGTTTCATTACTATACCGTTTTCTAAATTAGGCACATATTATACGCCAAACATTTAATACGTAATATCAATAATGGCAACCTAATGCTCAAAATCGTGCTCGTTCGTTTGAATAGTTTGCAGTCGTTTACTGCTGCTTCTAACGTGCAAGTAAAAAATTACATATATATTTGGGTGCCTACTGTGGAGAGAAATAAGTTTTGATAATTTTTGATGGTGTTTCTTGTGTTTCGTACTTGTCAAGGGAATCATGCGTCTTACACCCGACCACGCGCTACCTGACAAGTACAATAAAATTTATGATATGACATTTTCTTGCCACCGTATCCCTTTGGATGTTAGCGTAAATACCGAAACTGGAAATTGTAGTCAAGAGTGGTAACAAATTTGTAAACTACAGAGTTTTATATTTTTTATCAGTGTTAATCATGTTCCATTGATACTAATTTTGCAAATTGTACAGAACTAAATTAATGAAAAAATGAAATACAGGTATCCTTCGATGAGCTTACATTACCTTTATTTTAAAAACTATTTATATTTTTTAAAAAATGTGATGGAATCGAATTTCTATAATCGGTAAAAATAATTTTATAAAGAAATTGTTTGTTTAGACTATTTACTATAAACTTAATATGTAACAAGTGTGTAAAGTTGTACTTTTTTGATCGAATGCGAGCATGAGATAAAAAATACTATTTACATACGAGTTGCATACAATATTTTTCCTACAACCGAAATGTTAGTGCTGTTTCTCATAATACTGAATATGAGTGTACAGGCATCTTAAAATACTATTAGTTTTAGTTCATAAGGAAATTAACGGTTGTATAGCAACGTATTTACTTTTCACACACTAGTGCTTGAAAAGTACTTTTCACGTGTTTGAAAAGATACAATGGGCCCATAAACCATAACAAAAAATAATAAAATGTACACTTTAGCCTTAAAATACTACTCAATAAATAACGATTTAGATTAAAAAAAACATTTTTTTTTTTATAATTACTTTGCGAGATATTTGAATTTATTTTCAGGGCCACAAATGACGTCACACTATTGGTATCTTTCTCGCGCAGGCTACTACAGAAACTAGTGTGAGAGTGAGAAAGATAGCTATAGGTTTCTTTAAAAATCAAATGCAGTTATATAAAAAACAATAGGGCACCTGCACGTGTCGTTTCAACATGACGGCCACCAGCTGATCTTGGACAACCAAACCTTCAGTTTGCATTGTGTCTTTCGGAGAAATATCGTGCCGTAAGCGTTTATTGTGTTTTTACGGCACTTATTGTTTTATTTGGGAAAAACTGATTAGAGTGTGTAAAAGTAAGTATATGAGGAGTGTTTTCCGTAAAAAATAAGTCAGGACATTCTTATTATTTAATGAGTTCCAGGTTATTAAATTAAAACTAACCCAATTCTATTTTTTTGTGTATACTTTTATTGCATTTAAAATAATTTAAATATAATCAGATAGGAACATATTGTATGAATGTTTAAATATATGTAATTTTCTTTAATAATATGTATAAAAAACATGAAAAAATATTTTTTAAATGACAAAATTACAAATTTTGAATGAAGATTTTTTTAGTAACAGAAAAAATATATATATTTGTGTCTGTTTCTCACAAAGGTTTAAAAATTAGATAGGTAATCAATTATTGATTTCATATTGATTTTTAAAAGGCATTTATAATCCTCGTCAAAAAAAATGTCAATGTATAAGGATCCACATTATGTATCCACTTAAATTTATCGATTTAACGTACTTTGGCTATATATATATATACATATATCAAATTTAATTTTCTTTATAAATTAAAAAAATCTAATAATTCAATTTATTTTAATTTCAATATTCATGTTTTTATTTAACAATACACATAAAATCTTTAATTATGGCTAATTACATTTTAAAATAGCACGTATAAATTTAGGAAAAACTGAATTTCTTGTACAGAAAACACATTCGCTGCACAAGACGCAATGTTAAACTGAAGCTTGGTTGTCCGAGATCAGCTGATCATCCGCCATGTTGTGACGTAGGTGCAGGTGCCCTATTAGGACTTTTTGATACCACGAATTGCTTTAAAATTAAACGAACTTTCATTTAAAAATATTTAAATAAATTGATTTATGGGCCCATTTACATATTGTAAAGAGTGCATTAAGTATGTATTTTACGCATGATTGTAGGAAATAGTTTTTTTATGTAACAAGTGTATAAAGTAATTCTTTTTTGGGCGAGTTTAAAGAAAATTAGTACGAGTAACATACAATATTTTTCCTACAACCGAAATGTTAGTTCTATTTCTCATAATACTGAGTATGAGTGTACAGTCATCTTCAAGAATTGTTAGTTAACAAATAAATTAACCGTTGCCTTTTTTCTATTTTTTTATTTATTTACTTGTCACACACTAGTGTTTGAAAAGTTACACTTTACATCCTTTACACATTGTAAAGAGAGCGTAAAGTAACCCAGTAAACAAATTTTAGTTTCAGCAACGTTCCCAGAATATCAACATTTCAAATGCGATGTTATCATTTACATTATCATATCTATCACATATATGTTGCGGAAACTGCCTATGTCCGCCCTCAGGAACGTTTCCTTGAAACGTTTATGAAACATTCTGTAATGATTTTGATACATTCCAGCAACGTTCATATATACATTTATGCAACATATACACATTGATCCACTTAAATGTTCTTGAAACATGCACAAAGCAGTCTACAAAAACAATGTTGAAATGTTTTTCTTTTAAAAATGACAGGTTAGGTTTGTATAATTAATTATAAAAATGCAATTCATAGTTTATTACATTTGAATATAAATATTTAACATAATAAAATATTCCTTTATAAATATAAAACTTCTTACAAAGTAGTAAGGTACAGGAGTTGAAAAATATGTAGTATTTAAAAAGATACTATAACATTATACAATAAAAAAACAAATTGATATTGCTTTTGATGTAAACAGGAAATAATATGCAAACTGCCTGTTTAATTCCAGCTCTCAAATACTAGACACGTGACTAAAGCGACCTTAAAATGCTTGGAATCAGGCAGCAAAACAAATGAAATTAAAAATAACGTTTTGCAGTTCAAAATCAAAATGAGACATAACATAGTCCTGGTCAGAGTGACAAACGCACACAAATCACTCCATTTCTAACACTCTAAGATAGTTCGAGTCAGGTGTCTGCTTACTATAGATACTAATTCGTTTATATTTGTTTAACAAAAAAGCACACGTCACTTCACCAACCACTTATTGAACACAAATACGAAAGACGCAAAACACAAATGCCGAGAAAACGATTGATAGACTGATCCAACAAGAAATGGCGGAACACACGAACAATGAACACAGCCTTCCAGTCTAGATGTTGCTGCGACTGCGCAATTGTATGCTGCGACTGCGCAGTTGTACAAAGTTACACTTGCGACGTTCCTGCAAGGTTTTCAAGTAAACATTTCTGATGTACCAGCTCGCACTTGTCTTTGCAACAATAGGTTGCACTTGCGACATTTCTGCAAGGTTTACAAGTGAACATTTCCGATGTACTAACTCGCGCAAGTCTTTGAAACGTTTCATAAAAATTATTAAGTAAATAACGTTTCGAAGACATCACTGAAGCTTTTTGCTAAACATTCCAGTAATGTAGCAGTAGGAACATTTTGGGATGTTTCAAAAACAAAACATGTTTACTGGGAATGTACCTTGCGCATGGTTGTATGAAAAATGTATTTTTATACATTAACCTAAAATTAAAGTTCAAAAAATTTAAAAAAAAACTCACGTTTTATAAATGGAATTCCAGAATTTTACATAGATACTCAATTGATGTAAACATTAAGATTAAAATAAGCCGAAAGAGATTTCTAATTCTATAGAAATTGAAACGGAGGTATCTTTTATGGTACCGGGCGGGCAAGATCTACCTACCTACGCTTTCCACGTGTTTTTAAAAGAAATTAATTATATCAGTTATCAGAATGTTTGCTAGCAATTTTCCCAAATTGTTATAGGTAACCTCCTGTAACTATTTTATAAATCACATTTTTTTTTTTTCAAAATAATAAATTTGTTTTCCATAATACCATTTATAATAAGTCAAGCTATATAGAACGGATTTAAATATACACATTGCAAAACAACTCAAAATTCATTCGGTCCAATTAATTGAATGATTTATACACAATGAGATATTCAAAAGGAACTTCCAAAAATATTTGAATGCTGAGTAAGTTAAAAAGTATTAATGAAAGAGGAGAAAAATAACTTAAAAACAAACATTTGATCTAGCTGATGATTTCATTTGTATTATTGTCATAACCACTGCTTTTACAGAATAAATGAATTCAAAATTAAAATCAAAACTAATATGTTTATAATTTGAAGAAAAAAACTATATAAGTTTGAAAAGGTTTATTCCCCTACAATGTAAAATTTTATTACCCATAGTAAATATCTTATTCAATAGAAAGCGTATGTCCGCACAAACAAATGTCAAATTTACTTTCCATGTTCTTACAACCATATTTTAAAACCAAAATACAGTGTTCTGAAATATCGACTTTAATTCAAGTATCTATGGACAGATGGCTCTGTATCGCTAAGCACCTTTTTTGGCGTAACACTTTTTACCATTGGGTTGCCATTATTGATATTACTTATTAAATGCTCTAAAGTAAAATTGACGCTTTCTAAAATTAAATTATTGCATTTTGGAATAAACATCATTATTCTAAGATAATTAACGATTTTGGTAATATTGAGACATAATTCAGAATTATGAGTGACTCTTTCTGAAATAATTTTGACCATATCTGAAATGTGTGTATATAAGTGTAGTTGTATTCATTATTTATTTTTTAGAGAGAGTGATAGAAATGCAGCATCTACGAACGAGATGTTCTTATCTCTGCGACCAAATCCGAAGGAGGCAAACCGAAGCAGACGTTCTTGAAAGAAAACTACGCGAACTGCGATCTCTTCACATATTTCACGACCAAGAACGCCAGCAGATTCAAAAGTGCGTGGATCAGTTGAAGGCTGTGCCCAATATGTTCAGGTAGCATTAAATTTTCCCTTTGACGCCGGTTTATCATTTAGCGATGGGGGCTGAAATAATAATAAAAAATTGTACGACTCGAATTTGAATAAATGGTTTGTGAATTGTCGCGATCCATACATATGTGATACTCGTCTTGTGTGGAGGTGGGCGGGGCTGGGTTGTAAAATCCTGGTGGGTGTGTCACGTTGACGTTTTGTATTTTACAAGTTAGGTTACATTTAGGCACGGTCACACAAAAACCATTAATTGTGTGTGTCCACCAATAACTGTGATAATGTACAATTTAAATTCATAAAATATCCTTGACGTAACAATGTTTCTAGCATGACAACTTATTAAATGTATATCAAATTGATCTTCACTTAGTTTTCATTATCCATAATCTTTATCCATACTCTAGCATTCTATTGTATGTATTTGAAAGGCTCTATGAAAAAGTGATCCAATAACAAAACTTTTTCCATAACAGTGTCTACACTATTAACTTCTAAAAATGAGTAGGAGGAATAGTGCTGCTATCTGGAAAAGTTTTGCGGGTGTGCTCCTATTCAGAAAAATTATGTCAATTTATAATTTACCTTCTCTGAGATTGAACATACTTTTTTCTGAAATTGTAAGGTATAGTAATCAAAATCAATGATAAACTGATACGTCATATTCTATGAGTCAAGCACTGATTACATCTCTTGATCCTTTGATTTTTTGACAAGTAGGTATCTAAAGCGTGCATTACACGATGAAGTTTTTCTTTTCAAGTTACTTTAAAAGTTTTTTCTCTCGCACAATGACATAAGTGCAAGAGAGACAAATGAATAGACTTTTCATGATTAACTTTTAAAGAAAAACTAGTAGTCTTGTCAATGGAAACCAAAAAAGACCTTTGCCTTACAGAAGGTGGGGAAAAATGATTTTAACATATGTTGTTTGGGTCGAGACGGGGATGAAAAATTCAAATTTGTGACCTTGGGGAGGCTCGGCGTGAGCCGCCATCCTGGATCAAAGATGCAAAAAATGAGTTTTTCGTTATTATCTCGAAAACAGTGGCCCATATCAAAATTATACAAGGATACAAATTTAAAGCTCGTTACTTTTTGTACAAAAAGGGTTCTTGCATCTTTTACCTAGGATGAACTCTCAAAGAGTTATATTCAAAAATAGCTAACCAGAACAACAATTTATGAAAGAAGATTTAATCACTCAAAATATACACAATATTAATTTTTTAATACTGAGTCTAATAGATTTTGTTATTTGTAACAGTTTACTTTTGTCTTGGCATCAAAGAAGTAAATTATCGATGATTTTTAAATAATTTTTGTCAGTGCTTTTTCACGAATTCATCAACCACTCTGACCCGGTTAAAGATACCGCGGTTTAAAAATTTTAATTCAGTTTGGAATTCTCCTTCATGTCATGTTAAACGATTTTTGCTCCAATGAGCGGTTAACGAATTATTAACAATTTAAACTTATATGAAATTTCACTAAAATTTTAAACATCTGTAAATCGGCTTAGTTTTCATTTTTTTCTGAAATTTCAGCACGTATTAAATGCATAGTAAAGCTTATCGTTTATCGTGTCCAAAATTCAGAAGAAAAAATGAACACTAAGCTGATTTGCAGATGTTTAAAATTTTAGTGAAATTTCACATAAGTTTAAATTGTTAATAATTCGTTAACCGCTGATTGGAGCAAAAATCTTTTAACATGATATTAAGGAAAATTCCAAACTGAATTAAAAATTTTAAACCGCGATACCGTATCTTTAACCGGGTCAGAGTGGTTGGTGATTTGTGAAAAAGCGCTGACAAAAATTATTTAAAAATCATCGATAATTTACTTCTTTTGATGCCACGTCGAATGTAGACTGTTACAAATAACAAAATCTATTAGACTCAGTATTAAAAAATTAATATTGTGTATATTTTGAGTGATTAAATCTTCTTTCATAAATTGTTGTTCTGGTTACTTATTTTTGAACATAACTCTTTGAGAGTTCATCCTAGGTAAAAAATGCAACAACCCTTTTTGTACAAAAAGTAACGAGCTTTAAATTTGTATTCTTGTAAAATTTTGATACGAGCCACTGTTATCGAGATAATAGCGAAAAACTCATTTTTTGCACCTTTGATCCAAGTTGGCGGCTCACGCCGAGCCTCCCCAAGGTCACAAATTTGAATTTTTCATCTCCGTCTCGACCCAAACAACATATGTTAAAATCGTTTTTCCCCCACTTTTTGTAGGGTAAAAACTTCTATTGACTAGACTATAGAACATGCGCTACTTTTTCTTAGAAGTCCCTATAAATTTGACTGTCAAGTAACAGTCAAATGTCATTTGTTTTTATATTTTTGATGTGTACAAGTGTAGTGTTATATAGTGAATCATTTAAAATTGAAAAATTGAAAAATGGGGTAGAGAAGTAATTGAAATCTTGGTGGCTATATATGAAAAATTCACGTGATGAAAATTCAATGACAATTTAATGTAGGTATAACTTAAATTTTGATACTTGGATATTTTAATTCACGCAAAACTTGATCGTATAAACTTGTAAGGTTACTTATAAAGACACTTTTCAAGTGAAAATAAAAACTTCATCATGTAATCTTAATTTGGCTTAAATTAAGAATATTGCATCGACATGAAATGTCAAATTAATTATAATATATTGCTGTCAAAATTTCGATTTGCACTTTTTTGCTTAAAATTTAAACTTCGTTGGCACAACTGGGCATAAAGAGTTTATAAAACGAGTCTCATATTATTCTACAGTTGCAAATTAAGGCAACAGAATAAAGAAATGAACTGTTTAGGTTAGTTATTTTAACTGAATGAAAGCTCTTAGTTGCAACTTCTACTTTTGGCTCGTGTATAGTGAATCATGTGCTAGTGGAAGCTGGCTTCACGTCGTGTCCAATACGATCGAAACTGCAGTTTGTCAAGTTGTGATAAAGATTCGCGCCTTGGAACCGCAAGAAATAGTTCCAGTGCGCCAGTTTTGAACTTGTTACTATCGAAATCCTGAGAATTGTATGATAAAATGATAATTGTCATTACTTGTCAAAATAATAAAAACTCCTCTAGGGGAATGTCTAATTTTTTCTCTAGAAACAAAATGATAAATATATCACGACATATTACCCATTGCTGGGTGTATCAGTCTGCTTTATCACAGATGTCGGTACTGATGGTGACATATTCGTACCGTGCGGGCGTTTACTAGGTGTTACCTCACGGGCACTCTGCGGTCTTGGAGAGTGCACCATGGAGCTTCACTTTCAATTTTGATATCATAGACATTGACTACTCTTGGTCATCATAGAACATAGTATATTCTGTAACTAGTATGGAATAATTTCTGCGCGAGCAAAAACTTTGTAGACCGAGCCGTAGGCGAGGTATACAGTTTCGCGAGTGGCGGAAATACTATTCCATACGAGTTTTAGACTGTACTTTTTCTAACTATTTTAAAATAGTTATTTATGCAACAAGTGTAAAAAGTATAGTCTTATTTCACGAATAGGAAAGTTTGACCGGACGAGCCGCAGGCGAGTTCGTGAAATCCTATGAGTGAAATAAGACACTTTTTACTCGAGTTGCATACGATTTTTTTTTACGTCTGCAATAAAAGTGTAAAAAAAGTGCCGCAACGTTTTATTATATCGCTTCGTAGCGTTAAAAAAGCACTTTTTTCACACTTTTATTGTGTTAAATAAAGACATACTTTATAAATCCATTTTAATGAAAAAAAGTGTACTTGTTTTAACAGGCGTAAAAAAATATGTTTTCCTAATCACTTGACATTTCTCCTAAAAATAATAAAATATTGGTATGTTACGAAAGCAATAATTTGTTATTTAAATTACCCTGTAACACTTCAAAAAGCGTAAAATAAGGCATGTTAATTAGTTTTTGTAAAAAATTCTTTTTTCGAAAACTGATGTTAAAAGTTGATATTGATTACATGACAACTATTAACACGCGAAATGATAGTTTTTTTTTTCTATGGAACGTAAAAGACTTATATTCGGGATGTAAATCTTTTACATCCAGTAACTTTCTGATAGAAGAAAGGGTCAAATCTGTTCTTTATTTATATTTTGATTATAAACAATACTTTTATTATTTTTAATATTTAATGTTACAATTGTACAATTCTCTAAATTAATTCCACTTGACGAGGCTATCTGGTGTACTGGAAGAGTTTTTTGATAAACAAAAGAATTATTAGTCACTGTTGAAGAAGCTTGAGATTTGGGAACGACTAAGATATTATTAGAAATTTCAATTTTTTTTTTTTTTTTTTTCAATGGTTTCTCCGCATCTGCAACCCCCATGTCTCTTTAGACTGGTAATATCAGCTTCAGAATCGACCAGAAGTGTAGCGCAAGATCGCCGGAAACAATGACCAGTGTCGCACTCCGCTTCCGGTAATTTCAAAAATGTTGCTGTTTCTTTTGGTGTGTTTCTGATTTTATTAATGCCAGTAATTTGATTTACAAATTTTCCATTAACATACTTGATGAAAAATCTTCGGCTGGCGGTGAATGTTGGACTTAAGGCATAATATTTTCTGTACAATTCGATATCCAACAAATTTGAAATAATGAATGTCCTCTGAGTATGAGTGGATTTTTATAATAAGTATTAATTCCTTATCCTCGATATCTATTGGCAGGTTTAATAATTCGGCTCTTCTACATGCGCCGTATGTACCCATTATCAAAATGACCTGAAATATAGTATTTATTTAAAATATATAAAAATAAATAAACTGTTGTAAATTACCTTCATTAACGAAAAGCATTCATCTGGCGCCTGTTTTATAAATTTTTCAATGTCTTCTTTTGTTAGCACCTTTGACTTTTTTGGTCGATAATCTACACATTTATTTTTTAAATATGGTACTATACTTTATTTCACGTAAGAAAATAGCGTTGATTTAGATAGGGATATAAATTCTGCCCTTTGATTGGTCGATTGGTCAGAATGCTAACCTAGTTCACAAAAGCGAAAAAAATATCACTTGCACAAATAATATAAAACCTACCTATCAAAATCGATAGAATTCTCGTACATTTTAAGGATAAAAATATTTTTATTATTGACAAAGTTTGGATTCATTTATTTAATTATTTATTTAATGAATGTAAAAACGGTCGGCTCTCAAGCGCCATCTGCTATTTTCTTACGTGATATGAAGTATAATTTAGAAAATTTATCAATGTCTATTTTCTTTTTGACGTTCAATGTTCTTTTTAACATTGAATAGATGGACCATAACACTTTCTTGATTTTGTATTCAAAATATGCTAATATTACATTTTCCGTCACATTTTTAAATTCTTCAAATAACACCAGTCCATTATAGTAATTAACGTATCAAGGGTGTTATAAGGACAATAACGCCTGAGGTCAACAGTGTACTCTCCGAGGGCCTCTGGCCCGAGGTATATACATTGACTGATGGGGTTATTGTCCGTTTAACACCCTTGGTGCGTTCAACGTTTAACGTCCGACCGATATATATCATTTTAATAAAGATTTTTATCGATTTATGTCTTGTCATTGTGATTTGTGTTAGGGAAATTAATCTAATTACTTAAACGCTGTAACTAGGAAACGCGATATTCTTATTTGTTTACAATACCGATTTCATAGCAACAATTTTATAATACCCTAGGGTGTTATATGGTATATAACGTACCAGTCGGACGTTAAATCTATAAGCTTGTTCATATTGTCTGGTCGACTTTTGGGGAACAAGACCAGAAATTGCGCTTTGCGCTGCTTTTAATACTTCAGGAGGCAGATTGTCTTCGTCGTTTTCTGATACCATTTTTAGTCTGAAATATTTCATTTGAAAAAAGTGAATTGCACAAGTCGAGGGAAAATTTAAGAAAAATAATAGAATGTTTGTTTGATTTCCATATTCCCTGGTTTCTATTGTCAACTGCTGGTCAGAGAATAACTGATTTAATCGCAATTATATTACATACATACATTGGGCCAAATTCAGCACGCTTCTTTAACCTAGTGATCGTCTCTAGTAACCATAGAAATAGCTTGCATCTTTTTCTTATTTATGCATCGTTGTATATGTCTCTCTTTTGGCCGGTTTTATAACCGACAGATAAATATACTTTTAAAGTAAATAAAATTTATTCCTTCAAATGACAGTCGAAATTTTGACAGTAATGTTATAAATGCCATAAAAAGGATAAAATTGATTCGAATTTGTTAGTTTGAATAAATTTACTACCGAAGTAAATTTATTATGCCCTTTATAAAACCGGGGGTTTTTGTTGAATTTAGAGAAACTTAATTAGCTAAAGAAAAGTGCTGAATTTGGCCCATTGTTATCACGGTGACATTAGATGTCACATTAATTAATCAAACGTCAAAATTTTCTCTTTGCATTTTTACTACTTTTGGGACATAGTTTTTGAAAAAACGTTGTGTGATACTCGATTGCGAAATGCTTTTACATTCTCGAATGTAAAAGTAACATTTCGCAATCTAGAATCAAAAATTATTATAATTTGACAGTTGGGATAGTTGAGATGACAAAATTAAAGAAACAATGCGCCAAGCAAAGCCAATTTGATTTTGAAAACATTTGCAAACTAACGGGCTTTGACTGCCTGTTACAGAATATTATTCTATACAGAATTTGCTGATTCTGTAACATTTTCAGTTACAGAATGTGATTTAAACAAGTAACGGATATATGCAAGAAATAGCCAGTCAGCAAAATTTTGTGATAATTCACTAGAGTAAAGTACCTCTCTGAAGGAGAGCACAAGATTGACACGTTGCCACAAGACGGCATATGTTATTTTAAGGTAAATTACTAATTTTGAAACAAATCAATTCATTCTAAATAGCCAGTCAGGCATAATTTTGTGATAATTCACTAGAGTAAAGTACATACCTCTCTGATGGTGAGCACAAGATTGATACGTTATCGAAAGATGACATATGTTACTCTGAGTTAGATTACTAAATATAAATCCAACCCGTTAAATTCTAAATAGCCAGTCAACAACTTTTTTGCTGGTCAGCAAATTAGTCAGCACCCTCTTTTTGGACACTATACTACTGTCGTTTTATGAAGAATCGGTAACCACAAGATTACAAGGGTCTTTGTTAGATAATTGGGACAATTACGAAATCTCTTTATAAGTTGACCTTTAAAAATTAAAAATACTGTACTCGTTAATACTTTTTCACTGAGCTTGTTATTTTGTTCAACATTAATTGCTACTATTTTTTCATTACCTTACCAGTCCATCATCTCCTTCAATAGTAAATATTTATTCATTTATAAATTTTATGTGATGATTTTCTTAAATTGCAATATTTATTCATTTATAAATTTTATGTGATGATTTTCTTAAATTGCTCCTTAGCTTACTTACCTGTTAGTAATTTTTAGTTATCCTGTTTCAGGGAAACAAGGTGAGTAAATGTAACGAGAAAAGACGAATAAAGGTATGTTGTTAATTATTTATTTATACATTATGACTGAAGAATTACAAAATGAACAACAAATTCATAAAATCCACGTAGTCTTATTAAATTGCATGTAATATACATAATACATCAAGTACGTTACTATTAAACAAAAATAATTTAAAATTCATCCTATTCACAAAAAATATAATTAGCCTAATATAGCGATTAATATTTTAAGTTTTAAACAGTTATAGGGTCCCATAACTTAAAAATTATAAATTTTAACTACCCATCACACTTACATTGGAACTTTCCAAAATTACAAAATGGAACCATGAAAAAAAAAACTAAATGAAATCGGTCGTTTGGCCGATATGAATCTAAAATTAATTATGTCAGTTCTTCACGACTTGTTAGTCAAGCTTGCGGATTCAATCTTTTAGATAAGAAATCTAAACTTAAAGCATTTGATTTAGGGCTAAAATTACGTATTACGTTATAAAATTAACGCAATTGCATCTTATCTAAAATTTGAATCCTATTCTATAATTCGAAGCGGAACTATGTAAGCAGATCATGTGAGCTGAATTGATCTGTTGAAGAAGTTGTGTTGGTATGGTTGGTTGGTGTAAGGCGATTCTTTAACAGTCTAGGAAATTAGCTGCCATCAGCAGTTCAAGAGCGATTTCCGGTGCGATTGGGAATTCCGGAATCTCTGTGGAGCTGTTTGTGTAGCGTACCTTGTATGTGAAGTACATGCACACCTTCTGCAGCACGTGGGACCTGCCGACACATATTTATCCCTTCATATGTATGTAAAAATTACGGTTTATTATTGCCCATTGCTGGGTGTGCCAATCTGCTTTTATCCGCAGATTTCAGTAATGACAATATATCTGTATGTACAGTTGAGGGCGCTTTCTAGGCGTCACCTCAAGGGCTCTTAAAAATGTCGTCGAGATAACAAAGGTTAGTTTGTGCTATTTTAAAATAATTTTCAAGTTGAATGTCAATCGATTTTGTTTACTACAATCAAGATTAACAGAAGTGATGAAAATTATTATTAAAGGTATTCAGTTTGAGAAGAAAACCACTAATAACCATTGATAAGATTGTGATTTTGACGTGAGATTCTTTTACGGATTTTAAATGTAATTTATCAGATTTTTGCCTTTCTACTTACGGTATTTCCCTGAAGTTAACTTCATTGGCCTCATTCTCAGCAAACTGACCAGGCCCGCTCAACATAGCTTTGATAGTTCCAGAAGTCAATGCATGTTCCCTCTTTACGATGAACTCGTGGCCGTCAGATGAAATCAACTTGACGTACATTGCATCGGGGCCTTCACAGCCGCCGTACACCCGCTGCTCGGCCTTTTCTTCAGTCATTTCTCCAGACATTCTCTCTTCTCTGCACAAAGAAACACATTAATGTAGAAACATTTAAAAATATGTTGCAATGTCCCAAGGAAACTGATAAGGACATACTCTTCGACGGATTCCTCCTCTAGAGTTTCTCTTTCATCTTCTTCTTCTTCTCCTTCTTCTTCTAATAAAGCGCCGATATCTGCAGGTCCTTCGCCCCTAAGTTATTCAGGAGGGTTAATAAAATGAATGTAATAAAGATTTACTCTAGTACTCTGCCATCGACACAGAAGGAGCTTTGCTTTCCCGAGCTTCAGGTTCACCTTCTCCAATGTTCATTTTACTATCTTCATCAGGCACTTTACCATCTTCATCAGGTACTTTACTTTCACGGGGCGCTTCTTGAGGTACACTTTCACGCGGCGCTTCTTGAGGTACATCAGCATCTTCTACATTTTCTTCCATTTTTATGATATTTATATCGCTAATTTCTAAATAAATGATATAATAAAATGAAATAAAATGTCGAATATGAATGAATGTGTATGACATGCAAACAAGAATTTTTCGAATCGATAAGTAATTGTTATGAAAAAGTCTATAATTGTTGTGCATTATTTGTTTGGAGGACACATTCTAGATTTTACAATGGTTTATTTTGCCAGTCATTTTGGCAAAGTTAGGTTATTCCTGGAAAATTTTCCACAAATATTTATCAATGAATTGGTTACTAATAAATTATTGGATATGGTAATACATATATTTGACAAGTTAAAGTATGTTACTTTAAAATTGATAAAAATTTGTACTTACTTTTATTAAAACATAAATACACCACAATAATGAAATGTGCGCCAAGTAAGTGACAAATTGACAACTCCCGAAGAGTCTGTCTGTCTGGTGAGTTAACATGACAAAACGAAAAGTTTCTTGTTGGCTCTAGTTGGTTATATCCCAAACCGTAAAATAATTAACAAAGGTTAGATTATTTATTTATCAAAAGAATAGCTTCTTAAAATTAATTTATCATGACAAAATATTGACAAATATAAAGCACTTACTAAAAACAATAATAAACTTTTGTTCTCAATATTTAGATAACTTTGACCTATGTAACTTACTCAATACCTGTATAAATAGCCAAATTATTGGTTTCAGAATTCGAGATGGACGAATAAACTTATATAAAAGTATTCACAATGGATGAAATAATATTTCGAGGCTCTCAAAAACTAGAAAACTTACAGGTACTCCTTCTTTTTACATTAATTCTGTAGGGCTGATTTAACGTTTTTCGTTAGATCCAATTAAGTTTAGCTGCACAACAAAGTAAAGTATTATTCCAGCAATACTCTGAAAGAGGCTCAGAGCTAGCCGCAGAAGTATGGCACAGTCCAAGAATAGTACAAGTGCAAGATCTAGCCAAAGAATTCATATCATGGCTAGCAGAGCTCGTAGACAGAGGAAAGGATGCTGTTCTCAGTGTAGCTGACCCTCGAAATTTTGTGCAACAAGTCATTAGATTATTACGTAACGAAAGTATGTTATGTTTACAAACACATATACTTCATTTCACGTAAGAAAATAACGTTGGTTTAGATAGGGATATAAATTCTGCCCGTTGATTGGTCAGAATGCAAACCTAGTTCTCAAAAACTAAAAAAATATCACCTGCCAATTGCCAGTTATCAAAATAATCCACAGAAATGAGTGATATTTAACCATGTTTTCATATAATTTAAAATATTCAGGTCTTGTACATTTTTACAGATAATAGTATATTATGATACAAATGTATAATATGCTATTTTTTATTATAAATGCATCATAACCATTTAAAACTGAAAATTATTGCAAATCATACGGTTTTGATTTTTGATCTAGTGAGTTTCAGCATTTCCAAGAAGACAGCAATTATTGGTATTGTTTACGTTGTCAACAAGTCAATATTTTTTTTTCATTGTTTTAGTTGTTATTCGCCTTTATTGTCATTTTTCGTTATCTAGGTAATTTAGCGTGTTTTAATGGTCGATATACGCACGTTTTTGCGTGTTTTAAAGAGCGATTATGATGCATGTGTAATAAATAAAAAATTTATCGACTAACGGAGCGATTCTGTAATTTTCTATAACACTAGAACTGTAACTCTCAACAAAAGCGCATCATTTTTTAAAGTCAAATGATAATGAATGTATTAGTAAACAAAAATTGTTTCGATTTTGTTCACTTTTACATTTCTATAGCGTTATAGAAAATTACAGAATCGCACTATAAGTTTGATTTCACGAATTTAAATTATTTATTTAATGCATGTAAAAACGGTCGGCTCTCAAACGCCATCTACTATTTTCGTATGTGAAATGAAGTATTCGCGATGCAAGTTTAGACTTCAGCGCCACTAGTGAATTTGTTTGGAGGGTATTGACATCTGTCAATCTCCTGTGTACTTTGTAATATTTTTGCGTAATTTCTCTTTTATTTGTGTTATACAAATTTAAGTGCTTGCATATACAATACTTTTGTATATAAGCGTCGTTTTCATCTATCTAGTATTGTTATTGTAACTTTTATGGTAGGTATTACTTACAAGGTTATGTAACGATTTCATTGTGATATTTTTATATCGTTTCAGTTTCAATGAATATTCAATAACATCGTAGTTATTATATTATTATTATAAACCTATGTTTACCTATATAAAAATTTAAAAAATAAAGCGAAATTACACAAAAATATGACAAAGTAAACACGAGATTGACATGTCAATAGATCAATCCAGAACAAATGAGTTTCGTGAGGGGCAGCTGTCAGAAATAAATAAGGTTAAAATCACTCCTGTGAGGGGCAGGTGACGTCATTCTGGAATGGTCTATTACCCTCCAAACAAGTTCACTAGTGGCGCTGACGTCAAAACTTGCATCGCGAATACACTTGAGTTTACATGCAGCGTATACATGTCGAAACGGTTCAGAGTTAATGCTGTATACATGGCTTTTTCAAAACTAAAAATGTTTTGAAAATTGCATGTAATCTTAGTAATAGATTTAGTCTGGAAACAATATTTTTCCACAACCACTCCAGAAAATTGCACTTTACCCATGCTTTATAAAGCCCGGAAGTTATTCATTTCCCACAGTCGTGGGTTAAAGTGAGAAATTATTTCTCACACAAGTTGCCAAGTGTAATATAATTTTAATATTTAAGTACATATTTTTTGATTTATAAATTACAAAATATTTGGTAATAGGTGAAATTTAAATATTATAGTACTAAATACTGAAAATATATCTTATAAGTACTCTATTAAAAAATATGAAAGTAATATTAATTTTGTTTTAATATTTAAAATTTTAAATTAAAATTGTAACATAATCCAAAAGAAGCGGTTGTTCGCCATTTAAAATCCGGTTATGACTTTGACAGCGCAAAGTGACATGGATATGTGCAATGAGGTGCGGGAGGCCACGTGACTTTGACAAGTGCTTGTTGGGCCCAACATGGTTGCCAAGGATACGGCTTCTGTACATTGCCTGTTTTGCCAAATAAATTTGTGTGTAAAATTAATAAATGAAATTGTAAAGCTAGTTATTATTAATGAATATCATGTTGTTTTACTTTTTACACATAAACTTTATTTTTAAAATATACAAGACGTTCAACTTTCATCTAATGGTTTTCTTCAAATTTAGTGCGCCAAGACATCTTTGTATCGTAGATGGCAGCACAAGTCGCATAATTTTTAAAAATTAAGTTATATGTTAAAAAGTAAAACAACATGATATTCATTAATAATAACTAGCTTTACAATATTATTTATTAATTTTACACTCAAATTTATTTGGCAACTCAGGCATCGTACACAAGTCGTATTCTTGGCAACCATGTTGGGCCCCACAAACACTTGTCAAAGTCACGTGGCCTCCCGCACCTCATACGATGAGTTTATACTCCCTGCGGAGATACGCGTCATGGCGGAACGTTACAGTTGTCTTTTTCTTTTTCATGGTGAACAATATATACATACATATATACAGTGTGTCCCATTTAGAGGTGCCACCATTGGGATCTCGAGAACTATAAGAGATACGATGTCGGTTAAATGGAACTTTTTGTGCGCCTTTGGGAAGCCATCACAGATGTGCTTTTGTTTTTCCAAAAATTCTCATAGGGCACTAGATAATGACGAAAAACTGAATATTGTTGATTTTTTCTTTTTCAAATAACTTCTAAACTATTAGTAATTGAGAAAAACGTTTCAAATACAAAAGATAGATATTTTTATTAACTAACCAGTGGCGTACGAAATAATTTTTTATATCCGTAAATTTTCGAGATATAACACAAACTTATATTTTTTTAAATAGAACCCATATCTGATTTTAGTCTCAAAAAAATCATTATTTTTATGGGGTCCCGTGGCCGCGTGCCTGAGTGTCTGGTCGCGAACCTGGGGGAACCGGGTTCGATCCCGACTGACGCCAAATATTTCCAATTTTAAATGGCACAAAAGTGACCCCTGTGGTGCACTCTCCACGCCATCTATGAGTGCCCGTGAGGTGACGCCTGGTAAGCGCCCACACGGTAAAATATATCGTCATCATTACCGATGTCTACATGTGTTGTAGATACTGGCACACCCAGAAATGGGTAATATGCCGTGATGATATATATATATATATATATATATATATATATATATATATATATATATATATATAAATACAATATAATTAATAAAAATAATAATGTTTTTTTGGGAAATAATAAGAAAGTTCAGGAAAATAAAGAGAAAAATTAAATTTTAGGAGCAAAACAAATATAAAATATAATAATCATTGAACAGAGAAAAAAATAATGATTTTTTTGAGACTGAATCAGATATGGGTTCCAATTAAAAAAATATAAGTTTGTGTTATATCTCGAAAATTTACGGATATAAAAATTTATTTCATACGCCACTGGTTAGCTAATAAAAATATCTATCTTTTGTATTTGAAACGTTTTTCTCAATTACTAATAGTTTAGACGTTATTTGAAAAAGAAAAAATCAACAATATTCAGTTTTTCGTCATTATCTAGTGCCCTATGAGAATTTTTGGAAAAACAAAAGCACATCTGAGATGGCCTCCCAAAGGCGCACAAAAAGTTCCATTTAATCGACATCGTATCTCTTATAGTTCTCGAGATCCCAATGGTGGCATCTCTAAATGGGACACACTATATATATATATATATATATGTCTTCGTTCGACAAAGAACACATTTTTGGACTTTCTATTATCTTTTAGCTCTTCTTAAAACTTGAGATTTCAACCTTTTAAACTTGAAATTTCAACTTTTTCAAACTTACCAAAGAGTGTGGTCGTAGGAAAAGTACAGTGTTGCACTCGTGCAGAAACACATTGCCCACTGTGTGGTGAAACCCAAACTTCTGGGCTTAGGTGCTTTTCCGTACTTATTGCACAATATACTATTTGCATTTCAGTGAGTCGACGTCAATTATTCTGCGGATGTATAGGGTTTATTATAGGCAGTTTTGTTGGATATTCTGTAGCTTATTCTTTACAAAAAGCTCCGGTATATTCATCTAATATGCAAGCTGCAGTTTGTACAAGTTACAGAGGGACTGATGTAAGATTTGTCTCAGTTTTAAACAATATTTTATTGTCTAGATTTTTTTAGAGTTCATCATTAATTGATGACGTTCCAGTCCCCAAAATCGAAGATTCAGACGAAGTACTTATCCAAGTTAAGGCCTCATCCGTGTCTCTTATCGACGTAGCTGTCTGTCAGGGTTATAGTAAACGTCTTCGTAAACTACTTAGCAAATATAATCATGTACTGCTCTCCAAGTTCAAATTTAATTTTCAAAATTTATGCATTACATCTTTCAGAGTTCCAAGGCTGAATTTCCAGTCATCCTCGGACGTAGTTGTGCTGGAATCGTCGTAGAAATCGGACAAAGTGTATCGAGATTCGATATTGGCGATGAAGTGTACCTGACCGCACCTTACTGGGCCCAAGGAACCATATCAGACATTTGTGTAGCAAAAGAATTTAGGATAGCGCATAAACCTAAGAGAATTGGTTTCGAAGGGGCTGCGGGGCTTCCATATGCAGGGGGTGTAGCGCTCAATGCCATAAGTATAGCTGGAATTACCAAAGATAACGCTCAGGGAAAGAGGTGGGATTTTTTTTTATTGCATTAAAAAAATAGAAACGTTAAACTTGTTTGAAAAATGTAAAATATTTTTGAGCTATATCATTTAACAGTTAAGGTAAATATTTGGGCAGTAAACAAATATTTCATTAGATAAATATTTAGACAGTAAATAGATATTTCAGCAGTAAGACAGATATTTTGGCATCACATTATCTGATTAGATTGATTGCCTATCAATGGGCTGAAAAGAGTAAACCAGTAAAAAAGTCTACAGAAACAGTATACCTATTAAAATAGATATACCGCTAAACCTGCCTCTCCGTGTCCGGAACATTATGTTACTATTCTTGTCTATCGTGCGGACACATGAGTGCATGCGCGCACTGCCGACAACTACGAAACTGTTTGCTGCTGAAGCTTTACACCGAAAAAATAGCAAAACATTGACTGGTAGTACAAGCCTTGTTTTAAAACTCTGTTTTAACAATGCCAAAATTCAATATTTGGTTTCAGCCTTACGTTTAGAGAATGATTTTGCTAAACAAATATTTGAATACAAACTATGTTCTGCTTTAAAATCATATTTTGATAAATTGGTGTTAGTAACTTTAAAAAGGTTGTTAACAAGATTGAAAGCCTTTATTTAAAAAATGAGAATGATATATATATTGTTATGAACACGAGTAATTGGCGTGTGCGCACAAGGGACCTATGTCCTGTGTCCACTGTTGAAGAGTGCAGGCGAAGAATGTGCAGAATTTATTTGCCCGCACCGTAACGTTCGTATTGTTTTCTGTGTGCCTTAAGCTGTATATAGAGTTTAATAGGTATATTACAGAAATTCATATGATTTGTTTTCTAAACCTGCGGGCCGAGTTTTGTACGTTAGTTAGGTTAATGGTACCGTATATTTGGTATATTTATAAATATCCTAACTAATTGGCTGGTACCACAAGCCTTGTTTTAAAACGCTGTTTTGAAAATGTCAAATTTCATTATTTAACAATAATAATAATAATAAAAATAAATAAAATTTATCAAAATGTTATTTTAAAGCAGAACATAGTTTGTATTCGAACAAATATTTTGTAAAAAAATAATATTTGGCATTTTTTAAAATAGCGCGCTGCGTTTTAAAGTAATGCTTGTGGTACCAGCAATTGAGTTGAAAACTCTTCATTGTACAGTCTGCCTACGACATACTTAATTAACAATGTAAGAATATTTAAAATGAAACGTGTACAAATATGTATATTATATTAGTATTTTTTATAGCTGCAATAAAAAAATTATACTGCATTTTATGGGGTCGCGTGGTCGTGTGCACATGGTGTCTGGTTGCCAATCTGGTGACCCGGGTTCGATCCCGGCCAGTGCAGACTTTTAATCGCACAAAAGTGATCCCTCCACACCAGCTATGAGTGCTTGTGAGGTGACGCCTGGTAAGCGCTCACACGGTAATATAAATATCGTCATCATTACCGATGTCTACATGTGTTGTAGACGTGGTACACCCAGTAATGGGTAATATGCCGTGATGATGTATTTATTTATTTTATTCTACCGGTATTTATTTTTTTTAATGCAACTTTTTAATATACGCCCTGAATATTTTAATACTTTTTAATACTTCTGGTTTATAGTAAATACTGCCACTTTTTTCCTTTTCTTACTGCTACTTTCGTTTATAATACTGCCTGATTTATTTTATGATATATTTTTGTAGGATTTTAGTGTGTAGCGCATGTACTCCAGTTGGTTGCGTCCTCGTTCAATATTGCCACATACTAGGAGCCGAAATAACAGCAACAACGAATGTAAAACAAGCCCCAGTTGCGCAGGCCTTAGGAGCTGATGATGTTGTTATAAATCAGAATAATAACATATCTAAAATGGACTTAGAAATGGAACCACCTAAACAGCTGAAGAAAGAACTAGAACTTAGAGACTTATTCGACGTTATATTTGTCACAGACGAGAAAGATTTACCAAATGAACAGTTAAGAAGATATTGTAAACCGCACGGGAGAGTTGTTTCAACTTTACTGGAATATTTACCATCGGATAACTTCGGATTCCTATTGGGGGGATTGTTTTGGAGTTACGTACGCACAAAATGTTTACTACAGGTAAGAAATATAATTTTTTGCCCTAATTTAGAATGGACGTAAGCTTAATATCTACATAACATAAAATATGTGTAAGTTTTACACACTGTCGTAACGTAAAAATTTAAGATTTCAGTGATTTAGAGAATTAATTTAGTACTAAAGTAGAATATTTATTCATCTGATTATTTTTTTTTTAAATTTAATAATCGGTTATTAAACTCTTCTATTGTTGTATTTTTTAATGTATGATTTACTTTTATAAATTTTGTCATAGGTGGACTTTGTTTTTATGTTATATAGGTGTCTCTAAAATAGGGGACATGGCTTAACTACAAATTCCTGAGGCTAAAATAAGACGATTTAACTAAACTTACTTCTACCGGAAAGAGTACCATTTAGCCAGTATTATGCCTCAAAATTATTCGAAAAAAAAAGAATTAATTTTGCTTATAACAGAACGCTTTATTCGATTTGGATGAAATTTGGTACGGCAGTTCATATGGTTGTCATCCTTTACGATGATACTTGTTATTATTAGTGAACCACTAGTGTATGAAACTTGGGTGTCCCAACACTAATTAGACCGTAATTTTTTAATGGCCACGCCGATAACGTGAAATTATTATTTTTTTGTCAGAAATATTCTCAACTGAAATAACCGATAGAGGCGCTGCAAGTATTTTCAATATGGCGGATGCATGACGGTAGGTGTACAATCTGTCACTGTCATATGATACAATTTTGCTTGTGTTTCTCGAAAATGAAGCTAAGTATTGTTCAGATATTTGACTTTCTAAATACTACTCATCATTCTAGGAGTATTGTTGAAGGTATGATTGTATATAATGTTCATTTACTACTTTATTTAAAATATTAATCTTGTAAACAGGCGAAGAAGTTCTGAATGCGAATCACATTATATTATGTACTATGTGGAATTACCGATAGTTATCGAGAAATTATAAATATAATATCACTCTGTCGTCAAGCAAGTGCTCTGTCGTCGCAAATATGGTACAGTATTTTTTTTTAATTTCTCCGTTGAGATGGAATTTCTAAAAATTTAAATAATCATAAATATGTTTCAAATATAATTATTAATAATAATACCTGGAAGAATAAAGTCAGCTGGTAGCACAAGGCACAAACCCTGTTTTAACTAAAACGCTGTTTTAAAAAATGTCAAATTTCATTATTTAATAATAAAAATAAATAATATCAAATTTATAAAAATATAATTTTAAAGCAGAACTTAGTTTATTCAAACAAATATTTTAAAAAAAAGTCGTTCTATACACATAAGGGTGAAATTAAATATTGAAATTTGAATTTGACAGTTTTTAAAACAGTGTTTTAGTTAAAACAAGGCTTTAAAATGTCTCGAACATACTCTCATATACTTGGAAATTTGTTTTCCAGAACTTTAAACATACTTCCAAGCTTGAAATCTATCCAATGTTTGTTGAATGCCTGCATTTGTGGTTATAGTTACTTTATTTTTACCTATTTTTGGAAAAATGTGGAAACTTAAACAAGTTTCCCTACTCATAAGCGAATGACACCCGTATACCCAACACATAATATTGCTTTTATCGCGTTTTGCGACATTCATTTTCGTATACTTTTAAAAAATGTATGCTAACTTATGTTGTACTTGTTCACACCTACCGTCATGCACTAGTTTAAAATTTAGTCACCAGATGTCGTATCGATTCTCTATAGTTGTCACATTCAATAGTAAAGTTTTCTCTCTCTGTGTAATTTGTGATATCTGTTACTGTTCACACAGAAAATAATAAAACCTGAGTGACTGCACCGTGATTTTTTTAAATTAAATTTAATCTAGCAGCCTATCCAAATGTCAAACAACTAATTTTTTAATGACAGTAACAATTATTTATGGGTTGTCAAAAATTTCCTTCGCAATATTATAAAACTATAGATAAAATTTATTTTAAAAATTTAGCGGTGCAGACACTCAGATTTTATTTTTTTCTGTGTGAACCGTAACAGATATCACAAATTATACAGAGAGAGAAAAGTTTACTATTGAATGTATCTTTCTGAAAAAAAAAAAAATAGTAATAATTTGTTATCGGCGTGGCCATTAAAAAGTTATGGTCTAATCAATGTTGGGACACTTAAGTTTCATATACAAGTAGTTCACTAATAATAACAAGTATTATCTTAAAAGATGACATAACCATATGAACTGTTATACCAAATTTCATTCAAATCGAATAAAGCGTTCTGTTATTATAAGCAAATTTTTTTTTTTTTTTTTGATGAACTTTGCAACAGAATACTAATACTTTCCGGTAGAAGCAAGTTTAGTTAAATCGTCTTATTTTAGTCTCAGGAATCTGTGGTTAAGCCATGCCCCCCTATTTTAGAGACAACCTGTATTATATAATTAGTTTTAAATATTTGTTATTTTATATGAGCGAATTCAATTTCTTCATATAAGATAAAAACATAGTTAAATTTTAAGAATACTTTAGCACTGAACCCTTCAGCACTCACCCGGTCTCAGGGACCAACGATAGTTAAAATTTCGATTATTTTGATAATAACAAATGTGATGTACACTGACACACAGTACCTTAATAAAAACTTAAACATAATTTTACAGTTAATATATAATCCTTAACAATGGGGGAGTTTCATAATTTTTGAAAATTATATATATTAATCTACACAAAAAAATACGTGATAACCATAATGAAAAGACATTTAAGGTTTTTCACGAAGGTATGCGATACAAATATTAAATTTACCAATGTATTGCAATGATATTAATCAAATGCCATGCGATATCACATCATCTGTCATATGTGGAATATAGTGTTGATGAACTATGGAAAATTGAAATATAATTTTGATATTATTTTAGAACAAAAGTCACGTGACCTTCAGTCATTTTTTATTCCTCTGAATAATCATTGATGGAATAATGTGACATGATTGGGGCTTTGGCTTTAGTATAATAAAGTTTCGTAACCTTTTATTCCCAAGTTGTATCGTCATCTCTGTGAAAAAGATACATACGTGGCCTTACTCGGAGCTAAGAAATATTATTTAAATTATAAATTAATTTTTAACAAATGCGCCTTATATTATTTCAAATCTTGTTTAACAGTTCTGATAAAAAAAAAATCAGTCATGTCAACTAGAAACAATTTAATATAAATCTTTGTATAGCTAATTTTTAAAATAATCAAAGATTGTAGCATAATAGCTTTCAAACTGAGGTGCATAAATGCTCATAAGGTTGCCAATTTTATACGTATTATTTAATTAATAGTATAACCAGTTCTTTTACAGTATAATTTTGCTAGAAAATTACACACAAATCTTTTGCGACATGGCGAATATTTACGAAACACGAATGAAGTTGCAAAGTTTGTGGATGTCCCAAATTCTGCAGTGTCCATTTTTCGATACTCACCATTGGGATATCGGAAACTATAAGATATACGAATCCGGTTAGACCTATTAGGGCAAAGCTGCCTCATTAGTAGACCATTTTAAAAATGTAGGTATTTGTTTTTCCGAAAAATTTATAGGTCACTGAATAAAATCAAAAATTCAAATTTGGTAATTCAGAATTTTGCTTTGCAGTTCTTTACCATACTTTTTTTATTTTCTTTCGAACAACGATGCTCAAATTTTTTTATCACTGTAAGATTTTGAGTTTTGAGGTCAAAGTTATGGTTTTATATGTACACCATATTGGAAAGTTACATCATTGAAAAGAGATTATTATTAGTTTTCCAACGATGTAAAACTCATTGATGTTCATTTGTTTCAAACAACAAAAATGCAACGATTATTAATTTTTTAGGGTATCTCGTAGTACGTGATACGCTAAGTTCCACCAGTTGTCGGTAAATTTGCACGGATCACAGATGTTGAACACGTTTGTTCGTGCAGATTCGCGCAGGCTTGCCTTATCGCGGACCACTTGACTAGCAGTGCAAGTCACAGAAGTCAAGCTTTGACCTTTGACATATACAAAAAAGGTGTGAAGTAGCCAGTTAAATGTTTGAAATTCGTCATAGAACTTCAATGATTAGAAAGCCAGATTTGCTTACTTTTCTATATTTCACTCACGGTGGATGCGCCATCGCTAGAAACATGACAAAATAGAAGTTTTTTGAACAGCTATGTTACGTATATTTTCGGCATAAACTGAACTAACCACGCGTCTTTGTCATCCCGGGTTCATCAGAAGGCGAGCCATCGCGATTCGCGAACTGCTATCCAGTAGGTACCCTGGTTCGACAAACCACGCACCTTATAGCTATAATTTCCGAGTTCATGTGGTAAGCCCTGAAAAACGGACACCTGTATCTGTATGTATTCAGTTAATAATATTACATATTTTGAATAAAATTTGCGTTTTTTATAGTTATATTAGCGAATATTACACGCATGAAATATTTTTTGGCGAAAAGGTTATTAAAGAAAAAAAAAAATCAGAACTCTCAGAACATAAAATAAAAGGTTGCTTTATTGTTAAAAGTTATAATATTAAGGCGATCATAATTGTATCTTTACAGATGATAGTATAAAAAGTTTATATGTATATTAATATATTTGTGGCGTAAATATTGAGTGCTAGTGTCACATAATACAGTATCACACTACTTGTGATGTTGAACTAATCTTATTTTTACATTTTTTGATTAATTGTAACCTACATAACAACAACAATGTGAATACAACCATTGAACACCCATACTACAACCCCTGATCACATAACTATTAGTTAGTTATGTGATCAGGGCTACAACTTTACGCTTACGTTTATGTTATTGTTACGCTTACGTTCATAGTGAATTAGGCCTTAATAAGTACAAAAATTAAAATATATTGTTTAGAATATATTTGGCCATCATCTCTCCAATTTCGGTGAGCCTGAGATAACTTTCGAACATTTGGAAACTCTTTCTGATCTCGTGGACACTCATCAGCTTCAAAGTGTGGTAGACAAAGTTTTTCATCCTCACGACATCGAGTTAGCCCTCGACCATGTTCAGTCTTCTGATTCTATTGGAAGTTCCATCGTCACTTTCCGGTAACCTTCCTTAATTTTTTGGTGCTAAATGTGTCTTATGTGCCTTATTGTGTATATTATATTAGTTGTTTTAAACCCGTCAGCATTTGTTGATTAGGCGATTGCGACAATAATTATTGTACTTGTATAGAAAATTATATTTGTATATAGGTGTCATACATAATGATAAATATTATTAATTTGCTACACAAGTACTGAACTGAACTGATCTAGAAAATGTAATATTAAATGGTTTGTAGAAGATTTAATATATATTATATATGTTGATATTCGTAGCTTTTTCGAATATACAATTTTGTTTTGGGGGCAAATATTCTGAATCATGGTTTAATTTCACAGATTTGCATTAAGTATTTTTAAATACTTCTAAAAAGCATGTTGTTACAACTTTAACTCAAAATTTGAACATGGTAGTTCATTTTGAATTATAAACTAATATTTTAATCATGTTTCTGAAAATTTGTAATGCAGATTTCTTTAAATTAGCGGATTTATTATATAAACATTTATTTTATTTTGAATGATGAATTAAGACAAAGTATTAAGGATCTAAAAACATTAATAACAATAGGTCCGTCCAGGTTTTTTGATTTTTTGTTATTCTGAATTTAAAAATGAAAATTCTCAATTTTTTTTATTTCATGAAATGAGCTTTATAACGTATATAATAATTATTAAAGTTTTGGCGTGAATGTTATGTCGTCAACGTCAATGTGTTGTAAGAGAGAACACTGAAACAAATCGTTAAAATCTAACAAACTGTCGTTATTAAAGGTGCTCGCTCTACTGGCAATTTTTGTAGCAATAATTGCTGGGCGAGTTTCAACTGATTTTGTGGAGCAATATTGGGAAACGGCAAGCGATATGCGATTTCAATAACATATTGCCAAATTGCTCATCAGTGCCACATGTTGCTTCAATTACTGCCACAAGTTGTCGTATATGACCCGGGTTAAAATATTTGGCTTGTAAAATGTCTTCTTCGTGCAGTCATTCACGTCAAAATATATCCGCTAAACGTACGATCAATTGAGGAGCTTCTGACAAAAACAATTTGGTCCATTTTGCCGTTAAAGATTGTGATAATTCAATCATTCAATCCAACTCAAGTTCATGATTAAATATTAAAAAAAATGGCTAACAGAAATTAAACAATGATGAGCACATTGGTTGTTTCTGTAAGAAACTTATAATTTGTAAATAGAAAAATTTATCAACATTTCATCATTTATATATTGACATTAAGAGTGCGATTTTTTTTTTTGACAGCTAAAGCCTCATTCCCAGCCAATGTTTTAACGTGTAGTGAATAGCACATAGTAACTAGTGCGTAATGCATAAAAGCTCGTGCAACGGTTCAGCACAGAAGTATTTCTAGCTGGTAATGCACAAGCGCTAAAATCCAAGCTTTGTGCATAACAGAGACAACTAATCCTCCCGTACTATTTTATTTACACTTTGACTTTTTATCTACACTTTTGAATTTTTATCTACACTTTATAAAAAGAATAATGCATAACGTATAGAAAAAAATCAAGTACAAAATAAAATAATATATTATACACGACGATAAAGAGTCTTTATCGACTCGTGAACTAACAGCTTCCACTTGTTGATAAAATATCGTTTTTATTGTTTTGTTTAATAAATAACTATTAAATTCGTGAAACTAAACTTTGTTAATACTAATTATTTTATCTGAATATAGAAAATTACAAAGTTGAAATCAAAAACATGGTTAAATATAACTTAATTCCGTCGATTTTATATGATAACTGACAGTTGACAGATTTTTTTTCGATTTTATGAACTAGGTGGTGCATTTTGACCAATCATAGGGAAGAATTTATTTCCCTATCTAAATCAACGCTATTTTCTTACGTGAAATGAGGTAGTCACAGTGGTCACAGTAAAGTTTCAGTGTTTTTGCAAAAACAACCATACTCCTATGAGGTGCGGGAGACCACGTGACTTTGACAAGTGCTTGTGGGGCCCATCATGGTTGCCAAGAATACGGCTTGTATACGTTGCCTGTGTTGCCAAATACATTTGAGTGTAAAATTAATAAATAAAATTGTAAAGCTAGTTATTATTAATGAATATCATGTTGTTTTACTGTTTAACACATAAACCTAATTTTTAAAATATTTTTTAAAAAAATTATGCGACTTGTGCTGCCATCTACGATACAAAGATTTCTTGGCGCACTAAATTTGAAGAAAATCATCAAATGAAAGTTGAACGTCTTGTATATTTTAAAAATTAAGTTTATGTGTTAAAAAGTAAAACAACATGATATTCATTAATAATAACTAGCTTTACAATTTTATTTATTAATTTTACACTCAAATTTATTTGGCAACACAGGCAACGTACACAAGCCGTATTCTTGACAACTATGTTGGGCCCCACAAGCACTTGTCAAAGTCACGTGGCCTCCCGCACCTCATTGAAATTCAACAAAAACAATCTTAACCTCGCATCGGTTATGGTTGTTTTTGAAGGAAACATTAGGCTTAGGCTAATTATGTATACGTAATAAATGTATTTTACTTTCAATAAATAGTTATTTGTTTAACTAGGCAATAAAATACCAGTTTTACAGCAGAGGCTACATTTGAATATGCTGTCGAAGCTGTAAATCTGTGTTCATTGTCGTGCTGTCGTGTTAAACACCTATTTTGAAAGTTTTCGCCATTGCTAGACGTTTGTTGTACGGTTTCTATGCATGCACTGTTGCTATGCGTTTGTTGTACGGTTTCTATGCACTGTTGCTATGCGTTTGTTGAACGGTTCCTATATAAATAGCATCAACAGGCAGTAATAGTTATTTACGTATAGAGGGCCGAAAGAAAGGGTTTACGCCATATACCTATTAACTAATATATTGCTAATGCTCGTATCTTCCCCATAAGAGTAGGTGAAGGTGAAGGAAACACTGTGAAATGAAAATATCATTTCTGTATAAGTCTATCTCTCACAAACACCCAACCGGCAATTATGCGCATGCTCGGAAATCTTGACTACTATTGGCTAACGCTGACAGCGTCGCTGGCTGGGCTGCGTTCCAAAATCCTACTCTTACGGCCGAATTCACCATTCCTTGATCGTGAGTTAACCCACAGATCAACGCTGATTCTGAATCAATCAAATTCACCATTAAAAACCAAGCTAATCTACTAATCAAAAACAATGATCAACTGATTTGTCCTATTCCATGAATCAAGATTTGATCAGATCTTTGAATCCAAATTTTCACATTTATAACTATGTCAGAATTCTGGCTCTTATACTAATTTGTAGCTTTGCCTCATGTTTCTTCTTTATCTTTATTTAAAACCTTAAACGTTTCATTATTCTTAAATATATTTTTATTTTTTCATTTTCACTATATTTAAGAACATTCCTTTATTAGAATCTGTGTAAATTTCTACCTATATCAAAATAAAAATATAATATTATTTTAGAAAAGTTATAAAATATATTTCACAAATCAATTAAAAATTTACATATTAATACTTTTTAATGGAAAGTACAATTACCACGAATAAAATTATATGACAGTTGCATTAACTGTCAAAAACCAAAACAAAACTGTGAATCTGTTGATCAATTACTTTATACAGAAATCAAGTTGGTGAATTAAAACAAACGTTGATTTACGAATCAGTTTGATTCCCTAATCAGTTGACCATTAATCAACATGGTGAATTCGGCCGTTAGAGTACGAAATTATTCAAAGTCGTTTCAAAACTAATAACCTTACTCTCAGAGTTTATTCAACCTGTTTCAAAACAGCCAGAGTTTACTCCAAAGTGATGTTCTACTTACTCTACTAACGAGGAGGGTATAGAAATTACTCCACAATATATTCAAACGTAGATGCTCACGATTCTCAACATATGAAAGTAATTTGCCTTCTTGAGGAAGAAAACATGCTTTTGGTTGAAAATAAACATAAGTAAATACGTTGGCGTGTATTACGAGCATACTTTTATAATAAAAGCGCTTTTATGGAGCGTACTTTCACATTATATTGAGGAGAGTGCTCCATAAAAGCGCTTTTATTACGGGCTTGACATTAATGTTGTAATTATAAGTAGTTTTGTTAGTTTTATAAAATTATTTTTTATTTATTTTCAATTTTTTACTTCAACAAAACTCTCATTCGTTCCAAAACACAACACATCATACTGTACGTCAAAACTCGGTATTCTTGGTTTTGGAACGCTGCCCTGGTGATGCAGCGAGCACATGGTTTGACTTTGACGTTTGATTTCATTTCTGTTTGTAGTTGCACTTTGAAAGCATTTGCTTTGTGTTTCATACAGTAATTTATTGTCACCTAAATAAATTAATCCTGACCAGATTGTATTCCTATTATTTTTACAGTACAACAAAGTAAATTATTTCATTCAAATTTAGCACTAGAATATGTCAATATTTCTCAAATTTAAATGTTAATAAACAGAACTCTGTGATTCGCAAAAAGTGATCATGATTTCCTCGTTAGCCAATAGTAGTCAAGGTTTCCAAGCTTGCGCATAATTCGCGGTTGGGTGTTTGGGTAAGATAGTCTTATGTAGAAATGATATTTCCATTTCACAGTGTTTCCTTCAAGAAAAGCAAAGGATCCGTAATATACAGGGAGTTTATTTTATCAGTAAACGTAGGGTATATCATTGCCATAGTTACGATATGAATGTTTGACAGCAATGTATTGAAGCGTTTATTTTATGAGTAAACATAGGCGTTTAACATGGGAAGCTGTATTTTGTAAATACAAAGTGTTCGGCAAAAATTCAAGCCATGCTATTGAACATGATAATAGTACATTACATCTTGTACATTATTTAACATTAATTAATTTATGTGGAGAGGAAATTGATTTCGCCTTCTCAAGGTTCAATGTAAAACTTAGTTTTTATTTGATATTTGGACGTTTCGAGGGACCCAAGGCCCTCATCATCAGCAGAATTAAAAATTTATTTTAAAATAACAGTTTGCTTAAACATTGACTCAAGGGTCAATACAAGATTCCCATGCAAACATATCTCTAAAATTGACCCTTGAGTCAATGTTTAAGCAAACTGTTATTTTAAAATAAATTTTTAATTCTGCTGATGATGAGGGCCTTGGGTCCCTCGAAACGTCCAAATATCAAATAAAAACTAAGTTTTACATTGAACCTTGAGAAGGCGAAATCAATTTCCTCTCCACATATTCATCATCCAAGGTACCAAACAAAAGGAAAAACATTAATTAATTTAATAATATTGCAAAAATTGCAATAAATTACAGAAATTGTCAAATAAAAAATTGTTTCACTTTTTACCTTCCGTAAAAGGAAGGTATTGTCTTTGGTCAAAAAATTCGTTGGTGAGTTTTTAATGAATAAGCACGTTTTAGGGCCCCTAGAATACGAATTTACTATTTTTAAGATGATGTCTGTATGTGTGTGTGTGTGTGTCCGTGTGTGACAAATTTTTCTCCGACGATAACTCCAATACTACAATTCTAAAAATTATAATTCTTTCGTATTCCTCTTCTTTACATCCATATGAAGAGCTGATTAGATTTTGGTTATAATTGATCCACCGGAAGTACCCTTATTTGAAGTTTTTAACAGTTTTTCTTGAAAAAACGCAGTTAAATATTATTTTTTGACATTTTGTTATTATATATATTAAAGAAAATACTCTTCTCTATACAGTTTGATTATACATTTTCCTTCATATTCAATAGATGTAAATTTAAAGCATTATAAAGAAATTAATTTTCAAAAATTAGTCAGCTTTGCTTTTTATCATGGAAACAGCTGACATAATTATTCAAAAAAATTTAATTGACAGATGTCAGTTGCAAGTGCAAAACCAAATATGGACAAAAAAGTATAGGATCTAAAATTGGTATGTCATAGTGTTGCTCGCAAGTGACACGCAGAGAAAGGCCAAAGAGAAGATGGAAGGACATTACTTAGTGTAGTTTATGTTATAATTTTATTGGATTTATAGAACCTTTTCAAATGAACTTTGGGTATGGAATTTGTAAAAAATAGTATGTGTTTTTACATGATATTATATAGAATCTGTTCCAAGGACCTTTTGGTATGGGATTTGTACAAAATCCATGGAATTGACGGAAGGTCTTGTGCTGGCCACAACAGATTTTTTATTATGCAATATGAAAAGGTTTACAAATGTCTCCGATGGCATAGTGGTTATAACAGTGGCGTTTGTAATTTTTTGTTGGGGTTCGATTTCCCGTTGGGGTAATTATTTTATTTTTTTTACGTAAAAATTGTTGAACTTTTAAAAATCAATTTCTATATTACAATCACTTAAAAATAATAATTACATTGTAATAAATAAAGAGAAAATAATTGAGAATAATTGATTACAATAATCAAAATATTGATTCAATAATAATGCATTGTATTTTATTTGATAAATACAGTAGAGACATAATATCTACAAAAATTTATTATAATTCAGTTATTTTTATTAATATCAAAGGAAATACAATGCATTATTATTGTATCACTATTTTGATTATTGTAATCAATAATTATTCTCAATTATTTTCTCTTTATTTATTACAATGTAATTATTATTTTTAAGTGATTGTAATATAGAAATTGATTTTTAAAAGTTCAACAATTTTTACGTAAAAAAAAACTAAAATAATTACCCCAACGGGGAATCGAACCCCAACCAAAAGTTTTAGACCCCACTGTTATAACCACTGCGCCACCGGAGACGTTTGTATACCTTTTCATATTGCATAATAAAAAAGTGAAACAATTTTTTATTTGACAATTTCTGTAATTTATTGCAATTTTTGTAATATTATTAAATTAATTAATATTAAATAATGTACAAGATGTAATGTACTATTATCATGTTCAATAGCATGGCTTGAATTTTTACCGAACACTTTGTATTTACAAAATACAGCTTCCCATGTTAAACGCCTATGTTTACTCATAAAATAAACGCTTCAATACATTGCTGTCAAACATTCATATCGTAACTATAGCAATGATATACCCTATGTTTACTGATAAAATAAACTCCCGGTATTAGTTAATAGGTATATGGTTTACGCCGAGGGCTTTTATTCGTCCAAGGGCGTAAACCTCTTTCGGCCTGAGGTACGTACAACGTTTTACGCACAACTGAAACCAAATGAAACGTAATTTTTAATTGCATGACTAAAAGCTTGTTGCTATGTAATAGTTATTTACATTCGAGTGCGTGTAAGTTGTATTTTACAGTGCGACAGCTTTGTTTAAGGCACGAGCCCTAAGGCGAGTGCCTTATTAGCTGGAGCGCTGTAAAATACTTCACGCACGAGAATTGTATCAAAATTTTTGGCCGACGATTATGAAAATCACTTTTTTTTAATGAGATAGGTTGTACTTCTGAAAAGAGTTAGTTTAAAATACTGGGGTTGTCTATTTCCAAATTTGATTTTACTTACCTTCATTAGAGTACTTCTTCTAGCAAAAATTTATCTGTAATAATAGACGTTGTTTATGACTGATAATATATTTATTTGCTCATGTTTTCTTCGTAATAAATAATAGGTAGGTGTCGATATTTGACATTTTAGCAATTTTCGCCTCGCGTATTTGACAGGTACATGTTCCGTGGGTACATATATCGATCGGTGACTATGTCGACAACGGCGGATTTTTACAATAATGACAGATGTCGCTGCCGTGATTTTGGTTTATATAAATTAATTTTAAATATAGGAAATGTTTAAGTAAAAAATAACTTAAGTAGATAGTACTTTTTTACATGAACTTTATTATAGTAACGATGATTTCTTTTCTAAATGCCCATAAACGCCCAGTATATTTTGATTATTTTATCGCATAGTTAGACAAGTTACAACACAGTAAGCGTAAAATGTAGGTTACACTTGCTGTGTATACAATTGTAAAGTTCCCATTACACTTCAGGAGGGCAAAAAAAATATTAGATGGCCAGATGACTATGCCAAGAAACATTTAGGCGATGCGTTGTATTGGTAACCATTTGTTTTGTGTAAACAAATAATTAAAAATGTCAAGCATGGAGCTTCAACCTGAATATGATACCGAAATTTCTGAAAAAATTTTGCTAGAAGCTAATGAAGCTTTAGCGGATTTATGTCCTGGTAAGTCAAAGGACCGATATCAAAACGAATACGATGTGTTGCAAGCCTGGTTGACAGAAAAAAATGTGACAATTTTGAACGAAACTGTGTTGCTCGCATATTTCAATGAAAAGGTATGGTGATATATCAATATTACTCGTATATATTGTTATTCTATAGATTGTGCTTACTTTTCAGTCTAAAATATATAAGAGTTCTTCATTATGGTCCAAATTTTCCATGATCAAGAAGAATTTGAATATTGGTCGTTATTATAATCTGGTATCATTTTTGAAAAATAAAAGTGTTGGATATGAGGCAAAGAAAGCCATGGTTCTGTCCAAACAGCTCGACTGATTATTGGTATACCTCGTCCAGATTTCATTTGAACAAATGACTTTTAAATCCTCTATGGGGTTCCTGAGAACCATAGTTGACCTGTAAAATTCTTATCCAAGATGTTATGCTTGCTTTAACAATGAACGCTCATTTCTGAATTGAGCAACTGGTAGTGCCAAAATGTAAATATGCACGAGGTACAGGATTGTATTGAGTTATACCCCAATAAAACTGTTCCCCTTTTAAATAGTTACAAGCAATTTTCAACTTTCATAGACATAAAATGTACTTTGAGAAGAAACTATATTTGCGTGAAACGTAAAAATATTCACAGTAGCAAAGATTAGGATTAACACAGACGATTTAAAAGTCATTTGTTCAAATGAAATCTGGACGAGGTATACTACAGACCATGATAAACCTGGTCTAGCATCTGACATTTCTGCAACTGAAAAAGTCAGTAATCAGTTGAATCTCCAGTTAAAGAAATCATCAGAGACAATTCATTTGGAGGGAATTTCGTTGAATAATATATCCAACTGTATTATAAATATCCACAAATAAAATATTTACCGTTATTTGATTTTTGAAACAAATGTTTTTTTTTTTTTTTTTGTATTGAGTGAACCCACGTCCGGTGTTGGCGAGGCTTTTACTTTTATTTGTTCCATTTGCAGAATCCGCGATAAATTTTAAAACTACCAAAGCAACTTCATTCTCCCCTTTGAACTATGGATTTATCTTATTTTCAGTTTCCATTTCAAATACATCAGTTCACGGCAAGTATAACGACATATTTTAATAGGGTAGACAAGTGACATTTCAAATAAAAAAAACAAGGACAATAATATATCACTATCTCTTAATTATATGCGTCTTATGTACTATGCACCTGGTCAGCATCATGGAGTGGTGAGTAGACGAAGGCGGAGCGCGCGTTCTCTGTCGAAGCATACTTTTCAATCATCGCCACGCAACATACATTGCGCACCCATTTCAATATTTCGCCCCTTGGTCGTGTTCTTGGCCGGCAGTCGATTGTTTCATGGGTAAACAACTTCAGGAAAACTGGTGATGTGAAGAAAAAAAACCTGAGTTTCCACGAACAGCAAGGTCACCCCAAAACATTGACATGGTAAGGCTTTCTGTTTTGCGATCCCCTCGGCGCTTTGCCCTCAAACATGTGGCTGCTGTTGGGTTGTCTGCTCGTTCCGTGAGGCGAATCCTTCATGATGAACTAAAATTTCATCCCTACAAATTGGCTGTGGTGTAGGAACTTAATCAATGACTGTTTTGCTGCAACACTTTCCAGACGCCTCATCTCCTTGAGGGACGATCTACACCGGATAGCACGATCGCCCGATTTAGCCTCCTGCGCCCATTTTTATGGGGTTATCTAAAATTACTTGTTTACAACGATCTTCCTAGGACCCTGGCACACCTAAAGAGCAGCATTCGTCAAGCTGTCTCCAACGTACCCGTCGATATGCTTGAAAGAGTTGAACGAAACTTCCGAGTTCGTTTAACGCACTGTATTGAGAATAATGGACACCATCAACCTATCTTTAAAACTGTGTATACATAAAATTTAAAAGTTGTACTTGTTGCTGTTCAAAGAATTAAATATATATCTGCATTACATTTTTTTATTTGAATTTCTAAATAAACAAGTTGCTCTAACCCACCTGCATATTATTTAATGTACGGAGGATTCTGCAACTGTTTTGACACAACTTTTCAAAATACCCAACTCTTGTTATCACACGTGCGTAGAAATATTTTAGGTTATTTACATATTTAATGCTGGTAGCGTTTTTCTACACATATCCCAGAACTCTGAAACATCTCTTAATTAAATTTATCATCGTTTCCAAATATAATTGATTTGGCTAAATGAAGCTCAATTTCTTTCTTATAATATATTTATTGTAAAAATTGTAGCACATAGCAATTTAGTTTATAGGTAGTTGGTGTTGTTCTCAATCCTCCGCTTCTTCTCCGTTGTCCAGGTCCTCCTCCCCTTCACCTCCGCTGTACACCTGTCCCTCATCCTCGCCCTCACTGTCGTCGCCCGCCACTTCTGCGTTTTCGGCCTCCGCACGCTCCATCTGCCGCGCCAATTCCGCCTCATCTGTCGCTGTTACCACCTTCGGCTACGGAACAGAAAGAAATAAATAGCGCAGGAATGGATATAGAAAATGATGAAAGGTAAATGAAACTTACCGCCATCTGAACTTTGAATACTCCACCCATTTTTTCAATAGTTACTTCGATTTTATCAATCGCGTCTTGGAGTGCTTTTAAACCGTCTTGTTTCTCCGGAGTTGACGTTGTCATTACTGAAACGAACCATGCAAATTAAAAATAAATTAGTAAATATAAATATATCATCGCGGTTTATTACCAATCTGTTTGATTACAGTAATGCAATATCCGAGCTGTCTGAACCAGAACCGGTCGGTCACAGTTAAGTCTTTAAAAAGTCAGACATCCCGAATGGGGTTCTTCACTCTATTTATTATAATTATTATTATTATTTTAAATGAAAATTTGTTTAATTTTGAAGCAATTCATAGTATTAAAATGTCTTAATTGTCTTTAGTTTAACTACATTTAATTTTTAGTGTCAATATGATGTCACAGCGACACTTCTATCTTTCTCGCTCCGCACCAGACTGCGAAACAAAGACGTCACAGTGATACTGACAACAAATTTCAAATAACTCGTCGATAGAAGTATGTAAAGCTAGCTTTAATCACGAATGGGTCAGAATTAAAACACGAGCGTAGAGAGTGTTTTAAAACCCTTGAATGACTAAAGATGCTTTACGTATGTGTATCGTACAATATTTTATCTACGATAGAATCCAAAAATCCAGGAAATACAAACAAAATATTTTTAATTAGGATAACAATATTAAATGAAAACTTTGCCATGATAACAAAATATTCACCTGTTTTTGCAAATTTAGCACGTTTACAAATTTTAAACACTCGTTGCTCGGAAACCCATGAAACCTTGTTACTAAACAACCGTTTTACAAACATAAAACTAACATCTAATCCTTAATTTTACGCACTATCGTAGATAAATATTTTTTTATTTTAATCGTTATTTATTGAGTAGTACAGTGTGTTAAAAAATCCTAATTTGGAGTAAGCTATAAACAAAAAAAGGATGTCAATTGAAAGTATTTAATTAAATTTTGGATAAAGCGAAAAGGCCTTGGTGATCCAGAATTTCTTTGTTAACAACTTTCGGACGTTTCGAACCTGTAGTGGTTCATCCTCAGCACGAATTGTAGTAAGATTTCTTTGAAGAATCCTTATTCTTCCATTGTGGATTGAAGATCGAAGTCAGGACAGGGATAAACTAGCCAGTTCCCGTGAATATTTAATTAAATGTCAATTTGACACGAGATATTGTCAAAAATGTTATCTAAAGAAATTAATGCTTTTCTTCTTGAATACTTATTTTAGAAATAGAAATAAATTAGAAAATGGTGAATGGCAAAATTTTGTATCCTTCTTTATTATCTTCTTAAAATTACATTTCATGATCAATTTTGACTTGACTTTTGAATTGAATAATGGTCAGACATACGGTGAGTATTCCCTGCATACGTTTTTGTGTTTATAGCCTACTCCGAGTTAGGTTTTTTGTGAACACAATGGGCCGAATTCAGTACTCTTCATTAGCTAAAGAAGCTTCTCTAAAAGTAACAAAATAAGGAGAAACTTATATAATAAATACATAAATAAGAAAAAGATACAAGATGTTTCCATGGTTACTAGAGACGATTTCTAAGTTAATGACGACTGTTGAATTCAGCCCAATGTACTTTAAGTATAAAGTGTACATTTCATAATTTTTTGTTATGGTGAAGGACCCCATTAATACAACAAAGTAAATTTTTAAAGTTTTGAGCACTTACGAATTGTTTAGACCGTTGAGATAAAAAAAAAATTAAACAGTTTTGAATAAATTTAAGATAGGGCAGTCGAAATCACAACTATTCACTTAGCGTATTCAATCACCCTTTCTGAATGTACTAATCCGTCATACAAATATTTTAATAAAAATGGGTTGAAAATGATTATTTTTTCTTACCATATAAGGGCGGGGCAATAAGATTAATCTTGATGGGCAACTCTTCTGTAGAAAGAGCCAAACCAGCCCGCAATGCCGCTTTTACTGCGTCGATTCCTTCATATCCATAGCAGGCACATTCGATATCCGCTCGGATCTTCACTGCCTGAGATGTCAATTTCCTCTTAATATTACTTAACAATACTTCTTTCGTTTTCTCATCAAGACCACACTCGGCTAAAATACTGGGGTCACTAAAAGAAATAAAAATTTGTACAATAGGATGATGCAATAACTGAAGATTCTTACAGCACAGCTTGTTTGAAGAAGTCATAAGCACTGGCTTTATTCTTTTTGTATTTCTCTTCAAAATGCCAGGCCGTTCGCTGGTATAATTCCTCTAACTGTTCGTCAGTTTCATATTTTAATAATTCGGCTACGTGTCGCAGGATAGAGTTAACAGCTTTCGCTTTTGCGAAACGTTCTGTACATTTTTCTACATCTTCAGCAGACACACGACGTTTGGATAAATCGATGTAGCCTTTTTCTTTATCAACTCTTATAACAACTACAGGTTCTGTTTTTCCTACACGAATTAATTTATTTATGGAACGAATACGTCTTCTCGACAATTCGGAAAGCAAGATCATGCCTTCAATATTGTTATATTCTAGTAGGTGGACATATGCTCCCATTTCAGCTATAGATCTAACGTTAACCATTACTACATCTTCCACCTCGGGGTATTTTTCTTTATAATACCTGCACGACAGGGGCATTTTGACAACTGAAATAAATATGCTGGTTAATATTTTAGGTTAACTTTAAAAATTCGACTTAAAATTTATTTTACTCATATAAAACAGTTTGCAGATGTTATGCACACAGTTAAAATTATTTTTTTACCTTTATTTTTGAAATATTAACAACAATATTCCTGGTAAACAGGTTGAAATGCCTATCGCATGTGGCAGGTAATCTAACGAGACCACGTTTATATGAAATAATTTACTTGAAGGATTAAAAATTAATACAGGCAACAATTAATTCGTCGATTATTCACTCACTCAAATTATTATAAATAATTTATAAATTACTAAAATATATTAATAAAATGGTCAATATGAAAATAATAATCATCGATTCAAAAGTACTCTATAAACATGCGTAATCGTTTGTCAAATATCTAACAATCTAACCCCATTTTCTTGTTGCCTTTTTGATATTATAAATATGTTCCATTTTCAAAACTTCTAAACTTTATTATATAATGGAAGGTAAATAAAATATAATAATGTCTTATCATATAAGTGTTACACTATTATTTTTTATAGATCAAAATAGTTACCCTGATAATGACAATAGTCAATTAGCTCAAGAAAACTTGCCTCAAAAACTGAATATAAACTTCAAAAAATGTAAGTGGTATACAACAAAGAAATCACCTAAAGAACCAAAACTAAAGACTCCTGAAAAGATATCAACAAGACCTAAGGGCAGAAAAGGAAAACGAAAACAAAGTATAATCGATCTATCTGGTAAAAGCCCCAGCCCTAAAAAAAGGCTGGTAGGAACTACAAATATCTTTAAATCTAAAAAATATTTATCCCCTTCTGCGAAATTGGACAAGAAAGTACCAAAAGTATCTGATCTCCTTAAAGCCAAGGAAGAACAAAAGAAACTTAAAGAAATAGATGCACTTATAAAGAAATCTTCAACACAGTTCTTAAAGGAACTGACATATAACACTACTGAGAAGGAAGAAAAACCAATATTGAAAGAAAGGAACTGTAAACAAATTACTTTACCACAATTACAAAGAAGATTTAATACAGACGTAGGATTTTTGGACGGGATTTTTAATGGAGTCATTTATTGTGAGCGCCATGAATTGTTTAAAAAACAAAAATCACGGGATAGTAATTCACTAAAGGAAGATTTGAGAGTTAGTGAAAGTTTAGGAGTTTTTACAAGTGAACAACTGGTTTTCCTTGTCTCTCTATTTAGAGATAGATATGACAATGGAAACAAGTATAAATATTCAGATTATTACTTCAAAGTGCTGCTACCAGAATACTGCCTTAAAATATTTATGGAGTATCATAAGATGAGCTACCAAATGGCTCTAGAATATCTCAAAAATGTCCCCGTTCCTGATCTTTTTGGTATAATGTAAAATGTAATAATTTGTTTAACGAAGTACCTGTTATGAATATATTATTTATTTGAAAATATGTTTTAAGTATGTTTTGGTAGTTCTAAGGGTACACATTTAGATTGTAATATATTATCGATAAATTAATAAAGGTTTTCATCTGTTAATGAAATGTTGCTAGTTTCATTATTAGCAATTGTTTTAGCAGCATTGCCAATAGAAGAAAAGTTCAGTGATTTGCAGTTGTTTTGTCGATGAATATAGGTTGTGTACGTAGAACATAAATTGTATGCCGGGTAGTAATGTAAAAAATTACTAGATTATTAATGTGCGGTTAAATATTTATAATAAGAATTTAATTTGTTAGAAAAGCCAGGTAAAATTAACTCGGCCATTTGAATAATTAAACATCTGGTGTCGCATTCACCGATGAATATTTGCTTGGGCGATTGGACGCTGCGTGAGATTTCATTGGACATTTCGTAGACGCGGTTCATAACAGTCAAGATGTCCAGTGACGGCGAAAATGCCAAAAATCCGACTACGGAGGTAAGTTACACTGCTATGTATCATAAAACTTTTTCGTTTAAATCAAATAGTTTATCGTTATAAATTAGGATTTATTGTGGTATTTGTAGTTTTTCCTTATTACGTAGCAAAACAACATGTTTGCTTAGCAAGAATCTCAATATGGCTCCATAGTGTAGTGTTGATATTTGAAAACGCGGGAACGTAAATTACTGCCTTTGATGATATTTTATTTTTTTCTTTCATGTTATTTTTATGCTTTATTACTTAAAATTGAATAAGTATAACTACTTCTAACCTTATTTTTAATTGTTGACTGAAATAATGGCATACTTTCATTTCATTGTTATCGGCTTATTGTATAATGCATTGTTACGAACATTTTTGTTCATTAAAAATATGTTGTTTTACTTTCAGGTGGACGACAAACCAAATTTGGATTCAACAGATTCATCTCAAGACTCGTCACAAGACGCAGTTAAATCTGAAAATGAAGACAATCAAGAGAAAAAAGGCGATGGGGACGCTAAACCCAAAGAAAAGTCTCCAGAACCTGACAAACCGGACGAAAAGCCCGAAGAGAATGAGAAAGTAAACAATGAGAAGAAGGAAGATGTGAATAACGACATGAATAACGATTCCAAGAAGGTGAAAGAGGAGAAAAAGAAGGAAGAAAAGGATGAGAAGACAGATGATGATACTGAAGAGGGAGGAGATGCCAGCGAAGATGCTGAAGAAGATGACGATAAGAAAGATGTGCCATTGTTGGATCAGCCTTTAGAAAAATCTGGACCTCGAGAGCGCAAGAAGGTACAGAGATTTAACGAAAATACTCCAGAACCCAAGGAAAAAGATAAAGAGGTAAATGAAAACATTCAGTAAATATTTTCTTATATGTTTTACTTCCATTCCGATTGGAATCACATTAGTTTCATGAATATAATCTGTATTATATTCCTCCAAATTAAAAAGAAAATTTATATTAGTTACACTTTTTCCAATTTTATTTCAAGAAATGGCAAAATATATTTCAGAAACTTCTCTTCTAATTCAGGATAGTCAATTTTAATTCGGAAATCATTTGTAATTCAGATGCATACACAATTTTACTTCAGAAAGCGTCAATTGTAATTCAGAAAAGAATTGTACTTCAGAAGATATCACTTACAATTCAGAACGCTGTGTAGGTACAATGAAATTTGTACATATTAGTCGTGTTTTACCCAGAAACTATAGGAAAACTATCTTGATCCATAATGTAAATCAAGGTTAATATGTATTTCAACAACTACATATATAGTTTACTGTACTGAATTATTTAATTATTTTTTTTTGAAATATAATTATTTTTTTTTCTGAAAGATGCTTTTTAAAATTAAATTGACTATATTGAATTGAACTATTAAATCAATTACAATTTTTCAGAATTAAAATTAATGAATTACAAGTGAGAAAAATTTAACTTGATTATTCTTTTCAGTCGTCAAAAGTTAATATTCCTTCTGGCGCTGGTACCCAGCTCGGCGACATTCCCCGCATAGACGCCTCTATCTCTCGATTTAAAACCGAAGATCTCAAGCTTTTACATCGCGTGCTCTTCAAAGAGGCAGGCAAGACAATCCAGATTAAGAAAAATATCCGTAAATTTAACGGGTTCGACTTCAAGAAAGATGGCGATGCATATTCTCAGAAATTAAAATCTGTTCAGAAAATGGAGATGAAGCAGTTAAAGAGCATTTGTGAGATGCTAGATTTAGATAAAAAGGGAAACAGGGATGAAATTGGGGAAAGAATTTGTGAGTTTCTACTCGAGCCAAAAGACTCAGGGAAGGCTGTTGGAGGAGGACGGCCCAAGAGATCTGCGGCTGTTAGGGCGAACAATAGAGGTAGGCATCAAATTGAATTTTGTAATTGTTTGGTATAATTTCTATTTATACGTTTGTCTATAACGAGCTATAAACTTTAATAAAGTTACACAAAATAAGGTGGTACAACCTAATAACTTTACTAAATAAATAAATATTTCATCATGGCTTATCCATTTCTGGGTGTTTCACTCTGCTTTTATTCGCAGATTTCGGTAAAAACAATATATCTGTATTACTTTCAAATCGTTCGTAGTGAATGCATTACAGGGGTCACTTGTATATTATTTGAATTTTTTAAGTTTGGGGTCGGTTATCTAGGCCATCAGAATCAGAACCGGTCACAAAAACACAAAATGCACTCAGCCCTGAACCCCAATATAAATAAATAATAGAAGTTAGAAATATAACCGTTTTTACCTATTTTTTGTTGATCTGCTGAACGCAATATCAATAATAACGACATATTTGTGTTTTAATGGGTATTCAAAGCTGTTATTGAGAGTATACTATTAGTAATTAACTTCAGTAGTATTCGAATTCATTTTGCAAACTCTTGTACTGCTCGCTCTGGAAAACGTGCCTATGTCTCGTTATGGGCAAATGGCTATCTAATTTTAATATTTTATTAACATACAGGTCTTGGTTTCTTCTTTTTGAATAACACATCTTTTTTATATAGCAATGGCACTTAATTTTGTAGGGTACTCCTCCCCCGAAGAAGACGACGATAGTGACGGCGGTCGCAAGTCCCGCGCGAAACGCGGTAAAGGCCGACGCGCCAACCTGAAAGACGATACTTCAAGCGATGACGACGCCGAGTTCAATCCCTCGGACAGCGAAGACGAGGAGGAGCGCCCTAGGGTCACAAAACGCCGGGGCCCCAGCCGGGGAAAAAAGAAGCAGGAGGAGTCAGAAGAGGACGAAGCCTCTGATGTCGAAGAAACTCCAAGCAGTGATGAGTCTGAAGAGCCGAAATTGAAGAAAAAACGGGGATCGGTCGGGAAGCAAGTTAACAACCAGCCGAAGAAACCTTCGCCGAAGAATGTTAAAACACCTGCGAAGAAAAACGCGGGAACTCCAAACAAGAAGAAGGCTGAACCTGCTAAGAGAGGACGAAAGCGTGCCAAACAAGAAAGCGAGGAAGAGGACAAAGAAAGCGAGGAGAATAATGCCGCAAGCAGCAGCGAAGATGAGCCGCTTGTGAAGAAACCTGCGCCACAACCGCCTAGTGTAAGTAAAGTATTACTAATTTAAATTGTGGAAATCTGCCAAAAAATATGTAAGATTTTTCCATGGAAGCGTTATATGAACCGTCCCAAAATTTTAGAAATGGTTGAAGTTTCATAATATTTGAAACGTAGTTGGAATATACAATCAATGATAGAAGTTAAAGGGCTATTAATGTTTAACGTGTATTTAAACAAAATGGTTAATGTCCCGTTGCAGAAATATTCATCAATTCCTTGATCAATCAACAGTTCGTCAAAACGAACAAATGCACCGCGATTTTTTGACAGCAATGATTTAAATGTCATAAGAACGAGGAAACTGATTCGAATTTGTTCATTTTGATAATCCGTTAACTAAACAAGGAATTGATGAACGTTTCTGCAACCGGGCATAAGACTATTAATAAAAAAGAAGTTTCACTTATAGACGTTATGCAAAATAATTTTTGTTGAATTATAAAAATGGCACTTAGATGCTTTTGAATTTAAATACTGCAATCGGTTATTATTTTAATTTATTGCTAGAATGTGATATAAATGTCATATGTTTTAAATTATTTTTATGACCATGAGAATAATTAAACTTAAAATGTATTGTATGTACAGGACGAGGAAATCAAGACGTACGTGAAAGAAATCCTGGAAGGAGCGAATTTGGAAGAAATCACAATGAAAACTGTATGCAAACAAGTTTACGCCCACTATCCTGACTTCGATCTTGCACATAAAAAAGATTTTATAAAAACCACTGTTAAATCGGTAAGTTAATTTACTTTCTTCTTGCGACTTGTTTTATTTCGTCTTTCTAATGAGTGGTTTTTATGTGTTTACAGTTAATTTCAACGTGAACAGTTGCAATAGAAAGATTTTTTTAGATTTATAAGAAGATACGAGATGTTATTTTACTAAAAGATAAAATCGAGTTCAATCACGAGTGAATTGCTCCAAGTACAAATGACGGCTTTTTGTTCACTTTAGTCATCTTATCGTTTAATTTTTTATGTTGAATAATATATTGTACATGCGGCCTTTCATTGTTTTGTGTGGGTTTTGTTCGTATTTTTATCTTTAAAACATTTGATAATTCGTTCAACTTTTTGTCCTCAATAATTGTTTTATAGAAAATATGCAGATATGATTGTGTATAAAAATGTCATCCTTCAAAAAATATAAAAATGTGTGAGTGGCAACTTTGTACAGAAAATTGGTGAGTCATTATTTTCCTACATACATAATTCCCTTTGTACACTAGAACGTGCTTTGTTGTCGTCATTATAAAATGTTTATGCTAAGCTAGTTATTTTAGATATAAACAGAAATTGTAAACCTTAAATAATAAATTTTTATTATTATCACGAATGTTTTTGAATTCCACCGGAAGTTAACAGCGCCTCTAGTTTAGATAGCGTCCCCGTCCTGCATTCTGATTGGCGAGTAAGTGAATCGTTCGTTCACTTTCACAAGTCTTGTGCTAGGACCGACTTTCTGGTTCAGCGCTGGTCAATTTTTGTGGAAAAAATTGATTATCTCGACCAGAAAATATAATTTTTTATAATGGTAAGTACAATTAAACATTATTCTTCCATTTACAGCAATTATTTCATAAAATATTTTTGTATTTGTCAAATTTTGATTGACTTCAAATGTAACGTAAACACGTGGTTTGTCTTTCGTTGTGTTTAATCAATAAAAAAATTATATTTATTAATAAACTGGTGTTTGTTTTACAACTATTAAGAATTATACTAATTATTTTCTTGAATTAAGTTTCATGTTCTGTGTTTAATTTGTTTGTTTATAACCATAACCTATATTTCGTGACGAATGTCTTTTCCGCAGGCTTCTATGAAGGAAAACCCTGAAAAACCTGGGCAGGAAACTGCGCCCATTCATCGTATTCGTATCACTTTGACCTCTCGCAATGTTCGCTCCTTGGAGAAGGTATGTTCTGACCTTATTGCTGGGGCGAAGAAGCAGAAGTTGCGTGTGAAGGGACCCGTCCGCATGCCCACCAAGATTCTGCGTATTACTACCCGTAAAACTCCTTGTGGTGAGGGTTCCAAGACCTGGGATCGATTCCAGATGAGAATCCACAAAAGAGTAATCGATCTTCACTCTCCTTCTGAAATCGTCAAGCAGATTACTTCCATCTCAATCGAACCCGGTGTAGAGGTTGAAGTTACAATTGCTGATGCGTAAATGTTTTGTTTAATAAACGTTTAACATAATTTTGTATTTGTTCTATGGTCTAAGAATAAAGTACAACTTTTACTATAACTGGTATTTATTTCATTTGTGGTATATTCTATATTACACTGTGGAAAATATTTAAAATTGACCTTTAAAAATGTAATTTGTTGCATACAGTAGAGAGCAGAAGTAAATTATTTTCTGCGGATGCTCAACATAAAAATATCGGTGCATTAAAATTTTTTTTAAAAAAAAAAAATATTTCCGTAACGTAGCTGTTGTTCAGAAATGATTGTTGAAATAATTAAAAAATCTTTCATATGATGCACAGGGGCGTGACTGCATTGCTATGTATATAAATGACGTAATATTTAAAATGTCCCGAGCGTCCATTTTATGTATTACTCCGCGTCGTTTAGAAATGTAGTGCAGCTGACATTTATGAAATTCTAAATGAAACTGTGCAGTATTGCAATGAAATTTCTTGAAAATTAATACGAACAAGTACATTCATTGGCTGTGCATATTAGTTTTCAGTGGAAATAGAGTACTTAGAATGTAGAACATGAAAACAGTTTTACAGGTTATACGGTAGAGGGGACACGTTCTTCGTAGCTTTCAGTTGTTTATGGTTGCCCAGCCCAGTTAGAGTTTATGAATGTGAAGTGAATGATAGTTACTCGTTTATAACAGTCAATTAATGGATATCGTTTGTAACTGATAAGGTAAATACTTTTTATCTTCATTATTATTAACTATAATATAGATTTATCGATTAACAAGTGTCTCATTGTTAAAAAACAAGCGAAACACGTACACCGACCGACTGCCAAACCTAATTTACAAGATAAAAACATCTTTAATATTGTTTATACAAATCCTACTGTAAATATTTACATATGGTTATATTTGTAAAGGACAAAATAAACTTTAGCTGGCTTACGTTTGTTCGGTGTTTTAAAATCCAGTAGCATCATTTGGTTATCAACGGTAATTTTTGTTTGTGAATAGATTCTCGGTAGTAGGTGTTGTTTTTGGGACTAGACAATGGGAAAAGGCTTAATTTTTTTGTGAACTGTTTAGCTTTATTTCTCTAAAGTATTTTTCAAAATTAAATTTGCCATTGTGGTATAGTAAATGGAAGGTAAACATTTAAGATATACAAAAATGCAAACAGGTGATAAATGGATTTAAACTACAGGTTGTTTATTATTTTTAATCAGCTCATTTCGCCGTATTGAGTGGATTTGCCAGATGAGTGACTGATAGAGGAAGATTTTGTTTTATTTACATTGTCCTGACCTATTTATTCACGTCAGCTTCACACTCGCCAATTTTCTGCTTGCCATAATTTTTATTTTAAGGTAAAAATAACCAATCAATGTTCTAGTGTTGTACAAACTAGAAAAACAGATGAAATTTTGAAGATTTGTCCTTGAAAAGCAAAACTAGTTTTGAAGAAAGTTTTACACTTACTTGAACATGAAATAATAAACACGATTGAAGTTTATTTACTATAACAAGCTAAATTTAATCATTAGTGTAAATATTTTCGCTGTTTTACCGCAAAGTTGTTGTGAAGTTGAATGATTTTAGGCAGTAACTGTAGTTTGTAGACGTGCATTCCAAAAGTAGGTACGCATCAATCAATTTAGTTAAAATTCTAACGAGTATATAGCATTTTTCCTGATGATTACGTGTTAGACAAACTAACATTGTGTGAAAAGAGATGTCATGTTCATTGTAGCAGTCAATCAAGCGCAATTTAAATCAAAGACGCTCGCCCATTCAACAATGAGAAAAGAATTCTCTGCAATTGTTCTCAGCCGTTTCATCTCTAGTCTTTTACCCAATTAGGGTGTGGCAGAATTTTCTTGTGAATTTTAAATAATCTTATAATGACGATTACATTTGTGTGTCATATTAGGGTCAGATAGGTCATGCCAGTTTTATTTCTTCCAATTTGTAGTTATCGTTTGAACTAATTGTGTGTCCTTGTAAAAATAGAGCCCATTGCTCAAACTTCAAATATGTTGTTCATTTGTTCATGAACTTCAATAATTACTTCGCTTGATTGTATGTTGTTTTAAAGTAAAGTCTACGCCTTCTATTATCGGTATACGAAGTACATATAACTTGTATTTGTTTATAGGTACCGGGTGTCTACTTGAAATCCGTAATATAGGGAATACCGAAGGGAATACAATGTTATTTTTTTCATTTTGCAGTAGTTGCCTGACCTATTAAATTTAGAGAAAAGTTGTAAATAAAAAAGTTGCCCAGAATTAAAAACTACACAATATGAGACTAAAATTAATCACAATTTCATTTTATATTACGAAAATAACGCAAATTAAAATTCGTAATTTACAGCAAATTTGAGGGTTCCATTGAATTACTGATGTTTAATTTGTTTTTTTAAAAGTATAATTAAATACAAAAAAGTACAAAATGATTCATGAATGGTATATTATTATAAAATTCAAAATTAATTATAATAAAATGTCAAAAGTTAAATGTCAAATAAAAACAAATAAAACATCAGTAATTGCATGGCACTTTGAAATATGTTGTAAATTGCAAATTTTAATTTGTATTTTTTCGTAAAATAAAAAGAAATTGTGATTAATTTTAGTCCCTTATTGTGTAGTTTAAGTGTAGTTTTTAATTCTGAACAACTTTTTTATTTACAGCTTTCTTCTAAAATTAATAGGTCAGAAACTACAGTAAAATGAAAAAAATAACATTGCATTCCCTATATTACGGATTTCAAGTAGACATCCGGTATATCAACACCTATGTATATGACAAAACAAACATATCAGTTTGATAAAAATTAATGGAATAGTAAACCTTTTACGCTTGTTTTGTAGGTGTGGCAACTCTGTTAACCATGAATAAGAATTTCTAATATGTATTCATTTGTAGAAACCGTATTTTCCTAGAAATTTTAGGGGTAGGATTAGGAATTTTCCCCGTAAAACTTTCATTGCTGTAATAAAAACGTGTCTGCATGCAACAATTTGCAGAAAAATATCGATTGTCGATTTCGGTCACGGTATTCTATCGAAAAATTAGTGAACCTTATGTGCAGCACACACGAATGGCGTTCTACACTATATCCTATGCAGTTTTTACCTATATTTACTATTGGCAGGGTTTTTGTATGGCAGAAACACGCAAAGTTATTTTTCTCAGTTTCTTTGTGAAAAATGCACGACAAGGTATTGTGATCCACGGTCTGGCGGTCACCCAAAACATTTTATTATTCATCCTAATGCCAGCGGCCAGCGGTACTCAAAAGGTGAAACAGTCACCCTCACAAAACAATATTATCTACATTTTTCATCTTGGGAGGAATAGAGATAGTAAATTTCGTAATTTTTATGTAATTTCAATTGAATAAGTATAATTAGTGAATAAATAATTAATCTGGGTAGAAGAAGGGTTCAAATTTTGTTTATAATAAAACTATTTAAAAATGGTAAAATAATACCTACATTTTACTTCATATCTAAAAATTCTATTATTTTAGAAATACCTATATAGTTTAGAAGTTCTGTAATAAAAAAAGTTATTTTAAACAAAGTTCGTATACATTGGCGTGTATTTTAGCGTTTTTGTGTTTCCCTCGGTGTTTCGTGTTGATTTACGTGATTTACGACATTACGAGGTGATTTATCAATTGCGTAAAAGAGAAAATATCGAAAAGGGCTAGAATATTGGTCTTGTTTGCATGTACGTTTTTTGATGCAGATAAAGATAGTTTCGTAGTCACAGATTATAGTGCAAATTGAACTACTACTTTTAAACTAAACAGTTTTGCGCAATGCCATTCTTAGTGAAGAGTACTATTACTATCGCAAGAAGGTCGTAACTACATGGATTATGGTTTTGAGTTATAGAAGTTTTTACATTTTGTTTGTTTTTTCTGTTATTTCTCACACTTTTTTACAAATGAATTTGAGACTAGTTAAATACTCTAACTTCTTGAACTCAAAAATTAAGAATATAGTTAAGAATAAATAAAAAATTGGGGTTATGCTTGTAAATATGACCACAACTGAGTTTCAATGAAAATGTCAGATACGACCTTTTTTTTAAGCGCTGCAGTATACCTAACTCAATATAGGAAAAGGGTATAACGAGGGGGTATAACATATTTTTTCTGTACATACATATATTTGTATTTGCTTGTTTGTAATTCTTATGAGCAAAAGAAGAGCAAAATATTTCTTTTGCATTTGAAAACGTATGACAAAATTATTTGTGCTGCAAGATAAGTGTGTTAGTCATCAATAAAAATAACTTTTACTAAATGAATGACTTTTTTAACATAATTATCTTGTGGGAGTGTGATTAAATATTAAAGTGATATTTATAAAATTCTACATTGCTTATATGTATATATTTATAAATGAACATCATTAACTCTTTAGGCATTGCTGATTGCTCTATTTAATATTTACTATATAAATATTATTTCTGTATTATCAAATAATATGTTTACTTTATAAATAACAAATTAAGGGGCCTATTCAGAACTTAATATTTGCATAGTCATTATGGTGTTTATGGTTGTTATGTACTGTAAAGATTGTTAAAATCAAATTTGGTATTCTCAATACTGAAAGTGGTTACCGCTAACAATTGTTAAGTGCTTTGACAGTCTTTATCAACGACTGCTAAAACTATGTACCTATTTATGGTTGTTATCAATATTTGACATGTGACAGGTTAAACCAATCAAATATTATTAATTTCTGCCAAATATTGGTGTTTTTATTTTTTAGCAGAATGCAATTTATTTTACGTATAGATCTTGCTTCGACTTACAAATGATCTTAATTGTCATGGAAGATAGTCACTTTTAAGAAAATATTTCTTTAAAAATAGCATTCGTCAAAACTTTGTTAGTAATATTTATTCATTTTATTGCAAATACTTGCTGTTTTTGTTATGTATTAATTTAAAAAAAACATATATTGAAATCTTTTCACTTTAAGGATCAGTTTTTGTAGATTCGTTCCCGTTCTAAACAATTTAGAAGATTCCGATCACGACACATAAATATCATATTGCTCTTTAGTTGTTTTGGGAGAACGTTTGCCTTTTAAAGTTTAGTAGTAACTCATTACTAAAAAAAAATTAAAGCTTTGGCAGATATGATTAGGGTTAGATTAGGTTTATGTTTGAATAAGTTAGCTAATGTCAAATAATCTGGTTTGTTCACAAGTATTATTTGTAAAGATTGTTAACATAACAACTAAAATAACGACGTTGGTTCTCAATTGACAAATTCATAAAGATTGTTACAAATGTATTTATGATAACAATTTTTATATCCGTAGCAACCTTTATGAATGTATTTCTCTGAATAGGCTACTAAATCTCTTGTAAAATATGTATAATGGGGGAGTTTCACAATTTTTGAAAATTATATATTTTAATGTACAGGTGTCTCATTTTCGATGTTTTTTTAGGGTATCTTGGGAAATATTACTGATAAAGCAAAATCGTTTGCACATTCCATCGTCAACTTTTTGAGAAAAATTTAATAGTCACCATAGGAATTTTCGACTTTCTTTTGTTTCTGAGTTACAGGCAAAAACTTGTTTTTCACTCATTTCGAAAATATTTCGTAACTTATTTATTATGGTAGTTAGAGAAAAATTGTTTAAACAAATTTTTTACCGTTTTTAGGTAAAAGAAAATGGCGTAATTTGATTTTGCGAAAACTTCATAATTCTTGAGATATAACACAAACTTATGATTCTTTAAATGGCAACCTATGTTGAAAATAGTCTCATCGTTTTGCTTATTTTATAAGCTTTTCAATGATATGTAACAAGTCTACGTCCTTTTGAATTTTTAATTTTTTCACCCCTAAAAAATTAATAATTCATCTTTTATTCATGTGTAAAACAAAAGAATGTAGATTTGTTCTACATCATTGAAAAGCTTATAAAATAAGCAAAAAGATGAGACTATTTTCAATATAGGTAGCCATTTAAAAAATCATGATTTTGTGCGAGATTTTGTGTTATATCTCGAGAATTATGAAGTTTTGAAAAAATCTAATTACGCCATTTTATTTTACCTCAAAAATCGGTACAAAATTGTTAAAACAATTTTTCTCTAACTACCGTAATAAAAAAGTTATGAGATATTTTCGAAATAAACGAAAAACAAGTTTTTGCCTGTAGCTCAGAAACAAAAGAAGATCGAAAATTCCTATGGTGACTATTAAACTTTTCTCAAAAAGTTGACCCTGGAATGTGCAAACGATTTTGCTCTATCAGTAATATTTCCCCGAGATACCCTAAAAAAAAAAAAACATAGAAAATGGGATACCTGTACATGAAAAAATACGTGATACGTATTTTTTTAAGTACTCCATATTGCTGAAAAAATTAATTAAAATTTTGTATATCGCGTTAATAGCTGAGGAAATACGTCAGACTTTCGACATAACAATCGTTCGCTGTAAAAGAAAGATAGTCTTATACCATGTGCATAGTAAGAGATAAAAGAAAATATTAAGTCCTGAAATTTGTTCTTTGTTAAACGAAGATACATATACATACATACATACATACATACATCCATATTCATTCTTAATATTGTGAAGATATTAACTGTAACATTCAGCCATTCAGCAATTCAGCTTATCCCCGCAATGAGTATAACCTCATTCATATTATTATATTATTTTGTTGTGTGGTTATGCAAGGTGGTTGTAGACAGAGATCATGAAGCGGTAAGTATTCTTTTGTGATATTTAAATAGATTAAATTTAAATTACATATATATTTTTTAGCAACGTGAAGAAAATATGTTTTATACCTGATTATCCACTTTTCACTACGAAATACGTCTTCCTGCGCACTGCGCATGTATAATCTAGTCACTTTGCGCGTGCTTTGCGCTATCGAAAGTCTGATGTCATAACCGGAGTATAAATGGCGAACAACCGCTTCTTTTGAATTATGTTGCCATTTTAAATTAAAAATTTTAAATATTAAAATTAATATTACTTTCATATATTTTAATAGAGTACTTACATGATATATTTTCAGTATTTAGTACTAAAACATTCAAATTTCACGTAGTGAAACTCCCCTTTACATGGCAATGTTGAGGGTTGCATAACTACTAAGGGGTGTTGCCCTTTTAGGGACGTATAATGGGGTCCTCGACCCTAGTAACAAATTAGAACATGGGTCATTTATATTAAAACTAGACCTTAAAACTACGTTAAAGACTATCAAAGTTTTTAAAAAAATATTAGTTTTCAAAATAATCGAGTTTTTAATACCATTTCCTCATCTCTATTTCTACGTCACACATTTACTCTATTCCAAATTTCCACCATTTTCAAACCTTCTATTATCGCGTTCTTAAAATACGGAATCCATTTTAAAAACAAACGAAAGTAAACCAAATAACACTTGTTTAAATTAGTGATACCTCGCCAAATTCCATGCGTACGTATGACAGTGAAAAATATGAAAATAAATATGAAATAATTTTTATTTTCGGGCCGGGTCGATCCAAACCTCAAAGCCCGGCCCGAATGCATCTACAAATCCCATACCAAAAGTTCCTTGGAAAAGATTTTATATATATATATATATATATATATATATATATATATATATATATATATATATATATCCAGTAAAACTGTAACACGAACATATACTATTTTCTACAAATTCCATACCGAAATTTATAATACTTTATCTTTAGAATATGAAGGAAAATGTATAATTAAACCGTATAAGATTTGCTTTCTTATTGATAATCATATAAAATGTCAAAAAATGATATTTAACTGCGTTTTTTCGAGAACACACAGAAATACACACACATGCACACACACACATGCACACACACTAATGCACACACACACATGCACGCACACGCATGCACACACATGCACATGCACACACACACACATGCACACACACATACATACACACATACATACACACACATACACACACATATATACACACACACTTATAGGCACCATCGTAAAAGTAGTAAAATCGTTTTCTAGGGACCCTAAAACTCTTCTCTTCTTTTTCTGTTCTTTTGTATATTTCATCTTTTCTTCTTTCTTGTTTGTTGTTTTTATTTATTTCATTTTCAGCACTTTTGTATATTTCGTCTTTTCTTTTTTCTTGCTTATTGATTATACGAGGTGTGGCAATTAAATAACAAGATTGATTTTAGAACATTGACAATGTATAAAATTACACAAAACAAATATTGTCACTTTATACTATTATACGTAGGATTAATTTGAAATTAAGTATATATATTTAATAAATATTGTTACTTTCAATGTACTCTCCTCCCCGAACCCTACACCGCCTGATGCGTATAATCCATTGTTGGAAGCAATGCCTGCAGGCATTTTTTGTCAGGTTGTTCATAAGCTCTGCTGCTTTTCTATAACTACATTGCGGCCCCGAATTTGGTGCCTTTTAACGCAGAATTACTATTTGGGAATAAAAGCAAGGCACATGGCACTAGGTCAAGTGAATACGGTTGATGTACCAACACGGTGATTTTGTATTTCGTCAATAATGTCTTGCCGGACAGGGCGGTTTGTTCCGGCGCGTTGCCTTCATGGAGAATCCATTACATTTCAGCCCTTTTTCTTCTCACCCGTGCATGAAGGGTTATGAAAATCTTCTTGTAATATGCTTGGTTAACGAAATGCCCCTCAAGCACCCAATCCATGTGAACAATCACTCGCATTTCGAAAAAAACAATGTCAGTGCATGGCCGAGGCGCTAATCGTCTTCGATCTCTTTTCTTCCTTTAAATCTTCTAAACTGCTCGAAAACTTGAGTACTAGATAGACCCTCATCACTATAAACATTTTTCAACAATTCGTACATTTCTGTAGCGGATTAAGTGTCACACAGAATTTCTTATTGACTCTAACATAATTATCATAATGAATTACTAAAATTTTATACTATTTATACATGTTAATCTACAATCTATCTGTAATGAAAAACATTCATTTACCTTTTAAGTATATTTTAGATTATTTTAATCAGGCCCGGGGAACGCAAATAGCGGATACCGAGACAGAATTTTTAGTTTTGCTTCCATGTAGAATAGTGTATATGGTCTGTGATTTAAATATTGACATGTCAAGTAATATTATCTTAATATCAGGGAATACTCCTTAATATTTTAGAAGTTACCATGGTTGTAGAATAGCTTACTGTTTTTTGAAATTTAATTTCTTTATCTTTGTGTATATTGAATGTGGATGAAAAAGTATCAAACCCTATAGAAAAGAACATTTTCTTTTTAATATTTATAGTATCATAAAATGTCAAAAAATAATATTTAACTGCGTTTTTTTAAGAAAAACTGTTAAAAACTTCAAATAAGGGTACTTCCGGCGGTTCAATCATAACAAAAAATCTAATCACCTCTTCATATGGAGGTAAAGAAGAGGAATACGAAAGAATAAAATTTTTAGGATTGTAGTATTGGAGTTATCGTCGGAGAAAAATTTGTCACACACAGATATACAGCATTATCTTAACAATAGTAAATTCATACAGTAGGCACCGTAAAACGTGCTTATTCATTAAAAATTGACCACCGATTTTTTTTGACCAAAGACAATACCTTCCTTACCTAAAGGTGACGGAAAGTAAAAAAAAGAAATAAAAAAATTCGGGAAAAAATTCAATAAACATATTTATCTACAAATACATACCTGGAAAATTTCAGTTTTAGATTTTTTTCTTCACCTTAAAATGGTATAGATAATTTTAAAAAAAGGCGATTTTTTTATAAAATCGTGAAATCCATCTCATTTCATAAATATAGTAATAATATAAAATAATTTTAAATATGCGACTTTTCATTCATAAATTTGCTAATGAACTTTCGCGGTTGTAAACACGGACTAAATTTATGACTTCACGGCTTCATACTCACAAAGACATTTTTCTCACACATGCACACAATTTACTCTCCACTTGATTTCCGTTTTAGCCGTTGTAAACTCAAAACAGCAGTCTAACCTAAAATTATGACAGCTGACAGCAAAATGTGCAAGAGATTATTATTATTTTGTATTTCTTTAATGCCCAGTTGCACCGCTAACACTTAAAATTTAAACCTGGTTCAGTTAGCCAATTCAATTTTGTACTATAATTAAAACATTATTCGACAGGAATTAACATGAATTTATTTGGTTAACTGAATAAAACCATGTTTAAATTTTAAGTGTCAGTGGTGCAAACGGGCATAAAAGTACTAGTGAGTATAAGTTATGTAAATAAAACATTTATTTAAATAAATATCAAACTAAATAAATATCAAAGTGTCCATTTAGTTTAAAAGCAGACTACATTTCACTAATATGTACTTATTTAACAACTGGGATAAAAGCATTATTATCACGCGGATGAAGATTGCACATCACAACGAGGCTGTAGCCTGCTGTATCCCACGCGTGTGTTATGCAAAATTATAACCATTCCATTTTTCACACCATGTCAAAACGACAGATAATTGTTTGAATATTTTAAAAAGTTCACAATTTAAAAACGTTTATAGTAAAAAATTTCATACTTTTAAAAAAAGTTTGGTAACGAAAAATAGGGTGGTAATGAGTTTAAAATTATGCAAATTGAGAGAGTTCTCGAGGTTGTTCTTAACCCACGGTTACAGGTGTAGATAAATTAATTTTCTAGACTAAACCCATACGTTTATTGTTTTATAGTAAACGATTTTTTAGTTATTAGAGAAATATTTTATGTCAGAAGCGTAGATAATAGTCATAATGATCTCATCAGCGATCTTATGTTCATTTTCTAAGGCGCCTCATGTCATTTGTCTAATTATACAAATGACAGTCACATTCATCGTTATCTAGATTGACATTCTTTATCAATTCTTCTGAATATATTATGTTCTATTAATAATTATTATTGTTTATTTCGCATAAATATGAATTTCCTACATGGAATAAATGATATCATGTAAAAGAATGATTCAAGCATAAGTTTATTGCGAAATTTTGATTAAATATGGGAATTTTATTATGTAATTGCGTGAGAATTTTGTGGGTAGAATTAATTCTTTTTTTGTATACTAATTGTTGTTTGTGTTTTTCAAATTTCTCTTTTTTACATATAATCATTCAATTAGGAATTAAGATAGTGATAGTATTATTCTAGGCAGCGGATATACTTACATTACATTTCCTTTTTTTTTGTTATAATGAATTATAAATAAATATAAATATATCGTAACGGCATATTACCCGTTGCTGGCGTGGAGAGTGTACCACAGGGGTCATTTTTGTGCCATTTAAAGTAGGAAATAATTTTTAGCGTTGGTCGGGATCAAACCCAGGTCACCAGATTCGCGACCAGACACTTAAACTCATGGCCACGTGACACAATTTAATTTATAGCGACTAAGTGCCATTCCTAGTTTAATATTTTTCACGAAATAATAACGATAACAGTAATTTCTTTTGTAAATATTCTTATCTATTTTGTTTAAATACATCCGAAACAGTTACGATCATGGAGGTCCAAAGAGTGACTCAAAATATTTTACTATTTGTAATTTGTACAGGTTTTCCTATACATCCCTTTGTTCATAAAATTAGTTCTATCTTTTGCTTTATGTTTATTTCAACCACGTCTAATTTTTTAATCATTATATATATATATATATATAAGGAAACTGGATAGTGGGTTTGACAGTCAATTTGTAGGCTTCAGTGTAATACACTCTTTTTAATTTGTCAAGCTTTCGGTTATAATTTTAACCATCTTCAGGACAATTAGTTGAGATTTTTTGTAGAATAACAGCATTTACAGACATGTAAATTTTGAAACATGCACACGCGCATGGTTTATTAAAATAATGCGTCGAAATAACTGAATTACATATTAAAATTTTTTTGGCCAAAGTAGGTATCACAGTAAAATTGATAAATTACAAACTAATAAAGCAAACAATTTTGTTAAAATAATGTTAAACTTTTAAAAATGTGCACAAGTTGTCGACGTAAACACGTGTACAACACCATTTTGTCTGTGTGTTGTACACGTGTTTACGTCGACAACTTGTGCACATTTTTAAAAGTTTAACATTATTTTAACAAAATTGTTTGCTTTATTAGTTTGTAATTTATCAATTTTACTGTGATACCTACTTTGGCCAAAAAAATTTTAATATGTAATTCAGTTATTTCGACGCATTATTTTAATAAACCATGCGCGTGTGCATGTTTCAAAATTTACATGTCTGTAAATGCTGTTATTCTACAAAAAATCTCAACTAATTGTCCTGAAGATGGTTAAAATTATAACCGAAAGCTTGACAAATTAAAAAGAGTGTATTACACTGAAGCCTACAAATTGACTGTCAAACCCACTATCCAGTTTCCTTAACTAATTACAGTCGTAATTACCTATCACCTATATATATATATATATATATATATATATATATATATATATATATATATATATATATATATATATAATATAATATTATATATTATTGTTATTATTATTATTATTATTATTATTATTATTTTGTTTTTTACTTCCTTGTACGAAGTAAAGGAAGTCCTGTAATCGCGAAAAATTTCGGTTTCCAGATTTCAACGGAAATATCTATTTTGACCATCCCTGAATCCATTTTGACTAATTTCGTTGTGACGTCTGTACGTACGTACGTGCGTACGTATCTCGCATAACTGAAAAACGGGAAGCCGTAGAAAATTAAAATTTTGTATTTAGAACTGTTATAACATCTAGTTGTGCACCTCCCTTTTTGGTCATTAGATACATTTCGGAAGTGGTACTTTATTTGAAGCCTATAATAGATTTTAATGAAATACTATATTAAAATATAAACCAAAACTTTTCAAATTTGGTATATAATACTTTTATATCGATGGGAACAATATAATAGTTTTTCGTTAAAATGGTCTACCCGGAAGTGGTACTTTACTTGAAACCTATAATAGATTTTAATGAAAAACTGTATTAAAATATAATCTAAAAGTTTTCAAATTTGGTATATAATACTTTTATATCAATGGGAATAACATAATAGATTTTAGTTAAAATGATCTACCCGGAAGTGGTACTTTACTTGAAGCCTATAATAGATTTTAATGAAAAACTATATTAAAATATAATCCAAAACTTTTCAAATTTGGTATATACTCGTAGTACTCTTATATCAATGGGAATAACATAATAGAATTTGGTTAAAATAGTCTAACCGGAAGTGATACTTTATTTGAAGCTGTTATCAGTTTTTCTTGAAAAAAAATGGTGTTATTTTGATTTTAATAGTAAATGCTTCAAATAAAAGTTTTAGAGAATTGAATTCTGCGTCGAAAACATCAAGTATGATTAAATTAGCTCTTTGTATAAGCGAGATATGTAAATATAAAAATTATATACTTTTTGATTTCTGTAATTAGGTTTGCAATTTTATGATTGGGTCTGTTATAATACATATTTTAATTATTATCAAAATATGTATAGTGTAATAGGCGTACAAGGAAGTCATGTGGTGTCCACATCAGATATTTTTTTTCTTCCCTTTAAATTTAATTGATTCAAATGGAGTCGCGTGGTTGAGTGCATTAAATGACCGACATGAAACTATTAATTATTTATTTTTAATTTTTAAATAGCATAAAAGTGACTCCTGTAACTTGTAATTCTGTTCTCACCATAGCTTGACTCCTGTAACTTGTAATTAGTGATGCATGCGAGGCGAGACGAGGCGAGAAATATGAAATATCGATCTCGCCTCGTTTCTGGATCTGTAATCTCGATCTCGCTCTCGTTCTCGCAAATTTTTTTGTGCCTCGTCTCGTTCTCGCGCGAGAGTCTCGCGAGAGTTTCGCTATAAAAATAGCGCTTGCGCAATGCATATATACGTCACGGTAAACCTTAGACTAGGAATAGAGGGGAGACAGGGCATGCTATGTATTTCGCCATAAGACGACGTTCCAAATTATCCTAGTGATTTTCGACCTTATTGCAATGTCAGAATCAGTCACAAAGGCAAGGGCTAGTCGGCCAGATTTCTAACATACATAGCATTGAAACATTTTTTTAAATTTCGCTATAAATGTCATTGCCTACTATGACGTCCAAGTAAAAATATTAAAACTATAAAATTTTGCGAACTAATTAAAGAAACTATCAATGAAAATAATCAAATTGTTATTCCCAATTGTGTTTTTCAATTGTTTCATTGCAACATTATGCAACAACAACAACCATTGTTTTTAACCTATAAATTTAGAAATTGTTGTATTTTCGATGTTTGAAACAAATGAAAACAGACAAATTACACATGACTGGAAAGCTAAAAAAATCTCTTTTCAATGGTGCAACTTTCCAATATGGTGTCCATATAAAAATTAAAACTTTGACATCAACTCGAAAACTAATAGTGATAAAAAAAATTGAGCATCGTCATTCGAATGAACATTAAAAAGTGCCGTAAAGATAAAATTTATTCGGACTTCTTTATTATTTTGTTATCTGTCTATAATTCTGTATTTAGTAAGTAAGATTGTTATTTGTTCAAGTTCACAGAGAATTTTATGTGCACCTGCTTCCAAAACAGTACCAATATATTTATTTTATTTGAAGTTCCTTTATTATTTAATTTGCCTAGTCCGAAATACAATACATTTATTTTTTATATAATATACATGTTTTTTATGTATCTATTTTTTAAATAATTAAAAATTATTTCAGAAAACATTTTATTTTTCCGTTTTTTGTCTATTTATTGCGAGAGTCTCGCGAGACTCTTGCGAGACTCTCGCTTCTCGCAGTTGTTATATCGATCTCGCCTCGCATTTTAAAACGCAATCTCGCTCTCGCTCTCGCCTCGCATAATAATGCGAGGCGAGGCGAGATGCGAGAGTACTCTCGCCTCGCAGTGCATCACTACTTGTAATTCTGTTCTCACCATAGCTTTGAGCCACGAGGTGTTGCCTGTGAGCGTCCTTAACGGTAAGGCATAGTGTACAGTTGAATCGTCATTCCCAAATCTACGAATAGAAGCAGATTGGCATACCTAGAAGTGGATAATACGATAATAACCCATGATGATATATATTTTTTTTTTAAATGTGCACTTGACGACCTCAGCTATTTGAGATCATACGTTATATAAATAGAATTTTCATAATAATTTTTTTTAAATAGATGACTACATTTAACATTCATTATTGTTCTGCAGTAGTATTATAAATAATAGAGACTGTCATTCATAAAGTGAAATATATTGTCACAATAATATTTTTATTATGTTGTAGCTCTTTAACGATTTACTTTTTTTCATTCAATTGTTTTTTCTCCGGAAATGATTTGCCAGGAATCAAATAATTATAGTGGAAATTTCCCATTGTTGTTTATTGTAGTATTTTTATTTACATAACTGTTGCTTAGGAACTGTTGCTAAGCATTTGACTTATTTTAGATTGAAGAAAATGGATGTAAATCACGATAGCTTTTGATTTCCGATTTATTTTAAGCTAGGAATTGTGGGAGTCGACTGGTAAATATTAAATAAGGAACCGTTACAAAACGGAGCTATAACTTCTACCGGATGTAGGGGAAATTAGAATTTATTCGGACAAATATGGTTAGATATTTTAGGCACGTTTACACGAGAGGTAATAAATTTGGTTCGAAAAGTAAAAAAAGGTATTCTTTTTCTTGTACAGGTGTCTCATTTTTTTTTTTTTTTTTTAGGGTATCTCGGGAAATATTACTGATAGAGCAAAATAGTTCGCACATTCCAGGGTCAACTTTTTGAGAAAAGTTTAATAGTCACCACAGGAATTTTTGATCTTTTGTTTCTGAGCTACAGGCAAAAACTTGTTTACGCTCATTTCCATAATATCTCATAACTTATTTATTGTGGTAGTTAGAGAAAAATTGTTTAAACAAATTTTGTACCATTTTTTATGTAAAATAAAATGGCGTAATTAGATTTTTCAAAACCTCATAATTCTTGAGATATAACACAAACTTATGATTTTTTAAATGGCAACCTATGTTGAAAATAGTCTCATCTTTTTGCTTATTTTATAAGCTTTTCAATGATATATAACAAGTCTACATTCTTTTGTTTTACACATAAATAAAAGATGAATTATTAATATTTTGGGGTGAAAAAAAAAAATTATTAAAAAACAAATGAAAAAAACTATAACAGTTCATCATTTGTTTATTTTGATTCCATATCTATTAATTATGTTCTCAAAATTATTTTAAACCAATTATTACCGGATTCGAAAAAAAAAATTGGTTTAATATGTTTTTAAAGTAAATAAATTAAAAAATTTGTAAAACTGAAGCAAATAATATTAGAAATAAGCAAATGATGAACTATAATAGTTTTTCATTTGTTTCTTAATAATTTTAAATTTTTTTCACCCCAAAATATTAATACCTAATTCATCTTTTATTTATGTGTAAAACAAAAGAATGTAGATTTGTTATATATCATTGAAAAGCTTATAAAGTAAGTAAAAAGATGAGACTATTTTCAACATAGGTTGCCATTTAAAAAAATCATAAGTTTGTGTTATATCTCAAGAATTATAAAGTTTTTGAAAAATCTAATTACGCCATTTTATTTTATCTAAAAATGGTACAAAATTTGTTTAAACAATTTTTCTGTAATTACCATAATAAATAAGTTATGAGATATTTTCGAAGTGAGCGAAAAACAATTTTTTTCTGTATCTCAGAAACAAAAGAAGATGAAAAATTTCTGTGGTGACTATAAAACTATCTCCCGAGATACCCTAAAAAAACATCGATAATGAGACCCTGTATATCACGTACCTGACAGATTTTTTTTTCTTTGAAACAAATTTCAGTAAATGCAAAAGTTGTCCGGAATAGTCCGAAAAATTGACTCTGCCTGGTGTCTGGTTCAGCAATAGAACTATAAATATTGTAATTATGACAAAGTAGCATTATCGCTCAGCTCACTGCTTGCATTATAACATTGGGTGCCTACGAGCTATTATTTGCTCCGCTCTGTTAAAATGAAGACATGCTCTGTATACTAAAAAATAGTAAAATAATCTTACTGTTCCTTTAACATAAATGCTAGTTTTGTTTGAAATATTTTTTTATGAAAATGAAAACTAGTTCCAAAAATTATTTCAAACAAAAATAGCATTTATGTTAAAGGAATAGTAAGATTAAATTCTTAAGAGTATAAAAAATATAAATTCATTTTCTGACTTTTTGATAATAAATTTTGTACGTAAAACATAGATCCAAATATTTATTTGAGATTTTTTCTGCTTTAAATCTACAAAATATTAGTACATTAACTAAGGATTTGAAAGAGTGAAGAGTATTTATTACAAGGATGATATAAATGTTAAAGAATTTGACGATGAAATATGTCAGTTTTTAAATTTAACATACGAAAATAATATAAAAACTTAAGATCTTAAATTCATTATGAATCCGACCATTTCTTCAACTTTCCCAAATATTGAAATTACTATATACATTTATTTAAATTGCCAGTAAATAATGCGACAGGTAAACACTAGTTTCTCAGTTCTTAAAAGAATAAAAAGATAACTCCGGAGTATTATTATAAGAAAAATTGAATTCCTTTGTTTTATTATGTAATTTAGTTAGATATTTTCAATAGTATTAACTACGAAGAAATTATAAATAAATTTGCTGACAAAAAATCAAGAAAAGTTCCTATATAACTTTTGTGAAATTCGTTAATTTTGTATTATGTATGTACTCGTATTTATCTAAAGGATTAAGGTGTCCCTTTTTATATTAAAATATATTTTTTTTTTGTAAACATTATTGTGTTATTTATGTTATTATTTAATATGGCATTTATTTATAAATAAACATATTTTTGAAGTAATTTTTTTATGGAATTCTAACAAGGTGCACGAAATATTTTACCTAGGGGGCTAGAAGAGACTTCAAACTATCCAGCGACCAATTAATATTGTCTGGTATCAAGTATCAACGCAGATAGGCGAAAAGTCCTACATAATATTAAAACTATCATAATTTTAATTTGAAAAGTATATTGCCAAATTTTGATGTGTGATCGATTATGGACAGTAATGTTTACAGATAAAATTGTAGGGTGAAAAAAACAATAAATTCTGGAAAGACCCCATTAAAACATCTTGATTGACGGTCACCAGGAATCTTTGGTTAAGTTATATCCATGATTTAAGAGACAATTTAAAAACGAGGTCTTGTTGCTGAAATTTGAAAATTAGTCGATTGTTGTATTAACTAAACAGCTTGAATATACCTACCTTGCTTGGTATGAAAACGGCGTGAAATCTCTTAGAAAAAAGATCATTTTGTATTTCGAAACGAGAGAACAACAAAATTAAAATCTCGTTAGTGTTGTATTTCAATGTTAAATTTCTACTTCCTTCGCACCCACGATATAAGGCCTAAATTCGTTAAAAAATACCATAGCAACGCAGTATAGGCATCTTAGATCTTACACACCTGTGACTTGGGCGTGCTTGTAGGGTTTTGGAGAGGACACAGGTCGTTGACTGTACGCCACTGAGAAGATACTACTGGAGATATAAGTAAATGACTTTTAATATTATAATTAAATTTTACACACCCCTGTTTAGTTAAGTAGGGCAAATGAAGTTATGGGAAGTAATGTAACGGGAAGTGGAAAATGGAGGTACTTCCTGTTTCCTGTTACACCTAAATTAGGGGTGGAAATTGATTTAACAAATACGTTGGACGTAAAATGATATTGGGACAGAAAAATACTATTTCTGCTCAAACTTGTTAAGTAAACAGTGTGTTTATTTTAAATGGACCATCATTGTTGTATACGAGTACAAGCAATAATAAACAGAAAAAATATATTTTTCAACCATTGATTCTCAAAATACAAGACCTAACTTTTTTATTATAAATGAGAACAAATGTTTTTTATTTGAATTCATTGAAATATTTTTTTCTATTTCGGTGTTCTTAAAACACTGTTTGATACAATGTATTAACGTATACAATCAGACAAAATTCATAACATCCAATACACAAACTGTCAAAATATGAATCGGGAAGCGCTATCAAGGTTACCAACAGCACTGGCAAAAAGTAACACCAAGACATATTATGAACAAGTAGCATTTAAAAAAAAATCATTGTAAAATCACAAAAAAAAAAAATCGATCGATCGTCCTTTGTAAAACTCGCCTAGGGGCTGGTTTTACAAACTTGGACTCATACGTTAACAGATTGCCTTATGATACTCTCATATCGATATTTTTTTTTTTTTTTTTTTATAGAAAAACGCAAGTTTTATACTACAAGTAATTATGATAACACTTGAATAGGTAGGTACGAGTTAATTTTTTAACATAGAATTAGACTGACATGAAAGAAATAAATGGCATTTAATAAAAAATATGATCAATTCTTAAATGTCACTTATTTCTTTCAATTCTTTTTTATAGTTATTTAAGTATAAAGAGCAGTAAGTGCTTCCTACCGGTCTTCAATATACTCGATCTCCAATATACATTCGATACCTGCCCAAGAGCACTTACTGATCGCAATACATATCAAGTTTTTTGCATGATCGATGCCCAAAATTAAAAAAAAAAAATCAGATTTAATAATTATTTTAACATGTTAAAAAATTTTGGTATTCATTTTTAAAGTAAGCTTTGATCATTGTTTTTATTTATTTACCGCCTCCGCCTCCTGACGATCGATAAGTGATTCACATCACCGATCAGTAATTGTTAATAAAGCCTATTGCATTGAAAATCCTATCGGTAAATTGTAAAATAATTTGCCATTCGAGATTGAGAATAGTGACATTTTTTTCACTCAGTTTAGTTGACATGCAGTTTTTAGTTTGGACAACGCCATGTATACGGGGTCAAAACTAGTGCTGTGAGGATCCGGCAAAACTTGGATCCGAGTACCCGGATCTCAAAATATCCGGTTCCTCGGATATCCGATGTTTGGATATTGAAGCGGATATCCGTAAATTTAATTCGGATTTGGATATGGATCCTTATTTGGATCCGGATCCAGATTTGAGTCCGGATCCTTTTTGGATTCGGATCTGGATCCAGATTCGATGTTTTGTTTACGGATCCGGATCCGAATTTTAATTCTGGATCCAATTCTATTAACTATATCAAACAAAAATTTATTGTGGATTATTTCATAATCAGATTTATTTGGTTATGAAACTCCATGATAATACTTATACATTCAAATATTATCATCGGGTTCAATACTGAGAATATTCGAATCCGAGAACCGATGCGGATTCTGAAATTCCATATCTAAAATCCGATACTCATACTTATATTTCGAACTGGTTCCAAAATCCAATACTCAGATTTGGATCCAAAATCCGATTCTCAGATCAGGATCCAAAATCCGATACTCAGATCCGGATCCAAAATCCGGTACTTAGATCCGGATAGTTCAACAATCAATTATCCGGATATTTTTGGATCCGAAACCGAAACTATCCGGATCCGGATCCCACCACTAGTCAAAACAGGTTTGAGATAACTCAAATCCGGTTTGACACTGTTGACTTAGTTTACATGCAGTTTTGAAATCCTCCGCTTGATTTAGTAGCGAGTTTTCAATAAATAAACTGTCAGTTTGATAGTAGTTCTTGACCAAATATAATGAGCTACTTGCGTACCTTTTTTTTATTTCATATTTTTGAAGAGCAGGTGAAAACTTGCTATCTATATTTTTTCTTTTGACAAAATTTTTATTAATTAGCCAGTAAAAAAATAATGAATTTGATTATTTGAATTACCGCCATTTATGACGTACAATTACGCCGCACCAATGAGTGGTCGTAAAGCCATAGCATTTGTTTGTACGGGTAATATAGATCTCCTGTTTGACGTTTCAACAATAGTTTGGAGGTTAGTATTTTAGTTTGTCTTTTTCGTATCGATATTTTAAATTACATGTAACTATCCATGTGTTTATTTGTGAAGTAATTAATAAATTTGAGAGCCCAGAGAGAGAAAAATGTCAAATTCAAATTAAAACTTTCTCGCACGCAGTGCCATCTATACGTTACATTCTTAAACTGGTTCCTTTCTTCAGTTCAATATAATGACGTCACAGAAAATTTTCTTTCTTAATTTACTAAAAAACAAATAATTTTTTTAAAATAAAATTTATATTTTTATACATGTTTTTAATATAACATTACGTATTAAGTGATAGAAATTGGATTTTCAGTACCACGCAAGTAGCCCATTGGCAACAATTTATTTGTTCTGGATATTATTTAAGTAAATGAACAGTATTTTATGCTCAATATTTTTCATAAATGTTCAGTAATTAATACTTGTTCAATATAAAAAATATGTGTTCAGATAAATAATATTTTATTCAGTGTTAATAATAAATGTTCAGTAAGTTAATATATTTTCAGTATTTAAATTAAATGTTTAGTATTTAAAAATGGAATGTCCAGTATTAATAATAAATCAATTATTAAAAGAATTATCATTTTTATAGTCAAAATTCGTTGCGCGACAGAAACACGCGTCCCGACGCGTAACATTTTCGATACTGATTACAATAAACTTTAACTTGTCTTAATTTGCTTAATAATAAAGGTGCAGACTCGGTCAAAAAACGCGCATAAAGCTTAACATCTGAGGAATATTTTGGTATGCTTAAAAGTCCTGCCAGAAGGCTAGAAAGTACTGAATTATCCAAATATACAAAGTACTCTCCCGAAGCTATTTGGTTCTGCTGGCCGGGTACTGTACATTCTACCATTAAATGAAATGTCCAGTATTAATAATAAATCAATTCTCAAAACTACTCATCGCGAATCAATTTCGACGGGCGTCGGAAGATACTGACAACCGACCCCATCTACGTCGCGATGTCAGGTGTGGTTTTTGAGTTTTTATCAATTCTTAAAATCACTCATCGAGAATTAACTTCGAAGGGAAGAAGATACCGACGCCACGTCTGTATCGCAGTTGAGTTTTTATTAATTCTTCTTGGGGTCGCCTGGCCGTATGCGCGTATAGTGCCTGGTTGGTTGCTAATCTAGTGACGCGGGTTCAATCCCGGCCAGTGCAGACAATAGGCCCATAAACCATAACAAAAAATAATAAAATGTACACCTTATCCTTAAAGTACTACTCAATAAATAACGATTAAGATAAAAAAAAAAACATTTTTTTAATAGTTACTTTGCGAGGTATTTTAATTTTTTTAAATTTATTTCTAGGGGTACAGATGACGTCACACTATTGGTATCTTTCTCGCGCAGCCTATTACAGAAACTGGTGTGAGAAAGATAGCTATAGGTTTCTTTAAAAATCAAATGCAGCTATAAAAAAACAATTATGACTTTTTGATACCAAGAATTGCTTCAAAATTGAACGAACTTTCATTTAAAAATATTTAAAAAAAATCTGTTGTGGCCAGCACAAGACCTTCCGTCAATTCGATGTATTTTGTACAAGTCCCATACTAAAAGGTCCTTGGAACAGATTCTATATAATATCATGTAAAAACACATACTATTTTTTACAAGTTCCATACCAAAAGTTCATTTGAAAAGATTCTATAAATCCAATAAAATTATAACATAAACTACACTAAGTAATGTCCTTCCATCTTATCTTTGGCCTTTCTCTGCATGTCACTTGCAAGTAACACTATGACATACCAATTTTAGAACCTATACTTTTCATATTTGGGTTTGCACTTGCAACTGACATCTGCCAATTAAATTTTTTTGAATAATTATGTCAGTTGTTTCCATGATAAATAACAAAGCTGACTAATTTTTGAAAATTAATTTCTTTATAATGCTTTAAATTTACATCTATTGAATATGAAGGAAAATGTATAATTAAACTGTATACAGAAGAGTATTTTCTTTAATATACATAATAACAAAATGTCAAAAAATAACATTTAACTGTGTTTTTTTAAGAAAAACTGTTAAAAACTTCAAATAAGGGTACTTCCGGTGGATCAGTTATAACCAAAATCTAATCAACTCTTCATATGGTTGTACAGAAGAGGAATACGAAAGAATTATAATTTTTAGAATTGTAGTATTGGAGTTATCGTCGGAGAAAAATTTGTCACACACGGACACACATACACACACACGCACACACGGACACACACACACACACACACACACACACACACATACATACATACATACAGACATCATCTTAAAAATAGTAAATTTGTATTGTAGGGACCCTAAAACGTGCTTAGTCATTAAAAACTCACCACCGAATTTTTTGACCAAAGACAATACCTTCCTTACCTAAAGGTGACGGAAGGTAAAAACGGTTTATGGGTCTATTTCTGTGGTGGACTCTCCACATCAGCTATGAGTGCCAGTGAGGTGACGCCTGGTAAACGCCTACACACAATATATCTTCATCATTATCGATGTCTACATGTATTGTAGATACTGGCGCACCCAGTAATGGGTAATATGTCGTGATGATAAATTTATTTATTTTATTTACTCCAAATCATTCATCGGGAATTAACTCCGATGAGTATCGGATAATACCGAAGCACGACTAGGCGTCGTTTTTGAGTTATGCTTTGGCTTTTTACTGACCAAATAATACTGAACAAATATGAAAAAAATACTGAACAAAAAATTTTTTTTACTGAATAATAACACTGAATAAACATGAGAAAGTACTGAACAAAAAATGTTTTTTTACTGAACAAATATGAAAAATGTTTTTTACTAGTGAACTTAAAATACTTAACAAAACCAAATAAAATATTGAGCAAAACTGAATAAAGTAATGAACACTCAAATACGTGTCAATATAATAATATTCTAATATATACAGGGTGTATACGCCAAAAGTTTGTATATTAATTAATTGAAAAAATAATTCGTGCCTATTATAAAGAAAAAAATTACGATTTTTTAATATCATTAACCATGAAACTGACATTAACAAAACATTGTGATTTTTTATTACCTGATAGGGGACAATTAAAGATTAATGTTATTAATTTTTGAACTAGTAGAAAATAACAAAATAAAGTAAACAATTAACGATGATCTGCATGTAATAAGAAATAAGAAACGAGAAAAACTGTAAGCTACAAGGGAACAATTAAAACCATTTAATAATTTGTAATTTTTTTTCATTAGACAAATTATCCATGATTTCTTCTTAATAAAACTAAAATAATAATAATTTAACTAATAATATAACGTTTATTAATAATCGTCTCAAGTCAACAATTGTTTTGTTTTGTTTCTGCCAGATTCACGGCTATTGATATTTTTTCTTAATTGTACAAATTTTTTTAATATATTTTCTGGCTTTATATGAAACAGAAATGTAATGTGTTTGGTATCAAAAAATTCATAATTTTTTTCTTTATAATATGCACTAATTCTTTTTTCAATAAACACCTTTTGGCGGCTTAAAAACTTTTTTTCTATCTTATATCCCTAAGACCCGTTTTAAAATTTACACCCTGTATATATAGGTATACATACATTTTGCAAAATAGGTCATCTCTATTGAAAATTAATTAAATACTGCTCATTTCTAAAAATAAATAACCCATATTTTGCTAGAAAATATCAATAAACAAAGTTATAAAACCATAGCAACCGCTCGGCCTATTAGACGATAAAAAACCTTTCGTAGTTTTTCAAAGCGGGCAAGTTAATTGGGTTGCGCGTAGTGAGGCGTGCCTGTAATAAAACTGCCTTTTTATCCATAAGACACGCAAATCCAGAGATATTACCGCAGCTCGGTCATCATATCCAGTCACAGGATAACTTAATTGAATTAATCTTTGAATTAGGTCATTTGCTGACCTCATTAACCAGAGTAGCGTCAAGTTTTGTGATAGTGACGTCATATAAGGTATATTTTAGCGCAAATATGACCCATTTTCTGCTAATTTTACGGAAAAGTTGTGCTATAACTTTTATATTGAAGATATAGGTTTATTTTTATTGTTACAGGCGCATAAAGTTGTGTTATATGCAGTGTAATAAAAGTTTTATTACTTCCAGTACTTTAGTTCTTTATGTAAGAAATTTAACATAAAATAATAATGATATTATAATCTAACTCTATTTTTTTTTTTTTATTTTTTTTTTTTTTTTTTACAAAAATTCAGTTTTTGTAATAATGTTCTATTTATTTACCCTTTACTATAAAATATAAATGTCAACGTGTCCAATTTATTAATTTACAATATTTCGATCATAAAAATATTTTTCCTGCTTCCGTCATGTATATGTGGTCAGTTACATTAATTACTGTACTTGATGGCAGATGGTAGGGAAGTAGCACATTACAGGACTAGTCATGTACAGACTTTATAAGATTAGTCATGTATAAACATCGGATTATGTGTACCTACTATGCATGCAAAAATGTACGAAAAATAAAAATATACACTATCAAAAAAAGAAACAACTTAGTTTGCAATCAATATTTTATTAAAAGTATCATATAATACCAAATAAAATTAAATTACCCACTTTAAATTAAATAATCTACAGCAAATATATTTATTTTTATATATTTTCTGAATATGTATGAAGTTAATGGAGTGGAATATTACAACTGTTTAATATTTACACAAATCTTTACGATTAAATGAGACCCATGAGGCCTGAGACATTAATTTCTTCTGCTGTGTGAGCAGCAGTTTTTAAATGTTGGACAACTTGCAATTTCTTTGAAGAATGAATACGTTTGTCACAAAAAAATATTATAATAAATTATACTACCATCAGTAGTAAATTGGCCTGGATAATTTTTTAACCAGTCACCAGAAAATAAATAACGAAACACTGTCACTTCGCCACGCCGTGGGAAATACAGGAAACCGTACCGCTTTGGCGCGCTTTTTATACGTATTTCAAAATCTCACATTCGGAAATCTTTGTCGTTTTATTCCAAAATATACACTATTAATGAAAAGAAGAAATGCATTTTGCTTATGCATTATGTATGTATCCGGTGTCTAGTCATGTAAAATCATACTATTTTTGTTCATTACCTTGGAGAAACAAACAAATGTTTACGTTACAGAGGTTAGCAACTTAATTCAACCTTTTTTTAAAACTACCAATAGCAAATCCTATGACAGTTGAATATGCTGTTTGTTTATACTGTTGTAGGTGTAAAATATGTTCAAAGGGATACTTTGGCGCTATTTTACATACATAGCTTCTCATTAAATTGCTGACTGTGTTAAAAATGTAAAAATAGGTGGAAATTATTTTAAATTTACATATTGTTTGATTGAATTGAAACCATACTGAAATGAAAATAAATATATCTCTCCCTAAACAGCTAAACTAATATAAAACGTATCCCAATGCTAGACATCCCTATCTAGTTCATCATAATGGTTTTTCTTCAAAAAATACCATCAAATATCATTTTTCGCATTTTATGACATTATATGAATTAAATATTATTGATTTTTCTACAGGTATACATTAATACCTTTTTTATATATTTTACAGATAAACTTAAAAAAATATTTATTAATCTCATAGCCTATGATTTAAAGATTCCTGTACAGTTCATATTTCAAATGTATGTAACTGATAGATAATTGTCACTGACAAAAAAAAAGAAACTAGTAATTTCAAATAATGGTGATATTTTAAAAAGAAAATGGTAAATAAAGTAATAGTTATATGCAAAGGAACTATAGTTTGCAGCATTAGTAAATAAGTTGGTATTTATTTAAATTAATAAAAATTAAATAGCGGAGGTATTGTGTTGGCCACATCAGATTTATTAAAATTGAATGCCATATTGAATAGGGTGACTATTCATCCGGAAAATCCCGGATGTCCGAAAATTTTTGCTAAATTTTAAGTCCGGGCGAAATTGTAACATTCATTTAAAATGTCCGGAATTTTAGTTCAAATAAAAAATTAAACATAATAGAACAAAATTAATAAATGGGAAAATAATTTCTTTCTTGTGTCTAGGTTATATGCTCTTATTCCATAAAAGTTCATTTTTTCTTATTTATGATCAACGATCTTATTGGAGAATTAGTTTTATGTTATACCAAAGTATTTATTATAATAATGTTGATGAAAGTATTCCTGGGCCTAACAAAATGATTCACATCACTTACCGATCAGTAATTTATAAATTCTTAAAGATTTAAAAAAAAAAAAATCGTGCAAAAAATGTTTTTACTTTCAATTGACATTTATCATATTTATATTTAATATTTATAGTTCCAACACAAATTTTATTGGTTGGCAACATCATCTTGGGTGAAATCCGCTTTTTGTGTGTACCAGGAAAAATGAAAATTTATGTAGTTACCTATACATTAATATTTTTCATAAGCCTAAGTTAGATGTACTCGTACATGTATATCAATCAATATCTATAAAGTTACTACTAACTGCTGATTTGCTTTTCGAACGTAATGCATTCCATTCGTTATTACTAAATTTAAATAATGATTCACATCATATACATATGTAATTTGGATGTATGTTATTTTTAAAATGTTTTTACTTTGAACTTTAATGCTTTGTAATAATGTTCCTTCACATTTGAAATCTCTGTCTGTTAATTCTTTTAAAAATCATGTAAATCGTATTTAATAACTATTAGTCATATTATGTAAACTCTGTAGTTTTGTTACTGTATAAATTTAATATTTGTGTTCATGATATTTGTAATTATTTAATTGTTTATTATTATTAATTATGTTTCTTTTCAATGTGTTCATTGTTAGTTGACAATAATGTAATAACTCTTACTGTATCGGTTAGGTGTTAGGTGGAAGAGCAGTCTATGGCTGAACCTCGCCGTTGACTTGGGTCAATAAAGAAATATTATTGTTATTTCTTTTTTTCTGTTTTAATTAAATATACAAACTATTAAACTTTAATTAATCATCTCCACGATAGAAAGTACCACTTTATAAGAGTTTATATTTATTTGATCAGTATCAGGTTAGATTAGTCGTAGATTAAGTTATGGTTAGGTTAGTTTAAATAAATTAGGTTAAATCACATTTTTATTATAAGTTAGTGATCATTTAATATTGATCATTTGTTTAAAATACTGATCCCATAAATAGCAGCCTTTTTAAGTGGGTTATATTGCAAAGAAAAAATATTTTGACATTGTTCTCCATAAAATATATCATTATTTACTGATATTGCAGGAGTAATATTTGGTATTATCATTACCTATATCATTAATATCAATATAGATAGAATTCCCCGAACACTCTGTAATAACATCTATTCGCTTGCATACTGCAGAAAAGCAATACATTTTTAATTTTCTAATCTTTGTCTTGTAAAGGAAACAATATTAATTATCATACATAATGTGTGGGGCTTTACTCTTCATTTATTCCACCCAGTGATACTCAAACATTTGCCCCAAATCCAGTTTGTCTTATACAGTTTTTAAAATATCCTTGTCTTTAAACCCAAATTTTTGCTGTATACATTTAAAAACCAAGATTATTACTTGACGTCATCCTATAAATAGTGAACACTTCATCTAAAACTGAGCAGAACAGTGAAGTAATGCGATTTGAAAGTCATGTGTGACGTCATGTAACACTTTCCTAAAACTATGAACTCATAGAAATAGAATAATAACCGCAAATGTATTCATTTTGTTACTCATTAAAAAACTTATTTGCTAATCTATTTTTAGAGTTTATTCGTCTGTTTTGAAATTTAATATCGCAAATATAGTTATAAGTTTATAAAACTATAGAAATAAGATACATATGTATATTTAGAATCTATGAGAGAGTGCCACTTGAAATAATCTGCGATAAAAATAAATAAACAAACAAAATATATAGAAAATATGTTTATAAATACGATTTGTTGCAACCAATTAGGAACACACCACCCTCTGAAGTTTATGTTAAATTTATGCTAAAAATGGCCGATTTTATAAACGACAGATTTATTAGTTCCAAAGTAAATAAAATTTATTTCTTCAAATGAGAGTTGAACTTTTGACCATAATGTTATTAATGTCGTAAAATTTAAACAAATTCACTATGGAAGTAGTATTGTGTTCTTTACAAAACCGGGATTGAACGAGTGTCGTCCTATTTACACATTGGATCGTAGTACGTGAAGTTTAATTTTGCATATCGATGCGTTAGGTATGCTTAAATTATAGTGCATTTTTTATGGAGTTTATTTTACTCACTACGTCCATAATATCTTTTATATATTTTTCTGATTTTGACAGTTTGTTGCGCAAGCAAAATAGTTTCGATTTTTGAATACTTTTGTTGAATCGATCGTAGAAAAAGTATGTCGAACACATGAGTGAAGTCTTTTTTACACTCGCGTTGCAAACTCCACTCTCCACACCACAATATACTATTATTTTATGAAATATAATATTAGCATTTATCTTAATAGTCAAATTAAATTGGTATTCCAAAGCGTTTCCATATAAACTAATAGATGTTTTTTTTATACGAAATTCCAAAATGACGGGACGCTTGATGAACGCTCTCAAGACTCTCAACGGTACATGTAGGTCGACATGAGCCCTAAATCTTTTATTATTTTATTTATTTATTTATTTATTGTTATTCTTACACGCTTTTTCATACAATAAGCGGAGATTTATGCGGATGAGACAGTTTTTCCTTGTCACTAGAACTCGAGGGATCTTAATAAACCTCAAATATAAAAATATAAAAGAGCCTTTCAACACTGATACCGCAAATTGCTGTATGTTGGCTAGAATACTTCCAATGTCTATGGTCGGATTCAAGGAAAAATTATTCTTGTGTTTACAATACATATCATAGTGATCATCAATCATTTATAATACATATAGGTAACGATAGTTCAAGTACTGAATCAGAAGAGTAATTTCTTCGTGTAAATTCTGTATGTATATTGTTAACACCAACACTGTAAATAAATATTTCTGTAACAGGTTAAAAAGTTGTTTAATTTAATTTCTATTTTATTTCTTATATTTGTTAGGATAAAGCATAAGTCTGTGCAGAACTTAAGAAACCACGGACAGTGTTTACATTTTTATTTATGGTACTTACATAGAATTTAAGGTTTCTTTGTGAATATAATTGACGGGTGTTAAAATGGTTTATAACGATCCCTCAAGTTCTGGTGACATACTATATTTTTCTATAACTTTTCATTTTTTACACATCACTGATATCCATTCCTTACCGGGAGTCGAAGCTGTATATAACCCTTGGATCGTGATCTGATCACGAGATCACGTTACCACTACGCTACTTGGCTCGGCACATTTCCTAAATCTGCAAATAGGAGCAGATTGGCACCCTCAGAGGTGGTTGAAATCATGACGAAAATGCGATTATCGGATACGGTCTTAAAAATATGTTTAGAAAACATGATATATTTCGTTGTTTTATAAAAATAATTACTTTACAAAGTACATTACATAACAAGAACCTGTAATTTTCTACTTTATCTGTTAAGGACACGCCCATATATGGAATGTTGAATTGAATCTACTCAGTTTGCTCATTTCTTCTTTTTCTTTATTCATTCATGGTCTAATTCTATTTATTGCTGCCCTGTTTATTGACAATATTCCCCTACTAGTCCATGTTTGTGCGTGATATACGCAGTAACCAAACAGTCAGAGTATTTTGCTTGATTGCCAACAAATAAACAACATTTGTGTGCAAAGGAGAGGTATTTGATTGATCAATCAAGTGAACGAATTGATGATCAGTTTCGTAACGAATGAGGGCAGGATTTGCATTTTTATCTTCACAATATAGGCTAATGGTGCATAGAGAATTGATGAGTAAAGTAATTTATTTTATAAAGATATTTACAGTGTATAATCATGACAAAGTCTTCTGTTATATGTGGGAGTCATGCTTAGAGCATCTTTCTATACAATACTATAATAATAGGCACGTCCAAGTGTACCGCTTTTTATAAATTATATATTGCATGTATGTAAATTATGATTATAAATAAAAGAAAACAAAATAAAATTTCTAAGTTTTGTATTTCTCTCTTTGTGACGCCGACGACCGACGACCCGATGTCACAATTTTGGCGCCAAAATTTTAATAATTATTTTATAAATATTAAGCACAATTTCAAGAAATAAAAATATGGAGTTTCTATTTTTAAATTTTCAATAACATAAAAAATATTGGATATTTGCAAAAAACTAACAAATACTCATCTATTTTTGTTGATTATTATAAAATTATAAATAAGAGTAGCAGATTTCGTTGCGATTTTGTTCATTATTAACAGATCTACAGATCTGTAGAATTCGTGGTATCGAAAAGTCGTAATTGTTTTTTGTATAACTGCATTTGATTCGTTATTTGTTGAGTAGTACTTTAAGGATAAAGTGTACATTTTATTATTATTTGTTATGGTTTATGGACCCATTATAAGCCAAAATGTTACAGTATCTTGGTTTTACATTATAAATCTTAAATCCTGGGTCTATTGATAACTGTAGTAAAAACCATGAAAACAGTAAGTGTGCTCCACGGCAACAAGAGAAACTCTGTCAAGAAATGTATGAAGCTTGTTTTACAATTCGAAAATTGCATAATCGCATTTTTTATAGAAGATGATAGGCCCGAAACGTCCGTCTGTATTACTATTATGTAATAAAATACCTGGAACATTATGACGTACCATTATATCTATGTAAAATCGCAAAGAGGTTCCCAAAATATATTTAAATAAACTCGAAATGAAACTAACTATATTACTATATACTTTATAAAGAGGGTTGTGAGCAAAACGAGTTAAAAGTAGTTTGCAGCTATATCGTTATTGTTTCGTGAAAACATTTTTTGATAAATAAACCAAACCTGCCCTTAATGCTTCAGTTATTAGTTGTAGAAATTTATCATTAATTTAATGGCTTCTAGAAGTATGACAATTTGGTAATATTTTCGTATATATTTTCTTCAAATTTCCCCTAAACTTGCTAGAGAAATAATATTATTATTTAAACTTCAATATTCCGTCCTACAATTACTATGAATCATACAAACTCTACCACTCCTTGTACTTTTTAATCGATAAAAGAAAAAAAAAAATCCCGTGATGTTATCTGGGCTGGCGCCTACCCTGGTTGTAATCATATTACACGAGGAGGGGTTGCGTGTCAGAGGGCGGCTACCCCGAAGGGCCCAACCTGTCACGGGGGCGAACGACCTCAACGATCAAACATAGAACGAGTGATTTATGGACACAAAACAATTTGTTGCTATAACCATCCCCTATCATAGTGGAGGAATGTGGATTTGTGGTGACAGCTCTCTAGGGAAGAGAGGGGAGAAATGAAAAATTATGTAGGAGGGTTGAGAATTAAATAAGAATTATTTCTGACATTTTTATTGATATGCTCTTAACTATTAATAAATATTTTATTGATGACTGTTATTTTGATAAGTAATGTACGACGGGTTTATTTATTTGTTTCTTTTTTTGTTGCAGGAGTGAGGGTACGATGCCCGAAGAAACCAAAATGGGTGTAGAAACAAATGCAGCTGAATCTTCTCCCGCCAAAAAACAAACACTTGGCAAAATGGCTTTAGCGAAAGTTTCAATGTTGGATGGTACCGTCTTAGACGTTCACATTGAGGTTTATACATATTTTTTTTTTATTATATTTTTCTAGCGCGTCATATCATGACGTAGGAAAATTCAATATTATTGGTAACATCTCTGGATGGCAAATAAGTAGTAAACAAAGAAACATTAATGCTTGTCATATTCATATTTCTAAGCATTTCTAGTTTTTTGAGTTTAGATTTTTGGATGTTATATGTATATTAAAAATGATAAGGCAGAAGACGCACGTCATCAAATAATATTACTGAAATAATTACGTATTATTATCCTATTGCGTTTACATGGCGAACTAATTTATAGGGCGCGAGCAGTCATCATATAAGCAGATATGGGCGCCCGTGTTAGGACAGCTAGTACTTATGTACATAGCTGTCAAATATCATCATTTTTTATTCCAAATATCATGATTTTCTACTAGGTACAAATTGCATGTGGTTTATTAAAATTATGTATTTTTTGTTAACCTATTTTTATTGCATATTTTTTGACGTACTATAAAAATGTAATATAGTCAAATAAAGAAATACTAAAAAATACTATTTACCTCTGCAAGTACAGTGCACACTCCTAGTAACAAACCACGTTAACTTAGAAAATCTTGAAATTTTGATTGAAAAAATTATGACAAGTTACGTACATAATTACTATATTTCATTTTACGTAAGAAAATACAGTCGAACTTCGATAACTCAAACCATGACTTGCCACAAAAAAAAGTTCGAGTTATCAAGACTTCGGGTTATTAAATACAATGCACATGTATAAATATTATTCATGTATGTATTTATTCGAATAAAAACCACTTACCTTATGATATACATATACAAGTACAGATCAAAGTTATAAACATTATTTTAGTGTAAAAAAGTCAGTTATTTGTGACTGACGAGAGAATTTTTATTTTGATTTTCAATAAAAAAAAAGCTTCAATTATACAGGGAATCGGTTGTATGTTCATTAGTTTTTAAATACGAACGCAAAACACTCAACGAATTTTCAACCAACTCGTTTGAAGGTGGTTGCTGCAAATCATCCTCCATCATATCACTTTCGCTGTCATTTGTATTGTCGAGCTCTACAGATTCGGATTCAGATTTGTAGAGCTCGACTATATCTTCATCTGTGGGAAACTCCGAAGTAACAATATCATAATCCACATGTATAAAATCATTTAACGTGGTACCTTCTGGTGTAATTTTGACAGTTTTCCCCGCAGAATTCGACTTATTGAAGCTGGCGCCAAATAGTTTGTTCGAATTACAAAGATATTCGAGTAATCGAAGTTCGAGTTATCAAGTAAAAATTACCCATAATTCTCATTCTTGGCGCTATTGCCAACCAGTTTGATTCGAGTTATCAAAAATACGAGTTATCGAAGTTCGACTTACTGAAGTTCGACTGTAGTGTCGGGATATAGGTGCAAGTTGACCTTGTTTTTTGGATAATATTTCGATATAATCCAATCAAACAAGATCAAACTGTACCTATCTTCCCATCACCATTTTCTTACGTGGAGTCACATGACTGCTCTCATCCTATTATAGAAATAAAAATGCCTTTTCCGATTTTTCGCGAAATCTTGCTCACAACTGATTTGCTTATTTGCAGGGCATCTGCTGCTCTCTAAAAATACATAATTCAATTAAAGTGAATAAAAAAGAAATATTTGAAAAACATACCTCTCGAACAGCTTTCAACGGAATCAATGGCCCATCGTTGGCCAGTTCCCGTTCGAAATAGTTCACGACATTCATTGTTAGCTGCCGACATTACTTTGTTAAAGCTTTAGGCAGTTTATGGATATATTATAGTATATTAATTATTGAAATAAACAAGTAATACTGTAGCACAAGTCACAAATACCTAACTCAAAGAAAACTGGAAATTGACAATCAAGTGACAGAATATTGATAGGATCGATATTCGGTCGATATTAAATTCAATGTAAACATGGTCGTGCCAATGTATGGTATGAAAATCAACTACAATTATTTCAAATAATTTTGTATTCCGTTAAAGGAATAGGGATTGACTTAGAAATAATTGTAAATTTCATTAATACAAGTATGTATACGTTTCTTAATACTACTATTTTTTTCTCCTTATTTTTTTAAAAAAAATAATAATTAACACCCAATAATTTTTATCTACAAGTTGTATTTCAAACAATTTTATTTATGTGAAATACTCATACAATATTGAAAGAACTTAAATACTTGTTGTTATTTAATTTATCACATGTGATATTCACTCCAGTTCTGTAAGAAAGTTGGCAAGTCTTTAATATTGCTACATATTGTAACCAATAGAAACATAATTATGTTATGCCTATAATTTTCATGATTTATTTAAATATGTTCAATTATTTATTATTGGTTATTTGTAGAAGCAATGTTGCTAAGACTTATAGTTCATTTGAAAACTAGTGTCCGGTTGATTGGCCACTGCTCAGCTATATTATCCTAAAACACAAATATTTTTTCCATTTTGACATTATCCCATTATTTTTTATTCAAAAACTGACAGTTCTTACAAATACTAAGGTCCGTATTCTCACTTCTTGAAGTAGCGCTATTTCCGAAAAATCACTACCTACCTACTTCAAATGTCAATATTCAAAATTAGAGAAGTAAAATACATTACCACTTATTTCAAATATAGAAATCATACACAAACATATGAAACCTATTCTTGTCTATTCATACTATAAAAAATGGGAATAGCTCTGGAAGTAGCACTACTATAAAAAAATCTGACTTTTGAATAGTGATGCACACGAGACGAGACGAGACGAGGTGCGATATGTAATATGTCGATATTGCCTAGTTTTCGAATCCGTATTCTAGTCTCGTCGTGCATCACTACATTTGAAGTTACTCCTCCTAGTTTAAAAACAGGGCATGTATGGGCCATCCAGCGAATCAAGCGGTTTACGTCATAAATACAATATCACTAGAAACAATGACGTCATATGTTAAAAAGTTTACATGAGCATGTAAAACGGATTAAAATATGATCTGTGGGTTGTCTTCATAAATCCTAATCTTTCTTAAAAAGGTATAATTTTTTTCCAGGGAAATCAAATTTTATTTAAAATATTCTGAACGATACTGCTTACGCCGTTATAAATACTCATCCTTGTAGTACAAACTATCTAGTATTATGTGAGATCCTTAAAAAAAAAAAAAAATACAGAATACCATACAATTTCTCTCTGTTTCTGTACATTGCGTATAGCGATTGCCATACGCTGTATAATAGAACGAAATATTACCTCAATATTACAATTCAATGAAAGTAAGAGCCCACCAATATATTTTTCATTTTCAAAATAAGTCAATAAATTAATTACAAGCTCTTGAATTTGACATGACAGAGCATTTGACATTTTGTCAATGAACAAGAACAACGAAACCAAAAACAAAATGAAATCACGATACACGTTGAAAAGTATAATACTAATGTAAAATCGAACACGAACACATACTATTTTTTACAAATTCCATACCAAAAGTTCATTTGAAAAGGTTCTATAAATCCAATAAAATTATAACATAAACTACACTAAGTAATGTCCTTCCATCTTCTCTTTGGCCTTTCTCTGCGTGTCACTTGCGAGCAACACTATGACATACCAATTTTAGATCCTATACTTTTTTCTATATTTGGTTTTGCACTTGCAACTGACATCTGTCAATTAAATTTTTTTGAATAATTATGTCAGCTGTTTCCATGATAAATAACAAAGCTGACTAATCCGATACCAAAAGTTCCTTGGAAAAGATTCTATATATCCTGTAAAATTGTAACACGAACACACTATTTTTCATTCCTATCCAACGCATCTTCTTCACACAGTTCTTCCTCTCTCAAATATTCTGCCACACAGTCCTTCCATCTTCTCTTTGGCCTTCCTCGTACTTCCGGCATTGAAACTACAAGTCACTAGCGAGGGACACTCTGTCACTTATGTTACTTTCTGATCCTATGCTTTCCACTTTGGTTTTGCACTTGACACTGACATCTGTCAATTTTGAATATATTTGCTGTTTCCATAATTTTTGCAAAGCTGACTGATTTTTGAAAGTTAACCTCTCTTAATCTCTCTATAACTCTATATCTATTGAATATGAAGGAAAATGTATAATCAAATCGTATAGGGAAGGGCATTTTCTTTAATATTTATGACAACATAAAGTCAAAAAATAATACTTAACTGCGTTTTTTTAAGAAAAACTTCAAATAAGGGTACTTCCGGTGGACCAATTAAAACCAAAATCTAATCAGCTCTTCATATGGTTGTAAAGAAGAGGAATACGAAAGAATCATAATTTTTAGAATTGTAGTTTTGGAGATATCGTCGGAGAAAAATTTGTCACACACACACACACAGACACACACACAGACACACACACAGACACACACACAAACAGACACACACACACAGACACACACACACACACACACACAGACACACACACACGGACACACATACACACACACGGACACACATACACACATACAGACATCATCTTAAAAATAGTACATTCGTATTGTAGGGACCCTAAAACGTGCTTATACATTAAAAACTCACCACCGAATTTTTTGACCAAAAACAATACCTTCCTTTTGACGGAAGGTAAAAAACCAATAAAATACCGTTAATAAAATATATTTAAAAAAATAAAGAAAATTTAAAAAATCCCTAAACGATGACGTAAACCGCTTAATTCGCTGGATAGCCCATATCTTTGTTACAGAATTTATCAATGTGAAATACCCTAATGAAGCAATAAATTCTTCTTCATCTTTGTAATACTTCTAATTCTGAAAAAAATATTTGTTATTTATCATTTGTGAAATTAATCCAAATTTTTTCGAAAGTTACATTTTTTAGTAGGTATGTACTTTGTACTTATTTGTCAATATTATACAGGATTGGGCAGAAAGGACGGACGTTACAAAAATGGTATTATTTGCTTAAGAAAAAAATATTGAAAGATTTGACTTCGAATGTCCGTTATCATTAATGCATTTCTGGAGGTGTTATACGAAATTTGCAAACATTCTTTCCAACATCGCTTTGTCAATTTGTTCTTCTAATGAGCGGAGTTTGTGTTTCGTATGTACGTGTCACCACAAGAACAAATAGCATGTGGACAAATCAGAGGACTGAGGTGGCCAATGAATGTCACCAAACCGGGAAATGAGACGATCGGGAAAGAGAGGGCGAATAACTTCCGTTGATGCTCTGGTCTCTGACAAGGAAAGAGTGTTTGCAAACTTCGTAAAACGCCTTCAGAAATGCTTTAATGATAACGGACACCACATGTAAGAAAGATGCTGTTTTTCACACTTGATTGTGTCAAGCGCTATATCATTACGAACTGAAATTTGTCAATAATTTTTTTCTTAAGGAAGTAGTATCACTTTTGTGACGTTTTAAAGAATGTCCGTCCTTTCTGTCCAACTCTGTATTACCCTTCATAAAATTTGTTCCACCTTTGGCTTTATATTTGAACCACGTCTGGAATTTTATGACCATCTATCTATCATAAGAAAATTGACATTGTTTCTAGAACATTTTTACGAAAAATCTTATATAGGTAATATTTTTTGGCGATTATAACCCTTTGAATTTAAATGCTTCATTTTCATACTTCTAAACTCTTAAAAAATATTTTGTTTTATCCACATTCATCAGCATTCATGCAAATAATGCCATTATTAACGGTTCAAAACTTTCTCTTCCTCAACATACAGCCATTGATTTTATAATTATATATACTCTGTGTATTTTAATCAATGACATATTCATTCATTTATATACGAAGTGTCCAAACAAAAAACTATAATAATATATTAAATATATTATTGTTATAATCAACTTTTTATTTTGTTTTGGTGATAGGTAACGTAACTTATTTGGATATATTTGTTACAGAGGAAGGCAAGAGGTCAAGAACTTTTAGACAAAGTGTGCGAATCTATAAATCTTATCGAGAAAGACTATTTTGGGCTTATCTATGAGGATAGGCACGATCCTAGAAACTGGCTAGACTTGGACAAACGGATCTCGAAGTTCTTAAAATGTAAGACATACTTTCACAGAAAATGTTTACAGAAAATAAATACATATATCCTCACATCTTTTATTCATTATTGAATATATTAATCTTATATTACGCCTTTTAACTATCTATTCTTTTTCCTAGTCGAGCCATGGAAGCTGAGTTTCGAAGTGAAATTTTATCCTCCAGATCCTGCCCAATTACAGGAAGACATCACCAGGTACCAGCTGTGCCTGCAGATCAGGAACGACATTTTAAACAATCGACTACCATGTTCGTTTGTGACTCACGCTCTTCTCGGTAGTTATCTGGTTCAGAGCGAACTAGGGGACCACGATCCAGATGTTATGCCGAGAGGGTACTTGAGGGAGTTTAAGTTTGCGCCGAGCCAGACGCCCGAACTGGAAGACAAAGTAAGAGGAAATATTAATAAAATAAATACATACTCATCATCAGTTATTTCTTCGGAAATTGAACAATATGCTGTATTTTCATTTAATATTTTCAAAACATTTAAATGTTAATATGAACATTATTTGTTTCTAGGTGGCAGAGCTACACAGAACGCACAAAGGACAAACACCCGCTGAAGCCGAATTACATTACTTAGAAAATGCAAAAAAATTAGCAATGTATGGTGTAGATTTACATCCCGCTAAAGATTCTGAAGGTGTCGATATTATGTTAGGAGTTTGCGCTTCTGGATTACTTGTCTACAGAGATAGGTAAATTTTATTTGAAAACTTATCATTGTTCATTTTCACTAAATCTTATGCTGAGATGGGCCGTAATTAACTACTAATTAAATTACTTTTTCCCACAAAATAATTCGCGATTAATTTAAAAAAAAGTAATTGTACTTAATTACATACTTTTGAAATTTTGGAAAAAAAATCACATTTGCGTGCAAAGTATAAATTTTTATTGTCAATAGAATATTAGGATCCACTCCGTCCTATTGAAAATCATTTTAGTTTCACCTGCTACACGATTCTAAAACAACCGACAAAATATATTTAATTCCATCAGTTATAATATGTACAAATTCAAAAGGTGCAAAAAATTATTTAAATTATTAAGAGTGAATGATTTTTTTTTAAGTAATTATTTGTAAAAGTATTACATATTTTAATTACTTGTTTGTCAACGTAATTGTGACTGTGCTTAATTACATTTTGAAAGTAATTTGCTTAGCTCTGATCTTAAACATAAATATTTGCTTACAGGGAATTATCTGACTTCCCAGTTATTTGAATGTGTAACTATCCGATCCTCGGTTCTTTATTTTTATTTATAGAAATGTATTATTAAACAAGATATTTCATATAGCAAAAGTGATATCAGTTTATTTTTGTGAATAACAAGGTTTTAAAATTAAGATTATTAAGAGGTCGTCAACAGTCCTCTTTTCACTTTATTATTCGGATTTGAGTGTCGGTTTCACTACAGTACTACCCGGATCCGAAGATCGGTTCCGGATAATGACACAAAAAACGCAAATTCATTTTCCTGCTCGTTTTTTTTTTTTTCTACTATTGTCAGATCTTCTTTAAAACTTAATTTTTTTCTTCTTAGATTAAGAATTAACCGCTTCGCGTGGCCAAAGATCCTCAAAATTTCTTACAAGCGTCACAACTTCTACATCAAGATCCGACCGGGAGAATTCGAGCAATATGAATCCACCATCGGTTTCAAACTCGCGAACCACCGCGCAGCAAAGAAGCTTTGGAAGACCTGCGTAGAACACCACACGTTCTTCAGATTGATGACTCCGGAACCCAACCAGAAAACTGGTCTATTCCCTCGGTTCGGTTCCAAGTTCCGTTACAGCGGCCGAACCCATTACGAGACGAAGAAGACGCCCATTGAGAGACCTGCGCCCCAGTTTGAGAGGTCGCTAAGTGGAAGGAGGCTTGCCTCTAGGAGTATGGACCGTATGTAGATATGTCACATGATACTCACGACATTTTAGATGTGGGTTGGTAGGAACCCACTTTCAGTCACTTTATTATGTCAAAAAATATTGATCATAATACATTCATTCATTCATTCATTCATTCATTCATTTATTCATTATCACGCTTAGGTATATTTTAAACATTGCACTACATATTATGATAAAATTACACGTAATTGTGAATAAATAGATGTAGCAACTCTGCATAAATAAGAGGATTCGTCAGTAATTAATAACAAATTGAACTGAACATTATATAAGTTCAATGATCCTAACTACATACTATAGTTGCTGTCAATTAACTATGATCTGGAGATTTTTACACTGTTTCCAATTCATGGACAATGTTGAAATTGCTAAATTACGAAGAAGCGACATCACAGGGAAAGGGACAAGGGGAACTTGATACGGAGATGGGAAAATGTTTAGCATCAGTCCATACTTATTTGACGGCGACTATAATACTAGAAATATAGCGTGTACTTTATTTACTGAGTTATAAAAAAACCATGTTAGAATTTGCATATTGTACATATATTAATTTTAAATTTTTATTAACTGCATAATTACCGTCTTTATCTGTAAAAAATCCGTTGCGTTCTTTTGCTGGAGATTAGCTTCTGGTTGAGCAAAATCTGGTCTGCTGATACTTAGCAGTAGTCTGTTCATCCATTCAACAATAGTTTACGCTAAATTTATTGAACGTTCATATTGTGCGCTTGTATAATTTATTTAAGGTAAAATTGATGTTATTTGTCTATTATGATCCTCCTTTTCAATATTGTTAACCAGCTTCTTTGTTCTACAAAAAAAAAAAAAATGTTTTTGGTTGCGAAATGCCCTTTTTTTAACTACGTCATCGATGTTCGTCAACTTTTAAACTTCTCTATTTATTCGTATACATATTTTTCATCAATATTGGTAACTTTACATTGTTACAACAATCTTTGGTGAATTTTACGATGCTTTACAGTATATCCTCCAACTATAAATATTAAATCATTTTTTTTTTTAGTCTTTAGATCTTGACATTTTATTATTACTTTTTGAATCACCCTCGTACTAAAATAAATTTCTGCAGATGAATTATTAATTAGATAGATAAGAGTAGCTACATCTAAATGTATGTAGAATATATCATCATATTTTGTCTATTTTTTTTTAGCTCTGGGCGGAACGAAAGCCGAAGACAATTATGACGATACGAACAAACGACATACGATGTCGCACCCTCCCGAACACATACCCGATATGGATAATATGAGCCCGGCTAAAGTCCGCTCTCCCAAGGATAAAAAAGATAAAAAGGAGAAGGTAAACTCGCTACAAAACAACCTTAATATATATTTTGCTAACAGCTTAAATACTAATCGTGATACGTCAAAATATCCTCAAAGAAAACAATCTTACGGAAAAATATGATAACTGCATTATAAATTCATTCATTCAACAGTACATTCCATACTCAGAAAAAAGGATAATGAAGAGTTAAATTTAAAATCAAATAAAATAACATTTCATTTTTATTGAAAATCTCTGAAAACCCCATTTTTTGACAAACCTTGACATAGGCATTTAACACAGGAAAACAGTTTTTTTGAAAATGAAAAGTGACCGGCAGAAAATTAAGCCATGATATTGAACATGATAGTGCATTACATCTTGTACATTATTTATTGTTAATTACTTTAATATCATTGCAATAAATTACAAGAAAATTCAAATGAATAATTGTTTCACTTTTTATTATGCAGTATGAAAATATTTTCAAATGTGAACATGGCGCATTGGTTAGCACAGCAGCCTCTGAAATTTTTAGATTGGGGTTCGATTCCCCTTTAGGGTAATTATTTTATTTTTTTTACATAAAACTTGTTGAACTTTTAAAAATCTGTCTTATATTTCGAATTAGTCATTTAAAAAAATAATGATAACAACATTGTAATAAATAAAGAGAAAATAATAGGCAGTATTTATTAATAAACAATATTTTTGTATAAATACAATAAAAATATAATTACACAAATTTACTATATTTCAGTTATTTTTATTAATATAAACAAATACAATGCATTGTTATATCATTGTTTTGGCTTTATTTATTACAATGTTATTATTTTTAAATGACTAATTCGAAATATGATATATTTTTAAAAGTTCAACAATTTTTATGTAAAAAAAATAAATGTAGTGTACTAATATTATGTTCAATGTAATGGCTTAATTGCTGGCACAAAATCGACTTCCTGTACACTGTCCACGCGCGTTAATTGAATACTATAATCCGTATTTAAAAGTATATAATTTATAGGGAAAATCTTGAACCCTTTCAGGTAGTCTCATAAAACTGTATACGGTGCAATCTGCTCAGTCTATAATAATTTCCAAATGTCGTTTCATACTACTATAACAGTATTTGATTCTGCATATAAAATTGTATAAGTATATATATTTTTTACAGTTTTTGGACAAAGAATTAAATTTTTAGAGTGAAGAATTTGAAAAGAATATTTTTTCGCGTATTTAATTTTTGATACATTTTCTTTCATTTTCGATAATCTTTCAGTCAAACATTGCTATCCAAATACTTCTATTGTCTCGTACACACACAATCACATTCATGCAAGCTTTCCATTTTGATTTCATTGTATTTTCTTTATATTTTAGTTATTTTTTGTTACACATTCCTACCCAAACACAATTTTTCGCCTTGTCCACATTTATACAGACTCTCCTATACCTTGCACTCAAAAACTTTCACTGTTTTTCCTAGGGTTGTTTTGTAGGGATATTTTTGTCCCTATATATACTAATTCCACTGACTATATGCGTGTGGCGTGATTAACTTGATTGTTGCGAGCAGCTGACAAGGAAAGGCAGCACAGGGACCACGAGCGCGAGTTCGGCGAGCTCGGTGGAGGGCGAGTACGACGCGGACAGAGAACAGCCCACGGAGAAGGTGTCCACTATCAGTTCGTTGCTATTGGCATTGCTTGCACTCGCAAATCGTGTTCTTGTCGTTGTGTGCCGCCTGCCTCTTTCTGTATGTCTGTCTGTCAGTTGTTGTCGTGTGTTGTGTTGTATTTCGTTGTTGGTTGCTTTCAATTCAGACCTAAGCAGTTCATGTTACAATGAAATTATACGCCTTACATTTATTCATGTATGGCAAGCTCATATCTCTTGAATCTCAATCAGAACGAATTGAAATATTTTAAGTTCAATGGAATCTAAGTGCACACCTATAACAAAGTGTTCTGTGTCCCAAATTGAATAATTAATTATAAATTAATTTCAAATTTTAATCATAGATGTGAATTTTGTCAAATTCACATATCTGCTATTAAAATATAATATGGGATCTCTAGACTGAGGATTCAGTTTTAAAATTATTTTCATATAGTACAGAAAGCGTTACTTGTAGTTCCTTTCCACCACAGCTTTGAAAACTGCAAATAAAAAAGGCATGTTGGCACACTAAAATGGGTATTAAGCTGTGATCATATTTTTATTATAAAAATATAAAAATGTCATTTAGATTTTTTGAACTTGAATGCTTCAATTATTAACTTATATTTTTAAATGTTTCTCAAATGTAAATATAGACTAATATTTTAGTTTTATTTAACCAATGCATTTGATGCTGTTAACTATTAATTGTTTTCTATCCATTTTGGGTGTAACAGTTCTATTTGAAATAGATCTCAGGTGTAAGTCTATTTTTAAAACTGGGGTCAAACCTAGTTTACTAAACCTATAATAAAATTTGAGTACATAGCATGCTGCAAAAGGTCTGTTTAACTTCAACTTTAAATAATGTATATGTCATCGATTTCATGCTGTGCTGTGAAAATTTCCACAGAATATTGTACATTTATTTAGTTTAGAAGAGGAACCATAACACTTCATACAACATTTTAACATATTTAGTACACTAATATAAACATAACTGTATATTAGCTAACATAGTCTAGTCTAGTAACTAGTAACAAAAGTTATGGACAACTAACTACTTGTCGTCTTGGTAGCTTATCTCAGATAATTTCCGTCTATTTTATTTAATTTCAGGTTTGATTCTTACACTTTTATTTAGCATTGCCTGGAGTGGACACGCTTTCTTTCAAATTTAATTTCTTCTGGGAGAGTTTCAATATGTTTTTATTAATAAATCTATTTGGTTTTGTTGTAGAAACCTGTCGGAGGTGTCGCAGTTCTTCCACAAGGTGGACTCTTCAATAAAAAGAAAGAAAAGGAAGACAAGGATAAGGATAAAGAAAACCGCGACGCAAACGTTGCTGAAGTCAACGGGACTGAAGATGCGAATGAATCTGCTCTCAATTCCAGCAGCGAGGACTCCAAATCTCCCAAATCGAAAGACAAAAAGGCAAAAGTAAGTCATTAATTTTTTTGGCTACAAAGACCAGTGAGTAATTTTTAAATTCGTAGAAGCACGCGCAGTTATTGTTTAAATTTCCAGCCTGGCACTCATTTTAGTTGGTGCGGGCGTAGTTTATTTATTTCTGTAAATATTTTAGCATGATAATTATTTTTTTGCATGATCAGAGTCCTGGATTCAGTTTTGGATTTGGTTCTAAACGTGTTCCAAAAGATAAAAAGCCCAAAGATAAAGCTTTGGATACTTCTAACGAATCTGCAGATCCTGAGGAAGTTGAAAAGCAGAAAGGAGGACCACCGTTAGGTTCTCCTCAACTTCCTGGTTATACTCGTGAATACGATTACGATGCCGCTGAAGAAGAGTCGTCTCCTTCTAGAAAAGCTATACCCGCTGGTGCTTTCTCTTATGAGAATCAAAGAAGTCCTTCTACGGAGCCTGAAAATCAACAATCGCCTAATACGCGTCGCGCGACTGGTCTTGCGTTTAACTACGCGCCTGGAGAAGAACAAAACTTAGCGAAACGAAAAACAGCGCCATCTGGTCCTCCTACTTCATTTGACCAACCTATCCCTATCAAAGATCCTAAGGTTGACACTGCCGCATTTTTAGCAGGCGAGCAATATAATGTAGAAAAACCAGTTGTTCAATCTACTCCGACAAAAGCAGCCGGCGTAGTTGCTCCAGTTGGTGCCGCAGCAGCTGCTGCTGCACCTGCAGCGAAGACGGGAAAAACAAGACCTGTTAGAATATTTGTCATTACAAGCAAAAAAGATCCAAAAACCAACAAAGTTGATATTGAAAATGGATCTGTCGATACTTCTTCGGCTCAACAAAGCGTCGACACCGGTCACATTGATTCTAAATACGGATTGATTGATCCAGAAAATGGCACAATTATCATAACAGATCCCGCCACTGGTCAAAAAGAAATCGTCCAAGGATATGTAGAGCCTTCTACAAGGCAAATTCACATTACTTCAGCAGCAGTTTTGGATCCTAAAACCGGCAAAAGAGATCCAACTCTTGGACAAGTCATTACAATTGTTTCTGACGATAAAGGTAAAACAGCTGGACCATTCGCTGCTGTTTCCAAAAAGAAGATTATAAAAATTGTTGCTATTATCGGTAAAAGAGATCCGAAAACACATAGAGTCATTACTGAAAAAGGTCATCAAGAAACATCCAATGCTTCAGTTGATCCAAACACAGGACATATTGAAACAAAATATGGAATTATTGATCCCAAAAATCGTAAAATTACAACAAAAGATCCCAAAACGGGCAAAACAGATAGTAGACCAGTTGAAATTGACGAAGTTACTGGTCAAATTATTATTAATCAAGGAGTAATCGATCCGAAAACTGGTAAAACTGATCCATCATTGGGCCAGGTTATTAGTTTGTCCAACAAGGGAGAATCTATTGTTGAAATCACTGCAGTTACAGCGAAACGCGATCTTAAAACGGGCCAAATTGATCCAACAAATGCTCACAAAGAGGTTTCCAACGGAAAGATCAATCCTCATACTGGCGAAGTTGTCACGAAATACGGCACAATTTGCGTAAAGCGCATGAAAATTTTATCCAGAGATCCCGCAACTGGACAACTGGAAGAAAGACCCATTCAGTTGGATCAAAATCACAACGTTATTATTTTGACGGGTGTCACTGACCCTAGAACAGGCAAAAAAGATAACAACTTGAGTCAGATAATTCAAATTGGTGCTGAATTAGAACCAGAAATCAAAGTAACATCAACTGTTGGTAAAGTTGACAATAAAAAGAATACTTTCGATCCGAGAACAACTGCTACTGAAAGTTCGACTGGCATTTATGATCCGGACGAGAATAAAGTTTATACTAAGTACGGACAACTTGACCCAGTTGCTGAAACTTTAACATTTACAGATCCTAAAACTGGTAAAAATGAAGTTAAACAAGGAACAGTTGAACCTAACAACGGAGAACTGTTGTTCAAAGGAGGATTTATCAATCCGAGATCAGGTAAAAGCGACCCACATTTCGGAAGAACCGTCGTCGTGGATGTTATTGAACCTAAGGTACATCCAGGAGTCGCTAATCAACCGTCATTTGAATCTGCAGCTGCTGCTCAGCCATCAACTCCTGTCAAAGGTTCCCCCGCTAAAACACCCGTTGCTGCAACTTCACCAGCCGGAAGACGCAAAGTTATCAAAATTATGGTCATCACAGCTAAGAAAGACCCTAAAACCGGACATTTGGACATTGAAAATGGTCATGTTGACAACTCAGTCGGTATTATAAATCCTGATGGCCAAATCGACACAAAATACGGATTGATTGATCCGAAAGCCGGTACTGTATTGATTACCGATCCCGCCACAGGTCAAAAAGAAACTGTCAATGGACAAATTGATCCAGTTTCAGGACAGATCATCCTTACTTCGGGCCCTGTTATTGACCCAAGATCTGGCAGGAAGGACACAACTCAGGGGCAAGTTATTGCTATTGTTGGTGCTAAGCAACCCATCGAAACTGGTGAAAAAAGAACTGTACCTAATTTATTACCATCTCACCCTGTTCCCAAGAAAAGAATTGTTAAAATTCTTGTTATTACTTCCAAAAAAGATCCCAAAACTAACAGGATTGAAGCTGATAAAGGAATTGTGGAAAAGATCACTGCAACTGTAGATCCTGTCACAGGAATAATTGATACCAAATATGGTAAAATTGATCCTGAAAATTTGAAAGTTGTTCACAAAGATCCGAAAACTGGAAAGAGTTCAGTTACTCCAATTGAAATTGATCCACTTACTGGACAAATTATCGTTACTAAAGATGTAGTTGATCCAAAAACTGGCAAAGTAGATCAATCTCTTGGACAAGTGATCAATGTTGTTGATCCCAAACAACCTGTAGTACAAATCACAACAATTACAGCTAGACGAGACCCGAAAACTGGAGAAGTTGATCTTAATTCTGGAAAAACTGAAACGTTTAATGGAAGACTTAATCCAGCTACTGGAGAAATTGCTACAAAACAAGGTTTGATTAACCTTAAATTGATGAGGATCATGTACAAGGATCCCAAGACAGGAAAAGTACTTGAAAAACCTATTCAGGTCGACAAAGATGATAACATTATTGTTACGGGAGTAGTTGATCCAAAAACAGGAGCAGTTGATCCTAATATGGTTCAAGTTATTCAATTAGGACCTGAAGTAGATCCAGAAGTTCAAATCCATACATTTGTTGGCAAATATGATTCGAAGAAAAACATTATTGACTCTAAGAACGCCATTCCTGACACATCTGTTGGTTTGTACGACCCAGATAAAGATAAAATCCATACAAAATACGGTCTTTTGGATCCCGTAAATCAAACTCTTGCATTTATTGAACCTAAATCCGGTAAATTTGAAGTGTCTCAAGGACATGTTGAACCAAACACTGGGGATATTGTTTATAAAGGAGCTGTAATTAACCATAAAACTGGAAAAAGTGATCCACATATGGGACGAGCGTTATCTGTTCATATAACTGAACCTATTGTGGATACTGTCGCTGAAAATCAACTAACACCTGTCAAACAACCACAACAACAACAACAACAACCTGCAGTTGTTGAAAAGGTCGTCACTCCCGTAAAACCAATCGTCACAACTCCTGTCAAACTACAACAAACGCCAGAAGTATTACCTCCACCAGCCGCCGTGCAAAAGAACATCCCCAAGAACAGAATTGTTAAAATTATGGTCATCACAGCGAAGAAAGATCCTAAAACACAGAAAGTCGACATTGAAAACGGCACAATTGAACATATTACTGGCATCTACAACCCTCAAAATGGTCTCGTTGAGAGCAAACTAGGAATGATTGACCCCAAAAATGGTACTATCATCGCAAGAGATCCAACTACGGGTCAGACTGAGGTCGTTCAAGGACAAGTGGATCCTTGTACGGGTCATATTCATGTCAGTAGCGGACCAGTTATAGATCCAGCAACAGGAAAGACCGATCCAACTTTAGGACAAGTTGTATCAGTTGTTGGATTGAAAGCTGCACAAGAACCACCAACATCAACTCCTGTTAAGAAACGTATTATCAAAATTATGGTTGTCACGACTAAGATTGATCCTAAAACCGGCAAAATCGACCCTGAGAAAGGACAAATTGAATATTCTACAGCTACTTTGAATCCGGTTACTGGTTATATTGAGTCTAAATATGGTTTAATTGATCCCAAGAATGGTAAACTGATTGTAAATGATCCGAAAACTGGTAAAGTTGATGCTAAATCTGCTCAAGTTGATGAAACAACTGGACAGATCATTGTTGGATCAAACGTTGTTGATCCAAAAACAGGCAAAACTGATCCACATCTTGGACAGATCATTAGTATTGTTGGACAGAGTGATCCAGTTGTAGAAATAACTACAATTACCGGCAAGAAAGATCCAAATACTGGAGCTGTTGATCCAAATAATGGACAAATGGAAACAACTAAAGGAAAACTTAATTCAGCAACTGGTGAAGTAACTACTAAATATGGAATTATCAACTTAAAACTTATGAGAATCACTACTAAAGATCCAAAGACAGGAAAAGAAGAAACCAGACCTATCGAAATCGATGAACACGGCAATATTTATCTTTCTTCCGGAGTAGTTGATCCTAAAACTGATACAGTGGATCCAAATATGGGCCAGATCATTCAAATTGGTTCTGAAGTTGAACCTGAAGTACAAATTGTATCATTTGTCAGCAAAGTTGATGCTAAAAAGAACACAATCGACCCTAAAAACGCAGTTCCTGAACTGTCTACTGGATTGTACAACCCTGAAACACACAAAGTTGATACTAAATTCGGTCAAATTGATCCAGTAAATGGAACATTGACTTACGTAGACCCGAAAACAGGAAAAACGGAAACTAAACAAGGTATTGTAGATCCAACAACTGGACAAATCATCTTTAGAGGTGGTTTAATCAATCCAAAGACTGGAAAACCAGATCCTAACTTCGGAAGAATAATCTCTGTGACTATTACTGAACCAGAGGTCACTCCAACTGGCCAGGTCACTGAAAAAGATCCAAATAACTTTAAGATTGATCCTAAGACCGGACAAATTTGGATGTTCGATCACCACGACCCTACAACTGGTCAAGCTGTATACTCTAGTGGTCAAATTGACCCAATTACTGGATATATTATTACTATTTACGGTTATTTGGATCCGAAATCTGGTACTGTCAGTAAATTATCTAAAGTTGATACCACAAACACGAAAATTGATCCAGAGACGAATCAAATTTACACGAAAACAAGTGAAGTTGATGAAACGGGTACTCCATTATATTCTGTTTCACAAATAGACCCAACAACTGGCGAAATTTATACTAAATATGGAAAAGTTGATCCAAAGACTGGTAAATTAGTAATTGTCAGAATATATTTGATCACTCAGTCTGACCCTACTGGAAAAGTAAAAGAAATAGATCCAAGAGACTGTCAAATCGATGAGAAAACCGGCAAGATTCTCAACGTTACAACACAAACAGTTTACATGTATAGCATGGTTGATCCAAAAACCGGTAAAATCATTCAAGTTGATCCAAACGATCCATTGGTTAAGAGCGCAAACACTAAAGTCACTCAAGTATTAACTCTCTCTGGAGAAATCGACCCAGTCACTGGAAAGATCCACACAGAATGGGGTCACATTGATCCAAAAACAGGCGAGATCGATCCAAAAACCGCAAGAACAGATCCAGTTACTGGAGAACTCATCCTCAACTATGCGCAGATCGACCCATCTCATTTCACTGATCTTAAAGATACAAAAGTTAAAGTTACAACCCATACATACACCAAGGGACAGAGTTCCAGTGAGGGAGAAAGCAGTGATGATGATCTTGACCAATATAAAGCAGATAATCTTCAGGATATCGCACAGTTGAAGATTCCCAAAAAGAAGTCCGCCAGCCCAAGTGTGAGTACACCAGTTATTGTTAAAACTACTACGAAGCAAGTTGTTACGAAAGACAAAGATGGTGTCACGCAAAATATTGAAGAGAAGGTTGAAGATGGCAGAACAGGAGAAGTTACTATTTCTACTCAAGTAAACAAGGTATGTAATAGTTTTAGAGTCCATATTTTATTTGTAGTTTCAAACGTTGAAGCTTTGCAAATACATTGCTTCATTTTGATATACAGTTGTTGATAGGCAATGTTTTTTTGTAGACTATGCTGTACTGAAAGATTTTTGCCATACGAACGATAATTTTTAATTTGTAAAATTTTGTTTAACAAATTTATAACCACTAAACTTAATATACTATATGCTGGAAAGGGTTATTATGATACGTCAGCATAATTAATCAGATGCATATGACATTATTTGTCATTATATAGAAAATATAATAGTTATTTACGATATAAGTACGTAACGCTAGTCTTTAGTCACGAATGTGTATCGTACAATATTTTATCTACGATAGAATCTAATAACCTAATAAATATAAAAAATATATTTTTATTTATGAATTAGGATCCCGATATTAAATGAGAGAAGTTTGCCATGATACAAAATATACACCCTGGTTTTGTAAATTTAGCGTAGGTATTTAAAAATTTTAATTACTTGTTGCTCGGCAACCCGTGACTAATGAAATCTTGTTACTAAACAAGCGTTTTATAAACTCAAAACTAACTAAACATCAATTTTACGCACTATCGTAGATAAAAAATATCACTCAGTCTGTTGGTGTTTTAAATTTGGTAACTAATTATTAAAAATGCCCCGTGTAAACAAAGATAGATACTCCTTGCGATGCTCTCTCTCGTTCCGCAATATTGTATTGAAACATAACTATTTATAAGGACGAAAGAATAATTTTTCGATTACTAAACATTTATTTTCATTTGATTTATAAAAACACTCTTAAAATTGGGTTTCAGTTCAGATTGCTATTCAATATTTTGTATAAGAGAGAAAAAAAAATTCTTTACGATTTCCTGCATATAGAAATAAATTTGGTCTTGCAAATTTATAAAGTCAAAAGATTTAATATAAATTTGTTATCAGTTTTTTTATATTTGATATTTCTATTATATAATGAGCTTGTTTCACATTTTTTAAAAGTATTTTAAATGAATGTTTATGCAATTTTTTCATATTAATAATAATTTATTGTTATTTTCTAAATAATGAAATAAAAAGATTGGCGCCAAAAATAATAATGAAAAACAACCCCCCACTCCTGTGACGTCGAAGTACATACATCAAGTCATTCATAGCCAATAGGAAAACAGTTTACGTTATTTGTATAAATAGGCGATAGTTTATCACATTTTAATTGTATGTACTCTGACGTCACTTTCTGTTTCGGATTACATGGCTTTTTCAAAATTTTATTCAAATTTCAATATTTAATTGGAAAATATCTAATAGATATTTCGTGATATTTTCAAATTTGAGGCTCTTTAAAGGATAATATCTTTTAAAATTAAGTACTTAGAACTCAAATAAAAAAAATTGCAATAGCCCTATTATTTCTTAGTTTGAGCGTTCAAGATGTCGAATTGACAGACAAAACACAATTAAAAGTCATTAGTTTCTTAAATTTAACAATTTTTTGCAATGTTATTTATTGGCGCCATCGCGCCACATCGCCACACTTACCTTACACTTACTACCTCGCTTACCGTATAACGTCGGCCCTGTTCAATATGATCAATCAACAACCAAGTTTTCCATGTTATTTAGTTTTTATTCCCATTAATTTTATTTTTAATTTAAAATTATTTAATATTCAATTGTCCACTGTGCACGGTTAGTTTAACACTTGCATGATTGTAACTTAAGGCGGAAACCATCGACGACGGTAAGTCACCGTTTGTAACTGCTCGAGCCGTAACCACGCGCACTGCAACTACTCACGAGGACCTGGGAACCAACGCAAAAACTCAACAGTTGGAGGAGAAGACCGTGGCAACTTCCATGACTTCTTCAGCCACCAGGCAAGAGCAGAGAGTTGTTACACAGGAGGTTAAGACGACTAGCACGCTTATTAGTGGGGATCAGGTACGATAAACAAAAAATACTGCGTTTGGGAAGATTATTATTGCATTTTAGAAGTTATTTTGCGAAATTGGCTTGTTATGAAAAGCTATTATTGTTGTTTAAAATTTTAGGTATTTTGAATATAATTTGTGGCCTATTGCATTGATATTGCTTAAATTATTTCTGAACGGAAATGGACGTATTATAAATTGAACTACATTTTTGTTGTACAGTAATGTCCGCTTATAACGAATCCGAATACAACGAACCTCCGGTTGTAACGAACCAATCTTGAGAGTACGAACTAAGTCCCATAAGACGTGTGTGTTTTTCCCCAACTAACGAACACGTTCATAATGAACTTGCGGATAAAACGAACCTTGTTTCGAATATAGTATTTAAAAGTTTTCGGTTATTGCGAAATAGAAAATTAAGGACTTCCCCGAATAAATCATTACAGATGCAATGCTGGATGGGATAAATATTACCAAAAACAAACAGTCAAAAATATCCAGCTGGTGAGTCGAATATCCGAACATAGGACTTTAACATGTCTTTCGTAATTTCCTGTTTCCATAATTATTTTAGGTAAAAAAGTTTAAAATAAAAGTTGCAGGGCTGAAAATTCTGCGTCTGAATCAATAAGCAAAAATAATTTTTTATGCTTTGCAACGGTAGAAATTAGGTATGAAACTTTCTAAAATCACGTCAAAAATAGCGATAGCCATGAAAATTAAATAAAGTAACAAATGTTTAACCATTTATCTGTCAATTTAGGTTAGAATGCTTTATTATATATTATTTTATAATTTCTGTTCAAGTTAAATAACAAATAAAACTAAATTAATCTTAATTGACAGGTAAACCGTTTAACATTTTGAAATTTTTTGTTTTAATTCCATGGCTATCTCTATTTTTGGAATGATTTTCGACATGTTCGTACCTAATTTCTGCCGATACAAAGTATACAAAATTAATTGTTCATTGATTTAGATATAGGGTTTTAAGCTCTGACTTTTATTTGAATCTTTTTTTACCTAAAGCATTTAGGGAAGCAGAAAATGATAAAAACCTGATTTTAAAATCCATGTTTGGTTGTTCGACTCACCACTCTGTATGATTGATTTTCTAATGATTTGTTATTGTCTGGGCTAACAGATCTAACAAAATTATATTTACTGAATGTAATTAAAATATATATTTTAATGTAAATATATTTTTCACAAATTGACATTGAAATAAGTTTAGTGGTTCATATTTCGGGGGCACTTTTATAATAAAAGCGCTTTTATGAAGTGCGCTTTTACATTATATTCTTATGAGGAATGCGCTTGTTTTACGTGCCATTGATTTTGTTTTTATATTCCTAGTCAGTTCCAATAGTCCAACGTAAATTATGTTTTTTGACAGTGTGATAGCTTCCAATTCGTTAGATCTGTAGTTCAAAGTTTGCCACCATAGCTCTGCGAATGGAGTATTCTTAGTATTCTATTGTAATATTTTTATTTTATTTTCAGAAACTTTCACATATTTGTATTATAAATCTAAAATTTTGAGTTCTTTGAGCGAAATTTTACCGGATGTGACATCTTACGTCACGTAGGAGCTGATGGCATTTAAGAAATATATAGAAATATAAAACTTGTGAACAAACAAAATGTAATAAAACTAATATGAACAATACATTTGACACGATGCCAATGGTAGAAAAACTGCCTACTGTTAACAGGACAGTTATATGTACAAAATTTGTTAGAAATGTCATCAGTCACTCGTACGTCATAAATCACATGATACCTTTTCAGCGCCAATATAAATTACGAAAACTCAGGCTAGACAAAATAAACTTTGATTTTTTACATTATTCGGTTATTATTTAGCACAATCCACAATGTTATAACATTTTTCACCTCAAATTTTACTACATTAGAATACCCCATTGTTGCTATTGGGCTAATTTCGCATTAGACGCTTGAGTTAAGTGCGCCATAAAATTCGAAGGAAATTTGGTTTAGTAGTTTAAAGCGAGTTCAGGAAGCAGTGTAATGATTTTAAACTAAGCTTCGTATAGTATGCCCCTGTGCATCGAGACATTAAAATTTTAAAAGAACAAATTATTTACTTTTTTGTTGAGTTTATATTAAGTTTGCACTTTGCACGGTCAGTTTCATAGTAACTAAACATACTTTCGTCTCGTACATATTAATTTATTATCATTTCATGCTTGTTAACTATCATTTGGGCATGTTCTGTTGGGCTTGTATAGCTTCGTCGCGACAGCATAAGTTCCACGAGTTCAGGAGATTCTGGTACACCTATAGACCTAGACGAGGACCAAAGAGGCCAGTATTACAACGACGTCTTCCTCAAGGTAGGTAACGTTTCATTAGTCTCAATCCAACTGCCTTCAAATTGTAAGTAAGCAAATAATAACTTACATTCAGAATTCAGTCATTACAGCACATTTAATACTAACTTTCTTTACATTCTTTTGTAATATATTTGAAGATAGTTTCTTGAATTGATGTTTTCTCTATAGGGTGAACCTGGAACAGGAGGAATTGTACAAACAGAAAGTGTTGTGTACTCTGGAGATACTCCAGCGCATCGTACAGCTACAACTCATGTACCAGTTGTCGCAACCGAAGCAAGAAAAGTGCAACTCGAATCAGAAGATGGTAACTATAGCGCAACTGGGGAAATTATTAGCTCGCAGACTATCAGCAGCAAAACGAGGACAGTCGAAACCATCACGGTAAGGAAAACAAAAATTTTGTACAGGATGGTGACCGGCACTACCCGGTCACAGGACTTTAATCATACTTTTCTAATTTTTGTTTTCCTAATTATTTTAGGTAAAAAACATCAAATAAAAGTTACAGAGTTCAAAATTCTGCACTTGAATTAATGAGCAAAATTAATTTTGCACTGTGCTAATATCATACGAGATACTAGTTTTTCTCTAAATAACGAATTTCAGTATTGTTATTTTTTTAACTGCAATTATATCATTTTTCATTGAGTTCTTAATTTATTCTAAATAGTTAACATGTATTTTGTGAAGCTGAAGTTATTCTTCTTTCTGTTTAGTATAAGACAGAACGCGACGGAGTAGTTGAAACCCGAGTGGAACAGAAGATTACCATTCAATCAGATGGAGATCCTATTGACCATGACCGCGCATTAGCTGAGGCTATCCAAGAAGCAACCGCCATGAATCCAGACATGACGGTAGAAAAAATTGAGATCCAGCAGCAAACCGCACAGCACCAGTAACCTACAGGTAAACTTATATGAAATTTTATTAATTCATTTTGGCATCCATCTTTAAGTTCTGTTTTCTATTTTTTCTAAATTTGTGGTTAGTCATAAAATATAAGGTAAAAATTTGATTATCTTTGTTTTGGCATCCATTTTTAATCTGAATCTGTCTCTGCTAATTAGTTATTAATTATTAAAGTTTTCGTGGAGAATTGTTGTAGGATGTGTTGTCTCATTGTGGAATGTTATTGTCCAGGTGACGGCCCTGCCACGTAAAGTAGCACAGCGCGTCGCAGCTGACAACTTCATACTTCAAACTGCTGTACAATGGAAAGGAGAATAAACACAAAACAGAGTCAGAGTCGTCTATATATAATAAAGGATTTATTGTAATAGTTAGACCTACGCTTAACGTATCATTGTTGGCCTTCGACTGTGCAGACCAAGCTTTAGTTTGACTATGACAGAGAGATTGGATACATTACATTTGTGCCGTGTATATTAAGAACTATACTAAGAGAGCAGATGATTCTGTATACTGTATTGTAGCGACTCGCATCTTTGCACGGCCGTAATGGTAGAGTCAGCATGTACCTGTGTCTCTGTTGTTTCTGTTTCCCGTGCAAATATGTGTAGTTTCAAACTATTTTTTAAGTGTTGGGTTTATGTCACAAAAAAAGTGTAGCTTTGGTGGTGTGGTCACATATTTTATATACCTAATTTCATTTAATGTTTATTTTTGTACGTGCAAAAGCTTACGCTGACAGTTGTTTCGTTTTGTATATTTGTATCTGTGTCTCTAAAATCTTCCAAAAGCAGCTGTTTCATCTCGTGTTTTTCAATCTAAACTTATTCATTCATTAACATTTTCTCTTTTTGATATATTTGTATAGCAACGTAGAGCAGCTTACTTATGAAATTAATTCATCCATATTCAAAAATCGCAGTCTACAACTCTGTTCAAAACTTTTTTTAAAATATAGTAAGTTATTATATTCGAAGCTAGACTGTTTATTTTATGAATATGGCTGTGCAAACTTTATAATATAGAAAAATGTAGAAAATAAATTAAAATTATATAAGAAAAATCTATGGAGATATAATATGTACGTTATATTTGAAAGTCGCGATGTTACGAGAGAAAAAGAATCTCTTTGCAAGAAAACAATACTAATGTGTTCAACACAGCTCTTACTAGATGCATTACATTCCAGATTCATTCAAATGTACACATCCCTTCAAGCTTGCGTACTAATATTTGTTAGTTTATTATTTTATATATGTATAATGAACATAAATATTATTATAGTGACAGAAGTATTATTTTATTTCTTGTAACGATAATTGTGATTGCTTTTTTATTTGTCAAGCAATGTCAACATACACTGGTTGCGTATTTGCTCTCTTTTCTCTTTACGCAACTTCATATTTGACAAATACAAAAGCCAGTGAATCATTTTATTTTTATCAGATGATTTAATATATTATATATGGATCACTATTGCAGCTATATTTTAAGTATCATTTATTTAAACTATGAAATAGTACTTGTTTCATAAAGATTTATTTGTTCTTGCAAATTTTTATTCAATAAAAATGTTTCAATAAATATATAAAATGTATATAGATTATGTTAATTCAGGGAATGTAGAAAAATGCACTCTTTTCTTTTCAGGTTTTCTTCTTTGTTGCATTTTGGCGAACAACGGGGGAATAACTTTACCACTGTCACTAACGGACGGTTTCAGCGCTTTCCACGGTAGGTAGCTGTCTGTACTCTCTAAGTTTCCATCTAGTAAAGAAGTTGACAAGTTCTTCACAACAGATTTAGAAACAGCTTTTTGTAATGTAGGCGCAAATGATCCAGGGAGATCTAGAAGCTAAAATATTAGATACAAGAAATAAAATATTTACTGATTATATACTCTTCGGCATAACGGTCATCTTTGAAGGAACATTTAATCTGTTTTGCGCTTTTTCCTGTTCAAATCTCTTAATAAAAGATCTTGTAGTTTCATTAATATCTTTATTGTCCAAGATAACTGAAATTTTTCATATTTAAACTGAGAAAAGTAAATTTATCGATACCTACCTAGTCTGAAAGTATTTGCGATTAATAAATCTTTGTACCGATGTTGTTTCGTCATTGGATTACCAATGAAATTGAGTTCAGTTAAATAATACCAATGTTGAATAACTTTAGCCACATGTAAAACATCTGTTATATTGTTATAACAAGCTATCAAAGATCGGATTACTTTTAACGGTTCCAAGCTCTCGATTGACGTTATATTATTGTGAGATATATTTAATACTTGTAGAGTTTCCTAGATTAACAAAGAATAAGTAATAATAAATAATTACACAATAGATTTAAAATAAATATGTATTAACATTTTTATTATTTGGATACCTACTACTTATAAGTGTATTTTTTTACTTATAGAATACTTACTGCTAAATTGATAACAGTTCGTGGATCGAAACACAAGCTTTCTCCTTTATTTAATCTTTGTTTTTCAATATGTAATTCTTCTAAATTAATCAGTTTATGTAGCCCTTCAACAACACTTATTTCATTACATCCTAAGTAAAGTTTTCTTAAATTTCTCAACGTAACTAAACCATCTATTTTACTTATTTTATTCTTTTGTAAATACAAATGTTTAAGGGTCCGTAATGGCTCAAGATTCTTAATCGTTTGAATTTCATTATTGTGGAGATATAAAACCACCAAATTTTCACATATTGCCAAGTTGCCCTAAACACAGAAATATGAATAACTTTGCTATTTTACGATATGTGATTGCTTACAATATTTTTAATATATTTGTCGTGTAAAAATAAATGTGTCACTTTTTTAATGGCATCTACATTTGAGCCTGATTTGTTTGGAGATATAGTTTTTCCTACGTGCTGTTGTAAGAATTCCGTGTCTGACATTTTCAAAACAATATTGATTTAACAAATTAGGTTACTTAGATATAAACTATATCCGTTTGCTCTTTTAAGGAGAAATAAAAAATATCTGATGTGGACACCACATGACTTCCTTGTACGCCGTTACACTATTCATTTGTTAATAATTAAAATATGTATTATAACAGACCCAATCATAAAATTGCACGTATTTGACATAATTTGACATTGACATTAAATTCTTTATTTTTTTTGTTATTTTTTGTCCTAATTCATAGCAAACTTAATTACAGAAACCAAAAAGTACATAATTTTTAAATTTACATATCTCGCTTATACAAAGAGCTAATTTAATCATACTTGATGTTTTCGACGCAGAATTCAATTCTCTAAAACTTATTTGAAGCATGTATTACTAAAATCAAAACACCATTTTTTTTTCAAGAAAAACTGATAACAGTCACTTTCGGTTAGACTATTTTAACCAAAATCTATTATGTTATTCCCATTAATATAAAAGTATTATATACCAAATTTGAAAAGTTTTGGATTATATTTTAATATAGTTTTTCATTAAAATCTATTATAGGCAACGGCTTCATGTAAAGTACCACTTACGGGTAGACCATTTTAACTAAAATCTATTGTTATGCCCATATATATATAAAAGTATTATTATATACCAAATTTGAAAAGTTTTGGATAATATTCATATTGCTATGAGTGCCCGCGAGGTGACGCCTGGTAAGCGCCCACACGGTAAAATATATCGTCATCATTACCGATGTCTACATGTGTTGTAGATACTGGCACACCCAGAAATGGGTAATATGCCGTGATGATATATTTATTTATTTATTTATTTGGATAATATTTTAATATAGTTTTTCATTAAAATCTATTATAGGCTCCAAGTAAAGTACCACTTCCAGGTAGACCATTTTAACTAAAATCTATTGTGTTAACACTAAGCTCAAAATGTATCATCACAGCATATACCCATTTCTAGGGGTGTCAATCTGCTTTGTCACAGATATCGGTAATGATGATGATATATTTGTACCGTGCAGGTGTTTACCAGGCGTCACCTCACGGACACTCATTGCTGGCGTGGAGAGTGCACCACAGGGGTCACTTTTGTGTCATTTAAAATTCGAAATATTTGGCGTCGGTCGGGATCGACCCAGGTTTCCCAGTATTGCGGCCACGGGACCCGGGACACGGGACCCATTTTTTTTGCACTCAGTACGGAAAAATAGGCTTCTTATTTTTGGTTGTAACAAAAGTTTATTTATTATAAATATTAACAATGGGGTCCCGTGGCCGCGTGCCTGAGTGTCTGGTCGCAAACCTGGGGGAACCGGGATCGATCCCGACCGGCGCCAAATATTTCGACTTTTAAATGGCACACGCCAGCAATGAGTGCCCGTGAGGTGACGCCTGGTAAGCGCCCACACGGTAAAATATATCGTCATCAATACCGATGTCTACATGTGTTGTAGATACTGGCACACCCAGAAATGGGTAATATGCCGTGATGATATATTTATTTATTTATTTAACAGTTTCATACTTTCCAAACGGTACGTAGAAAAGTATACTTTTCCGTACGCCGCTTGTTTTCGATCTCGGGTGCGTTGCCACTAAAAAATTTCCGCCTAATACGAAAAAGTAATACTTTGCCTTACTTGTAGCACAAATAGCTATTTTTAAATATATATTTGCATATGATTCGTGTAGTACAGACACATTTAAGGTAATAATACGTACAGGCACAGGGTGATTCAGGATTAATATTACAAACTTTGGATGCATTGCACAGTAATTGCCCTCTGACGTCATATTAAGTCTGTCATCTAGCGATATTTTTGTAAAGCTTTGTAGAGATGATGCTCTGTTGCCACATAACTGATATATAATTAAATCAGATTGTATTAATTAAAAATTATTCTAATAATGCCAAAATAAATAAATTATTGCAATTTTGAATTTAAATATGATATATTCAATAAAGAAAAATTAATTTTGTGTCAAAATTAAGTTTTAAACAATAGTAAAATTTAATAATAAACGCAACTGGCAACAATGGATTATCTGTCATGTAATAAATGTGCTCGTGCTTTGTTTGTGAAGCGTTGTTGAAATGTTATAAGTTCAAAAAATATCTCAAAACTACGGAACAAGTAGAAGTAAAATGTATTAAGAAACACAAATTATTTCGAAATTATTGTTCCGTAGCTTCTTGTAATGCGTCATCCCAATTATTATCGTATCATAGATTTCTGAAGAACCCAGAAATGAAAAAAAAAAATGTTAATTTCATTAAAAATTAATACAGAAGTAAAGTAATTCGCATTTGTCTGTTGTAAACATTTTAAGGAATCTGATTTTATACCAAGCTTTTTGAATTTAAAACTGACAACTATTTCATTTCATCATCTCTATGCGCAGAAGAACAACTGCGCTTTGAAAACATCTCATTCTTTACTATCTCTCTCACTTTGTGCAATGCATCCAACAGTTTATTCCTGAAGCAGGGCCGTAGCCAGAACTAAATATTAGACAGGGTTCATATTTTTTTAGCCTGGGCTTACGTATATTAGTTTTAATTTTTTTTTAATGTCTAATAGGAGCGCATATATATTAGTGCTTTTTTTTAAAGCAAATTTTGGAATCCTTAGGAATTTTGTAAGTTTAAAAATTGTGAATAAATCAAAGACATAATAAAAAAATGTAAAAACAGTTTTGTATGCAACTTTTAATGCTATCCAATTTTGCACATATTTAGGTTCTACTTCACATAAATACAACTCCTAATGGTGCACTAATGACTAGAGTTCGAAATATATGCAAACTTCCTATTAAATGTATGCTTACATAATTTTAAGAAAATCAAATAATGCGAAGTAAAATAAGTGCATATTTTGCAAATTTTTGACATTTGGATAATTTTAAATTATTACTTCAAAGAAAAACAACAGCAATATAATTTATTTGACATATCTTTTCAATACAATATTGTCAATTTAAATTACGTTGGTTCAACCGGTCACCAAGCAATATGTGCCCCTGGTTTCGACTTGGGAGGTGTGGTCTATCATTAAGAGTACATTCGGAGACAGAAGTTTTCTATACAAATTTTAGCGGTTCATGTATAAAATGGATTTATTTAGAACACAAATTAAATACATAAACATTTCTTTAAATGTCGTTTATTATATACATATACCTTCTCCATAGGGGGACACATATTGCTGGTCGCACAATAATGGTTATACCGTATTTTTCCATCCTTACAAATATTCGTACATTAGTCTTGATATACGTAATTATTCTGTTTTCTACATGTAAGCCTGATTATTTTTACCAGGGCTCAATATTATTTTACCAGGGCTTAGCCCTGTCCAGCCCCCCTCTGGCTACGGCCCTGTCCTGAAGTCATTTTAAGCAAAAAAATGTTATATGAACATAGGTCCTATCTCTTTTAGTTACCAAAATAAAAGAGGTTAAAGTTTTATATAAAAAAAATCAAATTTTTGTAATAAAGATACTTCTAAAAAAGGAGATTATTATTGAAAAATCATACCTTATTTATTCTAATTAAAAATTATTATACCTTTGCTTGTGTAATAATGGATGGTTTTAGTACTGCTGAATATGCAGATATAATTTTTATTTATGGATTCTGTAATGACCATTATGCGTGCAGAGAATACCGTGACAGATACCCACATAGACGCCAGCTTTCCCATACCATCTTTGCGCGCATATTTCAGTGACTAAGGGAAACTGGATCTACTGCTGTACGAAATGACGGTATCGGTGTTGTTAATAACTAAGAGGAAAACAATGTGGTTTATGTTTATGCTATTCTTGATAATCCTCAAATCAACACGAGACGTGTCGCTGCTCAACTGCACATGTCTCCAGTGGCGGATTTAGACTTTGTTAACTGCAGTGGCTCAGCATTAAGCGAGGCAGCGCCGCAGACGTAATTTTTTTTTCGTTCAAGGTCAAATGCCTTAAAATTAAAAGTTACATTTTTTTCAAGGGATGTTCAAAAGCATGTTTTCCCCCTTTCATGTACAGAAATAAGTTTTAAATATCAACTTTTTACCTCTCGCTAAGAGAGGTATTGGATTCATGCTAAAATTCGCATATCCAGATTTTATTGAATAAGCACGATTTAAGGTCCCTAGAATACGATTATAACATTTTTAAAATGATGTGTGTGTGTGTGTGTGTGTGTGTGTGTGTGTGTGTGTGTGTGTGTGTGTGTGTGTGTGTGTGTGTGTGTGTGTGTGTGTGTGTGTGTGTGTGTGTGTGTGTGTGGATGTGTGTATGTGTGTGTGTGTGTGTGTGTGTGTGTGTGTGTGGATGTGTGTATGTATGTGTGTGTGTGTGTGTGTGTGTGTGTGTGTATGTATGTCTGGATGTTGTAATCACGATTCCTCAAAAACTATAAGACTTAAAAAATATTTAACTGCAGTTTCCTCAATCTGACATTCCTGGGAAGAGCTGAAAAGGTTTTGGTAACAATTGAACAACCGGAAGTAGTAGTTTCTTAGAAAAATTCTTTTAAATATAATTTTAAGGAAATTTTTTTATTAAATATTGAAGAACATAAAATTCTCCATCTAATACATAGTGTTGCCAGAAGTCGAGACGAGACGAGACTTGGGGTCGGTCTCGTCTTGGTCTTGACTTGGTCTCGACTAGAGTGGTCTCGTCTTGGTCTTGTCGAGACGAGACTTGATGTCAGTCTCGTCTCGTCTCGAGTCTCGACAAGACTCTCGACTTTGCCTCCATTAATATTTTTTTTAATAATCGTATCTAATAATACATAAAATTCTAAGAACAGCAGTACAATCGCGATTAAAAAATTCCAAATAATATTTGAGATATTTATTATTAAGCTTTCCATGAATGTCATCAACTTGATACTTGACCTCTTCAAACAATTAATATGAAAATATACGTATATATCGAGTGTTGTTTATCATTAATAAACATAAAATATATAATTTCAATTCCTTAACTACAGAATGCATTTCTATTATTAGCAATAGTTAAATAGATATGTATATGTTTAAATGAAGCAGTAAGTAAATGAATAAAAATCCCCAAAAAAGTAACTTCTTTCGCTATTTTTTTTATTTTTTTCTAAATATATGTTAAATAAGTAGATAACTAAAACTTATACTTTTGCGTATCCTCTGGTACGTGTACTAAAGGTTGAGAACCGCTGTTTTATTTCAAAAGTTTGACCTTGAGTTATATTTTGAGGTAGCGTTATATGACCACACTGACTATAAAACTTAAGGGATGGGGGACAAAGCAATGGTTTTTCCAAAAATATTACTTCCTTACAAACTATTCTAAACTTTACATTATGCTTATTTTTATTAATTATATTCTGGCAACAATTTAATCAACTAAGCTGAAAATAAGAAAATATGAATGAACAAAAAATTATGAATTACAGGGATATCCCTAATTCCAGTATTTTATAATACCCAGTTGAACTGAACCTTAGACTAAAATACGCCGAAAAGAAAATAAAGGCTTTTATGACCAATGACACCGGGCGAGGAAAGTGTACTTGTACTTTGTACGTGTTTTTACGAGAAATGTTTAATACCAATTTCTTAGAATGTTTGATACCAAATTTCCCAAATTATTATACCTGTAACTACATATTTTAACAATGTCCCTTACATTTCACTTTATTGAGATAAAGTTTTACTTTCATTATACATCACATACTAGATACATAAACTTTTATCTTTTGAAGTACATATTTTCCAAATTTTTGTTTATATACGATACCATAATTTTTTTATTGGCATTTAATGACTAGAAAATGTTTTATTTTAATTCACAGGAAAAGTATTTTTACATAAATTATAGATACAAAGTTTGAGAAGAATTAAATCTTCGTTTTTTATACTTTAGTATTTCTTTACAAAATAATTATATATCTGATTTGTTAGTATTAATAGTTTACATTATTTGCATTTAATATATTCCTATTTCTATATGCAATATGTATTTGTATGTTTGAATGAAGTGAAATATTTAGGCGAATAAGAAGTACGTCCGTTGAACAAGTACAATATGGTTGTTTTAAACCGGGACGCAGACCGGGAATTTCCCTAGGATCGTAAATTCTTTGTCTGCATTTCCGTAAAATTCTAAGAATCACAATAGATTATTTAAAAATGAAAAATACTGTATATTTGAAGGGAACGTTACTTTGTTATAATAAATTAATTTAATAAATAAAACTGAACTATATTGCTAACGTGGAGAATGCACCACAAATGTAACATTTTTGCTATTTGAAAATTGGAAATATTTTCCAAGATATAGTCAGTTGTACCAATATTTTAATTGGGAATTAATCAAAAAATAAATTAAAATCAACATATTTATAAATATAAAGCATGTATATTATAAAATAAAGGTTGATTTTAATTTAATTAAAATATTGGTGCATTAAAATAACATAAGAATTCTAAATTTATATTTCTTTCATTGCATCCCACCTACATTATAAATTCATTTAAAAGTTACATTTGGATTATTTAGATGAATAAGGAAGACACCATATTTACATAATGTTTTTGGAACACAACTATGAAAGTAGAAAAATTACAAAATTTGAAAAATTAATATCTCTCTTATTTATATGAATTTTCGAACAGTATTTACAGCAATATTCTCAATTTTTGAAGCACTTTTAGAATATATATATAGTCGAGAGTCTTGTCGAGACTCAAGACTTTCTCGACAAGACTTGATACTGGTCTCGTCTCGTCTCGACTTTTCTAGTCGAGACCAAATGATGGTCTCGTCTCGACAAGACCAAGACGAGACGAGACCAAGACCAAGACTGGTCTTGGTCTTGTGGCAACACTACTAATACACTTAAAATTTTTATTATATCTTGTATAGATTTAGAGATAAAGACACTATAATTTATAGAGTGAACTAATCGCAGAGGCCAAGGCACTAAAGAAACTAGTTGACAAATTCCAATGTTTATAACATGACACATGTCATTGTCAAATATCAACAGTGTTAGTGACATTGTGAAAGCTTTTTCTGGGAAGTATATTTAATTTTTCTTATTGTTTTATTAATTAAATATTTGAAATTATAGGTAAAATTGTGGGAAAATGCATATACCCATCAGAAATACCGCCAATCTGGTTAATAAATTAGAACAATCTCTGACATGAAAATGATATAAAATAGATATAATTAGAATTATATGTGTGCAGAAGACATGTTAAATACAATAAAAAACAATATTTGGGTAAAGTTCTGTAATATTTTGTTATAAAACGACGGTTCGAAAGCGAAGTGCAATACAATACATATATAGCCTAATATGGAAATGGCGAGAGGTCTTGTGCTGGCCACAACAGATTTTTTCTACTCGGGTTGTTGCGTGAGGCCACGGGCAATTGCCCTGCTTGCCACCCCCTAAGACCGCCACTGAAGCGTAGGTAATTTTTTTGAAAGTTACCAACATTTTTTTCTGAGATGAAAAGCTACAATTAAAGTTTATCTGCAATAAACAACAGATGAAATTAATGTGAAATTAAGCATAAGTAAAAATTATTACTAATATTAATACTACATATTAAGTTATATACAACACAGGGTGTTTCAAAACATGGTTCCGGAAACGCACCGTTTTCAAGATACAAGATGTAAAAAAAATTATTATGAGAAGCATGAAAAAAAGTAGCAACATGATCACATTTCATGTTTTCCATCATAAAATGCCGTATTTCTCTAAAACGGTTTACGTTAGAGCTTTTGACTAGGAGTACCTTTTTTGTGTAGAAAATATTGGTGGTTCACAATGTGCTTTCAGAATGCCAATTTCCCAAGTGTCATAGAAATTAGGGCCATAAAAACCTCACGCAACCCTAAAATCTCCGTCAATGGCACAAGAAAAAAATTGAATAAGCGCTTAAAAAGTAGCTAATATTAATGCTAAGATGTGTACAAAAGCTGAGTTTTGTATCTCAAACGGTTCCTGAGATATCGTCAAAAAAAATAAAAAAAAAATTTTTTTACACCCTGCATCTCGAAAACGGTGCGTTTGCGGAACCATGTTAATGGGAACTTTTTTTTCTTATAATTAGCCAACCAATCCCACCATTTATTTTCCGACATATGTTTTGAAACACCCTGTATAGACATGTCGATTTCTGGAATCCTGGGTGCTCGGCATGTGATGCGCCAGAGCGTCAAACCCAAACGCAATACTGAACAACAAGAAAATCACCATGTAATACAGATCATTTCGAGTTAGTAATCTGATATATTTCTTTTAATTCAATCAAAAATAAGTAAAAAATAATATGCAAATAAAATGATTTTTGAAATATTTCATTTACATTTATAATAATTTAAAAAAAGTTACAGTGGCTCAGAGAATTTTTACAGTGGCTCGAGCCACTGTAAAAAGGGCCTAGATCCGCCACTGCATGTCTCAAAGCAGTGTTTAGCGGATATTAAACCGTACCCTACCACTTTCAGCGAGTTCAAGCACTGCAACCAAGAGACTATGGCCCTCGTCTAGAATTTTGCCGCTGGTAACTCTGTCAAACTTCGAATAACTCAGATTTTATTTTCAAAGAGTTATGGTCTGATTAAGCTCAATTTACGAGAGATGGAGTAAATAATTTTCATAATCAACATTTATAGTTTTGAATGACCGGCTAACAGCTGATGGTTATAGATTTTTTTATTGAAAACAGATTACACGAGCTAATAGAAGATGTTCCATTTCTTGCACGGCAGCACATGTGTGATGGAGCTCCTCTCCAGTAATGGTTGCAGTTTGTTAAAATTTATCTTGTAATTCAATTTGAAATTTGAATAAAACCTTAAAAAATATTTAAATAAATGTCAGTGCATGTTGTACTTTTTACTCTAATCCGGGTTAATGCAAATATGTAATTTATTTAGTAGGTAGTAGTTCATGTTTTTATTTTTAATTTTAACATTCAAAGTTATGAAACATATAACAGAGTATTTCTTAAATCAAGTAATAATAATTTGATTTAATTTTGACACAATTAATAGATATTTATACACCAAGAGAGCTAAGATAATGTTTATTCATGAGAAGAATGTTTAGTTAATTTCTTCGAGTGAATAAACATTCTTAGCCCACGTGGTTTGTACAAAATTTTATTCAATTTTGACGAAATACTAATAAAAACCATTATAATATTTAATTTTGACAAAATAAAAAACTGATCAGTTAGTAGGCTGAGCATGACAATCGTCGCTGATAGACGTCAAGTCATCCGAGGCGGATCAAGGGTATATTGCGCCCTAAGCTGAACCAAAAATGTGCGACCCCCCCTCCAATTTATTTGTCTTTTTTAACATAAATATGAAATGAATAATAAAATGCAACTTTTTTGAGATTTTTGCTATTTTATGAAATATCATCAAATAATTTAAAACTAAATAATTAAAAAAAATGCAGAAAATTTTGCGCCCCTCAAATTTTGGCGCCCAAAGCGCTAGCTTCTTTTGCTTACTGGTTAATCCGCCTCTGCAAGTCATGAATTTAAAATGCTTTATTGTCTGTCATTTGTGACGTGAAAATAATGAAAATGGCTGATAATGTCGAATAAATATTATGGTGCGTGTTATTTTCGTACCTGATGTTATTTTAAATGCATTATTTGTTACAGAGTGAGTTAAAATTTTGTGAGAGTGATTTAAATTTTTTTTTAATTCACATGTGAAAAAAGTGTTGGTCAAAATTCGAGTAAAAGTAGTGGGAGACCGGGGCAGAAACATTTGTGCCCTAGCTTCCAGCAGCATATCGGTACGTGCACACGTCAGTATATAGGCTATCTAGCTATCGGCGGTGTAGTAAGAATTGCATAATAATGAAAGTAAATAAATAATAATTAATGTACTTTTAAAATGTATATGTACTCGCTTATTTATTTTTTTCTTGTCTTTTTATTTGGTAGGGCTGCGCCCTTGTGCCCTATAGCACGAGCCGCCACTGTGCGTAAGAGCTATAATTAATGCTTAAGAATTAAGAGCAATGCGTAAGAACAAAAGATTGCATACTTCTAACCTGAACTGTCAACTGTCAGTCTATTTTATAATTATTAAATTTTTAATTTTTCGGTATGGATTTAGATACAGAAAATTATGTATATCTCATATTTAAAGAAAGAAGAATTGCTGCTGCAATTGCAGTCTCTTAGACAAAGTAATAGAGAAAAAATTGTGACATTTCTATTGAATTAGTCACTAAACAAAATAGCTGGAAATGGTAAATTGTCATAATGCATCAGGTTTTATGCACTAATCATTATGCCTTAAGCAATAAAACATTCGGTGGAAATGAGGCTTTTAATATTTAATTTTGACAAAATAAAACTAATCAGTTCGTAGGCTGTGCATGACAATTGTCAATGATAGAAGGCAAGTCATCTATTTAAAAAGCATTATTGCCTGTCATTTGTGTCGTGAATAATAATGAAAATGGCTAATAATATCTAATAAATACTGTAGTGAGTGTTATTTTCGTGCCTGATGTTATTTTAAATGCATTATTTGTTGCAGAGTGAGTGAGATTGATTTAAAAAAAATTAATTCACTTGTGAATAAAATGTTACCTACTTATAGTTGTTGGTATGAAGTTAATAATGACAGTTTAAACCGTCAAAATTGAATAAAATAACATAAATTCTTTTATTATAATGTTTGTAAAAAGTAGGCTATAGCTAAAATCAATCATATCTATCAATATTCGTAATTGACATTTTGATACCTATTTCATTTGAAACTAAAAATTCAGTTGAAGAATAATTATAGCTAAATAAAATTAAATAACAACAACCTTACTGGCTTCATAAAGGTAAATATAAAACGTAATCAGATTTTTTTCTTTAACTCACAAAAAAAATATATGTATTTCAGGAGAATATTACAATATATGTATATAGAACAAAGGGGATTTTATAGTAACAGTACATTATTATCATTTAAACGTATGTTATTATTTAAAATTTATAAATATAATTGTACATCATTTTAATTTTATTCAAATAATTTAGGTTATAAATAATATAATTATTCTTATGAAAGTTAAAAGAAAGTCAATTAAGCAAAAGAGTACATAAAAAAAATTATAAAAGGAATTTGCGGAAAGATGAAGAACATAATGTAGCAAAATAGTTTGGCTGTCATCCCCGTATATATTTTATCTTATAATGCCCCATTGTTTTGGTCATTGTCGTATATATTAACTGTACCTAGGATTTTTCTGGTCCGGTCAAGCGACGATAGTGCACGTGTGCACGCTCTGTGTTTTTGGTTTGTGAACTCCGGGTTTATTGTACGTAATTAAAATGAGTAAATACATATATTCTTTTAAAATCAAATTCTAAAACGTTTTTTTTTTCAGAACGTATTGGTTTTCAACAGCTTGGCGTCAAAAGAGTGGCGCAATTGACTTAAAAAAAAAAAAAAACTATACACGTCTGCAGACTGCAGAAAAATTACTAAAACTAAGCCAGAAACGGGGTAGATTTTTATCGGAAAAGTGTAAGCGCAGAAAAGTAGATGTTCTTTCTTCTTCCACGCTTGAGAACATTGAGAATATTTACAGTTTGCCACGAGTCCTACGTATCTTTGTTTTGTCCCTCCTCCGTAATTTCCATAAAACAAAGAAAGCCCGCCGCTATACCCTGGAGGAAAACTTCCTATTCCTTTCTATCATGAAGCATGGTCCCCGATGTTACAGGTATTTGGAAAAACTTTTATCTTTACCATCTGTCCGCACGTTGAAGAGATCTTTAACTAAATTTAAATTAAATCGGGAACTAATGAGACTTTAATTAATTATTTGAAGGATATTTCCGCAGAAATGGATCCGAGGGATAGGTGTTGCACAATCATGTTTGATGAGATGGAACTCAATAAACATTTAAATATTTGTGTTAGGTGCTTGGCGCGTGGAAGGTTGTTAGAATACAATAAAGTTTTATGTATGTTACTATGGTTTCATCCTCGCCTCTCTTGATAAATGTTTTCATGAATATTTAGTAGTAATTCAGACACCGACCAAAAAACAAAGGGAGACTTGGCAGCTCCATGTTATTTGAAAAGATAGAAGTGCGGGGAGCGAGGGTGGGTGGGGGTTTGGTCAGCAGAGACCTCCGACGGTGATTCCAAAACTCAAGTTGGTAATGAGGGTAGCATGCATCTATTCTGTAATGCGGGCAGCATGCATCTCTTTTGTAATGCGGGCAGCATGCATCTTTTGAATTTAAATATTTAAAAGATTGTAAGTAAATTCAACGTTTCTTTCGCAAACATTCGAAAACATTTTTGATATTAAATTGAATATCAAACATGTTTTCGATATTATATGAAAGAAATATTTAGTTTATTTGGTTTTTACAGATAATATTAGGATATATGGGTTATTAAATTTTACACACGTCATAATTATTTGTAAATTTATTACAGCAGCAAATAATAATAAAAGTGTTTACAAATTATAACACTGAAATAATAATAATAATAATAATAATAATAATAATAATAATAATAATAATAATAATAATAATAATAATAATAATAATAATAATAATAATAATAATAATAATAATAATAATAATAATAATAATAATAATAATAATAATAATAATAATAATAATAATAATAATAATAATAATAATAATAATAATAATAATAATAATAATAATAATAATAATAATAATAATAATAATAATAATAATAATAATAATAATCATTTTTTTTTTTTTTTTTGGGGTTTATGGCATCGACTACTATGGTCATTAGCCTTTACCTCTAGTTATAATTGAAGTGAATTTTATTATTATTATTTTCTCGACGTCACATACACTTTAAAATATATATACATATATATCACAGATAGTATCACAGTACGTTTAATGCCCGTCGGCAATGTCAGAAATTAAGATGTATTTGGACGTAGACACAACATATAATTAAAAGATAATAAATAAATAAATAAATAAATAAATAAATAAATAACACAATCTAATAACGTTCTAAAACCATTATATCTCTCGATATAGGTCACATGCTTTGAGGAAGTTTAGAACTTCCTAGTCTAACTCCCTTTCCCTTTCAGCCTTAGTAGCTCGGAAGTCCGGGTTATAGTTCTCCGAACTACTGGAACTCTCAAACTGATCGGCTAGCCGTTCAGCAATGTGCTCTGGATCAGTTGTTATGCTGTCTTCATCCCATTTCAGATACGTAATAGGAGGGGAGTAGCCCCTTCCTGTGATGCGATTTGCGCGACACCATACCTCCTGTGTAGTTGTATCAGACGAGATGCCTGATACATACGTGTTCCAGGATTCTCTCTTACTCTCTAGCATTACTTTACGAGCAAAAGCTCGGGCCCTTTTAAAATCAATGAGGTTATCCTGTGTAGGATTCCTCTTAAACTTATTAAAAGCTGACTTCTTCTTTCTTACAGCATCCTTGACTGCTGCATTCCACCACGGTATAATCCGTTTTACGGGTTTGACCGTGGTGCGAAAAATAGCCGCTTCAGCAGCTTGCAGGATACTTTTCGTCAGCGTGGCTATATCATGGAGAACATCATCTGTTGGAACTGGGTATTCTAGTGCTGCTGTGAACGCAGGCCAGTCAGCCTTATTGAAGTGCCACTTAGGTCGCTGAACCTGTTCGTTGGCTTGCGTGTCAGTAGTGATCATAATAGGGAAGTGATCACTACCGTACAAGTCATCCAATACGCGCCAAGTATAACTGTTCAGTAGCCGGGAGGATATAATGGACAAATCTATGGCTGAGAAATCCATAGACCGAGCATTGAAATAGGTAGGTGTACCTGTGTTCATCAGAGCAATTTCTGGGGATTCTAGGATTTGCTCGATGATTCTGCCTCGTGGATCTCTGTACGCTGATCCCCAAATCTCGTTGTGGGCGTTGAAATCTCCCATTAGCAGTATCGGTGGCGGCAGTTGTTCGATGATATGAAGAATATCATCTTTGTTCCAGTTAGCATCAGGTAAGTACAGATTACATACCGTCAAATTTACTGGAACTGATATTCTAACTGCTACTGCTTGCAAGTTGGTGACCAGAGATATTGGTTCAAAGCGTACGTTTTGCCTTAATATAATGGCAACACCTCCTCTTACCCTGATGTTGGGTTCTATATCCTTCCGTACTACAGAATAGTTCCTAAGGGCATAAGGCTGACCTGGTTCAAAGTGCGTTTCTTGCAGACACATAGCTAGAGGGTTATGCTCTGCAAGAAGTGACTTAAGACCACAATAGTGGTAAACGCATCCTCTTATGTTCCATTGGATGATGTTCTCCATGAAAGTAATGAAATATATTTAAAAAAAAATATGGGAAAAATGAAAAACTAAGATTTCATTTTCCTCGCTTTCCCCTTTGGCCATCCTTTACCTCTCTTTCTGGCAGGCTGAGAGGTTTGCGAAGAGGCGGAATAAACCGAGGAATCTCCATCGGAAGATGATCCTCCCTCTTCCTCACCTCTCTTCCTCTTTTCCGACAACTCGGATGGTGTCCGTGGTAAACTTACCACGGGTTTCGGAAAACTGTCTTTGGTGACAAAGACAGTTTTCAGAGCTGCTACCAGGTGCGGCAACAGCTCTTTTACGAAGGACGTAGTGTCCGTCTTGGTTGCGATCGTGCTACTAGTGGCTGCTGAAAATGAAACTCCTGGAGTAGGAGTTCTTACTACGACCTTTTTTCTCGCTTCAAAGTATGGTATGTTCTCGCGGGTTTTTATTTCCTGTATCGCCATTTCTTGTTTGAAGATTGGGCAATTACGAGATCTAACTGAGTGATTGCCTTTACAGTTAACACACTGTAAAGGTTCCTCGCAGCTTTTGCCCTCATGCATGTCCTTCCCGCATACGCATACTTGAGCGTTTGTGCACCGAGTGGAAGTGTGCCCAAAACGCTGGCATTTAAAGCATCTCATAGGTGCGGGTATGTATAGCCGAACTTTGAGTGCATAAAAGGCGATTTTTATTTTGTCAGGCAGAGTTGGCGTATTGAACGTGAGAATATGGTTAGGTGTGTCCACCAGCTCACCATTCTCACGTTTCTTGATTCGCCGGACGTCAATTATACCCTGCGCTCTAAGTTCAGTACACACTTCCTCAACGGTACAGTTTAAAAGATCCTTGCAGTAAACTACTCCTTTGGAGTAGTTCATAGTCCTATGTGGTACCACTTCTATATCGAACGTTCCAAGTTTTTTCATTTTCAGCAGCCTTTCAGCTTGAGAAGCTGAAACCGTTTCGATGAATAATCCCTCTTTGATTTTTCTAATTGATTTCAAAGTGCCTATTGTACCATACAACAGCTTGTTTAGCGCGAAAGGACTCTCCTTGTCAAAGTTACCGACTTGATTTTTTACGACCAGGAACCGGGGTACTACCACCTTTTCCTGGTTCGCGTTCACTGCTGTCTCCGTTGCCGTTTCTACAACTACTTTATTAGTACTCAAGTTGCTCGAGATGTTACAAGTACCAGCCTTTGAATTGCTAACAACGGAGCCAGTTTTGCTCCCAGACTGGGAACCTTTGTTTTGTATCGGGGTTTTCTCCCCGGGAGTTTTTACCGCCCCTCCTGACGTGCCTTTTTTACCGGCCGGCTTGCCGGTGTTAAGTTCCCCCTCTTTAAACATGGTTGATGTTGGTTGTCCAGCGCATCGTGTGAGAAGGAGCGGGTCGGAAAAAAGTTGGGAACGGGTATACCCTCGGACTACATGTCCTACCCCAGTTCCCTGAGGCCCAACTTATGTCCGTTTAACCGGCCCCGGAATACACGGACGGGCCGGACTCGCTCGGCGCAGAAGGGGTTCCGACACCCCAACCCATCTCACACTTCCCGATCAGGGCCCGAAGTGGCTGGCTCCTGACTCCTGTAGCATCCACGTTTCGGCAGTGCGAGGCACACATCAACCCTTCCACTCTGAGGCCGCAGGGGGACTAACCCACTCCAACCCAACCATTCGGCGACAGAGCTTCCGGGTACTCCCCACGCTTCCGCTACAGTGCCGATCAGCATGTCCACGAACATAGCAAGGTCAAAAACCAAGAAGACAGGTTTTGGGGCCCGTTAGTTTCACCCTCTGCTGGCGACAGGGGGTTACTCAGCCCCCCCACCACGACAAGGTGGGCCCACGGGGGGGAATAATAATAATAATAATAATAATAATAATAATAATAATAATAATAATAATAATAATAATAATAATAATAATAATAATAATAATAATAATAATAATAATAATAATAAAAATAATAATAATAATAATAATAATAATAATAATAAAAATAATAATAATAATAATAATAATAATAATAATAATAATAATAATAATAATAATAATAATAATAATAATAATAATAATAATAATAATAATAATAATAATAATAATAATAATAATAATAATAATAATAATAATAATAATAATAATAATAATAATAATAATAATAATAATAATAATAATAATAATAATAATAATAATAATAATAATAATAATAATAATAATAATAATAATAATAAAAATAATAATAATAATAATAATAATAATAATAATAATAATAATAATAATAAAAATAATAATAATAATAATAATAATAATAATAATAATAATAAAAATAATAATAATAATAATAATAATAATAATAATAATAATAATAATAATAATAATAATAATAATAATAATAATAATAATAATAATAATAATAATAATAATAATAATAATAATAATAATAATAATAATAATAATAATAATAATAATAATAATAATAATAATAATAATAATAATAATAATAATAATAATAATAATAATAATAATAATAATAATAATAATAATAATAATAATAATAATAATAATAATAATAATAATAATAATAATAATAATAATAATAATAATAATAATAATAATAATAATAATAATAATAATAATAATAATAATAATAATAATAATAATAATAATAATAATAATAATAATAATAATAATAATAATAATAATAATAATAATAATAATAATAATAATAATAATAATAATAATAATAATAATAATAAAAATAATAATAATAATAATAATAATAATAATAATAATAATAATAATAATAATAATAATAATAATAATAATAATAATAATAATAATAATAATAATAATAATAATAATAATAATAATAATAATAATAATAATAATAATAATAATAATAATAATAATAATAATAATAATAATAATAATAATAATAATAATAATAATAATAATAATAATAATAATAATAATAATAATAATAATAATAATAATAATAATAATAATAATAATAATAATAATAATAATAATAATAATAATAATAATAATAATAATAATAATAATAATAATAATAATAATAATAATAATAATAATAATAATAATAATAATAATAATAATAATAATAATAATAATAATAATAATAATAATAATAATAATAATAATAATAATAATAATAATAATAATAATAATAATAATTTTTTTTTTTTTTTTTTTTTTCCGGTTGAGGCATCGACTGCTAAGGTCATTAGCCTGTACTTCAAATATTATTAACTTATTATTGGACACTTTAAAACTTTGTGATAGTATACATACACAAACACTTTAAAATATATCACAGACGACATCACGATACGTTTAATGCCCGTCGGCAATGTCATGTATTAAAAGGTATTTGCACATAGACAGAACATAATTAAAGGAAAATAAATAAATAAATAAATAAATAAATAAATAAATAAATTAACACATACTAACGGACACAGTTAAAAGAATAAATAACTCAATAAGGAACGTCTCAAAGTCCTTGCTCATATCTTACAGTACAGATCGCAGGCTTTAAGGAAGTTAATTACTTCCTTAATCTTCCCATGATCTGTCAACATATCTTCGATATTGTCACCCAAGTGGAAGAACTGTCTCACCGGTCTTAAGGAGGGGCACGTAAAAAGAACATGCGGTACAGTCACAGGGACATGACAATCTTCACAGGAAGGCTGAGCTTCACGAGTGAGTCTGTACCGATGTGTAAGGCCAGTGTGGCCTAGTCGCAACCGGTGGACTTTCACCTGGTCTTGTCTGGACAGATCAAGGGGTAGCAGAGTATGTCCTACCAAAGGTTTGACTCGGCGTAGGTGATTATCCACCCTATCCCAGTCTTGTTGCCATAAGACGTACAACTTTTTGTACGCTGCATTTCTAGCATCGGTATACTTAATGGCCTGTACATCTACTGTGTCTCCTTCGGCGGCACTACGAGCCGCTTCATCCGCTAGGTCATTCCCTCTTATTCCAACGTGACTTGGAATCCACAGAAACCTGACATGTTTTCCTGTGTCAGACAGATGTTTTATTTGTGATAAGATCATCTGAATGACAGGATCCGTTGTGGAATGGTCGGTAATGGCGCTCAACACACTGAGGGAATCACTAGCGATTAGAAACTGTAGCCTATCGCGTTCAAGATCACAGTAGAGTAACGCTTGCCACAACGCGTAAGCCTCGGTAGTGTATACCGATGCATCACAATGCAGCGACCAGGAGTGCGCAATATTGTTAATAACAACTGCCGAGCCAGTGCCTTGGTTAGTTTTGGACCCATCTGTAAAGATTATCTTCGCTTCCGAGTAAACATTAACGAGTTCGAGAAATTTCTGAGTGATGAACACGGGTGGTAGAGACTGTTTGTCATACTGGAGAAGATCCAATATGACTTCAGCTGGGGGGATAAGCCATGGAGGGTATTCAATAAACCCGATTGGCATTACCTGCGGCAGAGAGTACTCTATTTCACTCAGAAGTTCTCTTGATCGGACACACAATGGCTTCGATAAGGCCTGCGATCTGAACTCTTCGTTAAAAAGGATCTTATAGTTTCTATGGTTGTACTGCGCCCACATTTTACATATATATGCAAGTATGAGCTTTTTTCGTCTAATTCCTAGAGGTGCTAGTCCGGATTCACAACAGAGACTTCCTGTTGGCGTGGAAGGGAAGGCACCGATGCAGTATCGGATGCCGGCATGGTGGATGGGATCTAGCAACCTCAAGGTAGATCTAGCAGCAGATGCATAAACAATACAACCATAGTCGATCTTGGAGAGTATTAAGGCCTGGTACACTCTAAGCAGTGTCTGAGGCTCTGCGCCCCACTTAGTACCGGCAAGGACTTTGAGACAGTTCAAGGATTGCGAGCATTTGATTTTCAGTTCTGTCAGGTAAGGTTTCCAGGTTAGCCTCGGGTCAAAAATGAGCCCAAGGAATCTAACCCTGTCCCTACACCTAATAGTTTCGTTTCTCAAATACAACATGGGCCCATAATGTGGACGATTAAGCCTGCAAAAGTGCATGCATTGTGTCTTCGAAGCGGAAAACTTAAATCCGGTACCAGTAGCATTTTGGTCAATCTGATTGATTGCTTCCTGCAATGTATGGTTAATGTCTCCCATTTTCTTTGCACGGCAGAAAACGGTAAGATCATCAACGTACATGCAAATACCTACAGCGTTGCTGAGACCGGATATAAGATCGTTGACCGCAATAATGAAGAGAGTGACGCTCAGGGTAGAGCCCTGTGGTACCCCGTTCTCCAGTATCCTACTGGAGGATAGAACGGTACCAATTCTAACCCTGAATGTTCGATCCCGAAGGAACGCACTTATAAATTGGGGTAGATTACCCGTAAATCCCCATGCATGCAACTTTTGTAGGATTTGATATCGCCACGTCATGTCGTATGCTTTTTCGAGATCGAAAAAGACTGCAACCAAATGCTCGCGGTTCTTAAAAGCCCTGTGTATTTCGTGCTCTAGGTACACTAGTTGGTCGATTGTGGACCGGTATTTCCGGAAACCGGCTTGGTGCTCGTTTAGTAGACCGCGGGTTTCGAGACACCAAACCAACCGGTTATTAACCATCCGTTCCAAAAGTTTCCCTAGACACGATGTAAGGCTGATAGGCCTATAACTTGAAGCCAGAAGCGGGTCTTTCCCTATCTTTGGAATCGGCACAATAAGTGCTTCCTTCCAAACGGTAGGGTAGTTTCCCTCGAGCCATAACTTATTAAATACCGAAAGCAAGGAGGTTCTAAACGAAGGAGTCAGGTGTTTCAGCATCTCGTTGGAAATGTTATCGTGCCCTGGGGATGAAGAGGTCGCATTAGCAATTGCAGAGGTTAGTTCTGCCGGCGTAAAAGGGTCATTATAGGCTTCGGGAAAATGTTTCTCGAAGTCTAACGGTAATTCCCTTTCGGCCTTTGTCGACAGAAAGCCTTGTTCATAATTTTGCGAACTGCTAGTTGTCTCAAACTGATCTGCAACCAGCTCTGCAATAATATTCGCGTCAGTAGTAATACTCTCTTCATCCACTTTCAGATAAGATAACGGTAGTGAATAACCTCTACCCGAGATGCGTCTCACTCGTGTCCAACACTCTTGGGCAGTTGTCTCTGACGAAATGCCAGAGACATATGCGTTCCATGAATCTCGCTTGCTTTCTAGTATCTTTTTACGAGCTGCCGCTCTGGCTCTTTTAAAGGCTATTAAGTTAGCCTCTGTTGGATGCCTTTTAAACTTATTAAAAGCAGCTTTTTTTATTCGTACTGCGAGTTGTACCTCTGCATTCCACCAGGGTATTCTACGTTTGTAGATACCTGGTTTTGTGGAAGGAATGGACCCCTGTGCTGCTTTCAATAAGTTGTTGGATAGATCTATTATTTCTTTTTGAATATTATCATTGGGGTCAGGTGTTTCTAAAACGGCTTCAAACTCTGGCCAGTTCGCTCTGTGTAAGAGCCACTTACCCTGACGAACCTGATTGGTGGTGGGGTTGTCTGTAGTGATCACTATCGGAAAGTGATCACTCCCGTACAGGTCGCCTAATGCTCTCCAGGAGAGTCTACTCGATAGTCGGGATGACGCGATAGTCAGGTCAATGTGGGAGAAACTCATTGACCTAGCGTTGAAATAGGTAGGTGAACCATCATTTAGCAGCACGAGTTCAGGGGCTTGAAGAAGATCCTCTATGATCCGACCTCTTGGGTCTCTGTGGTCAGAGCCCCAGAGCCCATTGTGAGCATTGAAATCTCCAAGTAGTATGAACGGCGTTGGTAGTTGTTCCACCACGTGACATATGTCGTCCAAATCCCAGTCTGCCTCTGGTAAGTAGATGTTACATACCGTGAGGACAACTGGGAATGACATTCGAATTGCCACTACTTGGAGATTCGTGTCAATTAGGACTTGCTCGTATTTGACATGCTCCCTTAAAATGATGGCTACTCCACCTCGAACCCTGATGTTTGGTTCCATATCTCTCCTGACTATCGAATAGTTGTTGAGTGAATATACTTGACCAGGTCTGAAGCGTGTCTCTTGAAGACATGTACATAACGGGTTGAATTCCGTCAGCAGCATCTTCAATTGACAGTAATGGAACACGCAACCCTTGATATTCCACTGGATTATTTTATCCATAAAGATATGGAATAATAATAATAGATCTATCCCTCTTCCTTCGGCTTCCGAGGCTTGCCAAGAGGCCAGCCTTTACCTCTCTTCTTTCTAGGGGGTTGAGAGGTTTGTGAGGAGGCGGAGTAAACCGAGGCGTCTCCCTCGGAAGATCCCCCTTCCTCCTCTTCGCTTCTCATTCGTTTCTCCGACACCTCGGATGGTGTCGGACTGTTTTCCCTTCGGGAAGGAACCCGTGGTACCCTCGCCACGGGTTGAATAAAACTGTCTTTGCTAACAAAGACAGTTTTTAGAGCTGTTACCAATTGTGGTAGGAGCTCTTTCACAATTGCCGTCGTATCTGTCTTAGCAATTTTTTCGGTCATCGCAGCAGCTGAATACGACACTCCTAGAGTAGGAGTTCGTACGACAACCTTATTTCTCGCCTCAAAGTAGGTTATATTTTCTCTGGTTTTCAATTCCTGAATTGCTGCTTCCTGTTTAAACACCGGGCAGTTGCGGGATCGAGCTGAATGTGGTCCTTTACAGTTGACGCACTGTAATGGTTCCACACAGCTGCTGCCTTCGTGCATTTCTTTTCCGCAGATGCAAATCTGAAGGTTTTTGCATCTACTGGAAGTATGACCAAAACGTTGGCATTTAAAACACCTCATTGGTGCAGGAATATATAACCTTACTTTGAGGGAGTAGAACGCTACTTTAATTTTGTCTTTCATATTTGGCGTATTGAAGGTGAGAATGTGATTAGGTGTGTCCACCAGTACACCATTTTCACGTTTCTTGATACGACGGACTTCGATGACGCCTTGATCGTGTAATTCTTCGCAAATCTCCTCAACTGTACAGTTCAGGAGATCGCGGCAAAAGACTACTCCTTTCGAGTAGTTCATAGTTCTATGACCAGTTACCTCAATATCATAACTGCCTAGCTTTCTAGCTTGTAATAGCCGTTCAGCTTGAGCAACTGATACCGTTTCGATGAACAGGCCATCTTTCGTCTTTCGCGCTGTTTTGACGTTACCGATCAAGCCAAATAAAAGTTTTTGTAAAACAAAAGGATTCTCCTTATCAAATGATCCACTTAAATTTTTAACGACCAGGAACCGGGGTACTACCACCTTTTCCTGGTTCGCGTTCACAGCTGTCTCTTTTTCCGTTTGTATCATCGTTTTATTGATGTTAACGTTTCTCGGGGTATTAGTACCAGTCTTTGAAGCGCTGGCACCGGAGCCAATTTTGTTCCCAGATTGGAAACCTTTGTTTGGTATCGGGGTTTTCTCCCCGGGAGTTTTTACCGTCCCTCCTGACGTGCCGTTTTTACCGGCCGGCTTGCCGGTGTTAAATTCCCCCTCTTTAACCATACTTTATGTTGGTTGTCCAGCGCATCGTGTGAGAAGGAGCGGGTCGGAGAAAAATTGGGAACGGGTATACCCTCAGACAACATGTCTTACCCCAGTTCCCTGAGGCCCAACTTATGTCCGTTTAACCGGCCCCGGAATACACGGACGGGCCGGACTCGCTCGGCGCGGAAGGGGTTCCGACACCCCAACTCAACTCACACTTCCCGATCAGGGCCCGAAGTGGCTGGCTCCTGACTCCTGCAGCATCCACGTTTCGGCAGTGCTAGGCACACATCAACCCTTCCACTCTGAAGCCGCAGGGGGACTAACCCACTCCAACCCAACCTTTCGGCGACAGAGTTTCCGGGTACTCCCCACGCTTCCGCTACAGTGCCGATCGTCATGTCCAGTGTCATAGCAATAGTCGAAAACCAAGAAGACAGGTTTTGGGGCCCGTTAGTTTCACCCTCTGCTGGCGACAGGGGGGTTACTCAGCCCCCCCACCACGACAAGGTGGGCCCACGGGGGGGAATAATAATAATAATAATAATAATAATAATAATAATAATAATAATAATAATAATAATAATAATAATAATAATAATAATAATAATAATAATAATAATAATAATAATAATAATAATAATAATAATAATAATAATAATAATAATAATAATAATAATAATAATAATAATAATAATAATAATAATAATAATAATAATAATAATAATAATAATAATAATAATAATAATAATAATAATAATAATAATAATAATAATAATAATAATAATAATAATAATAATAATAATAATAATAATAATAATAATAATAATTTTTTTTTTTTAACTCGAATAGGGCATCAACTGCTAAGGTTATTAGCCCGTTTGATTTTTATTCAATCTGAAAATAACATCCTTTCAAATAAATATATATGAATGCAAATACGAAATATAATGTGAAGTATCATGTATAAAGTATATTAATATAACTATAATGAATAAAAGTATAAAAAACAAGAAAAGTCATATACATACGGTAAACTATTAAAGAAGAAATCAAGTGCAGAATTTTTAAAATTTGAAGGTCTATAATTTGTCGTAAATATTCACCGCACGCAAAAACTTCAGAACATTGCGAATCTTACCAGAGTCTGATAGAATCAAAGAAAGGTCTTGATCCATTTGATATAGCCGTCTGAGTGGATCATACTTTGTACACGCAACAAGAATGTGTTGAACTGTCAGAGCAGTATCACATGTGTTGCACATAGGGGCATCATCCCGACTTAAACGGTACCCATGTGTCAGACTTGTATGACCCAGTCTCAGGCGGTGGATCTTGACTTGATCTCTTCTGGTAAGATCACTTGGCATGAAAAATGGTGCAACCGACGGCTTAATGGTTTTAAGATGGTTCTGTACCCCATCCCATGTGCGC